>JAIOJX010000029.1:149766926-154566926 GCA_022376925.1 Tragulus kanchil
CAAGAGTAACATGGAAACTTACATTACCAAATGTAAAACAGACACCAATGTGAATGTGCTGTAAGACTAAGGAAACTTACATAGGGGCTATGTAACAATCTAGAAGGGTGGGATGAGGAGGGAGATGGGAGGAAAGTTCAAGTACCTATGGCTGATTCGGGTTTATGTATAGCAGTAAACCACAAAACCTTGTAAAAGTAAAATAAAAATAAATAAAACACAAGAAAAAAAAGAGGATAGCACTGCAATATCATTATATTATATATGAAGGTGTATGTACACAATCAAACTGCTACATAAATACCATGGACTAGATGGTTTAAATAGCAAGCAATTATTTCTCATAGTTTTGGAGGCTGAAAAGTCCAATAGCACTGGCCAAATCTGTTCTTGAGGAGGGTGCTTTTCCTGGTTTGTAGATGACAACCTCTTGCTGTATCCCCATGTGGAAGAGAGAAATCATCTCTTTCATGTCTCTTCTTATGAGAGTACTAATCCCTACTAATCCCATCATGCTGGTTTTACCCTCATGACCTAATTGCCTCTCAAAAGCTTCACCTTAAAATACCATCACTTGGGGGTTTAGGGCTTCAGCATGTAAGCTGGGAGGAGGGGGCACAAACATTCAGTCGACAGCATGAAATAATATTAGCGCAAGCTGTGGTTAAGTTAAAGATATATATATATATATATATATATATATATATATGTTAATATCTACAGCAACATCTAAAATAATAAAATAAGGACATATATAGAGAGAGTAGCAAAAAAATATTCAATTAATAAAAAATAAGAAATAAAAGAAGGGAAAAACAAAAAATGGAGAAGAGATATCAGTATCACTTAGTATTAGAGAAATGCAAATCAGAACTCCAATGAGATATCACTTCACACTGGTCAGAATGGCCACCATCAGAAAATCCACAAATAACTAAACAGAGTACATAGTATACTAAAAACATATATATGGACTCTAGAAAGATGGTTCTGATAAATAAATGTATACACAGAGCAGCAGTGGAGAAACAGACATAGAGAACACACTTACGGACATTGTGGGAAGGGAGGAATGGGCAAGATGTATGGCAAGAGTAACATGGAAACTTACATTACCAAATGTAAAACAGACACCAATGTGAATGTGCTGTAAGACTAAGGAAACTTACATAGGGGCTATGTAACAATCTAGAAGGGTGGGATGAGGAGGGAGATGGGAGGAAAGTTCAAGTACCTATGGCTGATTCGGGTTTATGTATAGCAGTAAACCACAAAACCTTGTAAAAGTAAAATAAAAATAAATAAAACACAAGAAAAAAAAGAGGATAGCACTGCAATATCATTATATTATATATGAAGGTGTATGTACACAATCAAACTGCTACATAAATACCATGGACTAGATGGTTTAAATAGCAAGCAATTATTTCTCATAGTTTTGGAGGCTGAAAAGTCCAATAGCACTGGCCAAATCTGTTCTTGAGGAGGGTGCTTTTCCTGGTTTGTAGATGACAACCTCTTGCTGTATCCCCATGTGGAAGAGAGAAATCATCTCTTTCATGTCTCTTCTTATGAGAGTACTAATCCCTACTAATCCCATCATGCTGGTTTTACCCTCATGACCTAATTGCCTCTCAAAAGCTTCACCTTAAAATACCATCACTTGGGGGTTTAGGGCTTCAGCATGTAAGCTGGGAGGAGGGGGCACAAACATTCAGTCGACAGCATGAAATAATATTAGCGCAAGCTGTGGTTAAGTTAAAGATATATATATATATATATATATATATATATATATGTTAATATCTACAGCAACATCTAAAATAATAAAATAAGGACATATATAGAGAGAGTAGCAAAAAAATATTCAATTAATAAAAAATAAGAAATAAAAGAAGGGAAAAACAAAAAATGGAGAAGAGATATCAGTATCACTTAGTATTAGAGAAATGCAAATCAGAACTCCAATGAGATATCACTTCACACTGGTCAGAATGGCCACCATCAGAAAATCCACAAATAATAAATGCTAGAGAGAGTACGGGGAAAAAGGGAACTCTTGCACTGCTGGTAAGAACATAAATTGATATAGCCACTTTGAAGAACAGTATGAATTTTCCCTAAAAAACCTAAATATACAGCTATCCTAAGAGTCAGCAATCCCACTCCTGGGAATGTAACCGAATAAAGCCATAATTTAAAAAGATATATGTACCTTAATTTTCATTGCAGCACTATTCACAATACCCAGGACATGGAAGCAACCTAAATGTTCATCAACAGAAGAACAGACAAAGAAGATGTGCTACATATATACAATGGAATATTACTCAGCCATAGGAATGAATGAAATTGTACAATTTTCAGAGATGTGGATAAACCTACAGACTATCATATATAGTGAAGTAAGTCAGAAAAAGAAAAACAAACATCATGTAGTATCACTTCTATGTGGAATATAATTTGATACAGATGAACTTTATTTGCAAACCAGAAATAGGGACACAGTCCAGAGTACAAATGAATGGATACCAAGGAGGGAAGAAGAAGGGGTATAAACTGGGACATCTGGATTGACATATACACACTATATATAATAGAAAACTAATAAGAACCTACTGTATAGCACAGGGAACTCTACTCATTGTTCTATGTTGAACTAAATCAGAAGGAAATGAAAAACAGAGGGAATATATGTGTATATATGGCCAATTCACTTTACTGTGCTGCAAAAACAAATACAACATTGCAAAGAAACTATATACAAATAAAAATTCATTTTTTAAAAAAATCTGTGAATAATTCTATGAAGGCTTAAGGTCAGCAGTTTCATTTCAGTTCTCTATACAAATAAAAGCAAACTTTTCTTTTAAAAAATGATGATGAAGGATGACACAAGGATCAAATGACACAAAGAACTTAATGACATAAGTATCAAAGTATCCTGGAGATTTGTAAAACACTATCAAACAGTTTAAGAACACTAGCTGAAACAAGTTAATTGGAATTTTTATAACTCTACATAAAACAACTGAAGAATTCACATTCTTTTGAAGCACACATGGAACATTTATGATATAGACCATTGCGATAACAAAAGAAACAAGCTTCCATTTCAAAGAACTGAAAACATGCAGAATACATTTTCAAACTAAATTAGAATTATATTAAAAATTAATAACAAAAAGATACATGTAACAGTCTCAAATATTTGGAAATTAAGAAGTATAATTCTAAATAAAATATAAGTCAAAGAAAAAATCACAAAAACTAGAAAATATTGTAATCTGCATAATAAGGGAAACACAACATACTAAGTTTTGTGAGAAGCAATTAAGACAGTCATTAAAGGTAATTTATATCTTTAGATGCTTATATTAAAGAAGAAACATTTCAATAGATCAATGATCTATGACTCACTAAAAATAGCAAGAATAATAAGATCAAATTAAACTTAGAATAAAGGAGGAAAGAATAAGGGGTATAAACTGGGACATCTGGATTGACATATACACACTATATATAATAGAAAACTAATAAGAACCTACTGTATAGCACAGGGAACTCTACTCATTGTTCTATGTTGAACTAAATCAGAAGGAAATGAAAAACAGAGGGAATATATGTGTATATATGGCCAATTCACTTTACTGTGCTGCAAAAACAAATACAACATTGCAAAGAAACTATATACAAATAAAAATTCATTTTTTAAAAAAATCTGTGAATAATTCTATGAAGGCTTAAGGTCAGCAGTTTCATTTCAGTTCTCTATACAAATAAAAGCAAACTTTTCTTTTAAAAAATGATGATGAAGGATGACACAAGGATCAAATGACACAAAGAACTTAATGACATAAGTATCAAAGTATCCTGGAGATTTGTAAAACACTATCAAACAGTTTAAGAACACTAGCTGAAACAAGTTAATTGGAATTTTTATAACTCTACATAAAACAACTGAAGAATTCACATTCTTTTGAAGCACACATGGAACATTTATGATATAGACCATTGCGATAACAAAAGAAACAAGCTTCCATTTCAAAGAACTGAAAACATGCAGAATACATTTTCAAACTAAATTAGAATTATATTAAAAATTAATAACAAAAAGATACATGTAACAGTCTCAAATATTTGGAAATTAAGAAGTATAATTCTAAATAAAATATAAGTCAAAGAAAAAATCACAAAAACTAGAAAATATTGTAATCTGCATAATAAGGGAAACACAACATACTAAGTTTTGTGAGAAGCAATTAAGACAGTCATTAAAGGTAATTTATATCTTTAGATGCTTATATTAAAGAAGAAACATTTCAATAGATCAATGATCTATGACTCACTAAAAATAGCAAGAATAATAAGATCAAATTAAACTTAGAATAAAGGAGGAAAGAATAACATAAATGTGGACATCACTGGTATATAAATATAAGACAAACAATAAAGAAAACCAACAAAACTCACTGATAAGTACCACCAACTGCTTGAGAAAAAAATAACTACAATCCTCCAATCTTAAACCAATGTTTCCCTAAATATAAATGTTCCAGACATTTAAATGAAAAAGCAGACATTGTCAGAATGGATGAAAATGTAAGAACCAATTATATACTATCTTTAAAAATAGCTTCAAATACGGAGATATAGATAGATTCAAAGTAAATTCATGGAAAAACACATGTTTTACAAATACTAATGATAAAGCCATGTCTTAGTGTGCTCAGGCTGCTGTATCAGATACTATAGGCTAGGATAATGGAGACTGTGGAGTTCAAGCAGATTCCATGTCTGGTAAGGGCTTGCTTCTTGATTTACAGAAGGCTGTCATCACTGTGTTCTGTCCTGGAAGAAGATACAAAGTAGCTCTCTAGGAGCCTTCTTATAGGAGCACAAACCTTATCATCTGTTTTAACAGTGCAGCCTTCATGACCTAATCACCTCCCAAAGGCCTCATCTCCAAATACCATCACACTAACATTATGTTTCAACATATGAACTTTGGGAGCACAAATCTTCAGTCTGTGGCATCTGGGTTGGTGATATTAATGTTAGACAAAATAAACTTTACAACAAGAAATATTACCAAGTATAAGTTAGCTCACATAGTAGAGAATCTGCCTGCAATGTAGGAGACATGTGTTTGATCCCTAGGTCAGGAAGATCTCATGGAAAAGGGAGTGACTAGCCACTCCAGTATTCTTGCCAAGAGAATTCCAGGACAGAGAAGCCTGGCAGGCTACAGTCCATGGAGGTGGCAAAGAGTCCAACATGACTAAGCAACTAACATTTGCTTAGATAATGAAATATTAATGAGAAAAATTAATCATCAAAAAGGGAAAGCAACCCTAAATATATAGGCACCTAAAAATAGAATTAAAGTGAAGCAAATACCAAGAGCTCAAGGAGAAATAAACAAACAGTTGAATATTTCAATGATCTATGACTCACTAAAAATAGCAAGAATAATAAGATCAAATTAAACTTAGAATAAAGGAGGAAAGAATAACATAAATGTGGACATCACTGGTATATAAATATAAGACAAACAATAAAGAAAACCAACAAAACTCACTGATAAGTACCACCAACTGCTTGAGAAAAAAATAACTACAATCCTCCAATCTTAAACCAATATTTCCTAAATATAAATGTTCCAGACATTTAAATGAAAAAGCAGACATTGTCAGAATGGATGAAAATGTAAGAACCAATTATATACTATCTTTAAAAATAGCTTCAAATACGGAGATATAGATAGATTCAAAGTAAATTCATGGAAAAACACATGTTTTACAAATACTAATGATAAAGCCATGTCTTAGTGTGCTCAGGCTGCTGTATCAGATACTATAGGCTAGGATAATGGAGACTGTGGAGTTCAAGCAGATTCCATGTCTGGTAAGGGCTTGCTTCTTGATTTACAGAAGGCTGTCATCACTGTGTTCTGTCCTGGAAGAAGATACAAAGTAGCTCTCTAGGAGCCTTCTTATAGGAGCACAAACCTTATCATCTGTTTTAACAGTGCAGCCTTCATGACCTAATCACCTCCCAAAGGCCTCATCTCCAAATACCATCACACTAACATTATGTTTCAACATATGAACTTTGGGAGCACAAATCTTCAGTCTGTGGCATCTGGGTTGGTGATATTAATGTTAGACAAAATAAACTTTACAACAAGAAATATTACCAAGTATAAGTTAGCTCACATAGTAGAGAATCTGCCTGCAATGTAGGAGACATGTGTTTGATCCCTAGGTCAGGAAGATCTCATGGAAAAGGGAGTGACTAGCCACTCCAGTATTCTTGCCAAGAGAATTCCAGGACAGAGAAGCCTGGCAGGCTACAGTCCATGGAGGTGGCAAAGAGTCCAACATGACTAAGCAACTAACATTTGCTTAGATAATGAAATATTAATGAGAAAAATTAATCATCAAAAAGGGAAAGCAACCCTAAATATATAGGCACCTAAAAATAGAATTAAAGTGAAGCAAATACCAAGAGCTCAAGGAGAAATAAACAAACAGTTGAATATTTCAAACTCTTTCCTCAGTAATTGATATAAACAAGTAGAAAATTAGTAAGAATATACAAGACTGAATAACTGTAAACTTATATTCATAAAACATTCCAGTGACAGAAAATAAACTTTCAAATACACATGGTATATTCACCAAGATAATCTATGTGTTGATCATAAATCAGGTTGCAATAATTTTAAAAGACTGAAGTTTATAGTGATATTCATTCTTTTTAAAAATAAAATATTTTTTAAAGAAGTCAATTAATAGGCATAATGACACCTAGCTCATACTACCTGATCTAACTAAAAATAACAGTATCATTTGGATTTAAAAAAGAAATCAGTATTCTATTAACTGTGGAAAATTCTGAAAGAGATGAGAATACCAGAGCACCCTACTTGCCTCCTGAGAAACCTCTATGCAGGACAAGAAGAAACAGTTAGAACTGGACATGGAATAAAGAACTGGTTCCAAATTGGGAAAGGAGTACATCAAAGCTGGACATTGTCATCCTGATTAATTTACGTGCAGAGTAGGCCATGTGAAATGCTGGTCTGAATAAAGCACAAGCTACAATCAAGATTGCCAGGAAAAATATCAATACCTCAGGTATGCAGATGAAACCACCCTTATGGCAGAGAGTGAAGAGGAACTAAAAAACCTCTTGATGAAGGTGAAAGAGGAGAGTGAAAAAGCTGGCCTAAAACTCAAGATTCAATAAATGAAGATCATGGCATCTGGTCCCCTTACTTCATGCCAAGTAGATGGAAAATGATGGAAACAGTGACAGACTTTGTTTTCTGGAAAGGGGGACGAAGTGATAATCTGCCTGCAATGTAGGAGACATGTGTTTGATCCCTAGGTCAGGAAGATCTCATGGAAAAGGGAGTGACTAGCCACTCCAGTATTCTTGCCAAGAGAATTCCAGGACAGAGAAGCCTGGCAGGCTACAGTCCATGGAGGTGGCAAAGAGTCCAACATGACTAAGCAACTAACATTTGCTTAGATAATGAAATATTAATGAGAAAAATTAATCATCAAAAAGGGAAAGCAACCCTAAATATATAGGCACCTAAAAATAGAATTAAAGTGAAGCAAATACCAAGAGCTCAAGGAGAAATAAACAAACAGTTGAATATTTCAAACTCTTTCCTCAGTAATTGATATAAACAAGTAGAAAATTAGTAAGAATATACAAGACTGAATAACTGTAAACTTATATTCATAAAACATTCCAGTGACAGAAAATAAACTTTCAAATACACATGGTATATTCACCAAGATAATCTATGTGTTGATCATAAATCAGGTTGCAATAATTTTAAAAGACTGAAGTTTATAGTGATATTCATTCTTTTTAAAAATAAAATATTTTTTAAAGAAGTCAATTAATAGGCATAATGACACCTAGCTCATACTACCTGATCTAACTAAAAATAACAGTATCATTTGGATTTAAAAAAGAAATCAGTATTCTATTAACTGTGGAAAATTCTGAAAGAGATGAGAATACCAGAGCACCCTACTTGCCTCCTGAGAAACCTCTATGCAGGACAAGAAGAAACAGTTAGAACTGGACATGGAATAAAGAACTGGTTCCAAATTGGGAAAGGAGTACATCAAAGCTGGACATTGTCATCCTGATTAATTTACGTGCAGAGTAGGCCATGTGAAATGCTGGTCTGAATAAAGCACAAGCTACAATCAAGATTGCCAGGAAAAATATCAATACCTCAGGTATGCAGATGAAACCACCCTTATGGCAGAGAGTGAAGAGGAACTAAAAAACCTCTTGATGAAGGTGAAAGAGGAGAGTGAAAAAGCTGGCCTAAAACTCAAGATTCAATAAATGAAGATCATGGCATCTGGTCCCCTTACTTCATGCCAAGTAGATGGGAAAATGATGGAAACAGTGACAGACTTTGTTTTCTTGGGCTACAAAATCACTGTGGATGGTGACTGAAGTCGTGAAATTAAAAGACACTTGCCACTTGGAAGAAAAGCTATGACAAATCAAAACAGTGTATACAAAAGCAGAAACATCACTTTGCCAACAAAAGTCTACATTGTCAAAGCTATGGTTTTCCCAGTAGTCATACATGGATATGAGATTTAGACCATAAAGAAGGCTGAGCGATGAAGAACTGATGCCTTGAACTGTGGTGCTGGAGAAGACTCTTAAGAGTCCCTTAAACTGCAAGGAGATCAAGCCAGTCAATCCTAAAGGAAATCAACCCTGAATATTCATTGGAAGGGCTGATGCTGAAGCTGACGTTTCAATAATCTGGCCCCCTGATGTGAAAAGAAAACTCACTGCAAAAGAGTCTGATGTTGGGAAAAATAGAAGGCAGAAGGAGAAGAAGATGATAGAAGACAAGGTGGCTGGATGGCATCACTAAGCCAACTGACATAAGTTTCAGCAAGCTCTGGAAAATGGTGAAGGACAGGGAAGCCTGATGCGCTGCAGTCCATGGGGTTTCAAAGAGTCAGACATGACTGAGCAACTGAACTGACTGACTGATTTTGTCCTCCAGATTATTTTACAAAACAAGTAATATCCTACATTATATGAAAGAAAACCTCTCAATGAGGAAAATGTTTTAGATCAATAAAGCAAAGGTAAATGATCAAAACTCAAACATTCTGAAAACCAGTTCCAAGTATTGTATCCCTATTATATCAAGAGCAATAAATACTAAAAACTCCTAGAATATTCTTTCAAATAATTGAAATATTTTAAGGAAATTGTGTGAGCCACCCCCCAAAAGGGAAGAGGACTGCTGAATCAAATTCTTTTCTCATTCAAATAGGATTTATGTGTAGAACTCAAGATTGTTTTTCATGCTGTATATAGAACTATACAAAGAAAACCACCCTTAAAAAACCTCTTGATGAAGGTGAAAGAGGAGAGTGAAAAAGCTGGCCTAAAACTCAAGATTCAATAAATGAAGATCATGGCATCTGGTCCCCTTACTTCATGCCAAGTAGATGGGAAAATGATGGAAACAGTGACAGACTTTGTTTTCTTGGGCTACAAAATCACTGTGGATGGTGACTGAAGTCGTGAAATTAAAAGACACTTGCCACTTGGAAGAAAAGCTATGACAAATCAAAACAGTGTATACAAAAGCAGAAACATCACTTTGCCAACAAAAGTCTACATTGTCAAAGCTATGGTTTTCCCAGTAGTCATACATGGATATGAGATTTAGACCATAAAGAAGGCTGAGCGATGAAGAACTGATGCCTTGAACTGTGGTGCTGGAGAAGACTCTTAAGAGTCCCTTAAACTGCAAGGAGATCAAGCCAGTCAATCCTAAAGGAAATCAACCCTGAATATTCATTGGAAGGGCTGATGCTGAAGCTGACGTTTCAATAATCTGGCCCCCTGATGTGAAAAGAAAACTCACTGCAAAAGAGTCTGATGTTGGGAAAAATAGAAGGCAGAAGGAGAAGAAGATGATAGAAGACAAGGTGGCTGGATGGCATCACTAAGCCAACTGACATAAGTTTCAGCAAGCTCTGGAAAATGGTGAAGGACAGGGAAGCCTGATGCGCTGCAGTCCATGGGGTTTCAAAGAGTCAGACATGACTGAGCAACTGAACTGACTGACTGATTTTGTCCTCCAGATTATTTTACAAAACAAGTAATATCCTACATTATATGAAAGAAAACCTCTCAATGAGGAAAATGTTTTAGATCAATAAAGCAAAGGTAAATGATCAAAACTCAAACATTCTGAAAACCAGTTCCAAGTATTGTATCCCTATTATATCAAGAGCAATAAATACTAAAAACTCCTAGAATATTCTTTCAAATAATTGAAATATTTTAAGGAAATTGTGTGAGCCACCCCCCAAAAGGGAAGAGGACTGCTGAATCAAATTCTTTTCTCATTCAAATAGGATTTATGTGTAGAACTCAAGATTGTTTTTCATGCTGTATATAGAACTATACAAAGAAAACTTTCTATTTAGAGCAGATAGATGATCTATCAAGATAAAACTGTCTGAGCTGTGACATGAATATATATAAGTCTATGCAGCCCTGACTTTTTCTCTTTTTTTACTAACCGAATGGTGGAATGATACTATGTATGTTTTCGTCAAGTATATATGGTTTGGTTTGGTTTGAGTTTTAATCTAGAAGGCATCTTGCACTGACATGTATGAAATGTGATCTGGATCAATAGTAAAGAATAAGGAGAGTCTAGAATATCTATGATCAAAGTCAAAAGTATTAAAGAAGTATTGATATGTGGGTCATTAAGAAGCCAGGTAAGGGCTTCCCTGGTGGTCCAGTGAGTAGGGACACCGCCTTGCAGTGCAAGGGGCACTGGTTCGATCCCTGGCCTGGGAAGATCCCACATGCCCCAGAGCAGCTGGACTGATGTGTCCAACTACCGAGCCAGAGCTCTGGAGCCCATGTGCCCAGAGCTGGTGCTCTGCGACATCAGAGGCCACTGCAATAGGAGGCCCACACAGGCCAAAGAACAAAGATGGATGAAAATAAATAAATGAAAGACCAATAGAAGTGGCAAAAAAAAAAAAAAAAAGAACCCAGGTAAGCAGAGAAAAGGATGAAAAAATATGATGGCGAGGTAAAGAAATCAAGACACTGGTACAGAAAGGTTAATAAGTGATTTGAGAGCAATGAAAAAAGAAAAGTTGTATCAGAGCCCAAAGAACCAAAAAGAAAAGATAAGAGAGAGGTTTGCCAATCACTATAGAAAAAAAAGAAAGGAAAATGCAGGTCAAGAACATCAATTGTACAGTTCAAGCCCCATGTACGTAATTTTTGTAGAACTGAGCTCAAAATAGAAGGTAGGTTCCAAGTATTCAGGAATGAACCTAGGAAGACAGGAGAGATGTTAGACCCAGAGGTACATAACAGTTGAAGTCAGACACCCACTAAACAGACCAAGACAAACAGATTAGCCATGTCCTTAAAGAATGAGATCTTGGATATATAAATACAATCACTGAGAAGATAAGTACACACAGCTGTTATGTATGTAAAGCTTCACCTGGATCTATATATTGGTAGCCTGGTTAACTGGGAAAAGAGCAAAAAGTTGGGCCTGTAGCTGACCCAAGATTCTCTGAAATATGCAGCCTTCCCAGAAGCAGAACCAAGACAGGAAAAACACAGAAATCAGGTGGAGAGACTTGCCTACTAGGAGTAAAAATAGATCAGAACTACCTGACCACTTCTACAACAGACACTGACTTTTTCAATGAGGTTGAAAGGAACATTAAATTTTATATATCATTTAAATGATTCAGCTATTTTAAGTATTAGCGCTAAAATTCTAATTTCATAATGCTGAACCAAAGATAAAAATCATGGGCTAAAAGTCTGGTAACCTTATGAGTTTGAACTTAAATATGCAAGAGGCCATATCTACCATATTAGCTATAAGATATTATTAATAAACTATTATTGTCTATTTTCCTCTAAAATAAAATCAGTTAAAAGACCATTGATTATCTCCAAATTTTTTTAAAGAATTTTTTTCACAAGTTTCCTAATTAAGTCTCCAATTTCTAGAGCACAAGTGAGCACTGTCATGCTCAACAGACCACCTAAAGGCAGACAAGGATATGGCACAACTGTTGAGTATGGTCTACACTGGAGTGATGGGGTGGACTGGATCACTACCCTCAACTCTGCTTCTGTTACCTCTACAAAGTTGGCTTCACTGAGGACTCATACTTCCTGAGCCAAATCAGACACAGGAAAAATGTTCTTAAATCATTTAACTGCTTTCCTACTCCTTTATCATTGCCTTTCTTTTACTGCCAACACTTACGAACTCCTCTCTAGCATCCTCTTCCCAAATTCTGAAAAAGTCTCATTTCTAGTCCATAAAAGTCTCATACCTATGTCCTTATACTCTTCCTGAGGACATAGGTATCTCTTCCTAGAGTTTCTCCCAAGAACTGAATCCTGGTTCCAAACCCAGGGTTCAGTTCAGTTGGTACATATTTTGCTGCCTACTTAAAAGATAAATATTGGCCACTGTCTACAGTGCTTCAGTTTTCCTTACCAATCAGAAACCGTGCTATTGATTACTGCTTCCTGCACCCAGGCACATCCACCCCATTACTAGTCTTAACCATTTGATCAGCTGCTCACAGGTCTACTTTAGTATCTATAGTACACCCACCCAACCTCTTTTATAGGACGGGTCTCTGGAACAAGTTTATTCCCACTCCTTCCAAAGGTTTCTAAGACAACCCACTTTGACTTTCTGATCTCTCCAAATATGTTTATTAGGGGAACAGAGACTATAATAGAGAGTATAGGAATAATTTTGTCTACAAACCACTGAGAGAGCATCTCTGAGTGTGCAGAAGACAGCGGAGCTCATTACAGAGTGAAACAGAAACTATCTGCAACTAATGGTAAAGCTAATGAATTATGAAGTCACTTTCCCATCATTCCCTTTAGGTTTAAAATGAGGAAGTTGAGCTAAGTCATCTCTAAGGCCTCTTTAAGCTCTAAAAATCTATGTTCTGTAGACAGTACCTCCATTTAAAGTGACATTTAATGTTACACATATAAGAACTTATTGACATACAAATAAACATAAAGACTTAGAATATACTTTCTGTAAGTATCAATATAGAATCAGTATGCTAAAACATGAAGTTTTAAAGGAAGATGGAAGGCAAATGCTTAAGAACAGGGAAGCCATAGTAATAATTTGTGCAGTACCCAAGAGTACCATGAGTACTTGAATTCACAAAGAATTTGACAAATTCTAATTTATAATTATTTGTTTATCAGCATATTTCCAGATCCCTAAAGTGTGGTGGAGGTTATAAATGCAGTATTATATAGGAATGCACTATGTATTATCATTCAGAGAATGATACCATGGAATAAGAAATTTTATAAAACATTTCATCATTTCAAAATCTATGATCATAAAGGCAACTAGGCAATCTCAATAGGATGGGAAGAACACAACACTCCATCTCCCTGGTCATAACCAAATGAGCCTAATTTCCAGTCATTCATGTTTACAGGACCATAGGACACCATTTCAAAATGTCTTAAGAGTTATGAATGACTTGTTTTCAGTATAGATACTAATGTGTTTTCTATCAGATTAGTTCATTATGGAATAATGTACATCAATTTCATGCATAATTTGCACTGTTATAACTGAAACATCAAGAAGTGAAGCTATCAGTTTTCCTTACCAATCAGAAACCGTGCTATTGATTACTGCTTCCTGCACCCAGGCACATCCACCCCATTACTAGTCTTAACCATTTGATCAGCTGCTCACAGGTCTACTTTAGTATCTATAGTACACCCACCCAACCTCTTTTATAGGACGGGTCTCTGGAACAAGTTTATTCCCACTCCTTCCAAAGGTTTCTAAGACAACCCACTTTGACTTTCTGATCTCTCCAAATATGTTTATTAGGGG
Source organism: Tragulus kanchil (assembly GCA_022376925.1). Classification (NCBI taxonomy): domain Eukaryota; kingdom Metazoa; phylum Chordata; class Mammalia; order Artiodactyla; family Tragulidae; genus Tragulus; species Tragulus kanchil. Next base: position 149,780,905 of record JAIOJX010000029.1, read on the forward strand.
AACAGAGACTATAATAGAGAGTATAGGAATAATTTTGTCTACAAACCACTGAGAGAGCATCTCTGAGTGTGCAGAAGACAGCGGAGCTCATTACAGAGTGAAACAGAAACTATCTGCAACTAATGGTAAAGCTAATGAATTATGAAGTCACTTTCCCATCATTCCCTTTAGGTTTAAAATGAGGAAGTTGAGCTAAGTCATCTCTAAGGCCTCTTTAAGCTCTAAAAATCTATGTTCTGTAGACAGTACCTCCATTTAAAGTGACATTTAATGTTACACATATAAGAACTTATTGACATACAAATAAACATAAAGACTTAGAATATACTTTCTGTAAGTATCAATATAGAATCAGTATGCTAAAACATGAAGTTTTAAAGGAAGATGGAAGGCAAATGCTTAAGAACAGGGAAGCCATAGTAATAATTTGTGCAGTACCCAAGAGTACCATGAGTACTTGAATTCACAAAGAATTTGACAAATTCTAATTTATAATTATTTGTTTATCAGCATATTTCCAGATCCCTAAAGTGTGGTGGAGGTTATAAATGCAGTATTATATAGGAATGCACTATGTATTATCATTCAGAGAATGATACCATGGAATAAGAAATTTTATAAAACATTTCATCATTTCAAAATCTATGATCATAAAGGCAACTAGGCAATCTCAATAGGATGGGAAGAACACAACACTCCATCTCCCTGGTCATAACCAAATGAGCCTAATTTCCAGTCATTCATGTTTACAGGACCATAGGACACCATTTCAAAATGTCTTAAGAGTTATGAATGACTTGTTTTCAGTATAGATACTAATGTGTTTTCTATCAGATTAGTTCATTATGGAATAATGTACATCAATTTCATGCATAATTTGCACTGTTATAACTGAAACATCAAGAAGAAACATTACCATTAAATCTCAATTCATGAAGCACAAAAATTCATTTTTAATTCAACCTGTTTATCAGGCCAGCAAGAACTGAGATTTGTGCAGAGACATCACACTGCTTCCCAAGGGGCCTTCTCTTCCTCATATCAATGTCTACTCCTGCCTTCTGTCTGCTGCTTTCTAGGCATAATTTCTAGGCATAAAAAGTTGTTCTGTTCCTAAAAACAGATATCTCACTCTAAAACAGAGTGAGCAAACCACAACTAGTGGGTTACGTGCACCACCTGTCTGTTCTGCCTGTTGTTAGCTCTGAAACTAAGCATAATTATGTTTTTACATAGTTGCAAAAAGAAAAAACAAGAACAATATTTAAAACATGCAAACATTACGTGAAATGCAATCTCAGTGAACAACAAATGAAATTTAAAACACACCCAGCTTTCTGGTGGAGCTTAGGGGTAAAATATCCACCTGCCAATGCAGGAGATGCAATACACACACATTCCATCCTTAGGTTGGGAAGATCCCCTGGAGTGGAAGTGACAACCCACTCCAGTACTCTTGCATGGAAAATTCCACGGAATTTCCATGAAATTCCGAAGAAGAGCCTGGCAGACTACAGTCCATGGGATCACAAAGTCAAACAAAACTGGGAAACTGAGCATTTGCACAGCATCACTTGTTTACATATTGTCTATGATGTTTCCCTGCTACAACCAAGTCAAAATGTCTCAATGGAAACCATATAGCCCATAAGTTATATTTACTATTTTGTCCTTAAGAGAAAAAGTTTGCTGATCCCTGCCCTAGAACATCCATGAAATGTTGCCCCATATTCTATCCCACAAATAAAAATGCATTCTGTTTCCCATCACTAATACAAAGTCAATTTAAAAGTCAACACTTTGCTTTAACACAGAATACCTCTATAAAAATACCTTTGTTTTTCTTTCTATAATGTCTGCTATAGTTCTTCAGACTTAATCAAAAACAGTATCTCTACCTTTCTCCCTGTTTTCTTCCTTACAGGGAACCCACCATCCTGATTATCCTAATAATCCACTCCATTCTTCTCTGTCCCTGGTCTCAAACAGATTTCCTCACAGCACTTACTGCAGTGAGAATTTATTTTCTATTTGTTTGTATCTCCCACTAGAGAGTATAATCAATGAGGCTGGGGTCTATACATATTGTTCACCATCACCATCACAGGGTTGTTCAGTTGCTCAGTCAGGTCTGACTCTTTGAAATGCCATGGACTGCAGCATACCAGGCTCTCCTCTCCTTCATCATTTCCTGGAGTTTGCTTAAACTCATGTCCATTGAGTCAGTGATGCCATCCAAACATCTCATCCTCTGTCTTTTAAAAGTAGTGACTGATGACATCAGCATCAAGGCATGAGATGCTCCCCTTTTTCTCTCCCTTTCAGTCTATGGTTAAGGAAACAGTCATAACCCAACAAAGGTTCTTCTGTCCAACCTACAAAGAGGGATATATACATCTGCAAATCTGCAAATGGGTGGATAAAACATATGAAGAAGGCAGACTGGGAAACAGTGGAGGCAGTAGCTATGACTGCAGCCTCTGGATCCCAGCAGCTGAGCTAACAGCTCACAGAACCCAGTACAACTTGATCTAGAAGACATAACACAGGTTAATACATATGTACCTACCACAGAAACGCCAAAACATAGACAGAAATTATTGACAGTTTAAGAGGAGAAAATGACAACTCAACAATGACAAACAACTTCAACACTCCACTTACATCAACAAAGATATCATCTAAACAGAAAGTCAACAGGAAACACAGGCCTTCGATGAAACATTAGACCAGATGGCCTTGACATTCATTTTAAAAATTTCACCCTAATAAAGTAAAGTCCACACAGAGCATTCTCAATGAACAAAACACATATATGCCAATGAATGATTCAAAAGGAAAAAAGAGCATTCTGTTTCCCATCACTAATACAAAGTCAATTTAAAAGTCAACACTTTGCTTTAACACAGAATACCTCTATAAAAATACCTTTGTTTTTCTTTCTATAATGTCTGCTATAGTTCTTCAGACTTAATCAAAAACAGTATCTCTACCTTTCTCCCTGTTTTCTTCCTTACAGGGAACCCACCATCCTGATTATCCTAATAATCCACTCCATTCTTCTCTGTCCCTGGTCTCAAACAGATTTCCTCACAGCACTTACTGCAGTGAGAATTTATTTTCTATTTGTTTGTATCTCCCACTAGAGAGTATAATCAATGAGGCTGGGGTCTATACATATTGTTCACCATCACCATCACAGGGTTGTTCAGTTGCTCAGTCAGGTCTGACTCTTTGAAATGCCATGGACTGCAGCATACCAGGCTCTCCTCTCCTTCATCATTTCCTGGAGTTTGCTTAAACTCATGTCCATTGAGTCAGTGATGCCATCCAAACATCTCATCCTCTGTCTTTTAAAAGTAGTGACTGATGACATCAGCATCAAGGCATGAGATGCTCCCTTTGTCTCTCCCTTTCAGTCTATGGTTAAGGAAACAGTCATAACCCAACAAAGGTTCTTCTGTCCAACCTACAAAGAGGGATATATACATCTGCAAATCTGCAAATGGGTGGATAAAACATATGAAGAAGGCAGACTGGGAAACAGTGGAGGCAGTAGCTATGACTGCAGCCTCTGGATCCCAGCAGCTGAGCTAACAGCTCACAGAACCCAGTACAACTTGATCTAGAAGACATAACACAGGTTAATACATATGTACCTACCACAGAAACGCCAAAACATAGACAGAAATTATTGACAGTTTAAGAGGAGAAAATGACAACTCAACAATGACAAACAACTTCAACACTCCACTTACATCAACAAAGATATCATCTAAACAGAAAGTCAACAGGAAACACAGGCCTTCGATGAAACATTAGACCAGATGGCCTTGACATTCATTTTAAAAATTTCACCCTAATAAAGTAAAGTCCACACAGAGCATTCTCAATGAACAAAACACATATATGCCAATGAATGATTCATACGGATATATGGCAAAAACCAACACAATACTGTAAAGCAATTATTCTTCAACTAAAAATAAATAAATTAAAACTATAGTGAGAACACAAATCCCAATACATTTTTAAAGACTGATATCATATCAAGCATCCTTCTAAGCACAATGATATGAAACAAGAAATCAACACAAGAAGAAAGAGGAAAAATCACAATTATGTAGAGACCAAACAACATGCTACTTAATAACTACTGGATTGACAAAGAAATCAAAGAAGAAATCAAAAATACCTGAAGACAAGTGAAAATGAAACATAACATACCAAAATCTATGTGCTACAAAAACAAAACTTGATAGCAATACAGGCCTACATTGAGAAAAAATAAAAATCTCAAATAACTTAACCTTACAGCTAAAGGAACAAGAAAAAGAAGAATAAAGTCCAAAGTCAAGAGAAGGAAGGAAATAATAAAAATCAGAGTAATGATAAATGAAAAAGAAACTCAAAAGATAACACCAGGGGCTTCCCTGTGCTCTAGTGGGTAAGGACACCGCCTTGCAGTGCAAGGGGTTCCAGTTTGATCCCTGACCTGGGAAGATCCCACGTACCGCGGAGCAACTGGACCGATGTGCCCAACTACTGAGCCAGAGCTCTGGAGTACATGCGCCTAGAGCCGGTGCTCTGAAAAGAGAGAGGCCACTGTGATGCGAGGCCCACACAGGCGAAAGAACAAAGACGGATGAAAATAGATAAATGAAAGTCCAATAGAAGTGGCCCAAAAAAACCCAAAAAAAGACAACAGAACAGATCAATAAAACTAAAAGCTGGTTCTTTGCAAAGATAAACAAAAATGTCCAGCAAACTTGGCTAGATTTGCTAAGAAAAAAGAATTCTCAGATAAAATCAGAAACAAAAGGAGAAGTTACAATAATATCACAGAAATGCAATGGGTTACAAGGTAATATTACAAACATCTGTATGTCAACAAATTGGACAGCCTAGAAGAAATGGATGAAAGACAAATACCACATGATTTTACTCATACGTGAAATGTTAAAAAATGAACAACAAAAAAACTAAAGCAGGGGCTTCCCTGGTAGTCCAGTGGGTAAAGACTCCGCCTTGCAGAGCAAGGGCCGCCAGTTTGATCCCTGGTCAGGGAAGATTCCACATGCTGTGGAGCGGCTGGACTGATGTGTCCAATTACCAAGCTGGAGCTGTGGAGCAGAGCCGGCACTCTGCAACGAGAGAGGCCACTGCAGTGGGAGGCCCACACAGGCCAAAGAACAAGGATGGATGAAAATAAATAAATGAAAGACCAATAAAAGTAGAACTTAAAAAAATATATATATATTAAAAAAAAAAAAAAACTAAAGCAAAAAATAAACACATAAATACAGAAAACAGATTGGCTGCTACCAGGGCCAAAGAGGACTGAAGGAGGGTGCAATGGGTATAGGGGGTCCACCATATGGTGATGAATGAAAACTAGACTTTTGGTAGTGAGGATGCTGTAGTGTATTCAGAAATCAAATTATAATGTTGTACATGTGAAACTTATATAATATTATAAACTAAGGTTACCTCAATTGTAAAAATGTATTTACTAAATATGCTGTCAAGGTTTGTCATAGCTTTTCTTCCAAGGAGTAAGCAACTTTTAATTTCATGGCTGCAGTCACCATCTACATTGATTTTGGAGCCCAATAAAATGAAATCTGACACTGTTTTGACATTTTTTCAATCTACTTCCTGTCATTAAAGTGGTATCATCTACATATCTGAGGTTGCTGATATTTCTCCAGGCAATCCTTATTTATTTATTTAATTTTTTTTCAAATCTTGCCCTCTTTTATTGATTTTTATTTATTTATTTTCATCCATCTTTATTCTCTGGCCTGTGTGGGCCTCCCATTGCAGTGGCCTCTCTCCTGGCAGAGCCCGGCTCTGGGTGCATGCGCTCCAGAGTGCGGGCTCGTAATTAGACACACCGGTCCAGTCGCTCCGTGGCACGTAGGATCTTCTCTGGGCCAGGGATCGAACTGGCGTGGCTTGCCCTGCAAGGCGGACTCTTTATCCACTGAACCACCAAGGAAGCCCTCTCCAGGCAACTTTTCTTTTTTTTTTTTTTAAAGATTTATTTATTTTATTATTTATTTTGGGGCGGGGTCGGCTTGGGGAGGGAGGGGAGCCAGCGGGCCACTTCTATTGGGCTTTCATTTCTCTATTTTCATCTGTCTTTGTTCTTTGGCTTCTGTGGGCCTCCCATCGCGGTGGTGTCTGTTGTCGCAGAGCACGGGCTCTGGGCACACATGCTCCAGAGCTCCGGCTCAGCAATTGGACACATCCGTCCAGCCGCTCCGAGGCATGTGGGATCTTCCCAGGCCAGGGACTGAACCGGTGCCCCTTGCACTGCAAGGAGGTGTCCTTACCCAATGGACCACCAGGGTCCTCCAGGCAACTTTAATTTCAGTTTGTGAGTCATCCAGCCCAGCATTTCATTATGTACTCTGCATATTAGTTTAATAAGATGCACAACAATATACAGCCTTGATGTACTCCTTTCCCAATTAGGAACTAGTCCATTGTTCCATGTACAGTTCTAATTGTTGCTTCTTGACCTGCATGCAGTTTATCTGGAGGCAGGTAAGGTGGTCTGGTATTCCCATCTCTTAGAATTTTCCACACTTTGCTGTGGTCCACACAGTCAAAGGCTTCAGGGTAGTCAAAAAAGTCTAAAAATGGCCGTGTGTTAACATGGTGGTGGCAGCCTGAAGAGGGGTTAGTGCGCTGGGAAGCAGCTTGCAGAGATCACCCTGGACATGCAGGCAGGAGCAGGGTAGTGACCAGAGCCCCCAGTTTCCACCAACAGAGCTGAAGGAGAGTAAAGGCCGGGGCCCAATCATGTTGGAAGCTACTTAATAAATACCAAAAGACTGAATGAATGAATAAGTAAGTTAAGTCTATAAGAATGAGGAAAGAAAAGAGTATAGAAAATATTTTTTGAAAGCACACTTTTTTCCACAAAAAAGATCTCATTTATTTGAAAATTAAGGTTATAACTTATAGAATATTGACCATGTACCAAACACTATGCTTAGTTCTTTACCTCCTATGGCTGCTGCAACAAATTATCACAAAACAATGGCTTAAACATAGACAAATGTAGTTCTGGAGCCCAGGTGTCAATAGGTCCATCTTCCTTCCAGATCTTCTAGTGGAGATTCTGTTCTTGCCTCTTCCAGTTTCTGGTAGCTATTGACCATTGTTAGCTTGTGGGAACACCACTTCAAACTTTGCTTCTGTCTTCGTCATCTCTTCAATGTATCTGTCTTTTATCTTTTGTTTCATATTAGTACACTTGTCTCTGGATTTAAGACCCATCAGATTAATCTAGGTGAGTCTTATTTTAAGATCCTTAATATAATTACCTTTACAAAGATCCTTTTTGAAAATCAGGTCCCAGTCAAAGCTTCTAAAGAATCAGGACATGACATATATTTTGAGGGCTTCTATGTAAGTCACCACACTTAGCATCTGGATACAAGTACATTTATCATTTCCTTAGGTCCTAACAGTTACTGCCATTCCTCAGAGTTAAAAAACTTTAAGAAATATAGTGGAAAAACAAGCATTTGAAATTCAGTCTTTCAGGATTTAAGACCGTGCCCTTAAGATGGCATTTTATTGCCTACAAAGCAGACAGGGACACTTTCTGAACTGTCCAACCTTGCAAGTTGAATATACCAGAGTGCTCAGCCACACTAAATTTTGTGTTTCCTCCTACCTGCTTACACAGCATATGGCCTACCTGAAGTGCAAAAACAGAAGCTATTTTACAATTCCCAACTACAATTCTCTACCATCGAGCCACCAGGGAAGCCCATTCCCAACTATGTTCTTGGCTAATCTGACACTGTTTGCCACCTTCTCTAAAATGATGTTCCTATCTCTCCTAGTAAGTTTTACCTGATGCTTCAGTGTTCATGGCAAATTACATTCACTGCATATCCACCACTGATAAGCACTGTGCATAAGAAATTCTAACAGATTTTTTTCTTTACTGCACCAGTCTTACAAAAGTACAGATTACTTTTTCTTATTGGGATGTACATGACACTAGAGCATCTCAAATGGAGACAAGGAAGTAGGCTATCATGAAGGAAATGCCTGGCCACTTTGGATTAGGCATGCCAGTAACCCTCTAGTGAATATAAACTGTGTGAATTTTGCCATCCCCCTTTAAATCATGTAGCTCAAAATTTACATAAAGTTAGTTCCTTATGAAAATTCCCCTCCTAGTGACATGAGGGAATTAATGTACTTCCATAAGAAAGCAATCTGCTCCTTTCTGCAGCTGGATCAGAACTGTTATACACCATGCCAACCAAAAGGGAAAATATAGTCAAGGAAATGAAAGGGTCAAAAGCCAACCACCTTGAAATTTATGTCAGTTTTATTCTTTGGCTCCTCCACCACAAACAAATATCACACTTTAATACCACTGCACAACAAAGGAAAATCTCTGACTTGTGGGTTTGTGGAAAAAGCAGAATGAAAAGCACCATCCATGTGAGAGTCAAAACCTACCCTGCACTTTGGTGAAGAATAAAAGGCATCTGGATACATACATTTATCATTTATCATTTCCTTAGGTCCTAACAGTTACTGCCATTCCTCAGAGTTAAAAAACTTTAAGAAATATAGTGGAAAAACAAGCATTTGAAATTCAGTCTTTCAGGATTTAAGACCGTGCCCTTAAGATGGCATTTTATTGCCTACAAAGCAGACAGGGACACTTTCTGAACTGTCCAACCTTGCAAGTTGAATATACCAGAGTGCTCAGCCACACTAAATTTTGTGTTTCCTCCTACCTGCTTACACAGCATATGGCCTACCTGAAGTGCAAAAACAGAAGCTATTTTACAATTCCCAACTACAATTCTCTACCATCGAGCCACCAGGGAAGCCCATTCCCAACTATGTTCTTGGCTAATCTGACACTGTTTGCCACCTTCTCTAAAATGATGTTCCTATCTCTCCTAGTAAGTTTTACCTGATGCTTCAGTGTTCATGGCAAATTACATTCACTGCATATCCACCACTGATAAGCACTGTGCATAAGAAATTCTAACAGATTTTTTTCTTTACTGCACCAGTCTTACAAAAGTACAGATTACTTTTTCTTATTGGGATGTACATGACACTAGAGCATCTCAAATGGAGACAAGGAAGTAGGCTATCATGAAGGAAATGCCTGGCCACTTTGGATTAGGCATGCCAGTAACCCTCTAGTGAATATAAACTGTGTGAATTTTGCCATCCCCCTTTAAATCATGTAGCTCAAAATTTACATAAAGTTAGTTCCTTATGAAAATTCCCCTCCTAGTGACATGAGGGAATTAATGTACTTCCATAAGAAAGCAATCTGCTCCTTTCTGCAGCTGGATCAGAACTGTTATACACCATGCCAACCAAAAGGGAAAATATAGTCAAGGAAATGAAAGGGTCAAAAGCCAACCACCTTGAAATTTATGTCAGTTTTTATTCTTTGGCTCCTCCACCACAAACAAATATCACACTTTAATACCACTGCACAACAAAGGAAAATCTCTGACTTGTGGGTTTGTGGAAAAAGCAGAATGAAAAAGCACCATCCATGTGAGAGTCAAAACCTACCCTGCACTTTGGTGAAGAATAAAAAGGTTTTGTGCTTTGCCTTTCACTTCTGCTGAAGCTGGGGTTCAGGCTGACTCTATGGACAGATGATGATTAGGCATTTTCTGCTCACCTGATTGTTTCCTAATTTTTACATCATTTAATCCTCACAACAAACCTTGAAAGTAGACAAAATGCCCTCGCTTTAGAGTTGAGAAAATTGAAACTTACAAAACCTAATGATTTACCAAAGGTCATCCCCATTCATTAGTAGAAATGTTGGGTAAGCCAGAGATTCCCATAAGCCAACCTTACCTGTATCAATGATTTTTTTCTGCTTCTGCTGGCATATCCAAATACACACTTTTAAAGTAATGACATGGTAAATCTTGCAATCAAGTTATTATAATATTCTGGTAAGTCTGCAAGTGACATGCTTTTTTTGCTCAATGACCAGGATATGACATTGTCTCCTCCCATTACAACCAGCCAGCATACTGACTGTCAAATACCCTGCTGTGATCTGTTTAGCAAGGTCGGCTGCTTGATTGCTATGAATAATTGGATGCCATTAATAATGGTCAGCTCCAGGATACAGGAAGGTGCTCAAGCGTGGTAATTGTGTTTTGAATTCCAGAGATTACTTCCTAGGGAGAGAAAGACGACCGCTATGTAGGATACAGTTTATCCAAATACAATAGAAATAACTGCTTCCCTAGAGGTGATAGGATAAGCCAAGGGCTCTCTTAATAACACATATGACCAGCTTTATAAAGAAACATGGAGGTCAAGGTTTCGTAACATAAGGCTAATACTGGAAAGCCTGACCACTGCTGAATGTCTTCAATAGTTAATTTTCTCATTCCCTTGTTCAGATTAACACTTGAGCTTTATGTGTTGGGGTGAAGAAATCACTAACTAAATTTGGAAGCACCACTGAGGTCAGATCATTAGCTAATTAGTAAATTTAACCCAGTTGATAATCATTTGAAAAGACTAATCATAAATCTTTTGGGTGAAATTTATGTCAGTTTTTATTCTTTGGCTCCTCCACCACAAACAAATATCACACTTTAATACCACTGCACAACAAAGGAAAATCTCTGACTTGTGGGTTTGTGGAAAAAGCAGAATGAAAAAGCACCATCCATGTGAGAGTCAAAACCTACCCTGCACTTTGGTGAAGAATAAAAAGGTTTTGTGCTTTGCCTTTCACTTCTGCTGAAGCTGGGGTTCAGGCTGACTCTATGGACAGATGATGATTAGGCATTTTCTGCTCACCTGATTGTTTCCTAATTTTTACATCATTTAATCCTCACAACAAACCTTGAAAGTAGACAAAATGCCCTCGCTTTAGAGTTGAGAAAATTGAAACTTACAAAACCTAATGATTTACCAAAGGTCATCCCCATTCATTAGTAGAAATGTTGGGTAAGCCAGAGATTCCCATAAGCCAACCTTACCTGTATCAATGATTTTTTTCTGCTTCTGCTGGCATATCCAAATACACACTTTTAAAGTAATGACATGGTAAATCTTGCAATCAAGTTATTATAATATTCTGGTAAGTCTGCAAGTGACATGCTTTTTTTGCTCAATGACCAGGATATGACATTGTCTCCTCCCATTACAACCAGCCAGCATACTGACTGTCAAATACCCTGCTGTGATCTGTTTAGCAAGGTCGGCTGCTTGATTGCTATGAATAATTGGATGCCATTAATAATGGTCAGCTCCAGGATACAGGAAGGTGCTCAAGCGTGGTAATTGTGTTTTGAATTCCAGAGATTACTTCCTAGGGAGAGAAAGACGACCGCTATGTAGGATACAGTTTATCCAAATACAATAGAAATAACTGCTTCCCTAGAGGTGATAGGATAAGCCAAGGGCTCTCTTAATAACACATATGACCAGCTTTATAAAGAAACATGGAGGTCAAGGTTTCGTAACATAAGGCTAATACTGGAAAGCCTGACCACTGCTGAATGTCTTCAATAGTTAATTTTCTCATTCCCTTGTTCAGATTAACACTTGAGCTTTATGTGTTGGGGGTGAAGAAATCACTAACTAAATTTGGAAGCACCACTGAGGTCAGATCATTAGCTAATTAGTAAATTTAACCCAGTTGATAATCATTTGAAAAGACTAATCATAAATCTTTTACTGTTTAATGTGTATTAAATGTCCACAACATATTAAAAGCTGTGAATACTAAAGGATAATTATATGGAACAACATTATTATCTTTTTTTAATCCCTGTCAAACGATGAAAGATTTTAAAATATCATCCAGAAGATAATAATAAAAATGAGAAACTAAAGAGACTAGGAAAACACATATTTTACATCCATGTGAAAAGAATAAACTGAAAATTACTTTAGAGGATGATAAAAGACTAGAGTCTGGGAGGTAAATAGACTTAAGAGCAAAAAAAATCATATAAACATATAATAATTCAATAGCAACAAGAGATGCTGTATTCAATACCCATTCAGTTCCAGACGTCAATATGGAAGCCAGTAAACTGGCCAGCAAAGTGAGAGAACAAAATTAGAGTTAAAACTTATCATAGTAGAGGGATAAGTAAAAAAAAAAAAAAAAAAAAGAAAAGAAAAGATAGGGCTTCCCCTGGTGGTCCAGTGGGTAAGGTCACCACCTTGCAGTGCAAGGGGTGCCGGTTCAATCCCTGGCCTGGGAAGATCCCACGTGCCGTGGAGTGGCTGGACCGATGTGTCCAATTACCGAGCCGGAGCTCTGGCGCGCATGTGCTCAGAGCCGGCACTCTGCGATGACAGAGTCCACCGCGATGGGAGGCCCACAGGAGCCAAGGAACAAAGATAGATGAAAACAGAGAAATGCAAGATTACTTCCTAGGAGAGAAAGACGACCGCTATGTAGGATACAGTTTATCCAAATACAATAGAAATAACTGCTTCCCTAGAGGTGATAGGATAAGCCAAGGGCTCTCTTAATAACACATATGACCAGCTTTATAAAGAAACATGGAGGTCAAGGTTTCGTAACATAAGGCTAATACTGGAAAGCCTGACCACTGCTGAATGTCTTCAATAGTTAATTTTCTCATTCCCTTGTTCAGATTAACACTTGAGCTTTATGTGTTGGGGGTGAAGAAATCACTAACTAAATTTGGAAGCACCACTGAGGTCAGATCATTAGCTAATTAGTAAATTTAACCCAGTTGATAATCATTTGAAAAGACTAATCATAAATCTTTTACTGTTTAATGTGTATTAAATGTCCACAACATATTAAAAGCTGTGAATACTAAAGGATAATTATATGGAACAACATTATTATCTTTTTTTAATCCCTGTCAAACGATGAAAGATTTTAAAATATCATCCAGAAGATAATAATAAAAATGAGAAACTAAAGAGACTAGGAAAACACATATTTTACATCCATGTGAAAAGAATAAACTGAAAATTACTTTAGAGGATGATAAAAGACTAGAGTCTGGGAGGTAAATAGACTTAAGAGCAAAAAAAATCATATAAACATATAATAATTCAATAGCAACAAGAGATGCTGTATTCAATACCCATTCAGTTCCAGACGTCAATATGGAAGCCAGTAAACTGGCCAGCAAAGTGAGAGAACAAAATTAGAGTTAAAACTTATCATAGTAGAGGGATAAGTAAAAAAAAAAAAAAAAAAAGAAAAGAAAAGAAAAGATAGGGCTTCCCCTGGTGGTCCAGTGGGTAAGGTCACCACCTTGCAGTGCAAGGGGTGCCGGTTCAATCCCTGGCCTGGGAAGATCCCACGTGCCGTGGAGTGGCTGGACCGATGTGTCCAATTACCGAGCCGGAGCTCTGGCGCGCATGTGCTCAGAGCCGGCACTCTGCGATGACAGAGTCCACCGCGATGGGAGGCCCACAGGAGCCAAGGAACAAAGATAGATGAAAACAGAGAAATGCAAGACCAATAGAAGTGGCCCACCCGTCCCCCTCCCTCGCCACCCCACCCCCCAAAAAGATTAAAAATAAATAAATAAATAAATAGATAACATTAAAAAAAAAAAAAGAAAAAGATAGAAGCACGGAAACATGATACAACTACTTGAAACAGCACGCATTTGAGAATTTTTCCACTATTTGGGAATACTAGGAGTTGGGCCATTTTCACCATTTTTTTCAAAGATATAAATCAGTATTTAGATCAACTCTGAAATTCAAGACAAATGGATCACCGACATAATATAAAAGCTAAAACTTTCAAAAGAAAACATAAAGCATAAGTCTTCATGATGGGCGATGCAATGGTTTCTTAGGTATGATATCAAAATTGGGTAACAAAAGAAAAAAAATATAAATTGACTACCTCAAAATTAAAACTTTTTGCTGCAAATGATATCATCAAGAAAGTGCAACAAGGGGCTTCCCTTGTGGCTCAGTGGATAAGAACCCGTCTGCCAATGCAGGAGACACAGGTTCGAGCCCTGATCTGGGAAGATCCCACATACCGCAGAGCAGCTAAACCCACACATCAGCAAAGACCCAGCACAGCCAAAAATAAATAAATAAAAGTTTTAAAAAAAAAAAAAAGAAGAAAGTGAAAAGATAACTCAGAATGCAAAAAGACCTTTGTGACTCATAAATGTGATAAAGGATTTGTATCTCAATACAATTACCAGAAGAAACTTAAATTGCCATCAACTGATGAGAGAATAAAATGTGATACAATCATGCAAAGGAACATTATTCAGCCACAAAAAAGAAAAGTACTAACACATGCTACAACATGTTTAACACTTGAAAACATTATGCTTTGTGAAAGAAACCAGTCATAAAAAACCATATGCTGTACAAATCCATTTACAAGAAATATCCAGAATAAGAAAATGTATAGAGACAAACAGTACATTAGGGCTTGCTTAGGGCAGAGGAAAGAATACAGGAGGTAAATGGGAATTTAATGTGCTCAGAGCCGGCACTCTGCGATGACAGAGTCCACCGCGATGGGAGGCCCACAGGAGCCAAGGAACAAAGATAGATGAAAACAGAGAAATGCAAGACCAATAGAAGTGGCCCCCCCGGTCCCCACCCCCGCCACCCCCCCCCCCCCAAAAAATAAAAAAAAAAAAAAAAAAAAATAAATAAAATTAAAAAAAAAAAAAGAAAAAGATAGAAGCACGGAAACATGATACAACTACTTGAAACAGCACGCATTTGAGAATTTTTCCACTATTTGGGAATACTAGGAGTTGGGCCATTTTCACCATTTTTTTCAAAGATATAAATCAGTATTTAGATCAACTCTGAAATTCAAGACAAATGGATCACCGACATAATATAAAAGCTAAAACTTTCAAAAGAAAACATAAAGCATAAGTCTTCATGATGGGCGATGCAATGGTTTCTTAGGTATGATATCAAAATTGGGTAACAAAAGAAAAAAAATATAAATTGACTACCTCAAAATTAAAACTTTTTGCTGCAAATGATATCATCAAGAAAGTGCAACAAGGGGCTTCCCTTGTGGCTCAGTGGATAAGAACCCGTCTGCCAATGCAGGAGACACAGGTTCGAGCCCTGATCTGGGAAGATCCCACATACCGCAGAGCAGCTAAACCCACACATCAGCAAAGACCCAGCACAGCCAAAAATAAATAAATAAAAGTTTTTAAAAAAAAAAAAAAGAAGAAAGTGAAAAGATAACTCAGAATGCAAAAAGACCTTTGTGACTCATAAATGTGATAAAGGATTTGTATCTCAATACAATTACCAGAAGAAACTTAAATTGCCATCAACTGATGAGAGAATAAAATGTGATACAATCATGCAAAGGAACATTATTCAGCCACAAAAAAGAAAAGTACTAACACATGCTACAACATGTTTAACACTTGAAAACATTATGCTTTGTGAAAGAAACCAGTCATAAAAAACCATATGCTGTACAAATCCATTTACAAGAAATATCCAGAATAAGAAAATGTATAGAGACAAACAGTACATTAGGGCTTGCTTAGGGCAGAGGAAAGAATACAGGAGGTAAATGGGAATTTAAAATTAACAGGTATAGGGTTTCTTTGGGGGTAGGGCTGAAAATGTTCTAAAATTAGATTATAGTGATGGTTGCACAAACTGTAAATGGGTGAATTGTAGGCATGTGAATTGTGTCTCAGTAAATTCAAAGCTGTTTTTTAAAAAATCCAAACAAAAATATCAATAGATACAACCTGTTTCTCTAGTGAAAAAATTATTCAATTTTTAGTCTAGAGGTCCAGAAAGAGAAGCAACTTACCCATGACTCCATACTAAGTCAGTAGCTAAGCAGGATCCCTAAGATTTCTGCTTCAAAGATTCCCTAATCCTCCTTAGTGCCACAGGGAAATTTCTTCCCCTTTATGGTTTATTTTGGCAGTGGGAGGGTGGCAGCTCTCAAGTTTAATAGCCTTACTCGCTGATGCATTTACCTAGAAGCATTTCCATCAGTTGATATAACCTGAGGACACTGTAACCTACAGGAAGCAGGCAATATCAATCTATCAGGAGTCTACTTTCCTGCAAAACAGTAAAAAGCTTCTCAAGGGTCCCCAAATCTCAGCAAGGTCTAAACAGTTCCTTGAAAGGAGCATCAGATAGAAGCTTTCAAGATTATTTTTTTAAAGATTTATTTATTTATTTATTTTTGGGCGGGGGTCGGGTTGGGGAGGGAGGAGAGCGGGCGGGCCACTTCTATTGATCTTTCATTTCTCTATTTTCATCCGTCTTTGTTCCTTGGCTCCTGTGGGCCTCCCATCACGGTGGCGTCTGTCATTGCAGAGCGCCGGCTCTGGGCGCATGCGCTCCAGAGGTCCAGCGCGGTAATTGGACACATCAGTCCAGCAGCTCCGCTGGCACGTGGGATCTTCCCAGGCCAGGGATTGAACCGGCGCCCCTTGCACTGCAAGGCGGTGTCCTTATCCACTGGACCACCAGGGGAAGCCCCAGCTTTCAAGATTTTTAGGCATGAGACTATTATATAAAAAAAGGTAACAGTCAGTTTCTAGAAACAAGGACCAGAACCCAGATTTCTCAGTCCTTCAAGATTTTCTAGGCCATGAGACTATTTAAATAAATAGTAAAATAGTGATGGTGGGAAACAAACAGTACATTAGGGCTTGCTTAGGGCAGAGGAAAGAATACAGGAGGTAAATGGGAATTTAAAATTAACAGGTATAGGGTTTCTTTGGGGGTAGGGCTGAAAATGTTCTAAAATTAGATTATAGTGATGGTTGCACAAACTGTAAATGGGTGAATTGTAGGCATGTGAATTGTGTCTCAGTAAATTCAAAGCTGTTTTTTAAAAAATCCAAACAAAAATATCAATAGATACAACCTGTTTCTCTAGTGAAAAAATTATTCAATTTTTAGTCTAGAGGTCCAGAAAGAGAAGCAACTTACCCATGACTCCATACTAAGTCAGTAGCTAAGCAGGATCCCTAAGATTTCTGCTTCAAAGATTCCCTAATCCTCCTTAGTGCCACAGGGAAATTTCTTCCCCTTTATGGTTTATTTTGGCAGTGGGAGGGTGGCAGCTCTCAAGTTTAATAGCCTTACTCGCTGATGCATTTACCTAGAAGCATTTCCATCAGTTGATATAACCTGAGGACACTGTAACCTACAGGAAGCAGGCAATATCAATCTATCAGGAGTCTACTTTCCTGCAAAACAGTAAAAAGCTTCTCAAGGGTCCCCAAATCTCAGCAAGGTCTAAACAGTTCCTTGAAAGGAGCATCAGATAGAAGCTTTCAAGATTATTTTTTTAAAGATTTATTTATTTATTTATTTTTGGGCGGGGGTCGGGTTGGGGAGGGAGGAGAGCGGGCGGGCCACTTCTATTGATCTTTCATTTCTCTATTTTCATCCGTCTTTGTTCCTTGGCTCCTGTGGGCCTCCCATCACGGTGGCGTCTGTCATTGCAGAGCGCCGGCTCTGGGCGCATGCGCTCCAGAGGTCCAGCTCGGTAATTGGACACATCAGTCCAGCAGCTCCGCTGGCACGTGGGATCTTCCCAGGCCAGGGATTGAACCGGCGCCCCTTGCACTGCAAGGCGGTGTCCTTATCCACTGGACCACCAGGGGAAGCCCCAGCTTTCAAGATTTTTAGGCATGAGACTATTATATAAAAAAAGGTAACAGTCAGTTTCTAGAAACAAGGACCAGAACCCAGATTTCTCAGTCCTCAAATACACCTCAGTAGCCTAAGCAGGAGACTGAAACCAGAACAGACAGGGTCAGCTCTGACCTGTGCTCTTCAGTTTAAGTGTTTTTCTGTAAAGAACATTTCTTTCAAAAGTCACCTTTAAACCCATACAAGGCTAGAGCTGCAAAGAAGGAAGATCTTTACCTGAGCTGCCATATTTTTAGAACCTTCAAGCAACCTATTTTAAAAAAAGACTGAGAAAATTCCTGGAATACCAGTGGTTTCCTCATTTGCACAATGAAGAAAGTGAACATTCCTACTTAGAGAATTCAGTAAAAATGTGGTACAAGTCCAAGTGAGAAAGAGTAATGGAAATATCTGTGGCGAGGCTGGGAGTGGCAGTGGTGCAGGAGTGGGCAGCACACCAGGGAAGGAGGGTGGTGATGGGGGCTCATGGAGAGGCAAGAAGAACATCGCGGTCTGAGAACATTTTGAAGGTTTTCTAAAATAGTTCCAACATGATACAGAGGTTCCTTATCACTGAAAAAGAAACATACAAGAGACAAGAGAGTGGAAAGTACCTCTCTGTTCTCACTACTGCACTCTAGACTTAACCATTACAGAAAATTCAGGATTTTTTGTTTCTATGCAAGTTCTCTTATTTGTAAGTAACTTGCAAGTTTCAAGTTTCTACTCACTTTTTTTTTTTTTTTTTACTTCTACTTAAATTATTTTCTCTTCTTTTCACAAAATAAAAAAATGCATCTTAAAGAGAACACTCCATCTTGAGATAGAGGAAATTAACCAGTATCAGTTCCCTGCCAATTTTTCAACCACAACAAATTCACCTGCACGTGAGAAGAAAAGGTGAGAGAGCAGACTGGTGGTATACAGAGCTTCATGTTTTATTCATCTTGCCAGGAAGAAGTGGATATTAACTAATTACCCTATGTTATGCATCTATAGGACAAAGATGAGTAATCTGCTGTGCCCCGCTTTAAGAAAAACTAAATCTGATTTATAACAATCCAAATCTAACAAAAGTATAAATAATAAATGAATCAGAAAATATATCCATAGAAGGATTCGAGATAAAGTAACAATATTTTAAAGAATGTTCTTGTAGTATACCTGAAATATGACTTCATTTATAAAACTTGATTACTCTTTAATCAAATCCATTATTTAAAAATCCAAATGTACAAAAGCAGGTGCCTTAAGGGATTAGTTGTTAAATTCATAAAAAAGCTTTCTTTAAAGAGCATGTCACCTCCATCTCCCACCTCCATGTACTAGAAATATGATTTGACTTGCCAGCAATTGACGAAATGCAAATTCAGGGAAACACAGCCATTGTTGGAGCTAACTAGACCTGCTTTGGCTGATTCTGTGGGCAAATAGAAAAACTGAATATCTGAGCAATTAAACAGTCATTCTCAGATTAAGCTTATAATTAGGCTCTCCTACTCTCTTATCTGTAAGGTGTCTGTCTATACAATACTATTACGCAGATATAAATTACTCATGCCAATGGAAAGCAGAGAAACACCACCAGATGATGGATAGTTTTAAAATGATTTCATCTTAGCTTTTGATTGTATTTCCTTTGCTTTAACAATACAAAGATAATCAATAGAAATTAATTTTTCATGTATACATAAGTTTAGTATTATTAATTAGAATGTCTATGAGAAGTAGATTCTGGAACAGAACCTCAGAAGATGCTATAATCTGAGAAGTCTTGAGAAAATATCATGGAGGCTGACAAAAGGTAAGTTCTCGGATTTCAAAATGAAATAAAAGATTTTAGGGGTAGGGACTATACACTGATGTTTATCAAACAGATCGATTTCACTTTCTCCAGTTCTCAATATTATGTAAGTTTCATGTGTACGACACTGTCTTTCAAATTCAGTAAACCCTATATGGTGCTCACCACCAAAAGTCGTTTCCATCGGTCACCTTACAGTTGACCCTCTTTACCCATTTTGCCTCCCCACAACTTCCCCTACGGTACTCAGTAATCTGTTCTCTGTATCGAGCAAATTTCATTTTAAAATGGAGCCTCAGAAAGAAAACATCCCAATGACTTTACAAAAAACCCTTCCTTTGATTGACCCCTAATTCCCCAAAATCTAAAAAAAAAAAAGTATAAATAATAAATGAATCAGAAAATATATCCATAGAAGGATTCGAGATAAAGTAACAATATTTTAAAGAATGTTCTTGTAGTATACCTGAAATATGACTTCATTTATAAAACTTGATTACTCTTTAATCAAATCCATTATTTAAAAATCCAAATGTACAAAAGCAGGTGCCTTAAGGGATTAGTTGTTAAATTCATAAAAAAGCTTTCTTTAAAGAGCATGTCACCTCCATCTCCCACCTCCATGTACTAGAAATATGATTTGACTTGCCAGCAATTGACGAAATGCAAATTCAGGGAAACACAGCCATTGTTGGAGCTAACTAGACCTGCTTTGGCTGATTCTGTGGGCAAATAGAAAAACTGAATATCTGAGCAATTAAACAGTCATTCTCAGATTAAGCTTATAATTAGGCTCTCCTACTCTCTTATCTGTAAGGTGTCTGTCTATACAATACTATTACGCAGATATAAATTACTCATGCCAATGGAAAGCAGAGAAACACCACCAGATGATGGATAGTTTTAAAATGATTTCATCTTAGCTTTTGATTGTATTTCCTTTGCTTTAACAATACAAAGATAATCAATAGAAATTAATTTTTCATGTATACATAAGTTTAGTATTATTAATTAGAATGTCTATGAGAAGTAGATTCTGGAACAGAACCTCAGAAGATGCTATAATCTGAGAAGTCTTGAGAAAATATCATGGAGGCTGACAAAAGGTAAGTTCTCGGATTTCAAAATGAAATAAAAGATTTTAGGGGTAGGGACTATACACTGATGTTTATCAAACAGATCGATTTCACTTTCTCCAGTTCTCAATATTATGTAAGTTTCATGTGTACGACACTGTCTTTCAAATTCAGTAAACCCTATATGGTGCTCACCACCAAAAGTCGTTTCCATCGGTCACCTTACAGTTGACCCTCTTTACCCATTTTGCCTCCCCACAACTTCCCCTACGGTACTCAGTAATCTGTTCTCTGTATCGAGCAAATTTCATTTTAAAATGGAGCCTCAGAAAGAATCTATACTTTCAACATTCCTTTGATTGACCCTAGACTGACTTTTACAAGGAATAGAGATGAATTCACTGGCCAGCTTGCATTTCTGTTGCTAAGAGGCAAAATATGACAACAGACTTGCTCCATCTGGTCTAAAAGGTCCCAACTGCTGTATCCCCCACTAAGGAATCATGGCCAGAGTGTTAAGAAATTTGTGCAAGCATCATCATCTTAAAAGCAAATTTTAAAAACAAAAACTCAGGATGAGAAATGCATAATATAAATTCTGTTAAGATGATCTCAGAAGTCCAGAGAACTTGAGCCTTGTTGACAATAAGGCTAAATGTTTACCAATAAGAAAGTGATGTAACCAATTTAAAGTTGAGTATATGACAATATTCTAGATAACTTCAATGCAGACAAAACACTGAGCTCCATATAAGATTCTAATCTTGACTAGATTTTTATCTTATTAATGTACTTCTTGACTAATAATCAAGTATGACAAGGCTAGGTAAAAGGGAATATATTTCTTGACAAAACAGGAGCCTGGGACTAAATTACACAAGAGAATAAAATTGCTTCTAACAATCTATTTAAAGATTCCATTAAGTAATTCTGGTTCATTTTGAAACTTGATAATGGAACTACCTGTGAGTTCCACATGAATATGGAATGATTAAAAACAATGCTCTCAGACAATAAGTATTAAAGCTGGTTATGTTTGTGGAAAACAGATAAGAGACCTTTGGTGAAACCAAAACACTGAGACTGAATACACATGTTGGATATTCCATGAAAGGCAGGCTATGGTTGAATGGAGATTTAAAAAACAAAACGGTGCTATGAATAGAGACAGCCATGCATGTAATTTTTGTCAAGACAAATTGGTTGATTAAAGTTGTTAGATATTGTGATAATACAAAAGGGGAACTGGTGAGAAAATTCACTAAGCTCAAGTGCATAATAAAACTGAAAATGAACAAAGATTATAACATCACTTCAAAAAATGGAGCTAATAATAATGCTCTTTGTATCCATAGCACCTTTTATCTTAGTAGTTCAGAGCATTTCACAGAATCACTGAATCATGACTTCTACAGATGAAAGTGACCAAACAGATAAACTAGTCCAAACACATACCCAGGCTTCTGTCTCTTCCACAGTATCTCCCACACGCCATCATACAACTTATTTGAACCCTTTAGTAATCTCATTTCCTCCTAACTACACCATCTCAGATCCCTACAACAAATATCTAGAATATCTGTATTTGCCATTTTGTTTGCATTAAAACATACAACAATTTTTCTCACTAGGCAAAGCTATAAATTGGTAGGGAAGGAAGACAGGAAAACAAGCGTGGACTACAAAATTTTGTAAGATAGAAAATATGTAAGATACAACTGACTTTGCAGATCTTACAGAGTTTGGGATAAGCCTGTTAGATGATAGAGGACTGACAGCCAAAAGAATGAAAAAGTATTCTAACTTCAGGAGCCTAGAAAGACTCAGAGATTGCTTAGTGGGATACATATAGTAGCTATAAACCTGGTAAGGGTGCTTAAATCTCTGTGTAAGGAGAAGCCAAACCCCCAGAACCACCTCACCTTTCATCCCACCCTATACAGCTAACAATGGTTGTACTCAAAATTGTATTAAATGCTTACTATGTGCCAGGTATTGCTCTAAGAACTGTGGCTATGGCATTAAACAAAAACACAAAAATCTCTGCCCTCATACAGCTTGTATTCTGGAGAAATGCAGCATAAATAAATAAAGGAATATCAGATGGACATAATAACAGGGTTAAAAATCAAGGAGGGAGGTAGGAAGACAAAGGAGAAGGAGATCATTTTAAATAAGGACGTCAGGAAAGGCTTTCCTGAGGAGGACTGCTAAGCAGAGATCTGAGGAAGGTGAGGTGCCTATCTGGGGAAGGTGCTAGGCTGTGGGAAGGGCAAGTGTAAAGGTCTGAAGAGGGAATGTCCTTGAGGACAGAACAAGAAGTCATTCTCCATGGGGAGACTAATGGTACAGGTAAAATGAGTTGGGTGGGGAAATGATAGGAAACTGGGTCTATAGCTAATCACAGGGCAGGAGAGGGAAGACCAGGGCAAGCAGAAAGATCACAAGAACAAAAGCCTTGACAGAAAACCTTGCTGGAGAACAGTGACCAAGGGACAGAGGAGAAGAGGATGAGGTCTGAGGGAAGGCCAGAGCCAAGAACAGGCCTCCTCCATGCTAGACGAGACTGATTTTACTCCACTTGTGCTGAGGAGCTACTGGAAGACTATAACAGAACTTGCTCTGGAGTTCCTTCTGTAGCCCCTCAGAGTAGCTCCTGTAGTAAAATGCTCTCTGTAAGCTCTAGGACTCATAATACTGAGCGATCTTAAGTTTCTAGACCTAAGACCCTGCCCGTCCAACTTGAGCCCACCTGTCTACAGTTATTCTGTGAGGCCATCCTTCCTCTGTGCCCTGAACAACAGGAAGGTGCTCTGATCCTAGGCAGGAAATGGATCACTCATTCTGGCACTGTCTCTGTACTTACCATGTAACATCATTAAACATTTCCCCAAATAAATATTTGTTGCTTCAATGTCTAATATTATATGGGCTGCAACAGCTTGATGTTTATAAATGAAAACTAGCCCAATAGAAAGAAAGTCAATTTTATTTCTTCTAAATTATTTTGATATGTGAATAAATGTTCCTTTGGTTTGGGCTGCTTCCATTGGAACCACCCTGGTGCCATTATGATGTATATGCATGCATGTTAAATCACTTTAGCTGTTGTCTGACCCTTTGTGTTCCTCGGACTTTATGCCATGCATGGTTAAATCACTTTAGTTGTTGTCTGACCCTTTTTTTAATGCAAAAAAAAACAAGGAAAAAGGTTAAAAATCAAGGAGGGAGGTAGGAAGACAAAGGAGAAGGAGATCATTTTAAATAAGGACGTCAGGAAAGGCTTTCCTGAGGAGGACTGCTAAGCAGAGATCTGAGGAAGGTGAGGTGCCTATCTGGGGAAGGTGCTAGGCTGTGGGAAGGGCAAGTGTAAAGGTCTGAAGAGGGAATGTCCTTGAGGACAGAACAAGAAGTCATTCTCCATGGGGAGACTAATGGTACAGGTAAAATGAGTTGGGTGGGGAAATGATAGGAAACTGGGTCTATAGCTAATCACAGGGCAGGAGAGGGAAGACCAGGGCAAGCAGAAAGATCACAAGAACAAAAGCCTTGACAGAAAACCTTGCTGGAGAACAGTGACCAAGGGACAGAGGAGAAGAGGATGAGGTCTGAGGGAAGGCCAGAGCCAAGAACAGGCCTCCTCCATGCTAGACGAGACTGATTTTACTCCACTTGTGCTGAGGAGCTACTGGAAGACTATAACAGAACTTGCTCTGGAGTTCCTTCTGTAGCCCCTCAGAGTAGCTCCTGTAGTAAAATGCTCTCTGTAAGCTCTAGGACTCATAATACTGAGCGATCTTAAGTTTCTAGACCTAAGACCCTGCCCGTCCAACTTGAGCCCACCTGTCTACAGTTATTCTGTGAGGCCATCCTTCCTCTGTGCCCTGAACAACAGGAAGGTGCTCTGATCCTAGGCAGGAAATGGATCACTCATTCTGGCACTGTCTCTGTACTTACCATGTAACATCATTAAACATTTCCCCAAATAAATATTTGTTGCTTCAATGTCTAATATTATATGGGCTGCAACAGCTTGATGTTTATAAATGAAAACTAGCCCAATAGAAAGAAAGTCAATTTTATTTCTTCTAAATTATTTTGATATGTGAATAAATGTTCCTTTGGTTTGGGCTGCTTCCATTGGAACCACCCTGGTGCCATTATGATGTATATGCATGCATGTTAAATCACTTTAGCTGTTGTCTGACCCTTTGTGTTCCTACGGACTTTAGCCTGCCAGGCTCCTCTGTCCATGGGATTCCAATCCAGGCAAGAATACTGGACTGGGTTGGTATGCCCTCCTCCTGACCCAGGGATTGAACCTGTGTTTTCTGTGGGTCTTCTTTACTGCTGAACCACCAGCCCATTATGACGTACACATGCAAATAATTTCACCTTACAATGACCAGGCAGGTGGTTGTCTTGGGCAGACTCTGGAGAATTCTTAAGAATATACTGGGTCTTAGGGTATAGAGAAATTAGTGATGAAGAGAGTGACTCAGACGATCCTCAAACCCCACATAAGTTCTTGAGACCTAGAATCCGCCCTTTAGAAAGTGATGTTAACTCAGATAGGGCCGAAGAGTGGGTGAATATGATGATACCTAAAGGGGGCGTATATACTAACCCTAAAGGGAAGAAGTTTGTCTCTAAGAGAAATTACAGCCAGGTGAGCCAAAGCTCATCCTGCAGCAACGAGGAATTTGTAACTCACCACCAGTCGACCCTGCAGAGTTCTATGCGCAAGCGAAGCTTGAAAGCTGCTAGTAAATAAGAAAAGCCCTAATGGCAACATTCCAACCTTATCTGCTTACTTTCCTAAGAACAAGTTAGCTTAATTCTTGACCTGAGTAACCTGCTCTGGTCTAGTTCATGTTGTAAGCTCGCATAGAAGCCAGGAACAGCGTTTTTCCTTTGATCTCTTAGGATTGTAAGTAGAAGCAGAAGTAAAAGTATATGCAGCTGTGTCTGAGGTTTTTCCTATAAAGCAGGGAGAGTAGATTGTACGAAAGCTCACTCACAGAACTTAGCAGTGTCTGAGGTGAGGCAGAAGCTCTCCAGCTCTGGGGTAAGATCTTTCTCTTCACATTTGATTGAGTTCTGATTATTTGTGCTTGCCTTTATTTAATGATTAATAAACCCACTCTTGGTTTAACAATACTTGAGACCACAACACTTTATTGTCGAGGTTCGAGGCTCACACCCTGAGGGGATCACGCTGTGTTCACAAAAATGTCTCCGAGCTATTCAATATAGTTTCTCTTAGTGAGAGCTAGTGAGAATAGTAATCAGAGTAAGCTCCAACACAGTGCCCCGCGACATGGTCTCATCTAATGCTAGGATTATGGATCAATAGGGAGGCAGTTCAATTGGATTCTGTCTAGTTTGTACCCCAGCATACCATCACCATATAAAGCTCCAGGCTGCATTAAAATTATTCTATTTCCTCAGTGATATTTTAAACTCTTTGGAAAAAACTCAGAACCAGAGTATATCCTGCCACCTAATATCCACTAGACCACTAGAGCAGAGATTAACCCTTAACCCAAGATCGCTAAACAGAAAATAGGATGCCTGTGACCATGAATGTTTAAAAACTTAAAACTTTATTTTTATAAACATCTGACTGAAATTTACAATGGTTAAGATTAAGAATAAGCAAAACCACAATGAAATCAATGGTACTTATGACTTTATCACCAGCATAAATCACAAATATTTCCCATATTATATTGCAATTGGCCTAGATATCTCAAAATATGTTCATAACATTTCAATATTATGTCAATTATCAGAGTTATCAATATATCTCATTATTTAACATATTAAAAGAAAGTACATATATTGCCATACCATATTTGTTATTTAGTATGTCCTTTGGAAGCAAGGAGATCAAACCAGTCAATCCCAAATGAAATCAACACTGAATATTCATTGGAAGAACTGATGCTGAAGCTTAAGCTCCGATACTTTGGCCACCTGAGGCAAAGAGCTGACTCATTAGAAAAGACACTGATGCTGGGAAAGATTGAGGGCAGAAGGAGAAAAGAGTGACAGAGGATGAGATGGCTGGAGGCATCACCAATTCAATGGACACAAACTTGGGCAAATTCTGGGAAATGATGAGGAACAGGGAAGCCTGAGGTACTGCAGTCAAACATGAGTCAGACATGACTTGGGAACTAAACAACAACAACATGTGAGTAGTGTATCTCATTATTACTGGGTTCCACTATATCCCTGTGGATTTCTATACACACTTCACCTGCCCTACAAGGTAACTTGGTACATAGGGGCACACAGTACCTAAAGAAGAAAAAGAGGAAGAAGGAGTAAAAGGAGAAAAAAAGACAGAGGGGCTCCAAGACTCTCTTCAGGGCTGATGTACTTTGCAGGTATGTTGCCCAGGTTAGTATATGCTCCTGTAGAAGAAAATGGCCCTCAGATGCTTATAATGATGATTCTCATAAAATAGCACTTCATTAGTACTGTACTGCTACCAAGTACCAGAGATCCGGGCTAGAAGTCTGTGCTGGCACATGAACTCTAGTTCTAGAAAAGAGTTGGGCTTCAACATTACAGACAAATCAGTGAACAAGCACAAATGTGCTTAGCCTGTCACCCTCCCCAACCCCTGCCATCATGCATTCCAGTGTTCATCTGCTATTTCATCCCATTAAATGACAATTATCTCTTCTATGCTCTCAAAACCTACTACCATCTACAGCACTGCTTTATTGCGTCTCACTTTAGCACCAGCATAAATCACAAATATTTCCCATATTATATTGCAATTGGCCTAGATATCTCAAAATATGTTCATAACATTTCAATATTATGTCAATTATCAGAGTTATCAATATATCTCATTATTTAACATATTAAAAGAAAGTACATATATTGCCATACCATATTTGTTATTTAGTATGTCCTTTGGAAGCAAGGAGATCAAACCAGTCAATCCCAAATGAAATCAACACTGAATATTCATTGGAAGAACTGATGCTGAAGCTTAAGCTCCGATACTTTGGCCACCTGAGGCAAAGAGCTGACTCATTAGAAAAGACACTGATGCTGGGAAAGATTGAGGGCAGAAGGAGAAAAGAGTGACAGAGGATGAGATGGCTGGAGGCATCACCAATTCAATGGACACAAACTTGGGCAAATTCTGGGAAATGATGAGGAACAGGGAAGCCTGAGGTACTGCAGTCAAACATGAGTCAGACATGACTTGGGAACTAAACAACAACAACATGTGAGTAGTGTATCTCATTATTACTGGGTTCCACTATATCCCTGTGGATTTCTATACACACTTCACCTGCCCTACAAGGTAACTTGGTACATAGGGGCACACAGTACCTAAAGAAGAAAAAGAGGAAGAAGGAGTAAAAGGAGAAAAAAAGACAGAGGGCTCCAAGACTCTCTTCAGGGCTGATGTACTTTGCAGGTATGTTGCCCAGGTTAGTATATGCTCCTGTAGAAGAAAATGGCCCTCAGATGCTTATAATGATGATTCTCATAAAATAGCACTTCATTAGTACTGTACTGCTACCAAGTACCAGAGATCCGGGCTAGAAGTCTGTGCTGGCACATGAACTCTAGTTCTAGAAAAGAGTTGGGCTTCAACATTACAGACAAATCAGTGAACAAGCACAAATGTGCTTAGCCTGTCACCCTCCCCAACCCCTGCCATCATGCATTCCAGTGTTCATCTGCTATTTCATCCCATTAAATGACAATTATCTCTTCTATGCTCTCAAAACCTACTACCATCTACAGCACTGCTTTATTGCGTCTCACTTTTCTTTGTCTCATCCTGTCTCTGTTATTCTTGTGATTTTCCAGGTTTCCAGTCTTTCACCTCTGCTTTCTTACTCTCCTTGCTCACCCATGGGTGATGTTGATAGCCATCAGCTGCTCCTCAGGAGCACGTTACACTGACAGCTACAGATGCTCCCAAACCACACCAGCCGTTCCACAACAGGCCAGCTGGTCATCAGCGCAGAGACCAGAACAGATAAACACCAGCAGGGGAAGGCCACACAGCCCCTTCTCCGAGAATTTTTCTGTGAGTGAGTCTGGCTTACAGCAAGTGCCTCAGGCAGGCAGCAAATATTTGCTAGCCTCCCATTCATCTGCCAGGTTCAGATTTCGCCCCCACTGTCACTTCTGAATTCTGATAACTGGACAACTGGAGGAGTTAATATGCAGTCAATGAAATCAGTGGTCAGAAAATATAACTGGAACAAGCTGCATTTGCATAGCAGAAAGAGCATCTATTGGCAGAAAATGCAGAATGCCCTTTTCATTAGAAGGAAAGAAAGAAGGGTAGATAGAGGGAAGGAAAGGAGTCAGTAAGAAAGGAAACTATAAATTACTTCTCATTAGAATATCATCCAGAGTATCTGAACAGTGGAGAAACAAGAGGAGAAATAACAAACAGGTGGCCAAACTTCTTTACACACTAGACATGAGGTAACTATAAACAAAGCTTAAATGAAAGTGAAAGTCATCCACCCTTTGTGACCCCATGGACTGTAGCCTGCCAGGCTCCTCCGTCCATGGAAATCTCCACTAAAACTACACCAGTGGCTTTCCTGGGCCTCCAGCTTTCTGATGGCAGATTCTCGACCTCTACAAATATATGAGCCAATCGTTCTTAACAAATCTCTATCTATCTATGTATCTGTCCATCCATCCTATTGGTTCTATTTCTCTGGAAAACCCTGATGAGCACACTTTATCTTACAACTTTTATGTCACTATAGTAAGGAAGCCTTCCCTGAGTATCAGACTAACTAATGTTAACCCACCCCTAGTATCTCCAACCTGTTACCTAACTTCGTTTTTTAGAGCGCCAATTATGTATGAAATTTTTATTTCTTTGTTTACCTTCCCCCATCTTCTGCATGAGAACAAGGACCTTATCAATGTTTTTTCATGGCCATGTGTGCATGTAGGTCACTTCAGTCCTGTCTGACTCTTTGCAACCCTCTGGGCTGTAGTCTGCAAGGTTCCTCTGTCCATGGGATTCTCCAGACAAGAATACAGGAGTGGGTTGCCTGCCCTTCTCTAGGGGATCTTCCCTACCCAGGAATGGAACTTGTGTCTCTTATGTGTCCTGCACTGGCAGGCGGGTTCTTTACCACTAGTGCCACCTGAGAAGCCCTTTCACTGCCATAACCTCAGCCATTAGAAGAGCACCAAGCACACAGCAAGCATTCAATATGTATTTGTGTAGACAGAGTTAATATTAAATAACTCTACTTGTTTGGAATGAGTCAATGGTATCATCTGTTTTCCAAATTCTGATAGTGAGAGCTTGAAGTTGACCTGACAGATCAACACACAAGCACTCACAGCCCCAGAAAGAATCTCTTTTCTGAAGCCTAAGTGTATCAGTGATAGTCAAGGTATTTTACTTTGTACCACTTGGTTAGGCTTATCAGCCATTCCCATCAACCACAGGAGGAATGGTAGGGAGAATCGCAGTAGAGTTCAATTCTGAATTATGGCACAAATACATTATTAACTTGATGAGAGAAAAATACAACTGTGGCCATTTTAATCACTAACTTCACACACTAAAAATCAGCAGGTATTACAGAACAAGTATGACCTTTGAAGTCAGGCAGATTTAGGTTCACAGTCCAACTCTTCCATTTCTGTTTCAGACTGAATTGTATCTTCCCAAAATTCATATCGCAGCCTTAACCCCAGTTAAATGAGAATATAAGAGTGAGCTTTAATACAACAGAACTGATGTTCTTACAAGAAGCAAAAGAGACATCAAAGATATCTCTCCCATGCTCACACAGAGGACAAGTCATACACAGTGAGAAGGTGACCATCCACCAGCCAAAAAGAAAGATCTCATCAGAAAACACTGCTGGCACCATGATCTTGAGAATGGTTAGCAAACTGCTGTTAACCCACCCTAGTATCTCCAACCTGTTACCTACTCGTTTAGAGCGCCAATTATGTATGAAATTTATTTCTTTGTTTACCTTCCCCCATCTTCTGCATGAGAACAAGGACCTTATCAATGTTTTTTCATGGCCATGTGTGCATGTAGGTCACTTCAGTCCTGTCTGACTCTTTGCAACCCTCTGGGCTGTAGTCTGCAAGGTTCCTCTGTCCATGGGATTCTCCAGACAAGAATACAGGAGTGGGTTGCCTGCCCTTCTCTAGGGGATCTTCCCTACCCAGGAATGGAACTTGTGTCTCTTATGTGTCCTGCACTGGCAGGCGGGTTCTTTACCACTAGTGCCACCTGAGAAGCCCTTTCACTGCCATAACCTCAGCCATTAGAAGAGCACCAAGCACACAGCAAGCATTCAATATGTATTTGTGTAGACAGAGTTAATATTAAATAACTCTACTTGTTTGGAATGAGTCAATGGTATCATCTGTTTTCCAAATTCTGATAGTGAGAGCTTGAAGTTGACCTGACAGATCAACACACAAGCACTCACAGCCCCAGAAAGAATCTCTTTTCTGAAGCCTAAGTGTATCAGTGATAGTCAAGGTATTTTACTTTGTACCACTTGGTTAGGCTTATCAGCCATTCCCATCAACCACAGGAGGAATGGTAGGGAGAATCGCAGTAGAGTTCAATTCTGAATTATGGCACAAATACATTATTAACTTGATGAGAGAAAAATACAACTGTGGCCATTTTAATCACTAACTTCACACACTAAAAATCAGCAGGTATTACAGAACAAGTATGACCTTTGAAGTCAGGCAGATTTAGGTTCACAGTCCAACTCTTCCATTTCTGTTTCAGACTGAATTGTATCTTCCCAAAATTCATATCGCAGCCTTAACCCCAGTTAAATGAGAATATAAGAGTGAGCTTTAATACAACAGAACTGATGTTCTTACAAGAAGCAAAAGAGACATCAAAGATATCTCTCCCATGCTCACACAGAGGACAAGTCATACACAGTGAGAAGGTGACCATCCACCAGCCAAAAAGAAAGATCTCATCAGAAAACACTGCTGGCACCATGATCTTGAGAATGGTTAGAAACAAAACTGCTGTTGTTTAAGCCACCTGGTCTGTGATCCTTTGTTATGGCAGCTCACGCAGACTAACAGAACCTCTAAAGGTGTGATCACGCACAAGCTATTAAACTTTCTAAGCTTAAAAGTCTATAAAATCAGAGGGAAGAGCTCAGGTTGTAGGATTTTTTTTTTTTTTTTTTTTTGAGGACAAGAGATAGTTTTATGCAGTGTCAAAGTAGATACTTAAAGGTCATTATGGAGCCTACTGTGGTCTGCCAGCCCAAGGATCCTACTTTACCATCCTACTCATCACTAAAGGTACTTGTCTACAAAGTCCACTGAATAACCAATTAAGAAACCAAAATGGTTCATCAACACCATACAGGACATACTATTCAGTGGAGAGCCTAAATTCACCACCAAATAAATAAATAAACAGAAAGGAGGCTTTTAGATTCTAATTCGTTGATTTATAGACAAAGATTTATGTCTTTATAGATACAGCATACATCAGTTTGAAATACTCAAGAAATAAAACAAACCATCTTATAACAAATATTCAGCAATTATCAGAATATCAAAGCATGTGATTTATTTGATCAGAACTGTCATTCCCTTAGGTTAACTCATACCACCTATCTGAGCCTAAGTTTCTTCATTATATAACAAGGGGGATTTGGTCTACATAATTCTAAAGGTACTTCTAGCTCTGACTCTGGGGGTACCATGGGCTGCTCTTCTTTGAAAGGTAAAGCTACTGACACAGGGCCTGCAGTTTTTCTGCTTGGGGGCTGTTTGTAGTAGACATACAAAGGTTCATCCATCCCCTCTCTGACCTACTCCTGCCACTCCCTCCTGATGAGGTGAACACATTTATGGCTTAGCCACCCAGTCAGCATTACAGTCTTAAGTCAAGAAATCAGACAGAATGCATGTCTTTGCATAGCTCCAGTTCTTTAAGTCTCTCAGTAATACAACTTGTTCTAAAACTACAGATGGGAGGCAGTATTAGCATGTAACTCTTGGGCTTGTGTTTATTCTCTGGTGAGGAATGTAAACTGTCAGTGCTGATAACATGTCTTTCATGGCTCAGATCATCATCATTCCACCAGAAAACCTGTTTAGATATAATTTAGCCCATCCCTATGTGAGCTAAATGCCAAATGAGATTCAGGATTTATGTGGTGCCGGGTCCCAGTGGAGAGTATGCAAAGAGCCTTAGTGTCGGGGAAAGGCTTACAGAGAGAGGGGTTATGGGTGCTTTCAACTAGATCCGGATAATGCAACAAAAGAAAAGGGCAGGATTTGCTGCATGTTCAGTGAAATACCCAAAGGCTGTGCTTTTCTCTTTTTTAAAAGAATACGGTGTTAACTGGGCATTTTATGTTTTCCTGAAAGATTTTAACTTGCATATGAAGCATTTGGTCAGACAACCAAAAGGATTTGTGTCCCTTCTGATAAAACACAGAGTTGTGTTCTACGCCCTGAGGAAGTCTCCACAGTCTCCTCTTGATGTGATCTCAAGTCAAGAGTGTAACAACATGAAAAAGCACATTTGGTCCCTAACACTTTCCTACTGTTGAAGCTTCCAACAGCATATCCAAAGTAGTTCTTGATACTTTATTCTGTGCACTTTTCTTAAATCACTTAGATAGGACGACTACCCCCTCATCTTACCACAGCAAAACCCATTTTATAGCACAATTATTAGAATCACATTTAACTTAAATATTGAAATCCTTGTTTATGTATCCATATAGTTCAAAGATTACTTATTAAAATGTTCAAGTTTTATTATTTCTTTTACAAAATGAGACCATTTACCAGACAGTTTTTCTTGACTGGCTCTAAAGCAAGGAGAAAGATTCACAGGTATGAAAACTCTCTCTCTACACACACACACACACACACACACACACACACACACACATATATATATCAGAGATCAAACTGATTTAAAATTACTATGCTTCAATTTTAAAAAGATGAAAATATAATACTTCTCAATATATATAGATGATTTTGATCTTCTTTATAGCATGTATTTTCCAATTTTTCTGTAATTGCTACAAGTTACTTGTAAAATAAAAATGAAAACAAATACCCCAAAAAAGAGAAACCACAATAAGTCTCCTTTAGAGAGTGGTTAGACATTAAATATTTTGATAAGACAGGCAACAACTCTCCAAAAATTAGAGAACCTTTCATTGTGCTCTAATTAAGAATAAGGTATTTTTATAAGAAGATCTAAACTTTCCCAAAACTCAAAATTATATTTAAGGTTATCCAAAAGATAAGTGCCACAAAAGATAATAATGAGTAGAAATGCAAGGAGTAAGAAAGCATGAAATGCCACTCAGAATATTGTTTTAGTCTATATCAGCTTAGAACAATTTCCCAAACATGTCCTATAATACACTGGTGGTCCTCAAAAAGCAAATGTTGTGCCAAGAAAACAGAATTCTAGAGTCTATGGTGAAATACATTTAGAATAAAAGGCAAAACAAAATTACACACTTATTTACAGTGGGAATTCTTTGAGCCTTTAATATATTCATGTCTTGGGGGAAAGACCTGTATCTGGTAAGTGCTGAAATAAAGGAAATATTCTAAGATTAAGAAAAGAAGCAATACTGTTTATGTTATAAAATTTCAAACAGAATTAAAGAGTATAAGATAAAAAGCAAAACTTTATTCTCTTCCCCATTTCCCATCTCAACTCTCTCCAATTTTTAACCCAAATATCCAAAGTAGTTCTTGATACTTTATTCTGTGCACTTTTCTTAAATCACTTAGATAGGACGACTACCCCCTCATCTTACCACAGCAAAACCCATTTTATAGCACAATTATTAGAATCACATTTAACTTAAATATTGAAATCCTTGTTTATGTATCCATATAGTTCAAAGATTACTTATTAAAATGTTCAAGTTTTATTATTTCTTTTACAAAATGAGACCATTTACCAGACAGTTTTTCTTGACTGGCTCTAAAGCAAGGAGAAAGATTCACAGGTATGAAAACTCTCTCTCTACACACACACACACACACACACACACACACACACATATATATATCAGAGATCAAACTGATTTAAAATTACTATGCTTCAATTTTAAAAAGATGAAAATATAATACTTCTCAATATATATAGATGATTTTGATCTTCTTTATAGCATGTATTTTCCAATTTTTCTGTAATTGCTACAAGTTACTTGTAAAATAAAAATGAAAACAAATACCCCAAAAAAGAGAAAACCACAATAAGTCTCCTTTAGAGAGTGGTTAGACATTAAATATTTTGATAAGACAGGCAACAACTCTCCAAAAATTAGAGAACCTTTCATTGTGCTCTAATTAAGAATAAGGTATTTTTATAAGAAGATCTAAACTTTCCCAAAACTCAAAATTATATTTAAGGTTATCCAAAAGATAAGTGCCACAAAAGATAATAATGAGTAGAAATGCAAGGAGTAAGAAAGCATGAAATGCCACTCAGAATATTGTTTTAGTCTATATCAGCTTAGAACAATTTCCCAAACATGTCCTATAATACACTGGTGGTCCTCAAAAAGCAAATGTTGTGCCAAGAAAACAGAATTCTAGAGTCTATGGTGAAATACATTTAGAATAAAAGGCAAAACAAAATTACGCACTTATTTACAGTGGGAATTCTTTGAGCCTTTAATATATTCATGTCTTGGGGGAAAGACCTGTATCTGGTAAGTGCTGAAATAAAGGAAATATTCTAAGATTAAGAAAAGAAGCAATACTGTTTATGTTATAAAATTTCAAACAGAATTAAAGAGTATAAGATAAAAAGCAAAACTTTATTCTCTTCCCCATTTTCTATCTCAACTCTCTCTATAATAAGTGTAAACAGGTTTTTGTGTGTTCTTCCAGAATTTTTCTTAGCAAACACAAGCGTGTGTGTAAGTATATGCATATCCATACAGAAATTCATATGTGTCAGCATGCAAATATATATATACATATATGTATATATTGTACACATTCAACATAAATTTTTATTAACAACTAAGCTAATGTTAATAACTAAGTTAGAAGCTAATCGTATAAACTGAAATTTTAGAAACCCAGAAATAAGGTCTTGTCATTTTTAGATCATGGCAGGATTTCCTCATAGAGGAAAAAAAAATCAGATATAACAATGGAAACTGTAATAATGTAACAGCTGCTCATTATTTAGCATTTACTAATAACTTTAATCCAGTGCCTAGCAACAATCACATTTATTATATAAATTAGCTCATTGAAACCTCACAATATTCCATAAGATATGTGTTACCCAGATTTCACAGATAAAAAACTAAATTTTGTTTGTTAAATACCTTGTCTAAGATAAACAATTGGTTAATAGCCATTTTAGGACTGCAGAGTCAAACACCTTAATTATGATATCTTTTTTAAGAGTTTTTAACCTTGAAAAAAAATGATAAATAAAATACATGTTTCCTGAGAAGATATGAGAAGACCAGAATATAAGCAAATGGTCAGCATAAGAGCAGAGGGGAAAATTATTTTGCCCAAATAAACATTTACTAAACAGATTCAAAAACTGAATTTTTATAAAATTTGTAGTTGCACCATACAGTTCCCAAGGATTCCCCTGCAAAGAGCAGCAGCATGGCAAATTGAAAAGCTTTGAAGAGAGCAGGCAGTGGTTGTCAACTTCGGTGACATCTTCTTTTATAAGGGCCACCTTCATCCCATCTCCCATTTTCCTTTCCTCATTTCCTCCTGCATTTTCTTATTCTTTGAACTGAGAAAGAGCCCACAATGTGCCCCCCCCTCTGGTAAGTGCTGAAATAAAGGAAATATTCTAAGATTAAGAAAAGAAGCAATACTGTTTATGTTATAAAATTTCAAACAGAATTAAAGAGTATAAGATAAAAAGCAAAACTTTATTCTCTTCCCATTTTCTATCTCAACTCTCTCTATAATAAGTGTAAACAGGTTTTTGTGTGTTCTTCCAGAATTTTTCTTAGCAAACACAAGCGTGTGTGTAAGTATATGCATATCCATACAGAAATTCATATGTGTCAGCATGCAAATATATATATACATATATGTATATATTGTACACATTCAACATAAATTTTTATTAACAACTAAGCTAATGTTAATAACTAAGTTAGAAGCTAATCGTATAAACTGAAATTTTAGAAACCCAGAAATAAGGTCTTGTCATTTTTAGATCATGGCAGGATTTCCTCATAGAGGAAAAAAAAATCAGATATAACAATGGAAACTGTAATAATGTAACAGCTGCTCATTATTTAGCATTTACTAATAACTTTAATCCAGTGCCTAGCAACAATCACATTTATTATATAAATTAGCTCATTGAAACCTCACAATATTCCATAAGATATGTGTTACCCAGATTTCACAGATAAAAAACTAAATTTTGTTTGTTAAATACCTTGTCTAAGATAAACAATTGGTTAATAGCCATTTTAGGACTGCAGAGTCAAACACCTTAATTATGATATCTTTTTTAAGAGTTTTTAACCTTGAAAAAAAATGATAAATAAAATACATGTTTCCTGAGAAGATATGAGAAGACCAGAATATAAGCAAATGGTCAGCATAAGAGCAGAGGGGAAAATTATTTTGCCCAAATAAACATTTACTAAACAGATTCAAAAACTGAATTTTTATAAAATTTGTAGTTGCACCATACAGTTCCCAAGGATTCCCCTGCAAAGAGCAGCAGCATGGCAAATTGAAAAGCTTTGAAGAGAGCAGGCAGTGGTTGTCAACTTCGGTGACATCTTCTTTTATAAGGGCCACCTTCATCCCATCTCCCATTTTCCTTTCCTCATTTCCTCCTGCATTTTCTTATTCTTTGAACTGAGAAAAGACAGCAACACTTGCTGACACTCTTAACTCATGCTGCCTTCTGATCTAGCTCTCTTTACAGACAGTCAAGGTGTGGATCTTTCTCTCTATCCCATCCCCAACCCCCTCCTGCCCACTCTCCACCCCACCATCACCAGATTATTAAATGTACTTGTACATAGCCACATCCCATTCACTGTGGAATCTTAAAAAGTAAACCTGTGCAGAAATGCAGGGCTTTGAAGGGGTCACCTACTCCTGAAGGAAGAGGCATTATCTTTGCCTTTTAAATTAGGCTCCTGAGATATGTTTAATTCAACTCCAACCTCATATAAATAACTTGGAAGTGTTAATCCGATCCTTACAACAATAAAAAAGTGGACGAGTTCCACCATAAAAAATAAACAGTAATTATGTGATGGGACAGAGGTGTTAGCTAATGCTTTGGGAGTCATCATTTTGCAAATGTAAGTATCAAATAAACATGCTATATACCTTAAACTTACACAATATTATGTGTCAATCAGATCTCAGTAAAGCTGGGGGGAGTGGAAATCTGAAAATCAACAACTTTTCTTGGACCAATAAGAAAACTTGTATCACATGGTAAACTTCCACCCTAAAATGTGAAGAAACAGGTACATTCAAAGGACATCAAAATAACACCTGAGGGCTTCCCCTGGTGGTCCAGTGGGTAAGGACACCGCCTTGCAGTGCAAGGGGTGCTGGTTCGAGCCCTGGCCTGGGAAGATCCCACGTGCCGCGGAGCGGCTGGACTGATG
The DNA here is from genome assembly GCA_022376925.1 of Tragulus kanchil. Lineage (NCBI taxonomy): Eukaryota > Metazoa > Chordata > Mammalia > Artiodactyla > Tragulidae > Tragulus > Tragulus kanchil. Next base: position 149,819,130 of record JAIOJX010000029.1, read on the forward strand.
GGTCCAATTACCGAGCCGCAGCTCTGGAGCGCATGTGCCCCAAGCCGGCGCTCTGCGACGACAGACGCCACCGCGATGGGAGGCACACAGGAGCCAAAGAACGAAGACAATGAAAATAGTGAAATGAAAGACCAATAGAAGTGGCCCGCCCACTCCCCTTCCTCCCCAACCCGACCCCCGCCCAAAATAAATAAATAAATAAATCTTTAAAAAAAAAAATAATAACACCTGAGACTTGCTTACCTGGAGCATATGTCACAAGTGGTGGGGCCACTCACTTGACTAGTAATTTTGACAGTTTTACTGGAGATTGAATAGGGACTAGCAGAAGAATAGGAAATTCCTGGAGAACCAAAAATAAGGGAACCTCCTCCCATTCCAAAAGCTTTCTTTTCAGGAACACAACCAAATTCTCATGGTAAAGATCCAAGAAATATATCCCTATTGCAGGGAGAAGGGAAGAAAGAATGCCCCTTGTGAAACCATTTCAGATCCTTCTCTAAAATGAAAATCTATTCTTCAAGGGGAGAGACTTCACCAGAGGGCCTTATCTTATTGAGACCTTATTCATCCTAGGAGAAAAAAAATTTCTCCCCACACCAAGCCTTCTCATCTCAAGCAAAGGAGTGGGAAACAATCCATAGTCAACAGGAGACAAAGCTTCAAAGAACCAGGTTTGAAATGCCAAAAACCAAAACAGAATAAGAGGGCACAGAGAGGGGATGAAATACTATAAAATATTATAACCATGGAGGAAGGACACAAACACTTTTGAAGGCCACTACCCCCTAGACACAGCCCAACTAAAAAATAAGTTGAATTGGAAGTTTATCGAAGAATCCTTCTCCTCCACAAGCTACCAGTAAATCAATCAGGTTCCAGTCTAGTAACAATGGAAAGAAGCTGAAAGAGTTGGCATGCATAGACTCTCCGAAGCAGGGCAAGAGAAGCTACAAAGTCAAGACAAGGGATTTAAAAACAAGGACACTAGATGAACTTAAAAGTTTTTACTACTTATAATTACAACAGATATTAAACACAGCCCAACTCCTAGTCAGATTAACACAAATCCTCACACTAAAGATCTTTGATCTTGACTTCAGTGACTATTACCCATACAACCTATCTACCTTTTAACAAAAAGTTACAAACTGTACCAAAATATGAGAGAAAGACACACTCTGAAGTGACAAACACTCATCAGAACCAGGCTCAAATATGACACAGATATTGGAATTTTCAAACAAGGACATCAATCTGTTAAAGGCTCTAACAGAAAAGGTAGACAAACAGACCAGACTGGTAATGTCAGTAGAGAGACACGGAAATTCTAAGAAAGAACCAAAAAGAAAATGCTAGAAATCAAAAATACAGCATCAGAAATGGAGAATGACTTTGATGAATTTTTCACTAGGCACATCACAGCTAAGGAAAGAATCAGTGAGCATGAAGACAGGTCAAGAGAAACTTCTCAAACTTAAGTACAAATGAAGAAAAGAGGGGATTAAAAAAAAAAGGCAGAATGTCTAAGAACTGTGATATAATATCCAAAGCAATAACGCATGTAAGAAAATTTGAAGTAGAAATTATAAAGAACTTTCCAAAATTAATAACAAACACCAAAACTGTCCCTAAAGAAGCTCCAGGCTACAGGGAAACTGCCCTAAGTCTGTGTCTTTAACTTCCGTATACACATCTCTTGGTCCCTGGCAGTGAAGCTGGTTTTAGGTGAAAGGAAAAGGTCCCTCTATTAGTTTCTCAAAACTGCTGTTAACAAATCCCGCAAGCTTGCTGGCATAAAATAACACAGTTTTACAATAGTTCTGGAGATCAGAAGTCCAAAATCTGGTAGGGCTGATTCCTTTCATAGACTCTTGAGGAGAATTTGTTTTCTTACCTTTTCTAGTTTCTGGAGGTCTCCTACCTTCCTTGGCTCATCTCTCTTTCTTAAATCACTACAAATTCTTCCTTCCATCAACAAACCAACAACTTTTCTTATGGAGTCAAATCTCAATCTGTATTTCTCCTCCCCACCTCTATTATCAGGACATGTGGTATTACACTTATAGCCCATCTGAATAAAACAAGATAATCTTTCCATCTCAAGAAAAAATCAACACAGCCCAACTCCTAGTCAGATTAACACAAATCCTCACACTAAAGATCTTTGATCTTGACTTCAGTGACTATTACCCATACAACCTATCTACCTTTTAACAAAAAGTTACAAACTGTACCAAAATATGAGAGAAAGACACACTCTGAAGTGACAAACACTCATCAGAACCAGGCTCAAATATGACACAGATATTGGAATTTTCAAACAAGGACATCAATCTGTTAAAGGCTCTAACAGAAAAGGTAGACAAACAGACCAGACTGGTAATGTCAGTAGAGAGACACGGAAATTCTAAGAAAGAACCAAAAAGAAAATGCTAGAAATCAAAAATACAGCATCAGAAATGGAGAATGACTTTGATGAATTTTTCACTAGGCACATCACAGCTAAGGAAAGAATCAGTGAGCATGAAGACAGGTCAAGAGAAACTTCTCAAACTTAAGTACAAATGAAGAAAAGAGGGGATTAAAAAAAAAAGGCAGAATGTCTAAGAACTGTGATATAATATCCAAAGCAATAACGCATGTAAGAAAATTTGAAGTAGAAATTATAAAGAACTTTCCAAAATTAATAACAAACACCAAAACTGTCCCTAAAGAAGCTCCAGGCTACAGGGAAACTGCCCTAAGTCTGTGTCTTTAACTTCCGTATACACATCTCTTGGTCCCTGGCAGTGAAGCTGGTTTTAGGTGAAAGGAAAAGGTCCCTCTATTAGTTTCTCAAAACTGCTGTTAACAAATCCCGCAAGCTTGCTGGCATAAAATAACACAGTTTTACAATAGTTCTGGAGATCAGAAGTCCAAAATCTGGTAGGGCTGATTCCTTTCATAGACTCTTGAGGAGAATTTGTTTTCTTACCTTTTCTAGTTTCTGGAGGTCTCCTACCTTCCTTGGCTCATCTCTCTTTCTTAAATCACTACAAATTCTTCCTTCCATCAACAAACCAACAACTTTTCTTATGGAGTCAAATCTCAATCTGTATTTCTCCTCCCCACCTCTATTATCAGGACATGTGGTATTACACTTATAGCCCATCTGAATAAAACAAGATAATCTTTCCATCTCAAGATCCTTAACCCTATCTACAAAGTCCCTCTTGCGATGTAAGTAATCGTTCACAGGTTCCAGTACCTGGGTATTTCTGAAAGCCACTATTCAGCCTACTAAGGTACTCTATTGAGTTTTAGAGAAAGCAGAAAAAATAAAGTGACCACAATATATATCCATGGATCTGGTATTCACTCGCAGGACTAAGATTATTGTGAAGCTTGATAAAGAGCTTCATGTTAGCTATTAAGGATACCAAAGACCTCTAAAGCAAATTTCACCTAAGCCTTCCAGTTAAGACAACATACATACATAAGAAATGTTGGTAAACGCTTTCCTCCTTTGTTTTACAAACTACAGAAGTCGCCTATCATAATCCTTTCTAGTTCTGACAAGTTCTAGAGACACTAACTGCAAAATAGATGTTGTCATACAAACTTTCAACATTAATTCATATGCAAGGACTTGATTATCTTCCAACTTGAGGTTTATTTTTGATATGGGCGTAAACAGTGAATTTTCCTGTGGAAGTTGGCAGATTTGCATTCTTTCAATGAAACAATAAGCTTGAAATTTTAAGAGTTTATTTTAGAGCATGAAGATGTCTTTGACAATTATACATCACCCTAGGAGATGGCTCCTGGTATTCTTAGAAAGAAACCTGGGAAAAACAAAGAAGATGGTTTGTTTATATTTGAACAGAGGAGGAGTGGGAGCTCATTGGGCTAAATAAAGATAGAAATGACTTTTATAACATTTAACAAGCAGTACTATTGGCATCAGCCAATAAGAATGAATGCCAGCTGAAAACAAGCCTTGAACTCTTACTGCATGTATCTATGGCTATCACGCCTAAACATGCAGTAAAATTATAAGAAAATAAAAATGTTGGTAGTCTAGGTTCAGTATTCTTATATTCCTGGACTTCCTTTTGTTACTACAATTCATATAATTACTTTTTTTAAAATCACATTCACAAGGATGGAGAATAAGAAAGCTCCAAAAAAATGCTAACTTCAGAGAGGCAAAGCTTCCTTCTGGAGATAGGGATGGAGACGGCGATGAGAACTGAGGTTCTAAGATCAGGGCAATCAGCAGCTGAGTCCCATCCCATGAGATAAAAGAAAGGTCGTCTTCTCATTCACCTTTTCTAATTTGTATATCTCTCCTCTCATTTATCCACTTTCTCAATTCCCTTCTCTCCCTTTCTCCTTCTCTCTCTTCCCTCCCTCTGTCTGTCAACACACACACAAACACAACCCTCCATCTCCTCCAGGACCCCCTTCACTCCCACTTCGACCCTAATTTCCAAATTTGTAATCCCAATTCAACTCTGCTCATGAACATGAGTTCCATTTTGGAAATGCCTTGCTTTGGCATGAAGCACTTCTACATATTTTTTCAAATATTTCCTTACCCAAATTATTTTCTTAAAACCTGTGAAGTTGGTATTAAGACCTATGTTTTCCTAACAGAGAAAATAAGGCCTGGACTCCTCTGTTCTTTGTCCACTCAACTGTAATAAGCAACTGCCATTGTGCCTTTTTTTTTTTTTTTAATAATACAGTCAATTTGATTTCAGAGAATCAACAAAATAAATGGAAAAAAAATTATCAGGATATGATTTTCTGAAAGATTTCACAAGTTCATTCAGCCAAACATACTAATTCAGAATTTTCATCTGGACAAATTAAAATGTCACAGGGCCTGTACTGAGAATATGGTGCTTAAACACAAGCCATCAACTCAGCAACCACCCCGGCTCTTCATAACTAGCCCAGGCTAGATCCACCAATGTGAGCACTTAGAGCTAATGACGCCAGTCACAAGTCCTTGTAAAACAGGATGACTACGCTGTTCATAGTAAATGTGGTCAGGCAACAGTTCATTGACAGTGAAAGATGAATTGCAAGTTCTAGGGCATACTGCAAACTTGGCCAGTTCAATCCAAAGCAAGATCAAAGTACTGTGAGATCAACAGTTTTCAATGTATCATCTAGGAGTCATTCTTTCCTTCCAGAGTTTCATCCACTTTCTTCTGGAAGTGCCACGTCTAGAAGCTTCTCTCCCGTATAATGCCAACTCACATATAAGAAATGACTCTATAAAGATTCCTCTGTCCTGATCAACACTTCCAATGACCTGAAGAAGAGGTTACTGTGGCACAGGCTTTCAGCTGAGGTCCCCAGTGACTCTATAACAAGACCTAGGGACATACTGCCACTAAAATCTGTTGCAAACAGAAAAATTTCCTCCTGTGCTGAGACACCAAGTCAAACCCCATATTGGCAGACAGCATGTGTTTCTATTGGCTTGGTCTCCACTAAGGCAGATTGCAAAGGGAGTGCTGATTTTTATAACAGATCCAAATGAGCTACAAGACCCGAACCCACCTAGCACATTTAAAGCAAACTGAGTTCCAGGTGAGATTTCTGTGGTAGAAATAATGAGAAAAATCATGGACCCCCCAGGTCCATGATTGGAACACATCTGGGCAGTCAAAAAACAGCGCTCTTAAACTAGAAATACAGAAACATTATCATAGTTATACCCCTTATCCTCGAAATAGCTAAAAAGTGAAACAGAACAATATTACAATAAAGTAACATCTGTGTCTTTAGAAATGGGTGCTCCACATCATGTTCTGATGCTATTCAATAATTATAGATGCTACCTGATCATTTGGTGATAGCAAAAATTTGCTGAGTACTTGCTGTGTGCAAACAACATATTAAGAGCATTCTCCAATTTAATCCTCACAAAACCTAGCGATATAATAACTGATTCTTTTCTCATTTTAGAGATAAAGAAGTTGATATTTGAAGGTACCATAGTTAACGATAGACTTTGTATCCCTAACCTCTATACAATAATGCCCCTTAACCATCTCCAGATCTTTAGAAAAACTGATTACCAAATGGCATAAAAGTATAGTAAAACTGCACCTGTATTTGTTCATTTTTAGGCAGTTTATTATTGCCCAAACTACTCTTCAAAGATGATATCTATGCATAGCTACCATGCGCATCGCTATTCCTATATTTCTTATCTCTAGAAAAAAAATGCATTTTCATATGTTGCATTTGGGCATTATGTTAAGTACTTTTCCCAAAAATGCCTATAAATACAAATTATTATTCTAAACCCACTTATTGTCTTCCCACTCAAAAATTACAGACATGCTGAGAACCATGTGTGTCCTGTGTTTTCAGTTCATGGTCTGGAAAACCCAAGCTAGTCCCCACTAACAAGTCTTATTATTCTCAGATAAAGAAGAGAAACATTCACATTCTATGGCACCTTCTGTACGTGATTTTCAATCTCTGTGGATAGGCAAAGATGCATGTAGAATTGCAATATTCTAATTTCCATTTGCCTTCATTTCCCCCATTTCATTTCCAGCCATATTTCTATCTTGAATCTTTTAAGTTAGCCAAGTTGATAGACAAATATTCTACAGTGCATAAGAAGAAAAATAGACAAGGAAGTATTTTTTTAAAGAAGAGAGTGAAGAAAAAGCAAGCAGGCAATATTGTAAGAGTGTTAAGACAGTTGCATAGCTCAAGAGTTAGTTAGAAGCAAAGTTATCATAATCATCATAATAACTAACAGGCGTGAAGGATTACCACGTGCTATGTGTTCTATTAATAAAGAGAATACTGTATCACACTCAATTCACAAACCAAACCTATAGTTTAAATAACTATCATCTCCTATGTGTTGGTGAGATTCCTTTGCAGCTTTCCTAACTCTCTAGATGTAGGCTCTCCTTCAGAGGGCATTAGGCATACCCCTACACCTGCATTTATCACATCACAGTGTAACATTATTTTTCAGAGTCTGAATTCACTGTGAGCTTCTTATTAAAGGAAAGAACTGGACCTTCTTTATTTTCTTTATTCAAGAAATGTTCAAGTTCTAGACTATGGCGAGTGTCTGATACTTGACCTGATGCTTATCAAGAATCTACATTAAAGGTGTATAAGGGTGTGTGTGTGTGTGTTAGTCACTCAGTCATGTCTGACCCTGCGACCCCATGGACTGTAGCCTGTCAGGTTCCTCTGTCCATGGGATTCTCCAGGCAAGAATACTGGAGTGGGTTGCTATTCCCTTCTCTAGGGAATCTTCCCAACCCAGGAATCAATCCTAAGCCTCCCACATTGCAGGCAGATTCTTTACCATCTGAGCCACCAAGGAAGCCCACCTTAAAGGTGGGGGAAAGAAAACAGAGAAAACGCAGGAAATCAGAATGCACTGGGCAAGCTCCAGTCTATCCTGCTAGAATGAGAGAATTGTGGCTGTAAAACAATATCATGTTCCTAAATAAACTTGGAGTCTTAAAATAACATGGACTAACCAAAACAGAGTTTGAATATAGTTAACATTTACTTTACCAGTATGTCTCTGGGGCTGGGCACACAAAAGACTTAATGTTCTCTGTTTCTTAAATAAGTGTCAGAAAGGGACTAGGGGGTTTCAAACCACTGATACAGGTTTCAGTTTTCTGGCAGGAGTGTTTATTCATAGAATCAAAATGCCCCTGAGTGAATGCCCCTGCCCCTGAGCACTTACCTGTGGCCCATAGTGGAGTCCTTCCTTTCCCATCTCCAAGCCATCCAGTAGCACAAACTTATTCAACTTACTCATCACTCAGTGTCACGAAAAACAAAGTGCAGGGCTTCCCTGGTGGTCCAGTGGGTAGGGACACTGCCTTGCAATGCAAGGGGCACTGATTCAATTCCTGGCCTGGGAAGATCCCACATGCCATGGAGCAGCTGGACCAATGTGTCCAACTACCGAGCTGGTACTTGCTCGGTAAACTTGCTTGCAATCGAATATTATATTTTAATAATATTCCCATTGTTGCTGTTTTCAGTAGCCAAGTCACGTCTGACTCTTTGTCACTCCATGGATTACAGCATGCCAGGCCTCCCTGTCTTCCACTGTCTTCCAGGGTTTGCTCAAGCTCACGTTCACTGAGTCAGTGATGCTATCTAACCATCATATCCTCTGCCGCCCTCTTCTCCTCTTGTCTTCAATCTTTCCCAGCATTAAAGTCTTTTCCAATGAGTCAGTTCTTTGTATCAAGTGGCCAAAATATTACAGCTTCAGCTTCAGCATCAGTCCTTACAATGAATATTCGGGGGTGATTTCCTTTAGGATTGACTGGTTTGATCGCCTTGCAGTGCAGGGGACTCTCAAGAGTCTTCTCCAACACCACAGTTCAAAAGTATCAATTCTTCATTGCTCAGCCTTCTTCATGGTCCAAATCTCACATCCACAGATGACTACTTAAAAAACCACATCTTTGACTATACAAACCTTTGTTGGCTAAGTGATATCTCTGCTTTTCAATATGCTGTTTAGATTTGACAGTTTTCCTTCCAAGGAGCAAGCATCTTTTAATTTCATGGCTATAATCACTGCAGTGATTTTGAAGCCCAAGAAAATAAATCTGAAACTGCTTCCACTTTTTTCCTCTATTTTCCATGAAGTGATGGGACTGGATGCCACGTTATATAGCACAAAAAGCTAATTATATTCTCTGTCTCCTCTTACTGGTTTGCCTGGATCATTTTTTACTTAACTCATTTTGACTTCTTCGACTATATCCTAACTATCTGGAGTTTGATTTCCTTATCATCCCAACCTCTAGAAACTGTATGTTTCTAAAGCACTCTAAGGCTCTATGGATTTCTGACTTCTGGAACATGCATGTATCTATCTCCCTTCTTGTGAGCTTCCCTGAGCCCTTCATTTTGACCCTTTCTTTACACGCCCCACTGTTCCAAGGCACTGCCTTGGGCAATCCCAAGGGGCACTGATTCAATTCCTGGCCTGGGAAGATCCCACATGCCATGGAGCAGCTGGACCAATGTGTCCAACTACCGAGCTGGTACTTGCTCGGTAAACTTGCTTGCAATCGAATATTATATTTTAATAATATTCCCATTGTTGCTGTTTTCAGTAGCCAAGTCACGTCTGACTCTTTGTCACTCCATGGATTACAGCATGCCAGGCCTCCCTGTCTTCCACTGTCTTCCAGGGTTTGCTCAAGCTCACGTTCACTGAGTCAGTGATGCTATCTAACCATCATATCCTCTGCCGCCCTCTTCTCCTCTTGTCTTCAATCTTTCCCAGCATTAAAGTCTTTTCCAATGAGTCAGTTCTTTGTATCAAGTGGCCAAAATATTACAGCTTCAGCTTCAGCATCAGTCCTTCCAATGAATATTCGGGGTTGATTTCCTTTAGGATTGACTGGTTTGATCGCCTTGCAGTGCAGGGGACTCTCAAGAGTCTTCTCCAACACCACAGTTCAAAAGTATCAATTCTTCATTGCTCAGCCTTCTTCATGGTCCAAATCTCACATCCACAGATGACTACTTAAAAAACCACATCTTTGACTATACAAACCTTTGTTGGCTAAGTGATATCTCTGCTTTTCAATATGCTGTTTAGATTTGACAGTTTTCCTTCCAAGGAGCAAGCATCTTTTAATTTCATGGCTATAATCACTGCAGTGATTTTGAAGCCCAAGAAAATAAATCTGAAACTGCTTCCACTTTTTTCCTCTATTTTCCATGAAGTGATGGGACTGGATGCCACGTTATATAGCACAAAAAGCTAATTATATTCTCTGTCTCCTCTTACTGGTTTGCCTGGATCATTTTTTACTTAACTCATTTTGACTTCTTCGACTATATCCTAACTATCTGGAGTTTGATTTCCTTATCATCCCAACCTCTAGAAACTGTATGTTTCTAAAGCACTCTAAGGCTCTATGGATTTCTGACTTCTGGAACATGCATGTATCTATCTCCCTTCTTGTGAGCTTCCCTGAGCTCCTGTCTCTTTAGACTATACACTCTAATGTACCACTTTCCTGCTGGTAGTTGCTGCTTTACAACGCCCCACTCTGTCCTGCCACTTGTGCCTCTGTCACGCCAAGGCCCAATCCACTGTTCTATGTAAATTGTTCAAATCCAAACTCCACCACATCTCATGCTGGGTCAAGTACACAATTATAGGTCAAAAGACCTCCAAGTTATAAGTGGACCCAATCTGCATCTGGCTCTCATTACATTTTTTGTCTGCCTTATAATTAACTCTTTGGGGAAAGTATCAGGGGCTTCCTAAGAAAAAAACAGGCACATGGTCTTGGTAACCGGACACTCCTTGATAGACCTTGGCAGATAATTTGGTCTTTGGCTGGCTGCAAGTGCCCTTTGATGCAGTCAAGTTACTGAGTCCCAGTGTAGTTGCAGCCTGGCCTCTTCCCTGATTCTTCTAACTTCAGAGGTGTAAGCTGACCACATTGTTGCCTCCTTTGTTCTTTAAATCAGCTTAGTCCCTAGCCTCTGGTCTACCTCAGATAACTGCTTCAGGGTCCACTCACTGATTATCCTTGCTCACACCTGCAGCAGTTATCTAAGGACTTCTAAAAACAAGAGTCATTCATTGGGATTCTCTGCCTTCTTTTCCCATATCCAATACCATGCTCTGCATGCTGTGGTTGTCGTATAAATGTTGTTAACTAAATCCCTAGAGAAGGAAAATCTGTTGAAATGCCTTCCCAAGAGTGTGAGGTATTAACACAAGCAACATTGACTTTCATGCCCATCAGAGCTCCCAGCAAGTAAGGGCTTTTCCTTTTTTGGACAAATAATTTGACTTTGGAATGAAGGAAAATTTTATTAAATCTGATTTCCTTCTAACCCCCCGAAGTGATGGGACTGGATGCCACGTTATATAGCACAAAAAGCTAATTATATTCTCTGTCTCCTCTTACTGGTTTGCCTGGATCATTTTTTACTTAACTCATTTTGACTTCTTCGACTATATCCTAACTATCTGGAGTTTGATTTCCTTATCATCCCAACCTCTAGAAACTGTATGTTTCTAAAGCACTCTAAGGCTCTATGGATTTCTGACTTCTGGAACATGCATGTATCTATCTCCCTTCTTGTGAGCTTCCCTGAGCTCCTGTCTCTTTAGACTATACACTCTAATGTACCACTTTCCTGCTGGTAGTTGCTGCTTTACAACGCCCCACTCTGTCCTGCCACTTGTGCCTCTGTCACGCCAAGGCCCAATCCACTGTTCTATGTAAATTGTTCAAATCCAAACTCCACCACATCTCATGCTGGGTCAAGTACACAATTATAGGTCAAAAGACCTCCAAGTTATAAGTGGACCCAATCTGCATCTGGCTCTCATTACATTTTTTGTCTGCCTTATAATTAACTCTTTGGGGAAAGTATCAGGGGCTTCCTAAGAAAAAAACAGGCACATGGTCTTGGTAACCGGACACTCCTTGATAGACCTTGGCAGATAATTTGGTCTTTGGCTGGCTGCAAGTGCCCTTTGATGCAGTCAAGTTACTGAGTCCCAGTGTAGTTGCAGCCTGGCCTCTTCCCTGATTCTTCTAACTTCAGAGGTGTAAGCTGACCACATTGTTGCCTCCTTTGTTCTTTAAATCAGCTTAGTCCCTAGCCTCTGGTCTACCTCAGATAACTGCTTCAGGGTCCACTCACTGATTATCCTTGCTCACACCTGCAGCAGTTATCTAAGGACTTCTAAAAACAAGAGTCATTCATTGGGATTCTCTGCCTTCTTTTCCCATATCCAATACCATGCTCTGCATGCTGTGGTTGTCGTATAAATGTTGTTAACTAAATCCCTAGAGAAGGAAAATCTGTTGAAATGCCTTCCCAAGAGTGTGAGGTATTAACACAAGCAACATTGACTTTCATGCCCATCAGAGCTCCCAGCAAGTAAGGGCTTTTCCTTTTTTGGACAAATAATTTGACTTATGCAGGTCATAATGAAGAAGAGGAAGGAGATAGCCTTTTCTTCCCAACCCAGGAATCGAACTGGGGTATCCTGCATTCTTTACCAGCTAAGCTACCAGGGAATCAGTTCACTTCAGTATTTCTAAAATGGTGAAAAAAGATACAAAGGAGTGAAAACCAGATTGCCATTTATCAAATCAGAATGAAAATTAAAGAGCTGGAGTTCGAGAAATTTTGTAGATCTTTCTATTCAAAGGATAAAACTTGACTTTTCTTTTTTAAGAACAAGAATAATAAAGGGAGGAGAAGACAAAAAACGGCTAGTATGCTTAGGCAGAGGCTCTCTCCAGAAAGTTTTCAAAGAGCTATAGGCCGAAGTGAAGAAAAAAGAGCCAGGCACATTGATCCCTAAACACAGTCTTGCTAAAGCATACAACACCCCCCACTCCAGTGATATTAGAAATATGGTTACTAGCTACAGCCTGGGCCATTTTTTTACTTCAGTCTTCAGAATTCAATGCCAAGTAGCTAAGTTCACTTAAAAAGAGTAGTTATATTTGCCCAGACAAGCCCACCAAAGAGCAATGGGCTAGATAAAAGCATCCCGGCACTGCCACAATCAAAGAAGTTATTCATGCAATTGATTCAAAACTCAGGCTTTCAAACAACCTTCGGGGAGAACCTGACCTGACCTTGTAGGGATTCTGAAGAATTTTCCATTCCCTTTTCCAAAAATAATGCCACTGACCTCTGTAAACAATAAGCAACTGAGATTCTAAGTTTAAAAAGAAATACGGAAACATCCTGGTACAAGTGCTGAACCTCTTGCTTCTTGAGAAATCAACCTAAAATAGAAATATAACCTAAAATTGGCACAGAATATGTTTATAGTCCGAATGTTGATTAAATCTCTCCAAGTCCCACAAGTTCTTATCTGCAAAGCAGTAAGCTTCAGTTTCTATAGCTTTATAAATATGTGCATTCTTTCCAGTGGCTGGATTGCCTCCTGTGAATATGTTACATCAGTAAGTGAGACCAACTGACTTTTTTTCAGGGAGCCATCAGCTTACATCTACATGCAAGCTTGCAAGTGAATTAACGTATGTATTTTCCATCATTTTCTACCATTTCATCGAAAATTGGTTAAAATCTAGTTGAGTATTATTGGTTTCAAAATCAAAATCAAGATCCATAGGCTACATAAGACTAGTAACTGCTTTATGTATAGGGCTTAACTGTTTAGCATAAACTTGCCTATTATATTAAATTAGCCTATCTACCCTCAAAAGAAGCACCAAATATACCACCTATGCATAGACACTGAGCTGTGCTGCTTCAACACCAAAATTGTTCCCCACTAACTGGAAAAATGTTAACTATCCAATTATTACTAGGGATGGACTTGGGTACAAAGCGACAAGAAAGAAAACCAACATGTAGCTTAGAACTCAATTCAGACAGTCTCTATGATGCCAGGGCATGGTCCCAAGGTGAAGCATGATCCAACTACTGGCCAAATCCCACAGTGACTGCTCAGTAGCAAGCACAAAGAATAGATACAAATAACACTGCATAAACTTTGAAAATCCCTGGTGGTCCAGTGATTTGAACTTTGCACTTTCACTGCTGAGGCCCAGGTTCAATCCCTGAATTAAGAGCCTGCAAGCCCTTTAGAACAGCCAAGGTGGGGGAAAAAAAAGAACTGATATTGAAACCACAGCCATTTGGAATTTGCAGACTATACTGCACAAGATTGAGTACATACTAAAACAAAAACTTCAATATTGTCAATGAGATTTAAACAAGAACACAGTCTTATAATCTTCAAATGCATAGGCTACTACTGCAAAATCATTCTACATATGAAAAACCAGAAAAATGCAACCAGCAAGTAGGGGGTGGAAATCAACAGCCACCAATGCCAAGATAACACAAAAATCCTCGCTAAAATATGAATAAATAGAATCAAGCAGCATTAAAAAAAAAAAAAAAGAGTACCATACTAAACAGAGGGTATCCCAGGAAGGCAACAGTGATTTTAAAATGTAAAAATATCAGCATTGTTTACCATATATGTAGTGTAAAGAAGTAAACTCTATGATAATGTTAATTGAAACAAAGAAAGCATTTGATAGAATTAAACCATCCATGACAAATACTCAGAAAATTAGAGATAGAAGGAAATTTACTGAGTCTAATAAAAAGCCATCCACAAAAGGAACAAAACAAAAACAGAATAGGAAATGCAGTGCCCTCTCCCCCAGCCAGTGTGCCCAGCATGGGTCCACACAGGCCAGCCAGTGCCTGATGTGCCTCAGCCTATGGCCACTGACCACACTATCCTGCTCTGTTCATGACAAGAGTGAAGCCAAAAAAGAAAAAAATCATATTTTTTACTTTATCCTGAGATTAGGAATAAGGCAAAGATGTCTACTTTATTCATTTCTATTCAACATCATGCTGACCGTTCCAGCCAATTTAATAGAGCAAGAAAATAAACATAAGTCATACAAAACTAGAAAGGAAGAAACAAAACTATTTCTATTCAGAGATAACACAAAAGCCTATGTAGAAAATACCAAGAATTCTACAAAAAATAACAAAACAAAGTCCCAATACCTTTCAGTGAGTTTAGCAAGATTGTAGGATACAAGATAAAACACAACACTGAATACCCTCTATATGTTAGCAATGAAAAATTGAAATTCTAAGTTTTAAAAACATTTAAACTTTAAATGATTTTCAGTAGGTCTCTTCAAAAATGAAATACTTAGGTATAAAATAACAAGACATGAATTGAATCTATATGCTGAAAACCACAAAACATGGATGAAATAAGTCAAACCTTATCTAAAGAAGAAACATACTTATTTCACGAACTGGAAGATTCAACATAACTATTATGTCAATTCTCCCTAAAATGACCTATAGATTTAATGCTATTCATATAGGAAAATCTGTAGATATAGACAACCTGATTCTAAAATTCGTATGAAAATGTGAAGGAATTAGAATAATTAACTGTTTGCTATTAACAAAATAAGGTATATCCATATAATGCAATACTATTCAGCAATAAAAGTCAAACATATATGTTAAAATATTAATGGAACTTAACAGCATTTTTATAAGCAAAATAAGCTAGATGCAAAAGAACAAACATTATATAATTCTATTTATATAAGATATGCAGGAAGGCAAACTTCTAGGTACAGAAAGCACAGAAAGATAAGTGATTTCCTGGGGCTAGATGTAAGAGATTGATTGAAAGCAAATGGACATGAGAGAATTTTTTTTTTGAGGTAACAGAAGTGTTCTAAAACAGGATTATGGGGATGGTTGTACAACACTATAAATTACTGAAAACAACTGACTTTACAAAGGATTAATTTATGGAGTGTAAATTATGCCTCAATAAAGTTTTAAAAAATGAATACGATAAGGAACAGGCTACAGGGAGCTATTACTATACATCAACCAAGATTGGCAATATACTGATAGCTGTTGGTAATAAGTGATAAAAATAATTATACTATTCTTTCCTCTTTTGCTTATATTTGAAATTAGGAATACAGATATACATGAATATCAGTATACTACATGCCCATAAGTGGCCCTTAAGGCAATTAAAATCGTCATGTACACTTTCAAAAGGGACAATTTTCCTAAACATTTTGTGCCTGCAAGATAATTTACACAATGTAATATAAATGACAGCTGAACTTCCTTAAGGAAGTTCATATTGTATTATTCTATTTACAGGAAATATCTGGAAAAGGTAAATTTTTAGATTTTGAGATTCTACTAAGAAATGAATCCTGGCAGGTCTTCATCTACAAAAAGCTTGCCAGACAAAGACATTAAGTTACTTGAGCTTCTCACACTAGGCTGAAGTTGTGGCAAAAAACTTCAGCATTTTAACGCCCTTTTCTGCTAACTAGACTCAACACTTCCCAAAATGTCTTTTTTTTCTCTGAAGAGTTGACACTTTTTGGAGATTTTGCATCCACGATGATACCTACTTTTCTGGAAAAAACCTACAACGCTGTGAAGGTAATTCAGAACAGAGTTAGGTCTAGTTTCAAAGCTTACCAGCAGTTTGACTTTCACCAAATTATTTTTTCTTCATCTATAACACATACAACAAATCTTACCTTGCAGGGGACTGTGATTACTGAAGTATATAAGCTATACAAAGAACCTAACAACCTGACACTTAGTAGGTATTAAATAAATGATAATTTATTGTCCATTTTCTTTTTTTAATTTTTTTCATTGAAGGATAATTGCTTTACAGACTTTTGTTGTTTCCTACCAAATATCAACATGAATCAGTCATTGGTACAGAAAGCACAGAAAGATAAGTGATTTCCTGGGGCTAGATGTAAGAGATTGATTGAAAGCAAATGGACATGAGAGAATTTTTTTTTTGAGGTAACAGAAGTGTTCTAAAACAGGATTATGGGGATGGTTGTACAACACTATAAATTACTGAAAACAACTGACTTTACAAAGGATTAATTTATGGAGTGTAAATTATGCCTCAATAAAGTTTTAAAAAATGAATACGATAAGGAACAGGCTACAGGGAGCTATTACTATACATCAACCAAGATTGGCAATATACTGATAGCTGTTGGTAATAAGTGATAAAAATAATTATACTATTCTTTCCTCTTTTGCTTATATTTGAAATTAGGAATACAGATATACATGAATATCAGTATACTACATGCCCATAAGTGGCCCTTAAGGCAATTAAAATCGTCATGTACACTTTCAAAAGGGACAATTTTCCTAAACATTTTGTGCCTGCAAGATAATTTACACAATGTAATATAAATGACAGCTGAACTTCCTTAAGGAAGTTCATATTGTATTATTCTATTTACAGGAAATATCTGGAAAAGGTAAATTTTTAGATTTTGAGATTCTACTAAGAAATGAATCCTGGCAGGTCTTCATCTACAAAAAGCTTGCCAGACAAAGACATTAAGTTACTTGAGCTTCTCACACTAGGCTGAAGTTGTGGCAAAAAAAACTTCAGCATTTTAACGCCCTTTTCTGCTAACTAGACTCAACACTTCCCAAAATGTCTTTTTTTTCTCTGAAGAGTTGACACTTTTTGGAGATTTTGCATCCACGATGATACCTACTTTTCTGGAAAAAACCTACAACGCTGTGAAGGTAATTCAGAACAGAGTTAGGTCTAGTTTCAAAGCTTACCAGCAGTTTGACTTTCACCAAATTATTTTTTCTTCATCTATAACACATACAACAAATCTTACCTTGCAGGGGACTGTGATTACTGAAGTATATAAGCTATACAAAGAACCTAACAACCTGACACTTAGTAGGTATTAAATAAATGATAATTTATTGTCCATTTTCTTTTTTTAATTTTTTTTCATTGAAGGATAATTGCTTTACAGACTTTTGTTGTTTCCTACCAAATATCAACATGAATCAGTCATAGGTATGCATATATCCCCTCCCTCTTGAACCTCCCTTCCATCTCCTTCCCCATCCCACCCCTCTAAGTTGTTACAGAGTCCCTGTTTGAGTTTCCTGAGTCATTTAAATAAGTTTATTTCATAATAAAACGTAGTAACTATTGTTACAATCTTAGCAGAGAGCATAAGATACCCTGAGATCAAATCTAACTTCACCAATGAAGATGCTAAGGTTAGAACACTAGAAATCCCAAAGTTAGAAACCAAATCTGGACTAGAACCGAAGTTTTGACTCTTAAAGTGAGTTTAGCAAAAATAGTTAAATGAGTCCTCTTTTAATCAGATACTTAAGCGTTTGCTTTCTAGACCTGCCATTTGACAACCTTTTTATGCCTAAATTCCCAATCTGTAAAATAATAATAATAATAATAATAATAATAATAGCTACCTCAAAGGATTGTTGTGATGATTAAATAAAATAAAGCATACCAGGGCTCAATAAATGTTAACTATAAGCACTATATTTTCTGAATTCTAAGATAAATTTTTATATGTTCCATCTAAAATCAGTGCCTTAAAATGTAAATTCATGTTAGTTTTAATAATGTTTTCTTTTTACCGCAGAAAGTTACTATGAATTCTATTTTATAGAAACTTATGATTTATCAATTTACATCCCCATCAACAGTGCAAGGGCTTTCCCTTTTCTCCACCCCTCTCCAGTATTTATTGTTTGTAGATTTTTTAATGATGGCCTCTACAACTGGTCCAAGGTGATACTTTATTTTAGTTCTTATTTGCATTTATCTACTAATTAATGATTTCTCTTTCTTATTTGGAGAAATGTCTGTTTAGGTCTTCCTCCTATTCCTTGATTGGGTTGTTTGTTTTTTGATACTGAGCTGCATGAGCTGTTTGTGGAGAACAGTATGGAGGTTCCTTACAAAACTAAAAACAGATCTGTTGTATGACCCAGGCATGCCACCATTAGGCATATACCAAGAGAAAACTATAATTCAAAAAGACACATGGGTTCCAGTCTTCACTGCAGCACTATTTACAAAAGCCAGGAGATGGAAGCAATCTAAATGTCCATTAACAAGGGAATGGATAAACAAAATATGGCACATATATATATAATGGAATATTTCTCAGCCATATAAAGGAATGAAACTGGGCCACCTGTGGAGGCATGAATTCTTCTTAGCGACTTTCATACAGAGTGAAGTCAGACAGACAGAAACAAATTTCATATAGCAATGCATATATGTGGAATCCACAAAAATTGAGACTTCACCAATGAAGATGCTAAGGTTAGAACACTAGAAATCCCAAAGTTAGAAACCAAATCTGGACTAGAACCGAAGTTTTGACTCTTAAAGTGAGTTTAGCAAAAATAGTTAAATGAGTCCTCTTTTAATCAGATACTTAAGCGTTTGCTTTCTAGACCTGCCATTTGACAACCTTTTTATGCCTAAATTCCCAATCTGTAAAATAATAATAATAATAATAATAATAGCTACCTCAAAGGATTGTTGTGATGATTAAATAAAATAAAGCATACCAGGGCTCAATAAATGTTAACTATAAGCACTATATTTTCTGAATTCTAAGATAAATTTTTATATGTTCCATCTAAAATCAGTGCCTTAAAATGTAAATTCATGTTAGTTTTAATAATGTTTTCTTTTTACCGCAGAAAGTTACTATGAATTCTATTTTATAGAAACTTATGATTTATCAATTTACATCCCCATCAACAGTGCAAGGGCTTTCCCTTTTCTCCACCCCTCTCCAGTATTTATTGTTTGTAGATTTTTTAATGATGGCCTCTACAACTGGTCCAAGGTGATACTTTATTTTAGTTCTTATTTGCATTTATCTACTAATTAATGATTTCTCTTTCTTATTTGGAGAAATGTCTGTTTAGGTCTTCCTCCTATTCCTTGATTGGGTTGTTTGTTTTTTGATACTGAGCTGCATGAGCTGTTTGTGGAGAACAGTATGGAGGTTCCTTACAAAACTAAAAACAGATCTGTTGTATGACCCAGGCATGCCACCATTAGGCATATACCAAGAGAAAACTATAATTCAAAAAGACACATGGGTTCCAGTCTTCACTGCAGCACTATTTACAAAAGCCAGGAGATGGAAGCAATCTAAATGTCCATTAACAAGGGAATGGATAAACAAAATATGGCACATATATATATAATGGAATATTTCTCAGCCATATAAAGGAATGAAACTGGGCCACCTGTGGAGGCATGAATTCTTCTTAGCGACTTTCATACAGAGTGAAGTCAGACAGACAGAAACAAATTTCATATAGCAATGCATATATGTGGAATCCACAAAAATTGAATAGATGATCTTATTTACAAAACAAATAGAGATACAGACACAGAGAACAAACATATGGGCACCTAATGAGGAAGAAGGGGTAGGAGAAATTGGAAAATTGGAACTAACATATATATATATTATTGATACTATCTATAAAATAAATAACTAATGAGAAACTACTGTATAGCTCCCAGAACCCTACTCAGTGTTCTGTGGTGTCCTAAACAGGAAAGACATCCAAAAAAGAGGTGATGTACGTATATGTATAGCTGATTCACTTTGCTATACAGTAGAAATTAACACAATGTTGTAAAGCAGCTATACTCCAATAAAAATGCCACAGAGTATCCAGTTACAAGCCAGTGCTCTGGAGCGCATGCACACAGAGCTGGTGCTATGCAACAAGAGAGGCCACTGCAATGCGAGGCCCACACAGGCCAAAGAACAAAGATGGATGAAAATAAATAAATGAAAGTCCAATGAAAGAGGCCAAAATTAAGGGGGAAAAAAAAACCAAAACCACTGGCATGTTACTTGACTCTTCTCTTTTCCTTATTAACTGTATCCAATCTCTTTGTAAGTGTTCTCAGCTCTGCTTTAAAATTGTACCCCAATGCGGGGACCTTCCGCAGAAAGGAAGGCATCGGGATTGCCCCTGGCTGAACCGGGAGATCTCTGAGAGAGGCAAGTCTTGCTGCCAGCCCCCCAGCCCCCTGGCGAACGCGGAGGACAATCAGACGCGGCAGGAGTTATGTCAAAGCAGTTCCGTTTTATTAGTGTAGACTCACAGCTTTTATAGGAAAGTGAAGGGGATTTTGCACGGGACTGCCTATAGATTACACCAATCAAAATAAAGGTCAAGCAATCATCCACCAGCGTGGAAACCAGGGGAACCAATCAGAAATTTTGACCATCACTTAACAATTTAGATCATGCCCTCATCTCTTCCTGTAGGCGCCATCTTAGCTCCAAACTGCAAACATGTGCTTAAGCTTCTTTAAACAATGTGCTTAAGCTTCCTTTCACTCCCACGTCCCTTCCTGTATGGGCCATCTTAGCTCCAAACTAAAACAATGTGCTTAAGCTTTCTTATGCTTGCAACGGTCCTGTTTCAATTCAGAGCCCCACACCCCAAGGTCTTCCCTGGTGGTCCAGTGGGTAAGGACACCGCCTTGCAGTGCAAGGGGTGCCGGTTTGATCCCTGGCCTGGGAAGATCCCACGTGCCCCGGAGCAGCTGGACTGATGTGTCCAGCTACCTAGCCAGAGCTCTCGAGTGCATGTGCTCAGAGCCAGTGCTCTGCAGAGACAGAGGCCACTGCGATGGGAGGCCCACACAGGCCAAAGAACAAAGATGGATGAAAATAAATAAATGAAAGACCAATAGCAGTGGCCAAAAAGAAAAAAATAAATTATGAAATTGTACCCCAAAAGCTGGCCTTGGTGACCACCTCTGCTACCAAAAACACAGGCCCAACCACTTTCACCTCTTGACTAGATTTTTGGTATCTTCCTAGATCTCCTCATTTCTACTCTTGCTTCTCTTTGCTTGAACTCCACAGAGCATCAGAAGTAATTGCATTAAAAGGATCAGGTTAAAATATGAACCAGATCGAGTAATTCCTCTGATTTAAATTTTAATTGGCTTTAAAACTTAATTAAAATGAAACCCAAAGCCCTTAAAGAGATCTGTGATTCCTGATCCCAATACCACCATCACTGCTACCTCATCTCCTGTGGACTGAGACACACACACAAGGCTTTCTTGTTGTCCTTCTTATTGGCCACTCTCCTGACCTTAAATCCCATGTATGGAGTATGTAAAGGTTTGTTAAGAACTGAAGCTTATATAACTATGGCAGGGAATGCTCTCTTAAAAACTAAGAAATAAAATCACTAATACAAAATCAGATTAGTTATTTAGAATAAGAAGAGAACTTACAGCAAATCTTCAGAACTCCAGAGACTGCTTTGGAGCAAACGTTTACTTTCTTTGGAAAGATCTTCAGCATTCTAACAGAAATGTTTACATGCATGTGCTTCCTCGTGGCAATCCAGTTTTCCTTCCCCATAAGAATAATCTATAGTGTCCAGCACCTCCCATCACTCCCAGAGATTCTTGCAAGTGAAAGTTTCTGAAACTTTAGCTTCACTTGCTTTATAGTAAGTCCATCTTTGCTCTGTGCTCATTCTTTCACTTTTTTAAGTTTTTGAAGAAAAGCTACCCTCCTGTTTCTTTCAGCATCCTTCTGCTCTGCTTCCCATTATTTCATGGTACTCCATAGTTGACTGCCCCCAAGATGATATATATTAGGTGTTGTTGCTCACTGTCTGTCTCCCTGACCACAGCTTACTGGAATATGAGCCCTAGTGTTTGGGTAGATCTGCTTTTCCCCTGTATCACTGGTATCTAGAATACTCCGTAACATATAGTAGGTTATCAAAAAATAATAATAATAATAACCATTGACTGAGTTTACAAATGGATGAAAATTAGGTTGAAATATTTTATTATGGCCTGAAATAATTATTTGCCTGAAGTGCTTTTTCTTTTGTGAGGTATCTATAATAAATGCCTAGAAACAAAAACAACATCTTTACAAATATGTTGATTTCTAAGAATCTGAAATAAATTAATTTTCATGCTGTAAGTAAAATAACTGTAAGCTTAATACATCTCTTTAAAGCAGATAATCCTAGCGGTTATCTAATATCTTTTTCATATTGTACAAATATTATGATGCTTGAAACTCTAGACATTATGATGATTGAAACCGCAGTGATTAATTTATGTTTTAGTTCCTTAACTAATGTACTAAATTTGCTAATGTAATTACTGAATGACTAATAAAGACAATTTAGAAATACGGGGAACTTGAAAGTGATTGACACGAGAGAAAAAATAAAAATAAAATTTCTTTTCAAAATCCACATCCTGTTTTCTTCCAAGGCACTTTAATGAAGACAGACCATGCTCTAGAAATGCTGCAATTTCAAGTTTAGGAGGCAATCTGAGACAATGGCTATAGCCTTTCAACTTCTCCTTCCTCTCTTATTTTACTAAGGAAAGCTGTGATAGTAAGAAAAGACAGTTTTAAAAAATATATATATATATATCCTGTCCATCCTGAGAAAGAAAAGAATTCATAATGCATTTCAAAACCCTAGAATAGGGCTTCCCTGGTGGTCCAGTGGGTAAGGACACCACCTTGCAGTGCAAGGGACGCCAGTTCGATCCCTGACCTGGGAAGATCCCACGGGCCCTGGAGCAGCAGGATCCATGTGTCCAATCACCGAGCCGGAGCTCTGGAGCGCATGCTCCCAGAGCCGGTGTTCTGCAGCAAGAGAGGCCACTGCGATGGGAGGCCCACACAGGCCAAAGAACAAAGATAAATAGATGAAAGATCAATAGAAGTGGCCAAAAAAATAAAAAAAAAAAACCCTAGAAAAATCACAGTCAGCTTGAACAACTGATAATCCAAGAATCAACTACCTCTTATTAATGATATCTCTTTATGGCAATATGATAAAGCAAAATACTATAATTATTTATCTTTAAAATTTTTTTCCATTATGATCATCAGCTTACACTATTAACCAAATATCTGAATGTGTAGAAAAGAAGGTGAGAGACTAATTAAAGACCAGAAATTAAGAAATCGAATAAGAAAAGTAGCTCAGTGCTTTTGTTCTTCTCTCCTTCTTTCCCAGAATGTTACTGAACTGGGTAACATAGAAGGATTGACATTAGCACTAACAGGTCATTCACTCAAGGTTGAAATCTTTTATTGAGTAAATTTAATAGCTCTATATTAGCATACAGTAAAATATTTTAGCAGCACACAGCTAGGTCTTCTTTCCTAGTATGAAATCAGAGGGGCTATTAGTTCACTTCAACTACAGATAGGCTTTCCATTCGATCTTGAAAGTAATGGAAAGCCTAAGTCGTATGCTAAATATCAATTCTAAAAACTCAATTACAAGTGAAAACTTAGATAAGAAGGCCTTTTGGAAAATACTACTATATGTCTTAGCTTAAACCCCTCTTTTGGCCTTAGCAGGGTGCTTTTCTGCATTGCTTTTAGCAAGAAGGTTTCAAAATTATCCTCCTGCATTCTGGATTTAGTCCTTTCTGTCTTGACTGCTCCAATATATTATTTGCTTGTGCTAGACACATAGAAAAGGCCTGGACACTGTCCACATGTGAATCAAACTTGATAGTATCCCCCAAAAAAGGAGTCTCCATCCTCAAAATGTCAAAGCTAGATGACTAAATAAACAAAACTTCCATATATGTGACCAAAATTCTCACATTTGGAATCATATACACTAGTGAGGGGCTTCCCTGGTGGTCCAGTGGGTAAGGACACTACTTGCAGTGCAAGGGGCGCTGGTTTGATCCCTGGCCTGGGAAGATCCCACGTGCCGCGGAGCGGCTGGACTGATGTGTCCAATTACCGAGCTGGAGCTCTTGAGCGCATGCGCCCAGAGCCAGTGCTCTGCGACAACAGAGGTCACTGCGATGGGAGGCCCACACAGGCCAAAGAACGAAGATGGATGAAAAATAGACAAATGAAAGACCAAAAGAAGCGGCCCACCCTACCTCCCTCCCCACCCCAACACCCAAAATAAATAAATAAATAAATGTTTAAAAAAAAAAAAAAATCAGTGAACAACTGCTGTGGGTTGAACAGTGTCTCCCCAGAATTCACATCTTTCCAGAGGCCCAGAATGTGATCATATTTGGAAAAAGGGCCTATGTACATATACCTGGTTAAGATGAAAGCAAACTGGATTAAGTTGGACCCTAAATCCAATGACAGGTTTCTTTACAAGAGGAGGAAAAAGCATACAGATTCAGAAGAGAATGCCATGTGAAAAGAGGCAGAGATTGGAAGGAACTATCTACAAGCCAAGGTGTGCCAAAGACTGCTGGTAATCACCAGAAGCTAAGAAAAAGGCAAGGCAAATATTTTTCTCTAGAACCTGTGGAGGAAGCATGACCTTGCCAACACCGTGATTTCAGACTTATGACCTCAAGAACTGTGAGATGATAAATTGTTGTGTTGTTTGTTCATTTGTTTTGGGTTTTTGTTTGTTTTAATCCATCCAGTTTGTGGTAATTTGATATGGTAGCCCTAGGAAACGAATACAGCAACCAGCACACCAGGTTCCAAAGAACTCAAGCTGATTTGGGGAGGAGTCTTTCTTGAGAATGGAGTTTGAAAAACAAAAACCATAGACTAAGTCTACGTCAGATGCAAATAGGTGTCTCCTCTTTGGGATGGGAAAAGCATAAAAATTCTGCCAAATGAAAAAAAAACACAACCTAAAAGTTGACAGGTATGTTTTATTCGCCAGACACTTAGGACTTCAAGCCTAGGAGATTAATCTCTCAGATAACTGATCCCAGGAGGTGAAGCCAGAAGGTAGGAAATATAGGAGCTTTTGCAAGGATACCAGGTAGTTAGAACAGAAGATTACTGTTAATAAAAGAAAACTAGGCATCTCAAGTAAGGAATTTAGTGTTTCTTCTATGTATGGAAGATCCAAGAGTCTGGCTGAACTTTTTGACAGGCCATGCTCTGCGACAACGGGAAGTCACTGCGATAGGAGGCCCACACAGGCCAAAGAACGAAGATGGATGAAAAATAGACAAATGAAAGACCAAAAGAAGCGGCCCACCCTACCTCCCTCCCCACCCCAACACCCAAAATAAATAAATAAATAAATGTTTAAAAAAAAAAAAAATCAGTGAACAACTGCTGTGGGTTGAACAGTGTCTCCCCAGAATTCACATCTTTCCAGAGGCCCAGAATGTGATCATATTTGGAAAAAGGGCCTATGTACATATACCTGGTTAAGATGAAAGCAAACTGGATTAAGTTGGACCCTAAATCCAATGACAGGTTTCTTTACAAGAGGAGGAAAAAGCATACAGATTCAGAAGAGAATGCCATGTGAAAAGAGGCAGAGATTGGAAGGAACTATCTACAAGCCAAGGTGTGCCAAAGACTGCTGGTAATCACCAGAAGCTAAGAAAAAGGCAAGGCAAATATTTTTCTCTAGAACCTGTGGAGGAAGCATGACCTTGCCAACACCGTGATTTCAGACTTATGACCTCAAGAACTGTGAGATGATAAATTGTTGTGTTGTTTGTTCATTTGTTTTGGGTTTTTGTTTGTTTTAATCCATCCAGTTTGTGGTAATTTGATATGGTAGCCCTAGGAAACGAATACAGCAACCAGCACACCAGGTTCCAAAGAACTCAAGCTGATTTGGGGAGGAGTCTTTCTTGAGAATGGAGTTTGAAAAACAAAAACCATAGACTAAGTCTACGTCAGATGCAAATAGGTGTCTCCTCTTTGGGATGGGAAAAGCATAAAAATTCTGCCAAATGAAAAAAAAAAAAACACAACCTAAAAGTTGACAGGTATGTTTTATTCGCCAGACACTTAGGACTTCAAGCCTAGGAGATTAATCTCTCAGATAACTGATCCCAGGAGGTGAAGCCAGAAGGTAGGAAATATAGGAGCTTTTGCAAGGATACCAGGTAGTTAGAACAGAAGATTACTGTTAATAAAAGAAAACTAGGCCATCTCAAGTAAGGAATTTAGTGTTTCTTCTATGTATGGAAGATCCAAGAGTCTGGGCTCACTGAAATCATTTCTTTGATCTATATATACCTCAGCAATCTGGGGCCAATATCTTATGTTTTCACATCCTGAGTTTCCTCAGGCTACCGGTCTGGAATGGCCTCAGTTTGAGGGTCTGAGGACTGCTAGATTGCAGGCATTCTTTGTTTCCTTCCTGAGTTCTCTTAAGGCTCACCTTCCAGGCTGCTGTAATGGGATGGCGAGATCCTATGTTTACTGATATGGCTGGCAGTAATTTAGTCCTCAATTTCTTTCTATTGAGAGGTTTCCAAAATATCTCTCAGAGCCATATTTGCTTTCACTTAATTCTTTCCCATTCTTTATTTATTTTTGGTGAAGATTGTGCTACTAAATACTATTTTTTAAATGGATCTATAATTACTGATTTAAGATCCTCGAGGTTTTGTTTTCAGCTCTAAGCAATAGTATATGACTGTGAGGCTATCATTTGGTGCTCAGATCTGGCAGACTGTGTGGTTATTGTTACAGGTGGTAATTTTCTGGGAAATGCTGCAGAATGCTCCAGAAAGTCAAGAGTTAACCAGAGTGAAATAAATAACAATCAAAACAATCCCTCCCATAATAAGGTGGAAAAACTTGAGGGAAATATAATTAGATGAATTTGCAACTTTGTTTACATATAAAAATTAGACAGCATAAAATTGAGTGCTGCTGGCCAAAGGTTAAGGGATTTGTATCCAGTTTGTAACTTGCAGTTGGCAGCAAACAAGAAAAAACAAAGACAAAAATTCAAGGTTCCAGATCCTCCCTGCACATCTGCCCAGGAAAGTTTTCTCACTAACGGCCCTCTTCCAATATTCTGCACATCCTGCTTCAGTAGCCTAAAAGCACAGACACAAGTTTTAAAAGTCGTTTCAGTCACAGAAGCAACTTGTTCTTGGTCTGAGCTTCTCATGACAACACAAAGAGGGAGGATCATGGAGTTTTTATTCATGCCAAGCTTTTTTAATGCCAGAGTGCTGAATGAAGCTTTCAAAGAGGAAAAAAAAGGGAAAACGATCAATAGTAAAGGTCGACTAATGGCTAACAACTGTGCTTGGTGTGCACGAAACACAGCTGCCAAAATATATATATATATATATAGAGAGATGCAGGACTGAAATGCTGATCAAAAGAGAAGTGACACTTTAAAATGAGATGTCAAAGAGAGAGTCCATTCATCTTCATTCTCTGCTGCACTAACCTCTCACATTGCCCATCTTCACAGCCCTTGCTAAAAAAACGGAGCTACTAATTCTTTCTGAATTTCTCTTGGAAGAGGAGAGAAAATATGGGCTGGTTTTTATCTTGTTTACCTAAAATGTAAGAATAGTGGAAAAATGCATTTTCTTAGTGATTCAGGTTTGGATCCTCTTTTCTTCCTTTCTCCAGGACTCCATCCTCACCCTTTGAACTGTTATTGGCAGCACTAAGAACAGAGCTGGAAAGATGCCATGTACTCCTGTACCTCTCTGTGAGAAGAGCCGAGTCAATGAAACAGCAGTTCCTGCAGGGCCCCATATGAAATACTCTAAGAGTGACTGAGTGGCATGTGTCAAAAAATGTGCACAACATGAGAGTTGCGAGTTAAGTTTTATTTGGGGCAAAATGAGGACTGCAACAGGGGAGACAGCACCTCAGAAAGCTCTGAGAAACTATTCCAAAGAGATACAGGGAAAAAACAGTACATACGTGATTTTGGTAACAAGGGAGTACGTGCAATCAAGCACATATTTTCTGTAGAAAGTTTCTGCTGGTCTCGTGAAGCTTCCGCTAGTCATGAGAAAGAACCGTCACCATGAGAAGATACAAGGATTGGGCTCATGAAATCTGCTCCTGAGAATATCTCACTGTCTAAAGACCTGTCCTGCCAGTTTCCCAGAGCATCAAGTGCCTTACTTCCACTTTCTACCCAGAACTCCTTAGAGGGTGCTGGAGGGCTGCAGCTTCAGCGGCATGTGATTTAATCCACGTAGAGCTGCAAAGCTCTGTTAAAGCAACTTGTTCTTGGTCTGAGCTTCTCATGACAACACAAAGAGGGAGGATCATGGAGTTTTTATTCATGCCAAGCTTTTTTAATGCCAGAGTGCTGAATGAAGCTTTCAAAGAGGAAAATGGGAAAAAGATCAATAGTAAAGGTCGACTAATGGCTAACAACTGTGCTTGGTGTGCACGAAACACAGCTGCCAAAATATATATATATATATATAGAGATGCAGGACTGAAATGCTGATCAAAAGAGAAGTGACACTTTAAAATGAGATGTCAAAGAGAGAGTCCATTCATCTTCATTCTCTGCTGCACTAACCTCTCACATTGCCCATCTTCACAGCCCTTGCTAAAAAAACGGAGCTACTAATTCTTTCTGAATTTCTCTTGGAAGAGGAGAGAAAATATGGGCTGGTTTTTATCTTGTTTACCTAAAATGTAAGAATAGTGGAAAAATGCATTTTCTTAGTGATTCAGGTTTGGATCCTCTTTTCTTCCTTTCTCCAGGACTCCATCCTCACCCTTTGAACTGTTATTGGCAGCACTAAGAACAGAGCTGGAAAGATGCCATGTACTCCTGTACCTCTCTGTGAGAAGAGCCGAGTCAATGAAACAGCAGTTCCTGCAGGGCCCCATATGAAATACTCTAAGAGTGACTGAGTGGCATGTGTCAAAAAATGTGCACAACATGAGAGTTGCGAGTTAAGTTTTATTTGGGGCAAAATGAGGACTGCAACAGGGGAGACAGCACCTCAGAAAGCTCTGAGA
This sequence comes from Tragulus kanchil, assembly GCA_022376925.1. Taxonomy (NCBI): domain Eukaryota; kingdom Metazoa; phylum Chordata; class Mammalia; order Artiodactyla; family Tragulidae; genus Tragulus; species Tragulus kanchil. The sequence goes on from JAIOJX010000029.1 coordinate 149,848,298, forward strand.
AACTATTCCAAAGAGATACAGGGAAAAAACAGTACATACGTGATTTTGGTAACAAGGGAGTACGTGCAATCAAGCACATATTTTCTGTAGAAAGTTTCTGCTGGTCTCGTGAAGCTTCCGCTAGTCATGAGAAAGAACCGTCACCATGAGAAGATACAAGGATTGGGCTCATGAAATCTGCTCCTGAGAATATCTCACTGTCTAAAGACCTGTCCTGCCAGTTTCCCAGAGCATCAAGTGCCTTACTTCCACTTTCTACCCAGAACTCCCTTAGAGGGTGCTGGAGGGCTGCAGCTTCAGCGGCATGTGATTTAATCCACGTAGAGGCAATGCCAATTTGTGGTTAATATGTGGCAAGTGTTGAGACTGTTAAAAGATAAACTAACGCATATTAAAAACGTCGAGTTTATTTGAGCAACGACTGACCCAAATTAGGAAGCACCAAACAGAAAGTGGTCAGGAGCACTCCACCAAGAGAAGCCCACGGTGAGGGGGTTGGGACTTACACAGAAAAGGCACAAGAAAAGCACTGATTGACTGTATCTTAGAGCCCAACTGGCTGACTCGTTGTCCTTGGGTTTTGATGTCATAACCTCGAGATATTTACAGGCTTAGATTTTAGTTTTCTTACTTAGATCACCATGCTATTAAAGGCACATCAGTCTAATGGTCTCCTTGTTTAATTAATTTAACAAGACTTAATTATAGATAAAAGGAAGTGGAAAAAGCTAAGTGGATAAAGGATGGAATTTGGAAGGCAAAGACCTGGGTTAAAACCCTGCTCTTGCCTTTGGGCCCTGACTCAGTGGCTTTGGAGAAGCCCTTTACCTTTTACATTATTTAGACTCTTCCCTTGAAAACAGAAAATGTAACCAACCTCACATAGCAGTCATAAGGATTGAATGCACAAGCACTTTCTATGTTATATTTGTACTATTATAAAGTACTGTTTTTCTCATGGGGAGGGAGGCAATCCTAGCCTACAGTGAGGGAACAACAAAGTTATCTCCACACTTTGTTTAATGTTTTATCATCACTGTGAAGGTATAAACAGTAGAAAATAAACAGTTTGTCTTTGTTTAACCCCCACAGTTTATTTTTAAACTTTAATTGAGTAAGTTCTCTGCATTTATTTTATACACATGTTCAGTTTCCTGTCTTCTCTGGTAGCTAAAGGCCACTCTCCCCACACAGAGACAATCACCAGTTCTGAGCAGGGATGCCCTGTTTTAGACAGCACAGGTGTCCTTCCTTCTACACTGCCCCACAGTGTCCTGTCACCTGCCACACAGATGCCTGGCTTTCAGAAGACTTTCGTAGTAATTTCTCCTACACATCCTTACTTCACTGAGTGCTGTAGGTTGAAATAATGATTCCCCAAAGATATCCAAAGAAAAAAAAAGGAACATGGACAGTATTGTACCCAATAAATTTTAAAAGAAAATAAGAAACAAGTTAATGTTCCAACAATGAGAGAATCAATACTTTTTTCTAGAGTAAACAAAAATTAAACTCAAATTGCCAAATTACAATTAAACAAATTTTTGAATGAAACAAAATTTGTAAAAATAAATCAAGTGGAAAAAGCAGGAGATAGAAGAATGCACAAAGCACTACCTAATAGATCAAATATGTATTGTTTAGAGAGACATGTATATATTACAAAATTATTTTTAATAGTTTGCAATGCTGAATACATTTAAAATAATTAATTCCAGAGGCAAAAAAGAAGTAACTGGGTCAGGGACAAGTATACCAGGGTGGGGTAGGAGGGAATTCAAATCATCAGCAATCTTTTACTTTTTAAACTGTGTGGTAGGTATATAAGTGTGTATTCATAATTCTCTAGACTTTTTTAATCTCTGAAATAAATATTACTCATAAAAGGTAAGAGTTTGAAATATTTTTAGTGTCTAAAGGGTGCTTTCATACAAATCATTTCATTTGATGTGTAGAATAAAAGATAGTGAAAGTAATTGTTATTAATATGTCATCTAATCAATAAAGAAACCAAAGTTCAATAAATATGTCACAACTAGTCAACAGAAGAGAGACAGGGATAGAACTAAAATCTTTGAAATCCGAGCCACCACACCCCTTTAATGAGGCAGTCTTTGGTCAGTGAGACTGTCATCTGATCTGAGTCAAGGTGATAACTATCCCAGCTGTCCCAGTTTACCCTTTTCTTGCCCTTGTGTTAAATCAAATTGTGTTAAACAAAACTGAAACCAAAAAATATTTATTGAGGTGTTGCTGCTATGTCCATGGTTATGAAAAGTCTACCAGGTTTTCTGAAGCTTCAGATATTATCAGTTTCTTTCCATCATCATAAAAATCAAACCAGAAGTTATCAGTTCTTATTCAGAACCACAGAATCATTTTTTTCCTAAAAGATAAAAATTATATAGCTACTCAACCGGTGCCCATGCTTCCTGCTCTGTGGACTAGATGCTGGAGATGGAGGAAACAAGGCAGAGGCAGAAAGAAGCACAGAAGAGAGAGATGGATAACGGAAGTCACATCCAAATAGAGCGCATTTTACTCAGCCAAATTTTTTGATTATGTAACTCACATCCAAAAAAAATGTCCTAGTACTCATTTTTCAACCTGCTCTTCAATTTCTCTAACAGGAATATAGCCTATCACCTTGGTCAACCCCCACATATCTTCCTAAATTCTCTTGTCAGGGATGAATTCCTGACCTCCTACCACTCAAGGACAGATTCCTGTCCTCTAACTCCTAGGTCTATTATTCTCTGTATCAATCCTTCCTTCTGATTCCCCTGATATCAGGTCATGGGCAACTTCTGGGAAGAACAGATCAGAAACGGATGAAGCCACAAATCTAAAAAGGTAGATGAAACTAGCTGAGAACAATCATCTCTCAGAAAATATATGTCAGTTCACAACGCAGGCTGGAGCATGTGGGAACCTTCAGTGCAGACTAAACTTCTAATCTTGGGCCAACATGGCAAGGCACTGGGAAGAGGAAAAAGGTCAAGTCTAATAAGTAAGGATTAGGAAGGGTAAGCAGAGAAAGAGAAAGAGAGAGAGAGGCAGAGAGGGAGAGAGAGAGGGAGAGAGGAAGAGGGAGAGGGAGAAAGCAGAATGGCCCAAGGCAGAGAGAGAGACTACAGAGTGAGAGAATGATGGCTCTCTCTGCTCTGTCTCAGTCAGAGAAGAGATTCCCCTGCTGGTCTCTGACTTCTTCTAGCTGGAATAGACATTGTGGGCCTAAGGCTGCCTTTAAGCTACAAGTTACATACATACAGGGAATAACTAGCCTTCTGGTCAAGGCTGAGCATATTGCACTCACAGACTATTTTACACCTGACATTTTTGGATATATAAATTTTTGGACACCAAAATACTCACTGTTTAACGAGTCAGTTAAGAAAACTGATTATACTTCCTAGACGAAGAATTGGCTAGGACCTGAGGACACAGAAACAAATCAGACCATCTCTGGAAATACAAAAAGAGCAGAGTCACTCCAGCCTGGTTTGGTTAGCCCGATTCTCCTTCTGTCTTACCTGAGACAAGGCGATTAACCTCTGCATGAACCTTAGTGCTCTCTTCTGTAAAATTAATATGATACTACTGACTATCGGCATTACTGTATGAATTGGGATAATGTACCTAAAATATTTAGAATGGGTAGATGCCCAATTAAGGATACCTATTATTAGCATGTCTATTGGTAACCCTATAAATGCTTTGGAGGAAAAAAAGATTAAACTGAAATCTTGCAGGTTGTTTTGAGTAACATCACCCACCATCCTCCAAGTTCAGTTCAAAAGTAGAAGAAAGGTACTTATGTATTTTTAGAAATTAATCTTTCTTCATTTTAGTCCATTAACATCATAGGCCTAGTTCTTTGAGAGTAATCAGTATTCAGTATTTATAATGTGGGACACTTGCTGCAGATGTTCCTGTGTTCATCAGTGCAAGATGCCTGAAATTTGACTTTTAATGCCTAATAGAATTTAGCCTTGGAGAATCAGAAATTGGCTCAACCTAAAAGGCACTACTGCATTCAAATAGACTCACTGCTCTGCATTGCTTTGTCTTCCAATAAAATTAATCTTTTTTTAAAAAAACCTCATTGTACACAGGAGATTAACCACACTCCGAAGTCACCTTCGAGTAAGGTACATATACCTTTACTTTCTGATATCAGTTGATCATTAAAAAAAAAAAAAAAAACAGAAAATGTGACACAATCATGGAATTTATGCTGATCAGTTATCAAGTCTCCAGAATATGCACCACGGAGTATTATCCTCTGATTGAAAATTAATTTGAAGCAGTTTGTATGGAAAAGCAGAAGGGACTTCAGATTAGAAGTTAGAGGAAAAAAGGACTTGATCCCAGATGAGCTATTAATTCATGCTGTATCAGTAGGTATGTCTTTTTATGGCCCCCAATTTCTATCCCATGGCCTCAGTTTCTAATTCTATCAAATAAAGGGGTCAGACAGCAGAGATTAAAAATAGGTCTCACCAACTCTAATCAGCCACCATTATTACTATAGCAACTACATTAAGAGAAAACTATGGGGCTACCCTGATGGTCCAATGGGTAGGGAGTCCGCCTTGCAGTGCAGGGGGTACCGGTTCAATCCCTGGCCTGGGAAGATCCCACATGCCGTGGAGCAGCTGGACCGGTGTGTCCAATTATAAGCCAGAGCTCTTGAGTGCATGCACCCCGAGCCGGTGCTCTGCAGCGAGAGAGGCCACTGTGATGGGAGGCCCACACAGGCCAAAGAACAAAGACGGATGAAAATAGATAAATAAAAGACCAATAGAGGTGGCCCGCCCGCTCCCCCCATCCCACCCTGCCACAAAAAAAAGAAAAAAAAAACAATAAAAGAGGCCAAATTTTAAAAAATAATAATAATAAAAGAGAGAGAGAGAGGGAGAAGACTTTGGACTTTCCAAGTTGGAGAACCGTACTTTCATTCAGACTTTAAAAAAAAAAAATCATCCTACATTTCTTATTAGATATTATTTTTATAATTTCATCAAAGGGCTTTCCAGGTGACATTAGTGGTAAAGAACTCATCTGCCAAATGCAGGAGACGTAAGAGATGTGGGTTGGATCGCTGAGTCAGGAGGATCCTCTGGAGGAGGAAATGGCAACCCCTTCCGGTATTCTTGCCTGGGAAATTTCATGGACAGAGGAGCCTGAAGGACTACATTCCATAGGATTGCAAAGAGTCGGACATGACTCAAGTGACCTAGCATGCAGTCGCGTACGTATACAACAACAACAGTCAGAGAAACAGCAAGTTCAGGTTGACTAAGTTTAGTTAATCCTTCAAGATACGTATTTCCTCCTTTAAGAATTTTTTTTTTTGCCTTCAACCCTTCCTCCTCTTGACTACTAATGTTTTTCATCTCAGAAAAAGTTGTGGCCTTCTAGTTTTTTCCTAGAAAGTTCACTCACATTCCTCAAAGCATGTGCTCTGTCATTTACTAGTCTGTGGCAGAGACTCAGATAAGGATTCTTTAAGAGTATGGCCTATGTAATATTAACCTTGGTACTCCTCCCAAGGCACACCAGTGTGTGAGAAGGACGATTAAGGGAAGGAACGGATAGGTGAGTATGTTACATAAACGAACAGATAAGTAAACACCTTTGGGGCTCTTATGAATGGGAGACCATTATGTTGACTCTATTATACTGAAAAAAAGGGCTCTGCTCTTTTCTGTCTCCTAAAATGCAAGCTGCACAATTAAATAAAACATTCAGAAAAGCTGAAAACACGAGTCTCTTTAAAGAAGGTAAAAATATACAATCCAGTTTCTTCACTTCTTCAAATTTACCAAAAGATACATGTACTTTCTGTTTCTGACATCTGGACTATCCAAGTTGAATTTTCCAATAGTAAAGGGGATTGGATGGCAGTGATGGCAAACCATACGATAATACGGTATTTTCCATCTAAACACCTAGTCTTGTATAATAAAATTTTATTTCCGGTATCTTTACTCCCATTTAATGTTCAGAGATTTCAATTTTCCCAAGTATGACTGCTTTATCCAGCATACAATAGGGACTATTCATCAAAGATGACAGGTTCACTTAAAACATTTCAAAGAACCTTAAACCCCCTCTAGGTGGCACTCATCCTAACAAGAGAGAACTAGTCTTGTGGTTGATTATCCTGTGTGTCCTGCCCCTATGAATATGTTGGCTGGTTTTTAAACTGCCCAAATTTCTGTTTTTTTTTTTTTTCCCCTAGTCAAACGTGCATCAAAGCAGCAGCAGTCAGGGGCCAAAAGAGGCCAAGTTTCTTCCACATTTCCTCAGGCAAGGTTCTTTCTAATGTTTCACTTGCTGAAATGTGGTTTCACTGTTGGTCTTTTTTTTCTTTTGGAATTTGATTTCTGTAGCTTCAGTACAGCTAAAAAGCAGGGTGGCGGGGGAAGTCATAAATGTGCATGTAGAATATCCCAAAGAAGCATCCATTGAAGCCTACCAGAGCTACATTGAAGTGAAGGCCAGCCAGGCAGCTGACTGGGGCACCAATCAATAAGAGGTATTAGAACATCACTGAAATGTGAGTAAATGGAGAAGCTTGCATTTTCCAGAAGTCCTCTCAGGAAGACCATAAGAGTTAGGAAGCTATTTCTAATAAGCCACTTGGGATGGGACTTGAAACCTCCAGGTGGCACACCCCAGACACCTAAGGAATCAGCCTTACCACTGAATTTTGATGGGTCAGGTTGGTTATACATGTTTGCTTCACTGAGTGTGATGTGAATGTCTGGGACCATACCTGGTCACAGAGGAGAGAAAAGTGCCACTGCCAAAGAATCCCCTTCTCCCCTTTCTTCCACCTTCCCTGTCTTCCCTCTAAATAAATAATGAATGATTTTTTGATGAATATTATCTCCAAGGGGCATCACATTACTGGCATACCTGTGGAACTCATGTCCTGCTTAGGGGTAAATGACTCTAAGCATCAATGCACTAGCAAATTTTATAAGGGTAGGCTGGAGAACAGTATCCTTCAGTGTCAAAAGAAATGATAGGAATGCTTCCCAGCTGGAGGTGCCAACTCCCAGGAGTCTGGCTACTCAAGGGGTCAAGAATTGACAAAAAGGATGAATTTCCATTTAATGTTCAGAGATTTCAATTTTCCCAAGTATGACTGCTTTATCCAGCATACAATAGGGACTATTCATCAAAGATGACAGGTTCACTTAAAACATTTCAAAGAACCTTAAACCCCCTCTAGGTGGCACTCATCCTAACAAGAGAGAACTAGTCTTGTGGTTGATTATCCTGTGTGTCCTGCCCCTATGAATATGTTGGCTGGTTTTTAAACTGCCCAAATTTCTGTTTTTTTTTTTTTTCCCCTAGTCAAACGTGCATCAAAGCAGCAGCAGTCAGGGGCCAAAAGAGGCCAAGTTTCTTCCACATTTCCTCAGGCAAGGTTCTTTCTAATGTTTCACTTGCTGAAATGTGGTTTCACTGTTGGTCTTTTTTTTCTTTTGGAATTTGATTTCTGTAGCTTCAGTACAGCTAAAAAGCAGGGTGGCGGGGGAAGTCATAAATGTGCATGTAGAATATCCCAAAGAAGCATCCATTGAAGCCTACCAGAGCTACATTGAAGTGAAGGCCAGCCAGGCAGCTGACTGGGGCACCAATCAATAAGAGGTATTAGAACATCACTGAAATGTGAGTAAATGGAGAAGCTTGCATTTTCCAGAAGTCCTCTCAGGAAGACCATAAGAGTTAGGAAGCTATTTCTAATAAGCCACTTGGGATGGGACTTGAAACCTCCAGGTGGCACACCCCAGACACCTAAGGAATCAGCCTTACCACTGAATTTTGATGGGTCAGGTTGGTTATACATGTTTGCTTCACTGAGTGTGATGTGAATGTCTGGGACCATACCTGGTCACAGAGGAGAGAAAAGTGCCACTGCCAAAGAATCCCCTTCTCCCCTTTCTTCCACCTTCCCTGTCTTCCCTCTAAATAAATAATGAATGATTTTTTGATGAATATTATCTCCAAGGGGCATCACATTACTGGCATACCTGTGGAACTCATGTCCTGCTTAGGGGTAAATGACTCTAAGCATCAATGCACTAGCAAATTTTATAAGGGTAGGCTGGAGAACAGTATCCTTCAGTGTCAAAAGAAATGATAGGAATGCTTCCCAGCTGGAGGTGCCAACTCCCAGGAGTCTGGCTACTCAAGGGGTCAGAATTGACACAGCAGTGGGTTCTGGACAAGAAAACAGGTTGACAACCTCAGAATCTTTGATTTTCTATTGTTTTTGTAGTATGATTTGGGATAGAGCAAAGAGAGAGACACCCCAGGTGGGGCTGCCTTCTGATCTATGCATCTGAAAAGGTTGAAGATATCCTGCAAACAACACAAAGAGGTTAAAGACTTGTACTCAATTCAATCCATGGTATTTCCTGTGCTGTTTCGTCCACAGCCTCAATAAGCAATACTATACTTTGCTCACAGTAAAGAGATTAAGCAATATAACAAAATAATTTTAAATAAAAGCATCTTTAACTGGTGCTTTTTTCTGCCCAGTGAAAATTATTAAAACCCAAGGAATATATAAACCTTTCATTCTCACAGGAATTCTTAATTTTAACTCTGGATCCAGTTAACCCATCAGGGAGCACTGTACTCCGATCTCATTAACTAATCCCTCAAAACAATAACTTTGCTGATTAAAGCCTTAGTGTTATAACTTTATAATGTTCCCTCCCCGAATTATTTTCCCCTTAGCTGCCAGGAAGACCTGAGCCAAATTTAATTTTTGATTGTTGCAGCAACATTAACTTACATTGTGGCACATGTATTTCTTCCCATCTACATAGTTTGTTGCTGTTATTGTTTTCTTTTTGATTAAGAGTGGTATTATAAATATGTCTTATTTGTAAACTTCTCAAATCCTTTATGAGAGCAAATAAGAACTACATCATAAATTATAAATAGAATAAGATCATATTTTGTCATTACTGATATTTTATGTACGTGACCTTATTTTTCATTAAAAAATATTATTGATATGCCAGATCACAAGCTTAGACTATCTAGAGAGCTTTTTTAAATATATATATATAATTTTTTTTTAATTTTGGCCTCTTTTGTTGGTTTTTTATTTATTGATTTTCATCCATCTTTATTCTTTGGCCTGTGTGGGCCTCCCATTGCAGTGGCCTCTCTCGCTGTAGAGCACCGGCTCTGGGCACATGCACTCCAGAGCACTGACTCGTAATTGGACATACTAGTCCAGCCACTCTAGGGCACGTGGGATCTTCCTGAACACATGGGATCTTCCTGGGCTAGGGGTCAAACTGGTGTTCCTTGCACTGCAAGGTGGACACTTTATCCACTGGACCAACAGGGAAGCCCCCAGAGAGCTTTTTAATCCTTTGTTTTATTGATATAATGAGGGATCCATATTTGACACTCTGTAAAAGTGGCAATGCCTAGAAAGCTCAAATGAGGCACAATTTCAAGTCTGACAGGTAAAGCATTAGTTACTCAGTCACGTCCAACTCTTTGTGACTCTGTGGACTGCAACCCAGTCTCCTCTGTCCATGGAAATCTCCAGGCAAGAATACCGGAGGGCACAGCCATCTCTTCTCCAGGTTATCTACCCAACCAAGGGATTGAACCTGGATCTCCTGCATTACAGGCAGATTCTTGACTATCTGAGCCACCAGGGAAGACCTTGAAACAGGAAAGTTACAAATAAGGAGTACCATATTTACAAAACAGTACATTCTTGTACTTTTTCTAATGGATCCAGTTAACCCATCAGGAGCACTGTACTCGATCTATTAACTAATCCCTCAAAACAATAACTTTGCTGATTAAAGCCTTAGTGTTATAACTTTATAATGTTCCCTCCCAATTATTTTCCCCTTAGCTGCCAGGAAGACCTGAGCCAAATTTAATTTTTGATTGTTGCAGCAACATTAACTTACATTGTGGCACATGTATTTCTTCCCATCTACATAGTTTGTTGCTGTTATTGTTCTGTTTTGATTAAGAGTGGTATTATAAATATGTCTTATTTGTAAACTTCTCAAATCCTTTATGAGAGCAAATAAGAACTACATCATAAATTATAAATAGAATAAGATCATATTTTGTCATTACTGATATTTTATGTACGTGACCTTATTTTTCATTAAAAAATATTATTGATATGCCAGATCACAAGCTTAGACTATCTAGAGAGCTTTTTTAAATATATATATATAATTTTTTTTTAATTTTGGCCTCTTTTGTTGGTTTTTTATTTATTGATTTTCATCCATCTTTATTCTTTGGCCTGTGTGGGCCTCCCATTGCAGTGGCCTCTCTCGCTGTAGAGCACCGGCTCTGGGCACATGCACTCCAGAGCACTGACTCGTAATTGGACATACTAGTCCAGCCACTCTAGGGCACGTGGGATCTTCCTGAACACATGGGATCTTCCTGGGCTAGGGGTCAAACTGGTGTTCCTTGCACTGCAAGGTGGACACTTTATCCACTGGACCAACAGGGAACCCCCCAGAGAGCTTTTTAATCCTTTGTTTTATTGATATAATGAGGGATCCATATTTGACACTCTGTAAAAGTGGCAATGCCTAGAAAGCTCAAATGAGGCACAATTTCAAGTCTGACAGGTAAAGCATTAGTTACTCAGTCACGTCCAACTCTTTGTGACTCTGTGGACTGCAACCCAGTCTCCTCTGTCCATGGAAATCTCCAGGCAAGAATACCGGAGGGCACAGCCATCTCTTCTCCAGGTTATCTACCCAACCAAGGGATTGAACCTGGATCTCCTGCATTACAGGCAGATTCTTGACTATCTGAGCCACCAGGGAAGACCTTGAAACAGGAAAGTTGAGGACAAATAAGGAGTACCATATTTACAAAACAGTACATGTCTTTAGTTACACTGAAGTATCTAAGATATGATTCAAACTAAAGAATCTAACTGATTTAACAAAGATTTATATTGCTGTGATTTATGTCAGCTTATGTTTTCCTCTAGTTTTATAGTGTCTGGTCTCACATTTAGGTCTTTAATCTACTTTGAGTTATTATTGTGCATGGTATTAAGAGACAATCTAATTTCATTTTTTCATTTTTTTTTTCATTTTTGTAACTGTCTAGTTTTCCCAGCACCATTTGTTGCAAAGACTGTCTTTCCAATCTGTAGTCTTACCTCCTTTGTCATAGATTAAATGAACACAGACGCATGGGTTTGTTTCTGGGTTTTCTATCCTGTTTCATTGATCTATATTTCTATTTTTGTGCATTACCATACTGTTTTGATGTAGCTCTGTAGTGTAGTCAGGGAGTCTGATTCCTCCAGATCTATTTTTCTTTCTTAAGAACGGTTTGGCTATTCTGGGTCTTTTGTGTCTCCATACAAATTTGTTCCTTTGTTTGTGATTCTGGGAGGGCGACATGGGGGCGAGTTAGGGAGGGAGGGGGCCGGGTGTACCACTTCTGTTGGTCTTTCATTTATCTATTTTCATCCATCTTTGTTCCTTGGCCCTGTGGGCCTCCCATTGCAGTGGCTTCTCTTGCTGCAGAACACCAGCTCTGGGAGCATGCAATCCAGAGCTCCAGCTCGGTAACTGGACACGTCGGTCCAGCCGCTCTGCAGCACGTGGGATCTTCCCAGGCCAGGGACTGAACCGGCGCCCCTTGCACTGCAAGGTGATGTCCTTACCCACTGGACCACTAGGGAAGCCCCCTCCATACAAACTAGGTTTCTTGTTCTAGTTCTGTGAAAACAAAACATCTTTTTCAATGTGTTTCCCCAAATAACTGAAATGTAAATGAAAATAAACAAATGGGACCTACTTAAGACTCAAAAGCTTTTGCACAGCAAAGGAAACAATAAACAAATGAAAAGACAACCCACAGACTGGGAGAAAATATTTGCAAATGATATGACTGATAAGGAATTAGTCTCCAAAATTTACAAACAGTTCATGATGCTTAACGTTAACAAAACAAACAACTTAAGTGAAAAATGGAAAGAAAGCCTAAACAGACATTTCTCCAAAGAAGACATACAGATGGCCAAGAGGCACAGGAAAAGTTGTTCAACATCACTAATCATTAGAGAAATGCAGATCAAAACAGTGAGAGATCACTTTACACCAGCCAGAATGGCCATCATCAAAAAAGTCACAAATAATAAACACTGGAGAGGGTGCGGAGAAAAGCGAATCCTCCTCCACTGTCGGTCAGAACAAAAATTGGTATAGCCACTATGAAGAACTGCATGGAAGTTCATTAAAAAATAAATAAATACAGAGCTACCCTATGACTGCAATTCCACTCCTGGCCATCTATTTGGAGAAAAACATGACCCAAAATGATACATACACCCTAACATTCATTACAACAGTCAAGACATGGACGCGACCTAGATGTCCACTGAAGAGGAATGGCACTTGACAGCAGAATCTTATTCCACCATTAAAAACAATGAAATAACACCACTAGCAGCAACATGGATGAACCTAGAGAGTGTCATACTTAGTGAAGTAAGTCAGAGAGCGAAGGAAAAATACAGCATGACATCCCTTTATGTGGAATCTAAAATGAAATGATACAGATGAACTTAACTTACCAATCAGAAACAGACTCACAGACTTAGAGAACAAACTCATGCTTGCCAAGGGGAACAACGAGGGGAAGGGATAGTTAAGAGTTTGGGATGGGCATTTATGCACGCTATATTTAAAATGAATAATCAACAAGGACTGCAGTATAGCACATGGGACTCTGCTCAGTGTTATGTGGCAGAGTGGATAGGAGGGGAGTTTGGGAGAGAATGAATACATGTGTATGTATGGCTGAGTCCCTTCACTGTTCACCTGAAACTATCACAACATTGTAATTGGCTATACCTTAATAAAAATAAAAAGCTTTTTAAAAAGAAAGATCTACATAAATTTCAGGATAGGATAATAGTCACATAATAGACTAATATAAAAAACTTGAGATCTTTTTCTAAGGCCTCAAAAAACATTCTGAAATCAATATCCCACAGGACAAATACAATTCCTATCATTATCTGCATCATTCTCTGTTGTCACTTCCGGAGGAAAAAACTGAATTGTTAAGATTCAAGGATGAAACTGATAATTTGCTTCATGTCTTGACACTGAATGAAGACTTAACTATGCATTAAGTCAATTCCCAAACTTTGTTCTGTGAAGCACTGTGGTTCACAAGATAGCAACAGAGGTTGGTATCCAGAAAAGGAATTCTGTGATCAAATAAGTTTGGGAAATGCTCTATACCATGACTTCATTCTTTGAGATGTAAAATGTTCATTAACATATGAAAGTCTGAGAGTCAAAATGTTCTTTCACTTTGCTTAACCTAGTTTTTCAAAACCTTTTTAGGAAAGCTGTTTTCCTGGAATCCCCATAATATGTTTTTACTAAAATCTGTGCAACTACTCTAACAAGTAGTTCACCCCACTTACTGATTGAACTGAGTGAAAGAACACCAGGGGATCTCTGTAGTCTCTTTTTTCCCCCTAATTTTGGCCTCTTTTTATTGATTTTTTTATTTTATTTATTTTTTCATCAATCATCATTCTTCCACTTGTTTGGGCCTCCCACTGCAGTGGCCTCTCTCATTGCAGAGCACTGGCTCTGGGCACATGTACTCCAGAGCGCTGGCTTGAAATTGGATGCACCGGTCCAGTCACTCCATGCACATGGGATCCTTGTGGGCCAAGGATCAAACCGGTGCCCCCTGCACTGCAAGGCAGACCCTTGACCCACTGGACAACCAGGGAAGCCCTCTCTGCAGTCTTATTACCCTGTCTATAGAGTCCTGCGAAGCAGGAGTCCTGCCAGCCCAAGACAAATGCCTGGAGAGTCCGTGAGTACCTTAGCGATCATTATGACTACTGCAATAGTGGGGAAACCACTATTATTCCAATTCACAGATGAGGAATGCATGACTCAGAAGAATCAAGGTCACATGTTTAGCATGTAACAGAGCTGGGTTTTAAACACAGGTCTGCTGGACCCCTAACAAACATTCTTTTAATCTCTAGGAAAGAAAACAAAAGAGAGTATTAGAAAACTATCTCAATGACGGGTATGTACACATATACCCCTATTTCTCCATGGTTATAAGAAGCTGCTACAAGTGCTCTAAGTAGTAGGCACTATATATCCATCTGATTCCAAGGGAAGGAAAATTATATAAATGATTTACAATTTATTGATTGTACCATCCCCTGTCAAAACTTACCTGCCTCTCTTTACAGGTGCCAATCTTGCTTTAAGGGGAGCTCTCTCCTGGCATTTCTTTCCACTTTAGTTCCCAGGAAATTCATTCTTTCAAAAGCAGCTCACGCATCCCTTTTTCTGTGAAGGCCTCCCTAACTGCTGTCCTCCCACTTTTACCCGCCATCCCTCCTCTTGATCCCAAGCACACTGTACTTGCCTGTAATGTTCATTAACATATGAAAGTCTGAGAGTCAAAATGTTCTTTCACTTTGCTTAACCTAGTTTTTCAAAACCTTTTTAGGAAAGCTGTTTTCCTGGAATCCCCATAATATGTTTTTACTAAAATCTGTGCAACTACTCTAACAAGTAGTTCACCCCACTTACTGATTGAACTGAGTGAAAGAACACCAGGGGATCTCTGTAGTCTCTTTTTTCCCCCTAATTTTGGCCTCTTTTTATTGATTTTTTTATTTTATTTATTTTTTCATCAATCATCATTCTTCCACTTGTTTGGGCCTCCCACTGCAGTGGCCTCTCTCATTGCAGAGCACTGGCTCTGGGCACATGTACTCCAGAGCGCTGGCTTGAAATTGGATGCACCGGTCCAGTCACTCCATGCACATGGGATCCTTGTGGGCCAAGGATCAAACCGGTGCCCCCTGCACTGCAAGGCAGACCCTTGACCCACTGGACAACCAGGGAAGCCCTCTCTGCAGTCTTATTACCCTGTCTATAGAGTCCTGCGAAGCAGGAGTCCTGCCAGCCCAAGACAAATGCCTGGAGAGTCCGTGAGTACCTTAGCGATCATTATGACTACTGCAATAGTGGGGAAACCACTATTATTCCAATTCACAGATGAGGAATGCATGACTCAGAAGAATCAAGGTCACATGTTTAGCATGTAACAGAGCTGGGTTTTAAACACAGGTCTGCTGGACCCCTAACAAACATTCTTTTAATCTCTAGGAAAGAAAACAAAAGAGAGTATTAGAAAACTATCTCAATGACGGGTATGTACACATATACCCCTATTTCTCCATGGTTATAAGAAGCTGCTACAAGTGCTCTAAGTAGTAGGCACTATATATCCATCTGATTCCAAGGGAAGGAAAATTATATAAATGATTTACAATTTATTGATTGTACCATCCCCTGTCAAAACTTACCTGCCTCTCTTTACAGGTGCCAATCTTGCTTTAAGGGGAGCTCTCTCCTGGCATTTCTTTCCACTTTAGTTCCCAGGAAATTCATTCTTTCAAAAGCAGCTCACGCATCCCTTTTTCTGTGAAGGCCTCCCTAACTGCTGTCCTCCCACTTTTACCCGCCATCCCTCCTCTTGATCCCAAGCACACTGTACTTGCCTGAACAGTGCACAGTTCAGGCTGCAGAACCCCTGCCTACTTACATACCTGTCTTCCACTTTATACCAGAGCCGTGTAATATTTATGTCTGTGTCCTAGCACCAACAATGGGGCCTGACAAGCTGGAAAGCACTTAAAAGATATTCCCTGAACAAATGTATGTATCAATAATCAAATAGCCATCATGGCTATGGAAAGTAACCTGGGAGTTTACGGGGTTAAAAATGTACAAAACAGAAGAAAAACGGGTCCTCATTTGAATAAATATTACAACTTTTCTAGTGATATATTCAGTTAAAAGGAATAAACAGAGTTACAAGCACCAATATGGGCAAAACTCAAAATGCTGAGCTAAAAAAGTATATTGTAAAATGACATCTGCTACTATTTATATGAATTTTCAAAGCATAATGGTGGTGCTCTATATTATTTTTGTATAGTAATGATAATTGATTATCAACATGCACAGGGATGGCAATCATTAATTCAAAGTAACGGTTACTTCTGGGACAGAAAGAATAGAATCAGTGACAGCAACTCTTGATGCTTGAACTTTACCTGTATGTTTTCATTTTGAAAAAAATCTAAAGCAAATATGACAAAATAAATAGATCTGATCTGGTGGATAGACAAAATCTGGCAATGTGTATTTCTATAATATTCAGTATATTTGCACTATTTTATAATAAGAAATTTATATATCATTAACTCTGCCATCTTAAGGAAGAGTATGATCCTGAGCACACAGAACTGAGGGGAACCTTTAAGTTACGGGGTCTTTGCAGTGGGAAGACTAAACTCTGAAACTATAACGAGTTTTCTCAGGGTAGGGGTACCACCACCCCCAACTGAAGCACCTATTTCACTGTTGGGCTTGGGGCTGCCTTAAAGAAAATGTCATTGTCCCAGTCCAGAATCTCCAGGTCTTCCTCCCATGCCTCTTCTGCTTCAAATTGAATGGGAGTGGGGTAGCAAACTTATGTCTGAGTGTGGGGTGTCCTTTTTCTTGGGACTAGATTCTCATCCCACCAGGAGTGAGGGAGAAAGGGAAGGAAGGAGGAAGAGAAGATCTGAGGGAGAGACTGGAGTCTCTTCCCAGACAGAGAGAGAGCAAAGAGGGGTGGAAGAGGAGAGCAAGGTGGTATTCAGTCCCTCCTGACACCCTGCCCTTCCTCTGGTCCCCTGTCTCTTTGTCCCACCTCCCAAAGTCAAGTCCTCAAGATGTCACTAAACAAAAAAGAAGAACCTCCATCCCAATCTACCTAACTGACCTTCAGGAAATGAGAACAATCTTTACACTTTTCAACCTCTTTCCAGCCTAAAGCTTCCTCTTACCCTCATAAAATGTCTTTCAAAACATCCTAAAATGTTTTATACTATAATTTCATAATAATACTAAAACCTGAAATTTAATATCCCCACTAAAATCACAAATTTATACTTGTTTGATAAAATCTAACACTCATCATTCACAAACACAACTAAACTAAATTCAACAGAAAAAAACTCTTTTCAGTAGATTTATTTTACATAATAAGCCAATGCAATTTTTCATAGTTACAGGTGAGATTTTTATTTCAAATTACAGCTGTGTATGTAAATATACCATTTATTCAGTCAAGATTTAGAAGTTGCTGCAGACGAGAGATGAGTAAGACATAGTCTACACTACCTATAAAAATTCAAGTAAGTACTTCAGGCACCCTCTTGATGCTTGAACTTTACCTGTATGTTTTCATTTTGAAAAAAATCTAAAGCAAATATGACAAAATAAATAGATCTGATCTGGTGGATAGACAAAATCTGGCAATGTGTATTTCTATAATATTCAGTATATTTGCACTATTTTATAATAAGAAATTTATATATCATTAACTCTGCCATCTTAAGGAAGAGTATGATCCTGAGCACACAGAACTGAGGGGAACCTTTAAGTTACGGGGTCTTTGCAGTGGGAAGACTAAACTCTGAAACTATAACGAGTTTTCTCAGGGTAGGGGTACCACCACCCCCAACTGAAGCACCTATTTCACTGTTGGGCTTGGGGCTGCCTTAAAGAAAATGTCATTGTCCCAGTCCAGAATCTCCAGGTCTTCCTCCCATGCCTCTTCTGCTTCAAATTGAATGGGAGTGGGGTAGCAAACTTATGTCTGAGTGTGGGGTGTCCTTTTTCTTGGGACTAGATTCTCATCCCACCAGGAGTGAGGGAGAAAGGGAAGGAAGGAGGAAGAGAAGATCTGAGGGAGAGACTGGAGTCTCTTCCCAGACAGAGAGAGAGCAAAGAGGGGTGGAAGAGGAGAGCAAGGTGGTATTCAGTCCCTCCTGACACCCTGCCCTTCCTCTGGTCCCCTGTCTCTTTGTCCCACCTCCCAAAGTCAAGTCCTCAAGATGTCACTAAACAAAAAAGAAGAACCTCCATCCCAATCTACCTAACTGACCTTCAGGAAATGAGAACAATCTTTACACTTTTCAACCTCTTTCCAGCCTAAAGCTTCCTCTTACCCTCATAAAATGTCTTTCAAAACATCCTAAAATGTTTTATACTATAATTTCATAATAATACTAAAACCTGAAATTTAATATCCCCACTAAAATCACAAATTTATACTTGTTTGATAAAATCTAACACTCATCATTCACAAACACAACTAAACTAAATTCAACAGAAAAAAACTCTTTTCAGTAGATTTATTTTACATAATAAGCCAATGCAATTTTTCATAGTTACAGGTGAGATTTTTATTTCAAATTACAGCTGTGTATGTAAATATACCATTTATTCAGTCAAGATTTGTAGAAGTTGCTGCAGACGCAGAGATGAGTAAGACATAGTCTACACTACCAAGAATTTGCTATCATATATTATGAATGACTATTCTCACATAGGTTACAGCTTTTAAATGTATGTGATACACCACATAAACAGTATCATTTGAACTTAAAAATTAGCTATTTGCTTTGATTTGACTGGATTGGATGGTACCATAATTATATCTTTTATATTTTTCTCATGATTACTTTCCTGACATACTGAACAGAGCCCACAGTCAGTAGATTAGTAGAAAATCCAGAATGCTAGCAAAGAAATGCTCAAAATACTCCAAGCTAGGCTTCAACAGTACGTGAACCAAGAACTTCCAGATGTACAAGCTGGATTTAGAAAAGGCAGAGGAGCCAGAGATCAAATTGCCAACATCTGCTGGATCACTGAGAAAGCAAGGGAATTCTAAAACAACATCTACTTCTGATTCATTGAGTGCACAAAAGCCTTTGACTGTATGGATCACAACAAAGTGTGGAAAATTCTTAAATAGATGGGAATACCAGACCACCTTTCCTGTCTCCTGAAAACCTGTATGCAGATCAAGAAGCAACAGTTAGAACTGGACATGGAACAACAGACTAGTTGCAAATTGGGAAAAGAGTGCATCAAGGCTGTATATTGTTACCCTGCATATTTAATTTATATACAGAGTACATCATGCAAAATGCCAGGTTGGTTGACTCACAAACTGGAATCAAGACTGCTAAGAGAAATATCAATAATCTTAGATATGCAGATGATATCACTCCAACAGCAGAAAGCAAAGAGGAACTAAAGATTTTCTTGATAAGGGTGTTCATACCTCATAATCTCTAACTGACCTAAATAGACTTTACTTTAAAACCTCTTACCCTCATAAAATGTCTTTCAAAACATCCTAAAATGTTTTATACTATAATTTCATAATAATACTAAAACCTGAAATTTAATATCCCCACTAAAATCACAAATTTATACTTGTTTGATAAAATCTAACACTCATCATTCACAAACACAACTAAACTAAATTCAACAGAAAAAAACTCTTTTCAGTAGATTTATTTTACATAATAAGCCAATGCAATTTTTCATAGTTACAGGTGAGATTTTTATTTCAAATTACAGCTGTGTATGTAAATATACCATTTATTCAGTCAAGATTTGTAGAAGTTGCTGCAGACGCAGAGATGAGTAAGACATAGTCTACACTACCAAGAATTTGCTATCATATATTATGAATGACTATTCTCACATAGGTTACAGCTTTTAAATGTATGTGATACACCACATAAACAGTATCATTTGAACTTAAAAATTAGCTATTTGCTTTGATTTGACTGGATTGGATGGTACCATAATTATATCTTTTATATTTTTCTCATGATTACTTTCCTGACATACTGAACAGAGCCCACAGTCAGTAGATTAGTAGAAAATCCAGAATGCTAGCAAAGAAATGCTCAAAATACTCCAAGCTAGGCTTCAACAGTACGTGAACCAAGAACTTCCAGATGTACAAGCTGGATTTAGAAAAGGCAGAGGAGCCAGAGATCAAATTGCCAACATCTGCTGGATCACTGAGAAAGCAAGGAATTCTAAAACAACATCTACTTCTGATTCATTGAGTGCACAAAAGCCTTTGACTGTATGGATCACAACAAAGTGTGGAAAATTCTTAAATAGATGGGAATACCAGACCACCTTTCCTGTCTCCTGAAAACCTGTATGCAGATCAAGAAGCAACAGTTAGAACTGGACATGGAACAACAGACTAGTTGCAAATTGGGAAAAGAGTGCATCAAGGCTGTATATTGTTACCCTGCATATTTAATTTATATACAGAGTACATCATGCAAAATGCCAGGTTGGTTGACTCACAAACTGGAATCAAGACTGCTAAGAGAAATATCAATAATCTTAGATATGCAGATGATATCACTCCAACAGCAGAAAGCAAAGAGGAACTAAAGATTTTCTTGATAAGGGTGAAAAGGGAGAGTAAAAAAGTTGGCTTAACACTCAACATTCAAGAAACAAAGATCCAGTCCTATTGCTTCATGGCAAATAGATGGGAAAAAAGTGGAAATAGTAACAGACTTTATTTTGTTGGGCTCCAAAATCACTATAGACTATGACTGAAACCACAAAACTAAGAGACACTTGCTCCTTAGAGGAAAAACTATAAAAATCCTAGACAGCATATTCAAAAGCAAAGATATCACTTTGCCAACAAAGGTTCATATAGTTAAAGCTATTGTTTTTTCAGTAGTTATATATGGATACGAGAGCTGGACCATAAAAAAAGCTGAGCACTGAATAATGGGTACTTCTGAATTTTGGTGCGGAGAAGACTCTTGTGAGTCCCTTGGAATGCAAGGAGATCAAACCAGTCAATCCTAAAGGAAATCAACCCTGAATATTCACTGGAAGGACTGATGCTGAAGCTGAAGCTCCAGTACTTTGACCACCTGATGCAATGAACCAACTTATTGGAAAAGAGCCTGATGTTGGGAAACACTGAGGGCAGAAGGAAAAGGGGGTGACAGATGACAAGATGACTGAATGGTAACATGGACTCAATGGACATGAGTTTGAGCAGGCTTTGGGAGATGGTGAAGGACAGGAAAGTCTGTCATGTTGCAGTCTATAGGGTTGTAAAGAGTTGGACATGACTGATGGACTGAACTGAACAAATATTAGTGAGGATGTGAAGAAAAGGAATGCTTGTGCACTGTTGGTGAGAATGTAAATTGGTGTGGCCATGATGGAAACTATGTGGAGCTTCTTTAAGATGTTAAAAATAGAACTACCGGGATCCAGTGGGAGCAAGGCTCAAGAGGGAGGAGACGCATGTACACATATAGCTGTTTCACGCTGATGTACAACAGACACCAACACAATGTTGTAAAGCAATTATCCTCCAATTAAAACAGTTTTAAAAGAAGAAGTGTGAGGGAGAAAAAAAAAATAAGAGCTACCATATGATCCAGCAATTCCAATCCTGGATATTTATCCAAAGAAAATAACAACACTACTTTGAAAAGATACATGCTCGTTGCAGCACTATTTACAGTAGCCAAGACCTGGAAACAACCTGCTTACCCACCCATCTGATACATAAAAATAAGAGCCATATAATTATTATCCATAATTTGTTTCATCTTTCTCAATGTGTCATCTAAGCAAATAACCATTACTCTGTTTTACTCTGTGCTGTAGTACTGTAATATGCTTCTCTAAGTCTATTGATTCCATAATCTAGTAATTTTTAAAGCACGAATTTTCAAATCCTGGCTCCTTAGTCCTAACTGAACAAACTTACATAGCATCTTTGAACTTCAATTTCTTCATCTGTAAAATAGGGATAATAATAGTAGTTCCTACATAATGAGGTTATTGCAAAGAATTTTAAAAAATAGTAGCAATGAGTCAAACAATAAATTCTGAGTAAAATTTACCTGTAATAATTAATATTATAGTTATTATTACCACTACTCAATGCCTTCTTCAGAAAAAACAACTCTCACAAATCATAAAGGAAATCAACCCTGAATATTCACGGGAACTGATCTAGCTGAAGCTCCAGTACTTTGACCACCTGATGCAATGAACCAACTTATTGGAAAAGAGCCTGATGTTGGGAAACACTGAGGGCAGAAGGAAAAGGGGGTGACAGATGACAAGATGACTGAATGGTAACATGGACTCAATGGACATGAGTTTGAGCAGGCTTTGGGAGATGGTGAAGGACAGGAAAGTCTGTCATGTTGCAGTCTATAGGGTTGTAAAGAGTTGGACATGACTGATGGACTGAACTGAACAAATATTAGTGAGGATGTGAAGAAAAGGAATGCTTGTGCACTGTTGGTGAGAATGTAAATTGGTGTGGCCATGATGGAAACTATGTGGAGCTTCTTTAAGATGTTAAAAATAGAACTACCGGGATCCAGTGGGAGCAAGGCTCAAGAGGGAGGAGACGCATGTACACATATAGCTGTTTCACGCTGATGTACAACAGACACCAACACAATGTTGTAAAGCAATTATCCTCCAATTAAAACAGTTTTAAAAGAAGAAGTGTGAGGGAGAAAAAAAAAATAAGAGCTACCATATGATCCAGCAATTCCAATCCTGGATATTTATCCAAAGAAAATAACAACACTACTTTGAAAAGATACATGCTCGTTGCAGCACTATTTACAGTAGCCAAGACCTGGAAACAACCTGCTTACCCACCCATCTGATACATAAAAATAAGAGCCATATAATTATTATCCATAATTTGTTTCATCTTTCTCAATGTGTCATCTAAGCAAATAACCATTACTCTGTTTTACTCTGTGCTGTAGTACTGTAATATGCTTCTCTAAGTCTATTGATTCCATAATCTAGTAATTTTTAAAGCACGAATTTTCAAATCCTGGCTCCTTAGTCCTAACTGAACAAACTTACATAGCATCTTTGAACTTCAATTTCTTCATCTGTAAAATAGGGATAATAATAGTAGTTCCTACATAATGAGGTTATTGCAAAGAATTTTAAAAAATAGTAGCAATGAGTCAAACAATAAATTCTGAGTAAAATTTACCTGTAATAATTAATATTATAGTTATTATTACCACTACTCAATGCCTTCTTCAGAAAAAACAACTCTCACAAATCATAACACTGGAAAATCATATCAATATGTTTTTGTTGTTAAAATATTGGTTTATTTAGCTTTCACAATCTATCTAAGACATGTTTCTGGTATCTAAATTTGCTCCAATCTGAGAATTACTGGATTAATCTTTGACTAAGCTGCCTCTCTTAGCATTTCATATGTTGTTCTCCAGCTGTGATCTTATTTTAGAACATCCCCTCTGTCTCAAGATTAGTTTAAAATGTTTAAATTAGCAGTTCTGCCAAACATATACATCATCATCTATCTTTCACATTTTGGAGTTGTACCTGTGCCCTCCCAGGAAACATATAAAGTAGAGTTTTAGATTATAGTTAAACAACCAAACCAACTTGAATGGGATACTGCTAACACTGAGAATAGCCTTGTCTTATTAAATATCTGTTCATATCAAGAAAATAAAATAGAATAAATGAAATGGATGCAGCCTGGTCACTCTAATATTGTCTCTGTATGTTTTTCAGAGAATAATTCAACACCCTTGTAGGAAAACTCAAATCATTTTAAACTGCCTATTGAATTTAAATTGTGCCAAGACTTCAAAAGGGTGTTTTTTCAAGTGATTTAAACATTCTCATGTTCAGAAGTTTTCTCTAAACTTGATAAATCACATACAACTACTTATTTCCCAGATTGCTAAATGGTTATAGAGACACAGATAACTATAAAACATGAGAATCTTTATATCATCATGCCTATTTCAGCTCCAGAACATACCATCATCATGCTTAGCAGCCAAATATCAAAAAGTAACATCTGGTAGAGCTTTCTGTACCAAACAGATTACAGGCTTGGTTAATGAACCCCAAATAGCTACATGAAATTTACATATTTACTCCCCCAAAGGTCCGTCGTTGGCAAAGACAAAGAATAAATTAAATAGCTTTGGAAGAATACAGTCTTCATCAACTATTTGACCAAGGTTAATATGAACTACTTAGGTGAATGAATCACTTAGAGGTAATAGAAATTAGGCAACCTACAAATAGGTAACTTTCCACTGAGCCACTGGCTGTAAATATAGGCAGAATGTAGCAACATTATTTTTATTTATAACTGAAATTAAGGAATGACTATATAGTAGTCAAGATCTTCATAACATTTAAAACTTGGTTTCCAGAATATAGGATGCCTAGTCTTATAGGACTCTGGGTACCTCTGTAGCATTCCACACAGAGCATTCCTTAGAAAAGGCCACTGTGCTAATGCATTTGAATAGTAAGGTTTTTATTACCATTAAAGATAAATGAAGATTCAGAAATTAAAGAATTGAAAATCATTATATCTTGTTCAAAGAGGGGTGGAGATGGGAGTAGGACAGAAAGAATAACCCCTGTAAGAAGCTTAGATGGAGCCGATCTACAGTTTGATGCGTTTCTCAGTTAATAATTCAGACGTGATCTCCAGCCAGGCTTAAGCCTTGCTTAAGTGCCAAAACCCCAATTTTACTTTGTTTCTACAAAAGGTCCCGGTCTAAAGGTCAGTTACTAAGATGATTCTTTTCTTAGATTATTAGTAAAAAAAACAACCAAACCAACTTGAATGGGATACTGCTAACACTGAGAATAGCCTTGTCTTATTAAATATCTGTTCATATCAAGAAAATAAAATAGAATAAATGAAATGGATGCAGCCTGGTCACTCTAATATTGTCTCTGTATGTTTTTCAGAGAATAATTCAACACCCTTGTAGGAAAACTCAAATCATTTTAAACTGCCTATTGAATTTAAATTGTGCCAAGACTTCAAAAGGGTGTTTTTTCAAGTGATTTAAACATTCTCATGTTCAGAAGTTTTCTCTAAACTTGATAAATCACATACAACTACTTATTTCCCAGATTGCTAAATGGTTATAGAGACACAGATAACTATAAAACATGAGAATCTTTATATCATCATGCCTATTTCAGCTCCAGAACATACCATCATCATGCTTAGCAGCCAAATATCAAAAAGTAACATCTGGTAGAGCTTTCTGTACCAAACAGATTACAGGCTTGGTTAATGAACCCCAAATAGCTACATGAAATTTACATATTTACTCCCCCAAAGGTCCGTCGTTGGCAAAGACAAAGAATAAATTAAATAGCTTTGGAAGAATACAGTCTTCATCAACTATTTGACCAAGGTTAATATGAACTACTTAGGTGAATGAATCACTTAGAGGTAATAGAAATTAGGCAACCTACAAATAGGTAACTTTCCACTGAGCCACTGGCTGTAAATATAGGCAGAATGTAGCAACATTATTTTTATTTATAACTGAAATTAAGGAATGACTATATAGTAGTCAAGATCTTCATAACATTTAAAACTTGGTTTCCAGAATATAGGATGCCTAGTCTTATAGGACTCTGGGTACCTCTGTAGCATTCCACACAGAGCATTCCTTAGAAAAGGCCA
The DNA here is from genome assembly GCA_022376925.1 of Tragulus kanchil. Lineage (NCBI taxonomy): Eukaryota > Metazoa > Chordata > Mammalia > Artiodactyla > Tragulidae > Tragulus > Tragulus kanchil. Next base: position 149,873,798 of record JAIOJX010000029.1, read on the forward strand.
CTGTGCTAATGCATTTGAATAGTAAGGTTTTTATTACCATTAAAGATAAATGAAGATTCAGAAATTAAAGAATTGAAAATCATTATATCTTGTTCAAAGAGGGGTGGAGATGGGAGTAGGACAGAAAGAATAACCCCTGTAAGAAGCTTAGATGGAGCCGATCTACAGTTTGATGCGTTTCTCAGTTAATAATTCAGACGTGATCTCCAGCCAGGCTTAAGCCTTGCTTAAGTGCCAAAACCCCAATTTTACTTTGTTTCTACAAAAGGTCCCGGTCTAAAGGTCAGTTACTAAGATGATTCTTTTCTGACTAAGGACAATGAGTCTCTCTATTCTGCTCAGGAAACTTTTTGTCTTGCTTTGGGCTATTATCCAGAGCAAGTTGAGGTTCTCTTCTGAAATTATTAAGGTCCTTCTATTAATAATTCTATTACAGTTCCTGATGACTCTCACTCTCCAGCCTATTAGAGCAGCAGCAGCCCAAATTTCAGGCAAAAAAATGTTTCCAAAATAAAATATGCAGACTTAGGCAAGCAGTCCTTGAAAATTCAATATGTTTCAATGACAGCAAATGCTACAACCTGTTTAGCTCTTCGTGGAAAAAGAATGGTATAACTTGATAAACAGTCAGCACTTATATTTATATCAATTGTACCTTTCTGAACAGTACTACACTGCTGATGCCTAGGATAGGATTTATGCCAGAAATTCAATTTAGTGGCTGAGCTGAGACAAGTATTTACAACGTTTCACTGGAAAGCTCTTTACCCAAACTTCCTCTGTTATCAGGTTTGTAGAAGGTAGTAAAGATGGATGAGGCCAGACATAAACCTGACTCATTCACTGATAGCCAATTGAAGGTTATCCTGTGAACATTAAACTAAGAGGGAGCTACTCATCAGTACTCATTTGTTCATTCACTCATTGCTTGCCTACCTAATTAATATTTATGAAATGCCTATTAATCATTATGAGAGTCACTTCAAACAAATATTTAGAAGACAGTGCAAAAGAATACTTGAAATTTATTTGGCCCATAATACCTAATCTAATTCTCTATCAAAAACTTTCAGGGTAGGCTTCCCTAGTGGTCCAGTAGGTAAAGAGTCCCCCTTACAGTGCAAAGGGCATCGGTTCAATCCCTGGCCTGGGAAGATCCCACATGCTGTGGAGCGGCTGGACTGGTGTGTCCAATCATGAGCCAGAGCTCTGGAGCACATGTGCTCATGCAGAGCTGGTGCTCTGCAACCAGAGAGCCCACTGCCTTGGGAGACCCACACAGGCCAAAGAATAAAGATGAATGAAAATAAATAAATAGAAACCAATAAAAGAGGCCAAAATTTAAAAAGAGAGAGACAGAGACAGAGAGACTGGAGAAATCCATCTCTAGCAGTATAGTGGTTAAGAACCCAACAAACTGCCTCAGAAAACAACCAAAAAAAAAAAATTGAGAAATTATTAATGCTCCTTTTAAGATGTTTCAGATGGATAAAAAAATGATAAGAAACATTCAGAGGCTAAAAGTTAAGTGGAAACAGAAATTCAGAATGATGAGCAAAAACACTAAAGTGAGATATAGTTTTGAAGTCAAAACTTGTGAACTTGACTTTCAAGCAGTAGGCAAGCAGTCCTTGAAAATTCAATATGTTTCAATGACAGCAAATGCTACAACCTGTTTAGCTCTTCGTGGAAAAAGAATGGTATAACTTGATAAACAGTCAGCACTTATATTTATATCAATTGTACCTTTCTGAACAGTACTACACTGCTGATGCCTAGGATAGGATTTATGCCAGAAATTCAATTTAGTGGCTGAGCTGAGACAAGTATTTACAACGTTTCACTGGAAAGCTCTTTACCCAAACTTCCTCTGTTATCAGGTTTGTAGAAGGTAGTAAAGATGGATGAGGCCAGACATAAACCTGACTCATTCACTGATAGCCAATTGAAGGTTATCCTGTGAACATTAAACTGAGAGGGAGCTACTCATCAGTACTCATTTGTTCATTCACTCATTGCTTGCCTACCTAATTAATATTTATGAAATGCCTATTAATCATTATGAGAGTCACTTCAAACAAATATTTAGAAGACAGTGCAAAAGAATACTTGAAATTTATTTGGCCCATAATACCTAATCTAATTCTCTATCAAAAACTTTCAGGGTAGGCTTCCCTAGTGGTCCAGTAGGTAAAGAGTCCCCCTTACAGTGCAAAGGGCATCGGTTCAATCCCTGGCCTGGGAAGATCCCACATGCTGTGGAGCGGCTGGACTGGTGTGTCCAATCATGAGCCAGAGCTCTGGAGCACATGTGCTCATGCAGAGCTGGTGCTCTGCAACCAGAGAGCCCACTGCCTTGGGAGACCCACACAGGCCAAAGAATAAAGATGAATGAAAATAAATAAATAGAAACCAATAAAAGAGGCCAAAATTTAAAAAGAGAGAGAGACAGAGACAGAGAGACTGGAGAAATCCATCTCTAGCAGTATAGTGGTTAAGAACCCAACAAACTGCCTCAGAAAACAACCAAAAAAAAAAAATTGAGAAATTATTAATGCTCCTTTTAAGATGTTTCAGATGGATAAAAAAATGATAAGAAACATTCAGAGGCTAAAAGTTAAGTGGAAACAGAAATTCAGAATGATGAGCAAAAACACTAAAGTGAGATATAGTTTTGAAGTCAAAACTTGTGAACTTGACTTTCACTCATCATAACTTCCTGGGGCACCAGGAACAGAAAATAAAGCCAGGGCCTCAGAGAAAAATAGAAATGGAACAGATCCACAGCCTCTTCATCCCAAAGATACCAAGAAAACATTATCTGTTGAATTTCAGTGTTAAGTGACAGGAGAGAAGTATTTCTCTCAAAGTTCTTAACTATGAGTCAGTCTTATTGTCATGTAGAGAAGCTTCCTTTTCTTAGGAATATACACTGAAACATTTAAGAGTTAAGTATCATGATACCTCCAACTTATTTTTAAACTATTCACCTACTTATTAGCAATATAAAATCCATAAAGATAGATCATTGGATAGGAATGAAATAAATATGGTAAAATGATAAAAGTTGTTGGATCTGGATGGGACATATACAGATATTGATTATAATATTTCTTACATTTCTTTTCATGTACAAATATGTTCATAATAAAAAGGTTGGAGAGATTTAAAAAAGAGATCGGATGTTGGAATTATTGAACATAAATAAATACAACATATAAGCTAATTTTACTATGTATATATATATATATAAATGAAATGAAACAAATGAAAATCATAGTGAAAGCAAATATGATTTTTAAGTGGCCAAGAAGATTGAAAAAGAACAAAACAAACTTGTGTCTACTTCTAAAAATGGTAATGGTAGGCGGAAATGGGGTGATATGTTAAAACATAATTGATTAGAAATAACAGTAAATAACTGATTCAGCAAGATTATAAATGGATGGTAGAACTATTAGATAAAAGTTTGTTAAGGCACATATTTACTTAATCTAAAAGTTTTTCTCCACTGACTTCCCATTAATTCCATAAGAGCAGTTAAAATTTTACAGTGGAATAACCTGGGTGATACTACCTAAACCAGCTAATCAACATTAATAGTCTCAAAAATGAGAGAAATTGACATTCTTATATCAAGCACTGAAAACAGAAAAACATAACTTACATAGCATTCCTATTAAAAGTGCAACTGATTGTCCCTTTACTGTTCACCTGAAACTACCACAACATTGTTAACTGGCTATATCCTAATACAAAATGCTTTTGGTATTAAAAAAATAAATAAAAATAGAAATGAATAAAATTAAATAGAGTTCTTTATAAATGTAAAAAAAAAAAAATTAAAAGTACAACTGGACCCAGGTTGAGAGATATTTCAGAAAAAAACCTATACTCTTCAAAAATGTCGTTATCATTAACGACAAAAGAGGCAGTGTTCCAGATTAAAGGAAACTAAAAGTATATAACAACTAATACTTAATTGGATCTGGATTCAGGGGAAGAATGCTGCTAGAAAGGGAATTATTGGAACAATGGTTGAAATGTGAATATGGACTATATAGTAAATAATAGTAATGATCCATAAATTAAAATTTCAAAAGAAAAAATATGGTAAAATGATAAAAGTTGTTGGATCTGGATGGGACATATACAGATATTGATTATAATATTTCTTACATTTCTTTTCATGTACAAATATGTTCATAATAAAAAGGTTGGAGAGATTTAAAAAAGAGATCGGATGTTGGAATTATTGAACATAAATAAATACAACATATAAGCTAATTTTACTATGTATATATATATATATAAATGAAATGAAACAAATGAAAATCATAGTGAAAGCAAATATGATTTTTAAGTGGCCAAGAAGATTGAAAAAGAACAAAACAAACTTGTGTCTACTTCTAAAAATGGTAATGGTAGGCGGAAATGGGGTGATATGTTAAAACATAATTGATTAGAAATAACAGTAAATAACTGATTCAGCAAGATTATAAATGGATGGTAGAACTATTAGATAAAAGTTTGTTAAGGCACATATTTACTTAATCTAAAAGTTTTTCTCCACTGACTTCCCATTAATTCCATAAGAGCAGTTAAAATTTTACAGTGGAATAACCTGGGTGATACTACCTAAACCAGCTAATCAACATTAATAGTCTCAAAAATGAGAGAAATTGACATTCTTATATCAAGCACTGAAAACAGAAAAACATAACTTACATAGCATTCCTATTAAAAGTGCAACTGATTGTCCCTTTACTGTTCACCTGAAACTACCACAACATTGTTAACTGGCTATATCCTAATACAAAATGCTTTTGGTATTAAAAAAATAAATAAAAATAGAAATGAATAAAATTAAATAGAGTTCTTTATAAATGTAAAAAAAAAAAAATTAAAAGTACAACTGGACCCAGGTTGAGAGATATTTCAGAAAAAAACCTATACTCTTCAAAAATGTCGTTATCATTAACGACAAAAGAGGCAGTGTTCCAGATTAAAGGAAACTAAAAGTATATAACAACTAATACTTAATTGGATCTGGATTCAGGGGAAGAATGCTGCTAGAAAGGGAATTATTGGAACAATGGTTGAAATGTGAATATGGACTATATAGTAAATAATAGTAATGATCCATATAAAATTTCAAGACTGTGGTCATTACATACACTTAAGTATATAGAGGTAAACTCTCATACTATCATTACTTACTGTCAAATGACCCAAAGTAGAATACATAGGTTGAAGAAGAAAATAAAGTGAGGAATGCCATAGCTGAGAATAATTATTTTGAATCTATACCAGAGTTAATACACCATGCCAGTGGCAGAATAGAAAAAGAGACTGATGGTACGGAATAAAGGCCCCCAATAAAAGATCCTCACATATATGAAATACAGATTTCCAACAAAGATGACTATGTCAGCAAGTGTGGAAAGGATACCCTTTTATTATATGGCTTTGAAGTAACTGGTATCCATACGAAGGAGAGGAAGTTGTACCATCACATTACAAAAAGTCAGTTCCAGAGGATTAAACATTTAACTTTTGCAAGGCAGGGAAAGTAAAGCAAAACTATAAGCTTTTATGGAAAGAATAAAAGAATGTCCATTTGGAGTAAGGAAGAACTTCTTACACAAGGCAAAAAGTTCAAACTAGAAAGAGTGGACACATTTGAGTACATTATACTTTTGCTCTTCTATTCATCAAAACATTCTGACTGAAGAAAGCAAACAAGTAAGCCATAAAAAAGTGAAGATTTATTCAATGTATCAATACCAAAAAATCAATGAGAAAAAGATAAAAATTCAATAGAAAGTGATGATCCTAAGACTCAAACAGACAATTTTCCAAAGAGACATCTTGAAGGACTAAGTTATAAATATACTCAAGTGGTTGAGTAATCAAAGAATACAAAATAAAATAGAAAACCATTCCAAACTTAGCAGGCTAACAAAAATGTATTCTGAATGTCAAGAGTTACTAGGATGTGGAGCAACAGGAACTCTAATACATAGCTGCTATTAATTATCAATGTCACTTCAGAAAATAATTTGGCACATCTATGACTTTCCAATTACACTCACCCAAGGAACATGGACAAGAATAGTCCTACCACTGTTTAAAACAAACACTGGAAACCTAAAATAGTCATCAACAGTAGAATGACAAATTGTGTTATTTATACAATAGAATATTACCCACATAAACAATGGAATAACTACAACTTAAAATGAACAAGCTACAGTAAAAGCCATAACCTGTATAAGTCTCAAAAATATAATGTTAAGAAAAAAGCAGATAGAATAGAAGCAATTCCTCTTAAAGTTAAAAAACCTGTAAAATTAAATAATTTATTACATAAGAAGGAAGAGATGGGTATAGAATTTGGGAAAAAAGGAATCTTCAAAATTACTAGTAATTTTCCATTTGTCAAATTAGATGATGGAACACTTTGTTATATTAAACATATACTTTTAAATTCTCTATCTACCTAATCATAAAAGAGAAAGAGAAGAGAGGACTTGTATTTCTCATGATTTGATCAAACTCCAAGAGAGTGGAGGACAAAGGAGACTGGTGTGCTGCAGTCCATGGGGTCACAAAGAGTCAGATGCAACTTAGTTACTAAACAACAACAAAACTTCTTATGAACAGTCTAAGAAAAAGCAGGTGATGCATCCTATATTGAGATTCTTGACCAACACACCTATGCTCTTCCAGAGTGTTATGCATTTTCCTTTGTAATCTTTCTCTGGAAGATCTTCAAAGCCAGCAACAATGACAACAAAAAGTCTAAATGCAAGCTGAAACATTCCTATAAAGGTAAGTTCTGAAACAAAAAGTAAGATTTTATGGACACATTGAGTACATTATACTTTTGCTCTTCTATTCATCAAAACATTCTGACTGAAGAAAGCAAACAAGTAAGCCATAAAAAAGTGAAGATTTATTCAATGTATCAATACCAAAAAATCAATGAGAAAAAGATAAAAATTCAATAGAAAGTGATGATCCTAAGACTCAAACAGACAATTTTCCAAAGAGACATCTTGAAGGACTAAGTTATAAATATACTCAAGTGGTTGAGTAATCAAAGAATACAAAATAAAATAGAAAACCATTCCAAACTTAGCAGGCTAACAAAAATGTATTCTGAATGTCAAGAGTTACTAGGATGTGGAGCAACAGGAACTCTAATACATAGCTGCTATTAATTATCAATGTCACTTCAGAAAATAATTTGGCACATCTATGACTTTCCAATTACACTCACCCAAGGAACATGGACAAGAATAGTCCTACCACTGTTTAAAACAAACACTGGAAACCTAAAATAGTCATCAACAGTAGAATGACAAATTGTGTTATTTATACAATAGAATATTACCCACATAAACAATGGAATAACTACAACTTAAAATGAACAAGCTACAGTAAAAGCCATAACCTGTATAAGTCTAAAAAATATAATGTTAAGAAAAAAGCAGATAGAATAGAAGCAATTCCTCTTAAAGTTAAAAAACCTGTAAAATTAAATAATTTATTACATAAGAAGGAAGAGATGGGTATAGAATTTGGGAAAAAAGGAATCTTCAAAATTACTAGTAATTTTCCATTTGTCAAATTAGATGATGGAACACTTTGTTATATTAAACATATACTTTTAAATTCTCTATCTACCTAATCATAAAAGAGAAAGAGAAGAGAGGACTTGTATTTCTCATGATTTGATCAAACTCCAAGAGAGTGGAGGACAAAGGAGACTGGTGTGCTGCAGTCCATGGGGTCACAAAGAGTCAGATGCAACTTAGTTACTAAACAACAACAAAACTTCTTATGAACAGTCTAAGAAAAAGCAGGTGATGCATCCTATATTGAGATTCTTGACCAACACACCTATGCTCTTCCAGAGTGTTATGCATTTTCCTTTGTAATCTTTCTCTGGAAGATCTTCAAAGCCAGCAACAATGACAACAAAAAGTCTAAATGCAAGCTGAAACATTCCTATAAAGTAAGGTTAGACTTTTGTTTAAACCATGAGGGGAACAAAAAAGTAAGATGCATGCCTTTGAGCAAGCCACTTCCATTTGACACTCTTCCAGAATGTCTCATTGAATCTGGAGATAAGCAGACCTAAGTAAATGCAAACAAAGATCTTGGGAAAGACCCTGATCTTGGGAAAGACTGAAGGCAAAAGGAGAAGAAGGTGGCAGAGGATGAGATGGTTCGATAGAATCACCGACTCAACAGACATGAACTTGAACAAATCCCAGGAGATAATGAGGGACAAGGAGAACTGACATGCTGCAGTCCTTGGGATTGCAAAGAGTCAGACACAACAACAAATGCAAGATAACACACCATTGCATATTATTCATTATATATATATATATATATATATATATATATATATATTATATCTTCTAATGTGTTGTATATTTCATGTGAACAAATGTCTTGACACTCCAATAAATTCAGCTTAGTGCCGAATTTCTTAGAGGTCTTCTCTCCTAGAACACTTGTATTCCTTCTTTCTTTGTACCTTATCTGTGTGATTTTTCACTTAGGATCATTTTTCCTCAAGATTATGATCACTCTCAACTAAGTTCTCTATGGATAATTTCAACATCTAAGATTGCCAAACTCACATGCTTTTATCATTTCAAAACGTTTTAAAGTCACAGATTTTCCAACCTTTCACTCCAGTAATATATGTATGGGGTCACAAAGAGTCAAACACAACTGAGCATCATATGTGTATGTGGGATTCCCAAGCGTCACAGTGGTAAAGAATCTGCCTGCCATTGCAGGAGATGTAAGAGACTCAGATTTGATCCCTGGGTTGTGAACATCTCCTGGAGTAGAAAATGACAGAACCTGCCTGCCAGTGAAGGAAACACAAAAGATGTGGGTTTAATTCCTGGATTGGGAAGATCCCCTGAGGAGCAAATGGCAACCACTCCAGTATTCTTGCCTAGAAAATTTCACAGACAGAGGAGGCTGGTGGGCTACAGTCCATGCGATGGCAAAGAGTCAGACACAACTGAGCACCATCCATGTGTATATGCATACCCATTAGTTCCTAGAGTGCACATATCATAGCTTCATTCACTGCCTCTGGTAACATATCCCAAACATTACTATGAATACATTTAATGCAATAAAAATTTCAATGTATATTTTCATTGCTGCCCAGACATTTATAATATGTTCAATACATGGTGATTTCAGCAAAGCTGTGACAGTGTTTCCCATGATAAGGTTGAAGACAGACTGAATGAATGGAATCCAAAGATAACTGTTGCTTATTAGTTAATATATGACCTTACATATCTTTTCCCACCCTAAAGACCACCAATTGAAGACAGTAACCATGTTTATTTATCATGGTACCTAAAATCCCAGCCACTCTATAAATTTTGTAGGATGGAAGAATGAACAGATATTCAACTGTAAAATTTTTATGTTAGATACCTTCTGTTTTTGCTGCCAAGGACTCATTTCTCCCGTTGGTAATGGCATTCTAATTATCATGGAAAAACCACTTCTTGCACAGTTTTGGGCGTGTAGTTTGAGCTTCAGGTATCTCAAATCTCCCAGCTTCTAACACAGGCATACAAAATGACCTTGTATCAGCTCTGACCTTAGTAATTTACTTAGTGATGGGCACAAGACACAATCCAGGACAATGAGATTCAAATCCAGGATGGACAGAGTTGTTGGGAAAGAGAAGAACTCTTTACAACTGAAAGTGACACTCTGTGAATACCATCAATCTGGAGTTACCAGAGGCCACCAAATGGACAGAGCCTTCCAGAGAATACAATCAGCACAAAATAGAGTCAAAATACAAGGAGAATCACAGCCAAAGCTCCGTTGCCATCTGTTGAGCCCTAAATCTAAAAATGAATTATACTGATCTACACAGCAACTTTTCAGTAGTAAGAGCTAATATATTCTTTTTTATATGGATTCATATAAACTTCTGTTTAGGAGTTCCGGAAAGCCCTTGACAAGAGGGAGTATAATTAAGTAGCCTGGGCTCACTGAGCCTATAACCAGAGCTTAAAAACCTCAATGAAAGGCCTAGAGTTAAGGGATAAGGATTGAGATGGAGACATACAGGGGGAAGAGCTTTAAAGCAGTGGCTGGATGGAGGAAAACACACTAGAATGTCAGCAGAACAAGTCCTATGACAGAAGATGAAAGTATTAGTCTAAGGCAGAGAGAATAGGAAACAAGAAGAATATAATCCCTTTTAAAGGAGGACTTGGCAGGTAGCTAGTGCAATAATACTCTTGGCTCCTTCAGATTTATTCCCCACCACTGCACCTCTGTGGCTCCCTAATGCAAGCCATTTCCAACCTTTAGTTGGTGATCCACATAGGCCTTGTGGAGTCTTTCCTCACTGCCTTTGCATCCCTGTGCCTGGGTGTCTTTCTCTTTCACTCGGCCTTTAAGACCCAGCCTCAATCTCTCTCTGAGAAGCCTGGAGGAGCCCCCTCTCTACCTTGGGACCCACCTCCAGGGGAAGCTGTGGACTTCTGGATGGCCCTTCCTTGTTTTCATCTTTGTCACTTGTCTATAATAAAACTCCTTTAGTAAAGATAACTTGTCTAATTAACGTTAACATCCCCATACAATGATCCATGATGCATACTTCAAAAACATGAATTGATCAAATTTAAATTGCGTGAAGAAAGATTAAAGATGACCTGCAACAAAACAGTACCATAGCTTCTACACTTTCATCAACCCCAGGTAAAAGTCTAAAACAAAACATCATCATACTAGAAGGTCAAATAAATACATTCAACATTTACTATGGTCATAGCATTGGAAAAGAAATTTCTCTACATTCTAATCCAATCACTACTCAGTCCTCAAATGCAAACTCCGTTGCCATCTGTTGAGCCCTAAATCTAAAAAAATGAGTCAAAATACAAGGAGAATCACAGCCAAAGCTCCGTTGCCATCTGTTGAGCCCTAAATCTAAAAATGAATTATACTGATCTACACAGCAACTTTTCAGTAGTAAGAGCTAATATAGTCTTTTGGATATGGGTTCAGATAAGCTTCTGTTTAGGAGTTCCGGAAAGCCCTTGACAAGAGGGAGTATAATTAAGTAGCCTGGGCTCACTGAGCCTATAACCAGAGCTTAAAAACCTCAATGAAAGGCCTAGAGTTAAGGGATAAGGATTGAGATGGAGACATACAGGGGGAAGAGCTTTAAAGCAGTGGCTGGATGGAGGAAAACACACTAGAATGTCAGCAGAACAAGTCCTATGACAGAAGATGAAAGTATTAGTCTAAGGCAGAGAGAATAGGAAACAAGAAGAATATAATCCCTTTTAAAGGAGGACTTGGCAGGTAGCTAGTGCAATAATACTCTTGGCTCCTTCAGATTTATTCCCCACCACTGCACCTCTGTGGCTCCCTAATGCAAGCCATTTCCAACCTTTAGTTGGTGATCCACATAGGCCTTGTGGAGTCTTTCCTCACTGCCTTTGCATCCCTGTGCCTGGGTGTCTTTCTCTTTCACTCGGCCTTTAAGACCCAGCCTCAATCTCTCTCTGAGAAGCCTGGAGGAGCCCCCTCTCTACCTTGGGACCCACCTCCAGGGGAAGCTGTGGACTTCTGGATGGCCCTTCCTTGTTTTCATCTTTGTCACTTGTCTATAATAAAACTCCTTTAGTAAAGATAACTTGTCTAATTAACGTTAACATCCCCATACAATGATCCATGATGCATACTTCAAAAACATGAATTGATCAAATTTAAATTGCGTGAAGAAAGATTAAAGATGACCTGCAACAAAACAGTACCATAGCTTCTACACTTTCATCAACCCCAGGTAAAAGTCTAAAACAAAACATCATCATACTAGAAGGTCAAATAAATACATTCAACATTTACTATGGTCATAGCATTGGAAAAGAAATTTCTCTACATTCTAATCCAATCACTACTCAGTCCTCAAATGCAAAGCAGATCTTCCAATCTCATTACTCTGTGCCCCATAAAGTTGCTTCTATGCCAGATCAAGACATTCTCTGTAAGTCAAATTCATCTTACAAATGGAGCATGTGCTCAACTATCAGAATCCTTTTGCTTTCTGTCAGCCTCATTATTCTCCTTCTGTTTTATAAATAACCATATAATAATGATCAAATGTTTATGTACATCATTTTGTTGTTGTATGTAGCTGAATTTTTATTATATAGCATTAATGATCACAATTTTTTCTTTTTAATTTTTTAATTAATTTTTAAATTGAAGGATTATTGCTTTATGGAATTTTGTTGTTTTCTGCCAAACATCAACCTGAATCAGCCACGGGTATACATAATTTGACATAAGAAAATGACAATTCTTTATATTTTTCATAAATAAAGAAGCAAACTATTTTAGACTGAGCATTGCTTAGTATGAATTTTTTAAAACCTTAGAGAGGAACTAAGGAGCATATTTCAAATAGGTAAAGTGCTAACATGTAGTAGAGGAATTAAAGTTAGCATGGTTTTAGAGGATAAAATTATAATAAATGTGCAAAATTAGCAGAATACAGATTTTAGCTTAAAATAAGGAAGAACTGTCCTGCAAGTAAAGCAGTTCAATAATGAAGGGGCTGAATTACAAAGCAGAGAATTCAGCAAGAGTCATAAAAAGAAATATTCCCATAAATTTTATGCCTTACGGATATTACTTCAGTAATGTTCATGGCATTTTGAAATACGTAACAAAGCCATCAGTCTCCCTTTTGTAGACAAAGTAATCAACAGACAAATGGTTTGCCCAAGGTCATATATTGACTGATACAAGTTTCATGTTCTCTTTCTTAGATAACATTTGCTTATTGTCTTAGAAAATAATAAGCCTCCTGCAATTATAGGTGATGTTACTTATTGCTATTTAATGTTGATCTCCTAAGCAAAACTTGGAATTTTATTCCTAAGAGCTGGCCCTCTTGCAATCTTTTAATAGCTAACATTCTTAATTCCAATCAAAACAAATCATCATACTAGAAGGTCAAATAAATACATTCAACATTTACTATGGTCATAGCATTGGAAAAGAAATTTCTCTACATTCTAATCCAATCACTACTCAGTCCTCAAATGCAAAGCAGATCTTCCAATCTCATTACTCTGTGCCCCATAAAGTTGCTTCTATGCCAGATCAAGACATTCTCTGTAAGTCAAATTCATCTTACAAATGGAGCATGTGCTCAACTATCAGAATCCTTTTGCTTTCTGTCAGCCTCATTATTCTCCTTCTGTTTTATAAATAACCATATAATAATGATCAAATGTTTATGTACATCATTTTGTTGTTGTATGTAGCTGAATTTTATTATATAGCATTAATGATCACAATTTTTTCTTTTTAATTTTTTAATTAATTTTTAAATTGAAGGATTATTGCTTTATGGAATTTTGTTGTTTTCTGCCAAACATCAACCTGAATCAGCCACGGGTATACATAATTTGACATAAGAAAATGACAATTCTTTATATTTTTCATAAATAAAGAAGCAAACTATTTTAGACTGAGCATTGCTTAGTATGAATTTTTTAAAACCTTAGAGAGGAACTAAGGAGCATATTTCAAATAGGTAAAGTGCTAACATGTAGTAGAGGAATTAAAGTTAGCATGGTTTTAGAGGATAAAATTATAATAAATGTGCAAAAATTAGCAGAATACAGATTTTAGCTTAAAATAAGGAAGAACTGTCCTGCAAGTAAAGCAGTTCAATAATGAAGGGGCTGAATTACAAAGCAGAGAATTCAGCAAGAGTCATAAAAAGAAATATTCCCATAAATTTTATGCCTTACGGATATTACTTCAGTAATGTTCATGGCATTTTGAAATACGTAACAAAGCCATCAGTCTCCCTTTTGTAGACAAAGTAATCAACAGACAAATGGTTTGCCCAAGGTCATATATTGACTGATACAAGTTTCATGTTCTCTTTCTTAGATAACATTTGCTTATTGTCTTAGAAAATAATAAGCCTCCTGCAATTATAGGTGATGTTACTTATTGCTATTTAATGTTGATCTCCTAAGCAAAACTTGGAATTTTATTCCTAAGAGCTGGCCCTCTTGCAATCTTTTAATAGCTAAGACTTTTATAGTTCTGCAAAGTCTTAAGCATAGCAGTTTAATCAGTTTGAACCAATTTTGAATCAAAAAAAGTTAGATCCTAATAATTAGCGTACAAATTGCCAGATCATCTGTAAGAAGTGTTAAAACCATTAAATGTCAGCATGTCGTTATAAATACAGTGCAGTTGTAGAGAATAAATGTCAATTTTTCATTGTTTTTTTTCAGAGCTTAAAAAGCAACTTCCAATGTTAGCCACAGTTAATAGTCCAATCTTCTGTTAAGAAATAAAGGCTTGCACCAACCACAAAGCAAAATGAGATATAAATTCTCCTCAAATCCTAACATTTATCGAGAACTCTTTCCTCCATAGAAGGGTCACAATTTCAAATTAAGTTAGCACTAAAAACCTACTGGAGAGTAGAGACAACTAACCACAAAGGAAAAAATGGGGGGAAATAGGTAATTTAAAGAATAAAATTAACCAAATAACAATAAATGAAACAACAGAAGAAATTTAAAATTACAGTGAAACATGATTATTTTACTTATCAAACTGAAAAGGTTTTAAAACCTAAAAACACAGTGCTAGTGATGATGGAATGAAATTAGTGCTCTGTGGTAGGTAGCCCCAAAGATGACTGCCGTGATTCCTGCTTCCTTGTATTTATGCCCTATGTAATCCCTTTACCTAAAGTGTGGGCTTGATTTAGTAACTTGTTTCTAAGAGAGTACAGCAAAAGTATGAAATGTCATTTCCAAGGTAAACTTACAGAAAACTGTGCCTTCCACACTGCTTGTTCTCTTTCAGCCTCTACCCTGCTCACTCAGAGAAGCTGGCTGCCATGGTGTAAGCTGCCCTATGAAGACACCAATGTGGCAAGAAACTGATTATCCCGTGGCCATCTCCCTTTGTAGACAAAGTAATCAACAGACAAATGGTTTGCCCAAGGTCATATATTGACTGATACAAGTTTCATGTTCTCTTTCTTAGATAACATTTGCTTATTGTCTTAGAAAATAATAAGCCTCCTGCAATTATAGGTGATGTTACTTATTGCTATTTAATGTTGATCTCCTAAGCAAAACTTGGAATTTTATTCCTAAGAGCTGGCCCTCTTGCAATCTTTTAATAGCTAAGACTTTTATAGTTCTGCAAAGTCTTAAGCATAGCAGTTTAATCAGTTTGAACCAATTTTGAATCAAAAAAAGTTAGATCCTAATAATTAGCGTACAAATTGCCAGATCATCTGTAAGAAGTGTTAAAACCATTAAATGTCAGCATGTCGTTATAAATACAGTGCAGTTGAGAGAAGAAATGTCAATTTTTTCATTGTTTTTTTTCAGAGCTTAAAAAGCAACTTCCAATGTTAGCCACAGTTAATAGTCCAATCTTCTGTTAAGAAATAAAGGCTTGCACCAACCACAAAGCAAAATGAGATATAAATTCTCCTCAAATCCTAACATTTATAGAGAACTCTTTCCTCCATAGAAGGGTCACAATTTCAAATTAAGTTAGCACTAAAAACCTACTGGAGAGTAGAGACAACTAACCACAAAGGAAAAAATGGGGGGAAATAGGTAATTTAAAGAATAAAATTAACCAAATAACAATAAATGAAACAACAGAAGAAATTTAAAATTACAGTGAAACATGATTATTTTACTTATCAAACTGAAAAGGTTTTAAAACCTAAAAACACAGTGCTAGTGATGATGGAATGAAATTAGTGCTCTGTGGTAGGTAGCCCCAAAGATGACTGCCGTGATTCCTGCTTCCTTGTATTTATGCCCTATGTAATCCCTTTACCTAAAGTGTGGGCTTGATTTAGTAACTTGTTTCTAAGAGAGTACAGCAAAAGTATGAAATGTCATTTCCAAGGTAAACTTACAGAAAAACTGTGCCTTCCACACTGCTTGTTCTCTTTCAGCCTCTACCCTGCTCACTCAGAGAAGCTGGCTGCCATGGTGTAAGCTGCCCTATGAAGACACCAATGTGGCAAGAAACTGATATCTGTGGCCAGGAGTCAAGAAGGACCTGAGGTCTGCCTACAGCCACATGAGTGAACTTGAAAGCAGATGCTTCCTCATTTGAGCCTTGACTGTAGCTCTAGCCAACATCTTGACCACAGTTAAATAAGTCGAACCATACTGGGATATCTGACCCTTAGAAACTGGGAGATAGTAAATACTATTATTGAGTTCAGCTGTAAACTTTGGGGGTAACTTTTTATATAACAATAGACAACTAATACATCCTCTCACTAACTTTTAGATTCTGGAAAGTCGGTGTGACAATATGCGTTAACAGCCTTGTAGAAAGCATACTCATTTTTAGCCAAAAATCTTGTACCTAGTATTCTTTATAAAGAAATAAAATTAAGCATGGTGAAATATTATTTACAAAAAATCTAAACATTATTTGTGATAGCATTATTAAATAAAACCATCACTTAAAATGGTTAAAGTTTTTAAATAAACCAAATATCCCTAGATATGGAAATAAAAATACCAACAATACTTTTGTAAAGGAGACAATTCTGGAAAAAGAAAATAATGAGGGAACACTAGTCCTACCCTATATTGACATTTTCAAGTTACAATAAATCAGCAAGGTTTGGCACATGAATAGATGCATAAATAGATCAGAATAGACACTCCAGATATAGATACAAATAGATACAGAAATTTAATGTATTTTAAATGGTTCAAAGTTGGGAAAGGAGTACATCAAGGCTGTATACTGTCACCCTGTTTACTTACTTCATATGCAGAGTACATCATGTGAAATGCCAGGTTAGATGAATCATAAGCTGGAATCAAAACGGCTGGGAGAAATATCAATAACCTCAGGCATGGAGATGACACCACCCTAATAGCAAAAAGCTATGACAAACCTAGACAGTGATTCCTGCTTCCTTGTATTTATGCCCTATGTAATCCCTTTACCTAAAGTGTGGGCTTGATTTAGTAACTTGTTTCTAAGAGAGTACAGCAAAAGTATGAAATGTCATTTCCAAGGTAAACTTACAGAAAAACTGTGCCTTCCACACTGCTTGTTCTCTTTCAGCCTCTACCCTGCTCACTCAGAGAAGCTGGCTGCCATGGTGTAAGCTGCCCTATGAAGACACCAATGTGGCAAGAAACTGATATCTGTGGCCAGGAGTCAAGAAGGACCTGAGGTCTGCCTACAGCCACATGAGTGAACTTGAAAGCAGATGCTTCCTCATTTGAGCCTTGACTGTAGCTCTAGCCAACATCTTGACCACAGTTAAATAAGTCGAACCATACTGGGATATCTGACCCTTAGAAACTGGGAGATAGTAAATACTATTATTGAGTTCAGCTGTAAACTTTGGGGGTAACTTTTTATATAACAATAGACAACTAATACATCCTCTCACTAACTTTTAGATTCTGGAAAGTCGGTGTGACAATATGCGTTAACAGCCTTGTAGAAAGCATTACTCATTTTAGCCAAAAATCTTGTACCTAGTATTCTTTATAAAGAAATAAAATTAAGCATGGTGAAATATTATTTACAAAAAATCTAAACATTATTTGTGATAGCATTATTAAATAAAACCATCACTTAAAATGGTTAAAGTTTTTAAATAAACCAAATATCCCTAGATATGGAAATAAAAATACCAACAATACTTTTGTAAAGGAGACAATTCTGGAAAAAGAAAATAATGAGGGAACACTAGTCCTACCCTATATTGACATTTTCAAGTTACAATAAATCAGCAAGGTTTGGCACATGAATAGATGCATAAATAGATCAGAATAGACACTCCAGATATAGATACAAATAGATACAGAAATTTAATGTATTTTAAATGGTTCAAAGTTGGGAAAGGAGTACATCAAGGCTGTATACTGTCACCCTGTTTACTTACTTCATATGCAGAGTACATCATGTGAAATGCCAGGTTAGATGAATCATAAGCTGGAATCAAAACGGCTGGGAGAAATATCAATAACCTCAGGCATGGAGATGACACCACCCTAATAGCAAAAAGCTATGACAAACCTAGACAGTGTATTCAAAAGCAGAGACATCACTTTGCCAACAAAAGTCTATATAATCAAAACTATGGTTTTCGCAGTAGTCATGTATAGATGTGAGAGTTGGATCATAAAGAAGGCTGAGTGCCAAAGAATTGATGCCTTTGAACTGTGGTGTTGGAGAAGACTCTTGAGAATCCCTTGCACTGCAAGGAGATCAAACTAGTCAGTTCTAAAGGAAATCAACCCTGAATATTCATTGGAAGGAATGATGCTGATGCTGAAGCTGAAGCTCCAATACTTTGGCCACCTGGTGCGAAGAGACAACTCACTGGAAAAGACCCTGATGTGGGAGAAAATAGAAGGCAAAAGGAGAGGGGGATGACAGAGGACAAAATGGTTGGATGGCATCACTGAGTTAATGAACATGAGTTTGCACAAGCTCCAGTAGATGGTGAAGGACAGGGAAGCCTGGTATGCTGCAGTTCATGGGGTCTCAAAGAGCTGGACACAACTGAGTGACTGAACTGAACTGAATGGCAGAAAGTGAAGAGAAACTAAAGAGCCTCCTAATAAGGTGAAAGAGGAGAGGGAAAAGGGGGCTTAATGCTCAATATTTAAAAAATTAAGACCATGGCATCTGATCCCATCACTTCATGGCAAATATATGGGCAAACAATGGAAACAGTGACAGACTTTATTTTCTTGGGCTCCAAAATTACTGCAGAGGATGACTGCAGTCACAAAATGAAAAGATACTTGCTGCCTGGAAGAAAAGCTGTGACAAACTTAGACAGCATATTAAAAATCAAAGACATCACTTTGCCAACAAATTCTGTATAATCAAAACTATGGTTTTCCCAGTAGTCATGTATGGATGTGAGAATTGGATCATAAAGAAGGCCGAGCGCCAAAGAATTGATGCCTTTGAACTGTGGTGTTGGAGAAGACTCTTGAGAATCCCTTGCACTGCAAGGAGATCAAACTAGTCAGTTCTAAAGGAAATCAACCCTGAATATTCATTGGAAGGAATGATGCTGATGCTGAAGCTGAAGCTCCAATACTTTGGCCACCTGGTGCGAAGAGACAACTCACTGGAAAAGACCCTGATGTGGGAGAAAATAGAAGGCAAAAGGAGAGGGGGATGACAGAGGACAAAATGGTTGGATGGCATCACTGAGTTAATGAACATGAGTTTGCACAAGCTCCAGTAGATGGTGAAGGACAGGGAAGCCTGGTATGCTGCAGTTCATGGGGTCTCAAAGAGCTGGACACAACTGAGTGACTGAACTGAACTGAATGGCAGAAAGTGAAGAGAAACTAAAGAGCCTCCTAATAAGGTGAAAGAGGAGAGGGAAAAGGGGGCTTAATGCTCAATATTTAAAAAATTAAGACCATGGCATCTGATCCCATCACTTCATGGCAAATATATGGGCAAACAATGGAAACAGTGACAGACTTTATTTTCTTGGGCTCCAAAATTACTGCAGAGGATGACTGCAGTCACAAAATGAAAAGATACTTGCTGCCTGGAAGAAAAGCTGTGACAAACTTAGACAGCATATTAAAAATCAAAGACATCACACTTTCTGCCAACAAAAGTCCATATAGTCAAAACTATGCTTTTGCCAGTAATCATGTACGAATGTGAGAGTTGGACCATACAGAAGGTTGAGCACCAAATAACTGATGCTTTCAAACTGTGGTGCTGGAGAAGACTCTTGAGAGTCCCTTGGACAATAAGGAGATCAAAGCAGTTAATCCTAAAAGAAATCAACCCTGATTATTTATTGACAGGACTGATGCTGAGGCTGAGGCTCCAACTCTTTGACCACCTGATGGGAAGGGCTAATTCAGTAGAAAAGACCGTGATGCTGGGAAAGACTGAGGGCAAGAGGAGAAGGAGATGACGGAGGATAAGATGGTTAAATAGCATCACCAATTTAATGGACATGAGTTTGAGGAAACTCTGGGAGACAGTGAAGTACAGGATACCCTGGAGAGCTGTAGTTCATGGGATTGGAAAGTGTCGGACACAACTCAGCGACTGTACAACAATAATCATATCAAAATGGAAAAAACTGCAATAAAGCAATTAAGAGTCAAAGGGCTGTCTTTACTATTCAAAAGGCTCCTAAAAGTAAATTATAAAGACAATAAAAAGTATAGAAAAATGGCTACGTAAAATGAAGAGTGAATATAAGTAAAATGAAATTAAAATAGTGTTTAAACATAGTAAAAGATGCTCAAACTCTTTCATAATGAGATAATGCATGTCAACCATCAGAATGACAAGGTCCAAAGTTTTTAATAATACGAGTGTGAGGAAGAGCAGGCACTATCAAACACTGCTGATGGAAGTCACTGCTGGAACCTCTCTGGAGAGCAGTCTGAGTACAGTCATCATATTTCTGACCCCGCTAGAATTGTACCCTGCAGAGTCCATCACATTTGGACAAACTCATACAGGTTCAGGGATATTCAGTGCTACATTCTAATAACTAAACATATGGGACCACATAAAGAGGCATCAACAGGAGGCTAGTGAAATAAATGAACAAACTTCATTACAATGAAATAATGTACAGCCTTAAAAATGAATAAAGTAGCTCTACAAATACTGATATACTGCTACCGCAAGATATACTGGTAAATTTAATGAAATACAGAATTGTGTGAAAAAGCTCTCACTTGTATCTTAAAAAAGAGAATATAGACGATTTGGCGGTGCTCTGGACCAGCCTTGCGAGGCTGTTTCCCGCTGCGGGCCCCACTGTCCTCGCCAGTAAGACTGCCTCGCCTTCCGCCTCTGTCCCCGCGGGGAGTTTGACGCCACGGGGCTGCAGTCAGCACGTGCTGGCCACGAGGAGCCGCCGGAACCCGCCCGCCGCGAGGAGCCGCCGGAACCCGCCCGCCGCGAGGAGCCGCGGACGCCGCGAGGAGCCGCGAGGAGCCGCGAGGAGCCGCGAGGAGCCGCGAGGAGCCGCGAGGAGCGGGTAAGTTCAGCCACTCCAACTGGAGGGCTTGCTGAACGGAGAGAGGAAGTCGTCCACGGGTTGCTGACCAGGGACCGGGCACGAGTTGGACGGGAAAGCTCGCGTCCGCCTTTGGTACTTAGACACATAACCGGCAGTGGTGGAGGAGCCCGTGCTCCCCTAGAGCTGCAGCAGCAGCGGAGGAAGCCGGGGAAAGAGCAGAAATTGGAGACTACAGGCGGGCGCGCGGTCGAGCCGGGGCGCCCCCCTCCAACACGGGACTGCGCGCGCCGCGGCCTCCGCCCGACTGACTGGGATCAGCCCACCGTCCCGGCCAGCACCCAGTATGGCAGCAAAGCCCTCATTTTGCTGAACACAAAAACAGAAACGACAGCAACCGGCACTGTAAGGGAAAGACCACGCCATCAAGACACCATCATCAAGAGCAGATTGGTTTCCAACAGGCAGATATGAAGATAAAAACCAAGGACAGTATTTAACTTTTTTTTTTTTTTTCCTTTTTTCATTTTTTTCTGCTTGTTTGTGGTGGACTACTTTGCTTATTCAATTGATTGGTTTGGGGTTTATTAGTTTCTTTGTTTATTGGGGGTTTTTTATGTTTGTTTGGTTGGTTTTTTTTTTGTAGTTTTCATTTGTTTGATTTATTCTATGTGTTTTTTCTTTGTTTTTCGGTCTCATTAATTTTTTTTTTTTTGCTCTTTTTAATTTTTAACCTTCTTTTGACTTTTATTATTTTTTTTAACTTTAATTTTAATTCTTGAAAACCTCTAATTCTCTTTTCTCTTTCCTCTTTCCCACTGCTTTCTTTCTCTATGTTCTAAATGTAAAACATCTTCCTGGCTATCAATATCCTCTAGATAAATTATTTCCTATCTTTCTGTCTGCACTATTCACTTCCAAATGCACTAAACAGTACACACACTAATCTTTGCTACCTAATCCTATAAAATACTTCCAAGACAAATCTTTTCCTTTTTATTACTTATAGACTCTCCTCCTTGTCACCCCGAGCACATGTCCTAATTTAAAATTGCCTTCATTGTAATTATCCAAGCCAGGACCTTGTGCTAGATCTATTATTCAGGCACTATTTTAATTAATTCAAAGCTTACCGGGCAAGTATCATCTGTGATTGCATGAGTTGCTAGAAAGATTTCCTGCGCCTTATCTCTGTAAAACTGGTCAGTTGTGGGGATTGCTGTATATGTATGTATATCTTATGATTATGTTAGAAAACATCTGCATGCTTTTATGACTGTCACCCATCAGGGATGCACCTCTTGTTCCTCAGATGCTAGTGTGTGAACTAGTATCACAGAACACCATAGCAAACCAGACATAGAGCCTACACTCCCTGACCAATCATCAAACCAAGGATCCTCGAAGCGGAAGCCCGGATTCCAAGACCCCACACTGATTATCAAAGAACATACAACACTACAGATTATTCACCTGTAAACAAGGTCTATCACCACCCAAGACACAAACCACTGAACCCTTCTACAAGGACAAAAACCCAAAGGAAGGGAGAATTCAACCAAGAAGCCTGGTGGGAATAAGAACTCCATACACACAGACACACACAAAGAAACAAAAATTAACCTAATAATGAAACGTCAGAGAAACACTGTACAAATGAAGGACCAAGCTAGAGAAACACCACTTCAAATGACAGAGGAGGAGATAGACAAGCTATCTGAAAGAGAATTCAGAAAACCTATACTAATGAGGATGCAAAACACCGAAAACAGAATATTAGAGGAAATTAGTGCATTGAGAAAAGACATGCAAGAAATGAAAAATAAGCAAATAGAGACCACCAACTCAATTGCTGAACTCAAAAATACTATAGAAGGTCTCAACAGTAGAGTATCAGAGGCTGAAGAACGGATAAGTGAGCTGGAAGACAGAATGGTGGAAATAAGTGCTGAAGAACAGAACAAAGCCCAAAGAATTAAAAGAACTGAGGATAGCCTCAGAGACCTATGGGACAATATTAAACGCACCAACATTAGAATTATAGGAGTTCCAGAAGAAGAAGAAGAAGAGAAGAAAGACTATGAAAAAATTCTTGAAGAGGTTATAGTTGAAAACTTCCCCAGCATGGGAAAGGAGATAGTCAACCAAGTCCAGGAAGCACAAAGAGTTCCATACAGGAGAAACCCCAGAAGAAACACACCAAGGCACATACTAATCAAACTAACGCAGACTAAATATAAAGACAGATTACTAAAAGCAGCTAGGAGCAAACAACAAATAACATATAAAGGAAACCCCATACGTTTAACTGCGGATCTCTCAACAGAAACCCTACAGGCCAGAAGAGAATGGCAAGATACATTTAAACGGCTAAAAGAATAACCTGCAACCACGAATTCTCTACCCACGCCTAAAAAGGACAGCATTCCTCAGATGCTAGTGTGTGAACTAGTATCACAGAACACCATAGCAAACCAGACATAGAGCCTACACTCCTGACCAATCATCAAACCAAGGATCCTCGAAGCGGAAGCCCGGATTCCAAGACCCCACACTGATTATCAAAGAACATACAACACTACAGATTATTCACCTGTAAACAAGGTCTATCACCACCCAAGACACAAACCACTGAACCCTTCTACAAGGACAAAACCCCAAAGGAAGGGAGAATTCAACCAAGAAGCCTGGTGGGAATAAGAACTCCATACACACAGACACACACAAAGAAACAAAAATTAACCTAATAATGAAACGTCAGAGAAACACTGTACAAATGAAGGACCAAGCTAGAGAAACACCACTTCAAATGACAGAGGAGGAGATAGACAAGCTATCTGAAAGAGAATTCAGAAACACTATACTAATGAGGATGCAAAACACCGAAAACAGAATATTAGAGGAAATTAGTGCATTGAGAAAAGACATGCAAGAAATGAAAAATAAGCAAATAGAGACCACCAACTCAATTGCTGAACTCAAAAATACTATAGAAGGTCTCAACAGTAGAGTATCAGAGGCTGAAGAACGGATAAGTGAGCTGGAAGACAGAATGGTGGAAATAAGTGCTGAAGAACAGAACAAAGCCCAAAGAATTAAAAGAACTGAGGATAGCCTCAGAGACCTATGGGACAATATTAAACGCACCAACATTAGAATTATAGGAGTTCCAGAAGAAGAAGAAGAAGAGAAGAAAGACTATGAAAAAATTCTTGAAGAGGTTATAGTTGAAAACTTCCCCAGCATGGGAAAGGAGATAGTCAACCAAGTCCAGGAAGCACAAAGAGTTCCATACAGGAGAAACCCCAGAAGAAACACACCAAGGCACATACTAATCAAACTAACGCAGACTAAATATAAAGACAGATTACTAAAAGCAGCTAGGAGCAAACAACAAATAACATATAAAGGAAACCCCATACGTTTAACTGCGGATCTCTCAACAGAAACCCTACAGGCCAGAAGAGAATGGCAAGATACATTTAAACGGCTAAAAGAGAATAACCTGCAACCACGAATTCTCTACCCAGCAAGAATCTCATTCAAAATCGATGGTGAAGTCAAAAGCTTCACAGACAAGCAAAACTAAAAGAATTCTGTACCACAAAACCAGCCCTACAACAAGTGTTAAAGGGCCTGATATACCCAATAAATACAAGAGTAGGAGAAGCCTTACAAATCAAACCCCAAATTTCTAAGAAGATGACAATAGGAACATTCGTATCAATAATTACTTTGAATGTAAATGGACTAAATGCTCCAACCAAACGACACAGGCTGGCTGAATGGATCCAGAAGCAAGACCCATATATATGCTGTTTACAAGAGACCCACTTCAGACCTAGAGACACTCATAGACTGAAAGTGAAAGGCTGGAAAAAGATATTTGATGCAAATGGAAATCAAAAGAAAGCTGGAGTAGCAATCCTTATATCAGACAAAATAGACTTTAAAGTAAAGAAGATTCTAAGAGACAAGGCAGGTCACTACATCATGATTAAGGGATCTATCCAAGAGGAAGACATAACAGTCATGAATATCTACGCACCCAACACAGGGGCACCTCAATACATAAGACAGGTACTTTCAGACATAAAAGAAGAAATCAACAATAACACAATAATAGTAGGAGACTTTAACACTCCTCTCACACCAATGGACAGATCAACAAAACAGAAAATTAATAAAGAAACACAAGCCTTAAATGCCACACTGGAAAAGATGGACCTCATCGATATCTTTAGGACGTTCCATCCAAAAGCAGAAGAATACACTTTCTTCTCAAGCACTCACGGAACATTCTCCAGGATAGACCACATCTTGGGCCACAAATCTAACCTCAGTCAGTTCAAGAAAACCGAAATTATATCAACCATCTTCTTGGACCACAATGCAATGAGACTGGAGATCAACTACCAGAAAAAAAACCCTAAAAACAGAAACACATGGAGATTAAACAATACATACCTAAAAAACCAACTGATCATTGAGGAAATCAAAGGAGAAATCAAACATTTCCTAGAAGAAAATGACAATGAACACACGACAGTGCAAAACCTATGGGATACAGCAAAAGCAGTTCTAAGAGGGAAATTTATAGCAATACAATCCCACCTCAAGAAACTAGGAAAATATGAAGCAGATGACCTAACTCTCCGCTTAAAACAGTTGGAGAAAGAAGAACAAAAACATCCCAGAGCCAGCAGAAGAAGAGAAATCATAAAGATCAGAGCAGAAATAAATGAGAAAGAAACAAAAGAAACAATAGTAAAGATAAATAAAACAAAAAGCTGGTTCTTTGAAAAGGTAAACAAAATTGACAAGCCACTGGCCAGACTCATTAAGAAAAAGAGAGAGAAGAACCAGATCAACAAAATCAAAAACGAAAAAGGAGAGATTACAACAGATAGTGCAGAAATCCAAAGGATTCTAAGAGACTATTATAAGCAACTCTATGGCAACAAACTGGACAACTTGGAAGAAATGGACAGTTTCTTGGACAGGATTAATCTCCCAAGACTGAGTCAGGAAGAAACAGAAACTTTGAACAACCCAATCACAAGTTCAGAAATCAACTTTGTGATTAAAAATCTACCCAAAAATAAAAGCCCAGGACCAGATGGCTTCACAGCCGAATTCTACCAAACATTTAAAGAAGAGCTAATGCCTGTCCTTCTAAAACTCTTCCAAAAATTTGCACAGGAAGGAAAACTCCCAAACACATTTTACGAGGCCACCATCACCCTGATACCCAAACCAGGCAAAGACAACACAAAAAAGGAAAACTATAGGCCAATTTCACTGATGAACTTAGATGCCAAGATCCTCAACAAAATCCTAGCAAACAGAATTCAACGACATGTCAAAAAACTCATACATCACGATCAAGTTGGGTTCATCCCAGGCATGCAAGGCTTCTTCAACATCCGCAAATCAATCAACGTGATACTTCATATCAACAAGTTGAAAGACAAAAATCACATGATCATCTCAATAGATGCAGAAAAAGCCTTTGACAAAGTACAACATCCATTTATGATCAAAACTCTTCAGAAAATGGGCATAGAAGGAACCTATCTCAACATAATAAAAGCCATCTATGAGAAACCTACAGCGAACATTATTGTTAATGGTGAAAAACTGAAAGCATTCCCTCTAAGATCAGGAACAAGACAGGGGTGCCCACTTTCACCACTACTATTCAACATAGTCCTGGAAGTCCTAGCAACAGCAATAAGACAAGAGAAAGAAATCAAAGGAATCCAGATTGGGAAGGAAGAAGTCAAGCTCTCTCTTTTTGCAGACGACATGATATTATACATAGAAAATCCCAAAGACACGGTTACAAAGCTACTAGAACTAATCAATGAATTCAGCAAAGTTGCAGGATATAAAGTCAACACACAGAAGTCACTGGCATTCCTATACACAAACAATGAAAAATCAGAAAATGAAATCAAAGAGGCAATCCCCTTCACCATTGCAACCAAAAGAATCAAATATCTAGGAATAAACCTACCCAAAGAAACAAAAGAATTGTACACAGAAAATTACAAGACACTCATGAGAGACATTAAAGAAGACTTAAACAGATGGAGAGATATTCCATGTTCCTGGATTGGAAGAATCAATATTGTGAAAATGACCATACTTCCAAATATCATCTACAGATTCAATGCAATACCTATTCAACTACCACTGACATTTTTCACAGAACTAGACCAAATAATAACACAGTTCATATGGAAACACAGAAGACCTCAAATAGCCAAAGCAATCCTGAGGAAGAAAAATGGAGTTGGAGGGATCAGCCTCCCTAACTTCAGACTCTACTACAAAGCAACAGTTATCAAGACAGTATGGTACTGGCACAAAAACAGAACTATAGACCAATGGAACAACATCGAGAACCCAGAGATCAACCCACGCACCTATGGGTACCTTATTTTTGATAAAGGAGGAGAAACTATAAAATGGGACAAAGACAGCCTCTTTAACAAGTGGTGCTGGGAGAACTGGACAGCTACATGCAAAAAAATGAAATTGGAACATTCCCTGACGCCATACACTAAGATCAACTCAAAATGGATTAAAGATCTCAATGTAAGACCAGAAACCATCAAACTCTTAGAGGAGAATATAGGCAAAACCCTCAAGGACATCAATCAAAGCAAGATCTTCTTTGACCCACCAACTAAAATAGCAGAACTGAAAAGAAAAATGAACATATGGGACCTTATGAAACTTAAAAGCTTTTGTACAGCAAAAGAAATTACAAAAAAGTTCAACAGACACCCCACAGAGTGGGAGAAAATCATAGCAAATGAAACAACAGACAAAGAATTAATCTCCAAAATCTACAAGCAACTCAGACAACTCAGCACAAGGAAAATGAGCAGCCCAATCAAAAAATGGGAAAAAGATCTAAAGAGACGCCTCTCCAAAGAGGACATACAAATGGTCCAAAAATACATGAAACGACGCTCAACCTCGCTTATTATTAGAGAAATGCAAATTAAAACCACAATGAGATACCACCTCACACCTGTCAGAATGGCCATCATCAACAAATCGACAGACAACAAATGCTGGAGAGGGTGTGGAGAAAAGGGAACCCTCTTGCATTGCTGGGGGAATGTAAATTAATACAACCTCTATGGAAGACAATATGGAGATTCCTTAAAAAACTAAAAATAGAAGCACCCTATGACCCAGCAATCCCACTATTAGGCCTATATCCTGATGAAATCAAAACTGAAAGAGGCACCTGTACCCCAATGTTCATTGCAGCTCTCTATACAATAGCCAGAACATGGAAGCAACCTAGATGTCCATCGACAAATGAATGGATCCAGAAGCTCTGGTACATATATACAATGGAATACTACTCAGCTGTTAAAAGAAATGCAGAAGACTCAGTCCTAATGAGGTGGCTGGCTCTAGAACCTATCATAAAACGTGAAGTAAGTCAAAAAGAGAAAGACAAGTATAGTATACTAACTCATATATATGGGATCTAGTAAGATGGTCATGATAACACACACAGTGAACTCATGAAAAAACAGAGAATAGACATAAAGACATTGTGGAGACCGAACAATGGGAGGGAGTAACATGGGAACCTATACTGTCATGTGTAGAAAAGATAGCTATTGTCATTGTGCTAGGGGAATAGGAGTACCTACAACCACTTGGAGCAATGGTCTGGAGGGATGGGGGAACCTGGGTGGGGAGGGTCAAGGATATGCATCTGATTGATCTGGGAACATACATGTACAAAAATAAATAAATAAATAAATAAATAAAAGAGAATATATTCTATGAACATAACACATAATTTATCATGGACTACAAAAATTTATATGTATTATATATATGGAATCCAGTACGTTTGTATTGATAAATACACACACAGAGCATCAACTGAAAAACAGTCATAGAGAACAGACTTATGGACACTGGGGAGAGGGAAAAGTGGGTGAGAGATATAAAATAGGAAAAGGAAAAACTAGCATGTGTCGTGACAACTCAGCACAAGAAAAGAGGACATGGGAAAAGATCTAAAGAGACGCCTCTCCAAAGAGGACATACAAATGGTCCAAAAATACATGAAACGACGCTCAACCTCGCTTATTATTAGAGAAATGCAAATTAAAACCACAATGAGATACCACCTCACACCTGTCAGAATGGCCATCATCAACAAATCGACAGACAACAAATGCTGGAGAGGGTGTGGAGAAAAGGGAACCCTCTTGCATTGCTGGGGGGAATGTAAATTAATACAACCTCTATGGAAGACAATATGGAGATTCCTTAAAAAACTAAAAATAGAAGCACCCTATGACCCAGCAATCCCACTATTAGGCCTATATCCTGATGAAATCAAAACTGAAAGAGGCACCTGTACCCCAATGTTCATTGCAGCTCTCTATACAATAGCCAGAACATGGAAGCAACCTAGATGTCCATCGACAAATGAATGGATCCAGAAGCTCTGGTACATATATACAATGGAATACTACTCAGCTGTTAAAAGAAATGCAGAAGACTCAGTCCTAATGAGGTGGCTGGCTCTAGAACCTATCATAAAACGTGAAGTAAGTCAAAAAGAGAAAGACAAGTATAGTATACTAACTCATATATATGGGATCTAGTAAGATGGTCATGATAACACACACAGTGAACTCATGAAAAAACAGAGAATAGACATAAAGACATTGTGGAGACCGAACAATGGGAGGGAGTAACATGGGAACCTATACTGTCATGTGTAGAAAAGATAGCTATTGTCATTGTGCTAGGGGAATAGGAGTACCTACAACCACTTGGAGCAATGGTCTGGAGGGATGGGGGAACCTGGGTGGGGAGGGTAAAGGGGATATGCATCTGATTGATCTGGGAACATACATGTACAAAAATAAATAAATAAATAAATAAATAAAAGAGAATATATTCTATGAACATAACACATAATTTATCATGGACTACAAAAATTTATATGTATTATATATATGGAATCCAGTACGTTTGTATTGATAAATACACACACAGAGCATCAACTGAAAAACAGTCATAGAGAACAGACTTATGGACACTGGGGAGAGGGAAAAGTGGGTGAGAGATATGGAAAGAGCAATACGGAACCATATATTATCTCATGTAAAAGAGATAACTACTGTCAGTGTGTCGTGGGACTAAGGGATCGTACATGGGGGCTATGTGATGGCCTGGAGAGGTGGGATAGGGAGGAATGGGATATACATATGACTAATGCGGAATTATACATATCTGTAAACAACAAAACTCTGTAAAATCAAAAAAGCAAAATAAAAAAACTTGTGATTGTGGAAAAAAATTTATATATATATTAATGGTGTTTTCTCTGGAGGGTGATGTTGCAAATGTCTTTTATTTTCTTAATAAATTTCTTTTCTCACATTTTCTAAAATAACTACATAGAATATTGAAAGAAAAAACTTTCAGAATGTGCATGTACACATTAGAAAACATCAATAGCAAACATTATATTCAATATTGATTTAAGGTATAGGAGGAAAGTCTGGTTTTTTTTAAAGATTCTCCTAGCTGAGCATTTTCTTCATGCAGTCATGAAAAATGAACATTATATTGACTTTCACATATGTCACATAAAATTGATAAGGACAGAGAAATGGAAGAAAGGGTATAATCCATCTTCAGGCACAACAGTTTGTTCTTCCGTTAAATGTCTTTTCCAAAAGCAATTACTAAGGAAGAAATGAAACCTGAATCAAAAGAAAAACAAACAGGTAAACATAAGCCTTCAAAACACCTCTATAAGTTAAAGTGAGTTAGACTTGGCAAGTAAGCATCTCTTTCAGTGGAGACAGAACCTATTATGGAAGCAGGATATGTTGTTTGGGGAAGGTCCACACTAACAGCGAAAGATCTTCATTCACTAATTTCAACCTGCCAGTAATGTGAACCACCTATTAGCCAAACTATATAAAATGAAAAGGAACACCATTCTGCAAATTTATAAAGTTACTGAAATACATATAATAGTACAGAAGCATCTTCCAATTTGGTATCATCCATTGGTAAGTACTATGATCTGAATATTTTTGTTCCCCCCAAAAGCTTACGTTGATACCCTAACCTCCAATCCACCTCCAGGTGATGGTATCAGTAGGGAGGGCTTTGGGAGGTGATTAGGTCATGTGGATGGAGACTTCGTTAATAGGATTAATGTTTAAAAAAAGAGATTTCACAGAGCTCCCTGGCACCTACTGTCACATGAGATACTATATAACTCTGTGAGCCAGAAGAGAGCCCTCACCATGTTGGCTACGTAAAATGAAGCTTTGATCTTGGCCTTCCAGCCTCCAGAACTATTAGCAATAAATTCCTGCTGTCTATCTGCCACCTAGCCCATGATATTTTGTTATAATAGCCCCTAAAGACTAAGAACAAAAAGTTAATCTTTCTCTTCAGGATCCAATCTGTCATCTTATGGCTTTACTCAGGAGGCTAAGTTCAGGAAGGAAAGCATGGCATGGAGGAACCTTTTTTCCTTGAATGACAGGTTTTCTAGATTTTACTAACACATGGGGAGAAGGACACAGGCATCAGGAGAAATAGGATGTGAGATGCACAGGGTCTGTGGTACAGCAAGGGAGAAGTGTTAGAGAAATTGAAGAGAACTGGAGAGTGACGGTGAGGGATGGCTGTCCAAAATCATGTTTGGGACTCTGAGAAAGAGTTGTACCCCAAGATAAACGCAGCCCAGATGCATGTACACAGATACTGGCAAGTGTGGGAGTGTTCAGCTTCTCTTAAGCAGGTAGAGGATAGAGTCCAGCTTTTGAAAGGAGAACATGATCCCATGGAGATAAACCAGATCTACTAATCAGAATTTCCAAGGTGAGGTCTCACAGCTTATATTTTTTAAAATTTCCCAGCTGATTCTTGAGTCACGAGAACTATCATCCACTGTTTGAGAATTGACTTTTCTATTACATCTTCCTTTAAGTGACTCCTATATTGTACACCTTATTCTTTTCTAGCTATAATGCTGTTATCTTCCAGACCAATCCATTGCTCTAACCAGCAAAAGCATGGAAATCATCTGAATTTTTCATTGGCCAACATTAAATAGCTGCTATGCAATTAAACCATTATTATCAAAAGAAAAATTTCATTAACATATCACTTGATTAAACTTACACAAAAGGTAGAATGTGTTATCTAATCTCTTTTGCTGTCAACTATAAGTTTTGAATACTAAAGGAAAATCAGTACATAATTTTAGTTTGAGTCACCAAGGAAATACAGTAACAGAATCTCATAAACAAAAAAGACTATAAGAATCATTTAGTACAACATCCTCTAATGCCTAATTCTTTCTATAGCACCACTGACAGGTGATTTTCTAGCCTGGCACAACCAGAAACAAAAAAATGGAAGCAAGCAATCTTCAAAACAATGAAAGCACTGGATCCAATAGCCCCTAAAGACTAAGAACAAAAAGTTAACCCCAATATTCTTCCTGCTGTCTATCTGCCACCTAGCCCATGATATTTTGTTATAATAGCCCCTAAAGACTAAGAACAAAAAGTTAATCTTTCTCTTCAGGATCCAATCTGTCATCTTATGGCTTTACTCAGGAGGCTAAGTTCAGGAAGGAAAGCATGGCATGGAGGAACCTTTTTTCCTTGAATGACAGGTTTTCTAGATTTTACTAACACATGGGGAGAAGGACACAGGCATCAGGAGAAATAGGATGTGAGATGCACAGGGTCTGTGGTACAGCAAGGGAGAAGTGTTAGAGAAATTGAAGAGAACTGGAGAGTGACGGTGAGGGATGGCTGTCCAAAATCATGTTTGGGACTCTGAGAAAGAGTTGTACCCCAAGATAAACGCAGCCCAGATGCATGTACACAGATACTGGCAAGTGTGGGAGTGTTCAGCTTCTCTTAAGCAGGTAGAGGATAGAGTCCAGCTTTTGAAAGGAGAACATGATCCCATGGAGATAAACCAGATCTACTAATCAGAATTTCCAAGGTGAGGTCTCACAGCTTATATTTTTTAAAATTTCCCAGCTGATTCTTGAGTCACGAGAACTATCATCCACTGTTTGAGAATTGACTTTTCTATTACATCTTCCTTTAAGTGACTCCTATATTGTACACCTTATTCTTTTCTAGCTATAATGCTGTTATCTTCCAGACCAATCCATTGCTCTAACCAGCAAAAGCATGGAAATCATCTGAATTTTTCATTGGCCAACATTAAATAGCTGCTATGCAATTAAACCATTATTATCAAAAGAAAAATTTCATTAACATATCACTTGATTAAACTTACACAAAAGGTAGAATGTGTTATCTAATCTCTTTTGCTGTCAACTATAAGTTTTGAATACTAAAGGAAAATCAGTACATAATTTTAGTTTGAGTCACCAAGGAAATACAGTAACAGAATCTCATAAACAAAAAAGACTATAAGAATCATTTAGTACAACATCCCCTCTAATGCCTAATTCTTTCTATAGCACCACTGACAGGTGATTTTCTAGCCTGGCACAACCAGAAACATAGGAATTTATTAGATAATGCCAAAAGAAGAAAATGCAAACCTGCAGATGAAAAACAAAATTACAAACACTTATATGAAAGCAATCTTGGTTATCCAAAAAATTACAAGGTTGAAGTTTTGCTCATGTTTTCCTGGTGTTAATTTGACACATGAATTTGGAGTTGGCCTAAACAAAAGGACAGCATCAAAGCACCAGACTTTTACAGGATCAGCTTCCTTGAAAATACTGTTCTCATTCTTACACACTATAAAATTCACATATTGCAAACAGTTTTAAAGTTGGCAGACTGAGACAATAGGCCACATTCTTATTACATTACAGATCCTTTATAAAAGATAGACAGGCCAGAGGAGGGTCTACACTGGCCATGATGACAGATTAGCAGGTTGAAGTAAGCCTGACTTTTCTCTTGTCCAAGGCATTCATCTGGCCTTTATCATAAGCTGTCTAGGACTGCTGAGGGTCTTCACGGGTGACTCAATCTCCCCAACTAGGTATTTATTACACATGTTAAGGCACCTTCCTTTGGGACTACATTTTCCAAGAAAACTACAGAAAGCCCTGCTAAATTTGAATTTCAGATAAACAATACTTTTTTAGCATAAACATGTCCCATGCAACATTCCAAGTTCATTTAGGGTAGAGGATGTCAGCTGCAATTGTGTCACTTAGCATCCAGACAATTTCTATGAAATTCAGAAAAAACTTTCCACGCAATATTTGGAACTTACACTAAAAAAGGTTGTTTATCTGAAATACAAATTAACTAGTTGTCATGAATTTTTATTTCCTAAATCCAGCTATCTGGGACACCTATACTTCTTTAAATGCCCAGCACAGGACTCCAAGATAGCCAAGTGTTCAATAGCCTGCGCTAATTAGTTGGGCTACTGTAATTCAATCCAGATAAACCTGAGGAAGACTGTTTTAGAACACAACATCTCTAGTACTTGGCCCTTGGTTCCTCCCTATTCCTAGAGACCAACCCTTTATCCAACCCTTTATCCTTTTCTCTGGATTAGTGAGATATCCAAGAATCAGGCCTAGGATGGGTTAGTTACTAGGCATGGAAGTTGGAAGGACTAGTCCAAGTAGTCCTGAGACCCAGGGGAACAAGTTCCAAATTCCAAGCCCCAGGCAAGGGAGACTCCACAGTGGAGCACCCAAGGGCCAAATGCAGATCAGAAGATAAAGATCTGTGACAGCAGGGCGACTGAGAGAATCTCAAAGAGCAGATGCAGCCAAACCAAAAACAGGGAGCAGGTGTCCAAGGCATGGAACCCATTCAGACAAAATCCTTCCTCTGAGTTCACGAAAAGCAATCTTGGATATGCCAAACATGACTTTTCTCTATGGCTTTCTTTATACTGCTCTGTTAGCTTTCTTCCAAGAAAGTAATACAGATGCGTCCATCCAAATTCATGCTCCACTAGAGACAGTGACAGGAAAAGAGATCCATGATCCTTAAAAGAATAATGGCACATTCCCAAGATGGCACTACACTGAACAGGCCAAAAGCATCCTGTATCAGACCAGGGAGTCAAGCATAGTCAGAAAGTGTGTGTTAAGTTGTAGGGGAATGGTAAAGAGCAAAAGCACACAGCTGGTTTTTAGGTATGACTTTTAGAAGTCCCCTTCTCTTGTGAAATCGCTGAAATCCCTCCCAGAGCGACCTGTAGTTGCTTCATCCTCAGTGGTGCCCAGACTACCTTCCTCACTGGATGCTGCTCTCTGCTTTTCAATCAGCATGCCAAAACCCTCAGCCCAGAGTCAACAGGCCACAGATCAGTGTTGCTGCCTTGTTGTGGGACCCTATGGGGACCCTATAGGGATTCTACATAGTTGGTTGGTGCCCCAGATGCTGCCTGAACCATGAGGTCATAAAGTCCTGTGTTCAAATCCCAGCCCAGCCACTTTTTCAATCTTTGTCAATACTAAGCTTACTTAATCTCTCTGCACCTCAGCTTCAAAATCTATAAAAAAGGGGGTTAGAAAACCTCCTAATATAGGGTGCTGCCCACTGAATGAAATATTAACATGGTTAAACATAACAAGATTCAATATTGGTTAATCCCTTACCCTCTACAATTTATGAAGACAGAAGGAGTACAACTTTAACTCTGACTCTATACATGAACAAATAATAAACGGTCCTATTGAAAGAATTTCTTATGGAAAAGAAGTGAATAGTTAGGAAATCTAAGGGACATGTATAAATTAGTAGATGCAGGTGACATGCAAGGTAAAGTAATAATCGAACTGACAAACATATCTACAGCATGCTTTCTTATTTCACCTTGAAGGCTTGTGTGAAACCAGAAGAACTAGTGAGGTAACTTAGGAATTAGCATTAAATCTTTACATCTTAATAAGATCCAGGAGAAAGAGTGATCAGCAAGTTAGTGAGATTTCCCAGCTGTTACTCATCTAAGAGACGTTCCAAATGTCATGAGCACAGAAAAAAAAATAAACTTGGAAACACAGCTGAGATATAGCTTTCTTCCAAGAAAGTAATACAGATGTCCATC
Source organism: Tragulus kanchil (assembly GCA_022376925.1). Taxonomy (NCBI): domain Eukaryota; kingdom Metazoa; phylum Chordata; class Mammalia; order Artiodactyla; family Tragulidae; genus Tragulus; species Tragulus kanchil. Next base: position 149,910,009 of record JAIOJX010000029.1, read on the forward strand.
CAAATTCATGCTCCACTAGAGACAGTGACAGGAAAAGAGATCCATGATCCTTAAAAGAATAATGGCACATTCCCAAGATGGCACTACACTGAACAGGCCAAAAGCATCCTGTATCAGACCAGGGAGTCAAGCATAGTCAGAAAGTGTGTGTTAAGTTGTAGGGGAATGGTAAAGAGCAAAAGCACACAGCTGGTTTTTAGGTATGACTTTTAGAAGTCCCCTTCTCTTGTGAAATCGCTGAAATCCCTCCCAGAGCGACCTGTAGTTGCTTCATCCTCAGTGGTGCCCAGACTACCTTCCTCACTGGATGCTGCTCTCTGCTTTTCAATCAGCATGCCAAAACCCTCAGCCCAGAGTCAACAGGCCACAGATCAGTGTTGCTGCCTTGTTGTGGGACCCTATGGGGACCCTATAGGGATTCTACATAGTTGGTTGGTGCCCCAGATGCTGCCTGAACCATGAGGTCATAAAGTCCTGTGTTCAAATCCCAGCCCAGCCACTTTTTCAATCTTTGTCAATACTAAGCTTACTTAATCTCTCTGCACCTCAGCTTCAAAAATCTATAAAAAGGAGGTTAGAAAACCTCCTAATATAGGGTGCTGCCCACTGAATGAAATATTAACATGGTTAAACATAACAAGATTCAATATTGGTTAATCCCTTACCCTCTACAATTTATGAAGACAGAAGGAGTACAACTTTAACTCTGACTCTATACATGAACAAATAATAAACGGTCCTATTGAAAGAATTTCTTATGGAAAAGAAGTGAATAGTTAGGAAATCTAAGGGACATGTATAAATTAGTAGATGCAGGTGACATGCAAGGTAAAGTAATAATCGAACTGACAAACATATCTACAGCATGCTTTCTTATTTCACCTTGAAGGCTTGTGTGAAACCAGAAGAACTAGTGAGGTAACTTAGGAATTAGCATTAAATCTTTACATCTTAATAAGATCCAGGAGAAAGAGTGATCAGCAAGTTAGTGAGATTTCCCAGCTGTTACTCATCTAAGAGACGTTCCAAATGTCAGTGAGCACAGATAATATAAAAATAAATAAACTTGGAAACACAGCTGAGATATAGCTGTATAAAACTCCATGTGAAAAATGCTAACTCATTTAAAGAAGCTTGCTGTGCCCAAGAGAGTGGAGGAAATAGGAAACTAATAATGAAAAAAGGCTCCAAGGGGCAAACAAGAACAGAAAATTAGAAAGAAGCTTTAAGCTTTGCCAGGGAGAAGAAGAAACACAATTGAGTATATTTACAAAATTCTTTTATTCCACTGTGGGGGATAAAAATGTGTATGCAACAAAACGTCTACTGAGATTTCTCTGAGATTGACGTACAAAGTTTGGCAATTCAGATCAGTTACATCAAAGTGAGGGGGATGAGAAGAATAAAAGTGTAATCATAAAGGCAACGACAGTTCTCAGGAATAGAAACAAGGACAGTAGAGTAGTTCTTACAAAGTGGGCAGCACATGAATTTAGTCCATAAATATGGGAAAACTATGTGTAATGAGGGATGGCATTTTGTCTGAACAGAAATTAAGAAAGAGGAGGGATTTTAGAAAGGGAAATGGAGTGTAATAACCTGGTAAGACCACAAAAAATAAAGTCATGAATCTAATGCTGCCCAGGGAGTAAGAGCAAGCCCACATCTCCAGGCCTTTAAATCAGCTGGGATCAAATGCTAGGGAAAGTCCGTGGTCCCAAGACATGGCCTTATTGGTGCAATGGACCAAATGACCCAGAGGGCCCTTCCTGGGAAGAGGTTTAGGATGTGAAGGAATGTATGTCCTGCTCTCAGAGGGAACAACTCTCAAATAATAATGAAGCAGAAATCCTTTCTCCCTATAGTTATTACAAGTCCCTAGACCTGATTTCAGCGGTGACTCAAATCCCAAGGCAAATTCAACTTAATACACGACACTTTCATTAGCAAAGAGGACATGCAGCTTCAACACATTTCTTCTACTTAGAAAGTTTCTGACAAAGGTCAAAAGATGTAGAATTAGTGTTGTGTTCCAGGACTCCAGAATAAGGACGAGTCACAGTACTAAAAAAATGAATTAAGTATTAACTATTATAATGTCAAAAGTGACAGAATTACAAGTTATATCCTGGAGTCTTGGGATGTAGAGAGAAAAGGGCAGGGACTGCATTAAGTTGAAGAAATAAGAAGGAGACAGGGTCTGTCTATAGTCTGGCAGGACAGATTGGGATAGAGAGAGCTCAATAAATATATAAAGGAAAGTTGAAAGACAAAGAGAAAGGCAGGAAGCAGGAAGAAGAAAGATCCACACTATAATTCTCTCTGTGTCACTAATGGAACTCCCACAGACTTCAGTAAGTGGGATTCAGGGTCCCCTAGAGTTCTGACCCATCTAGTGTTGCATAAATTGTCTACACCAGAATAGCACATTGTGTGGAGCCTATACATGTGCATGTGCTCAGTCTCTCAGGTGCGTCTGAGATAGTATTTGGTGGGTACCATTCCTACTCCATTGAAAGTAGAAAAAAAACGACAGTTCTCAGGAATAGAAACAAGGACAGTAGAGTAGTTCTTACAAAGTGGGCAGCACATGAATTTAGTCCATAAATATGGGAAAACTATGTGTAATGAGGGATGGCATTTTGTCTGAACAGAAATTAAGAAAGAGGAGGGATTTTAGAAAGGGAAATGGAGTGTAATAACCTGGTAAGACCACAAAAAATAAAGTCATGAATCTAATGCTGCCCAGGGAGTAAGAGCAAGCCCACATCTCCAGGCCTTTAAATCAGCTGGGATCAAATGCTAGGGAAAGTCCGTGGTCCCAAGACATGGCCTTATTGGTGCAATGGACCAAATGACCCAGAGGGCCCTTCCTGGGAAGAGGTTTAGGATGTGAAGGAATGTATGTCCTGCTCTCAGAGGGAACAACTCTCAAATAATAATGAAGCAGAAATCCTTTCTCCCTATAGTTATTACAAGTCCCTAGACCTGATTTCAGCGGTGACTCAAATCCCAAGGCAAATTCAACTTAATACACGACACTTTCATTAGCAAAGAGGACATGCAGCTTCAACACATTTCTTCTACTTAGAAAGTTTCTGACAAAGGTCAAAAGATGTAGAATTAGTGTTGTGTTCCAGGACTCCAGAATAAGGACGAGTCACAGTACTAAAAAAATGAATTAAGTATTAACTATTATAATGTCAAAAGTGACAGAATTACAAGTTATATCCTGGAGTCTTGGGATGTAGAGAGAAAAGGGCAGGGACTGCATTAAGTTGAAGAAATAAGAAGGAGACAGGGTCTGTCTATAGTCTGGCAGGACAGATTGGGATAGAGAGAGCTCAATAAATATATAAAGGAAAGTTGAAAGACAAAGAGAAAGGCAGGAAGCAGGAAGAAGAAAGATCCACACTATAATTCTCTCTGTGTCACTAATGGAACTCCCACAGACTTCAGTAAGTGGGATTCAGGGTCCCCTAGAGTTCTGACCCATCTAGTGTTGCATAAATTGTCTACACCAGAATAGCACATTGTGTGGAGCCTATACATGTGCATGTGCTCAGTCTCTCAGGTGCGTCTGAGATAGTATTTGGTGGGGTACCATTCCTACTCCAGGGGATCTTCCCAACCCAAGAATCAAACCCATATCCCTCATGTCTCTTGCACTGGCAGGTGGCTTCTTTACCACTCAGTACCACCTGAGAAGCACACAACTATAACAATTCCCAATGGGGAAAGCAGCCTCAAAGATTTTGTAGTAAAATCATGCACTTTCTGTTAGATAACTTTTCTCATTTTGAGAAACCACTCTTGGTCTTTTACTGGTAGAAACCGAATGTCTTATAATGGAGAACCAGGAGACATGGAAGTAGCTGCTATTTGATTTTGACTTTAATAACCCACAAGTATAAGTATGCCCTGTGGCAGCCAATTATCAAATGGACAAGGTATTTATGAGATCATGCTTGAGCAAATCCTGAAGGCATAAGTAGGTGGCTCTCCTTCTGGTGTGGCTGCTCCTGAAGACTCATTTCTCAAGACAGTGTAACTACCTTTCTGTCGGTCTATTTCTGAAATGTGGATAGAAGTTCTCTTGGTCTGCTTGACTAAAAGGACATGTTAAGTCTGACTGACAGATGCTTCTATCCATTCTGCTAGAAGTGAACCGCTACAGTGAGTGGGCCTTTCTCCACAGTTCATCCTGTGGGTGACCTTGCCAAGAAGCAAAGGAGAGCTAAGGTAAGAGCTTGTATCAAGTCATGGACAGTGGTTAATGGTTTCTACAGATTGTCAGGAACTTGGAAGGATCAAGTATCTTGGTAGATTCAAGAAAAGGTAATTCAGGAAAGATCTATGTACATGGACATATCAGAATGGACCCATAGTGCAAGAATATCTTTGTCCCATAGGAATGTTGACCAAAGGCCCTCTACCAGGAAGGAGCCTTTCTCTAAACAGTTGTTAGTCTTCTTCCCCCATCAACCCACGTGTTCTCACTGGGTTCATGAACAAGGTGACCATGGAGACAAGAATGAAAGTTATGCATAGGTTTAACAAAGTGAAGTTTCTCTATCCTTTAGGACAGGGAAAGAGAGCAGAATCACAGAGTGTGAAACGAGTTTGGGGAGTTAGTAGAGATACATCATAGCAGGCCTTGTAGCACAAGGATGTTGGTCTTTAAGAGAATTAGGAGTCAAGGTAGTATTTGAAGAGAGGGGCATATATAAAATGCTCTCAGTGCAAAATATCTTGGAGAGGAGGAGGTTCCAGTAGTCCAGGTGGTGTAGCCTAGTAGACTCAGGTACTGCAGTAGTACATAGATAACTAAGATGATGTACTGAAACAATATTCGGAAGTTAACATTTATGATTCGTGGTTGATTTGGTGTGCAGGGTAAAGAAGACAGGAAGGATGTGGGAGCCCTTCACCAAGACAGGAAAGCAATGGAAAGGGACCCAAAAAGAAGCAAACTTCTTTTGGATAAAAACCTACACTCCCAACTGATATACCCAACTTCCTCAATTAACCACCTCAAAAGATTAAATCAAGCTTTATCCTAGGGCTCCTATGACAAATTACCAGAAACCGAGTGGCTCAAAACAAGAGAAATTTTCTCTAGAAGTTTTTACTATAAGTCCAAAATCATTATCATCAGAACCATGCTCCTCCAAAGGCTCTAGGGAAGCATCTTCCCTTGCATCTCCCAGGTTCCGTTGGTTCTGTGGCTATGACAGCATAACTTCAATCTCTGCTTCCTTCTGTAGGTGGTTTTTTTCTCCTTGTGTATCTCTGTGTCACCTCCTTTTCTATCTTCTATAAGGACATTGTCCTTAGATGTAGGTCCTACCCCCAAAACCAGAATGATCTTATTTTAAAATCCTTAATTACATTTGCAAAGATTCTATTTCCCAAAAAAATCACACTTTGGGGGGCCCTCACAGTCCATGGAGTCGCAAAGAGTTGGACAGGACTAAGTGACTGAACTGAACTGAATTCAACCTGTTACAGGTACAAAATATAAAAGGACTGTTTTGATGCACTTTGTTTAGGCATACTTACATGTGTTTCAGCTAAAAAGCATTTCCCAGAGTGTGTCAAACATAAATTCCTGGAGATGCTCAAAATAAAATTTTACTATGGCAAAATAAGTTTGGGGAACACTGAATACTATAAACCTCTCTTATGATTCATCATTTCCACACACACATTTCAGTTTCTGAAAAGTCCTGCAATAATAAAACCCATTCAAGTTGTTCAGTCCTGAATTTTTCAAACTTATCTGACTCCACCTTTTTCTTCTGGCTACATGGAACCCACTGATATCTGAAAACCTTTGGTCCATGGATCATACTCACCGATGTGTTGAGTTAAAATATAATCAATTAATAATCAGTGAGCATAAATGGTCTGGGTTTCTGGATGCTTCTCAATTTTGATGAGGAAGAAGAAGACATGAAAGCAGATCTTGAAACTGGATGGGAAAGGATGAAGTGACCTCTAAATTCAGGAGTGGGATATACTGGAGTATGCAGGCAGTATTCTGGGGAAGGTACAAAAAGACGACACTGGAAGCTCAAAAGTATTTTTTCCTCAAAGAATTTATTCATTTCAAACTGTGAGCAACAACACAGGTTGTGAAACAGGTTTTCAGTTAAATTTACTTAGATTTTTCATTTGTTGCTGTGTTTTTTTCTCTCTTTTTTTTTTTTTTTTTTTTTTTGTCAGTCAAGTAAAAGCCTGTACAGCAGCAACTTGGTGATTTATAGTCATTTGTGTTTTGTATTTTCTCAAACATGATGATTTCCTTGTAAAAGGGTATGTTTCCCACAGGTTTTTATTAATCCAAGTGCCACTATAACTGCATTTCTGTCATTCTGACTTCTCCCTACTGTAGTTGCTGCCAAAAGAAGTAGTCTTTCTTCTTAGCTCCTCAACTACCAAACACACGTAACAGACTACTACGTTGGTTAATGTGAATCCTGTTTGTTCATTTGAATAAGCTATAAACCTACATGGCCAAGGTGAGCAAGTAAGCCTCATTTATCTGGCGATCTGGTCATTCCCAATCACCAGGATCAAACTGGAAGCCAAGCTTCCAGAGAAAACACAAGTGTCACACTCACTGGGAGCTCCTCCCAGATTCTTGCACCCTTGCCACTGCAATCACCCCACATCCTGAGACATTCTTTGTGAAAGAGATACCACATTTGTGAAAGAGATACCACATTCTTTGTGAAAGAGATACCTCTCAGACTCTGGTATCATTTCTTCATTGGTCATATTGAAGCTGAGGCTTAACTTCCTCCTTCTAGGAAGAAAGATGACATGTACTCTAGGCTCCTCATTCATTGAAGACCTTCATAATTCCCTCTCCACAGACCAACAGACTGGACAACAGTCAGTGGGCAGAGGTTCTGAATCCCTTCAGTATTATTTTTCCACCTCAGGATTTTAGCCTGAACTGCTATTCTCAAAGGTCTGTCATACCAAGCTCAGAAAGAGTATCCAAGAGTTTCCCAATATGGAAGTCCCGTATCATTTCGGAAATGAAACATTTTATTTGACACAAGAATAAGCATAGTTTATTGGTTATGAGTTTATCTTAGTGTGCATTAGCAAAAAAAAAAAAAAAAAGCACAGAAAATCTGATTCCATGTGAATGATTGCTTAGGGTTGGCCTAATTTTTAAAAAATACATTTGGCTTAATTTGAAGTATAATCATACAGATGGTACATGTATGTGAGAGGTCTTATCTGACTGAAATTCAGGGAGCACCACTCCATCAGACACTAGGCTTCGCCACAGAATCTTAAGACTGAGCAGGACTTTCACGGCAATCCCAAGAGCAAGAGTCCTTTCTCTACACTTGCCCTGACAAATGGATTCTGCCCTCAAAGAAATTCTAGGGAAGAGACTTTCTATTACAAACAAATTCTTATTGACGGAAGAATGGCAGTACTTTTCTTTCTTAGGAATAATAATAATAATTCAAATGATCTTAAAGCAGAAACCAAGGTTGATAAATGTCAGGACTTAGGGGAAACAGCAAAAGATTTTATTTTGGAAGTTGCAACTTCAGAGAGTAACGGTGATAATCCAATGATTCAAATTCAAAGCGTATTTGCTTCTAAATACTTCTGAGTAACTTAGAAAGCTTATCTACAGCATCCAATTGTCCATGAATAGAAGAGTTTTTGCTCTTTCTCTAAACATCTTACTCTCTCTCTCCTGAATCCAAAATCCCATCCTTGCTCTGTATACACGCCGCCAACACACTTGCTCAGAGGTTCCTTGGAGAGCCAGAGTCACTGCCTCCTGCCTGGATTATCACACCAAGCCCCACTGGCACCAAGCTCTTCCCAGTTTTGGGTCTTCCCACAAGATGTCAATGTGACATTCATTTAAAAAAAATCATTACTCATATATATACTTCATTAGGAAAACTTTGACGAATCTTTGTTACCTGAAAGCCAAAGTTATTCATCCTATTCGGTAAATATTTTTTGAGTGTGTATCATATGCCAGACACTGCTAAGCAGCATCCCTATTGCTTAAAAGTACTTCCAAGGGTAAGAATCAGTGTGGAGAAATGACTTGGAGTTGGGTAGAACCTGGCGCCTAAGAAACTACCAGGCATATACTTGAGAATGTTCTTGTTTACCTTCCTAGAAAACAACCATGCAATTTTTAAGAATACTATAATGCCTGTATTCTGTGTGCTTATAAGTCTACCTTCCCCAATTATATGTGAGCTCTTCAATCATAAGAACTGTGCTTTATTTGAAGTATAATCATACAGATGGTACATGTATGTGAGAGGTCTTATCTGACTGAAATTCAGGGAGCACCACTCCATCAGACACTAGGCTTCGCCACAGAATCTTAAGACTGAGCAGGACTTTCACGGCAATCCCAAGAGCAAGAGTCCTTTCTCTACACTTGCCCTGACAAATGGATTCTGCCCTCAAAGAAATTCTAGGGAAGAGACTTTCTATTACAAACAAATTCTTATTGACGGAAGAATGGCAGTACTTTTCTTTCTTAGGAATAATAATAATAATTCAAATGATCTTAAAGCAGAAACCAAGGTTGATAAATGTCAGGACTTAGGGGAAACAGCAAAAGATTTTATTTTGGAAGTTGCAACTTCAGAGAGTAACGGTGATAATCCAATGATTCAAATTCAAAGCGTATTTGCTTCTAAATACTTCTGAGTAACTTAGAAAGCTTATCTACAGCATCCAATTGTCCATGAATAGAAGAGTTTTTGCTCTTTCTCTAAACATCTTACTCTCTCTCTCCTGAATCCAAAATCCCATCCTTGCTCTGTATACACGCCGCCAACACACTTGCTCAGAGGTTCCTTGGAGAGCCAGAGTCACTGCCTCCTGCCTGGATTATCACACCAAGCCCCACTGGCACCAAGCTCTTCCCAGTTTTGGGTCTTCCCACAAGATGTCAATGTGACATTCATTTAAAAAAAATCATTACTCATATATATACTTCATTAGGAAAACTTTGACGAATCTTTGTTACCTGAAAGCCAAAGTTATTCATCCTATTCGGTAAATATTTTTTGAGTGTGTATCATATGCCAGACACTGCTAAGCAGCATCCCTATTGCTTAAAAGTACTTCCAAGGGTAAGAATCAGTGTGGAGAAATGACTTGGAGTTGGGTAGAACCTGGCGCCTAAGAAACTACCAGGCATATACTTGAGAATGTTCTTGTTTACCTTCCTAGAAAACAACCATGCAATTTTTAAGAATACTATAATGCCTGTATTCTGTGTGCTTATAAGTCTACCTTCCCCAATTATATGTGAGCTCTTCAATCATAAGAACTGTGCATTTCTCATCTTTATATCCTCAATGCCCAGCATATACTAAGCATGACTTTATCACCTGAATATTTACACTGCTAAAAGAATATAATGTAATCCAGAACTCAAAAAATAATTCATTTATCAGTCATTGTTTTGAGTTACTCTTTCTGTTATATGAGAAGAATCACATCTACTCTTTTGAAATAAACATATTTTTATGTGTCCAGTTAAAATAGGAAAAAGAAGGCTAGGACCTGAGCTCGGAATGAACTCAAGAATGGGATCAAGAGAAAAGCCTTGAGTTTGGAAAAAAGCAAACCACCTTAATGAAAAGGAATTTATTAAACACTTTCATAAAGGATTGGACAAAAAAAATAATCTTTCCTAAAGATTCATTCAGGGACTTCATTCAAACATTAAATGACGCTGAGAGACATCTAAACAAGGATAGACATAGAAACATAAAGACACAGAACTTGAGAGAAGAAAGGGAGGGTGTAAGAAAGGAAAGGATGAAGAGGGAAGGGAAGGCAAGGGAAACACCTTCTGGCCATAGCGTTATGCAGAGATCTGAAACTGAAAAAGTGAGAGTAATCAGTGATTGCTAACTATTTCAAATGGATTGCCAAGGATGATTTCTCTAAGATCTAAAATGGTAACAGGGAGCCAGCCAGATATGATCTTGGAATGAAAACATACTAGGCAGAGAGAATAACTACTACAATGACACAATTCCTACAAAATGAAAGTGAAGACCATAACTGAAAGTCAAAACACATACAGAAATACATAAATGTTCCTCCAATTTCTGATTATTATGAATTCAATCTTTAATTGGAAGTCTAAAATAATACTCTCATTACTTAAACATGAAAACTTAATCTGAAAAAAGAAACTGAAATAATAAGAGCTTTAAAAAAAGTATAAAGAATCTTCTAGGTTACCTAGCCAAGTAATAATCTGACCAAAATATGCTATCTGGAAAAGGATATCATAACTTAAATTTTTAAATGTTTCAATTTCCCACCATTTTGTCAGTCTTCAGTTTTTTCTAGAAAATTTATAACTTCCTTTTGGACTGACTACCAGCAGGATACAGAAATCCTGGTTCATTACTAAAATGAAATGATCAGAAATTCCAGCCAAGTACGCAGAATGCTGGGCTTTCTTCATGGATAAGGACAGCTGGTGAATTTATAGAACCTCATCAATCACACAACCTCTATTAGGTTACAAAAATCACAGTATTTAAAGTTTCCAGTTCCATAAACAGGCAATCAGAGGCATTGAATACACAAGTTAAAAGGTTGCCTTACAATTACTGATAAAATCATTGACAAATTCTTTAAGAAAGCCTAGGCACTGGGTCACAACTCCTTATGTCACCCTATAAACCTACGCCCTCTAAATACGAATGAGACTGAATTAAGGAAATCCCAGTGCACTTCACTTTTCAGTCTAATTAAGACTTTATTTTAACTGGATAGTGAGGGTCATAAAGAAAAAGGTCTGTGCTGTGTTCTTCACATTCAAGGAATTCGGTCTAAGAAAATCAGTTTAGACAAAATTCCACAAGGTCTCTCTGTATCTTGGTACATCTGTCCTTTACAACTTCTTTCTACAAAAGCAATTTTCCTATAGCTACTCAAAAAAAAAAAAAAAAAAAAAAAGGGTCAACTTCAAGGGAACTTAAGTAAATGCAGGGGAGTAAATTCAGTAAACAGGCTGAATAATATGTGCCTCATTATTTCCTCCCTCAGCAATTTGGCATCTATCCTTGAACAAAAGTGCTTCTGTAGGAGTTGTGGGATACAGCACTATACTCTAAGGAAGCTGAGAGGCGTCTCACCCACCACATATGGGTTAATACACATACACAGATCTGGGCCCCAGCTGCAGACCCTTCAGTAGCCTCTGAACTGGCTCTAGATCCTCCAGCCTGTGGTCTGAAAGCCCCAGCAAGAACAGTCTTAGATAATCATCCACAGACAAGAGAGCAAGCTAGAGACATTCCAGCTTACTGCTGGCGCAAAAAAAAAAGTATAAGTCTGGATACACTGGACAGAGTAAGAGGAACAGTGTGACTACCTATGTCACACACACTCCCCACCAAAAGCAGTCACGCTTAGTTCCAAGTGACACCTTCTCAGACCATGACTTTTCCCCAGGGAAGATAAGGACACATGAGGAGCACCTAGATTCCCAGGCTGTCTGAGACACTGCCAGAAAGGTCCATTTCTAGTTCCAGTCCCTAGGAGGCTCCTGAACTCCCCTCTTCCCACTGGCACACTGAATGTATGGCTACACAAGGAGCAACCCTCCCTGAGAGAAATACAAAAACTAGCTAGCAACTCCTCAGGCAATCAGAGGCATTGAATACACAAGTTAAAAGGTTGCCTTACAATTACTGATAAAATCATTGACAAATTCTTTAAGAAAGCCTAGGCACTGGGTCACAACTCCTTATGTCACCCTATAAACCTACGCCTCTAAATACGAATGAGACTGAATTAAGGAAATCCCAGTGCACTTCACTTTTCAGTCTAATTAAGACTTTATTTTAACTGGATAGTGAGGGTCATAAAGAAAAAGGTCTGTGCTGTGTTCTTCACATTCAAGGAATTCGGTCTAAGAAAATCAGTTTAGACAAAATTCCACAAGGTCTCTCTGTATCTTGGTACATCTGTCCTTTACAACTTCTTTCTACAAAAGCAATTTTCCTATAGCTACTCAAAAAAAAAAAAAAAAAAAAAAAAGGGTCAACTTCAAGGGAACTTAAGTAAATGCAGGGGAGTAAATTCAGTAAACAGGCTGAATAATATGTGCCTCATTATTTCCTCCCTCAGCAATTTGGCATCTATCCTTGAACAAAAGTGCTTCTGTAGGAGTTGTGGGATACAGCACTATACTCTAAGGAAGCTGAGAGGCGTCTCACCCACCACATATGGGTTAATACACATACACAGATCTGGGCCCCAGCTGCAGACCCTTCAGTAGCCTCTGAACTGGCTCTAGATCCTCCAGCCTGTGGTCTGAAAGCCCCAGCAAGAACAGTCTTAGATAATCATCCACAGACAAGAGAGCAAGCTAGAGACATTCCAGCTTACTGCTGGCGCAAAAAAAAAAAAGTATAAGTCTGGATACACTGGACAGAGTAAGAGGAACAGTGTGACTACCTATGTCACACACACTCCCCACCAAAAGCAGTCACGCTTAGTTCCAAGTGACACCTTCTCAGACCATGACTTTTCCCCAGGGAAGATAAGGACACATGAGGAGCACCTAGATTCCCAGGCTGTCTGAGACACTGCCAGAAAGGTCCATTTCTAGTTCCAGTCCCTAGGAGGCTCCTGAACTCCCCTCTTCCCACTGGCACACTGAATGTATGGCTACACAAGGAGCAACCCTCCCTGAGAGAAATACAAAAACTAGCTGAGCAACTCCTGCACGTGGAACAAGGAAACACCCACACCAAAATAGACAGGAAATACTGAGACAAACTCCTGTCATGAATTCCAATCACCAGCACAAAACCATACAATTGTGAGGAACTCCCAACACCCAGCAAAGGGTTTGGACTCAACATCTAGCACTCCAACTTTTTGTGTGTGTCTTTTTTTTTTTTTTGGTGGGGTGGGGCAGGTTAGGGAGGGAGGGTCGGGCGGGCCACTTCTATTGGTCTTTCATTTATCTATTTTCATCCATCTTTGTTCTTTGGCCCATGTGGGCCTCCTACCAGTGGCCTCTGTTGTCGCAGAGCACCGGCTCTGGGCGCGTGCACTCCAGAGCTCCGGCTTGGTAATTGGACACATGGGTCCAGCTGCTCCGTGGCACGTGGGATCTTCCCAGGCCAGGGATCGAACCGGCGCCCCTTGCACTGCAAGGCGGTATCCTTACCCACTGGACCACCAAGGAAGCCCTAGCACTCCAACTTTTAAGATTTCCACCTAAGGGATGAGCCCCCCAAACACGTAGCTCTAAAATCCAATGCAACTTGCATCCAGAAGACCCACAAGATTATATCAGGATAGGACACAGAGGGGGCAGACAAAACACATCCACACCCACACCCCACGGTCTTTCCCTGAAAAGGGACTATTTGTATAAATTAAAAGGAGCTAGCTGACGGTCAGGCTTCTAATTTAGCACACAATGAGGGACTGACTGTCATTTTCTCTGGAGACTAGGAAAGCACATAGGAAAGCACTGGGAAGGGCACCTTCCTTGCCTTTTCCCTACACCCTGGAGAAGGAAGTGGGCCTAGAACAGAGGATGCATCATATGTAAGGGCTTCCTAGGTGGCAGTAGTAGTACAGAACTCATCTACCAATGCAGGAGACGAAGAGACATAGGTTCGATCCCTGGGTACAGGAAAAAACAGTGAAAAAAAAGCAGTCACGCTTAGTTCCAAGTGTTCCCCAGGGAAGATAAGGACACATGAGGAGCACCTAGATTCCCAGGCTGTCTGAGACACTGCCAGAAAGGTCCATTTCTAGTTCCAGTCCCTAGGAGGCTCCTGAACTCCCCTCTTCCCACTGGCACACTGAATGTATGGCTACACAAGGAGCAACCCTCCCTGAGAGAAATACAAAAACTAGCTGAGCAACTCCTGCACGTGGAACAAGGAAACACCCACACCAAAATAGACAGGAAATACTGAGACAAACTCCTGTCATGAATTCCAATCACCAGCACAAAACCATACAATTGTGAGGAACTCCCAACACCCAGCAAAGGGTTTGGACTCAACATCTAGCACTCCAACTTTTTGTGTGTGTCTTTTTTTTTTTTTTGGTGGGGTGGGGCAGGTTAGGGAGGGAGGGGGTCGGGCGGGCCACTTCTATTGGTCTTTCATTTATCTATTTTCATCCATCTTTGTTCTTTGGCCCATGTGGGCCTCCTACCAGTGGCCTCTGTTGTCGCAGAGCACCGGCTCTGGGCGCGTGCACTCCAGAGCTCCGGCTTGGTAATTGGACACATGGGTCCAGCTGCTCCGTGGCACGTGGGATCTTCCCAGGCCAGGGATCGAACCGGCGCCCCTTGCACTGCAAGGCGGTATCCTTACCCACTGGACCACCAAGGAAGCCCTAGCACTCCAACTTTTAAGATTTCCACCTAAGGGATGAGCCCCCCAAACACGTAGCTCTAAAATCCAATGCAACTTGCATCCAGAAGACCCACAAGATTATATCAGGATAGGACACAGAGGGAGCAGATAAAACACATTCACACACACACCCCACGGTGTTTCCCTGAAAAGGGACTATTTGTATAAATTAAAAGGAGCTAGCTGACGGTCAGGCTTCTAATTTAGCACACAATGAGGGACTGACTGTCATTTTCTCTGGAGACTAGGAAAGCACATAGGAAAGCACTGGGAAGGGCACCTTCCTTGCCTTTTCCCTACACCCTGGAGAAGGAAGTGGGCCTAGAACAGAGGATGCATCATATGTAAGGGCTTCCTAGGTGGCAGTAGTAGTACAGAACTCATCTACCAATGCAGGAGACGTAAGAGACATAGGTTCGATCCCTGGGTCTCGAAGATCCACTGGAGGAGGGCATGGCAACCCACTCCACTATTCTTGCCTGGAGAATCCCATGGACAGAGGAGCCTGGTGAGCTACAGTCCATAGTATAGCTAAGAGTTGGACATGACTAGAGCAATTTAGCACAAACGATGGCAAAGAATGTGAAGATAACACACTGGAATTAAGACTCTTTACTTGTCTCTCTGTTCCCCAAGAAGATGAAGAGCTAAACAGAATTTAGAAGTCTCCACCTCAGAAGGAAGTAAGATCAGTACTAGTAAAACCAGTCACTGATTTAGACGACTGTCTTGAGGAAGAACAGGGAATTCAAAGGAAAAACACATGAAAGTAATTAGACATAAAGTGATGGGTATGAAATAATATATACGTATCATCCAAATTGTAGTACTGAAGAACAAAAGAAGAGTAAGCAGAATGAAAAAATACTGAGTGTAATAGAAAACCATTTTGTAAAATAAGATAAGAATCAGGAGGATGAAAGGATTTACATACATGAGCAAAAAAATTTAATAGTAAGTCATTGAAAACAGAAACATACTGAAGCTATTGCACTTCAAAGGAAAAAGTCTATAAGTAATTAGGCAGAAACAGAATCTTCAAAAGAAAAAAAATCGAGCTAAACCCATTCTTTTCAGCAACATTAAATGACAGGAGACAATAGAGCAATACCTACAGACTAGAGGAGAAAAAAGTCTTGATAAATTTTATAAATTTTTAGAAAAACTTATCACCCAAAATTTCAGGATAGGACACAGAGGAGCAGATAAAACACATTCACACACACCCACGGTGTTTCCCTGAAAAGGGACTATTTGTATAAATTAAAAGGAGCTAGCTGACGGTCAGGCTTCTAATTTAGCACACAATGAGGGACTGACTGTCATTTTCTCTGGAGACTAGGAAAGCACATAGGAAAGCACTGGGAAGGGCACCTTCCTTGCCTTTTCCCTACACCCTGGAGAAGGAAGTGGGCCTAGAACAGAGGATGCATCATATGTAAGGGCTTCCTAGGTGGCAGTAGTAGTACAGAACTCATCTACCAATGCAGGAGACGTAAGAGACATAGGTTCGATCCCTGGGTCTCGAAGATCCACTGGAGGAGGGCATGGCAACCCACTCCACTATTCTTGCCTGGAGAATCCCATGGACAGAGGAGCCTGGTGAGCTACAGTCCATAGTATAGCTAAGAGTTGGACATGACTAGAGCAATTTAGCACAAACGATGGCAAAGAATGTGAAGATAACACACTGGAATTAAGACTCTTTACTTGTCTCTCTGTTCCCCAAGAAGATGAAGAGCTAAACAGAATTTAGAAGTCTCCACCTCAGAAGGAAGTAAGATCAGTACTAGTAAAACCAGTCACTGATTTAGACGACTGTCTTGAGGAAGAACAGGGAATTCAAAGGAAAACACATGAAAGTAATTAGACATAAAGTGATGGGTATGAAATAATATATACGTATCATCCAAATTGTAGTACTGAAGAACAAAAGAAGAGTAAGCAGAATGAAAAAATACTGAGTGTAATAGAAAACCATTTTGTAAAATAAGATAAGAATCAGGAGGATGAAAGGATTTACATACATGAGCAAAAAAATTTAATAGTAAGTCATTGAAAACAGAAACATACTGAAGCTATTGCACTTCAAAGGAAAAAGTCTATAAGTAATTAGGCAGAAACAGAATCTTCAAAAGAAAAAAAATCGAGCTAAACCCATTCTTTTCAGCAACATTAAATGACAGGAGACAATAGAGCAATACCTACAGACTGAGGAGAAAAATATGTCATCATTGTTTCTTGTATCATTCAACTTTTCTGGTCTGTCTTATAATCAGTCTTTGTAATAAATTCTTCATAAATTTTTTAGAAAAACAAAAGTACTCCCTCTGGGGACCCATGGAATATTTTTTAATGAGAATGGAGTTATGTACTAAAGGAAGCTTCAATACAACTTAATAGAAATGGAACAAAACAAATTTTATGAGCAGAATGCTGTAAAATTAAAAATCCGTAACAGAGGTAGCAATTAAAGACCCAGATACTTAAAGCTTTTAAGGATAAATTATTCTATACAACTATGGCATGAAAATATTTCTTGTCATATTAGTAAACAAAAAATGTTACAGCCATCTACAATTTTTGGCCTCCAAAAGTGAATTTAAGTGAAAGTCACTCATTTGTGTCTGTTTGTGACCCTATGGACTGTAGCTCACCAGGCTCCTCTGCCTGTGGGATTTCCCAGGCAAGAAATCTGGAGTGGGTTGCCATTCCCTTATTCAGGGTATCTTCCCAACCCAGGGATTAAATTTACAGGCAAATTCTTTATCATCTGAGCCACTAACATGAATGAGGCCTCCTAAAACTTCAATCTAGCAGATGCTGCCACCTCCTACAGTGATTGCTGAGGGGCCCAGGGAATGCAAGAAGCAAGGTGAACAAGGAAACAGGATTGGTTCCAGATAGCTGATGTGCATACAAAAGGAATGAATTCAGTGAGCCCAGAGGTTTGCATCTTCCTTTACACAGCACGCTAACTTCCTTAACTTGATACCTGATCTTTCATGTTCAAACTGCCTGCTCCTTTTTTAGCAAACCTGTATAGAGCCTGACTTTCCCTCCTGCCTTCTTGGGAGCCAGTTTTCTCAGAAAAAAATACTGAGTGTAATAGAAAACCATTTTGTAAAATAAGATAAGAATCAGGAGGATGAAAGGATTTACATACATGAGCAAAAAAATTTAATAGTAAGTCATTGAAAACAGAAACATACTGAAGCTATTGCACTTCAAAGGAAAAAGTCTATAAGTAATTAGGCAGAAACAGAATCTTCAAAAGAAAAAAAATCGAGCTAAACCCATTCTTTTCAGCAACATTAAATGACAGGAGACAATAGAGCAATACCTACAGACTGAGGAGAAAAATATGTCATCATTGTTTCTTGTATCATTCAACTTTTCTGGTCTGTCTTATAATCAGTCTTTGTAATAAATTCTTCATAAATTTTTTAGAAAAACAAAAGTACTCCCTCTGGGGACCCATGGAATATTTTTTAATGAGAATGGAGTTATGTACTAAAGGAAGCTTCAATACAACTTAATAGAAATGGAACAAAACAAATTTTATGAGCAGAATGCTGTAAAATTAAAAATCCGTAACAGAGGTAGCAATTAAAGACCCAGATACTTAAAGCTTTTAAGGATAAATTATTCTATACAACTATGGCATGAAAATATTTCTTGTCATATTAGTAAACAAAAAATGTTACAGCCATCTACAATTTTTGGCCTCCAAAAGTGAATTTAAGTGAAAGTCACTCATTTGTGTCTGTTTGTGACCCTATGGACTGTAGCTCACCAGGCTCCTCTGCCTGTGGGATTTCCCAGGCAAGAAATCTGGAGTGGGTTGCCATTCCCTTATTCAGGGTATCTTCCCAACCCAGGGATTAAATTTACAGGCAAATTCTTTATCATCTGAGCCACTAACATGAATGAGGCCTCCTAAAACTTCAATCTAGCAGATGCTGCCACCTCCTACAGTGATTGCTGAGGGGCCCAGGGAATGCAAGAAGCAAGGTGAACAAGGAAACAGGATTGGTTCCAGATAGCTGATGTGCATACAAAAGGAATGAATTCAGTGAGCCCAGAGGTTTGCATCTTCCTTTACACAGCACGCTAACTTCCTTAACTTGATACCTGATCTTTCATGTTCAAACTGCCTGCTCCTTTTTTAGCAAACCTGTATAGAGCCTGACTTTCCCTCCTGCCTTCTTGGAGCAGTTTTCTCAGAGCTACTGAGATTGTGTCTCCCTGACATGGAGTCCTAAACATTCCAACCAAGTAAAATAACTCTCTACATTCAGGTTGTGACTGTTATTTTTTAGCTGACACAACTCTTGAGTCAAGAGTGAATCAAAGTGCAAAGAAGAGCAATTGGAAATAAGCAGAAAAGCAACATTTACTAAGTGACTAACATTGTTAGTCACTTAGTCATGTCCAACTCTCGGCAACCGCATGGTCTGTAGCCCAGTAGGCTGCTCTGTCCGTGGAATTCTCCAGGCAAGAATACTGGAGTGGATTCCCATTTCCTTCTCCGGGCTATCTTCCCAATCCAGGGATCTAACCCAGGTTTCATGCAATGCAGGCAGATTCTTTACAGTCTGAGCCACCAAACCCAAAGGGGAAACTCACATTGTACCACAAGGAAAATCTATAGCCTATATTGTTCACCAAACAAAATTTAACCATTACACTTGAATTGGAAAATAACAAAATATACATAAAGACAACATACAGTAAGTTTTAAATGAAGAGATATACTCAATGACCTGGATGAAGTTTTGAAAACATATTGCGCAAAATAAGCTCACTGTAATATTCACTTATTAGAAGTTCAAGAATACTCCATTCCAATTTATGATAATAGCAATTTAGAAGAATAATCACCTCCTGGAAAGCGGCGAGGTCATTTTCAGAGACAAGAGGGACAAAAGAACTCTGCAGGGTGATGAAAAGTTCTAGAACTTAGCCTGTGGAGTAGTTACATGGGTGTATACAAAGGTAAACACTAATTGGATTTAAGATGTGTGCATGTCACAGTGATAAATAATATAGTAACTTAAAGCAATTTTAATAAGAAATAATAATTAATAAATTAGATAAAAATAAAGCAGAATTGATCAAGAAAAGCTCATCTTTTAGGGGAGTGGGTAAATAAATGAACTAGATAAACCACTTCAATACCAAAGAGTCTTGAAAGGGAGAAAATAAAAACAAAAAATCACTACAAATTTAAGAATGAGAAAAGCAAAGTTATAAGATAAAATAATTTTAAAAGAACAGCTTGCACATTTTATTTCTTAAAATGTGAAAACCTCAAAAATAGAAAGCTTGAAACAAAACCATGAAAGAAGTTCCAAAGTTTTCAACAAGCTAATCCTCACAAAAACATTGATCTCAGACAAGGTCATCAGTGAACTATATCAAGCACTAAAGCTAGGACGATTATCATTTTATTTATACTGTTTTTGAGTAAAAATGGTAGATTAGAGCTAGATCAGAGATGTTCCATGCCCTCACCCGCAAAATGAAGGGAAAAATAGAGAAAACTAATAAACATGCACATATTAACACACACAAACAAGTCAAATATAGTGTTCAAATTTCTGCCAGGAATATCTAAAAGCCCATTTCCTTCTCCGGGCTATCTTCCCAATCCAGGGATCTAACCCAGGTTTCATGCAATGCAGGCAGATTCTTTACAGTCTGAGCCACCAAACCCAAAGGGGAAACTCACATTGTACCACAAGGAAAATCTATAGCCTATATTGTTCACCAAACAAAATTTAACCATTACACTTGAATTGGAAAATAACAAAATATACATAAAGACAACATACAGTAAGTTTTAAATGAAGAGATATACTCAATGACCTGGATGAAGTTTTGAAAACATATTGCGCAAAATAAGCTCACTGTAATATTCACTTATTAGAAGTTCAAGAATACTCCATTCCAATTTATGATAATAGCAATTTAGAAGAATAATCACCTCCTGGAAAGCGGCGAGGTCATTTTCAGAGACAAGAGGGACAAAAGAACTCTGCAGGGTGATGAAAAGTTCTAGAACTTAGCCTGTGGAGTAGTTACATGGGTGTATACAAAGGTAAACACTAATTGGATTTAAGATGTGTGCATGTCACAGTGATAAATAATATAGTAACTTAAAGCAATTTTAATAAGAAATAATAATTAATAAATTAGATAAAAATAAAGCAGAATTGATCAAGAAAAGCTCATCTTTTAGGGGAGTGGGTAAATAAATGAACTAGATAAACCACTTCAATACCAAAGAGTCTTGAAAGGGAGAAAATAAAAACAAAAAATCACTACAAATTTAAGAATGAGAAAAGCAAAGTTATAAGATAAAATAATTTTAAAAGAACAGCTTGCACATTTTATTTCTTAAAATGTGAAAACCTCAAAAATAGAAAGCTTGAAACAAAACCATGAAAGAAGTTCCAAAGTTTTCAACAAGCTAATCCTCACAAAAACATTGATCTCAGACAAGGTCATCAGTGAACTATATCAAGCACTAAAGCTAGGACGATTATCATTTTATTTATACTGTTTTTGAGTAAAAATGGTAGATTAGAGCTAGATCAGAGATGTTCCATGCCCTCACCCGCAAAATGAAGGAAAAACATAGAGAAAACTAATAAACATGCACATATTAACACACACAAACAAGTCAAATATAGTGTTCAAATTTCTGCCAGGAATATCTAGAAAAAAAAGGCAAAGATTCTGGTATAGCGTGCATGACATAGTTTGACTTTTCACCGTATCACAAAAGGTACAAGGGAAAGCTAAGGGAAAACACACTAAGAATTCTCACTAAGACCCCAATTCAAAGAGAAGTAAACTCAGAGACCAAAAATATGTCCCTGGAAAGACTTTGACAGACAAATTCTGAAGGGGGTTAAACTCCTTGCCAACTTTCTATAGGTTTCCAATGAGGTGGGAGGAATAGCCCTTGTACTCTCTATAGACCAGGAGGAAAGCAAAGAGAGAAAAGAATCAATCAGTTCACCTCAGATCTGATTATTTCCCCCAAACAAGCTCTTAATAGGATTAAAAACAAAGAAGAAAAGTAATGGCCTGAGATCCTCTGATAGTAAGCCAGGAGACAAAGGAACAAGAAGGGCTGCAGCCAAGTTCTTATCATCCACCTCATACCCTACCAAAGGGGAGAAAATCCATAGTAACTAAGGTTGCATTTAAGCAAATAAAATTATAGGACACCCAATTATACTTGGATACCATTATACTAAAAAAAGTACTCACTGTTTGTCAGAAATTCAAATTTAACTGGGAGTCATGGATGGTATCTAATAGAACCAAAATCAGGGAGGTCCCCTTATTATTTCCCTTTTGCCAGCAGACAGAGTAGGAATGGCTTTGAGGAGAAGATGGGTGACTAAAGATGAAGTGAACCCAAGAGATCCTCCTCTCTAACAGAAACTCTATGGTACCATTAGAAAATAATAATAAAATGAAATTTAAAATATAGGTTGTTCTTAGACTTCTCTGTAGAAGTATTCACTGCTAGAAGATATTAATATATGCAAATCTGAGAGAATGTGAAAAATCAAGAACCTATCTAACCAAGAGCTTGATGAATTATAATGTTTTCAACATAAAAGAATTCAGGCACCCACAAGACTTCCTCACAAATTGTACTGAATAATGGAAACAAGGCAACTGAGAAGAATAAAGACAGCTTGTTAAAACTAGAAATCATGAGTAAAGAACAGAAAGCAAGCAAAAAAAAATGTAACTTAAGAAAAATTTGGGCTTCCCTGATGGCTCAGATGGTAAAGAATCCTCTGCAGTTCATGAGACCTGGGTTCAATTCCTGGAGCAAGAAGATCCCCTGGAGAAGGAAATGGCTACCCACTCAAGTATTCTTGCCTGGAGAATTCTACAGACAAAGCAGCCTGGTGGGCTACAGTTCCTGGGAGTCACAAAGAGTCGAACATGACTGAGTGACTTTATCACAAATCTAATGAATGCTAATGACATGAAAGTCAGGAATTATTAAAATGTACTAATGAATATTCCCTAAAAGTTGAGTAAAGGTAAGTAAAAAGTAAGCAATGAATGTAATAAACAAAGTATCCTTCTTTATAGAATTGTTTTTCTTAAATTATTGAGCCACCTTTCATAAATTAATATTTTATGATAAAAATGTATCAAAATTTCTGAAATATATCATGTGGGCTATTTTCAATAATTTGCTTTTAATATGTTAAAATCAAGAAAAACTAATTTTTTATTTTTATTTAAAACAAATATTAGTAAAATTTAATAAAAATAGAATTTAGTATTACATTTACAAAATTAATTTCATCTAACATTCTATGCATTCAATAAATAGGTATCATTATTGGAGCACCTACTATATTACAAGTACACTGCTTTGTGTACACACACAAACACACAAACGCATTAAAAATATCCAGCATCATGTCCATCCAATAGTAATGATAGCTATTTTTTAAATAATAGAATTTGAAGTTAGTCTTAATTTTGTTTCAATTTTACTTTTAAATACTCTTAGGAAATGGGAATCACTTTCATAAAAACAACAAATTATCACAGGACATGAAGACTGAGGAAAATGACATTTAATTTTAAAAGTCAATATAACACATATCAGAACCTAACCAAAAGCTTGATGAATTATAATGTTTTCAACATAAAAGAATTCAGGCACCCACAAGACTTCCTCACAAATTGTACTGAATAATGGAAACAAGGCAACTGAGAAGAATAAAGACAGCTTGTTAAAACTAGAAATCATGAGTAAAGAACAGAAAGCAAGCAAAAAAATGTAACTTAAGAAAAATTTGGGCTTCCCTGATGGCTCAGATGGTAAAGAATCCTCTGCAGTTCATGAGACCTGGGTTCAATTCCTGGAGCAAGAAGATCCCCTGGAGAAGGAAATGGCTACCCACTCAAGTATTCTTGCCTGGAGAATTCTACAGACAAAGCAGCCTGGTGGGCTACAGTTCCTGGGAGTCACAAAGAGTCGAACATGACTGAGTGACTTTATCACAAATCTAATGAATGCTAATGACATGAAAGTCAGGAATTATTAAAATGTACTAATGAATATTCCCTAAAAGTTGAGTAAAGGTAAGTAAAAAGTAAGCAATGAATGTAATAAACAAAGTATCCTTCTTTATAGAATTGTTTTTCTTAAATTATTGAGCCACCTTTCATAAATTAATATTTTATGATAAAAATGTATCAAAATTTCTGAAATATATCATGTGGGCTATTTTCAATAATTTGCTTTTAATATGTTAAAATCAAGAAAAACTAATTTTTTATTTTTATTTAAAACAAATATTAGTAAAATTTAATAAAAATAGAATTTAGTATTACATTTACAAAATTAATTTCATCTAACATTCTATGCATTCAATAAATAGGTATCATTATTGGAGCACCTACTATATTACAAGTACACTGCTTTGTGTACACACACAAACACACAAACGCATTAAAAATATCCAGCATCATGTCCATCCAATAGTAATGATAGCTATTTTTTAAATAATAGAATTTGAAGTTAGTCTTAATTTTGTTTCAATTTTACTTTTAAATACTCTTAGGAAATGGGAATCACTTTCATAAAAACAACAAATTATCACAGGACATGAAGACTGAGGAAAATGACATTTAATTTTAAAAAGTCAATATAACACATATCAGAACCTAACCAAAAAAATGCTTGAAAATGGAAAAGCATGCAAATTTCACTTATGAATATTTAAGCATAAATCCCAACTAAAATACAAACATATAGAGCTACATAGTTCAATGAAAGAATAATACACTACAAGAATGACAAAATAGTACATATTAATATATTTATCATAGTAAGTTTAAAAGAGATAAATCATAAAATCTTGTTAGATGCTAAAAGACATTTTATAAAATGCATAATTACTCCAAATAACAATGAATAATAAGCTAGTAAGAAATTTATAATTTTTCAAACTAATAAAACTGGAGGAAAATCAACAAAGTCAGATGGTTCAAAATAGTGAAGACATTATTCCAGGAAGGGAGTGACCCACTCTGTTGAATGTTGCTAAGTTTCATGTAAAATAAACAGTAAAAAAGTTTCATTGGATTTGGAGTGGAAATCACTGGTAATCCTGATAAAAACTGTTTTCTTGACATAGTAAGGATAAAATTTTTATTGAAGTGTTCAAGCAATAATGAAAAAGGAAAAGGTTGAGGTAAGTATGAACAATCCCTGGAAGAGGTCTACTATGGAGAGAAAGAGAAAAATAGGGTCATTTCTAAAAGCAGGGGTGGGCTCAAAGGAACAGTTCCAAGAGGAATATCTGTGAGTTGCAACAGGGTAGCCGGCCTGAAGAAATAACAGTAACAGCTCTTCCTTTGTAAAAAATAAAAAATAAAAATAAAAGGGAGCAAGGGTAGAGCATGAAGGTATAGCACAGTTTGGAAGATTCAAAGATGCAAAGAGGAGAGAGTTCTATGGTTGTTATTTTCTCACTGAGAAAAGAATCAAAATCATTGGTTTGAGTAAGAAATAGTAAAAAAAAAAAAAACATTAAAAATTGAGGTGGGCATTTCAGATGAAAAACAGTCCTATGGGATGATGGAACAGTGACAGAGGGAAAAGGGAATTAATTAGGATCACTAGACTGGGTTCAGGACGAACCTGGGATTTACGGTCATAAATTCAAAGTAAGGCCAGTCAATGATGAGATGCTCTCAGGTTTATTCAGTCTGAGGGGGAGATGCAGAATGAGTGGAGTGGATTCTAGCAGGATCAGGCCTTTTCTAGGTGAGTACAATGAAGAAAGAGGCCTGGAAGTCAAAGGTACGTGCAAAAAGTGATTGAGGTGACGTATATGGAGAGCCAAGCTGAACAAGAGGGTAGAGAAGACAAGATGAAGCACTTGGATTTCACCTGAACTAATTTCCCACCCTACTCATCTAGGAAATTTGCATATCCTCTGGAAAGACAGAAACTGTAGTCATAGTCTAAATCATTCAGTTCAGTTACTCAGACGTGTCTGACTCTTTGCAATCCCATGGATTGCAGCACACCAGGATTCCCTGTCCTTCACTATCTCCCAGAGTTGCTCAGAATCATGTCCATTGAGCAGGTGATGCCATCCAACCATCTGACCCTCTGTCATCCCCTTCTCTTCCTTCCTTCTATTCTTCCCAGCATCAGGGGCTTTTCCAATGAAGTACTGGAGCTTCAGATTCAGCATCAGTTCTTCCAGTGAATATCCACTGATTGATTTCCTGTAGGACTAACTAGTTTGATCCTCTTGCAGTCCAAGGGACTCTTAAGAGCCTTCTCCGACACCACAGTCCAAAGGCATTAATTCTTCAGCACTCAGTCTTCTTTATGGTACAACTCTCATATCCATACATGACTACTAAATAGGCATCTTATTAACTCTTCTAACATCTTCTAAATAACCTGTTGCAACACAGACTATAAAGAATGAACCTGCAATGCATGAGACACAGGAGATCTCCAGGTCAAAAAGATCCTCTGGAGAAAGGAATGGCTATCCACTCCAGTATTCTTGCCTGGAGAATTCCATGGACAGAGGACCCTGGAGGGCTACAGTTCAGAGATGAAAAGAGCAGGACACAACTGAGGGGCTAACACTTTCACTTTTCAACCTGTTGCAACTAACCCTAAGTGACCAGAGAGATAATGTTCTCCTGTGATGTAAGTAACAGTTAATTGGTTTTAAATAACCAAAACAGATCCTAGATATTTTAGTCACAGAAGGTACGCTGATCCACCCAAACCCAGGAAGGACATCAAGCAGAGCAGCTCCAGCATCACTGTCCAAAAAAGCTCATGGAGGCTATACCATTAGTGGAGTGGATTCTAGCAGGATCAGGCCTTTTCTAGGTGAGTACAATGAAGAAAGAGGCCTGGAAGTCAAAGGTACGTGCAAAAAGTGATTGAGGTGACGTATATGGAGAGCCAAGCTGAACAAGAGGGTAGAGAAGACAAGATGAAGCACTTGGATTTCACCTGAACTAATTTCCCACCCTACTCATCTAGGAAATTTGCATATCCTCTGGAAAGACAGAAACTGTAGTCATAGTCTAAATCATTCAGTTCAGTTACTCAGACGTGTCTGACTCTTTGCAATCCCATGGATTGCAGCACACCAGGATTCCCTGTCCTTCACTATCTCCCAGAGTTGCTCAGAATCATGTCCATTGAGCAGGTGATGCCATCCAACCATCTGACCCTCTGTCATCCCCTTCTCTTCCTTCCTTCTATTCTTCCCAGCATCAGGGGCTTTTCCAATGAAGTACTGGAGCTTCAGATTCAGCATCAGTTCTTCCAGTGAATATCCACTGATTGATTTCCTGTAGGACTAACTAGTTTGATCCTCTTGCAGTCCAAGGGACTCTTAAGAGCCTTCTCCGACACCACAGTCCAAAGGCATTAATTCTTCAGCACTCAGTCTTCTTTATGGTACAACTCTCATATCCATACATGACTACTAAATAGGCATCTTATTAACTCTTCTAACATCTTCTAAATAACCTGTTGCAACACAGACTATAAAGAATGAACCTGCAATGCATGAGACACAGGAGATCTCCAGGTCAAAAAGATCCTCTGGAGAAAGGAATGGCTATCCACTCCAGTATTCTTGCCTGGAGAATTCCATGGACAGAGGACCCTGGAGGGCTACAGTTCAGAGATGAAAAGAGCAGGACACAACTGAGGGGCTAACACTTTCACTTTTCAACCTGTTGCAACTAACCCTAAGTGACCAGAGAGATAATGTTCTCCTGTGATGTAAGTAACAGTTAATTGGTTTTAAATAACCAAAACAGATCCTAGATATTTTAGTCACAGAAGGTACGCTGATCCACCCAAACCCAGGAAGGACATCAAGCAGAGCAGCTCCAGCATCACTGTCAAAATCTCATAGTCAGTCTCATGGAGGCTATACCATTAGAAAAACAACTTCAACAATGTGCCCCTCCAATCAAGATGCAAACTTCCTTGAGATTAAGCTCATCCTAGCTTCAGTCATGGAGACATCTGTAGACCACATGTGTACAAGGCACTGTGAAAAACAACCCCACTGGACCACGTGGAAGAGGCAAGGGGTAAGTCCACAAAGGAATGTAGGATGAAGAGAATAAGAAACTGTATCAACAGATATCAGTCTACTAAACCCTTTTGGTTTGACCAAACTGCCAGGATGATATATCAGTATGAGGACCAAGATATTTTGCAGCTGTACACTTAGGGGGAATCAGCACCAACAGAAGGGATCCTCAAGCAGCAGGGTGGCTGCAGGAGATTACCAGTCTGGACAGGCAGGGTCCCAGGGCAGGAAAGTAACATCTTTTTCCACTGCAGCCATCTTGGCAGCAACAGCAATGACACAGGCTACTCTAGCAGCAGAAGGGAGCAAAAGGGTCAATCTGTTAGAACACAGAAGATCTTCCCTGGGAACTCGATGAAGTACACAAAGCGTGAGGAAACCTGAAAGTCTGAATTCTACACATCAGTTATGGAACAGCCAGTATGTTAGTGAAATTCAGGAACTGATATTGAGGTACATTTGACTAGGAAAACTTCAAGTGACTCTTAGATCTTTTCTATTCTGCAAGAACAGAAAGGGAAAGAAACTGGATTGAATTCCAAGGTTAGTTATTCATGCAAAGGGCACACTAATGCTAATAACAAGTAGGGAGCAGTTCCCCTTTCCTGTCAGATGCAGACATAAAAGAACAACTGATTCCTTGAATAGAAATGCCACACATAGGGCTCTCCTTACTTAAGTGCGAAGGAAAAAAATCAGGCAATTCTCAAATTCAGATCTTTCCTCACCCACACTTCCTATGGATATAATTTTGCAAAGACATACTGTTTCCACAAGCCAACTCAAAAGGAAGAAGGAGTGGACCCTGCTATGAATTACAAATAGGTTCACATCACTGTCTTCTTCCAGTCATCTCCCTAAACACACACACACACACACTTTTATATGCCTGTAAGACTTAGTCAAAATGAACATCTATAGTAGGATTAAGGGGAAAAAAATTTTAATTTCAAAACCTGCAAATAGGGAACAAATGAAAAGCAAGAGGTCATGCATACACGCAAGTGCACATGCACTCACAGTTTGCCTAAATCATGGGTGTGCTGATCACCAGATTAGAGGATGATGAAAGAAAACAACTTCAGTTCTTTTTTTTAATATCAATTATTTTAACCTCTTTCTTGCTACCTGAGTCCTTAAATCAGTTCTGCAGCTTCTAGTGACACAAGTTCCTATTAGGCAAGCTCTGCTAATTGAAAACTGGGTCAGGACTGTAGGACAGAGCTTCCTACTTCTTTGTTCAAGTTCTGTCTTATTTTTAGAAGGTACAGCAAATAAAATACTCATATTGCAGATGAGATGTTGTTCCAAAGAAGTTACTGGCAAAAGGACGATCCATTGCTTCTAATCTCCACCATGGAACATTTGGGTAGGGCCCGTAGGGAACTCACTTAACTTGGTTATTTATATAATCCATCCTCTATCATCCTTTTCCTCTATGCAAAAATACAGAAGAAAATAATAGAATGGAAAAGGAAGAGATCTCTTTAAGAAAATTAGAGATGCTAAGAGAACATTTCATGCAATGATAGGCACAATAAAGGACAGAAACGGCATGGGCTAACATATTATTAAGAAGAGGTGGCAAGAATACAGAAGAAATATACAAAAAAGATCTTAATGACTCAGATAACCACAATGGTGTGATCAAGCACCTAGAGCCAGACATCCTGGACTGTGAAGTGAGTCTTAGGAAGCATCACTATGAACAAAGCTAGGGGAGGTGATGGAATTCCAGCTGAACTATTTCTAATCCTAAAAGACAACACTATTTTAAAATGCTGCACTCAATATGCCACCAATTGTGGAAAACTCATCAGTGGACACAGGACTGGAAAAGGTCAGTTTTCATTCCAATCCCAAAGAATGGCAACAGTAAAGAATGTTCAAACTACCACACAACTGTACTCATTTCACATGCTAGCAAGGTCATGCTCAAAATCCTTCAAGCTAGGCTTCAATAGTATGTGAACCACAACTTCCAGATGTAAAAATTGGATTTAGAAAAGGCAGAGGAACCAGAGATCAAATTGTTATCATCTTTTGGATCATAGAAAAAACAATGGAATTCCAGAAAAACGTCTATTTCTGCTTCATTGACTATGCTAAAGTCTTTGACTATGCGGATCCCAACAAACTGGGGAAAAATCTTAAAGAGATGGGAATACCAGACCATCTTACCTGCCTCCTGAGAAATCTGTATGCACGTCAAGAAGCAACAATTAGAACTGGATATGGAACAATGGACTGGTTCCAAACTGGGAAAGGAGCATGTATGTATAAGGTTGTATACAGTCATCCAGCTTATTAAACTCAAATACAGAGTACATCACATGAAAACCAGTCTGCATGAAGCAAAAGTTGGAGTCATGATTGCTGGGAGAAATATCAGTAACTTCAGATGCACGAATGACAGCACTCTAATGGCCAAAAGTGAAGAGGAATTAAAGAGCCTTTTGATGAAGGTGAAAGAGGAGAGCAGAAAAGCTGGTTTAACACTCGACATTCAGCAAACAAAGATCATGGCATTCAGTCCCATCACTTTATCATAAACAGATGCAAAAACAATGGAAACAGCAAGAGATTTTATTTTCTTGGGCTTCAAAATCACTGTGGACAGTGACTGCAGCTATGAAATTAAAAAACACTTGCCCCTTGTAAGAAAAGCTATGACAAACGTAAATACTATAGTCATAAGCAGAGACATCACTTTGCCAACAAAAGTCCATTTAGTCAAAGCTATGGTTTTTCCAATACTCGTGTACAGATGTGAGAGTTGGACAACAAAGAAGTATGAGCACCGAAGAAGTGATGCCTTTGAATTATGGTAGCCAGTCTTTGGTTAAAAGGGAGGTGATGGAATTCCAGCTGAACTATTTCTAATCCTAAAAGACAACACTATTTTAAAATGCTGCACTCAATATGCCACCAATTGTGGAAAACTCATCAGTGGACACAGGACTGGAAAAGGTCAGTTTTCATTCCAATCCCAAAGAATGGCAACAGTAAAGAATGTTCAAACTACCACACAACTGTACTCATTTCACATGCTAGCAAGGTCATGCTCAAAATCCTTCAAGCTAGGCTTCAATAGTATGTGAACCACAACTTCCAGATGTAAAAATTGGATTTAGAAAAGGCAGAGGAACCAGAGATCAAATTGTTATCATCTTTTGGATCATAGAAAAAACAATGGAATTCCAGAAAAACGTCTATTTCTGCTTCATTGACTATGCTAAAGTCTTTGACTATGCGGATCCCAACAAACTGGGGAAAAATCTTAAAGAGATGGGAATACCAGACCATCTTACCTGCCTCCTGAGAAATCTGTATGCACGTCAAGAAGCAACAATTAGAACTGGATATGGAACAATGGACTGGTTCCAAACTGGGAAAGGAGCATGTATGTATAAGGTTGTATACAGTCATCCAGCTTATTAAACTCAAATACAGAGTACATCACATGAAAAACCAGTCTGCATGAAGCAAAAGTTGGAGTCATGATTGCTGGGAGAAATATCAGTAACTTCAGATGCACGAATGACAGCACTCTAATGGCCAAAAGTGAAGAGGAATTAAAGAGCCTTTTGATGAAGGTGAAAGAGGAGAGCAGAAAAGCTGGTTTAACACTCGACATTCAGCAAACAAAGATCATGGCATTCAGTCCCATCACTTTATCATAAACAGATGCAAAAACAATGGAAACAGCAAGAGATTTTATTTTCTTGGGCTTCAAAATCACTGTGGACAGTGACTGCAGCTATGAAATTAAAAAACACTTGCCCCTTGTAAGAAAAGCTATGACAAACGTAAATACTATAGTCATAAGCAGAGACATCACTTTGCCAACAAAAGTCCATTTAGTCAAAGCTATGGTTTTTCCAATACTCGTGTACAGATGTGAGAGTTGGACAACAAAGAAGTATGAGCACCGAAGAAGTGATGCCTTTGAATTATGGTACTGGAGAAGACTCTTGAGAATCCCTTGGACATCAAGGTGATAAAACCAGTCAATTCTAAAGGAAATCAACCCTAAATATTCATTGAAAGGACTGATGCTGAAGCTGAAACTGCAATACTTTGGCCACCTTAAGAAGACCATGGCTTCTGCCATGAATACTTTATAGAGGTTCACTTCTCAAACCTTCTATATACCAACCTTCAGAACCCTTGAGAGACCAAGAAAAGGCACGTTTAAAGATGAAAATTATAATGTAAATCACCTGAAAGCCTAAGGGTTTTCTCAGTGAGAGGAAAAAAAAGGTAAATCATCATGTTCAAAAATTCTGGGAAAAAAAGAAACAATGAAAAATATTCTACACGTTTTATATTGTTTTGCATTTACTGCTATGGCTTTAAGTGCTAAACAACTTTAGGATAATATCTTCAATAAAAGTACATTTAGCCCCTGAGAGCACCAATAACATATATATATGTGTGTGTATGTGTATATAAAAGCAACATCTCATAAGAAATATACATAAGAAATATACAGTTCCATTAGAACTGCACATTCTTTGAGTCTTTTATGCTTTCCAGCAGGATTTTGAAATGCCTTTATATCGTGGGGCTGTTATTGCTTGTCATTTTCCCAAATAAAGCTTCACTATCTCATAATTATTACTCAGAGGTTTGATGGACCCACATGGAACTTGTTGTATTCTAACACAAAAATAAGAATCTCATTTTAAATCGCCAATAAATACAAATACAAAACTTTGCATTGTACAATACAAAAATACCTTTTCACAAAAAAATACAAAAGAGACAAGGGTTGCTAGGCAACCACCCAGCAAGCCTTAGCATTCAATATAACAAAAAAGAACACTGTACTGCTACCACCTAAAGGTTCATGCTTAAAGCAAGGAAAGAAAACTGACAGTAAGGAATTGAAACAGAACTCAGAAACACTTCCATTCTCAAAAAACTGTATTGAGCATGTTTTACCAAGTTTAATGTACTAATTTACCAAAAAAAGGTAAATAAGCACAATAAACCTTATTTGGATTGTGTTTCAACTTTTGAAATTCAGCTACCGTTTGCCGCACGACTCTAAGTGCTATTTTCTGTGCACCCTAAAGTTTATATTACACACAAGCTTTTCTTTAAACAAGGTCAATGGAAGGAGAAATACCTCTAAGAGGAATTTTCCTGTGGTGGTCTCCCAACTTGGTATCCTGTCTTTAACGGACCCCTGACTCCTAGACATCCACCAACTGAGGCTGACTTTAGAAAATTGAATTATTTCAATAATCCAATATATTTGTGAGAATTAGTTCAAGTGTCTCATGTCCTGTGATATTTCTGACCCTTCAAAGAGGCCAGCTGTGAGAGAAGTCTGAACTTCAAAGGTATTTCAAAGGGTTGAATTCCAGACAGAGCAGACCGTGGATGAGGAGAACAGAGCTTACCAGACCACCACCCACTATTCCATCAAAAGCCCAGTGCTTGGGGGTATAAGGATTACACTCCTCTAGATCCACTGTACAGAGCAGTGTATAATGACATGAATAGTCTAGAGACAACCTGCCTAGTTTAAGTTCTGGATGTATACTTACTAGCCTTGTGACTTCTGACAAGATGCTTACTCCCTAACCATTAGTTTCCTCATCAGCAAAAAGGGAGGAAAAGCTTATGATATTCAAGTGATAATTGAAATAATGTACCTAAATCCTTTTGCACAATTATTGACATGATACAGGTATACAATAAATATTCATAATATTGATATTTTTATGAAGGTCAATCACAAATAACATTCAATCTCATTTATTTAACTAAATATTCTCAGGGTGCTTTTTAAATAAATACCTGATGTGGTAGTATTTTGTTTCAGCACTCAATGTAATGTGGGAATAAATGGCAGGGGCAAGAACACAGAAGCAGCATATGGTCAATATGGCAAGTGACCATTAAATGGAGACACGTATCTTTTATCATCCTGTACAACTTGGGGCCCTGTTATTAAGAAACAGTGAAGAGATAAATGAACCCCAAAACAGGATGACCTACATATCTTGGTCCTATCTGAGTTCCTGCATTTATATAAAAGGTTCTATTGGACAAAATCCATTCTCAAAAACTGTATTGAGCATGTTTTACCAAGTTTAATGTACTAATTTACCAAAAGGTAAATAAGCACAATAAACCTTATTTGGATTGTGTTTCAACTTTGAAATTCAGCTACCGTTTGCCACGACTCTAAGTGCTATTTTCTGTGCACCCTAAAGTTTATATTACACACAAGCTTTTCTTTAAACAAGGTCAATGGAAGGAGAAATACCTCTAAGAGGAATTTTCCTGTGGTGGTCTCCCAACTTGGTATCCTGTCTTTAACGGACCCCTGACTCCTAGACATCCACCAACTGAGGCTGACTTTAGAAAATTGAATTATTTCAATAATCCAATATATTTGTGAGAATTAGTTCAAGTGTCTCATGTCCTGTGATATTTCTGACCCTTCAAAGAGGCCAGCTGTGAGAGAAGTCTGAACTTCAAAGGTATTTCAAAGGGTTGAATTCCAGACAGAGCAGACCGTGGATGAGGAGAACAGAGCTTACCAGACCACCACCCACTATTCCATCAAAAGCCCAGTGCTTGGGGGTATAAGGATTACACTCCTCTAGATCCACTGTACAGAGCAGTGTATAATGACATGAATAGTCTAGAGACAACCTGCCTAGTTTAAGTTCTGGATGTATACTTACTAGCCTTGTGACTTCTGACAAGATGCTTACTCCCTAACCATTAGTTTCCTCATCAGCAAAAAGGGAGGAAAAGCTTATGATATTCAAGTGATAATTGAAATAATGTACCTAAATCCTTTTGCACAATTATTGACATGATACAGGTATACAATAAATATTCATAATATTGATATTTTTATGAAGGTCAATCACAAATAACATTCAATCTCATTTATTTAACTAAATATTCTCAGGGTGCTTTTTAAATAAATACCTGATGTGGTAGTATTTTGTTTCAGCACTCAATGTAATGTGGGAATAAATGGCAGGGGCAAGAACACAGAAGCAGCATATGGTCAATATGGCAAGTGACCATTAAATGGAGACACGTATCTTTTATCATCCTGTACAACTTGGGGCCCTGTTATTAAGAAACAGTGAAGAGATAAATGAACCCCAAAACAGGATGACCTACATATCTTGGTCCTATCTGAGTTCCCTGCATTTATATAAAAAGCTGCAACGAATTATGTATACTTAGGTCACCATGGAATTTCAGATCTCTGGGCTATTACCTAACAGAAAACTTCATCTATGGAAAATCAAGAACTACATGGAGCTGGAGGTGTCTCTAAGGGCTCAGCCACAGGAGCCCAAACATCCCACCTCCAGCTGTGAGACCATTCTGTGCTCTCTGGGCTTCTTCAAGCTCTTCCTTGTGTGCTCACAACAGCTTTTTTTTTTTTTTTTTTTGACTTTCTGATTTTTTTGGCAGTGCCACGTGGCATGTCGATCTTAGTTCCCCGACCATGTATCAAACCTTCACCCTCTGCATTGGAGACGCAGACTCTTAACCACTGGAGCAAAGTCCCATACAGCTTCTGTTTTATGACATTAACTTCCACACACCTCAAGATGGCCATGCTGCCTCCTTCTTCACAATGACTTTCCCTTTCTTCCATGGCCAATGACAATGCGCACTATGTTACCTACTTTAAATCCCGAAACAGAGATTCTGATTGCCAGCAAAAAGGTGAAAAGCACTGTAATGGACAAACACTAGGATGCGTCACCCAGAAATTCTTCAAAAACAAGGGATTTTTTGCCCTAGCCACAGTGAGTGCTGAGAGACATCCCCCAGACATCTGATCCCACGGAGATGCCCAGACTGTCTCAGCTAAACAGAGTCACTTCATCCAAGGCACTGTCCCCTTCCTGGGAAGCTGGAACTTGGTGAGGATAAAGGCCTAGTCCTCTTGTCCTGATATGGGACATCTCTGAAGGGTCACTCCAGGTCCAGAACTCCCTAGAATATCTGCTGGCCTCTGCACAGAGACTGCATCACCATTCAACTGCTCCCTCTGCCCACTCCTGATTCCTTCCCTCCCTTCCTCCCCTCCCCCTCTCTTTCCCCTCCTCTTCTCCAGATGTAGATTTTAGAGCTCTCCTGGAGCACCTCCCTAAACACTGAGTATATCTCTGAGTCTGCTTCATGTGAAACCAACTAGTAAAGTGAGCATAATTCATAAACTGCATACACTGAATCTTCAAGTCATACCACTTAGATTGTCAACAGCCAGCTGAAGTACTGACTGCCCTAGATTAAGTGCCCACTCCTGATCCAATAAGCTGTGACTCAATGATCAAGAAGATACGGTCGTATGTAGGAAAGACAATTTTCAGAGTAGCAGGAGCTCTGGGATAGGGTGTAGATGCTAGAGGGTGACAGGGTTGACTTTCTCTGATCAATTCCAGGCTAGATCCATGGATCTGTCCCTCTCTATAATTCGCAGAATTCAGTCGGAGTCCTTTTCACAGCTATCACCACTCTCTCTTCTTCTCGGAGATCCTTCCCCATGCAAGAATTTCCAGAATGAAAACATCTCCACTTTATTCTACCTAAAAATATTCACTTTTGAGATTGACGGGGTTTACTGTTAACCATGACAGGAAAACAGAAAGGAGACGTGTAAAATAGAAAACATAATTAATACGTTAAGAAGAGTTGTTAAAGAGATTTTCAGAAATACACGCTTGTGCTATTGCACTAATTAAAGACACTTCCTGATACTTCTTATAAAATTTTTAAAAATCCATTGCTCCTCACATTAGTAATGACTGTATCTTTGTTAAGAACAAAGACTTTATCATTCTGTTTAAATGATGTGTGCTCATTATGAAAATTAAAGTGGTACAGAAAAGTCTAACAGAAAGAAAAAAATTGCCTAAAATCCTACAACCCATAAATAGCCATAATCAACACTATGTGAATATTATTCTAGTTGCCTATTCATACATCCAGGAAGGCTGACTGGCTTTTATTAAAATGGGATCATAATAAGCATATTATTTTAACTTTAAAAATATTTTAAATTTTATGTAACCAAAAATAAATAAACTTGAAGCAAAACTGAAGTGTTCCTGAATATTAAATATTTCTCCACTATTAGAAGTATTTTTTTTAATCTCTTAGGTCAAACAGTGATTGTGAAAAGCTTTAACATGAAATAATTTCAATATATATTTCAACTTAAGATGCTTCCAATGGACTGACTTCCAACTAGAAAAATGTGAAGGGTGGAAGCAGATCATAGCACCTTCTGTTTCCCTCTTCTCTTTGGTTACGATTATATCATTATTTATACATTATCAAGTATAGCAAAAACTCCTTTATTTTGCCCAATCTCCATTTTCCCTTTTTTCAGTTATAATACAATCTTGAGTTGAGTATAAAAAAAAAATATCCCTGCTAAAGATTACATTTCCCTGCCCACTTTTCAGGTAGGTGTTGCCATCTGACCAAATTCTGGGCAACAAAATGTTGGAAAAGTGACAGAAGGAGACTGGCCCTGCCTAGATCTCTTTTCCTCAGGCCACAACACAAACACAACAGTGGCTGAGTGTCCATGTGGAAGAATGAGGCGAGAGCCACAGGCTGATGATCACAGAACAATAAAGTAGAAGCCTGGGACCCTCAGCCCCAAATCAGGCCTAGATTGTCTACCCAGAATTTCATAGGAATGAAATAACATTTCTATTTTATTTAAGTCAATTCATTTTAAGGTTTCTTATAATATCAGTTCAGTTTGCTAGTTCAGTTGTGTTTGACTCTTTGTGACCCCATGGACTGCAGCATGCTAGGCTTCCCTGTCCTTCACCATCTCCTGGAGTTTGCTCATACTCATGTCCACTGAATCTGTGATATCATCCAATCATCTTGTCCTCTTCTGTCCCCTTCTCCTGCCTTCTATTTTTCCCAACATCAGGATCATTTCCAATTAGTTGGCTCTTCGCATCAGATGACCAAAGTATTGGAGCTTCAGTTTTCAGCATCAGTCCTTCCAATGAATATTCAGGGCTGATTTCCTTTAGGATTGACTGGTTTGATCTTCTTGCAGTCCAATCGACTCTCAAGAGTCTTCTCCAGCACCAGAGTTCAAAACCATCCATTCTTTGTTGCTCAACCTTCTTTGTGGCCCAACTCCCATACCCATAAATGACTACTGGAAAAACCATAGGTTTGACTATATGGACCTTTACTGACAAACTGATGTTTCTGCTTTGTAATACACTGTCTAGGTTTGTCATAACTTTTCTTCCAAGGAGCAAGAACCTTTTAATTTCATGGTTGAGTCACCTGAAATCATTATATACGATTAGCCAAAAAGTTTGCTTGTTTTTTCTATAGTATCTTACAGAAAAAAACCAAAGTGTTTGGCAATCCCAATATATTCTAACTACATTCTAGCTAATATGGCAATCAATCCATCAACAGACTATACAATTATTGTCTATCCTTAAACCATAATTCCTAAGGTTAATTTGTCTTAATTCCATACTCAAAGGCAGTCGATGTTAACTACGATATCCTTTTACTGTGGTGTCTCCATCCCACATTCTGGGATATTTCTTTCTTTCTTTGTCTTTATTTGATTGGTTGATTGATTTGGTAGTATATTAGTTTTCTGTTGCTACTATAACAAATTAACAACCACTTAGAGCTTAAAATGACACAAATTTCGTACATCAGAAGCACAAAACGGGTTTCAGTGGGCTAAAATCAAGGTTTTGCAGGGCTGCATTCCTTTTGAAGGCTCTAGGAGAGAATCCCATGGATCACTGACTTGTTGTGGTGAAGGAGTTAGTGTAACACAATGAAGCTATGAGCCATGCCATGCACGGCCACCCAAGATGGACATGTCATAGTAGAGCATTTTCCTGGCCACCTGATGCAAACAGCTCACTGGAAAAGAGTGATGCTAGGAAAGATTGAAGGCAGAAGGAGAAGAGAGTGACAAAGGCTGAGATGACTGGATGGCATCATTGATTCAGTGGACATGAACTTGGAGATGGCAAAGGACAGGGAAGCCTGGCATACTACAGCCTATAGGGTCGCAAAAAGTTGGATGCAACTTGGCAATTGAACAACAACAAAAAGGAGAGAATGTATCTCCTTGCCTTCTCCACCTTCTACAAGCTATCTTCATTCCTTGGCTCATCCCTTTTTTCACTAAAGAATAAACTTTCAATTATTTTAGGGCCACCAGGATAACCCAAGATAGTTTTTTCCTCTCAAGATCCTTAATTTAATTGTATTTACAAAGTCCCTTTTGCTATATAAGGTAATACAGTCACAGATTCTGAAGGTACCATGGGGCTTTGTAATACACTGTCTAGGTTTGTCATAACTTTTCTTCCAAGGAGCAAGAACCTTTTAATTTCATGGTTGAGTCACCTGAAATCATTATATACGATTAGCCAAAAGTTTGCTTGTTTTTCTATAGTATCTTACAGAAAAAAACCAAAGTGTTTGGCAATCCCAATATATTCTAACTACATTCTAGCTAATATGGCAATCAATCCATCAACAGACTATACAATTATTGTCTATCCTTAAACCATAATTCCTAAGGTTAATTTGTCTTAATTCCATACTCAAAGGCAGTCGATGTTAACTACGATATCCTTTTACTGTGGTGTCTCCATCCCACATTCTGGGATATTTCTTTCTTTCTTTGTCTTTATTTGATTGGTTGATTGATTTGGTAGTATATTAGTTTTCTGTTGCTACTATAACAAATTAACAACCACTTAGAGCTTAAAATGACACAAATTTCGTACATCAGAAGCACAAAACGGGTTTCAGTGGGCTAAAATCAAGGTTTTGCAGGGCTGCATTCCTTTTGAAGGCTCTAGGAGAGAATCCCATGGATCACTGACTTGTTGTGGTGAAGGAGTTAGTGTAACACAATGAAGCTATGAGCCATGCCATGCACGGCCACCCAAGATGGACATGTCATAGTAGAGCATTTTCCTGGCCACCTGATGCAAACAGCTCACTGGAAAAGAGTGATGCTAGGAAAGATTGAAGGCAGAAGGAGAAGAGAGTGACAAAGGCTGAGATGACTGGATGGCATCATTGATTCAATGGACATGAACTTGGAGATGGCAAAGGACAGGGAAGCCTGGCATACTACAGCCTATAGGGTCGCAAAAAGTTGGATGCAACTTGGCAATTGAACAACAACAAAAAGGAGAGAATGTATCTCCTTGCCTTCTCCACCTTCTACAAGCTATCTTCATTCCTTGGCTCATCCCTTTTTTCACTAAAGAATAAACTTTCAATTATTTTAGGGCCACCAGGATAACCCAAGATAGTTTTTTCCTCTCAAGATCCTTAATTTAATTGTATTTACAAAGTCCCTTTTGCTATATAAGGTAATACAGTCACAGATTCTGAAGGTAAGGATGTGGGTATCTTGGTGTGGGGCCAGAGTAGTATCACCCTTTAGTTTGGTTTAGTTCTATTTCTTTAATCTTATCAAGTTGTTTCTGGAAACAGCTCAGGAGTGCTTTATGGTCTAAAGCATTTGATACACTAGTAAGAGTGTATGTTTCCTTTTCACTTGAAAACATTCGGTCTGAATATTAAAGCCCACTAAGTTTTGAATACGGCACTTGTTGCCATACAAAGCAAACCTTAAAGGCAGCATGTTATTTTTCTGTTTGTAGTTGATGCTCTTTTCCTACTTTGATTTGAGCCTTGTAAGAATTCTCTTTTTATCCCTGAAGTTCAACCTAACCAGGCTATATCTGAATGTCAATTGCTTTTATTATTTTTTATAAACATAGCAGCTTTCTCTAATTTATTTATTCAGTTCTTTATTTCATGAAACTTCTCGTTTTCAATCTCTGAATACATTTTCAGTTCCGTTTGTCAGAGTAGGTATTTCAGGATCCTCAATCATCCTTGCACTGGACTGACTGTCTTTGCCTATCCTCTATGTCTATTATTTACACTTAAGTCCTCAAATATCTTATTCTTTTTCACCTACACTCATTATGGTTATCTTAAGCTTTTTGTCTATATCAGCATTTTTATTTTCACCTATGCTAGTCTGTTCCCTGATGCTTCTAATTTGGTTTGATCCTTAATTTGCATTATTTGATCCACAGTATCCTCATTATTATATCTATCATCCCTTTCCTGAGATAATACATGACTGTCATTTCTATTAAGTTGCTAAAAAACACAGAGCGCTGTGGGAGATTTTCTTTTGTTCTGGGTCATACTATCTCCCAGACTGAATTGATTGTTCTTTCCTTTCAATTTTTGTTCATGCTTGCTTTTATTGTTGCTGGAATTTATTTTCATAGTTGCACTGTCATTTCTTCTCATACTATTCATATTCAATCTGAGCTGCTTTGTCCCAATAATTTTTCTCTGTTACAGTGTGGGTTATGATTTATTTTAACCCTCTCTGCTATAATTTAAGAGCTGGATGTCTTCTGTTCAGTCTTAGGCTGAGTCATAGCAGGTAGGCAGTCGAGTGAGTAAAAGACAAGAAAGAGCTCATCTGATGCGATGAATAGTTTCTTGAAGAATACATAAGCTCTACTCTCTTTTCTGAAAGTGTTCACTCCAACTGTTTGGAGAAGGAGATTGGAGGACCTGAGCTATTCCCACCCAGCAATAATGAACAGTCCTCCCATCTTAGCTGTCAACAGAGGTTGAGAGAGGAGGCTGAAATTCTACCCACATCTGGCAGTAAGAAGATGGTATCCCCCATGAGCACTGTCAGAGAAGTCAGCTAAAACAACAGGTTTTAAAAAAAACTAAAAAGTTTAAATAGGATCTAGAGTCTTGTACTAGATTACCTAAAATATCTAGGTTTCAGTCAAAAATCATACATCATACCAAGAAAAAGAAAAATGTCAAATTTAAAAGCACAATCAACAGATGCTAACTCCAAGATGACAGAAGACTTTAAATTATCTGACAAAGATTTTAAAGCAGCCATCTTTAAAATGCCTCAACAAGCACCTACAAAACACACTTGAAAAGCGAAAAAAAAAAAGCCTCAGCAAATAACAGGAGATACAAAAGAAAAACAAATGAAAAATTTTAACTAAAAAAATCAATAACTAAAATAAAAAATTCAATGAGTAAGCTCAACAACAGACTAAAGAAGACAGAGTAAAGAATCAGTGAACTTAAAGTCAGAAAACAGAAATCGCCCAGTCTGAAAAACAGAGAAAACATAGGCTGAAATAAAATAAATGAACAAAGGCTTAGAGATCTGTGGGACTAAAATAAAATCCAATATTTTTGTCAACAGAAGGAAAATAGAGGATGGAACTGAAAAGTATTCAGAAACAAAATGGATGAAAACTTCCCAAATTTGACACTAATTATTTAAAGCTATATATTCAAGAGGAGCTCAGGGACTGACAAACATGATACATTCAAAGAAATCCTCATTAAGACACATCCTGGTCAAGCTTTTGAAAATTTAAAAAAAAAGAAAAGAAAGAAAAAGTTTTGCAAACAGCAAGAAAGAAATAACACCGTATCTATTAGGGAGAAACAGTTCAGAGGACAGTGGATATCTTATCTTGGAAACTAGAAGGAAAGACAGTTTTCAATTGCTGGGAAAAAAAAGAATTGCCAGAATTTATAATCTGATATTGAGCAAAAAATGTATTTTAGAAATGATGGGGAAATCAGGGTATTCTTAGGTGCATAAAAACCAAGAGAATCTTCTGGAAGCAATGTACCACAAAAAAATGGTTAAAGTTTTCTAAGCAGAAAGGAAACAACTGGACAAGGAAACTTGAAATTTCAGGAGAGAAGAGGGAACATGATAAACAAAAATATGGTTAAAACAACTCCCTTACTCCTCTGAGTTTTCTAAATTATGTGCAATGAGTGAGGCAAAAATTAAACCACTGGTGTGGTTCTAAACATATGTAGAAGAAATATTCCCCAGACAATTATATAATAAATGAGGGAGAGTATACGAACATAAAGAGAAGTAGGTCGTTTATGTTTCACCCAAGTTGATAACATGTGAATACCAGTAGCATGTGATAAATTACACACACACACATATAAATACCTATAGCAACTGCTTTAAAAAGCTATACAAATAGACAAATTCTAAACACCACAGATAAATAAAGACATAATTCTAAAATGTCCAAGTTACCCATGGGAATAAAAGAAAAAGAAAGCACAGAAACAAATAATGGACCAACAAAATAATCACATTTAATGTAAGTTACCTAAATACACCAACTAAAGAGATTGGCAAAGTGGATTTAAAACTATGAACCACTTATATGCCATCTATAAGTAATTCACATTAAATATAATAATCTATGCAAATTGAAAATAGAAGTATGGGAAAATACAGTGTGCAAACATCAATCAAAATGAAGCAGAAGTGGCTATATATCAGATAATGTAGATTTCAGAACAAGGAAAATTACCAAACTCAGAGAAAAACATAATTGAACAATGATAAATGGTTCAATACTCCAAAACATAGCAGTCTTAAATATGTATGCACCAAACTATGGAAGTGAAAAATATTTGCAGCAAAATAGATAAAATAAAGAGAAATCAACAATTGCACATTTATAGTTTCAGACTTCCATGCTCATCTCTCATAAATTGACAGAATAACTATAGAGATTCACTAAGAATACAG
Source organism: Tragulus kanchil (assembly GCA_022376925.1). Classification (NCBI taxonomy): domain Eukaryota; kingdom Metazoa; phylum Chordata; class Mammalia; order Artiodactyla; family Tragulidae; genus Tragulus; species Tragulus kanchil. The sequence continues at coordinate 149,953,277 of JAIOJX010000029.1, forward strand.
AACTAAGCACAGCATCAGCCAACAAGATCTAATCAACACTGATAGACCATTCCAGCTAACAACAGAATACACATTCTTTTCAAGGAACATATACCAAGATAGACCATATTCTGGTCCATAACCTCATCTCTTCCTGTATTAACATTCCCCCAACTCACAGAAAGGCAACCTACCTTCTCAGCCAATCTTTCTACATTCAAACTTAGCAAGAGATGCAACGTGCATGTCTAAATATATGCATGTATGCATGCATGTGAAGTCGCTTCAGTCATGTCTGACTCTTTGAGACCCTATGGACTGTAGCCCACCAGACTCCTCTGTCCATGGGATTCTTCAGGCAAGAATATTGGAGTGGACTGCCATGACCTATTTGAGGGGATCTTCCTGGCCCAGGGATTGAACTCACATCTCTTATATCTCCTGCATTGGCAGGTGGGTTCTTGACCACTAGCACCACCTGGAAAGCCCAAAAATGTGTGTGTGTGTGTGTGTGTGCGTGTGTGTGTGTGTGCACACGCACGTGCAATGCAGGAGACCTGGGTTTCATCCCTGGGTTGGGAAGATCCCCTGGAGGAGGGCATGACAACCCACTCCAGTGTTACTGCCTGGAGAACTCCCATGGATAGAGGAGCCCAGCAGGCTACAGTTCATGGGGTAGCAAAGAGTTGCACCTAATTGAGCAACTAAGCACAGCACAGCATACATATATTTGATATATCAGCTTTAAGACATTCTAGTTATCAGTTACCATAGAGTAGGAAAAAAGGTAAAGGAGACTAAAATATCCCCAAAAGACACAAGTCTATTAACTCTAGAATTTCAAGGCTTGTTCACAAATGTAGGCTTAAATGGAATCTTGAATCCAAAGATAAAATGGCATAGACCAGAGCCATCAGGATATTGGACCCCTGCAGAGGAAGACTTACTTAGGGTATCTTCCACAACTGATACTGATCAAACATGAGAACAATATAGAAAAACAATTGCACATTTAAGAACTACATCTCTCATAAATTGACAGAATAACTATAGAGATTCACTAAGAATACAGAACTAAGCACAGCATCAGCCAACAAGATCTAATCAACACTGATAGACCATTCCAGCTAACAACAGAATACACATTCTTTTCAAGGAACATATACCAAGATAGACCATATTCTGGTCCATAACCTCATCTCTTCCTGTATTAACATTCCCCCAACTCACAGAAAGGCAACCTACCTTCTCAGCCAATCTTTCTACATTCAAACTTAGCAAGAGATGCAACGTGCATGTCTAAATATATGCATGTATGCATGCATGTGAAGTCGCTTCAGTCATGTCTGACTCTTTGAGACCCTATGGACTGTAGCCCACCAGACTCCTCTGTCCATGGGATTCTTCAGGCAAGAATATTGGAGTGGACTGCCATGACCTATTTGAGGGGATCTTCCTGGCCCAGGGATTGAACTCACATCTCTTATATCTCCTGCATTGGCAGGTGGGTTCTTGACCACTAGCACCACCTGGAAAGCCCAAAAATGTGTGTGTGTGTGTGTGTGTGCGTGTGTGTGTGTGTGTGCACACGCACGTGCAATGCAGGAGACCTGGGTTTCATCCCTGGGTTGGGAAGATCCCCTGGAGGAGGGCATGACAACCCACTCCAGTGTTACTGCCTGGAGAACTCCCATGGATAGAGGAGCCCAGCAGGCTACAGTTCATGGGGTAGCAAAGAGTTGCACCTAATTGAGCAACTAAGCACAGCACAGCATACATATATTTGATATATCAGCTTTAAGACATTCTAGTTATCAGTTACCATAGAGTAGGAAAAAAGGTAAAGGAGACTAAAATATCCCCAAAAGACACAAGTCTATTAACTCTAGAATTTCAAGGCTTGTTCACAAATGTAGGCTTAAATGGAATCTTGAATCCAAAGATAAAAATGGCATAGACCAGAGCCATCAGGATATTGGACCCCCTGCAGAGGAAGACTTACTTAGGGTATCTTCCACAACTGATACTGATCAAACATGAGAACAAAAAGATCAAATGACTGGTGTGATTTCTGTTTTATTGATACTTAGATTTAGTCACTAAATTTCATTGTAAGGCCTGAACCTTCCACTAAGGAAAGGGTAAATGATTCTCTTTCAAATGTGCATTAATTTTTAGGACACAATTTAGAAAATTATCTCAACCAATGTATTCAAATGGCACTCAAATTGCCCAGAAGAGTTATTATATTTTCCCAAAGTAAGAGATTTATTCTTTTCTAACCAGTTGTATCAAGTCCAATTAGAAGCATAATATAACTTCTAAATACTTAGAGCAGGACAAGCAAGTATTATAACAGCCAGCTGAGTAATTGGAAGGAATTTTTTAATATACTGGTAATAGTCTATCAAGATAAGTTAAACTGCCATTTTGGAGAGTAATTCACATTATGGAAATAAAAGATATACAAGCTATACTTTTTCTTCCTCATCACTCCCCAAAGGCTGTGTTTACATGTGTGCATGCATATATATGTGTACACATATGTATGTGTGTGTGTGTATATATATATATATATATATATACACACACACACACATATATGTGCGTATGTGTGTATGTGTGTGAGTGTTGGTGTCTGATGAACAGACATTAGTCATACCCAAACTTTTCTGATGAATTATTCTTTTCCTTACTTTTCCTCTTTCAACGCTTGTTTTCTCCATATCATCCATATGCTATGACATCATACAGCAAGTACATCAATACATCCTGCCTCTTACATAAATTACAGGGTAATAAAAACATATACACAGCTGCCTTGAGAGATAAATCTAAATTGTAAAATCAAGTTTTCTCCATGATTTTACCTAAAGCATAATACAAATATATGAAAAGAATGTATCCCATTGGTAGTTGGGCAACGAGAATATAAATGGCTAAGTTTAACCACCAAGGTCTCCAGTTTCCCACTGTAGAATGTGAATATTGAGATCTACCTACCTTCTGCCTCCTGTAAACAAAAAGACACAAGTCTATTAACTCTAGAATTTCAAGGCTTGTTCACAAATGTAGGCTTAAATGGAATCTTGAATCCAAAGATAAAAATGGCATAGACCAGAGCCATCAGGATATTGGACCCCCTGCAGAGGAAGACTTACTTAGGGTATCTTCCACAACTGATACTGATCAAACATGAGAACAAAAGATCAAATGACTGGTGTGATTTCTGTTTTATTGATACTTAGATTTAGTCACTAAATTTCATTGTAAGGCCTGAACCTTCCACTAAGGAAAGGGTAAATGATTCTCTTTCAAATGTGCATTAATTTTTAGGACACAATTTAGAAAATTATCTCAACCAATGTATTCAAATGGCACTCAAATTGCCCAGAAGAGTTATTATATTTTCCCAAAGTAAGAGATTTATTCTTTTCTAACCAGTTGTATCAAGTCCAATTAGAAGCATAATATAACTTCTAAATACTTAGAGCAGGACAAGCAAGTATTATAACAGCCAGCTGAGTAATTGGAAGGAATTTTTTAATATACTGGTAATAGTCTATCAAGATAAGTTAAACTGCCATTTTGGAGAGTAATTCACATTATGGAAATAAAAGATATACAAGCTATACTTTTTCTTCCTCATCACTCCCCAAAGGCTGTGTTTACATGTGTGCATGCATATATATGTGTACACATATGTATGTGTGTGTGTGTATATATATATATATATATATATATACACACACACACACATATATGTGCGTATGTGTGTATGTGTGTGAGTGTTGGTGTCTGATGAACAGACATTAGTCATACCCAAACTTTTCTGATGAATTATTCTTTTCCTTACTTTTCCTCTTTCAACGCTTGTTTTCTCCATATCATCCATATGCTATGACATCATACAGCAAGTACATCAATACATCCTGCCTCTTACATAAATTACAGGGTAATAAAAACATATACACAGCTGCCTTGAGAGATAAATCTAAATTGTAAAATCAAGTTTTCTCCATGATTTTACCTAAAGCATAATACAAATATATGAAAAGAATGTATCCCATTGGTAGTTGGGCAACGAGAATATAAATGGCTAAGTTTAACCACCAAGGTCTCCAGTTTCCCACTGTAGAATGTGAATATTGAGATCTACCTACCTTCTGCCTCCTGAGGGAATTGTGCAATTTAAATAGACTCAAACGTATGAAGCATGTTGGGTCCCTTAGGGTCAGGAGTTAACATGGAAATTCAAGGTCATATTATTTATGGTAACAGTTACATTGTACTTCATCCAAGGAAGTCTTTATAAACCTTAATTCATTTCCTTAAACCCCAGTGTATAAGTCTCTTTCACTCATTTCACAAGTTATATTAGATACTAGGAAGTTAAGTGGTTTGCTCAAACCTATACCCTGTTGGAATTACAACACAGTAACTGGCACCCACTGTTGTGAAGAAGCAAACTGAAGCACCCATGGGCCATGTGAGCAGAATCACTGTACAGGAACTTTAATGTATGGTTGAGTTGCATGCTTCTGTTGCAGGGATCCAAAAAGACTCTTTTAACTTTTTTTTATTTTTGACAGACTGGGGATCTTACATTTGGAAAAAAAGAGAAAGAACACTGATCAGTGGGATTAAAATCATAATCCCTACTTTTAATGGAAATGTGAACTGAAGAATTTACCTTTGCTTGCCCCTGCTTGAAATCATGCCCCAAAAGAAAGCCGTCACCCTTCTAACCAACTGGCACAGTGTGCTTTGTTTTAAATAGCTGGGCTCAAGCATGTTCTCCCTAACGAAGTAATTTGTAAAAGAAACCGTTGTTGACACAAAGCATGTACGTTTCATAGCAGGTTAAATATTGGCTAACTGAAACTAAAAGAAGAAAAAAAAGTACAGTGTTTCCCCTCTGCATTTGGGGACTGTTTACAGCCAGTGGAATTCCACAAGTTTCTACTCAGGAGTAAAACTGGATACCTGTTTGGTTTGTTTGCTATTCTCCACTCTGCCTCTTACTGGTATGAGCTGTAGGCATTGGCACAAGCTGGGTAGAGTAAAAAGAGAAAATTCAACACATGCAATAAAACAACAGTGGCCCTCCAACCACTTCTCTCTTGCTTTATGCATGGTTGGTTGGTTGGTTTTCTGGCACTGATTTTCTTGATTTTCTTTTCAGTTCCTTAGCAACACAAACTTTGTGGAGCTTTAAAAGAAACTACAAAATATTCTCTTAGATAACTTTTTTTTAAAAGCCCAGGCACTGTGGGTAGAGTATTTGGAATTAAGGCAAAGGACAGGGAAATCTAGAGAGGTTTCCCCTCATCTTCCTTCTTTGAGTTGCAGTATGGAAATATATAACATGCTGCATTCTAGGCAGTAATGGGTGTTGTTAGGGCAAAATTCTATAAGGAGAGAGTTATTTAACTGGTTATACCCACTCTGAGTCTCACCAGTAAGAGCCCAACAAGTTAATCCGAACCCAAGAAGTTACACAAAAACGTGATACTTCATGAAGTCTGGATTTGTGAGCATGCCAAAAAGCAACATGAAAAAGCTGTAACAATTTCAGGCTCTGAATCATCACAGATCTTTACTATCTTAAATCTTCACATATTAGATCTTTCATTTCTTTACTGCATGACATCGAGCAAATTACCCTATCAAATCTCTATCTTCATAGAAGCATTACCCATAACAGTGCTCATCAATTTAAATGTTTACAAGCTGATGAAGAGATAAGCAAAATGTGCAGTATCCATACAATGGAACACTATTCATCCAATAAAAGGAATGCAACATTGATACATAACACGAAGTGGATGAGCCTTGAAGATATTGTGCTAAGTGAAATAAGCCAGTCACTTCCATTTTTATGTAAGATTCCATTTATATGAAAAGTCCATAATAAGTAAATCCATAGAGATACAAAGCAAATTAATGGTTCCCAGGAGCCATGAGAGAGGAGAAATGAGAGTGACTGCTTTGGGGTTAATAAAAATGTTCTGAAATTAGACTGTGCACAGCCTTGTGAATATATCAAAAATCACTGAATTACACACTTTAAACAGGTGAATTTTATGGTTGGTTAATTATACTGCAATTTGGGGGGAATCCTATATTTCTTATGTGTTAAAGTAGATTAATAATAGTTTCTCTTTCATAGGACTGTTGAAACAATCAAATAAAATAATGCAAGCAATATACATTAACACAGTAACCAAATTAACAAGTCACCAAATGGTAACTCAGTGGTAAAGAACCTGCCTGTCAATGCAGGAGACATACAAGACACAGAACATACAGGTCCACTCCTTGAGTTGGGAAGATCCCATGGAGGAGGAAATGGCAAACCACTGCAATATTCTTGCCTGGAAAATTCCATGGACAGAGAAACCTGGTGGGCTACAGTCTACGGGGTTGCAAAGAGTTGGACACAACTGAGCAACTAAGCACGTACGCACAACCAAATTAATGTTATTAATGAGAACTTGATTAAATTCACCATTCATAATTAAATATAATAAGCTATGTAAGATACATGCAGTGGGGTCTCATCTAACGTCCAGATTTTCCCAATGACCTAGTGATTAACCCAAAACAGTAGAGCTAGAGAAGTAAGTCTAATCCAGTCTGAATCTTCTTCTGAGAATTCCAAGCTTTTCTTGCCCCCAAACAGAAAGACTAGATTCAATAACTAAAAATATATGAAATCCAATTAAATTTTTATTTCAGACAAACAGCTCATGATGCTTTTCTTGTTATAAGTATGTTCCAAATGTTTTCATAAGTCATATGTATATTTTAAAATTATGTAGCATTTAGGACATACTTACACTAAACACATTAGTTGTTTATCTAAAATTCAGATTTAACTGGGCATTTGGCAATCCATGAGATCTGGACTAGGTTGGAAATCCTCTTACTGTTGTCACAGGAAACCCTTATGATTCCTTAGTAAATGCTCGTGTTTAAAGCCCACCCAAAGGGTGTTGTTCAGTCACTAAGTTGTCTCCAACTCTTTGTGAGACTATGGACTGTAGAACACCAGGATTTCCTGTCTTTTACCATCCCCTGTCTTTCTCCCAAAGTTTGCTCAAACTCATGTCCATTGGCTCAGTGATGCCATCCAACTATCTTAACCTCTGTCATCCCCTTCTCCTCCAGACTTCAATCTTTCCCAGCGTCAAGGTCTTTTCCAGTCAACTGGCTCTTTGCATCAACCACAGGGTACTTTGTATTTATTAACAGATTTCTACCATGATTCCATTCCAATATGCTCTACTTGACCCCCTGCATGAAGTCCTGCAGCTCTTCTGCCTCTGGGTGGTCCATATCTCTCTGTTTATTATCTAGAGAGATGCAGTTTCCAAGGAATCAGCATTGTGACATGGCAATAGATGAGGCAGATTAAATTCTTCTGGTTGGAAAGTAATTTCTGTTGGAAGTAGAACAACTCCATTTGTATAGATCCTTTTTGGGTAATACCTACCTTCCTTCCCCAGTAACAACTGGGGAGAACCTAATACTAATATGTGTGGTTTATACAAAAACCATAATACGTGCAAAAGTCATCTGTGAGTACAAAAATATATTTCAAGTGGCCATTGTTTTCCCATCCACCATTTCTTGAAGAGATTGTCCTTTCCCCATTGCATTAATATAGTTTTGGTCCCTCTATCATAAGTTAACTGACCATATATGCATGGGCTATTTCTGGGTTTTCTGTTTTCTTCCATTGATATTTATGTCTGCTTTTATTTCATTACCATACTGTTTTCATTACTATAGCTTTGTAATATAGTTTGCAATAAGGAAAAAAGATGCCCCCAGCTTTGTTCTTTCTCAGGATCGCATCAGCTATTTAACAGAGTGTTTTGTGGTTTCATTAGCAAAATTTTGAATAAAACCACTGCAGTACAATATAAAGTTCCCTCCACAAGGGGAAAAAAACTAATTCATAAGCTATAGAAGCTGGAAGAACATTAATAGATCATCTAATCCTATGTTTCTCAATCCTGGGCACACAGCAAATCACTTAGAGAAGTTGTTACATAACGTTAATAAAAATGCCAGATCCCTCTCCACAATATCTAATTAACCTGTGATGGGGCCTGGGAAATGGTATTTTTAATAACTCCCTAGAGGATTCTTCAGTCATGATGAAGAAGCATTGATTTAGTCCAGCTCCTTATTACCTGTAAAAGGGTTTGTCTGAGACATTTAAGATAGGCAGCACCACAAAATATCCCTATAGTCTCCCTTGAATCTGCATTGAACCAGCTATGGCTTCTTTTTAAAAATACTGGAGAAATTCTCTTAGATAAAAATGCTAGCTGTGGGCTTCCCTGGTGGTCCAGTGGGTTAGGACGCTGCCTTGCAGTGCAGGGGGTGCCAGTTCAATCCCTGGCCTGGGAAAATCCCACGTGCCACAGAGCGGCTGGACTGACGTGTCCAACTACCGAGCCAGAGCTCTGGAGCCCACGCACCCAGAGCTGGTGCTCTGCAACAAAAGACACCACTGCAGTGGGAGGCCCACACAGGCCAAAGAACAAAGACGGATGAAAATAAATAAATGAAAGACCAATAGAAGTGGCCCCCCTAAAATGCTAGCTGTAAGGCTAAAAGAAAATAAAAATGATTACAAAAAAAGTACCCTAATAGTTAATGCACTGTATCACAATAGTTATCTGTCAAACATACACACAGTGAAGCCAAACTACTGAAACACGACACGTCAGTTGGGAGCAGAGAAAGGTTTATTACAGAACCGTGCAAGGAGACCGGCAGCTCATGCCTTTAAAATCCCCAAACTCCCCCAAAGGCTCTTTTAAGGGCAAGGCAGGAGAGAGGTGTGGCTAGCTGCTGTGAACTTCTGGCGGTAGGATCCTTTGTTCTGGAAGTCTTCCACATAGGTCTGGGAACAGTCAAGTCATGATGCTGCAGCCCACAGCATCCTCAACAGGCCTTTCATGCTAGCAGAGAGTCTCCCAAAATCACAGTCAGACGGAGCACCCCCTTCCCCACCTGACAGTCAGTCTACCTGCCAGTGCGCCTGCCCTGCTTGTTCTTCTCACCCACAGCAAGAAGCTGCAACGAGAGAAGCTGCTCCGGATGCTGCTGCAGCCTTCCCCTGTAGCTCCCCTCCTCGCCACACAGCTCCACCAGGTTTAGCTCAACAGGGTTAGCAAAGGACGGCTTCAGGGAAGGCAGTGAGAGCACAAACGTGGTGGGGCGGGAGTGTCACAGGAGAATGCCACTGCAGGGACTGCGGCAGTGCTAACGGTGAGCAGGGCTGCACTGCTAAGGGAAGCAAATGGCCAGACCCCTGCCCTGCCCCTCTGACAGAGTCAGTATATTAATCGTAATTGTTCATTAAAGGTGTTCTATTCTCCTTGTTTCCGATATAGAGCCTGAAAGTTTTCAAAGAAATCAAATGAAAAGGTTGCCCAGATGGAGGCTAACAGGCAATGCCTTTAACCACACAGGATACATGCTCCATACGATGCACTAAAACCATTCAGTTAATGAGCTGATCCTAATTGTACTCATTTCCCAGCAACCACAATGGGCTTGTATCCTGGGAGACAAAATGTGTTTCTGGTCACTAGCTCTAATCCCAGAAATCAAGGCAAATAAGAGATTGCCACAGAGGCCAGATCAGCCAGGTAATTCTGTGACCAGAAAAATGCTAGCTGTAAGGCTAAAAGAAAATAAAAATGATTACAAAAAAAGTACCCTAATAGTTAATGCACTGTATCACAATAGTTATCTGTCAAACATACACACAGTGAAGCCAAACTACTGAAACACGACACGTCAGTTGGGAGCAGAGAAAGGTTTATTACAGAACCGTGCAAGGAGACCGGCAGCTCATGCCTTTAAAATCCCCAAACTCCCCCAAAGGCTCTTTTAAGGGCAAGGCAGGAGAGAGGTGTGGCTAGCTGCTGTGAACTTCTGGCGGTAGGATCCTTTGTTCTGGAAGTCTTCCACATAGGTCTGGGAACAGTCAAGTCATGATGCTGCAGCCCACAGCATCCTCAACAGGCCTTTCATGCTAGCAGAGAGTCTCCCAAAATCACAGTCAGACGGAGCACCCCCTTCCCCACCTGACAGTCAGTCTACCTGCCAGTGCGCCTGCCCTGCTTGTTCTTCTCACCCACAGCAAGAAGCTGCAACGAGAGAAGCTGCTCCGGATGCTGCTGCAGCCTTCCCCTGTAGCTCCCCTCCTCGCCACACAGCTCCACCAGGTTTAGCTCAACAGGGTTAGCAAAGGACGGCTTCAGGGAAGGCAGTGAGAGCACAAACGTGGTGGGGCGGGAGTGTCACAGGGAGAATGCCACTGCAGGGACTGCGGCAGTGCTAACGGTGAGCAGGGCTGCACTGCTAAGGGAAGCAAATGGCCAGACCCCTGCCCTGCCCCTCTGACAGAGTCAGTATATTAATCGTAATTGTTCATTAAAGGTGTTCTATTCTCCTTGTTTCCGATATAGAGCCTGAAAGTTTTCAAAGAAATCAAATGAAAAGGTTGCCCAGATGGAGGCTAACAGGCAATGCCTTTAACCACACAGGGATACATGCTCCATACGATGCACTAAAAACCATTCAGTTAATGAGCTGATCCTAATTGTACTCATTTCCCAGCAACCACAATGGGCTTGTATCCTGGGAGACAAAATGTGTTTCTGGTCACTAGCTCTAATCCCAGAAATCAAGGCAAATAAGAGATTGCCACAGAGGCCAGATCAGCCAGGTAATTCTGTGACCAGAAAAGCATTTTCTATAAATGCCAGGGAGGAACAAAGAGAAATAAAAGAGCCTGATCATCCCTTGCCTGCAAACACAGTGTTTGTAAATCCCAAAATCTGAGACTGTAAGTGTGTGTTTCAGGTGACTAAATTATTTTGACCCAAAGGCTAAAGAAGATAAAATGTCAATAGGTAGATCCTACATTAGTCTAGCATCTCTGATCAGACATTTAGAAAGAGATCAGTTTCATACAAATGATGTTTCAAACTAATCAAGAATGTTTTATAAGGGTTAAAGATGATGTTTAATTTTAATTTTGAGGACACACATTTTTAAGCCTATTAACTCAACCATCTATGCAAAGTGCTCATTAAAAATGTTATCTATATATTTTTAAAAGGCTTTCTCATTTTCTGCATAATGTTAGAATTCAATACATTCAGCAAACATGGATTGGAGTGTTTACTATATGATTTATTGAGAATACGATACAACAGGGTGATGAGCTGCGAAATTAATTTGTGCTTTGTTTCCTATTGCTGTAGAATCATCTGAAAGGCAAGAAGCAAGTCAGGTCCTCAAGTCAGGTCCTCCTCACACTTAGGAAAGGACAACAGGTTCAATTGTGGTGGGTCTGAGGCCTGAAGCTGGTGTTCTCTTTTGCTCCCTCAAGCTCTATTGTTGAAAGAGAGGGCAGGATGAACCTTTTCTGCATTACAGAGATTGAAAGCAGAGAGGAAGACATTGCTTCAGTGGATAATACAAAACTGGAAATAAGAACAAGGCTTGCAGCTTCTGCAGTGACTTAAGAGAAGGGCCTTGGATGTGTCAGGTCCGTAAATGGTACAGAACACCGGGAGACCAGCCCACCATGTGGAATCTCTGGAGAACTGGACAGAGATCTGGATGTGGAGACATGAAATGGCAATGCTGGGTTCACAAATGGAGCCATCCCCTTCACAAGAATAATGCAACCATAAGGAATAACCACCACAGCTCAGTCCCAGCCTGAGACCAGGGATTTCCCAGCAACCACAATGGGCTTGTATCCTGGGAGACAAAATGTGTTTCTGGTCACTAGCTCTAATCCCAGAAATCAAGGCAAATAAGAGATTGCCACAGAGGCCAGATCAGCCAGGTAATTCTGTGACCAGAAAAGCATTTTCTATAAATGCCAGGGAGGAACAAAGAGAAATAAAAGAGCCTGATCATCCCTTGCCTGCAAACACAGTGTTTGTAAATCCCAAAATCTGAGACTGTAAGTGTGTGTTTCAGGTGACTAAATTATTTTGACCCAAAGGCTAAAGAAGATAAAATGTCAATAGGTAGATCCTACATTAGTCTAGCATCTCTGATCAGACATTTAGAAAGAGATCAGTTTCATACAAATGATGTTTCAAACTAATCAAGAATGTTTTATAAGGGTTAAAGATGATGTTTAATTTTAATTTTGAGGACACACATTTTTAAGCCTATTAACTCAACCATCTATGCAAAGTGCTCATTAAAAATGTTATCTATATATTTTTAAAAGGCTTTCTCATTTTCTGCATAATGTTAGAATTCAATACATTCAGCAAACATGGATTGGAGTGTTTACTATATGATTTATTGAGAATACGATACAACAGGGTGATGAGCTGCGAAATTAATTTGTGCTTTGTTTCCTATTGCTGTAGAATCATCTGAAAGGCAAGAAGCAAGTCAGGTCCTCAAGTCAGGTCCTCCTCACACTTAGGAAAGGACAACAGGTTCAATTGTGGTGGGTCTGAGGCCTGAAGCTGGTGTTCTCTTTTGCTCCCTCAAGCTCTATTGTTGAAAGAGAGGGCAGGATGAACCTTTTCTGCATTACAGAGATTGAAAGCAGAGAGGAAGACATTGCTTCAGTGGATAATACAAAACTGGAAATAAGAACAAGGCTTGCAGCTTCTGCAGTGACTTAAGAGAAGGGCCTTGGATGTGTCAGGTCCGTAAATGGTACAGAACACCGGGAGACCAGCCCACCATGTGGAATCTCTGGAGAACTGGACAGAGATCTGGATGTGGAGACATGAAATGGCAATGCTGGGTTCACAAATGGAGCCATCCCCTTCACAAGAATAATGCAACCATAAGGAATAACCACCACAGCTCAGTCCCAGCCTGAGACCAGGGATTTGCTCCACAGAAGAATCAGGAGGCTGCAGGACCTCTTTTCAGAACGACAGAAGTCCAGGGTATGATAATACAACGCAAGGTCAGAGACTTCTAAAAATGATTACCATTGGACTTCACAGAAATTCGGGCATGTAGGGACTAATACCAGTTCAAATAAAATCCTTGTCAAAATTGATAAAATTATTGAGTATTATGAAGAAAATCGGTATTTATTACACATGTGTAAGAAACTTTGTTAACAAATTACGTATCACTAAATCCACTTGTGTGTGATACAACTGTATTTTTCAGTCAATCTAATCTGCATGGCCCTGTGACAATGCAAGAAAATGAATGTCTCCGTGGATATCATTAAAGACTCCTCTCCACATAAATCCCTATCTCTCACTGAATTAGAAAAGGAATTCCTGGATCTTACTAGAGACACAGAAAAGGTACTTAATTTTAATTTGAAAATCCTCTCTCACACAAAATCTCCTTTTTTTTTTTTGGACAAATGTATGGATTATATTCCCACTGCATGCCAGACAAGTATGTATTAAACTCTCATTGAATGCCTGGCTACACCAGATGCTGGGGGATATATTGGAGAGGAAGAGAAATGTGCTTCTGTCCTTACAGAGTTTTCAGTTCAGTGAACAGCCAAGAAAACTCATAAAAAATAAATATATGAGCCAGGAAGAAACAGAAACTTTGAACAACCCAATCACAAGCTCAGAAATCAAATTTGTGATCAAAAATCTACCCAAAAATAAAAGCCCAGGGCCAGATGGTTTCACAGGTGAATTCTACCAAACATTTAAAGAAGACCTAATACCTGTCCTTCTAAAACTCTTCCCAAAAATTGCACAGGAAGGAACACTTCCAAACACATTCTACGAGGCCACCATCACCCTGATACCAAAACCAGGAAAAGACAACACAAAAAAAGAAAATTATAGGCCAATTTCACTGATGAACTTAGATGCCAAGATCCTCAACAAAATCCTAGCAAACAGAATTCAATGACACATCAAAAAACTCATACATCAATAGGAGTGCTTACAATGGCTTGGGGCGAAGGTCTGGAGGGGTGGGATGGGGGGAACTGAGGGGGTGGGGACCATGGATATTCATATGACTGATCTGGGAACATACATGTCTGTGAACTACAAAATTCTGTAAAACCTTTAAAATAAAGAATAAAAAAAAAACTCATACATCATGATCAAGTCGGGTTCATCCCAGGCAAGCAAGGATTCTTCAATATCTGCAAATCAATCAATGTGATACACCATATCAACAAATTGAGAGACAAAAAATCACATGATCATCTCAATAGATGCAGAAAAAACCTTCGACAAAATACAGCATCCATTTACGATAAAAACTCTTCAGAAAATGGGCATAGAAGGAACCTAATAAAAGCCATACTATGAGAAGCCTACAGCGAACATTATCCTCAACAGTGAAAAACTGAAAGCATTCCCTCTAAGATCAGGAACAAGACAGGGGTGTCCACTTTCACCACCACTATTCAACATAGTCCTGGAAGATCTAGCAACAGCAGTAAGAGAAGAGAAAGAAATAAAAGGAATCCAGATTGGACAGGAAGAAGTCAAGCACTCTCTTTTTGCAGATTACATGATATTATACATAGAAAATCCCAAAGACACTATTACAAAGTGACTAGAGCTAATCAATGAATTCAACAAAGTTGCGGGATACAAAGTCAATACAAAGAAATCACTGGCATTCCTATACACAAACAATGAAAAATCAGAAAACGAAATCAAAGAGGCAATCCCCTTCACCATTGCAACCAAAACAATCAAATATATGAGCCAGGAAGAAACAGAAACTTTGAACAACCCAATCACAAGCTCAGAAATCAAATTTGTGATCAAAAATCTACCCAAAAATAAAAGCCCAGGGCCAGATGGTTTCACAGGTGAATTCTACCAAACATTTAAAGAAGACCTAATACCTGTCCTTCTAAAACTCTTCCCAAAAATTGCACAGGAAGGAACACTTCCAAACACATTCTACGAGGCCACCATCACCCTGATACCAAAACCAGGAAAAGACAACACAAAAAAAGAAAATTATAGGCCAATTTCACTGATGAACTTAGATGCCAAGATCCTCAACAAAATCCTAGCAAACAGAATTCAATGACACATCAAAAAACTCATACATCAATAGGAGTGCTTACAATGGCTTGGGGCGAAGGTCTGGAGGGGTGGGATGGGGGGAACTGAGGGGGTGGGGACCATGGATATTCATATGACTGATCTGGGAACATACATGTCTGTGAACTACAAAATTCTGTAAAACCTTTAAAATAAAGAATAAAAAAAAAACTCATACATCATGATCAAGTCGGGTTCATCCCAGGCAAGCAAGGATTCTTCAATATCTGCAAATCAATCAATGTGATACACCATATCAACAAATTGAGAGACAAAAAATCACATGATCATCTCAATAGATGCAGAAAAAACCTTCGACAAAATACAGCATCCATTTACGATAAAAACTCTTCAGAAAATGGGCATAGAAGGAACCTAATAAAAGCCATACTATGAGAAGCCTACAGCGAACATTATCCTCAACAGTGAAAAACTGAAAGCATTCCCTCTAAGATCAGGAACAAGACAGGGGTGTCCACTTTCACCACCACTATTCAACATAGTCCTGGAAGATCTAGCAACAGCAGTAAGAGAAGAGAAAGAAATAAAAGGAATCCAGATTGGACAGGAAGAAGTCAAGCACTCTCTTTTTGCAGATTACATGATATTATACATAGAAAATCCCAAAGACACTATTACAAAGTGACTAGAGCTAATCAATGAATTCAACAAAGTTGCGGGATACAAAGTCAATACAAAGAAATCACTGGCATTCCTATACACAAACAATGAAAAATCAGAAAACGAAATCAAAGAGGCAATCCCCTTCACCATTGCAACCAAAAGAATCAAATACCTAGGAATAAACCTACCCAAAGAAACAAAAGAACTGTACACAGAAAATTACAAGACACTCATGAAAGAAATTAAAGAAGACTTAAACAGATGGAGAGATAGTCCATGTTCCTGGGTCAGAAGAATCAATATTGTGAAAATAACCATACTACCAAATATCATCTACAGATTCAATGCAGTATCTATCCAAATACCACTGACATTTTTCACAGAACTAGACCAAACAATAACACAGTTCATATGGAAACATAAAAGACCTCGAATAGCCAAAGCAATCCTGAGGAAGAAGAATGGAGCTGGAGGGATCAGCCTCCCCAACTTCAGACTCTACTACAAAGCAACAGTCATCAAGACAGTATGGTACTGGCACAAAAACAGAACTATAGATCAATGGAACAAGATAGAGAACCCAGAGATAAACCCACACACCTATGGGTACCTTATTTTTGACAAAGGAGGCAAAACTATAAAATGGGATAAAAACAGCCTCTTCAACATGTGGTGCTGGGAAAATTGGACAGCTACATGCAGAAAAATGAAGTTGGAACATTCCCTGACACCATACACAAAGATCAACTCAAAATAGATTAAAGACCTAAATGGAAGACCAGAAACCACCAAACTCTTAGAGGAGAATATAGGCAAAACCCTCAAGGACATCAATCAAAGCAAGATCTTCTCTGACCCACCTACTAGAACAGTGGAACTAAAAACAAAAATGAACATGCGGGACCTAATGAAACTTAAAAGCTTTTGTACAGCAAAAGAAATTACAAAAAAGCTGAACAGACACCCCATAGAGTGGGAGAAAATCATAGCAAATGAAACAACAGACAAAGAATTAATCTCCAAAATCTACAAGCAACTCAGACAACTCAGCACAGGAAAAACGAACAACCCAATCAAACAATGGGAAAAAGATCTTAAGAGACACCTCTCCAAAGAGGACATACAGATGGCCCAAAAGCACATGAAACGATGCTCAACCTCGCTTATTGTTAGAGAAATGCAAATTAAAACCACAATGAGATACCACCTCACACCTGTCAGAATGGCCATCATCAACAAATCGACAGACGATAAATGCTGGAGAGGGTGTGAAGAAAAGGGAACCCTCTTGCATTGCTGGTGGGAATGTCAATCAATGCAGCCTCTATGGAAGACAGTATGGAGATTCCTTAAAAAACTAAAAATAGAAGCACCCTATGACCCAGCAATCCCACTATTAGGCTTATATCCTGATGAAATCAAATCTGAAAGAAGCACCTGTACCCCAATGTTCATTGCAGCTCTCTATACAATAGCCAGAACATGGAAGCAACCTAGATGTCCATCAATCAATGAATGGATAAAGAAGCTCTGGGACATATATACAATGGAATACTATTCAGCTGTTAAAAGAAATGCAGAAAACTCAGTCCTAATAAGGTGGCTAGAGCTAGAACCTATCATAAAACGTGAAGTAAGTCACAAAGAGAAAGACAAGTACAGTATATTAACATATACATATGGAATCTAGTAGGATGGTCATGATAACACACGCAGTGAACTCATGGAAAACCAGACAAAGAATAGACATATGGACATTGTGGGGAAGGAACAGTGGGTGGGAGGCATGGACGGAGTAACATGGAAACCTATACTGTCATGAGTGGAAAAGATAGCTATTGTCATTGTGCTAAGGGAATAGGAGTGCTTACAATGGCTTGGTGCGATGGTCCGGAGGTGTGGGTTGGGGGCCCTGGGCGGGGGCAGGCGGGGACCAGGGATATGCAGACAACTGATCTGGGAACATACATATCAGTGAACAACAAAACTCTGTAAAAGCCTTTAAAATAAAGAATTTTTAAAAATAAAATAAAATAAAAATTTCTAGGTAACATAATGAGAAAAGGGCCTGTAAGGCTCCTCTGTCCATGGAATTCTCCAGGCAAGAATTAGTAAAGTGGATTACCATTCCTTTCTCCAGGGGATCTTCTTGACCCTGGGTTCGAACCCAGGTATTCTGCATTGCAGGCAGATTCTTTACCATCTGAGCACCAAGGAAGCCCACTTGGAATACCTAGAACAGTCTCTGCATATAATAGACTCTTGAATAAATGTCAGTTAGATAAACTAATGAGAAACAAGTGACTGGCCTAAGTGTGCGCTGCTTTATTTTAAGAGGATGTACAGAAATTTCTTCCACAAAGATGTAAACCATCACAAATTCAGCTCTCTGAGGTCCTAGAAAAGGTATATTAAAGGCCCACCAAAGATTCCTTAAAAAACTAAAAATAGAAGCACCCTATGACCCAGCAATCCCACTATTAGGCTTATATCCTGATGAAATCAAATCTGAAAGAAGCACCTGTACCCCAATGTTCATTGCAGCTCTCTATACAATAGCCAGAACATGGAAGCAACCTAGATGTCCATCAATCAATGAATGGATAAAGAAGCTCTGGGACATATATACAATGGAATACTATTCAGCTGTTAAAAGAAATGCAGAAAACTCAGTCCTAATAAGGTGGCTAGAGCTAGAACCTATCATAAAACGTGAAGTAAGTCACAAAGAGAAAGACAAGTACAGTATATTAACATATACATATGGAATCTAGTAGGATGGTCATGATAACACACGCAGTGAACTCATGGAAAACCAGACAAAGAATAGACATATGGACATTGTGGGGAAGGAACAGTGGGTGGGAGGCATGGACGGAGTAACATGGAAACCTATACTGTCATGAGTGGAAAAGATAGCTATTGTCATTGTGCTAAGGGAATAGGAGTGCTTACAATGGCTTGGTGCGATGGTCCGGAGGTGTGGGTTGGGGGCCCTGGGCGGGGGCAGGCGGGGACCAGGGATATGCAGACAACTGATCTGGGAACATACATATCAGTGAACAACAAAACTCTGTAAAAGCCTTTAAAATAAAGAATTTTTAAAAATAAAATAAAATAAAAATTTCTAGGTAACATAATGAGAAAAGGGCCTGTAAGGCTCCTCTGTCCATGGAATTCTCCAGGCAAGAATTAGTAAAGTGGATTACCATTCCTTTCTCCAGGGGATCTTCTTGACCCTGGGTTCGAACCCAGGTATTCTGCATTGCAGGCAGATTCTTTACCATCTGAGCACCAAGGAAGCCCACTTGGAATACCTAGAACAGTCTCTCGCATATAATAGACTCTTGAATAAATGTCAGTTAGATAAACTAATGAGAAACAAGTGACTGGCCTAAGTGTGCGCTGCTTTATTTTAAGAGGATGTACAGAAATTTCTTCCACAAAGATGTAAACCATCACAAATTCAGCTCTCTGAGGTCCTAGAAAAAGGTATATAACAAAGAGAAAGAGCAATAAGAAAGGCCACCCCTACCTGCTGACCACATTGCTCTTATATGAATAAAAAATAAATTTCTATTTGGATAAGCCTCTGACATTTTAGAATTTATTTGTTACAGAAACTAGCTAATATACATTCAAATATAAAATTTTGCACCATGAAATGAAATTATGTGCTTTAAGGAAACTTGCATTATTCATTTGACAAACATGCTGAGCTCTTACTATGGGCCAGGAACTCTGATGGGCATAAGCAGCTCAAAGATGAGTAATAGAAAGTAACCTCCCTCCAGGAAACTAAAAATGTACAATATCATGTTGTAAGTTCTGTTTTAGATAAGAGGAGAAGGGGCTATTTGACTCCAGAGAAGAAAGTCTAATTCTGCCATGCAGTGAAGAAAAAAGGAATCGGGACATGGGATGTGATATTTGGGCTCGGTTTTGAATTGTAAGTTTGATGAAAAATTGAAATATATATATTATTTTTGTAAAATGCTAGTTCACAAATTTGGCTACAATTTTTTTTTAACTTGGCAAAAAAATTTAATGCAAGTATTTAACCATTGGGACATACAAATAAATAAGCTCAGAATACCTGAAGAAAAAAAATAAAATAAATGTAACTTGTAACTGCCCAGTTCTCTCCAGTCCCAGATATTCCATTTTCAAAATTCTGATAATATACAAATCAATTATTAAGTAAAGAAGATATAGAATATCCAACATAAAATGATCTAAAATAAAAATAAAACCAAGGAAAAACTGTAATTATTTTATTTCTGTATATCAAGACTACAAATAGCGTGTAAAAGTTTAATTTATTCTTCAAATTAAGAAATTACACATTTTGTTTTGATAATGGTGGTTGTCTTAAAAGTGTCATCTGGGGGCTTCCAAGGTGGCTCAGTGGTAAAGAATCTGCCTGCATTGCAGGAGACACAGGTTCAATTTCTGGTTTGGGAAGATCTCACATACCATGGGGCAACTAAGCCCAAGCACTACTGAGCCTGAGCTCTAGAGCCCATGCTCCACAACAAAAGTCACCTAGAGCCCATGCTCTGCAACAAAAACTGCTGCAATGAGAAGCCTGTGAACTGTGACTTGAAAGAAGCCCCCGCTTGCCACAATGAGAGAGAGCCCACACGAAGCAATGAAGACCTAGCAAGTCATAAAAAAAAAAGCACCATTCGCTTCCCCAAAATTTTTGAGGGAGATGGGAGGGAGGTGTAAAAGGGAGGGGACCTATGTATAACTATGGCTGATTCATGTTGACGTCTCATAGAAACCAACAAAATTCTGTAAAGCAATTATCCTTCAATGAAAAATAAATGTTATTCTTAATTTGTTACTCTGCTGACACAGGGTACTTGGCAGAAGAGCATCCTGAATAGTTTATAAAGATTTTAGGTCCTCCAGACTTATGGGAACTTGTGCATCAGAAATCAATGCCTGGCTCTCTTGCTGGCTGGGAATATCCACAGTCACTCCAGACCCACGACAGCCTTGGCCAGGCCCTGCCAGAAAGCCAGGCAGTGCTGGTGGATCTGCTGGTTCAGCCAGTAGTCGGCAACCAGGTGGATGTATGCGATCAGGCTGGCACTGGTCACCTGGATGTCCTTCCCAGCGGATTTCACTGCAACGACCCGTGCCTCTCAGAGGTCACTGTTCACCACCATCAAGTTCAGTCCCAGCTCCTCCACGTCTCCTTCAGAGTTTTTGAGGAAAAGCCGGTTCACGTACACCTCAGGGTCTACGATGCCAGGTGGTGGATGTCCACCGCTACGGTGATCGCCAGCAGCTTGGAAGAAGGAAGGAAGAAGCCCACCAAGGGCAGCTCCACCAGCATGTTTTCACAGAGAGCCTTTCCGAGCATCCAACCCAGGAAGTAATAATATCTGGCAGAGGCACCACCCATAAGCATCTGAGCAGCTAGGCTGGGTACAGAAGGCCTTTGTTAGTGGTCTTAAAGAACCCTGGTTGGGGTTAAACATTGACTTCTGTAGTTCATTTAGAAACTGAAAATACCACTACCATCAATGCTAGCCAGCTTCACCTAGGCCATGCGCAATGAGTATGTGCACACAGATCCTCTTTTTCAAGTCAGTCTCATTTTCGGGGGAAAGTCTGTCATAAGCATACTCATAGTTTCTTCTGATTGTGACATTAATTCCATCCAAAAATGGACCATTTCCTTGATCTTCTTGCTTATCTGCATAAATCAACTTTTGAATAATCTTCATTTGCTCCTCAAATGGAACCACAAAGGGCAGCATAGTCAGGATGGTGAGCTGCCTCTCCTTGGACACAGACTGCAACATGGACTCCAGACGGTCCAGCGTGGACCACAGGGATACAATTCTCCCCATTCTCCAGAATCGCCATGCATTCCTGGATGCCAGGAAGTAGAGCTGGGTGACCTTATCTGCTTAATATCCTCTTGTTCTGACATTTGATTCCAAATTACTTGGCCTTTTCACTCTGTACACTTGCTCCGAGCGTTTCATTAGACACAAATTCATATTTATTCCAGAGGTGTGAATTCAGCAGGCAAGGAAGGGGTAATTCAGGTTCTGGGTGTTGTTTGAGTTCAAAAAATTTTCTCTAGTGAGGTACTTCAGTTTCATGACATATACGTTCGTTCTGTTGTCTCTGAAAAGCAACCCAGGGCTTCCCTGGTGGCTCAGATGCTAAAGACTTCACCTGCAATAAGGGAGACCTGGGTGCCATCTCTCGGTTGGGAAGATCCCCTGGAGGAGGAAACCCACTCCAATATTCTTGCCTGGCGAAGCCCATGGACAGAGGAGCCTGCCAGGTACAGTCCATGCAGTCACAGAGTCAGACACAACTGAGCCACTATGCACAGCCCAGTTGTTAGAACAGGGCCAGCTTGGGGCTGATTCTACTGTTACCTGTGCATATATAACTTTTAATAAAGACTGAATCAAACATTATTTTTAACTTAAAAAACCAACAGGCTGAAGCTGAGAGAAGGATGTGTCATGAGGAAGAGACAGAGATTGATCTATATTTATTTAGACTCCAATTTTCAGATTTGAGAGACTGGGAAGATGCAGAAGTCAAAAGGAAATCTTGGATCCAACGGGAGTAGCAATTATGATTTAAAAAATAAAGCATATAGCGTTTATGGCTGCCAACAACTACTGAGTGACACAAAATCACAAAAAGCCACTCTTTGTCCCCATAGACCTTTAAGTCTGCAAGATCATCTCATTTCTGTTTCTTCAATTCCTTCAGGAATCTCTTTTGCAAAAGCTATCCACAGTTTCTCCGAACATACAGGACTGAACATTCACCATATCCTGAAGCACTCCGTTTATACTTGGAGCTTTCTTTGATCATTGACTGGGAATTCCTTTAATAAAGCTAAATCTGCATATACAAACTGGCCACACTTCTACCCCCTATTTTTTCACTCTTTCCTGTTGTTTGAAGATACGGCAGATCTGCCCTAAGTATCCTCAGCACCTCTGGTAACTACCCAAATGCTTTCCTGTCTCTTCTCTGCATGCTTAATTGAATCAGAAGACCAAACATTTTAGTAAAGAATCTAAATATTTAAATATAACTAAGAGTGAATTTATATTATTGATGTCCATTTACTCCTGACTAGTGACAAGGACTTGAATAAATGACTTCAAAAGATTCTTTCCACTCTTCTCAAACAAACAGTTAAATGTTTCCTGGACAGTGTCACCTTATAAGGTACAGTGACAAGGATAAAACAAGCAGATGAAGTCAAAAAAAAGTGAAAAGAAGGCTCTTCCCTCCATGCTGTGCCCTCCACAGGCCCTTCTGAAGTCAGCAGTTGTCAAGAGGCTAGATGTTAGACCTGTTTTCAAGAGTCGAATTTCAAAGTAAAGCCAAGTACAGCAGAGTTGTTTCCAGAATGATTTGAATCTTCAAGCTGTGCTAAGTGCCTTTTTGCCTCTACACTTGAAAATTACTACATTTTTCAGTTTGTTTCTATTTGAAAGAAAATGGTTTAGGTGATTATAGAGGAGTAGCAGCTTGTCAATTCTGCATGAATTTCACACGTGATTTTTTATGCTAAAATTCCAAAAGTCTCTTTAATAGATAATTTATGTTCCCCTAAGATAGTTTTATTTTAGAATAATAAAAGCTCTCAAACATCCCATAGCCCAAAGGAAAAAGGAAATCTTGGATCCAACGGGAGTAGCAATTATGATTTAAAAAATAAAGCATATAGCGTTTATGGCTGCCAACAACTACTGAGTGACACAAAATCACAAAAAGCCACTCTTTGTCCCCATAGACCTTTAAGTCTGCAAGATCATCTCATTTCTGTTTCTTCAATTCCTTCAGGAATCTCTTTTGCAAAAGCTATCCACAGTTTCTCCGAACATACAGGACTGAACATTCACCATATCCTGAAGCACTCCGTTTATACTTGGAGCTTTCTTTGATCATTGACTGGGAATTCCTTTAATAAAGCTAAATCTGCATATACAAACTGGCCACACTTCTACCCCCTATTTTTTCACTCTTTCCTGTTGTTTGAAGATACGGCAGATCTGCCCTAAGTATCCTCAGCACCTCTGGTAACTACCCAAATGCTTTCCTGTCTCTTCTCTGCATGCTTAATTGAATCAGAAGACCAAACATTTTAGTAAAGAATCTAAATATTTAAATATAACTAAGAGTGAATTTATATTATTGATGTCCATTTACTCCTGACTAGTGACAAGGACTTGAATAAATGACTTCAAAAGATTCTTTCCACTCTTCTCAAACAAACAGTTAAATGTTTCCTGGACAGTGTCACCTTATAAGGTACAGTGACAAGGATAAAACAAGCAGATGAAGTCAAAAAAAAGTGAAAAGAAGGCTCTTCCCTCCATGCTGTGCCCTCCACAGGCCCTTCTGAAGTCAGCAGTTGTCAAGAGGCTAGATGTTAGACCTGTTTTCAAGAGTCGAATTTCAAAGTAAAGCCAAGTACAGCAGAGTTGTTTCCAGAATGATTTGAATCTTCAAGCTGTGCTAAGTGCCTTTTTGCCTCTACACTTGAAAATTACTACATTTTTCAGTTTGTTTCTATTTGAAAGAAAATGGTTTAGGTGATTATAGAGGAGTAGCAGCTTGTCAATTCTGCATGAATTTCACACGTGATTTTTTATGCTAAAATTCCAAAAGTCTCTTTAATAGATAATTTATGTTCCCCTAAGATAGTTTTATTTTAGAATAATAAAAGCTCTCAAACATCCCATAGCCCAAAGGAAAAAAAAAAAACTGATACCCAATGTGAGATCTAAGAGCTAAGCTCTTGCCAGAGGCCTCTCTATCTTACATGATCAAGAGATACTCTCCCAGTAGTTCTCTGTGGGTGACTGAAAACTGTAGAAAAGTGATGACACACAAACCTTTTTCCTGGACGTGAGTTCCACGAGTGTCAAAAAGCAAAAGAATTCCTTAGGACCTCTCAGTTGGAAAATTTCACCTCTCCTAATATCCATTCTCTTAAATTTAACTTTTCTTTATTCATTGGCATAGACTGATTGAGCATCTACTGTTCTCAGTGCAGGGGACACAACAGTGAACAAGACAGAAAAGATTCCTGGAGATCACATTCTAGGAGTGAGGAAACAGATAATGAGATTTGTATTTATTTTGTTCTGCTATAAAGAAAACACGGTGATGTCCCGGACAGTTGACTGCTGGGGCCTGGAAAAGATGACAGAGGGTGACCAAAGAATCTTTCTGATGGAGATATTAGATCTTTCTGGTGGAGATATTAGAAGTAAAAACCAAGTGACAAGAAAATCCAGGGCTTCCCTGGTGGTCCAGTGGGTAAGGACACCGCCTTGCAGTGCAAGGGGCGCCGGTTTGAGCCCTGACCTGGGAAGATCCCACGTGCCGTGGAGCAGCTGGACTGATGTGTCCAATTACCGAGCCGGAGCTCTGGAGCGCATGCGCCCAGAGCCGACACTCTACGACAACAGACGCCACCGTGATGGGAGGCCCACATGGGCCAAAGAACAAAGATGGATGAAAAATAGATAAATGAAAGACTAATAGAAGTGGCCCGCCCATCTCTCTCCATGCCCAACCCAACCCCCACTGAAAAAAAAAGAAAATCCAGCCACACAAAAGGGCTACAAAAAGAATGTTGCAGGCAGCTGAAAAGCAAGTGGGAAAGCCTAAGAGAGCTATTCTGAGCATGATCACTCAACAAGAATGTTCTCAGGAGAATTTTTACATCTTTAGTTATAGTGGATGAATTGCTCCAATTGAGCACTTGTTCCTCCAACTGCCAGACTGTTGCAAATGATGCCTCTTAGCCGAGTCTCAGCTCAGAAGTCCACAGTACAATAGTCTCTACAGTACATTGTCCCCATCCCTGGGGACAATGACTGGCCTCAGAGTTATAAAGATCTAGCTTCCCTTGCTTTCAAATGCCAACCATCGCCAAAATATCACCCAATGCACTGGCTCTGTGTGAATGTATTACCTCTCAATTATTCCCTCTGTTAATTCCTGCATCCTTTCCTCCCTACAGGTACAGATGCTGAAGGCATTTTCCAATGTGCCTTCTCTACACAGATCTCTGTTTCAGCTGCTCTTTCCTGAGTAATCTAGCTAAAGGCATAGACTGATTGAGCATCTACTGTTCTCAGTGCAGGGGACACAACAGTGAACAAGACAGAAAAGATTCCTGGAGATCACATTCTAGGAGTGAGGAAACAGATAATGAGATTTGTATTTATTTTGTTCTGCTATAAAGAAAACACGGTGATGTCCCGGACAGTTGACTGCTGGGGCCTGGAAAAGATGACAGAGGGTGACCAAAGAATCTTTCTGATGGAGATATTAGATCTTTCTGGTGGAGATATTAGAAGTAAAAACCAAGTGACAAGAAAATCCAGGGCTTCCCTGGTGGTCCAGTGGGTAAGGACACCGCCTTGCAGTGCAAGGGGCGCCGGTTTGAGCCCTGACCTGGGAAGATCCCACGTGCCGTGGAGCAGCTGGACTGATGTGTCCAATTACCGAGCCGGAGCTCTGGAGCGCATGCGCCCAGAGCCGACACTCTACGACAACAGACGCCACCGTGATGGGAGGCCCACATGGGCCAAAGAACAAAGATGGATGAAAAATAGATAAATGAAAGACTAATAGAAGTGGCCCGCCCATCTCTCTCCATGCCCAACCCAACCCCCACTGAAAAAAAAAGAAAATCCAGCCACACAAAAGGGCTACAAAAAGAATGTTGCAGGCAGCTGAAAAGCAAGTGGGAAAGCCTAAGAGAGCTATTCTGAGCATGATCACTCAACAAGAATGTTCTCAGGAGAATTTTTACATCTTTAGTTATAGTGGATGAATTGCTCCAATTGAGCACTTGTTCCTCCAACTGCCAGACTGTTGCAAATGATGCCTCTTAGCCGAGTCTCAGCTCAGAAGTCCACAGTACAATAGTCTCTACAGTACATTGTCCCCATCCCTGGGGACAATGACTGGCCTCAGAGTTATAAAGATCTAGCTTCCCTTGCTTTCAAATGCCAACCATCGCCAAAATATCACCCAATGCACTGGCTCTGTGTGAATGTATTACCTCTCAATTATTCCCTCTGTTAATTCCTGCATCCTTTCCTCCCCTACAGGTACAGATGCTGAAGGCATTTTCCAATGTGCCTTCTCTACACAGATCTCTGTTTCAGCTGCTCTTTCCCTGAGTAATCTAGCTAAAGATCTAACCTGATTATTGAATGCAATTATAAATATTAAAATATTACCAAGTATGTCAGAGAAAGAAAAACAAATATTGTATACTGACACATACACATGGAATCAAGAAAGATGGTGCTGATAAGTGATAAGTGCAATGAAGAGGCAGACTTGGAGAACAGTCTTATGGACACTGGGATGAGGAAGGGGAATTTGCTATGTGTGGGACTACGTAATCTCAAACAGGGACTCAGTGGTGACCTGGCGGAGTGGGATGGAGAGGGAGATGGGGAGTGGGGTAAGGTTCAGGGAGGGAACATGTGTACACCTATGGAGGATTAAGGTCAATATGTGGCAGTAACAACAAAACTGTTAAAAAAAAGAAAAGAAAAAAGAAATTGAAGATGAAAAAAAGAAAAAAATATGTATATATACATATATATTACCACAGTCGCACAACCAAACTTAGGAATTATTGTCAGTTCTTCTTTAATCTGTTTATCATTAAAGATTATACAGCATAAGGTCATAACTCCTAGCTGGTCTCCTTGCTTCTGACACTGCTGCTCTGAAATCTGTCCCCATATGGCTGACTGATGCTTCCCAACCAAATATGTGATCATGGTGATCTACTAAAGTCCTTTGATGGCTCTCAGAGGCCCTCATACGGCTGAGTTCCATGATCCACAAGTCTCTTCATGATCTGCCACATGTCTCCTCTACCATCTGGTAAAACCTTGCCACCCACCTTCTCTTACCATAGACCCATGTCATTTGGGGCGATGCCTACTCTTGTTTGTCTTTGAGCTTGCAACTTGTTCCTCCAACTGCCAGACTGTTGCAAATGATGCCTCTTAGCCGAGTCTCAGCTCAGAAGTCCACAGTACAATAGTCTCTACAGTACATTGTCCCCATCCCTGGGGACAATGACTGGCCTCAGAGTTATAAAGATCTAGCTTCCCTTGCTTTCAAATGCCAACCATCGCCAAAATATCACCCAATGCACTGGCTCTGTGTGAATGTATTACCTCTCAATTATTCCCTCTGTTAATTCCTGCATCCTTTCCTCCCCTACAGGTACAGATGCTGAAGGCATTTTCCAATGTGCCTTCTCTACACAGATCTCTGTTTCAGCTGCTCTTTCCCTGAGTAATCTAGCTAAAGATCTAACCTGATTATTGAATGCAATTATAAATATTAAAATATTACCAAGTATGTCAGAGAAAGAAAAACAAATATTGTATACTGACACATACACATGGAATCAAGAAAGATGGTGCTGATAAGTGATAAGTGCAATGAAGAGGCAGACTTGGAGAACAGTCTTATGGACACTGGGATGAGGAAGGGGAATTTGCTATGTGTGGGACTACGTAATCTCAAACAGGGACTCAGTGGTGACCTGGCGGAGTGGGATGGAGAGGGAGATGGGGAGTGGGGTAAGGTTCAGGGAGGGAACATGTGTACACCTATGGAGGATTAAGGTCAATATGTGGCAGTAACAACAAAACTGTTAAAAAAAAGAAAAGAAAAAAGAAATTGAAGATGAAAAAAAGAAAAAAATATGTATATATACATATATATTACCACAGTCGCACAACCAAACTTAGGAATTATTGTCAGTTCTTCTTTAATCTGTTTATCATTAAAGATTATACAGCATAAGGTCATAACTCCTAGCTGGTCTCCTTGCTTCTGACACTGCTGCTCTGAAATCTGTCCCCATATGGCTGACTGATGCTTCCCAACCAAATATGTGATCATGGTGATCTACTAAAGTCCTTTGATGGCTCTCAGAGGCCCTCATACGGCTGAGTTCCATGATCCACAAGTCTCTTCATGATCTGCCACATGTCTCCTCTACCATCTGGTAAAACCTTGCCACCCACCTTCTCTTACCATAGACCCATGTCATTTGGGGCGATGCTCTTCTATATCCTCTTGTTTGTCTTTGAGCTTGCAATTTCCTCTGCTTCAGTTTAGTTCAGTTTAGTCACTCAGTCATTTGCAACTCGTTGCAACCCCATGGACTGCGGCAAGCCAGGCTTCCCATCCTTCATTATTTCTTGGAGTTCTCCCAAGTTCATACCCATTGAATTAGTGATACCATCCAACTATCTCATCCTCTGTCATCCCCTTCTCCTTCTGCCTTCTGTTTTTCCCAACATCTGAGTCTTTTCCAATAAGTCATCTCTTTGTATCAGTTGGTCAAAGTATTGGAGTCTCAGCCTCAGCATCAGTCCTTCCAATAAATATTCAGGGTTGATTTTCTTTAGGACTAATTGGTTTGATCTCCTTGCAGTCCAAGGGACTCTCAAGAGTCTTCTCCAGTTCAAAGGCATCAATTCCTTGACACTGGCCTTCTTTATGGTTCAACTCTCACATCCATACATAACTGCTGGGAAAACCATAGCTTCAGCTATGTGGACTTTTGTTGGCAAAGTGATGTCTCTGCTTTTCTATATGCCATCTAGGTTTCCCAGCTTTTCTTCCAAGGAACAAGCATCTTTTAATTTCATGGCTGCAGTCACCACCTTAGGCAATTGTGGAGCCCAAGAAAATAAAGTCTGTCACTGTTTCCATTGTCTGTCCATCTATTTGCCATGAAGCAATGGGACCAGATGCCATGATCTTTGTTTTTTGAATGTTGAGTTTTACGTCAGCTTTTTCACTCTCCTCTTTCACTGTCATCAAGAGGCTTTTTAGTTCCTCTTTGCTTTCTGTCATTAGGGTGGCATCATCTGCATATCTGGGTCTATTGATATTTCTCCTGGCAACCTTCATTCAGTTTGTGCTTTATCCATACCGGCATTTCACATGAGGTATCTCCATATAAATTAAATAAGCAGGATGACATAATACAACCTTGGTGTACTTCTTTCCCAATTTGGAACCAGTCCATTGTTTCACGTCCAGTTCTAACTGATGCTTCTTGTTCTGCATCTAGGTTAATTTTTTCTCCTTTAAACGCACCTTATTTGAAAGTCTTCTTCAGCTCCTATTACCCAGAGTTCCTAAAACCCACCTTATAACTCTATTCTATATTACATACTTTTTGTATTATGACACCTATCACTGTAATACCTGCCTATTTTTGCTATCGCCTGTACTATCATTTCCTACAGAAGTACTAGAGACTATGTCCTATTTAATGCTGATTCCTCCCTAAGCTTCCAATAGTGTCAGACACTTCGTAGACACTCACAGAGCCTATTTCTTTCTAATTTATTTTTTTAAAGGCATAGTCACAAAACATATCCATAAATAAAGGCTTGTTTAGCAACTATTCTTCAGTAACAGAATACATCTGAGTTGAGAGGTCACCTTTCACTGATCCCTGAGACTGAATGGGCAAGTCTAAAGAGCTGCTGAGGGCTTCCCTGGTGGTCCAGTGGGTAAGGACACCGCCTTGCCGTACAAGGGGCGCCGGTTCGATCCCTGGCCTGGGAAGATCCCACGTGCCGCAGAGCGGCTGGACTGATGTGTCCAATTACCGAGCCAGAGCTCTGGAGCGCATGCGCCCAGAGCCGGTGCTCTGCGACAACAGAGGTCACCGCGATGGGAGGCCCACGTGGGCCGAAGAACAAAGATGGATGAAAATAGACAAATGAAAGACCAATAGAAGTAGCCTGCCTGCTCCCCTCCCTCCCCACCCCACCCCTCAAAATAAATAAATAAATCTTTAAAGAGCTGCTGACACATAGGATGCTGCTTGTATTACAAATGGAACCACCAGGCCCCAATCCCTACAAATCTCAGGCATCTAAAATCTTAAGGATTCCACAAAACATGACATTTCCAAACCCACTCACTTCAGTTATAGTCTCCTCAAATGCTTCTTTTTGCTTGTTTTGTAGGTTCACAAGTATGAACATTACCAAAACAGTCCACAAAAGGAATGAAAACTAGAGTTTTCTTACTCTGGCAGTTGACAAAGAGAAGGCTATTCTTCATATGATCTTGAGAAAGTATGTAATTTCCTGTAACTTGACTTTCCTCATCCATAAAATGGAGGTTACCCAAAACTCACACTATCCTTATGAGAATTACATAAACAAGTCATAAGTGAGAAGGTGCCTAGTCCAGACTTTGACATCATTTAAAGCCACAAGAACTCTTCACTGAAAGCAACAACAAATGTTTTCACCAAAAGCATTTCCCTATGTCCTAAAATCCAAGTAGAGCATGTGAGAATAAATTGATTGATATGGATTAATAGTATCACTCTAATCTACATGACTTTGAGATTCACTGATTTTGAATTTCTCATTTCAATCTTATGTCTGTAAGAACAGAAAATCAGTTTAAGAAGCTATATCAAACTACCAACCATATATACTGGACTTCAGTACATTTGATTTCTTTTTCCCAAATAAGATGTCTGAAAAATGACAGCTAGACAGTAAAAAGGCAAATCAACTCCCATAGAAAGTTAGTAGCTTTATAGACTTTTATATTACAAAAAATACCTAAGCAGATTAAAACCTTTCTGCACTTCTTAAAAACACATTTTGACCACCTGCATGCTGAATTGTACAATGATGGAATTTAAAAGAGCTAGGACAGCAAACCTTCCCATCAACATATTATAAAAACCAATACCACCAAAAATCTCAACTCTCCAGTAGAGTATTAAAAGACAACAACTTAGATCTGATGTATGTAAAATGTTACATTTATTGTTAAAAATAATGTTATTTGTTGGTTGAAAGGTATAATGCTTGAACTGGGAAAAATAATTGACCACCTTTTTTGTCTTTTGATATGCAAAATGATAAATCCTGTCAAGTGGACTAGAGGCTAGAGCAAATTTTTATTTGAAAAAACCACTATTAATCGCTTCTTAGTGTGGCTCTGCTTGATGCAAATTATACTGCTTGTCAGACTTTTGTTTAGTCACAAATAAAAGACTTAGTGGATAAAGGTTTGGCCTTTCACTACAGGTTTTCTGTCAAACTGTGACCTGAAATGAATGAATTGGTATTGAGTGGGGCCTCCTGACTCTGTAATTTAATGGTGACAGTAATTAGCTAAGAAGGAGGTGTTACAATGAAAGCCCAGGGTATGGTGTTTATGTGATTTTACACTAGAGTTTTCTTACTCTGGCAGTTGACAAAGAGAAGGCTATTCTTCATATGATCTTGAGAAAGTATGTAATTTCCTGTAACTTGACTTTCCTCATCCATAAAATGGAGGTTACCCAAAACTCACACTATCCTTATGAGAATTACATAAACAAGTCATAAGTGAGAAGGTGCCTAGTCCAGACTTTGACATCATTTAAAGCCACAAGAACTCTTCACTGAAAGCAACAACAAATGTTTTCACCAAAAGCATTTCCCTATGTCCTAAAATCCAAGTAGAGCATGTGAGAATAAATTGATTGATATGGATTAATAGTATCACTCTAATCTACATGACTTTGAGATTCACTGATTTTGAATTTCTCATTTCAATCTTATGTCTGTAAGAACAGAAAATCAGTTTAAGAAGCTATATCAAACTACCAACCATATATACTGGACTTCAGTACATTTGATTTCTTTTTCCCAAATAAGATGTCTGAAAAATGACAGCTAGACAGTAAAAAGGCAAATCAACTCCCATAGAAAGTTAGTAGCTTTATAGACTTTTATATTACAAAAAATACCTAAGCAGATTAAAACCTTTCTGCACTTCTTAAAAACACATTTTGACCACCTGCATGCTGAATTGTACAATGATGGAATTTAAAAGAGCTAGGACAGCAAACCTTCCCATCAACATATTATAAAAACCAATACCACCAAAAATCTCAACTCTCCAGTAGAGTATTAAAAGACAACAACTTAGATCTGATGTATGTAAAATGTTACATTTATTGTTAAAAATAATGTTATTTGTTGGTTGAAAGGTATAATGCTTGAACTGGGAAAAAATAATTGACCACCTTTTGTGTCTTTTGATATGCAAAATGATAAATCCTGTCAAGTGGACTAGAGGCTAGAGCAAATTTTTATTTGAAAAAACCACTATTAATCGCTTCTTAGTGTGGCTCTGCTTGATGCAAATTATACTGCTTGTCAGACTTTTGTTTAGTCACAAATAAAAGACTTAGTGGATAAAGGTTTGGCCTTTCACTACAGGTTTTCTGTCAAACTGTGACCTGAAATGAATGAATTGGTATTGAGTGGGGCCTCCTGACTCTGTAATTTAATGGTGACAGTAATTAGCTAAGAAGGAGGTGTTACAATGAAAGCCCAGGGTATGGTGTTTATGTGATTTTACACAGCTGCAATAGATGACACCTCCTTTTCCAGTCTTTTTCATTTACTACCTCTGAAAAAGGAGAAGGTGCAAGTCATAAAAGACACTGGCTGCTTGACTCTCTGATAAATCTCTGGACAGTGAAGACCTTGGATTGGAATTAGCTGTCAGACTTCAGCCATCTCACTCACCAGCTTACTCCGAAGTTAGCAACAGTGCAAAGGCATTATAAATGGATTCATATGTCTTGATTAATGCCTTTTTTTTTGTAAACACACTTTCTGCATAGAGCCAGCCATACCAGATGCCCTGTTTTAAAGGTTAATCTTTACATCAATAGCATATTCAAGACATTCTGTTTTTCCACAGTTGTTCTTCTTTCTTTTTGAATTTCAAATTCTCTTAGAATAAATGCAAAATAGGAGCCCTAATAGCAAAATCAGAATGTATTGTTAGAAACTCCCTCTGTAAATAAAGGATCATTCCTGCACATCCGATTATTTCATAGAACAAAGGAAATCCTCTGTATGATTCCACACTGAAACCTTTCCTTGTTGGCCCTTAAAAAAAAAAAAAAAAACCTGCTTTAACGGGGAAGGCTCACACCTAACTGATTTGTGCCTCCAGCTTTGGATAACTTGCCTGATAGACTAATGGGTTTATATATATATATATAAAAAAGTAGTCTGATGTTAGATGTTGGCAAGTATCCAGCAGTATAACCAAACACTAGAGGCCTGCCCTGTTCCAACTGCTGCCAACCTTTATGTTGCCTAAATGTCAGTTGCTACCACAGGAAGAAACTGGTGCTACAGGGACACAAGAAGGTAGTGTACTAGTACATTTTACTTACTCCAAAGCTTTAGTTCAGGAAGCTGTTGATATGAGATGTTTGTCACTTCAATTATTCACAATGAATTGGAAGCAGATCTTCCTTTCAAGTGTTTATTGACATTATCACTCAGCTCCGAAAAGTATTCTGTTGATATAAATTAGACCTTTGTTTACTGTTTTAGGTGGGGATAAAAATAGAACCTATGATAAAAACAATTATCCAATTACTTCACTATCATAGAAAATCAGCAATTCTACCTAACATTAGTCAGTTACCTGAATCTATTTCAAAGGGTAATACAGTAAGAAAATAAGAATTAAGCACAAGGAATTGGTTATTAATTCCAGTTTGCACATTCTTACTCTATGCCATCTTTCTTCTTCTGTAACAGACTCCTGCTGTAATAAAGAATTTTCTATTGTAATTTGAGTGAAATCAATGGTCAGGTGATAGAAAAGTTCTCAGACATCCATCTGCCACTCTCCTGTTTTATGACAGAGGCCTCAGAACGGAGCCCACATACCCAATAGAAGAACCGTAAGAACTAAAACTGGCAGGAGAGAAATGCACTTGGAAGTCTTCCTTGGGAAAATTGGGGCCCAGTGGTTAAGCAAGATCCAAGAATGTGAAAGTGACGGAACACATTTTAGGTCCTGAAGAACAAAATGCCCAGCATTGGTCCCAGTCCTATTACCAAGCTCCAACTACAATACAACTCTAGACCATGCCTGAGAAAACAAAAAGAAAGTCATGATCCCACTCAGTAGGATTTATGAGCCAAGAAATAATCAGAAGAAGCAGCAGGGGCTTCCCCTGGTGGTCCAGCGGGTAAGGACACCGCCTTGCACTGCAAGGGGCGCTGGTTCGATCCCTGGCCTGGGAAGATCCCACGTGCCACGGAACGGCTGGACTGATGTGTCCAATTACCGAGCCAGAGCTCTGGCGCGCATGCGCCCAGAGCCAGCACTCTGCGAAGACAGAGGCCACCGCGATGGGAGGCCCACAAGAGCCGAAGAACAAAGACGGATGAAAATAGAGAAATGAAAGACCAATAGAAGTGGCCCGCCCATCCCCCTCCCTCCCCACCCCACACCCCCCAAAAAGATAAATAAAATAAATGTTAAAAAAAAAAGAAGAAGAAGCAGAGCATTTAGCAGAAAACAGGTAATACTTCTTTGGGAGAAAAATTTAGTTCATTTCAGTTGCTCAGTCATGTCTGACTCTTTGCAACCCCATGAACGGCAGCACACCAGACTTCCCTGTCCTGCACCATCTCCCAGAGCTCACTCAACCTCATATCCATTGCTGGTGATGCCATCCAACCATCTGGTCTTCTGTCATCCCATTCTCCTTCTGTTTGTTCCAGCATCAGGAGAAACATTAGGATATGATATTTGAAAGAATTTAGGGTTCCTTTTAAGGCATCCACCTCCCCCAGAACCCTCTGGACCTGAGAAGTTAAAGTACTTAACATCATATACGAACTAAAAGCATATATACAGACTCCTGCTGTAATAAAGAATTTTCTATTGTAATTTGAGTGAAATCAATGGTCAGGTGATAGAAAAGTTCTCAGACATCCATCTGCCACTCTCCTGTTTTATGACAGAGGCCTCAGAACGGAGCCCACATACCCAATAGAAGAACCGTAAGAACTAAAACTGGCAGGAGAGAAATGCACTTGGAAGTCTTCCTTGGGAAAATTGGGGCCCAGTGGTTAAGCAAGATCCAAGAATGTGAAAGTGACGGAACACATTTTAGGTCCTGAAGAACAAAATGCCCAGCATTGGTCCCAGTCCTATTGCCAAGCTCCAACTACAATACAACTCTAGACCATGCCTGAGAAAACAAAAAGAAAGTCATGATCCCACTCAGTAGGATTTATGAGCCAAGAAATAATCAGAAGAAGCAGCAGGGGCTTCCCCTGGTGGTCCAGCGGGTAAGGACACCGCCTTGCACTGCAAGGGGCGCTGGTTCGATCCCTGGCCTGGGAAGATCCCACGTGCCACGGAACGGCTGGACTGATGTGTCCAATTACCGAGCCAGAGCTCTGGCGCGCATGCGCCCAGAGCCAGCACTCTGCGAAGACAGAGGCCACCGCGATGGGAGGCCCACAAGAGCCGAAGAACAAAGACGGATGAAAATAGAGAAATGAAAGACCAATAGAAGTGGCCTGCCCATCCCCTCCCTCCCACCCCACACCCCCCAAAAAGATAAATAAAATAAATGTTAAAAAAAAAAGAAGAAGAAGCAGAGCATTTAGCAGAAAACAGGTAATACTTCTTTGGGAGAAAAATTTAGTTCATTTCAGTTGCTCAGTCATGTCTGACTCTTTGCAACCCCATGAACGGCAGCACACCAGACTTCCCTGTCCTGCACCATCTCCCAGAGCTCACTCAACCTCATATCCATTGCTGGTGATGCCATCCAACCATCTGGTCTTCTGTCATCCCATTCTCCTTCTGTTTGTTCCAGCATCAGGAGAAACATTAGGATATGATATTTGAAAGAATTTAGGGTTCCTTTTAAGGCATCCACCTCCCCCAGAACCCTCTGGACCTGAGAAGTTAAAGTACTTAACATCATATACACAAGAATCATCAAAGAAAAAGCAATATATACAGAACACCCTTTCTAAAAAATCCCAGATCCAAAGTTATAGTGACGAGATGACCCTTGTAACTTATATGTTGGCCAGGAAAGTACTGGAACAAAACAGGAACAAGGGTAAGTGTCTTTAAAATAAAAACACATATATTTTTTTAATGTTGGAGTAGGGTGAACAATGGCCCCCAAAGATACATAAATCCTAATCTCTGGAGCCTGTGAATGTTTCTTTTTATGGCAGAAGGAACTATGATTAACATTCTTGTGATGGAGAGATTATTCTGAACTTTCTAAGTGCGCCCTAAATATGATCACAAGTGTTCTTATGGGAGTGAAGCAGAGAGAGATTTGTCGACAAAAGAGAAGGAAATGTGATGATGGAAAGAAGAGGAAGGAATCAAGTAAAGGAATTCAGGCAGCCACCAGAAGGTTAAAAAAGGCTGGGAAACTCACTCGCCCACAGCCTACTGAGGAAACTAGTCTGTTGACACTTTTGACTGATTTCAGACTTTATACCTCTAGAACAGTAAGAGAACAAACATGTTTGTTGTTGTGGCAATCTGATACAGCAGAAAGGAGACACTATGCCATATAGTCTCTGAACTTAATGTTAGGTAGCAAGACATAAGAAATACAATAAAATATAATAACAGGCAAAAATGCAGTATAAATTCCCTAGCTTTTTTTTTTTTTTTTTTTTTTTGCTTCTAAGTCATCATTTATTTTTCATCGATCTTATTCTTTGGCATGTGTGGGCCTCCCATCACAGTGGCCTCTCTCATTGCAGAGCACCGGCTCTGGGTGCATGCACTTTAGAGCACTGGCTCATAACTGGACACACAGGCCCAGCCACTCCACGGCATGTGGGATCTTCCAGGACCAGGGATCAACCTGGTGTCCCTTGCACTGCAAGCCAAACTCTTTACCCACTGGAAGCCCACCAGGGAAGTCCAATTCCCTATCACTTTAAAGAACAAAGATCAATGGCTAATCTTAAAGCATCATTTGCCCAAAGTTCATTGTGATTTCTGAAGGCATGTTACACTGGCTATAGCTCAGTAACATTCCAGCACTCTTTTGTACATATTCCCTTGGTACTGCAAGGGCTAGAAGATTGGGAACTACATTTCCCAGACTCTCTTGCCAATAGGCTTTCAATTGATACCATCAAAAAGAAGCATTTGTGTGTGATCTGGAAGGCAGTGAGGAGATCAGGCTTCTGCAGCGATGGCGTCAATAAGTTTGCTTCTTGGGCTTTATGGTCTACTGTTAGGCTTCAGATGGAATGTAGGCAGCAGCTGCCTACAATTTTCTTATTTGGGGGAAGACCCCCACTTCCTCTTTCTCTTCTGCTGGCCTTCCCTACAATTTTTTTAAAAATTTTCCTGAACTACAGCTGATTCACAATATTTTGTTAGTTTCAGATGTACAGCAAAGTGATGCAATTAATATCCACCTATCCTACAATTGTGTAAGCAGCAAAGTGATGCAATTAATATCCAACTATCCTACAATTGTGTAAGCAGCTAATTTCTGAAAAAAAAAAAAAATATATATATATATAAAATATATATATTTATATATTTTTTTTTCTCCTTGAAAATCCTGATGATATCTAGGGTACTTTCTGTTTTTCTCATTAAACCCTGATTGATACAAATGAGAGCTTAAAAAAGGAAACCGTCCTGTTTTTCTTTTTTTTTTTTAAAGTAGCGACATTTCTCAATTAACATGACTATAAAATACATTGATACATTGCTTAAATTTCTAAAATATTTGCTAGTGCCCAATAATTCAGAATAAAAAGGGTAAAGTTTTTTTCATGAATCTTGAGATTGACTATTACGTGTGTAAAGAACAGTAAAGAATAATACAGATAGTATAGGGTTAGGATATGTTGAACCTTATAAATATTGTATCGCACTGGTCCACTTATAGAAATTTGTTCTACTGGGTGGAAAGGAAAGCCAAGCCCTTGCAATGGGTGAGGAAACAAGAAATCTTGAAGTGGCATCATGCTTTTCTCTTCGTCTTCTTAGTATTTTTATCACCTCTGAGTAATTTGGGGAGGTGATAGTTCATTTCTATGCTATAGAATATGATAAGAATTAATCTCTTGCCCAAAGTTCATTGTGATTTCTAAAGGCATGTTACACTGGCTATAGCTCAGTAACATTCCAGCACTCTTTTGTACATATTCCCTTGGTACTGCAAGGGCTAGAAGATTGGGAACTACATTTCCCAGACTCTCTTGCCAATAGGCTTTCAATTGATACCATCAAAAAGAAGCATTTGTGTGTGATCTGGAAGGCAGTGAGGAGATCAGGCTTCTGCAGCGATGGCGTCAATAAGTTTGCTTCTTGGGCTTTATGGTCTACTGTTAGGCTTCAGATGGAATGTAGGCAGCAGCTGCCTACAATTTTCTTATTTGGGGGAAGACCCCCACTTCCTCTTTCTCTTCTGCTGGCCTTCCCTACAATTTTTTTAAAAATTTTCCTGAACTACAGCTGATTCACAATATTTTGTTAGTTTCAGATGTACAGCAAAGTGATGCAATTAATATCCACCTATCCTACAATTGTGTAAGCAGCAAAGTGATGCAATTAATATCCAACTATCCTACAATTGTGTAAGCAGCTAATTTCTGAAAAAAAAAAAAAATATATATATATATAAAATATATATATTTATATATTTTTTCTCCTTGAAAAGCCTGATGATATCTAGGGTACTTTCTGTTTTTCTCATTAAACCCTGATTGATACAAATGAGAGCTTAAAAAAGGAAACCGTCCTGTTTTTCTTTTTTTTTTTTAAAGTAGCGACATTTCTCAATTAACATGACTATAAAATACATTGATACATTGCTTAAATTTCTAAAATATTTGCTAGTGCCCAATAATTCAGAATAAAAAGGGTAAAGTTTTTTTCATGAATCTTGAGATTGACTATTACGTGTGTAAAGAACAGTAAAGAATAATACAGATAGTATAGGGTTAGGATATGTTGAACCTTATAAATATTGTATCGCACTGGTCCACTTATAGAAATTTGTTCTACTGGGTGGAAAGGAAAGCCAAGCCCTTGCAATGGGTGAGGAAACAAGAAATCTTGAAGTGGCATCATGCTTTTTCTCTTCGTCTTCTTAGTATTTTTTATCACCTCTGAGTAATTTGGGGGAGGTGATAGTTCATTTCTATGCTATAGAATATGATAAGAATTAATCTCTTGCCTGTATCCTTCACAAGGTCTGTATTAAGGTTAGCTATCATTCTCCTGGCATTAACATTTAGATCATATTATATACATTTTAATAAAGCTTTATTGAGACATAATTCATATAATATAAAACTCACCCTTTTAAAGTACATAATTTACAAGTCAGTATAAATAAAAAACAAAACTGTGCATCTATTAGTAGACTTTCCTCATCCCACCCTATCCCACCTCCTGGCAACTACTATCTACTTTTCGTCTCAATGGATTTGCTTGTTCTCAAGAGTTCATGTAAATGGAATCACACAATATGTATACCTTTGTGATTGGTTTCTTTCATTTAGCATAATGTTTTCAAGGTTCATCCACAATGTATCATGTATCAATAGTCTGTTCCTTATTATTCCCAAATAATATTTCATTTTACAGATATACCACATTTTGTTTATCCTCTCATCAATTTGTGGATATCTGAGTTAGTTACATTTTTCAGTTATTATGAATAATGCTGCTGCGAACAATGGTGTACAGGTGGTTTAGGTGGACATATGTTTTCAGTTCTCTTATGTAATATACCTAGGAGTAGATTGCTGCACCACACGTTAACTGTAAATTTAACATTGTGAAGAACAGCCAGTTTTCCAAAATAGCTGACCATTTTACAATCCCAGTAACAATGAATAAGGGTTTCATTTCTCCACATCTTTGCCAGTACTTATTATTTTCCATCTTAAATTATTATGATGATAGACATTCTAATGAATGAAAACTGGTATTTCATTGTAGTTTTGGTTTGCATTTCTCTAATGACTAATGACACAGAACACCTTCTCATGTTTTTACTGCGTATTTCTTTATATTCTTTGGGAAAATATCTGTTCAAATCATTTACTAATTTCTATTTGGGTTGTCATTTCAAATTACAAGAGATAATTTTAAATTCTACATACTAGTCACTGTATCAAATATAGGATTTGTAAATATTTCCTTTGGGAATTTTAGGGTGAGGAAACAAGAAATCTTGAAGTGGCATCATGCTTTTTCTCTTCGTCTTCTTAGTATTTTTTATCACCTCTGAGTAATTTGGGGGAGGTGATAGTTCATTTCTATGCTATAGAATATGATAAGAATTAATCTCTTGCCTGTATCCTTCACAAGGTCTGTATTAAGGTTAGCTATCATTCTCCTGGCATTAACATTTAGATCATATTATATACATTTTAATAAAGCTTTATTGAGACATAATTCATATAATATAAAACTCACCCTTTTAAAGTACATAATTTACAAGTCAGTATAAATAAAAAACAAAACTGTGCATCTATTAGTAGACTTTCCTCATCCCACCCTATCCCACCTCCTGGCAACTACTATCTACTTTTCGTCTCAATGGATTTGCTTGTTCTCAAGAGTTCATGTAAATGGAATCACACAATATGTATACCTTTGTGATTGGTTTCTTTCATTTAGCATAATGTTTTCAAGGTTCATCCACAATGTATCATGTATCAATAGTCTGTTCCTTATTATTCCCAAATAATATTTCATTTTACAGATATACCACATTTTGTTTATCCTCTCATCAATTTGTGGATATCTGAGTTAGTTACATTTTTCAGTTATTATGAATAATGCTGCTGCGAACAATGGTGTACAGGTGGTTTAGGTGGACATATGTTTTCAGTTCTCTTATGTAATATACCTAGGAGTAGATTGCTGCACCACACGTTAACTGTAAATTTAACATTGTGAAGAACAGCCAGTTTTCCAAAATAGCTGACCATTTTACAATCCCAGTAACAATGAATAAGGGTTTCATTTCTCCACATCTTTGCCAGTACTTATTATTTTCCATCTTAAATTATTATGATGATAGACATTCTAATGAATGAAAACTGGTATTTCATTGTAGTTTTGGTTTGCATTTCTCTAATGACTAATGACACAGAACACCTTCTCATGTTTTTACTGCGTATTTCTTTATATTCTTTGGGAAAATATCTGTTCAAATCATTTACTAATTTCTATTTGGGTTGTCATTTCAAATTACAAGAGATAATTTTAAATTCTACATACTAGTCACTGTATCAAATATAGGATTTGTAAATACTTTTGCCCATTTGGGGGTTATCTTTTTAATTTCTTGATGGTCCTCTTTGAAACACAAAAGTGTTTAATACTGAAGTTCAATTTGCCTTTTTCTTTTGTCACCTGTACTTCTACTGTCATACATAAGAAGCCATTACTTACTCCAAGGACACAGAGATTTATTCATATTATTTCTTCTAAGAATTTTATAGTTTTAGCTCTTACATTTAGGCCTTCAATCCATTTGGAGTTAAATTTAGTATATAGTGAGATGTAGGATAGTTTTACTTCTTCCTTTTCAATCTGGATATCAATTGGTTGTCTATTCATTTACTCACTCATTCATTCATTATTAGGACACAAAGTGTGCCTAAATATTTCTTTGGGGGAAGGGACTCCACACTTTTACTCAATTAAGAAAAACATTTTTACAGTCCAGAAATGTTTTTATTTTTCTAAGACCTATTATGCCAAGAATTCATAGGGAATGGGTTTCAGCAACTCAGGTTCTTTCCATTGGCCTTTCCATTGGTTCTTACAAAGTGTGCTTCCTACGGAATTCCCTGGTAGACCAGTGGTTACTACTCTGCACTTTCATTGCCAAGGATCCAGGTTCAATTCCTAGCCAGAGAACTAAGACCTCACAAGCTGAATGATGTTCACTTCTCTAGGTGGAACAGGATGGTGTTTCAGTTGAATCCAAGTAACTTTCTCTTTGGTTTCTTTCTTTTTCTAATCATTTTCCTTCCCACATTTCAGGAAGCCATCT
This sequence comes from Tragulus kanchil, assembly GCA_022376925.1. Taxonomy (NCBI): domain Eukaryota; kingdom Metazoa; phylum Chordata; class Mammalia; order Artiodactyla; family Tragulidae; genus Tragulus; species Tragulus kanchil. The sequence continues at coordinate 149,995,922 of JAIOJX010000029.1, forward strand.
CAGCTCTTAATATGCACAATATGTACATTAATTCTCTTGGCAAGAATCTGTCCCTCAAATAACAATTCTGAGGACACTGTAGATTCTTCCAGTTTTTTCATGATAATCTCTGTGTAGCATTCCTTTTTAAACAATGCCCATGCTCTTGATAATATCACCTTTCACCTTGTGATCCTTTGGTCACATGCACAGAGCAACATGTATGTGGCCAAAGGATCAACACAACATTTTCTAAAAGACCTAGAGAACATATAGCAGGTCCTCTCCTCTTTCTCTTTCTGTTGGTCATTTTGGCAAATTACTGGAAGATAGCAGTTCTGGCCAAAAGGCTAGATATCTTTATTTTTTTCTCTTGCTGAATTACCATGCCTAGAGCTTCCACCCAATGTCAAACTGATGTGGAAGAGCAGACATTCTTGCCTTGCTTGTGATCTTAACGAGAAATTAGCATTTTTACCATTACATATGATGTTAGCTGTGCCCTTCATAGTTGTCCTTTATCTGGCTGAGGAAATTCCCATTTAATGCTATTTTTCTGAGAGTTTTTATCAATAAGAGTACTTTTTTTTGTCAAATTGTTTTGGCCCATCTAGTGAGATGATTGGTTGGTTTTGTTCTTTATTCTATACTATAATTCACTGATTTCGGATATTAAACCAACTTTGCATTCCTGAAATAATCCCTGTTGGTTATGTCATACAAATGGGGTTTTTTTTCTACTGCTAAAACCAAGTTGCTAGTATTTTGTTAAATATTTGTGAATTTATATTCACAAATCCGTCTTTATTTTCTTTTTCTGTGTCTCTGAACAGTTTTAGCAAAAATGAGTTGGGAAGTATACTCATTTCCTATAGCTGCTATTAAAAACTACCAGGGTTTCCCTGGTGGTCCAGTAGGTGTAGAGTCCACCTTGCTGTGCAAGGAGCACCGGTTCGATCCCTGGCCCAGGAGGATCCCAGAGAACTAAGACCTCACAAGCTGAATGATGTTCACTTCTCTAGGTGGAACAGGATGGTGTTTCAGTTGAATCCAAGTAACTTTCTCTTTGGTTTCTTTCTTTTTCTAATCATTTTCCTTCCCACATTTCAGGAAGCCATCTCAGCTCTTAATATGCACAATATGTACATTAATTCTCTTGGCAAGAATCTGTCCCTCAAATAACAATTCTGAGGACACTGTAGATTCTTCCAGTTTTTTCATGATAATCTCTGTGTAGCATTCCTTTTTAAACAATGCCCATGCTCTTGATAATATCACCTTTCACCTTGTGATCCTTTGGTCACATGCACAGAGCAACATGTATGTGGCCAAAGGATCAACACAACATTTTCTAAAAGACCTAGAGAACATATAGCAGGTCCTCTCCTCTTTCTCTTTCTGTTGGTCATTTTGGCAAATTACTGGAAGATAGCAGTTCTGGCCAAAAGGCTAGATATCTTTATTTTTTTCTCTTGCTGAATTACCATGCCTAGAGCTTCCACCCAATGTCAAACTGATGTGGAAGAGCAGACATTCTTGCCTTGCTTGTGATCTTAACGAGAAATTAGCATTTTTACCATTACATATGATGTTAGCTGTGCCCTTCATAGTTGTCCTTTATCTGGCTGAGGAAATTCCCATTTAATGCTATTTTTCTGAGAGTTTTTATCAATAAGAGTACTTTTTTTTGTCAAATTGTTTTGGCCCATCTAGTGAGATGATTGGTTGGTTTTGTTCTTTATTCTATACTATAATTCACTGATTTCGGATATTAAACCAACTTTGCATTCCTGAAATAATCCCTGTTGGTTATGTCATACAAATGGGGTTTTTTTTCTACTGCTAAAACCAAGTTGCTAGTATTTTGTTAAATATTTGTGAATTTATATTCACAAATCCGTCTTTATTTTCTTTTTCTGTGTCTCTGAACAGTTTTAGCAAAAATGAGTTGGGAAGTATACTCATTTCCTATAGCTGCTATTAAAAACTACCAGGGTTTCCCTGGTGGTCCAGTAGGTGTAGAGTCCACCTTGCTGTGCAAGGAGCACTGGTTCGATCCCTGGCCCAGGAGGATCCCATGTGCCACGGAATGGCTGGACCGGTGTGTCCAATTATGAGCTGGTGCTCTGGAGTGCATGTGCTCAGAGCCCATGATCTGCAATGAGAGAGGCCACTGCAATGGGAGGTCCACACAGGCCAAAGAATAAAGATGGATGAAAATAAATAGAAAAAAGAACAATAAAAGAAGCCATTTAAAAAAAAAAAAATCACTGAAACACAGGATATTTAAAACAACAAAAATTTATTCTCCTAAACTTTTGGAGGCCAAAGTCCAAACTCAGTTTTACTTAGCTAAAATCAAGATGTTGGCAGGACTATGCTCACTCTGCGAACTCTAAAAGTGAACCCATTCCCTACCTCCTTCAGCTTCAAGTGGCAGCCGGCATTCTTTGACTTGTGGTTGCACCATTCCAACCTCCGCCTCTACTGTCACACAGACTTTTCCTCTTCTCTTTAAAATCTCCCTCCCTCTTCCTCTCTTTTATGAAGATATTTTATGACTGTATCTAGGAATGACCTAAATAATCTAGAATAGTCTCTCACTTGGTGTCAGGATTCCAAACCTAATCATATCTGTAAAGATCTTGCCTATGTCGTTGTTCATTCCCCCAGTTCTGTCCAACTCTTTGTAACCCCACAGACTGCAGCACACCAGGCATCCCTGTCCATCACCATCTCCTGAAATTTACCCAAGTTCATGTCCATTATACCAGTGATGCAATCCAGCCATCTCATCTTCTGACTGTCCTCTTTTCCTTCCAGCCTCAATCTTTCCAAATCAGAGACTTTTCCAATGAGTCAACTGTTTGCATCAGATGACCAAAATACTAGAGCTCAGCATCAGTCCTTCCAAAGCATATTAAGGGTTGATTTCCCTGAGGATTGACTGGTTTGCTGTCCAAGGGACTCTCAGTAGCCTTCTCCAATACCACAGTTTGAAGGCATCAATTCTTTGGTGCTCTGCCTTCTTTACAGTCCAGCTCTCACAACTGTATGTGATAAACCCCAGTTGGTGTACAACCTTTGTTAGCAAAGGTTTCACATTCTTTGTAGCTATAAACCCGCTGCTATTAAAACTACCAGGGTTTCCCTGGTGGTCCAGTAGGTGTAGAGTCCACCTTGCTGTGCAAGGAGCACTGGTTCGATCCCTGGCCCAGGAGGATCCCATGTGCCACGGAATGGCTGGACCGGTGTGTCCAATTATGAGCTGGTGCTCTGGAGTGCATGTGCTCAGAGCCCATGATCTGCAATGAGAGAGGCCACTGCAATGGGAGGTCCACACAGGCCAAAGAATAAAGATGGATGAAAATAAATAGAAAAAAGAACAATAAAAGAAGCCATTTAAAAAAGAATCACTGAAACACAGGATATTTAAAACAACAAAAATTTATTCTCCTAAACTTTTGGAGGCCAAAGTCCAAACTCAGTTTTACTTAGCTAAAATCAAGATGTTGGCAGGACTATGCTCACTCTGCGAACTCTAAAAGTGAACCCATTCCCTACCTCCTTCAGCTTCAAGTGGCAGCCGGCATTCTTTGACTTGTGGTTGCACCATTCCAACCTCCGCCTCTACTGTCACACAGACTTTTCCTCTTCTCTTTAAAATCTCCCTCCCTCTTCCTCTCTTTTATGAAGATATTTTATGACTGTATCTAGGAATGACCTAAATAATCTAGAATAGTCTCTCACTTGGTGTCAGGATTCCAAACCTAATCATATCTGTAAAGATCTTGCCTATGTCGTTGTTCATTCCCCCAGTTCTGTCCAACTCTTTGTAACCCCACAGACTGCAGCACACCAGGCATCCCTGTCCATCACCATCTCCTGAAATTTACCCAAGTTCATGTCCATTATACCAGTGATGCAATCCAGCCATCTCATCTTCTGACTGTCCTCTTTTCCTTCCAGCCTCAATCTTTCCAAATCAGAGACTTTTCCAATGAGTCAACTGTTTGCATCAGATGACCAAAATACTAGAGCTCAGCATCAGTCCTTCCAAAGCATATTAAGGGTTGATTTCCCTGAGGATTGACTGGTTTGCTGTCCAAGGGACTCTCAGTAGCCTTCTCCAATACCACAGTTTGAAGGCATCAATTCTTTGGTGCTCTGCCTTCTTTACAGTCCAGCTCTCACAACTGTATGTGACCACTGGGAAGACCACAGCCTTGGCTGTACAGACCTTTTGTTAGCAGAATAGTGCCTCTGCTTTTCAACACACTTTCTAGGTTTGTCGTAGCTTTCCTGCCAAGAAGCAATCGTCTTCTGATTTCATGGCTGCAGTCACCATCCCCAGTGATTTTAGAGCCCAAGAAGAGGAAATCTGTCACTACTTCTACCTTTTCCTCTTCTACTTGACATGAAGTAATGGGTCCAGATGCCATGATCTTTATCTAATGCTTAGTTTTAAGTCAGTTCTTTCACTCTCCTCCTTCACCCTCATCAAGTGGCTCTTTAGTTCCTCTTCCCTTTCTGCCAACCTCTACACATGTGAAGTTGTTGATGTTTCTCCTGCATTATCTTGATTCCTGCTTGTAACTCATCCAGCAAGCATTTCTCATGATGTGCTCAGTATATAGGTTAAACAAACAGGGTAACAGCAGACATCCCTGTCATATTCCTTTCTCTATCTTGATAGTTGTGGCTCACGGGCTTAGTTGCTCTGCAGCATGTGGGATCTTCCCGGATCAGGGATTGAGCTCGTGTCTCCTGAACTGGCAGGCAAACTGTTCACCACTGAGCTACTAGGGAAGCCCAAATGTTCTAACTGTTGCATCTTGATCCGCATATATGTTTCTTGGAGGACGGGTAAGATGGTCTGGTATTCCTATCTCTTCAAGAGCGTTCCACAGTTTGTGATTATCAGCTCAATCAAGTGTTAGTTGATGAAACAGAAGTATATGTTTTTCTGGAATTCCCTTGCTTTCTCTATGATCCAGAGAATGTCGGCAATTTGATCTCTGGTTCCTCTGCCCTTTCTAAACCGAGTTTAGATGTCTGGAAGCTCTTGATTCCCACACTGGTGAAGGTCAGGTAAGGTTTTAATCATGACCTTAGTAGCATGGGAGATGAATGCAACTGTCTGATAGTTAGAACATTCTTTAGTTCTACCCTTCTTGGGAACTGGGATGAGGACTGACCTTTTCCAGTCCTGTGGCCACTGCTGGGTCTCCCAGATTTGCTGGTATGTTGAATGCAACACATTGATGGCATCATCCTTTAGAATTTTGAACAGCTCTACTGGAATTCCATTGCTTTATTAACAGCAGTGCTTCCTAAGACCCACTATAAGGTGACATTTATAGCTTCTAGGGATTAGGATATGATTATTTGGGGACAGGGAAGGCAGGGGCTTATTTTTCAGCCTGCCACAGAAAGTGTTTCTCTTCTTTAATATTTTAATTTGAAAGGGGGTGGTAGTCATTCCTTTTAAACATTTGGTAGAATTGGCTGCAGTCACCATCCCCAGTGATTTTAGAGCCCAAGAAGAGGAAATCTGTCACTACTTCTACCTTTTCCTCTTCTACTTGACATGAAGTAATGGGTCCAGATGCCATGATCTTTATCTAATGCTTAGTTTTAAGTCAGTTCTTTCACTCTCCTCCTTCACCCTCATCAAGTGGCTCTTTAGTTCCTCTTCCCTTTCTGCCAACCTCTACACATGTGAAGTTGTTGATGTTTCTCCTGCATTATCTTGATTCCTGCTTGTAACTCATCCAGCAAGCATTTCTCATGATGTGCTCAGTATATAGGTTAAACAAACAGGGTAACAGCAGACATCCCTGTCATATTCCTTTCTCTATCTTGATAGTTGTGGCTCACGGGCTTAGTTGCTCTGCAGCATGTGGGATCTTCCCGGATCAGGGATTGAGCTCGTGTCTCCTGAACTGGCAGGCAAACTGTTCACCACTGAGCTACTAGGGAAGCCCAAATGTTCTAACTGTTGCATCTTGATCCGCATATATGTTTCTTGGAGGACGGGTAAGATGGTCTGGTATTCCTATCTCTTCAAGAGCGTTCCACAGTTTGTGATTATCAGCTCAATCAAGTGTTAGTTGATGAAACAGAAGTATATGTTTTTCTGGAATTCCCTTGCTTTCTCTATGATCCAGAGAATGTCGGCAATTTGATCTCTGGTTCCTCTGCCCTTTCTAAACCGAGTTTAGATGTCTGGAAGCTCTTGATTCCCACACTGGTGAAGGTCAGGTAAGGTTTTAATCATGACCTTAGTAGCATGGGAGATGAATGCAACTGTCTGATAGTTAGAACATTCTTTAGTTCTACCCTTCTTGGGAACTGGGATGAGGACTGACCTTTTCCAGTCCTGTGGCCACTGCTGGGTCTCCCAGATTTGCTGGTATGTTGAATGCAACACATTGATGGCATCATCCTTTAGAATTTTGAACAGCTCTACTGGAATTCCATTGCTTTATTAACAGCAGTGCTTCCTAAGACCCACTATAAGGTGACATTTATAGCTTCTAGGGATTAGGATATGATTATTTGGGGACAGGGAAGGCAGGGGCTTATTTTTCAGCCTGCCACAGAAAGTGTTTCTCTTCTTTAATATTTTAATTTGAAAGGGGGTGGTAGTCATTCCTTTTAAACATTTGGTAGAATTCACCAGCGAAGCTACATGGGCCTAAACTTATCTTTGTGCAAAGTTTTTCAATTAAACGTCAAATCTCTTTACTTAATTTTAACTATTTTCCAACTTTCTACTTCTTGATTCAGTTAAGCAGTTTTTGTCTTCTTAGAAATTTGTCCATTTCCTCTAAGTTATCTAATTTGTTGGGATCTAGTCATTCATTCAACCCTTTATAATCATTTCATTTCCTTAAGGTAAGTAATGACTTCTCTTTCATTTCTGGCTTTGGTAATTTGGGTCTGATTTCTTTTTATTGGTCAGTCTAGCCAAAGGATGCCCATTTTCTTGGTATTTATTTTTTAAAGATTCATTTTCATTGGTTTCTATTCTCTACCTCATTTATTTCTAATTCTCTGATCTTTATTATTTTCCTTACCAATGCTCTCTATTTCTTCATATGGATTTCTGTTAGTTTCCAATGCCATTTATTTGACCTAAATGATTCCTGTGGTATTTCTGGTATCACAGTCCCACTAGCATCAAATTCTCTCAGCATTTATTTCACCTCTTTGTATATGTCATACCACTGCCTTCTGACCCCTCTAGTTTCTTTAAGAAGTAACCTGTTGGGGTTTCCCTGGTGGTCCACTGGGTAAGGACACTGCCTTGCAGTGCAAGGGGCGCCAGTTCAATACCTGGCCTGGGAACATATCACGTGCCACAGAGCGGCTGGACCGATGTGTCCAACTACTGAGCCAGAGCTCTGGAGTGCATGCTCCCAGAGCCAGTGTTCTGCAACGAGAGAGGCCACTGTGATGGGAAGCCTACACAAGCCAAAGAACAAAGATAAATAAATGAAAGACTAATAGAAGTGGCCAAAAAAAGAAGTAAGCTGTTATTTAGAATGAACGTCCTTGGATATAATCAGTAGCTTCTCTCACTACTTTCAGTAGGCTCTCTGTGTTTGTCTTTCTACACTTTTACTAGGATGTGTGGATCTCCTTGAATTTACTCCACTTGGACCCAGTGGAGCTTCTTGGACGTGGAGACCAATGACTTTGATCAGTTTGGGAAGTTTTTGGACATTATTTCCTCAAACATTCTCTCAGCCCCCTTTTTGCTTCTCCTTTTCTTCCGGTACTCCAATTATGCATTTATTGACACACTTCATGGTCTCCCCCATATCTCTGAGGCTCTATTTTTTTTCTTTCTGTTATCAGGCTATAAAAGCTCAGCTTCCCTATTAATATTTCCAAATTCTCTAATTCTTTCTTCTGCCAAGTCAAGTCTGATAGTAGGCTCTTGAAGCAATGTTTTTTGTGTCAATTATTATACCTTTCAACCCCATATACTCTACTTCATTTTTATAATTTCTATCTCTTTATGGATATTTTCTATTTGGCAAGGCTTTACTCCCATAATTTTCTTTAATTCTGTAGACAAACTTTCCTTTAGTGCATTGAACATGTTTATAACAGCTGATTTAAAGTCTGTCTAGAAATTTATGATGTTCTAATAATACCTGAGCTTCCCCAGAGTCAGTTGCTATTGAATTCTTTGTTTTCCTCCTATGTATGGATCATACTTTCCTTTTCTTTGCATGCCTTGAAATAATATATTATGGAAAAGACTAAATATTTTAAATAATATGGCAAGGCTAAAAATCAGATCTTCTCCCCAAGGTTTGTTGTTGTTTCTGTTTGTTTCATAGGTTTCCTGGACTAACTTCATGAAGTCTGTCTTGTTTGTCATGTGTGGACACCTATGTCTCTGCTCAGTTAGCTCTGGATCAAGTAATAATTGGATAGAGATTTTCTTAAATGTCTAGAACCAATAAGTATCCTAACATTTTCTAAGAGACTCTCCGGGGGTTATGTCTTCAATACCAGGCAGGTAGTTTAGACCTACTGAAGCCAGAGCTCTGGAGTGCATGCTCCCAGAGCCAGTGTTCTGCAACGAGAGGCCACTGTGATGGGAAGCCTACACAAGCCAAAGAACAAAGATAAATAAATGAAAGACTAATAGAAGTGGCCAAAAAAAGAAGTAAGCTGTTATTTAGAATGAACGTCCTTGGATATAATCAGTAGCTTCTCTCACTACTTTCAGTAGGCTCTCTGTGTTTGTCTTTCTACACTTTTACTAGGATGTGTGGATCTCCTTGAATTTACTCCACTTGGACCCAGTGGAGCTTCTTGGACGTGGAGACCAATGACTTTGATCAGTTTGGGAAGTTTTTGGACATTATTTCCTCAAACATTCTCTCAGCCCCCTTTTTGCTTCTCCTTTTCTTCCGGTACTCCAATTATGCATTTATTGACACACTTCATGGTCTCCCCCATATCTCTGAGGCTCTATTTTTTTTCTTTCTGTTATCAGGCTATAAAAGCTCAGCTTCCCTATTAATATTTCCAAATTCTCTAATTCTTTCTTCTGCCAAGTCAAGTCTGATAGTAGGCTCTTGAAGCAATGTTTTTTGTGTCAATTATTATACCTTTCAACCCCATATACTCTACTTCATTTTTATAATTTCTATCTCTTTATGGATATTTTCTATTTGGCAAGGCTTTACTCCCATAATTTTCTTTAATTCTGTAGACAAACTTTCCTTTAGTGCATTGAACATGTTTATAACAGCTGATTTAAAGTCTGTCTAGAAATTTATGATGTTCTAATAATACCTGATCTTCCCACGAGGCAGTTGCTATTGAATTCTTTGTTTTCCTCCTATGTATGGATCATACTTTCCTTTTCTTTGCATGCCTTGAAATAATATATTATGGAAAAGACTAAATATTTTAAATAATATGGCAAGGCTAAAAATCAGATCTTCTCCCCAAGGTTTGTTGTTGTTTCTGTTTGTTTCATAGGTTTCCTGGACTAACTTCATGAAGTCTGTCTTGTTTGTCATGTGTGGACACCTATGTCTCTGCTCAGTTAGCTCTGGATCAAGTAATAATTGGATAGAGATTTTCTTAAATGTCTAGAACCAATAAGTATCCTAACATTTTCTAAGAGACTCTCCGGGGGTTATGTCTTCAATACCAGGCAGGTAGTTTACCACACTACCTTAGTCTTTACTTCCTGCCTGTGCAGAACTTCAGGTCAATCAGAAGTGAAAGGTAAGAGCCTTCTCAGGTTATTTCCAGACATCATGCACATAGCTTTGCATGTAGGTGGCCTTTTAGATTCGCAGCAGTACGTCGGAGCTTTTTAAGACCCATGGTAACTCAGACAGCAAAGAATCTGTCTGCAATGCAGGAGACCTGGGATCAATCCCTGGGTGGGGGAAAACCTCCTGGAGAAGGAAATGGCAACCCACTGCAGTATTCTTGTCTGGAGATTTCCATGGACAGAGGAGCCTGGTGGCTTCGGTTCATGAGGTCACAAAGAATCGGACATGATTGAGAGACTTTCACTTTTCACTTTCATAAACATCTCGTTACCCAGCTTTTCCTTTTAAGTCTTTGGCCAGCTTTCTGTGTGGCCCAAATATTATCACATCAGGCAGCTGCAATTCTAAATAATTGCCATTGATTATTTTTGATAAATGCTTCAGGAGAAAAGGCTCTTAGCTTTGAGACAGGCAGATCAAATAAGACAAGCTCTGCCAAGGAGGTTTCCAGGGAACTGACAGACAAGCCAAATGATGGCAATTATCTGGGAATGGGGATTTTAAGAATCTTCAAACCTGTTCTGCCCCTCCCAGTAACTAGTGGGCTGTTGATTTTCTTGGCTATCATAATTCTAAGGCCAGTGAAAGGGGGATGGGATAGGGGAAATCAACATACCACAAAACTCATTATTTTAACAGAATTTATGATGTTCTAATAATACCTGAGCTTCCCAGAGTCAGTTGCTATTGAATTCTTTGTTTTCCTCCTATGTATGGATCATACTTTCCTTTTCTTTGCATGCCTTGAAATAATATATTATGGAAAAGACTAAATATTTTAAATAATATGGCAAGGCTAAAAATCAGATCTTCTCCCCAAGGTTTGTTGTTGTTTCTGTTTGTTTCATAGGTTTCCTGGACTAACTTCATGAAGTCTGTCTTGTTTGTCATGTGTGGACACCTATGTCTCTGCTCAGTTAGCTCTGGATCAAGTAATAATTGGATAGAGATTTTCTTAAATGTCTAGAACCAATAAGTATCCTAACATTTTCTAAGAGACTCTCCGGGGGTTATGTCTTCAATACCAGGCAGGTAGTTTACCACACTACCTTAGTCTTTACTTCCTGCCTGTGCAGAACTTCAGGTCAATCAGAAGTGAAAGGTAAGAGCCTTCTCAGGTTATTTCCAGACATCATGCACATAGCTTTGCATGTAGGTGGCCTTTTAGATTCGCAGCAGTACGTCGGAGCTTTTTAAGACCCATGGTAACTCAGACAGCAAAGAATCTGTCTGCAATGCAGGAGACCTGGGATCAATCCCTGGGTGGGGAAGACCTCCTGGAGAAGGAAATGGCAACCCACTGCAGTATTCTTGTCTGGAGATTTCCATGGACAGAGGAGCCTGGTGGCTTCGGTTCATGAGGTCACAAAGAATCGGACATGATTGAGAGACTTTCACTTTTCACTTTCATAAACATCTCGTTACCCAGCTTTTCCTTTTAAGTCTTTGGCCAGCTTTCTGTGTGGCCCAAATATTATCACATCAGGCAGCTGCAATTCTAAATAATTGCCATTGATTATTTTTGATAAATGCTTCAGGAGAAAAGGCTCTTAGCTTTGAGACAGGCAGATCAAATAAGACAAGCTCTGCCAAGGAGGTTTCCAGGGAACTGACAGACAAGCCAAATGATGGCAATTATCTGGGAATGGGGATTTTAAGAATCTTCAAACCTGTTCTGCCCCTCCCAGTAACTAGTGGGCTGTTGATTTTCTTGGCTATCATAATTCTAAGGCCAGTGAAAGGGGGATGGGATAGGGGAAATCAAAATACCACAAAACTCATTATTCTTACCAAGATTTAAACATTTTCCTTGAATAAAAGGTCCTCAATTTACTACAAGCCTTTGATTTACTAAAGCCTTCTAGAGTTTTGGAAATGTTGATTTTGATAATTCTTGTCAATGTTCTCATTGTTTTTCACATATAAGTGGATTTTCAAGGGTTCCTACTCCACTGATGTGGAAGTCATCTCCTAGATCATATTATATTAAAAGATCCTCTCTCTCCTTCCCTAACCGTAAACTACTTCTCCAGGCCCTCGCCTCCTCTCTTTGGTTTAGGAGGTACTAAGTCCATCATCCCTTTATGGCCCTTTATATTTTGGGTTTTGATATCACTGCAGCAGGTAGGGAAAAAGCAATTCAAACACACTTTATTTGATCTCTCTCACACTTCAACAGTGAAAACGTAAACACAGAGAGGAAGTGGAAAAGGAAAAGCTAAATTCAAATAGCCTTTTCTCAGGTATAGCTTTGGCACTTGCTTTTAATGAAAACTTGCCCAGAAGACAGTTTCACTGACATCACTGATTTTCTCTCATCAGCCCCAAAGTGTAATCGTATCAGCAATATACCTAACATAAAAAGTAAGCACGTGCAGGGTTAAACTGGAACATACCTAAGGACCTGATGAAACTGGGGTGGGGAGTTATAACTGAGTTGACTCCAATGACATGAAAATTGAGCACTTCACATTTTGCATTAGTTCAAAACTCAACTACAACAGTAAGCCTAACAGTTTGACACGGCCTACCTATGCCTTATCACACCCATGTCAGCACTGTTTAATTTACTGCATACTTGCATAACATTATTTTTGTGGGGCTGTGTTCTACATAGTAATCTCTTAAACTTATAAAGTACAAAGTGCTGAGTTTCTGTGTGTGTCAGCACCACCAAGAGCTAGAAAAGAGAGCCTGTCCTGGCTTTACATTATTCAGTAATTTGCCATAGGATATAGACAAACAAAGGCAGGCTGAGTTCATTTCATATCACCTTTCAAGACAGAACAAAGAAACTGTTTTTTGTTATTCAGCTGAGGAAAGATAGTATGATCACTAGGGAATCTGAATGAAGCAAAATGATGCTATCCTGGCATTATGAATTTTTGCCTAGATGAATGCATGAATATAACTTCCAAGAGAAAACATGTATACCAGTCCTACAGTTGAACCTAAATACATATTAAAAATAAAAGATATCCTGGCTACACAATGTAAAACATCTCTAATGACTGTTTATTATAATGATTCTTGCAGCCTTTAAACGTCCACAGAAAACACCATAAACCACCCTTTCAATTTGTGCTGCAGTCTACTAATGCATGACTTATTTGTCTTATTAGGTCTTTTGCTTCCTCAAAATTCTATTTGCAGCTGATTCTTTCTTTTTTCAAATTTCAAATCATAAACTTCTACTGAACACTATTAAGTGTGCAGTGCTGGGCTAGATACTCCGTGGAGGAAAATACAAGGTAGAAGTCCTTTCATCAGGGAAACTAAATTTCAGTATGGAGATAAGATGGTAGCAATGGGGGAAGGAAGATTCTTTATCCTATGTATTAATACTTAACACAAAATCTTAGCATGTTGACCCAGGACATTTGCAACAACAGCAACAAAAAAATCAAGCCACTATCGGCATTTTCCTGTCCCGTGACCGTCTATCTGACTATCAAATTATATCCATTAGAAGTTAACCCTGGGCTTCCCTGGTAACTCAGTGGCAAAGAATCTGCCTGCCAATGCAGGAGACACAGGTTTGAGCCCTGATCCAAGAAGATCCCACATGCTGTGGAACAACTAAGCCGGTGAACCACAACTATGGAGCCTGTGCTCAAGAGTCTCGGAGTGGCAACTACTGAAGCCCATGTGCCCTAGAGCCCAAGTTCCACAACAAGAAATGTCACCACAACAAGAAGCCTGCTCATCTCAACTAGAAAGTAGCCCCCACTCCCTGAAGCTAGAGAAGAGCCTGTGGCAGCAGTGAAAACCCAGAATAGCCAAAAATAAATAAATAATTAAAGAAAAAAAAACAGAAGTTAAACCTTTCAGAGGCTATAGCTCAGGTAACCTTTATTAAAATACATCGCACCTCGTTTCTGAACATAACTCTCACTCAAGCACTCTTGATTAATACTTGAAAAGGCACTAACGAAGAGACCTCAGGTCCAAGAAGGGCACTGCCATATACATTCTTGAGTATATGCTCAGTCGTTCCAACTCTCTGCACCCCAGGGACTGCGGTCTTCCAGGCTCTGTCTATGGGATTTTTCAGGCAAGAATAGAAGAGCTGGCTGCCATTTCTTCCTCCAGGGGATTGAATCAGTCTGATTCCTGATCCAGGGATTGAACCAGAGTCTCCTGCATTGACAGGGAGATTCTTTACCATTGAGCCACTCAGAAGCCTGCCAAGTATTAATACATTACCATGTGTAAAATAGATACTTAATGGGAAGTTGCTATATAATACAGGGATCTCAGCCTGGTTCTCTGTGATGACCCATCTTTCAATAGGGGTGAGGCAGGGGGAGGTTCAAGAGGGAGGGAATATAGGTAAACTTATAGCTGATTCACATTGTTTTTTCTTTCTTTGTTCGGTTTTTCTGGAGGGGGGGCGGAGTGGAGAGGGAGGGGGCAGGCGGGCCACTTCTATTGGTCTTTCATTTCTCAATTTTTATCCATCTTTGTTCCTTGGCCCGTGTGGGCCTCCCATCGCAGTGGCCTCTCTTGTCAAAAAGCACCGGCTCTGAGCACATACGCTCCAGAGCTCCGGCTCGGTTATTGGACACATCGGTCCAGCCACTCCACAGCACGTGGGATCTTCCCAGGCCAGGGATCGAACCGGAGCCCCTTGCACTGCAAGGCGGTGTTCTTACCCAATGGACCACCAGGGAAGCCCTGATTCACATTGTTGTATGGAAGAAACCAACACAACATTGTAAAGCTTTACAATGGTTTTTAAAAAACGAAAGATGAAGAAGGATCCTTTGTAAAATGTTACTGGAAGGGTAAGACTTTCACTTACAGACTTTTTTCTTTAATCTAATAAAGCTGAGGTAGAAAATGTTTATATACAGAGAGGTAGTATCTTTCGGACAGGCCATCATTTGAATAAATTGCTGTGATATGTGAAACACAAAGCATTCTATTTGCTTATTGACATACTAGGTGAAACTATAACAATGCATGAAATCTGGAAAACATAAAGATGAAAAATAAATGAAGAACATATCAAAAAAGATTTACAGTTGAAAATATTTATAGAAATTTTATACAGAAGTTTTTAGGAGGGTGTAAATGAAGAAAGAGCAAAGGGTACTGCAAAACATTCCATTTCATCCCATCTTCAGCCTCTTTTCTTCTGCTGCTTTGCTCAGAAGTAAACAGAAGCCAGACCTTCTAACATAATCATGTGCTTGATTAAAATCCCAATTCTGGGCTTCCCCTGGTGGTCTAGTGGGTAATGACACCACCTTGCAGTGCAAGTGGCGCCGGTTCAATCCCTGGCCTGGGAAGATCCCACGTGCCGCGGAGCGGCTGGACCGATGTGTCCAATTACCGAGCCGGAGCTCTGGCACGCGTGCACCCAGAGCCGGCGCTCTGTGATGACAGAGGCCACCGCGATGGGAGGCCCACAGGAGCCAAAGAACAAAGACGGATGACAATAGAGAAATGAAAGACCAAAAGAAGTGGCCCGCCCGTTCCCCTCCCTCCCCAACCCAACCCCCACCCAAAATAAATGAATAAATAAATCTTTAAAAAAAAAAAAAACCCAATTCTTTGAAATCACCCATTCAAATTTTAATATACTCACAAATCACCTAGGCATTATCTGAAAATGCAGATTCTGTTTCAGCAGCACTGTGTTGGGGCACCCAGATGCTGCTGCTCTTCTGCAGACCTTCTCACTTCAGGTAGGAAGGCACAGAAGACTCCCTCAGTAAAGGAAACCTTAATAATCAGACTAGTTACTGTTGAGAATATCCCCATTTACCAATATCAAAGTAAGAACAGCGTTGCATTACAACATCATGATTTTTACTTCAATCCAAAGATGATAAAAATATGACTCAAAAAGATGATACAAGAAATCACATTATATTATTATATTCATTGATTCATTCATTTCACAAATAATTACTGAGCACCTACTTACTCTGTGCCATGCACAGGTCTACACTCTAAGGGTAAATTTAAGCCAAATCAATGTCCTAGCCTCAGAATGACACTTATACTTTACTGGGAGGAATAGATTAAAAGCAAATAAATATACAACACAAAGCGAGATGGTGAAAAATAAAATCAAAGAAAAGGAATGGTGATAGAGGGTAGGTGGTTTTATTTCACTAAGAAAGACCTCTAGTTTTTCACCCTATGAGTCTAACCACACTTTCCTTTTCTTTTGGAAATACCAAACTATATCACTCTTCCCCAAATCACTTCTACTAACCTTACAAGAGTAAAAACAATCACCCAAACTCTCCAACTGTGTAGAACCAACCAAGTCATGAGTACTGAGCCACACCAGGTAGAGCTTGCTGACTTTACAAAGCACCTATCCCTTATCCTATAGCCAGGCTGGAGAGTCAAGAAGAAAGAGCAAAGGAATGATTCCACCTTTCAAGTTTCACCAGTCACTCTCTTAGCATTCCCCCAACTCATGTGACACTCACTCCATTTCTCCAACAGGCACAAGAGACTAGGTGACTTTATACAGATTAAGAATAGAAGGAGAGAGTAACATGGAAACCTATACTATCATACGTGAAAAAGATGGCTACTGTCATTGTGCTGGGGGAATAGAAGGATCCTGCAGGGGTGCTGTGAGATGGTCTGGAGGGGTGAGATGGGGGTGACTTGGAGGAAGGTGGAGAAGGGAGGCGGCCAGGGGTATACATATGACTAATCTAGGATTATACCTATCTGCAAAGAACTCTATAAAGGTAAAAAGTAAAATAAAAATTAAAAAAAAAAAAATAGAGGCGGGAAAACCAAGTCTACAGTTCAATATACTTTATAAGTCCTCATTTATACTGCTTTAACTCAACTGTTTACAATACACTATTTATTTATACTGTATAAAGCATCCCAGAATAGATTTCCTGACATGAAAGCAATATATGAAAATATAACTTAATAACTTTACCTGCCCCCCATTCCTAAAGATGCCCTGGGAAAAACATCAGATTCTGCGAGCTGCATGGCTTACATCTCTATTTGTCAGTTAAGTGTAAACTGCAAAAATGTCCAGACTCCTTCCTTGCTATTTCTTAACATAGGTAAGAATCCACAATGTGAAATACATCTTCGACCAAAGAACAAATAATCCCAAGGGCAGGAAGCCTTTGGTTTTATTTGCATTTGTCTAATTTGACTTATGCAGAATTGTGCCCCCTCCCACAACAACATTTTAATAAGTGTTTACACATCACCATTCCCTAAAGACTTGCTGATAAAATTCTGCCTTAGAACTAATTATACTTCAAGCCAATCCTACTCTCCATGGATACAGACAGAAACTGCAGATCATGATGCTTAAGTGAGTTCAGAGCTCCTCCTTGTGGATTCTATCTGTGAATGTTCTTCCTTCCTAAATACTGATCAATTTGCATGCAAGTATGCCAAGTCGCTTCAGTTGCATCCTACTCCACAAACTGAAGCCCACCGGGCTTTTCTGTTCACGGGATTCTCCAGGCAAGAATACTGGAGTGGGTTTCCATGCCCTCCTCCAGGGGATCTTCCCGACCCAAAGATCAAACTTGAGTCTCTTATGTCTCCTAAATTGGCAAGCGGGTTCTTTACCACTAGTGCCACCTGGGAAGCTCTAGGAAAATAATCTAAGGGATACCTTTGTAAAGAGCCTCTACTATGGGAACACATGTGTAAAATTGGAATGTCTGTTTAAAGCATTATATACTGTACCACTAAATGGATTATATCTAGATCTTGGTTCACCGCCTGATGTATCAATGTTTCAATTAATAACCTTTTCACATATGCTAATTTAGTACATACTGTGGGGTTCAGAGAAAATGAATATGCCTCATAGCCTTTCACAAGGAGCGACACAATGTTATTCTATCCTTCCAATTCTTAAGAGGCTTTACTAGCTTGATCTTAAATGTTGCACTACTTACCAGTCAAGTCTCACCTACCGCATGAAAGGCAGCCTCTATGTGTATGTGACCAGTACAGCAGCACAGAAACTCGCACTCAAAATGGCCCCCTGGCTGCTGTTAAGGCACTGCAGTCTTTACCTTAAAATTCTTAATAATTTTATCTTTGAATTTGTACTTTGTAGAAGTTCATTAGGACAGTGCAGCACGTGCCAATGAGGGGAGAGGAGGGGAACAGGAAACCTGACTCAGGTGCAATCCTGATTCACTATTATCCCAGCTGGTGGATGTGTTCTATAATTCAATTCCACAAGATAACCCTGGCTTCAGAAATCACTTCTGTAGTTTTTGATAAACTATTTCATGAGGTACAGCCAGTTGAACCAAAAGGGGCCACCACTTAGACACTTGTAGGTGACTTAATCCTTTCTTGAAAGGGCTGCAATTATGAATCTTCATTTGTATGTAACAGAAGTGTTAGCACTGAGGGGAGATACCCTAGCTGGTGAGGTTTTTAGCCTGCACTTTCTTCTAAATTGAGAAAGATTTTATAAAAGATATGGACTGAAGTCTGGAATAGAAGTTATTTTTCTAGAGTGTTATGGAAAGGAGATGCTGAAGAAATCTTAAACAATACCTTATAGATGAAAGACTTCTAAAGGGTACAAAAGAAACAGGAAACTGTATCTTGGAATATGAAGGAAATAATATTGACAAAGCACTGATTGCAACACACTGATAATGAAGAGGAAAACAGAAAACCACTGAAAGATATAAGGGATTAAAATGATCATAATTGTCATATAATCTCAGCACTGCATTTAGTACTGAAGAAGGATTAATGAAGTAAAATGATGCAGGGTATGACTCTAAGTTAATATGATAGGAATAAATTCTAGAATCCACAAAGGAAAATCAGTTTCAGTTGGTCTGCAGCCACATTTTATACATCATCTGAGATCAGAAATGAACAGGGAGTGAAGAATTAATGTGGCTAAAAATTCAAATGGATTATTCTAATCCCCCTTTCCAATGAAACATACTGTGGGGTTCAGAGAAAATGAATATGCCTCATAGCCTTTCACAAGGAGCGACACAATGTTATTCTATCCTTCCAATTCTTAAGAGGCTTTACTAGCTTGATCTTAAATGTTGCACTACTTACCAGTCAAGTCTCACCTACCGCATGAAAGGCAGCCTCTATGTGTATGTGACCAGTACAGCAGCACAGAAACTCGCACTCAAAATGGCCCCCTGGCTGCTGTTAAGGCACTGCAGTCTTTACCTTAAAATTCTTAATAATTTTATCTTTGAATTTGTACTTTGTAGAAGTTCATTAGGACAGTGCAGCACGTGCCAATGAGGGGAGAGGAGGGGAACAGGAAACCTGACTCAGGTGCAATCCTGATTCACTATTATCCCAGCTGGTGGATGTGTTCTATAATTCAATTCCACAAGATAACCCTGGCTTCAGAAATCACTTCTGTAGTTTTTGATAAACTATTTCATGAGGTACAGCCAGTTGAACCAAAAGGGGCCACCACTTAGACACTTGTAGGTGACTTAATCCTTTCTTGAAAGGGCTGCAATTATGAATCTTCATTTGTATGTAACAGAAGTGTTAGCACTGAGGAGATACCCTAGCTGGTGAGGTTTTTAGCCTGCACTTTCTTCTAAATTGAGAAAGATTTTATAAAAGATATGGACTGAAGTCTGGAATAGAAGTTATTTTTCTAGAGTGTTATGGAAAGGAGATGCTGAAGAAATCTTAAACAATACCTTATAGATGAAAGACTTCTAAAGGGTACAAAAGAAACAGGAAACTGTATCTTGGAATATGAAGGAAATAATATTGACAAAGCACTGATTGCAACACACTGATAATGAAGAGGAAAACAGAAAACCACTGAAAGATATAAGGGATTAAAATGATCATAATTGTCATATAATCTCAGCACTGCATTTAGTACTGAAGAAGGATTAATGAAGTAAAAATGATGCAGGGTATGACTCTAAGTTAATATGATAGGAATAAATTCTAGAATCCACAAAGGAAAATCAGTTTCAGTTGGTCTGCAGCCACATTTTATACATCATCTGAGATCAGAAATGAACAGGGAGTGAAGAATTAATGTGGCAATTAAGAGGTGGAAAATCCCTGTCTGATCAAGATCTAAAGACTGAGTACACAAAGTGGCATAAATATAAAGTTAACATTGATTCTGACATGTAATGTCAGAGGAACAGTGGTGCCACTGAGGCACTGAGGGGAGAAGCTTCTAAGTAAAGGAAAAGACTGAGGAAGCAGCAACAGTTCTTCCTAGTGAGTGAGCCATTAGCTGAGCAGAAGAGAGTTTCGGGATCTAGCAGCAGTGCTTCTGATTTTCCACATGCAGATGAACCACAGTTCACAGGAGCATTAGGGGAAACATTCGAATGAACTTTCTGGCCAACCCAATGCATTAAAATAACAAGCATAAGGTTGCGTTCCTGTGTCCACGTATTCATGCCTGGATTCCTCCAAGGAAAAATCCTTCCTGACGAAGGGCGTTGACCCCACACATGGAGGCTCTACCTTTCCCCATGCAGAATGAGCAGCACTAGCATCATCAGTCATTCCTTAAACACAGAGACTAGCACTCACATCTAACAAATAAAATTTAAAAGTCTTTATAAGATTGAGAGAAAGTGCTGTAGTGCTTTCTACCAGATAAAATTATCTCTCACTTCTTCCTTCAATTCTTCTGAGTTCTTAAAATTCTCTTTAAATATATCATTTAATTTAAATTGACATTGTTAGCAAGAAATGGGGAGAACCAGGAGAACACACTGGGTGTATGAGCCACATAAGCCTTTGCCAAGGCCCATAGTTAAATGGGAATGAAATGAGGGCAGTGTGTGAGGAAAGCCACTTCGAAGGTATTAGTCACAGCTGGTAGTTACTGTGTCTTTAAGAAGTGTGTCTACAGATAAAACATTTCCTGATGAGTCTACCAAACTCAAACAGTTTGAAATTACTATTGTTACTGATTATAGTTTAAATTTCTTCTCAATTTAATAGCTTTAGGGCATTGCATCATATTTTATCACACAAACTTTTAATTCTATTCCTACTAAAAATTTTCTTCCTGTTTCTTAATTTATTGTGGTTACCAGGACCTGTGGGTTAACTGAGAAGTTAACAATAGGTCTAGCCCCTCAACCTCTGAATTGCTTCAAGGGAAGTAAGTACTAAGAAACTATGTTCCTGCCTATTTAGTTCAATTCTCAATTCTGTTTGCCACAGAAAGTTGATAATCTACTGCTCTGCAATTTTAGTTTTATTTCCTGACAAAGTCTGAAATCCTGAATATTCTCTCACTTGAAACAATTACCTTGTAAGTTCCTATAGATAAGTGGAAGAGTAATTATTAATTCTAACTCTGTTCAAGGTCTACCACCTTCTAGGCTATTCAGTACCCTTAAACTGCACAGTCTAAAGGATCTAATTTTTTAAGTAAGAGAAATAATGTGCAGTTTTCCCAGAATGTCCTATCTCAAAGTACAATTTAGAGCTTCTGAACATTTTTGTATTACAGACCCCTTTGGTGGCCCAGTGTAAAATTTATGAACCCCTTGCCAGACAATATTTCTAAATGCATAATGTAAAATATATAGGATTATAAAGGAAAACAATCATACTAAAATATGGTAATAAAAATATGTCTAAACTACCATGATTTGTTAACATCTTAAGATCCTGCAGTCTTATGGTGATCCAGCTATCATCATAACTTAAGTGATGAACAAGACAAATATTTCAAGGTGCTACAACTGCAATTTGATATAAAGATAATAAGATATGTTATTTTTTAATGTAGGAAGCACAGGTTCTGATACTACCATAATTTGTTGTCTACATATATAATTTGAGAAAATGCTGAATTTTAGTTAACTGTAACTTATCCACTCAAAGTTCCTATTTTCTATCCAAGAACACTTAAGGGATCCATGGACCATGTTAAAAACTCTAAATTAGGGGAACTTAAAAGCTTCAAGAAAAAAAGGAATAAAACTCACTGGAAAGTACACATGGGCTTCCCTGGGGTTAGTGGTAAAGAATCTGCCAGTCAATACAGGAAAGGAAGAGAACAAATTAGAAGTATGACACTAACAGATACAAACTACTGCACATAAAATAGATAAGCAACAAGGACTTACTGTATTCCACAGGAAACTGTGACTTCCCTGGTGGCTCAGACAGTAAACAATCTGCTTGAAATCTGGGACACCCACGTTTGATCCCCGGGTTGGGAAGATCCCTTAGAGAAGGGAATGGCAACCCACTCCAGTATTCTTGCCTGGGAAATCCCATGGACTGAGGAGCCTGGGGGGCTACAGTCCCGAAGGCTGCAGAGAGTCAGACATGAATCACTGACTAACAACAACAACAAAAGTACATATCCCATATTTAAATAACTATAATGACCTATATTGCCATATATCTCATTGCTGACTTTAATACAAATACATAATTATCTTTTCCATTAAAGTCTTTGAATTACCCATATGCAATTCACACTTTGGTGATTTGGAGATTCATTGAGTTATAATGATACTATAAACTCTACATGAAACAGGTTCATCTTGGATTACTTCCAAGGATACTTAGGTATCAAAATGACTTACTTTCAAATGGCCTAACTCCAAAGTAGACTTCAGAGCATGAACTCCATGGAAACATTACAAGAAGGCTTCTAGGTAACTACTCCATTAAATCAAACCTGCTTGTAATTGCATAGTGTGAATGTTTAGACTTTCCTAGATTAGTAACTGATTTCCTGGCAAAACTTTGTAAACACCAAATACTCAATAAACTTTCATTCACAAATAAAGAAATTTAAATACATACCAAATGTAATTTCCTTCTCATAAGCATCAAAATATTCTTAAAGGAGCTCAGTTTTCAAATACAAAATACAGGATGTTGTGGTTGACCACATATAATTTAAGAAAATGCTGAATTTTAGTTAACTGTAACTTATCCACTCAAAGTTCCTATTTTCTATCCAAGAACACTTAAGGGATCCATGGACCATGTTAAAAACTCTAAATTAGGGGAACTTAAAAGCTTCAAGAAAAAAAGGAATAAAACTCACTGGAAAGTACACATGGGCTTCCCTGGGGTTAGTGGTAAAGAATCTGCCAGTCAATACAGGAAAGGAAGAGAACAAATTAGAAGTATGACACTAACAGATACAAACTACTGCACATAAAATAGATAAGCAACAAGGACTTACTGTATTCCACAGGAAACTGTGACTTCCCTGGTGGCTCAGACAGTAAACAATCTGCTTGAAATCTGGGACACCCACGTTTGATCCCCGGGTTGGGAAGATCCCTTAGAGAAGGGAATGGCAACCCACTCCAGTATTCTTGCCTGGGAAATCCCATGGACTGAGGAGCCTGGGGGGCTACAGTCCCGAAGGCTGCAGAGAGTCAGACATGAATCACTGACTAACAACAACAACAAAAGTACATATCCCATATTTAAATAACTATAATGACCTATATTGCCATATATCTCATTGCTGACTTTAATACAAATACATAATTATCTTTTCCATTAAAGTCTTTGAATTACCCATATGCAATTCACACTTTGGTGATTTGGAGATTCATTGAGTTATAATGATACTATAAACTCTACATGAAACAGGTTCATCTTGGATTACTTCCAAGGATACTTAGGTATCAAAATGACTTACTTTCAAATGGCCTAACTCCAAAGTAGACTTCAGAGCATGAACTCCATGGAAACATTACAAGAAGGCTTCTAGGTAACTACTCCATTAAATCAAACCTGCTTGTAATTGCATAGTGTGAATGTTTAGACTTTCCTAGATTAGTAACTGATTTCCTGGCAAAACTTTGTAAACACCAAATACTCAATAAACTTTCATTCACAAATAAAGAAATTTAAATACATACCAAATGTAATTTCCTTCTCATAAGCATCAAAATATTCTTAAAGGAGCTCAGTTTTCAAATACAAAATACAGGATGTTGTGGTTGACCACATTTCACGGATACAAACTGCAGGAGGGCTACTAACTGATAATCTTACTCATTTATTTTGCAAGGACCATAAATCTTAATCATGATGATTTACTTCCTCACTCTAGACCAAGATACATTATTAATTAAGCAGACACAGTTTGAGTTGAAAAACAAAATATTTCAGTGAGCAGGTGTTCAATGGAGAAAATTTCAGTGTATATTCCAAGTATGATCACTTATGTAATAGTACCATCTAGTGGATTCTCTTCCACAGCACAGGAAACTAACAAATCCTATGCTCTCTCACTCAGGGAAAGTTTCTTTATAAAAATGTATTGTTGTATATATATTTAGTAGACTTCTTACATCCTCAACAAAAGAATCTAAGCAGATATTAATCATACAAGTTCTATTTATTAGACCTGGGACAACTAGTCAGTATTGGTCTCTTACTCTTGCTATTGTTCAGTTGTTAAGTCATGTCCAACTCTTTGCAACCCCACGGACTGCAGCACATCAGCCTTCCCTGTCCTTCACTATCTCTCAGAGTTTTCCCAAGTTCATGTCCATTAAATCAGTGATGCTATCCAACCACCTCATCCTCTGCCACCCCCTTCTCCTTTTGCCCTCAATCTTTTCCAGCACCAGGGTCTTTTCCAATGAATCAGCTCTTCACATCAGGTGGCCAAAGTACTGGAGTTTCAGTTTCAGCTTCATTCCTATCAATGAATATTCAGAGTTAATTTCCTTTAGAATTGACTAGGTTGATCTCCTTCCAGTCCAAGGCACTCTCAAGAGTCTTCTCCAGCGCCACAGTTCAAAAGCATCAGTTCTTCAGCATTCAGCCTTCTTTATGGTCCCACTCTCTCATCCATACATGACTACTAGCTTTGATTATATGGACCTTTGTCAGCAAAGTAACGTGCTTGCTTTTCAGTACACTGTCTAGGTCTGTCATAGCTTTCCTTCCAAGAAGCAGTGACTTCCAATTTCATGGTTGAAGTCACCATCTACAGTGATTTTGGAGCCTAAGAAGAGAAAATCTGGTACTGCTTCCGTTTTTTCCCCTTCTATTTACCATGAAGTAATGGGCCCTGATGCCATGATCTTAGTCTTTTTTTTTTTTTTTTTTAGCAATGGCTAGAATTTTTTTTTAATTTTGGCCTCCTGTTATTGGTTTTTCATTTTATTTATTTGCATCCATCTTTATTCTTTGGCCTGTGTGGGCCTTCCATCGCAGTGGCCTCTCCTGCTGCAGAACACCGGCTCTGGGCGCATGTGCTCCAGAGCGCTGGCTCCTAATTGGACACACCGGTCCAGCCATTCCATGGCATGGGGATCCTCCTGGGCCAGGGATCCGAACTGGTGCCCCTTGCACTGCAAGGATGGACTCTTTACCCTCTGGACCTCCAGGGAAGCCCAATATTAGTTTTTTGAATGCTGAGTTTTAAACTAGCTTTTTCACTCTCCTCTTTCACCTTTATCAAGAGGCTCTTTTAGTTCCTCTTTCTACCATTAGAGTGATATCATCTGCATATCTGTTATTGATATTTCTTCCAGCAAACTTGATTCCAGCTTGTAACTCAACCAGCCCAGCATTTCATTTACTCTAGGTTATAATTATTTGATATGACATAGGCAAATTATAATTAATTTTAGGCATTTTACCAAATAACTCACATCTCTTTCTTCAACTCAAACATTCACCACAGAATGCAGAATGAAAATGACTGTGGAATAGGTACTACACTGAATCCATTCGGTCATTCATTTCAATGACATTTTAATGACATAAATCATTTATAAGTATATTAATAGAAAATTAATTTCTTGTGAAACATGTCACAGCTAATTGTGATCTCTCTGTCATCACTGCAGTTAAGAACCACTCCTGTTGCTGCAGGAAAGAGTGGGGCTGGAGAGGATGGTCATGTGCCAGGTGTCAGGAAAGTCCTTGGGACAGCTGCTCAATGTGGGTTCTTGGCTTCACACAGGAAAAAATTCAAGAATGAGGCACAGTAAAGTGAAAGGAGGTTTATTCAAGGAGATACACCCTCCACAGACAGAATGTGGACCATCTTGCAAGGTGAGAAGCAAAGGGAGAAGCACATGCCAGACGTGTGGGCCATCTTAGAAGGTACAGAGATATCAGCTTTTATACAGGTGGGTAATTTTTCAGAGAGGATTACTTCAACTACTTTGGTGAAGAGGTAGGGATTTCCAGGAATTGGGCCACTACTTTTTGGCCTTTTATGGAACAGCCTCCAAATGGTCTTGGCACCTAGGGGTATGTCATTTAGGTTGCTGAAATAATACAGTGATATAATTCTGAAATTTAATGTCTAGTAGGAGTCAATTACTTGCCATTTTAGAGAGTAGGTTGGTTCTAACAAGTTTATGCTATGTCCTCAGTGGCTGTCATTCTGTCGAAGGTTGTGCCCTGCCCTCTTCTTGTCTCAGCGGAGCATACAGCAGATACTCAGCTTTTAATTTTATTTGATGAAAGCTTTAATTTTACTTAATGTGACTATTCAATTCAAGTCAGTGAGAGAGGGTGAGGGATGGAAGAACTAAACAAATGACTCTGTCATCTAACCAAACAGCTCAACATCTCCAAGAACTAGGAATTGGCTAGCTTTTGAAGCAGGGCCTATTATAATATTAGAAGCTTTTTTAATATATTTTACTTACAATATTCTTAATTTCAGATGTACAATAAAGTGATTCATCTGCAATCTCCACAAACATTCAGCCTACCAGCCCATTTCATTTACTCTAGGTTATAATTATTTGATATGACATAGGCAAATTATAATTAATTTTAGGCATTTTACCAAATAACTCACATCTCTTTCTTCAACTCAAACATTCACCACAGAATGCAGAATGAAAATGACTGTGGAATAGGTACTACACTGAATCCATTCGGTCATTCATTTCAATGACATTTTAATGACATAAATCATTTATAAGTATATTAATAGAAAATTAATTTCTTGTGAAACATGTCACAGCTAATTGTGATCTCTCTGTCATCACTGCAGTTAAGAACCACTCCTGTTGCTGCAGGAAAGAGTGGGGCTGGAGAGGATGGTCATGTGCCAGGTGTCAGGAAAGTCCTTGGGACAGCTGCTCAATGTGGGTTCTTGGCTTCACACAGGAAAAAATTCAAGAATGAGGCACAGTAAAGTGAAAGGAGGTTTATTCAAGGAGATACACCCTCCACAGACAGAATGTGGACCATCTTGCAAGGTGAGAAGCAAAGGGAGAAGCACATGCCAGACGTGTGGGCCATCTTAGAAGGTACAGAGATATCAGCTTTTATACAGGTGGGTAATTTTTCAGAGAGGATTACTTCAACTACTTTGGTGAAGAGGTAGGGATTTCCAGGAATTGGGCCACTACTTTTTGGCCTTTTATGGAACAGCCTCCAAATGGTCTTGGCACCTAGGGGTATGTCATTTAGGTTGCTGAAATAATACAGTGATATAATTCTGAAATTTAATGTCTAGTAGGAGTCAATTACTTGCCATTTTAGAGAGTAGGTTGGTTCTAACAAGTTTATGCTATGTCCTCAGTGGCTGTCATTCTGTCGAAGGTTGTGCCCTGCCCTCTTCTTGTCTCAGCGGAGCATACAGCAGATACTCAGCTTTTAATTTTATTTGATGAAAGCTTTAATTTTACTTAATGTGACTATTCAATTCAAGTCAGTGAGAGAGGGTGAGGGATGGAAGAACTAAACAAATGACTCTGTCATCTAACCAAACAGCTCAACATCTCCAAGAACTAGGAATTGGCTAGCTTTTGAAGCAGGGCCTATTATAATATTAGAAGCTTTTTTAATATATTTTACTTACAATATTCTTAATTTCAGATGTACAATAAAGTGATTCAAGTGGGTTTTTTTCAGATTATATTCCATTATAGATTATTACAAGCTATTGAATACAACTTACTCTGTGTGTATGTCTGTGTTGGTCAGTTGTATCTGACCCTTTGAGACCTCACGGGACATACCTCACCAGGCTCCTCTGTTCATGCAATTCTTCCGAACAAGAATACTGGACTGGGTTGCCACTCCCTTCTCCAGGGGATCTTCCCAACCCAGGGATGGAACATGGGTCTCCCACATTGCAGGCAGATTCTTTACTGTCTGTGCCACCAAAGAAGTCACAATTTCCTGTGCTATATGGCAAATCCTTGTAGCTTATCTATTTTATGCACAGTAGTTTATATCTGTTAATCCCACACTCCTAACTGTCCTTCTCTCCCTTTTCCCCTCTCTCTCCCCTTTGGTAACCATAAATTTGTTTTCTACATTTGTGGGTCTTTTTCTAAGAGACTTACTTCTTTAACTGAAGCAAATTTAATATTGCCTTGATGCTTCTTACCACCCAATGGTGCATATTCTACTTTCTGCAGCTACACAGGACTGCTTTGTTCCTGTTTACATGTCACAATCCTAAAAATATTTAGAGTTACCGCATTTTTTCTCTTCAAACTAAACGCTGTCAGTTCAACTATATCTCCCACAATTTGATTTTTCCTTGTCCAGCTACTCTCCTCTATTTTTCTTGCATGTGTTTCCTTTCTCTGATGCCGCTTCTATGCCAAGCATTCCCACCGAGCTTGTTGGCTCCCTTAATGCTAGTGGTCAATTACTTGCCATTTTAGAGAGTAGGTTGGTTCTAACAAGTTTATGCTATGTCCTCAGTGGCTGTCATTCTGTCGAAGGTTGTGCCCTGCCCTCTTCTTGTCTCAGCGGAGCATACAGCAGATACTCAGCTTTTAATTTTATTTGATGAAAGCTTTAATTTTACTTAATGTGACTATTCAATTCAAGTCAGTGAGAGAGGGTGAGGGATGGAAGAACTAAACAAATGACTCTGTCATCTAACCAAACAGCTCAACATCTCCAAGAACTAGGAATTGGCTAGCTTTTGAAGCAGGGCCTATTATAATATTAGAAGCTTTTTTAATATATTTTACTTACAATATTCTTAATTTCAGATGTACAATAAAGTGATTCAAGTGGGTTTTTTTCAGATTATATTCCATTATAGATTATTACAAGCTATTGAATACAACTTACTCTGTGTGTATGTCTGTGTTGGTCAGTTGTATCTGACCCTTTGAGACCTCACGGGACATACCTCACCAGGCTCCTCTGTTCATGCAATTCTTCCGAACAAGAATACTGGACTGGGTTGCCACTCCCTTCTCCAGGGGATCTTCCCAACCCAGGGATGGAACATGGGTCTCCCACATTGCAGGCAGATTCTTTACTGTCTGTGCCACCAAAGAAGTCACAATTTCCTGTGCTATATGGCAAATCCTTGTAGCTTATCTATTTTATGCACAGTAGTTTATATCTGTTAATCCCACACTCCTAACTGTCCTTCTCTCCCTTTTCCCCTCTCTCTCCCCTTTGGTAACCATAAATTTGTTTTCTACATTTGTGGGTCTTTTTCTAAGAGACTTACTTCTTTAACTGAAGCAAATTTAATATTGCCTTGATGCTTCTTACCACCCAATGGTGCATATTCTACTTTCTGCAGCTACACAGGACTGCTTTGTTCCTGTTTACATGTCACAATCCTAAAAATATTTAGAGTTACCGCATTTTTTCTCTTCAAACTAAACGCTGTCAGTTCAACTATATCTCCCACAATTTGATTTTTTCAATCTTTCATACTGTCCAGCTACTCTCCTCTATTTTTCTTGCATGTGTTTCCTTTCTCTGATGCCGCTTCTATGCCAAGCATTCCCACCGAGCTTGTTGGGCTCTGTAGTCTCGACTATGTAAACCTAAAGAGGTAAACTGAGGCAAAACCTAATTACCAGAACTTGAGTTTATTCAGGACTAGCAGAGGAAATGCAAATTGGGAAATGCACATGCTATAGAAAGCTACAGGCAAGCCCACTGAAGGTTTGAAGTCAGCTGTATTTATGAGCAAGGAGTGCAAAGCAGGGAAAGTCTGGAGGCCAAGGAGCAAATTCACTGGTTTGTGGATGGAAAGAGGCTCAGCAGATGTTGGCTGGTCAGAAGATAAGTCTTAAGTCTTTTGGAAATCAGGTATTTATGGGAAATCAGTCACTCAGTTCTTAAAATTTCGTTCTTCTGAAGGCACATGCATGAAATTATCCATTTCATATCCTCCAATTCTATTTGAGATTGGGATCCTTTCACAACTACTCGATGAAAACTGGCTCTGTTTTGCTACAAGCCAAATAATTCCAGTTACACTGTCTAATGTTATCTTCTGCTCTTTCATCCTCTATATTGCTGCTATTGCTGCTATCACCCTACTGATTTTCAATCTGTGTTCCTGGAAATGCTAGGGTTAGCAGAAGTGCCTCAGGGCAGTTTAGGCAGAGCCAACAGCCAAGAGTGAAAACTTCCCACACCCTTGCCCTAGCCAAAGCAACACTCTACATTCAGCTTCTGCATGAAATTTCATTTGAAAAGACTGCTTGGGGAAAAATGATTTTTAAAGTTTGAATAGCATCACCTTAGAACAGAGGTGGAATTATACAAGGATGTCAACAAGACAAAAGAAATTCTGGAGGCCAAAGGTCTATTCAGACAAGAATACCTTGTCCCATGAACTCAGCTTCTAAGTTTGAGATCAATGTAACAACTGCATTCAGAGGATGTTTCCTGTACCTTTGTTTTCCTCAGTTTAATTGGTATATGGAAAGGGCACTTCCTCAAATTCTTTTTTTCACCTGTCAGTTCAACTATATCTCCCACAATTTGATTTTTTCAATCTTTCATACTGTCCAGCTACTCTCCTCTATTTTTCTTGCATGTGTTTCCTTTCTCTGATGCCGCTTCTATGCCAAGCATTCCCACCGAGCTTGTTGGGCTCTGTAGTCTCGACTATGTAAACCTAAAGAGGTAAACTGAGGCAAAACCTAATTACCAGAACTTGAGTTTATTCAGGACTAGCAGAGGAAATGCAAATTGGGAAATGCACATGCTATAGAAAGCTACAGGCAAGCCCACTGAAGGTTTGAAGTCAGCTGTATTTATGAGCAAGGAGTGCAAAGCAGGGAAAGTCTGGAGGCCAAGGAGCAAATTCACTGGTTTGTGGATGGAAAGAGGCTCAGCAGATGTTGGCTGGTCAGAAGATAAGTCTTAAGTCTTTTGGAAATCAGGTATTTATGGGAAATCAGTCACTCAGTTCTTAAAATTTCGTTCTTCTGAAGGCACATGCATGAAATTATCCATTTCATATCCTCCAATTCTATTTGAGATTGGGATCCTTTCACAACTACTCGATGAAAACTGGCTCTGTTTTGCTACAAGCCAAATAATTCCAGTTACACTGTCTAATGTTATCTTCTGCTCTTTCATCCTCTATATTGCTGCTATTGCTGCTATCACCCTACTGATTTTCAATCTGTGTTCCTGGAAATGCTAGGGTTAGCAGAAGTGCCTCAGGGCAGTTTAGGCAGAGCCAACAGCCAAGAGTGAAAACTTCCCACACCCTTGCCCTAGCCAAAGCAACACTCTACATTCAGCTTCTGCATGAAATTTCATTTGAAAAGACTGCTTGGGGAAAAATGATTTTTAAAGTTTGAATAGCATCACCTTAGAACAGAGGTGGAATTATACAAGGATGTCAACAAGACAAAAGAAATTCTGGAGGCCAAAGGTCTATTCAGACAAGAATACCTTGTCCCATGAACTCAGCTTCTAAGTTTGAGATCAATGTAACAACTGCATTCAGAGGATGTTTCCTGTACCTTTGTTTTTCCTCAGTTTAATTGGTATATGGAAAGGGCACTTCCTCAAATTCAGAATATGTGATGCTCTATTTTCACTCCTGAAGGTCAAAAGCCAGTGTTATCTGGTTAAAGATACCTACAACTTGTGTGTGTCTGTGTGTATTCAGTTGTGTCCAACTCTTTGTGACCCCATGGAACGTAGACTGCCAGGCTCCTCTGGATTGTCATTTCCTACTCCAGAAAACCTTCCCTACCCAAGTATGGAACCCACATCTCTTGCATCTCCTGCATTGGCAAGCATATTCTTCACCACTAGTGCCACCTGGAAAGCCATCATCGTGCTTCTCTCTCACACTCCTATCTTACTGAAACAGCATGGTCCTCAGTTATCTAAATTGCAAAATGGGAGGAGTCCTTTACAGCTGTTAGCAAGTCCCCACCAACCCCCATATCAGTCAGTGAAACAGTCCAGAAAAACTCTTGATTTACTCCTTAAATGGCATTTATTTTCTTAAACAATATGGGCAGATGTCATTTCACGTCCTTTTGATTGGAATTTGGTTGGCTGAGATGCCATTTTGCAACCCTGGTTTCAAGACCTATTAATATTAACAAAACATGCATTACATAACTATGGAATTGAGTATGTATATCAAATAAAAATACATATGTTTTATATCTTTTTTAGAATCACCAGAACAATCAGATGCTTTCTTAAGACAGAACATGACTCTCATTTCTCCTACATCTGATAAAAAGATGAGCATTCTTTATAATCAGTACCACTGGCAGAAATCTAATAAGGAAACAGGGGAGAAGTGTATTTAGTCTTTATTTATTAAAATATAATAAGAACAAGAGCTATGCATAGACCAGCTGCATATAGATAACTATGGATCACCAGCCAAACAAAATTAAAACAATATTACAAACCTTCCATCTCTCAAGAACCATGAAAGGAAATCCATTGCATAACTCAAAGCAAACCCTTGTCAATTCCTTTTCTTCTTGCCAATTCTTTCACCCTCCCAACCTAAAAACTCTCTCTCCATCCCACTAACCAAGTATGGCAGGCACCCACACAACTTCATTCTCTTACTCTCATCCAGCTCCTCTTAGCCTCTCTTTCTTTTTCCCTTTTCCTCTAATTTTTCTGTAGTTCCTCAGTTTAATTGGTATATGGAAAGGGCACTTCCTCAAATTCAGAATATGTGATGCTCTATTTTCACTCCTGAAGGTCAAAAGCCAGTGTTATCTGGTTAAAGATACCTACAACTTGTGTGTGTCTGTGTGTATTCAGTTGTGTCCAACTCTTTGTGACCCCATGGAACGTAGACTGCCAGGCTCCTCTGGATTGTCATTTCCTACTCCAGAAAACCTTCCCTACCCAAGTATGGAACCCACATCTCTTGCATCTCCTGCATTGGCAAGCATATTCTTCACCACTAGTGCCACCTGGAAAGCCATCATCGTGCTTCTCTCTCACACTCCTATCTTACTGAAACAGCATGGTCCTCAGTTATCTAAATTGCAAAATGGGAGGAGTCCTTTACAGCTGTTAGCAAGTCCCCACCAACCCCCATATCAGTCAGTGAAACAGTCCAGAAAAACTCTTGATTTACTCCTTAAATGGCATTTATTTTCTTAAACAATATGGGCAGATGTCATTTCACGTCCTTTTGATTGGAATTTGGTTGGCTGAGATGCCATTTTGCAACCCTGGTTTCAAGACCTATTAATATTAACAAAACATGCATTACATAACTATGGAATTGAGTATGTATATCAAATAAAAATACATATGTTTTATATCTTTTTTAGAATCACCAGAACAATCAGATGCTTTCTTAAGACAGAACATGACTCTCATTTCTCCTACATCTGATAAAAAGATGAGCATTCTTTATAATCAGTACCACTGGCAGAAATCTAATAAGGAAACAGGGGAGAAGTGTATTTAGTCTTTATTTATTAAAATATAATAAGAACAAGAGCTATGCATAGACCAGCTGCATATAGATAACTATGGATCACCAGCCAAACAAAATTAAAACAATATTACAAACCTTCCATCTCTCAAGAACCATGAAAGGAAATCCATTGCATAACTCAAAGCAAACCCTTGTCAATTCCTTTTCTTCTTGCCAATTCTTTCACCCTCCCAACCTAAAAACTCTCTCTCCATCCCACTAACCAAGTATGGCAGGCACCCACACAACTTCATTCTCTTACTCTCATCCAGCTCCTCTTAGCCTCTCTTTCTTTTTCCCTTTTCCTCTAATTTTTCTGGTCTTACCCTGCTCTACCAATCTTCCCAATTCTAGATAATTTTAAAAGCCTAGAATCAGGCTGACAAAGACAGAAATCTCCTTGGAGATGAAAGAGAGGGAAGAATCTGTGTGAGGAGAGACAAAATTACTTTTAGATAGTAAGAGTTGGAGAAGACTGAGAACACTCAATAAATCTTGTTCCCACACATTTATTTATCGTGTGTAGCTGAACTGTGACATACATACCATCTGCCCAATGACTTCTAAGTCTGGAAAGAGGCAAAGGAATGAAGGTTCAGAGGTATATGTCTCCTCCATAAAAATAAGCTGCCTCCATCAGATCTCTTCACAACATGTGTAGAGCTCTGGAAGCCGTAGAGTCCCTCCAACATTTCCATCAACTGCCAAAATGGACGACAATTTTCAGACCTGGGACAAGAGAAGCCTGGTAGTCCTACTCCCCAGCAAAACAAACATAAGTGGTGAAAAGCATAAAAACACGCCATTTTTAAATCTCCTGAAATTGTCCTAGGGAAATAACTACAAGTGAAGAAACATTTATTCAAAAATCTAAATTCTGTTAAGAACAATGAGAATCTGTGGCACTTGAGCTGTGACCTGCTTCCATCTTCATCCTTAAAGAGCATGAGGAAAGTTCTATTCTGCATAGAAGTCTCAAGCACATAGGGGTCCTCTGCCCTTGGTTTAGTCTTTCAGTCATAGACCGTGGTATCGCCACAGAAGGGGGATGCAGCCAGCATTGTTTGCTCCCTGCAGCAAAGGTTCACTTTTTTGGGTGAGTGCACCTGTGAGCCAATGGCTCCCTTTCTCCAAATAAAGTGAAGGGTTCACCCCAAGCAGAGTAGACCAAGAACACTGAGGTTTCAACACTTCTCATCCACTCAGAGGGCTGCAGTTCAATGTCAATAGAAGCAAACCAAAAAGACCAGGCTACTGTCTCACCCACTGTCATAAAGTGGGGGCTTAACTATGAATGATGTGGACAACTACCCTTATTCCTTGTTTTGGAGCAGTGACCCAGTGATCTTGCCCAGAGGTAGAGACTACAGAGAGTAAAAGCAGAGTGTTCTGTAAGAAATCAAAAACTTAAAGTGGTCCATTTCAAGAATATATAGCTTTGAATGACAGCTTGCTGATGTAATAGCCAATAGCCCTAAGGCTTACAAAACTGGAAAGTCTACAGCAAACAAAGGGAGGGTAAAATTCAAGGATTTTCACATGAGTTCATTCTGTTGGTGAATTCAAAGGTAAGAATGGGGAAAGATGTGCAGAAAAGGAGGAAACATGTCAGGAAGAGTCCAGCCTATAAAGAGGGAGGGAACAAACCTAGGCGACATCTTGACATTTGTTAAGATTGATCACCCCACAGTACTCAGTCAATGAGGAACTGGGGGAGGGACCTGAGCGGTTAGGATAACTTGCTCGGTGTAATGGCTCTTACACTGGTTTGCCTGCCCACTAGACACCTGATCTTGCAAGACCATCACTAAAGCCTTTCTTCCCACTGCATTTCGCATTTGGGGTTACTTTGGGTGCTAAATCTTTTCTTCAGGGGAACTCAAATATTTAGGGTATATCCCTCTGTAAATTGTCCTAGGAAATAACTACAAGTGAAGAAACATTTATTCAAAAATCTAAATTCTGTTAAGAACAATGAGAATCTGTGGCACTTGAGCTGTGACCTGCTTCCATCTTCATCCTTAAAGAGCATGAGGAAAGTTCTATTCTGCATAGAAGTCTCAAGCACATAGGGGTCCTCTGCCCTTGGTTTAGTCTTTCAGTCATAGACCGTGGTATCGCCACAGAAGGGGGATGCAGCCAGCATTGTTTGCTCCCTGCAGCAAAGGTTCACTTTTTTGGGTGAGTGCACCTGTGAGCCAATGGCTCCCTTTCTCCAAATAAAGTGAAGGGTTCACCCCAAGCAGAGTAGACCAAGAACACTGAGGTTTCAACACTTCTCATCCACTCAGAGGGCTGCAGTTCAATGTCAATAGAAGCAAACCAAAAAGACCAGGCTACTGTCTCACCCACTGTCATAAAGTGGGGGCTTAACTATGAATGATGTGGACAACTACCCTTATTCCTTGTTTTGGAGCAGTGACCCAGTGATCTTGCCCAGAGGTAGAGACTACAGAGAGTAAAAGCAGAGTGTTCTGTAAGAAATCAAAAACTTAAAGTGGTCCATTTCAAGAATATATAGCTTTGAATGACAGCTTGCTGATGTAATAGCCAATAGCCCTAAGGCTTACAAAACTGGAAAGTCTACAGCAAACAAAGGGAGGGTAAAATTCAAGGATTTTCACATGAGTTCATTCTGTTGGTGAATTCAAAGGTAAGAATGGGGAAAGATGTGCAGAAAAGGAGGAAACATGTCAGGAAGAGTCCAGCCTATAAAGAGGGAGGGAACAAACCTAGGCGACATCTTGACATTTGTTAAGATTGATCACCCCACAGTACTCAGTCAATGAGGAACTGGGGGAGGGACCTGAGCGGTTAGGATAACTTGCTCGGTGTAATGGCTCTTACACTGGTTTGCCTGCCCACTAGACACCTGATCTTGCAAGACCATCACTAAAGCCTTGCTTCCCACTGCACCGCATGTCTCCAAGTCCATTCCTGGAGTTTGGACTGGTGAGTGTTTTTCTTACCGTCAAGTGTCTAAAAATCTTTTCTTCAGGGGCTCATAATTTCCTCAGAAGAGAATCCTTTCATTTCCTTTCAGGGGTATATCCCCCTGGTTCTAGTATTTGGGGGTCATGGAGGGAGGAGGAGGGAGGAGAGTCCCATGTTTCAGAATACAGGCCTCATGTGCTCTCCATGCCATTTCAAAGAATGCCTCCAGAGACTAAACTATTCCATGTGTATACAAGGTGTGTGGAGCAAACTCAGCAGTCTCCTCACTGTATTCCTCATCTGGCTCTATTTCAGTAAATACTTTCCATTAAAGGAAGAAGTGCATATGCATAATCTCTCTCCAAATTTTCCTGTAAAAGCAGGCGAGGTATACCACTGTGACCCCTGACACTGGCTTCCTGGGGGCATCCCTCTTCCTGCTCCTACATCTGCTTTTGCAACAGGACTCACTGTTCCAAAAACAGAGTAACCTCTACCTAGCACATTAAGAAATGGATGTTTATTAAGTATCTCTTGGAGAAGACTAGAAGGTTGTTTTACACGGAATACCTATGGGTAGAAAAAAAAAATCACTAAAATAAAAATTACCTTTAATGATCTCTGTTTCAATCCCATCAGGCACCGACCATGTTTCCCCCCTCTACCTTTCCCCATGTCCTCCAGCCTCTCTGCTGACCCAGCCTTCCAATTTTATGCAGAGTAATTTATTTCCTGTCTGCTTCTCATCTCCACATGCATCAGCTAACCTCTTAAAACAAAAATCCATTTTTAGGATACATCCTTCT
This sequence comes from Tragulus kanchil, assembly GCA_022376925.1. Taxonomy (NCBI): domain Eukaryota; kingdom Metazoa; phylum Chordata; class Mammalia; order Artiodactyla; family Tragulidae; genus Tragulus; species Tragulus kanchil. Next base: position 150,033,097 of record JAIOJX010000029.1, read on the forward strand.
GCTGTGAGAGGGCTGTAAATAAGAGTTTTCTCCTGCCATACCAGGGCCATAGATTTTGTTATTGTTGGTGAATTTATTTTACTCACCCTCCCACTATATATGGTGACATTCCTCCGCTCTCTGGCACTTCCTCAACTCTTCAAACCTTGTTTTCTGCTCCACTATTCTACTCCTTTTTCTTTTATAACTTCTATCTCTTTCACACTTTCACAACTTGCTTCTCCCCTTCTCTTGGCAGTGGAAGGTGGGCGAGAGCATGACGGGGAGCTGGTAAGGGAAAAGGGGGCCACGGCAAAGGGAGGGTGCCGCGTGAGGGGCACTATGGTAATAGGCAAGGGAACTGCCTTGGGCAGGTTCCTGAGGGGCAGAATCCAAGAGTGGGTTTAGAGTATACGTGATGTGTCAAAGGAATGTGCTCAGAAAAAGCATGCAAGTCTGGGAGTAAAGCTGAGAAGGAAAGAGCAAGCAAGTCTGTGGTCTTAGGCAAAGACTGACTTTCCCTAATCTTTGAGGAGAGCTCTAAAGCAGAAATCACAACCAAGGACCTTTTGTGTGAAGGACCAGTCACTGGCTGTGTGCTCTGGGACCAGTTCAAGGTGTGTGGAGCAAACTCAGCAGCCCCATTTCTTGGCTCTATTTCAGTAAATACTTTCCATTAAAGGAAGAAGTGCATATGCATAATCTCTCTCAAATTTTCCTGTAAAAGCAGGCGAGGTATACCACTGTGACCCCTGACACTGGCTTCCTGGGGGCATCCCTCTTCCTGCTCCTACATCTGCTTTTGCAACAGGACTCACTGTTCCAAAAACAGAGTAACCTCTACCTAGCACATTAAGAAATGGATGTTTATTAAGTATCTCTTGGAGAAGACTAGAAGGTTGTTTTACACGGAATACCTATGGGTAGAAAAAAAAAATCACTAAAATAAAAATTACCTTTAATGATCTCTGTTTCAATCCCATCAGGCACCGACCATGTTTCCCCCCTCTACCTTTCCCCATGTCCTCCAGCCTCTCTGCTGACCCAGCCTTCCAATTTTATGCAGAGTAATTTATTTCCTGTCTGCTTCTCATCTCCACATGCATCAGCTAACCTCTTAAAACAAAAATCCATTTTTAGGATACATCCTTCTGCTGTGAGAGGGCTGTAAATAAGAGTTTTCTCCTGCCATACCAGGGCCATAGATTTTGTTATTGTTGGTGAATTTATTTTACTCACCCTCCCACTATATATGGTGACATTCCTCCGCTCTCTGGCACTTCCTCAACTCTTCAAACCTTGTTTTCTGCTCCACTATTCTACTCCTTTTTCTTTTATAACTTCTATCTCTTTCACACTTTCACAACTTGCTTCTCCCCTTCTCTTGGCAGTGGAAGGTGGGCGAGAGCATGACGGGGAGCTGGTAAGGGAAAAGGGGGCCACGGCAAAGGGAGGGTGCCGCGTGAGGGGCACTATGGTAATAGGCAAGGGAACTGCCTTGGGCAGGTTCCTGAGGGGCAGAATCCAAGAGTGGGTTTAGAGTATACGTGATGTGTCAAAGGAATGTGCTCAGAAAAAGCATGCAAGTCTGGGAGTAAAGCTGAGAAGGAAAGAGCAAGCAAGTCTGTGGTCTTAGGCAAAGACTGACTTTCCCTAATCTTTGAGGAGAGCTCTAAAGCAGAAATCACAACCAAGGACCTTTTGTGTGAAGGACCAGTCACTGGCTGTGTGCTCTGGGGGTGGCTGAGCTATGCAGGGCTAAGTTCCTGGGCAGTACTCTGCTAGGGCAATGCTCTGAGAAAGGGGGCAGCAGTGAGTTCTAAGCAGCCAGACTTCACAGAGCAGGGGGATGTGGGTAGGCACAGTAAAGGGGGTCTACACGGGCCCTGCACAGTCTACTACAGGAACTAACAGCTATTTATCAAGGAACAGCTGCCTTTCTTTCAGTGATTCTGCGCCAGGCATTGTGCTCAACAATACTCTTGCAAAAAAAAAAAAAAAGTTCTTACATTTTCTCATTTAATCTTCACAACAGTATGGAGAGATAGATAACCTTTTCCTCCTTTTGCTAACAGAGAAACTAAAGCTAAGAAATGTTAAATAATACATAAAGTTACAGACAGGCAGAGAGAATCTGGATTCGACTCTAAATTGATTTAGTATAATGACAACTGTTGGGTCCTAATAACAATTGTATGAATACTACACCCCCAATTTACAATTAAGTTTGATTCAGGTACATTCATGTACCTGTACTTTGGTACCTGGCACTCAGTAAGCACGGATGACTAGCAAAGAAACAGGTAGTTAAAACAGCATGATATATATTAAAAAAAAAAAAAAAAAAAAGACTCAATATCATTAGCCATCAGGGAAATGCAAATCAAAACCATATAAGGGGGCTTCCCCTGGTGGTCCAGTGGGTAAGGACACCGCCTTGCGGTGCAAGGGGCGCCGGTTGGAGCCCTCGCCTGGGAAGATCCCACGAGCCGCGGAGCGGCTGGACTGATGTGTCCAATTACCGAGCCGGAACTCTGGAGCGCATGCGCCCAGAGCCGGTGCTCTGCGACAAGAGGCCACCGCGATGGGAGGCCCACAGGAGCCAAAGAACAAAGACAGATGACAACAGAGAAATGAAAGACCAATAGAAGTGGCCCGCCCGACCCCCTCCCTCCCCAACCCGACCCCCGCCCAAAATAAATAAATAAATAAATCTTAAAAAAAAAAGTCAGAATTTAAAAAAAAAAAAAAATCATATAAGGTACCACTTCACACCCAATAATAGCTAAAATTTAAAAAAATACAGTATCAAGTGTTGGTGAGGATGTGGATAAATTAGAATTCTCCTACACTGCTAGGAGGGTTGGAAATGGTCCAGTCACTTTGGAAAAACAGATTGGCAGCTACTCAAAATGCTAAAAGTAAAATTATATACAACCCAGCAATTCTACTCCTAGTTATATATCCGAGAGAAATGAAAACATATGTCCACACAAAAATCTGTTCACAAACGTGCTTAACAGCATTATCACAACAGCCAAGTGTGTTCCCTGGTAGCCTAGTGGTCAGACTGCCTGGTTTTCACTATCATGCCCCAGGTCCAATCCCTGGTAAGGGAACAGAGATCCTGCAAGCTGTGAAGGGCAGAAGGAAAAAAAAATAGCCAGAAAGTAGAAACAACTCAAATGTTCACTCTTATGAATGGATTTAAAAATTGCGATAAGTGAAGAACTAATACATGTGACTTTGTGGATATTAGAAAAATGAACAAGGTTCTAAAAGAAGCACAGGTGAAGGATGATTTCAGTTGCAAGTGAGAGAAAATCCAATTTAGGCTGGATTCAGAAATAAAAGGATTTAATATCTTACACATCAAGGAATTAGGAAGAAGGATACTTCCAGAGTGATAAAGTCAGCAACTCAGGAATCTTTAGGATTCCAATTATTTACATCTTTCTGTTCCTCCGTTCTTTTATTGGTCTTTGCCCTCAGGTTTGTCCCTTTATGATCACAAAGTGGCTGCCACAGCCCCACACGTCACTTCCTCACCAGCAACATTCACAGATTACAAGAGAGAATATCTATCTGGGATTCCTTCTGAAGAGTTACATACACTTACCCAGAAACTTCCATCAGACCTCGCCTCATGTGCTAGTAATCAGAATTGCATCACTTGACAATTCCCAAAACAATCACTTGTAAGAACGCATATATTGCTATTGCCTTTAAGCAAAGTTCAACCTCTAGGTCCAGGAAGAGGTCCAGCCATCTGTGAAGCTACAAAATTGGCGAGAAGAAGGCAAGATATGTGGAAGCAACCAGCATGCGCTATAGTGGAAAACAAGGAAGTGATCCAGGTTAGGCAGTCCCTGAGCTAAATTTTAACATGCTAGCAGAGATACGGTAGATTGGAGGGACCCAGGAAGAAGTAGCTTGAAGAGCAGATAGGGAGAGAGGGCATTCTAGGAAAAGGTGGCAGAATGAGCAAATGCATAAAAACTAGGAAGAGAGTGAAAAACTACAAGCTCTTCACTGAAGTATAAAATAATGAAAGATGGGGTCATAAGTCAGCAAGAAAACTAGGTTTGTTCATCTATGAGCAAAACCTTATGAAACTAGAAGAAACAGCTCATACTTGCCCTGAATATCTCTATTCAGTAAACGACCAAAGCTTCCTTAAGAAATCAAAATAAAGAATGAAAAAAAAAAAAAAAAAACCTCACAAATGTGAACAGGATCTTTAAACCAATATTCCTATTTTTCCAAAGCGTATCTCCTTTTCTCCCTTCTCCCCTCTTCCTTCTCTCTTTCCCTCTCCGATGTCAAACACTACCCCCTCTTTCAAAAGCAAAGGCATGCAAACTGGGACCAAACTTTTCAGTAGCCTGTTACTTCTCAGTCAGCCTGTTCAGACTGGACTGCCCACTTTATGGTGTGGTTTGAGATGAAGTAGACGCTCTTGCCATAAGACATCACACTGTATGTAAGCCTCTTTTCCTCTAAAACATTTTTGCTGTAAGGTTTCCGAGCATGACTCTATATTCTGCTTTGACTGAGTGCCTTTGATGTGGAAAGTGGAGATGGCTCAGAGAAATTCAAAAGGGAGAAATATGGCCACGAGTCAGTAAAACTGAAGCCCATTCCTAATGGATACCTTTGGACTCACGGTGCTCCTATGAGGTTACCTGCTAGAAAATTCAGTAAAATCCAACTCCCTTCCTCCCAACCCTTTTGTAATCTAATAACGTGAGCCGTGACTGGGATCCCACTTCTGAATCTGGGAAGACATCTCTAACCAACTGTAGCACTGTTTCATATTCAGTCTAGGTGAGGCCCCACCATCTTCTAGGCTCAATGCTCCATAAAGGCAAAAACTTTGTCAGACTTGGTATGAAAAGTAAAATGGATTTTCTGTCCTATATTCATCACAGTTAGTCAATCCTATATGCAGGAATAGAAGAGACAAGGAGAGTGAAAATTAGTTATGTTATTATATTGGCCCCTAAACTAAAGGAACTTTATTTCCTAAGGGCAGACAAAAAGTAAAAGAGAACAGGACCAAGATGGTTCTTTTCCAGTTGGTATGATCAGGAATCACTGTTTTAACAATGGTGAGGATAGCTAATCTTTACGTGTAAGCCAAAAAATCCATTTATACAAATAATAGAGATATGCTGAAACTAACACTGGTATCCCAGGTCACTTCAGGTAACATTGCAACTGCATTGGAAAAACAGAAAAGAGAGACATAAAAAAATTATCTGCAAATTCCCCACAAGAGAAGTTAAAACTTATAATCACTAAAAATTTCTAATTTAATAAGGAGAGAAAGCAGATGAAAACATGTTTATAGCCCATATCTGCCAAAGAGAATTAACAACTATGCACTTTAAAACTCTCCTTTCAGTGGGGAATTAGGTGCAATAAAGCCCAGCACATCTTGTCTCAACCATGAAATAAAATGATCATCTGCTTATCTATCATTTATTTCACACAGAGGGCTCACACCAATAAAGCTCTGATTTTACAGGCCTATGAAAGAAGATAATAAAACATACTGTATACTTTTACAGCTTAAAGGTTTGTCTCTGAGAAAGAACAAAATATTTACAAACAAGCCTATCTCAGTATCTTTTTTTATACTGATTTTTTTCACAATATAGTAACTCCCTTAGTTTCTATAGGTCAGAGTCTAGCCATGCTTTAAGGTATCTGAGCTACATCACTGTAATCAGAATTTCCTTATTAGGAGGAAAATGTTCTTCACACCATTGTCTGACGCCTACTGAGTGGGGGTAGCCCTGAGCTTATAGTACAAAAAATCTGTCAGCCCCCTCACCTACTCTCTGAAAGAGGAGGAAAGAATGGGACCTGAGATCATAACCTTGGGTAGGAAATGTTACTTCCAAAAAAGACAAACAGCCTCTTCTGGGGAGTAAGTACTCACTCTGGAGGATCCTTTTGCTGAATCCTTGACCCTTTGAATTCTTTCAATTTGACAGAAATTTCCTTAATAATGCTATAATCCAGGCACTGGAGAAGTAAAGAAGTCACTCAATGAGTGTACTGTCTGGGAGGAAAACAGATGATCCCAATATAGTCTGCTACAAATGAAGCAGAAGTGGGCTGTGGATGAGGTCCACCGTGCTGGAGACAGGTGAGGCTACGGAGGTTCTGTGGAAGGGGTCTCAGAAGACGCGCCAACATCATTAAAGTGGTGTATTATGTTGTTATGCTATTAAATAACATTTAATAACATTTTATATCTGTTAATAAGGCTGTAAAAAATCTTAAATTCAAAAAAAAATCTTAAATACTTACTAATAATGACTATGTTTTCTCACAGAAACATATAGGAGAGTATTATCTATAAAAAAACACACACCTTGAACTTACTGTCATTACAGACTGATCTCTAATTCCTCCTCCTATCCATTCACAAGATTCCTATAGAGGGGAGGGGGTGAGGGCATTGGGGGGCACAGAGAGGAATAAAAATGTCAGGTTTAAAGGAGGGAAGAAGTGACTATAGCCTCCCTTTCATGACTTCAAATTTCCCATCTGCAGCGGCCTACTCTGGAGAAAGAAAGATTTCATTTTAAATCAAGATTAAACATTTAACTATGACACAGGACTAGAAAGCATCTTTGGTTATCTGAAAATGAGGAGAAAAGTTATAGGACTGGCCTTAAATTTCATTCAAGGGCAAAGAAAAAACTACTCCCACAGAATAATAAAAAAGGAGAGTAGTAGCAAAAATAAAATCGCTTCATGATTCAATTGCAAAACAGTTCAACAGAGGATATACAGCTGAAGTACAATATAGAAAGGCAGGAAGAAAAAGAGGGAGGGAAGTAAGAGGAAGGAATAGAAAACTATCTATTCTATTAGATAGTTTAGGGGAGACAAGCAGCTTTAAACCACAGAAAGGAAAACATCCCAAAAATAGAAAAAAATGAAAAATCAAACAGGAGGTTAAGAAAGATAAGAAAATTAGAGAATCAATCTAAGCATTCTAACATCCAACTAACGGGATTTCAGAATTAAAATAAAATGGCAGCCATATGATGTCCGGGACCGCAGGTCGTTGGGGCCGCATCCTAAGCCTCCCAAGCATGAATGCTACAATGTACCATTTGAGATAGCACTTGGCAGAGCTCCGGGCATGAGAGTATCATCATCCTGACTGGGACTGTGAGAGCCTTGACCACGCCTTACGACCTTCAGTTTGAGAACATCGCCACAGGCTCCCAAAGATGGCGCCTAGCGGGAGCAGGAGGGGCGCGGTCTTGCGCGGTCTGGGACGTGTGCTCATTGCCGTGATTGGCTGAGTGAAGTTTCTGTGCTCATGATCAGTACATGCTCCTCACAGACTCTTACCATTATGTAATCTCGTGCATAGTTGACCTTTAACATGATTGGTCTATTGTTGGGCTCTTCCACCTTTTGTACAGCATAAATATTGCTCACTTTCAACAATAAAGAGAGACTTGATCAGACTCCTGTCTTGTCTCCATTTCTCGTGTCTCTTGTCCTCTCAATTCCCACTCCCCCCCTTTAGGTCTGCGTTGACGAATCCTGCGGGTCGGGACAATATGATTTAGTAATTCCACTTGTAAGTATATATCCCAAAAGAATTAAAAGCAGGGACTTGAAGAGATATAATACATCCAAGTTCACAGCAGCATTACTCACAACAGCCAAAAGACAGAAACAAACCAAGGTGCTTTTCACCGACAGAGGAATGGATAAACAAAACGCAGTATACACATACAAAGGAGTATCACTGAGCCTTAAAAAGATATTTTGACATAGTTTACAACATGAAAGAACCTTGATGATATGCTGCTTAAGTAAAATAAGCCAAAAACAAAAAGATAAATAGTGCATGATTGTACTTATACAGTGTTAATGGTTAATTTTATATGTCAACTTGACTAGGCCACCCAGATATTTAGTCAAATAGTCTGGATGTTGCTGTGAAGGCATTTTTTAGACAAGATTAAATGTATCATAACATGAGTAGGCCTCAACTAATCCAGTCAAGGCCTTAAGAGGACAAAGACTGACTTCCTCCAAGGAAGAAGGAATTCCACCTTTAGACCACCTACAGAATCAAACTGAACATCAACTCTTCACTGCACCTCCCACCAGCTGACCCTACCAGTCCCTACAATCATGTGAGCCAGTTATTAAAATAATCTCTGTCAATCTCACTCTGTCTTATATACATACACAAACACACACCTATTGGTTCTGTTTCCCTGGAAAACACTAACATAATGAGAATAGTCAAATTCATGGAGACAGAAAATACAGTGGTAGTTCTCAGGGGCTGAAGGGAGAGATGCATGAGGAGGTACTGCTGAAAGGGCCACATGTTGCCAAGATGAAGAGAATCCTGTGGGTGGAAGGTGGTGACGGCTGCACACCAATGTGACCGTATTTAGTGACAGTGAATACTAGATTCACAGGCAGTAAAGAGTTTAAGCCTGATTTCCTTGGCTGCACCGGATCCTAGATGCACCACAGCAGATCATACATCTTTACTGCAGCATACAGAACCTTTTAGTTTGGGCATACAAACCCTTAGTGGGATCCAGTTCCCTGACCAAGGATGGAATCCCAGGCCCACTGCACTGGAAGCACAGAGTCTTAGCCACTGGACAATCAGGCAAGTCTCAAGTTGGTAAATTTTATGTTATGTGTATTTTACCACAATTTAAGAAAAGAACACAGATGAGAGGACACGCGCTCATGATGAACATCAACCCAAAGACTGGAAAAGGCTACCAAGAGTCAGACCAGTAAAGGAGAAAAGAGCCACAATCAAGGTACGTCATTGTGAAATTCCCAAACATCAAAGGTTAAAGAGAAAATTATAAAATCTTCTAGGACAAATATAAAAAATTTTATATAAAATTTGTATAAATGTTTTATTATATAAATGGTGTCTTATAAAGACTTGAAATTTTTTTAAAGGTTTGGAAATTAAAATGACTAAATAAGACTTCTCAAAAACAATAAATGGAATCTGAAAGCAATTTTCTTTAAATTCTGAGGAAAATTGCCTTCAACCTAGATTCTTATACTTAGCTGAAGTAATAATTGAGCATAAGAGTAAATTTAAGATATTTGTTAGGTTGAAGAATATCCTTTACCAAAATATGTAAAATGAGAAACAAATTTAGTACCCAATGAAACAAGGATCCAAAAGGGTAACAGAATATTCTTAGAGAAGGGCTATGCAACAGACCTACAGATAGGGACAGGAAATGTGTGGGCTCAGGGAAGGTCCCTGAGAGAAAAAGAATCTGATGAATTATTGGATGAGCTTGTCCATATGCAAAATTGTACTCAAGGAAGTTACATATATCTGCTGAAAAGATCCCTCACTTACTGTTCCCTCTGACACTAAGCAAGATCCTGTAGAGCCCACCAGATACCAAAGCCCCTTCATGTCTGCCATTTCTTTTGTGTAGAAAAAGACTTTGGTCTCCTAGGCCTTCCCTAAGTTCCAACAGACAAACTCAAGCAGTTTCTAACTAGCAAGGTGAGAGAATGCAAAATCAAATAAAAAACAGTAAACCACAGTCCAGAGTCCTAATTCCTCTTCAGGGGGTACACATAACAATGAGTTGTTCTGCAGGCCCTAAGACCCCACTCAGGTGGAAGATGTTTACAATATGCTGAGCAGAAGCACAGAGACCCCATATTGGCTGGAACCAGAAGGCTCATGATTAACATATTTAAACCACCACCAATGAATCAGAAGAAACTCGTGCGCCCTGTAGCCCTCACTCCAAATTTTGAGTACACTATCTAGGTTTGTCATGGCTTTTCTTCTAAGGAGCAAGCATCTTTTAATTTCATGGGAATTAAGGTTGTGTACCAAACCTTAAAGTCTGTATCTTCCATTAATTTCCCCATATATCAGCCTCCCCACAATGTGCCACCCTAGAAGCACAATTTTTTTTAGCCTTGTCACTTCTCTAAAAATTTACTGTTCTTTTGTTAAGATGCTATATAAGCCCAAGTTCTAACCACTCCTTAGAGTTTCTCATTTCTGAGGGCTCCCATGTGTATGCACAATGCATCTGCTAATAAACTTGTTTTTCTCTTCCTAGATTATCTCTGTCAGTTTAATTTGCAGGCCTCAGCTAGAAGACCTAGGAAGGTAGAAGGAAAAAAGTTAAGCTTTTCCTCTCCTAGCGCTACAAACCGTATGACTCCAACAAAATTACATTCTGGAAATGACAAAACTGTAGAGACAGTAAAACAGAACAGTGGTTGCCAGAGTTTAGTGGGGAGAAAAAAGATGAACAAAAGGACCACAGAGGAATTTCAGGGCAGTAAAACTACTCTATAAGAAACCATAATTGGTGGATATGTGTCATTTATACCTTTGCCCAAACCCACAGAATGTACAACACCAAAAGTGAAGCCTAATGTAAACAATGGACTTTGGGTGATAATGATGTGTTAAGATAGGCTCATCTATTGTAACAAATGTGCCACTCTGGTGCAGTGGTTGATAATGAAAAAGGTTATGCATGTGTGGGGGTAGGAGATGTATGGAAAATCTCCATACCTTCTGTTCAATTTTGCTGTGAACTTAAAACTGCTCTAAATAATAAAGTGACTTCCTAGTGTATATTGCAAAAAGTATGTCATAAAAAATTATATAGGATCCACTTTCATAGTGGCTTCATATAGGAGAGCTTAATCAAGTGAAGCCAGTGGGGAGTCAGAGAAAGAAGAGACATTAGGGAGTTTTGGCTCTTACGTCAGCACCTCACAATCTGGATGCATCTTGGGTACATCAATTCCCTCGCATCTTGGGTACATCAATTCCCTCTCCTGGGTACATATTCTTCCACTGAGGCACTAAGAAGCCACACTAGACCCAAATGTGTTTGATTAATCATGAGCCCCACAAAAGGATACATTGAAAAAAAAAAAATTTGTGGTCAAATAACTTTGGGAAGCACAATATAACTAAACGGTCTCTTGGAGACATCAATCCACATTAACATTTCAAACAGGGTGCAAAATCTTTTTGTGTGTGTGTGAAACCTTATAATAAAGAAAACTTTTTTAACCTTCTTCATAAATCTGGATCATGCATTTTCCTCACCATGTTTTCTCTTTAAATGGTCTCTATTGTTCTGTGAAAAACAGAGGGGAACATCACCTCTCCTTGTCAATTTAGGCTGCTATGGCAAAATACCATATACTGGGTAGCTATAGACAACAGATAATTATTTCTCACATTGTGGAGGCTAGAGGCCTGAAATTAGGGTGCTGGCTTGGTCAGGTTCTAGAGAGATCCCTCCTCCAAAAGTGAAGACTTCCATCCTCTTATTATGGGCCTTCCATGGAAGAAATAGGGCAAGAGAGCTCTCTGGAATTCCTTTCATTGAGGGCACTAATCCCATTCAAGGGAGCTCTACCTTTATGACCCAATTATCTTCCAAAGGCTCCATCTAATAATACCAGCATAGTGGGGGTTATATGTAAACATATGAACTTGAGGTGGACACATATTCAGTCTACCTATACTACCCTAAGATCATTTCTAAGATGAATATACTAAGATCCCTTCATTACATAAGATTTCACAGCAATACCCATACAATGGCCCTTGGATAGACTTGAGAAAATGTACTAATACTTAAATCATTTCTTTCTCTGACTTATCTCTTCAGTGCTGTGAAATAACTTTAAAAGTTATTTAATATAAGGTTATGAATGTCATTTCAGAGTGGCTTCATATAGGAGTGCTTAATCAAGTGAAGCCAGTGGGGAGTCAGAGAAAGAAGAGACATTAGGGAGTTTTGGCTCTTACGTCAGCACCTCACAATCTGGATGCATCTTGGGTACATCAATTCCCTCGCATCTTGGGTACATAAATTTCCCCTCTCCTGGGTACATATTCTTCCACTGAGGCACTAAGAAGCCACACTAGACCCAAATGTGTTTGATTAATCATGAGCCCCACAAAAGGATACATTGAAAAAAAAAAAATTTGTGGTCAAATAACTTTGGGAAGCACAATATAACTAAACGGTCTCTTGGAGACATCAATCCACATTAACATTTCAAACAGGGTGCAAAATCTTTTTGTGTGTGTGTGAAACCTTATAATAAAGAAAACTTTTTTAACCTTCTTCATAAATCTGGATCATGCATTTTCCTCACCATGTTTTCTCTTTAAATGGTCTCTATTGTTCTGTGAAAAACAGAGGGGAACATCACCTCTCCTTGTCAATTTAGGCTGCTATGGCAAAATACCATATACTGGGTAGCTATAGACAACAGATAATTATTTCTCACATTGTGGAGGCTAGAGGCCTGAAATTAGGGTGCTGGCTTGGTCAGGTTCTAGAGAGATCCCTCCTCCAAAAGTGAAGACTTCCATCCTCTTATTATGGGCCTTCCATGGAAGAAATAGGGCAAGAGAGCTCTCTGGAATTCCTTTCATTGAGGGCACTAATCCCATTCAAGGGAGCTCTACCTTTATGACCCAATTATCTTCCAAAGGCTCCATCTAATAATACCAGCATAGTGGGGGTTATATGTAAACATATGAACTTGAGGTGGACACATATTCAGTCTACCTATACTACCCTAAGATCATTTCTAAGATGAATATACTAAGATCCCTTCATTACATAAGATTTCACAGCAATACCCATACAATGGCCCTTGGATAGACTTGAGAAAATGTACTAATACTTAAATCATTTCTTTCTCTGACTTATCTCTTCAGTGCTGTGAAATAACTTTAAAAGTTATTTAATATAAGGTTATGAATGTCATTTCAGAAATAAAATTCCCATAAAATGAGCAATCATTTCCAAGCAGAGCTTGGATCTACAGAATCATTTTATATAAAACTTCTTGTGTAGCATAAGTTATATAACAGATAAAAGACTTCTTCTCTGAAAAATGAATAAAACACATACAAAAAGGCACTGCCAAAGTGTCATTCAGTGTTTTAACAAAGAACAGAACCAATTTAGTCCTTTCTGGGCAAATAACAAATCTTACTCTTTTGATAAAAAGAAATTTGAACAAAGAAGAAGTAAAGTATTGCTTCATAGCTATAAACTAACTGTCTTATGAATTTCTGAACAGAGTTGAAGAGAGTCTCTATCAATGCCACAATGCAGAAAACATTGCTACCTAGAAGCAGAGAGAGAGAGAGAACCTGATTAAAATGCAGTCGATAAGAAGTGTCCGTCACAGATCATACAGTGCTGAGAGGAGCTCTTGCTTTAATGCCCTGCAAACTGTGGGAGCAGATGCTGTTATTGGCTCAGGAGAGTCATCAAGGAATCATAAATATGAAATAGCAGTTATGCAAGAATGTTTAGGGGCGTCGTGGAAGTAACGGGAGAGAAGAGGTTTCAAAGCCTATCTACCAGGAGAAGGCATGTGAGAGAAGTCTGAATTTATAACAGTCATCAGCTATAGAAGATGCTGGAGACTCTGATATCATTAGCAACATCTCTGAGTAGATCTTTCCCCTGTGGGAAGAATTTATTGGTCAGTTTACAGTCATTATTCCCAATTCTTCCAATTAGGGTTACGTGAAAAATCCAACCTGTCAGAATTAATATTCCATAGAGGTCTGTCTCCCCAGAAATCATCACCAGAACCAAGGGGAAAAAAAAGTATCCCTGTTCAGGTCAATTTAAAAATAAATTGCCATCTGCCATTGGCAGGAAAACTTCATTGGCCACAGAACAAAGAGACTATTCCAAAGCCATTACTGAGTATCTGCTATGGCAAAGAATAAAAACCAAGCGTCCACACAGGTTCTGAGGCTCATAGTTATTAATAAAAGATACACCTATTTTCTACTTCATTAGGGTTTAGTCAACTCATCTTTTGTTTTATCTGGATCCACAAGCACACACTTAACTTGAAAATCATATTTTCTCTAAATTATTTCTCAGTGAAGACAAAAGTAAAACAATCTGGTAAGCTATCAGGTAGATAAAAATTATCAAGCAGAAAAAAATGTTGTTAGATGATGATGACTACAAACTGAAAACCAAGGAGTAGAAAAATTAAAAGCAAGAAATCAAGCTTTTATCATGTGAGGCAACTGCATTTTCACTTTTAATATACCATGTGGGCTGCCAACCCCCTCTTCATTCCTATACTGTGAAACACCATGGAATTGACCAATAAGAGAAATCAGTCAAGGTCCACTGACAGAAAAACTTATTCCTACTAATATGGATGAAGTTTCACAGTAAAGCAAATTCTAAGATCACAAAGCACCTTTTTCAAAGATCCATTGTGATTGTGGATGGAAAATACTGTCTGCCTTATCAGTAAACAAAAGATACTGCCAACACACTTTCAGCCACTGCAGGTGCCCCCGCAGTGCACGAGCTGGCTGAGGGGATTCAGAATGGAGAAACACTAGACCTCAACAGTTCAGGTACGTATCAAAGGAATTTTCAACCAGCAAAAACTCTTGCACCTTTCCATGCAAAGACAAGCACTAAAGTCATTAACTTGAGATTTTTTTTCTTTCATTAACAGTGCACTTGATGTTCTGACTACCCAGTTTTTGTTGCAAAAGCTCCTATATATCTGGGCTCTCCCCTTTACCTCTTCAGGGTAGTCCCTTAGACTTATCTAAGAGGCTGCCTCCTTAAGGGCTTAGGTCCTCAACATGTCTGCTGAATAAAACATAATTCTCAAATTTTAAGCTGTGCATTTTTTAATATTCCATAGAGGTCTGTCTCCCAGAAATCATCACCAGAACCAAGGAAAAAGTATCCCTGTTCAGGTCAATTTAAAAATAAATTGCCATCTGCCATTGGCAGGAAAACTTCATTGGCCACAGAACAAAGAGACTATTCCAAAGCCATTACTGAGTATCTGCTATGGCAAAGAATAAAAACCAAGCGTCCACACAGGTTCTGAGGCTCATAGTTATTAATAAAAGATACACCTATTTTCTACTTCATTAGGGTTTAGTCAACTCATCTTTTGTTTTATCTGGATCCACAAGCACACACTTAACTTGAAAATCATATTTTCTCTAAATTATTTCTCAGTGAAGACAAAAGTAAAACAATCTGGTAAGCTATCAGGTAGATAAAAATTATCAAGCAGAAAAAAATGTTGTTAGATGATGATGACTACAAACTGAAAACCAAGGAGTAGAAAAATTAAAAGCAAGAAATCAAGCTTTTATCATGTGAGGCAACTGCATTTTCACTTTTAATATACCATGTGGGCTGCCAACCCCCTCTTCATTCCTATACTGTGAAACACCATGGAATTGACCAATAAGAGAAATCAGTCAAGGTCCACTGACAAAAAAACTTATTCCTACTAATATGGATGAAGTTTCACAGTAAAGCAAATTCTAAGATCACAAAGCACCTTTTTCAAAGATCCATTGTGATTGTGGATGGAAAATACTGTCTGCCTTATCAGTAAACAAAAGATACTGCCAACACACTTTCAGCCACTGCAGGTGCCCCCGCAGTGCACGAGCTGGCTGAGGGGATTCAGAATGGAGAAACACTAGACCTCAACAGTTCAGGTACGTATCAAAGGAATTTTCAACCAGAAAAAACTCTTGCACCTTTCCATGCAAAGACAAGCACTAAAGTCATTAACTTGAGATTTTTTTTCTTTCATTAACAGTGCACTTGATGTTCTGACTACCCAGTTTTTGTTGCAAAAGCTCCTATATATCTGGGCTCTCCCCTTTACCTCTTCAGGGTAGTCCCTTAGACTTATCTAAGAGGCTGCCTCCTTAAGGGCTTAGGTCCTCAACATGTCTGCTGAATAAAACATAATTCTCAAATTTTAAGCTGTGCATTTTTTTTCAATCAACAGGATGAACATATATTTAGGATTAAAATTAATTACGGTTGACTTTCTAGAGAGAGAACAGGACTTGGGGGGCATTTTTCTAATTGAACTTCCTTAAAGTGAATTGTAATTTTTTCTTAGAAGAACTGGGAAATTATCCTCTATATATTTTTTAAGTTAGTCATACTTCACAATACCCAAATTATTTGATCTGTTTTGAAAGGGGTCAGGACATGCCACACCAAAATATGTCACTGTGCCATAAAAATTATTCTGAACTGAAAGCATGTGAATTCCTGAAACCCTTCACGTGCCTAAAAGCACAGACTTCCAAAAGAACTCAATTGGCAGAAGTCCCTTTCCAGGGGCAACTCTAATCTTGAGACTAGGACTTATGAAATAAATTCAACACCCAACACGATGTTGTCACAAAACTATCATATTGCCTATCTATTGTCCTAAAACCCCCTTTATCCTCCCAAAAATTCATTTCTCTTCCATAAATTTCTCTTCTCCTGCCTGCCTTCTAAGAAGTCATTTGTTTTCCCAATTCTTTTTGCCTCCTTTTCCCATTAACATGGTATATAAACCCTAAATTCTGACTACTCCTTTGAGATATTCATTCAGAGCACTCCTATGAGTATGCATGCTTTTTTCTCTCTCTTGCTAATGTGTTGTTTGTCAGTTTAATTTGCAGGTCTTCAGAACTAAGCAGGAGAGGGTCGAGGACAAAGGTCCAATTTGTTTTGGGATGATTTGGGAGAAAATTCTACTCAACGTAAATATGCAGATTCAAAAGCTCTTCCCTCCTTTTGCATGTCCTCAAATCCTCTATTATTGGTAACACATGGCCAAGGTGTTTGGCGTCTCAAATGAGGAAAAACAGAATCATGAACTTGAGATTTTTTCTTTCATTAACAGTGCACTTGATGTTCTGACTACCCAGTTTTTGTTGCAAAAGCTCCTATATATCTGGGCTCTCCCCTTTACCTCTTCAGGGTAGTCCCTTAGACTTATCTAAGAGGCTGCCTCCTTAAGGGCTTAGGTCCTCAACATGTCTGCTGAATAAAACATAATTCTCAAATTTTAAGCTGTGCATTTTTTTTCAATCAACAGGATGAACATATATTTAGGATTAAAATTAATTACGGTTGACTTTCTAGAGAGAGAACAGGACTTGGGGGGCATTTTTCTAATTGAACTTCCTTAAAGTGAATTGTAATTTTTTCTTAGAAGAACTGGGAAATTATCCTCTATATATTTTTTAAGTTAGTCATACTTCACAATACCCAAATTATTTGATCTGTTTTGAAAGGGGTCAGGACATGCCACACCAAAATATGTCACTGTGCCATAAAAATTATTCTGAACTGAAAGCATGTGAATTCCTGAAACCCTTCACGTGCCTAAAAGCACAGACTTCCAAAAGAACTCAATTGGCAGAAGTCCCTTTCCAGGGGCAACTCTAATCTTGAGACTAGGACTTATGAAATAAATTCAACACCCAACACGATGTTGTCACAAAACTATCATATTGCCTATCTATTGTCCTAAAACCCCCTTTATCCTCCCAAAAATTCATTTCTCTTCCATAAATTTCTCTTCTCCTGCCTGCCTTCTAAGAAGTCATTTGTTTTCCCAATTCTTTTTGCCTCCTTTTCCCATTAACATGGTATATAAACCCTAAATTCTGACTACTCCTTTGAGATATTCATTCAGAGCACTCCTATGAGTATGCATGCTTTTTTCTCTCTCTTGCTAATGTGTTGTTTGTCAGTTTAATTTGCAGGTCTTCAGAACTAAGCAGGAGAGGGTCGAGGACAAAGGTCCAATTTGTTTTGGGATGATTTGGGAGAAAATTCTACTCAACGTAAATATGCAGATTCAAAAGCTCTTCCCTCCTTTTGCATGTCCTCAAATCCTCTATTATTGGTAACACATGGCCAAGGTGTTTGGCGTCTCAAATGAGGAAAAACAGAATCATGACAGCTGCCTCTGGATACAAGGCTGAGGCATAACTTACCTAGAAGCAGACTCTTTTTATCAGTATGCAGGACAAGGAGTATGGGGCTGGTAGTCCAGGTTTGACTAAAAGCCAAAATCAAGTGTGGACAAAACTGTTGCCTGCCATTCTAGTAAGCAATGACTGTTGCCCACCAGCCAGTCACTGCAGGCGGTCTGATGGTACACTCTTAGGGAACTCAAGATGGGGAAAAACAGAATACTGACTCTATAAAGTTACAATGCATATCCTAGGAATAATTTCAATGAGCCCAGACTTTTATATCTTCCCATACACAGAAAAGCACAAAAATATTAACTTGAGATGCCTGGTTCTTATAGTTTGCAGTAATTTTTTTATGTTTGATTACATGGGTTTTGGTTTGTGATTAGTTTTTGTTTTTTTTGTTTTTTCAGCAAAAATTCCTATATATGTTAGTCCTTCCCTTACCTCTTTGGAATAGTTCCTCAGAGCCCTCTGGCAGGCTGTATCCCAGGGATAGTCCTTAGTAAGGTCTCCCCAAAAACACAACTCTCAGCTGTGCATTTTTGTTTTCAGACAAAAGAGGGAACTGATTCTAGCACAGAGTGAGGATGCCTGTGCAGCCCATCCGGATCCATGGAGGCGCAGCGTTAGGCTGTGGAGAAAACAGCTGATGACGTCAATATAAGCCTGGAGACTGAGCACGTTCCAAGCCTTAGCTTTTCAACGGCCTAAGCCAAAACATGCATCACTGAGGAAATAGATAAGAGTCTATCAGGCTCTCCAAGACATTCAGCAGCAGAACTCAGTGACAGCATCTGAACAGGCAGATAATGGCTGATGGGACTTCCCATCTTGCTCTTTATGGGGGGTGGCTAAATTCTGACTACTCCTTTGAGATATTCATTCAGAGCACTCCTATGAGTATGCATGCTTTTTCTCTCTTGCTAATGTGTTGTTTGTCAGTTTAATTTGCAGGTCTTCAGAACTAAGCAGGAGAGGGTCGAGGACAAAGGTCCAATTTGTTTTGGGATGATTTGGGAGAAAATTCTACTCAACGTAAATATGCAGATTCAAAAGCTCTTCCCTCCTTTTGCATGTCCTCAAATCCTCTATTATTGGTAACACATGGCCAAGGTGTTTGGCGTCTCAAATGAGGAAAAACAGAATCATGACAGCTGCCTCTGGATACAAGGCTGAGGCATAACTTACCTAGAAGCAGACTCTTTTTATCAGTATGCAGGACAAGGAGTATGGGGCTGGTAGTCCAGGTTTGACTAAAAGCCAAAATCAAGTGTGGACAAAACTGTTGCCTGCCATTCTAGTAAGCAATGACTGTTGCCCACCAGCCAGTCACTGCAGGCGTTCTGATGGTACACTCTTAGGGAACTCAAGATGGGGAAAAACAGAATACTGACTCTATAAAGTTACAATGCATATCCTAGGAATAATTTCAATGAGCCCAGACTTTTATATCTTCCCATACACAGAAAAGCACAAAAATATTAACTTGAGATGCCTGGTTCTTATAGTTTGCAGTAATTTTTTTATGTTTGATTACATGGGTTTTGGTTTGTGATTAGTTTTTGTTTTTTTTGTTTTTTCAGCAAAAATTCCTATATATGTTAGTCCTTCCCTTACCTCTTTGGAATAGTTCCTCAGAGCCCTCTGGCAGGCTGTATCCCAGGGATAGTCCTTAGTAAGGTCTCCCCAAAAACACAACTCTCAGCTGTGCATTTTTGTTTTCAGACAAAAGAGGGAACTGATTCTAGCACAGAGTGAGGATGCCTGTGCAGCCCATCCGGATCCATGGAGGCGCAGCGTTAGGCTGTGGAGAAAACAGCTGATGACGTCAATATAAGCCTGGAGACTGAGCACGTTCCAAGCCTTAGCTTTTCAACGGCCTAAGCCAAAACATGCATCACTGAGGAAATAGATAAGAGTCTATCAGGCTCTCCAAGACATTCAGCAGCAGAACTCAGTGACAGCATCTGAACAGGCAGATAATGGCTGATGGGACTTCCCATCTTGCTCTTTACCTGGTGTTAAGGAAAGACTGAAGGTTTGGTCCAAGAGTTTGTGGACATTAGGGAAGGGCAAAAAAAAAAAATCACAGTGGGAGACTTGATTTATTGACAAATAAGGTCGGTGAGGATGAAGAGTATAAGTGATGCTTTTCCTGAAGCAGGTGAAACAGGTCAGATTCACTTCAGAAAGATCATGAGTTAATTATGCATATCTACTAACAATTATGCATATCTAATAACAATTTAAATAAAACTGTTCATTTTTTTTAAATGTTTTTTTGGTTGTGCCAGTCTTAGTTGTGCCACACCAAATCTTCAATCTGTAGTTGCAGCATCTGAAATCTGGTTCCCTGACCAGCGACTGAATCCACACCCCGCACTGGGAGCACAGAGTCTTAGCCACTAGGGCACCCAGGTCTCTTACATTGCAGGTGGATTCTTTACTGTCTGCGCCACCAGGGAAGCCCACTAGGACACCAGGGAAGTTTCAAACTGTTCATTTTTAAACAATGAAAATCAGTAGTCACGCCCACCCTCTAACACATGAGGGAGAAGAAAGGGCCATTAGTTTCAGAAAAACATTTTCTAATTATTTTTTCTTTTTGGAAATATAGATATCAATTTCAGTGTTACAACCAAGGAAAAAATTTAGGGAATGAATAAGAAAACTATCTGAATTTCATGTTTCTTTGAAGGTTATTTTCAAAGAACATAACATTATTTTCTAAAGTCTTTCAAATCTTATGAGTTCCCTTTGTTTCAATTTTCCTTCTAAGGGCAGCTTTATATCAGCAGGAAGCAACAAGTTAGCAATAATTTTTAATATCTACAGAAATAGTCATTGCACAAAAAAGCAAGACTATGAATCTAATGAATCCTGTGCAGCCCATCCGGATCCATGGAGGCGCAGCGTTAGGCTGTGGAGAAAACAGCTGATGACGTCAATATAAGCCTGGAGACTGAGCACGTTCCAAGCCTTAGCTTTTCAACGGCCTAAGCCAAAACATGCATCACTGAGGAAATAGATAAGAGTCTATCAGGCTCTCCAAGACATTCAGCAGCAGAACTCAGTGACAGCATCTGAACAGGCAGATAATGGCTGATGGGACTTCCCATCTTGCTCTTTACCTGGTGTTAAGGAAAGACTGAAGGTTTGGTCCAAGAGTTTGTGGACATTAGGGAAGGGCAAAAAAAAAAAAAAAATCACAGTGGGAGACTTGATTTATTGACAAATAAGGTCGGTGAGGATGAAGAGTATAAGTGATGCTTTTCCTGAAGCAGGTGAAACAGGTCAGATTCACTTCAGAAAGATCATGAGTTAATTATGCATATCTACTAACAATTATGCATATCTAATAACAATTTAAATAAAACTGTTCATTTTTTTTAAATGTTTTTTTGGTTGTGCCAGTCTTAGTTGTGCCACACCAAATCTTCAATCTGTAGTTGCAGCATCTGAAATCTGGTTCCCTGACCAGCGACTGAATCCACACCCGCACTGGGAGCACAGAGTCTTAGCCACTAGGGCACCCAGGTCTCTTACATTGCAGGTGGATTCTTTACTGTCTGCGCCACCAGGGAAGCCCACTAGGACACCAGGGAAGTTTCAAACTGTTCATTTTTAAACAATGAAAATCAGTAGTCACGCCCACCCTCTAACACATGAGGGAGAAGAAAGGGCCATTAGTTTCAGAAAAACATTTTCTAATTATTTTTTCTTTTTGGAAATATAGATATCAATTTCAGTGTTACAACCAAGGAAAAAAAATTTAGGGAATGAATAAGAAAACTATCTGAATTTCATGTTTCTTTGAAGGTTATTTTCAAAGAACATAACATTATTTTCTAAAGTCTTTCAAATCTTATGAGTTCCCTTTGTTTCAATTTTCCTTCTAAGGGCAGCTTTATATCAGCAGGAAGCAACAAGTTAGCAATAATTTTTAATATCTACAGAAATAGTCATTGCACAAAAAAAGCAAGACTATGAATCTAATGAATGTTCCTAGTGCTTTATCGAATTAGATTATTTGACCACTTTCCATGACACAGAAAGCTCTCTCTCCCCCAGAAACTGCAGGAAGAAAGAACCTTTCATTCTCCCACTTTGAGAGCTTCCTTCATTAAACAGAAAGACTTGTACTCACTAGAACTGTAAGCAAAAAGTAGGCTGTAGATACCAATTTTACTGGTAGAAATGGAGTGATAAATGAATAGTCTTAGATATGGCTGAAAATGGATGGAATGAGTACTAATAGTAGATTGAAGAGAATAAAGCACTAATTTTTCATCTTACTAGGCTAGGAATTTTAAGATTACTTCTCTCAAACCTCTGACACCCTGGCATGCTATACCAAAGGAGCCCTCTGCACATCCTTTTCACCACTCTCCCTGTGGCCTAGTGGCTCAGTCTCAGTTCGCCAGTTTTCCAATTGCAAATTCACAAAGGAGAAAAATGTTTGGCCCAGCTCATCTTTTAACATAAGGCTACAGATGTTGGGGGCATTATTCTTAAGTCATGTATCCCCCCCCTTACACAATCAACTATCACTGGGATTGTAGGAAGACAAAAAGTCCTGTTGCTGCTTTAACAGTAGCAGAGAAAACTTCAATAAAAAAGGTGGAGGACTTCTCTGGAGGTCTAGTGATTAACGCTCCATGCTTCCAGTGCAGGAGGCACAGGTTCTATCCTGATCAGGGAACTAAGATTCTACATGTCAAACTGTTCATTTTAAACAATGAAAATCAGTAGTCACGCCCACCCTCTAACACATGAGGGAGAAGAAAGGGCCATTAGTTTCAGAAAGACATTTTCTAATTATTTTTTCTTTTTGGAAATATATATATCAATTTCAGTGTTACAACCAAGGAAAAGAAATTTAGGGAATGAATAAGAAAACTATCTGAATTTCATGTTTCTTTGAAGGTTATTTTCAAAGAACATAACATTATTTTCTAAAGTCTTTCAAATCTTATGAGTTCCCTTTGTTTCAATTTTCCTTCTAAGGGCAGCTTTATATCAGCAGGAAGCAACAAGTTAGCAATAATTTTTAATATCTACAGAAATAGTCATTGCACAAAAAAAGCAAGACTATGAATCTAATGAATGTTCCTAGTGCTTTATCGAATTAGATTATTTGACCACTTTCCATGACACAGAAAGCTCTCTCTCCCCCAGAAACTGCAGGAAGAAAGAACCTTTCATTCTCCCACTTTGAGAGCTTCCTTCATTAAACAGAAAGACTTGTACTCACTAGAACTGTAAGCAAAAAGTAGGCTGTAGATACCAATTTTACTGGTAGAAATGGAGTGATAAATGAATAGTCTTAGATATGGCTGAAAATGGATGGAATGAGTACTAATAGTAGATTGAAGAGAATAAAGCACTAATTTTTCATCTTACTAGGCTAGGAATTTTAAGATTACTTCTCTCAAACCTCTGACACCCTGGCATGCTATACCAAAGGAGCCCTCTGCACATCCTTTTCACCACTCTCCCTGTGGCCTAGTGGCTCAGTCTCAGTTCGCCAGTTTTCCAATTGCAAATTCACAAAGGAGAAAAATGTTTGGCCCAGCTCATCTTTTAACATAAGGCTACAGATGTTGGGGGCATTATTCTTAAGTCATGTATCCCCCCCCTTACACAATCAACTATCACTGGGATTGTAGGAAGACAAAAAGTCCTGTTGCTGCTTTAACAGTAGCAGAGAAAACTTCAATAAAAAAGGTGGAGGACTTCTCTGGAGGTCTAGTGATTAACACTCCATGCTTCCAGTGCAGGAGGCACAGGTTCTATCCCTGATCAGGGAACTAAGATTCTACATGTCATTTGGTGTGCTGAAAGAAAAACAAACAACTTTCAAAAAAACAAAGGTGGTGGGGGAGGGACAGACAATGATCAATACATCTGGGCTATGGGCTAAAGTAAACTATAAAGCATCAATTAAAACATCTCAGAATTGCACTTAGAATACATGTTTCTTGGGTTTCTTTATCACTTTTCAATACTAAACAAATTCTGAAGCATCTTTCTTTGTAACAGTGATAATACAATTATGAAACAAACCACCAAGACATTTATTGGGACAGATTTTGCTTTCAGCCTCAAGTACCAAATTTCACCCAGTAATCTGTGAATAACTACTGGCCTCCTCTAGTAAAGCGATAGGGAAGGAGGAGAGCACCAGAGCAGCTCAGGCTATGGATCTTCTGATGCCACATACTGGACATTAAGTAAATGTTTACCAAATGTATTAAGGAACCAATGCCCTGGTTTTCTACTACTTTTGAAAAGTGAAAGCAATTAGGCAGTCTTAACTAAGATACTAATGCAGAGTATATGTTTTTAAGATAGGTTATAATGCAAACAGAAGAGATGGCTTTAAGTAGGCAAAGACAGGCCCAAGTGAAGAGAGGTACACACCAAGTAAAGATAGGAGGTGTGGCCTTACTTGGACTTTTCTTATTGTGAATGAATCTACCAAAGAATGCTACTTCCAAGTATATAGAAAGCACAGGGGCTTCCCTGGTGGTCCAGTGGGTAAGGACACTGCCTTGCAGTGCAAGGGGCGCCGGTTCGATCCCTGGCCTGGGAAGATCCCACGTGCCGCAGAGCAGCTGGACCGATGTGTCCAATTACTGAGCCGGAGCTCTAGAGCGCATGTGCCCAGAGACAGCGCTCTGCAACGACAGACGCCACCGCGATGGGAGGCCCACAGGAGCCAAAGAACAAAGATGGATGAAAATAGAGAAATGAAATACCAATAAAAGTGGCCCGCCTGCTCCCCTCCCTCCCCACCCCATCCCCACCAAAAAATAAATAAATAAATCTTAAAAAAAAAAAAAAAAGAAAGCACAGGCCTCAGTTCCTTAGTAGTTTCCAGGAACCCAGAGCCCACTCTCGGGGCACCTCTGCATAAACAGCAAAGACAAGCAGGCCCTCTAGGGCAGTCTGCTCTCAAGGACAGGATCTGGGCATCTAAGCAGGTCCTGTACTTCCATGCTCCCAGCTTTTTCTGTCCCTTTTGCTGGAGCCACTCCTTCTTCCCTTCCTTTCCCCCAACTGTGTCCTCTAGTCCTTTCAGCCAATGGAGAGCAAGGCAGTGACGTGTGCTTTTGCAGTCATTTGGCCATGGTTCTTTGGCCACTGGCTGTTGAAAGGTTACCCACCCTATGTATTGATGTTCTCATTGGTAAAATGGGATAATAATTGTACCAATTGCTTCTGGTTCTTGTGAGCACAAGTGAGATAATACTTGTAAGGCTCTAAAAACAGTACCTGGAACGCTGTGAGTCTTCAATACATTCACTATTGGTATCCTGACATTTGGAATAAAAGCTAACATTGGGTACATAGAAAAGGTGTTTGAGTATCACATGTTCATCTTTTTCTTGGTCTCTCAAATTAGACCCAACTTCAAAAGGCCTCAAAGGTCAAAAGTCCAAACTCAATGTATCAGCAGTTCTACCATTTCAGAGAGTTCACTTAGTGGATGCTGAAAGACTGGAAGGCAAGCTTGAACTCAGTACCTCCGAGAACAGGAGGCTATAGGTATATTCTATCCATAAAACAAGCTGCCATCTTGAAAGCCAAGCATGTATATTCAACCACTTCTCTTTTCACTGCTACTATTTTTTGACTTCTCTTCCCATAGTAGTTTTATAGGTAAAATGTGATCCAAGAGATACCCTATCAAAGAATACTTTTTTTTGCTCGTTTTTTTTTTTTTTTTTTTTGCCTGTAAGTCATCACTTATTTTTCATCCATCTTTATTCTTTGTCATGTGTGGGCCTCCTATCACAGTGGCCTCTCTTGTCACAGAGTACTGGCTCTGGGTGCATGCGCTCCTGAGCACTGGCTCATAATTAGACACATCGGCCCAACTGTTCCTCAGCATATGGGATCTTGCCAGGCCAGGGATCAAACCAGTGCCCCTTGCACTGCAAGGTGGACTCTCTACCCACCAGACCACCAGGGAAGCCCTCAGAGAATACTTTTATTGGCAAATTTCCTTGCCAAGAACGTTGGCCAGGTGAATTCTCCATGTCATTCAAGAGAAATTCTTACTATAAATTTCTATGTTAGGAATGCTCTGTGATAGTACCCTGTGTAAATTTACAACAGTATCTCTTTAAGCTTCAGTTTCTTATCAAAAAAAGGACTATTTATTTTCTTATTCAAACGCACTATTCAACACTTTACATTAGAAAGAGTTACAAGCTTTGTTTTACATTTCTGCAAATTCCTAATAAAAATATTTACTGACAGCTACTACATGCCAGGTTATGTGTTCTAAACACATTGCATATACTGTGTCATTCAAGCCTCAAAAAAGCACCAAGAGGTAGATTCTATTACAATACCCATTGTACAGATGAGGAGGCTGAGGCCCCAAGCAATCATGTAACTTTTCTAAAATCATACAGGTAATAAAGCATAGAGCCAGGGAGTCTGTTACTAGAACTTAGGCTTTTAAGTACTGTAACATAGATATTAATATAAAGAGAACAGTTAAGACTACCCTGCTTTTAGGAACTTCACATATAGGAAGGAAGAAAAACCGTATGCTACATTACGCTATTAATTGTGGGCTACGAAATGCATTAGAGGAGGAAACGGCAACCAACTCCAGTATTCTTGCCTGGAGAATCCCATGGACAGAGGAGCCTGGCCAGCTACAGTCCATGGGGTCATAAGAGTTGGACACGACTTAGCGACTAAACCAAGAGATAGAAACGTATTTAATAAAAGGCATAATGTTGAACCTCTTGATAGCTAATTCCCTACATTCATTAAAGAAATATTTAATGTTCACATTGTGCCAGACCCTGTTTTAAACATCCACAATAGTAAACAGCTGCTTGATACCATTAACTAAGAAGGAAATAAAAAATTAAACCACAATGAGATAAACCAATGCCAGCTACCAGAATGGTTAATGTGAAAAAGACAAACAATAACAAGGACTGACAATTACAAGGAAGTGAAGGAACCAGAATTCTTACTTATTCCCAAATCTTATTCAAATCTTATTCCCAGTAAGAATGTAAAGTGCTACAACCTGTCTGGAAAACTTAGTAGTTAATAACATTAAGCAATCATTCTATGATCCTGTATTATTACTCTTAAGTATATATTCTAAAGAAATAAATTCATGGTGATATATCTACCCAAAAAGATTTGTGTAACATTTATAGCATAGCAAACACAAAATACATAAATTATTATGAACAGATTGATAAACCTTTACAAATACCTAAGATGTCCATGTTTTTTCCCTTCTCAGTCTCTAACCCCCTTAAGGTTACTACTACCTTGAAATCAATGATGATACATTACTTTTGCCTGTTTCTGATCTAAATAGACTGTTCCTGATCTAAATAGACTCACACACTAAATGGACTCACATACTCTTTCTGTGTCTTGCTTCTCTTTTACATGTTTGGGACTCACTGTGTGTAGTTATGGCTTGCATATTCTTTCTTCTGTATAGTATTCCAACGTATAGTATTTTAGAATAACTATAGTCAGAGGAAAGGGAATATACTCAGATCTGTAAGATACAGAGCACCAGCTGACACCAAAATGAAGAGAACCAAAGTGCTGCCACGCCCACTGCCCTTCAGGGTGGTAACATACGGATTCATAGCTCAAATCCACCTCCAGTTTTCCAAACAGACCCGCCCTCTACCATTTCCCTGGCCTTTAAGTATGGAATAGTGATGAATATAATCAGCAGCTGAAAGAATCACAAGCCTCTCTGAATTGCAGAATAAGAGTCACTATGGTAGGAAAGGTACAGAAGAAACCCCTGAGAGTGCCTCCATGACTTTTACCTTCACCCTCTGAGGGGCTCTTTCTATTCACCATCTTTAGCCACACCTGAAGTAGGAGTGGATCCAAGTTCCTATGAGCACTGAGCCGCTCTCCCAGGTTGCTTTCTGCCCATGAGATGTTCAGGACCTCGGATCACAGTGAAGTTCAAATCAGCCACAGCTTCTTTGACCTGTTGTGTGCTCCTTTGCCAAATTCACTCCTCTAAACAAGTCTCTTATTTTGTGATTCCTGTCAGTTCTACAGCTCTGATTTTATTTTTCTTTTTCAGGCAGAGTTCTCAGAATTACTACATTTCTCTGCTTTCTTGCCCTCAAGACTCTCTCAGATTAACTGCATGTACCTTGGTTATTAGGCTTCTGAAGGAACACCTTTTATTTAATCTCTTTTCCTTGAGTCACTGGAAAGGATTTACTCTGCAGGCCAATTTAGGAGAAGACTTACCCTGGAACATCTCAGTTCATTCCACTGTTTTAACATGGAAAGTTTAACACTTGACACCAGATTGAGTTTTAATCAGCTTTGAATGTGCAGAAGCCTTTTCAGTCCTTGCTTTGTCTAGTGAAGATTGAGAAGCAACTGTCTCTTCCAAGAGTAAGACCATGAATTTGAGAACTTTCTACTCCTGATTGCCCACACAGACCCCAGTTCATTCAAATTCGCCGTGTCTTGCTTCTCTTTACATGTTTGGGACTCACTGTGTGTAGTTATGGCTTGCATATTCTTTCTTCTGTATAGTATTCCAACGTATAGTATTTTAGAATAACTATAGTCAGAGGAAAGGGAATATACTCAGATCTGTAAGATACAGAGCACCAGCTGACACCAAAATGAAGAGAACCAAAGTGCTGCCACGCCCACTGCCCTTCAGGGTGGTAACATACGGATTCATAGCTCAAATCCACCTCCAGTTTTCCAAACAGACCCGCCCTCTACCATTTCCCTGGCCTTTAAGTATGGAATAGTGATGAATATAATCAGCAGCTGAAAGAATCACAAGCCTCTCTGAATTGCAGAATAAGAGTCACTATGGTAGGAAAGGTACAGAAGAAACCCCTGAGAGTGCCTCCATGACTTTTACCTTCACCCTCTGAGGGGCTCTTTCTATTCACCATCTTTAGCCACACCTGAAGTAGGAGTGGATCCAAGTTCCTATGAGCACTGAGCCGCTCTCCCAGGTTGCTTTCTGCCCATGAGATGTTCAGGACCTCGGATCACAGTGAAGTTCAAATCAGCCACAGCTTCTTTGACCTGTTGTGTGCTCCTTTGCCAAATTCACTCCTCTAAACAAGTCTCTTATTTTGTGATTCCTGTCAGTTCTACAGCTCTGATTTTATTTTTCTTTTTCAGGCAGAGTTCTCAGAATTACTACATTTCTCTGCTTTCTTGCCCTCAAGACTCTCAGATTAACTGCATGTACCTTGGTTATTAGGCTTCTGAAGGAACACCTTTTATTTAATCTCTTTTCCTTGAGTCACTGGAAAGGATTTACTCTGCAGGCCAATTTAGGAGAAGACTTACCCTGGAACATCTCAGTTCATTCCACTGTTTTAACATGGAAAGTTTAACACTTGACACCAGATTGAGTTTTAATCAGCTTTGAATGTGCAGAAGCCTTTTCAGTCCTTGCTTTGTCTAGTGAAGATTGAGAAGCAACTGTCTCTTCCAAGAGTAAGACCATGAATTTGAGAACTTTCTCTACTCCTGATTGCCCACACAGCAATTCTTCCCTAAGTTCATCTCATTCGAATAATACCTTGCAAATGCAGCCAATAAAAACCTAAATAAGCTTCTAACATTCTGTTTTCCAATCTGATTCCCTAGATCTAAACTTTATTAAAGATAGGTCTCCAAAGTAATTGCAGGGAATAGTTCTATCAACTGATTCACCAGTGCCTAGCATGGATTATCATCCTCCCAACCTGCAAAGCTCATCCATACCCTCTGCTAAAGGAAAAATTCTTCATGACACTTGTCATAATGGTAAGGCAGGCTTTAATCAGGCAAAGTATCACAATGGGGGTGTTGGGGGGGGGGGTTGGAATTTGTCGCACCAAAATGTCTCTTTAGTATGTGGATTATTTCCCTGCATGCTAAATAGCTTCAGTTGTGTCTGACTCTGCAACCCTGTGGACCATGACGCTCGAGACTCCTGTTCACGGAATTCTACAGCCAAGAATACTGGAATGAGTTGCGGTTTCCTCCGCCAGGGGATCTTCCCAACCCAGGGATCGAACCTGCGTCTCTTAGCAGCAGCGTTCTTTACCACCAGCTCCACCTGGGAAGCCCTAATTATTTCCAGCTGAGAACAATCAAGGCCCAAACCACTCAGGAAGAGTGGCCCCTCTAAGGGCCTGAGAGAATGTAGAGAGCGGGTCGGTTACCTGCCATGGAGCTATCACCAGAGACCTTTGCATTGACGGGTACTGTTCCACTTTCCAAAAAATCTATTAGTAACCGAGTATCTTACAATAAATTCTATCTCACAATCAAAGAAGTATTTTTACCTATGGAGAACACCATAGGATTAAAAATACAAGGGCAGTCAGCCAGGCCCCTGCTGCCATAAGAACAGCAGGCCCACGTGGGACCTGCCGGCGACCCTCCTTTAAACCTCCTCTATGTCGACCGGAGGATCCTCTGCCAGTGGAGGCCGGCCTGGCGGGCGAGGACTGGCCCTGCCCGGCGGCCAGGAGGGCCTGGGGCACGTCACGGGCTGCAGGACTCTGCCTTCAGGCTACCCTGGGAGGTCCCGCGCCTGGCCTCGTGAGGAGGCTCAGCCACGAGGGGTCTCTTCCAAGAGTAAGACCATGAATTTGAGAACTTTCTCTCTCCTGATTGCCCACACAGCAATTCTTCCCTAAGTTCATCTCATTCGAATAATACCTTGCAAATGCAGCCAATAAAAACCTAAATAAGCTTCTAACATTCTGTTTTCCAATCTGATTCCCTAGATCTAAACTTTATTAAAGATAGGTCTCCAAAGTAATTGCAGGGAATAGTTCTATCAACTGATTCACCAGTGCCTAGCATGGATTATCATCCTCCCAACCTGCAAAGCTCATCCATACCCTCTGCTAAAGGAAAAATTCTTCATGACACTTGTCATAATGGTAAGGCAGGCTTTAATCAGGCAAAGTATCACAATGGGGGTGTTGGGGGGGGGGGTTGGAATTTGTCGCACCAAAATGTCTCTTTAGTATGTGGATTATTTCCCTGCATGCTAAATAGCTTCAGTTGTGTCTGACTCTGCAACCCTGTGGACCATGACGCTCGAGACTCCTGTTCACGGAATTCTACAGCCAAGAATACTGGAATGAGTTGCGGTTTCCTCCGCCAGGGGATCTTCCCAACCCAGGGATCGAACCTGCGTCTCTTAGCAGCAGCGTTCTTTACCACCAGCTCCACCTGGGAAGCCCTAATTATTTCCAGCTGAGAACAATCAAGGCCCAAACCACTCAGGAAGAGTGGCCCCTCTAAGGGCCTGAGAGAATGTAGAGAGCGGGTCGGTTACCTGCCATGGAGCTATCACCAGAGACCTTTGCATTGACGGGTACTGTTCCACTTTCCAAAAAATCTATTAGTAACCGAGTATCTTACAATAAATTCTATCTCACAATCAAAGAAGTATTTTTACCTATGGAGAACACCATAGGATTAAAAATACAAGGGCAGTCAGCCAGGCCCCTGCTGCCATAAGAACAGCAGGCCCACGTGGGACCTGCCGGCGACCCTCCTTTAAACCTCCTCTATGTCGACCGGAGGGGATCCTCTGCCAGTGGAGGCCGGCCTGGCGGGCGAGGACTGGCCCTGCCCGGCGGCCAGGAGGGCCTGGGGCACGTCACGGGCTGCAGGACTCTGCCTTCAGGCTACCCTGGGAGGTCCCGCGCCCTGGCCTCGTAGGAGGAGGCTCAGCCACGAGGAAGGGCTTCCAAACAGACTTACCTGTTTCTCTGAAGCCGCGTCTCACGGGAACGCTGGGAGTCCACGGAGAAGAGACACTCGGGAACCTGACTTCAACAGACGCCCTGTCTGAGGGTCTTCAAGTGGTCCAGCGGCCTTCTCTGCTCTGTATCCTGAGTCCTCCGCAGCTGGTGCGCAGCTCTACAAAGCCCGCTGGCCGAGAGGCAGGGGCCTCGGCTCTCGCAGACCTTGCACTCCCGCATGCCGTGGGAAGGCGCGTGCTGACCGAACTGCGCAGGCGCGTGCCACGCCCGCACAGCCTCTGGGCTCTCCGGTTCTGTCCACGTTCAGAGCGCAGAGGGGTAGCCAGGGTCATGGGCAGGCACTCAGGGTGAGGCGGGCAGGCACTCAGGGTGAGGCAGACAAGCTGCCTTGGTAGGGTCCATCCTACTCAAAAGGTAAACATACAAATAATAATAACAACAAAAATGCAAATGCGCTACTTTGAGGATCAGAGGATATGGTTCAGGTTAAGAGTCCTAACTCATAGCCTGGAGCAGGTCACTTCGCACAACTAAGAACTCTCTTTGCTAAATAAAAATACTGCCCAGGGCACTTCAGCCTAGGGAACAATCTCAGGTTCTGAATTTCTCTTGGAAAAAAAAATATCCTCAACCTAAAGACAGTTGTCCTTAGGGAAATCTAGCAATCTGTTCCTCTCTCTTAGCATAACTCCTAACATCATTTCTGGGGGAGACTTTGTTCCCAGACTAGTGATATTGTCATCCATGCTTTTCCCATGTCCAAGTTCACAGTAATAAAGTGAGAAAATTAAAGAAAAAATATCTTTCCTCTTCCCCGACCCTATCATGTCTTTCAAGTCATTTAACAAAGCTTCCTTGTGGTCTAAATGTCTGTCATATCCCTTAACAGTTTTTTTAAAGTCCCTTAGAGTTCTTATCTCTCTTCCTACTCTAGGAATTATGCCCACTTTTCCTCTGAGTCAAATCAAAAGTCCATTTAAGTGTCATTGCCCTATAACATGCTCAGAACCATTCTTCCTGGATAAGCCCTGAAAAGTATCTCTGATTAAGTTTGTATGGAGCCATGCCCTCTGCTTAGGCTGAGTTCTTTACCAAATCTGGCTGATTGACTGGATGTTGGTTTTTCACTGCTGAAGGATGTTGATTGCAAGACTCTAACTTCAGGTTATTTGCTCACTGAGTCCTGAACATCTTCCGCTTAGGATCACTAGACCTATCTGAATCCTTAGTAAACCCCAAGAGGACAGTCTGATGGAAGAGAGCAGGCCTAATCCACCCATCTCTTAGGCTCTTGTTCTTGGACTTTATGGTTTGTTGTTGTTCAGTCACTAAGTTATGTTCGCCTTCTTGTGACCCCATGGACTACCACACACCAGGCTCCTCTGTCCTTCACTATCTCCTGGAGTTTGTTGAAATTCATGTCCACTGAGTCGATCTCAACTATCTCATCCTCTGCCACCCCCTTTTCCTCCTCCTGTCAATCTTTCCTAGAGTCAGAGTCTTTTCCAATGAGTTGACTCTTTGCATCAGGTGGTCAAAGTATTAGTTTCGGCTTCAGCATTAGTCCTTCCAATGCATATTCAGGGTTGATTTCCTTTAAGATTGACTGGTTTGATCTCCTTGCTGTCCAAAGGACTCTCAAGAGTCTTCTCCACCACAATTAGAAAGCAACAATTCTTCGGCACTAACCCTTCTTTATGCTCCAACTCTCACATCTATCCATGACTGGAAAAACCATAGCTTTGACTATACAGATCTTTGTTGGCAAAAAGTGACGTCTCTACTTTTTAATACATTGTCTAGGCTTGTCATAGCTTTCCTTCCAGAGAGCAAGCATCTTTTAATTTCATGGCTGCAGTCACCATCCACAGTGATGTTTCTAGCTTATACATCTGGAAGTTCCTGGTTCATGTACTTCTGAAGTCTAGCTTGAACAGTTTTGAGCATAACCTTACTAAGCATGTGATATGAGCACAACTGTACAGTAGTTTTAATGTTCTTTGGCATTGCCCTTCTTTGGGATGAGAATGAAAAGTGACCTTTTCCAGTTCTGTAGCCACTGCTGAGTTTTCCAAATCTACTGACACATTGAGTGCAACACTTTAACAGCACCTAAGACCCACTGGACTTCACATTCCAGGATGTCTGGCTCTAGGTGAGTAACCACACCATCATGATTATCCAGGTCTTTAAGACCTTTTTTGTATAGTTATTCTGTATATTCTCACCATCTCTTCTCAAACTCTTCTGCTTCTGTTTGGCCTTCACTGTTTCTTTCCTTTATCATGCCCATCCTTTCATGAAAAACGAAAATGTTCCTATGGTACATTTTC
Source organism: Tragulus kanchil (assembly GCA_022376925.1). Lineage (NCBI taxonomy): Eukaryota > Metazoa > Chordata > Mammalia > Artiodactyla > Tragulidae > Tragulus > Tragulus kanchil. The sequence goes on from JAIOJX010000029.1 coordinate 150,067,050, forward strand.
TACTTTTTCTAACGCTCTTGAAGAGATCTCTGGTCTTCTTCATTCAATTATTTTCCTTTATTTCTTTGCATTGTTCACTTAAGAAGCCCTTCTTATCTCTCTTTGCTATTCTCTGGAACTTTGCATTTAGTTGAATATATCTTTCCCTTTCTCCCTTTTGTTCTTTCCTCAGTGCTTTGTAAAGCTTCCTCAGACAACCACTTTGCCTTTTTGGATGTCTTTGGGATGATTTTGGTCCCTACCTCCTGAACAATGTTATGAACTTCTGTCCACAGTTCTTCAGACACTATGTATTCCAGATCTAATCCCTTGCATCTATTCATCACCTCCACTGTATAATCCTAACGGATTCGATTTAGGTCATACCTGAATGACCTAGTGGTTTTCCCTACTCTCTTCCATTTAAGCCTGAATTTTGCAATAAGGAGATGATGATCTAAGCCACAGTCAGCCCCAGGTCTTATTTTTGCTGACTATATAGAACTTCTCCATATTTTGCTGCAAAGAACATAATCAATCTGATTTCGTATATTGACCATCTGGTGATGTCCATGTGTACAGTCATCTCTTGTGTTGTTTTCTATGGCTAGTGTGTTCTCTTGACAAAACTTTGTTAACCTTTGCCCTGCTTCATTTTATACTCCAAGGCCAAATTTGCTTGTTATTCCAGGTATCTTTTGACTTCCTACTTCATGGATCACTGTCATGTCATGGCAAAGGGGCTTGTGTAACTCAATGAAGCTATGAGCTATCCTGTGCAGGGCCACCCAAGATGGACAGGCCATAGTGAAGAGTTCTGACAAATCACGGTCCACTGTCAGAGGAAATGGCAGCCCACTCCTTTATTCTTGCCTCAAGAACCCCATGAACAGTATGTAAAGGCAAAAAGATATGACACTGGAAGCTAAGCACCCCTGCCCAGGTCAGAAGGTGTCTCCAATATGCCACTGAGGAAGAGTTAGAGGGCAATTCCTAATAGCTCCACGAAGAATGAAGCTGCTGGTCAAAGCAAAAATGATGTTCAGTTGTGAATGTGTCTGGCAATGAAAGTAAAGTCCAGTGCTATAAATAACAATATTGCATAGAAACCTGGTATGTTAGGTCCATGAATCAAGGTAAATTGGACATGCTCAAGCAGAAGAACATCAACATCTTAAGAATCAGTGGACTAAAACAGGTAGGAGTGGGCAAATTGAATTCAGATGACCATTATACCTACTACTGTGGGCAAGAATTCCTTAGAAGAAATGGAGTATTCCTCACAGTCAACAAAACAGTCTGAAATGCAGTACTTAGGTGCAGTCTCAAAAATGACAGAGTGGTCTCTTGTTTTCAAGGCCAGCCATTCAACAACACAACAATCCAAGTCTATGGCTCCACCACTGACATGAAAGAAGCTGAAGTAGACTGATTCTGTGAAGATCTACAACACCTTCTAGAACTAACAGCAAAAAAAAAAAAAAAAACAAACCCAAAATCCGCTTTTTTCATAGGGGATTCAAATGCAAAAGTAGGATGATGAAATGACAAGAGATACCTGGAACCTCTTGTACTTTAAAATGAGGGTGGTTGAGCCACAGAGTGAGATCCTAAAGCTTGAAAAGACAGGTTGCCTCATCCACTGGTTTTCAGACTGTTTATTAGTAACCTGAAAGATCAGTTTAGTGGCTCCCAACTAGCATTTTCAAAGAAGTAAAATAGACTTTACAAAACAAAATAAACGAACAACAAAAAAAAGGGGGGGAAAGGAAAGAAAAAACAAAACAGGACTAGCAAAAGGTATGAGTTGTTTCACTATAATGAGTGACAGCCGTCTTTTTAAACAATGTAACAGTTGCTCTAAATCTGTAGTTCTCAAGTTGCTGTTGCTGCACCAGCAGTGTCAGCTGTTACCTGGAGATTCATTAGAAATGTAAATTCTTGGGCCTCATCCCAGATCCACTGAATCAGAACCTGTAGGGGTAGGGAATGACAATCTTATGTTTTAAAAGGCCTCCAGGTAATTCTGATACACACAAAACTTTGAAAACCACCGGGATCTAGATAATTTAGCCTTTCTCAAGAAAAGGAGAGATTTGGCCACTAGAGAAAATGTGACATTTTTTCTCCTCTCAGCATTGTAATGTGATAATCTGCTTCTCTCCTGTCTATGTAACATAGACAACTGGCACTGTAGACACAGGAGAGAAGCAAATTATCACACATAATGGCTGCCTTAAGGCAACAGAACTTAATTCTTCCTTGCAAGCAGTTGAGAAGGGCTGGTCTAGAACAATGTCCCAAATTACTCTTCAGAGTTAAATTTATATGACTTTACCTAAACAGAAATATCTCTCCAAAACAGAAAATAATCCTACACAAGGATTTGAATATAAGTAACTCTTTCCCCACAAAATAGAGTTTCTTCTTATCTCTATTGCTTTCTTTTTTTTTTAAAAAAAAAAAAAAGGTCCTATTGTGATAATAAAGAAATTAAGTATATAACTATTATGAAGAACTGGAAACTAAGATCTTTTGAGGACATTCAAAATCTGTCTCGAATTCTCTAATCTAATCATAATGTCATATTGACAAGCTCTCCCTAGGAAAGTGATTTACAGCCTTAATCCTCCTTTCACCCTGTTTTATTCACAGGATATGCCCAATCAGTAGTATTTTTCTTCACAAGGCTGCTATTCTCATGGGAACTCTTTTGCATGGAGGGGAGAGTTTGAAAAAGTTTCCTTGAAGCTTCTAAACCTCCATACCATAATGGATCACAACACTAGGATGAAAGACAAAGTTGCTAATAACTAACAATCTACGTCAGTAGAGAACATACCGTCCTACGAGAATAGCCTAGTTTTAAATAGGCATTGACTGAGTTCCAGGATGATCCACGAGCTCAGAGCATAATTCATTGTTGTATTACTTATTTATTCCCTCCAAAGAATCACTTAATTCTTTCAGAAGAAAGCAAAATCTGGTCATAAGAAAGGGAAAATTTTCTTGTCAATCAACTAATCAACATTTTTCATGCCCATTGTGCATGCATCAGTATACTAAGAAATCTGTAGGACGTGCATGGTTTTATAGCAGCTGCATAGAAAAGATCAGAACACATTAAGTAAACGGCATACAAATATAACAGTAATAAATGTTAAATTGTGAAGGGCGAACCATGAAACCATTTGATGTGGTTTTAAGAAAACCTAAATCCAAACCCAGAAATGTTGACATAATACTCATCAGGATGAGGCCCATGGCCCATTTAAGTTCTCCTGATGGTTATAATGGTTGAGTTAGGCACCTCGTACATTAAAAATCCAGAAGAGGAAAATTCATTTCAACTGCTGTAGTCAGGGAACACCTCTGTAGCACACAGTGAAGCTGAGCTCAGCTTGAAGACAAGGTACAATGTAAACAAAACAACAGAGAGGAAAGAGAACATCTGTGCACCTGCCTGGAGCAGGAATGTTACCTGGGACAAAGTGCTAAGGAAGCTTTGGAAAGGAAAGAATGAGTGCCTAAGGAAGGCAGAGAAGGCTTTCCCGCAAATGAGCTTTAAAGATTGGCAGGAAGAATCTGTCAAACTGAGGATGAGGAAAAGGGGATTTCAGGCAGAGGGAACAACTTACACAGAGATGTAGAAAGGCAAGGCATGTTAAGTGATTAACAGAAGTTTCATATGACTAGTGTAGGGAGTCAGAATGGGCCATCCCCAAAACATGCTAGTTTGGCAAGTAGACAAAGAATGCCACCTGTCATATCAGCAAACAACAGATGCTGTGACCATCAGCCACTGCAGTTGCCCCCACAGTGGTACACCCTGAGAGGATTCAGGCTAGAAGATAACAGGATACTGGCCCTAGACATTTGAGAAGTGTATCAAAGGAATATTTTCATCAAGCCCATACTCTTGCATCTTCTCACACGTAGAAAAACACTAAATTCATTAACCTGATATACTTGCTTTTCCTTTAAGTGACAATAATCTTTTGATATTCTGACTACACACCTGGTTTTTGTTGCAAAACTCCTATATGTCCTGGCTCCTCCCTTTTTTCTACAGAGCAGTCACTCAGAGCTATCTGAGGGCCCCGAGCTTCAGTCCTAAGCAAGTCTGCTGCATAAATCTGGTTTTCTTTTAAAGAATCACTTAATTCTTTCAGAGAAAGCAAAATCTGGTCATAAGAAAGGAAAATTTTCTTGTCAATCAACTAATCAACATTTTTCATGCCCATTGTGCATGCATCAGTATACTAAGAAATCTGTAGGACGTGCATGGTTTTATAGCAGCTGCATAGAAAAGGGCAGAAAAAATTAAGTAAACGGCATACAAATATAACAGTAATAAATGTTAAATTGTGAAGGGCGAACCATGAAACCATTTGATGTGGTTTTAAGAAAACCTAAATCCAAACCCAGAAATGTTGACATAATACTCATCAGGATGAGGCCCATGGCCCATTTAAGTTCTCCTGATGGTTATAATGGTTGAGTTAGGCACCTCGTACATTAAAAATCCAGAAGAGGAAAATTCATTTCAACTGCTGTAGTCAGGGAACACCTCTGTAGCACACAGTGAAGCTGAGCTCAGCTTGAAGACAAGGTACAATGTAAACAAAACAACAGAGAGGAAAGAGAACATCTGTGCACCTGCCTGGAGCAGGAATGTTACCTGGGACAAAGTGCTAAGGAAGCTTTGGAAAGGAAAGAATGAGTGCCTAAGGAAGGCAGAGAAGGCTTTCCCAAAATGAGCTTTAAAGATTGGCAGGAAGAATCTGTCAAACTGAGGATGAGGAAAAGGGGATTTCAGGCAGAGGGAACAACTTACACAGAGATGTAGAAAGGCAAGGCATGTTAAGTGATTAACAGAAGTTTCATATGACTAGTGTAGGGAGTCAGAATGGGCCATCCCCAAAACATGCTAGTTTGGCAAGTAGACAAAGAATGCCACCTGTCATATCAGCAAACAACAGATGCTGTGACCATCAGCCACTGCAGTTGCCCCCACAGTGGTACACCCTGAGAGGATTCAGGCTAGAAGATAACAGGATACTGGCCCTAGACATTTGAGAAGTGTATCAAAGGAATATTTTCATCAAGCCCATACTCTTGCATCTTCTCACACGTAGAAAAACACTAAATTCATTAACCTGATATACTTGCTTTTCCTTTAAGTGACAATAATCTTTTGATATTCTGACTACACACCTGGTTTTTGTTGCAAAACTCCTATATGTCCTGGCTCCTCCCTTTTTTCTACAGAGCAGTCACTCAGAGCTATCTGAGAGGCTGTCTCCAGAGCTTCAGTCCTAAGCAAGTCTGCTGCATAAAACATAATTCTCAACTTTTAGGTAGTGCAATTTTTGCAGTTGACAGGCATATAGATTATTTTGAGCTGAAGTCAATTGAGAATCAACAGATACAAAAAGAAATCTTCTCAGAGCTTCCATTAAATGACTAAAAGAATCTTCTAAGAAACTAGGAGTGTCATAAATCTCCACTCTGGGGGAATTTTATGGTCATGAAGAAGAAAGTTGGCACTGAAATGAATTTACACACCAAAAAAAAAAAAAACCCTACTAAAATAATGCTGATCTTCCATTAGTTTCCCCATAAATTTGCCTTCCCACAATTTTACGACCCCTAGAAACTCAACAAAGAGTTGCAAAGAGTTGGACATGACTTAGCGATTAAACAAGAAAATCAACTTCCCTTCCCTTTGCCTGTTCTTTCAGGTACTTCTTTACAACGTATCACTCTTCATTAAAATGGTATATAAACCTTTCTGGGCTTCCCTGGTGGCTCAGTAGTAAAGAATCTCCCTGCCAATTCAGGAGACTTGGGTTTGATCCCTGGTCTGGGAAGATCTCACGTGCTATCGAGCAACTAAGTCCATGAGCCACAGATACTAAGTCAATGCTCTAGAGTCCTCCAGCTGCAACTACTGAGCCCATTCACCACAACTACTGAAACTTGTGCACCCTAGAGCCCATGCTCTGCAACAAGAAAAGCCACTACAATGAGAAGTCATCACATCACAACTAGAAAGTAGCCCCTGCTTGCCGCAACTAGAGAAAAGCATGCAAAGCAACAAAGACCCAGCACAGCCAAAAATAAATAATTAAATAATCTTCTAACTTTTCTAAGTTGTTGAAAAAAATTGGCATATAAATTCTGACATCCAAACGACAAAACTCTGTCAAAAAAATAAATTAATTAAATTAAATAAAGAAAAAATTCTGACATCCAACCATTTTTTTGGAGTTTTCACTTTATTTATTTCTATGAATAACCATAAACACTAATAATAACATCAATAAAAATGTGTATACCTTTTCTCCTGTAAATCTGTCTTGTGAGTTTAATTTGTAGGCCCCATTCATGAACTTAAGAGGGTAGAAGAAAAATTTTTCTTCCCCTATAGTAGAATGGGCAGAGGAGGAAGGAGAGGACTATCTGAGAGATAGGGTCGGAGAAGTGGTCAACATGATCAAGAACGAAAAGAATAAAATTGAGCTTCTTAAACCCTCAGGGGAGAAAGTAAATAGCTGGGTGTACATACATATGATATATTGTGTGAGTGAAAGGATCCAAAAACCACAAAAAATGGGTCAATTCGTGCCTCACCTAGAAGGGGCAGCCTTCTCAACCCCAGCCAGTTGCTGCTTTGTTGAGCTTGAAGGGCCTGTGCTGCCAAGTCATCTGATTTATGTTTTCAAGAAAACCTAGATTTTTAGATAGTATCTCCAAACTTCTAAATAATGACTCAAAATTCTTCAAATTATTATTCAGTCCAAGACCCCCTAAAACTCTGGGGTTGATATAGATGTTAGTTTATCATTTCTGAGCTAGTCTAATAAAGTAACTATATCTAGCATCCAGAATCTTATTTGGATGCACATCCAAATTAAACCAGTGTCTGTCTGATTCTCTGTGTGCCTAATCCATGAGTAGGCAGAACATGGCAGCTACGCTGAAGATTTATTGGGAAAAAAAAAAATCAACTTTGGAACTGCATTTCTGGAAAGTCCTGTTTCTTTCTCTTTCTCTATATATTTATATGTGTGTATGTATGATTTACATCTATATATATATCTTCCTCAGTTTAATTATACGCAAGATATTATTCTCGAACTCTGTAATATTCTTCAAATATTGCCAGGGCTTATAAAATATGCTAACATGGCCAGAGGCATGAATTTTTTTTTTTTTTAAAAAAAGCATTCTTTATTAATGAATAGGCATACCTCATTCTACTGTGCTTCACGATATTGTACTTCACAGTTTTACAAATTGAAGGTTTGTGGCAATCCTGCCTCGAGCAAGTCTACCAACCCCATTTTTCCAACAGCATTCGCTCACTTTGTGTCACATTTTGGTAATTCCTGCAGGTATCAAAATTTTCATATTATTATATTTGTTAAGGTGATCTATGAACAGTGATCTTTGATGTACTACTGCAATTGTTTTGAGGCACTCATGTACTATGGCTAACAACAAATGTCGTGCATGTTCTGACTGTCCCCACTGACCAGCTATTCCCCTGTCTCTCTCCTTTCCTCGTGCCTCCCCATTCTCTGAAATACAGCAATATTTAAATTAGCCCAGTTAATAATCCTTCAGTGGCCTCTACATGTTCAAATGAAAGGATCACATGTCTTGCATATCACTAGCTTCTACCTTTTTAAAATTTATGTTATTAATTGAAGGATAATTGCTTTACAGAATTTTGTTGTTTTCTGCCAAACATCAACATGAATCAGCCATAGACATACATATATCCCCTCCCTCTTTAACTTCTCTCCCATCTCCCTCCCCATCCCACTCTTCCAGGTTGTTACAGAGGCCCTGTTTGAGTTTCCTGAGTCTTACAGCAAATTTCCATTGGCTATCTTAAATATGGTAATATGTTTCCATGTTACTCTTTCTATACATCTCACCCTCCTTCCCCCTCACACACACACCATGTCCATAAGTCTGTTCTCTATGTCTGTTTCTCCATTGCTGTCTTACAAATAAATTCATTGGTACCATCTTTCTGGATTCCATATATATATATATACATATATATATATGTATTAGTATATGATATTTATCTTTCTCTTTCTGACTTACTTCACGCTGTATAATAGGCTCTAGTTGCAGCCACATCATTAAAACCGACTCAAACTCATTCCTTTTTATGGCTGAGTAATATTTCATTGTATATATGTACCACAGCTTCTTTACCTATTCATCTATTGATGGATATCTAGGTTGCTTCCACATTCTAGCTATTGTAAATAGTGCTGCAATGAACAATGGAACACCTATATCTTCTTCAATTTTGGTTTCCTTGGGGTATATGCCTAACGAAGCTAGAAATGTTTAAGTTTAGTGAGAAAGGCATGTCTAAAGCCAAGAGAGGCCAAAGTTTCTGCCACTTGTGTCAAAGAGTTAGGCCCGTTGTGACTGTAAAATGCAAGTGTTCGAAGTAAATGAAAAGTTCTATTTTAATGACACACAAATGATAAGAAAGTGAGACAGCCTTATCAGTGACATGGAGAAAGTTTAGTGATCTGGGTAGATCAAATCAGCCACAACATTTCCTTAAGTTAAAGCCTGATCCAGACCAAGGCCTTAACTTTCCTCAATTCTATGAGTAAGGTACATAAGAAAATTTGAAGTGAGCTGAGGTTGGTTCATGAGTTTTAAGAAAAAAAGTCATATCCATGACCTTAAAGTGCAAGGCAAGGCAGCAAGTGCTGATGCAGCAGAAGCTGATGCAGAAGTTATCCAGAAGCTATAGGTAGGATAATTGATGAGGGTGGCTACCATCAACCACAGATTTTCAATGCAAAGGAAACAGCTTTTTACTTAAAGAAGATGCCATATAGGACTTTAAGAGCTAGGGAGAAGTGGATGCCGGGCTTTAAAAGTTCAAAGGACAGGCTGACTCTCTTGTTAGTGACTATGGTAGCTGGTGACTTTAAGATAAAACTAATGCTTATTTACCACTCTAAACCCCTAGGGTATTTAAGTATGTTGTTAAATCTACTTTGTCTGTGCTTTATCAAAGGACTAAAAAAGCCTGGATGTCAGTACGTTTGTTTACAGCAAGGTTTACTAAATATTTTAAGCCCATTATCAAGACATGCAGCTCAGGAGAGGGAAAAAAAAAGATGCCTTTCAAAATACTACTTGCTCATGGACAATGAATTTGGCCACTGAAGAAATCTGAAGGAGATGCACAATAAGATGAATGTTGTTCTCATATCTGGAAACACAACACCCATTCTGCAGACCATAGACCAAGCAGTCATTCCAATTTTCAAGTCTTATTGTAGAAGAAATACATTTTGTAAGGCTGGGGCAAGTAGAGTGAAAACTTTCTGAAAATGATTCACCCTTCTATATGCCATGAAGAATATTTTTTGTTTCATGGCAAGGGGCGGAAAGATCAGCATAAACAGAAGAAGTTGATTCCAACATCATGGATGACTTCAAGCGGTTCAAGACTCAAGTAGTATAAATAATTGCAGATGTGGTGGAATGAGCAAAAGAACTAGAAGTGAAGCCTAAAGATGTGACTGAATTGCTCCAATTTATGATATAGCTTTAACAGATGAGGAGCTGCTCCTTATGGATAAGCAAATTGTTTTAAGATGGAATCTACTCCTGGTAAAAAGATCTTATTTTGTAATTATTTATTCATTTATCTTTGGCTATTCTGGGTTTTCACTGCTGCAATAGGTTCTTATTTAGTTTCAGGGAGTGGGGGCTACTCTCCAGTTGAGGTGAGCAGGCTTCTTGATGCAGTATCCCATCAACTTCATGGCAAATAGTTGGGCAGAAAATGGAAGCAGTGACAGACTTTGTTTTCTTGGGTTCCAAAATCACTGTAGATAGTGACTACAGCCATAAAATTAAAAGATAATTGCTCCTTGGAAGAAAAGCTATGACAAACCTAGACAGTGTATTCAAAAGCAGAGACATCACACATAGTCAAAGCTATGGTTTTCCCAGTAGTCACGTATGGATGTGAGATTTGGATCATAAAGAAGACTGAGCACAGAAGAACTGACGCCTTTGAACTATGGTGTTGGAGAGGACTCAAGAATCCCTTGGCCTACAAGGATCAAACCAGTCAGTCCTAAACAAAATCAATTCTGAATATTCATTGGAAGGACTAATGCTAAAGCTGAAGCTCCAATACTTAGGCCACCTAATGTGAAGACACAATTCATTGCAAAAGACCCTGATATTGGGGAAAATAGAGGGCAGAAGGAGAAGTGGATGACAAATGACAAGATGGTTGGATGGCATCACTGAGTCAATGGACATGAGTTTTTAGCAAGCTTTGGGAGACGGTGATGGATAGGGAAGCCTGGAGTGCTACAGTCCATTGGGTCAGAAAGAGTTGGACACGACTGAGCAACTTAAACTGAACTAACTCATGGTAAAAATTGTGAAGATTGTTGAAATGACAACAAAAGATATAGAATAGTACATAAATTTAGTTAATAAAGCAATGACAGGATTTGAAAGAATTGACTCTAGTTTTGAAAGAAAATGCTTTCAAAACATAAAATGCTATCAAACACTTTGCAAGTCACAGAAGAATCACTTAAGAAAAAAAGATTCGGGCTTCCCCTGGTGGTCCAGTGGGTAAGGACACCGCCTTGCAGTGCAAGGGACGCCGGTTCGAGCCCTAGCCTGGGAAGATCCCACGTGCCGCGGAGCGGCTGGACTGATGTGTCCAATTATCGAGCCGGAGCTCTGGAGCGCATGCACCCAGAGCTGGCGCTCTGCAACAACAAAAGCCACCACAATGGGAGGCCCACAGGAGCCAAAGAACAAAGACGGATGAACATAGAGAAACGAAAGACCAATAGAAGTGGCCCACCCGCTCCCCTCCCTCCCCAACCCGACCCCCGCCCCAAAAATAAATAAATAAATCTTTAAAAAAAAAAGAAAAAAAGATTCAATTGATATGGCAAGCTTTTTGTTGTCTTAAGAAATTGCCACAGGTACCCCAAACTTCAGCAACCACCACCCTGACCAGTCAACAGCCATCAACATCAAGGTAGGACCCTCTACTAGCATAAAAAGATTATGACTCACTGAATGTTCAGATCAGGGTTAGCATTTAGTAGCAGTATTTTTTAGACTAGGTATGTACATTTCTAAAGGCACAATGTACTGCACACTTAATAGACTACAGTATAGTGTAAACATAACTTTTATATGGCAAACTGGGAAATCAGTCCTAAACAAAATCAATTCTGAATATTCATTGGAAGGACTGATGCTAAAGCTGAAGCTCCAATACTTAGGCCACCTAATGTGAAGACACAATTCATTGCAAAAGACCTTGATGTTGGGAAAAATAGAAGGCAGAAGGAGAAGTGGATGACAAATGACAAGATGGTTGGATGGCATCACTGAGTCAATGGACATGAGTTTTTAGCAAGCTTTGGGAGACGGTGATGGATAGGGAAGCCTGGAGTGCTACAGTCCATTGGGTCAGAAAGAGTTGGACACGACTGAGCAACTTAAACTGAACTAACTCATGGTAAAAATTGTGAAGATTGTTGAAATGACAACAAAAGATATAGAATAGTACATAAATTTAGTTAATAAAGCAATGACAGGATTTGAAAGAATTGACTCTAGTTTTGAAAGAAAATGCTTTCAAAACATAAAATGCTATCAAACACTTTGCAAGTCACAGAAGAATCACTTAAGAAAAAAAGATTCGGGCTTCCCCTGGTGGTCCAGTGGGTAAGGACACCGCCTTGCAGTGCAAGGGACGCCGGTTCGAGCCCTAGCCTGGGAAGATCCCACGTGCCGCGGAGCGGCTGGACTGATGTGTCCAATTATCGAGCCGGAGCTCTGGAGCGCATGCACCCAGAGCTGGCGCTCTGCAACAACAAAAGCCACCACAATGGGAGGCCCACAGGAGCCAAAGAACAAAGACGGATGAACATAGAGAAACGAAAGACCAATAGAAGTGGCCCACCCGCTCCTCTCCCTCCCCAACCCGACCCCCGCCCAAAATAAATAAATAAATAAATCTTTAAAAAAAAAAGAAAAAAAGATTCAATTGATATGGCAAGCTTTTTGTTGTCTTAAGAAATTGCCACAGGTACCCCAAACTTCAGCAACCACCACCCTGACCAGTCAACAGCCATCAACATCAAGGTAGGACCCTCTACTAGCAAAAAAAGATTATGACTCACTGAATGTTCAGATCAGGGTTAGCATTTAGTAGCAGTATTTTTTTTAGACTAGGTATGTACATTTCTAAAGGCACAATGTACTGCACACTTAATAGACTACAGTATAGTGTAAACATAACTTTTATATGCACTGGGAAACCAAAAAATTCATGAGACTCTCTTCATTGTAATAACCATTTTATTACCATGGTCTGGAACCAAACCCGCAACCTCTCCAAGGCTCACCTATGTGTATTTGAGACACTCTGTCTACAAGATTAATTCTACATGCTAATATTTGGTGGGGGTGGGGTGGAGAGGGGAGTACTATTTTCACTATGCAAGCTGAAAAGGACTTTATGTAGTAATAGTAGCATATACAAACTTTAATTTCAAGAGCAACATGAGCAAATCTAGGGTCATTCTTATTTTCTCCTTGTTGAAGAGACAAATTCACCAAAATTGGATAATTCTATATTTATTCAGCCTCTTTTAATTTAATTGAGAAAAAAAATTATTTTAGGTGTCCATTTAATCAGCTTTGAGAAACTATTCTAGGACAAACCTTATATTCAAATTAGTACCAATCTATCTGCCACTATAAAAAATATCCTTTTATGGATTTTAGAAGTAACTTTCTTAAAAATCTCAGCTACATCAAAATTTAACTACTATATAATTCAAAACTTCAGCTATATTCTTCTTTAAGGTTATGACATAAAAAGATGTTCCTCTGAAAACTAAAATCAATTTTCATTTCCACTTTCCCCATTATTTTTTTTTCACAAGTATAGAATAGTTCTTTATAAGAATATTTGGAAAGGCTGGACTTCAAGCTAAGATTATTCATTATTTCTAGTTGAACACCTTTTGAATAAAAAACTCATCTCTCAAAGATAACTTGATGGACTTTAGACAACTCTAAAGAAAACTCTTACTTAAAGTGAACTAAAGTAAAAACCACCAGGGCTCCCTCCTCCCAGATTAGTTTTTTCAGAAAATTCAGCGTAAATGAGGGTCTTAGATATTCAGGTTACAACACAAATATGAGTTTAAAACACAAAAGATTTCTAGTAGATCCTATAGCAATGACAGCAATATTTATTTTTACAAGTTCTGTAGTAAAGTCCCTTGTAGAGTTATTTTAAATAATAAATTAAAAAAAAACCCTTTGTGTTGGCTATCCTTCAATTATTTTAATGATGTGCATTAGATAAAGAATCATATAATTAGGAGAATCATCGTTTGTTCAGTCACTAACAGTATTTGTTACAACTCACATTGAAAAGTGAGTCATGGGCTTCCCTGGTGGCTCAGTGGTAAAGAATCTGCCTGCCAATGCAGGAAACACAGGTTCAATTCCCGATGCAGGAAGACCCCACATGCCCACGCAGCAGCTAAGTCCCTGCACCACAACTATAGAGCCTGTACTGTAGCGCCCAGGAGTTACAACTCCTGAAGCCCACATGACCCAGAGTCTCTGTGCTCTCCAACAAGACACAGAAGTAAGAAGACCATGCACCATGACTAGAGCAGCCCCTGATCACCACAACTAGAGAAAAAGCCCACACTGCAAAGACCAGTACAGCCAATTAAAATAAAAATTATAAGAACACGGTGAGTTAAGAATGAAACCTTTTTTCTCCCTCAGTTGAATTTGCACCAAGAATTACTTTTTCTTTATCACCCTCAATGACTCTATGTGAATAATTATCCCATTTTTATTGTAAAGTAATTACATGCAAGATACACATACATAATCTGTTTATTCAACTAGCTAGATATTCCTATTTTTTCATATCCTTACAAATTCTTTTTTTTATTTTTCCCCCTTTGGCCACTTCTATTGGTCTTTCATTTATTCCCATTTTTGTTTTTTGGCCCGTGTGGGTCTCCCATCGCAGTGGCCTCTGTTCTCGCAGAGCATCGGCTCTGGGCACATGCGCTCCACAGCTCCAGCTCCGGAGTTGCACACACCTTTTGAATAAAAAACTCATCTCTCAAAGATAACTTGATGGACTTTAGACAACTCTAAAGAAAACTCTTACTTAAAGTGAACTAAAGTAAAAACCACCAGGGCTCCCTCCTCCCAGATTAGTTTTTTCAGAAAATTCAGCGTAAATGAGGGTCTTAGATATTCAGGTTACAACACAAATATGAGTTTAAAACACAAAAGATTTCTAGTAGATCCTATAGCAATGACAGCAATATTTATTTTTACAAGTTCTGTAGTAAAGTCCCTTGTAGAGTTATTTTAAATAATAAATTAAAAAAAAACCCTTTGTGTTGGCTATCCTTCAATTATTTTAATGATGTGCATTAGATAAAGAATCATATAATTAGGAGAATCATCGTTTGTTCAGTCACTAACAGTATTTGTTACAACTCACATTGAAAAGTGAGTCATGGGCTTCCCTGGTGGCTCAGTGGTAAAGAATCTGCCTGCCAATGCAGGAAACACAGGTTCAATTCCCGATGCAGGAAGACCCCACATGCCCACGCAGCAGCTAAGTCCCTGCACCACAACTATAGAGCCTGTACTGTAGCGCCCAGGAGTTACAACTCCTGAAGCCCACATGACCCAGAGTCTCTGTGCTCTCCAACAAGACACAGAAGTAAGAAGACCATGCACCATGACTAGAGCAGCCCCTGATCACCACAACTAGAGAAAAAGCCCACACTGCAAAGACCAGTACAGCCAATTAAAATAAAAATTATAAGAACACGGTGAGTTAAGAATGAAACCTTTTTTCTCCCTCAGTTGAATTTGCACCAAGAATTACTTTTTCTTTATCACCCTCAATGACTCTATGTGAATAATTATCCCATTTTTATTGTAAAGTAATTACATGCAAGATACACATACATAATCTGTTTATTCAACTAGCTAGATATTCCTATTTTTTCATATCCTTACAAATTCTTTTTTTTATTTTTCCCCCTTTGGCCACTTCTATTGGTCTTTCATTTATTCCCATTTTTGTTTTTTGGCCCGTGTGGGTCTCCCATCGCAGTGGCCTCTGTTCTCGCAGAGCATCGGCTCTGGGCACATGCGCTCCACAGCTCCAGCTCCGGAGTTGCACACACCGGTCCAGCCGCTCCACGGCACGTGGGATCTTCCAAAGCCAGGGATCGAACTGGCACCCTTTGCACTGCCAGGCGGTGTCCTTACCTACTGGACCACCAGGGAAGCCCGCAAATTCTTATTTGACTATTCATATCAGAAGAAATATGAATTTAAAGATACCTCAGTTTCAAAAGCTAGGTCCTTTATGGCCTTACCATTTTTCACAGATCATTAGATCACTGAGCCATTAGTATTCTCATCTGCAAAATGGGAGTAATACATAGCCTTATGGTGCTTGCCTAAAATAATATATTATCAGGAAAGCAATACCATGTCAAGCACACATTGGGTACATAATAAATGTTAATTCCTTCCCTTCCACTCCAGATGGAGTGCAAAATAAGGAATTTTAATAGTTACTATTACATTTACCCATTAAACACAAAAACATTTTAGAACTACAAAATTAAACCTACATTATCAATGTGAGAACTCTTTAATTAAATGCCTACACACAGCATCATATGGCAATTTATAGTTAAATATAACTTTCTAAATATGCCATCACTCGAAAACAATTTTTCTCATTTTTTTCCCAGTAATTTCTAAGCACATACCCAGCGGCACTTGCCAAGAAACCACAAACAATTGTGAACCAAATGTCACATCCTGCCTAATCAGTAACAGCACAACAAAAATGCATTTTAAAGAACTGCGTGGATCTAAATGTATTTTAGTCTACTTGAGATTGATATGGAGTTAAGTCCTCTTCTTACCTCCCTCCCTGCTTTAAAATAAGATGCTTAGTGTCTGGGAAGGGCTGAACCAGTCAAGAACACAAAGGGAGGGAATGAAACAACTTTCTCAGCCCGTGTCAAGAAAAAGTCGACTCCACCGTAACGCTGAAATACAGCTACTGCAGCCACGAGGAAATCCAATGGCACAGTTTCTACCATTCCCGGCACTTAGCCCGTCTACCTCTAAACTAAGGAACTAGCTCGGGGCGCACGAATTTCCCATTTCTCTGTGACCCACAGTTAAAGCTACAAAATGCCAGCTGGCTGCAGACACCAACTCTTGGGACTCTTTGAAATTCAAAGACTCAGTTCCTCAGCTACTTGAAAAACCCCCAGCACCCGACAAGCCTTCGCCGCCCGCCTCGCCCCAAGAGTCGCACATGCGTACACCAATTAGGAGAAGTTTGCGCGCTCCCCGCCTCGCCTGTCCCTACGCCCAGCTGCCACGCAGCCAGACCTCCTGCCCTTTCTGGGGCCGCCGACTTCGCGACTCAGCACCACGCATGCGTAGAGGCGTCGCCTGGCTCCCGCTCCAGCCAGCCGGGGCGGGGCTGCAGGCGGAACCACGTTGCCTGCGCACGCTCCAGACATGCGCAATGCAGGGCCTGAGGCGCCAGCTGTCGATTTGGAAGTTCCGGGAAGGCAGCGCATGCGCGAGTGTACGCGTTGCCGGTGAAGAGGGGAGCCTGCCGACTCGGAAATTTGAATACCACTGTAGCATGGAGTGTGACCTCATGGAGACTGACATCTTGGAGTCGTTGGAAGATCTCGGGTAAGACGGCCAGGGCAGCGGTCTCCCAAACCCCATACGACCGGCCTCCCGGGAACTCCTCCTCAGCCCGAGTCCGAGACACCTGTCTCTCCACGCCGCACCCCGTGGCTCCTGGTTGCCGCCTCCCTGTAGCTCCGGGACCCCAAGACCGCGTCCACCCCTTGCGGTGCCGGGTCGGGGTCCTCCCGCGGCGACGCCCCTAGGCCTGCCCTGGGCGCCCTGCAGCCGAGTTACCCGCAGCGTTTGTCAGTCATGCGTGTCATTGTCTGGGTTCTGGCTCTCGCCGCCACCCTCCCTGAGCGCCTCTCCTCGCTCCCTCGCCTCCTGCTCTCACTCTGGAGGTCCAAAGTTGATTCTCTGATTTCCTGCTTGTCCTCCAAACTTCCAGCTCCTGTCTTGAGCCCCTAGTCCTACCCCACCCCACTTCTCTCAAAAAAAAAAAAAAGTCTCCTTTGCCCAGTCATGTCTGCATGCACCCAGGCTTCGCTCAGACCCAAGTCTGCGCGCTGCATCCCTTCTTTCTGCCAGCTCTCTTGGGCACCTAACGTGTCGCCACCTTCCTGGGAACCGTGGGGAGTTTCCCTTGACTCTTGACACTCCTTGGAGCCCCATTAGCCCTTACCCTTGAAGGTATCTTCACCCACCAACTCGCTGCATATTTGTTGGGCATTTCGTCTCTCCAGGAGTTACCCAGCCATAGAATTCACTAATGTCTAGAAGCAGGAAATAGGGCTTCTTATCTCACTGGGTCACCCAAATCAGGGTGCTCTATTAAAATTTGAGAACTTAGAATGTTTTGCGCTACATGTGGTTCTAGAAAAAACGTCTCTGGTTAAATATTTGCTTATAGATATGGTATCAAAAATGAAGGAAAGAAAAGAAAAACAGATTTAGGTGGAATGTATTTATAAAGTAAGAAGTCCATTATCCATGATCAAATCCTTCCCCTAGGTTTTTCCATGCTGTGGAAACCTTTTTATTTAGGAAGGATACAGTGAGGATTCCCAGTCTGCCCATTTAAAGTACCTGTCTTGGCACCAGTTTTAGGAAAGAAAATGGTAGTGCTTTATCATCATCATTTTTTTTTGTTGTCAGCGCGTGAATTATCATTGTTCTCTAATTTGGAACTTACTGTGAATGTTCATGAATATTCCAGACTTCAGGCAGCTTATTTCTTTGATGAGGGCCTTATGGAAAAGCCACATTCAGTAAAATGGTGTGTTTTGGTGGACCTCTCGGACTAAATTGCTAAATTTCATCCATGAAACTATTCAGTAAACATTTTTTAGGAACACTTGTTGTGTTGACAGTGTTGGTCTGAACACCTAAGGGTAGAGTGAGGTAGAAGAGAAGTTCACACTGCAAATATGCTGTGAAGAGAACTGAGGAGAACCAGGAAGAGAAGAGGGAAAGGAAAACTGGAAAAGGAAGCAAGTCCTCAGCTTCCTAGAAGAAGAGACACTTAGCATTAGTGATGAAGGAGTAGAGAGAGGATGGAGGTAAACCTTATTTAAATATAATCACTTGGCATGGTTAGAGGTCCCTTAACAATTAGTGATTAATGCCATTTCTTCCCGTTATTGTTCTTTTACTCTCTGTTACCTCTGTTTTTCTTCTCTTGGGTACTATAAAAGTCACCCTCACTATAACTGTTGATGTTCAGTCACCCAGTCGTGCCCAAGTGTTTTCGACCCCATGGACTGCAGCACGCCACCCTTCTCTGTCCTTCACCATCTCCTGGAGCTTGCTCAAACTCATGTCCATTGTGTCGGTGATGCCAGGCACTATAATAACTATAGTTAAACAGATCATGGAGATGGTTTAACATAGGATGCTCTTGACAACTTGACTTTAAATTGTAACATTTAACTGTCTACTTTGGTGTCATTCAGCCATTAAAAATTTAGCCTGACTTAAATTATGTGTACTTCTCAATGATTTTCTGTGAAATGCTCACAAAGATTGAGAGCAGGCGGAGAAGGGGGTGACAAAGGATGACATGGTTGGATGTCATCACTGACTCAGTGAACATGAATTTGGGCAAATTCTGGGAGATAGTGAAGGACAGGGAAGCCTGGTGTGCCACAGTCCTGGGGTTGAAAAGAGTTGGACACAACTTGGCGACTGAACAAGAACAATTAGGAATAAATGACCATCATTTATTTTTAGCCTGGTACACAGTAGGAATTCAGTAATTACATGCATAAAAAATTAATAAAGTTTAAATGTGTAACAGGAGAAGTTTCTAGGCCTAGTATTTTTATTTCACTGTCTAATAATAATGTTTTAAATCTAGATACCAAACTATATGTGAAACCTCATTTTTTGCTTAGGATTTATTCTGTCCCGTTAGATATGTAAATATATAGTTATATTTTAAAATAACTGAATGTTATTTCTCTGGCATTTCTGTACCTCTAAATATAAGATCATCTTTAGATATTTAATACTTTTTTTAATATTATATTTAAAAGAAGATATAATAACCTGAAGAATATATTTCAAAATGACTTGAAAATGACAAAATGTTTAATGCTAGCTATTTTCTAGATTGAGGTTCATTGTTACTATTGTATTTTTGAATGTTTAAACATTTAATAATTTTTTTTTTAATTACATTTGAATCTCTTACAAAGAATTGGGATTTGGTTGCACCAGTTCACCCAAACATCAACTTGCCAGCAGTTATTAAATTAATCTTGACATTTCTCTGGTACTAGTATGTCTTACTAATCTTCACTATCATTAAATATAGAAGGAGATAGTAATTAGAAAGGTTTTGCTTTTAAAGGAAGTCATTAAATTATCTAATTAATTTCTGAAATATTTTCTAGAAAAGACAGCCTAAGCTTTATTTATAAAATAGTAATCTATAGTATGCGTGCATACATGCTTAGTTGCTTCAGTTGTGTCAGACTCTTTGCAAGCCTGTGGACAGTAGCCCACTAGGCCCCTAATCCATGGGATTCTGTAGGCAGGAAAGTGGACTGGATTGCCACGCCTTCCTCAAGGGATCTTCCAAACCCAGGGATCAAACCCACATCTCCTGCATAGCAGGCAGATTCTTACCTCTGCACCATCAGGAAAGCCAACTGTTTTTAGATTTCAAGCCTAAATGTAAAAATCACTGACTCAGTGAACATGAATTTTGGGCAAATTCTGGGAGATAGTGAAGGACAGGGAAGCCTGGTGTGCCACAGTCCTGGGGTTGAAAAGAGTTGGACACAACTTGGCGACTGAACAAGAACAATTAGGAATAAATGACCATCATTTATTTTTAGCCTGGTACACAGTAGGAATTCAGTAATTACATGCATAAAAAATTAATAAAGTTTAAATGTGTAACAGGAGAAGTTTCTAGGCCTAGTATTTTTATTTCACTGTCTAATAATAATGTTTTAAATCTAGATACCAAACTATATGTGAAACCTCATTTTTTGCTTAGGATTTATTCTGTCCCGTTAGATATGTAAATATATAGTTATATTTTAAAATAACTGAATGTTATTTCTCTGGCATTTCTGTACCTCTAAATATAAGATCATCTTTAGATATTTAATACTTTTTTTAATATTATATTTAAAAGAAGATATAATAACCTGAAGAATATATTTCAAAATGACTTGAAAATGACAAAATGTTTAATGCTAGCTATTTTCTAGATTGAGGTTCATTGTTACTATTGTATTTTTGAATGTTTAAACATTTAATAATTTTTTTTTTAATTACATTTGAATCTCTTACAAAGAATTGGGATTTGGTTGCACCAGTTCACCCAAACATCAACTTGCCAGCAGTTATTAAATTAATCTTGACATTTCTCTGGTACTAGTATGTCTTACTAATCTTCACTATCATTAAATATAGAAGGAGATAGTAATTAGAAAGGTTTTGCTTTTAAAGGAAGTCATTAAATTATCTAATTAATTTCTGAAATATTTTCTAGAAAAGACAGCCTAAGCTTTATTTATAAAATAGTAATCTATAGTATGCGTGCATACATGCTTAGTTGCTTCAGTTGTGTCAGACTCTTTGCAAGCCTGTGGACAGTAGCCCACTAGGCCCCTAATCCATGGGATTCTGTAGGCAGGAAAGTGGACTGGATTGCCACGCCTTCCTCAAGGGGATCTTCCAAACCCAGGGATCAAACCCACATCTCCTGCATAGCAGGCAGATTCTTTACCTCTGCACCATCAGGAAAGCCCAAACTATGTATAATTTATCCTATAATCTAGTTTTAATGCTAATTCGGTTAAAGTAAGAAAATAAACCTTTGTATAATAAGAGCTCTCAGTAAATGTACAGAGGTTGACATTAGTAGTACACGTGAGTCTATTTAGTATTCATATATTTTGAGGGGATTCGGTTGTTTTTCTAATAGTTTATTTATACTTGCAAGTTTAAAGATTGCTCATTGTAGCTTATATTTGTTAAACCATTGCTTAATTATACAAATCAGATGTAAATATATTGTATCTGTAGTATATAAGATGTGATTTTATATGCTACTGAAGTGTAATTTCTTACTCACCAGTTACAAGGGTCCATTGTTAGAAGATGGCGCTCTGTCTCAGGCAATCTCTGCTGGAGCCAGTTCCCCTGAGTTTACCAAACTCTGTGCTTGGTTGGTGTCTGAATTAAGAGTGCTCTGTAAACTAGAGGAAAATGTGCAAGCAACGAGCAGTAAGTAAACATTCCATTTTAGGTGCCAAATATAAAGAGAAAGTTTGGATTGTTGAGTGAACATTATCAGTATTACAGCTAAAATTTCAAATTCTTTGTAAATGTAAAAAAAAATTGTAAGGAAATGAAATGCTTTCTTTTTTGCTGCATTGTTTTTGGAGATAAGGACATTTTGAAGTTGAAAAATTGGAATGTAGTCATACAACTGTTAAAAATTTGTGAAAGTTTAAAAGACCCTATTATTGAGATACAGAAAAATGGAGACAGAATATATATGAACTTTTCATTCTTTATAAAAATTGTAAGATCTTAAATTGGAGAACAGAACTAGAAATTAGGGTGTTTTTCTCTGAGGACTACCACATTCTAGAAGTACATGTAGCATGTATAATAAATGCATTATAATTCTGTTATATACATGGGGAGAAAGAACACTTTATTACAGAGCTTTCTGTATCATAGGAATGTGTCACCAGATGCATCACAGCCAGAGCCAACACTCAGATTATGGTGTTGAGACCTGTGTTGTATTTGCCAATTTTGTTACTGCTTTAGCACTAGTTTTAATGCTGTGAAAGAGACAGAAGCTTGGAACCTGATACTACACAACCTGGTTCCGTCCTTTTGGTAGGTAAACTCATAATAGAGGACAAAGAAAAACGCCCACTTACTAATCCACGCTTGTGGAAAACTGTATGCATAGTTCCCACAGAATGCCGTTTTGAACAGCTCACTCTTGCCTATTTAGTATATTTAATGTGTCTATATACATTAGTTGCATCCAACTGTAATTATTAAGGTGAGTATAGAGTAACTGTAGTAGCAACAGCTTACACTTACTGAGCACCAGCCATATTAGCATTTTGCCAGTGTTAACTCATTTAAATTCCAGGGCAACCCTACCAAGCAGCATTTTTATGCATTAAACCGGGAAGCCCAAAGGTTAAGTACTTTGCCTGAGGTCAAACAACCAGTAAGTGCTACAGGCAGGCTTCAATCCCCAACAGTCAAATTTGGGAGCCAGTATTCTTCCCACTGCCTCTTGACCTGATATTTCAGAGATTGTGGGTGCCTTTGAAAGCATTTATACTAGGTGGTAACTGTTTATAACCAGGAGCCCCATTGTTCAGGTGAAAGCATCTTATAGATAGAAGTCAATACAAAACAGGTCGAAGTGTGGCTGTTGTAGTCCAGCTGCTTCTGACGGAGTTTTTTGAAACACTAGAATTCACAGAACACAGCTAGCAAAACACTGACAATGTATTCCTCCCATTTAATAGGTGAGAAAAATGGAGTCAAATTAAGTGACTGTCTAAAAGTGTATTAGTTAAAATTTTTACCCCTTTGTGATACTGGATAGAGAACTATCAAAATAATAAGGGAAGAAGAACGTTGTTTTTCCTTGGCTCACCCAGTAAATGCTGTACCTGACCTGTTACGAGAATACAGAAATATAAATCATGTTCACCATCTTCAAATGTAGCCAAACTGGGGTAGGCACAACTGGAGATTAGAACAGTAGTTAAATGTTTCAGTCTGTGATTCACAGGAGAAGAAACTCAGCGTAGTAGGCTTTGGGGAAGATGTCCTCAAAGAGCAAGACCACTGGGCTTTGATGGATATGTGGGGTTTAATGGAGGAGAGCATATCAATCACAGGGAGTCACTTAAATAAGGACACAGAAGTAGAAATGAGACTGGCCTTTCCCAGGACATTGAGGAGACCAGCCTGGCACAACTAGAAGGAGTATTTGTGGAGGTTATAGGTAACTACTAATTACATGTAGTAGGAACTGCTCCTGCCAGTATACTGGAAAGGGTGAGCAGAGAGGCTGTGAAGAATCTTTAAAGACAAATAGAAAAAAATTGGAATGGACGAGGTAGATCTGAGGAAGCCATTAAAGGCATTAACCTAATGAAAATGTTTAAGAAAGTAAATTTGCAGTGGTGTGAGAAAGGATGAATTAGAAGAGAAAGACACTTATAGGAAAATACTGTTAAATTTTTCAGTTTTTAACTACTTATGCCAATGAGGAAAGGAATAACTTTTACTAAATACGATTATTTTCCTTCTTACAAGGCCCAAGTGAAGCTGAAGAATTCCAGCTTGAGGTGAGTGGGCTACTTGGGGAGATGAACTGTCCCTATCTTTCACTGACATCTGGGGATGTGACCAAGCGCCTTCTCGTTCAGAAGAACTGCCTCCTTCTGCTCAGTAAGTTGATGGCTACTAGAATGTAGCTATTATTTCCTGTTTCTGTTTTCCATAGCTACTAAAATGGGTTTAAAGAAAACTGTTAAGTTTCTCAGAAGCTAATGGTGGCTCTGTGCCCTGGTGGCAGTGTCATTTTCTAATTGCTACTGTTTTATGGTTTAAAATCAGTGTGATGCTCAGCCTGCTGTGCTTCACCTAACAGGACCAGAAGTGTGGTGCTGAAGGGTTATCCAAATGTGTGATCACCAAACCTCAGTGTTCTAGACCAGAAGCACACTAAAGTCGACTAGGAAGACATTGTGGGAATAATGGTTTTTGTTTTTGTTTTTTAAATTTGAGAGCAGTAACCATTCTAGGCACAGAAAATGGAAGATGTAATTATTTAAAGTATTTGGTGTGGTTAATATTTCTTTGTGGCTGGCTAATTGTTTGGGGATTTTGACTTTGTAAGGATGTCAAATCACAATGTAAACATTTTTAGACTACTATTTGGTTTGTTCCTGTACTTACTGATCATTTCGGAAAGTCAATTTTTATGAAAAGTTCTTTCCTTCTATTTTTTCTTTTTTTTTACTATATTAACTACTATTTTTCTCTTCACCCTGAGAAGTAGTCAGTAGACTCACAAATTTTATTGCCTCATATAAACTCTCCAGTAGACACCACCACTTGTCTTGAACTCAGAATTTTTGTAGCATTTTGAGACACATTTAAATTAAGCTTTGGTTAACTGACTATTACAATTTCTATTATGACAAACACAGTTCAGAGCATTTTTTAAATATTTGTCTTTACAACTTAGCTGTGGCTTCTGAAAAATGATGCAACTCCAATTTTGAAGGTTCAGTTTAAAAAAGAGTGTTCATAGCCACTATACTTAGGAACTAAGATATTCTAAAATCACTAACTTCCCCTTTGTCACGTGATTGTTACTGGGTGGGTATGGTGGTGGAGAATGGGCTCATAATGTTAGATACTACTTCAGATACTGATATGGCTGGCATATAGTTCTTATGGAGGTATTCATTATCCTTCAGATTGTGTAATTTCAACAACTGGCTCAGCCACAGTATACTCACTGAATCTTCCTTTGTAGCTCCGCTTATCCTTACTAATACCTGATATTTGGCACTTAGAATATGTTATCTTACATAGGAAGACAACAGCTGTGTGGAAAGCTCAATAATGACCCTAATTTAGTCAAGTCTTCCAAAGAGCTCATAGTTTGCAAAGTTTGGTCTTTCTGTTGCTGATACTTATAAAAAACCACTTGGAATATAAACATTTACTAAACTGCCTTTAACCCTTTCCTGTTTCTTAATCAGACTGTTCTGAACATTATTTTAGACTCAGGATCATAATTATATTTTAATGTGCTCTCACCTCAGAAGTTCTTCAGGAATATACAATTGTTTGCACCTTAACTAAATGACTAAATCAACTAAAGCTTACTCTGCTCTTGGAAGTCTTCATACATATGTACACACTGCTCCCTTCCTCCTCTTTATCTTTGCTTCTGCTCTTTCCCCTTTCTAAATACTCCCCAGTTTGTATCCTCTCATGCTAGTATGCATTTATGTACATGTACTCATTCTCTATTCGCTCTGTATAAATACTTCTCATCTTTCCAAGTATCAGTTGTCGCATCTCAGTGCTATAATTTTACTTGCTTCTCTTGCAGCGCCCTTACCTGACTGAATTGCATTCTGAGGGGGAAAGATAACCAACCTCATTAAAATTCTTAGTAAAACAGAATAGTGTATACTCTAACAGGCTCTGGTGACTGAAAAACTCTTACATGTCAGGTTAAGAACTGTCGTGGCTATTCTTTGGCCTTCGTAGTTGTCAGAATATAACTCTTTCCCTTAGGTGTAATAAGTCAGATATCTTTGTATGCATATATTCTTTATTCGTACCTAGATTGTCAGTAGAGATAATCTGTTTGTTGTGTATTATATCTCCAGTGCTTTTTCTGGTATTTTGAACACATCAGTTACAGTTAATGTTTTTGATGGCAATTGTGTTGGTAAACTAATTTTGTGAATGCCTGATCCACGTTGTCCCAAATTTAGAGACAAGTTTATTAAATCATATAATACATAGTTTTCTAGAGCAAGGGTTGGCAAACTTATGAAAAGGGGCCAGATATTAAATATTTTCTGCTTCGGGGGCTGTAACGTCTTCTCTCGCAACTACTTAACTGCTCTGCTGTAGCATGTAAGCGGCCATAGATGACATGGAAATGAATTAAGACTGTGGACGTGGTCCAGTAAAACCTTATTGCAAAAACAGTTGTTTATTTTCATGGCCGTGGGATTTTACTGTTTTGATCTTTTTACTCATGCAGTTTGCTGTACAGAACATGTTAAAATTTTATCATGCCCATTGAGAATGACCTTTCCAGAAACTTAGCTGTGTTTATTCTAGAATAGGATTTGGCAGGTTTTCAGAAACGATCTGCTAAAATTATGACCCCTGTACTTCTCACATTACACCTTAGGTATAGGAAATGAGATATTCAAGCTGATCATTCTTTTCTACTTATAATAGGGCTTAAGAGCCCAGAAAATGTCTTTTTCCAAAACTATCTTCCTAATATTGTCAGAATGTTCTCACTGTGTCACATAACCTGAAATCCTGAGATCCTAATGATTATTAAACATCTTTTATAAAAATGTAAGTGTCTTTTGGAAGGTAAAAGGAATAAGATTGAATATTTTTACCTTCAACTGAATTACCTGAAGCAGATTGCAGCCCTCATTTTACCTGGCTGAAGTCAACACACAAGGGAATGATACTGATATGAAAGGACTCTGCACAGAAATAATTAGAAAGTTTTGGGATTTTTTTCTCCCCCAGGGAAAGGAGTGAGAATTGAATGTAGGAGGAAAGGGAATATTAATTAATAAGAATATAGATGGAAGAGAGTATTTTCTGACCTACTAGAGGGTGACAATAGGCTATTGGAGACCATGAAAAAAGGAATGTTTGTAATTTGAGTACCTTCCCCTTTCTCTTGTAAGTGAAGCTTTGACTACTTACTGGAAGGTAAGAGGGCAGGATGGTTATATCACTGGTGTGTGTCAGTTATGAGAAGTGAAAAAAAATTACAACCTTTTTAACTGTTGCTGAAAATTGGCCACCTGCCACCTTTTGCCAATTTATTAACAGATGCCAACCCCTGTTCTGGAGGTTCATTAATAGTGAAATGCAAGAATCCAGATTTTAAGATGTGATCTACCTTGATCCTTTGGTTTCAAAGAAGAATCGCTTGCTTTTAAATCAGGCTTTAAACATATATTGGTTAAAAACTGAATCACAGAACCAGTTTATATGTTACTTCATTTGCAGGTAAAAATGGTTTTCCTTTCTTGTTTTTATCCATTCTTGCAGCTTTATTACATATCCTTAGGTTCTATAGAGTTGTGACTCCAGACTTATGACTATTAATTGTAGCTGTATCTCATTTTGAAATCTTATTTTGTTTACTTCAGCATACCTCATCTCAGAACTAGAAGCTGCCAGAATGCTCTGTGTGAATACTCCTCCAAAAAAAGCTCAAGAAGGAGGCGGTAGTGAGGTCTTTCAAGAGTTGAAAGGCATATGTATTGCTCTAGGAATGTCCAAACCTCCAGCCAATATAACTATGTTCCAATTCTTCAGCGGGATTGAAAAAAAAGTAAGACCTTTAGTACCAGATTGTAGTGTATTAAAGGCATAGTCCTACAGTTGTTTGAAATGAAGCAAGTTAATTTCTCTTAATGGGAATCTAATGTACATATTATTAAGTGATTGTTACTAAATGAGTTTTGGGTTTTAATTCCTGGATACCTTCAAGAAAAATTCGTATTTTACTATTTTTTAAACATTAGCATGTTTCTTTTTCAAAAAGGAAACTTTGCACTCTGATTTATCAACTGAAATTATCTAGAAATAATATAAAAAGAATTAAGACTTAAGTCCATTTAAAAGTTATTTTATTATAGAACTTTGATGCACTTAATTTTAAGATCTTTATCGTTAAATGTTACCACTATTCTCCCCATTGACTGGGCAGAAAAAAGATGTAAATGTTTGGGGATTTTAATCTAATCACTTCAAGTCTTACATGTCTTTGGCAAACTAGGTGTGTTGACTGCTGATATAATCTAGTACATGAAAATAAGTCAGAATTACTTTTATACCTCATATTAACAATGAAGACTCTTTTTATAATTGATTAGGAACAAGCAAAGAGAGTATTTGTTATAGCAGAGTATATGCATATCTGCTGGACTCTGAGAATTGGTACATTTGCCTAGAGGGGTAGATGGACGCCATGATGCACACATTTGGCTGAACTCTACAGGGGAGCAGCAGTGTATCCATAGTCCATATTTTTCTGTGTGTTCATTCGTTCATTCAGCAAACACGTATTGAGTGCCCACTGTTGTCAGGCACTGTTCTAGGTGCAGTGAAGGACTCATGCTTCCATAGACACCTGAGGAGTGGGTCAAGTGAGTGTCTTTATCATGTGGGTCTTGTACATTTCAAAACATCCTCCACCTTTGCCTCTGTCAGGAATCTTCTTTTGATGGCAGGATATGATGGGAGTTGGGAAGATGAGGAGGATGTGTTTTACTTTTAGATTTGTTTATTCATTCATGTATGTTTTTGTGTCAGTTAAAGGAAACATTAGCAAAAGTTCCACCTAATCATGTGGGAAAGCCTTTATTGAAGAAGCCAATGGGACCGGCCCACTGGGTGAGTAGTGATCATCCTGAGTAAACTTTATAAGGAGCCACCTACCTACCTATCTCAGGATATTTATGTTTGTGCTTTGGAAGTTATATTCTCTAATATGATGGACATCCTTAAAATCATTTTTGTGAGTCTTAAGATTTATCCAAAATAATTTTATTTATGTAATAAACGTTACAAGCACTTCTTTTATAATTTGTAAAAAAAATTTCACACAGCTGATTAAATTGAAGTTGAGTATGAGCATGTTTCTAATTGCCAAATGGGTTGCCTTCAAGCCAAAAATCTTCACTGGGCTGAGCTTCACACTGTGAGTTATAGGAGAACTAAATGAGAATGTTGTACTTTACATTTTTTCTTTTCACTCTTTTATCAACTGAATTTTGAAAAAAAACTGCCATTTAAAAGTTATTTTATTATAGAACTTTGATGCACTTAATTTTAAGATCTTTATCGTTAAATGTTACCACTATTCTCCCCATTGACTGGGCAGAAAAAAGATGTAAATGTTTGGGGATTTTAATCTAATCACTTCAAGTCTTACATGTCTTTGGCAAACTAGGTGTGTTGACTGCTGATATAATCTAGTACATGAAAATAAGTCAGAATTACTTTTATACCTCATATTAACAATGAAGACTCTTTTTATAATTGATTAGGAACAAGCAAAGAGAGTATTTGTTATAGCAGAGTATATGCATATCTGCTGGACTCTGAGAATTGGTACATTTGCCTAGAGGGGTAGATGGACGCCATGATGCACACATTTGGCTGAACTCTACAGGGGAGCAGCAGTGTATCCATAGTCCATATTTTTCTGTGTGTTCATTCGTTCATTCAGCAAACACGTATTGAGTGCCCACTGTTGTCAGGCACTGTTCTAGGTGCAGTGAAGGACTCATGCTTCCATAGACACCTGAGGAGTGGGTCAAGTGAGTGTCTTTATCATGTGGGTCTTGTACATTTCAAAACATCCTCCACCTTTGCCTCTGTCAGGAATCTTCTTTTGATGGCAGGATATGATGGGAGTTGGGAAGATGAGGAGGATGTGTTTTACTTTTAGATTTGTTTATTCATTCATGTATGTTTTTGTGTCAGTTAAAGGAAACATTAGCAAAAGTTCCACCTAATCATGTGGGAAAGCCTTTATTGAAGAAGCCAATGGGACCGGCCCACTGGGTGAGTAGTGATCATCCTGAGTAAACTTTATAAGGAGCCACCTACCTACCTATCTCAGGATATTTATGTTTGTGCTTTGGAAGTTATATTCTCTAATATGATGGACATCCTTAAAATCATTTTTGTGAGTCTTAAGATTTATCCAAAATAATTTTATTTATGTAATAAACGTTACAAGCACTTCTTTTATAATTTGTAAAAAAAATTTCACACAGCTGATTAAATTGAAGTTGAGTATGAGCATGTTTCTAATTGCCAAATGGGTTGCCTTCAAGCCAAAAATCTTCACTGGGCTGAGCTTCACACTGTGAGTTATAGGAGAACTAAATGAGAATGTTGTACTTTACATATTCTTTATTCTGTGTTGAGACAACATTGTTATGCCTATCATTTCATTAGTTTATTATAACTTATTATTCTGTTTATTAAATAACCTAATTCATTTTGTGCTAAGTGCTGGGAATTCAGTTGTGAATGAAACAAAAGTTCCTGCCCTTTTGGAACAGGGGGTCAAGCAGATTTAAATTCTGACTGGTCTTTTTAATTTTGTTTCAGGAAAAGATAGAAGCAATTAACCAAGCGGTAGCCAATGAATATGAAGTTCGGAGAAAGCTGCTAATAAAACGTTTGGATGTTACTGTCCAGTCTTTTGGCTGGTCTGACAGAGCTAAGGTACACATTAAGTCACTGAAAAACGCAGAGCATTTCTAGACAAGATCTTTAAACATACTTAGTACAGCTTAGATACAGTGGAGACCCCTGAGAGAAATACATAGGAGATACACATAGGGGTTTTTCTTCGGTGAGTTATGGAATAGCAGTTCAGCCATTCAGCAATAGTGAGAACATTTTCTTTTTCATTTTTTAAATATTTTTCAGCAAAGCTATATGTTATAAACCCTACTGGAAGTAACTATTTGGGAGAGAAAAGGAGAAAGTATCTGAAAATTACTAAAAATAATAAATTTTAAAATTATTTATTGTACTTTAAGCTAACAGTTTAATAACTTGCTAATTAAATTAGAAATACTGGTTTTGGAGGACCAAATATTATGATCCATTTATAGAAAATTGGAGAATCCAGTAAGAGTTTATTTCAGTTTAAATAAGATAATCCATGTAGAGGTCTTGGTCATTCCAACAGGTATTTATTAAATGTGTACTGTTTTATTAGTAAGTGGTAATTAATTGGCACAGTTGATTAATTTGGCCTTCTTAGAATCTTGAAATGGAACTAATTGTTGAATTTATATGGAGATTGGTCTAAAATGTTAGCGTTAGACATTGCCTTAATAGTGCATTCATTTTTAAAAGTAGATTTTTCTATGAATTGAGAAAATGTTTTCATTTAGTTCTCCAATATGATAAATGTAAGTTTCACCTAAAATCTTTTCAACTATAGCATAGTCCTATTTAGCCGCTAAATTGGTGGGGTAGGTATTTACTGAATTATAAGATCTTAGTGTTGGAAAAGGGTCTTAGAGATGAGTCATAACTCCCCTCATTTCGCAACTTAAAAAAATGGAGACCCAAGTGAATGGAAGGTTTTTGCCTGAGATCTCACAGTGAGTCAATAGTAACACAAGGAATAAAGTGTTCCCTTCTGGGACTGCTGAGGAAATGCCAGTCCTTTCTTAAATTGTCTTTGTTAAAAACGATCATTTCACTCTTGGCATAGTACTATATGCACTATGTATTTCAGAAACAAAAGCCTACAGCTTACCACTAGAAAAGCATATAATGATCAGTGGATGTGCATTGACCCAGGGCATTAATACTGCAGTCCTGACATTACCACAAATAGACTTGACTTCTAGGGTCCTGATACAGTGTGTCTGAGCTTTTGTTTATTCTATTTTGA
This sequence comes from Tragulus kanchil, assembly GCA_022376925.1. Classification (NCBI taxonomy): domain Eukaryota; kingdom Metazoa; phylum Chordata; class Mammalia; order Artiodactyla; family Tragulidae; genus Tragulus; species Tragulus kanchil. The sequence continues at coordinate 150,098,551 of JAIOJX010000029.1, forward strand.
ACTTTTGTTTCACATAGTAAATTTATGTATTTATATCTCACCTGAAATTTTATTCTGGGCTTCCATCATGGCTCAGATGGTGAAAGAAAGACCTGCAATGCAGGAGGCACAGATTTGATCCCTGGGTTGGGAAGATCCCCTGGAGAAGGGAACAACTGCCCACTCCAATATTCTTGCCTGGACAATTCATGGATGGAGGAACCTGGCAGGCTACAGTACACAGGGTCACAAAGAGTTGGACATAACTAAGCAACTATCATTTCACTTCACTTTGAAATTTCATTCTAAATCAGTTTTATTTGAAACATATGATACTGCTTTCTCTAACATATTTATTTCTGTTCACCTAAACATTGATTGAGCGTTTACTGTAGGTACAATAGTGACTACAAGGAAATGAAATATAAGACATTCAGGAAGCATTTTCTAGACTAGCTATGGAATGGTAATCTCTTTAGCCTTTTAATTATCAAGAAGAATGTTAAAAATAAGAAGTCATTGATTATCCTACTGTCTTAACCACAATAGCTATTTTCATTTTTTGTATTATCTTCCTTACCTTGTCCACATATATAATCATACTAAATATCTTTTTAAACATTTTTTCACATAATATCAACTTTTACCGTCAATATTTGAGTACCTGCATGTAAATGACACTCTAAGCAATTATATTTTTTTCTTGTGCTATTTTCCTGTGTATTGTATTTGTAACTGTTGCTTCCAAAATTTAATAGGTAAGAATTTGTTGTTGCTTCCCCACATTTAGGTTACTTTAATTTGTATTTATTGATCCTCGTCTGGAAAACATGTTTTATATTTGTTAGAACTTTATTTTGTCTTTGTTAAAACGATCATTTCACTCTTGGCATAGTACTATATGCACTATGTATTTCAGAAACAAAAGCCTACAGCTTACCACTAGAAAAGCATATAATGATCAGTGGATGTGCATTGACCCAGGGCATTAATACTGCAGTCCTGACATTACCACAAATAGACTTGACTTCTAGGGTCCTGATACAGTGTGTCTGAGCTTTTGTTTATTCTATTTTGAACTTTTGTTTCACATAGTAAATTTATGTATTTATATCTCACCTGAAATTTTATTCTGGGCTTCCATCATGGCTCAGATGGTGAAAGAAAGACCTGCAATGCAGGAGGCACAGATTTGATCCCTGGGTTGGGAAGATCCCCTGGAGAAGGGAACAACTGCCCACTCCAATATTCTTGCCTGGACAATTCATGGATGGAGGAACCTGGCAGGCTACAGTACACAGGGTCACAAAGAGTTGGACATAACTAAGCAACTATCATTTCACTTCACTTTGAAATTTCATTCTAAATCAGTTTTATTTGAAACATATGATACTGCTTTCTCTAACATATTTATTTCTGTTCACCTAAACATTGATTGAGCGTTTACTGTAGGTACAATAGTGACTACAAGGAAATGAAATATAAGACATTCAGGAAGCATTTTCTAGACTAGCTATGGAATGGTAATCTCTTTAGCCTTTTAATTATCAAGAAGAATGTTAAAAATAAGAAGTCATTGATTATCCTACTGTCTTAACCACAATAGCTATTTTCATTTTTTGTATTATCTTCCTTACCTTGTCCACATATATAATCATACTAAATATCTTTTTAAACATTTTTTCACATAATATCAACTTTTACCGTCAATATTTGAGTACCTGCATGTAAATGACACTCTAAGCAATTATATTTTTTTCTTGTGCTATTTTCCTGTGTATTGTATTTGTAACTGTTGCTTCCAAAATTTAATAGGTAAGAATTTGTTGTTGCTTCCCCACATTTAGGTTACTTTAATTTGTATTTATTGATCCTCGTCTGGAAAACATGTTTTATATTTGTTAGAACTTTATTTTGTCTTGTGTGAGCTTCCTCTTTATATCCTTTGTTCATTCATTTTTTTTTTTTTTGGCCATTTCTGTTGGTCTTTCATTTATCCATTTTCATCCATCTTTGTTCTTTGGCCTGTGTGGGTCTCCCATCATCGTGGCCTCTCTCACTGCAGAGCACCGGCTCTGGGCACATGCGCTCCAGAGCTCTGGCTCGGTAGTTGGACACATCGGTCCAGCCGCTCCGCGGCACGTGGGATCTTCCCAAGCCAGGGATCGAACCAGCGCTCCTTGTACTGCAAGGCTGTGTCCTTACCCACTGGACCACCAGGGAAGCCCTGTTCATTCATCTTTTGTGGTCTTAGCTACAGATGCGTTAAATGTACTTCTAAATGGTTAAAGTAGACTCTCTTTTTCTTACTTACTATTTATAATAGAGGAAAGTGTTACATGGGGAATAATTTTTGTAAAAATTATGTATTATATCATCTTAATTAGTTACAGCTGACTTTTTTTTTTTTATCTCTAGTCAGCAGATGGGAAGATTAAAAGCAAAATTGTTGAAATGGGTTTCCATTCTTACATTTAGATAGATAACATGAAGGTACTGGAGACCAACGGCATGGGGAACCCTTTTGTTCCATAGTCTTAAGGGAAAGCCCCTTTATCTCCATATCCCTCCTTCCTTTCCCCATGTCATTCCTTGTTGTATCAGCAGGTCTGACAGCTATACTCTAAGATAGTTCTTCACTAGATAGGAGCAGTGCTGAGTATGTGTTTTTACCTTTTCAGAAGAATGTTAAAAATAAGAAGTCATTGATTATCCTACTGTCTTAACCACAATAGCTATTTTCATTTTTTGTATTATCTTCCTTACCTTGTCCACATATATAATCATACTAAATATCTTTTTAAACATTTTTTCACATAATATCAACTTTTACCGTCAATATTTGAGTACCTGCATGTAAATGACACTCTAAGCAATTATATTTTTTTCTTGTGCTATTTTCCTGTGTATTGTATTTGTAACTGTTGCTTCCAAAATTTAATAGGTAAGAATTTGTTGTTGCTTCCCCACATTTAGGTTACTTTAATTTGTATTTATTGATCCTCGTCTGGAAAACATGTTTTATATTTGTTAGAACTTTATTTTGTCTTGTGTGAGCTTCCTCTTTATATCCTTTGTTCATTCATTTTTTTTTTTTTTGGCCATTTCTGTTGGTCTTTCATTTATCCATTTTCATCCATCTTTGTTCTTTGGCCTGTGTGGGTCTCCCATCATCGTGGCCTCTCTCACTGCAGAGCACCGGCTCTGGGCACATGCGCTCCAGAGCTCTGGCTCGGTAGTTGGACACATCGGTCCAGCCGCTCCGCGGCACGTGGGATCTTCCCAAGCCAGGGATCGAACCAGCGCTCCTTGTACTGCAAGGCTGTGTCCTTACCCACTGGACCACCAGGGAAGCCCTGTTCATTCATCTTTTGTGGTCTTAGCTACAGATGCGTTAAATGTACTTCTAAATGGTTAAAGTAGACTCTCTTTTTCTTACTTACTATTTATAATAGAGGAAAGTGTTACATGGGGAATAATTTTTGTAAAAATTATGTATTATATCATCTTAATTAGTTACAGCTGACTTTTTTTTTTTTATCTCTAGTCAGCAGATGGGAAGATTAAAAGCAAAATTGTTGAAATGGGTTTCCATTCTTACATTTAGATAGATAACATGAAGGTACTGGAGACCAACGGCATGGGGAACCCTTTTGTTCCATAGTCTTAAGGGAAAGCCCCTTTATCTCCATATCCCTCCTTCCTTTCCCCATGTCATTCCTTGTTGTATCAGCAGGTCTGACAGCTATACTCTAAGATAGTTCTTCACTAGATAGGAGCAGTGGTGAGTATGTGACTTTTTCTCTCACATTTACTGGAGCCTAGAGAATATTATCCAACATTTTGGAAATCTTTCACTTATTTAGTATCAGTCTTTCTGTGTCGTCTTGAAAATTGACATTTTTCTTTGAAAACTTTCTTCCACAGAGTCAGACAGAAAAATTGGCGAAGGTTTACCAGCCGAAACGCTCAGTCTTGTCTCCTAAAAGTACTATTTCTGTTGCCCACCTTTTGGCTGCAAGACAAGACTTGTCAAAGATCTTAAGGACAAGCAGTGGCTCTATAAGAGAGAAGACTGCCTGTGCCATCAATAAGGTGATAGGACTACCTTTAATCTCCTTTCAAATACTTTTACTTCTGCTTTTAAAATAAAATACTTTAAAATATCTTCTTTTCCCATAGGTGTTGATGGGCAGGGTTCCTGACAGAGGAGGTAGGCCCAATGAAATCGAACCTCCACCCCCAGAGATGCCACCGTGGCAGAAAAGGCAAGATGGCCCCCAACAGCAAGCAGGAGGACGAGGAGGCGGGAGAGGTGGTTATGAACATTCCTCATACGGAGGACGAGGAGGTCACGAACAACAAGGAGGAGGGCGAGGTGGACGTGGCGGCCACGACCACGGTGGCCGAGGGGGAGGAAGAGGAACTAAGCATCAAGGAGGCTGGACAGATGGCGGGAGTGGAGGAGGAGGTGGCTACCAGGATGGTGGCTATCGAGATTCGGGCTTCCAGCCTGGTGGCTATCACGGTGGCCACAGCGGTGGCTATCAGGGTGGAGGCTATGGTGGCTTTCAGACGTCTACATACACAGGAAGTGGATACCAGGGTGGTGGGTATCAGCAGGACAATAGATACCAGGATGGTGGGCACCACGGTGATCGAGGCAGTGGTCGTGGCGGGAGAGGGGGCCGCGGAGGCCGAGGTGGACGTGCAGGCCAAGGAGGAGGCTGGGGAGGAAGAGGGAGCCAGAATTATCACCAAGGAGGGCAGTTTGAACAGCACTTCCAGCATGGAGGTTATCAGTATAATCATTCTGGATTTGGACAGGGAAGACATTATACTAGTTGAGGCTACAGGACCTTACATTTTGCTAGAGCTCAAGTAATAGAAACTTAAGTTTCAGAATCCTGAATCCAACATTGATTGTGAATTAATGTGAGACCACCGGTGACAGGCAGATTCCTGCTTGGCGTAAGCATTTGTAGGTCTTCATACAATACTGTTCATTTTTTTTTAATGGACTTACATAATGCTGTTTATTTGAGAAACACATACAATGACTCTCCTTTGTAAGAATTTCTTAAAAGGTAATTAAAACTGCCTTTAATTGACCAGTAGACTAATTCCACAGTCAGAACATGCATATTTTTCTGAAGAAATCACTTGAATAAGTAGTTCTCATGTTTTCAGTATGCTGTTTTGAAAAATGAGGATTCTCCTAGATTTTTTTAGATTTACAGCTAGGAAACCTTCCTCATATTAACAATCCATTTATATGTGTTTTCCTTAAAGTATTCTAATGCCTATTTTCCAAGCACAGTTCTGCCCTGATTGGCTTTTTATTCAGAGAGGTTATGCATTTGCTTCATGATAGAACTTTGAGGTCAGTTCCTATTAAATGAGCTCTTCAGCACATAGCACATTCAGTAGCCTTATCGTTTCGATGGAATACTGTACCATATGCTCAAGTCTGAAAACCTTGAACACGGCCAAAATCCACAAAGATTATAAAAGCAAACCAAGTTGTGAACCTATAGTACATGTAGGCATTTAGTTAAGTTTAGCAATTCAAACTGACCTGCATCCATTCAAAACAAGTTCCTCCTTCAACCTTATTTTTACTTGAAATCTGCTAGAAGAAACAGCAAACTGAAATTTGTTTTATGCACGAGTTAATACCACTGGCTCAGCAGATACAATTTAGTTTGCTTTGGGCAGCAGACTTTGTAATGGAAGAAAGAAATGCACTACCAAGTAAGAGGACAGATTTTTGCTTAGAGCAGGAGGCCCTTAATTATTGCTGCAGAAAACAAAAGCCTGGCTGAGTTGACGTTTTACACTCACCTTTACTGAAATCTTACATGATGCTTCTTGCTGGGTTTTTGTACACGTAAATATTGTCAAGCTGTGAAAGAAAATGGCTGGAGGTGTGCTTTGTGTGAAAGGTGAGCAATAAAGTTATCTGTTCTATCTTTGGATTGAGTTTGTTTTATTTTAGCCAACTTTATTTTTAATGAATTATTGTGGATGCTTGCTTCAGGCTTACGAACTAAGCCCTTTATTCCCCAAAGATTTTCAAGTGTTTTCTTGAAACATAATTTGTCGTGAAAGAAAAAAACCTTACCTTACTCTGAGTTGCTTGAAAAGTAGCTAATTCTGAATTTACCTTTGCTGTAACTATAGGTGGATAACATTGCTACTCATCCCTGACCACTAGGGGTAGCTGTTGCTGCACAGTGTGTCGGGCAAATGGCCCTGATCTTTTAGGGGGCTTTTTGTTTTTCCATTTTTCTAAGAATGAGAGACATTTTGAATGAAGTGAATTCAAAATATAAATAATGTGTTTGTAAGAAGAAATAGTATTTCCCTTTCCTACTAAATTGAGCTTTTTAGAGTCAAATCAACTCATAGCTTACCAATAAAAATACTCTATTTGAAACCATTTTTGAAAGCCTTGATCATTTTGTTAATTTTACCTGTTTATTAATAGATTTTTTCAAATAGCATTTACCAGTCTAAAGTGTTCAAACTTGAAGACAGTTTAACATAATTTTATTTATAAGTAAAGATTTTAGGTTCTGTATTTTTGCATTTCATCTCTCTGCTTTATGCTGTTCAATACATTTAGTATGTATAAGAGTTTTGTATTAGAGATAAGATTGTCAGGGTTTTAGATCTTAAAATGCTATCTTAGAATATATTAACACATATCTTAGCATTTGCTTTCATCTGTTTTCTAGCTTCAGACTCCACAATATACTTAGTGAACATGTTTCATTCTTTTGACAGAATTTTTGATTCATTTTTATGGTTAATAGGTTATATTTCATATGTAATTTTAATATGATTACTTTTCATGTGTGAGCATATAAGAAAACAAATGATACATTTCTTGACAGTGTACTTTACTTTCTGTTTCATACCACAACTTTTTTTTCCCAAATCTTTATTTTCACTTTACAAACCCATAGAAGAATTGTCTTTTAGTTTCTTTTCTTTGACATATATTAAGTTCTCTAGAAAGAGGATATTTCATACCAATGGTTAGTTTTGTTATATTAAAATAAAATTCTTAGAGTGTTGATTTTAAACGCATTCTTAACTTTTACTATGAAAAGTAGCTATTTTTTTTCCTGAATTTACCTTCAGGCTTACGAACTAAGCCCTTTATTCCCCAAAGATTTTCAAGTGTTTTCTTGAAACATAATTTGTCGTGAAAGAAAAAAACCTTACCTTACTCTGAGTTGCTTGAAAAGTAGCTAATTCTGAATTTACCTTTGCTGTAACTATAGGTGGATAACATTGCTACTCATCCCTGACCACTAGGGGTAGCTGTTGCTGCACAGTGTGTCGGGCAAATGGCCCTGATCTTTTAGGGGGCTTTTTGTTTTTCCATTTTTCTAAGAATGAGAGACATTTTGAATGAAGTGAATTCAAAATATAAATAATGTGTTTGTAAGAAGAAATAGTATTTCCCTTTCCTACTAAATTGAGCTTTTTAGAGTCAAATCAACTCATAGCTTACCAATAAAAATACTCTATTTGAAACCATTTTTGAAAGCCTTGATCATTTTGTTAATTTTACCTGTTTATTAATAGATTTTTTCAAATAGCATTTACCAGTCTAAAGTGTTCAAACTTGAAGACAGTTTAACATAATTTTATTTATAAGTAAAGATTTTAGGTTCTGTATTTTTGCATTTCATCTCTCTGCTTTATGCTGTTCAATACATTTAGTATGTATAAGAGTTTTGTATTAGAGATAAGATTGTCAGGGTTTTAGATCTTAAAATGCTATCTTAGAATATATTAACACATATCTTAGCATTTGCTTTCATCTGTTTTCTAGCTTCAGACTCCACAATATACTTAGTGAACATGTTTCATTCTTTTGACAGAATTTTTGATTCATTTTTATGGTTAATAGGTTATATTTCATATGTAATTTTAATATGATTACTTTTCATGTGTGAGCATATAAGAAAACAAATGATACATTTCTTGACAGTGTACTTTACTTTCTGTTTCATACCACAACTTTTTTTTCCCAAATCTTTATTTTCACTTTACAAACCCATAGAAGAATTGTCTTTTAGTTTCTTTTCTTTGACATATATTAAGTTCTCTAGAAAGAGGATATTTCATACCAATGGTTAGTTTTGTTATATTAAAATAAAATTCTTAGAGTGTTGATTTTAAACGCATTCTTAACCTTTACTTATAGAAAATAATGACTTACTGGCATGGGGAATGTAGGAATTTCTTAGAGAAATAATTTTCAGAAGGGAATTTTTGATGTATGAAATCTTAAAATATTATCTTTTGTTTTGGCCACACTGTACAGCATGCAGGATCGTAGTTCCCCAGCTAGGGATGAAACCCAAGACCCCCTCCTGCAGTGGAAGTGCAAAGCCTTAATTTCTGCCCTGCTAGGAAAGTCTCAAAATATTGTCTCTTTAACAGATGGACTGAGACAGTACCTTTTATTGGTGTTTTGTTTCCACCTCTACCTAGAGCTGGAATAGGATTTCAGCATTCTCTATGAAAATTATCAGAGATACCCCCCCTGTCATTTTTATTTCTTGCTCTAGATCCAAACAGCTAGTGTCTGTTGGCTACCCTCAAAATATGCCACAATGGCATATTGATAAGAAACAGACAATACAAGAGGGACACCCTGACCTTCTTTCTGTCTCACTGAAAACAAGAAATAACTCATGTGTAAGGTATGTTCCTTGCCTCTAGAGACAAGGACACCCTTATTGCAAGAGAAAAGTGATTTGGGTCAAAAAGCCCAAATAAACATTGTTACTTTTTACATTTTTTTTTGTTTTGCCTGTAAGTCATCGTTTATTTTTCATCCATCTTTATTCTTTTTGGCATGTGTGGGCTTCCCATTGCAGTGGCGCCTCGTTGCAGAGCACTGGCTCTGGGTGCATGCGCCAGAGCTGGGTCATAATTGGACACACGGCCCAGTTGATTTGGCGGGTCAAACCGGTGCCTTGCACTGCAAGGAGGACTCTCTTTTTGATTCATTTTATGGTTAATAGGTTATATTTCATATGTAATTTTAATATGATTACTTTTCATGTGTGAGCATATAAGAAAACAAATGATACATTTCTTGACAGTGTACTTTACTTTCTGTTTCATACCACAACTTTTTTTTCCCAAATCTTTATTTTCACTTTACAAACCCATAGAAGAATTGTCTTTTAGTTTCTTTTCTTTGACATATATTAAGTTCTCTAGAAAGAGGATATTTCATACCAATGGTTAGTTTTGTTATATTAAAATAAAATTCTTAGAGTGTTGATTTTAAACGCATTCTTAACCTTTACTTATAGAAAATAATGACTTACTGGCATGGGGAATGTAGGAATTTCTTAGAGAAATAATTTTCAGAAGGGAATTTTTGATGTATGAAATCTTAAAATATTATCTTTTGTTTTGGCCACACTGTACAGCATGCAGGATCGTAGTTCCCCAGCTAGGGATGAAACCCAAGACCCCCTCCTGCAGTGGAAGTGCAAAGCCTTAATTTCTGCCCTGCTAGGAAAGTCTCAAAATATTGTCTCTTTAACAGATGGACTGAGACAGTACCTTTTATTGGTGTTTTGTTTCCACCTCTACCTAGAGCTGGAATAGGATTTCAGCATTCTCTATGAAAATTATCAGAGATACCCCCTGTCATTTTTATTTCTTGCTCTAGATCCAAACAGCTAGTGTCTGTTGGCTACCCTCAAAATATGCCACAATGGCATATTGATAAGAAACAGACAATACAAGAGGGACACCCTGACCTTCTTTCTGTCTCACTGAAAACAAGAAATAACTCATGTGTAAGGTATGTTCCTTGCCTCTAGAGACAAGGACACCCTTATTGCAAGAGAAAAGTGATTTGGGTCAAAAAGCCCAAATAAACATTGTTACTTTTTACATTTTTTTTTGTTTTGCCTGTAAGTCATCGTTTATTTTTCATCCATCTTTATTCTTTTTGGCATGTGTGGGCTTCCCATTGCAGTGGCGCCTCTCGTTGCAGAGCACTGGCTCTGGGTGCATGCGCTCCAGAGCGCTGGGTCATAATTGGACACACCGGCCCAGCTGTTCTCAGCATGTGGAATCCTCCAGGGCCAGGGGTCAAACCGGTGCCCCTTGCACTGCAAGGAGGACTCTCCACTCACTGGACCACCAGGGAAGCCCTACAACCTTGTTACTTTTTAAATTTACTACCCCAAGCCTGTGCTTTTCTTGTTTCTCTCATTTCCCATTAACATGATTATAGTCACTAGAGAGGCAATGTGTTGCTCAGTGCTACACATTCACATTTGTGTACCTTAGTGTTCAAATCACTCATTCAGATTACTGATTAAAGCAGGTATGCATGTCAGTGTTGAAACTCCTTCACCTTGAGTGTTTTGAGTCAACTGCAAAATTATGTTGCTAAAGACATTGCAACAGTAAATATAACTGCAGTTGCAAACGTAACTATTGGCATAAGAACTTCCCTAGTAAATCATTCACTACCCACTAAATGTAAATGTAGAAGCCTAGGATGGAAAGAGAAAAAAAAGAAATTTAACGTTTCCTAGGAATTTGAGAGAAAAGCTTCAGAGAAAAATGTATGAAAATGACCAGCATGTGTTAAATTACTCTACTTTCCTCAAGAAGGAGAGAAGCCTGCACTTCGATAAACACTTGAGTGTTGCTCTATTCAGGCACGGTGTTGGGATTTGAAGCCTATATAGTCAAAGTTCCTGCCTTGGAAAATCTCCAGAGACAAAGCCAGAAACAAAATCATCGTAGCATAGTATAATAAAAACTGAACATTGTACCAGGGTGCTAGACCAACACAGTGTTCAGAATTGCTCATATGAGGTGGAGGTTGGCAGAAAGGTTGCAGGAGCCTAGTATGGAGGGCTCTGTATACTTTCCTAAGTAAATGGAACCTACTTATCTTCCTTAGTATGCTGAGGCTTATAGCCTGGTCAGTTTTGTATTCTATATAATAATCACAGGCTAAAAGGTAGAGACTAGATATAAGGCGGGGGGCAAAGATAGGAATCAGAAGGTTAGAGCTTAAATTAATAGAGCATAATACAGATGGTGAAAGGACAAATTCAGGAAATACTTAGGAGGTAAAATAGGATGTTTTTGTTCAGAGTAAGAATAAGAAATTTAGTGGGAATGTGTGTGCTTTAGTTTTTATATAATTGCATTTATTTGTAATTGAAGGATAACTGCTTTACCAAATTGTATTGGTTTCTGCCAAACATCAACATAAATTAGCCATAGGTATACCTACCTACCTAGATTTGTGTGTGTGTGTCACTAGATCACAGTACCTTTCATTGTGATCAGACTATAAGAAGGAAAAATATATACAGGGTGCAGGAGGCAGTTGTAACTTTCAACTGAAACTCAAAAAAAAAAAAAACCTGGGGATGGAGATTTGGGAATGATCAACATCCAGTGATTTTTTTGCATTGGAACATTTATCAGAATAATGATTCTGTATTAGGTCACCCAAGAAGGGAAAAAAAGAGTATTAGACCAAGGAAGGACTCCTGGAAAATAATCATTAAGGGGTCATGGAGCAGGGTCACAGAAGTAAAAGGAAACCAGAGCAGCTAGCATGCTCTTCCTCAAGAGCAATGAGGTTCTGCTGTTAACCCACAGCAAGCATAAGGAGAGTGAAGCCCAGGATGCTTGAGTAGACAGCCCACATCCATGTCACTGGGAATTGGAATCAAGCCTAGGCCATCTGGCTCCCAAGCTCAGTAACCAACAGTTCCAGATGCTAAAGAGATTCAATGAACCAGGGCTTTAAAATATCCATCACGTCTCCTGACTTTTTTTGAGAACACTTTCAGAGTAAATACTGAAGCTAGTTTTCTGAAGTTTGAGGAAAGGATGAGAGGTGAGAAAGTTTAGTTCTGGGGGTTTCACAGAGATGGGAAGGACAAAGTAAAATAACAACATAAAATTTAATAACATGAAATGTACTTTGAAAGGTTACAAAAAGTCAAGGAAGTTTCCAAGAAAATGTAGTAATTGCAGGAGCCTAGTATGGAGGGCTCTGTATACTTTCCTAAGTAAATGGAACCTACTTATCTTCCTTAGTATGCTGAGGCTTATAGCCTGGTCAGTTTTGTATTCTATATAATAATCACAGGCTAAAAGGTAGAGACTAGATATAAGGCGGGGGGCAAAGATAGGAATCAGAAGGTTAGAGCTTAAATTAATAGAGCATAATACAGATGGTGAAAGGACAAATTCAGGAAATACTTAGGAGGTAAAATAGGATGTTTTTGTTCAGAGTAAGAATAAGAAATTTAGTGGGAATGTGTGTGCTTTAGTTTTTATATAATTGCATTTATTTGTAATTGAAGGATAACTGCTTTACCAAATTGTATTGGTTTCTGCCAAACATCAACATAAATTAGCCATAGGTATACCTACCTACCTAGATTTGTGTGTGTGTGTCACTAGATCACAGTACCTTTCATTGTGATCAGACTATAAGAAGGAAAAATATATACAGGGTGCAGGAGGCAGTTGTAACTTTCAACTGAAACTCAAAAAAAAAAAAAACCTGGGGATGGAGATTTGGGAATGATCAACATCCAGTGATTTTTTTGCATTGGAACATTTATCAGAATAATGATTCTGTATTAGGTCACCCAAGAAGGGAAAAAAAGAGTATTAGACCAAGGAAGGACTCCTGGAAAATAATCATTAAGGGGTCATGGAGCAGGGTCACAGAAGTAAAAGGAAACCAGAGCAGCTAGCATGCTCTTCCTCAAGAGCAATGAGGTTCTGCTGTTAACCCACAGCAAGCATAAGGAGAGTGAAGCCCAGGATGCTTGAGTAGACAGCCCACATCCATGTCACTGGGAATTGGAATCAAGCCTAGGCCATCTGGCTCCCAAGCTCAGTAACCAACAGTTCCAGATGCTAAAGAGATTCAATGAACCAGGGCTTTAAAATATCCATCACGTCTCCTGACTTTTTTTGAGAACACTTTCAGAGTAAATACTGAAGCTAGTTTTCTGAAGTTTGAGGAAAGGATGAGAGGTGAGAAAGTTTAGTTCTGGGGGTTTCACAGAGATGGGAAGGACAAAGTAAAATAACAACATAAAATTTAATAACATGAAATGTACTTTGAAAGGTTACAAAAAGTCAAGGAAGTTTCCAAGAAAATGTAGTAATTGCTTATCTTTAAAAGCAAAAATGTCCACTTAGGAATTCAGAGTAAAACTATCTAGCCTTCACTGTATCTTAATGCTGTTTTTCTTTCTTTCTTTCTTTCTTTTTTTTAACAAGGCATTTACAAGATGGTTGAGATTTATCAGGTTTTTTGGGAAAAGTATAAAAGTACTGTCAAATCCTGAGAGTAGATAGGTTTACTTCTAGTTACACATAGTTTCCTGTACTTCTCTAATGTCTCCCAAGGCTTACCTGCTTCAAAATCCTTTCTGTCTCAATAGGGGCCAGTTGTGTGGTATAGAAGACCAATCACAAGTCAAATACACTAACGTGAAATGACAGAGAATTCTGTTTCATTTCGAACTAATTTCCTTCTGATGATCCTCAATTATCAGAAATTCAAAATTTTTGAATGAAACAAGTGGAAAGGAAACCCTAACCTAAAGAGATGAATGAGAACAATTTTGTAATCTTATTTACAGTGATGGTGATCTATAACAGTTTAATATCTTGTACGTGTGTGCTGTGTCCTGAGTTGCTCCAGTGGTGTCCAACTCTTTGTAACCCTGTGGACTGTTGAGAATACTGGAGTGGGTTTCCATGCCCTCCTCCAGGGGATCTTCCTGACCCAGGAATCGAGCCTGCACCTCTTATGTCTTCTGCATTGGCAGGTGGGTTCTTGACCATTAGTGCCACCTGGGAAGCCCTTAATATCTTATAGGACTGCTATCAGTTAACTTCTTACCCAGCCAGTCATTGAAGTGCTTGCTATGAGAAAACAAAAGTAATAGAAAGCATGTTTCCCCTAGAGGTACTTTCTCTGTAACTATAGCAACGAATGTGTACGAGTATTAAAATTTGAAAGCAATGGGGGTTTGCAAGAAATACCTAACTGGGAGGCAGGTGATCTGTGTTCAGAACCCTGGTGCATGCACTGACCCTGTGACCTTGAGCAAGTTATTTAACCTGCCTACACCATAAGGGGCTTCCCTAGTGGCTCAGTGGTAAAGAATCCGCTTGGCAATGCAGGAGACACAGGTTCAATCCCTGGGTCAGGAAGATCGCCTGGAGAAAGGAAGGAAGGAAGGAAATGGCAACCCACTCCAGTATTCTTGCCTGGAAAATCCCCTGGACCAAGAAGCCTGGTGGACCACAGTCCATGGGGTTGCAAAGAGTTGGACATGACTTAGTGACTATACAACAACAAACCATAAATAACCTTCCAATCTGGAAAATCTAAGTAGCAATTCCCACCTGTATAGAATAACTGTGTGGTTTAAGTGTGATAATCTGTGTAAAGTGCCTACCATAGTGTATGGTACATAATATGCACTCAATGTCTAGCAATTATCAATACAGAGGTAATTAATACTCAGGAACACCTTAAATAGAACCTAAGAGAGATTATCTCTTTTCTTGATTCAAGTTCAAAACAAATATCGCTAAGAAGTACATAGTATTCAGTACTCTTTTCTACTATTTCAAGACAGCCTAAAATATCCCAATTGCCTGCACATACAGAACCTATGATGGACAGTCACTATGCACTTTTTTTTCTTTTGGTCTAACATGAGAATTCTTTTCCTAATGTATTTAGTGTGTGTAAAACAGAGCAGCTTTACAACAGCATCGTCAAGGGCACCTGAGGGGGTAAATCAAAGATTAGGAGACTCATTGCTCATTGGCTCATGTTATGGAATTCTTCTTATATCTCTTTTGAATGCTCCCTCTAGGTGAGCATCTTTTTTTAAATCAAGCTACAATAAGAACGTAGGTTGATGTCTGTGGGTTAGCATAATGTTTTTCCAAAATGGAATAAGCAAGAATACAGTCATTGCAAGGGATATGCTGCTTGAATGGATTCTTTTAAGCAAAAGAATAAATTTTAGGTCCTCATCTTCCAAAAATACTCTTTCCTAAAATGAGCTGAGAAAATAAGTTTTCACATTTTGCAAGAATAAAAAGTTCTAAAATACATCCCACATCTTCCTCTTATGAATTACCCCAGAGTGTAAAACCCTCTGGATATCAATCACAGAGACCATTCAAAACACTAGGTCAAGGAGGCCTCCTTTAAAAATCTATTCAAAGCATTCTAGTCATTTAAATCCCTTGTTATTTTCCCCTAAAGATCAAATTAACCCATCTAGGGACACTCTGAGTTCAGAGCAATCAAAACAGTACTGGTTAATCATATGGATTCTTTGAAATATGTAATTAGACCATTTTACTAAAACCAATCTATTGAGACACATTGGACTAAAACTCTTTTAAAGACTTTTTCAGATGCAATCAAACAGTACTGGTTATCATATCGGAAATAACCTTCCAATCTGGAAAATCTAAGTAGCAATTCCCACCTGTATAGAATAACTGTGTGGTTTAAGTGTGATAATCTGTGTAAAGTGCCTACCATAGTGTATGGTACATAATATGCACTCAATGTCTAGCAATTATCAATACAGAGGTAATTAATACTCAGGAACACCTTAAATAGAACCTAAGAGAGATTATCTCTTTTCTTGATTCAAGTTCAAAACAAATATCGCTAAGAAGTACATAGTATTCAGTACTCTTTTCTACTATTTCAAGACAGCCTAAAATATCCCAATTGCCTGCACATACAGAACCTATGATGGACAGTCACTATGCACTTTTTTTTCTTTTGGTCTAACATGAGAATTCTTTTCCTAATGTATTTAGTGTGTGTAAAACAGAGCAGCTTTACAACAGCATCGTCAAGGGCACCTGAGGGGGTAAATCAAAGATTAGGAGACTCATTGCTCATTGGCTCATGTTATGGAATTCTTCTTATATCTCTTTTGAATGCTCCCTCTAGGTGAGCATCTTTTTTTTTTTTTAAATCAAGCTAAAATAAGAACGTAGGTTGATGTCTGTGGGTTAGCATAATGTTTTTCCAAAATGGAATAAGCAAGAATACAGTCATTGCAAGGGATATGCTGCTTGAATGGATTCTTTTAAGCAAAAGAATAAATTTTAGGTCCTCATCTTCCAAAAATACTCTTTCCTAAAATGAGCTGAGAAAATAAGTTTTCACATTTTGCAAGAATAAAAAGTTCTAAAATACATCCCACATCTTCCTCTTATGAATTACCCCAGAGTGTAAAACCCTCTGGATATCAATCACAGAGACCATTCAAAACACTAGGTCAAGGAGGCCTCCTTTAAAAATCTATTCAAAGCATTCTAGTCATTTAAATCCCTTGTTATTTTCCCCTAAAGATCAAATTAACCCATCTAGGGACACTCTGAGTTCAGAGCAATCAAAACAGTACTGGTTAATCATATGGATTCTTTGAAATATGTAATTAGACCATTTTACTAAAACCAATCTATTGAGACACATTGGACTAAAACTCATGTAAAAAAATGTTAAATGACTTTTTTCAGATGCAGGGGTCTTTATACATTAAATAGAACAGAACTGATTTTATCAAATCATGTCATGAGATATGTACTCTGATCACAATCAGTGCTCTTTCATTTTACAGAAAACAGTAAACATTTAAACTTATGATAAAACTTTTTATATATAAACTTAAAAATGTGCAGGTGACCAGAAAGGCTTAAATTGATAAAGTCAAGTTGTTCAGTCATGTCTGACTCTTTGAGACCCATGGACGAACCATGGAATTGTCCAGACAAGAATACTGGAGTGGGCAGACTTTCTCCAGGGATCTTCCCAACGCAGGGATGGAACTCAGAGATCTCCTGCATTGTAGACAGATTCTTTACTGTCTGAGCCAGCAGGGAAGTCCAAGAATATTGGAGTGGGCAGCCTATTCCTTCTCTGGGTGGGGTCTTCCTAACACAGGAATCAAACCCTGGTCTCCTGCATTGCAGGTGGATTCTTTACCAGATGAGCTACAAGAGAATCCCCTTTAATTGATAAGCTAATTTCTTATTAATAAATGTCTTCATGTGCATTGAGGAATACTTCGTTATTAATGCATTGTCCTGGACCAAGGAAATCTTCCCCTGTATATTATATACCAGCCCAGCCCCTATTTGAATATATAAACTCTATCTTTGGAGTGTATAGAACACCACCTTTGAAGTCATTTTAGCTATGGGAAAAATAAGAGTGATACTGTGATCTATAAGCAAGAGGATTATATTAGGAGCTGAAAAAAACTGGTTCTTGTCTCAGTTCTGATAACTAACTCTGATTTTTCTATTTCATTAAGTAATCACTAAGAGCATTACTATGCATTTTTCTGTACTCATTCCTAGGAATTTGCTGCCAAGGGGCATTTGTCACCATTGTCCACCTTGCATCAAGATTTGTTTCTCTGTGATGCAGAGCCTAAGGAGAGTCTATCGGTGTTCCCATGTTCAGTCACTAAGTCATGTCCGTTCAGAGCAATCAAAACAGTACTGGTTAATCATATGGATTCTTTGAAATATGTAATTAGACCATTTTACTAAAACCAATCTATTGAGACACATTGGACTAAAACTCATGTAAAAAAATGTTAAATGACTTTTTTCAGATGCAGGGGTCTTTATACATTAAATAGAACAGAACTGATTTTATCAAATCATGTCATGAGATATGTACTCTGATCACAATCAGTGCTCTTTCATTTTACAGAAAACAGTAAACATTTAAACTTATGATAAAACTTTTTATATATAAACTTAAAAATGTGCAGGTGACCAGAAAGGCTTAAATTGATAAAGTCAAGTTGTTCAGTCATGTCTGACTCTTTGAGACCCATGGACGAACCATGGAATTGTCCAGACAAGAATACTGGAGTGGGCAGACTTTCTCCAGGGGATCTTCCCAACCCAGGGATGGAACTCAGAGATCTCCTGCATTGTAGACAGATTCTTTACTGTCTGAGCCAGCAGGGAAGTCCAAGAATATTGGAGTGGGCAGCCTATTCCTTCTCTGGGTGGGGTCTTCCTAACACAGGAATCAAACCCTGGTCTCCTGCATTGCAGGTGGATTCTTTACCAGATGAGCTACAAGAGAATCCCCTTTAATTGATAAGCTAATTTCTTATTAATAAATGTCTTCATGTGCATTGAGGAATACTTCGTTATTAATGCATTGTCCTGGACCAAGGAAATCTTCCCCTGTATATTATATACCAGCCCAGCCCCTATTTGAATATATAAACTCTATCTTTGGAGTGTATAGAACACCACCTTTGAAGTCATTTTAGCTATGGGAAAAATAAGAGTGATACTGTGATCTATAAGCAAGAGGATTATATTAGGAGCTGAAAAAAACTGGTTCTTGTCTCAGTTCTGATAACTAACTCTGATTTTTCTATTTCATTAAGTAATCACTAAGAGCATTACTATGCATTTTTCTGTACTCATTCCTAGGAATTTGCTGCCAAGGGGCATTTGTCACCAGTTGTCCACCTTGCATCAAGATTTGTTTCTCTGTGATGCAGAGCCTAAGGAGAGTCTATCGGTGTTCCCATGTTCAGTCACTAAGTCATGTCCGACTCTTTGTGACCCTGTGGACTGTAGCCCACCAGGCTCCTAGGTCCATGGGATTTCCCAGGCAAGAGTACTGGAGTGGGTTGCCATTTCCTTCTCCACGGGATCTTCTCCACTCAAGGATAGAACCCATGTCTTCTGCACTAGCCGGCAAATTCTTTACCACTGAGTCACCAGGGAAGTCCAAGGAGGGTCTATGCCATTCTCTTGTTATTTAATTTTTGAATAGGAAATGATATGGACCAAATTTGAAATGTAGAAAAAAGTTATTCAAAGAAATCTCATTTTTGCCCCTCAGCCATGTGGTTCTGTCACAGACAGCTATTTTGTTAGGGATGTGTGTGTTCATGTGTTCTCTTTCAGGGGTATTTTAAACATAAAGAGGTTAAATATATTCATCCTTTCCCCTCGTTTGTACTCAAATGAAGGCATGCAGTACATATCATTTTTTTTCACTTTGATTTGTATTTAATAGTAATTTTGGAAACCTTTCCATTATCACTTCATAAATATCTGAATGGTATTGTATTATGTGAATATAGCCATTTATTTAATAGAAGCTTCATTAATGGATACTGGATTATTCCCAGTTGTTTCCTATCCCAAACAATGCTGTTGTGAAAAACATGTTCACTTTGTATTTCTTGTACGTGCAAGTATATCATGAGAAGTCACAAGCAAGTCTGGATTCTGAAGACATACTGCGGGTGTTAGAAGCCTGACTCCATCCGTTAGTGGCTGTGTGTGCTCGAGCCTGTGACTTAACTTCCCTGTGCCTTAAGTTTCTTATCAGTAAGAGCTCAGGTTAAGCTCTGGTACATATATACAATGGAATAATACACAGCTGTAAAGAGAAATGCAGAAGAATCAGCCCTAATGAGGTGGCTGGATCTAGAACCTATCATCAAAAGTGAAGTCAGTCAGAAAGAGAAGGACAAATACAGTATACTAACACATATATATGGAATCTAGTAGGATGGTGATGATGGCACACGCAGTGAAGCAACAGAAAGACAGACATGGACAGTGGACATATGTTCATTGTGGGGAAGGAACAGAAGGTGGGAGGCGTAAAGGAAGTAGCATGAAGGCCTGTACTATCATAAGTGAAGAAAATAGCTCTAGTCATTGCTCTGTGAGAACAGGGGATCCTTCAGGGGTGCTGCGTGATGGTTGGGAGGGGTGAGAAGGGGGGGATATACATATGACTAATCTGGGAACATGCATATCTGTAAACAACAAAACTCTGTAGAAGTTAAAAGCAAAATAAAGGTTTAAAAAAAAAAAAAAGATCCAATGAGTCACCCTATGTAACCTACTTAGAAGGGTGCCTGACATACAGTAAATGCTATAAGTGTTAGTTCCTGCCACTACTGCTATTGGTATTATTATTACCATTATTTTTAGGGTAAGTTCTCAGACATAGAACTACTAAGTCAAAAACAAAATACAGTTCTAATTTTGATGGGTATTGCCGAAACGGTCTTCAACTGAGATTCTACAGATCATTACCAGCAATGATGTGTGAAAAGAATGTCTATTTCTCCACACTCTTGCCAAGAAAGTATTTCAAAATTTTGAATCTGACAAGTGAAACCTGTTATCACTGAGTAGTTTTAAAGTTATATTTCTTTTTTAGTGAAGAGGGTAATATGGTTTCATGAGTCCTTTGGATTTCTTTTGGTGTGAATTATCAATTCCTTTGCCCATTTTTATTTGAAACCAAGATGTTGAATTTGTCTTATGAATTTGTAGCTCTTTATGTACCAAATAAGCTATGTTAGTGGTATGACTTGCAAATACTCTGAAGTATTTTTTATTTATCTTTTTTTTTTAAGATTTATTTATTTATTTATTTTGGGTGGGGGTCAGGTTGGGGAGGGAGGGGAGCGGACAGGCCACTTCTATTGGTCTTTCATTTCTCTGTTTTCATCTGTCTTTGTTCTTTGGCTCCTGCGGGCCTCCCATCGCGGTGGCATCTGTTGTCGCAGAGCGCAGAGCTCCAGCTCGGTGATTGGACACATCGGTCCAGCCGCTCCGCAGCACGTGGGATCTTCCCAGGCCAGGGATCGAACCGGCGCCCCTTGCACTGCAAGGCGGTGTCCTTATCCACTGGACCACCAGGGGAAGCCCATTTATTTATCTTTTGACCTAAGTTTTGATGGGATGAGCCACTCAGACTTACTTATTTTTTACATAGTTAATTTTATCAATCTTCTTTTTGGGTACTGTCATATTTAGAAAGGCCTTCAGTATCCAAGATAACAATTTAAAATAATTATTCCATAATTTACAATGTGTTTTTTTTCCATTAAAATATTTCATTCATTTAGAAATTATCATAATTTTTGAACTATAGATGCAAATTCATCTTAAGGTTGCTCTCCAGTTGTCTCAAATTATTTTACTGAGCAATATCTTTGTCTGAAATCATATGAGATGTCCATTTTTTATTGTATACTTAATCACCATATTACCTCTCTGTTTCTATTTTTATGGATTCATACCATTTTAATAAACTGTTTTATATTTTAATATCTAACAGGGCTAATTAGTACTCTGCTCTTTTTCATGTGTTTCCTTGCTATTTATTTTGTCTTTCCTCCTGTGAAATTTAAAATCAAATTGCTAACAACAAAAAAAATTCTCTTTGTGTTTCTTGGAGTTTACAGTAAGGAATTCAAAGCTTCACTTGAAAAAACTGAAATCTTCACTATGGTTATTACTTCACTCTAAGAACTTGGTGCTTTTCCATGCACTTCAATCCTCTTTTATATCTCTCAAGTACATTTTAAAATTTAGTTTGCTTGTTTCTTATCAAGTTTATTCCTTGACATCTTAACTATTTTGTCACTTGTATATGAGGTATTTTGTTTTGTGATTGTTGTCAGTGTTCATGACAGTTATTTCCATTCATTTAATGCCCAATTACCTTACTGGGTTTTCTTTTTGTTCATAGTAAGTTTTCAGTTGATTCTCTTGAGTTTCTCACTGTAATCACTTCATAGTAATAACTTTTGCCTAATTTAAAATGTTTGTACACCTGTCTCCCTTTTTATCTTGTGTATTACCTAACACCTCTCAAAGGCAATGTTAGATAATAAATGACAATAGGCCTTCTTATCTTGGACAGTGCTTTAGTAACAATGCTTACAGTGTTTTCTAAGTATTTTGCTGGTTTGGGGGTTGAGATAGATAAATTTTGATCACATTCAGAAGTTTTCATCTTTTAAATCTATGTTTTATTTTTATTATTATTATTTTACTCTTTTTTTTTGTTTAGTTTTTTTTTTTTTTTGACCACTTCTATTGATCTTTCATTTATTATTTATCTTTTTTTTTTTTTTTTATTCTTTGACCTGTGTGGGCCTCCCATCGCAGTGGCCCTATGTTTTATTTTTAAGAGTTTTTAAATAAAAATGGGTGTTGAATTTTGTCAAATCTTTATTTAGCATTAAGATGATCATATAATTTTGCTCCTTAGATCTTATTAACCTAATCATATATTCATAGATAAATGAATGTTGAACCATTCTTAAACCTCTTTATAAAACTTTATATTTTGCACTTTATTTAAAATATTTCAAGGTTGTCTTGATATTAGTGAGATTATTCTAGCTTCTTATTTGGAATAATCGATATTGACTTTTTTTTTTAACTTCATGCCATGTGCTTTTTCTTAGTTATTTACTGTTTTCATCCATCTTTATTTTTTGGCATGTGTGGGCCTCCCATTGCAGTGGCCTCTCTGGTTGTAGAGCGCTGGCTCTGGGCTCAAGCGTTCCAGAGTGCCAGCTCCTAATTGGACACACTGGTCTAGCTGCTCCACAGCATGTAGAGTCTTCCATGGCCAGGGATTGAACTGGTGTCCCCTGCACCGCAAGGCGGACTCTCTACCCACTGGACCACCAGGGAAGCCCTGATACTGGCTTTTGATGTCAGTATTATTGTTTGATTTGTTTTAAAGCTTTTAGAAATCTTCATTGTGTTCTAGAACTATGTAAGTTACACTAAAGTAATCCTACTTTAAAAGTTTGATGAAGTTTTCTAGTAGAACTGAATCTGATGATAACTTTGGACAGCAGCTGTTTGGTGATCCCACTATTTTTTTTCTTAAGCCAGGTTTTACAGATTGTATTTTCCTAGAAATTATTTATTTTAACATATTTTCCCTTTGCTTTTGGTCTATATTTGAGTACTCACTTATTTTTATTCTTTCTTGTCTATTAACATATTCATATATGTAAGACTGTAACTTTTCCTCTTATAAGTAGTGCTTATGTGGAACTTGCAGGAAGTCTGTGTAGTGTTTCCATGATCATTTCTTATAAATTCCTCAATTTCAAGTTCCTCTTTGATTCAGGAGTTGTTGAAAAGATTTGGAAGAGGTGGGCTTTCTTTTGTTTTAATTTCTGGATTTTAGGGGCTTTGTTTTTCTAGTTTTGCCATTAAGTTCTAATTTTATAGTATGATAATAAAGTTTCATTTCTATTATTTCCAAGTTTTGGAAATT
Organism: Tragulus kanchil; assembly: GCA_022376925.1. Lineage (NCBI taxonomy): Eukaryota > Metazoa > Chordata > Mammalia > Artiodactyla > Tragulidae > Tragulus > Tragulus kanchil. Next base: position 150,121,730 of record JAIOJX010000029.1, read on the forward strand.
TACTGATGTTTTCCTTGTGACCTAACACATGGCCAATTTTTCTCATTGTTTCATTGAAGAAGATATAACTAAAGATGTAGTCTGTTTAATAGGTATATATAACAATTTTTAACATCATGTCTTAGAGTATATGGATAATAGGGCCAGACTAACAGGATCCAAATCCCAGATTCTTTACTGAAATCTTAGGCAAATTACTTAATTTCTCTATGTTTCAGTTTCCTCATTTGTAAAATGGCTATAATGATAACATCTGCCTCTTAGGGCTGTACAAGGATTAAATGGACTAATATATGTAAAGCATTTAGGATGATGACTAGAATGAAATAAACACCATGCATGTATTAGCTGTTTTAATTATTTAGATTTATCTTGTTATTTTTTAAATTGGAGCAGCACTATCCAAATGAAATATAACATAATCCACATATACAATTTAAAATTTTATGGTAGCTCTATTAAATTTAAAAAGGTAAATTATTTTAAATATATTTTATTTAATGCATTATATCAAAATGTTATCATTACAACATATAATCAATATAGAAAATTTCTTAATGACATTTTACCTTCTTTGTGGTGCTTGGTCCTAGAAATCTGACATGTTTTGTACCAATAGCACACCTTCTTTGAACTTACATTTTAAGTGCTCAATTACATGTGGTAAGTGTTTACTGTACTCTGTACTAGATGGCACAAGTCTAGTAACTTATTTTGTGTACTTAGCCAGGTTTTACAATTGTATTTAAAATTATTTATTTTAACATATTTTCCCTTTGCTTTTGGTCTATATTTGAGTACTCACTTATTTTTATTCTTTCTTGTCTATTAACATATTCATATATGTAAGACTGTAACTTTTCCTCTTATAAGTAGTGCTTATGTGGAACTTGCAGGAAGTCTGTGTAGTGTTTCCATGATCATTTCTTATAAATTCCTCAATTTCAAGTTCCTCTTTGATTCAGGAGTTGTTGAAAAGATTTGGAAGAGGTGGGCTTTCTTTTGTTTTAATTTCTGGATTTTAGGGGCTTTGTTTTTCTAGTTTTGCCATTAAGTTCTAATTTTATAGTATGATAATAAAGTTTCATTTCTATTATTTCCAAGTTTTGGAAATTTACTGATGTTTTCCTTGTGACCTAACACATGGCCAATTTTTCTCATTGTTTCATTGAAGAAGATATAACTAAAGATGTAGTCTGTTTAATAGGTATATATAACAATTTTTAACATCATGTCTTAGAGTATATGGATAATAGGGCCAGACTAACAGGATCCAAATCCCAGATTCTTTACTGAAATCTTAGGCAAATTACTTAATTTCTCTATGTTTCAGTTTCCTCATTTGTAAAATGGCTATAATGATAACATCTGCCTCTTAGGGCTGTACAAGGATTAAATGGACTAATATATGTAAAGCATTTAGGATGATGACTAGAATGAAATAAACACCATGCATGTATTAGCTGTTTTAATTATTTAGATTTATCTTGTTATTTTTTAAATTGGAGCAGCACTATCCAAATGAAATATAACATAATCCACATATACAATTTAAAATTTTATGGTAGCTCTATTAAATTTAAAAAAAGGTAAATTATTTTAAATATATTTTATTTAATGCATTATATCAAAATGTTATCATTACAACATATAATCAATATAGAAAATTTCTTAATGACATTTTACCTTCTTTGTGGTGCTTGGTCCTAGAAATCTGACATGTTTTGTACCAATAGCACACCTTCTTTGAACTTACATTTTAAGTGCTCAATTACATGTGGTAAGTGTTTACTGTACTCTGTACTAGATGGCACAAGTCTAGTAACTTATTTTGTGTACTTGGTGCTTGATATATCATGTGCTAAGTAAGGTGAAAATAAATCTCTTATGCCATTAATATATTTCTATACATTTCTGTATATTTCTCCTTGAATCACCTTTAGTTCCTGTTGTATAAATGCTGATGCTCTGTAATTTGGTCCAATACTTAATTAAATTTTCACTGGGATCATATACTTTAGCATTAAAAAAAAATCAGCCTACCTTTGTATCTTTTTGTGCCTGTTTCCTTGAATTTTGTGTTATATTTATAGTCAGCATTTTCTTTGTATTTGCCTATTAAAATTTTTTTTCAGCCCTCTAAATCACTTATAAGAAGTCTCTTGAACACATCACAGAATTGAATTTTTCTTTGTTATCAGCCTAAGAATCTTTTTTAAAATTTAGTTGAGTTAATAAGCCAAATGAACAAACCACCCAATCAAAAAATGGGAAAAAGTCCTAAACAGACATCTCTCCAAAGAAGACACACAGATGGCCAACAAACACATAAAAAGATGCTTGACATTGCTCATTGTTAGGGAAATGCAAATCAAACCTATAATGAGATATCACCTCACACCAGTCAGAATGGCCATCGTCAAAAATCTACAAATAATAAATGCTGGAGAGGGTGTGGAGAAAAGGGAACCCTCTTGCACTGTTGGTGGGAATGTAAATTGATATAGCCAGTATGGAAGACAGTTTGGAGATTTATCTAAAAACTAGAAATAGAACCACCATATCACCCAGTAATCCCACTACTAGGCATATACCCTGAGGAAATCAAAACCAAAAAAGACGCATTTCCCCAATGTTCATTGCAGCACTATTTACAATAGTTAGAGCATGGAAGCAAACTAGATGTCCATTGATGAATGAATGGATAAAGAAGCTGTGGTACATATATACAGTGGAATATTACTCAGCCATAAAAAGAAATGCACTTGAATCAGTCTTAGTCAGGTGGATGAACCTATTATACAGAGTGAAGTTTCTTAATGACATTTTACCTTCTTTGTGGTGCTTGGTCCTAGAAATCTGACATGTTTTGTACCAATAGCACACCTTCTTTGAACTTACATTTTAAGTGCTCAATTACATGTGGTAAGTGTTTACTGTACTCTGTACTAGATGGCACAAGTCTAGTAACTTATTTTGTGTACTTGGTGCTTGATATATCATGTGCTAAGTAAGGTGAAAATAAATCTCTTATGCCATTAATATATTTCTATACATTTCTGTATATTTCTCCTTGAATCACCTTTAGTTCCTGTTGTATAAATGCTGATGCTCTGTAATTTGGTCCAATACTTAATTAAATTTTCACTGGGATCATATACTTTAGCATTAAAAAATCAGCCTACCTTTGTATCTTTTGTGCCTGTTTCCTTGAATTTTGTGTTATATTTATAGTCAGCATTTTCTTTGTATTTGCCTATTAAAATTTTTTCAGCCATCTAAATCACTTATAAGAAGTCTCTTGAACACATCACAGAATTGAATTTTTCTTTGTTATCAGCCTAAGAATCTTTTTTAAAATTTAGTTGAGTTAATAAGCCAAATGAACAAACCACCCAATCAAAAAATGGGAAAAAGTCCTAAACAGACATCTCTCCAAAGAAGACACACAGATGGCCAACAAACACATAAAAAGATGCTTGACATTGCTCATTGTTAGGGAAATGCAAATCAAACCTATAATGAGATATCACCTCACACTGGTCAGAATGGCCATCGTCAAAAATCTACAAATAATAAATGCTGGGAAGATGTGGAGAGAAGGGAACCTTCCTGTACTCTTGGTGGGGATGTAAACTGATATAGCTATTATGGAAAACAGTTTGGAGATTTATCTAAAAACTAGAAATAGAACCACCATATCACCCAGTAATCCCACTACTAGGCATATACCCTGAGGAAATCAAAACCAAAAAAGACGCATTTCCCCAATGTTCATTGCAGCACTATTTACAATAGTTAGAGCATGGAAGCAAACTAGATGTCCATTGATGAATGAATGGATAAAGAAGCTGTGGTACATATATACAGTGGAATATTACTCAGCCATAAAAAGAAATGCACTTGAATCAGTCTTAGTCAGGTGGATGAACCTATTATACAGAGTGAAGTAAGTCAGAAAGAGAAAGATAAATACTGTATAATGACACATATACATGGAATCTAGAAAGATGCTACTGATAAATGAATATGCAGAGAAGCGATGGAGAAACAGACATAGAGAACCAACTTATGGACACTGAGGGGAGGGACAAAAATCTGCTGTAAGACTAAGGGAACTCAAACAGGGCCTCTGTAACAACCTAAAGGGGTGGGATGAGGAGGGAGATGGGAGGCAAGCTCAGGAGGTGGGGGACATATGCATACCTATGGTAGATTTAGGTTGATACAGAGCAGTAAACAACAAAACTGTAAAAAATAAAAATAAAATATATAGTTGAGTTTAGCCCATTTATATTTATATGACAGATATGTTTAAAACTTAGTTCTGCCTTATTTTAGGTTCTGTTTTCTAGTTTTATAAGTTTTTGAAAGTCATGGAGGGTCTCTTTGCTTTGGTTTTTGTGCTTATTTTGATATTTAGGAAGATTTAGAGTTTTGTTCCAGTGTTTACCTTTATAACTATGCAGAATTGTGTTCACCTTGAATGTCTTTAGAATGACTAAGAAAACTCACCCCAAATCTGGAAATAATCAAAGGATGGCTGCGCTGTCCTTTGGAGGTAGTTCTACAGCAGTGTCTAATAAGCCTGCTTAAGGGTTAGCTGACTTCCTAGAGCAGCGATTCTCAAGAGTAGTACTGTTACGGCCTGAGCACCAGCATCACAAGTTCTCAGTCCCCACCCTGGACAGAAGCCCTGTGGATGGGGTCCAGCAGTCTGCTTGAACAACACCTCCATGTGATTCTGATGCATGGGTAGTGGTTCTCAGACAAGAGCAATTTTGTCCCTAAGAGGACATTTGGAAATGTCTGGAGGCATTTTTTGGTTGTCACAACTTAAACGGGGAAGACAGTGCTACAAGCATCTAGTGGCATATCCTACAATGCACAAGACAGCCCCCACCCTGTCCAAACAAAAATTATCTGGACCAAACATCTGCAGTGGAGAGGTACATATATACAGTGGAATATTACTCAGCCATAAAAGAAATGCACTTGAATCAGTCTTAGTCAGGTGGATGAACCTATTATACAGAGTGAAGTAAGTCAGAAAGAGAAAGATAAATACTGTATAATGACACATATACATGGAATCTAGAAAGATGCTACTGATAAATGAATATGCAGAGAAGCGATGGAGAAACAGACATAGAGAACCAACTTATGGACACTGAGGGGAGGGACAAAAATCTGCTGTAAGACTAAGGGAACTCAAACAGGGCCTCTGTAACAACCTAAAGGGGTGGGATGAGGAGGGAGATGGGAGGCAAGCTCAGGAGGTGGGGGACATATGCATACCTATGGTAGATTTAGGTTGATACAGAGCAGTAAACAACAAAACTGTAAAAAATAAAAATAAAATATATAGTTGAGTTTAGCCCATTTATATTTATATGACAGATATGTTTAAAACTTAGTTCTGCCTTATTTTAGGTTCTGTTTTCTAGTTTTATAAGTTTTTGAAAGTCATGGAGGGTCTCTTTGCTTTGGTTTTTGTGCTTATTTTGATATTTAGGAAGATTTAGAGTTTTGTTCCAGTGTTTACCTTTATAACTATGCAGAATTGTGTTCACCTTGAATGTCTTTAGAATGACTAAGAAAACTCACCCCAAATCTGGAAATAATCAAAGGATGGCTGCGCTGTCCTTTGGAGGTAGTTCTACAGCAGTGTCTAATAAGCCTGCTTAAGGGTTAGCTGACTTCCTAGAGCAGCGATTCTCAAGAGTAGTACTGTTACGGCCTGAGCACCAGCATCACAAGTTCTCAGTCCCCACCCTGGACAGAAGCCCTGTGGATGGGGTCCAGCAGTCTGCTTGAACAACACCTCCATGTGATTCTGATGCATGGGTAGTGGTTCTCAGACAAGAGCAATTTTGTCCCTAAGAGGACATTTGGAAATGTCTGGAGGCATTTTTTGGTTGTCACAACTTAAACGGGGAAGACAGTGCTACAAGCATCTAGTGGCATATCCTACAATGCACAAGACAGCCCCCACCCTGTCCAAACAAAAAATTATCTGGACCCAAACATCTGCAGTGGAGAGGGTGAGAAACTCTTCAAAGAGAATATAACTTTGTTTGATAATACTAGTCATTATGGATTAGGGCCCAGATGGAAAGTTGGAGAGAAAAATCATTTGCATCTTATGAAGTTATGTGATAGAGGTACAAATTCTGTGCAGGAGAGAAGATAACCAAAACGTTATGGTTTAATCGCCAAGTAGAATATTTTGTGTAACAGAACACTGTAAAACTTAGTTTAAAACAATAAGCATTTATTATTATCAGGGTTTCTGGGATCAGGCATTCATTAAGTGGCTTTAGTTCTTAGCTTTTTAACAGTGTTGTTTGTTTTTGTAGAGAGGTCTCACATTTAACTACCCCTTTTTTCCCTCTAGTAAGGGTTTTTGTTTTGTCTTAGCTGTTTTAGTTTTGGGGTTTTATCCAATATTTATAGAAAGTTCCTGTTAGGGAAGAAGCCAGGATAATATGCAGGCCAGGTGAAATGTCTTGTGATCCTAGGTTTTACATGTAACTTCATTTAACATTTGTGGGTTTGGCAGGGATTCGCAGTTGTGGGCTTTTCCTTTTTTCCATGACAGATTCTCTAGCAGTTTGCTATCTTAGAGACAGGTCACTTCTTGCAAATATTTCATTTGTGTACTCCTTCTCTACTGCTTCCGAACCAGACCAGATCCAGGAAGCTCCCACCACCTGCTGGTATCTGTTGTTTTTGTTTTAAAAGGATTTGCACTTCAGACAGCCCCTCTGTGCTGAGAGGGATATTTGTTGCTGCCTGCTGTTTTTTCCTTTGTTTATATTTTAGCAGCAAATTCTCTTAATGTTCTCCTGCAAGCCTCTCTGATCAACCTCTGATTCTGTTTATCTTTTCTCTATTGTGCCTAGGATTTCCAATCTCTTCAAGTTTCTCAGCAAATGGAGCTTACTTTTTTTTTTTTCTGTTTTTATTCTCACGGTTGCTTTTCTAATGGTTTCTGGTAAGAGAAGTACTAAGTTACTAAAGTTTTAGTACCTTTTAAAAATTACAAGCATTCAGAAAAGCTTTACAAATAATACAAGTCAGCCCCCACCCTGTCCAAACAAAAAATTATCTGGACCCAAACATCTGCAGTGGAGAGGGTGAGAAACTCTTCAAAGAGAATATAACTTTGTTTGATAATACTAGTCATTATGGATTAGGGCCCAGATGGAAAGTTGGAGAGAAAAATCATTTGCATCTTATGAAGTTATGTGATAGAGGTACAAATTCTGTGCAGGAGAGAAGATAACCAAAACGTTATGGTTTAATCGCCAAGTAGAATATTTTGTGTAACAGAACACTGTAAAACTTAGTTTAAAACAATAAGCATTTATTATTATCAGGGTTTCTGGGATCAGGCATTCATTAAGTGGCTTTAGTTCTTAGCTTTTTAACAGTGTTGTTTGTTTTTGTAGAGAGGTCTCACATTTAACTACCCCTTTTTTCCCTCTAGTAAGGGTTTTTGTTTTGTCTTAGCTGTTTTAGTTTTGGGGTTTTATCCAATATTTATAGAAAGTTCCTGTTAGGGAAGAAGCCAGGATAATATGCAGGCCAGGTGAAATGTCTTGTGATCCTAGGTTTTACATGTAACTTCATTTAACATTTGTGGGTTTGGCAGGGATTCGCAGTTGTGGGCTTTTCCTTTTTTCCATGACAGATTCTCTAGCAGTTTGCTATCTTAGAGACAGGTCACTTCTTGCAAATATTTCATTTGTGTACTCCTTCTCTACTGCTTCCGAACCAGACCAGATCCAGGAAGCTCCCACCACCTGCTGGTATCTGTTGTTTTTGTTTTAAAAGGATTTGCACTTCAGACAGCCCCTCTGTGCTGAGAGGGATATTTGTTGCTGCCTGCTGTTTTTTCCTTTGTTTATATTTTAGCAGCAAATTCTCTTAATGTTCTCCTGCAAGCCTCTCTGATCAACCTCTGATTCTGTTTATCTTTTCTCTATTGTGCCTAGGATTTCCAATCTCTTCAAGTTTCTCAGCAAATGGAGCTTACTTTTTTTTTTTTCTGTTTTTATTCTCACGGTTGCTTTTCTAATGGTTTCTGGTAAGAGAAGTACTAAGTTACTAAAGTTTTAGTACCTTTTAAAAATTACAAGCATTCAGAAAAGCTTTACAAATAATACAATGAATACACACACACAAATATATCTGTTTGTCATACCAGCATTTTCTTATTGATAAACTTCTGTCTTCCTCTAAGAAGGCAAAGGTAGGTAAACTTAGACCTGCCCAGCAATTAATGTTCCAATATTTTATCCTATTTGAAATGACCCAGATAGTCAATTTAACTTATTTTAGTTTCAAGTTGAGTGTTTTAGTTAGACATTTCCAAAACATAATTATTCCTGTAGATTATCTAAAATTCTTATCTAATTTACCTCTATCTACTTAAAAGATTTGTCAACTGGTTATTTTTCTTGCTGATAAATTTTGTAACAGAAAAAAAAAAAGTCTATTTGATTCTAGTAACCTAGGTACAATAAAAGTATTATACCTAAATTATGACTGTAAAGCTGTCTGTATTAATCAACCCAGCAAGGTTGAGGTAATTTTAATGATTGTGTGCAGTTGCCATTTCCTCCTCTAGGGAATCTTCTGGATCCAAGGATCAAACCTACGTCTCGTGCACAGGCAGGCAGACTCTTTACCATTGAGTCACTTGGGAAGCCCAAGGTAACTTTAAAACCAGATATTAATTCAATTCTGAATATTTCATAGGCCACATGAACCTGAAATTTATTCTGGCCAATGTCTTATATATTTGAGTATTTATATTAGTACTTAACATTCTTTAGGCTACTTAAATAATGCTCTTTTACAGATTAATTTTGGCAGTGCCACACATCTATAACACACATACAAACACACAAACACAGGGACCTCATAGTTCCTGTTGCAAAATTTCAGTCATGTATCAGGTACAGCAATGTAAAACCCACTTACAAAAGAGATTGGATTCAAATTGGGTTTCTGGCAGATAGGAAAAAGCAAGGTCACCTGTCTAGATGGCTTCAACTCTTTCTAAGTAATATTTACGGAAAAGACACTTCTCTTTGTAGCTTTTGATGAGTTTAGGAGCCAAGTGGAACTTGTCTCCAGACAGTTTTTTTTTTTTCCCTCTGATCCTTTCCTCCATTTGACATCAGCAAAAATTTTAAGTATCACAAAATTGCTTTGGCTATAAACAGAGAAACAGTACCAACAAAAATGAAATGAAAAACACAAAGAACAAACAGAAAATCCTAAATAAACCCTCAAGTTTGGTCGTGGGGTTTTACCTATACCAACAACACAGTAGACCATAAATGACAAAATTAATACAACAAAGATCACAATACTTGGTGCACACAGCCCCAAAATAACCCTGCCTAAACCCCTTGTAGAGATCCTAATGGCTACTATGGCCACACATTGTTACAATAAAATATCATCTTCCTCTCACCCATGTGCTTGACTTATTCAAAATGAGCCTCAGAAGACGTTAAGGGATAGTTGAAACTGGTTGATAGTTTAAAATCCCCCACTTCTAAAGACAAAAATCCAAGACAAGCAAAACATATGCTATGCACACAAATGCCAGCATCCAAAGAAACAAGGTAAAAGTCCAACAAATCTTTCCTCTCTCTACAAGGGTACCCCACTCAAATACAAAATAAATAGACTATTCCAGAGAAAAAGCCCTAGAGAGGAAATAAAGCCTTAACAGTACATTCCAGAGTGACTTACCTTAGTATATGGAGCCCCTTGGCTTCCAAATGTTGATTCCTTGCTCTGACTGCCAAGCACTGGGGCAGCGGGTGCTGCTTTAAGGAATCTTAAAGGGAAGATTCTCAGGACAATGGACCCCAGCAGCTGCTAGGGCTTTCCTGAAATTCCCCAACCAGGGCTGGCTAGCCATGAGCAACAAGGCTCTTGTCTTACTATGCCAAAACTCGTTACCAAGTCCAAGCTTGTACTACTTGACAGGCCAATAAATCTAGAGATGAGTTGGCGCAAGAAGTTGCGACTATTCAGAAAGTCAACAGTCTAAGAAAATGGCAGACTTGTGTCCCAAAGAACCTTGCCTGAGTTAGAATCCAGGTTTCTTTCACCCTAAAAGGAGGAGGAATAAAGTCAAGCATTTCCTGGTTTCTGTCAGCCTCCAGAGGGGATGTTAATTTCTTCCTGCCTGTAGTCAATCACAGGTGAACCTGATCAGGGTGTTTCCTATGAGCTAAGCAAAGGTATTTTAGCTTAATGCTGGTTATCTGGGAGGCAAGCTCCCCAGAGATATGCCATTATGTGTAATTTAAATTTATAGGCCAGCATCCCTTTAGTGATTAGCTCGTAACAGAATACAAAATTTCGTCCCTGTTATATAGCCCTCTCCCTAATTTAACAATTGTTAACATTTTGCCCTTTTTCTTTATCACTGTACACAGAAACTTTCTTTTTTATTGAACTATTTCAAAGTAAATTGCAGATATTGATACTCCATCCCTAACAACTTCCATAGCTATCTCCTAAAACTAGACTTTCTCCTACATAACCATGAAATCATTCTCACATTGGAGCGAATTAACATTCATTCCATATGTCATTTAATATATAATTCATATATAAATTTCCCCAATTGCCTCCCCAAAAATGTCTGCTTTATTATTATTATTATTTGGGGGTGGGGTTCAGAATTCAATCAAGGTTTATGACATCTTATTTTGTTGTTGTGTTCTGTTTGAGCCACAACTGCTCTGTCCCTTCCTTTACATTTTTTTAGAAAGCTATTTTATTTTCAAAGCATTAGAGTCAACTGCATTATAGAATGCCCCATGTGATGCTTTCCTTATGCTATTATGTATAAACTGCAAGTCACTTAGATTCTGAATAGATGTGAATTCCAATGTGCTTTCCATTAACATCTTAAGAAGAGAATAAAGATTTTTGTTTGAGGTTTGAATACTCTCTTTAAAACTTCAGCCCCAGCAGCTGCTAGGGCTTTCCTGAAATTCCCCAACCAGGGCTGGCTAGCCATGAGCAACAAGGCTCTTGTCTTACTATGCCAAAACTCGTTACCAAGTCCAAGCTTGTACTACTTGACAGGCCAATAAATCTAGAGATGAGTTGGCGCAAGAAGTTGCGACTATTCAGAAAGTCAACAGTCTAAGAAAATGGCAGACTTGTGTCCCAAAGAACCTTGCCTGAGTTAGAATCCAGGTTTCTTTCACCCTAAAAGGAGGAGGAATAAAGTCAAGCATTTCCTGGTTTCTGTCAGCCTCCAGAGGGGATGTTAATTTCTTCCTGCCTGTAGTCAATCACAGGTGAACCTGATCAGGGTGTTTCCTATGAGCTAAGCAAAGGTATTTTAGCTTAATGCTGGTTATCTGGGAGGCAAGCTCCCCAGAGATATGCCATTATGTGTAATTTAAATTTATAGGCCAGCATCCCTTTAGTGATTAGCTCGTAACAGAATACAAAATTTCGTCCCTGTTATATAGCCCCCTCCTAATTTAACAATTGTTAACATTTTGCCCTTTTTCTTTATCACTGTACACAGAAACTTTCTTTTTTATTGAACTATTTCAAAGTAAATTGCAGATATTGATACTCCATCCCTAACAACTTCCATAGCTATCTCCTAAAACTAGACTTTCTCCTACATAACCATGAAATCATTCTCACATTGGAGCGAATTAACATTCATTCCATATGTCATTTAATATATAATTCATATATAAATTTCCCCAATTGCCTCCCCAAAAATGTCTGCTTTATTATTATTATTATTTGGGGGTGGGGTTCAGAATTCAATCAAGGTTTATGACATCTTATTTTGTTGTTGTGTTCTGTTTGAGCCACAACTGCTCTGTCCCTTCCTTTACATTTTTTTAGAAAGCTATTTTATTTTCAAAGCATTAGAGTCAACTGCATTATAGAATGCCCCATGTGATGCTTTCCTTATGCTATTATGTATAAACTGCAAGTCACTTAGATTCTGAATAGATGTGAATTCCAATGTGCTTTCCATTAACATCTTAAGAAGAGAATAAAGATTTTTGTTTGAGGTTTGAATACTCTCTAAACTTCAGCAAGCAAATTTTGGATGAAGCAGGGAGGAAGCAATTTCCTGATGAGCTTCAAATTCCAAGTAGTTTCCTATCACTACCACCTTCAATAGTTACAGAATACATTGTAGCTGTCAAATCAATGGGGTACTTTTTATTTAAAAAGTTGTTTTATTTTTCTCTTGTCTCCATGTAGTAAGATAAATTCTTTCGAGAGTCAGCCTCTCAAACACATTTATACCTTGACTTATTTTTCTCTAAGATTATTTACGTTTTACCTGTTTGGATTCTTAATCTTGCCTACCTGTTTTCAAACAGAATGAGAACAACCAGTGTTAGAAAACAGAACAGAACTGACGCTACACATACACAGTGCCAGGAATAAAAAGAAAAGAAAAGAAAATTGTGAATATTTCTTTGTTTCATTCTTCCTTGACACAAAATTTAGTTAAATGCTGGATTTAGAGCCTCCAAAGAACACAGCCGTGTAAGTATGTAGTCTGAAGACAAGTTTAGAAGAGAACCCTATTTAACTATAGAGTAATATTAATTTATAAGGTCTTTATAAAGTACTTTTGTTTAATTTTATTATTTTTTTAATATTTACTTATTGACTGCACCAAATACAGCTTAGTTGCAGCTTGCAGGATCTTTAGTTGTGGCATGTGGAATCTCATTTCCTGACCAGAGATTGAACGTGGGCCCCTGTGCTTTGGAGCATGAAGTCTTAGTCACCGGACCACCAGGGAGGCCCCTACAAAGTACTTTCACATGTACAAGACTTGATCTTTACAACTATCTTAAGGTGGAGGGCTTCCCCAGTGGCTCAGGGGTAAAGAATCCACCTGCAATGCAGGACACACAGGTTCAACCCCTGGGTTGGGAAGATCCCCTGGAAGAGGAAATGGCAACCCACTCCAGGATTTTTGCCTGGAAAATTCTATGGACAGAAGAGCCTGGAGGGCTACAGTCCATGGGGTCACAAAGAGTTGGACGTGACTGAACACATAGACACAAGGTAGTTAAAGGTGCTGAAATCTCTCCTTTTCATATGTGAAAATTGAGGCTCAAATCACTGAAGAGTCACTGGCAGAGATGGGGTTGATTTGTGCTTTCCATTAACATCTTAAGAAGAGAATAAAGATTTTTGTTTGAGGTTTGAATACTCTCTAAACTTCAGCAAGCAAATTTTGGATGAAGCAGGGAGGAAGCAATTTCCTGATGAGCTTCAAATTCCAAGTAGTTTCCTATCACTACCACCTCCACTAGTCACAGAATCCATTGTACCTGTCAAATCAATGGGGTACTTTTATTTAAAAGTTGTTTTCTTTTTCTCTTGTCTCCATGTAGTAAGATAAATTCTTTCGAGAGTCAGCCTCTCAAACACATTTATACCTTGACTTATTTTTCTCTAAGATTATTTACGTTTTACCTGTTTGGATTCTTAATCTTGCCTACCTGTTTTCAAACAGAATGAGAACAACCAGTGTTAGAAAACAGAACAGAACTGACGCTACACATACACAGTGCCAGGAATAAAAAGAAAAGAAAAGAAAATTGTGAATATTTCTTTGTTTCATTCTTCCTTGACACAAAATTTAGTTAAATGCTGGATTTAGAGCCTCCAAAGAACACAGCCGTGTAAGTATGTAGTCTGAAGACAAGTTTAGAAGAGAACCCTATTTAACTATAGAGTAATATTAATTTATAAGGTCTTTATAAAGTACTTTTGTTTAATTTTATTATTTTTTTAATATTTACTTATTGACTGCACCAAATACAGCTTAGTTGCAGCTTGCAGGATCTTTAGTTGTGGCATGTGGAATCTCATTTCCTGACCAGAGATTGAACGTGGGCCCCTGTGCTTTGGAGCATGAAGTCTTAGTCACCGGACCACCAGGGAGGCCCCTACAAAGTACTTTCACATGTACAAGACTTGATCTTTACAACTATCTTAAGGTGGAGGGCTTCCCCAGTGGCTCAGGGGTAAAGAATCCACCTGCAATGCAGGACACACAGGTTCAACCCCTGGGTTGGGAAGATCCCCTGGAAGAGGAAATGGCAACCCACTCCAGGATTTTTGCCTGGAAAATTCTATGGACAGAAGAGCCTGGAGGGCTACAGTCCATGGGGTCACAAAGAGTTGGACGTGACTGAACACATAGACACAAGGTAGTTAAAGGTGCTGAAATCTCTCCTTTTCATATGTGAAAATTGAGGCTCAAATATATGTCCACGATTGACCAGGATCTCACGAATACAACTGGCAGAGATGGGGTTTCAATCTGGCTATGGACTGAATGCCCACGGTGTACTGTGGGAATCTCATTTGACTGAATTTACCTCCTCAGTCAAAAATTCACGTGTTTATCTTAGGGATGCTTAAGCTTCTTGCCATCAACAACAGTTTGGTACTTTCTTCTGTGGGAGTTGTTGTTAAACAATAAGCTTCTTTGACTTTTGGAGAGACTCTGACACCATGGAAATCTGGGGACATTACGACTTCAGGGAATAACCACTCAACATAAAGTGTTCCAATATCAATTAGAATCACTCTCTGGTTTAGACAGATTTCAAAAGAGCATCAGTCCAGTTTGCACATCTCTCAATGAAGACTCAGTGCGGTATGTAATATTTCCTTTGTGTGTGTTCACTTAGGTGTGTCCAACTCATTGTGACCCTTTGGACTATAGTCCACCAGGCTCCTCTGTTCTTGAGATTTTTCAGGCAAGAATACTGGAGTCAGTTGCCATTTCCTCTTCTAGGGAAGCTTCCTGATCCAGGGACTGAACCTGTGTCTTCCATGACTCCTGAAGCGCAGGCAGATTCTTTACCACTGAGCCATCAGGGAAATCCATTGGTATGTAATAATATTCACTGGTTTTGTTTTTGCAGCATGGCTTGCTGTATCTCAACCAGTTCAGTTCCCAAACAGGAACTGAACTTGGGCCACAGAAGCAGGAAAAGCACTGAGTTCTAACCACTAGAGCACCAGGGAACTCCAAATATTCACTGTCGAGAGTTTGGTTTTTGCTTTTGCTTTGGCAGTGATCATCAAACCTATAAGATGAAGGTCTGGAGGAACCAATCATTATAGTTCTTTTTGTTCCACCATGGGTTTGCCTAATTTATTTATTTTACTGATTATAGGGAAGTTGATATGTCAGAAATATCAGAGTCACTACTGGTTATGAGTAAATGATAATATGAAAACTATAATGCAGCTTCATTATGGATTCAAATTCTTCTTTAGCGAAATAATAATAGTAGTATATGTGTGTCTGTGTGTATGTTTGTGCCATGCATACATATAAACACATATATACACACATATACAAAATAATTTATATACGTACATACACACAAATATATTTGTTTTATTTTTTGGTATGTTTTTACTCCAGTTTCATTTAGTATCTTTGACCTTTTGATCATATTAAATTCTTTGTATATTTGAAATCTCAAAAATAACTCCAACTAAATGGCAAGTGACATAACTGCTTTAAGGTGAAAAATAATGTCTTAACATTCATTAACGACATACACACAAGAAAGTTTCATAAATTGCCATTTTCTGGGCTTCCCTGGTGTTCCAGTGGGTAGGGACACCACCTTGCAGTGCAAGGGGTGCTGGTTTGATCCCTGGCCTGGGAAGATCCCACATGCTGCTGAGAGGCTGGACCGATGTGTCCACCTACTGAGCCAGAGCTCTAGAGCACATGCGCCCAGAGCCAGTGCTCTGCAATGGAGAGAGGCCACTGCTATGGGAGGCCCACTCAGGCCAAAGAACAAAGATGGATGAAAATAAATAAATGAAAGACCAATAGAAATGGGGAAAAAAAAGAGAAAACCTTAAAAAAATATTTTTAAAAAATTGCCATTTTTTGTTTTTAATTTCTTTAAGATGTATTTCATTGCATTTATGAATAGGAATAGAGTATATATACATAGAACCAACACTGAGGATGGCTGTTTGCTTTCTGAGGTGCTTGCAAATGATGAGTTCTTATATTTTCTAGCTTGATCACACCCCCTTGCCTAATAACTTCATTTAATTTGCAATAGCTCTGAAAACTGATCTCTGAATCTGTTTGGCATGATTAAGTCAGTTCTAGAGAATTTGAAACTGTATTTTAAGGAGTCAACTTGCCTTAATGCCCACAGGTTCTCAGCTCCCAAGGGCAGAGAAGAGTTTCTCCTCTTTGCACATGTAACACAGGACCTGTCGAGAGCAGGTACTCAGCAAGTGCTTTCTGAACAGCACTGTCATCATTTGCCTAATGGAAAATGAGAAGAAAGGCATTTCTTTATTGAAGCGACTGCCTCCAAAGAAACTCAGTCTTACATGGATTACTTCCAGAGGCAGACCAGTACACTTCTGTGGATCCACTTTCTGACTGGTCACTTGGTAGCAGGTGGTCTCACCCATAGGCTCAAACCCATCTTTATCTTCCAATAACTTGAGCCAAGTTCTTTCCTCTTTCGTTATGTGAGAAACAGGCCCATGTCTAGTACTATTGGATCAAAGGATGATATTCAAAACATTGATACTTTAAAAGTTTAATGAAATGCTAATCAGAGTTGATTTGTGGTGATTTGCTTTCTATGACTCTTCTTTAAACATGGATGGCAATTTCTTAGAAAGAGCATGACAGCACTCTTTAGTAACCAACTTTTTTTTTTAACAAACACAATTCTTAAAGCTATTTTGAGGTTTTAAAAATTGCTGGTTGAGTTTTAAAAATTATATTTCAGTGTTTGATTGGAGAGATGGTTTGCTTTCCTCCTAAATTTTTTTTATATTTTGGCCTCTTTTAAAATTGCTTTTATTTATTTATTTTCATCCATCTGTATTCTTTGGCCTGTGTGGGCCTCCCTTTGCAGTGACTCCTCTAGTTGCAAAGGACCAGTTCTGGGCGCATGAGCTCCAGAGCGGTGGTCGTAATTGGACACACTGGTCCAGCTGCTCCACGGCCTATGGGATCTTCCTGGGCCAGGGATCAAAACAGTACCCCTTGTACTGCTTTACCCACTGGATCACCAGGGAACCCCTCTCCTAAATTTTATTCCTGAAAATGTGAGTTGATTTTTTTAATTGCTATTGACACTTCTTAATAGCAGTCCTAGGAAAGATGGTTAAACCTAGTCAGATTGGACAAGTATTTAATTTTCCCTCATGGTAACTGGTAATTATAAATATGAGGAGAATTTCCATGGCTGTATCATGGCTACCTAGTGATGCAGAATTAGTAAGACATATGATTATAAAAGTGTGACTTGTTACACATTAAATAGCATCTCCTTCCAACAGATCATTTTTAGAATAACCACTGTACTCCAAGCCTGGAAGAACTTCCTTGTCTCTAAAGAAAATGTGAAGTCCCGGTCCTGTCCAGGAAGCACACAAGAAGACCCTTAAATCAACTCCTCATTAAACATCTCCCTTAAAAGTCTGTAAAATCACTGAAGTCACATTCTCACAAAAAAGTAAAGTCTGAGTTTAGAGAATGAATATCAAATACATGCACAAAAGCTTCCATTTCACCCATTTATGAATGACTCTAGAGGAAGATAGGAGAGAAAACCACCAACTACAAACACAGTCTCTGTGGCACCTCAGTAGGAGCAGGGAAGGAGGAAATAAATAGTTCATAGGGTAAATCCTCTGTCCCATAGCTCAATCACTTAACAATGGAAAAGTTGATTTGTGGTGATTTGCTTTCTATGACTCTTCTTTAAACATGGATGGCAATTTCTTAGAAAGAGCATGACAGCACTCTTTAGTAACCAACTTTTTTTTTTAACAAACACAATTCTTAAAGCTATTTTGAGGTTTTAAAAATTGCTGGTTGAGTTTTAAAAATTATATTTCAGTGTTTGATTGGAGAGATGGTTTGCTTTCCTCCTAAATTTTTTTTATATTTTGGCCTCTTTTAAAATTGCTTTTATTTATTTATTTTCATCCATCTGTATTCTTTGGCCTGTGTGGGCCTCCCTTTGCAGTGACTCCTCTAGTTGCAAAGGACCAGTTCTGGGCGCATGAGCTCCAGAGCGGTGGTCGTAATTGGACACACTGGTCCAGCTGCTCCACGGCCTATGGGATCTTCCTGGGCCAGGGATCAAAACAGTACCCTTGTACTGCTTTACCCACTGGATCACCAGGAACCCCTCTCCTAAATTTTATTCCTGAAAATGTGAGTTGATTTTTTTAATTGCTATTGACACTTCTTAATAGCAGTCCTAGGAAAGATGGTTAAACCTAGTCAGATTGGACAAGTATTTAATTTTCCCTCATGGTAACTGGTAATTATAAATATGAGGAGAATTTCCATGGCTGTATCATGGCTACCTAGTGATGCAGAATTAGTAAGACATATGATTATAAAAGTGTGACTTGTTACACATTAAATAGCATCTCCTTCCAACAGATCATTTTTAGAATAACCACTGTACTCCAAGCCTGGAAGAACTTCCTTGTCTCTAAAGAAAATGTGAAGTCCCGGTCCTGTCCAGGAAGCACACAAGAAGACCCTTAAATCAACTCCTCATTAAACATCTCCCTTAAAAGTCTGTAAAATCACTGAAGTCACATTCTCACAAAAAAGTAAAGTCTGAGTTTAGAGAATGAATATCAAATACATGCACAAAAGCTTCCATTTCACCCATTTATGAATGACTCTAGAGGAAGATAGGAGAGAAAACCACCAACTACAAACACAGTCTCTGTGGCACCTCAGTAGGAGCAGGGAAGGAGGAAATAAATAGTTCATAGGGTAAATCCTCTGTCCCATAGCTCAATCATAGACCCCACAGTGTCACAAGGCAGTTAAAGGTCCAGATAGCTTTTCAGATAGCTTCCTGAGTGTTGGAGTGTTCTTCAGAGTTTCTTATCTTGCTCCTTCCAAACGCCAACATGATTGCTTTCAGTGTCCTCAGCCTGAAGTCAGCCATCCTGCAATACGAATCAGAACCTGTTGTACCACCGGATTGCTCTAAACAAAATAATACCATCCCTAGAAAGCAATTTATCAGATCATTTCAAGGGAATATCACAAATGATCAGTATCTTGTACTGTCAAGATTCAGAGGGAATTAAAAGATCAGATAGTCCCCCCAGCAAAGGGTGTAAATGCTCTGAAATTAGATTGTACTAGTGGTTGTGCAACTCTGTGAATATCCTAAAACCCACTGAATGATACACTTTAGAAGGGGAAAATTTATAGTATACAAATTAGATTTCAATAAAGCTGTTTTAAAAGTTGGTATATACGAAAGGAAACAATGGTTCAGCAGGCACTTACAATAAACTTCCTACTGAAGATCATGTGTGGCATCCTTACTAACTGTCTTCAATGAGGGAGAAACTAGAGGAATTTTGGTTAAAGGTCATTGATGTGTTTCTCGCCATAGGAAACTATGGAGACTGTGTGCTTACATCTGATGAAAAGACAGGAAGGTGGAGGACCTGCCCTAAGAATAAAGAGCACCTGCTTCTGAGAAAGATCCGGTATGGGCTATGTAAAAGTGAATCACTGAAGTCACATTCTCACAGAAAAGTAAAGTCTTCCTTGTCTCTAAAGAAAATGTGAAGTCCCGGTCCTGTCCAGGAAGCACACAAGAAGACCCTTAAATCAACTCCTCATTAAACATCTCCCTTAAAAGTCTGTAAAATCACTGAAGTCACATTCTCACAAAAAAGTAAAGTCTGAGTTTAGAGAATGAATATCAAATACATGCACAAAAGCTTCCATTTCACCCATTTATGAATGACTCTAGAGGAAGATAGGAGAGAAAACCACCAACTACAAACACAGTCTCTGTGGCACCTCAGTAGGAGCAGGGAAGGAGGAAATAAATAGTTCATAGGGTAAATCCTCTGTCCCATAGCTCAATCATAGACCCCACAGTGTCACAAGGCAGTTAAAGGTCCAGATAGCTTTTCAGATAGCTTCCTGAGTGTTGGAGTGTTCTTCAGAGTTTCTTATCTTGCTCCTTCCAAACGCCAACATGATTGCTTTCAGTGTCCTCAGCCTGAAGTCAGCCATCCTGCAATACGAATCAGAACCTGTTGTACCACCGGATTGCTCTAAACAAAATAATACCATCCCTAGAAAGCAATTTATCAGATCATTTCAAGGGAATATCACAAATGATCAGTATCTTGTACTGTCAAGATTCAGAGGGAATTAAAAGATCAGATAGTCCCCCCAGCAAAGGGTGTAAATGCTCTGAAATTAGATTGTACTAGTGGTTGTGCAACTCTGTGAATATCCTAAAACCCACTGAATGATACACTTTAGAAGGGGAAAATTTATAGTATACAAATTAGATTTCAATAAAGCTGTTTTAAAAGTTGGTATATACGAAAGGAAACAATGGTTCAGCAGGCACTTACAATAAACTTCCTACTGAAGATCATGTGTGGCATCCTTACTAACTGTCTTCAATGAGGGAGAAACTAGAGGAATTTTGGTTAAAGGTCATTGATGTGTTTCTCGCCATAGGAAACTATGGAGACTGTGTGCTTAGATCTGATGAAAAAGACAGGAAGGTGGAGGACCTGCCCTAAGAATAAAGAGCACCTGCTTGATCCAGTAGGATCTCTGCCTAACCTAAGAATCTGATATGGGCTTCCCCTGGTGGTCCAGTGGGTAAGGACACCGCCTTGCAGTGCAAGGGGCGCCGGTTTGAGCCCTGGCCTGGGAAGATCCCACGTGCCGCGGAGCGGCTGGACTGATGTGTCCAATCACCGAGCCGGAGCTCTGGCGCGCATGCACCCAGAGCCGGCGCTCTGCGACAGCAGAGGCCACCACGATGGGAGGCCCACAGGAGCCAAAGAACAAAGACGGATGAAAATAGAGAAATGAAAGACCAATAGACGTGGCCTGCCCACTCCCCTCCCTCCCCAACCCAACCCCCGTCCAAAGTAAATAAATGAATAAATCTTTAAAAAAAAAAAAAAATCTGATAGTGAGAATGATTCAATAGGGAGGCAATGGTTGCCTTCCATGACACTGCTTTAAAGGTTAGGAATATGACTAAATTCCCCAAATCCGCTTCTTAATACACTATAGACTATTGACAAATAAATGCATCTAAATCCATCTTGAATCAACTTATATTTTTCAGCTTTTTC
Source organism: Tragulus kanchil (assembly GCA_022376925.1). Classification (NCBI taxonomy): domain Eukaryota; kingdom Metazoa; phylum Chordata; class Mammalia; order Artiodactyla; family Tragulidae; genus Tragulus; species Tragulus kanchil. Next base: position 150,142,955 of record JAIOJX010000029.1, read on the forward strand.
TAACATATTCCATACACTTCCCAATTTGCTTTGAATGATTTTAGCATAATTTTTATGTACAGCCAAAGGGTCTCATAGGATCCCGAGGCCTCTACATATCTGATATTCACCACCCTTCCCCCCATGATGCTGTCAAACTCCCCACTCCCCTCTTTAAGTAGAGGCAAGAATTTCCAGCTCTCCTCTGTCTACAAGTCTTTTCTTCCACTGCCTCCTCTGAGTCTGCTCTGATTCCAACTGAAAACCAATCTAATGGGTATCTTTGTCCACTGGCCATCCTCTGATGAAATTTTTCAATGAAGCTGTTTTAAAAGTTGGTATATACGAAAGGAAACAATGGTTCAGCAGGCACTTACAATAAACTTCCTACTGAAGATCATGTGTGGCATCCTTACTAACTGTCTTCAATGAGGGAGAAACTAGAGGAATTTTGGTTAAAGGTCATTGATGTGTTTCTCGCCATAGGAAACTATGGAGACTGTGTGCTTAGATCTGATGAAAAAGACAGGAAGGTGGAGGACCTGCCCTAAGAATAAAGAGCACCTGCTTGATCCAGTAGGATCTCTGCCTAACCTAAGAATCTGATATGGGCTTCCCCTGGTGGTCCAGTGGGTAAGGACACCGCCTTGCAGTGCAAGGGGCGCCGGTTTGAGCCCTGGCCTGGGAAGATCCCACGTGCCGCGGAGCGGCTGGACTGATGTGTCCAATCACCGAGCCGGAGCTCTGGCGCGCATGCACCCAGAGCCGGCGCTCTGCGACAGCAGAGGCCACCACGATGGGAGGCCCACAGGAGCCAAAGAACAAAGACGGATGAAAATAGAGAAATGAAAGACCAATAGACGTGGCCTGCCCACTCCCCTCCCTCCCCAACCCAACCCCCGTCCAAAGTAAATAAATGAATAAATCTTTAAAAAAAAAAAAAAATCTGATAGTGAGAATGATTCAATAGGGAGGCAATGGTTGCCTTCCATGACACTGCTTTAAAGGTTAGGAATATGACTAAATTCCCCAAATCCGCTTCTTAATACACTATAGACTATTGACAAATAAATGCATCTAAATCCATCTTGAATCAACTTATATTTTTCAGCTTTTTCTAACATATTCCATACACTTCCCAATTTGCTTTGAATGATTTTAGCATAATTTTTATGTACAGCCAAAGGGTCTCATAGGATCCCGAGGCCTCTACATATCTGATATTCACCACCCTTCCCCCCATGATGCTGTCAAACTCCCCACTCCCCTTTTTAAGTAGAGGCAAGAATTTCCAGCTCTCCTCTGTCTACAAGTCTTTTTCTTCCACTGCCTCCTCTGAGTCTGCGCTCTGATTCCAACTGAAAAACCAATCTAATGGGTATAGCAGACTTGTATATTGGATACACACTAGGGTCCTTGGACATCACATCAGTACACAGACATGGAAATTTTCACTGAGTTTTAGAACCCATGTGGTTCAAGATGTTTTTTTATAAAGTTTTTTTTTTTAAGATTTCTTTTTTTTTGATGAAGACCATTTGCAAAGTCTTTATTGAACCTTTTTAAAAAAATGTTTGCCTGTTTCGTTGGTTTTTTATTTATGTATTTATTTTCATCCATGTTTATTCTCTGGCCTGTGTGGGTCCCCATTGCAGTGGCCTCTCTCCATTGCAGAGCACCAGCTCTGGGCACATGTGCTCCAAAGCACTGACTCACAACTGGACACACTGGTCCAGCCACTCCACAGCACGTGGGATCTTCCCAGGCCAGGGATCGAACTGGTGCCCCTTGCACTGCAAGTGGTGTCCTTACCCACTAGACCACCAGGGAAGCCCAGCCCTGAATTTTTTATAATACTGCTTCTGTTTTGTTTTTTGTTCATGGGGCATGTGGGATCTTAGCTCCCTGATCAGAGATCAAATCCACATACCCTGCATTGGAAGATGAAATTCTAACCACTGGATCATCAGGAAGTCACCTGGTTCAGTTTTATACATAATAAAACTGAGGTCCGAGAAGAGACCATTTGTCCAGAGTCCCATAACTAGCCAACAACAAGACTAAATGTGATATATCTTTTAAAAAATGTGATCAACCATTCTGCTTTCAAAACTACCAGAATGCTTTGTGGATTCCCTATAACACCAGCCCCAGTGCCTTTTAGCCTCACTCTTCTGACTTTATTGTGGTTTGACCAGCACTGACCTCACCATCCTGTCTGGACTCATCCGTGTCTGCTTCATCCTGGTCAGGTTCGAATGTGGTGCCTCGGTCAACAACATCCACACCCGCCTGCACCCTGGGCTTCTCATTTTCCCACTTGGCAAAGCCTTTGTCTTTTGCTGCTTTGTCATGGAACTTGTACTTCATTTTGGGGAAGGTGTGGGACCCCGAGTCCCCCCAGCTATCATCTGACCACACAGGCTCAGTCTGGGTGGCCTGGCTGGTGGTGGCCCGCTGCAGTCGCACAGAGATCTTGCGAGAGGAGCCTGTGACCAGTGTGATGGCTCTGCTGTCCAGGTCTCGGTGTCCAGTGGCAACTCCAGGGAACTCAAACACCTCATCCTGCACTGGAAGGGGAAAAGTTACTGTGATTATTGTGACTTTTGACATTCATAGCAAACCATCAAAGTGGGTGCAAACAAGAGTCTGACTGGAAAGGCCCTGGAGAAGTAGAGCAGAGGTAGAGTGAAATTGGTCTCAGGCAAAGTGCATGTAATTGAGACGTGGAAGCAGAGAGCAGCATGCGGGGTTCAAGGGTTTTTAGCTACTGCTGCTCACCCTTAAGACCTGTGTGTTGATAAAAACTCTGACAAGTTTTAGATCCAGAACCCAACAAGGTGCAGGCATGGAAGGTGAACAGAGAGAAATCATAAAAGGAAAAAAAGTCGAGGCAATTACCTGGAGGCAATGAGGGACTTCCAGGCAGTGACCCGTGACTACTGCCCAAAGAGGGTACCCGGGCAAATCTCCTGCAAGCTAGAACCAGGAGGTCTTTGCACTGTTTGTGACAGTTGGCCCCACAGTCTGAAACAACCCAAAACATAGGGGATTAGTGTGAACCTTGTATGCTGGGTGCTGACCAGGTTTCCAGGGTCGACTTTGGGCTGTCAGGCCTTCCCTTCCCCACTCTTGTTTCTGTAGTAGAAACTTGAGGTCCATAGGGTCTGTCTAGGGGAGTAAAAGGGTCAGCAGGACTCTCTTCCCTTCCTAGGATTCCTAAAGTTCTCTCATTTCTTCAGCTTCTGCCTCTACCCAGTTCATTAAAGTGATGGGGAGCAACAAGCAAGGGCTGCCTGAGTGAGGAGTTGCCTTTGCGCCAAAATAAATATAAATTACGTGGGGCTGGGGTTCTTCTCCAGATCAAGGTCCATTCCCCACATAGAAGCTTCCTGAGCCAGAACAAGGGCAAGAAGCCTCAGCATCTACTCTCTCCCAGGACCTCTCATTTTTCACAGCAAGGCATGCCTCCATTCTGTGTCTGTCTGCATTTTCTGTCTGTCTTCATTTGCCAAAATCTTTTCCAGGGGAAGTGATTATATCTTTTGATTCCTTTCTTGGCATAGAAACAGAAGACAAGGTAAACCTCTGCTCAATAAACATGTGCCAGATTTGACCATGCCTTTGAAACAGCATGCATATGACCATTTCCTAAGACCTTCCCATTAGATACTTCAGTTAAGACTTTGGTGAGACATTAATTGCTGCTTGGGGTAGAAATTTTGGCCACTTTGGAAGACAGTCACACAATTATTTCCTATGATGAGAGTTCTATGTTCCTCTTAGACTCACTGAACAGATATGATCATTTTAAAGCATGTATTTCTCTTTCACCATCAAACAGGACCTTTCTCATTATTTCTAAAACCATTTTCTCCTAAACCACCGATACCCCAACCTTTTGGGCCCTAACCTTTTGGCCCCCTTTTTTTTTTAATGGAAGACAGTTTCTCCTCAGATCATGGGTAGGGGAGATAGTTTTAAGATGATTCAAGTGTGTTATATTTATTGTGCACTCTATTCCTAATCTAGCTGCTGATCTGACAGCAGGACTGGTCCACAGCCTGGAGATTGGGGACCCCTGCCCTAAGTGGTTTAGTTTCAAACAGTTTTGTAATGACATCCTGGAAAGATCAGATTCTAATGATGTGTTTGGTTTGTCTTAATTAGACTTTTCACTCCATGTATCTTTAAGAGAAAATAATATACGAGCAGAGATTCTAGGCTTTAATTGATTTTCATCCCCATAAAATTGAATTTGTATATCTGTATGTGTGTGTGTGTGTGTGTCTAAGGTATAAAGAGCAGAAACCAGTATCTTTGCTGCTTGAAAGAAATAATTCAGACTAAGAAAACTGCTTCAGAGAATTAAAAGGAAGGATTTTTTTCCTTTTTTTTTTTTTTTTCAGAGCACTTAAGGATGACTCCCTTTGAGGTTTTAAGGAAGCTTCCTGCTCATGTGAAATGAGGGCCAAATACTGAAAGACAGCTAGAGAAAAAAGGCATCGAAGGGTATGTTATTAATCTGAAGGCCTTCTGTGATTAAGATATTTCCTTTTGTGGTGCTATTATATTTTTCAAGAGTATGATCAGATTCTTAAAAGAACCAGTATGAACAGTTTGCATAAGATATCCAGCAGATTCTGAACATCAAATATGGGTAATAATCATTTAATCTTCAAGTAACAACACATTTGCACTTATGACAAATATTATTTATTCAATTACTACACATTTCAGTTAAATTGGTAAAGTATATGAACAAATTCATTGAAAGGGGCAAACATGTCTCCTTTTTTCTCATCCTCATCTGTGATTTAGTAGAGAAAGGACTAGCTAGGTGACAGTAGAAAGAGATGGATATACTTTACAGAAATGAGCATGGGTTCTTTTTTTTCCCTTGAAGGACAAAGCTCTTACATACTGTATTTCCATTAGATTTGCCCTCCTCAGAATTCCCACCTTAAATGTGTGCTGATGATGTATGCAAGACATCTTAGAGATGGGGGTTACACATATGTGGGATGATAAGTGTGGTTTGCTTGTGATAAAATTTCAGCCTGGGTTCTCCATAATGTCAGGGAGTCATTTCCTGGACACATTACCTCTTCAGTTTCCAGTAGCCCCATTGTCCCAAGTTCTCCCTGATGCCACAAGCTTTAAAGCTTCCATCAGACAAATACAACTCCCGCCCCAAATGCCATGTTGAAAAATTTTAATAAAATAATATTCATTTACCTTTGCATTTGTATCCTTGTTTGATGATGCCCCAGAGCTATAACAAAAATACAGAGAAATGTCAGGGAATCTGAAGAGAAATCTGGAAAGAAAGCAAGGCCACAGAGAAGGAAGTCCTGGGAAGCGTGATGAGTGCTTGAGCACAAACAGGATATAGCTGCTCCTGACACCCTTCCTGTAAGATAGAATTTCCAGTCCACTCCAGCTGGGGCAATAACAGGATTTTTGCTTCCCTTTCCTTTCTGGGAGCCAAACGGGAGTTGGGATGGGAAGCTGATGTTGGTGAATTTGTCAGACTCGGGTGTAATGCACTCTCAGCAAAATTCACAGAGAAAGTTTGTCACTCTGCCTTTGGAAACCTCTAGATTCCTCTGTTTTCTTTTCTCTTTGTAAAGTTAGACTATAGTTGCTTTACAATGTTATGCTTATTTCTGTTGTACAACAAAGTGAATCAGCTATATGTATACATGTATCCCCTTCCCCCTGAGCGTTCCTCCTACACCTACCCCTCCTCCCATCCATCTAGGTCCCCACAAAGCACCAGACTGAGTTACCCACATTACACTATAGGTTCCCACTGCTATATGTTTTACACATGGCGGGGCGCACACATCAATTCCCAATCCTCCAGTTCAACTGCTTCGGCATCTGGTGCTAGTGGTAAAAAACCTGCCTGCCAATGCAGGAGACATTAAGGGAAGCAGGCTGGATCCCTGCCTCAGGAAGATCCCTTGGAGAAGGAAATGGCAGCCCACTCTAGTATTCTTGCCTGGAGAATCCCTTGGACAGAGGAGCCTGGCAGGCTATAATCCATAGGGTTGCAAAGAATTGGACATGACTGAAGCGACTTAGCACACACAGTTTAGTAGGAAACCATCCTACTAAAGCATTTGGCTTTTGCTTGGGTATTTTCTGAGAAGCGTGTTTACCTTGATAGGACACAAAAGAGGAAAAGATCTTACATCTATTCATGTAATTATTTGCTGCATTTTCTCACTGTTTGGCCTGTACCAGAGCTGTGGGAGGTGAAGAAAAGTCTCTGATTCACCAGCCAAGTAAGAAGTATGATGTAGGAAGTGACCAGTGCCTTAAGAGAGAAGTGAAGGCCTACAGTTCAACAAGGAAGTGTTCATCCAGGCAGTTCAGAATCATCACTCTGGTTGATAGTAACCTCATGAACTTCTGCCACACTGTAATCCATGAAGAAGAGGACTTCCCATGTTCTTTCTCAGGCCTCCCACAGCACTTGCATATGGGAACCAGGGACTTTAGGAGTATGGAGTATGGATAAATTAAATGGGTTTAGCTCTAAAGTTGAAGAAGCTCCATTCCTAACCTTCCAGTGGTTAGGCTGAGTGGCTGATATCTACCTAATAAATTATTTTGAAATAAACAGGGCTGATGGGCCTACTGGCTCTGACGGGGGTGTTGTGCACAATGTGTTATAGGAAAACAATACCCTGCGGGTGAACCTTATGGCCCTAGGAGAAGATTAAGCAGCTGCTGACGTGAAGTGATTCAAGGCATTAGGAAGGTTGCTCCTAACTCTCTTTCTGACAAGGAAATTCCACCAGTGGAGAGTGATTCTTTTGAGCCTTAAAAGTTATTTGGTCCTTCAGAAAACATTATTAAGAGGCAAATGTCTCTTGGGACAGGACAACATTTTGCTTTGGAGACAGGAAGGATTATTAAGACAACTAACTGGAAGCAAGGCCTCTGGTGTCTCAGATGACTGGAAGAGGGATGGGGAGGAGACAGTGCAGAAAAGGAAGTGGGTGGGTAAGCCAATCACATCCATCAGATCTGTAAGGATCTTTATGATAATCTAGGTTTTTTTCCCTTTTACAAAAGCTGAGTGTCATGATACAGGAAGTTAGATATTTTACAAGGTCCCACATCTGGGAAACTGTGGATATGAGAAATTGATTCCTCATAGACCCTTGATCATAGTAATAACAAAAATAACAATGACAGCTAATGTCTAATGAACTCTTGCTATGTGAAAAGCACATTTTTAAGCTATGTGTAGCAACTCATGTAATGCTTATAATATTCTTATGAGACAGATAATAATTTTCTCATGTTTACAGATGAGGAGACTGAACTACAGATGGTGAAGTCACTTGCTAATCGTAGCTAGTGAGTAGGAAAAGAAGAATGCAAAGAATGTGTCACTTGAGGAAAGACAGGAAGCCATTGCTCCTGGGTGTCTGGCATGTGATCAGAGAAAAAGCCGGTGATCTAGGAGAAGAAAGGATAAGGTTTAAGAAGGATCTGAATCTCTGGTTGTCACATGTTATGAGCATAGCTATAGAAACTGCTGAAAAAGATAAAGTCAAGCATGAGTCCCATGAGGAGGCCAAGTCAGAGCATTGCTTGCCAATGCTTTCTTAAGAACCAGAAGACAACATGAGGCAGGAAGAGGCTCTGTATCAGCATGCCAGTCACAGACAGGAGAGGGTACTTCCTACAGCCCTTTGTGAGATCTCAGACTGTGGTAGGATTTGGAGTGATGGGTTGTGGTGGAAGGAGCACTGGACTGGGAATCAGGGGATCTGAATATGAGTCATGATTCTGCTGTTAAGGACCCATGTGACCTTAGGGAAGTCACTTAACTTCTCCAGAAATCAAAGTAAGGGAATTAGCAAAACTCCTTCAGCTCTGAAATTCTATTCTGAAACCAATATATCTTAAACAATGTCTGTTTGCCTTTCTTACCCTCAAAATGGAATTTATTTCAAAAGCATGTGGTCCGGGCGCTAAAAATTGTTCTTTCTAATCCCCTACAGTTCCTTCCAATGACCCATCTAGAGCATGGTATTTTATAAATTCCCTTGAAAACCAATGAGTTTCCTTTTTTAAAAAAATTTGTGTGCATAAACATCAAATTGTAGCAATGAAATTAAATGTATTTTGAAAAGTTAAAAAAAAAGTAGTACAATTTTAGGTTTTTTCCCTTTTACAAAAGCTGAGTGTCATGATACAGGAAGTTAGATATTTTACAAGGTCCCACATCTGGGAAACTGTGGATATGAGAAATTGATTCCTCATAGACCCTTGATCATAGTAATAACAAAAATAACAATGACAGCTAATGTCTAATGAACTCTTGCTATGTGAAAAGCACATTTTTAAGCTATGTGTAGCAACTCATGTAATGCTTATAATATTCTTATGAGACAGATAATAATTTTCTCATGTTTACAGATGAGGAGACTGAACTACAGATGGTGAAGTCACTTGCTAATCGTAGCTAGTGAGTAGGAAAAGAAGAATGCAAAGAATGTGTCACTTGAGGAAAGACAGGAAGCCATTGCTCCTGGGTGTCTGGCATGTGATCAGAGAAAAAGCCGGTGATCTAGGAGAAGAAAGGATAAGGTTTAAGAAGGATCTGAATCTCTGGTTGTCACATGTTATGAGCATAGCTATAGAAACTGCTGAAAAAGATAAAGTCAAGCATGAGTCCCATGAGGAGGCCAAGTCAGAGCATTGCTTGCCAATGCTTTCTTAAGAACCAGAAGACAACATGAGGCAGGAAGAGGCTCTGTATCAGCATGCCAGTCACAGACAGGAGAGGGTACTTCCTACAGCCCTTTGTGAGATCTCAGACTGTGGTAGGATTTGGAGTGATGGGTTGTGGTGGAAGGAGCACTGGACTGGGAATCAGGGGATCTGAATATGAGTCATGATTCTGCTGTTAAGGACCCATGTGACCTTAGGGAAGTCACTTAACTTCTCCAGAAATCAAAGTAAGGGAATTAGCAAAACTCCTTCAGCTCTGAAATTCTATTCTGAAACCAATATATCTTAAACAATGTCTGTTTGCCTTTCTTACCCTCAAAATGGAATTTATTTCAAAAGCATGTGGTCCGGGCGCTAAAAATTGTTCTTTCTAATCCCCTACAGTTCCTTCCAATGACCCATCTAGAGCATGGTATTTTATAAATTCCCTTGAAAACCAATGAGTTTCCTTTTTTAAAAAAATTTGTGTGCATAAACATCAAATTGTAGCAATGAAATTAAATGTATTTTGAAAAGTAAAAGAGCATTAAAACTGTAAATGAATTAATTTCCATTAAACTCCAAAAGTATCATGAACACTAAAAAAAAAGAGAGAGAAGGATTTACTCTGAGCTCTGTGGCATGCAACATATCTGATATCATTTAATCCAGACAACATGGCAGGTAAGTCTTAACCCTCTCTTACAAATAGGAAAATAGAGAGTCAAAGATGATCAGTAACTTGGCCAAGGACATAGAGTTAATAAAGGGCTGAACTGAGATTTAAGCTCGGATTTCTGAACTCTAAGTCTTGAGCTTTCTACTTGATCACAGCTGCATCTAAAACCTACCACCTGCAAATGTGCTGTGATGAGTTGAGGAGGGGAGTGTGAAAGTTCCCAGAAGTCTATCTTGCTGAATCAACAGAACTTGAGCCTCCATAAAAGAGAGACATCCAGAAAGAGCACAGAACAGAGATAAGACCTTGAGATTTGATGAAGACCAACTCTCACACCATGCCAAGGGTCATAAGTCTCAACCTGACTTTTGGCTGACCTGGGACCTGGCCCAAAGATTCCCTTTGGGATCCCCTCTGAAGGAGAGAATTATCCATGGCTTCATCCCACTCAAGCATTTTTCAGGTCTATATACAGGCAAAAGTTCCCATCAGAAGAGAGAAACATGAAAAAGGAGACATATTTGTTTGATGATAAAGTGGTCAGGTGACACAATCTCAGTGCCGAAGCCTGTAGGAGAACCTATCCTTCTCCAGGGTTGGGTGAAGAGAGCTATTAAGCTGGCCTTTGGGAAGGGGTCACTTAACTTCTCCAGAAATCAAAGTAAGGGAATTAGCAAAACTCCTTCAGCTCTGAAATTCTATTCTGAAACCAATATATCTTAAACAATGTCTGTTTGCCTTTCTTACCCTCAAAATGGAATTTATTTCAAAAGCATGTGGTCCGGGCGCTAAAATTGTTCTTTCTAATCCCTACAGTTCCTTCCAATGACCCATCTAGAGCATGGTATTTTATAAATTCCCTTGAAAACCAATGAGTTTCCTTTTTTAAAAAAATTTGTGTGCATAAACATCAAATTGTAGCAATGAAATTAAATGTATTTTGAAAAGTAAAAGAGCATTAAAACTGTAAATGAATTAATTTCCATTAAACTCCAAAAGTATCATGAACACTAAAAAAAAAGAGAGAGAAGGATTTACTCTGAGCTCTGTGGCATGCAACATATCTGATATCATTTAATCCAGACAACATGGCAGGTAAGTCTTAACCCTCTCTTACAAATAGGAAAATAGAGAGTCAAAGATGATCAGTAACTTGGCCAAGGACATAGAGTTAATAAAGGGCTGAACTGAGATTTAAGCTCGGATTTCTGAACTCTAAGTCTTGAGCTTTCTACTTGATCACAGCTGCATCTAAAACCTACCACCTGCAAATGTGCTGTGATGAGTTGAGGAGGGGAGTGTGAAAGTTCCCAGAAGTCTATCTTGCTGAATCAACAGAACTTGAGCCTCCATAAAAGAGAGACATCCAGAAAGAGCACAGAACAGAGATAAGACCTTGAGATTTGATGAAGACCAACTCTCACACCATGCCAAGGGTCATAAGTCTCAACCTGACTTTTGGCTGACCTGGGACCTGGCCCAAAGATTCCCTTTGGGATCCCCTCTGAAGGAGAGAATTATCCATGGCTTCATCCCACTCAAGCATTTTTCAGGTCTATATACAGGCAAAAGTTCCCATCAGAAGAGAGAAACATGAAAAAGGAGACATATTTGTTTGATGATAAAGTGGTCAGGTGACACAATCTCAGTGCCGAAGCCTGTAGGAGAACCTATCCTTCTCCAGGGTTGGGTGAAGAGAGCTATTAAGCTGGCCTTTCCCCTAGACCACAGCAAGTCACATGGGACCATCTTTGATCTAACCACTGCCTGTCATTTACTCATTTTCAGAGGGGTAGTTGAATAAAAACTCCTACCTTCAGCTCCCCAAAGCCAATTACTCAAGAAAGAAAGGGAGCAAGAAGCCACCTGAGCCGCAAGAAGCCGCCAGAGCTGCGGCGTCACGGATGCTTGTATGTGAACTAATATCATGGAACACCATAGCAAACCAGACATAGAGCCTACACCTCCTGACCAATCATCAAACCAAGGATCCTCGGAGTGGAAGCCCTGATTCCAAGACCCCACATTATCAAAGAACATACAACACTAGATATTATTCATCTGTAAACAAGACCTAACACCATCCAAGTCACAAACCACTGAACCCTTCTAGAAGGACAGAAACCCAAAGGAAGGGAGAATTCAACCAAGAAGCCAAGTGGGGGAAAAAGAACTTCACACACACAGACACACACAAAGAAACAAAAATTAACCTAATAATGAAACGTCAGAGAAACACTGCACAAATGAAGGACCAAGCTAGAAAAACACCGCTTCAAATGACAGAGGAGGAGATAGACAAACTATCTGAAAGAAAATTCAGAAAAGCTATACTAATGAGGATGCAAAACACCGAAAACAGAATATTGGAGGAAATTAGTGCATTGAGAAGAGACATGCAAGAAATGAAAAATAAGCAAATGGAGACAACCAACTCAATTGCTGAACTCAAAAATACTATAGAAGGTCTCAACAGTAGAGTATCAGAGGCTGAAGAATGGATAAGTGAACTGGAAGGCAGAATGGTGGAAATAAATGCTGAAGAACACAACAAAACTGAAAGAATTAAAAGAACTGAGAATAGCATCAGAGACCTATGGGGCAATATCAAACGAACCAACATTAGAATTATAGGAGTTCCAGAGGAAGAAGAGGGGAAGAAAGGCTATGAAAAAATTCATGAAGAGGTTATAGTTGAAAACTTCCCAAACATGGGAAAGGAAATAGTCAACCAAGTCCAAGAAGCACAAACAGTTCCATACAGGATAAATCCCAGAAGAAACACACCAAGGCACATTCTAATCAAACTAACACAGACTAAATATAAAGACAGATTACTAAAAGCAGCTAGGAGCAAACAAGTAACATATAAAGCAAACCCCATATGTTTACCTGCAGACCTTTCAACAGAAACCCTGCAGGCCAAAAGAGAATGGCAAGACACATTTAAACGGCTAAAAGAGAATAACCTCCAACCAAGATTTCTCTACCCAGCAAGAATCTCATTCAGAATTGATGGAACACCATAGCAAACCAGACATAGAGCCTACACCTCCTGACCAATCATCAAACCAAGGATCCTCGGATCGGAAGCCCTGATTCCAAGACCCCACATTATCAAAGAACATACAACACTAGATATTATTCATCTGTAAACAAGACCTAACACCATCCAAGTCACAAACCACTGAACCCTTCTAGAAGGACAGAAACCCAAAGGAAGGGAGAATTCAACCAAGAAGCCAAGTGGGGGAAAAAGAACTTCACACACACAGACACACACAAAGAAACAAAAATTAACCTAATAATGAAACGTCAGAGAAACACTGCACAAATGAAGGACCAAGCTAGAAAAACACCGCTTCAAATGACAGAGGAGGAGATAGACAAACTATCTGAAAGAAAATTCAGAAAAGCTATACTAATGAGGATGCAAAACACCGAAAACAGAATATTGGAGGAAATTAGTGCATTGAGAAGAGACATGCAAGAAATGAAAAATAAGCAAATGGAGACAACCAACTCAATTGCTGAACTCAAAAATACTATAGAAGGTCTCAACAGTAGAGTATCAGAGGCTGAAGAATGGATAAGTGAACTGGAAGGCAGAATGGTGGAAATAAATGCTGAAGAACACAACAAAACTGAAAGAATTAAAAGAACTGAGAATAGCATCAGAGACCTATGGGGCAATATCAAACGAACCAACATTAGAATTATAGGAGTTCCAGAGGAAGAAGAGGGGAAGAAAGGCTATGAAAAAATTCATGAAGAGGTTATAGTTGAAAACTTCCCAAACATGGGAAAGGAAATAGTCAACCAAGTCCAAGAAGCACAAACAGTTCCATACAGGATAAATCCCAGAAGAAACACACCAAGGCACATTCTAATCAAACTAACACAGACTAAATATAAAGACAGATTACTAAAAGCAGCTAGGAGCAAACAAGTAACATATAAAGCAAACCCCATATGTTTACCTGCAGACCTTTCAACAGAAACCCTGCAGGCCAAAAGAGAATGGCAAGACACATTTAAACGGCTAAAAGAGAATAACCTCCAACCAAGATTTCTCTACCCAGCAAGAATCTCATTCAGAATTGATGGTGAAGTCAAAAGCTTCACAGACAAGCAAAAACTAAAAGAATTCTGTACCACAAAACCAGCCCTACAACAAGTGTTAAAGGGCCTGATATAGCCAATAAATAGAGTAGGAGAAGCCTTACAAATCAAACCCCAAATTTCTAAGAAGATGACAATAGGAACATTCATATCAATAATTACTTTGAATGTAAATGGATTAAATGCTCCAACCAAATGACACAGGCTGGCTGAATGGATCCAGAAGCAAGACCCATATATGTGCTGTTTACAAGAGACCCACTTCAGAACTAGAGACACTCATAGACTGAAAGTGAAAGGCTGGAAAAAGATATTCCATGCAAATGGAAATCAAAAGAAAGCTGGAGTAGCAATCCTCATATCAGACAAAATAGACTTTAAAGTAAAGAAGATTCTGAGACAAGGCAGGTCACTACATCATGATTAAGGGATCTATCCAAGAGGAAGACATAACAGTCATGAATATCTACGCAACGAACACAGGGGCACCTCAATACATAAGACAGATACTTTCAGACTTAAAAGAAGAAATCAATAATAACACGATAATAGTAGGAGACTTTAACACTCATCTCACACCAATGGATAGATCATCTAAGCAGAAAATTAATAAGGAAACACAAGCCTTAAATGCCACACTAGAAAAGATGGACCTCATCGATATCTATAGGACGTTCCATCCAAAAGCAGAAGAAAACACTTTCTTCTCAAGTGCTCACGGAACATTCTCCAGGATAGACCACATCTTGGGCCACAAATCAAACCTCAGTCAGTTCAAGAAAACTGAAATTATATCAACCATCTTCTCGGACCACAATGCAATGAGACTAGAGATCAACTACCGGAAAAAAAACCCTAAAAACAGGAACACATGGAGATTAAACAATACATACCTAAAAAACCAACTGATCATTGAGGAAACCAAAGGAGAAATTAAACAATTCCTAGAAGAAAATCACAATGAACACAGAACAGTGCAAAACCTATGGGATACTGCAAAAGCAGTTCTAAGAGGGAAATTTATAGCAATACAATCCCACCTCAAGAAACTAGGAAAATATGAAGCAGACGACTTAACCTTACACTTAAAACAATTGGAGAAAGAAGAACAAAAACACCCCAAAGCCAGCAGAAGAGAAATCATAAGGATCAGAGCAGAAATAAATGAGAAAGAAATAAAAGAAACAATAGTACGGATAAATAAAACAAAAAGCTGGTTCTTCGAAAAGGTAAACAAAATTGACAAGCCACTGGCCAGACTCATTAAGAAAAAGAGAGAGAAGAACCAGATCACCAAAATCAAAAACGAAAAAGGAGAGATTACAACAGATAATGCAGAAATCCAAAGGATTCTAAGAGACTATTATGAACAACTCCACGGCAACAAACTGGACAACCTGGAAGAAATGGACAGTTTCTTGGGGAAGATTAATCTCCCAAGACTGAGCCAGGAAGAAACAGAAACTTTGAACAACCCAATCACAAGCTCAGAAATCGAATTTGTGATTAAAAATCTACCCAAAAATAAAAGCCCAGGGCCAGATGGCTTCATAGCCGAATTCTACCAAACATTTAAAGAAGACCTAATGCTTGTCCTTCTAAAACTCTTCCAAAAATTTGCACAGGAAGGGAAACTTCCAAACACATTCTACGAGGCCACCATCACCCTGATACCCAAACCAGGCAAAGACAACACAAAAAAGGAAAATATAGGCCAATTTCACTGATGAACTTAGATGCCAAGATCCTCAACAAAATCCTAGCAAACAGAATTCAACAGCACATCAAAAAGCTCATACATCACAATCAAGTCGGGTTCATCCCAGGCATGCAAGGATTCTTCAACATCCGCAGATCAATCAGTGTGATACACCATATCAACAAATTGAAAGACAAAAACCACATGATCATCTCAATAGATGCAGAAAAAGCCTTCAACAAAGTACAGCATCCATTTACGATAAAAACTCTTCAGAAAATGGGCATAGAAGGAACCTATCTCAACATAATAAAAGCCATATATGAGAAGCCTACAGCGAATATTATCCTCAACAGTGAAAAACTGAAAACATTCCCTCTAAGATCAGGAACAAGACAGGGGTGCCCACTTTCACCACTACTATTCAACATAGTCCTGGAAGTCCTAGCAACAGCAATAAGAGAAGAGAAAGAAATCAAAGGAATCCAGATGGGAAAGGAAGAAGTCAAGCTCTCTCTTTTGGCAGACGACATGATATTATACATAGAAAATCCCAAAGACACGGTTACAAAGCTACTAGAGCTAATCGATGAATTCAGCAAAGTCTCAGGATACAAAGTCAACACACAGAAATCATTGGCATTCCTATACACAAACAATGAAAAATCAGAAAACGAAATCAAAGAGGCAATCCCATTCACCACTGCAACCAAAAGAATCAAATATCTAGGAATAGACCTACCCAAAGAAACAAAAGAATTGTACACAGAAAATTACACGACTCTCACGAGAGACATTAAAGAAGACTTAAACAGCTGGAGAGATATCCCATGTTCCTGGATCGGAAGAATCAATATTGTGAAAATGACCGTACTACCAAATATCATCTACAGATTCAATGCAATACCTATCCAACTACCACTGACATTTTCGCAGAACTAGACCAAAAAAAGATATCAAATCTACAAAATTCACTAATGCAACATACCCAGGGCCAGTTTTATAGCCGATTCTACAACTTGACCTAATGCTTGTCCTTCTAAAACTCTTCCAAAAATTTGCACAGGAAGGGAAACTTCCAAACACATTCTACGAGGCCACCATCACCCTGATACCCAAACCAGGCAAAGACAACACAAAAAAGGAAAATATAGGCCAATTTCACTGATGAACTTAGATGCCAAGATCCTCAACAAAATCCTAGCAAACAGAATTCAACAGCACATCAAAAAGCTCATACATCACAATCAAGTCGGGTTCATCCCAGGCATGCAAGGATTCTTCAACATCCGCAGATCAATCAGTGTGATACACCATATCAACAAATTGAAAGACAAAAACCACATGATCATCTCAATAGATGCAGAAAAAGCCTTCAACAAAGTACAGCATCCATTTACGATAAAAACTCTTCAGAAAATGGGCATAGAAGGAACCTATCTCAACATAATAAAAGCCATATATGAGAAGCCTACAGCGAATATTATCCTCAACAGTGAAAAACTGAAAACATTCCCTCTAAGATCAGGAACAAGACAGGGGTGCCCACTTTCACCACTACTATTCAACATAGTCCTGGAAGTCCTAGCAACAGCAATAAGAGAAGAGAAAGAAATCAAAGGAATCCAGATGGGAAAGGAAGAAGTCAAGCTCTCTCTTTTGGCAGACGACATGATATTATACATAGAAAATCCCAAAGACACGGTTACAAAGCTACTAGAGCTAATCGATGAATTCAGCAAAGTCTCAGGATACAAAGTCAACACACAGAAATCATTGGCATTCCTATACACAAACAATGAAAAATCAGAAAACGAAATCAAAGAGGCAATCCCATTCACCACTGCAACCAAAAGAATCAAATATCTAGGAATAGACCTACCCAAAGAAACAAAAGAATTGTACACAGAAAATTACACGACTCTCACGAGAGACATTAAAGAAGACTTAAACAGCTGGAGAGATATCCCATGTTCCTGGATCGGAAGAATCAATATTGTGAAAATGACCGTACTACCAAATATCATCTACAGATTCAATGCAATACCTATCCAACTACCACTGACATTTTTCGCAGAACTAGACCAAAGAATAACACAGTTCATATGGAAACACAAAAGACCTCGAATAGCCAAAGCAATCCTGAGAAAGAAAAACGGAGCTGGAGGGATCAGCCTCCCTAACTTCAGACTCTACTACAAAGCAACAGTCATCAAGACAGTATGGTACTGGCACAAAAACAGAACTATAGATCAATGGAACAAGATCGAGAACCCAGAGATAAACCCATACACCTATGGGTACCTTATTTTTGACAAAGGAGGTGAAACTATAAAATGGGACAAAGACAGCCTCTTCAACAAATGGTTCTGGGAAAATTGGACAGCTACATGCAAAAAAATGAAGTTGGAACATTCCCTGACACTATACACAAAGATCAACTCAAAATGGATTAAATACCTAAATGTTAGACCAGAAACCATCAAACTCTTAGAGGAGAATATAGGCAAAACCCTCAAGGGACATCAATCAAAGCAAGACCTTCTCTGACCCACCTACTAGAATAGCGGAACTGAAAAGAAAAATGAACATGTGGGACCTCATGAAGCTTAAAAGCTTTTGTACAGCAAAAGAAATTACAAAAATCTGCACAGACAGCCCACAGAGTGGGAGAAAATCATAGCAAATGAAACAACAGACAAAGAATTAATCTCCAAAATCTACAAGCAACTCAGACAACTCAGCACAGGAAAAACAAACAACCCAATCAAACAATGGGAAAAAGATCTAAAGAGACACCTCTCCAAAGTGGACATACAGATGTCCCAAAAGCACATGAAACGATGCTCAACCTCGCTTATCATTAGAGAAATGCAAATTAAAACCACAATGAGATACCACCTCACACCCGTCAGAATGGCCATCATCAACAAATCGACAGACAACAAATGCTGGAGAGGGTGCGGAGAAAAGGCAACCCTCTTGCATTGCTGGAATGTAAACTGATACAACCTCTATGGAAGACAGTCTGGAGATTTCTTAAAAAACTAAAAATAGAAGCACCCTATGACCCAGCAATCCCACTATTAGGCCTATATCCTGATGAAATCAAAAATGAAAGAGGCACCTGTACCCCAATGTTCATTGCAGCTCTCTACACAATAGTCAGAACATGGAAGCAACCTAGATGTCCATCGACAAATGAATGGATCCAGAAGCCCTGGTACATATATACAATGGAATACTACTCAGCTGTTAAAAGAAATGCAGAAGACTCAGTCCTAATGAGGTGGCTGGCTCTAGAACCTATCATAAAAAGTGAAGTAAGTCAAAAAGTGAAAGACAAGTACAGTATACTAACTCATATATATGGTATCTGGTAAGATGGTTGTGATAACACACGCAGTGAACTCATGGAAAAACAGAGAATAGACATAAGGACATTGTGGAGACCGAACAGTGAGAGGGAGGCATAGAGGAAGTAACATCGAAACCTATACTGGCACGTGTGGAAAAGATAGCTATGGTCATTGCGCTAAGGGAATAGGAGTACCTACAATCACTTGGGGCGATGGTCTGGAGGGGTGGGAGGGGGGAACTGGGTGGGGGGAGCGTTTAGGGATACGCATATGACCGATCTGGGAACACACATGTTGGTGAACAACAAAACTCTGTAAAATCTTTAAAATAAAGAATAAAAAAAAAAAAAAAAGAAAAGAAAGAAAGGGAGGCTCTTCCCTGGTGGTCCAGTGGTAAAGAATCCACCTTGCAATGCAGGGGATGTGGATTCAATCCCTAGTCAGGGAACTAAGATCCCACATGCCTCATGGCAATTAAGCCTTCTTACAGCAATGCTGAGTCCATGTACACAACTAGAGAGAAGCCCACGTACTGCATGAAGATCCTGCCTGCTGCAACTATGATCTGACACAGTCATAAATAAATAAATATTAATTTCTTTTAAAAAAGAATGAAAGGAAAAAAAATAATTTAGTAGGAGCTTATATGATATCAGCTATGGATTCCATATGGGTCCACAGTGGGACCTGACTGCTGAATAGAGTTAACAAAACTGAGTTGGCACCTAGACCAGTGCTGCTCATGTGGCTGCTGGGCTACCCTCCTGTAGGTACCACACTTTCCATCTTATATTACTAGGATATCAACTAGAGGATGTTCAGAACTCAAGGGTCTTTGTTTAACACCAGGGCAAATCTCGCCTTAGTTGCCAAAGAATCATTGAATGTAGGAAATGACCTGTATATCCTTCCTTTGTTGCAGTTGTGTTATAACCAGGACCTGTGTTTGAGTCCTGGTTCTAGTCATTATTGGCTGTGAAATCCTTGGGTTATCCACTCTGGACCTCTCTACCTTCATACACAAATAGAGAAAGTAAAATGCTCACCTCATGGGCTAGTTATGAGGATTAATTATGCTAATGTCTCTGGAAATATTTCACTATTGTTAAATGTTAAGTAAATGTGATTTATAGTATAACCACCTTCTCTTCGTAAAGAATTTTTTTCCTTCCTGAGTTATGAATTAGTGAGCCATGTCATGATAGACTGCTACTGACTGACACCATATAAAACAAGAACTGGGAGGAACTGGCTACGATAAGTACTCCACTTAACTGCACCCATTTGGATGAAGGCCAGGACTTATTGGGCAAAATCCTTCCCTGGCAAGTATTAACAGACAAATTGGTCTCTTGAATTAAGAGGCCTCACCAACCTTCCCTGTCTTTGCTGGGCATGCATTTCTAGAAAGAGCATGGCTAAACCTACAGATCTTACTTTTAATTGAATGTTTAACTTCAGGGAACCAAAAGGTTAACTTCTGATCATGGACTCCATTAGCGGATTATTTTCCCACATTCTAAGGATACTGCACAAATGACTACACACAAGTGAAAACATTGAAAAACAGACTTACAAATCCTGCACAGTGTTCACAGAAGGTTGGCTTGAGATAGGTCATCTCCTGAAAATTATGGACAAATCCTGGTCCCATTTTACAGTGTAGTTGGGACTTGGCTCTCAGGAAGTAAGCCGTCATTTCATCCTTACTAATGAGGCCATCCCTGTGAAGAGAACCAAGAAGAGAGGGCTCTTTGAATATCATGTCACTAAGTAGTTGCCACACTTGAATCATTCACCTCCCCAGCCTTTGCGGCCAAAAGCAGGTGGGAATGTTCACGTTCCTGCTACATCCGAAAGGAGAAGACCTCAGAGGACAGCTTTCAGTGCCAAAGGCTTTCACCTAGACCAGTGCTGCTCATGTGGCTGCTGGGCTACCCTCCTGTAGGTACCACACTTTCCATCTTATATTACTAGGATATCAACTAGAGGATGTTCAGAACTCAAGGGTCTTTGTTTAACACCAGGGCAAATCTCGCCTTAGTTGCCAAAGAATCATTGAATGTAGGAAATGACCTGTATATCCTTCCTTTGTTGCAGTTGTGTTATAACCAGGACCTGTGTTTGAGTCCTGGTTCTAGTCATTATTGGCTGTGAAATCCTTGGGTTATCCACTCTGGACCTCTCTACCTTCATACACAAATAGAGAAAGTAAAATGCTCACCTCATGGGCTAGTTATGAGGATTAATTATGCTAATGTCTCTGGAAATATTTCACTATTGTTAAATGTTAAGTAAATGTGATTTATAGTATAACCACCTTCTCTTCGTAAAGAATTTTTTTCCTTCCTGAGTTATGAATTAGTGAGCCATGTCATGATAGACTGCTACTGACTGACACCATATAAAACAAGAACTGGGAGGAACTGGCTACGATAAGTACTCCACTTAACTGCACCCATTTGGATGAAGGCCAGGACTTATTGGGCAAAATCCTTCCCTGGCAAGTATTAACAGACAAATTGGTCTCTTGAATTAAGAGGCCTCACCAACCTTCCCTGTCTTTGCTGGGCATGCATTTCTAGAAAGAGCATGGCTAAACCTACAGATCTTACTTTTAATTGAATGTTTAACTTCAGGGAACCAAAAGGTTAACTTCTGATCATGGACTCCATTAGCGGATTATTTTCCCACATTCTAAGGATACTGCACAAATGACTACACACAAGTGAAAACATTGAAAAACAGACTTACAAATCCTGCACAGTGTTCACAGAAGGTTGGCTTGAGATAGGTCATCTCCTGAAAATTATGGACAAATCCTGGTCCCATTTTACAGTGTAGTTGGGACTTGGCTCTCAGGAAGTAAGCCGTCATTTCATCCTTACTAATGAGGCCATCCCTGTGAAGAGAACCAAGAAGAGAGGGCTCTTTGAATATCATGTCACTAAGTAGTTGCCACACTTGAATCATTCACCTCCCCAGCCTTTGCGGCCAAAAGCAGGTGGGAATGTTCACGTTCCTGCTACATCCGAAAGGAGAAGACCTCAGAGGACAGCTTTCAGTGCCAAAGGCTTTCTTAGTAAGTAGATGATGTGTGTGGGGAGGAAGGCAGGAGGAGATGGCTTGTGCACTGTAGCACAGCAAGTCTTCTTCATTACCAAATAGCTTCCAGAAGAACATCTCCTTTTTACCCTTTGCCTCATAATAGGGTTTGTAGGAATCAAGTTGCTGGAGAAAGGTGAAAAACTATGATAACTGGACCCACCATTCTCAGATTTGCTCCAACTGATGTCATCCAGATCTGTACCACTGGTAATCTTTTCATTCATGTTTTATTGGCTCTCAGACTATCCATTGCAGTGCTTCTCCCAGATCTTCTTCCCACAGAACCTCTTTTTACACCTACCACTGACTTCTTGTTTACCAAAAGAGAGCCACTCCATTGACACAGGTGAGCTTCATGTTGCCTTCTCTCCACATCAGAATGTTTTGGAGACCACAGCCTTCTGTGCCAATTCAGAATTCTTTTATATCTCATCTGTCTTCTCTTGGGGACATTCTCCCACTCTCCAGCCTCTCCTGGACTGCTTCTGCTAGGTTCTGCTCCATCTTGTCATTCACTCCTTCTTCTGTTTACAAGTCCACTTGGAACTTCTCCTTAAAAAAGTCTTTCCTGGGCTTCCCCTGGTGGTCCAGTGGGTAAGGACACTGCCTTGCAGTGCAAGGGGCGCCGGTTCGATCCCTGGCCTGGGAAGATCCCATGTGCTGCGGAGTGGCTGGACAGATGTGTCCAATGACCGAGTCGGAGCTCTGGAGCCCATGCACTCAGAGCTGGTGCTCTGCGATGACAGACACCACCGTGATGGGAGGCCCACAGGAGCCAAATGACAAAGACGGATGAAAATAGAGAAATGAAAGACCAATAGAAGTGGCCCGCCTGCTCCCTTCCCTCCCCAACCCAACCTCTGCCCAAAATAAATAAATAAATCTTTAAAAAAAAAAAAAAAAAGTCTTTCCTTGGGCTTCCCTGGTGGTCCAGTGGGTAAGGACACTGCCTTGCAGTGCAAGGGGTGCTGGTTCGATCCCTTGCCTGGGAAGATCCCATGTGCCGCCAAGTGACTGGACCAATGTATCCAACCACTGAGCTGGAACTCTGGGGCACATGTGCCCAGAGCTAGTGCTCTGCAGTGAGAGAGGCCACTGCAATGGGAGGCCCACATGGGCCAAAGAACAAAGATGGATAAAAAAAGATAAATAAAAGACCAACAGAATACCTTCCCCCCAAAAATATCTTTCCTCAGTCTTGCCTCCATTTCCAGCACTTGTCTTTTCTCTCTTCTCCTGAAGTCTTTCCGAAGAGTACTCATTAGACATTTTCACCATTTCTTCAGTTACTATTTCCTCCATATAATCAGGTTTTTAATTCACCATTCTACTGAAGCTATCATAGTAACATCCTCAGTGGCCTGTTAGCATTCCTTGAACTTGATGACCTCCTGGCAGCACGTGACTTGGGGACAGGATTCCTCCTTTGTGACATCTCTTCCCCACACTCCCCTGTGTTTCCATGTAGCCCCGGCTCCTCCTCCTGCCTTTTCTGCTCCTCCTTCTCCAGCTTTTCTGCAGGATCCACATCTTTCTTTCAGCTTCTGCACATGGGGAAAGGAGTCCCTGAAACCACATTCCCAGACCCCACACTCATGTTCCTCTAAACTACCCAACAGAGGGACTCCTCTGGTGGTCCAGTGGTTAAGACTCTGCACTGCCACTGCAAGGGTGTGTGTTTGATCACTGCTCAGAGAACAGGCTCCCACACATTGTGCGTTGAAGCCAAAAGATACATTTTTTAATAAAAATTTCCTTTCTCATCAGAAGGTGCTCCCACTCCAGGCATTCCAGCTCCCACCACTGGACTGATGACCTGACAATCTGTCCTGAACGGTTCTCCTGAATCATGGTGCCATATCTTCAACAATGTGCTAGAGTCTTCCCCTGGCTTGTCTACTCTCCTCTCAAAATCAACATATCTAAGCCTGTCTGACAAAATAAATCATGCAAGCTAAGAATATTTCAAAACTTAATTTTTAGGGAAAAATATATTTTTAGGAAAAAATGCTAATATTTGCTGGGACAGTCTTCGTCCCATTCAAAGCATGTCAGAGCAAGAAAATGAAGACTGGAGTGTGATTTTGAGTTCATGTTCTACATTCATGGGACTGACAGAGACAAACTGAGGGAAGAAGTGTAGCTATCAGGTAACAAGTTTTATTTTATAGAGGAAGTTTATGTTTCTACTAATTTTTTAAAAGTATGAAGAATTAAAATACATGTCAATTTAAAAGTATTTTTCTGATCTAGTTATACATTGATGATAGATTAAGGTTTTTTGAGATGTTTATGATAAATTACCAAGGCTTTCCTTGCTGTGCTGAATTATTTACAGGTTTAATTTTTTAAAAATTCTCACACCAATAAAAATTATAGTGGACTTTAATATACTGTAATTTGGACATTTAACCAACATAAAACTCAGCATTTTATTACTGATGATTTCTTTAAACTAGGAACTAATCTCGTATAATGAAGCAACAAAATTATTAATGCCAGAGTTTCTTGGCAATTTAAAAAAAAAATCATTATTTCTTAATGATCCAGGTTTTAGCCTCTGAAGTTATTTACTCTCTCACAAATCATCTGAAGCTAAAAAGAAACATATTTTTCCTTCGTCTCTCAAGACAGCATTTGTGCTAGCAAAGAAAAAAACATTGGCTACTTGTAGCCACCATCTGCTCTCCTGTGCATCCTAAGGAATCTAAAGAAAAATCTTACTTACTTGATGATTTTTAAGACACCCCCAGGTCCACTGATGCTGAAGATTCCACCTTGCTAGACCTAACTATATTTAGCTTCTTTTTTTTTTTGATGGAGATTTTGGGGTTGATGATAAAACCATCTGCTAAGTAGTAGCAATAATATGGGAAATGGAGAGCTGGGTTAATTTACATGTGTACGTTTACTTAACACTAATGATGTGACTTTCCCTGTAATTTCATCCAACCAGTCATGCTCATGGACACCAAGAAAATAATCAGCGAAAAGTTACATGCATCTCATCAAAAATCACTAGGATTGATGCTTTCAAGATGCAAATTAAAGACTTACCTGCCTTTCTTTAATAGTAATTTTCTACTTTAGGACAGTTGTATTACAATATAACAATATTAAACTTACTGATCTTTGTCCAGCACACAAAAGGAATCCAAGAAGGGGAAATTGGCAGCTATACTTTCAAAGTCTTCTTGGGAGATGTACCCATCATGGTCATGGTCGTAGTTCCTAAACACCGACTGCAAAGGAAAGACACATATTTATTGAATGACTATTTGTGAGTCAGCCTCTGAACTTGTTATTGAGAAAGCATAGCTAGCGTATTGGTTTTTTTCTATTAAGGAATCTGTCTTGGAATATAATGGGAGATAACAAAATTGAGAAATCTATATGATATAAAGAGGTAAGTGCAATGCTGAGGATAAAGACAGAATGCTAAGATGGTAGGGTTGGAGGATTTTAAAATATTTCCTGGAGAAAGTAAGGTCAGTTAAACAGAGACCTCTGGGTTGAGTAGGAGTGAAGCTTGGTGAATTCACAAATGCCAACACCATGACAATACAGAATGAAACTGCAAAATGTTAAATTATCTCAAAAATCAAAGTATACATGTAACACAATTCCAATAAAAATCTCAGTGGGAATTTTTAGAAATGAACAAGTTGATTCTAAAGTTCTGATAGAAGTGAACATACTGGTAATAGCCCAACATGAAGAGTAATGATCTCAGGCAAGGGAAACAAAAGCAAAAACAAAGAACTGGAACTGTATCAAACTAAAAGCTTTTGCATAGGGAAATAAACTATCAGTGAAATGAAAAGGCCACCTACTGAATAGGAGAAGATATATGCAAGTGGTATATCTGTTAAGGGGATAAGAGTCAAAATGCATTAAAAAAAAAAAACTCATCAAAAGCAAACAAACCAATTAAAAAAACAGGCAGAGAACCTGAATAGACATTTTTCCCAAAGAAGATTTACAGATGGCCAAAACACACATGAAAAAATACTCAGTATCACTCATCACTCATCTCAAGGAAATGCAAATCAAAACCACAATGAGATACCAACTCACACCTGTCAGAATGGCTACTATCAAAAAGACAACAAGCAACAACTGTTGGTAAGAATGTGGAGAAGAGGGAACCTTCATGCACTGTTTTTGGTGGGATTATAAATTAGTGCAGCCCCTATGGTAAACAGTATGAAGGTTCCTCAAAATACTAAAAATAGTTGTTGTTGCTGTTGTTCAGTCACCCAGTCTTGTCTGATTCTTTGCCACCCCATGGACTGCAACACGCCAGGCCTTCCTGTCCCTCACCATCGCCTGGAGTTTGCCAAGGTCATATCCATTGTTGCATCAGTGATGCCATCCAGACATTCTCCCACGCCCTTTCTCTGTCTGCCCTCAATCTTTCCCAGCATCAGGGACTTTTCCAATTGAGTTGTCCGTTTGCATCAGATGATCAAAATGCTGGAGCTTCAGCTTCAGCATGAGTCCTTCCAATGAATATTCAGGATTAATTGGTTTGATCTCTTTGTTGTCCAAGGGACTTTCAGGAGTCTCCAGAACCACACTTCGGAGGCATCAATTCTTTGACATTCTGCCTTCTTTATGGTCCAACTCTTACAAATATATGTGATCACTGGGAAGACTGTAGATTTGACTATACGTACCTTTGTTGCAGAGTAATATCTCTGCTTTCCAACACACTGTCTTGGTTTGTCATAGTTTTCCTGCCAAGAAGCAATCGTCTTCTGATTCCACAGTTGAGGTCACCATCCACAGTGATTTTAGAGCCGAAGAAGAGGAAATCTGTCACACCTTCCACCTTTTCTTCTTCTATTTGCCCTGAAGTAATGAGGCTGGATGCCATGATCTTAAGGTTTTTAATATTTAGTTTTAAGTCAGCTCTTTCACCCTTTTACTTCACCTTCATCAAGAGGCTCTTCAGTTCCTCTTCACTTTCTGCCATTAGAGTGGTATCATCCACATATCTGAGGTTGTTAATGTTCCTCCCATCTATCTTGATTCCAGCTTGTAACTCACCCAGCCTTGCATTTCTCTTGATGGGCTCAGTGCATAGGTTAAACAGGGTAACAGCAGACAGATGGACAACTGATTGGTTCAAGATCAATAAAGGAATACAACAGTCTGTCTGCTGTTACCCTGTTTAACCTATGCAATTCTATTTCTGGGTGTTTTTTTGCAAAGAAAACAAAGACATTTTGTTTTTGAAAAGACATACATATCCTTGTGTTTGTTTCAGCATTAGTTACAGTAACCAAGATATGAAAGCCACCCAAATGTCTATGAATGGATGAATGAATCAGGAAGATGTGATATATATATATATATGAATATGATTTAACCATAAAAAGGATGAAAATTTGCCATTATTTGGCAACATGGATGGACTTTAGAGTATTCTGCTAAGTGGAATAAGTCAGGCAGAGAAAGACAAATATTATATGATTTCACTTATACGTCAGGTCTAAAAAACAAATGCGCAAACAAAATAAAACAGAAACAAACTCATAGATACAGAGAACAAATAAGTGGTTTCCAGATGTGAGGAGAGTGAGAGGAAACAATAGGCAAGGGAAATTAAGAGGTGCAAACTTCTAGTTATAAAATGAATGGCTCATAGGATGAAAAGCACAGCATAGGGAATACAGTCAATAATATTTTAATATCACTGTATGATGACAGATCATAACTAGACTTATTATGGTTATCATTTTATAATGTGCAGAAATATCAAATCACTATGCTGTGTATCTAGAACACCTAGAGGGTCAATTATGCTTCTATTTCAAAAATGAGGAATAACAAGTGATGATTTTTTTAAAAAAAATTATTTATTTTTGGCTATTCTGGGTTTTCACTGCTTCCACAGGCTCTTGTCTAGTTGCAGGGAGTGGGGGTTACTCTCTAGTTGAGGTGAGAAGGCTTCCTGTTGAGGTGACTTCTCTTGTTGTGGAACTCGGGCTCTAGGGCACACGGCTTCAACAGTTGTGGCACATGAGTTCAATAGCTGCGACTCGAGGTTCTACAGCACAGGCTCAATGGTTTGCTGCTCATTTGGCTTAGTTGCTCCACAGCATGTGGGATCTTCCCAGACCAGGGATCTAAACCGCGTCTCCTGCATTGGCAGATGAACTCTTTACCACTGAGCTACCAGGGAAGCTCAACAATTTTTTTACCACGTTACAATGTGAGAAATAAAGTTATAAGAACATAAAGGTAGGAAATTCCTTGGTGGTTCAGTGGTTAGGAATTTGCATTTCTACTGCCTGGGGCCCTGGGTTCAATCCCTGGTTTGGGAACTAAGATCCTACAGGTTGACTAACACAGACAAAAACCAAAAGCTCAAAGGTAATTAGATGAAAATATTCTTCATGTTTTATAATTTTTGAGTAGGAAAGACCTTTCTTAGCATGACATCCAAGTCAGAATTCACAAAAACATTTCATTACAATGAAATGTAAACTATCAGAATCAAAAGAACTTAGTTAACAAATTTAAATAGAAATGACAGAAAAAATTATTTGCAGCATATATGAGCACATGTATAAGATGGCTAGAAAGCATCCCTGAGTCAACTGACATGAGTTTGAGCAAGCTCCAGGAGATGGTGAAGGACAGGGAAGCCTAGTGTGCCGCCATCCATGGGGTAGCAAAGAATCGGACACAACTGAGTGACTGAACTGAATTGAACTGAACTGATGAAAGCAAAGACAGAAAAGGAAAATGGAAGATCATCAAAGTAAAAAAACAGTCAATACATTTATTGAAAGATGTTCAATTCTGCTAGTAATAATAGTAATACTAATGAAAGAAATTTTTACCTCTCAAATTGGAAAGCATTAAAATAATTGAAAACTTCTTTGGGTATGAGAAAATAGGCAGTCTCTTATCAAGTTGTTGAAGAGAATAGCCACAGTCGCTTCAGACAGCAGTCAGTGCTTACTTTGACACAGCAATTTCACTTCTAGGAATTGTTCTAGGGAAGTAATTGAACAAGCTTGCTCAAAGATATATGTGCGTGTATGCGTCTGTGTGTGTATGTGTGTGGAGGGATGAAAATGAAGTCATACAAAGTCATCTACAAATTATCAGTGATTATCCTTAGAAAGAATCAACAGCAAGACCTGAAAGTGAAATGTTTTATA
The DNA here is from genome assembly GCA_022376925.1 of Tragulus kanchil. Classification (NCBI taxonomy): domain Eukaryota; kingdom Metazoa; phylum Chordata; class Mammalia; order Artiodactyla; family Tragulidae; genus Tragulus; species Tragulus kanchil. The sequence continues at coordinate 150,171,818 of JAIOJX010000029.1, forward strand.
TTCTATATTTTATGTATGTTTCAATATCCACAGTGTTTCTGGCTTTTTTGGGGGTGTGGGGTGGGAGCCTTTGTGTGTGGCTTATGGAATTTTCGTTTCCCAACCAGGGATTGAACTTGGGGCACAGCAGTGAAAGTGCGGAGTCCTAACTGCCAGACCTTCAGAGAATTCCGTTGGCTTTCTTTATGATCAGAGAAAAATAAAAAACAATTTTCTATTGCCCTCTAATAAACTGGATTTTCATAAAAGTTTGTAAGTTCTCCCTGAAAACACATGTATGCAAACAATTCAGTTAGAGACCAGTTGTCATGAATCTCTCTTTCTCCTGTGGTTTCTATTATCTTTCATCTAAATTGCCTTAGGTTGCAGGCTGCTTCAGGAGTATTTTAGTAAGTTGGCAAAGTATAGATGAACAAAGTACTTCATTAAAAATATGATTATTTGCCACCATTGTTAAGTTTACCCATAGATAACTGAATATTTTTGTGTTTCATTTACAATACTTATCCAAAGTGAAAATTGCTTAAGAACAAGCTATTATGGAGTGCTTACAATTTATAGTTTAATACCCATATTTATACAGAGAGTACAAGATTTTTTTTGTGGAATAAAAGTCATTATGGAAATTAAAATGAAAGCCAGTTTGAGTGACTGAACTGAATTGAACTGAACTGATGAAAGCAAAGACAGAAAAGGAAAATGGAAGATCATCAAAGTAAAAAAACAGTCAATACATTTATTGAAAGATGTTCAATTCTGCTAGTAATAATAGTAATACTAATGAAAGAAATTTTTACCTCTCAAATTGGAAAGCATTAAAATAATTGAAAACTTCTTTGGGTATGAGAAAATAGGCAGTCTCTTATCAAGTTGTTGAAGAGAATAGCCACAGTCGCTTCAGACAGCAGTCAGTGCTTACTTTGACACAGCAATTTCACTTCTAGGAATTGTTCTAGGGAAGTAATTGAACAAGCTTGCTCAAAGATATATGTGCGTGTATGCGTCTGTGTGTGTATGTGTGTGGAGGGATGAAAATGAAGTCATACAAAGTCATCTACAAATTATCAGTGATTATCCTTAGAAAGAATCAACAGCAAGACCTGAAAGTGAAATGTTTTATATTCTATATTTTATGTATGTTTCAATATCCACAGTGTTTCTGGCTTTTTGGGGATGTGGGGTGGGAGCCTTTGTGTGTGGCTTATGGAATTTTCGTTTCCCAACCAGGGATTGAACTTGGGGCACAGCAGTGAAAGTGCGGAGTCCTAACTGCCAGACCTTCAGAGAATTCCGTTGGCTTTCTTTATGATCAGAGAAAAATAAAAAACAATTTTCTATTGCCCTCTAATAAACTGGATTTTCATAAAAGTTTGTAAGTTCTCCCTGAAAACACATGTATGCAAACAATTCAGTTAGAGACCAGTTGTCATGAATCTCTCTTTCTCCTGTGGTTTCTATTATCTTTCATCTAAATTGCCTTAGGTTGCAGGCTGCTTCAGGAGTATTTTAGTAAGTTGGCAAAGTATAGATGAACAAAGTACTTCATTAAAAATATGATTATTTGCCACCATTGTTAAGTTTACCCATAGATAACTGAATATTTTTGTGTTTCATTTACAATACTTATCCAAAGTGAAAATTGCTTAAGAACAAGCTATTATGGAGTGCTTACAATTTATAGTTTAATACCCATATTTATACAGAGAGTACAAGATTTTTTTTGTGGAATAAAAGTCATTATGGAAATTAAAATGAAAGCCAGCATTTAATAATGGTACTCAACCTATCTTAACTGGGTCAAACTTTTCTCATGAAATTGAAATTGGATAAAAGAGATAGGTATAGGACTTCTCTGGTGGTCCAGTGTGTAGAGTCCACCTTGCAGTGCAAGGGGCATGGAATCAATCCCTGGCCTGGGAGGATCCTATGTGCCATGGAGTGGCTGGACTGATGTGTCCATTTACGAGCCAGTGCTCTGGAGCGCATGCATCCAAAGCCGGTGCTTTGTTACAAGAGGGGCCGCTGCAATGGGAGCCCTACACAGGCCAACGAATAAAGATGGATGAAAATAGATAAATAAATAACCAATAAAAGAGGCCAAAATTTTTTTAAAAAAAGGTTCAAGATTCAAAATAAGGATGAACTTAAAAAAAGAGAGAGATCAGTATAAAGGGGTGGGGGTAGGTGCAAAATAAACTCCCCATGTGGAGCATAAAAGGTCTGTCTGCAGAGAATGGAGTTCAGAGAAAACCAGGGATGAGAGTCAGAGAGAGAATACTTCTTTCATTTCCTGATTCTAGACTCTCCTGAGCCACAACTCCAGGTACCCAGATCCTTGGCCCACTCTTCCTGGCTCCAAGTTGCATCTGTCACTAGCGCATCATCACATGGTCCCCACTGAACTTTATGGCTTTCTCATCCCCTTCCCTCATCCTTCTCACGTCCTCTTCCAGGCTCACATGCTCCTTGAAACTTTTCTATCAGCACCTCATAGTTCTGTGACTCAAGATGTAGAACATTCTTTTTCTGTAAACATCCTTTCCCAGCAAAGAGTACATTATATGCCAAAGACTTGTTCCTATTACATCTGAGGATGCACCACTCCTCAAAGGTAGATGTTTAATCAACAGTCACAGCCTCTAGTGCCTGAGATATTTCCATCCTTCCCATGTTGGTACATTTACGTTTCTTTTAAAAGGAAAACTGTGGCATCATCTTGCCCTTCATTAAGTGATGTTTCTGATCTAAATGGTACAGCGCTGCTGTGGTACACATCTTCAAACACATACAGCTGGAGAAACTTTTTAACCTATAGGATTTTTCTCATACACTCAGGTAATCAATTTACCCAGCATTTTTTATGACCCATGTGAACTGTTTCTTGTTTGTTTGTTTTTTGACTGCATTGGGTCTTCATTGCAGTTCGTAGGCTTAACTGCCCTGTGGCCTGTGGGATCTTAGTTCCCAGACCAGGGATCAGACCCTCATCCCCTGCATTAGAATGCAGATTCTTAACCATTGAATCACCAGGGAAGTTCCCCCCGTGTGGATTTTTAATGAGTAGATTCTAATCTTCAAACAATCCCTTGGGTTGCAGGAACAATGACAGAAGTATCAAATGCCTGGGAAAGGGAGAGGTTCTAAGTAGCTGAGAGTATTTGGGCAAGTGAGAACCCACAGAAAGGAAGGGGAAGGCCAGGAGGCCTTCCTGGGAGATTCTTCACTTCCCAGAAACCAAGACCAGGCACAGCTAAGTGTCTGTTGAATTGCTCCTATCTGTCAGAGGACTATTTTCATGGACTCCAGCTGATACCCAGGCAACCAGCGAACAGTCTGGAAAGAGAAAGGGGCCTCCTAGTGCTCACTTTGAACTGTTCCTCAACCACTTACCTCAACTAATTTCCTTATGTGTTTGTTGATGACTGTAGGATCTGGCTTCGGCATAACTCCTGAGGCCCACTCCAGGGGCACCACGGGCTTGGTGGGGGTCGTGGGGGAGGTAGGCTGCTGACAGAAAACACACACATTAAAAATTTTTTTTAATTAACTTTTTAAATTGGTGTATGACTGCTTTACAATATTGTGTTAGTTTCTGCTATACAACACGGATCAGCTGTATGTACACATAAATCCCTTCCCTCTTGAGGTTCCCTCCCACCTCCCACCCTTGTCCGACCCCTCAAAGTCATCACAGAGCACCAAGCTAGGTTTCCTGTGCTAGATTGCAGCTGCCACTAGTTATCTATTTTACACATGGGAAAAACACACACATTTTTCAACTTGATTTGGGTCTTTGAGCAGTTTGAATCAGGGACACTGAGAAAGACATGTAAGTTTTGCATATTAATGTAAGTAGAAAATTACATTTATGTAGCACTTAGATATTTTAAAAGCAAACAGCAATTAAAATGTTATTAATGGAATGTTTTGTCAGTAGAATCTAATCTGTAACGAAATACATATTTGGATAGGACATTTTGTTTAGCAGCAGCCTAGATTGTATTATTTTAGGCGGAAAAAAATATCATTCTCCCAACTCACCCAAAGATCCTATCCAAGTTCCCCCAATAATACTAAAACCTCTGTAAACATCTCTATAACACCCCATACAGTTTTCTGTGTAATACAAAGCATATAAAACACCAGTTCTCTAATACTTTAATACTCAGTGCTAGTGCTAAATTAGGTGTGTGCAGCAAGTGGGCAGCAGTGCACAGCCAAGCTTATGTCATCTTGCTAGCATCTCTCTCAGCACGCTTGATGGAATTTTTTGGGGGCAAGTGAGAACCCACAGAAAGGAAGGGGAAGGCCAGGAGGCCTTCCTGGGAGATTCTTCACTTCCCAGAAACCAAGACCAGGCACAGCTAAGTGTCTGTTGAATTGCTCCTATCTGTCAGAGGACTATTTTCATGGACTCCAGCTGATACCCAGGCAACCAGCGAACAGTCTGGAAAGAGAAAGGGGCCTCCTAGTGCTCACTTTGAACTGTTCCTCAACCACTTACCTCAACTAATTTCCTTATGTGTTTGTTGATGACTGTAGGATCTGGCTTCGGCATAACTCCTGAGGCCCACTCCAGGGGCACCACGGGCTTGGTGGGGGTCGTGGGGGAGGTAGGCTGCTGACAGAAAACACACACATTAAAATTTTTTTTTAATTAACTTTTTAAATTGGTGTATGACTGCTTTACAATATTGTGTTAGTTTCTGCTATACAACACGGATCAGCTGTATGTACACATAAATCCCTTCCCTCTTGAGGTTCCCTCCCACCTCCCACCCTTGTCCGACCCCTCAAAGTCATCACAGAGCACCAAGCTAGGTTTCCTGTGCTAGATTGCAGCTGCCACTAGTTATCTATTTTACACATGGGAAAAACACACACATTTTTCAACTTGATTTGGGTCTTTGAGCAGTTTGAATCAGGGACACTGAGAAAGACATGTAAGTTTTGCATATTAATGTAAGTAGAAAATTACATTTATGTAGCACTTAGATATTTTAAAAGCAAACAGCAATTAAAATGTTATTAATGGAATGTTTTGTCAGTAGAATCTAATCTGTAACGAAATACATATTTGGATAGGACATTTTGTTTAGCAGCAGCCTAGATTGTATTATTTTAGGCGGAAAAAAATATCATTCTCCCAACTCACCCAAAGATCCTATCCAAGTTCCCCCAATAATACTAAAACCTCTGTAAACATCTCTATAACACCCCATACAGTTTTCTGTGTAATACAAAGCATATAAAACACCAGTTCTCTAATACTTTAATACTCAGTGCTAGTGCTAAATTAGGTGTGTGCAGCAAGTGGGCAGCAGTGCACAGCCAAGCTTATGTCATCTTGCTAGCATCTCTCTCAGCACGCTTAATCACTTCTTGATGGTTTGAATTATCGTTAGCTCCCTCGAGCCCTTTGCTGCACCTGCTTTCTCTGCAGGTTTTCCCATATTCTTGCAAGATATTTTCACTTAATAATGTGAGAACATGGGCTTCCCCTGGTGGTCCAGTGGGTAAGGACACCGCCTTGCAGTGCAAGGGGCGCCGGTTCGAGCCCTGGCCTGAGAAGATCCCACGTGCCGCGGAGCGGCTGGACTGATGTGTCCAATCACCGAGCCGGAGCTCTGGAGCGCATGCGCCCAGAGCCGGTACTCTGCAATGACAGACGCCACCGCGATGGAAGGCCCACAGGAGCCAAAGAACAAAGACAGATGAAAATAGAGAAATGAAAGACCAATAGAAGTGGCCCACCCACTCCCCTCCCTCCCCAACCCAACCTCCGCCCAAAATAAATAAATAAATAAATCTTTAAAAAAATAAAAATAATAATGTGAGAACATGGTGGCAACAGTGCATAACACATTTACACAACACAACACAAGCATGAAACACGATTCTATCAGGAGACTAGCCAGCAATGCTGTGTACTTCATGTCCTCTCCCTTGGACTCTCATACAATGAAGTAATGTTGGTGGTACATGCATACAAACCGGTATTAGCAGGTTTTTTTTTTTTTTTTTTTTGACACTGAGTTTGCAACAAACATTTTCGCAAGAGGAGCTGAGGTGTAACTATATGAATTTACACCTCTACCAATGTTGTGAGATGGGCGTAGCTGGTATCCTGTGGGCTACAAATAAGACAAAAAAAACCTGCCACCTAAATACGGTCACCCCCTCACATAGTCTCTATCTGACACACACATACACACTCACACACACACGCTCTCTTGTCTCAGCTCTTTCAGTCAAGACTTCCACATTGTTAATATAACAAAAAATTAAACACTTGGTTCTCAAGTTATATGGTATGGTAAGGTTCTCCCCTCTGCTGGAGCACTACCATAAACTCAGAGGGATACCAAAAAGTATTTCAAACTTCTGAGGGAAATATAGCAGTATTTGTCAGACTTCACACAAACTACCAAGTTGAAGTAGTTCACACATTAGATCATGCCATGTTTCTACCAATGACATCATATCTTTGTGAAGCAAAAAAAGTCAATGTGGAACAAGCAATAAGGGTGACAGTATCCAATTCGATTCTAAGATTTAATAAATCATACAATGCCTAACAGGCACACATATTCATTAGTATTTGTGGTCATTTAAGAATGAAATTAAAAAAATTTTTTTCAATGTGTATTGGTTTTTCAAGTGGATCCTAAGTCATTAGAACATCAACATTTATACATATTGAGTTGCTTGGAAATAACTATACTATAAAGTGGAACTGTTTGGTATTTCTTCAGAACTAGAGGTAGATCATGCTAGAGATAGCATGAAAAAAAATGAGACAGGAAATAAAACACAAAAAATAGAGAAGTATGAAGGATGCCACTCTGAACAGAAAAAGGTCGAGAAACACTTGGACTAACTAGGTGAGGTTGACTAGCTCTAGTCATAAGCACCCTAAAGTCACAGCCTCTCAGTCATATAACCCTCTAGGTCCTAACATGTATTCAACAGTAAATACAAAATAGGATGGCATTCCACTTACAGAAGAGACAGAAAGGGATTGGGAAATGGGTTTTCATAGAATCACAGGATTTTAGTGGGCTTCCATGGTGGCTCAGTGGTAAAGAATCCACCTGCCAATGCAGGAGACATGGGTTTTATCCCTGGGTAAGGACGATCCTCAGAGAAGGAAATGGCAACCCACTCCAATATTCTCGCCTAGGAAATCTCGTAGGCAGAGGAACCTGGCAGACTACAGTCTACAGGGTCACAAAAGAGTTGGACACAACTTAGTGACCTAACAACAACAACAGGATTTTAGCATTTGGAAGGGTCTTCAAAAGCTTCTGTGTGTACAAGAGAAGGCTTTTGGGGGGCCTTCTCTGGTGGTCCCGTGGCTAAGACCCCATGCTCCCAATGTAGGGGGCCCGAGTTGAGTCCCTGGTCAGTGAACTAGATCCCACCCACATGCTGCAACTAAAGATCCCGTCTACCACAACTAGGACCTGATGCAGCCAAATAAATATTTTTTAAAGAGTTTTTTTAAAAATGCATTGCATGGATATATCTCCTAAAATTGACAAAACTTGATGCTGAAAATAAAGTTTAAGGGTGTAAATCAAGCTTGTATGCTAATGCAGTTGTTCCTACCAGGTTCACACATTAGATCATGCCATGTTTCTACCAATGACATCATATCTTTGTGAAGCAAAAAAAGTCAATGTGGAACAAGCAATAAGGGTGACAGTATCCAATTCGATTCTAAGATTTAATAAATCATACAATGCCTAACAGGCACACATATTCATTAGTATTTGTGGTCATTTAAGAATGAAATTAAAATAATTTTTTCAATGTGTATTGGTTTTTCAAGTGGATCCTAAGTCATTAGAACATCAACATTTATACATATTGAGTTGCTTGGAAATAACTATACTATAAAGTGGAACTGTTTGGTATTTCTTCAGAACTAGAGGTAGATCATGCTAGAGATAGCATGAAAAAAAATGAGACAGGAAATAAAACACAAAAAATAGAGAAGTATGAAGGATGCCACTCTGAACAGAAAAAGGTCGAGAAACACTTGGACTAACTAGGTGAGGTTGACTAGCTCTAGTCATAAGCACCCTAAAGTCACAGCCTCTCAGTCATATAACCCTCTAGGTCCTAACATGTATTCAACAGTAAATACAAAATAGGATGGCATTCCACTTACAGAAGAGACAGAAAGGGATTGGGAAATGGGTTTTCATAGAATCACAGGATTTTAGTGGGCTTCCATGGTGGCTCAGTGGTAAAGAATCCACCTGCCAATGCAGGAGACATGGGTTTTATCCCTGGGTAAGGACGATCCTCAGAGAAGGAAATGGCAACCCACTCCAATATTCTCGCCTAGGAAATCTCGTAGGCAGAGGAACCTGGCAGACTACAGTCTACAGGGTCACAAAAGAGTTGGACACAACTTAGTGACCTAACAACAACAACAGGATTTTAGCATTTGGAAGGGTCTTCAAAAGCTTCTGTGTGTACAAGAGAAGGCTTTTGGGGGGCCTTCTCTGGTGGTCCCGTGGCTAAGACCCCATGCTCCCAATGTAGGGGGCCCGAGTTGAGTCCCTGGTCAGTGAACTAGATCCCACCCACATGCTGCAACTAAAGATCCCGTCTACCACAACTAGGACCTGATGCAGCCAAATAAATATTTTTTAAAGAGTTTTTTTAAAAATGCATTGCATGGATATATCTCCTAAAATTGACAAAACTTGATGCTGAAAATAAAGTAAATCTAAAGGGTGTAAATCAAGCTTGTATGCTAATGCAGTTGTTCCTACTCTGTTTCTGAAAAAGGGGTGGTGGGCAGTGTCATGCAGTAGAGATGAAGGCGATGAAGGCAGACAGTCACTGACAGGAATCCAAATCTCCTGCTTATTGGCTGTGTGGTCTGTAGAAGACACCTATGCTCACCAGACTCTGTTTCCTTAACAGAGTTAATGAGATAATATACATATTCTGGTTCTTCTAGTCACTCAACAACTAATAGGTAGCAATTAAGGTGCCTGGTTACAATTAAAGGAAGGTATCAGGAGGTGGCAATGTTGTGTGTCACATGCAGAACAGCTTCGACACATCAGAGCTATGGAATAAAGGAGGAGCTTTCAAATTCCTTTCCCCACCCCCCCAATAACATCAACTTACTTGCTTGCTTGTGCTTGTGCTCTGTCCTGTCCAACTCTTTGCAACTCCATGGACTGTACCCCACCAGGCTCCTCTGTCCATGGAATTTCCCAGGCAAGGATACTGGAGTGGGTTTGTCATTTCTTACTCTAGGGGCCTTCCTGACCTAGGGATCAAACCTGTGTGTCCTGCACTTGCAGGCAGATTCTTTACCCTCTACCACCTGAGAAGCCCACATTTCTTTCTAGTTCTCCCTTCATGATGCTAATTTTGAAGAGTCTGGCCTTAACCCCTCCCTTTCCCTGTGCTATATTTTCCCACAAGAGTGCATTCTGTAACAGCTTCTTGGGACTGGCAGGAGGGACCATGGTGATGGAACCACCATAATCATTATTTTAAGAACAGATGTTACCAGATCAACTGACTCAGGCTCAAGTTCATGCTCTCCCACCTGGCCTTCACTGTGAACAGCATTCACAGTCATTCTGCGTCTTTCAGTTCAATGGTTCAAAATGGCACTGGGTATTAATAGATCCCACCCACATGCTGCAACTAAAGATCCCGTCTACCACAACTAGGACCTGATGCAGCCAAATAAATATTTTTTAAAGAGTTTTTTTAAAAATGCATTGCATGGATATATCTCCTAAAATTGACAAAACTTGATGCTGAAAATAAAGTAAATCTAAAGGGTGTAAATCAAGCTTGTATGCTAATGCAGTTGTTCCTACTCTGTTTCTGAAAAAGGGGTGGTGGGCAGTGTCATGCAGTAGAGATGAAGGCGATGAAGGCAGACAGTCACTGACAGGAATCCAAATCTCCTGCTTATTGGCTGTGTGGTCTGTAGAAGACACCTATGCTCACCAGACTCTGTTTCCTTAACAGAGTTAATGAGATAATATACATATTCTGGTTCTTCTAGTCACTCAACAACTAATAGGTAGCAATTAAGGTGCCTGGTTACAATTAAAGGAAGGTATCAGGAGGTGGCAATGTTGTGTGTCACATGCAGAACAGCTTCGACACATCAGAGCTATGGAATAAAGGAGGAGCTTTCAAATTCCTTTCCCCACCCCCCCAATAACATCAACTTACTTGCTTGCTTGTGCTTGTGCTCTGTCCTGTCCAACTCTTTGCAACTCCATGGACTGTACCCCACCAGGCTCCTCTGTCCATGGAATTTCCCAGGCAAGGATACTGGAGTGGGTTTGTCATTTCTTACTCTAGGGGCCTTCCTGACCTAGGGATCAAACCTGTGTGTCCTGCACTTGCAGGCAGATTCTTTACCCTCTACCACCTGAGAAGCCCACATTTCTTTCTAGTTCTCCCTTCATGATGCTAATTTTGAAGAGTCTGGCCTTAACCCCTCCCTTTCCCTGTGCTATATTTTCCCACAAGAGTGCATTCTGTAACAGCTTCTTGGGACTGGCAGGGAGGGGACCATGGTGATGGAACCACCATAATCATTATTTTAAGAACAGATGTTACCAGATCAACTGACTCAGGCTCAAGTTCATGCTCTCCCACCTGGCCTTCACTGTGAACAGCATTCACAGTCATTCTGCGTCTTTCAGTTCAATGGTTCAAAATGGCACTGGGTATTAATAGATGGACAGATTTAAGAGTTGCTGATGATACACCACAGAACTCAACTGGTAGGGAGGTAACAAATGAGACATTTGTAAGAAAACTGACTCAGGTTATACATACAAGAAGCAGATAGAAAATTTTTGTTCAACATGCAAATCTCGTCCTTGCTGCAAGTTTCATATTTACCCAGATATTTTTTAATAATATAAAACTGTCTAAGCTAGTCTACTTGCTAAAAATAATAAGCAGTGTACATTCAGTAATGCCATGTCTTCAACTCACTGCATAATGTATCTTTGCTAAGTTTTAGCTGTCTAGTGATTCTCTATCCAATGTCATACTGAAATTCTGAACTGGGTCAGTCATTAGTAGAGACATTTGTGAATTACAACTAGCATATTTAAAATTTATGAAATCTAATTTTATGTTGCATAGGCATTTTTTAAAAAAAAGCCTGGAGGGTCAGAATGATCTTTAATATTAAGATGATGCATTGTCCCTTCTTTTCTTTGTCCTATAGGTAGGTAGTTCTCAGAGGAACATGAAAATTCAACAATGAAACAGGGTAATTGGAAACTATGTAGAAATAGTTCTCTGTCAGGGCTAAACTGTTCCAGTGATAAATGGGAAGAATATAGATTTTTTAATTCTTCAATGTTTATATCACAAAGCACTCCTGTAATGGTCAGTTATTGTAAGTGACAAATAATGGTGTTTGTCACTAATCCTAAGAGAGAAAATAGTACCTACCGATTTAGAATTTCTAGGCTCCAGCACCAGGGATAGCTTGTAGATATTGTCATTTCTTACTCTAGGGGCCTTCCTGGCCTAGGGATCAAACCTGTGTGTCCTGCACTTGCAGGCAGATTCTTTACCCTCTACCACCTGAGAAGCCCACATTTCTTTCTAGTTCTCCCTTCATGATGCTAATTTTGAAGAGTCTGGCCTTAACCCCTCCCTTTCCCTGTGCTATATTTTCCCACAAGAGTGCATTCTGTAACAGCTTCTTGGGACTGGCAGGGAGGGGACCATGGTGATGGAACCACCATAATCATTATTTTAAGAACAGATGTTACCAGATCAACTGACTCAGGCTCAAGTTCATGCTCTCCCACCTGGCCTTCACTGTGAACAGCATTCACAGTCATTCTGCGTCTTTCAGTTCAATGGTTCAAAATGGCACTGGGTATTAATAGATGGACAGATTTAAGAGTTGCTGATGATACACCACAGAACTCAACTGGTAGGGAGGTAACAAATGAGACATTTGTAAGAAAACTGACTCAGGTTATACATACAAGAAGCAGATAGAAAATTTTTGTTCAACATGCAAATCTCGTCCTTGCTGCAAGTTTCATATTTACCCAGATATTTTTTAATAATATAAAACTGTCTAAGCTAGTCTACTTGCTAAAAATAATAAGCAGTGTACATTCAGTAATGCCATGTCTTCAACTCACTGCATAATGTATCTTTGCTAAGTTTTAGCTGTCTAGTGATTCTCTATCCAATGTCATACTGAAATTCTGAACTGGGTCAGTCATTAGTAGAGACATTTGTGAATTACAACTAGCATATTTAAAATTTATGAAATCTAATTTTATGTTGCATAGGCATTTTTTAAAAAAAAGCCTGGAGGGTCAGAATGATCTTTAATATTAAGATGAGTCATTGTCCCTTCTTTTTCTTTGTCCTATAGGTAGGTAGTTCTCAGAGGGAACATGAAAATTCAACAATGAAACAGGGTAATTGGAAACTATGTAGAAATAGTTCTCTGTCAGGGCTAAACTGTTCCAGTGATAAATGGGAAGAATATAGATTTTTTAATTCTTCAATGTTTATATCACAAAGCACTCCTGTAATGGTCAGTTATTGTAAGTGACAAATAATGGTGTTTGTCACTAATCCTAAGAGAGAAAATAGTACCTACCGATTTAGAATTTCTAGGCTCCAGCACCAGGGATAGCTTGTAGATATCATCTTCTGTATGATAGAGATCCAGAGAAAGCTACAACGAATTAGAAGGGACAGATAAGAATGTTGAATCATTTATTTACTTATTTGCATTGATGAAATTTCTTCACACCAAATGCTTAAGCTCATTGGGGTGAGCTGAATGTAGAACATTAAAAAGATAGTGTGCAGAGGTGGAACATGAAATTTCAGAACAGAAAAAGTTAAACCTAGTGTAGTCATCGGCATCCTAGAGAACCATTGACTCGATTTCTCAGTAATTATACAGTTGTTCCTAAGCGCCGAGCACTGATTTGGAAATGGAATCAATGCTGTCTTAGAGGTTTGGTTTTAAAGAACTATAGAAATAAAGGAGGAATTAACAGGTTTCTGTTATTGAAGGGTATTGTGCTAGATTCTGGTGATACCAAATGGTATAAAGGATCTGACATTTTATTTGAATAAATAGGACCTGAACACAAAAAGATGTATTTGTGTCAATGAAAGGCAGCCCAAGCTAAATGCGAGGAAGCTGTCCCACTCTAAGTGCTGTAGAAACTTTTCAGGGAGCACCACGCGAAGCATGAGGGAGAGGTTTTAGAATCCTGAATCCAAATTCTAAGCCTGTCTCTGGTTAATTCTGTGGCCTTGAGCCAGTCATTTCCTCTCTGACATTCAGTTTCCACTTCTGTAAAATGGGAACCATCACATACACACTAAAAAAACCCATCTCATAGGACTGGGTTTTTATCAGGATCAAGAGAAATAATGCATATAAGGTACTTCACACTAGGCCTGCTACACAGTGAAATCTCAGGAAATGTAATCTGGTGTTGTTGCTGTTGTTGTTAGTATTATAGCTGTTATGACTACTTTTATCATGTCTGGGGGCCACCAATATTAGGATACTTAAAGGGCTCAGAGGAACATGTAAAGAAACAGGGTAATTGGAAACTATGTAGAAATAGTTCTCTGTCAGGGCTAAACTGTTCCAGTGATAAATGGGAAGAATATAGATTTTTTAATTCTTCAATGTTTATATCACAAAGCACTCCTGTAATGGTCAGTTATTGTAAGTGACAAATAATGGTGTTTGTCACTAATCCTAAGAGAGAAAATAGTACCTACCGATTTAGAATTTCTAGGCTCCAGCACCAGGGATAGCTTGTAGATATCATCTTCTGTATGATAGAGATCCAGAGAAAGCTACAACGAATTAGAAGGGACAGATAAGAATGTTGAATCATTTATTTACTTATTTGCATTGATGAAATTTCTTCACACCAAATGCTTAAGCTCATTGGGGTGAGCTGAATGTAGAACATTAAAAAGATAGTGTGCAGAGGTGGAACATGAAATTTCAGAACAGAAAAAGTTAAACCTAGTGTAGTCATCGGCATCCTAGAGAACCATTGACTCGATTTCTCAGTAATTATACAGTTGTTCCTAAGCGCCGAGCACTGATTTGGAAATGGAATCAATGCTGTCTTAGAGGTTTGGTTTTAAAGAACTATAGAAATAAAGGAGGAATTAACAGGTTTCTGTTATTGAAGGGTATTGTGCTAGATTCTGGTGATACCAAATGGTATAAAGGATCTGACATTTTATTTGAATAAATAGGACCTGAACACAAAAAGATGTATTTGTGTCAATGAAAGGCAGCCCAAGCTAAATGCGAGGAAGCTGTCCCACTCTAAGTGCTGTAGAAACTTTTCAGGGAGCACCACGCGAAGCATGAGGGAGAGGTTTTAGAATCCTGAATCCAAATTCTAAGCCTGTCTCTGGTTAATTCTGTGGCCTTGAGCCAGTCATTTCCTCTCTGACATTCAGTTTCCACTTCTGTAAAATGGGAACCATCACATACACACTAAAAAAACCCATCTCATAGGACTGGGTTTTTATCAGGATCAAGAGAAATAATGCATATAAGGTACTTCACACTAGGCCTGCTACACAGTGAAATCTCAGGAAATGTAATCTGGTGTTGTTGCTGTTGTTGTTAGTATTATAGCTGTTATGACTACTTTTATCATGTCTGGGGGCCACCGAAGACCAAAATTATTAGGATGAATTCACAGAGGAACTTGTCAACTGGGACCTACATGGGAGGATTTGGAGAAATAAAGACAGAGAGAAAGATCAGGCTAGGCAAAGACAACAACATAGACCAAGATCAAACATCCTGGATTAAATCTATAAAACCTTAAAATGCATAATCCTGTTCATTTAAATCAAAAGTCTTAAGACTGAAAATAAGCCTGGATAATTTCCACACTTACCTCTCACTGTTAAGATGAATCATACCATTGCATCAGCAGGAAAGAGAACCATGTGCCCTGTCCTTTCTCTTATCATGTAAGCATGAAATTTTTCCTTTAATATATTTCATCTAAAAATAAAGGCTTAGGGACTTCCCTGGTGGCCCAGTGGTTGCGAATCTTCCTTCCATGGCAGGGGATGTGGATTTAATCCCTGGTCAGAGAACTAAGATCCCACATGCCAGTGGGGTAACTAAGCCCACGTGCCACAACTAGAGAGTGCATCCGGGTGGAGAAGCCCACATGCAGCAACGAAAGATCCCATGTGCTACAATTAAGACCTGACACAGCTAAAATGAAATAAAATAGTTTCCTACTCACAAAAACTTTCAACAATAAACAAATGAAGAAAGAGTCTTAATATATATGGGTATGGAATGAGAAGGAAGAAAAAGAAGAAGGAAGCAGAAAAACCCTCAGAGGCAGAGGATGTCTTTCAAGGATTTACATTCCTGTTCTATCTCATCTAAAAATGGAAGCCAAAAAATAAATAAATAAATAAAATAAAAATGGAAGCATCTGGGATTGTAAATTGTCATTTTTGCATCATTCATTCAGCAAATATTTATTAGTTACCTGATAGATGACAGGGAACATTCCAGTCACTATTCTAGCTACTAAATACAACATTTAAGTTAAGAATTTCATATTGTTTACATAGACTTTATCATCTAAAGGTTTTTTTCTGAACATAATAAAATTGACTTTACTACAAAATTATCCCAGTATCATTTCAGATCATGAAAATCCTTATTACAAAGAATGCACTCTGTATTTACCTTACCCTGAACAACAGTCATTCCTACCTCCCAGGCCCTGATTTTTGCAGAAGAGGAGTAAGCCCACGTCACAAACAAATGCATTTAGGAGCCAGCCCACTACATAAAAGAGTGAAGGGAGATGTGTGAAAGGGAAATTGTGATAGAGACGTTTGTACAACGAAGTATTGGGCAAAAGAGTTTTGCAGATACGATTAACTTAGGGATCTTTCCCCTTAGCAGAGCAATAAGAAAAACCTGTGCTGGTAAGTAGAATTTGACTCTGGATCTCTGGGTTAGGGAAGTGACAGGCCAGGGGCTGGGGGTGTGATCGCTGATGAATGGGAGACA
Organism: Tragulus kanchil; assembly: GCA_022376925.1. Classification (NCBI taxonomy): domain Eukaryota; kingdom Metazoa; phylum Chordata; class Mammalia; order Artiodactyla; family Tragulidae; genus Tragulus; species Tragulus kanchil. The sequence continues at coordinate 150,187,920 of JAIOJX010000029.1, forward strand.
GCCACTACTCAACTAAGGCAAATTGTTATCAGTCTGGCAACAACTGCCACATCTCCTAATTTATTAAGAGAAGTCAGAAATCTGGAGTTTTATATGAAATAACCCTCTTTTTAAGCACTGGCATCTAATAACAAAAATTTTTTATGATTCCTGATGGGTCAAATAAAGCACATCTGCCCTGCAAAGCTGCCCCCCATCTTGTATATTCCACAGTAGAAGACTCTGCTGATCTCCAAGCCTCACGAAAGTACAAGAGAACATTTATCTTTTCTACCTCTAAAATCTCTGTCCTGGTTTGCACCTTGCATTGTGAATGCTGCCTAGAAAACTGAGTGACTTCCTCCTTCTGACTTCCTTGATATCAGGAGTTAATCCAGGCTTTGATGAGTAGGTACATGTCCATGTGACTCCTCCTCTGAAGATGCCTCTGGTGTTTGGGGAGAAAAACATTATAGCAGTACAAGGACATCCAATCGGAAACCCAAGCAAGCCATGCATCAAGTAGGGGAATGCCTTCTCAAAAGATGCTAAACAGGGTTTCCCTGATGGGTAGGGATACCACCTTGCAGTGCAAGAGGCACCTGTTCGATCTCTGGCCTGGGAAGATCCCACGTGCTGCAGAGCGGCTGGAACAATGTGTTCAACCAATGAGCTGGAGCTCTGGAGCACATGCACTCAGAGCCAGTGCTTTGCAGCAGAGAGGCCACTTCGATGGGAGGCCCACACAGGCCAAAGAACAAAGATAAATAAAGGAAAGATCAATAGAAGTGGCCAAAAAAAAAAAAGAGACACCAAACATTCTTGGGCGTGTTCATATGTCAAATGAACAGATATCAGACTCTATGATGGGAATGTTTTGCTCTTCTCCCAGTGTTTGCTCTCTACAAATTAGTGGCAGTAGGAACCTAAGCAAGTCATTAACCTTTAAAAAAAAAAAAATTATTGGACTATAGCTGATTTACAATGTTGTGTAAGTTTTAGCCTTTTTGAGTCTGTCTCAGTCTGTGAAATGGGAATCATAAATAATAGTTCCCTCCCAGGATTGTTGGGAAGATTAAACGAGCTGATGCGTGCCCAGTGCAGTCTGTTTAGAGGGCAACACAGATGGGAACTGCCGGGTTTGGCTCCCAGTCAATGTAGAAGCCTAAAAGCCATGGTGCTCATCCATGAATACACAGCTGCCTTCTGGGTGTCTCCTCCCACTCTCTCTGGCTTTCCCAGTCACAATCCTACATCCTTTCTTGGATCCCCTCTGGGCTTTGTGTCCCTGCGCAGAGTAACCTGTTCTACTTCCTATGCACCTTTTTAATAACATAGGCAGCTTGTCAATGGGGTTTCAGAAATGTTTGTGTCTAATATATTTGAAGTTTGATTGTTTCTGACCAATGTTCTGCACCACTGTCTCAGGATGCTGCTTTTACATTAAACCATCCCCTGAGAAAACTGAGTGACTTCCTCCTTCTGACTTCCTTGATATCAGGAGTTACTCCAGGCTTTGATGAGTAGGTACATGTCCATGTGACTCCTCCTCTGAAGATGCCTCTGGTGTTTGGGGAGAAAAACATTATAGCAGTACAAGGACATCCAATCGGAAACCCAAGCAAGCCATGCATCAAGTAGGGGAATGCCTTCTCAAAAGATGCTAAACAGGGTTTCCCTGATGGGTAGGGATACCACCTTGCAGTGCAAGAGGCACCTGTTCGATCTCTGGCCTGGGAAGATCCCACGTGCTGCAGAGCGGCTGGAACAATGTGTTCAACCACTGAGCTGGAGCTCTGGAGCACATGCACTCAGAGCCAGTGCTTTGCAGCGAGAGAGGCCACTTCGATGGGAGGCCCACACAGGCCAAAGAACAAAGATAAATAAAGGAAAGATCAATAGAAGTGGCCAAAAAAAAAAAAGAGACACCAAACATTCTTGGGCGTGTTCATATGTCAAATGAACAGATATCAGACTCTATGATGGGAATGTTTTGCTCTTCTCCCAGTGTTTGCTCTCTACAAATTAGTGGCAGTAGGAACCTAAGCAAGTCATTAACCTTTAAAAAAAAAAAAATTATTGGACTATAGCTGATTTACAATGTTGTGTAAGTTTTAGCCTTTTTGAGTCTGTCTCAGTCTGTGAAATGGGAATCATAAATAATAGTTCCCTCCCAGGATTGTTGGGAAGATTAAACGAGCTGATGCGTGCCCAGTGCAGTCTGTTTAGAGGGCAACACAGATGGGAACTGCCGGGTTTGGCTCCCAGTCAATGTAGAAGCCTAAAAGCCATGGTGCTCATCCATGAATACACAGCTGCCTTCTGGGTGTCTCCTCCCACTCTCTCTGGCTTTCCCAGTCACAATCCTACATCCTTTCTTGGATCCCCTCTGGGCTTTGTGTCCCTGCGCAGAGTAACCTGTTCTACTTCCTATGCACCTTTTTAATAACATAGGCAGCTTGTCAATGGGGTTTCAGAAATGTTTGTGTCTAATATATTTGAAGTTTGATTGTTTCTGACCAATGTTCTGCACCACTGTCTCAGGATGCTGCTTTTACATTAAAGGCTATCAGCTGAGATGGCTCTGGATTTAGTCTGCACCTTGGGACTGGCATTGCCTTGTCTGGAGAACTGCAAAAGAACACACATTTGGTCATCAGCCTATCTCCAAAAATGTAGGGGCTTTCCAGTTATTTGCATATACTCAGAATGGTAAATGTAACTGATAGATCTAAAAATACAATGAAAAAAATCAGACTGTTTCGCACACCGTGAAACAATAAGCATCAGTCTGAAAGCTCCTGGTTACATGAATTGCGATCACAATGAAAAGTGTCTTCTCCAGATCTTCCCTGAAAGGGGGACTCATCCAAATCCCAGCAGTTGAGTGGCGTGGTCCCCTTTCCTTCAGGTGCCCAGTGCTGTTCAGGGGGCTAAGATTACAATCATAAAAATGGCAAAAAGAGTTCCTGCTTGCATAAATTTTGTTTTCAAATTAACTTGTTCTTTACACACCCATGAAGAGAGAGATGATTTAATTTTCAAAGACGCACGCAATGTAAAACAAGTATCAGCATATTCCGACATTACAGAGTAACAGCCATCAGAGGGAGAGAGAGTCCTAAACTGGGATACAGAAGTTGACTTTTGGCAAGCCTTTTGTCCTTTATGGCTCCCAACTTCTTCATTTCTAAAAGGGGCAGAGGTGATGTTATACCCTCTGACCTGCCCAGGCTACATCACAAAGTGTGTGAAAATCTACTGAGAAAATGCATGTTGAAAGTGCTGTGAAAACTGTAATCAATTATTGTAGAAAGTTCAAGCACTGCCATACAGTCTACTATGTAGAGCAGGCATTTAGTAACTGTTGACAAACTTAAAAAGTCCTTACGTTCTTTCTTCCAGATCTCTCAATTGTTTACCAGCTTCCTCACCTGGGACCATGTTTAGAAGCAGTCACTTCAGGCAGAAACTTGATCTAGAGTCTTGGGGCAAGAAGAATTACCCATTCAATGTTCATGCTTAAGAATGACCTCACATGCATTTGGTCAGTTGCAATCAGTCCCACGGTTTTCATTATAATGAGTTTGTGGCTCATGAAATGCTCACTGGACTCCAGTGCACGCCTCCTGGGAGCCTCCTCCATCCCCATCCTAAGGAGATTAATTTGTCTATGGCCAGGAAGAATGAACACACTGAACTTCTCCTTGGTTGTGGGGAGAGAGAAAGACTCTTGGTTTTAAGTAGGAACTGACTTAATGATGGTGTTCATCTGTGGAACTGTGCTATCCTGATAAGTCTGGGCTGGATGAGGGTTGACACTTTGCTCCCTAGTCCCAAGGCTCCATCATTCCTTACATCTAGAACCACAGAAGTTCAGGGTGAGGCCTCACAAACGAGCACAAAACCCTTTAGGAAAAATCCAAAGTCGAGGCTAGTTAGCAAGGAAACAAAGTTAAAAAGAAAGGGGACTCATCCAAATCCCAGCAGTTGAGTGGCGTGGTCCCCTTTCCTTCAGGTGCCCAGTGCTGTTCAGGGGGCTAAGATTACAATCATAAAAATGGCAAAAAGAGTTCCTGCTTGCATAAATTTTGTTTTCAAATTAACTTGTTCTTTACACACCCATGAAGAGAGAGATGATTTAATTTTCAAAGACGCACGCAATGTAAAACAAGTATCAGCATATTCCGACATTACAGAGTAACAGCCATCAGAGGGAGAGAGAGTCCTAAACTGGGATACAGAAGTTGACTTTTGGCAAGCCTTTTGTCCTTTATGGCTCCCAACTTCTTCATTTCTAAAAGGGGCAGAGGTGATGTTATACCCTCTGACCTGCCCAGGCTACATCACAAAGTGTGTGAAAATCTACTGAGAAAATGCATGTTGAAAGTGCTGTGAAAACTGTAATCAATTATTGTAGAAAGTTCAAGCACTGCCATACAGTCTACTATGTAGAGCAGGTATTTAGTAACTGTTGACAAACTTAAAAAGTCCTTACGTTCTTTCTTCCAGATCTCTCAATTGTTTACCAGCTTCCTCACCTGGGACCATGTTTAGAAGCAGTCACTTCAGGCAGAAACTTGATCTAGAGTCTTGGGGCAAGAAGAATTACCCATTCAATGTTCATGCTTAAGAATGACCTCACATGCATTTGGTCAGTTGCAATCAGTCCCACGGTTTTCATTATAATGAGTTTGTGGCTCATGAAATGCTCACTGGACTCCAGTGCACGCCTCCTGGGAGCCTCCTCCATCCCCATCCTAAGGAGATTAATTTGTCTATGGCCAGGAAGAATGAACACACTGAACTTCTCCTTGGTTGTGGGGAGAGAGAAAGACTCTTGGTTTTAAGTAGGAACTGACTTAATGATGGTGTTCATCTGTGGAACTGTGCTATCCTGATAAGTCTGGGCTGGATGAGGGTTGACACTTTGCTCCCTAGTCCCAAGGCTCCATCATTCCTTACATCTAGAACCACAGAAGTTCAGGGTGAGGCCTCACAAACGAGCACAAAACCCTTTAGGAAAAATCCAAAGTCGAGGCTAGTTAGCAAGGAAACAAAGTTAAAAAGACTGCAGAGGCAGAGACAAGGCTAACAGCTATATTTCCCAGGATACTATACTCTACTCACACTGCTATGACTAAATATGCTGCTTTGTGGCTTCTAAATTTTCTTTCAACTCCTGGAAAAGATGGGTAGATAGAGTTTGAGACTTTCTGTTTTTGCTTTCCTTCCCAAGAAATGCAATTATTTCTTAGCTTTTACTCTGGAGTTCAGATTTTCCATCTGCACCCTCAAAATTTCATTCAAAATTATTTAATATTTCTCTAAATAACTATTATAATGTTGCTTTCTGCATTTACAATTCAAATTTATTTTCCCTACTCTATCATTAACTTTTTTCCAGATGAGAAATTACCCAGGTGTAGGCATCTGCTCTATGAAGTTATCCTCCACCTCATGGAGTCTGTCTGAATGAAGACACTTGGAACCCAGGCTATACCCTGAGACTGGACTGCAGACATCACCTGTGTCTGTGGGTTTACACAGTCTGATTGGAGCTGTAACTCTGGCTACTTATTCATAGAAACAGATTTACATGGCAAATGATTAATAAATGCAGGTGCCTGAATTATCGTGTGGTTTCCCCACCCCACTCCCACCCAGTGAGAATGTCTGCATGTTTACTATTTGTCACCCACACTCACCCCCCAAAAGATTTGTGTGTCAGTCACTTCTGCTTTATACTAAGAATGAAGCTGCACTTATTGCCTATACCTAAGGGTTCTATTCTTTGGTAAAGAATTGTGTGTTCTAGGAACAATGTGTGAGAAGGTCTAGGAAGTGAGCTTTTATTCCAGCATAGCAGCCCTAGAGGATTTAGCTCTTCAGAGCTTCAGAGAGACTTTGCTTTCATTTCCTATGGTCATTGGAACAAAGCAATTGATTCAGTATTGCAGCCAAGTTTCAAACACTACAGTGTCATAAACCCAAACAAGGAAGTTCCTCTTCTACTTGTTTCAGCAAGGGTGAGGCCTCACAAACGAGCACAAAACCCTTTAGGAAAAATCCAAAGTCGAGGCTAGTTAGCAAGGAAACAAAGTTAAAAAGACTGCAGAGGCAGAGACAAGGCTAACAGCTATATTTCCCAGGATACTATACTCTACTCACACTGCTATGACTAAATATGCTGCTTTGTGGCTTCTAAATTTTCTTTCAACTCCTGGAAAAGATGGGTAGATAGAGTTTGAGACTTTCTGTTTTTGCTTTCCTTCCCAAGAAATGCAATTATTTCTTAGCTTTTACTCTGGAGTTCAGATTTTCCATCTGCACCCTCAAAATTTCATTCAAAATTATTTAATATTTCTCTAAATAACTATTATAATGTTGCTTTCTGCATTTACAATTCAAATTTATTTTCCCTACTCTATCATTAACTTTTTTCCAGATGAGAAATTACCCAGGTGTAGGCATCTGCTCTATGAAGTTATCCTCCACCTCATGGAGTCTGTCTGAATGAAGACACTTGGAACCCAGGCTATACCCTGAGACTGGACTGCAGACATCACCTGTGTCTGTGGGTTTACACAGTCTGATTGGAGCTGTAACTCTGGCTACTTATTCATAGAAACAGATTTACATGGCAAATGATTAATAAATGCAGGTGCCTGAATTATCGTGTGGTTTCCCCACCCCACTCCCACCCAGTGAGAATGTCTGCATGTTTACTATTTGTCACCCACACTCACCCCCAAGAGATTTGTGTGTCAGTCACTTCTGCTTTATACTAAGAATGAAGCTGCACTTATTGCCTATACCTAAGGGTTCTATTCTTTGGTAAAGAATTGTGTGTTCTAGGAACAATGTGTGAGAAGGTCTAGGAAGTGAGCTTTTATTCCAGCATAGCAGCCCTAGAGGATTTAGCTCTTCAGAGCTTCAGAGAGACTTTGCTTTCATTTCCTATGGTCATTGGAACAAAGCAATTGATTCAGTATTGCAGCCAAGTTTCAAACACTACAGTGTCATAAACCCAAACAAGGAAGTTCCTCTTCTACTTGTTTCAGCAAGGGTGAGAGAATTTGCTTATGCCTCTTTCCCCCTGACAAAGAAGTAGCCAATGGGAAATGTTCTCTCCTACACACCTGTGTGTCTAAAAGTGCTAAGATCTGGCCACCAGCTAGCCTGTGTGCCACCAATGCCAAAAATGAACAAAAGTATGTAAATTCCTTATGGCCCACATCATTCCTAAATGCAACATTCAGTTCATCTGTTGAGCTCCTACATAGGCCAGGTACTGTGAGAGGTACTGGGGGCATGTGATGTATAAGGCAGGTAAACAGAAAAGCATCTAATGTCAAGTGGTACCTTCTATAGTTAAGAAAGTACTAAGTACGGCGACAACACAGGTGAGGGATGCATTGCTGCTTTGGAGAGAAACAAAGAATGCTCCAGAAAGAGAGAGGCATTTGAATTTAAACTAGTCACAAGGGGAGTCAGGAAGGGATTTTCTAAGAAAATGCAATGACCAGAAAGAAGAAGGCAGCAATTCATGGTAGAAAGTCTAAAACCCATATTCCTCCAAGGCAGGAGTGATGCGGGATCAGGTGATCACCAATGAGGAGAGACTGAGAGTCAGAAAACAAGTCCTGAAGGGCCTCCAGTGCCAGGCTGGCAACTCCATCGGGTGGTTTGGGAAGGTTGGTGGGAGTGCAGGCAGGGAGAGGTCAGAGGAGGTCTCTGCATTACTCCAAGATTCAGCTACAGCAGTGACGTGAAGATCAGAAGCCCGCAAGTTGAGGGCACAGAAAGGAGGGTGATGGATTAGGTGAGTATGACGCAGGATTGTGAGGCACTGAGGACAGGGCTGGAGGACTGAAGAAATCCAGAAACCAGAGCTGTGGGGGCAGAGGTGGGAACCCTCAAAGGAAAGGGAATTTCCTTTGCTCAAAGATTATAACCTCAAGTCACACAGGTTACTGGTGTGGCTTCCCCTCCCTCCATGCTTTGAAATTTCTTTCCATTCAATGACCCTGAATTGAATCCTTCCCCTGCCCCTGCTGTGAACTGCTAGCAGGGATCTTCCTGTATTCCCTGGGGTGAGGTGCAGGGGCTTTCTGAGCATAAGTTTCAGCCGGTTAGACTCACCGTGAGCAAGTTGATCAAATCCAGGTTGGGTTCTAAGTGGTGAGAGGCATTCTGCAGGGAGACCAGTTCACTCAGGGTAACAGAGAGCTGGTGCATTTTCACAATGTTCACTTTGTTCTCCTCTGTCCAGTCTGGGAAAATGACGTGGACTGCTATCAAGTCTTTCAAGTGGACACCAAGGATGGGGATTTTGAAGCCGTCGCAGTCGGCAAAGGCCTTGCGGTAATTACAGTAATTGCCGTTAGAGGAGACCAGCTCCGTCATTTCATTCCAGTTCTGGAAACAGATGGAAAAGTAGATTTTCAAACAGCCTTCTCTTCGGCCCACCCCCAGGTCCAACAGTGTATGACTAGGAAATTCCTCTACTGCTGAGAGAAGTATCAATTACACCAACATTGATGCAGGGAGATACTAACCAGAAAAAAGAAAGTTAGAAAAACTGGCCATGACTTGGACAGTCTGCTCCTTTCTTCTACAAAACGGAAATAGCCTACACCTCTGCCCTCCAGCTAGGCATGATGAGATGCTAACTAGCATTATTATATAAGTACTTTGTAATTCATGGAAATATGGTGATGCACAAATACAAGCATATGTAGTGTGTTAAGTGCATGCATTGTATTAAAATGTGCAGTATACTATTTCCTAGTTGTTCCAAGAAAGTTGCCTTGGAGATACACCTTGAAGGGGACAGTATGGGGCAGGAACAGCCATACTGATATGTGAGATAGCTGTGGTATTGGACTCTGCCATTAACTAGAAGGGTAACCTTAAGCAAATCACTTCACTTTTAGGGACATTAGCTTCCTTTTCTGTAAGAAAGGAGGGTGATGGATTAGGTGAGTATGACGAGGATTGTGAGGCACTGAGGACAGGGCTGGAGATGCAAAATGTGGGCAGAGGTGGGAACCCTCAAAGGAAAGGGAATTTCCTTTGCTCAAAGATTATAACCTCAAGTCACACAGGTTACTGGTGGCTTCCTCCTCCATGCTTTGAAATTTCTTTCCATTCAATGACCCTGAATTGAATCCTTCCCCTGCCCCTGCTGTGAACTGCTAGCAGGGATCTTCCTGTATTCCCTGGGGTGAGGTGCAGGGGCTTTCTGAGCATAAGTTTCAGCCGGTTAGACTCACCGTGAGCAAGTTGATCAAATCCAGGTTGGGTTCTAAGTGGTGAGAGGCATTCTGCAGGGAGACCAGTTCACTCAGGGTAACAGAGAGCTGGTGCATTTTCACAATGTTCACTTTGTTCTCCTCTGTCCAGTCTGGGAAAATGACGTGGACTGCTATCAAGTCTTTCAAGTGGACACCAAGGATGGGGATTTTGAAGCCGTCGCAGTCGGCAAAGGCCTTGCGGTAATTACAGTAATTGCCGTTAGAGGAGACCAGCTCCGTCATTTCATTCCAGTTCTGGAAACAGATGGAAAAGTAGATTTTCAAACAGCCTTCTCTTCGGCCCACCCCCAGGTCCAACAGTGTATGACTAGGAAATTCCTCTACTGCTGAGAGAAGTATCAATTACACCAACATTGATGCAGGGAGATACTAACCAGAAAAAAGAAAGTTAGAAAAACTGGCCATGACTTGGACAGTCTGCTCCTTTCTTCTACAAAACGGAAATAGCCTACACCTCTGCCCTCCAGCTAGGCATGATGAGATGCTAACTAGCATTATTATATAAGTACTTTGTAATTCATGGAAATATGGTGATGCACAAATACAAGCATATGTAGTGTGTTAAGTGCATGCATTGTATTAAAATGTGCAGTATACTATTTCCTAGTTGTTCCAAGAAAGTTGCCTTGGAGATACACCTTGAAGGGGACAGTATGGGGCAGGAACAGCCATACTGATATGTGAGATAGCTGTGGTATTGGACTCTGCCATTAACTAGAAGGGTAACCTTAAGCAAATCACTTCACTTTTAGGGACATTAGCTTCCTTTTCTGTAAGAAAGAAGAGTTCAAATAAATAATTTTTTAAGATACACTGGTGGTTCCAAGCCTCTATGAGCCTCAATTGAATTCCTGTTTTTCACATTTAAAACATGTTTTGCTCTTTATTGGAAATTCAGTACTAATATAAAGGAAAATGAAACACATAATAAGCCCCATTATACTTGGAATAAGTGGAGTATTTGAAGTCAGTCAGCAGTGCTTCAGTGGCTTAAATTCTCCTGCTTGTATGAACAAGTTATTGTTCCTTGCATAACAGCAACCAGACCTTCCTAACTGACTCTAATTTTGATCAATGTAGGCTTCCCCATGTGTCTCAGATGGACCGGTTTCCACATACAGGTCCAAGCATAGATTCTGATCTACCATCGTCTTAATTCCACCCCATCTGGTTTGTGATTGGTTCAGGAACACAGGATTAAGCCAATCAGCGCACTGTATTCCCATGGTTACTGTTATTGGTCCAGGAGTGGTCACATGATTTGAGATGATCCAATCTGCCTAAGACAGAAGGTCTTTAATTCCATGGGGGCAGAGCAAAGATAGGTTTTCCCTATCTCCAACTTTCACGAACAAAAGAGCAAAATTTTCTCGTTTTTGCAAACAACCCAGGCAGGAGGGAAATCAGTCTGGTGAAAAATAAAAGCAAAAGCTTCATACTCTGAGGAATACAGAGCAACTGAGCCAGAGCTCTGATCAGCCCGTGCCTGGAGTCGGCCCTGTGCTGGACTTTCAGGTATGTGAGGCAATCCATTTCCTTATTATTTACACAAATCCAATATTTTTTAAACTTATAGCTCCAAGATTTTAAAAAAATTTATAGCTGCAAGTGTCTTTACTGATATAACCAAGAGCACTCTTACAAAGAAATCTTTTTTTTTCTCCCACCCCAGCCGAGCCCACCCTCAAGAAATCTTTTCATAAGGATGAAATGTTCTTTTTTGCTCAATAAGGAAATGTGGTCTGGAAAAAGTTCAATTTGGGAAATAATCATTCCTTTAACCTTTTTAGTTCCTGGAAACTCAGCTATAAATCTGAAGGCTTTCTATACAAACGATTTCTTTCTGTCCCCTCTTCCTTTGTATCTTCCACCATGTTGACTATAGAGCTATAAAGACAGCAGGTGTTCAAGGACTTCGTTTGAGGAGAGAATAGTAGGAACGATTTCTGTCTTATTTGCCTTGTAACCTTCACGTATTTCACAATGCCTATGACATACCAAGCACCAAATACATATATTTAAAATATTTACAACTACAGTATGTTAATGGGGTTCAAAGCATTCTTATTGGAATACTTGCTGTCACTTCAAATCTGTTTTTCCAGAGGGTTCCGGCTATAACCTCCTATTGTCTAAGAAAAAAACTTTCCCCTTCGGAGTGACGTCTGTTAGGATCGTCCTACCTCTAAACAATTTACAAGCAATTTTTTTTACTTGGGGTTCTGTTCCTATTCACTGTACCTTTGTAACTTCTGAAGAAAGATGAGAATGGGTCTCCTTGAGCCGGGAAATGGAGCTATGACTAAGGCCTCCCACCACTGCCATCAGGGTGTTAAAGTTTTTGAGCTGAAGGAGTTTCTGCAATAAAAAATGTTAACTTTAATATAAAAATGTTAATTTTCATGTAAACTTGTAATGATTTTTGAATTATTCTCACCTTTTTGAGGTACGGATGAGTCATATACAATTTTATTAACAAGGAGATAGGAAAAACAATACCAATTCAAAATGAAGTATAAAGGAAAACCGTATCAATCCTTTCACAGAAAAATAGCTACATTAAATGCTTCCAAGTGCTGCCAATTAAAAGCAATCTTCTTGCATGGGAGAAGTATAGTTGTTCATTAGACATTTATGGGTAGTTTAATTGTCTTTTATATTGTGGACAAATTTCTTCAATGACTTTTCTCAATCAAGTGAATAAATATGTAGAATCCTTTGAAAATCCCAGTCTAATTAACACAAATACATACCTTGGCAACATTGATAAACTTAGTGATGACTTCTGCCCTTTGCTGAGGGGTTGGTTTGCTTAGAACCATCAACTGGACCCACTTAGAGATTCCATTAAATAAAGCAATAGATCTCTCCAAGGTTGGGTTATTCTCCAGGCAGCCATGGATGACATAGCTTTGGTAATCAGTGAACTAGTAAAGGAAGATTCAGAAATTCTGAATTATAATGGAGTCTTCAGAAGATCATACATTAGAATGTTGCATGGGAGAGGTGAGACAATGTTTCATGACAACATTACTGTTTCCTTCACTTCACACTTACACTGGCATCTTACAAGTATGACTATATCTGTACCTTTAGCATGCTATTTTGCTGCATTTCACTCCCCCATCCACAGACACACACTTATTACACACCATAGTGCTGGTTGGGGGAGGAAGGGACAAGATTCAAAAATCATATTCCAGTGAGTCCAAAATTTGCTGGATCATACTCTGCACATTGGACATTAGCTAAAACCTTAGTTTCAGGGAACAGTTAGACCTAAAGGACTAATCAAGGAATAATCAAAGAATCTACATTGTTTCACCCACTATTGGTGATTCCAATGATCAGGCAAGTTTGACATACAGTGGCATACATTAAATAAGAGGAAATGAATGTAAATGTCATAATTTCAAATCAGAATAAGCTTGCCAAGTTTTTCTCAAGAGAAAAAATAGCAACTGAAGTAAGGCCACTCTTACTTCAAAAGGTGCTCTCCAAGCAGAGCTACTTAGTGAAAAGAAACAGTCCTTCAGAAATCCATACTTCTAACCTCATGTTCTTCTTTGCGAGTTATAATGTAATTCATTCTTTGGCATCTTGTAAAAGAAAGAGTGACTTGCCCAAATCTTGGTGAGACAAAGACAGAGACTGTTTGTGAACCACTGTGGAAATATCATAACAAAAGGAGAATGAAAAGGTGGCTAAGGAGAGATCACAGTCAAGAGGAAGAAAGAGGTTGCAGAGAAGGAACTCTGTTAAGACAGAGAAAGAAAATTTTAATCCAGGGCTCCATCCCTGCGAAAGAAACAACCTGATGTTAAGATTCTTCTGAAAGCTTACAATTCATATTTTAAACCTATACCCATAATTAGGCATTTATACAAATCTCAACCTAAATAAATATTTCTTCCCTCCAGTGAAGGCCCCAGCCAAGTGTGTTCACTTGGGAGAAGTCAATGCAGCTAAATAAACCTTCATTGGTTATATCTCCACTTTGAAAAAATTTAAAATTAGAAAACAGGTAAAGTGAACTAGTAAAGGAAGATTCAGAAATTCTGAATTATAATGGAGTCTTCAGAAGATCATACATTAGAATGTTGCATGGGAGAGGTGAGACAATGTTTCATGACAACATTACTGTTTCCTTCACTTCACACTTACACTGGCATCTTACAAGTATGACTATATCTGTACCTTTAGCATGCTATTTTGCTGCATTTCACTCCCCCATCCACAGACACACACTTATTACACACCATAGTGCTGGTTGGGGGAGGAAGGGACAAGATTCAAAAATCATATTCCAGTGAGTCCAAAATTTGCTGGATCATACTCTGCACATTGGACATTAGCTAAAACCTTAGTTTCAGGGAACAGTTAGACCTAAAGGACTAATCAAGGAATAATCAAAGAATCTACATTGTTTCACCCACTATTGGTGATTCCAATGATCAGGCAAGTTTGACATACAGTGGCATACATTAAATAAGAGGAAATGAATGTAAATGTCATAATTTCAAATCAGAATAAGCTTGCCAAGTTTTTCTCAAGAGAAAAAATAGCAACTGAAGTAAGGCCACTCTTACTTCAAAAGGTGCTCTCCAAGCAGAGCTACTTAGTGAAAAGAAACAGTCCTTCAGAAATCCATACTTCTAACCTCATGTTCTTCTTTGCGAGTTATAATGTAATTCATTCTTTGGCATCTTGTAAAAGAAAGAGTGACTTGCCCAAATCTTGGTGAGACAAAGACAGAGACTGTTTGTGAACCACTGTGGAAATATCATAACAAAAGGAGAATGAAAAGGTGGCTAAGGAGAGATCACAGTCAAGAGGAAGAAAGAGGTTGCAGAGAAGGAACTCTGTTAAGACAGAGAAAGAAAATTTTAATCCAGGGCTCCATCCCTGCGAAAGAAACAACCTGATGTTAAGATTCTTCTGAAAGCTTACAATTCATATTTTAAACCTATACCCATAATTAGGCATTTATACAAATCTCAACCTAAATAAATATTTCTTCCCTCCAGTGAAGGCCCCAGCCAAGTGTGTTCACTTGGGAGAAGTCAATGCAGCTAAATAAACCTTCATTGGTTATATCTCCACTGAGTATTTAGAAAATCACGCTTTAATCCAATGAAAGGAGACATTGAAAATAGCGACAGAAATATAGCTCCTGAGCCATAAAAGAAAGACGGGATAATATTTATCTTTGGTTAAAAGGGATTGTTCCTGTGAATTAAGGGCACTTTTCCAGTGGAGCACAGTGACAGAGCCTGCCAACACTTCAGAGTATGAAAATGCAGTTCTTGGGAAAGTTGGCCTGGGGGTTGTTATACTTGGAAGAATAGAAGTCCAGTTTCTTACTGAGATCCTTCTAAAAGATTTATGCTCCATAAAAGTGAGGTGCTCAGCCAATTCAATGGGCTCCAGATGGTCAAACAGCAGACAGGCTTTTCCTTCTTGGATACTTTTTTCCTCTGTGTGACTCTTCTCATCCAGTCATAGGAAGGACTATAAAAGAAGAGTGAGTCTGGTCAATGTGCTGAAAGCCCATTTCACTCAATGGAAGTTATTAACCTACTGACTCTGTAACTCTTGGCCTGCTTCCAGGGGCCTCTGCAAAATACACACCCTGTCCTTCATATTTGAAGAGAAAACCACTGACCCATTGCCAATAGAACATAAACTTCGAGTTGTTTTTCCAGACAGGGTGGGTTTGCACGGACCCATCCAGAATCTTAAGAGTTGGTCTTTCTTGTGAACAGCAAGGTCTGGATCATGAGGAAGTTTGTCAATATATAGATGCTGATAGAAACCATCAAAAGCTGGTTCTTACACTTCAGCAACATATGGATTACCTGAAAAGCTTGTTATAAAGACAGAGTCCTGGGACCTCACTACCAAATAGAAATTTTTTCAACATTTTATCTTCGCAAAGGAGAATCACAGTCAAGAGGAAGAAAGAGGTTGCAGAGAAGGAACTCTGTTAAGACAGAGAAAGAAAATTTTAATCCAGGGCTCCATCCCTGCGAAAGAAACAACCTGATGTTAAGATTCTTCTGAAAGCTTACAATTCATATTTTAAACCTATACCCATAATTAGGCATTTATACAAATCTCAACCTAAATAAATATTTCTTCCCTCCAGTGAAGGCCCCAGCCAAGTGTGTTCACTTGGGAGAAGTCAATGCAGCTAAATAAACCTTCATTGGTTATATCTCCACTGAGTATTTAGAAAATCACGCTTTAATCCAATGAAAGGAGACATTGAAAATAGCGACAGAAATATAGCTCCTGAGCCATAAAAGAAAGACGGGATAATATTTATCTTTGGTTAAAAGGGATTGTTCCTGTGAATTAAGGGCACTTTTCCAGTGGAGCACAGTGACAGAGCCTGCCAACACTTCAGAGTATGAAAATGCAGTTCTTGGGAAAGTTGGCCTGGGGGTTGTTATACTTGGAAGAATAGAAGTCCAGTTTCTTACTGAGATCCTTCTAAAAGATTTATGCTCCAGAAAAGTGAGGTGCTCAGCCAATTCAATGGGCTCCAGATGGTCAAACAGCAGACAGGCTTTTCCCTTCTTGGATACTTTTTTCCTCTGTGTGACTCTTCTCATCCAGTCATAGGAAGGACTATAAAAGAAGAGTGAGTCTGGTCAATGTGCTGAAAGCCCATTTCACTCAATGGAAGTTATTAACCTACTGACTCTGTAACTCTTGGCCTGCTTCCAGGGGCCTCTGCAAAATACACACCCTGTCCTTCATATTTGAAGAGAAAACCACTGACCCATTGCCAATAGAACATAAACTTCGAGTTGTTTTTCCAGACAGGGTGGGTTTGCACGGACCCATCCAGAATCTTAAGAGTTGGTCTTTCTTGTGAACAGCAAGGTCTGGATCATGAGGAAGTTTGTCAATATATAGATGCTGATAGAAACCATCAAAAGCTGGTTCTTACACTTCAGCAACATATGGATTACCTGAAAAGCTTGTTATAAAGACAGAGTCCTGGGACCTCACTACTAGAGGTTCAGATTTACTAGGAATGAATCATCTGAATTATCTATTTTTTGATATCAACATTTATCACACTCTTCGATGCCCTAGGCACCACTACAATCACAGGTATTAACTAATTAAAATTTCACAACATCTCTATCAGGTAATACTATCATTACTCCCATTTTATAGATGAGAAAATATAGGCACAAAGAGATTCAAAGTTTACCCAAGATCATATATCTAGTAAGTAGAGAAGTTGTGCTGAGTAATCTGTATTTTTAATAGCATCCTTGGTAGCTCAGATGGTAAAGCATCTGCCTGCAATGCAGGAGCCCCAGGTTTGATCCCTTGGTCAGGAAGATCCCCTGGAGAAGAGAATGGTAACCCACTCCAGTATTCTTGCCTACAGAATTCTGTGAACAGAGGAGCCTGGCGGGTTAGGAAACGAGGTGGGCTACAGTTCATGGGGCCACAGAGTCGAACACGACTGAGCAACTAACACTTAATTGGAGGATCATTCACTAATCACTCTTGAAGAAATATTCTAGGAAAAGAGACTAGAGGATGAATGCCTGGGACATAAGAGCATATATTTTCATGTGGATTATCACACTCATGACCCTAAACTAGTTTTGTCTGCAAAGCTAGCTAGTCAACATAAAATGCTAGCCTAATTAGCGCCAAGTTTCTAATTACTGAGCTAATCAGTTCACGGCAAAACTATAGTCGACATTTGCACAGCCTGAGGCTGACCTGAGAAGCACAATAGTACAGAACATCTCAAATTTGAATGAGTCTATGAATCACTTGGGGATCTCATTAAAGTACAGTTTCCAATTCAGCAGTTTTAGGATGGGGCATGAGACTCTGTCTTTCTATTGAGCACCCTGGTGATGCCAGAGCTGCTGATCCACTAGAATATAGTAGCGAGGGCATAGGAGACTAGATTCCATAACCAAGTGCTGAGCATCTATTAGGTGCCAAATACTTTCATGTGTTATCTCCCTGCATCATGAGGAAGTTTGTCAATATATAGATGCTGATAGAAACCATCAAAAGCTGGTTCTTACACTTCAGCAACATATGGATTACCTGAAAAGCTTGTTATAAAGACAGAGTCCTGGGACCTCACTACTAGAGGTTCAGATTTACTAGGAATGAATCATCTGAATTATCTATTTTTTGATATCAACATTTATCACACTCTTCGATGCCCTAGGCACCACTACAATCACAGGTATTAACTAATTAAAATTTCACAACATCTCTATCAGGTAATACTATCATTACTCCCATTTTATAGATGAGAAAATATAGGCACAAAGAGATTCAAAGTTTACCCAAGATCATATATCTAGTAAGTAGAGAAGTTGTGCTGAGTAATCTGTATTTTTAATAGCATCCTTGGTAGCTCAGATGGTAAAGCATCTGCCTGCAATGCAGGAGCCCCAGGTTTGATCCCTTGGTCAGGAAGATCCCCTGGAGAAGAGAATGGTAACCCACTCCAGTATTCTTGCCTACAGAATTCTGTGAACAGAGGAGCCTGGCGGGTTAGGAAACGAGGTGGGCTACAGTTCATGGGGCCACAGAGTCGAACACGACTGAGCAACTAACACTTAATTGGAGGATCATTCACTAATCACTCTTGAAGAAATATTCTAGGAAAAGAGACTAGAGGATGAATGCCTGGGACATAAGAGCATATATTTTCATGTGGATTATCACACTCATGACCCTAAACTAGTTTTGTCTGCAAAGCTAGCTAGTCAACATAAAATGCTAGCCTAATTAGCGCCAAGTTTCTAATTACTGAGCTAATCAGTTCACGGCAAAACTATAGTCGACATTTGCACAGCCTGAGGCTGACCTGAGAAGCACAATAGTACAGAACATCTCAAATTTGAATGAGTCTATGAATCACTTGGGGATCTCATTAAAGTACAGTTTCCAATTCAGCAGTTTTAGGATGGGGCATGAGACTCTGTCTTTCTATTGAGCACCCTGGTGATGCCAGAGCTGCTGATCCACTAGAATATAGTAGCGAGGGCATAGGAGACTAGATTCCATAACCAAGTGCTGAGCATCTATTAGGTGCCAAATACTTTCATGTGTTATCTCCCTTGCTCATTGGATGCTCATTATAACTCCATGAGAGAGATACAATCCCCACTTCACAAACACAGAAATTGAAGCTAGGAGAGATAAACTATGTCTGATGGGACTGTGCTTGTTGCACCAAAGCATTCCTCAAAGCATACCTTGATTCTGAACTGAACTGAGGTCAAGTGGGATCATCACTACTCCCTCCCCCAAATGGCAGACTCATCATATTTGAAAGAAGCTTGCGCTGTTCTTACATGCTGGATATGTCAATGAGGCTGATGTGTTTCTCATATCCTAGTTGACTAGCTACTTCCCGGAATTCCTCAGTCATACGGATCAAACCAAGGTCCAAATTAAACTCTGCAGGGAACTTCAGAATCCAGTACCTGAAAGGCATCAAGTAGTTTTGATAACCAGAAGATTTCAAGTTAGATCTCTATGGGAAACTATGATATCATGCAGATTACCTTTAACAGTGCATCAAGACCACACCCTAAAATAGCAGTCTCCCATCCCCCATCCAACACATTGCATCTTGCTCTTGCCTGCTTCAATCAAAGACCAAATCCACCACTCCTACCTTGAGCCTCTTTTTCTTTCTCTTTAGAAGCTCAGCTGAGAAGAAACCCTTCTCCAAACTCATGGCCAGTAGGCGGGAATGTGTACAGTGAGGAAGTGGGAAAAAATGAGTATACTCTTTCTCAGAGCTTCTTTCACATTGACCACTACTTGATCTATAATCCAAAAGCAATAAAATCTACCCCCTCAGGAACAGAGGAGAGACAATTTTAACAAAATCAATAAAAGGGGGACTTGAGTCCATTCTATTGTCAGATTAGGTCTATAGTTTGGAGAAAATAAAACTGTCAATTATTCCAGAAACAGAAACAAGACAATTAAATTTGTAAGTATTTACCTCATGAAGTAGCAGATCTTCAATCGAAATTCATCACAGCTTTCTCCACTAGCATTTCGTCGTACACTAGTTAAAGAAAAAAATCCTTGCACATTGTTTCCGTTGCACACACCTGTGACTGTTTGATCAATTTAGATGAAGTCCCAATAAGAGGGCTATACTATTAGAGTGAGGTGCATGTTTAAATGGGGAGAAAAGTGACTTCTGATGACATCAGTGCTGAATAACTGACACCATGTATTATTGTTCCAGCATTTGAGGGGGGCGTCTGGAAGAGAAGCCACTTATAAAATGAATTTTACCGTCCTGAGCACTTACCAAGTGACAACTGTCAACTGTAATGACAAATATATTACTAACTGTAGATAATTTAAAATTAATAGTACATAGGAGCACCATCTTAGCCAAAAAGATTTTGTACATAGGTTTAGAGTCATATGTAAGCACTCTAATTTCCTTAATATTTAGAAATGCCATTTTGGGGTATATTAATACACACACCTTATGATTTAGCCTCGTCTATCCATACTTTTTAACCAATATTTATTGAGCTTCTGCTATATGCCAGGTATCATGGATATGCAGTGAGCAGGAAATCCAAAGGGAAAATCTAGAGAAATGTTAATTTACAGGCGTGTTGTCTGTCCTTTTAGATATTAAACTTTACAATGCCTAAATATCCTTTTGTATTTGTGTTTCATATAGCAGTGGTTGTACTAATGATGAGAATGAATATTTGTGGGCATATTTTTTGGACAGTATTTGGATCCTGAGGATGCTCTTGCCCTTTGCTCCCCCAATCAAAGACCAAATCCACCACTCCTACCTTGAGCCTCTTTTTCTTTCTCTTTAGAAGCTCAGCTGAGAAGAAACCCTTCTCCAAACTCATGGCCAGTAGGCGGAATGTGTACAGTGAGGAAGTGGGAAAAAATGAGTATACTCTTTCTCAGAGCTTCTTTCACATTGACCACTACTTGATCTATAATCCAAAAGCAATAAAATCTACCCCCTCAGGAACAGAGGAGAGACAATTTTAACAAAATCAATAAAAGGGGGACTTGAGTCCATTCTATTGTCAGATTAGGTCTATAGTTTGGAGAAAATAAAACTGTCAATTATTCCAGAAACAGAAACAAGACAATTAAATTTGTAAGTATTTACCTCATGAAGTAGCAGATCTTCAATCGAAATTCATCACAGCTTTCTCCACTAGCATTTCGATACGTACACTAGTTAAAGAAAAAAATCCTTGCACATTGTTTCCGTTGCACACACCTGTGACTGTTTGATCAATTTAGATGAAGTCCCAATAAGAGGGCTATACTATTAGAGTGAGGTGCATGTTTAAATGGGGAGAAAAGTGACTTCTGATGACATCAGTGCTGAATAACTGACACCATGTATTATTGTTCCAGCATTTGAGGGGGGCGTCTGGAAGAGAAGCCACTTATAAAATGAATTTTACCGTCCTGAGCACTTACCAAGTGACAACTGTCAACTGTAATGACAAATATATTACTAACTGTAGATAATTTAAAATTAATAGTACATAGGAGCACCATCTTAGCCAAAAAGATTTTGTACATAGGTTTAGAGTCATATGTAAGCACTCTAATTTCCTTAATATTTAGAAATGCCATTTTGGGGTATATTAATACACACACCTTATGATTTAGCCTCGTCTATCCATACTTTTTAACCAATATTTATTGAGCTTCTGCTATATGCCAGGTATCATGGATATGCAGTGAGCAGGAAATCCAAAGGGAAAATCTAGAGAAATGTTAATTTACAGGCGTGTTGTCTGTCCTTTTAGATATTAAACTTTACAATGCCTAAATATCCTTTTGTATTTGTGTTTCATATAGCAGTGGTTGTACTAATGATGAGAATGAATATTTGTGGGCATATTTTTTGGACAGTATTTGGATCCTGAGGAGGAATGGGGACAGACTGAATTAGTTTCTTCTATCCTTCTCCATGCACTATCCTTCAATAGTGGGAGCTGTGGAACACCTGGACAACTGGGTACTATGATCTTGCTCACTTCCAGGGACCTCTGTTCAGGGTGAATGTTCCTTCTCCTCTCTAACATCCTCTCCCTGCCTAAGGTTGGGGAGTAAAGAAGAAAGTGGAAGACGCTTGAGGTAAGCAGATGGTAGCCTGCTATCCTAAGAACACTCAATGGACTCTCTCCCTCTCAGGCTCCCCTGCTTGCCCTGCAAGACTTCTCAGCTCATCTACAGGACCTCTTGGCTTGCAGCAGGTAGAGACTGTTGGAACCTACATTAGCAATTATATAATAAACATTTGATCTCGGGGACTAAAACTTCCTTATAAATGTATGACTATCTTGTAGCCATTTTCTGTCATTTGGCTTTTAACCACCTTTTAGGATTGCTAAAAGCCCTTATTATAGAATGGGGTTTCTAACTATGTTTTTTTTTTCCTTTTCTTTGATATCAGAAGAAAATCAAAAATTAATGTCAATCAATAAATTATAATAAGCCTGCTAGAATGCTCTTTGTGTCTTATCAGCAAGGGAAGACGTGAAAATTTAGGTGGTCTTTAGGCCTGAGCCAGATCATATTATTTTGGTTGGCATTTCCATATGTCTAAACTGTATTCTCTAGGTCCACCATTCTGCCTTCCTAAAAAGAATAAATCAACTCCTGAATCAGTTAAATACTCTTTCATTATACTAACAGCAGAAATGTTTAAGACAAGTTAGAAACAGTCAGGCTAAAGTTCCTGTTTCATTTCATATCAAGTGGTTATTTTCAAGTAGAGCCAAAACATTCAGATGGATAGTCAGCTATTGGGTCAATCATCCAGATGTTTTGTCTAGACGTTTATATATATTCATAAAACAGCTGGATAACTGACTGAAGTCTATTTATTCATCTTAATTTACTGGCTTTGATTAGACACTTCATCTAAATACAGAACTTGATGTATGATTGTAAAAATTACACAGTAGTTGAAAAGATATATGCAGAGAAGTTTTTCTGCCAATTCAGTGGAAGATAAATACCATCGGTGCATAAGTAGAACTATTCTTGGCAAATAACTATTATTCAGCTCTCCATGGATCCTGAGGAGGAATGGGGACAGACTGAATTAGTTTCTTCTATCCTTCTCCATGCACTATCCTTCAATAGTGGGAGCTGTGGAACACCTGGACAACTGGGTACTATGATCTTGCTCACTTCCAGGGACCTCTGTTCAGGGTGAATGTTCCTTCTCCTCTCTAACATCCTCTCCCTGCCTAAGGTTGGGGAGTAAAGAAGAAAGTGGAAGACGCTTGAGGTAAGCAGATGGTAGCCTGCTATCCTAAGAACACTCAATGGACTCTCTCCCTCTCAGGCTCCCCTGCTTGCCCTGCAAGACTTCTCAGCTCATCTACAGGACCTCTTGGCTTGCAGCAGGTAGAGACTGTTGGAACCTACATTAGCAATTATATAATAAACATTTGATCTCGGGGACTAAAACTTCCTTATAAATGTATGACTATCTTGTAGCCATTTTCTGTCATTTGGCTTTTAACCACCTTTTAGGATTGCTAAAAGCCCTTATTATAGAATGGGGTTTCTAACTATGTTTTTTTTTTCCTTTTCTTTGATATCAGAAGAAAATCAAAAATTAATGTCAATCAATAAATTATAATAAGCCTGCTAGAATGCTCTTTGTGTCTTATCAGCAAGGGAAGACGTGAAAATTTAGGTGGTCTTTAGGCCTGAGCCAGATCATATTATTTTGGTTGGCATTTCCATATGTCTAAACTGTATTCTCTAGGTCCACCATTCTGCCTTCCTAAAAAGAATAAATCAACTCCTGAATCAGTTAAATACTCTTTCATTATACTAACAGCAGAAATGTTTAAGACAAGTTAGAAACAGTCAGGCTAAAGTTCCTGTTTCATTTCATATCAAGTGGTTATTTTCAAGTAGAGCCAAAACATTCAGATGGATAGTCAGCTATTGGGTCAATCATCCAGATGTTTTGTCTAGACGTTTATATATATTCATAAAACAGCTGGATAACTGACTGAAGTCTATTTATTCATCTTAATTTACTGGCTTTGATTAGACACTTCATCTAAATACAGAACTTGATGTATGATTGTAAAAATTACACAGTAGTTGAAAAGATATATGCAGAGAAGTTTTTCTGCCAATTCAGTGGAAGATAAATACCATCGGTGCATAAGTAGAACTATTCTTGGCAAATAACTATTATTCAGCTCTCCATTGTCATCTGTTAAAAAACAAAAGAAAATGAGAGGTGAGGAGACAACAATACATACTACTTTGCTCTTTTTCTGCAATCAGCAGAGAAACATTAGTGTCAAAAATTTCTTATAGACCCAATTATCATTTTCCTCCTACTTCTGCTGGTATTTCCTTGCAAATTCAGTGGGTAGGTCTCACCCTTCCTATGGTGTATAGTTGCCGACTTTCACAAATAACAATGCAGGACATTTAGTTAAATCTGAATTAAGGTAAACCACAAATAAATTTTTAGTATGAGTATATCCCATGTGCTATTTAGGACATACTTATACTAAAAAGGTGTCTCATCTGCAATTCAAATGTAACTGATCATCCTATATTTTATCTGACAACACTACCCTGTCTAGCTTAACTCTTCCTATAACAGTCAACTCCTTTGTAACTCTATTTGTGCAAGGAATAATCCAAAATGCTAAGGTAGATAACATTAAAGGCATATAGCTGTAAAGTCTACAACCTAGGAGGAGATACAAGACATATAGACAAATATAGAACGCTGGAGATTCTGCTACTCATACTTGTCTAAGCCAAAAGACCAGGACATGATCACAGCATATAGCATGTACCATAAAAATATCACAAAGGGCTGTGAGTGAGTGGAGGAAGTCATCAACATTCCTGATAGCGGAGATTCGCAATGATATTATGAACTTTTGAGATGACATATGAAATAAGCGCTGAAGCAGAATTCCAACAAAGAAGTATGATAAAGGCATGAAGATAAAAAGATGCAGGGAATGTACCAGAAGCATTAAGTGAACAATATGGCTGGGATATTAGCTACAGGCAGTAAAAGGAAAGAAATGCAAGAGGCAGTGATACTGGGGAGACAGACAGGGGTCAAGACCTTAAATACCAAGGTGCGTCAGTGTGTGCTAAGCTGCTTCAGTCATGGCTGTCTCTGTGTGACCCTCTGGACTGTAAGCCACCAGGCTCCTCTGTCCATGGGATTCTCCAGGCGAGAATACTGAGGTTGGTTGCCATGCCAATTCAGTGGAAGATAAATACCATCGGTGCATAAGTAGAACTATTCTTGGCAAATAACTATTATTCAGCTCTCCATTGTCATCTGTTAAAAAACAAAAGAAAATGAGAGGTGAGGAGACAACAATACATACTACTTTGCTCTTTTCTGCAATCAGCAGAGAAACATTAGTGTCCAAACCTTCTTATAGACCCAATTATCATTTTCCTCCTACTTCTGCTGGTATTTCCTTGCAAATTCAGTGGGTAGGTCTCACCCTTCCTATGGTGTATAGTTGCCGACTTTCACAAATAACAATGCAGGACATTTAGTTAAATCTGAATTAAGGTAAACCACAAATAAATTTTTAGTATGAGTATATCCCATGTGCTATTTAGGACATACTTATACTAAAAAGGTGTCTCATCTGCAATTCAAATGTAACTGATCATCCTATATTTTATCTGACAACACTACCCTGTCTAGCTTAACTCTTCCTATAACAGTCAACTCCTTTGTAACTCTATTTGTGCAAGGAATAATCCAAAATGCTAAGGTAGATAACATTAAAGGCATATAGCTGTAAAGTCTACAACCTAGGAGGAGATACAAGACATATAGACAAATATAGAACGCTGGAGATTCTGCTACTCATACTTGTCTAAGCCAAAAGACCAGGACATGATCACAGCATATAGCATGTACCATAAAAATATCACAAAGGGCTGTGAGTGAGTGGAGGAAGTCATCAACATTCCTGATAGCGGAGATTCGCAATGATATTATGAACTTTTGAGATGACATATGAAATAAGCGCTGAAGCAGAATTCCAACAAAGAAGTATGATAAAGGCATGAAGATAAAAAGATGCAGGGAATGTACCAGAAGCATTAAGTGAACAATATGGCTGGGATATTAGCTACAGGCAGTAAAAGGAAAGAAATGCAAGAGGCAGTGATACTGGGGAGACAGACAGGGGTCAAGACCTTAAATACCAAGGTGCGTCAGTGTGTGCTAAGCTGCTTCAGTCATGGCTGTCTCTGTGTGACCCTCTGGACTGTAAGCCACCAGGCTCCTCTGTCCATGGGATTCTCCAGGCGAGAATACTGAGGTTGGTTGCCATGCCATCCTCCAGGGGATCTTCCCAAGCCAGGGATCAAGTCTGAGACTCTTACCTCTCCTGCGTTAGCAGGCAGGTTCTTTACCACTAGCACCACCTGGGAAGCCCCCAAAACTAAGGTATGGAGATTGGATTCTGTTTCCCAGCAGCACCTGCAGCTGAACTGGGGGAAGTAACAGTAGCAAGACATACAAAGGGGAGAAAGACTCGTACCAAACATCTCAATGCAGGTGCTCAGCAGCTCATCTAATGTTGCCGCTTTCCCAAGTCCGCTTGACCCCATGGTTGTTTAGCCGTTGTCAAAAAACCAGGGGCATTTTCAACATCATACAGATCATCTCCATAATTGTTCAAGCAGGTGATGTTTGTGCCCCGTGGTGGTGGTCTCTGTCCTACAATCTCAAGACTCTAAAGAAACAAGAAGAAAAAATATCAGACTAGAATTCTGCCATTCATTAAAGTATGAATTTCCTACCTGAAAAGATAATGACTTCCATTCACTCTGTATTTCTGCAAGAAAAGTATCAAAGCAGTAGACAGTATGTGAACCACCATGATGGCAAAATGTCTGTTCAACTGTTCAATGGTTTGAGACCATGGAAATGCTCTCTGTTAAGTACCACCCTGTTTTGCAGCTGAAAAAAATTTTGAAACATCTTACAATTTCTTCATTTTCTTAGGTGATAAAGACATTCAGGAGCATATTATAAACATTATTTAGTATAATTTCATTACAAATATTTAGAGGGAGATAAACTTTAAAGTGCAAATGCATTAATAACAATTATCCTCAGTGATCACACAAATGTTCAACAACTAGCAAAAAATGTTGTTTGCACAACTTCTCTAATAGTATTATTAATAGTAGTAAAAATATTAACAATAATCTATTGAACATCCACATTATGTACCAGGCACTATACCAAATACTATAAGGTAGTAATTACTATTTACAGTTTAGATACAAAGTCATGGGATTCACAGAGCTCTAGCAACTGGTCTAAAAGCATACAATTATTAAGGCCTTGAATCAGGATTCCATTATAAAATAAAGTTTTTGGTTTTCCTTTCACTACTCTCCCAAGTGAGGATATCATAAGCTGTCATAATTTTGCCCACTAATCTAGTATGAAAAACAGCACTACATACCATCTCAGAAAGAGGATATAAACCAGGTTATTTGTCATAGAGGAAGAAGAAAAACTTGGGCCTGAGAGCAGTCCATTTTATAGCAAAGGCATGGGGAACGTGGGATTAGAAACAACCTCTCAGAGATACTTATACCGAAAGTATCCCTGTAGGAAGCACACCATCATTTTACTTTACAGAGCAAGTCCTTGATGCCCACTCCATGTAAGGCTTAGAGAAATGGAGAAGTCATCATGATGTAAGACAGCTATCTACTTTGACAATTTAGTATGTAAATGTAGCTATTTGGAATTCATCTCCTGAACTGTTTAAAGTCAATGTCTATTTTACTCTCAAAGTTTATTTATTCTGTTGGTTGTCATGTAGCACCTGCCAGTTGCTAGGCACTAGGCAACACATTGAGGCTGCCAAGATGAACATATCACCTCATCCCTGCCTTCAATGGGCCCATAGTCAACTTCAGAAGGCAAACATATGAATGAATAGAAAAAAAAATAACTAAGGCCCACATGTGGGACTGCATTAGTTTAATGATGCCCCTGGAGATTGACATGTGAATGAGTGTGTTCACCAGTTATATAAATCTAGTGGAAACAAAGTCTTGTGCTAGAGGTACCAATCTTAGACCATCAAAAGAAGGATTATTTCATGTGTGATAAAAAATAACAGAAACATTGGACCGATGCTGGGCCATTTCTGACACTCAAAAGATTCGTGAAAGGAATATTAAAGTTGTGCAGAACCAACTCTTATATCTCTTAACCAGGTTATTTTATTGGTAAGGCCTTTCCAGTCACCATAATTTAACACAACACTCTCCCTCCATGTCCACTTCCCAGTCGGCATAGTCTGTCTTCCTGGATTTATTTTTCCTTATAACATGTATCCTCATCTGACATGCCATACATCTTACTTATTTATCTGTGTTTAAATCTTTCTAGCACTATAAACACAAGCTCCATGAATACAGTTTTCTGGTGTGCTCCCCAACTCCTAAGATTTTGCCTCTCATGTAGAAGATAATGCCCTGCCTCCAAAAAACAATTTGCTAAGTTAAATAATAAGTGGATAGATAGATAAAGAATAAAAAAACAGTCAAAAGCTTGTCTTTGAATATGTATATACTTGTAAGAGTAGATACCATAAAATTGAAGAGATGGGTTTTTGTTTGTTTTACTGATTCAAACTAGCTTTCAGTAAACATCACCAGAATGGTTGGAAGTTTTCTAGACTTTGGGCAGCTTTCTAGGTGTGATAGGATCTGCCTATACTCTATTCATAATAAGAACTTGGTACCTTTTCCAGGACATTTTGGGGCAGAATTTTTCTGATTTTCTTATGTAAATTCTGTCAACCCCACAAAAAGTCAACACTGGGCAAGTCTGATTACCCTCCCTGTAAGGCTTAGAGAAATGGAGAAGTCATCATGATGTAAGACAGCTATCTACTTTGACAATTTAGTATGTAAATGTAGCTATTTGGAATTCATCTCCTGAACTGTTTAAAGTCAATGTCTATTTTACTCTCAAAGTTTATTTATTCTGTTGGTTGTCATGTAGCACCTGCCAGTTGCTAGGCACTAGGCAACACATTGAGGCTGCCAAGATGAACATATCACCTCATCCCTGCCTTCAATGGGCCCATAGTCAACTTCAGAAGGCAAACATATGAATGAATAGAAAAAAAAATAACTAAGGCCCACATGTGGGACTGCATTAGTTTAATGATGCCCCTGGAGATTGACATGTGAATGAGTGTGTTCACCAGTTATATAAATCTAGTGGAAACAAAGTCTTGTGCTAGAGGTACCAATCTTAGACCATCAAAAGAAGGATTATTTCATGTGTGATAAAAAATAACAGAAACATTGGACCGATGCTGGGCCATTTCTGACACTCAAAAGATTCGTGAAAGGAATATTAAAGTTGTGCAGAACCAACTCTTATATCTCTTAACCAGGTTATTTTATTGGTAAGGCCTTTCCAGTCACCATAATTTAACACAACACTCTCCCTCCATGTCCACTTCCCAGTCGGCATAGTCTGTCTTCCTGGATTTATTTTTCCTTATAACATGTATCCTCATCTGACATGCCATACATCTTACTTATTTATCTGTGTTTAAATCTTTCTAGCACTATAAACACAAGCTCCATGAATACAGTTTTCTGGTGTGCTCCCCAACTCCTAAGATTTTGCCTCTCATGTAGAAGATAATGCCCTGCCTCCAAAAAACAATTTGCTAAGTTAAATAATAAGTGGATAGATAGATAAAGAATAAAAAAACAGTCAAAAGCTTGTCTTTGAATATGTATATACTTGTAAGAGTAGATACCATAAAATTGAAGAGATGGGTTTTTGTTTGTTTTACTGATTCAAACTAGCTTTCAGTAAACATCACCAGAATGGTTGGAAGTTTTCTAGACTTTGGGCAGCTTTCTAGGTGTGATAGGATCTGCCTATACTCTATTCATAATAAGAACTTGGTACCTTTTCCAGGACATTTTGGGGCAGAATTTTTCTGATTTTCTTATGTAAATTCTGTCAACCCCACAAAAAGTCAACACTGGGCAAGTCTGATTACCCTTCCTGTACAAACAGGCATTTTTAAAAATCTTGTTAATGCTTGTTACTGAGGAGTAAATGTATTACTTACAACCAAACAAACGTAGACTAACTAAACTAATTCTGAAGTCAGAACCAAAATTACTCAGTTAATCTGTCTGGGGAAGGTACTCCCTTTCCCCAAGGGGTTAGAAATAATCTGGCACCAAAGACCTGTCACCATGTTCAGGGTTATATTTGTGATCTGCAAAGAATTAGTACATGAGAGCCAGGTGGGCCAGGCTATCCAGTTACAGTCTGTTTCTGCAATGAGCAGATGTGTCTATGTCCTGCTTAGCATTCTGTCACCTGCATATGTACCTGAGATCTCATTTCATATGTGTGGCTATTATTGTGTCTACAACTGCTTTTTCAAAAGTAAAGCCTCTTTGTTGCAAAGACAATATACACTCATCATTTAAAATAATAATGAAAATAATGAAAAACGAAAGAAAAAATTATCTATAATTTCATCATCTAAAGAACTCTTGTTTCTTTTAGTTTTTCTCTCATAATTATTTTGAGTTTCTTACATAACCTACAATAGTTTAAAGAAATGCTTACTTACTTGTCTCACACAGAGAGATATTCATGTCTGAAAGAATTTTAAAGGCTGTTATCATCATTGCCAAATGCACTGGGGACTCAGTCTACTGAAATGGTTTACGCAACTCGAATAGCAAGTACTTTGGAGAACCTGATGAAAGAACAGAAAGAAAGAAATCCCCAGAGTTAGATAATGGAAACTCCAAATAATCCACATTTTGTTAAAGCAATTCCAGAACCCTTCAGTTGTAAGTGATTTTTGTCTAAACATTTCCTGCAAAATTAATAAAACCTTTGAAGTAGTTATTTGGTGCCATGATTATTTTAAGCTCAAATTGTTTCTTAAAAATTCAGTCCATTAAAAACTACAAGTATGGGGGAATTCCCTGGTTTTTCAGTGGTTAAGAATCTGCCCTCCAATGCAGGCTATGTAGGTTCAAATCCTGGAAAGGGAACTAAGATTCCATATACCACAAGGAAACTAAGCTAAGGGAACCCAAAAAGAAGGCCTCACAGCAACAAAGATCCCACACACTGCAACTAAGACTCCATGCAGCCCAAAAAACCTACAAGTGTGCCCCAAACAAAATTTATACACAACATAAAATATTATTTTAGTCCAGATACATATCTATGGGTAGATTACTCATTAAGAACTTCCAAGCACTGGCTTTGGAATGTTAGTTAATCTCTAAAACAATATGTTGTGGTATCATCAAACTCTGACTCTAAATCACTCCTGTCTTGAGAATGTCAATGTTATTTTAGTCCAAGTTGTTTAGTCTCCCAACTAAACTTTCACGTTGATAGGTACTTTCCAGGTGCAGTGAAAATTATTGCTCCTCTGCAAAAACATTTTCTCACAAGTCTGAAAAGGACACAATAAGCCAAAATTTCCCCAGAGCTTGAATTCTTTCCAAGACAAAAGGTCTCAAAAGAGCAATGACTCTGTTGGGTGTGATTTCCAAAGGCCATTGATGTCTGCAGGCAGCAAAAGGACTTTCATTAACGTGACTGGTGAAGACTCAAAAAAATCCTTGTGATATTTATTAAAACTATAATAACAAAGCTTTCAATGTCAGAAATAGTCCAAAGGAGTCAACTCCAATCAGCTCTACATGTGGAGATCTCAAGAGTCCCTGCCTCTTGACTCAGAGCATTTAGTTTTCAACATTAGATAGACAAATGGCGAGGGTTTTACTCCCTTGAATAAATGTCGTTACCAGTCTTAGTGAAATGCCAGTAACGCTAATTACTAGACTGTTTGAGTTTGTAGGTAATGTAAAAGGTACCCCCTGTCAATCATGCAAAACACTGGGTGCTCAGGAAGGTGTCTCCCTTTGTAGTCAGTTCCTTTTCCTTTTCCCTTTCCGTATTTAAAGGCTTTTAAGTTGAGGACTTAAGATGAAATATTATAGGAGATCAACGTTTAGAAGTGACAGAAAGAGAGGCGTTAGTTCAGAGAAGAGAGAAAGAAACAGGAGGAAAAACAGCACTGTGACACGAGGGCATCCAGTAGTGGGGCAGGTGGCCTCCTCAGCAGTGGAATCCTCTTCTTGAACGTGCTGAAGCCAGAAGTAGGGCAATGACTACCAGAGATGTTGCAGACTAAATTCCCAGACAATGTCTGGGAAACATGCCAAAATAACAGCAAAGTTTGCCATAGTTCTAGAATTGAAGAATTTATAAGAATTTATAAGAATATTACATCTAGTAAGTATTCAAGGAATAGTCTTGAAATTATACTGGCCATATTAGAACATCCAAAAACAGTCTTGTCTATAGCACTATCTCTGTTGTAAGAAAAGACAAAAGGGGGCTTCCCCTGGTGGTCCAGTGGGTAAGGACACCGCCTTGCAGTGCAAGGGGCGCCAGTTCGATCCCTGGCCTGGGAAGATCCCACGTGCCGTGGAGCAGCTGGACTGATGTGCGCAATTACCAAGCCGGAGCTCTGGAGCGCATGCGCACAGAGCCGGCGCTCTGCAACGGCAGACGCCACCTCGATGGGAGGCCCACGGGAGCCAAAGAACAAAGACGGATGAAAGTGGAGAAATGAAGGACCAATGGAAGTGGCCCGCCTGCTCCCCTCACTCCCCAACCCGACCCCAACCCGACCCCAACCCAAAATAAATAAATAAATCTTTAAAAAAAAAAAAAGAAAAGACAAAGGAACATTCTTGAAGATTCTTCCCTCCCAATGGCAGATATTGTCTTTAAATATAAATAACCATAAGTATGTTCCCACACTCATGTGACCTCCACAAGCGGATTGCCCCAAAGACCTAAATCTTTTGCTAAAATGAGTGGTAGCTATTACAAACCTTTATGATATAATTGTAATTCTGGCAGCACTTAAGCTTAATCTTCCTTTCTTCTATACACATGAGATTTTAAAAGTACTGTCATTATATTCTTTGCTGGAAAATCAAGATTAGAGTTCAGTAAGAGAAATGACAGAACTATGAAAGATAGTTAATTTATTTGACAAACATTTTAAGTAAATGTGAAAGTGTAATCATGACTACAGTTCATGGGGTCACATGACTTTTTGCGACCCATGACCTAGAGCTCACCAGGCTCCTCTGTCCATGGAATTCTCCTGGCAAGAATACTGGAGTGGGTAGCCATTCCCTTTTCCGGGACCCAGGGATCGAACCCTGGGCTCCTGCATTGCAGGCAGGTTCTTTACTGTCTGACTCACCAGGGGAGCTGTGACAAATATTGGGTTGGCCCAAAAACTGGTTCAGGTTTTCCTTAGGATCATACAGAAATACCCGAACAAACTTTGTGGCCAGCCCTATACTTACTGAGAATATATTAGACACTAGAACCAAGCAAGGTATACTAGAATGACTGGTAGAAGTTGGAGACAAGCAAAGACAAGGATAAACTGATGAGCAAGACAAACACAATTCTTGCTCTTATACTCTAGCAAATAATTAAACAAACAATTACAATAAGGTATCCTGCAGGGCACTAGACAGTCTAGGAGTTAGATGAGTTTTAGCTAGGCCAAGTGTGGGTAGGATGATGGCACTTAAGAAGTTAAAAGACATTTAGAATGACTGAAGTATTGAATAGGACAAGAGATAAGCCTAAAAAGTTCAGTAAGAATACCTCCTGAATTTCTAGCAGTATTAAGGAGTATGGACTTCAATCTGAAGGGCAATGAAAAGCCATTGTTTTAAAGATGAGTAGGAGAATGGTATGCTCAAGTTAGGATTTTTAAGAAGATTCTTTCAGTGACAGTATGAAGGAGAGATTAGTAAAGACCAATACCGATGGCAGGGAAATCAATCCATAGTCAATTATAACCATCCATGTAAGAGATAATGGTTATCTAAACCAACATGTGGCAGTGAAGATGGAGAGAAATGGTTGGTCACTGAATATATTTTGAAGATAGATCCAACAAGATTTGCTGATCTGTTGGCTATGGGGAATGAGAAGGAGGAATCAGGAATAATTTCTAGATTTCCAGCTAGACATTTGATTGGGTTATGGAGCCATTTCCCTAAGATTGAGAAATTGATGGATAGGGGAAGGAGCAGGAAGTTCATGGAAGGGCAGCAAATGATAAATCCACTTTTAGATATGTTGAGTAAGAGATGTCTGAGACACCTTAAGGAGAATGTTGAGTTCACTTCTGGATATTTGTTAAATGATCATGTTTAAGTGCTAAGAATTAGTGAAAATGGAAATTCAGGGACAGGAGAAAGAGAATTTATATAACAATGTCTCAGGGAGGACAGGGACCATGCACAGGTGAGACATTTACCTTGGATAAAGCAGAGGGTTGTCTCTCTTAATGCAAAGGCATTTGCTTTTAATGGAGAACATGGAGACAGATACTATTGGAAGGGAAATTATAATAAACAATATA
Organism: Tragulus kanchil; assembly: GCA_022376925.1. Lineage (NCBI taxonomy): Eukaryota > Metazoa > Chordata > Mammalia > Artiodactyla > Tragulidae > Tragulus > Tragulus kanchil. The sequence continues at coordinate 150,221,797 of JAIOJX010000029.1, forward strand.
CCTCCTACATTTTGACTTCCTCCAGGATATTTCATTCTGGTAACTTCAACCTCAGCCACGATTCCCATGTTCTCTACCTTTCCAGCCAAGATTTTTGTATCTCTGACCCACCAGGCACAATCTCCAGTGCCCTCATTATTTGTTACTTTTTGAAAGATTGTATAAGATATATTCCTGTTGTTCACTATTCATATTTAGAATTTCTGGTTATTTCTTCATTGGTATTGCTTTAATTTTCTTTCTCATTTCTTTCAATGTCACCTCTCAGTTCCCTGAATTTATCTTTCTACTTTATTTACTCCAATCAGTTACTTTTCCTCAAGTGTTCTGTCCAAGTCTCATTGCCTGCACTGTAAGGGACTAAAAACTACTGGGATGGTATGAACTTAGAAAATGAGCCTAGTGCTTACAGCAGAGTTAAAATACTTCAAATGGGCCATAATGATGACTCATAGAAGAAAATATCCACATTTACAGATAGTGGAAAAATATCCCCAAATTTTATTTAAGAGTGACAGGAAGCAATAGTCATGGGTAATATTGAATTTTTTAAACCTAAAAGTAATTTTTTCATTCTTGCCTTAGATGAGTTTATTTAATGTCACAATGAGATATTCCTAGGTTTCAAATTTGCAGTTGTTTTGCTTATGTATTTTTTTCCTGCAAAGAGCTTTTACTACAATAATGAAGCATTAATAATCAATGTTGTCCTGGATTTTAGAAAACAAAATAATAATAACTTCTACAAATGCTACTTGTTGGTGGCATATAATAAGATAGACATAATGTTGGGGAAATATAGGTAATCTCAACGACAGAGGACAAGATGGTTGGATGGCATCACTGAGTCAATGGACATGAATTTGAGCAAGTTCTGGGAGATGGTGAAAGACAGGGAAGCCTGGAGTGCTGCAGTCCATGGGGTCTCAAAGAGTCAGACACAACTGAACAACTGAACTAAACTGAACCTATATTATATTTAAATCTTACAATACTCTGAAAGTTAAGTATTATTATAATCATTTCATAGAGGAGGAATAAGGACTTTTAATAAAGCGAGGTTGTCTCTCTTAATGCAAAGGCATTTGCTTTTAATGGAGAACATGGAGACAGATACTATTGGAAGGGAAATTATAATAAACAATATACCTCCTACATTTTGACTTCCTCCAGGATATTTCATTCTGGTAACTTCAACCTCAGCCACGATTCCCATGTTCTCTACCTTTCCAGCCAAGATTTTGTATCTCTGACCCACCAGGCACAATCTCCAGTGCCCTCATTATTTGTTACTTTTTGAAAGATTGTATAAGATATATTCCTGTTGTTCACTATTCATATTTAGAATTTCTGGTTATTTCTTCATTGGTATTGCTTTAATTTTCTTTCTCATTTCTTTCAATGTCACCTCTCAGTTCCCTGAATTTATCTTTCTACTTTATTTACTCCAATCAGTTACTTTTCCTCAAGTGTTCTGTCCAAGTCTCATTGCCTGCACTGTAAGGGACTAAAAACTACTGGGATGGTATGAACTTAGAAAATGAGCCTAGTGCTTACAGCAGAGTTAAAATACTTCAAATGGGCCATAATGATGACTCATAGAAGAAAATATCCACATTTACAGATAGTGGAAAAATATCCCCAAATTTTATTTAAGAGTGACAGGAAGCAATAGTCATGGGTAATATTGAATTTTTTAAACCTAAAAGTAATTTTTTCATTCTTGCCTTAGATGAGTTTATTTAATGTCACAATGAGATATTCCTAGGTTTCAAATTTGCAGTTGTTTTGCTTATGTATTTTTTTCCTGCAAAGAGCTTTTACTACAATAATGAAGCATTAATAATCAATGTTGTCCTGGATTTTAGAAAACAAAATAATAATAACTTCTACAAATGCTACTTGTTGGTGGCATATAATAAGATAGACATAATGTTGGGGAAATATAGGTAATCTCAACGACAGAGGACAAGATGGTTGGATGGCATCACTGAGTCAATGGACATGAATTTGAGCAAGTTCTGGGAGATGGTGAAAGACAGGGAAGCCTGGAGTGCTGCAGTCCATGGGGTCTCAAAGAGTCAGACACAACTGAACAACTGAACTAAACTGAACCTATATTATATTTAAATCTTACAATACTCTGAAAGTTAAGTATTATTATAATCATTTCATAGAGGAGGAAATTAAGGCCTAGAGAGGCTAAATTATTTGTCCATATTATGTTACTCATGAAGTTTCAAAGCAAGGTCCATGTGATTCCAACATTTTACATTTTTTTTCCACTACCCAGACAAATGTTAGCTGTTGTAAATGCTTGCCTGTTTGATCAATTTCTAGGCACTATCTAGAACAAATGTTTACTATTCCCTTTGCTTAGCTCCTAAGCATTCTATCACTGGTCCTATTGTCTGAAAATGAATAACCATCATTATTACAAGCAAGCTTGACAATTCAGGGGCTTACTGGTACCAAACACCGAACAGAAGTCAATAACCAACTCAGAGCTCATCTCACAAGGCTTCACTGCATTTTTGGTAACAATTAAGTATTAATAACAAGGTCAAACTATATTTTATTTATTTTTTTGGTTAATAGAGTTTAATATGGGCAGTCAAACTGACGTGTATATATGTAGCCACCTAATATGAACTGAATGAGAAATTAAAGTCTCTATTTCCGGTTGAAGATGGCAGAGTAGAAGGATATGCACTCATCTCCTGTGAGAGCACCAAAATCACAAGCAGCTGTTGAACAACCATCAGCAGGAGGATGCTGGAACCCACAAAAAAAAGATACCCTACATCCAAAGACAAAAGAAGAAGCCACAGTGAGACAATAGGAGGAGCACAATCATGATAAAATTAAATCCCAGTCTGGCCAGGTGGGTGACCCACAAACTGGAGAAAAATAATACCAAAGAAATTCTCCCACTGCTGTGAAGGTTCTGAACCCCATATCAGGTTTCCCAGCCTGGAAATCTGACAAAGGGATTGGGAATCCCCAGGGAATCTGATCTTGAAGGTCAGCAGGATTTGATTACAAGTCATCATAGGACTGGGGAAAACAGAGACTCCAATCTTGGTGGACACAAAGAAAACCTTGCATGTACCAAAACTCAAAGGAAAGAAGCAGTGACCTTATAGGAAATTGAACCAAAACTACCTGTTAGTGTTGGAGAGTCTCGGGTGGAAGTGTGGGTTTGCAGGAGCTCACCACAGGGGTAGCAGCTGTCTGGGAAAACTCCCCTTGGCACAAACCTCTTGGAGGTCACCGTTAACAGTAGAGGCCATAGACCCGAGGACAGGATCACCTCAGGCCAAAAAACTCAAGGGAGAGAGTGAAACCCCACTCTCAGCAAATAATTAGATTAAAGCTTTACTGAGCAAGGCCCTACCCACCAGAGCAAGACCCAGTTTTTCCTCCCATCAGGAAGCTTACACAAACCTCTTAGCCTCCTCCATCTGAGGGCAGACAGAAGAAGCAAGAAGAATCACAATATCATTATGACTGAAACAAAACCACATCACAGAAAGCTAATCCAGCATGAAGAAGCAGAAAATTCCAACTCAGATGAAGAGACAATATAAAACCCCAGAAAAACAATTAAATTAAGTAGAGAGAGGCAAGCTTCCAGAAAAAGAATTCAGAATAATGATAGTGAATATGATTCAGGATCTTGGGAAAAGAATGGAGGCAAAGATTGAGAAGATGCAAGAAATGTTTACCAAAGACCTACAAGAACTAAAGAACAAACTGAGTCAAATACTACACTAGAAGGAATCAATAGCAGAATAACTGAGCCAGAAGCATGGATCAACTACCTGGAGGATAGGATGGTGAAAATCATTGCTGCAGAACAGAATATTTAAAAAAAGGAATGAAAAGAAATGAACCAAAATCACAAGCAGCTGTTGAACAACCATCAGCAGGAGGATGCTGGAACCCACAAAAAAAAGATACCCTACATCCAAAGACAAAAGAAGAAGCCACAGTGAGACAATAGGAGGAGCACAATCATGATAAAATTAAATCCCAGTCTGGCCAGGTGGGTGACCCACAAACTGGAGAAAAATAATACCAAAGAAATTCTCCCACTGCTGTGAAGGTTCTGAACCCCATATCAGGTTTCCCAGCCTGGAAATCTGACAAAGGGATTGGGAATCCCCAGGGAATCTGATCTTGAAGGTCAGCAGGATTTGATTACAAGTCATCATAGGACTGGGGAAAACAGAGACTCCAATCTTGGTGGACACAAAGAAAACCTTGCATGTACCAAAACTCAAAGGAAAGAAGCAGTGACCTTATAGGAAATTGAACCAAAACTACCTGTTAGTGTTGGAGAGTCTCGGGTGGAAGTGTGGGTTTGCAGGAGCTCACCACAGGGGTAGCAGCTGTCTGGGAAAACTCCCCTTGGCACAAACCTCTTGGAGGTCACCGTTAACAGTAGAGGCCATAGACCCGAGGACAGGATCACCTCAGGCCAAAAAACTCAAGGGAGAGAGTGAAACCCCACTCTCAGCAAATAATTAGATTAAAGCTTTACTGAGCAAGGCCCTACCCACCAGAGCAAGACCCAGTTTTTCCTCCCATCAGGAAGCTTACACAAACCTCTTAGCCTCCTCCATCTGAGGGCAGACAGAAGAAGCAAGAAGAATCACAATATCATTATGACTGAAACAAAACCACATCACAGAAAGCTAATCCAGCATGAAGAAGCAGAAAATTCCAACTCAGATGAAGAGACAATATAAAACCCCAGAAAAACAATTAAATTAAGTAGAGAGAGGCAAGCTTCCAGAAAAAGAATTCAGAATAATGATAGTGAATATGATTCAGGATCTTGGGAAAAGAATGGAGGCAAAGATTGAGAAGATGCAAGAAATGTTTACCAAAGACCTACAAGAACTAAAGAACAAACTGAGTCAAATACTACACTAGAAGGAATCAATAGCAGAATAACTGAGCCAGAAGCATGGATCAACTACCTGGAGGATAGGATGGTGAAAATCATTGCTGCAGAACAGAATATTTAAAAAAAGGAATGAAAAGAAATGAAGACGGCCTAAGAGATCTCTGGGACATTAAATGCACCAACATTCATATTACAGGGTTCCCAGAAGAGAAAGAGAGAGAAAAGACCTGAGAAAACATTTGAAGAGATAATAGCTCAAAACACTAACATGGGAAAGGAAAGAGTCGTCCAAGTCCAGGAAGCTCAGAGAGTCCCAGGAAAGATAAACCCAAGGAGGAACACACCAAGACACATAGTAATCAAACAGACAAAAATTAAAGACTGAGATAAAATATTGAAAACAACAAGGGAAATAAAAGCAACAAGGGAAAAATGACAAACAACATACAAGGTAATTCCCTTTATGCTATCAGTTGATTCCTCAACAGAAACTACAAGTTAGAAGGGAATGGCATGACATATTTAAAGTGATGAAAGGTAAGAAGCTGCAGCCAAGAATACTCTACCCAATAAGACTCTCCTTCAGATTTGATGGTGATATCCAAAGCTTTCCAGAAAAGCAAAATTAAGAGAATTAACCACCAGCAAACCAGCTTTACAACAAATGCTAAAGAAACTTTTCTAGGCAGAAAACAAGAGAGGGGAAACAAAAGAGATTTTCTAGGCAGAAAAACATACAGAAAATAAACCCAAAGAAATTAAGAAAACAGTAATAGAATCTGACATATTGATAATTACCTTAAATGTAAATAGATTAAATGCACCAACCGAAAAACATCAACTGGCTAGGCAGATGAGAGCATGTGCACATATCTATTTCCACTTACCACGTCACTCTGCTTGACCCCCAAAATTGTATGTATTTTATATTTTTAGGTTAATCACGTTCCCATTATGGCTTAAAATTGTAATTATCTTTTATTTTTTCTGGTTATTGATTGTGAAAACTGATAAAAATCTTTTACATTGTGATTATGTTTAAACTTACTGAGAAGATGCAAGAATGGAGGCAAAGATTGAGAAGATGCAAGAAATGTTTACCAAAGACCTACAAGAACTAAAGAACAAACTGAGTCAAATACTACACTAGAAGGAATCAATAGCAGAATAACTGAGCCAGAAGCATGGATCAACTACCTGGAGGATAGGATGGTGAAAATCATTGCTGCAGAACAGAATATTTAAAAAAAGGAATGAAAAGAAATGAAGACGGCCTAAGAGATCTCTGGGACATTAAATGCACCAACATTCATATTACAGGGTTCCCAGAAGAGAAAGAGAGAGAAAAGACCTGAGAAAACATTTGAAGAGATAATAGCTCAAAACACTAACATGGGAAAGGAAAGAGTCGTCCAAGTCCAGGAAGCTCAGAGAGTCCCAGGAAAGATAAACCCAAGGAGGAACACACCAAGACACATAGTAATCAAACAGACAAAAATTAAAGACTGAGATAAAATATTGAAAACAACAAGGGAAATAAAAGCAACAAGGGAAAAATGACAAACAACATACAAGGTAATTCCCTTTATGCTATCAGTTGATTCCTCAACAGAAACTACAAGTTAGAAGGGAATGGCATGACATATTTAAAGTGATGAAAGGTAAGAAGCTGCAGCCAAGAATACTCTACCCAATAAGACTCTCCTTCAGATTTGATGGTGATATCCAAAGCTTTCCAGAAAAGCAAAATTAAGAGAATTAACCACCAGCAAACCAGCTTTACAACAAATGCTAAAGAAACTTTTCTAGGCAGAAAACAAGAGAGGGGAAACAAAAGAGATTTTCTAGGCAGAAAAACATACAGAAAATAAACCCAAAGAAATTAAGAAAACAGTAATAGAATCTGACATATTGATAATTACCTTAAATGTAAATAGATTAAATGCACCAACCGAAAAACATCAACTGGCTAGGCAGATGAGAGCATGTGCACATATCTATTTCCACTTACCACGTCACTCTGCTTGACCCCCAAAATTGTATGTATTTTATATTTTTAGGTTAATCACGTTCCCATTATGGCTTAAAATTGTAATTATCTTTTATTTTTTCTGGTTATTGATTGTGAAAACTGATAAAAAATCTTTTACTATTGTGATTATGTAACTATTTACTCACTTTACACCACTGTTTTATGATTGGTCAACAGAAAAATTATAGAATCCTTTGTCACCCTAGCTGCCATTTAATAGAAAAACCTGCAATCACTTTTAAAAATCCAGATGTAAATCAGAATTGTCTTAGAATTTTTCGAAAAATACAAATGCCCATGTATTACTTTGTTTTCTTTGCCAGAACTTCAGAAATGTTTCCAATGAGCAGCCATGTTTAAAAACAACTGGGCTAGGGCTTCCCTGGTGGTCCAGTGGGTAAGGACACCATCTTGCAGTGCAAGGGGCGCCGGTTAGATCCTTGGCCTCGGAAGATCCCACGTGCCACAGAGCGGCTGGACCGATGTGTCCAATTACAGAGCCGGAGCTCTGGAGCACATGCACCCACAGCCGGTGCTCTGCGACAACAGAGGCCACTGTGATGGGAGGCCCACACAGGCCAAAGAACAAAGATGGATGAAAATAGATAAATGAAAGACCAATAGAAGTGGCCTGCCCGACCCCCTCCTTCCCCAACCCGCCCCTCCATGCCCCCCACCTCCCAAAAAAAAACCAAGTGGGCTATATGAGGATCTTTAACTTTAGTTTATTTCACTTTTTCTATTTTATATTCAGTGCTCCATTTCATTTAGTTTATGTTTTCCAATTTCCTCATCTCTTTTTTTTTTGATGTTCTTTCTCAACGCTTTATCAAACATAGTAGAAAAGCTTCTGTATACATATATAAGTAATATATATTACATATAATTTGGAAAACTTACAAATTTTTGCTTAACTAAAAAGCTTTATGACATTCTGATTCCACTTGTTTGACTTAGTATGAATAGAATGCTACATTTCTAATTTAAAAAATTAGATATGAACCAAGCAACAAAGGTTTACTGTATAGCACAGAGAACTATAGTCATTATCTTATAATAACCTATAATGGAAAAGAATTTAAGAATAACATATGTGTATATGTATAACTGAATCACACACACGAAAAAGAATTCTACTTTTTGAGATTTAGTAATGTTTATCTTTTTGCCAATTTTTCTAAATGTCCTACATGCATCTAATAACATATGAGATATAAAGTTTAAATATATTTGTATAGAATATGATAATATAAATTAATTAAATATAAATGTATTATATTTAAATTATTAATAACATAATTCAAGATACTATTTTTATTTTTTCTGCTCTTGATAAAATATTCTCAGAGAAATGTTAATATATCTCACCATGATTATATGTTTTTTCTTTTCCCTTAGATGTCTTCTGATTTTTACTTCATGTATCTTTGTTTCTTTGTTGTTAAAGTGTTTAATGGTGCATTTTCTTTGTTAATTGTACCTTTTATCACTAAAAATATTCATTTTTGTTTCATTAAAAAAATGAAATTAAAGTCTTGAAGAAGCTCTAGTAACAGATGCAGTGGAAAGGAACGCAAACTGAGGCTCTGGGACAACCCAGAGGAGTGGATGGGGTGGGACGCAGGAGGGAGGATCACGAGGGAGCAGACATGTGTATATCTATGGCTGATTCACACTGATGTATGGCAGAAACAAACACAATATTGCAAACCAATGATCCTACAATTAAAAATAAAAATTTAAAAAATGCAGTGGGATTCTAAAGTCCAACCAAGGTGTTTTCCTAGCATTTGGCTATAGCTAAACATGGAAGAGAACTGACATATACACATTATTAGGCATTTGCAATCAGATGGTTTCCAGATGGACATAGTCACCCACACAGAAGAGTTATGACCACTCCAGTGTATTGGGGTATAGCCAATTAACAATTTTGTGAGTTTCAGGTAAACAGCAAAGGGGCTTGGCTATACATATACATGCAACCGTTCTCCCCCAAACCTCCTCCCATTAGATTTCTTTTTTCAAGATAAATATTTTCTTCTCCTGTAGATGCCATTATTATATTCATAACAATCCTGTTTGTGGCTCTAGTACTTTGGAAGGACCTGAAATGCCTTGAAAATAAAGTCATATCCCCTTACCCTTTGATTGCTTGTTTACCTTCGAGTGAGTGTGGTAATGATGGTGATGGAGAAGCAGGAGGAAGAGGAAGTTACATTTTTGAGTACTATAATCCAGTCATTGTGCTGAGCACTTTACTCCATGAATTCTGGAAGACCAGATCCCACCACAGAAATCTAGCAAAAAATAAAATGCAGCTTAAAAAAAAAAAAAAAGAAAAGCTGACTCATTGGAAAAAACCATAATGCTGGAAAAGATTGAAGGCAAAAGAGAAAGGGGATGGCAGAAGATGAGATGGTTGGATAGTGTCACCAACTCAATGGACATGAATTTGAGCAAAGTCCAGGAGACAGTGGAAAACAGAGGAGCCTGGCACGCTGCAGTCCATGGGGTGGCAAAGAGCCAGATACAACTTAGAGACTGAACAACAAAACTTTCCTGTTACCAAAAAATGCAAGGAGACTTTGCGGGTTGAGCTCTGAGCTGGTTATTAACTTACATTTAGTACTTGGTGCCAGCACTAGTATCCTCATACCTGTGAACATACCATGAACAGAAGGGCATTCTCATTAACTGGCATGGGTTAAGTAAAACTCAGAGATCCTCCCACTGGGACCAGATGACAGTCTCAGGGAACAGAATTGATGCAAAAGAGGCCCAATGATGGGTTTCCCTGGTGGTCCAGTGGGTAAAGAGTCCACCTTGCAGTGCAAGGGGCATCAGTTCGATCCCTGGCCTGGGAAGATTCCACATGCCGTGAAGTGGCTGGACTGGTATGTCCAATTACGAGCCAGTGCTCTGGAGCACAGGCACCCAGAGCCGGTGCGCTGTAAACATGGAAGAGAACTGACATATACACATTATTAGGCATTTGCAATCAGATGGTTTCCAGATGGACATAGTCACCCACACAGAAGAGTTATGACCACTCCAGTGTATTGGGGTATAGCCAATTAACAATTTTGTGAGTTTCAGGTAAACAGCAAAGGGCTTGGCTATACATATACATGCAACCGTTCTCCCCCAAACCTCCTCCCATTAGATTTCTTTTTTCAAGATAAATATTTTCTTCTCCTGTAGATGCCATTATTATATTCATAACAATCCTGTTTGTGGCTCTAGTACTTTGGAAGGACCTGAAATGCCTTGAAAATAAAGTCATATCCCCTTACCCTTTGATTGCTTGTTTACCTTCGAGTGAGTGTGGTAATGATGGTGATGGAGAAGCAGGAGGAAGAGGAAGTTACATTTTTGAGTACTATAATCCAGTCATTGTGCTGAGCACTTTACTCCATGAATTCTGGAAGACCAGATCCCACCACAGAAATCTAGCAAAAAATAAAATGCAGCTTAAAAAAAAAAAAAAAGAAAAGCTGACTCATTGGAAAAAACCATAATGCTGGAAAAGATTGAAGGCAAAAGAGAAAGGGGATGGCAGAAGATGAGATGGTTGGATAGTGTCACCAACTCAATGGACATGAATTTGAGCAAAGTCCAGGAGACAGTGGAAAACAGAGGAGCCTGGCACGCTGCAGTCCATGGGGTGGCAAAGAGCCAGATACAACTTAGAGACTGAACAACAAAACTTTCCTGTTACCAAAAAATGCAAGGAGACTTTGCGGGTTGAGCTCTGAGCTGGTTATTAACTTACATTTAGTACTTGGTGCCAGCACTAGTATCCTCATACCTGTGAACATACCATGAACAGAAGGGCATTCTCATTAACTGGCATGGGTTAAGTAAAACTCAGAGATCCTCCCACTGGGACCAGATGACAGTCTCAGGGAACAGAATTGATGCAAAAGAGGCCCAATGATGGGTTTCCCTGGTGGTCCAGTGGGTAAAGAGTCCACCTTGCAGTGCAAGGGGCATCAGTTCGATCCCTGGCCTGGGAAGATTCCACATGCCGTGAAGTGGCTGGACTGGTATGTCCAATTACGAGCCAGTGCTCTGGAGCACATGCACCCAGAGCCGGTGCGCTGTAACAAGAGAGGCCACTGTGATGGGAGGCCCACAAAGGCCAAAGAATTAAGATGGATAAAAATAAAGAAATAAAGGACCAATAAAAGAGGCCAAAAAAAATTTAAAGACGGCCAATGATCATTGAACAACTTTTTTTGGACACATATCCCATGTTTATTATAATATCATGTAGATTTAAATGTTTGTTGATTTTTCTGCCATAGGCTGGACATCAGTTCTAACAATAACCTTATGAATTAAGTGCTATTTATTTCCCATTTGCAAATGAAGAGACTAAGGCACAGAAGAATTAAGAAACTTTCCCAAAGTTCTACAGGTAGTTTTTCTAGAACCAAGATTTGGACCAAGGTAGCCTGGCTGTACAGAAAGATTTTAAACCACTAAATTACGTAATAAAGGTTTGCTTGGTGGTGATGAGGATTTGTATTGAGTAACTTTAAAATGTTCAGCAATGTGCTATGGGCTGAAGATATAAAGAGCTGTTCACAAGGACCCATGTCCTTATGTGGGAGACACATTATAAACTGGTTATTATAAAACAATGAACTTGTTAAGTCCAGTATCAGAGACACATGTCCAAGATGCTGTAGGAGCATAGCAATTCGATTATATTCAAAGATCTAGGAAGGCTTCCTCAAAGAGGAGATACCTGAGAGGATTAAGTTGTATGGGTCACAAAACAAAAACAGAAGATGCCAGCTAAATTCACTAGTATCAGATACCAAAGTGGCTAGAAATATGAGCATGATTTTAGAACTGAGCATGAGATCGATATCACCAACCTGCCATCAAAACCCATCATCACATTTAAAAGGCGTAAGATCACATAAAAGACAATATTTATAATAAGAACTGGTGAGATAAAATGATTGAAGTTGGGCAGGTATGCATTGAATTCTGAACTGTGTTTGGACTTAAAAATAAGCATAAGTAAATGAATGCACCACAAAAAGGAACTGTACAATGCTTTATTATCATTATTATTAATTTCATATAATTTCATTACTTATACTTAAAGCTTTAAAAACCAGATTTTTTTTTTACTATTTTGATGCTAATTTTGTATACAGATACAGATCTATTTGAAGATGTAGAATTAATTTCTCCTTTTCAAGTATAAGTGTACAATGTTGTTATCTAAGAGAAAACTTTAAAAAAAATCTTTAGTTTATCTTTAAATTTTTTAAAAAATTTATGTTTAATTAATTTTTATTGGAATATAGTTGATTTACAATGTTGTGTTAGTTTATACTGTACAGCAAAGCCAACCTGCTATTTGTATCTAAGTGACAACATTTTTCTCCTGTTCAGAAACTCATATATTTATAGCATTCTTTTTTTTAGTATTATGAAAACTTTATTTTTATTTTTTAATTATCCAAGATTATAATTGTAGAATATTGAGAAGTATAGAACAAAATACAATTATTAGAGAATTACTCTATGATGATACTATGTTGGCTTCTGCCGCACATCAACACGAGTCAGTCACAGGTCCCTCCTTCCTGAACCCCACTATCATCTCCCTTCCCATCCCACCCTTCTAGAATAAGAGCTGGTGAGATAAAATGGTTGGAGAGCAACACTGGATTGAGCTCCCTAAATCACACAGCAAATTCTTACTTGCTATCTATTTTACATATGGTAATGTACATGTTTCCATGTCATTTTCTCGATTTTTACCACTCTCTCCAAGTCTCAGTTTGAAATTACTTCTGCATCAAGAATCTGGAGAAATGTTTTTTATAGAAACCAATTAAAAGTAAACTATTGTAGCCCTCCCCAAAATGCTTTTTAAATTATTTCTGATTTCTCAATTACATTTAAATAGCTTGAAGCTCATAATTAGAAGGTACCACTTAATGATTCTTTTATTTCAGATTTTTTTCCTATGGCAAATATTTCTTTCTGTAAAAAAAATAAAAATGAATCTTGAGAGGTGGTCATATCTCTCTTCCTCCCATCTAAGACATTAACTAATTTCATCATACTCCTGAAAGGAGATCACAGGACATACCAACAAAAGAGCAAACATTTTTTTTAGTAAATTTCAGAAGAATCTTCAGTCCCACTTAATTTCTCAAAGGTTCACTTTCATCGTCTCTAACATGAGAGAAATCACTTTGCTCTGCCTTCCCAACAGAACAAAAATAACCTTCATTTGAAAAGATTTTAGAGGCATTAAACACTGGAAAAAAAGGAAGTCCTAAAATTATGAAATATTCTAAACTGTATTTGAAAAATCATTATTCAGAATTTAGAATCTACTTCTCCACTGGAACAATATTATAAATGGATTACTGGTAGATTTACACGTGGAGTTGACCTCCAGTGGGTAAGGACACCACCTTGCTGGGGTGGAGATCCTCTATTTGTATCTAAGTGACAACATTTTTCTCCTGTTCAGAAACTCATATATTTATAGCATTCTTTTTTTTAGTATTATGAAAACTTTATTTTTATTTTTTAATTATCCAAGATTATAATTGTAGAATATTGAGAAGTATAGAACAAAATACAATTATTAGAGAATTACTCTATGATGATACTATGTTGGCTTCTGCCGCACATCAACACGAGTCAGTCACAGGTCCCTCCTTCCTGAACCCCACTATCATCTCCCTTCCCATCCCACCCTTCTAGAATAAGAGCTGGTGAGATAAAATGGTTGGAGAGCAACACTGGATTGAGCTCCCTAAATCACACAGCAAATTCTTACTTGCTATCTATTTTACATATGGTAATGTACATGTTTCCATGTCATTTTCTCGATTTTTACCACTCTCTCCAAGTCTCAGTTTGAAATTACTTCTGAATCAAGACTTTGGAGCTATGTTTTTTATTGGAACCAATTAAAAGTAAACTATTGTAGCCCTCCCCAAAATGCTTTTTAAATTATTTCTGATTTCTCAATTACATTTAAATAGCTTGAAGCTCATAATTAGAAGGTACCACTTAATGATTCTTTTATTTCAGATTTTTTTCCTATGGCAAATATTTCTTTCTGTAAAAAAAATAAAAATGAATCTTGAGAGGTGGTCATATCTCTCTTCCTCCCATCTAAGACATTAACTAATTTCATCATACTCCTGAAAGGAGATCACAGGACATACCAACAAAAGAGCAAACATTTTTTCTAGTAAATTTCAGAAGAATCTTCAGTCCCACTTAATTTCTCAAAGGTTCACTTTCATCGTCTCTAACATGAGAGAAATCACTTTGCTCTGCCTTCCCAACAGAACAAAAATAACCTTCATTTGAAAAGATTTTAGAGGCATTAAACACTGGAAAAAAAGGAAGTCCTAAAATTATGAAATATTCTAAACTGTATTTGAAAAATCATTATTCAGAATTTAGAATCTACTTCTCCACTGGAACAATATTATAAATGGATTACTGGTAGATTTACACGTGGAGGACTAGGAGGCTGGTGGAGATCTGTCAAAAATACTAAAAAGAGGGCTTCTCTGGTGGTCCAGTGGGTAAGGACACCACCTTGCAGTGCAAGGGGCGCCGGTTCGATCCCTGGCCTCGAAAGATCCCACGTGCCACGGAGCAGCTGGACCGATGTGTCCAATTACCGAACCGGAGCTCTGGAGCGCATGCGCCTAGAGCCGGCGCTCTGCGACAGCAGAGGCCACCGCGATGGGAGGCCCACACGGGCCAAAGAACAAAGATGGATGAAAATAGATAAATGAAAAGACCAATAGAAGTGGCCCTCCCTCCCCAACCCGCCAGCCCCCACCCTCACCCACCCAAAAAAAAGAAAAAAAAATACTAAAAATAACTTGTGGAATTCTCGAGAAGTTTAGAAGTCAACAGCACTGGTTCCCTATATGCCAAACTACCCTTCAGAAATTGTGTAACTTCTGGAAACATGAAACTGATAGGTATTTTTAGACTTAGACAAAGGAAGAGAAAGAGATGGAGGAGAGCAAGATAGCTTTTTACAAAAATCACTCTTAAAGAGTTAGAGGGAGCAAAGAAACGGGAGTAAGGATTTCATTGGCAGTTATGAAACAAAGGAGGAACTGATGAATTGCAACTAAACTGCTAGCAGTTTAAGTAAACCTGAGAGTTCTTTCTCACCCTCAACACAGAACACAAGTTCTCCATTGGTCACCTCTCCTAACTCCCCATTCTTCACAGCCACATAGAATTTGCTGACTTGATCTCATCTCCTTTTGAGATCGTCAAAGTCAGTTCTCTTTGGAAGTCATTCAGCTACTTTGGAAAGCGGTTTGGCAGTTCCACAAAAACTTAAATGTAGAGTTACCATATGGTTAATAAAATTCACTCCTAGGTATATACTCATGAGAATTGAAAACATATGTCTACAAAACACTTGTGCACAAATATAATAGAAACGATATTCACAATAGCCCCAAAGTAAAAACCACCCAAATCTCCACAAACCGAAAATGGGAAAAACAAAATAAGATTGATCTATACAATGGAATCCATCTGCCAATGCAGGAGACCCAAAAGGCACGGGTTTGATCCCTGGGTCAGGAAGATTCCCTGGAGGAAGGCATGGCAACCCACTACAGTATTCTTGCCTAGAGAATCTAATGGGCAGAGGAGCCTGGCGGGCTATAGTCCATGGAGTCACAAAGAGCTGGACCTGACTAAAGCAACATACAATGGACCATTACTTAGCCATAAAAAGAAGTGAAGTACTGACACATGTTATGAGGATAAACTTTTCAAATGCTATGCTAAGTAAAAGCAGCCAGACACAAAAGGCGATATATTCTAAATTCCATTTATATGAAATGTCCAGAATAGACTAATCCAAAAGGTAGAAGACAGAAAGTAAACTACTGATAGCAGTTTCCAGGCACTGAGGGAAAGGAGGAAGAAGGAGCAACTGGGAAGAGTTCAGAGTTTCTTTTCAGAGGTGATGAAAATGTTCTTGAATTGGGTGGTGCAAGCTTGTGACAGGGAAGCCTGGCGTACTGCAGTCCATGGGTTGTGGAGAGTCAGACATGATTGAATGACTGAACTGAATGGAACTGAACCCTGTGAATATACTAAAAATATGCTTTTAAAAGGTAGATTGTATAAAATAGATACAGCTAGTGGGAAGCCACTGTCTAGAACTGGTAGTTCCACTCAGTCCTCTGTGACGATCTTGAGGGCTGGGGTGGAGGCATGGGAGGGAGCCTCAGCTGGGAGGCGCTATGTGTACGCATATCGCTGATTTGCTTCGTTGTACAGCAGAAACGAACCCAACACTGTAAAGAAATTATACTTCAATAAAAAACTAAAGAGTAGATTCTAATGGTATGTGAATGATACCAACTAATTTTTAATTGCTTAAAAATCATGTCCTCTTCCTTTTCCTAAACTGTTATATTTTCTGTATTTCCTTCCTTGATTTGTGGCTCCACCTTTCTTCCAATGTTCCATGCCACAAGCTTGGGACTCACCCTAGATTTCCTAGTGCCTTCTTTCATCAGCCCTCCACATCCAAGTCTGATCATCCTCCCCCAGACAGTTTCTCACATCCCTTCCACTTTTTTCCTCTCCACTGCCACTCCTGGGTTCAAGCTGTCATTGCCTTTCCCCTGGTCCAGGGCACGCTTACTTGTCAGGCCTCAAGGTTGACTCTCACTTCCTATTTCTCTCTCATCTCTATTAGTGCCAAATCAATCTTTCCAAATTATCAGATTGATGGCCTAACTCCCCCATTCAAAAGCCTTTCACTATTCCTAGGGGCTCAATCGAAAGTCCTTGCCTGGCATATAAAGCCTTTCATGAATGGCCCTCACTCTGTCCACCCATACGCTCACTCTTCTTTCCCCACCTCCTCTTTACCTTTTGTTGTAAAACGAACTTATTTTTCATCGTGCCTACATAATAGGGACAGAATCTCTGAATCCCCCAGCAAATTCATATGTCGAAAGTCTAATCCCCAGTGAGATGGTATTTGGAGATGTGGTCTTTGGGAGGCAATTAACTCATGAATGTGATTTGTTTATTAAGCTTCACAGCTCTATGATACTGCATTTTTGAATTGGGTGGTGCAAGCTTGTGACAGGGAAGCCTGGCGTACTGCAGTCCATGGGTTGTGGAGAGTCAGACATGATTGAATGACTGAACTGAATGGAACTGAACCCTGTGAATATACTAAAAATATGCTTTTAAAAGGTAGATTGTATAAAATAGATACAGCTAGTGGGAAGCCACTGTCTAGAACTGGTAGTTCCACTCAGTCCTCTGTGACGATCTTGAGGGCTGGGGTGGAGGCATGGGAGGGAGCCTCAGCTGGGAGGCGCTATGTGTACGCATATCGCTGATTTGCTTCGTTGTACAGCAGAAACGAACCCAACACTGTAAAGAAATTATACTTCAATAAAAAACTAAAGAGTAGATTCTAATGGTATGTGAATGATACCAACTAATTTTTAATTGCTTAAAAATCATGTCCTCTTCCTTTTCCTAAACTGTTATATTTTCTGTATTTCCTTCCTTGATTTGTGGCTCCACCTTTCTTCCAATGTTCCATGCCACAAGCTTGGGACTCACCCTAGATTTCCTAGTGCCTTCTTTCATCAGCCCTCCACATCCAAGTCTGATCATCCTCCCCCAGACAGTTTCTCACATCCCTTCCACTTTTTTCCTCTCCACTGCCACTCCTGGGTTCAAGCTGTCATTGCCTTTCCCCTGGTCCAGGGCACGCTTACTTGTCAGGCCTCAAGGTTGACTCTCACTTCCTATTTCTCTCTCATCTCTATTAGTGCCAAATCAATCTTTCCAAATTATCAGATTGATGGCCTAACTCCCCCATTCAAAAGCCTTTCACTATTCCTAGGGGCTCAATCGAAAGTCCTTGCCTGGCATATAAAGCCTTTCATGAATGGCCCTCACTCTGTCCACCCATACGCTCACTCTTCTTTCCCCACCTCCTCTTTACCTTTTGTTGTAAAACGAACTTATTTTTCATCGTGCCTACATAATAGGGACAGAATCTCTGAATCCCCCAGCAAATTCATATGTCGAAAGTCTAATCCCCAGTGAGATGGTATTTGGAGATGTGGTCTTTGGGAGGCAATTAACTCATGAATGTGATTTGTTATTAAGCTTCACAGTCTATGATACTGTTGTTATAACAGCTTGAACCAAAACACCATGATTTGCACATACTGTTTCTATTTTTAGAATGTCTTTACTCCCCCAACTATATCTGCATGGCAATCACAAACTCACTTATCAAATGCCTACTTGACCTCTCCTCCTCCCTCCCAATTCTTCCAGGCAGACTTTGGCAGCCAACATACTGACTCCTTTTAGACTTTGTCTGATTTGTATTACTCAGTAGTTGTCTCCTGTAGTTTCTTAAGAAAGTAGGCACTGTTTTCTTGTCTTCTAGCCCCCAGCACAGAAGTATGTCTGACAGTTTCATATGGTTATCTTTCACTGCCATCATAGTCTTTCAACATGGTCTTCAAATTTGTTTCTTCTCCAGTTTTCTTCTCTAATCTTATTCTTGTCTCAAACATTTTCATTGGACTATTGAATGCATTTACTTCCTTTAACATTAACATGCCCATAATGGAATTTTAAGACATGCTTCCAGAATTATAGTAATACAAATTTATGTTAGAGAAAATAAAAATATACCAAATATTTCTTCCAATCATTTTCTCATCTACGTCATAAATGCTTATTTCTGTGCCTGTGTGATTAACACCATGGCAGAGGCACACGTATAGATCAGGTACAGAGACCATAGGATCTAAAGAGAGGTAACACATTAACAGAAATTATAATACAAGGCATTATGAAAGTGTCATGTTGTTGTTGTTGTTGTTGTTCAGTCTCTCAATCATGTCTGACTCTGCAACCCTCATGGACTGCATCATGCCAGGTTTCCCTGTCCTTCACCATCTTCCAGAGTTTGCTCAAACTCATGTTTGAGTCGGTGACGCCATCCAACCATCTCATCCCCTGTAATCCCCTTCTCCTCCTGCCCTCAATCTTTCCCAGCATCAGGGTCCTTTTTATGAGAGTCATGAAAGAAATAAAACCAAGTTCTGAATCACAAAATTGAGCTGTGCCTTGAAGCATGAGTGAGTTTCATCGATCAGAGAAAAGAACACTGTTTGCAAACAAAATGACATTGAAAAAAGCAGATAGATGTGGAAAAGCAGGAATGACAACAGAACAGTGAGGTCTTAAAACTGGAGTTAAAGTACCTATGTGTTTATTTACTCACTCAACAAACATGGAGAGAGGAAGAGAGAATATCATGTTCTCAGAATCAGAACGAAAAGCTTCTGTGGATGGACCATGCAGCCTTTTCCTGTAGCTCTGTATACGATTCATGTGACCCATGCATGCTCAGTCACTCAGTTGTGTCCAACTCCTTGCAACCCCATGGACTGAACCCACCAGGTTCCTCTGTCCATGGGATTCTCCAGGCAAGAACACTGTTGTGTATTGTCGTTCCCTACTCCAGGGGATCTCTCTGACCCAGGGATCGAACCCACAGTTCCTGCGTCTCCTGCATTGTCAGGTGGGTTCTTTATGACTGAGCCACCTGGGAAACCTGTAGGCTTCACATATGTTACTAGTTTAATGAATTCTGACTATAGCTTCATGGTTAAGAGCTGGATCCTGGAGTCAGACAACTTGGACTCCCACATTTACTAGCTATGTGTTCTTGGGCAAGTATTGAATCTTACTATGTCTCTGTATTTTTATATGGTAGGATAATAGTATCTCTGTTGGAGGGTTGTTATGAGAGTTAAATGGGTTAGTATGATGAAAGCAATTACTAACTGGCACATAGTATATTCTCAGTCAGTATTAGCTAGTTTTTTCTTGGTGGTGGGGTTTTTTTTGGCCATTTATCTATTTTCATCCATCTTTGCTCTTTGGCCTGTATGGGCGTCCCATCGCAGTGGCCTCTGTCCATGCAGAGCACTGGCTCTGGGTGCATGTGCTCCAGAGCTCCAGCTCAGTGGTTGGACACATCGGTCCAGCTGCTCTGTGGCACGTGGGATCTTCCCAGGACCAGGGATTGAACCAGTGCCCCTTGCACTGCAAGGCGGTGTCCTTACCCACTGGACCACCAGGGAAGCCCAGTATTAGCAAGTTTTATTGTTTTCATAGAAAGTGACCCAAAGTGTCTTCTACCTATGGGATTAAATGATTCCTTTATATGTCATCTCTCTCAAACTCATAAGTCATATATGTTACCTTTATATACACATCTTGCTAGAAAGAAAGAGAGAGAAAGAGGAAGTCAGGAAAAAAAAAGAGAGAGAGAGAGTGAAGGAAGGAAGAAGGGAGAGAAGAAGAAAAAAAAAGAAAGAAGGAAACAGAGAGAAAGAAAAAAGGGGGGGAAGAAAGCATAGGCTGGAAAATTGATTTGTGTAAAGAAAACTAGTTTAAATTCCATTTCTACCAACTGTGCCTTAGTCTCCCATTTTATGTAAAGACTCTATAATCAGCTACCCAATATTCATTGTTTTGTTAGGAGGATAGACCTAGCTGTCTCTAGACACACAACCTCATCCATTTAATTATATTTTTTATTGTCAGTTACCATCTGTTTTTTAAAAGAAATCTTTATCAAGCACACAAGGTATGTACTCCAGATATGTACAAAGACACATGCATGCGTGCTAAGTTGCTTCAGTCGTGTCTGACTCTCTGTGACCCTATGGATTGTAGCCAACCAGGCTCCTCTGTCCATGGGATTCTCCAGGCAAGAACACTGGAGTGGGTTGTCATACTCTCCTCCACGGGATATACCCAACCCAGGGATCCAACCCAAGTCTGTTATGTCTATCGGCATTGGTCAGTGGGTTCTTTATCACTAGCAACAACTGACCCCCAAAAGACTCATACAGACCTCCAAACAGTCCAGGAGAGCTCAGTAGATACTTATAGAAATACCAGTAGTATTCTGTGTGTACCAATAAGTCATGAACGAGACCCAAGTCTTGACACTGCATTCATTCGTCTGCAGAATGGAAATATATGCTAAGTTACCAGTGTCCTCAAAAACAATTCTTGAGAGTGGTTATTAAGCAAAAACATTTCCACCAGAAGTTTTGCTGATGGATCTACTTGTCACAAGAAGGTTGTTGAGGGATTGAAATAGCAAGTGGAACCACGCTGAGTGCTAAAATTAGAATGAGAACCTCATCAACTTCTGTGGTAATTTGCGGGGATTTCACAAATCCCCATGTTCACATAGCTTTATACCTGTGTTAATCTTTATCTTACCACACTATCTCATATTCAGTGACCTTTTTTTTAACGCTTGCTTCTAATTTCTAGTCCAGGAAACTGGACATGTATTTATTTAGCTTAGACAGTCGCTAACCAGGGCCCTCTGTCCATGGAATTCTCCAGGCAAGAATACTGGAGTGGGTTGCCATGCTCTCCTCCAGAGGATCTCCCTGTGTTGGTAGGTTATTTATCACAAGCATCATCTCAGAAGTCCCTTATATCATCTAGATATATCCAAATCTCCATATCTTTATTATAATTTGGAGCAACCTGAGTCTTTCCAATGATTTTTTAATTTTTTTACTGAGGCCTGTATTCACATCAAGGTAACTGAACAGGTGCCATGCTTGACATCTGCAGTATCTCACATAGATGTGCCTCTTGGTTCTAACACAAAATCATGCTTTCTGTAATAACCCAAGCATTCTAGATCTCACGCCACAACAG
The DNA here is from genome assembly GCA_022376925.1 of Tragulus kanchil. NCBI lineage: Eukaryota > Metazoa > Chordata > Mammalia > Artiodactyla > Tragulidae > Tragulus > Tragulus kanchil. The sequence goes on from JAIOJX010000029.1 coordinate 150,243,546, forward strand.
TTAAATATGAAAGTATAGCAGCTATACACACATTATAAATATTGTTCTCAAATTCCCTTGTTTTTATCTTTTTAAGTTTCATTCATTTGGCTGCACCAGGCCTTAGTTCAGCACATGGTATCTTCCATCTTCACTGTGGCATGTGGGATCCAGTTCCCTGATCAGGGATTGAACCTGCGCCCCCCGCCTTGGGAATGCGGAGTCTTAGCCACTAGACCAACAGAGAACTCCCTCAAATGCCTCTCTTTTGCATTTCTCCTTAATCTGAGAAAATTTACTTACAGATATATAAATAATAAACCACAAGTGTTAGCTTTTTCCTCCAAAGATGGTGTATGTTAACAAGTTCTTACTCATCCTCCTCAGGTCATAAAATGGAAGTCCTACAGAGATCTAACTGGAAGATGCATTTTCTTGTTAGGCTACCTCACACCAGATTGGCTCTCACAAAGTTGGCTAAAATTTTGAATGACTTACAAAAATGTACAAATCCAGACTTTTACTTTAAAAAATCCAGTTTTTCTCAATTCTTGTGGAAAAAATCAGATCTGCCAGTTTTAGGGCTGAATTCTCACCAGGCACCATGTGGCTGGAGCTGAGTAGCAATCACCTCCTAGTTCTCTAAAGTCCTCACGACCCCCTACTGCCTCCCCAGCCTGAGGCCAAGTGTTGTGGTAATTTGCGGGATTTCACAAATCCCCATGTTCACATAGCTTTATACCTGTGTTAATCTTTATCTTACCACACTATCTCATATTCAGTGACCTTTTTTTTAACGCTTGCTTCTAATTTCTAGTCCAGGAAACTGGACATGTATTTATTTAGCTTAGACAGTCGCTAACCAGGGCCCTCTGTCCATGGAATTCTCCAGGCAAGAATACTGGAGTGGGTTGCCATGCTCTCCTCCAGAGGATCTCCCTGTGTTGGTAGGTTATTTATCACAAGCATCATCTCAGAAGTCCCTTATATCATCTAGATATATCCAAATCTCCATATCTTTATTATAATTTGGAGCAACCTGAGTCTTTCCAATGATTTTTTAATTTTTTTACTGAGGCCTGTATTCACATCAAGGTAACTGAACAGGTGCCATGCTTGACATCTGCAGTATCTCACATAGATGTGCCTCTTGGTTCTAACACAAAATCATGCTTTCTGTAATAACCCAAGCATTCTAGATCTCACGCCACAACAGTTAAATATGAAAGTATAGCAGCTATACACACATTATAAATATTGTTCTCAAATTCCCTTGTTTTTATCTTTTTAAGTTTCATTCATTTGGCTGCACCAGGCCTTAGTTCAGCACATGGTATCTTCCATCTTCACTGTGGCATGTGGGATCCAGTTCCCTGATCAGGGATTGAACCTGCGCCCCCCGCCTTGGGAATGCGGAGTCTTAGCCACTAGACCAACAGAGAACTCCCTCAAATGCCTCTCTTTTGCATTTCTCCTTAATCTGAGAAAATTTACTTACAGATATATAAATAATAAACCACAAGTGTTAGCTTTTTCCTCCAAAGATGGTGTATGTTAACAAGTTCTTACTCATCCTCCTCAGGTCATAAAATGGAAGTCCTACAGAGATCTAACTGGAAGATGCATTTTCTTGTTAGGCTACCTCACACCAGATTGGCTCTCACAAAGTTGGCTAAAATTTTGAATGACTTACAAAAATGTACAAATCCAGACTTTTACTTTAAAAAATCCAGTTTTTCTCAATTCTTGTGGAAAAAATCAGATCTGCCAGTTTTAGGGCTGAATTCTCACCAGGCACCATGTGGCTGGAGCTGAGTAGCAATCACCTCCTAGTTCTCTAAAGTCCTCACGACCCCCTACTGCCTCCCCAGCCTGAGGCCAAGTGTTGTGGGCATTTATCATTCTACCATGGGCCTTGCTTTTTTTAGTATTAATATATTTAAGAGCACAGTGAAATACCACTTGTCCCAGACAGAGAGAATTTTTATCCCTCATACACTCCACTCATTTTTGTCTTTTCTTGGCCCAGGAAACATTTACCTTTGCAAGGCCCCACCTCAGGCTCACCAGGCTGCTCAGTGACGTCACAGTTATTAAGGAAGACTCTTCAGAATGCTCCTATTTGAACAAGAAAGAATCACAAGACCACTCCTATGTCTTCTGGCCTATTTCCATTCAAAAAGTAGGTTCAGATTGCAAGACAACCCTTGCCCAAGCAAGCAAGAATGTTTAGGGGTTTTTTTATAGCATTTGTCAAGGCTGGTCAGGCTAATAAAATCTTATTTGTTTCTACTTACAATATGCTTAAAATGTACCACCAATGTTTGCAATTTCCTCACATTTATGTGTTGTTTTATTCTCTTATTGTTTGACCATGCTATGAGGCATGTGGGATCTTTGTTTCCCAATCAGAGGCCAAGCCCATGCCCCCTGTAGTGAAAATGCAGTCTTAATCACTGGACCACCAGGAAGTCCTGTCAGATATCTGTGCTTTTTTTTCACAGAAAAATTCTCATAATCAACAAAGTAGATGTTTACTAACAATACCCAAAGAGCATGGGACTTGGTGCCAGTGCCTCTCAACACTTTACTTTTTAGATTCTGGGAAGATTACAGGAAAATAGAATGTTATGGGGATACCTACACAAAAAATATGAACCTCCTCATGCCCAGAGGCAAATGCATTTTCAGATTCCATACACTACAGCAAGTGTCTAGTTTCACTCTCTCCCACTTCCTCTCTCTGACGCTTTCGATTTGTGGACTACAACCAGTAACAACTTACTCCTCCCTGTCAGATCTGAGTAACTCAAAGGAAGTCATCATCATGGACTTTCCAGGATAATGTTCTGTGGATAATTTCCAAGATCATTTTCAGCCCTTAGATAATGAATCACTTGGCTAACTAGTGACAATCCAAGTTGACCAGGTCTTCTTCCTTTGCTGTTGTTTATGATTCTGAATAGAGAAACCAGCAACCAGGCAAGGGTTATTTGCCAGTCAGTGCAGTTGCAACGGAAAAACCGAAACGTATTAATATATTTAAGAGCACAGTGAAATACCACTTGTCCCAGACAGAGAATTTTTATCCCTCATACACTCCACTCATTTTTGTCTTTTCTTGGCCCAGGAAACATTTACCTTTGCAAGGCCCCACCTCAGGCTCACCAGGCTGCTCAGTGACGTCACAGTTATTAAGGAAGACTCTTCAGAATGCTCCTATTTGAACAAGAAAGAATCACAAGACCACTCCTATGTCTTCTGGCCTATTTCCATTCAAAAAGTAGGTTCAGATTGCAAGACAACCCTTGCCCAAGCAAGCAAGAATGTTTAGGGGTTTTTTTATAGCATTTGTCAAGGCTGGTCAGGCTAATAAAATCTTATTTGTTTCTACTTACAATATGCTTAAAATGTACCACCAATGTTTGCAATTTCCTCACATTTATGTGTTGTTTTATTCTCTTATTGTTTGACCATGCTATGAGGCATGTGGGATCTTTGTTTCCCAATCAGAGGCCAAGCCCATGCCCCCTGTAGTGAAAATGCAGTCTTAATCACTGGACCACCAGGGAAGTCCTGTCAGATATCTGTGCTTTTTTTTCACAGAAAAATTCTCATAATCAACAAAGTAGATGTTTACTAACAATACCCAAAGAGCATGGGACTTGGTGCCAGTGCCTCTCAACACTTTACTTTTTAGATTCTGGGAAGATTACAGGAAAATAGAATGTTATGGGGATACCTACACAAAAAATATGAACCTCCTCATGCCCAGAGGCAAATGCATTTTCAGATTCCATACACTACAGCAAGTGTCTAGTTTCACTCTCTCCCACTTCCTCTCTCTGACGCTTTCGATTTGTGGACTACAACCAGTAACAACTTACTCCTCCCTGTCAGATCTGAGTAACTCAAAGGAAGTCATCATCATGGACTTTCCAGGATAATGTTCTGTGGATAATTTCCAAGATCATTTTCAGCCCTTAGATAATGAATCACTTGGCTAACTAGTGACAATCCAAGTTGACCAGGTCTTCTTCCTTTGCTGTTGTTTATGATTCTGAATAGAGAAACCAGCAACCAGGCAAGGGTTATTTGCCAGTCAGTGCAGTTGCAAGGATCGGCTTCTAAACACCTGATCTCATCATCCTGCTCAAATCTTTTGAAAGAGTTTTTTTTTTTTTTTTGTCTATGCAGATAAACTCTCTAGTTCTAACAGAGAAATAGAACTGGGGTAATGTTTCTCCACTTTTCAAGGGAATCTCTTATTTATCAGATTAACAATCTCACTCTATAAAGCAGCAGCTCAGGACCCAAAAAAAGATGGCATAATTTGCTCAAATTTGACCAGTGAGTTAATGGGAGAAAGGAAAATATGCCATTGCTTCCATAGACTTCAGACTCATACTGGGTGGGGTCTCTGGGGCATAAAAAGCACCTGTGTCAGAGGCTGATTTTGAACTAATGCATCTTCTTAAGAAAGTGTGAGTTTTCTGATAAGAAGCAACTCTTTTGCCATTTAAACATGGAGCAGTGAATCATCATGGATGATGTTGTCAGTCATGGAATTTCTGCTCACCATTCTGATTTCAAGGGAATTAGACTCTTGAACTTTGCGTAAAATTATTCCAACCTAATCATCTTCCTTTGTGAAAATAATTTTTGCATCCAGAGGAGCTAAAATGATAGTGGGGGCTTTGGTAAGAAGCTAACATCCCTGGTTGGTGGCTGCTGGGCCTCAGAAGCAGTAGTGAGTACCTTTGCAATCAGACATAAAAATGTGTAGTGAAGGTGAAATTGAGAAGGTAGAACCTTGCAACTCAAAATTCATCTTGGTAAGAACTGTTGGCTCTCTGGCTCTGATGCCTGGATCCTGAACCCTGTCTAGTTGTTTACTTTAAAAAAATATATATTTATTTATTTAGCTGCACTAAGTCTTAGTTTTGGCATGTGGGAGCTAGTTCCCTGCCCAGGTATTAAACCCAGGCACCCTGCATTGAGAGCTCAGAGTCTTAGTCACTGGACAACCAGGGAAGCCCCAGTCATTTACTCTTGTCACATGGAACCTCATGTATTTCTTTGATCACTCAGACTTTGGCTCTGTTTTTTTTTTTTTTTTTTAATTGGTATTCCTATGTTTACTTTGGTTGTGCTGGGTCTTTGTTGCTGCACACAGGCTTTCTCTAGTTGAGGAGATGGGGTTCCTCTGCATTGCCATACCTATCATTGCAGTGACTTCAGTAGTAGTGGCTTGTAGCTTAGAGCAAAGGCTCAGTAGTTGTGGTGCATAGACTTAGTTGCTTGGCAGCATGTGGGATCTTCCCAGACCAGAGACTGAATCCATAATCTCCTGCATCAGCAGGTGGATTCTTTAAAATATATATATATATATATATATATTTATTTATTTATTTATTTATTTACTTTTGGCTATTCTGGGTTTTCACTACTGCTGCAGGCTCTTCTCTAGTTGCAGGGACTGGGGGCTACTCTCTAGTTAAGGTGCGCAGGCTTCTTGCTGCGGTGACTTCTCTTATTGTGGAACTCGGGCTCTAGGGCACACGGGCTTCAATAGTTACGGCTGAGGGCTCAGTTGCTCTACAGCATGTGGGATCCTCCCAGATCAGGGATCAGACCTGTGTCTCCTGCACTGACAGGCAAACTCTTCACCACTGAGCTAGCAGGTAGATTCTTAACCATGGGACCACCACGCAAATTGCTGGATTTTCAAGTTCTTCTAGAAAAGAGCTATACATGCTCTACTCCTTCAGTCTAAACTCACTCCTTCAACGGCACTATAGGCTTTGAGACTCCATCTCTGCTCTCCCAGGCTTGGCACCAAATGTCTACGAACTGCAGCTCTCATTGTCCTTGTCCTCAAATTCCACTCATATCAGACAGCAGCAGATTTTTCAAGAGGGATAATGACAAAGCAAATGGATTTTTAAGGAGCAAATGCTTCCCATGTTCCCATCAGTTTGTTCCTGGCTCAGGAGACTCCAATCTTACCTCTGGCAGAAAATGGGATTGTGTTCAGGAGGATACCTGCCTCAGTAAATGTCTGAAAGAAGTTCAAGGAGGCCTCTGGGCTAAGATGGAAAACCTGTCCAGGGAAATGAAGGAAAATCTGTAGACATGCTCCATGCCCAGCATGAGTACGTCATTCTTCTACATAGCTTTCATACTCTGCTCTGTAGTGTGGACTCATGAAACCCAGGGCAGAAAGAGAGTCAGGAAGGGTACTGCCAGCTGATCTTGTCCCTGTGTACCCAGGCTTCCATATACCCTGCAGGGTGGTTCTTCCGTGACACAGAAAGTTAGCCCAACAGAGAGTCTCCCTCCCCTAGCCACACTCCTTTGTGGAGCAGGGTCCATAGATACTTTGAGGGGAAAAGGCAGTTTTTAGGATAGAGACTTGCATTAGTTTACTTGTACTGCTATGACAGGTATCACGGACTAGGTGACTTAAACAACAGTAAGGTCTCATGGTTCAAGGAATTCCCTGGCAGTTCAGTGGTTAAGATTCTGTGCTTCCCAACCTAGATGCCCATTGACGAATGAATGGATACAAAAGCTCTGGTCCATATATACAATGGAATACTACACAGCTGTAAAAAAGAAATGCAGAAGAATCAGCCCTAATGAGGTGGCTGGATCTAGAATCTATAATAAAAAGTGAAGTCAGTCAAAAAGAGAAGGACAAGTACAATATACTAACATATATAGAGAGAATCTAGTAGGATGGTGATGATGGCACATGCACTGAAGCGATGGAGAAACAGACATGGACAGTGGACATAAGGACATTGTGGGGAAGGAACAGTGGGTGGGAGGCGTAAAGGAAGTAGCATGAAGACCTATACTATCATATCTGAAGAAAATAGCTATAGTCATTGCTCTGTGAGAAAAGGGATCCTGCAGGGCTGCTGTGTGACAGTCTGGAGGGGGGGATGGGGGATATACATATGACTAATCTGGGAACATACATATCTGTAAACAACAAAACTCAGCTCTGTCCTTCAAATTCCACTCATATCAGACAGCAGCAGATTTTTCAAGAGGATAATGACAAAGCAAATCGATTCTTAAGGAGCAAATGCCTCCCATGTTCCCATCAGTTTGTTCCTGGCTCAGGAGACTCCAATCTTACCTCTGGCAGAAAATGGGATTGTGTTCAGGAGGATACCTGCCTCAGTAAATGTCTGAAAGAAGTTCAAGGAGGCCTCTGGGCTAAGATGGAAAACCTGTCCAGGGAAATGAAGGAAAATCTGTAGACATGCTCCATGCCCAGCATGAGTACGTCATTCTTCTACATAGCTTTCATACTCTGCTCTGTAGTGTGGACTCATGAAACCCAGGGCAGAAAGAGAGTCAGGAAGGGTACTGCCAGCTGATCTTGTCCCTGTGTACCCAGGCTTCCATATACCCTGCAGGGTGGTTCTTCCGTACACAGAAAGTTAGCCCAACAGAGAGTCTCCCTCCCCTAGCCACACTCCTTTGTGGAGCAGGGTCCATAGATACTTTGAGGGGAAAAGGCAGTTTTTAGGATAGAGACTTGCATTAGTTTACTTGTACTGCTATGACAGGTATCACGGACTAGGTGACTTAAACAACAGTAAGGTCTCATGGTTCAAGGAATTCCCTGGCAGTTCAGTGGTTAAGATTCTGTGCTTCCCAACCTAGATGCCCATTGACGAATGAATGGATACAAAAGCTCTGGTCCATATATACAATGGAATACTACACAGCTGTAAAAAAGAAATGCAGAAGAATCAGCCCTAATGAGGTGGCTGGATCTAGAATCTATAATAAAAAGTGAAGTCAGTCAAAAAGAGAAGGACAAGTACAATATACTAACATATATAGAGAGAATCTAGTAGGATGGTGATGATGGCACATGCACTGAAGCGATGGAGAAACAGACATGGACAGTGGACATAAGGACATTGTGGGGAAGGAACAGTGGGTGGGAGGCGTAAAGGAAGTAGCATGAAGACCTATACTATCATATCTGAAGAAAATAGCTATAGTCATTGCTCTGTGAGAAAAGGGGATCCTGCAGGGCTGCTGTGTGACAGTCTGGAGGGGTGGGATGGGGGGGGATATACATATGACTAATCTGGGAACATACATATCTGTAAACAACAAAACTCTGTAAAAGTTAAAAGTAAAATAAAGTTAAAAAAAAAAAAATGATTCTGTGCTTCCAGTGCCAGGGGCACTGGTTCAATCCCTGGCTCTTAATCAAGAATCAGAGATTTAAAAAAAAAAAAAAACTCTGGCATCATATGCAGAATTTTGTGTTTGTGTTCATGAGCTTTTAGAAGGGGCTTTTGATGAATAGAATTTTAAGAACCACTGCTCAAACACACAGAGACTGATTGCCCTGGAAGACTTCAGAAGACACAGGAAAATCAATCTTTCCTGAGGTTCCACCATCTGATATCATTTTCTATATCTTAGAACAGATTAAGTGGCCCAATGCAAAAGGAAAGGAAACACAAAATCATTCCCTGAGGGACTTCCCTGGTAGCTCAGTGGTGAAGAAGTTCGCCTGCCAGTGCAGAAGACACAGGCTCAATCCCTGATCTGGGAAAATCCCACATACTGTGGAGCAACTGAGCCCATGAGCCACAACTATTGAGCCTGTGCTCTAGAGCCTCAGAGCCGCAATTAGGAGCCCATGTGCCTCAACTACTGAAGCCCTTGTGCTCTAGAGCCCAAGTTCCACAACAAGGGAAGTCACTGTAACAAGAAACCTGCTCACCTCAACTGAGAGTAGTCCCCACTCCCTGCAAATAGAGAAGAGCCTGCAGCAGCAGTAAAAACCCAGAATAGCCACAAATAAATAGATACATAGATAAACTAATTAATTAAAAAAAATCATTCCCTGATTCTCACCACCAGCTTTTCAGAGTCACAAAACTTTGAGATATATTAATGGAAAATTTCACATCCTCCTAAGAGTCTATAAGCAACCATAGACTTAGTATCCAATTTAAAAACATGTGGGGGCTTCCCTGGTGGTCCAGTAGGTAAAGAGTCCACTTGCAGTGCAAGGAGCACCAGTTCAATCCCTGGCCTGGGAAGGGGAGGCCCACACAGGCCCAATAATAAATACGGATGAAAAAAATAAACAATAAAAGAAGCTCCAAAAAATTATAAAAAAACATGTGGTTTTCTTTGTGTAGAGGCATCTATGGCCCTGTCAATGTCTAGAAATACCACCCGTACTCCTCCCTGTGAAGCTGCTTCCTTTACCACTGTGTTCACCTCTGTTACCCTTCTGTACTCTGGCAAGAGCCCATCAGTCAGAGAAGTGGGGGTAGGCAGTGTGCTGTGTGGTCCACCAACTTCATGGGACACTCCCCACGGGCAGGGCAGCAGAGAGGAGGGCTCTCAGACTGCATAGACAATAATGTAATTCTAGCCACTTCACAAAAACACTGTCAAATGGTGTCCTCTCAACAGGGTACATAACCATATAGACTGATGACATTTTGTTGGCTCACAAACTACAGAAAGTTCAGACATTAGTACATTGCAGTTCTCACACTAAAAAGAAATGACAGTAAGTGTAATCTTTGCACCATCTCAAATGGGGCTTTGTACATGTCTAATGTCCTTCTTCAGAGGAGACTAAAGGGCAATAATCTAACTCTGCCCTATAAAATGATTCCAGAAAAAGAGAGTCAACAATGTTATTTCTGTGTCATGACCGAATAAATTGGAATACAAATAAAGTATATGTTCAGTTATTTAATCTATCCATCAATCAACAAGCATTTATTAAATCTTTTTTTTTTTTTTAACCCAGTCTGAATGATGTTTAAATGTTATCTCTTAATCTAATTAAAAGAATGATTCTTCCAGCAAAAGAACTTGATTCTTGTCTGGTCAGGGAAAAAAGTGTCTGTTATAGGTTTAGTACCCAAATTCTGAGTACTTTATTGTCTTAACGAATATCAACCGGGTACTCACTTCTACTTTCCAGACATTATGCCAGGACCGGAGTATCCAGAGGTCAATGAAGCATACCAGGTCTCTGCCCAGAGAAACCAACAACACACATATAGACAGACAAGCTGATCACTAGCTGTCAGCTTGTGCTGTGAACCACTCAGGTGGGCTTTTGTGACCCTTGCAGTGCAAGGAGCACCAGTTCAATCCCTGGCCTGGGAAGGGGAGGCCCACACAGGCCCAATAATAAATACGGATGAAAAAAATAAACAATAAAAGAAGCTCCAAAAAATTATAAAAAAACATGTGGTTTTCTTTGTGTAGAGGCATCTATGGCCCTGTCAATGTCTAGAAATACCACCCGTACTCCTCCCTGTGAAGCTGCTTCCTTTACCACTGTGTTCACCTCTGTTACCCTTCTGTACTCTGGCAAGAGCCCATCAGTCAGAGAAGTGGGGGTAGGCAGTGTGCTGTGTGGTCCACCAACTTCATGGGACACTCCCCACGGGCAGGGCAGCAGAGAGGAGGGCTCTCAGACTGCATAGACAATAATGTAATTCTAGCCACTTCACAAAAACACTGTCAAATGGTGTCCTCTCAACAGGGTACATAACCATATAGACTGATGACATTTTGTTGGCTCACAAACTACAGAAAGTTCAGACATTAGTACATTGCAGTTCTCACACTAAAAAGAAATGACAGTAAGTGTAATCTTTGCACCATCTCAAATGGGGCTTTGTACATGTCTAATGTCCTTCTTCAGAGGAGACTAAAGGGCAATAATCTAACTCTGCCCTATAAAATGATTCCAGAAAAAGAGAGTCAACAATGTTATTTCTGTGTCATGACCGAATAAATTGGAATACAAATAAAGTATATGTTCAGTTATTTAATCTATCCATCAATCAACAAGCATTTATTAAATCTTTTTTTTTTTTTTAACCCAGTCTGAATGATGTTTAAATGTTATCTCTTAATCTAATTAAAAGAATGATTCTTCCAGCAAAAGAACTTGATTCTTGTCTGGTCAGGGAAAAAAGTGTCTGTTATAGGTTTAGTACCCAAATTCTGAGTACTTTATTGTCTTAATGAATATCAACCGGGTACTCACTTCTACTTTCCAGACATTATGCCAGGACCGGAGTATCCAGAGGTCAATGAAGCATACCAGGTCTCTGCCCAGAGAAACCAACAACACACATATAGACAGACAAGCTGATCACTAGCTGTCAGCTTGTGCTGTGAACCACTCAGGTGGGCTTTTTGTGACCCTTGTTCAGAAGGACTAGTCATTTTGTATCTCGTTTTTGCCCTGGTGCCCATGTGGTGGTATTTTATCAAGAGTATTAGATGGAAAATCTTTAAAATAAAGAATTTTTAAAAAAAGTATTAGATGGTCATTATTTACTGTCCAACAGCAGTTATAGAGAAGAAATGTCATATGTAAATAATCTAAAGTGTTTTGAAGGCATATCAGAATAATGTTTCTAATGGAATCACGTGGATCAGGGTTTCTCAAATTGGTATGACTGATGCTTCAGCTGGATAATTCTTTGCTGTAGAGGTCCCTCCTGGCATTGCAGGATGTTTAGCAGCATCTTTGGCCTCTACCCACCTGGTGCCTGTTGTACTCCACCCCAAACCCCAGTAGGAACAGCCCAAAACATCTCTACACATCGCCTAGTGTCCCGTGGAGAGTAAAACTGCCCCTAGTTGAGAACCTCTGATTCAGACAGATGTCATAACATTAAAACGGAAACTGAAAAATCAAACACCTAAATATTTTTTTCTAGAATCTGAATATCTGATTTTTGTGTAGATGCCTGGTTATTTAATTGAATTTTTCAGTTTTCAAATGAATCTTAGATACCTGCAGCAACAACAAACATTTGACCAAATGCATCTTCCAGACCTCTGCTCAGCTTGATTTTTAATTCTTGAACCAACAGGCAATATTTAACACATCAGAACTTGACTCCATTTAGAACATTTCAATCTTTCTAAGTCTAAACTTGTTCCTCACTCTACTAACTGGCATATTTTGGTCCTTGTTTTATTCCTATATCAGTTTCACACTTTTCTTGTTTAAATGTTATCTCTTAATCTAAAAGAATGATTCTTCCAGCAAAAGAACTTGATTCTTGTCTGGTCAGGGAAAAAAGTGTCTGTTATAGGTTTAGTACCCAAATTCTGAGTACTTTATTGTCTTAATGAATATCAACCGGGTACTCACTTCTACTTTCCAGACATTATGCCAGGACCGGAGTATCCAGAGGTCAATGAAGCATACCAGGTCTCTGCCCAGAGAAACCAACAACACACATATAGACAGACAAGCTGATCACTAGCTGTCAGCTTGTGCTGTGAACCACTCAGGTGGGCTTTTTGTGACCCTTGTTCAGAAGGACTAGTCATTTTGTATCTCGTTTTTGCCCTGGTGCCCATGTGGTGGTATTTTATCAAGAGTATTAGATGGAAAATCTTTAAAATAAAGAATTTTTAAAAAAAGTATTAGATGGTCATTATTTACTGTCCAACAGCAGTTATAGAGAAGAAATGTCATATGTAAATAATCTAAAGTGTTTTGAAGGCATATCAGAATAATGTTTCTAATGGAATCACGTGGATCAGGGTTTCTCAAATTGGTATGACTGATGCTTCAGCTGGATAATTCTTTGCTGTAGAGGTCCCTCCTGGCATTGCAGGATGTTTAGCAGCATCTTTGGCCTCTACCCACCTGGTGCCTGTTGTACTCCACCCCAAACCCCAGTAGGAACAGCCCAAAACATCTCTACACATCGCCTAGTGTCCCGTGGAGAGTAAAACTGCCCCTAGTTGAGAACCTCTGATTCAGACAGATGTCATAACATTAAAACGGAAACTGAAAAATCAAACACCTAAATATTTTTTTCTAGAATCTGAATATCTGATTTTTGTGTAGATGCCTGGTTATTTAATTGAATTTTTCAGTTTTCAAATGAATCTTAGATACCTGCAGCAACAACAAACATTTGACCAAATGCATCTTCCAGACCTCTGCTCAGCTTGATTTTTAATTCTTGAACCAACAGGCAATATTTAACACATCAGAACTTGACTCCATTTAGAACATTTCAATCTTTCTAAGTCTAAACTTGTTCCTCACTCTACTAACTGGCATATTTTGGTCCTTGTTTTATTCCTATATCAGTCATTTTTGTTTCAATTTTTTTTGCTTCTTATCATAAGCTGTTTTAATTTCTTTTGGAGGATATCAGAGGATAAATATTTATGAACAAAGGCATTTTTTCAATATGTGAATAAAGAATTCAATTTTCTGAGAACAGTTCCCTTCCTTTCCCATTGTCTCAATACTGACTCCCCTTGAATAATCTCAGAATGACCCTACATAGAATGCATTGCTTATAATATAGTTTTTTATAAATCATCCACACTGTTGCCTTGTTACTCTGCAGAGTTATTCCAGACAGAGAGTGATGCTCAGTGTGAAACTATTAGAAGTGATTTTTTTTTTTTTTCTCCTACCAGCCTTGTCAGTTACTGGCAAATAGCTTATGCTTCTGGGTGTCATTGTTTTTCATTCAAATCCAATTAACATTTACTAAGAGGCAGGTATTCTTGCCAAGTCAATACTTCACAGTGCCTCAAAGGTTGTTTTGTGGAAGGGTGTATCTCACCTGCATATGGGAACAACTTTTGAGGATCAAGAGCTTCTCAAAGAGCTTTTCAATTTTATAAATAACCTGAGAACAATCATCCATGAATTTTGTTAATCCTTCTTGAGTCACAGCCTTTCCTTTTGGCAAAACAAAAGGATAAATTTAATGTCTCTTGTGTAAAATACAAATTCTGCGTAAACAAGTACTGAATTCCAGTTAGTGATATGTATGATAAAGAGTTGAGGAATGGAGTATACTGCTGTCTACAATGATACTGAAAAAGGAAGATGGACCAATGGATGGGTAGAAGAATGAATACTTGCATAGATATGTGAAAATGCAAACACTGAATTATTAATGGTAAAATTGGCAGTTGAGAAATATTCACTATACCATTCTTCCAACTTTTTTGTTTGAACATTTTCATAATAAAGTGCAAAAAGTTCTTTCCATTATTTTATACTTTGTTTTTGACAACTAATCTTTTTTTTTTTTTTTTTAAGATTTATTTATTTATTTTGGGCGGGAGTCGGGTTGGGGAGGGAGGAGAGCGGGCGGGCCACTTCCATTGGTCCTTCATTTGCCCATTTTCATCTGTCTTTGTTCTTTGGCTCCTGTGGGCCTCCCATCGCGGCGGCGTCTGTCGCTGCAGAGCGCCGGCTCTGGGCGCATGCGCCCCAGAGCTCCGGCTCGGCAATTGGACACATCAGTTCAGCCGCTCCGCGGCACGTGGGATCTTCCCAGGCCAGGGATCAAACCGGCGCCCCTTGCCCTGCAAGGCGGTGTCCTTACCCACTGGACCACCAGGGGAAGCCCACAACTAATCTTTTTTAATTGAAATATAGTTGATGTATAATATATGTTACAGGTGTACAATGATTAATAAGTCACAATTTTAAAGGTTATATTCCATTTATAGTTACTAAAATATTGGTTATACTCCTCATGTTGTACAATATATCCTTATAGTTTATCTTATACATAATAGCTTGTACCTCTTAATTCACTATACTATCTTGTCCCTCCCCCATTCCCTCTACCCCCTGGTAAGCACTAGCTTGTTTTCTGCATTTCTGAGTCTATTTCTTTTACGTTATATTCACTAGTTTGTTGTATTTTTTAGATTCCACATTTAAGTGATATCATACAGTATTTGTCCTTATCTGACTTATTTCACTTAGCATAATGCCCTCCAAGTTCATCTGTGTTGCTACAAAATTGTATTCCTGCTTATGGTTGAGTAATGAAATATTTGCGCTTATACGTGTATATATATATATATATATATACACACACATACACATATATACACATATACCACATCTTCTGTATCCATCATATGTTGATGGATACTTAGACTGTCCATATCTTGCCAGTTGTCAATAATGTTGCTATGAATATTGAGGTGTGTTTATGTTTTCAATTTAGTGTTTTTTTTTTTTTTTGTATATATACCTAGGAGAAGAATTACTGGATCATATGGTAGTTCTATCTTTAATTTGTTAAGAAACTTCTATGCTGTTTTACACAGTGGCTGTACCAATTTAAATTCCCATTAACAATTTTTTTTTTCATACAAATTTTTATCCTATTTGCCCTAGTTCTGTAAAAAATGTCATTGGTATTCTGATAAGGATTGACCTGAAACTGTATATTACCATGGGTAACCTAGTCATTCTAACAATATTAATGATTCTAATCCAAGAACAGTATATCTTTTCATTTATGTCATCTTTAATTTCCTTCATCAGTGTCTTACAGTTTTCTAAACACAAATTTTTTACCTCGTTATGTAGGTATTTTATTCTTTTTGATGTGATGGTAAATGGAATTATTTCCTTAACTTCATTTTCTGATAATTTGTGATTATTACATAGAAATGTAACAGATTTCTGTACATTAATTTTTATCCTGAAATTTTACCAAATTCATCGATGAGCTCTAGTAGCTTTCTGGCATCATCTTTATGTTTTCTATTTATGTGTATCATGTCATTTTCCAACAGTGATAGTTTTACTTCTTCTTTTCCAATTTATATTCCTTTTATTTCTTTTTCTTTTCTGAACTCTCTATATGGTTAAGATATTCTATACTATTTTGAATAAAAGTGGCTAGAGTGGACATCCTTGTCTTTTGCCTAATCTTGGAGGAAATGCTTTTAGCTTTTCACTGCTGAGTATGATGTTAGGTGTAAGTGTGTTACATATGTGTATATTTACATGGCCTTTATTGAGGCATGTTTCTTCTATACCCACTTTCTAGAGAGTTTTTATCATAAATGAATGTTGAATTTTGCCAAAAGCTTTTTCTGCATCTATTGAGATGATCATATAGTTTTCATCTATTGAGATGATCATATAGTTTTCATCTTTCAATATGTTAATGTGGTATGTCACATTTATTAACTTGGAGATATTGAAAAACCTTGCATCCCCATGGTAAATCCCACTTGCTTGTTGGATACTTTGTTAAAGATTTTTGCACCTGTGATCATCACTTACATTAGTCTCTAATTTTCGTTTCTTTTCTTTTTGATATCTTTGTCTGGTTTGTGTATCACAATGATACTAACCTCATAGAATGAGTTTGAAAGTATCTTTTCCTCTGCAATTTCTTGGAATGGTTTCCGAGGGATAGCTGCTGACTCCTCTGTACATGTTTGGTTGAAGTCACCTGTGAAGCCATCTAGTCTGGAACTTTTGTTTTTTGGGCTATTTCCATTATTTTAAATTAACATCTTTCAAACTTCTAGTGTTTGGAAATTTGGTGAATAAGTCATGTTCATTAGCCTTTATCATTTTATAATTATTGATCATATGTAAACTGAAGATGTGTCAGTTACTACTCTATCCAAGTGGCTCCTTGATCCCTTGGAGCATTTTAGATGCTCTTCTCTGGCTGTTGCCCAGTTTTGCTAAAGACTCTCTTAACGTAATCAAAATTACTACAAATATTTCAAGTCTCAAAATTTTGTTTTAGGGTGAAATGTAACAGATTTCTGTACATTAATTTTTATCCTGAAATTTTACCAAATTCATCGATGAGCTCTAGTAGCTTTCTGGCATCATCTTTATGTTTTCTATTTATGTGTATCATGTCATTTTCCAACAGTGATAGTTTTACTTCTTCTTTTCCAATTTATATTCCTTTTATTTCTTTTTCTTTTCTGAACTCTCTATATGGTTAAGATATTCTATACTATTTTGAATAAAAGTGGCTAGAGTGGACATCCTTGTCTTTTGCCTAATCTTGGAGGAAATGCTTTTAGCTTTTCACTGCTGAGTATGATGTTAGGTGTAAGTGTGTTACATATGTGTATATTTACATGGCCTTTATTGAGGCATGTTTCTTCTATACCCACTTTCTAGAGAGTTTTTATCATAAATGAATGTTGAATTTTGCCAAAAGCTTTTTCTGCATCTATTGAGATGATCATATAGTTTTCATCTATTGAGATGATCATATAGTTTTCATCTTTCAATATGTTAATGTGGTATGTCACATTTATTAACTTGGAGATATTGAAAAACCTTGCATCCCCATGGTAAATCCCACTTGCTTGTTGGATACTTTGTTAAAGATTTTTGCACCTGTGATCATCACTTACATTAGTCTCTAATTTTCGTTTCTTTTCTTTTTGATATCTTTGTCTGGTTTGTGTATCACAATGATACTAACCTCATAGAATGAGTTTGAAAGTATCTTTTCCTCTGCAATTTCTTGGAATGGTTTCCGAGGGATAGCTGCTGACTCCTCTGTACATGTTTGGTTGAAGTCACCTGTGAAGCCATCTAGTCTGGAACTTTTGTTTTTTGGGCTATTTCCATTATTTTAAATTAACATCTTTCAAACTTCTAGTGTTTGGAAATTTGGTGAATAAGTCATGTTCATTAGCCTTTATCATTTTATAATTATTGATCATATGTAAACTGAAGATGTGTCAGTTACTACTCTATCCAAGTGGCTCCTTGATCCCTTGGAGCATTTTAGATGCTCTTCTCTGGCTGTTGCCCAGTTTTGCTAAAGACTCTCTTAACGTAATCAAAATTACTACAAATATTTCAAGTCTCAAAATTTTGTTTTAGGGTAATAGGAAGACATTTTTGGATTTGTTTCTAATAGGCTCTGGTAAAAGCAAAATCTGGCTAAACTGCTTTTCATGGGATGACGACACTGCACCAGTTATTGGCATATTCATGAGCTGACTGTTGTTATTACTTAAGTCGGGTCCTACTCTTTGTGAACCTAAGTCCTTTGGGGACCTAAGTCCCCGTGGACTGTAGTGTGACAGGCTTCTCTGTCCTCCACTGTCTTCTGAGTTTGGTCATGTTTATGTCCATTGAGTCGGTGATTCTGTCTAACCATCTCATCCTCTGCCACCCCCTTCTTCTTCTGCTGTCCATCTTTCTAAGTTTCAGGGGCTTTTCCAATAAGTAATGTGTCAGTGTCAGGCAGCTAAAGTATTGGAGCTTCAGCAACGGTCCTTCCAATGAATATGCAGGATTGATTTCCTTTAGCATATATATCTAGCACAACAATTTGAAGGTTTCAATTCTTTGGTGCACAGCTCTTTTGATGGACCAACTCTCACATCTCTCATGTGCTCACTGTGTGTATGCATGTGCTCAGCCGTGTCCAACACTTTGCGGCCCCATAGACTGTAGTCTGCCAGGCTCCTCTGTCCATGGGATTTTCTCAGCAAGGGTACTGGAGTGGGTTGCCACTATCCCTCTCCAGGGGATCTTCCTGACCCAGGGATCAATTCAGTGTATCCCACATCTCCCCTGCACTGAGTTTAAAATCTCCAGATTCACACAAACTCAACACAAGTTAAAATTTTCTCAGCAATTTTCCTCTCAGTCAGGTTGTTAAGATTCCTAGTCTCGGGACTAAGATCTGGCATACTGTGTGGCCAAAAAATTTTTTTTTTCTCTTCATCTTCATATCTAATTGCTCTTAGGAACTATCAACTTTACTTTTTCAACATTTTGAAAATTCTTCCATTCTCACCATCAATCTAATTCGTACCCATCTCTGGAGTCTCCTATTGGTCTTTGGCATTTCTTTTTTCTCTCCAACCTGTCTTCCTCACTGCCTCCAAGGTTTTCTTTCTAAAATGCAAATATATTCATATCACTCGCTTACTTGACAGGCTTTAATTCTGTTAATTATTGTAGATGTATTAATGATACTGTGGATTTTTCAAAAGGGAACTTATTTTTTATAAATATACACTAAAATCCTTACAGGTAGAATGATGAGATGTGAGAAGGAGTGAACATGGGTGGGGATATAAACAAAACAAGATTGGCCATTGAAAATAGTTAAAGTCAGGTAATGAACACATGGAGGTTCATCATATAATTTTGCCTACTTTTGTGTATGTTGGATATTTTCTATAATAAAAATATTTTCAACTTTAAATTGCCCTCAAAAATATCTAAATGCCTCAGAAGGGCAAACAGTACACTTAACCATCTGGAACTACCTTATCTTTGAGCCTTGAATCAAGCTCCTCCTCCAACACATACCCTGTGATTCAACTCTACCAAGTTACATGTTATTCATGGAAAGGAGTCTTTCAAAATATACATTTTTTTCTTCTTGAACAGTGACTCCTTATCCTTTTATATCCACTTCAGAAGTCACCACCCATAAGGAACCTACCCTGACTTAACCCTGACAGAGTCATCCCCTTTCCCTGACTTTCTATAGAATTGTGTGCAAACCTCTTTTACAGGGCAGATATTTGTGTGGTATAAGATGTTTGGTATAATAATTTTTAAAAAATATAAATCTGCTTAACTAGATGGTAAGAACCTGTAGGGTAAAGTCTGTACCATTATTTATGTTTGTACAATGTACCATGCAAAGCACAAGTTTAAAAAGACTTGCCAGATGAATCATAAGAAAATATACTTTAGATTTTTCTTTTACTTTTGTTACCCAAATGTGAATTCTGACTTCTACATAAGAAATCTCATAAACTAGAACGTATTTGGTGAGGCTTTGATAACTTCTGGTTGAGTGAAATTTCCAAATATCAAGATTATGACTCTAAACAATCTTTCAAAAATCTTAATCTCTCTTCCACAAGCTTGAGGTGACAGAGTTGCAAGATTTTATCCATGATACATTTCTCAGTCATCCTTGCGGCTAAAGAGATAGTGCCTGAATTGTTACACAATAGCATCATCAATGGCTTATGTCAATCAAAGTTCTTCCAGCCTCCAAAGAGAATCTGAAGGTAGTATTTCTTCTAAAATTTAGAGATTATAACTGTCATCATCTGAGATTATAAATGATTTTTGAGTGTTACCAGGGGTTTAACTCTGCAGAGGCACTTGCCTAAGGGACAGAGCACCGCAGCTGAAAGAATACCTCAACAATGGAAACAGGGTGTGACTGCAGAATGCGATGTTGAACCCAGATTCCTAGGATGTTTCTTTGTCCTGCAGGATGCTTCTAATGGAAATAGTTACACATTGGGCATGAACAGAACTGCAGAATCTGGACCTTCCAGAATGGATGCCTTTTCCATAGTGAGCATCAATTTTTAACATAAACATAGTGATACAGAAAGTGTGTGAATAGAAAAGGCATGCCCTTTGCTTCTTGGAATCCCAGGACCAGAACACCAGCTTTATTACTCACTGCCTTGTGACCTTATGCAAGGTCCTCAACCTCCTGAAATTTACTTTTCTTTTCTGTGTCATCAGTAATGTCTACCTCTGGGTATTGTGACACTAAGCACTAGTTTCTTTCTTCTCCCAGTAGCAGAATCAGTTTAAATGCCTACTACAGAAGGACAATAGAAAGAAACAGATTCATCTTGGAATCAGAGTGGTGTGA
Source organism: Tragulus kanchil (assembly GCA_022376925.1). Lineage (NCBI taxonomy): Eukaryota > Metazoa > Chordata > Mammalia > Artiodactyla > Tragulidae > Tragulus > Tragulus kanchil. The sequence goes on from JAIOJX010000029.1 coordinate 150,263,999, forward strand.
CTGGAGACAGAAAGAGAAATCTTGAGCAGCACCATTCAGACTGAGCCTGGTCCTTGCCATAAAAACATAACGATCTCTAAAATATTCTGTCCACTCACAGAATTTTAAATGGCAGTGGCTCCATGCATAAATGAAATTCTTTCTCTAAAAAGCAGAACTGTAAGTAGAGCAGAATCCAAAGTTTAGTCAAATTGAACTCATGGTATGAGTCTTCCAGAACCAAATATGGCAATTATACTCAGTTCTTCAATTTTAAAACTGTTTTAAACTCTTGCATTGTCTATGAGCTTCAGAAATCTAAATCAACTGGAGATTTGAGAGCATTTGTTCTTCCGAGTCACAGGGCAGGTTGTTAGAGTGTGGCTGGAAAATTACATTTGTTCTTCACAGCTCCTTGATCTTAGGTCTAAAGAGTTCTGCAAAATCAGGATGATTTTACAGTGCATCATTTCATAAAAAGGCAGACTCTTCCCAAAGTGAAGTTAAGTCAAAGGCTTACAGAAACTTGGTTCAGCCCATTTTGAATTGTTGGATGAAAGGAAAAGTATTAATGATTTTTGAGTGTTACCAGGGGTTTAACTCTGCAGAGGCACTTGCCTAAGGGACAGAGCACCGCAGCTGAAAGAATACCTCAACAATGGAAACAGGGTGTGACTGCAGAATGCGATGTTGAACCCAGATTCCTAGGATGTTTCTTTGTCCTGCAGGATGCTTCTAATGGAAATAGTTACACATTGGGCATGAACAGAACTGCAGAATCTGGACCTTCCAGAATGGATGCCTTTTCCATAGTGAGCATCAATTTTTAACATAAACATAGTGATACAGAAAGTGTGTGAATAGAAAAGGCATGCCCTTTGCTTCTTGGAATCCCAGGACCAGAACACCAGCTTTATTACTCACTGCCTTGTGACCTTATGCAAGGTCCTCAACCTCCTGAAATTTACTTTTCTTTTCTGTGTCATCAGTAATGTCTACCTCTGGGTATTGTGACACTAAGCACTAGTTTCTTTCTTCTCCCAGTAGCAGAATCAGTTTAAATGCCTACTACAGAAGGACAATAGAAAGAAACAGATTCATCTTGGAATCAGAGTGGTGTGACTGGAGACAGAAAGAGAAATCTTGAGCAGCACCATTCAGACTGAGCCTGGTCCTTGCCATAAAAACATAACGATCTCTAAAATATTCTGTCCACTCACAGAATTTTAAATGGCAGTGGCTCCATGCATAAATGAAATTCTTTCTCTAAAAGCAGAACTGTAAGTAGAGCAGAATCCAAAGTTTAGTCAAATTGAACTCATGGTATGAGTCTTCCAGAACCAAATATGGCAATTATACTCAGTTCTTCAATTTTAAAACTGTTTTAAACTCTTGCATTGTCTATGAGCTTCAGAAATCTAAATCAACTGGAGATTTGAGAGCATTTGTTCTTCCGAGTCACAGGGCAGGTTGTTAGAGTGTGGCTGGAAAATTACATTTGTTCTTCACAGCTCCTTGATCTTAGGTCTAAAGAGTTCTGCAAAATCAGGATGATTTTACAGTGCATCATTTCATAAAAAGGCAGACTCTTCCCAAAGTGAAGTTAAGTCAAAGGCTTACAGAAACTTGGTTCAGCCCATTTTGAATTGTTGGATGAAAGGAAAAGTATTACTTTCTCAAGGAATAGCTAAATAGCCCCTTTTTCTTTTCTTTTTTCAATATGGAGCTTGATCCCATGGCCAGTGGATGGACTCTTTGCCCGAGTTCTTCTTCCTTTTAGCCTGCTTGTCAAATGCTAACATCTCTACCACAAATACTTCAGAGTGGGAAAAAAGAAGCAATTAAACTCACTTAGACACATTCAAATGCAGTTACTTGTCTGCAACGTTGGCAGAAATTAAGCATCAGCAAAGTGATGATTAAAACTGTGTACTTAATTTTTTCCATGTTATTTCCCCCCCTTATTAGTTCTCAATCAAAGATTGTACCTGGAACACATTCAAAGATGAAACTCTGAGTATACTTATAATACTAAAACAAACCAATGGCCTAATGATCTATGCAAGGATCTTGGAGCATTTTGTGAGGTAGGAACAGGTTCACCCAAACCAACACTAAGTGCAGTGCAAAGATAGGACAGCAGTTGGCAAATACAGAACCCTTCACAGGACAAAATTACCAATTTGATCACACAGAAACATAAAAGATGTTGGGAATACCTAAAGTCATGTAAACCAATTGTATATTGAACTGAACTCACTGTTTACAATAGGAGCATTAAGGTTTATTCATATAAATAAAGTTTATTAATATTCATATATTACTTCAGAGTCCATAAATTATAATCCAGGAATATATACCTTTAAATCACTTTTTCATATTTTTCCTTTCTTTCAAAAAAATTTTTCCCCTTTTCTCCTTTTGAAAGGTGCAGAAAGTTCTGATTGTTACACTGTAGTTGCCAAGAAAAATATCCTTGAATCAGCTTATGAATTAAATGTTTTTCAGGATTTTTCAATTTGAATAAGCCTATTTTTCACACCTATAATTTTTAAAAAGCTACTTTCAAAAGAAAAAGCACAATAGCTTTTATTGACATAAAGCTGTTCACTTGTTTCCCCCATTCTTTGCCTCTGGTCTAAAGAGTTCTGCAAAATCAGGATGATTTTACAGTGCATCATTTCATAAAAAGGCAGACTCTTCCCAAAGTGAAGTTAAGTCAAAGGCTTACAGAAACTTGGTTCAGCCCATTTTGAATTGTTGGATGAAAGGAAAAGTATTACTTTCTCAAGGAATAGCTAAATAGCCCCTTTTTCTTTTCTTTTTTCAATATGGAGCTTGATCCCATGGCCAGTGGATGGACTCTTTGCCCGAGTTCTTCTTCCTTTTAGCCTGCTTGTCAAATGCTAACATCTCTACCACAAATACTTCAGAGTGGGAAAAAAGAAGCAATTAAACTCACTTAGACACATTCAAATGCAGTTACTTGTCTGCAACGTTGGCAGAAATTAAGCATCAGCAAAGTGATGATTAAAACTGTGTACTTAATTTTTTCCATGTTATTTCCCCCCCTTATTAGTTCTCAATCAAAGATTGTACCTGGAACACATTCAAAGATGAAACTCTGAGTATACTTATAATACTAAAACAAACCAATGGCCTAATGATCTATGCAAGGATCTTGGAGCATTTTGTGAGGTAGGAACAGGTTCACCCAAACCAACACTAAGTGCAGTGCAAAGATAGGACAGCAGTTGGCAAATACAGAACCCTTCACAGGACAAAATTACCAATTTGATCACACAGAAACATAAAAGATGTTGGGAATACCTAAAGTCATGTAAACCAATTGTATATTGAACTGAACTCACTGTTTACAATAGGAGCATTAAGGTTTATTCATATAAATAAAGTTTATTAATATTCATATATTACTTCAGAGTCCATAAATTATAATCCAGGAATATATACCTTTAAATCACTTTTTCATATTTTTCCTTTCTTTCAAAAAAATTTTTCCCCTTTTCTCCTTTTGAAAGGTGCAGAAAGTTCTGATTGTTACACTGTAGTTGCCAAGAAAAATATCCTTGAATCAGCTTATGAATTAAATGTTTTTCAGGATTTTTCAATTTGAATAAGCCTATTTTTCACACCTATAATTTTTAAAAAGCTACTTTCAAAAGAAAAAGCACAATAGCTTTTATTGACATAAAGCTGTTCACTTGTTTCCCCCATTCTTTGCCTCTAAGCCCAAGTCATCATAATGCAGAGCTGTGCTGTAAAATCACCATGTGCCACACACTGTCATTTTTAGGACCTTGTCAACATACTGATTATACAAGGAACTAGATTACTATCACAGAAAACGGATTAGTAATGAAGATTCTCAATTAGTTTAACAAGCTACGACTCTCTCAGTTGTGGGCAGATAACTTTGCAGAGGGAAACAATCCCAGGGACACTCTTCCTGGTGGTCAGAGTACTCCATTTTCCCACGGAAATAAAGGTACTATAACCAGGTAGAACCTTCAAGAAGGCTGATGTTTTGTTGGGTAAGAGGAGTGCTTAGTGGACATCAGCCTATACTTTTTAATTCCCCAATCCCTTTTAAAAGCTGAATATTATATCATGGCATAGTTGATATGACTCCACCTTAACCACAGTAGGTCTTCAGGGTAGGAAAATGACCACTAAATTCCTTTAAAAATATGACCAAAATTAACACTAAGCTGTAACTAAGCTGACCCTGTTTCTGAAGCCAAATATCCAAAGGCTTTGGAAATGCCATCATTGACATGTGTTAGATGGCACATTGTGAATCTGTCATCCATTTACTGTCTACCCACGAGAAGATAACATAAATGATAGTCCTGTGATCATAAAGAACAAGACCATGGATATTATTCAGAGTCAGAAGACTGGGGACTCAGTTGAGTTTGGTCACTTACTGGTCCCATGACTATGGACAAGTCACTCACTTTCTCTCATTCTCAGTTTATTCACTGTAAACAATCGTGTCTCCCATCTTTTATAGGATTGTGGCAAAGTGCAGGAAAGTATCTAATACTGAATAACATCCATTAAAATGCAGGAGCTTGTCTTTTCAATGTAGTGGATCCACTCAAAGAAGATGCAAACACAGTTAAACTCCAAAAATTTTTTCCCAAGTCGAAAGTTCTGATTGTTACACTGTAGTTGCCAAGAAAAATATCCTTGAATCAGCTTATGAATTAAATGTTTTCAGGATTTTCAATTTGAATAAGCCTATTTTTCACACCTATAATTTTTAAAAAGCTACTTTCAAAAGAAAAAGCACAATAGCTTTTATTGACATAAAGCTGTTCACTTGTTTCCCCCATTCTTTGCCTCTAAGCCCAAGTCATCATAATGCAGAGCTGTGCTGTAAAATCACCATGTGCCACACACTGTCATTTTTAGGACCTTGTCAACATACTGATTATACAAGGAACTAGATTACTATCACAGAAAACGGATTAGTAATGAAGATTCTCAATTAGTTTAACAAGCTACGACTCTCTCAGTTGTGGGCAGATAACTTTGCAGAGGGAAACAATCCCAGGGACAATCTTCCTGGTGGTCAGAGTACTCCATTTTCCCACGGAAATAAAGGTACTATAACCAGGTAGAACCTTCAAGAAGGCTGATGTTTTGTTGGGTAAGAGGAGTGCTTAGTGGACATCAGCCTATACTTTTTAATTCCCCAATCCCTTTTAAAAGCTGAATATTATATCATGGCATAGTTGATATGACTCCACCTTAACCACAGTAGGTCTTCAGGGTAGGAAAATGACCACTAAATTCCTTTAAAAATATGACCAAAATTAACACTAAGCTGTAACTAAGCTGACCCTGTTTCTGAAGCCAAATATCCAAAGGCTTTGGAAATGCCATCATTGACATGTGTTAGATGGCACATTGTGAATCTGTCATCCATTTACTGTCTACCCACGAGAAGATAACATAAATGATAGTCCTGTGATCATAAAGAACAAGACCATGGATATTATTCAGAGTCAGAAGACTGGGGACTCAGTTGAGTTTGGTCACTTACTGGTCCCATGACTATGGACAAGTCACTCACTTTCTCTCATTCTCAGTTTATTCACTGTAAACAATCGTGTCTCCCATCTTTTATAGGATTGTGGCAAAGTGCAGGAAAGTATCTAATACTGAATAACATCCATTAAAATGCAGGAGCTTGTCTTTTCAATGTAGTGGATCCACTCAAAGAAGATGCAAACACAGTAAACCCACATATACACCAGACTCCAGAGGTACACTACAATTATTTAGAACAACAACAACAAAATAAATAAGTATGGGGGGGATGGGATATACATATGACTAGTATTAGGATTATACATTATTGTAAACATCAAAACTCTGTAAAAGCAAAAAATAAAATAAAAATATATAAATAAACAGACTTTCAAATCCATAAAAACACCTCCTCCTTCCCCACTTCAGTTCCCTGGCCAGTGACCGTCCCCCACAGCTAGGCACAAGCAGAGCAAACAGTGGGAAGGACTGCATTTCTTCTCGTCCTAAACAGCAACAACAACCTCTTTGGACCACACAAACAGCAAAACAACTCCAGGGAGGGCAAATGAGCAACTTATACAAAGAGAAATGGTGCCCAAGGGAGCTGACCTTTAAGTTTCTTTGGAACATAAGCTGTCAAAAAAGAAATGAAGCACTGCATCAACAAATTTATCTCCTTATAAAAGATCCCGAGAAAATAATCACTTTATTTTGCTTCCAAGCAGGTCTGGAGTCTGGCTAGTGGATTCTGCTGTGACTCTAAGTCCATCTCAGGAGTCCCGATATAACACCCACAAGACCACACCAATTATTAAGAACTGGAGGTAATTTCCAGTGGCTTTGGGTTAGACTGTATTGTTGATGCTCTTGAGTGGGCCTTACGTTTAGAAGCCAAATTAAACTTGGTAACTAAGCTGACCCTGTTTCTGAAGCCAAATATCCAAAGGCTTTGGAAATGCCATCATTGACATGTGTTAGATGGCACATTGTGAATCTGTCATCCATTTACTGTCTACCCACGAGAAGATAACATAAATGATAGTCCTGTGATCATAAAGAACAAGACCATGGATATTATTCAGAGTCAGAAGACTGGGGACTCAGTTGAGTTTGGTCACTTACTGGTCCCATGACTATGGACAAGTCACTCACTTTCTCTCATTCTCAGTTTATTCACTGTAAACAATCGTGTCTCCCATCTTTTATAGGATTGTGGCAAAGTGCAGGAAAGTATCTAATACTGAATAACATCCATTAAAATGCAGGAGCTTGTCTTTTCAATGTAGTGGATCCACTCAAAGAAGATGCAAACACAGTAAACCCACATATACACCAGACTCCAGAGGTACACTACATTTATTTAGAACAACAACAACAAAATAAATAAGTATGGGGGGGATGGGATATACATATGACTAGTATTAGGATTATACATTATTGTAAACATCAAAACTCTGTAAAAGCAAAAAATAAAATAAAAATATATAAATAAACAGACTTTCAAATCCATAAAAACACCTCCTCCTTCCCCACTTCAGTTCCCTGGCCAGTGACCGTCCCCCACAGCTAGGCACAAGCAGAGCAAACAGTGGGAAGGACTGCATTTCTTCTCGTCCTAAACAGCAACAACAACCTCTTTGGACCACACAAACAGCAAAACAACTCCAGGGAGGGCAAATGAGCAACTTATACAAAGAGAAATGGTGCCCAAGGGAGCTGACCTTTAAGTTTCTTTGGAACATAAGCTGTCAAAAAAGAAATGAAGCACTGCATCAACAAATTTATCTCCTTATAAAAGATCCCGAGAAAATAATCACTTTATTTTGCTTCCAAGCAGGTCTGGAGTCTGGCTAGTGGATTCTGCTGTGACTCTAAGTCCATCTCAGGAGTCCCGATATAACACCCACAAGACCACACCAATTATTAAGAACTGGAGGTAATTTCCAGTGGCTTTGGGTTAGACTGTATTGTTGACTGCTCTTGAGTGGGCCTTACGTTTAGAAGCATCAGGTAGGTAAGAAGTAGATGCAAAGAGCTTGGGCTTCAAAACATATAATCTTATTATAATAGCCTTGAAAAAACATTGATGACTTTCTCAAAGACCTGCCTGAGTGGTCTGCTTGCTTAACTTTCCTCCTGATTACCCAACGACCCTTCTGCTACTCAATGCTCTTCTCATCACCAGCCCTCATTTTGACATTGAACCACATGGAGGGAAACAGAGAGTTAAACTTTCAGAAGCAGGTGTTTCTTAGGGCTCTGTCTCTGGTTGACGACCCAAGAAAGCCACAGGTTCATGGCCCACAAGGGAGAAGCAGGTCAGTCATTAGAAATGGGGCAGGTGTGGTAGGAGTGTACATTCTGGCAAACCCAGGTGCCAGCTAGCATCCCAGTCAGGAGGGAATAGCACCTCTCGGGCTTCCCCTGGTGGTCCAGTGGGTAAGGACACCGCCTTGCAGTGCAAGGGGCGCTGGTTCGATCCCTGGCCTGGGAAGATCCCACGTGCCACGGAGCGGCTGGACCCATGTGTCCAATTACCGAGCCGGAGCTCTGGAGCACATGCGCCCAGAGCTGGTACTCTGCAACGACAGACGCCATTGCGATGGGAGGCCCACAGGGACCAAAGAACAAAGACGAATGAAAATGGAGAAATGAAAGACCGATAGAAGTGGCCCGCCCGCTCCCCTCTCTCCCCAACCCAACCCCCGCCCAAAATAAATAAATCTTTAAAAAAAAAAAAAAAAAAAAAGCACCTCTCTCCTCTCCCCACCCCGACCTCAGTCCCCTGGCCAGTGACCCTCCACCATAGCTTGGAACAAAGGGAGCAAAGAGCAGGAAAGACCTCATTGCCTCTAGTCCTAAACAGCCACAACCTCTTTGGACAACCAACGTTCCAGGTGGAGCCGCACAATGAGCAGGACTGACACTGGTGTTATCACCACTCAGTTGGCTGTTTAGGGTGGGCCATGAGTGGCGTGGCTGTCCTCCAAAGTAAGGGAGTGACAGGAAAAACTGAGGAAAAGGCCAGCAAGGGCAGCGAGAGCAGGGCATTCCTGGGTAATAATAAAGCTCTCCATGGCTGTTCTGACCAATGCGAGGGCCGTCAGTGAACCACTCTCATGGAGAAAAACATGTTGCCGGTCAGCGCTGCTACATAGGCTCCGCTTGGACTGTCACAAGGGAAACCTCACCCTTCCTGCCACAGAGTTCAAAAGGGCCCTGACACACATTGTGTGTCTAATTGTGTTGTGCTGAAATAGTCTCATTTGAATCTCACAAGCTTTCAAGCTTCCATGTGTGAGATTAGCAGATGAACTTCACTTTGTTTGTTTGTTTGTTTCATGTATGCAGGTTCTGGAGTCAGATCTTGGTGTGTGTCAGGTATCGCTAAGTGACTACGGTCTCTGAACTTCAGGTTCCCTCTGTAAAACTGGAATAATTATATAAAGCACATAGACTTACTGTGAGGATTATATGAACATAAATACAGTTGCTTAGCACCTGATTGGGCACAGCAAGGACACAATAAATGTATGTTATAATGATTGTGCTGTGCATGCTAAGTCACTCAGCTGGGTCTAGCTCTTTGTGACCCTATGGACTTTAGCCCACCAGGCTCCTCTGTCCAGGGGATTCTCCAGGCAAGAATACTGAAGGGGGTTGCTATGCCTTCCTCTAGTGGATCGTTCCAACCCAGGAATCTAAGCCAGTTCTCGTGCGTCTCCATCGGCAGGCAGGCTCTTTATCACTAGCACCGCTAGGGAAGCCCTATAATTATTAGCATTAATGTTAGGGCAGTAAGAATAGCAGAAGCCTTGAACTCTTTCAAGCTCCACCGCTCACTAGCACTGGGAGCCAGATAAATGTGCTACAATTTCCTCATCTTTGAAACAAAGGCATTAAATTGCACATTCTACCATGCCTAACCTAGAATTAAAGGCTTTGGCTGTGAGAGAGCAGCACTGACACATAATCATGACCATGTATGAAACAGATAGCTAGTGGGAAGCTGCTCTTTAGCATAAGGAGCTCAGCTGGGTGCTCTGTGAGGACCTAGAGAGGGAGATGGGGAAGTGAGAGGGAGCTTCGAGAGGAAGAGGATATATGTATACATATAGCTGATTCACACTGTTGTAGCAGAAACTATCACAACATTGTAAAGCAATTATACTCCAATTAAAAACTAACTAAGGAGCTTCCCTGATGGTCCAGTGGGTAAAAAGTCCGCCTTGCAGTGCAAGGGGCACCAGTTTGATCCTTCGCCTGGGAAGATCCCACGTGCCATAGAGCAGTGGACTGGTGTGTCTAATTACAACCCAGTGCTCTGGAACGCATGTGCCCAGAGCCGGTGCTCTGTCTGCAATGAGAGGCCACTGCAATGCCCACATGGGCCAAAGAATAAAGATGGATGAAAATAAATAAATAAAAAAACAATAAAAGAGGTGAAAAATTTTAAAAACACTAACTAAATACACACAGACACCAAAAATGTCAGTTCTGTGAATATACTAATCTTCATGAAAAAATAATTAGTTCTACTATTCTGATATTAATATTTTGAAAGTTATCATTGGGTTTTTAAAAAAGTAATCTGTGGGCTTTCAAAAATTCAGCACTCATAATTAAAAGAATAATCAAACTATCATTTAGACACCCCCCAGTTTTATGATGGGTGGTTCTATGATTCTGGTTTCACCTGAGAGAGATTTTCTACTGTCAGTCTCCAGAAAAAGGGAAACTATACCAGAAACTAGCTCCCTAGAGAATGGCCCCTCAGGCAACCAGTGTCCTACAGCCAGACAAGGAACTCACTGGGCCATGTGGCAACATGCTAACCCGAAGACCTCACGTAACTGGCACACAGAGGAACAAAGGAGTTGCAAATATTGTTTTCTCTTTGGAAACTCTAAGTTTTGTGAATCCTTCTATATTTTAAAGGAAAGAAAGGGGAAGTCCTCTTAGTGCCAAACTAGCCAGGCATCTGAATGTTTCCATCCCAGGTTTTCAACTGATGTGGCAACTTAAGGCCAACTGTGCTGAGGGAAACATGGGCAGAATCAGTGGGTCATTTTCAATCCATTCTCCATGTACGAGGGGGCGGTGGGCAGAGGGAGAGCAGTGCTCCCTCCACACAGTAGGCAGAAATTGCAAGCAGATTTGTACAACTAGAGCCTGTATGATAATCTGTCAGTCATGTGGGGAAACAACCACCCTTAGCAGTGCCCTGGTTTCTCACAAGCAAAAGTAACTGGTCAGAATTCAAATCACTCTGTAACCTGCTCCTTATTGTCCAGGCAATTCCAAGTAAAACGAACTTGCTTGGTTACCTGCCCCCATGGGTCTGATTTAGAGGCCTGTCACTTCCAGAGGTTTTCTGCCCTCTCCCTTCTGCTTTCCTAAGCATTCTGTCTGGTGACAGCAACAGAAGGACACATCCCTGAACCACAGCTTTACTTCAGGGCTGCGCCTGCTCGGCTGCCCTCCCGAAACCAAGCTCCATTCCTGCTGAATGAACCAAAAAAGGCACCCGTCCTCTCAGTTTTGGATATCAGACCCCCTAGAGTTGATAATTAGCTTCAGAAAACACTTTTATAATCGGATTGTAAACAAGGAAGAAAGACTACATCAGAAATACAGGAACTTTCCCTTATCCCAAATAAGGAAGACCAGGGGCTTAAAATTTTAGCTCTAAAGTGATGGGAGTTAGGAAAGTTGTAAAGTAATAAAGATGAGAAGAAAAGAATTATACAAGTTACTGTTCAATGAATTAGAAAGCCTGTCTGAAATGTAAAGGTGATTTCTAATTTAACTCTTATTTTGTTAGCTTTCTGTATTGCAGATTTTTAGGCACAGTTAAATGATACGGTCTTTAAAATTGACTAAGAATGGTTCAGTGGGACATACAATAGATTCACAAGCTATTTCTCAAAAAAAAAAAAAAAGCAATATTTTCAATGGTAAAACTCAAGTGTTGGTGGTAAAAACTGACTAAATTCAAATCTAATCATCACCTTACTTCAATAGTCTCTACTTCAGAACCTGAATCTTGGCTTTGAACCTAAACACCACGGACCATTACAATTCCAAATACCAGGAAGTAAATCCACTATTTCCTAGATAGGAGTCAAGCAATATGCCTCACGAATCCTGAAAGTTAGAAAATAATGTTGAAAAATAACAATTTCTTAAAAGAAAATCAGTGAAAATACAAATGGCTATTAGCTACAGGTAAAAATAAAATACCTGCCAGAGGGAAACCCAAATTAAAAATTGTCAGTGGCGTGCAAAGCACAAGTTTACATGCACACACACACACGCACGTGCACACACACGCATGCACACACAGGAGAAAGTTCTCCAGTTACTTACTGGGACGGTTGGTCGCGTATTCTTCACATCAGCGCCCTGCCTGCTTGACTGCCAAGTGCCAGAGCACTCAGCCAGCAGCTGTTTCCTTCAGGCTGGGGCTCTGTGTCTTAACCGGTCACATGCACCTCCTGATAAATACCACTGCATGCCAGGAGGTCAGAAACTGAAGATCATTATTCTCCTAATTCGCAAACCTTCTCATAACCCCTGCACTGGCTCAGCCATTTCATTAGCATTTCATTACATTCCATCATGTGTTTTCTTTTAGTGACAAAATACGAACAGCTGATAACTCACCCTGGCGGGCAGGTCACTGCAAGCGGAAAGTTGATGTGTTTGTGTTGGGGAGGAGGTGGGGGGCGGGTAGGCTGAGGGTCCATCTGCTCTCTTATCTCCCTCAGGTTTTCAATGGGACACATGAACAGCAAGAAGAAGGGCTCCCAAGCAGTACAGCTGGGATGTCAGCTGTTCTTTCCAGGTGCCCCTAGTCTACATCAATCTGCTGCTCCATCTTGCTTTCATTTTCTCAATATCCCAGGCTCCGAAAGCCTGTCTGAAATGTGTGATTTCTAATTTAACTCCTATTTTGTTAGCTTTCTGTATTGCAGATTTTTAGGCACAGTTAAATGATACGGTCTTTAAAATTGACTAAGAATGGTTCAGTGGGACATACAATAGATTCACAAGCTATTTCTCAAAAAAAAAAAAAAAGCAATATTTTCAATGGTAAAACTCAAGTGTTGGTGGTAAAAACTGACTAAATTCAAATCTAATCATCACCTTACTTCAATAGTCTCTACTTCAGAACCTGAATCTTGGCTTTGAACCTAAACACCACGGACCATTACAATTCCAAATACCAGGAAGTAAATCCACTATTTCCTAGATAGGAGTCAAGCAATATGCCTCACGAATCCTGAAAGTTAGAAAATAATGTTGAAAAATAACAATTTCTTAAAAGAAAATCAGTGAAAATACAAATGGCTATTAGCTACAGGTAAAAATAAAATACCTGCCAGAGGGAAACCCAAATTAAAAATTGTCAGTGGCGTGCAAAGCACAAGTTTACATGCACACACACACACGCACGTGCACACACACGCATGCACACACAGGAGAAAGTTCTCCAGTTACTTACTGGGACGGTTGGTCGCGTATTCTTCACATCAGCGCCCTGCCTGCTTGACTGCCAAGTGCCAGAGCACTCAGCCAGCAGCTGTTTCCTTCAGGCTGGGGCTCTGTGTCTTAACCGGTCACATGCACCTCCTGATAAATACCACTGCGTGCCAGGAGGTCAGAAACTGAAGATCATTATTCTCCTAATTCGCAAACCTTCTCATAACCCCTGCACTGGCTCAGCCATTTCATTAGCATTTCATTACATTCCATCATGTGTTTTCTTTTAGTGACAAAATACGAACAGCTGATAACTCACCCTGGCGGGCAGGTCACTGCAAGCGGAAAGTTGATGTGTTTGTGTTGGGGAGGAGGTGGGGGGCGGGTAGGCTGAGGGTCCATCTGCTCTCTTATCTCCCTCAGGTTTTCAATGGGACACATGAACAGCAAGAAGAAGGGCTCCCAAGCAGTACAGCTGGGATGTCAGCTGTTCTTTCCAGGTGCCCCTAGTCTACATCAATCTGCTGCTCCATCTTGCTTTCATTTTCTCAATATCCCAGGCTCCAGTTTGTTGAAAGAGCCACAGACTGAGTGGACTCTTCTGAAAAGGGCAGACTAGCAGTCTAAGAACATTGAAGTTTAATCTCAAAGAACGGGGCTAGTGTGCTCTGTGATGCTGAGCGGAAGATGTGGGAAGGGTTAATGAGGAATAGCAAATGCAGTTTTATCTAAAGAGCCAATGGATATGACTGTAGGCAGCTTGAGACCAAACTTCTGCATAGTTATCTGTGGGATTGTGTCAACATTTGGGGGCACTGTCGAGATTATCCGCGAGGGAATGAGATTTGAAACAGAAATTAGCATAGAAATTCACAAAGCAGTTTACAAATGTGCTGCTGCCCCCTTTGGTATGCTAGGAAATGGGACTAGCCTGCTGTTTCCCGTGTTGCTCACAAAGCTGCAAACCATCCTGAATGCTTTGTTGAATTCATGCTTCTCACCAGGGCTGGTTCCCCCCCCCATCCCCCACCCCTTTCCTCTTGAACCCTCGCTGCAAAGAAAGCCCTTGAACTGTCGGACTTTGGATACTATCTGACCTTGGTATCTGACCTCTTGGTGTGGTGACAGTGTGCTGTGCTAAGTCACATCAGTCATGTCCTACTCTTTGTGACCCTATGGGCTGTAGCCCGCCGGGCTTCTCTGTCCTCTAAGAGGGGCACTTTCCCAAACTGGTACCTGAGTAGGGTAGAGTGGAGATATGACAGAGACTCAGCCCATTTGGCAAATTGAACACCCAAAAAAGATTTTAAAAAGGCTAAAATGCCCCAGGGGATTTCTGGACCATAATGAGTCTGTTAAACTGTCAACTTTGATTTTTAATAAGTGAGATCTTACTCAATAGAAGAGCCTCTGTAGACAATTTTTCATATCTGGATTTTGTCTCATAATTATTTGCAGTGTTAATCAAATCAGCAATTTCTCTCCATACAGAAGATGGAATGTTTTTCCAGAAAAACAGAAAATCCCTCAGTCTTGCCACACTTTCAGGGGATTCATTTGTTAGCAACATGTTTGAGCACAAAGTACAAGTGAAATTTTTCAAAGCTTTGAAATGTATCTTTTTTTTAAGGGTTCAGAGTTAGTAACAAAAATAAGACATCAGAATACAATGTGCTAAAATACATGTCGGCTTCATAAACATTTTTCCTCATGTGTGTTCATATGACCATCATTCACTAGAAACAGAAATGTCCTACTGAAGATGTGAGATATTACTTTGACTTATTTTTACTTTGTAATTATAGAAACTTTTATGACATTATGGCATCCATCAGTTATTTTACTTACAACTGACTGGTTAATTGTTCTGATGATCTATTGCACATCACATAGTCAGCAAAAGAGAGAAACCCTTCAATAACAAGTAGAAAAAACAGCCTCATTACCTGTACCCCAATGTTCATTGCAGCACTCTATACAATAGCTAGAACATGGAAGCAACCTAGATGCCCACTGACAAATGAATGGATAAAAAAGCTCTGGTACATATACACAATGGAATACTACACAGTTGTAAAAAGAAATGCAGAAAAATCAGTCCTAATGAGGTGCTTGAATCTAGAACCCATTATAAAAAGTGAAGTCAAAAAGAGAAAAACAAGTACAATATAGTAACACATATATATAGAATCTAGTAAAATGGTAATGGTAACACACACAGTGACGCAATGGAAAAACAGACATGGAGAATAGACATATGGACATCGTGGGTAATGGACAGTGGGTGGGAGGCGTAAAGGAAGTAGCATGACAACCTATACTATCATATGTGAAAAAAAAAATAGCTATTGTCATTGTGTTGTGGGAAAAGGGGATCCTGCAGGGGCTCTGTGCGACAGCCTGGAGGGGTGGGAAGGGGGGGCATACATATGACTAATCTTGGATCATACATATCTGTAAACAACAAAACTCTGTAAAAGTAAAAGGTAAAATAAAGAAGAGCCTCTGTAGACAATTTTTCATATCTGGATTTTGTCTCATAATTATTTGCAGTGTTAATCAAATCAGCAATTTCTCTCCATACAGAAGATGGAATGTTTTTCCAGAAAAACAGAAAATCCCTCAGTCTTGCCACACTTTCAGGGGATTCATTTGTTAGCAACATGTTTGAGCACAAAGTACAAGTGAAATTTTTTCAAAGCTTTGAAATGTATCTTTTTTTTAAGGGTTCAGAGTTAGTAACAAAAATAAGACATCAGAATACAATGTGCTAAAATACATGTCGGCTTCATAAACATTTTTCCTCATGTGTGTTCATATGACCATCATTCACTAGAAACAGAAATGTCCTACTGAAGATGTGAGATATTACTTTGACTTATTTTTACTTTGTAATTATAGAAACTTTTATGACATTATGGCATCCATCAGTTATTTTACTTACAACTGACTGGTTAATTGTTCTGATGATCTATTGCACATCACATAGTCAGCAAAAGAGAGAAACCCTTCAATAACAAGTAGAAAAAACAGCCTCATTACCTGTACCCCAATGTTCATTGCAGCACTCTATACAATAGCTAGAACATGGAAGCAACCTAGATGCCCACTGACAAATGAATGGATAAAAAAGCTCTGGTACATATACACAATGGAATACTACACAGTTGTAAAAAGAAATGCAGAAAAATCAGTCCTAATGAGGTGCTTGAATCTAGAACCCATTATAAAAAGTGAAGTCAAAAAGAGAAAAACAAGTACAATATAGTAACACATATATATAGAATCTAGTAAAATGGTAATGGTAACACACACAGTGACGCAATGGAAAAACAGACATGGAGAATAGACATATGGACATCGTGGGTAATGGACAGTGGGTGGGAGGCGTAAAGGAAGTAGCATGACAACCTATACTATCATATGTGAAAAAAAAAATAGCTATTGTCATTGTGTTGTGGGAAAAGGGGATCCTGCAGGGGCTCTGTGCGACAGCCTGGAGGGGTGGGAAGGGGGGGCATACATATGACTAATCTTGGATCATACATATCTGTAAACAACAAAACTCTGTAAAAGTAAAAGGTAAAATAAAAAATGGAAAAAAAAACAGCCTTAGGAAAGGAAAATACAGAAACTAACACAACATTGTAAAGCAACCCTACTCCAATAAAAAAGGGAAAGAAACACTACTCCTGTTGGCAGAGTGGAACAAAAGGGTTGAATCCTGAGTCACATCTGTGAAGCAAACTGCCAACACCGACCAAGACTGGGAACTCACCTTCCAAACCGGGTCCAGGAGTGTAATGGAAGGTTCTTCCAGCCTTGCAAAGAAATGGCGAGATCCCACCTCCATGCCCATACTGTTTACAGGCACCAATCATTTCCTTCAGCACAAAGAGAGGTGTCCTCCTTCTCAGAGGCCATCCACCCCCTGGGTTTGTCTCACTTGGCAACTCCTACCTGATTAAGATGCTTTCACCAAAAACTGTACCTTCTTACCCTCCTCATTAGCTGAATATGTTCGTGGTTTTCTATGTCCTAATAAAAGTCCTTTTTAATCCTTTGCTCCTTTAACTCCTGCCCTAATGCACTAATTTCCTTCAGAACCAAGCTTTGGCAGAAATACTTCTTATATCATCTCACATTCCATTTAAGTCTCAAGTTGCTTACAATCTGGCTGTTTCCATCCATTTCACTGAAATAATTTTTTTTTAGGGAAAGCAGCCTAGATTTATTTGAAAACTATGAAAGCTTACAATATAAATCAAACAAAATGCATTGTTAAAACTGACTCATATGTATCCAAATTCTGACCAAATCAAGACAATCCAAAGCACAGAAAGAGTACTATAGCTCAAGGAGCAAAAAAGCAATAAACAGAAATGTCAATACAGAAACTGCATACATATACAAATCTACAGCTTTAATGTAACAACAACACATTGTAAGTACCTGTGCTAGCTGTCTTTATCCAACAATAGAGTAGTATATGTTTCATTTTTAGTAAAAATATACATAATGCATAAAATCTTCCCCAAGTCACCAAAGACATAGGATATTGGCTTCACTTATGTTTTACTCAACTTCTTAGCTGCCCTCCACCCAAGTCACCAAACACTCCTTAAAATTTTCTCCTGAGACTTCTGAAAAATTTTACTCCTACCTCCTTCAACCTCCTGTGTGAACTTTTCTTCTACTTGACTCTTACATGCGAAAATCCCCTCTTTTTTTGCATGTCTTAATTTATTACTGGTTTCCTAATTAGTCGCATCGCCTTCAAAAGCCTTTAGTCTTTTTTCTTTTTTTTCTTACACCGAAAGCTTCTCAGGGCCCATGTTCATGCCTTTGGTACCTTTGTATCCCCAGAACCTGTGACTGGGCTTGAATTTTTCTGTTGCATTTTCCACTGCTGCTGCATTTCTTATTCTGTGTTTTAGTTAGGTCTTCATATATCTATGTTGCATCCAAACTTTGACCATCTTAGAGAAAGCACATGACTTACTCACTTTATATCCTGCAGTGCCTAGCCCACTGCCTGCTACGCAGGAGAGACATGGCTGTAACCATGCTGAATGAACCAAATGAACAATTGAAGGGTCATATGACTATTCCTTTAAGAAAAGAGAATTTTTCAAGTTTGCAAAAAATGGATTTTATATTAGTTCATCAAATCATTTTAAGCAACTTCTCCCCAAAGAAATTATTTTCTCCACATTCCGTGACCACACTATAGTAAAACTATAAAACAATTAAAGAAGTATAAGTCAGAAAAGAGCAAAGTTCTTGGAAAGTTTTTATAATTTGTGTTTGAAAAAAATCACTGATTGGAAAAGAAGGAAAAAACAATTACAAAATGCTATTTAGAATAACGGGATCTCATATGGGTATTTCCAAATTCTAAAACCAAATCAAGACAATCCAAAGCACAGAAAGAGTACTATAGCTCAAGGAGCAAAAAAGCAATAAACAGAAATGTCAATACAGAAACTGCATACATATACAAATCTACAGCTTTAATGTAACAACAACACATTGTAAGTACCTGTGCTAGCTGTCTTTATCCAACAATAGAGTAGTATATGTTTCATTTTTAGTAAAAATATACATAATGCATAAAATCTTCCCCAAGTCACCAAAGACATAGGATATTGGCTTCACTTATGTTTTACTCAACTTCTTAGCTGCCCTCCACCCAAGTCACCAAACACTCCTTAAAATTTTCTCCTGAGACTTCTGAAAAATTTTACTCCTACCTCCTTCAACCTCCTGTGTGAACTTTTCTTCTACTTGACTCTTACATGCGAAAATCCCCTCTTTTTTTGCATGTCTTAATTTATTACTGGTTTCCTAATTAGTCGCATCGCCTTCAAAAGCCTTTAGTCTTTTTTCTTTTTTTTCTTACACCGAAAGCTTCTCAGGGCCCATGTTCATGCCTTTGGTACCTTTGTATCCCCAGAACCTGTGACTGGGCTTGAATTTTTCTGTTGCATTTTCCACTGCTGCTGCATTTCTTATTCTGTGTTTTAGTTAGGTCTTCATATATCTATGTTGCATCCAAACTTTGACCATCTTAGAGAAAGCACATGACTTACTCACTTTATATCCTGCAGTGCCTAGCCCACTGCCTGCTACGCAGGAGAGACATGGCTGTAACCATGCTGAATGAACCAAATGAACAATTGAAGGGTCATATGACTATTCCTTTAAGAAAAGAGAATTTTTCAAGTTTGCAAAAAATGGATTTTATATTAGTTCATCAAATCATTTTAAGCAACTTCTCCCCAAAGAAATTATTTTCTCCACATTCCGTGACCACACTATAGTAAAACTATAAAACAATTAAAGAAGTATAAGTCAGAAAAGAGCAAAGTTCTTGGAAAGTTTTTATAATTTGTGTTTGAAAAAAATCACTGATTGGAAAAGAAGGAAAAAACAATTACAGAATGCTTAAAAAGTTTCAGTAATGAGAATACCACATATCAAAGAGTATGCACAAAGCAAAAGAGTTAATTAGAGGCAGCTTGACTTAAGAAGAAGTTGAAAAACAATAGATTAAAAATATTGGAAAAATGTTGGGCTTCCCTGGTGGTCCAGTGCGTAAGGACACCGTCTTGCAGTGCAAGGGGCACCGGTTCGATCCCTGGCCTGCGAAGATCCCACATGCTACGGAGCGGCTGGACCAATGTGTCCAACTACATGAGCCAGTGCTCTGGGGTGCATGCGCCCAGAGCCAGTGCTCTGCAGCGACACAGGCCACTGTGCTGGGAGGCCCATACAGGCCAAAGAACAAAGATAAATAAATGAAAGATCAATAGAAGTGGCCAAAAAAAAAAAAAAAAACGTACAAAATATATACATATATATTGGAAAAATGTAAAAGTCATTGAGAAATTGTTCCAAGAAAACTTCTTGGTCCAAATTACTACACAATCAAATTCTCTTGTGGCTTGAAACCACAGGTAATTCCCATGCTATACAAGATGTTCTAGTGGACAAAACTAACAGAAAGCTAATATAGTACACTTGATTTAAACACAAATAAACAAACTCATAGAACATAATAAAGGAAACCACAGACTAACCTCCTGTGTAAACATAGTTTACCCTTGAGAGGGAAAAAAACTTAATATTAAGGAATACACTAGCATAGTGTCATAAATAAGTCAACAGAAAAAAGACTTACTTTTGATTTAACTTGACAAGTCTTTTAATAAAAAGACTTTTACGCATCAATTTTTTTATTTAATAAAACAGAATTTTTCTTAGCAGAGTAAAGATTGTATATCTCAGATCAAACACAGGGGTCCTACCTAAAGGTATAATACAAGCAGCGTAAACATTAAAATCAGAAACAATTAAGAAAAGGATGACCACTGTCACTACAGCATTTATTTTACTATGCTATTCTGGACAAGATAAGAAAAAGAGACTAAAAACAGAATTATAAGTCAGAAAAGAGCAAAGTTCTTGGAAAGTTTTTATAATTTGTGTTTGAAAAAAATCACTGATTGGAAAAGAAGGAAAAAACAATTACAGAATGCTTAAAAAGTTTCAGTAATGAGAATACCACATATCAAAGAGTATGCACAAAGCAAAAGAGTTAATTAGAGGCAGCTTGACTTAAGAAGAAGTTGAAAAACAATAGATTAAAAATATTGGAAAAATGTTGGGCTTCCCTGGTGGTCCAGTGCGTAAGGACACCGTCTTGCAGTGCAAGGGGCACCGGTTCGATCCCTGGCCTGCGAAGATCCCACATGCTACGGAGCGGCTGGACCAATGTGTCCAACTACATGAGCCAGTGCTCTGGGGTGCATGCGCCCAGAGCCAGTGCTCTGCAGCGACACAGGCCACTGTGCTGGGAGGCCCATACAGGCCAAAGAACAAAGATAAATAAATGAAAGATCAATAGAAGTGACAAAAAAAAAAAAAACGTACAAAATATATACATATATATTGGAAAAATGTAAAAGTCATTGAGAAATTGTTCCAAGAAAACTTCTTGGTCCAAATTACTACACAATCAAATTCTCTTGTGGCTTGAAACCACAGGTAATTCCCATGCTATACAAGATGTTCTAGTGGACAAAACTAACAGAAAGCTAATATAGTACACTTGATTTAAACACAAATAAACAAACTCATAGAACATAATAAAGGAAACCACAGACTAACCTCCTGTGTAAACATAGTTTACCCTTGAGAGGGAAAAAAACTTAATATTAAGGAATACACTAGCATAGTGTCATAAATAAGTCAACAGAAAAAAGACTTACTTTTGATTTAACTTGACAAGTCTTTTAATAAAAAGACTTTTACGCATCAATTTTTTTATTTAATAAAACAGAATTTTTCTTAGCAGAGTAAAGATTGTATATCTCAGATCAAACACAGGGGTCCTACCTAAAGGTATAATACAAGCAGCGTAAACATTAAAATCAGAAACAATTAAGAAAAGGATGACCACTGTCACTACAGCATTTATTTTACTATGCTATTCTGGACAAGATAAGAAAAAGAGACTAAAAACAGAATTATGAGCGAGCAGGAGACAAAATTATCCAACTTGTACATGTTACATGATTTATTCAAAAGAATCAGCTTTTTAAAAAGTTTTTAAATAATTGGAAATGTCAGGGAGGTGAACAGTTGAAAAACAAATACATAAAATTAATAGAATTTTCCATATAATAGCCAAACACTGTTGGGAAATATAATGGAGAAAAAATGCTAATGCAACAACAACAAAGCTTCTAGGAATGTCAAAAAAGTTAATAACTTATATTTAAGAATTTATAAAACTATATTGAGAAAATATTTCAATAAATAAAGAGTTATATAATTTCTGGGACCAGAAGACTCAACATTGTCAAGATGTAGATTCTTCCCTATTTAATTTATAAATATAATTAATTTGGGGTTAAAATTTCAGAGAGATTTTTCAGACAGCTTAGAAAATAAACCCTGAAGTTTATTTTCAAGAATGAAATACAGAACGGCAAAGAAATTTTTAGAAAACAACATGGGCGGTGTCCTAGGTATTAAATAGGCTAAAAAAAAATCAAGAATTTAGCAGTTTGATACTGATACCAAAAGAGGCAGAGCAATGGAACAGAACAGGAAGTCTAGAAATATGAAATACAAAGTACTAAAGTGTTTATTTGTCAAATATGGTGTTTAAACCCAGTGGGCAAAAATTATTCAATAACTGGTTCAATAGTTAATTATTAGGAAAAGTAAAGATGTAATTATTACCTCACATCACACACAAAGTAAATGTCTTGTGAACCAAAGAGTAAAATGTGAGAATAAAACTAAACACTTAAAGAAAATGATGTAATTGTTTTTATAATCTTAAAAATCATTTAAATCATGGTTAAACCTGTTTATCATGAAAATTATTTTATGGTCAGAAAAGCAGAAACCATAAAAAAAATTTTACTATTTAAATGAATAAAATGTAAAATTTATGTATGTTGGAAATAACCCCACCATAACCAAAATTAATCACAAATGACAAAATGAGATTTAAAAATGAAACCTGTATGTTAAAGGGTTAAGAGTCTTAACATATGAATAGCATTTATTATTAACAACCAGACAAAGAATATTATAAATAATCCACCAGCAAAGAAATATTGCACAGTACACATCTGCAAAATATTGTTTTTTCCTGAAAACAAATATAAACTAAACAATAATAGGATAGCATTTATTATCTATGAACTTGACAAAGATGGAAAATTGATACCTTCCGATGTTGGCAGAAGGTTTGGAAAATGGCCCCTTCATACTCTACTGGCAAGTAAATTGTTACAACATTTAAGGGAGATAACTTTGTGATATGTAGTAAAAGCTTTTTAACATATGTATACTCTTTAATTCTTCAGTTTGTGTTTATAGACATATCCCCAAAATATAATACAGATTTTCTAATATAAGTGTTTCTCACAACATTGTTCATACTAGTGAAAAATCTGAAACAATCCATGTGCCAAAAGTAGTAAAATAAATTATAACACTTTCATGTGATGTAGCACTATGGAGTCATAATAAAATGTTGAAATGTATTAATGTGGAAAAATATTTGGTATAGATTAAGTGAAAAACATAAATTACAAAACCATTCGGACTGATTGCATTTTTCTAAGAAAATATGCAAACACGTGGGCGTGAAACTTTAGATACTACATTTTTAATAGTGGTTATCTTTGGGAGTCGAGGTCATATACTCTTTTCCCCTTCTTTATGTTTATCAGCTTTACTATGCAAATATGATATTTTTATTTCAATATACCCAGTGGAAAATTCAATAGTTAATTATTAGGAAAAGTAAAGATGTAATTATTACCTCACATCACACACAAAGTAAATGTCTTGTGAACCAAAGAGTAAAATGTGAGAATAAAACTAAACACTTAAAGAAAATGATGTAATTGTTTTTATAATCTTAAAAATCATTTAAATCATGGTTAAACCTGTTTATCATGAAAATTATTTTATGGTCAGAAAAGCAGAAACCATAAAAAAAATTTTACTATTTAAATGAATAAAATGTAAAATTTATGTATGTTGGAAATAACCCCACCATAACCAAAATTAAATCAGAAATGACAAAATGAGATTAAAAAGTGAAACCTGTATGTTAAAGGGTTAAGAGTCTTAACATATGAATAGCATTTATTATTAACAACCAGACAAAGAATATTATAAATAATCCACCAGCAAAGAAATATTGCACAGTACACATCTGCAAAATATTGTTTTTTCCTGAAAACAAATATAAACTAAACAATAATAGGATAGCATTTATTATCTATGAACTTGACAAAGATGGAAAATTGATACCTTCCGATGTTGGCAGAAGGTTTGGAAAATGGCCCCTTCATACTCTACTGGCAAGTAAATTGTTACAACATTTAAGGGAGATAACTTTGTGATATGTAGTAAAAGCTTTTTAACATATGTATACTCTTTAATTCTTCAGTTTGTGTTTATAGACATATCCCCAAAATATAATACAGATTTTCTAATATAAGTGTTTCTCACAACATTGTTCATACTAGTGAAAAATCTGAAACAATCCATGTGCCAAAAGTAGTAAAATAAATTATAACACTTTCATGTGATGTAGCACTATGGAGTCATAATAAAATGTTGAAATGTATTAATGTGGAAAAATATTTGGTATAGATTAAGTGAAAAACATAAATTACAAAACCATTCGGACTGATTGCATTTTTCTAAGAAAATATGCAAACACGTGGGCGTGAAACTTTAGATACTACATTTTTAATAGTGGTTATCTTTGGGAGTCGAGGTCATATACTCTTTTTCCCCCTTCTTTATGTTTATCAGCTCTTTTCTACTGTTTTCATGACAAATATGTATCAGTTGTTCATTTTCACATGAGATCTTCTTTATATAAGGAAAAAGATACTAGGTCTATAATTACACTGAAGTACTTTAATCATCTACACAAAGAAGAGAAAGCCATTGACAACAAGCATGACCAAGAAAACAGGACCTAGAGCAGCAAAGCCTCACCATCCATTAACAAAGCCAGATGCTTCTTCTCAACTAAGTCTCATTTCTCTAACTTGCTGGACCTGGATGCAGTAATTGACAGCAAGTCACTGGAAGTGGTGGAACTACCAGATACAAAGGATGGAGGAAGAGGAGGGAAACATGGTGTGCCTTGATCTTTGTGCCTATTGGAGGCATTCCCATAAGCAGAAATTCCAAAATGGTATCCCTCCCATGTACAAAGGATCAGAAAGCACGAACCACCCCCACCTCCATCCCTTCCTCCCCTCATCCCTGCCAGCTGCCCCTCCTGAAGCTGCCCAACCATCCATCTGTTGCATGACAAACAAGCTGCTCCAAGCTGGTGACACCCCTCTGCTGGTTAACGTGAGGTACCGATGCTATGCTGCATTCTCACCCCCACCTTCTTTTCAGGGAACCTCACATGCAACACAGCTCTTGTATTTCTTGAGTTCAGTAAATTCTATATGGTCATTATATTGTACTTTGGGATCTATTCATTGGCATCACAACAGTGTGTGTGTTAGTTGCTCAGCTGTGTCTGACTCTTTGCAAGGCCATAGACTGTAGCCTGCCAGGCTCCTCTGTCCACGGAATTCTCCAGGCAAGAATACTGGAATGGTTGCTCAAAGATCTTTTTTGTCTGACATCCTTGTGCCAAAAGTAGTAAAATAAATTATAACACTTTCATGTGATGTAGCACTATGGAGTCATAATAAAATGTTGAAATGTATTAATGTGGAAAAATATTTGGTATAGATTAAGTGAAAAACATAAATTACAAAACCATTCGGACTGATTGCATTTTTCTAAGAAAATATGCAAACACGTGGAGGCGTGAAACTTTAGATACTACATTTTTAATAGTGGTTATCTTTGGGAGTCGAGGTCATATACTCTTTTTCCCCCTTCTTTATGTTTATCAGCTCTTTTCTACTGTTTTCATGACAAATATGTATCAGTTGTTCATTTTCACATGAGATCTTCTTTATATAAGGAAAAAGATACTAGGTCTATAATTACACTGAAGTACTTTAATCATCTACACAAAGAAGAGAAAGCCATTGACAACAAGCATGACCAAGAAAACAGGACCTAGAGCAGCAAAGCCTCACCATCCATTAACAAAGCCAGATGCTTCTTCTCAACTAAGTCTCATTTCTCTAACTTGCTGGACCTGGATGCAGTAATTGACAGCAAGTCACTGGAAGTGGTGGAACTACCAGATACAAAGGATGGAGGAAGAGGAGGGAAACATGGTGTGCCTTGATCTTTGTGCCTATTGGAGGCATTCCCATAAGCAGAAATTCCAAAATGGTATCCCTCCCATGTACAAAGGATCAGAAAGCACGAACCACCCCCACCTCCATCCCTTCCTCCCCTCATCCCTGCCAGCTGCCCCTCCTGAAGCTGCCCAACCATCCATCTGTTGCATGACAAACAAGCTGCTCCAAGCTGGTGACACCCCTCTGCTGGTTAACGTGAGGTACCGATGCTATGCTGCATTCTCACCCCCACCTTCTTTTCAGGGAACCTCACATGCAACACAGCTCTTGTATTTCTTGAGTTCAGTAAATTCTATATGGTCATTATATTGTACTTTGGGATCTATTCATTGGCATCACAACAGTGTGTGTGTTAGTTGCTCAGCTGTGTCTGACTCTTTGCAAGGCCATAGACTGTAGCCTGCCAGGCTCCTCTGTCCACGGAATTCTCCAGGCAAGAATACTGGAATGGGTTGCCATTGCCTTCTCCAGAGGATCACAACAGTTGTTTGCTACTATTGTCCATTGCAAAGGTATGCTATTTCAGCCAGTGATAGCGGTTCAGTGGTCGTGAAGTGGTCTGCTAGACTGAGTGGCATTTATAACGCTGCTTCTAGGACTTCCCTGGTGGTCCAGTGGCTTAAGACTCTGTGCTTCCAGTGCTAGGAGCCCAGGGTCAATCCCTGGTCAGGAAATTAGATTCTGCATGCCGCAGCTAAAGACCCCACAACTAAAACCTGGCACAATCAAATAAATAAGTAAAAGAAATATTTTTAAAAATCCATTGCTTCTGTGGATAATACTTCTACGGATTAAAAACATCCTGAGCTCCAAATAACTGATTTACAAGCGAGACTTTGGAACCCAGTCATTCATAAATTGGGGATAATCTGTAGAAAAAGGAGGAGAATGAACAAGGAGGACACTCTAGCAGAGGAGGCCTCAGCAGAGGGTGCCCTCAGACCCCATCCTCTATGCCCCATTTTATGTACCATTCCTGGAGGAACTCTCAAATTTCTGGACAAATCAATCCAGATTAAAAGTAGCCTTCCACTTTCGGCATTTTTTTTCCCATTATCTTCTCTTTTGTTCTCCTTATAAAATTTTATTTACTTTTAAAAAACACATTACATATTAGTATAGTTGCATTTACTCCATCTAATTCATTTAAATGTATCTTAATGGCAACATTTTCCCCTTCATCTAAGCTCCATCTAATTCATTTAACTGCCCAACCATCCATCTGTTGCATGACAAACAAGCTGCTCCAAGCTGGTGACACCCCTCTGCTGGTTAACGTGAGGTACCGATGCTATGCTGCATTCTCACCCCCACCTTCTTTTCAGGGAACCTCACATGCAACACAGCTCTTGTATTTCTTGAGTTCAGTAAATTCTATATGGTCATTATATTGTACTTTGGGATCTATTCATTGGCATCACAACAGTGTGTGTGTTAGTTGCTCAGCTGTGTCTGACTCTTTGCAAGGCCATAGACTGTAGCCTGCCAGGCTCCTCTGTCCACGGAATTCTCCAGGCAAGAATACTGGAATGGGTTGCCATTGCCTTCTCCAGAGGATCACAACAGTTGTTTGCTACTATTGTCCATTGCAAAGGTATGCTATTTCAGCCAGTGATAGCGGTTCAGTGGTCGTGAAGTGGTCTGCTAGACTGAGTGGCATTTATAACGCTGCTTCTAGGACTTCCCTGGTGGTCCAGTGGCTTAAGACTCTGTGCTTCCAGTGCTAGGAGCCCAGGGTCAATCCCTGGTCAGGAAATTAGATTCTGCATGCCGCAGCTAAAGACCCCACAACTAAAACCTGGCACAATCAAATAAATAAGTAAAAGAAATATTTTTAAAAATCCATTGCTTCTGTGGATAATACTTCTACGGATTAAAAACATCCTGAGCTCCAAATAACTGATTTACAAGCGAGACTTTGGAACCCAGTCATTCATAAATTGGGGATAATCTGTAGAAAAAGGAGGAGAATGAACAAGGAGGACACTCTAGCAGAGGAGGCCTCAGCAGAGGGTGCCCTCAGACCCCATCCTCTATGCCCCATTTTATGTACCATTCCTGGAGGAACTCTCAAATTTCTGGACAAATCAATCCAGATTAAAAGTAGCCTTCCACTTTCGGCATTTTTTTTCCCATTATCTTCTCTTTTGTTCTCCTTATAAAATTTTATTTACTTTTAAAAAACACATTACATATTAGTATAGTTGCATTTACTCCATCTAATTCATTTAAATGTATCTTAATGGCAACATTTTCCCCTTCATCTAAGCTTCTTAGGCTTTTTAGTGTAGCTTCTTAGATGACACTAGCTGAAACTGTATTCAGCAAAAAATCAGGAAAGAAAAGTCAAGTGTTCCTGGCACAAAACATCTTACTTAGCATAATTGCTTACATAGTAACTTTCACCACTAATAGTTTTATGTCAAAAGCCTGACTCAACAACAAATTCCTTCAATCTTTAAAGACCTCACCACTATAAATCACAGATTAATGGCAATGTTAACCTAAATCTGAATCTTCTAAAATGCCATGGCAGTGACCGGAATTCTGTTAGTTCTTGAAAAAAATTGCTTAGAGTAAAAAATAAGAAAATGAATAAAAAGTATAAATAGATAAACAACATCCCCGAGACTGTTTATGTGCATTTTTCTGAGAATCATTTGGTGTGTGTGGAAAATAACAGAAGGGGCAGTTTTCAGAATTATGGTTCTCTTCCTATTTGTGTGAGCATCATTGATAATTCAAAGCATAAAATACAAAGCTGATTCAGGGATAAATGAGGAAAAGAAAATATTCAGGTTTATTTTTTATTGGAATGTGTGATTGCCAAGTGCACAAAGTGGGGCACCATTTGATTTTTCTAGGAATCACAGGAAAAGTGCAGTTAGAAACTTCAAGTTCCCTTATTCTCACGTTTAAACTCTAGGCCCCTTCGGACTCCCTTCTCCCCATTCTGTCATTGCTGTTTTGCTTTTCCTGGACTCCTGTGAGTCCGCTAAGCTGTCCTGGGTTCCCACCACACCCCACGAGCCCTGGCTGGAAGAGGATGCGCAGTGGACACTTTCTGAATGAATGAATGAATTTATTTTTACACTATGGCTATACTTATAAAATAGCTATATTATTTTGATACCAAATCTACCTGGTCAAAATTAAATATAATTCTAACCAATGTCTGAAGAAGGAAATGGCAACCCACTCCAGTATTCTTGCCTGGAAAATTCCGTGGAAGGATAAGTCTGGCGAGCTAAAGTCTATGGAGTCTCAAATATTTATATATCTATACCTCTCTCTCTCTCTCTCTCTCTATATATATATATATATATATATGGCTTCCCTGATGACTCAGTGGTGAGGAATCTGCCTGCAACGCAGGAGACCAGGGTTCCGTCCCTGGGCTGGGAAGATCCCCTGGAGGAGGCTATGGCAACCCACTCCAATATTCTTGCCTGGAGAATTCCAAGGACAGAGGAACTTGACGGGCTGCTGTCCACAGGGTCACACAGAGTTGGACACGACTGAAGTGACTAAACAGCAGCAAACAATGTCAATGTCCTACTTAATCACTTCTGCTCTTCACTTTACCATATTATCCAAACCCGGTCAGCTGACTGCAAGTCCTGTTTTCCAATCTTTAGCGCCAAACTACTTGCTCCAGTTTTAATCCAATCATCACCACCTATAGGCTTTAAATTTCTGAGGCCAGAGCTTCTAACCTTATTTCCATATCCTTTCCTAAGGTGCCACAGCCTTTACTATACACTCGGTTAAACACAGCCATGGTTTGCCTGCACTCTATTTGCTGAAACTTTTAGCCTTGTCTCAGACTTACTTATACCCTTTGTGTGTAGAAAGCCTTTGGATAAGATAGTCCTTGGTATGACTTCCTGGAAAAACACAAAGGTGACCACAAGAACAGGAACCTGCTGAGGAATGGGGTAACATTCTTGCATGTGTGATTGCCAAGTGCACAAAGTGGGGCACCATTTGATTTTTCTAGGAATCACAGGAAAAGTGCAGTTAGAAACTTCAAGTTCCCTTATTCTCACGTTTAAACTCTAGGCCCCTTCGGACTCCCTTCTCCCCATTCTGTCATTGCTGTTTTGCTTTTCCTGGACTCCTGTGAGTCCGCTAAGCTGTCCTGGGTTCCCACCACACCCCACGAGCCCTGGCTGGAAGAGGATGCGCAGTGGACACTTTCTGAATGAATGAATGAATTTATTTTTACACTATGGCTATACTTATAAAATAGCTATATTATTTTGATACCAAATCTACCTGGTCAAAATTAAATATAATTCTAACCAATGTCTGAAGAAGGAAATGGCAACCCACTCCAGTATTCTTGCCTGGAAAATTCCGTGGAAGGATAAGTCTGGCGAGCTAAAGTCTATGGAGTCTCAAATATTTATATATCTATACCTCTCTCTCTCTCTCTCTCTCTCTCTATATATATATATATATATATATATATGGCTTCCCTGATGACTCAGTGGTGAGGAATCTGCCTGCAACGCAGGAGACCAGGGTTCCGTCCCTGGGCTGGGAAGATCCCCTGGAGGAGGCTATGGCAACCCACTCCAATATTCTTGCCTGGAGAATTCCAAGGACAGAGGAACTTGACGGGCTGCTGTCCACAGGGTCACACAGAGTTGGACACGACTGAAGTGACTAAACAGCAGCAAACAATGTCAATGTCCTACTTAATCACTTCTGCTCTTCACTTTACCATATTATCCAAACCCGGTCAGCTGACTGCAAGTCCTGTTTTCCAATCTTTAGCGCCAAACTACTTGCTCCAGTTTTAATCCAATCATCACCACCTATAGGCTTTAAATTTCTGAGGCCAGAGCTTCTAACCTTATTTCCATATCCTTTCCTAAGGTGCCACAGCCTTTACTATACACTCGGTTAAACACAGCCATGGTTTGCCTGCACTCTATTTGCTGAAACTTTTAGCCTTGTCTCAGACTTACTTATACCCTTTGTGTGTAGAAAGCCTTTGGATAAGATAGTCCTTGGTATGACTTCCTGGAAAAACACAAAGGTGACCACAAGAACAGGAACCTGCTGAGGAATGGGGATCTAACATTCTTGCTATAGGATTTTCTTATTTGCAGGTCATGGGTGGCAGGGAGGGGATCAGCTAAGAAAGCCCTTTTAGAAGCACATGAAAAAGTGGTAGGGACATTTCCAGTTTTCCTTCATGTTTTAATTAAATAACGGGTGTTTGTTCTCAGGGCTTTTCTTGGAGGTTGCCATTCTTCTCAGTGAAAGGCAGTAGATCCATTTATGTTGTGGTAAAGCTCTCAAATTGAGAGGCAAGTACAGGGGGTCAGAGCTGAGAGGCAGGTGCTATTTCCTTAATATAACCATAGGAAGCAGAAGGTCAGCCAAAGCGTCTTGACTGGTAGAAAAAAACACAGGGCAGTGAGAGATCAGTGCAGGAGCGCATAGGCTAAAACACTAGAAAATAGCAATCCAAGTGGTGAGGCTTCAACAGGTATTTGAATGCCTATAAATGTTTTTAAAATATATTTTTAAATGGTCAGAAGAATTACATTATCATTTGGAAGAATGCTCTTGTTTCCTTTTACAAAATAAGAAAAATAGATGCTTGTGTGTATTTTTTAACTGATAAAATATTTACACTTAAAATTAATAATGCTTATTGTAGAGTAATACAGAGATATTGATAAGGAAAATGTTACATTAAAAGAAATAAAAGATATTATTATAGAATTCCTCTTTCTCACCAAGATGACATACATCTATGAGAAATGTATCTCATACATACATACACATATGGGGTCTATTTTTCCATTACAAAATGAATCTTTAATTTGATTTTTCCCCATAACAGTGTATCATGGTTACATGTACTGGCTCCAAGATGGGTAGTATAGATCTACCTTTTTAGTAGTTTTGTATTCCTTCACACTGTAGTTACATAGTTTATTCACCTTATTGCGGAACATTCAAGACTCTCCCAGTGTTCTGTCTTTATAAACAGAACTGCACCAAATTTTCTTACACATATATCTTCCTTTCTGGTGCTTTTATTTCCAGAGTATAGGTCTCCAAAACTGGAATTATTGGGATTGCAAAGTTATGCCTTTTACTCTGCACTCTCCGTTATTTTCTCCAGACTAAGCTGAAAGAATCCAAGGGCCATGACCTTTAGAAGACTGATACATGTCAGCCTAGAGGATCAAGATTATTTATTATTCATTTGCAGACTCCTATCCTACAAGGCGTATGAGTTAAATCATTCGTGTTGACAATGTTTGCTTGCTTTTTGTGTGGGCTGATATATTTTAAAAATCAAAGTATATTAAGCCAAATTCATTCAAATTGGCCAAAGTTAAAAGTTGGAATCTATTTCTTCCTGACTAATTCTTGTTATCTGCATACACCAAAAATTCCATGAACTCTAAATGGAGCGAGGGGTATTTCCTTAATCTAACTATAGGAAGCAGAAGGTCAGCCAAAGCGTCTTGACTGGTAGAAAAAAACACAGGGCAGTGAGAGATCAGTGCAGGAGCGCATAGGCTAAAACACTAGAAAATAGCAATCCAAGTGGTGAGGCTTCAACAGGTATTTGAATGCCTATAAATGTTTTTAAAATATATTTTTAAATGGTCAGAAGAATTACATTATCATTTGGAAGAATGCTCTTGTTTCCTTTTACAAAATAAGAAAAATAGATGCTTGTGTGTATTTTTTAACTGATAAAATATTTACACTTAAAATTAATAATGCTTATTGTAGAGTAATACAGAGATATTGATAAGGAAAATGTTACATTAAAAGAAATAAAAGATATTATTATAGAATTCCTCTTTCTCACCAAGATGACATACATCTATGAGAAATGTATCTCATACATACATACACATATGGGGTCTATTTTTCCATTACAAAATGAATCTTTAATTTGATTTTTCCCCATAACAGTGTATCATGGTTACATGTACTGGCTCCAAGATGGGTAGTATAGATCTACCTTTTTAGTAGTTTTGTATTCCTTCACACTGTAGTTACATAGTTTATTCACCTTATTGCGGAACATTCAAGACTCTCCCAGTGTTCTGTCTTTATAAACAGAACTGCACCAAATTTTCTTACACATATATCTTCCTTTCTGGTGCTTTTATTTCCAGAGTATAGGTCTCCAAAACTGGAATTATTGGGATTGCAAAGTTATGCCTTTTACTCTGCACTCTCCGTTATTTTCTCCAGACTAAGCTGAAAGAATCCAAGGGCCATGACCTTTAGAAGACTGATACATGTCAGCCTAGAGGATCAAGATTATTTATTATTCATTTGCAGACTCCTATCCTACAAGGCGTATGAGTTAAATCATT
This sequence comes from Tragulus kanchil, assembly GCA_022376925.1. NCBI lineage: Eukaryota > Metazoa > Chordata > Mammalia > Artiodactyla > Tragulidae > Tragulus > Tragulus kanchil. Next base: position 150,297,222 of record JAIOJX010000029.1, read on the forward strand.
CGTGTTGACAATGTTTGCTTGCTTTTTGTGTGGGCTGATATATTTTAAAAATCAAAGTATATTAAGCCAAATTCATTCAAATTGGCCAAAGTTAAAAGTTGGAATCTATTTCTTCCTGACTAATTCTTGTTATCTGCATACACCAAAAATTCCATGAACTCTAAATGCCTTTCCAGTTCTAGAATCAATTGCTGAGAGATTTTAAAAAAGTATGAGCAAAAATGAACCGATATGTTAAGAACAAAAATGTTAATGTTGAACGAAAAAGTTTTTGCTATACTTTCAAAACATGCAATAGTGCTGTGTGGAAAAGGGTCAGGAGTGCCCTCGCTTATTTCAATCTTATTTTCTGGACTGTGGCCTTAGTAACTGAAGCATCAGCTCTTTCACATGCTATCTCAGTGAGGCAGGAATGAAGCCCATAATCCAAACATAAGGGTAGGAGAACTCCAGGTCTACAACTACACTCCTTCTGGATGAAGTGTTTATCTCAAAGCAACTCCTCTAAATTATATGGTTTTCACCATGTCGTTTGGTTTGGGACTTTGAAATGAAAGTTTGGGCTATATTAGTCTCTATTTTAACAGCCTATCTATTCCATATGACATTAACTAATATGGCTATACCAGCCAACACACTTTAAGATACCAGCTACTGAGCATAGGGTTCTCTGCCCTACGGAAAGAAAGAAAAAGTTCTATTCAACATGAATTAAAGGAAAATTGTTCACATTACCAAAGCATTCTTTGTTTTAGAAATTCCCTCATTGCTGGATTACAAGAAAAGCGTGTGCCGTGGTTCACAAAAAATGGCATTCGCCCAACCAAAATTCAACTCATATTATTCAAGAACACATTTATTAAGTAAAATAAACGCTGAGTCCAATTTGGACTCAACTTACTGGCCTAGAGAGTCTGTGGACTTTCCCTCAGAACAAAAAAGTAGGCAAGCAATTTGTGGCTGCTTGTGAGAGACAGGTTATTTCCCAATCCCTCCAGGGATGCTTAAAAGTAACCTGCCAAAAATAGCCTCTCAGCTCTGACATTAGTGTCCTCAGCAGAAGGGTTTAGTGAAACTCCAAGTTGCTTAAAATATGTCCCCCGCAATCGAACTCCACAGAACTACTATTAGCTGAAAATCCCCAGTTACCCTCGTGACAATTTGAACATTAATAAAGTTTTTCCTTTTTAACCATTTTCTGAACTACTAGGAGAGGTAGTATAACGACTGGTTGGCACATTGGAGAACTGGGAAATCAGGATGCTCATTCCCTGATCAGCCACTCATTAGCTGAATAAATCACTTAACCCTCCAAGTACAGGTGGCCCCTGATTTATGATGGTTTGACTTGAAAATTTTTGACTTTACATTGTTGTGAAAGCTGTACACATTCAGTAGAAATCATACTTCGAATTCTGAGTTTTGACCTTTTCTCAGACTAGTGGTATGCACTCCTGCACTCTGATACTCTCTAGAAATGCTGAGCAGCGATGGTAAGTTGTAGCTCCCAGTCAGCCCGTGATCACAAGGAAAACCACCCATACTCTTAAGACCATTCTGAAGCTCTACAACCATTCATTTTTCACTTTCAATACAGGATTCAGTCAATTACGTGAGATACTCAACACTTGGTTATAATATAGGCTTTGTGTTAGATGATTTTGCCTGACTATAGGAAAATACAAGTGTTCTCAGCATGTTTAAGATAGAGTAGGCTAAGCTATGATGTTCAGTAGGTATAGAGTCTTAAAACCATTTTACACTTGTGATATTCTCAGTTTATAATGGCCTTATTGGGACACAGCCTCATTGTAAGCAGAGGAAGATGTATGTAAGATTCATCAATTGTAAAAGGGAAAGGATAGTACTCAACTCAAAGGGTGGCTATATGGGTTGGAAATAATGAATTGCGCTTCAGAGTTTTATCCTATAAAAATATTCAATAAATGTACAAGGATCAACATAAAATGAGTTCAATATAACACTTGTAATAACAACAATAAAAAGAAAACAACCTAAAAATAAGGGGTGAAAATAATCATAATGCATTAATTCAATGCTGAACAAATCATGCAGCCATGAAAAGGATGGATGGGAAGATGGCCTTTATGTAATGAGTGACAAAGCCAAGCTGCAAAAAAGCAGCATGCATAAATGGTTGTTTTCAAATGCACAGAAAATACCTGCAGTGACAACAAGCAATAAACGTGTCAACTTTGAAAGAAAAAAAAAGAAAAAGTTGGCAGTCTTTCCTCCTTTATACTATTCATATGATATTGAGTGTTTCATAAGACATAATGTCCCCAATCGAACTCCACAGAACTACTATTAGCTGAAAATCCCCAGTTACCCTCGTGACAATTTGAACATTAATAAAGTTTTTCCTTTTAACCATTTTCTGAACTACTAGAGAGGTAGTATAACGACTGGTTGGCACATTGGAGAACTGGGAAATCAGGATGCTCATTCCCTGATCAGCCACTCATTAGCTGAATAAATCACTTAACCCTCCAAGTACAGGTGGCCCCTGATTTATGATGGTTTGACTTGAAAATTTTTGACTTTACATTGTTGTGAAAGCTGTACACATTCAGTAGAAATCATACTTCGAATTCTGAGTTTTGACCTTTTCTCAGACTAGTGGTATGCACTCCTGCACTCTGATACTCTCTAGAAATGCTGAGCAGCGATGGTAAGTTGTAGCTCCCAGTCAGCCCGTGATCACAAGGGAAAACCACCCATACTCTTAAGACCATTCTGAAGCTCTACAACCATTCATTTTTCACTTTCAATACAGGATTCAGTCAATTACGTGAGATACTCAACACTTGGTTATAATATAGGCTTTGTGTTAGATGATTTTGCCTGACTATAGGAAAATACAAGTGTTCTCAGCATGTTTAAGATAGAGTAGGCTAAGCTATGATGTTCAGTAGGTATAGAGTCTTAAAACCATTTTACACTTGTGATATTCTCAGTTTATAATGGCCTTATTGGGACACAGCCTCATTGTAAGCAGAGGAAGATGTATGTAAGATTCATCAATTGTAAAAGGGAAAGGATAGTACTCAACTCAAAGGGTGGCTATATGGGTTGGAAATAATGAATTGCGCTTCAGAGTTTTATCCTATAAAAATATTCAATAAATGTACAAGGATCAACATAAAATGAGTTCAATATAACACTTGTAATAACAACAATAAAAAGAAAACAACCTAAAAATAAGGGGTGAAAATAATCATAATGCATTAATTCAATGCTGAACAAATCATGCAGCCATGAAAAGGATGGATGGGAAGATGGCCTTTATGTAATGAGTGACAAAGCCAAGCTGCAAAAAAGCAGCATGCATAAATGGTTGTTTTCAAATGCACAGAAAATACCTGCAGTGACAACAAGCAATAAACGTGTCAACTTTGAAAGAAAAAAAAAGAAAAAGTTGGCAGTCTTTCCTCCTTTATACTATTCATATGATATTGAGTGCATTCACTTACAATCAACCTGCCTTGTTTTTATAATTAAAAATTAAAGACAGTAAATAATGAAATGATACAGTGGAACTACATGTAAATTTGTTCTGTATGTTTCAAGTCTCCTGTAAACGTGCTATATCATTTTCATAATTAAAAAAATGTTTAATGCAAAAGAAAAATGAGAAATAATTAAAGAATTTAGCATCATGTCAAGTGGGCTTGGATGAATGGTGACTATCTTAGTTCCTTCTGTCCAGAAGTGACAGAATTTCTTAAGTAAAACAAGTTTACATGCAGCCAGGTATGCTTGCGTGTGAATTTGATCAGTGCTTTCCTCCAAGTGGTTGATTACTGTATTGTGGCGATACGTATCATGGATGTATCTATATGTCAAGATACCAAATTGTATATTTATATTATATGCCATTTATCATATATCAATTATACTTCAGTCAAAAAAACCGTTTTAATGGGGATGACGTTTTCAACTGTAGTACCATGAAAGATGGGAGCATGAGATCAGAATTAAAGGTTTCTAAGATTTTTATGTTATCCAGAAGGAGATTTTCTTATGGTATTTAGAAGATGTTATGATATTAATATGAAGATATTAACATTAGGCTTTGCTCAATCAAATATGTATTTTAAAAGTTTAGGTATAACTACTAAAAGAAAAGAAAGAGAAGAAATAGCTTCTGTAATTTCTAAAATACTAGAGGGGAAAACCTGGAATACAGAAAACTTGAATAATCCAGAAGAAAGCAGGAGAAGAGAGAAAAAGAATGGTAAATCGAAATTAAAAATGCCTCAAGAACTTCAGTGTTAATTATCTGAATTCACCAATACAATGCAAAGACTCTCTTTAAATAACAAAAAGATGGAGGTTTTTTTTTTTTTTTTTTTTTTTTTGCGAGGGGCCACTTCTATTGGTCTTTTATCTATCTATTTTCATCCATCTTTGTTCTTTGGCCCGTGTGGCCTCCCACTGCAGTGGCCTCTGTCACTGCAGAGCACCAGCTCTGGGCACATGCGCTCCAGAGCTCCAGAGCTCCGGCTCAGTAGTTAGACACATCGGTCCAGCCGCTCCGCGGCACGTGGGTTCTCGGCATCTTCTCAGGGCACGGATCGAACCGATGCTCCTTGCACTGAAAGGTGGTGTCCTTACCCACTGGCCTACCAGGGAAGCCCCAAGATGGAGCTATTTTTAACCCATTCAGTTCCTCAGGTGTAGAAATGGGTCTATGTGTGTTTACACACACAGATAAAAAGATCAGACAATGCTCCCCAGCTCAGCTTCTTTTAACTATTTTCCTGAAGCCTTAAAAGTCACTGAATGAAAGTTCTTTATACTAAAAATAACATAGGGAACTGAAAAAACTAGATCAGGAGGAAAGAGCTTGAGGGAAGTGGAAAGGAGACAAAAACTGGTAAAGAGAAACATGCTTCCCTACTCTTACCTCATCCAAAGGGTAAATGAAATGCATGTGAGGTTATCCCTTACTCAGCTGGTCTGCAGCAAAAGTGCAGCCTTTCCTATTTAAAGCCAGGTGCTCAGCGCAGGGTGGGGCTCACATCTAGGACCTCCAGCTCCTCTTCTCCTTAGGAGGTCTGAAGGTAAAGATGAGGCCTTCCCTGGGTGGTGGAGCTAGAACTCTGTAGAGGAGTGTGAACTAAACTTAACCAGTCCAGAAGGGACAGTCCATCCATCCTTTCATAGAATCTGCAAAACTGGGTAGATAGTTTTAATCAATGTTACCTGGAAAACAGATGGAAAATTCTCCCAGAAGTTAATTCTTTAGTCTTATTTCAGAAGGAGGCCATGTGTCTCCTCTAAGCTGTGTGTGTTTGGTCGTGCTCTCCCAGCTTCTATTGATTTTACACATGTTGGGGTTGACGTGCAGGAAATTGTGGGTGAGACTGTGGGACACTGTGGATGGTCCTGAAGTTCATTGCCTGTACACAGCACCTCCAAATGTCCTTCCCTGCTCCGTTATCTAGGAATCCATAATCCCAGGCTGATCACTTGGATGCTGAAAAAGTAATGGCACTAGATCAAGAATCAAAAGATAGGATTTCTCATACCAGCTCTGCCTTCATCTACTTAAGGTATAGTGAATCCACCATATAACCATTATGACTATGCCCTGAATAATCAAGAAAGTGGGAATGGATATATCCATCTCACAGATTTTTCTGGAAAGCAAAGGAAATAAATATAGCAAAGCCAAGTTCTTTGAAAACTCATAATGTATTGTAGAAATGTAAAGTGTATGCATTTCTCACAGCTGTAAGAATTTTAAACTGTGGTACCTTTCCTTACATGACATCATCTCCTACAGAGGAGGCTGAGAAGTTTTAGTTGACATCAAGGATACTGATGTGCCCATTTTCTATCACCCTCCCTCTTCAGCAACAAGCCCATCTGCTTCTCAAACCTTTGGAACTTCCTTGATCTTTTGGCCAAAGTTCATGGGTTCAGGGATGGGCATGTGATCCAAACTGGACCAATTATAGTACCTCTCTTGCTTCAGCTACATTGGAGGGTTCAGAGGTAAGCATCTGATTCAGGCAGATGAGTCCCCATAGTTTTCAGACATGGAGCCAGAACATCCTTTTTCTTTGGCAAAGTCTTAAAATATAAAACCCAGAACCTATTAGCAATTCCATTTTCTGCTTTGCCTACTGTGTTCTGGGAGTCAAGAGTAAGAAGAGGACTGGGTTTCAACCTTTACCTAATTCTCTGCTTTTAACTGTGTCTACCTGCAGTTGAACCTCATCAAAAAACCAGGACCCACTCCTCCCCAGTCTAAACATCCATGTTTTATCCTCTTGAGAGAGTAAACATCCAGTATCCTGGTATTGGGTAAAGCAGGGGAGAGGACCTGGGAATCTAACTGCTTTCTAGGAAGATTTTCGACCAGTCTTTCTCCCTTTCATCTCAGCTTCACCTACAGTCTTAATAGTACTTGGTGCCACTAAGTCTCAAGTCTTGATGGTTTCTCCAGTGCAGATTCCCTGGAAAATGAAATGGCTACCCACTGCCGTATTCTTGCCTGGGAAATCCCATGGACAGAGGAGCCTGGTGGGTTACAGTCCATAGGATCAAAAGAGTTGGACACAAGTTAGCAACAAAAACTACCATCACCACCAGTGCATTGTGGGGGCATGTGTTCCTGAAGTTTCATTGCCTGTACACAGCACCTCCAAATGTCCTTCCCTGCTCCGTTATCTAGGAATCCATAATCCCAGGCTGATCACTTGGATGCTGAAAAAGTAATGGCACTAGATCAAGAATCAAAAGATAGGATTTCTCATACCAGCTCTGCCTTCATCTACTTAAGGTATAGTGAATCCACCATATAACCATTATGACTATGCCCTGAATAATCAAGAAAGTGGGAATGGATATATCCATCTCACAGATTTTTCTGGAAAGCAAAGGAAATAAATATAGCAAAGCCAAGTTCTTTGAAAACTCATAATGTATTGTAGAAATGTAAAGTGTATGCATTTCTCACAGCTGTAAGAATTTTAAACTGTGGTACCTTTCCTTACATGACATCATCTCCTACAGAGGAGGCTGAGAAGTTTTAGTTGACATCAAGGATACTGATGTGCCCATTTTCTATCACCCTCCCTCTTCAGCAACAAGCCCATCTGCTTCTCAAACCTTTGGAACTTCCTTGATCTTTTGGCCAAAGTTCATGGGTTCAGGGATGGGCATGTGATCCAAACTGGACCAATTATAGTACCTCTCTTGCTTCAGCTACATTGGAGGGTTCAGAGGTAAGCATCTGATTCAGGCAGATGAGTCCCCATAGTTTTCAGACATGGAGCCAGAACATCCTTTTTCTTTGGCAAAGTCTTAAAATATAAAACCCAGAACCTATTAGCAATTCCATTTTCTGCTTTGCCTACTGTGTTCTGGGAGTCAAGAGTAAGAAGAGGACTGGGTTTCAACCTTTACCTAATTCTCTGCTTTTAACTGTGTCTACCTGCAGTTGAACCTCATCAAAAAACCAGGACCCACTCCTCCCCAGTCTAAACATCCATGTTTTATCCTCTTGAGAGAGTAAACATCCAGTATCCTGGTATTGGGTAAAGCAGGGGAGAGGACCTGGGAATCTAACTGCTTTCTAGGAAGATTTTCGACCAGTCTTTCTCCCTTTCATCTCAGCTTCACCTACAGTCTTAATAGTACTTGGTGCCACTAAGTCTCAAGTCTTGATGGTTTCTCCAGTGCAGATTCCCTGGAAAATGAAATGGCTACCCACTGCCGTATTCTTGCCTGGGAAATCCCATGGACAGAGGAGCCTGGTGGGTTACAGTCCATAGGATCAAAAGAGTTGGACACAAGTTAGCAACAAAAACTACCATCACCACCAGTGCAAATTGGGTTGATCTGGTTTTCATTTTTTTTTTCACAATCCCAAGTTTTTTCATTTTGCTTTTTTGACTTTACAGAGTTCTGTTGTTTTACAGAGTTTTGCTGTTTACAGATATGTATAATTCCAGATTAGTCATATGTATATTCCATTTGTACATGGGGGCTATGCGACAGTCTGGAGGGGTGGGATGGGGGGAAATGGTTTTCACTCTTGAATTGCTCACCATCGGCTTTCTAGCATGCAAAATATTGTCATAGAGTATTTGTGGCTTTAAAAAACCCAAATCCTTTGATCTGGTCTTAATAGGATCTCAGAAAGAAGCAGAGGTAAGTAAAAGTATACATTAGCACTTTTAGTCAACCTTTGTACCAAGTACAGAGTAACCATATTATATCTGATGTATATGTAACTGAGAGAATACATATGCTTTCTATTACATGTAAGTTTGTATCCTAGTGAATCTCATTACAAATGATCATGTCATGATAACTCACAACAAATCATACAAGTATTACTTAAGTACTTACTGTATACCGTATCTGTGTACCCAGAGGTATCTGGTTCCTAGGGGGTATTAATTTTTAAATAGTTTCTATTGAGACATAATCCACATAGCATACAACTCATTGGTTTGGGTATATTACATAATTATTATTTTTAAATAGTGGTGAGATATATAATTGGCCTTCCCTGGTAGCTTAGCTGCCTATAATGCAGGAGACCCCAGTTCAATTCCTGGGTTAAGAAGATCCCCTGCAGGAGGACATGGGAACCCACTCTGGTATTTTTGCCTAGAGAATCCTCACGGACAGGCTACAGTCCATGGGGTCACAAAGAGTCAGACATTACTGAGTGACTAAGCACAACACACAAGATATATACATATAACAAAAAACTGCAACTCTCACCCTCACCACTTTTAAGTTTATAATTCAATAGGATTTACTACACTCAAAATGTTGTGCAACCATCACCATTATTTCCACAAGTTTTTTTTTACCACCTTGATTACAAACTTTATAACCATTAAGGAATAAGTCTCCATTCATTCCTGCCCCCAGCCTCCAATAACCTCTTTACGTCTCTATGGTTTGCCTATTCAAGATAGGCCAATCCACTTAACCTAAGTGGAGCTACATGATATTTCTCCTTTTGTGTCTGGATTATTTCACTTGGCATAATTTTTTTCAAGGCACGTTCACATTGTAGCATATATCAAAACTTCCTTCCTGTGACTGAAAAATATCCCATCAAATGTTTACACCATTATGTATTTATCCATTCATCTATTGATGGACACTTGGGTTGCTTCTACCCTTTGGCTATTGTGAATAATGTTACTCCTGAGAGAGTTTTTGAAAAACAAAAATAAAGCATAGCTTATATACCTTAAGGAGTTCATCATTAGGCTGACGAGAGAAGAAATTCCTGTGAAGTTATCTATAAAGTCAAATAATGGCTGAAGAAATGAAAGAAATACCACCAAACACCATGTGATTAAATATATGAGACAAGTAGACTGAGTGTTGTAGTCTGGAATTGGGCGAGGTCATAGAAGACTGGTGACGATTTTATCAAAGACAGCATGTCTGTGCAGCATCTGGAAAGAAACATAAGCTCTGGATTGAGAGGAAGGAGAGGAGTGGCAGAACCCTAACCGGCCAGACCAGCATAGGAAAGTCTACCGAGGGGAAAAATACATGGCACTTTCATGGAAAATTAGGAGACACATAGGGCCTAGGGGAGGGGTCAGAAAAAATAGAATGTCCTATTACACCTGAACGCCAGGTGTGTAACAGACAGCTTCAGGGCGTCCAGCTCAAGCCCCTTGTTGCTGAAACTGCCCCCAGGGTTAGCCCAGTCATCCCCACTACCAAGGCCATACATGATAGACGAGGTATCGACACCTGGTAAGTACAGGCCGGTCGGAAAATCAGATTCTTTACAAGCGAATCTGGAATTTAGAGCAACCAGCACTTGAATGAAAAGGACATTCAAACTGTGAACTTCCTTGTGTACGGTGAGACAGGGAAAGTTGGAGACAGACAGAGATAGTGGGGGGAAGTAAGGGAGCAGAGACAGACAGAGAAAAGCAGAACCTCCTAGGAGTGGAAGTAAGAAACCATCACAGTCTCCAGTCAGGTCTCAGGGCCCCGCTCAGCTGGTTTTTGGAGGGAGGCCCCTGCCAGTCTCAGCTTCATTTCTTGTGCTTCCGTGAGTTACAGATTTTTCTTATAACCAATATAGCTTATGCTGAAAGTACTTCCATCCATTGCTACTTGGCTAAGACCCCCAGCATCAGGTCATCCTCTGCCCAGTGTTTAGCTAAGTTACTGCATGGGATTGCTGCCTTGGTATCCATTTTGTTTGGCTAAGTGGCCCGTGGGTGCCTTAAATAGACACTAGCCCCTCATGCAAGGGTGTGCCCTAGAAAACAGCCATATGACTCACATGTGAATGTAACTTCCTGATACGACTTCCCCAATGTCCCTTGTGATCAACAGTCTCCCCTACCTCCAAGAGCCTTCCCCTGTGTCCCTTAGTTAAGACCCTCATGGAACTTACGGAAATCCTGCTCTCTGGGGTTTGGATTGAACTTTAGCTCAGGAACTTCAAAGCATTCCACCCAAGGACTCCACCTTACTTCTTAAGCATGTGCTCCAGGCCCTGGGCTGGCCCCAGCCTTGAACTCCCCTTCCAGGCCAGCCAAGTACCTCCTCAGGATGTGTGCTTGTGTGCGTGCTGAGTCACTTCAGCCGTATCTGACTCTCTGAGAGCCCATGGACTGTAGCGCCTGTCTCATGGACTTCTCCAGACAAGAATACTGAAATGGGTTGCCCTCCTCCAGGGGATCTTCCCAACCTAGGGGTCAAACCTGAGTCTCTTGCCTCTGCCTGCACTGACAGGTGAGCTCTATATCACTAGCACCACCTGGGAAACCCACGTCCTCAGGTGAAACCTATTTCAGTTTCTCCTGTGGTCACCACCCACACCTGGGTCTCAAAGTCACAACTACCCACAAGATAGATTACAGTCGGAAAATCAGATTCTTTACAAGCGAATCTGGAATTTAGAGCAACCAGCACTTGAATGAAAAGGACATTCAAACTGTGAACTTCCTTGTGTACGGTGAGACAGGGAAAGTTGGAGACAGACAGAGATAGTGGGTGGTAGTAAGGAGCAGAGACAGACAGAGAAAGCAGAACCTCCTAGGAGTGGAAGTAAGAAACCATCACAGTCTCCAGTCAGGTCTCAGGGCCCCGCTCAGCTGGTTTTTGGAGGGAGGCCCCTGCCAGTCTCAGCTTCATTTCTTGTGCTTCCGTGAGTTACAGATTTTTCTTATAACCAATATAGCTTATGCTGAAAGTACTTCCATCCATTGCTACTTGGCTAAGACCCCCAGCATCAGGTCATCCTCTGCCCAGTGTTTAGCTAAGTTACTGCATGGGATTGCTGCCTTGGTATCCATTTTGTTTGGCTAAGTGGCCCGTGGGTGCCTTAAATAGACACTAGCCCCTCATGCAAGGGTGTGCCCTAGAAAACAGCCATATGACTCACATGTGAATGTAACTTCCTGATACGACTTCCCCAATGTCCCTTGTGATCAACAGTCTCCCCTACCTCCAAGAGCCTTCCCCTGTGTCCCTTAGTTAAGACCCTCATGGAACTTACGGAAATCCTGCTCTCTGGGGTTTGGATTGAACTTTAGCTCAGGAACTTCAAAGCATTCCACCCAAGGACTCCACCTTACTTCTTAAGCATGTGCTCCAGGCCCTGGGCTGGCCCCAGCCTTGAACTCCCCTTCCAGGCCAGCCAAGTACCTCCTCAGGATGTGTGCTTGTGTGCGTGCTGAGTCACTTCAGCCGTATCTGACTCTCTGAGAGCCCATGGACTGTAGCGCCTGTCTCATGGACTTCTCCAGACAAGAATACTGAAATGGGTTGCCCTCCTCCAGGGGATCTTCCCAACCTAGGGGTCAAACCTGAGTCTCTTGCCTCTGCCTGCACTGACAGGTGAGCTCTATATCACTAGCACCACCTGGGAAACCCACGTCCTCAGGTGAAACCTATTTCAGTTTCTCCTGTGGTCACCACCCTACACCTGGGTCTCAAAGTCACAACTACCCACAAGATAGATTACAGTCGGTCAATTCCACTGGGTCTGTGGGTTCAAAAAAAAGTTTTTAGAAGGTTCCAAAACACAAAACTTGAAAATTCGCCACACATCAGCAACTACTTCCACAGGGTTTCCACGGTATCAGATATTACCAGTAATCCAGAGATGGTGATTTAAAGTATAGGGTGTGTAGGTTAAATGCAAACACTACTCCATTGTATATAAAGGACTTGAGGTAATCTCAGAGGCGGCTTGCCATCAACCCCCTGGGGATAGGGAGACCCTGAGGGAAGGAAATCAGCTGGAGTGAGTCTTCTTTTGTTTTTTAATAGTTTTTTGTTTTTTTTTGATGTGGACCATTTCAAAAGTCTTTGAGTTTGTTCCAATATTGCTTCTGTTGATGTTCTGGTTTCTTTGCTGGGAGGCATGTGGGATCTTAGCTCTGTGAGCAGGGATTGAGCCTACACCCCTGCATGGGAAGGTGAAGTCTTAACTCCTGGACCGCCAGGGAAGTTCTCTGGAGTCCTTGAGTAAGTGGAGAAGCCCTGGTGACAGGATGGGAGGAACGGGGATAATCTCAGCTCACCAGGATGTCCCTGAATTTTCCTGCTGATTTGTTCAGTCAGTCGGTGGTCCCACTCATCCCAGATTTCTTGACCTTGCCCAGTCAATTAATCCCCAACCTTGCCACCTGCTCCTTGTTCACAGAGTAATGCGCTAAAGCAACAGCGGTACTGCGCGATGCAAAAGTTAATGGCGCTCACCAAAATAAAAAGACTGACTCGGAAAACACAGTCTACACGCAAAGGTCAGTTACACCCCCTCCTTTTTCCCCTTCTGGAAGCTGTAGAGGAAAATGGACAGAATGATCCAAATCCTGGTTCCCCTGTGTCTTGCCTTCCCCCGACCCCCACCCTGCAAGGAGAATGGAGCCAGTTTGGAGAAGTCTCTTTCTCCTGTGCCCTGATATTCTCTTTCCATCGCAACCTTTCTCTCACCTTTGTCTCTCCAACCTTTCTGCCAAATCTGACTTAGGAAAATCACGCCCTATTTGGGAACCAAAAAAGCTCCTAATTGTGGCTACACCCTGAGGAGGTCCTTGGTTCCTAAGGATGGAAAAATAAAGGCTTAAAAAAACCTTGAAAATTCCCCACACATCAGCAACTACTTCCACAGGGTTTCCACGGTATCAGATATTACCAGTAATCCAGAGATGGTGATTTAAAGTATAGGGTGTGTAGGTTAAATGCAAACACTACTCCATTGTATATAAAGGACTTGAGGTAATCTCAGAGGCGGCTTGCCATCAACCCCCTGGGGATAGGGAGACCCTGAGGGAAGGAAATCAGCTGGAGTGAGTCTTCTTTTGTTTTTTAATAGTTTTTTGTTTTTAATGTGGACCATTTCAAAAGTCTTTGAGTTTGTTCCAATATTGCTTCTGTTGATGTTCTGGTTTCTTTGCTGGGAGGCATGTGGGATCTTAGCTCTGTGAGCAGGGATTGAGCCTACACCCCTGCATGGGAAGGTGAAGTCTTAACTCCTGGACCGCCAGGGAAGTTCTCTGGAGTCCTTGAGTAAGTGGAGAAGCCCTGGTGACAGGATGGGAGGAACGGGGATAATCTCAGCTCACCAGGATGTCCCTGAATTTTCCTGCTGATTTGTTCAGTCAGTCGGTGGTCCCACTCATCCCAGATTTCTTGACCTTGCCCAGTCAATTAATCCCCAACCTTGCCACCTGCTCCTTGTTCACAGAGTAATGCGCTAAAGCAACAGCGGTACTGCGCGATGCAAAAGTTAATGGCGCTCACCAAAATAAAAAGACTGACTCGGAAAACACAGTCTACACGCAAAGGTCAGTTACACCCCCTCCTTTTTCCCCTTCTGGAAGCTGTAGAGGAAAATGGACAGAATGATCCAAATCCTGGTTCCCCTGTGTCTTGCCTTCCCCCGACCCCCACCCTGCAAGGAGAATGGAGCCAGTTTGGAGAAGTCTCTTTCTCCTGTGCCCTGATATTCTCTTTCCATCGCAACCTTTCTCTCACCTTTGTCTCTCCAACCTTTCTGCCAAATCTGACTTAGGAAAATCACGCCCTATTTGGGAACCAAAAAAGCTCCTAATTGTGGCTACACCCTGAAGAGAGGTCCTTGGTTCCTAAGGATGGAAAAATAAAGGCAAATCCAAAGTTAGGAGTTAAAATTAGACACAGAAATGAAAAGGCCTTCTCCACCTACGAGTAACGTAGATAATAAGGCTGTCTCCTTAGGAAAGAATTCCATCTATTTCCTCATTCTTGTCTAGTGAAGTTGCTTTCCTACTGACAATAGCAAACAAAGACAATTTATCTTTTATACTCGTCCTGGCACCTGATAGAGCACCCAGCACTTCCTGGATTCTCTGTTAGTGCTTTTGCTTTGGGTAGATGCAGTTTGATTCAATATATTCTTCTTCTGTTTATGTGCCAAGTTGTTTCAGTCGTGTCTATCTCTTTACAACCCTATGAACTGTATAGCCTGCCAGGTTCCTCTGTCCATGGGATTCTCCAGGCAAGAATACAGGAATGAGCTGCCATTTCCTCCAGGTTCCAGGGGATCTTCCAGACCCAGGAATCAAACCTGCATCTCTTATGTCTCCTGCATTGGCAGGCAGGTTCTTTACCACTAGCACCACCTGGGAAGTCCTATTTGGGTTAATTATCAATATATCATTAATTATTACAGTAATTATTAACATAGTGGTGTATGATAACACTATGTTAATGTAGAAATGATACATTAATAATTATGGTTTATTCTAAATGCATGGGAATAATTGAATGATCAATGTGCATTTATAAGAAATTCTAAGGTAAGCATAATAATTTAATATAGTACATTGTGAATATATTGTAAATACATTGTAATGATTTCATTGTAAATATATATTTTAGGTTCACATACCAGTCACTTTTTTTTATTAAATTATTTTTTTAAAAATTTTCGGCCACTTTTATTGGTCTTTCATTTATTTATTTTCATCTATCTTTGTTCTTTGGCCTGTGTGGGCCTCCCACTGCAGTAGCCTTTCTTGCTGCAGAGCACCGGCTCTGGGCACATGCACTCCAGAGCTTCGGCTCAGTAGCTGAACACATCAGTCCAGTCGCTTTGCAGCACATAGGATCTTCCCAGGCCAGGGATTGAACCGGCGCCCCTTGCACTGCAAAGTGGAGTCTTTCCCGAGCGGGAACCAAAAAAGCTCCTAATTGTGGATACACCCTGAAGAGAGGTCCTTGGTTCCTAAGGATGGAAAAATAAAGGCAAATCCAAAGTTAGGAGTTAAAATTAGACACAGAAATGAAAAGGCCTTCTCCACCTACGAGTAACGTAGATAATAAGGCTGTCTCCTTAGGAAAGAATTCCATCTATTTCCTCATTCTTGTCTAGTGAAGTTGCTTTCCTACTGACAATAGCAAACAAAGACAATTTATCTTTTATACTCGTCCTGGCACCTGATAGAGCACCCAGCACTTCCTGGATTCTCTGTTAGTGCTTTTGCTTTGGGTAGATGCAGTTTGATTCAATATATTCTTCTTCTGTTTATGTGCCAAGTTGTTTCAGTCGTGTCTATCTCTTTACAACCCTATGAACTGTATAGCCTGCCAGGTTCCTCTGTCCATGGGATTCTCCAGGCAAGAATACAGGAATGAGCTGCCATTTCCTCCAGGTTCCAGGGGATCTTCCAGACCCAGGAATCAAACCTGCATCTCTTATGTCTCCTGCATTGGCAGGCAGGTTCTTTACCACTAGCACCACCTG
Source organism: Tragulus kanchil (assembly GCA_022376925.1). Classification (NCBI taxonomy): domain Eukaryota; kingdom Metazoa; phylum Chordata; class Mammalia; order Artiodactyla; family Tragulidae; genus Tragulus; species Tragulus kanchil. Next base: position 150,312,991 of record JAIOJX010000029.1, read on the forward strand.
GGAAGTCCTATTTGGGTTAATTATCAATATATCATTAATTATTACAGTAATTATTAACATAGTGGTGTATGATAACACTATGTTAATGTAGAAATGATACATTAATAATTATGGTTTATTCTAAATGCATGGGAATAATTGAATGATCAATGTGCATTTATAAGAAATTCTAAGGTAAGCATAATAATTTAATATAGTACATTGTGAATATATTGTAAATACATTGTAATGATTTCATTGTAAATATATATTTTAGGTTCACATACCAGTCACTTTTTTTTATTTAATTATTTTTTTAAAAATTTTCGGCCACTTTTATTGGTCTTTCATTTATTTATTTTCATCTATCTTTGTTCTTTGGCCTGTGTGGGCCTCCCACTGCAGTAGCCTTTCTTGCTGCAGAGCACCGGCTCTGGGCACATGCACTCCAGAGCTTCGGCTCAGTAGCTGAACACATCAGTCCAGTCGCTTTGCAGCACATAGGATCTTCCCAGGCCAGGGATTGAACCGGCGCCCCTTGCACTGCAAAGTGGAGTCTTTACCCACTGGATGACCAGGGAAGCCCACCAGTCACTCTTGATAACTTTGTTTCTATGGGTAAAATGGAAAGTCAGTTCAGGAGGCCAAGAATATTCTTAAAAAACGTGCTTTGGGAACACTTCTGATTTGTATATCATTCAGTGGATGGTCATCATTTATATTTTAAATGTCTTTAATTTTTATTTTGACTTAAAATTTCTGTTTTAAATATAGCTCCATAACCAAACTTTCATGGAATAAGCAATGAACCCAAAATATGATTGTTTCAGTTGGCTGCAAGTCCTTGCCAGGACTTCAGAAGCCCTCGTTTCCAGGTCTCTGCCATTGGTGGGGCCTTAAGAACCTACAATGTCTTTTAGTTTTATCCACTTCCATCAGTTCTATTTTTGTATCTCCATACTTAGCACACAGGGCTATCTTTATCACTCCAGCTGACTGGCATGAGAGTCCCCAGGGCATAGTAGCTATACAAGATTATTTAAGCATACTTCCTATCCTTCAAATAAGACAATGAATGCAGAATACAGTTAAGACATCAGAAATGGTCACAATGTAGAAGTGTGAGAGTGTGTGTGTGTGTGTGTGAGTGAGAGAGAGAGAATTGCTACAGATTTCTTTCTTTGTACTAAGCCTTACACATTATTAAGAGAACAACATGTATAATGCTTTCTAGAAGTTTAAGCTGTTTATTGTGTTTTGTTCACATGCCTAAATTCACTTGGAGTCATGACAAAATAAAGTGTCTTATAATCACATAATCCAGATGTCAAAAATTGAGAGTTTTTAAAAATCTTCTACTCTTATTCTCAACTGAGGAATCCATAGTTATATAGCATTCCAGCTGATGCAAGAAATAGTGGGATTGTTCTAAGAGGATAAAACTCAGAAACTGTCAATCCTTTGCTTGCCTTTCAGTTATTCAGTTTTAGATGTTACATGTGAGATGGGACTGATGAGTGCTTCAGAATGAGAAGGCCACGAGTCCTGAATGGATAGCACAACCTCCCAGTCCAAAATTCACATGCCATCTCTGGAGCCGTGGTTTTTGCATGGCCCACTACACACAGCAGCCACGGCACCTGAAGCCACTGGGCACGTGACATGAGGCCTGTCTGAGCTGAGAGTTGTAGTAAGCATAACACACACGCTGGATTTCAAAGACTTGTACCAAAGCAGGAAAAGGTAAGCTGTCTTGTTAGTAATCTTTTATATTGATTGTGTATCAAAAATGATAATGTTTGGGGTATCTTGGGTTCAACAGATGAGATTCTTAAAATTAATTCTTACCCATCTCTCTTCCCATTCTTAATGAGGCCACTAGAAAATATAAACAGATGCACGTGGTTCACATTGTGGCTCATTTTATATTGCTAATGGACAGGGTTCGATCTAGAGGCTTCCTCAATAAGCCTCACAACCAGTAAGTGACCTTTCAGATTAGAAGTCAGAGCTGCTGCAGAATTCTACTCCAAATCAGGCTGATCAGAGGAGAATATGACCAAGAGTAAGGGTTAAAGTAGCCCCTTCAGGTTTAGTTTTTTCATCCAAAGCATTTTAATAATATCCAACAGGACACTTAAGTCATGTCTACAGACACAAGCCACCGGCTGAGATAAACATCTCCACATTGTGTGTATTATCTGCTTTACTTAGATCTCTCCTAGGTGTTAACACCTCTTTCATTTTCATCTCAGTCACTGCTCATGGTACTTATTTCATAGCATGGAAACAAGAGAGTGAATCATGAATTCACTTGACTTTTTTGGTTGTTTCCCTCACCATTGCTGCTAAAACGAAGACAAGGGATCTTTTCATAGAAAATAGAAACATGAATTTGATTTTTTAAACTCCAACGGCAAATAAAACAATTAAGATGCTGTGCAGGGGCAACAGGGGGCTAGTTATTATTATAGGAGTGTTATAACTAGACATATTGTACACATGGAGAAGTTCACCCTGACCCTTTTTAACATACATAAAACATTCAGTCCCAAATTCCCGTTGTTCTAAGAGGATAAAACTCAGAAACTGTTCAATCCTTTGCTTGCCTTTCAGTTATTCAGTTTTAGATGTTACATGTGAGATGGGACTGATGAGTGCTTCAGAATGAGAAGGCCACGAGTCCTGAATGGATAGCACAACCTCCCAGTCCAAAATTCACATGCCATCTCTGGAGCCGTGGTTTTTGCATGGCCCACTACACAGCAGCCACGGCACCTGAAGCCACTGGGCACGTGACATGAGGCCTGTCTGAGCTGAGAGTTGTAGTAAGCATAACACACACGCTGGATTTCAAAGACTTGTACCAAAGCAGGAAAAGGTAAGCTGTCTTGTTAGTAATCTTTTATATTGATTGTGTATCAAAAATGATAATGTTTGGGGTATCTTGGGTTCAACAGATGAGATTCTTAAAATTAATTCTTACCCATCTCTCTTCCCATTCTTAATGAGGCCACTAGAAAATATAAACAGATGCACGTGGTTCACATTGTGGCTCATTTTATATTGCTAATGGACAGGGTTCGATCTAGAGGCTTCCTCAATAAGCCTCACAACCAGTAAGTGACCTTTCAGATTAGAAGTCAGAGCTGCTGCAGAATTCTACTCCAAATCAGGCTGATCAGAGGAGAATATGACCAAGAGTAAGGGTTAAAGTAGCCCCTTCAGGTTTAGTTTTTTCATCCAAAGCATTTTAATAATATCCAACAGGACACTTAAGTCATGTCTACAGACACAAGCCACCGGCTGAGATAAACATCTCCACATTGTGTGTATTATCTGCTTTACTTAGATCTCTCCTAGGTGTTAACACCTCTTTCATTTTCATCTCAGTCACTGCTCATGGTACTTATTTCATAGCATGGAAACAAGAGAGTGAATCATGAATTCACTTGACTTTTTTGGTTGTTTCCCTCACCATTGCTGCTAAAACGAAGACAAGGGATCTTTTCATAGAAAATAGAAACATGAATTTGATTTTTTAAACTCCAACGGCAAATAAAACAATTAAGATGCTGTGCAGGGGCAACAGGGGGCTAGTTATTATTATAGGAGTGTTATAACTAGACATATTGTACACATGGAGAAGTTCACCCTGACCCTGAGTGTTAACATACATAAAACATTCAGTCCCAAATCCCTGACGTGGGATTACACAGATTACTGAGTTAAAAGCACATCAAGGGTCATTGCTGCCAGCAAAGAGTTGTGTAACCACTGCGAAAACAATAGTGATTTCAGGAGTAGCTTGAAAACAAAACAATAATATCTTTGTAATGTTCTGAAATTGTTGCATGAATAGAACTAAGGCAGGTTCCACTGCATTTCCCAGTCTGCTTTGCCGACCATCTTGTCTGCCCATAATTGTTTTCTGCCATTCATTTCCTCCAATTGTCAATTATTGCTAAAACAATTATGAAAAAAAACAAGTGTCTGTCTTTGTTTCCTGTTGCCAATGAATACAGTGAAGTCATAGACCAGACGAGTGCATCATAATCTTTTCCATTAAATGAATTATGCTGTCACAAACAGGATACAGCTCCTTACTGGGCAGAGAAGCCTACATGGGCTGAATTAGCACAAACCTGATTGTCAGCCATGAAAGCAAGAGCTTAGAGCATTGGGACTTAATTCACCACTTTTTCAAAACGTATTGGTTTTTATACCTGATTATAAAAGTAGTATATGCTTATCCCAGTGAGAAAGTAGAAAATAAAAGTCACCATTACCCCTACTGACCAAATGTTCTTTTTGCTAACATTTCAGGATATGAATTTTCAGTTCTTAACTCTTTTGATAGATACATTTATAATTTGTAAGAAAATGGGATCATGCTATGTATGTAACATTTTTGTCTTTTCTTTTTCATATGTACGTTTACTACAAAGAGTTTCCAATGCCATTAGATAGTTCAATGTCATTAAATGGCTCTTTGTAATTCCATATAGTGGACTATTATTTGGCAATTCCCTTATTTTGTATATTTGTCTGAAATTTGTCAGTTTCAAATAGACAAACTTTCTCTTACATACATTTTTGTTTCAATCTGTATAAATATTTCATTAGGATACATTCCTATAATATAGACTATTTTTTAGTAGAAAATATATGGTGCATTTTGAAATAAATGTTTAGCATGAAAGCTCTAGAAAATTTTCTTAACAAACAAGGCACAGACGTGCATTAAAAACTTCATAACCAGGCTTCCCTGATGTTCCAGTGGGCAAAGAGTCTGCCTTGCAGTGCAAGGAGCGCGGGTTCGATCCCTGGCCTGGGAAGATCCCACATGCCCTGGAGCGGCTGGACAGGTGCGTCCAATCATGAGCCAGCACTCTGGAGTGCAGGCGCCCAGAGCTGGTGTTCTGCAACGAGATGCCACTGCGATGGGAGGCCCACAAAGGCCAAAGAGTAAAGACGAATGAAAATAAATTAAAAAACAATAAAAGAGGCCAATTTTTTTTTTTTTTTAAAAAAAAAAAAGAGCAGCTATACAAAAAGAAAAAATTCATAACCAAACTTGATGGTGGGTCAGATGGTAAAACATCTTCCTGCAATGCAGGAAACTCGGGTTTGATCTCTGAGTTAGAAGATTCCCTGGAGAAGGGAATGGCAACCCACTCCACTATTCTTGCGTGGAGAATTCCATGGACCGAGGAGCCCAGCAGGCTACAGTTCACGAGGTTGCAAAGACTTGGACACAACTAAGTGACTTCCACTTTTTATCTTCCTAACAAGATAAACAACTGAAATACTTTTAAAGATTACCAAGTTTAAGATAAGCCCAGAATGGGTCTATCCAAAATACTCTTGAAACCAGCCAGCTGTAAGAGTGAAAGTATTCCATGAAGTCTTTTTTTCCAGAATCTCTTAGCACAACTAGCCTCCAAACCTTTTGGGAGCCCACATACGCTTTTACTGTGACTGCTTGGTTTCCTAAGGAGCTTGCTGCTTGTGGCTGTCCCAGACCCCGTAGGTAATAGCTAAGCGTTATTACCAGTTTCTGCCACTAGAGGGCAGCCAGGGATAGGGAGAGGAGTGTAACACCTTTCTTGGTCCGGTATTCTCTTCAGCATAATTACTTCACCAAATAACCGAGGGAAAATCTAAAAACAAGGCACTAAGGTGAAAACCCAATTCGGATAATAAATATACAAGTAAATAAATAGGAAAATATCTGTGATTACCCTTTCCGGAAGGTTAATCCAAAGGATCAGAGTTCTGAGGAGGACCACCGAGGGAAAATTCCGTGAACAATTGCGCTGTTAGACAAAAGGCACAGACGTGCATTAAAAACTTCATAACCAGGCTTCCTGATGTTCCAGTGGGCAAGAGTCTGCCTTGCAGTGCAAGGAGCGGGTTCGATCCCTGGCCTGGGAAGATCCCACATGCCCTGGAGCGGCTGGACAGGTGCGTCCAATCATGAGCCAGCACTCTGGAGTGCAGGCGCCCAGAGCTGGTGTTCTGCAACGAGATGCCACTGCGATGGGAGGCCCACAAAGGCCAAAGAGTAAAGACGAATGAAAATAAATTAAAAACAAAAAAAGAGGCCAATTTTTTTTTTTTTTTTAAAAAAAAAAAGAGCAGCTATACAAAAAGAAAAAATTCATAACCAAACTTGATGGTGGGTCAGATGGTAAAACATCTTCCTGCAATGCAGGAAACTCGGGTTTGATCTCTGAGTTAGAAGATTCCCTGGAGAAGGGAATGGCAACCCACTCCACTATTCTTGCGTGGAGAATTCCATGGACCGAGGAGCCCAGCAGGCTACAGTTCACGAGGTTGCAAAGACTTGGACACAACTAAGTGACTTCCACTTTTTATCTTCCTAACAAGATAAACAACTGAAATACTTTTAAAGATTACCAAGTTTAAGATAAGCCCAGAATGGGTCTATCCAAAATACTCTTGAAACCAGCCAGCTGTAAGAGTGAAAGTATTCCATGAAGTCTTTTTTTCCAGAATCTCTTAGCACAACTAGCCTCCAAACCTTTTGGGAGCCCACATACGCTTTTACTGTGACTGCTTGGTTTCCTAAGGAGCTTGCTGCTTGTGGCTGTCCCAGACCCCGTAGGTAATAGCTAAGCGTTATTACCAGTTTCTGCCACTAGAGGGCAGCCAGGGATAGGGAGAGGAGTGTAACACCTTTCTTGGTCCGGTATTCTCTTCAGCATAATTACTTCACCAAATAACCGAGGGAAAATCTAAAAACAAGGCACTAAGGTGAAAACCCAATTCGGATAATAAATATACAAGTAAATAAATAGGAAAATATCTGTGTATAAACTATCCCCATTTCCTCCGGAAGGTTAATCCAAAGGATCAGAGTTCTGAGGAGGACCACAGGGAGGAACAAAGACCAGGCATTTAGTTAAGAACTGGGTTACAGCGTGAACAATTGCGCTGTTAGATTTTTGCAGATGGGGAAAGTGATCCAGAGTAGATACTCAACATTCTCCATGACAGTGAATGGGAACATGGCTTTGAGTCTATGGACACCTGGCTTCCATTTTCTGTCTCTTGCCAGGTGATCACGGACAAGTCACTTAACCTCTCTGAGTCTCAGTGTTCTCATTTATACAGTGTGGCTAGTAATGGAGCCTGCTCATACATGGTTGTGAGCATTAAATAGGAGAATGAAGTTTTTTTTAAAAAAAGGCTTGGACTATAGCAAATCTCCATCAATGCTGGTCGTTATCATTATTCTCACCCTTTATCTTTCACCTAAACTGTTTCCCATTTCCAGTGTCCACTTACTATTTCTACCTTATGATCCCATCATTACCACAAATTTAATATGTCTGAGACGAAAATCCTTGCCTCCCTCACTAATTGCCTGACCTGCTGCCATCTCTTTGGCCGTTTCTTTGAATAGACTCTAAATTAAACACAATATCCTCTCTAACCCTTCCTCTCCTCCTAAAACCATACCCAATTAGTTTAAAGGACACGTGCATTTGTTCCCTCACATGTCTCCATCTGATTGGGTTCTTTCTCTCTGCTGTCACCAGCACCCAGCCCTCGGTGACCTGCTCTCTTTGCCCCAGCAGGTCCTGCCTTGAATCACCAGATCTTATTGATATCATTTCCCTTTTTCAGAAGTCTCAGTGGCTCCTCAGCTTCTTCAAATGAGATTCTAAATTCCTTAGTCTAGCATTATTGTCCCACCGCAGTCTGACCTCAACCTCCTCCTGTCACTTTTCTGTTTTTCCATGTGGGCATTGCCTCTGCTCCAATCATGCTGCTTGACACAACGTTCCCTGGTAGGGTGACCAGATTTAGAAAATAAGAAAACACAGGACTCCCAGCTAAATGTGAATCAGATAGACAACAAATACATTTTGTATATCGCATGTAACAGACCTCATTCACATACTCCTACTAGAAAAAGTATGTGGTGTTTATCTGAAATTCACATTTCAGTGGGAATGCTATATTTCATCTGGCAACCCAAGTATGTTCCTATCTCTTCCCATGCACACAACTCCAGCGTGAACAATTGCGCTGTTAGATTTTTGCAGATGGGAAAGTGATCCAGAGTAGATACTCAACATTCTCCATGACAGTGAATGGGAACATGGCTTTGAGTCTATGGACACCTGGCTTCCATTTTCTGTCTCTTGCCAGGTGATCACGGACAAGTCACTTAACCTCTCTGAGTCTCAGTGTTCTCATTTATACAGTGTGGCTAGTAATGGAGCCTGCTCATACATGGTTGTGAGCATTAAATAGGAGAATGAAGTTTTTTTTAAAAAAAGGCTTGGACTATAGCAAATCTCCATCAATGCTGGTCGTTATCATTATTCTCACCCTTTATCTTTCACCTAAACTGTTTCCCATTTCCAGTGTCCACTTACTATTTCTACCTTATGATCCCATCATTACCACAAATTTAATATGTCTGAGACGAAAATCCTTGCCTCCCTCACTAATTGCCTGACCTGCTGCCATCTCTTTGGCCGTTTCTTTGAATAGACTCTAAATTAAACACAATATCCTCTCTAACCCTTCCTCTCCTCCTAAAACCATACCCAATTAGTTTAAAGGACACGTGCATTTGTTCCCTCACATGTCTCCATCTGATTGGGTTCTTTCTCTCTGCTGTCACCAGCACCCAGCCCTCGGTGACCTGCTCTCTTTGCCCCAGCAGGTCCTGCCTTGAATCACCAGATCTTATTGATATCATTTCCCTTTTTCAGAAGTCTCAGTGGCTCCTCAGCTTCTTCAAATGAGATTCTAAATTCCTTAGTCTAGCATTATTGTCCCACCGCAGTCTGACCTCAACCTCCTCCTGTCACTTTTCTGTTTTTCCATGTGGGCATTGCCTCTGCTCCAATCATGCTGCTTGACACAACGTTCCCTGGTAGGGTGACCAGATTTAGAAAATAAGAAAACACAGGACTCCCAGCTAAATGTGAATCAGATAGACAACAAATACATTTTGTATATCGCATGTAACAGACCTCATTCACATACTCCTACTAGAAAAAGTATGTGGTGTTTATCTGAAATTCACATTTCAGTGGGAATGCTATATTTCATCTGGCAACCCAAGTATGTTCCTATCTCTTCCCATGCACACAACTCCATTCTTGTCTTGGAGGTTCTTATCTCTGGCCATAACAATCAGATCTGCCCTTCAAGGCTCAGCTCAACCTCCTCCCTCCATGAAGCCTGCCAAGATAAGGGCTTCTTTACCTGTATTCACTATCTACATCATTCATTTGATTCCATATATAGGATGCCTTGTGTTCTATTTAATTCCCACTCTCCAAGTAAATGTTGAGTTTATCAAAGGTAGAGATTGTAAGTAGGAGAACTTAATAAATATGTTTTGGTGGTGCTACTGCTGATTTGTAATATAGGATCTGAGGGGATGAGCATATAGGAGATAAAGAATCCTCAGAGGCCACTAGTCTGGATTTCAGGTGCTCACTGACCCATGAAAATCAGGTTACAATGCCACTTCCTCCCACAGCATCAGGTCAGGTAAATATGGATGCCCGGCCTTGGGATATCCCCTTTAATACCTCCTACAAGTTGTGGATTACATTTGGTGACATCTACATTTCTTAAAACTTCACACTCTTTCTTCAACAATTTGATTTCATTTATATTTCAATATGAGTTTCAAGGGATGATTATACTATGTAACCTGTAAACATATAGTGATTGCAAGAGTTATGTCAGAAATCAAAAAACAAATGACTGTTTAATTAATAGAGAAGATTAAAAAGTTGGCTTCCCCCCCACCCCCAAAATTATCTAATTCTAATAATGTACTATGGGCTTCCCAGGTGGCTCAGCAGTAAAGAATCTGCCTGCAATGCAGGAGACCCAAATTCAATCCCCAGATTGGGATGATCCCCTGGAGAAGACAGTGACCACCCACTCCAGTATTCTTGTCCAGGAAATCCCAGGGACAGTCCATGCAGTCACAAAGAATTAGACACAACTTAGCGACTAAACAGCAATGTACTATAATCTCACGAACTTGTGAATACCTCAGGAAAGCTGTAAAACTACTAAATCATTCCCAAGAAATCTATTTTAAATGATTCCAGATAAAAAAACAACCCAAATGTGAATCAGATAGACAACAAATACATTTTGTATATCGCATGTAACAGACCTCATTCACATACTCCTACTAGAAAAAGTATGTGGTGTTTATCTGAAATTCACATTTCAGTGGGAATGCTATATTTCATCTGGCAACCCAAGTATGTTCCTATCTCTTCCCATGCACACAACTCCATTCTTGTCTTGGAGGTTCTTATCTCTGGCCATAACAATCAGATCTGCCCTTCAAGGCTCAGCTCAACCTCCTCCCTCCATGAAGCCTGCCAAGATAAGGGCTTCTTTACCTGTATTCACTATCTACATCATTCATTTGATTCCATATATAGGATGCCTTGTGTTCTATTTAATTCCCACTCTCCAAGTAAATGTTGAGTTTATCAAAGGTAGAGATTGTAAGTAGGAGAACTTAATAAATATGTTTTGGTGGTGCTACTGCTGATTTGTAATATAGGATCTGAGGATGAGCATATAGGAGATAAAGAATCCTCAGAGGCCACTAGTCTGGATTTCAGGTGCTCACTGACCCATGAAAATCAGGTTACAATGCCACTTCCTCCCACAGCATCAGGTCAGGTAAATATGGATGCCCGGCCTTGGGATATCCCCTTTAATACCTCCTACAAGTTGTGGATTACATTTGGTGACATCTACATTTCTTAAAACTTCACACTCTTTCTTCAACAATTTGATTTCATTTATATTTCAATATGAGTTTCAAGGGATGATTATACTATGTAACCTGTAAACATATAGTGATTGCAAGAGTTATGTCAGAAATCAAAAAACAAATGACTGTTTAATTAATAGAGAAGATTAAAAAGTTGGCTTCCCCCCCACCCCCAAAATTATCTAATTCTAATAATGTACTATGGGCTTCCCAGGTGGCTCAGCAGTAAAGAATCTGCCTGCAATGCAGGAGACCCAAATTCAATCCCCAGATTGGGATGATCCCCTGGAGAAGACAGTGACCACCCACTCCAGTATTCTTGTCCAGGAAATCCCAGGGACAGTCCATGCAGTCACAAAGAATTAGACACAACTTAGCGACTAAACAGCAATGTACTATAATCTCACGAACTTGTGAATACCTCAGGAAAGCTGTAAAACTACTAAATCATTCCCAAGAAATCTATTTTAAATGATTGGCATTTCTTGGATACATTTATAGGCATCTGTGGGCATCCAGAAACTCATGACCAAAACAAGATGTTTGAAAGTGCAAAAAATACGTATTCTCAGAATGAAATACAAAGCTCATAATTTTGTCTATTATTTAAGCCTTCAGTAGTGTTTAGAACATTTTTATCTTTGTAATATAAACGTACAAATATGTCAAATGAGAATGGTGCTTTGAAATTATAAGAGGAAAAAGTTCAGCAACCACAGAAATCAGGATCACTGTCAACAATGTCCCGATCAGGAAACTCATGGGCAGTAGCAATGAACTAGCCTACCTTAGATTTTATTCGTGAAATAATAAAATGGATTCAGCAGTGAATTCAGGACTTGGCAGAACTGCAGTGTCCTGGAAACAAGAGCTAAGAGTTTGTTTTGTTTCTTCAGACTCATCCTATTTGTCCAGATTAGTTTTATTTCTATTTTTTACAACCTAGGTTTACCTAAGAAATATTGCTTTTTCTCCTCAAGGCTATTATATTTTGCTATTTCTGTGGAATGAATAGTAATTTTCTCATCACAAGAAAATGACCCTTAAATTCTTCCAGGAAGGAGAACAGGCAGTATAGATCCACATCGAGACAGAACTGAGCCTTGGCCTCCTGCGTGAGTTTCAATCTGGCTGGCTCAGCTTTTCTGGCTTCCAGTTTGGCTATCTTCTTATGACAGATTCTAAACATACCAGCCTCAAACGGGGGTAAGTCAAAATAACAGCAACACATTTCCTTCGGCTCTTCCTTTTCAATAAACCACCAGAGCCTGACTCCTTTGTTTGACATCATGGAAACATTAATCAAGTTTTTTTCAGGACACAAATGTGGATATTATCAGTGGTGGATGCAAATACAGTATATCATCTAAACAAACATACTTGTGCGATTCAATCCCCAGATTGGGATGATCCCCTGGAGAAGACAGTGACCACCCACTCCAGTATTCTTGTCCAGGAAATCCCAGGGACAGTCCATGCAGTCACAAAGAATTAGACACAACTTAGCGACTAAACAGCAATGTACTATAATCTCACGAACTTGTGAATACCTCAGGAAAGCTGTAAAACTACTAAATCATTCCCAAGAAATCTATTTTAAATGATTGGCATTTCTTGGATACATTTATAGGCATCTGTGGGCATCCAGAAACTCATGACCAAAACAAGATGTTTGAAAGTGCAAAAAATACGTATTCTCAGAATGAAATACAAAGCTCATAATTTTGTCTATTATTTAAGCCTTCAGTAGTGTTTAGAACATTTTTATCTTTGTAATATAAACGTACAAATATGTCAAATGAGAATGGTGCTTTGAAATTATAAGAGGAAAAAGTTCAGCAACCACAGAAATCAGGATCACTGTCAACAATGTCCCGATCAGGAAACTCATGGGCAGTAGCAATGAACTAGCCTACCTTAGATTTTATTCGTGAAATAATAAAATGGATTCAGCAGTGAATTCAGGACTTGGCAGAACTGCAGTGTCCTGGAAACAAGAGCTAAGAGTTTGTTTTGTTTCTTCAGACTCATCCTATTTGTCCAGATTAGTTTTATTTCTATTTTTTACAACCTAGGTTTACCTAAGAAATATTGCTTTTTCTCCTCAAGGCTATTATATTTTGCTATTTCTGTGGAATGAATAGTAATTTTCTCATCACAAGAAAACGACCCTTAAATTCTTCCAGGAAGGAGAACAGGCAGTATAGATCCACATCGAGACAGAACTGAGCCTTGGCCTCCTGCGTGAGTTTCAATCTGGCTGGCTCAGCTTTTCTGGCTTCCAGTTTGGCTATCTTCTTATGACAGATTCTAAACATACCAGCCTCAAACGGGGGTAAGTCAAAATAACAGCAACACATTTCCTTCGGCTCTTCCTTTTCAATAAACCACCAGAGCCTGACTCCTTTGTTTGACATCATGGAAACATTAATCAAGTTTTTTTCAGGACACAAATGTGGATATTATCAGTGGTGGATGCAAATACAGTATATCATCTAAACAAACATACTTGTGCGATGGCAAACAATGTTAGAAGAGTTGCAATGGCCAGTCTCCAACTTGGAGCTTTCCAAGTTTTTGTGGGCAGCATTAGCTGCTCTTGGATTTAATCCATTCCCATTCAACCTTTCCACTTCCTAAAGCAGGGGCATTTTTTTCAGGTCGCTCAGAAAATGCATGTTTAATGAGTGTTTTGAAATAATAACCTAAATGTAAGTAATGATTGTGAACAGTTTCTATCACTGGGGCTGCTAAATATGGTTGTTTTGTGCTTCTAGAGGATTTTCCTTAGTCGGAAAATGAATGTTTAGAAGTTTGTATTAAAAATAATTCAATCTTCACTGAATTTTCTACAAAATTTAAATTTTAGTTAAAACAACTTTTCTAAAAGAGACCACTTTTGCTTGAGAGCCTCTCTATTCAATGTATTCTAAACCAGTATTAATTCTAAAAAATGGTATATGGATTATTAATCAGCTCTTTGAAAAGGATAGAAAAACAGACAAATATTGAGAAATGATTTTTCAAAAATGATCTTCAATGAAATTATTTATACTATTTAATCCTCTGGTGATAATGAAATCAAAGAAAACTTAGTAGAGATAAAACTATTTTAAGGAAACACCTACTTAAAAGTATTACTATTTTTCCATAGGGACATATGTATTCCTATGGATGATTCCTATTGATATTCAATAGAAAACAACAAAATTCAGTAATGCAATTATCTTTAAAAAAAAAAAAAAGAAAGAAAGAAAGAAAAAGAAACAAACAAGCACCGTCTCTGTGGCTGAGCAAAAAAAAAAAAATTACTGTTAAAAACTAAACATGTCACAAATGAGGCTGCCTTACACATTTCTTCAAAGATATAAGCAAAGCTTAGGAGCTCTAATATACCCTCAAATTATACACACCATCCGGGCTAATCTCCGTAGCACATGATGTGCATGTAGACACAACCACAGACTATCTACAGAAGGACACCTACCTTAACTCGTAGGCATGGAATCATTGCAAGCTCATCCCTCTGTTCAGTCCTTTCCGTCTTTCTGCTTCACCAGACCCTCACAGGTTCCTCTTCCACGTGTCTAAACACCTAGGGATTCCTGTTCTCTCTTCTAAAATGCTGTGTTCGTCTCCATTGCCCAAACCCAGTTCAAATGGGCGGAGAGAAAAAAAAATCGAATTTGTAAGTTATTTATGCCTCACAATGACAGTGAAGCTGCTAAGCTTTGAGCTCAATGAATTAAAGGTTGTTTGGCTAAATGGCAGGCACACTTCCTCCTATTCTTTCTGAACTTAGTTTTCCTGCCTCCAGCGGTGCTTTTTCCTTTCCTGGGCTATAAATAGGCTGGTCCTAAGAGTCCAGAGGAAAGAAGAAGGCAGGAAATACATTTGATTTCAAAAAGCAGTCTTAAGGGTGTGTATGTGTGTGTGTGTGTGTTTCTTTCAAGTGAGTACCAATAAACAATGTAAGGAAAATTCAGCTTTGGTGTGTTGCACCATAGTCAACATTTTCTTTGATTTCCTATAACCTCTGTTTGGCTATAAGCTGTCATTTCCCATTAGCAAAGCTTAGGTTTGGATGTATTATTTTCTATATAGACCATAAAAAGTCTACACCTAAGCCTTTGTTTTTCAAAGGATTTCCAAAAAAAAAAGTCAAATTTCCTGGGGGAAATGAGGAAGAGGGCAGACAAGGAGGGTTACATAGTTGTTTTTTTTTGTTCGAAAGGCCATGAAGCTTTACTTTTTAAAGCAAAATTCAACCAAAGGAAATTACAGGTGAACAAGGAAAGCAGATACTTTTGCTTGGATGAAAGTACAAAGTTGAGTTTATACACCAGTCAGCTATTTGCGCAAAATTGATAGACTGCTCACAGCCTTAGTACTCAAAATTGTTTAACTTCTGTCATAATTTTATATAACACAAAGTAAAGAGTAGATGTCATTTCTTACGTATCAGATTGGCAGATCAAAATTTTGGGTATTGTCTGATACCATTGAAGTGTGGAGAAATAAGCATCTGTGTAAGAGCAGATGGATGTATACAGTGGCATAAACTATTTGGTAGAGGTCAATTCACAACTTCTTTCAAAACGTTAAGTGCACATATTATAACAAAATACTTAAATATGGGGCTTCCCTGGTGGTCCAGTGGGTAAAGAGTCTGCCTTGCAATGCAAGGGGCACCAGTTTGATCCCTGGCCTGGGAAGATCCACGTGCCGTGGAGCGGCTGGACTGGTGTGTCCGGTTAGGAGCCAACGCTCTGGAGCGCATGCGCCCAGAGCTGGCGCTCTGCAACGAGAGAGGTCACTGCATTGGGAGGCCCACACAGGCCGAAGAATAAAAATGGATGGGAAAAAAACCCCAAAACAAGAAAAGAGGCCAAAAAAAGAGGAAAACTTAAACATGCTTGATTCTGCAAAGTGGGAGTGGAGATCTTGAAAGAGGGCACAGTTTAATTTCTAATATACATACTTAGTGCATTTTTTAACTTTAATACTGTGTAGGTCATGCTTTAAAAACTTATTAAGGGATAGAGTTTCCTAGGGATTTAGAGATAGGATTTCTATTATCTATGATCTATTTGTCAATGATTATACACTTATCATCTCAACAACTTCTCTTTCCATTGGTTTCCACTGGTAACACTTGGAGAAGCAACTTCGATCTGGGGAGCCTCTGCAGACTGGAGGTGTTGTGGGCACTGTGAGCACAGTCCAGCAGCATCCGTGGCACTTTGACCAGAGTCTCCGTGGCTGGGCCCAGCAATCTGTGTTTTAACTCCAGATAATGCTCATGCTCACTAAAGGATAAGAAGCATCAGTCTACAGAATTATTTTGTTTATTAGTATCCCACCCTCTCAAAAGAATTTGAAATTATAGCTTGGTGACTAGAGTCAATAATCCTATATTTCATATTTGGAAGTTGCTGAGAGAGTGAATCTTAAGTGTCCTCATCACAAGAAGGTAAATTTCCTGTAACTATGAATGGTGGCAGACGTTAACTAGACTGTGTGATGACTTCCCAATATACACAAATATCAAACCAGTATGTAGTATACCTGTAACTACTATGTTAAATGTCAATTATACCTCAATTAAAATTAGTCAGACATGAATACAAAGATTTGAGACAAATGATTTTGTTTTATGGAAAAATAAGGAGAACTTTCAATATAATGTTGGTGACTCCTATTCAGAAGAGTATAAGAGTTTTTATACATAAAGATTAAAAATAACCTGATTTCCCAGTTAATTTGGAGGAGCTACCTGATGCAAGGTAAAAGCAGTGAAAAGAACAAGCTGATAATATTTTAGGGAGAGATAAAAGGTCTGTCTCATTGAGGGTAGCCATAATTAAAATGAACGAGTTCAAACTAGACTTAACTAATATGAATGTTTGAAGATTATGTTACCTAAAATAAGACAAAATAAAGAAAAATATGAAAAAATGAAATGAAAGGCCTCTATATGTAAACAAAATATTCCATTCCCTCTTTTTGTTTAGTGGTTTGATTATGGTTTTCTGAGTCAATCACTTCTGTCCATACGTAGCCTTAACGAAAAGCCCTGACTATAAGAAACAATAGATTGAACAATGAGCTCAACCAGAACTGGTGAGGGAAAAGCAAGAGTGTCAGCATCCCAGGCACAGATGGAGAGGAAAAGATTTCTTTAAATAAAAAGAGAGAGAGAAAGGAGTGAATGACCTCCGTTGTAGTAGCAGCAAGGAAGACGGAAGTCCACAGTAGTCAGGATATAACAGCTGCAGTGTATTGAAATGGCTGAAAGGTACATGCATTGACCTTGGCAGGAAAATGATTGGCAATGGGGTCATATGTTTCTGGGTGCAAACCATTCTCCATGTGAGAAGAATGAGCTCCTATAAGGAGCTGCAGGTACATTTATCAGGCTTTCATTGTTCACTGGAAACCTCCCTTCTCTTTTTGTGGGGAAACAGTTTACTTCTCAAGAAGAACAACTTCACAGAGCTGCCCGGATAGCCTGTCTCTAGGAAAGAAGCATTAAAGTATTTATGGAAACAGAAAGGCTCTGTACTCTTAATCTAAAATTAGCGGTAGACTCTCTTAAAAGGCATTAGGGGAGAAAGTCAAAGGCCTTGTGAGGAAAGGTAATGTGCCAGTTTCTCCAACTGTTTTGGATTTGCAAGTGGAGGAAAATACATTTTTTCTTGCAGTCATCTATGAAGAATTTCAATGTACGCCATGTAAAGGAAACTCAAGCAAACGTCCTAAAGGAAATTGTGACAAAAGTTTGAATATTATTTTTCAAGTGACCCAACTGCACTGCATGGATCCGAGCCTTTATGCTTTTGTAGGTACTTTAAAAAGTAGTCTATTTTTGTTCACAAAGTGCAGATGTTCTAGGTGTACCAAATTGTGGGGAACTGTGTTCCTTTGACTTGAATTGTTGTATTAAACTCATAAAAAATAAAGAGCTTCTGGAATGAAGAGTCCAAAGAACATAAGTAAAGGATGGGTCTATACATTTTAGCGGGAACATTGAAAAGATGGTGGAAAGTTGGGAAGAAGTTCTACATTACAAAAATTAAATATAAAAGTTAACCACTCTTTGAAGGAATTAGAAGAGTGAGATAAAGTTGAACCTTTTCCATTGATTGCCATAGTGTTCATCAGCAGTTGATTTTTACTTAACCTGATAATGTTAAATTTACCTTGCAAAATTACGGTAATCCTGGCACAAATGAAACCATTCATCATATCTCCAAGCAGAAACACAGCCTTGGTTAAAATTGAGTGGGGAAATCTAAACCAGATTTCCCTCACTGGATTTGGCTTTGAACTTGACTGGCATTCTGTCAGTTCGCCATGCACCTAAAATGAAACAGCACTAGTTTCCACCTAATGATGATTTTAAAGTGAAAGATCTTGAACCTCTCCAGTAATGAATGCCTCGAGTTTATCAGTTTTGTCAAGGCTAAGATCTGGTATCATAGTAATGAAGGGAAATTCTCATTTAGTATTGTGGTAAAAGTGTTTCTATTAATTTAAAAATATGGACACTTTCATTTTATTGTTTCTGTCTGTTCTGCATTCTTTGGGGGAAGAATCTTTGGACTCAACCTTAAGGTGGTTTGTGAAGATAATCACTGGTAGGGAGAGGCAAAACTATCACCGCATGGAAAATATGCAGAAAAGAATACAAATCATTGTAGGCAGAGGGCAGGGCACACTTCTGAGACACAGGGAGGTTATCATGGGCTCCAAGAGCTTTGGTGCCCAAATATTACATTTTTGTGAAACATTTGGAAAGAAGAAGGGAAGGAAGTAGGAGAGAGAACATGGCAGTGAAACTGATTTACCTGTCAAAGGTAAAATTTATTGCTTTGGCAGACACTCTGGTCTAGTGAAGGCCAAGTGGTAGGTTGGTTGCTGATTTAATAGTTTATGCAGGTTTCTTACTTACACAATAGATTAGTTCAAATTCACAATAGAGTTCATACATGCCATAATCCCCTGAACCATTTGATTATGTGATTAATGAAAAAAAGTATAAACTGTATTTATACTGATGTTTTCAAGATGAACAAACACAGTCACAGGTTTTAGAATCCTAGCATAAATTGCAGGTGCAAATTCTCGCCAGTTAGATGCAGCAAGTTAAAATAACTAAGTCTTCTGGTTGTATGCAATATGACCCTTGTTGGCTTTGAAGAAACAAGCTGCCATATTGTAAGTGCCTTCTAGAGTGCACCACATGGCAAGGTAGCCTCCCTCCAACAGACAGCTAGAAACTGAGGCCTTCAGTCCAAGAGCATGCAGAGGCCTGGATGCTGCCAACAACCACATGAACTGGAAACTGCCCCTTCCCCCAGAGTCAAGCCTTAGATGAAAGCAAAGCTTCCGCTGATAACTTGATTGTCTCTTTGTAAGACTCTCTGACTCAGGGGACCCAGCTAAACCATGTCTGACCAGGCAAGCTATAGGAAGGTCTATTATCAAGACGGTTTACAGTCATGTGCGAGGTCATCACATACACATTATCACATATGTCACATCACCTTTGCTGCATTCTATTAGCAGCAAGTTGTAGGTCCTGCCTATATGCAGGGAGAGGCAAGAGATCATGGGAGCTGTCCTAATCTGTCTGGCACAATGGATAACCAACCTTGAAAGAAGTAAACAGACATAATACCAGGTGGACTTCCAAAGAATAGTGAGGACAGTGCTATCCACAGGCAGAATAGACAAAATGATTCTTCTTCTTTTTTCAAATATATATTTCTTTGGCTGCATGGGGTCTTAGTTGTGGCACACAGGTGTGCAAGCTCTTCATTATGAAGCACAAACTTCTCTAATTGTGGGCTCGGTAGATACTCTGCATGGGCTTAGCTGCCCAAGGGCATATGGGATCTTAGTCCTTCAACCAGGAATCAAACCCGTGTCCCCTGCATTGGAAGGCAAATTCTTAACCACTGGATCAGCAGGGAAGTCCTAGCAAAACAATTTCTTAATTTTTCTTCCTTAGGAGCAGTGGCAAGCACATTGCCTCGAAAGGGAAGCAAATCACCTCTCCACCATTATATGCTCTTGAGCAACTTGGTCACCTAAATGTTTTCCGACTCCATCTCTGAGTTGCTTTTGGTTCTAAGCTTCTGTGACTTTGAACCTGACCTTTCAAGCCTCTCCAGACGTTTTGGAATGTTACCAGTCCTGGTTGGATTCATGCAATGCATTTGGTGGCTGTTGTGTTACTGCTGACTCCTTAATATGGGGGAGAAAGAGTATATATAGTAGATTACTCCGTTAGAAAAGTTAAAAGACAAATCAATTGGGGTGTTACTATGTGATCCAATTTTTTACTTTCCATTTGGATGTTTATATTTCTAAAGCATGATGTCATTCTAAAAACATATGAAGATAAAACTATCAGGCAATTCACTTTGTACAAGAAAATTTGAGACTGAAAGTATGTTCTCTGTGGGGAACAAATTACATTTCGCATTATATCTAAGTAAATGTACCTTAGATGAAAGCAAAGCTTCCGCTGATAACTTGATTGTCTCTTTGTAAGACTCTCTGACTCAGGGGACCCAGCTAAACCATGTCTGACCAGGCAAGCTATAGGAAGGTCTATTATCAAGACGGTTTACAGTCATGTGCGAGGTCATCACATACACATTATCACATATGTCACATCACCTTTGCTGCATTCTATTAGCAGCAAGTTGTAGGTCCTGCCTATATGCAGGGAGAGGCAAGAGATCATGGGAGCTGTCCTAATCTGTCTGGCACAATGGATAACCAACCTTGAAAGAAGTAAACAGACATAATACCAGGTGGACTTCCAAAGAATAGTGAGGACAGTGCTATCCACAGGCAGAATAGACAAAATGATTCTTCTTCTTTTTTCAAATATATATTTCTTTGGCTGCATGGGGTCTTAGTTGTGGCACACAGGTGTGCAAGCTCTTCATTATGAAGCACAAACTTCTCTAATTGTGGGCTCGGTAGATACTCTGCATGGGCTTAGCTGCCCAAGGGCATATGGGATCTTAGTCCTTCAACCAGGAATCAAACCCGTGTCCCCTGCATTGGAAGGCAAATTCTTAACCACTGGATCAGCAGGGAAGTCCTAGCAAAACAATTTCTTAATTTTTCTTCCTTAGGAGCAGTGGCAAGCACATTGCCTCGAAAGGGAAGCAAATCACCTCTCCACCATTATATGCTCTTGAGCAACTTGGTCACCTAAATGTTTTCCGACTCCATCTCTGAGTTGCTTTTGGTTCTAAGCTTCTGTGACTTTGAACCTGACCTTTCAAGCCTCTCCAGACGTTTTGGAATGTTACCAGTCCTGGTTGGATTCATGCAATGCATTTGGTGGCTGTTGTGTTACTGCTGACTCCTTAATATGGGGGAGAAAGAGTATATATAGTAGATTACTCCGTTAGAAAAGTTAAAAGACAAATCAATTGGGGTGTTACTATGTGATCCAATTTTTTACTTTCCATTTGGATGTTTATATTTCTAAAGCATGATGTCATTCTAAAAACATATGAAGATAAAACTATCAGGCAATTCACTTTGTACAAGAAAATTTGAGACTGAAAGTATGTTCTCTGTGGGGAACAAATTACATTTCGCATTATATCTAAGTAATATTGAGTGTATCCACAAACTGAAAGCAAAAATCACTCCGTCATGTCCAGCTCTTTGTGACCCCATGGACTGTAGCCTGCCAGGTTTCTCTGTCCATAGAATTCTCCAGGCAACAATACTGTAGTGGATAGCCATTCCCTTCTCCAGAGTATCTTCCCAAACCAGAGATAGAGCTCAGGTCTCCCACATTGCAGGCAGATTCTTTATCTGCTGAGTCACCAGGGAAGCCCATTAAAAAATTCACAGATTTTTGAGGTTAGGTAGATCCTTCACAGACATTTATCTAACCACCCATCTAATGAGCAAAAATCCTGTAGAACATGAAGTAATTGTCTTATTAATTTCTAAGTGAAAAGACTGCCATGGTATATCCTTGTGATGCCATAAATGTAAATGGCTATTAAAAATAAAATTATGAATTTAATCTGAATGAGGTAACTCCAAATTGCTCTGCTCACTAGACAAATGCAACTTTCTTTTCCTTCAGGCAAAAGATTAAATCCTAAAGTATACGGAATTAGAAATTATCTTCACTGTTATTCTTGTGTGGACAGACTACATAATGAAATGAATGTTATAAATGTTCTCTAATACATCACTGAAAACACATTGAAAGTTGTAAGTCAGGTTGAAACTAGGAATACTACATTTCCATCTAGAAGCTGAAGAGGGATAAAAAGTTCAAAAAAAGGAAATCTCTTTTTAGAGATAAATGAGATCAGAAGCTCTGAGTGTCTGGATTTGAAAACACTAAACACAAAAGCCACATTTGTGGAGATAATATTACATTATAGCCCCTCATTATCACATATGGCTTGTTCAAATACATATTAATGCACAATTAATTCTGATAAACCACATGCTCTAGATTGTATTTTATTTGGACAAGTCCAACAAAATACTTTTTTTAAATGTATTTTCTCAACCATATGTAAGTCCATATTAAGTACATATTAAGTTCTCTCAGCTTAAGCCCACAGAAGAAACAGTAAAATTAAACATTCAGTCCTTGCCTTAAAAACAGAATACCTTCTAAAGCAGAACTTCCCAAACTGTGGTCCAGTGACATCCTGTTTCAACACAACATAGAGTTTATTTAACAAGCAGATTTCTGGGCCTTGGACTCAGATGATTTCTAATTCTGTAGGGCTAGGGCAAGCTATGGGATATGAATATATTATATGCCTGTGATTGTTACTAAGCACTCAAGTTTGAGAACCCATGATCCAGGAATCAAAATGTGTATTTTAAACTAATATAAGAGAGTGACCCAAGGGATTGGGTTACAAGTGAATTCTGATTACAGCTGTAGCTTATATCAAGGTTCCATATTGGAATAAATGCTACAGCATAAACTTCCGTTAAAATCAGTTCTAATTTGTGCCTGAAAAGTGAGTCAGTCATGTCCTACTCTTTGCAATGCTATGGACTGTGCCCTCCCCACCAGGCTCCTCTATCCATGGAATTCTCCAGGCAAGATACTGGACCGGGTTGTCATTTCTTCCTCTAGAAGATCTTCCCAACCCAGGGATGGAACCCAGGTCTCCTGCACTGCAGGCAGATTGTTTACCATCTGAGCCACCAGGAAAGCCCAATGTATGTCTTAATGATAGCAAATTGAATTTGTGTCTCTCGGGAAAAAATCAGGATAGAGGGACCATTTGTTTCTTCCTGGGTGCTAAAATTTTTTTTCTGCAATTTTTTATTGTAGTAAAAAAACACCTAACAAAATTTATAAACTTCATGGTTTTTAAACATACAGTTCAGAAGTGTTAAATATATTCACATGGTTGTGAAACAGATCTCCAGAACATTTTATCTTGTAAACCTGAAACCCAATACCCTTAAAGCAACAATTCCCCTTTTCCACCTTCCTTCAAGCCCTGGTAATCACCATGCTAATTTCTAAGATGAAATCGTCATTTTTAAAACATAATCCAATGACAGCATCAAGTTTGAGAAAAAGACAGCAAGTACAATTGAGTCCAAGCAACAAAATCAGGGGTTGGGTTTAAGAAATTAGATCATAAAGCAAAAGGAAAGAGCAAAGTAAAAACAATAGATGTGTAAGCAGAGGCATGCATTTTCTAGAATTGATACAACTTTTGTCTGCAGGTGTTGGGTGCCAGGGAGATATACTTTCTGAAGCCAGATACAAACTATAAGCCATTGTCAGATATCATAAAATTCTCCTACATCTGGGTGAACAGAGGTGCATGACAAAAGTAGCTGAGAAGAAGATCAGAGGATGAAGACTGGGGATTATAAAGGATACTTACCTCCAAAATTTGCTGCAGACTTGGGAGATGGGCACATCTATGATAAAACTCACTGTGATAGTTTGCGAGGACTGGAGTGGTTGAGGCAGGCCTTGGGGCACTATGAGTCTCTGCTTTCTTGTCACAGGGGTCAATAAAATCAAGTGTCAAAGGCACCATTCAAAAATACAGAGCCATCAGAAGTTCTAAAGGACGATGGTTACTGTATTGAACAGACCATGATTATCCAACAGGGTGCGGCTTTCCAGTGGCACTAGAGGCAAAGAATGCTCCTGACAATGGAGGAGACATAAGAGATGTGGGTTCAGTTCCTGGGATGGGAAGATCCCCTGCAGAGGGCACGGCAAAATACTCCATTGTTCTTACCTGGAGAATCCCATAGACAAAGGAACTTGGAGGGCTACAGTCCATAGAGTCGCAAAGAATTGGACATAGTGGAAGTGACTTAGCACGCATGCATCCAAGAAGGTTGCAAGGATGACCTGAGGAAAGTCAAGAATTTATATGCAGGTGTTCCCCCAAGGCATTCAACTAATCAATCTGGAGGACTAGACACCTCTTCTACTGTGTGTGTGTTGGGTGACTCTGAAGCTCACCTGAGTCCTGCTCTCAGAAAGGAAGCATGGGAAAACCAGAAAAATCCTCCATTTGAAGCCAGACATGCCTGGGCTCAAATTCTACTGCTGCTTACCATTTGGATGACTTTTAAACCTCTAAATAAAAACTTTCCTAGCTATACCTCAAATTCTAACGATCACTTCCTACTGGGCAAGGACATGGGTCAAGTGCTGTATAACATGAAGATTCTCTCCTAGTGCAAAGTCCAGTGGTAAAGAATCTGCCTATAACACAGGAGATGCAGGTTTGATACCTGGGGCAAGAAGATAACCTGGGGCTTCCCCTGGTGGTCCAGTGGGTAAGGACACCGCCTTGCAGTGCAAGGCGCGGTTCGAGCCCTGGCCTGGGAAGATCCCACGTGCCGCAGAGCGGCTGGACTGATGTGTCCAATTACGCCCAGAGCTCTGAGCGCATGACAAAAGTAGCTGAGAAGAAGATCAGAGGATAAGACTATTGGATACTTACCTCCAAAATTTGCTGCAGACTTGGGAGATGGGCACATCTATGATAAAACTCACTGTGATAGTTTGCGAGGACTGGAGTGGTTGAGGCAGGCCTTGGGGCACTATGAGTCTCTGCTTTCTTGTCACAGGGGTCAATAAAATCAAGTGTCAAAGGCACCATTCAAAAATACAGAGCCATCAGAAGTTCTAAAGGACGATGGTTACTGTATTGAACAGACCATGATTATCCAACAGGGTGCGGCTTTCCAGTGGCACTAGAGGCAAAGAATGCTCCTGACAATGGAGGAGACATAAGAGATGTGGGTTCAGTTCCTGGGATGGGAAGATCCCCTGCAGAGGGCACGGCAAAATACTCCATTGTTCTTACCTGGAGAATCCCATAGACAAAGGAACTTGGAGGGCTACAGTCCATAGAGTCGCAAAGAATTGGACATAGTGGAAGTGACTTAGCACGCATGCATCCAAGAAGGTTGCAAGGATGACCTGAGGAAAGTCAAGAATTTATATGCAGGTGTTCCCCCAAGGCATTCAACTAATCAATCTGGAGGACTAGACACCTCTTCTACTGTGTGTGTGTTGGGTGACTCTGAAGCTCACCTGAGTCCTGCTCTCAGAAAGGAAGCATGGGAAAACCAGAAAAATCCTCCATTTGAAGCCAGACATGCCTGGGCTCAAATTCTACTGCTGCTTACCATTTGGATGACTTTTAAACCTCTAAATAAAAACTTTCCTAGCTATACCTCAAATTCTAACGATCACTTCCTACTGGGCAAGGACATGGGTCAAGTGCTGTATAACATGAAGATTCTCTCCTAGTGCAAAGTCCAGTGGTAAAGAATCTGCCTATAACACAGGAGATGCAGGTTTGATACCTGGGGCAAGAAGATAACCTGGGGCTTCCCCTGGTGGTCCAGTGGGTAAGGACACCGCCTTGCAGTGCAAGGGGCGCCGGTTCGAGCCCTGGCCTGGGAAGATCCCACGTGCCGCAGAGCGGCTGGACTGATGTGTCCAATTACCGCGCCAGAGCTCTGGAGCGCATGCGCCCAGAGCCGGCGCTCTGCAATGACAGACCCCACCGTGATGGGAGGCCCACAGGAGCCAAAGAACAAAGACAGATGAACATAGAGAAAGACCAATAGAAGTGGCCCGCCTGCTCCCCTCCCTCCCCAACCCGACCCCCCCCCAAAAAAAAAAAAAAAAAAATAAAAAAAAAAAAAAAAAAAAGAAGATAACCTGGAGAAGGATGTGGCAACCCACTCCAACATTCTTGCCTGGAGGATTTCATGGGCAGAGGAGCCTGGTGGGCTACAGTCCAAAGAGTCGCAAAGAATTGGACACAACTAAAGCAAGTGAACACGCACAAGAAGGAATCCCTCCAAATCTAAAATTATCAAGACCATTTAAAATATGGATTTATACCCTACTTAAGTTAATGGACTTCTCCATTAATGATAAAAATTCTCCCTAGTTGGTTAGCATATAATGTCCTGAGATATAACTAGTAATAATATAAATTCCAGTGATTAGACAGACATTTAAAAACTAAGCATTCAGAACAGGAAGAGAAACATCAGCAGTTTTTCAGAGATACTAAAAATTATATGGAACAAATCCAGTTCTTGACAAAGTTCATGAAACCTACTGATAATTGCTTAGAAGCCTCTTTTGAGGTTTTTTAAATTTACAATTAAGGAACACAAGCCATGAACCATAGGCTTTTGTTCTTCTTACCACAGTAAGAAAAAAAAAAAAAATGGTTGAAATAATTATAAAACAAAAGACCAACAAATTCAAAAGAATTTCTTTATCCTTTTTAGGAAGTCACGTAGAAACAGTAATGAAAAATAAGACCATTTGGATGACTTTTAAACCTCTAAATAAAAACTTTCCTAGCTATACCTCAAATTCTAACGATCACTTCCTACTGGGCAAGGACATGGGTCAAGTGCTGTATAACATGAAGATTCTCTCCTAGTGCAAAGTCCAGTGGTAAAGAATCTGCCTATAACACAGGAGATGCAGGTTTGATACCTGGGGCAAGAAGATAACCTGGGGCTTCCCCTGGTGGTCCAGTGGGTAAGGACACCGCCTTGCAGTGCAAGGGGCGCCGGTTCGAGCCCTGGCCTGGGAAGATCCCACGTGCCGCAGAGCGGCTGGACTGATGTGTCCAATTACCGCGCCAGAGCTCTGGAGCGCATGCGCCCAGAGCCGGCGCTCTGCAATGACAGACCCCACCGTGATGGGAGGCCCACAGGAGCCAAAGAACAAAGACAGATGAACATAGAGAAAGACCAATAGAAGTGGCCCGCCTGCTCCCCTCCCTCCCCAACCCGACCCCCGCCCAAAAATAAATAAATAAATAAATCTTAAAAAAAAAAAAAAAAAAAGAAGATAACCTGGAGAAGGATGTGGCAACCCACTCCAACATTCTTGCCTGGAGGATTTCATGGGCAGAGGAGCCTGGTGGGCTACAGTCCAAAGAGTCGCAAAGAATTGGACACAACTAAAGCAAGTGAACACGCACAAGAAGGAATCCCTCCAAATCTAAAATTATCAAGACCATTTAAAATATGGATTTATACCCTACTTAAGTTAATGGACTTCTCCATTAATGATAAAAATTCTCCCTAGTTGGTTAGCATATAATGTCCTGAGATATAACTAGTAATAATATAAATTCCAGTGATTAGACAGACATTTAAAAAACTTCAGTTTTTCAGAGATACTAAAAATTATATGGAACAAATCCAGTTCTTGACAAAGTTCATGAAACCTACTGATAATTGCTTAGAAGCCTCTTTTGAGGTTTTTTAAATTTACAATTAAGGAACACAAGCCATGAACCATAGGCTTTTGTTCTTCTTACCACAGTAAGAAAAAAAAAAAAAATGGTTGAAATAATTATAAAACAAAAGACCAACAAATTCAAAAGAATTTCTTTATCAGCACATTTTTGAGGAAGTCACGTAGAAACATTGATGACTATATGATGAAACAATTAGAACAGACTGTTCATGCATTTGGATGAAAGTACAAATGTTTGTAACATGTCTTCATTTATGGTACTTGTTAGATTCTATTTCAGTAGCTACATTCCCTAAGAACTGCCTTTTTTTTTTTTTTTTTTGAGTGAGACATTTAAAAAATTGTACTAAAAGATCCTATCACTATCCTAGTAATAAATGCTTTCATAAATAAAAACAAGATTTTATCAGAAACCAATTGAGATGTAACCACTCAGTTCAGAAGAATGAAAGGTATTCTTGCAGAAAATAAAAAAAGATTTTAGGAAACATTGAGAGGATGTTCATCTCTGTGGTGTTCATCTCTTTGGGGAGACAAGGTAGTGAAGAAATTGAGGCTAGAAGTACCCATGATACTACTCAATGCCACTGATGTGATTAGTCTTAATGAAAACCTTTAAACAATAGAACTTTACAAGATGGTAAGGAGATGGGGAGTCTGTTGAGATTGAAAATCCATTTTCTTTTTCTGCCAGATATCACTTTCTTCTCTTCCCTTCTAAAGGCACGTTTCCCAAGAACACTGCCCAGGTCAATTCCCCTGTAATGAATCTGCTTCCTGGAAAACTCAACCTGCAGCGGTGCCAGGGATGGTCCAAGGAAACAGATGCTTGTGAGGGATTCTGAAGTTGCCACCCAGTCAGTCATCTAGCAAGGGATCCTCACCATCAGAAGGAGGAGGGCTGCTTTACATAATGGGACAGAGAAGAATGTGATGATATTGTGGATCTCCTGAGAGTGGCTCTTGTAATTCCCTTGCTCAAAAGATGAAAAATGGACAAACGTAACAGTCATATATCAGAAAAGTATGGTGATCAGGAGCTCAGAGACATCAGAAATGAAAGCTCTGTCATGCCAAGAGGTAAAGATCTACTCAGCAAAGACAGTGAAATAATTATAAAACCAAAAAAGACCAACAAATTTTTCTTCTTACCACAGTAAGAAAAAAAAAAAAAATGGTTGAAATAATTATAAAACAAAAGACCAACAAATTCAAAAGAATTTCTTTATCAGCACATTTTTGAGGAAGTCACGTAGAAACATTGATGACTATATGATGAAACAATTAGAACAGACTGTTCATGCATTTGGATGAAAGTACAAATGTTTGTAACATGTCTTCATTTATGGTACTTGTTAGATTCTATTTCAGTAGCTACATTCCCTAAGAACTGCCTTTTTTTTTTTTTTTTGAGTGAGACATTTAAAAAATTGTACTAAAAGATCCTATCACTATCCTAGTAATAAATGCTTTCATAAATAAAAACAAGATTTTATCAGAAACCAATTGAGATGTAACCACTCAGTTCAGAAGAATGAAAGGTATTCTTGCAGAAAATAAAAAAAGATTTTAGGAAACATTGAGAGGATGTTCATCTCTGTGGTGTTCATCTCTTTGGGGAGACAAGGTAGTGAAGAAATTGAGGCTAGAAGTACCCATGATACTACTCAATGCCACTGATGTGATTAGTCTTAATGAAAACCTTTAAACAATAGAACTTTACAAGATGGTAAGGAGATGGGGAGTCTGTTGAGATTGAAAATCCATTTTCTTTTTCTGCCAGATATCACTTTCTTCTCTTCCCTTCTAAAGGCACGTTTCCCAAGAACACTGCCCAGGTCAATTCCCCTGTAATGAATCTGCTTCCTGGAAAACTCAACCTGCAGCGGTGCCAGGGATGGTCCAAGGAAACAGATGCTTGTGAGGGATTCTGAAGTTGCCACCCAGTCAGTCATCTAGCAAGGGATCCTCACCATCAGAAGGAGGAGGGCTGCTTTACATAATGGGACAGAGAAGAATGTGATGATATTGTGGATCTCCTGAGAGTGGCTCTTGTAATTCCCTTGCTCAAAAGATGAAAAATGGACAAACGTAACAGTCATATATCAGAAAAGTATGGTGATCAGGAGCTCAGAGACATCAGAAATGAAAGCTCTGTCATGCCAAGAGGTAAAGCATCTACTCAGCAAAGACAGTGGCTTTGAAGCAATCTTCAAAGAATGAAGCAATCTAGAATGGATAGTAGATGATAGCTATTAGTTATAGTCCCGAGTGCTTGGGTGCCAACTGCTTACAGCCAGGGCTATAATTTATCCTGTGTGAATGCATGCTAAGTTGAGTCCGACCCTTTGCAACCTGCAGACTGTAGCCCACCAGGCCTGTGGGATTTCCCAGGCAAGAATACTGGAGTGGGTTGCCATACCCACCTCCAGGGAGATCCACTGAGCCACCTGAGAAGCTAATAATTTATCCTACTAACTGTTTAATCCATTCCCCCCCCAGGAAAAGCCAGTAGAATCTTGGAAGAACTCTTCCCAGAATTTATTTAAGTGGATCTGAGAAGTGCAAATGGTGGACAATAGTGGAAGCTCTGATGTGCCACTCTGTCCCCTTGAAGACTGAAGGACTTATTCCTGCAGGTACTGAGGGCTCCACTGGCTAACAGTCATCAGAAATTATCATAAAATGGAGAGTTCTGCCTTGCACAAAGTTCCCGTGCTTCTTTCCCCAGGGCAGCTCAGATCCAGTTGCTGATCAGTATATAATATAAACACCCAAATCCCTCACCTTATCTTAGGACATTAAAGGACATCACAGCTTCAGGGTCCCTAAAGGGTTGGCCTAACCTTTGCTGAGACTACACCACAGTGCAGTTTCTTTCCCTGAACAATACTGACTGCTTCCTTCTCTCCCTTTCCACAGTGTTGATCCTGAGAATGCCTTGTTTAAATAATATCTCATCATTTTTTTGACTGAGTACTGACCTTAAATTTGTGATTTTTACGTTTCCCAAGAACACTGCCCAGGTCAATTCCTGTAATGAATCTGCTTCCTGGAAAACTCAACCTGCAGCGGTGCCAGGGATGGTCCAAGGAAACAGATGCTTGTGAGGGATTCTGAAGTTGCCACCCAGTCAGTCATCTAGCAAGGGATCCTCACCATCAGAAGGAGGAGGGCTGCTTTACATAATGGGACAGAGAAGAATGTGATGATATTGTGGATCTCCTGAGAGTGGCTCTTGTAATTCCCTTGCTCAAAAGATGAAAAATGGACAAACGTAACAGTCATATATCAGAAAAGTATGGTGATCAGGAGCTCAGAGACATCAGAAATGAAAGCTCTGTCATGCCAAGAGGTAAAGCATCTACTCAGCAAAGACAGTGGCTTTGAAGCAATCTTCAAAGAATGAAGCAATCTAGAATGGATAGTAGATGATAGCTATTAGTTATAGTCCCGAGTGCTTGGGTGCCAACTGCTTACAGCCAGGGCTATAATTTATCCTGTGTGAATGCATGCTAAGTTGAGTCCGACCCTTTGCAACCTGCAGACTGTAGCCCACCAGGCCTGTGGGATTTCCCAGGCAAGAATACTGGAGTGGGTTGCCATACCCACCTCCAGGGAGATCCACTGAGCCACCTGAGAAGCTAATAATTTATCCTACTAACTGTTTAATCCATTCCCCCCCCAGGAAAAGCCAGTAGAATCTTGGAAGAACTCTTCCCAGAATTTATTTAAGTGGATCTGAGAAGTGCAAATGGTGGACAATAGTGGAAGCTCTGATGTGCCACTCTGTCCCCTTGAAGACTGAAGGACTTATTCCTGCAGGTACTGAGGGCTCCACTGGCTAACAGTCATCAGAAATTATCATAAAATGGAGAGTTCTGCCTTGCACAAAGTTCCCGTGCTTCTTTCCCCAGGGCAGCTCAGATCCAGTTGCTGATCAGTATATAATATAAACACCCAAATCCCTCACCTTATCTTAGGACATTAAAGGACATCACAGCTTCAGGGTCCCTAAAGGGTTGGCCTAACCTTTGCTGAGACTACACCACAGTGCAGTTTCTTTCCCTGAACAATACTGACTGCTTCCTTCTCTCCCTTTCCACAGTGTTGATCCTGAGAATGCCTTGTTTAAATAATATCTCATCATTTTTGACCTACTTTGATTTTTAAATGATGTAGTGACTGAGTACTGACCTTAAATGTTGGAGCAATTACCTGACTTTTGTTGACATCCAGATTTCTTTATCCTGTTTTGACCAAAATACACATAATTATTTTTCCTTTTTTAATTAAAAAAATTTGAACTTTAGCTTAACAAGTCAAAAGCATATCACATTTAGGTGTTCTGGTAAAAGTTACCTCTAAAAGGATGGCATTTTTAAGTGGACAAGAAGGACCAGCTAGTGAGTAGAAGGGGAAACAAGGGTGGTGGTGGAGAGGTGGGGGAATATCCAAGGGTTGTTCTTGCCATCCAGTGGTAGTGCTTTCAGACAAAGATGTCTCAAAGCCCATGGCTATCTCTGTTTTCCACTGCAAAGATCCAAATGCTATTCATTCAAGTTTGGGAACTAAACTGAAATGCTAACTTGCTATGAAATTTGTATTGTGGTTCCCTGATTTTAAAGTAATATGTTGTCTTCTTGTGGTCCTGAAAATCACAAGCTTCCATAGCAACCAGTTTACTGTGAGAGGGTACTCAATGAGAGGAGAATCTGGTCCATGAGAGCCCTGTCTTAATGATACCTCAAACCCCTGCTCTGTTCTCTCTGGGAAAGTGCAAGTCACTCTGTCGTGTCCAACTCTTTGGGACCCATGGACACGCTATAGAATTCTCCAGGCAAGAATACTGGAGTGGGTAGCTCTTCCCTTCTCCACAGGGTCTTCCCAAGTCAGGGATCGAACCTAGGTCTCCAACACTGGGCAGATTCCTTACCATCTGACCCACCAGGGTAAACAGTGAGCTCTGTTCTCCCTAGCTCACTTCATTTACACGTCGTTATAAAGTGAAGATCACTGATTTAATTTTTAGTCCCTACTGGACATTTCAAAGTCATCTATGTATCAGTGCTCTCATAGCTGTGACCTCCCACAATGACTGGTTTTTCTTTAGTATTTATTTGGCTGCATCGAGTCTTAGTTGTACCATGCAGGGTCTTTTGTTGCAACGCACAGGCTCTCCAGCTGTGGCATACAGGCTTAGCAATTGGGGCACTTGGGCTTAGTTGTTCTGTAGCATGTGGGATCTTAGTTCCCTGACCAGGGATTAGACTCACAGCCCCTGTATTGCAACACAGATTCTTAACCACTGGACCACCAGGGACATTCCTGACTGACTAATTTGAGCCCATGGAAATAAAAAAGGGAATTGGTCAAAACCCAATTCATTGATTTTTACCATCAAGAGCCTTTGCCTACTGGAGAAAAAAAAAGAAAATTGCTATCACCAGATTTAGAATAAAAGAAAAAAATTGGCCAGAGCACATCATGTAAGTTTTATATAAAGCAAACTTTCTGGCCTTGACGAACACCATCCAGTTTACACGAAGCTCATAAAAGTGCTAATGTTTCCTACTTTTAAAATTCACATATAATGTTCTCTGTGTGCTAATGATGTGGCCTGTTAACCAAAATTTGACCTTTCTGTGCTATAAATCCAAGCCCACACACTGGCTTGTCCAAAGTCATAATCACTGGCAGTGATGTCATTCCTTGACTCTAAAAACAAACACCACCCAGATTTGTTTCCTTTCTCTTGTAGGTCTGTGTCCATTGTAGAGGTGCCAATGGGTAGGGGCTGAGGAGACCAGAGGGCTTTGCTTGTACATACAGGCTTGAGCAACTGGCTTCAAGGGACCAGCCCAGACCAACAACAACAACAACAAAATTGCCCAAACCTCCTCTAGAGCATGCTGTGAAAATCTACTTGTATAATTCATAAGGGTGTAAAGACCAAAGCAAGCAGTTGGCATCCAATAAAAGGTCAGTATATATTATATTTACTGACAGATGACACATGCCAATTTCACAAGGAAATTTGGTAGAAGGAAATATGGGAGAAAAAATGGAAATAGTTTTCATCTCACTGGTTTTAAAAAAATTTTTAAGCAGTTCTGTAGCCTTAGTAATCTATATATAAGTAGGTGAAAATTGCTGATTTTTGAGTATGCAAGAATATTCTAGTAAAACTGAAAAAATATAAATTCACACAGTTAAAAAGAAATATGTCAGCGACATTTGGTACTGAGTAAGCTATAAAATAAAGCAAAACAAATTTACTGGTAAATGAAATCTCATATCCCAAATGGAATATTGTATAAAAAGATGTCATGTGGGATCTTAGTTCCTGACCAGGGATTAGACTCACAGCCCCTGTATTGCAACACAGATTCTTAACCACTGGACCACCAGGGACATTCCTGACTGACTAATTTGAGCCCATGGAAATAAAAAAGGGAATTGGTCAAAACCCAATTCATTGATTTTTACCATCAAGAGCCTTTGCCTACTGGAGAAAAAAAAAGAAAATTGCTATCACCAGATTTAGAATAAAAGAAAAAAATTGGCCAGAGCACATCATGTAAGTTTTATATAAAGCAAACTTTCTGGCCTTGACGAACACCATCCAGTTTACACGAAGCTCATAAAAGTGCTAATGTTTCCTACTTTTAAAATTCACATATAATGTTCTCTGTGTGCTAATGATGTGGCCTGTTAACCAAAATTTGACCTTTCTGTGCTATAAATCCAAGCCCACACACTGGCTTGTCCAAAGTCATAATCACTGGCAGTGATGTCATTCCTTGACTCTAAAAACAAACACCACCCAGATTTGTTTCCTTTCTCTTGTAGGTCTGTGTCCATTGTAGAGGTGCCAATGGGTAGGGGCTGAGGAGACCAGAGGGCTTTGCTTGTACATACAGGCTTGAGCAACTGGCTTCAAGGGACCAGCCCAGACCAACAACAACAACAACAAAATTGCCCAAACCTCCTCTAGAGCATGCTGTGAAAATCTACTTGTATAATTCATAAGGGTGTAAAGACCAAAGCAAGCAGTTGGCATCCAATAAAAGGTCAGTATATATTATATTTACTGACAGATGACACATGCCAATTTCACAAGGAAATTTGGTAGAAGGAAATATGGGAGAAAAAATGGAAATAGTTTTCATCTCACTGGTTTTAAAAAGATTTTTTAAGCAGTTCTGTAGCCTTAGTAATCTATATATAAGTAGGTGAAAATTGCTGATTTTTGAGTATGCAAGAATATTCTAGTAAAACTGAAAAAATATAAATTCACACAGTTAAAAAGAAATATGTCAGCGACATTTGGTACTGAGTAAGCTATAAAATAAAGCAAAACAAATTTACTGGTAAATGAAATCTCATATCCCAAATGGAATATTGTATAAATAGATGTCAGTATACTCTTACAACAAATACTGGAAACCAAAAATTAATAATGACATGAAATAAATTTGAATAAATTTTTACAGAAATGATTACAAATCAATTAGCAGAAACAGTACTTGAGAATAATTTCCTATACAGTAGCCAAAGGAGTCAGTAAGAATTTGGTGCAAAACACACAACAAGCAAACAAATGTGAAAGAATGCCCATTTCACACTCATACATACAGTAAAAGCAAGTAATTCACTGACCAGTGGTCCATCCAGATCCATAGCGGATTGGCTCCAAAACTCTGACAGATGCTCAAATGCTTTCTATAAGCTGACATAGGACCTTTGGCTCTCCATGCCTGTGGGTTCCATACTCCAAAGAATTCAACTTTGGATCTTAGGATACGGAACTTGTGTATATGGAGGGCTGACTGTATACAGTAAACAACAGAAGAAAAACAAATGGATTCTAGTGCAAATATTTGCCACTAACATTATAGCAATGTTTCTGTTGGTTCTTAGATGGACAGTATCTACTTTACTCTGATGCTACTGACTCTATGCTCTTTACTAGAAGATCTCGTTATTAGTACTGTCTTCCTGTTTTTGCTTGGCCCTTCCTTACTTCTTTTCTATATTGTTGGCTCTTTCATCTTTAATATGGGTACACGGGGGATGAGGTGGGTGGATACAAGTTTTCAGAGCAAACAAGGTAGCTCTTGTGCCTCCTAGGAGCTAAGATACAGGTTTTCCAATAAAAGGTCAGTATATATTATATTTACTGACAGTGACACATGCCAATTTCACAAGGAAATTTGGTAGAAGGAAATATGGGAGAAAAATGGAAATAGTTTTCATCTCACTGGTTTTAAAAGATTTTTAAGCAGTTCTGTAGCCTTAGTAATCTATATATAAGTAGGTGAAAATTGCTGATTTTTGAGTATGCAAGAATATTCTAGTAAAACTGAAAAAATATAAATTCACACAGTTAAAAAGAAATATGTCAGCGACATTTGGTACTGAGTAAGCTATAAAATAAAGCAAAACAAATTTACTGGTAAATGAAATCTCATATCCCAAATGGAATATTGTATAAATAGATGTCAGTATACTCTTACAACAAATACTGGAAACCAAAAATTAATAATGACATGAAATAAATTTGAATAAATTTTTACAGAAATGATTACAAATCAGTTAGCAGAAACAGTACTTGAGAATAATTTCCTATACAGTAGCCAAAGGAGTCAGTAAGAATTTGGTGCAAAACACACAACAAGCAAACAAATGTGAAAGAATGCCCATTTCACACTCATACATACAGTAAAAGCAAGTAATTCACTGACCAGTGGTCCATCCAGATCCATAGCGGATTGGCTCCAAAACTCTGACAGATGCTCAAATGCTTTCTATAAGCTGACATAGGACCTTTGGCTCTCCATGCCTGTGGGTTCCATACTCCAAAGAATTCAACTTTGGATCTTAGGATACGGAACTTGTGTATATGGAGGGCTGACTGTATACAGTAAACAACAGAAGAAAAACAAATGGATTCTAGTGCAAATATTTGCCACTAACATTATAGCAATGTTTCTGTTGGTTCTTAGATGGACAGTATCTACTTTACTCTGATGCTACTGACTCTATGCTCTTTACTAGAAGATCTCGTTATTAGTACTGTCTTCCTGTTTTTGCTTGGCCCTTCCTTACTTCTTTTCTATATTGTTGGCTCTTTCATCTTTAATATGGGTACACGGGGGATGAGGTGGGGTGGATACAAGTTTTCAGAGCAAACAAGGTAGCTCTTGTGCCTCCTAGGAGCTAAGATACAGTATGTGGCTGTTCTTTACCTCTGAACTGAAGACTTCCTAGACAAGTCCCACTGAAAATGCAACATGATCATGGTTTTAATTTTATACCAAGGTATGTACTTGGTGTTATATACTGTTGGAGAAGTCAAACTATAATTTCCAGTAATTGGCTAACTTAGTTGCTTGGTTAAAGGGAGAATAATAAAAGATTTCATTATCTCAATCAATCAATGAATGTTTTTTATAATCCTATATGACCTGGGTGTCTTGGATGACCCATTTAGTTTTCCTCCCAGAGGTCAGTTCAGGCACATTTCAGACTTAAAGGTTTGTTCTTGAGTTGTATTGGGTTTGGGCAACAAAACCAAAAGGAATATTTTCTTCAGCTGCAAAATGATCAATAAAGTCTCACATTTAGATTCCTATTAAGCCCCCTAGCAAATTAGGAATAGAAAGGAGCAATCACCAGATAAAAAGCATACCAAAAACAATTAAACATGTATCATATTAAATCGGGCGACAGTGAAAGGATTTTCTTTTAAATCAGGATGTCTGCTCTTCTCACTACTCTACAAAATTGTTCTAGAGGCCTTAACTCATTCAATAGACAAGAACCCTCTGTCCTTTTTCTCAATTTTTCAATAAGCCTAGTAGTAATAGTGCTTGTCACTCATCGTGTCTGACTCTTTGTGACTTTATGCACTGTAGCCCATCAGGCTCCATGGAATTCTCCAGGCAAGAATACTGGAGTGGGTTGCCATTCCCTTCTGCAAGGGATCTTCCCAACCCAGTGATTGAACCTGAGTCTCCCGCATTGCAGACAGATCCTTTACCATTTAGTCCACCAGGGAAGCCCCACAATAAGTGTAAAACTGCTCAAAAATAATATCTATTAAGTTTTTAACTTAAACAACAACAACAACGGTGAATGTGCTTCTAAAAAAAAAATAAGGTGGAGGGGATTGCCTACCAGAAATGAAGGCTTTAAGAAAAAGCTGTAATTATGAAAACAGAACAGAGGTAAACCAAAAGTTATGGAACTGAAAAGAGAAATCAGAAATAGAGCCGTGCATAGTGGGAACTTGCTCTGTGTCAGAACTGTCCCAGCAGACCAGTGGGGAAAATTATGACCATCAAATAAAACGATTGCTTCCATCCAGAGGAATATACCCTGAAACCAAACTTCCTAACGTCTTTCACATGATGGCAAAAAGCCTATTCACAGATATTTATTTGGCACACTGGGATAAGAGGGAATAAACTTGAGAGCTCTAAGTGGAACCTGATAGAAAAAAATTCAGTAAAATTTCTTTATATTATATGTATATTTATTTTAAGAAAGATAAAATATGAAGTAGCAGGTACAATATTAAGTCTAGAACAATTTTCCTAACCATTTCTAATAAAATGTTTTTTAAAGTTTTATTGAGAAACTTGAGCTTGTAGCTGTGCACTGTAATGTTTTATCTTTTAAATGATCCCCTTCAGTTCTTATCAACACTTTGATCTTTCAGACTTCACAGTTACCTTTAGTGAAAAATTTGCACAAATAGATGGCTAAAAAATGTTTAAAACTTCAAAAAAATCATTCAGAAACTTAAGACTTTTAAAATGTTAATGTATTTAAATTTACATTTAAATGTATTTACAATTACAACTTGTATTTAAAGAAGCTCTTCCATTCTCACACTGGCAAGTGCAAAGTTGAAATTTCTTGTCAGAAAGGTGGGTTTTTTTGGGTTTAGAATCTAATAGCTTTTCCTCATTCAATAAAAGTCTGTCCTTTCTCAATTTTTCAATAAGCCTAGTAGTAATAGTGCTTGTCACTCATCGTGTCTGACTCTTTGTGACTTTATGCACTGTAGCCCATCAGGCTCCATGGAATTCTCCAGGCAAGAATACTGGAGTGGGTTGCCATTCCCTTCTGCAAGGGATCTTCCCAACCCAGTGATTGAACCTGAGTCTCCCGCATTGCAGACAGATCCTTTACCATTTAGTCCACCAGGGAAGCCCCACAATAAGTGTAAAACTGCTCAAAAATAATATCTATTAAGTTTTTAACTTAAACAACAACAACAACGGTGAATGTGCTTCTAAAAAAAAAATAAGGTGGAGGGGATTGCCTACCAGAAATGAAGGCTTTAAGAAAAAGCTGTAATTATGAAAACAGAACAGAGGTAAACCAAAAGTTATGGAACTGAAAAGAGAAATCAGAAATAGAGCCGTGCATAGTGGGAACTTGCTCTGTGTCAGAACTGTCCCAGCAGACCAGTGGGGAAAATTATGACCATCAAATAAAACGATTGCTTCCATCCAGAGGAATATACCCTGAAACCAAACTTCCTAACGTCTTTCACATGATGGCAAAAAGCCTATTCACAGATATTTATTTGGCACACTGGGATAAGAGGGAATAAACTTGAGAGCTCTAAGTGGAACCTGATAGAAAAAAATTCAGTAAAATTTCTTTATATTATATGTATATTTATTTTAAGAAAGATAAAATATGAAGTAGCAGGTACAATATTAAGTCTAGAACAATTTTCCTAACCATTTCTAATAAAATGTTTTTTAAAGTTTTATTGAGAAACTTGAGCTTGTAGCTGTGCACTGTAATGTTTTATCTTTTAAATGATCCCCTTCAGTTCTTATCAACACTTTGATCTTTCAGACTTCACAGTTACCTTTAGTGAAAAATTTGCACAAATAGATGGCTAAAAAATGTTTAAAACTTCAAAAAAATCATTCAGAAACTTAAGACTTTTAAAATGTTAATGTATTTAAATTTACATTTAAATGTATTTACAATTACAACTTGTATTTAAAGAAGCTCTTCCATTCTCACACTGGCAAGTGCAAAGTTGAAATTTCTTGTCAGAAAGCTGGTGGGTTTAGAATCTAATCAATGCTTTTCCTGTCAAGTCTTCTAAATGGTGATGCTCTAACCTACAGAGTGGGCACGTGATGTTGGAGCACTTGTCACCTGCTCTTATGCATCTATGAAACATACAACACCCAGTTTTCCTGCGTTTTTTCCCGTGATTGGTTAAAGCATTCTAAACTAATAGGGAATCATGTATGTGGTCACACCTTACAAGATCAAGAACTCAGGTTGGGAAAGAGAAGAAATTTTGATAAAAGAAAATTAAAGAATTAGACAATATTTGACATGGTAGGGAACTCAGAGTTCACTTTACTGATGAAAAAAAAAAAAAAAACAGTTACAGGAAATATAGAGTCTTGTTTAAGTCTCAAAGCTGGCTGTGAATGAGCCAGAAATTAGAATCAGATAGGTAGTCTAAGATGCCAAGTTCAGAGCTCTAAGGAAGGACGTGTGAAGTCCTTGCTTGCTTTTTCTTCCCCTAGTGAAATTTAAAGTCAGTACAATTCTAATGATCTCATCTTCTGCCTAGGGCTTCTGCTCCATCCCACCCCACCCCCACAGCAGGCAGAATAAATTGGGTCCTCTTTGTTTCCACAACACTGAGTTCTAGCTTCTAGTGAATTACTTACCTTGTTGTAGCATAGTTAATTTGGCTCACATCTTCTGAGATAGCTGTGGGGTCATGCACTACAAGTTATTCATTTCTATCTTCCCAGGTTCAAGCACAATGACTGGTAAAATAAACATTTAGCACATGTTTATTGGAGAGATGAAATAATGACAATTCCCTTTGGCTTTTAAAATCGTAGCCAAGGCTAAGTTGTGCCCATCCAATTCTATTTGGATAAAATCTACACAAATCATTTCCCCCTTTTGAACTGCATTCCCTTTGCTCCCTGCCCACCTGTGGAATATGGAGGAGGCCTCCACTACACCCAGAGGATCCCACCTGGTAGGAACTTCTGGGTGTCAAAGGAAAGGAGCTGAAATGGACCTTGCTGGGCGTGTTTCCCAGGGTCCGCCCCTTGCAATTGCTCTTTGGACTTCTAAAGGGTGAGAGGAAAGGGCTGTTTTCTCTTCCAAAAGCGGGACATTCCACCTGGAGCTTGGAGCAATGGGACATCCTGTCCCATGTGTGCGACAGGAGGCCCTGGGATTTTTATAGCTTAGAATAATCTGTAGGGAACTATTAAAGCCACAAAGGAAGGAACCCGCGGGGATCACCCCTATGGAGAGGAAGAGGAGTTTGCTTACAAATAGCAGAAAAATGACTCACTATTTAAGGACATTTGAGTCTGGGAATGAGATGAAAGTTGAGATGCCTAAAGGCTGAAGGGGGATTTTTGAAAAATCTAAGGCAGTAGGAAAACTTTCTTACCCAGGCCTGTGAAGCCATTCATCACCTACTTCTCTACCCAGTGCTCCTTCCACTGGAGCCACACTGGCTTTATTGCCCGGAAAGTTCCCCAGACTCTCTAACACACGTTCTTTTCACTTCCTCTAAGACAGAGGAGCTCCTCGCCCAAGACAGCTACAACCTTCTCATGCCTTTACTTCTCTGAGGGCTTTGGTCAAATATAATCCCA
Organism: Tragulus kanchil; assembly: GCA_022376925.1. Taxonomy (NCBI): domain Eukaryota; kingdom Metazoa; phylum Chordata; class Mammalia; order Artiodactyla; family Tragulidae; genus Tragulus; species Tragulus kanchil. Next base: position 150,354,272 of record JAIOJX010000029.1, read on the forward strand.
GGAGATGCCTTCCTTGACTTTATGGGAAATAACCTCTCTTCATCACTCTCCATCCAACCTTAGAGAGTTTTCACTAACATGACGTTATACTAATATTACTGTCCCCTCACTAGAATAGAAGTTCCAAGAAAACAGAAATGTTGTTTAAGATCGCTGCTGAATTCGGGCACCTAGCGATACTCAATAAATCTTTATTGAGGGAATGAATGAAGGGATGAATGAATGGGATAAGATATATACACTTGAGCTTGACATTCTGCTTCAGCCTCTGTGACCTGGGACTCATTAATGCTAAGTAACCAGGAGTCTGACAGAAGACTTGCCCTAAGGGATTCTGCAGGACTTCCCAGGTGGCTCGGTGGTAAAGAATCTGCCTGCCAATGCAGGAGACATGGGTTTGATCCCTAGATTGAGAAAATCCATTGGAGGAGGAAATGGCAACCCACTCCAGCATCCTTGCCTAGGAAATCCATGGACAGAGGAGCCTGGTGGGCTACAGTCCATGGGGTCGTAAAGAGTTGGGCATGAATGTATGACTAAAAAACAACAGGGATTCTGCAGAAGAATCTCTTCTATACCTCTTTAAACGTTCTGCTGTAAACTGAGAAGCGTATGTCTTCTTCCTAAGCAAGAGTATGCAAGACTGTGGGAAACTGGGGCAGGAGGAAGGGCGTACAGGCTGGGAACTCAACTGATGCTCTGGGCAATATTCCTGTGGAAATCTGGGCCTTTCTTTAACCTCTCCAAGCCACAGATCCTCATTATCACATGGACATGGAGTAATAGTCTCATGAAATTAAGCAATAGGTTTTAGCTTAATTAGGAATCCGTCAGTAGCAGATTTAAAGTTTGGAAAAGGAGACTGAAAGGGATGGCACAGAAAGGGTGGGCTGATGCAGACGTGCTGGGAGTGAAAGTGCTTTGCTGGGAGCAGGGTCGATCAGATCAAATACGTAAAACACAACTGCTTCTATGCAGTAGCAGCAAGTAAACTGAAATTGAACTTAAGAAAACAATTCCATTTTAGCAGCATCAAAAAGAGTAAAATACTTAGGAATGATTTAACAAACAAATGGACAATTTACATTCTCAAAGCTATATAAAATCATTGAAAAAAATGAAAGAAATGGAAAGATGTCCCAGGTTCTTGGTTTGGAAGACTTAATATTGTTAAGATGGCATCACTCTCCAAATTGACCTACACATGCCCTGTCTGGGTCTCCAGATCCTGTTGAGGATGGGAGAGTAAATCCCCAGTTAAACTTGAGAGTACTGCAGGTCAGTGTGGCCAGTTTTTCTAAGAGAGAAGTCAAGAAAACCTTAAGCATAAAAGACCTTTTTAAAAGGGATGGATTTGAAACACAGTGAAGGCTGTCCTCAAAACCAGGGCTTTACTGTTACCTAACTAATAGATTTCCCCTTCCACCTCACCTAATTTTATCAGTTTTAGCCTTTAGAGCCCTTTTCTGCCCTACCCAAGGGTACATTGAACCTGGTGCCTTCTGGATGCCCCCTACTCCCATTTGACTGAGACAAATTCAAATATCACCAGGAGAACATTGTACCAAAAACAGAGTGGGTTGGGAGTTATAGGACCTGCATTAAAATTCCTATATATAAATTCTTGGCCAACTCAGCTTCATCAACCCTATTTTCCTCATTATAAGAAAGGATCATTCACTGGTGTACTGGTAAATGTTTAACAATCTGCTATCCATTTGCCAATTTCTGTGGTATAAATACTCTCACTGTGGCCAAATTACAGCCACCAGTGGGTTGGGAATAGACATACCTAATTAGTTCTCGTGATCTCATAACAGCCTGCTCCAGCAACACCTCTTGATACTCAGGTTACAGGGTTTTTATCATAATTAGATGTGAAATGTATGAAAAATAATTAGTGGCATGTTCTATCAGTAAATAAAATTCCTATTGGACAAGGTGCAGAAAAAAGGTATTTATTTTGGGCCCACTTGGAGGGGTGAAATTTAGTCTGGTTAACTGAGGAAAAGCTGGTAGAGAGGGTAAGAAAATTAGGAAAAAGAGAATGAAACTGAGCTCCTATCTCAGTACCTGTTTGTAGGTGGGCATCTTCCTGAAAGAAATCCTATGATCTCTGGAGCCTGGTGGGCACTGAACAAACAGATTATTTGTGGCAGTGGTTCTCAAATTTTATCATGCATCAGAATTTTCTGGAGGGCTTGTTAAAACAGATTGCTGGGCTGCAAGCCCAGATTTCTGATCCAGTAGGTCTGGGGCAGAGCTGAGAATTTGCATTTCTAACAAATTCCCAAGTGATGCCAATACCCATGATTGCGGCCCACACTTGGAGAACACCTAAGTTATTGGCAATGAGGCCAGAGGAGCTAGAGATGGAGCTTGCTCTGTCTTGGCAGGCATCTTTGGCTCTCTCTCTCCAGGGTTCAGGACTCCCTAATCCTCCTCTTGCCACTCTGTTGCTGTGCCAAAAATGATTACATGTGGCAGGAAGTGAAATGTGTGCAGTGATCTCTGAAGGTAAGACAAGATGATTTACGTGAGTTCATTTGTTGTTTTTCATGAACATTGATTGTAACTCTACTTTGAAGGGCAGTTGTAGCCACAGAGACAGTGTTTGCTTTGCCATAAACAGCGTTCTGCCCAGTGCTTCACTGGGAAACCACAGAGGGGGAGGAAACTGGGAGAGAATGGATCATCTCCAAGTGTGAGGGCCAGTGAATGCTCAGATTCTAGGGCTATAGCTAGTCCACAACTTGCCACATGTGGCTATTTAAATTTAATTAAAAGTAGATAAAATCTAAAACTCCGTTCCTCTACTTTTTAGGATCTCACTATCCACATGTGGCTAGTGGCTATCACACAGGACAGCTCAGATATAGAACCTTCCCATCATGGGAGAAAGTTCTACGGGCCAGCACTGGTCCAGAGAACTAACGAAGAGGAGGCGGAAAATGCTTTGAGAAGGAGGGTTAGGAATATTCCTCGAGAAATGAGTTTCTGCCCCATCAACCAGGCTGGGAGGACTCTGGAGGACATTAAACTACTCTGCAGATAATTTGCAGAAACTGCAGTGTTTTCAATTCAATGTCCAAAGGGGTCTGTGGGTGTCTCAGCCCTTGTCAAGCTAAGTCTTTTTGCAATTAGGGCTCAAAAATCATAACTGGCTGTTAGATTTGACTGACTTTCTAGTCAATGTGTTGTTTCTTTGTCCTTAAGCTCAATGCAACGGTATTTCTGGGAAGAAGGGTGTCCTAAGAAAAGCAAGTTGGGTGCCCTCAGATAGAAATGACCACCTATCCAGGAATTGCCAGTCCATCAGCTCTGTGTGGCTGGATGGAGGGGTAGGCCTTCTGGTCTATTCCCACTGAGTCACCAGGACACAGCAACACTGACAGAAGGACCTCTCTCCTGGTGGCCTACCTGTGTCTCAGGACCTCTTTCAGGATGGGAGAGTAAAGCCTCATGTACATTTGAGATTATATGGGTCAGTGTGGCTATGGGTCATTTTTATATGGGCTATTTTTTTCCAGCAAAGAGAGAATCCAAGACAAGATTAAACACTTTTAAATACTTTGTCTCTCAAATGACACTTAGCCAACATGTGTGGCAGAGGCCATTGTATTCCCCCAGCAATTCCCTTTTCTCCCACACTTTCTAACATGGAGTCTGCCTCCAAAATCCCATGCCTTCTTTTGTTAAAGTAACAGTGTTGTGTTAGTTTCAGGTGTAAGCAAAGTGATTCAGTTATATGTGTACATGTATCTTGTTTCAAATTCTTTTCCCATTTAAGAAAGTTTTCCCTTTTATTACAGAATATTGCTCAGAGTTCCTTGTGTTATAAACCATGTCTTTTTCTCTGGGGGGGTTAGATGAATTCTAAATTTGCATACAATTTTTCTAGTTTGACCCTCTGAGATTTTTTGTTGCTGATGCTCCATTGCAGCAATTTCCTCCAGAAAATTATTTCAGTTTCTGGGCAAGGAATAGGGTCTCCAGATCCTGGAGATGTGGACAATTTAAATGAAAGTGTATCCAAAGAAGGCCTCGGAATTGGAAGAAAGCACCTGGGAAGGGAAGACAGAAGAAGGAATCCAGACTAATTCTTTGCCAAAGTAAGAGAGTCATGTAAAAGAGTTGAGGTTTTACGGTATTTAGTGATATGGGCCAATGAATGACTTATTTGCATACCATGAATGCTGCTTTGTAACGCTTTTTCTAGATAACCTTATTTTGAGCCCTTCTGCACTCCTGCACAGGTGTCATTATCCCTATTTTATAGCAAAGGAACATTGTTCAAAGAGTAACAGTTCTAAGAGTCAGAATCCTACTGCACTCCAGCCAAATTAATTCAGAATTTCTGGTGATAGGGCCGTCAGTTTTTCAAGCTCCCCAAGGGATTCCAGTACACAGCCAAACCAAACCACCCACTTCTTTAAAACGGTGCTTCTGAAATTTTAATACACAGAGGAATCATCTGGGAAATCTTGTTTGAAGGCCCAAGACTCTGTATTTCTAAAGCTCTTTGGGAAAACATATCTGGTCTGGGGACCCCACTTGGAGAGTGCCTGACTTTAGAGTCATTTTGAGGGGGATAAATCCAAATTCTTGTGCAGTCTTCAGTGAATCTGTAAATATGGGTGTGGAGGGGAGAGCCCCTGGGGAGGAAGCAGCAGGGACAATCAGAGTCCTTGGATAAATTCTGCGTTTGCTCACAACAAGAAAGCATAGCACGTTCTAGTTATTCTTTTGTTGGTGGTGGTTTTAGTCACTCAGTCTGTCCAACTCTCTGCAAGAGTCTTCTATAAAAAAAAAAAAAAAAAATGGTCTTGGGACTTCCCTGTGGTTCAGTGGTTAAATAAGATGCCTTCCAATGCGGAGGACACAAGTTCGATTCCTGGTTGGGGAACTATGATCCCACATGGCTCGGGGCAACTAAACCCTCCTGCCTCAACAACAGAAAGAAAAGATTCTGCATGCTGCAACTAAGATTAATAAATGAATAAATATTAAAAAAATTTTTTTTTAATTGTCTTCATAAATGCCTTGGAAGATAACTGGTTCTCCTCTTATGATTGTTGTCCTGCACTCTCAAAAGCAGGTGAAAGCCGGTGATGAAATCGAAGGTAAGCGTTAGTTATATCCATTTCACCTGTAACCTGCCCTGACCAATCAAGGCTTTTTAATTGCTGCCACAGAAGACGTATATGTCCTCCAAGTTTCAAGTAGCCTCAACAGTAAGATGTTTGCCAGAGTTGCTCTCCAGAAACTTGCAGTCAGCTGTGTTTAGTTAACTGAACTGGTTAAAATAGGATAGGACCACTGATCCTTCAACTAGGCATGCACAGGTGTTCTTGTCGCTTAGTTACGCCTGCCCGCAGAGAATGATGATTACCATGATTACCGCACCTTTTCCCAATCACTGCTCCCTACGCTGGTCACGCTCCCTGGTCACGCTCCTCAAGCTCTCTGTGCTCTCTGCTGCTTTGTGCGTTATCTCAGAAACCGCAAGCCCCTGCCCCGTGACGGGCAGCTCTGAGATTTTTTCTTCAGTTTCCTCGCTTGACTGCCTTGCCAGTAAGCCTCCTCTTTGCTGCAGACCTCTGCCACTGGGTGTTTTGGCTTGCTGTGTGTCAGGCAAAACAAACCTGGGCTGGTGACAGTTTTGCTGAGGACAAGCCCAGGAAGGAAGTCCACAGGGACTTTTCATCCATGGCTCCTCGTCTCCTTGCCTGTAGTGGGAGACAATGGATGCATCCGAGCAGCTGCCTCCTCCATGAGTTCTGGAGCCGTCCCTGGCTTTCTCCAGTGAGGCGCTGGCGGCCTTCAGTGCTTAGTTTCGTCATGTGGCCGAGAAAAGCGTTCAGGATTCGCGTTTGGAAGACATCCTTTGGGTGAGTCACTTCATTAAAGAATTACGCCTGTTTCTAGAATGTCTTTGCAAATGTGACTAGTGCATTGGTGGCCGAATGGGGTGAAAAGTTTGTTTCTGTCTGGATTTGGTGCAACTCGAACACCCGTAAACCCTCCTGCCTCAACAACAGAAAGAAAAGATTCTGCATGCTGCAACTAAGATTAATAAATGAATAAATATTAAAAAAATTTTTTTTTAATTGTCTTCATAAATGCCTTGGAAGATAACTGGTTCTCCTCTTATGATTGTTGTCCTGCACTCTCAAAAGCAGGTGAAAGCCGGTGATGAAATCGAAGGTAAGCGTTAGTTATATCCATTTCACCTGTAACCTGCCCTGACCAATCAAGGCTTTTTAATTGCTGCCACAGAAGACGTATATGTCCTCCAAGTTTCAAGTAGCCTCAACAGTAAGATGTTTGCCAGAGTTGCTCTCCAGAAACTTGCAGTCAGCTGTGTTTAGTTAACTGAACTGGTTAAAATAGGATAGGACCACTGATCCTTCAACTAGGCATGCACAGGTGTTCTTGTCGCTTAGTTACGCCTGCCCGCAGAGAATGATGATTACCATGATTACCGCACCTTTTCCCAATCACTGCTCCCTACGCTGGTCACGCTCCCTGGTCACGCTCCTCAAGCTCTCTGTGCTCTCTGCTGCTTTGTGCGTTATCTCAGAAACCGCAAGCCCCTGCCCCGTGACGGGCAGCTCTGAGATTTTTTCTTCAGTTTCCTCGCTTGACTGCCTTGCCAGTAAGCCTCCTCTTTGCTGCAGACCTCTGCCACTGGGTGTTTTGGCTTGCTGTGTGTCAGGCAAAACAAACCTGGGCTGGTGACAGTTTTGCTGAGGACAAGCCCAGGAAGGAAGTCCACAGGGACTTTTCATCCATGGCTCCTCGTCTCCTTGCCTGTAGTGGGAGACAATGGATGCATCCGAGCAGCTGCCTCCTCCATGAGTTCTGGAGCCGTCCCTGGCTTTCTCCAGTGAGGCGCTGGCGGCCTTCAGTGCTTAGTTTCGTCATGTGGCCGAGAAAAGCGTTCAGGATTCGCGTTTGGAAGACATCCTTTGGGTGAGTCACTTCATTAAAGAATTACGCCTGTTTCTAGAATGTCTTTGCAAATGTGACTAGTGCATTGGTGGCCGAATGGGGTGAAAAGTTTGTTTCTGTCTGGATTTTGGCAGACAGCATGAAAGGTGACAGCTGCTGAGATGTTTATTACCTGGGTTAAAGGTCTGGGGCTCCGGTTTTTGGTTTCTCAGCTTGCTTTTTCCGTGTCGGAATTGTTGAGAACTGGCTATTGGGGAAATACACTTTTTGGCTGGGCTCCTCAGAAAGATTTTGGTGCTGTAATCTCCGGAAGCAAAGCCTCTTCTAGATGGGAGATGTTAATTCAGTTCCCTCTTGCAGCCCTCTCTGCCGCATTCTCCAAAACTGGAATATTCAATTATAAATTGGGGCAAAGAAAAAGATGGTACTTTTGGTAATATTGCATGGCCAAAAAAGCTTTTAGACTCCAGAGCAAAATGGTCTGAAAATGGGCTGTTAAATTATAATACAGTTTTGCAACTAATTTTGTAAATGGGGAGAAAAATGAGGTGAAAAACCTATGTACAGTCTTGTTTATGTTGTATCAAAATAAATGTGTGCCAAGAAAGTATGATCCAGTTAGAAGGAAAGGCAAACCTGATTCTCTTGATTTTAATGAAAAGAAGAATGACTTGTTAGTTCAGTTGAGCACTTGGAAGGCTCTTCCTCCCATCTTACCTGATGCTCCTGCCCCTCCTTTGCTATCCTGGCCTCCGGTTCAGGCTCAGCATCCCCACTCCCACCCGAGTCTCTGAAGAGGAAGAAATAAGAGTGGTCTTGCCTCTTAGACCTGCTAGGGCGCGACCCAAGCTCAGGTGGGCAATATCCATTAAGTCAAGCTCCCACTAGGGATGTGAAATGCTGAGGCTGGGCAGCTGATAAGACTGATTTGGGTCTACTCCCCTTTTTCAGCTTTGGGTTAATTTCATTGGAAGAATATTATGCGAACTTAGAGGTGACCCAAAGAAAATGGAAAATCTTCTTTCTTTGACTTTTTTTTTTTTTTTTTGCAACCCACAACACAACCTAGGCAACTGTTCAAAATGTATCAGAAATAATGTCTTCACCTCAGAAGTGTGTCAGCTGGTGCCAGATAAAGCCAGGACAGAGGCAGGTCGGCCTCACAAAGAAACCCCTGGCAACCCAGCATTGGTTGCTGCAAGAGTAGCTGTGTCGACAGCAGATCCTAATTAAGTACAGGTGGTAAAACAAACCGAATTAGAATCCTTCAGAATTTCTAGAAAAGGTCTTTAAATCCTGTAGGCAATACACAGATCTAGATCCTGAAGCCAAGAGAATTTATTTTTGTCTTTTCCATTATGGTTTAATACAGGATACTGAATATAGTTCCCTGTACTATATACTAGGACCTTGATGTTTATCCATTCTATACATAATAGTTTGTACCTGCTAGTCCCCAAATCCTAATCCAACCTTCCTGTGCCCCCTTCCTTGGCAGTTAGAGAATTTCAATATGGTTAATGACTTTATTGGTCAGAGAACCCCCAATCCATAGAAGAAATTGCAAAAGGTGGAGGGGTTTTAGGACTGCCTTTGTCTCTGTTAGCAACCACAGTTCTTGGCCTCCTTAATATAAATGGATAAGAGACCAGAGGAAAAAAAAATGAGGCACACTTTTATTAGGATTCCTGTTGCAGCACAAGGGAGCAAAAACAAGTCACAAGTTCCCTTACTTGCTCCTTGAGGAGAGGTGAACTGGTTCTTTATATGGGATGAGGGTGGGGGTATGTCTAGGGGTTAGGCCAGAGGGATGCTTCGGGTGGCTTGCCCTGCCTTTGGCGGTGGTGTGGACAGGGGACATAAGCTGTATCCTGCTTTTTCTCCTTGCTCTTCAGAGTAGCATTTTGGTTCTTTCTGTTTTTTATTTTTATTTTTAAAAATGTTTTGTTGCCTATAATTCGCTCTAATTGCACGCAGCTATTTTTAGTCCCTTATAGTTTCTTTGCATTTTGTTGCTAGAGGAGACACTAGTCCAGGTGTAAGCACAGCAGCAAAGGGTCCCAGGTTCCAGCCTGTCTCATCTTCATTTGTTGAAATTGAGATGATAGCAGCTGCCAGGTTCAGGAACAAAAGAGAATGAAATAGGCTACCCTGCTTGCAGTGGTCCTAACACAGGGGAAAAGTCAGACCCCATAAGGGATCCCCACAAGGGACTCAGTAAAAGGTGGGAGGCTTCAAGCCCCTAATGTCCACTAGAACAGGGTGCCTGATAGTAGGGCCCCACAATATGCATGTTGCAAACTGGAAGGATGCTGGAAAATAGACTGTCCCCTCCTAGATAAAGATTCTTGAAGGTGGACAACATTTGATTTTGCGATAAATCAAACCTTTTCCAGAATTTCTAGAAAAGGTCTTTAAATCCTGTAGGCAATACACAGATCTAGATCCTGAAGCCAAGAGAATTTATTTTTGTCTTTTCCATTATGGTTTAATACAGGATACTGAATATAGTTCCCTGTACTATATACTAGGACCTTGATGTTTATCCATTCTATACATAATAGTTTGTACCTGCTAGTCCCCAAATCCTAATCCAACCTTCCTGTGCCCCCTTCCTTGGCAGTTAGAGAATTTCAATATGGTTAATGACTTTATTGGTCAGAGAACCCCCAATCCATAGAAGAAATTGCAAAAGGTGGAGGGGTTTTAGGACTGCCTTTGTCTCTGTTAGCAACCACAGTTCTTGGCCTCCTTAATATAAATGGATAAGAGACCAGAGGAAAAAAAAATGAGGCACACTTTTATTAGGATTCCTGTTGCAGCACAAGGGAGCAAAAACAAGTCACAAGTTCCCTTACTTGCTCCTTGAGGAGAGGTGAACTGGTTCTTTATATGGGATGAGGGTGGGGGTATGTCTAGGGGTTAGGCCAGAGGGATGCTTCGGGTGGCTTGCCCTGCCTTTGGCGGTGGTGTGGACAGGGGACATAAGCTGTATCCTGCTTTTTCTCCTTGCTCTTCAGAGTAGCATTTTGGTTCTTTCTGTTTTTTATTTTTATTTTTAAAAATGTTTTGTTGCCTATAATTCGCTCTAATTGCACGCAGCTATTTTTAGTCCCTTATAGTTTCTTTGCATTTTGTTGCTAGAGGAGACACTAGTCCAGGTGTAAGCACAGCAGCAAAGGGTCCCAGGTTCCAGCCTGTCTCATCTTCATTTGTTGAAATTGAGATGATAGCAGCTGCCAGGTTCAGGAACAAAAGAGAATGAAATAGGCTACCCTGCTTGCAGTGGTCCTAACACAGGGAAGAGTCAGACCCCATAAGGGATCCCCACAAGGGACTCAGTAAAAGGTGGGAGGCTTCAAGCCCCTAATGTCCACTAGAACAGGGTGCCTGATAGTAGGGCCCCACAATATGCATGTTGCAAACTGGAAGGATGCTGGAAAATAGACTGTCCCCTCCTAGATAAAGATTCTTGAAGGTGGACAACAGATAGCGCATCAGTTCTTGTTGTTTAGTTGCTTAGTCGTGTCTGACTATCTTCGACCCCATGGATTGTTGCCCTCTAGGCTCCTCTGTCCATGAAATTTCCTAAGCAAAAAGACTGGAAATGGTTGCCATTTCCTTTCCAGGGGATCTTCCCAACACATAGAACTCTTGTCTCTTGTAGGTCTCCGGCATTGCAGGCAGATTCTTTACCACTGAGCCACTTGGGAAGCCCATCAGATGCCCACATAAATGAGAATGACAGTGACCAGGAATCACAGTGGGGCCCAGGGGTTGCTTTAAATCCCACTGAGTATATAAGTATCTCCCATATGGCACTCCAGGTGACGATAATAGTGGAAAAATAAACTTTTGGACTTTCCAAACCATTGAGGGGACCACTTACTTGGTTTTATCAGTAAACACTTGGGTTTCTACACTTATGTGACTGTTAGTAACTGGGGTATCCAGAGAAATCTTGGAAAAGAGTCATTTTTTCCAGCTGCTAGGCTATTAAAAGCGGGGGGACCCATCAGAAACCTAACTTTCTATACATGCCTGAATGCCCATCTCCTTTCTGGGATGAGATTTACTAACTAAATGCCAAGTTTGCATTTGCACCGGACAATGGACATTGAAGTACCACCAGAGGAGGTTTATGCCTTGTGGACTCTCTTGCTCCAGCCCCAAACAAAACAACCAGCAACCATTCTGGAAGAGGTACTACAGAAGGTGAGCCGAGAAGTGTGCGTAGGTGGCGCTCCAGGGAGAGCAAGGAGACTCAGTTTATACTGGTGAGCCTTCACTCTGGGGCAGACACTTAACAGAGTAGACACAGCATGGAGTTTAAGGCCTGCTAACTGACTTCCTGGAATATGTTTTAAAACCCCTCTGCTGGTCACCTTGCAATACGGTACTCCAACTTCACCAGTCCAGAAACCAGGCACACATGAATATTCGTTTCTGCAAAACTCAAGACCAAATAATCAAATTCTAGAAGGTTTCACCCCACAGTCCCTAACCCATACACTCTGCTTACTAGTCTGTTCAGGGGCTTCTGTTGGTTTATCATAGGGGATTTGAAGGAAATCCCCCACCCCTCTTTTTTTGGTATACCCTTTGGTTTTGAACCCCAGGAGTTGTTTGCTTTCGAATGGAAAGATCTAGATACAAAAGGTAAAAAGTACTGTGAGACAGTATGGCAGGGACTTAGAGTTGGAGGAATCCTGGCAAAAAGATTTGAGGGACACGTAATGAGGGAGCCCTGCTCCAGTCTGTGGGTGATACTCTGATTGCTAATAGGACAAAGGACATCTCAGATCAAATTACAGGTTTTTGTGTTTTGGGTTTTTTTTGTTGTTTAATTAGAGTATAATTGCTTCACAATGTTGTTAGTTTCTGTTATATAAGAACATGAATTGTATGTAGGTATACATATATCCCCTCCTGCCTGAGCCTCTCTCCCACAGCACGCCCACCCCCATCCCACCCCTCTAGGTCATCACAGAGCACCAAGCTGGGCTCTCTGTGCTACACAGCATCTTCCCACTAGCTGTCTTTTTTTTTTTTCTCAGAGTTTTAAATATATATATATTTAATTTTATGTTATCTTTCAGAATCCAGTGAGTACTTAGTGCTAGATTAAAAAAAATTTTTTTGCCCTTTTCCCCATCATGCGTTTTTTATTTATATTTATTTTCATCCATCTTTTTTGTTCTTTGCCCTGTGTGGGCCTCCCATTGCAGTGGCCTCTCTCACTGCAAAGCACCGGTTCTGGGTGCCTGTGCTCCAGAGAGCTGGCTCATAATTGGACACACCATTCAGCCACTCCACAGCACATGGGATCTTCCTGGGCCAGGGGTCAAACCGGTGCTCCTTGCACTGCAAGGCAGACTCTCTACCCACTGGGCCACCAGGGAAGCCCTAGCTATTACACATGGTGGTGTCTATATGTCAGTGCTGCTCTCTCAGCTCATCCCGCCCTCTCCCAAAGTACAGTTCTGACTTTGAGCGTTTTGGTTTAATGGGGCTAGAAGCTGCCAGAAAAGGTTGCACAGATTTTGCAGAACTCTAAAATACTGGGATTCTGAACTGATGGAAGAAATTTTGATGACTGAGGTATGGGAAAGTCATTCTGGCTTACACATAATTTAACTTGAATTTTATGATAAGTGAAACAGCCTGTTTATATCCTATCAAACATACACTGTACATCTGCATTTCTTATTTTTATTTAAATTTTAACTTTTAAAAGTTACAAAAAAATTTTACAGGAGTTGTTTGCTTTCGAATGGAAAGATCTAGATACAAAGGTAAAGTACTGTGAGACAGTATGGCAGGGACTTATAGTTGGAGGAATCCTGGCAAAAGATTTGAGGACACGTAATGAGGGAGCCCTGCTCCAGTCTGTGGGTGATACTCTGATTGCTAATAGGACAAAGGACATCTCAGATCAAATTACAGGTTTTTGTGTTTTGGGTTTTTTTTGTTGTTTAATTAGAGTATAATTGCTTCACAATGTTGTTAGTTTCTGTTATATAAGAACATGAATTGTATGTAGGTATACATATATCCCCTCCTGCCTGAGCCTCTCTCCCACAGCACGCCCACCCCCATCCCACCCCTCTAGGTCATCACAGAGCACCAAGCTGGGCTCTCTGTGCTACACAGCATCTTCCCACTAGCTGTCTTTTTTTTTTTTCTCAGAGTTTTAAATATATATATATTTAATTTTATGTTATCTTTCAGAATCCAGTGAGTACTTAGTGCTAGATTAAAAAAAATTTTTTTGCCCTTTTCCCCATCATGCGTTTTTTATTTATATTTATTTTCATCCATCTTTTTTGTTCTTTGCCCTGTGTGGGCCTCCCATTGCAGTGGCCTCTCTCACTGCAAAGCACCGGTTCTGGGTGCCTGTGCTCCAGAGAGCTGGCTCATAATTGGACACACCATTCAGCCACTCCACAGCACATGGGATCTTCCTGGGCCAGGGGTCAAACCGGTGCTCCTTGCACTGCAAGGCAGACTCTCTACCCACTGGGCCACCAGGGAAGCCCTAGCTATTACACATGGTGGTGTCTATATGTCAGTGCTGCTCTCTCAGCTCATCCCGCCCTCTCCCAAAGTACAGTTCTGACTTTGAGCGTTTTGGTTTAATGGGGCTAGAAGCTGCCAGAAAAGGTTGCACAGATTTTGCAGAACTCTAAAATACTGGGATTCTGAACTGATGGAAGAAATTTTGATGCACTGAGGTATGGGAAAGTCATTCTGGCTTACACATAATTTAACTTGAATTTTATGATAAGTGAAACAGCCTGTTTGTATCCTATCAAACATACACTGTACATCTGCATTTCTTATTTTTATTTAAATTTTAACTTTTTAAAAGTTACAGTTTTACAATATTTAAGTTTTAGGAGTACAATACAGTGATTCACAATTTTTAAAGGTTATACTCTATAGCAATTATAAAATATTGGCTACATTCCGTGTGTTGAACAATATATCCTTGTAGTTTATTTTAAAAACAGTAGTTGCTACCTCTTAGCCCTCCACTTTCCTCTCCTCTCTGGTAACTATGAGTTCTCTGTGAGTCTGCCACTTCTCTGTTATATTCATGTTTGTTGTTATTTTTAGATTCCACATCAAAATAATTTCATACAGTATTTCTGTCTCTGACTTATTTTACTTAGCGTAATACCTCCAAGTTCATCCACACTGCAGCAAATGCCATAATTTCTATTTTATGGCTGAGTCATATTCCACTGTGTGTGTGTATATATATATATATATGTGTGTGTGTATATAAGTACACCACACCTTTATACATTCATCTGTTGATGGACATAGATTGCTTCCAAAGCCTGGCATTATATATAATACTGCTATGAACACTGGATGCTTCTATCTTTTTGAATTAGTGTTTTGGGTTTTTTCTTTTTGATACATATCCATACCATTTTCCACAGTAGATACACCAATGTACATTTCCACCAACAGAGGATAAGGGTTCAACAACATTTATTATTTGCACTCTTCTTTCAAAAATTATTTTTATTTTACTTTTTGCTTTTACAGAGTATTTGTATTCTTTTTGATGACAGCTATTCTGACAGATATGAGGTGATAATCTTATTGTGCTTTTGAACTGCATTTCCCTGACGAATAGCAAATGTAGAGTATCTTTTCATGTGCCTGTTGGCAATCTGCATTTTCTCTTTGGAAAAATGCCTATTCATGTCTCCTGTCCATTTCTTTTTGAATACAATATACAGGTTGTATACAATACTGTTAATTTCAGGTATACAGTGAAGTGATTCAGTTACACTTATAAATGTATTTTATAGATTAATAACCATTATAGGTTATTATAAGATATAAATAATATTACAAGATATAAATGTAATAACCATTATAGGTTATTACAAGACAGGGAATATAGTTCCTTGTGTTATATATTAAATCCTTGTACATCTCTTTTATGTATATATAATGTATACATAATTATATATATACATAATCCCATGCTCCTAATTTATTCCTCCCCCTTCCCCTTTGGTAATCATAACATTTTGTATGAGTCTGTTTCTGTTTTTTAAGTACTGTAAGTTTATTTGTATGTTTCAGATTCTACATATAAGTGATGTTATATAATATTTATCTTTCTCTAACTTCACTTAGTATGATAACCTCTATGTCCATCCATGTTACTTCAAATGGCAATATTTCACTTTTCTGGCTAATAGTCCATTTTATTTGTGTGTATACGTAAAACATATGACATCTTTATACTCTGTTGATGGACACTTAGCTTATTTTCATGTCTTGGCTATTGTAAATAATGCCACTTTGAACATTGGGGTGCATGTATCTTTTTGTTTTTGCTGATAAATGCCCAGGAGTAGGTTTGTGGATCATATGGTAACTCTAAGATTCTTAGTGGTTTTTTTTTCTTAATACATCAGAAAAAGCATTGCAACCATTGTAGTCAACAAACTATTCTCCAGTGGTGTGGGAGGATGAAAAAAAGTACCAAAAGCACCCAACAGTACCCTCATCAGTGCCCCAAGTGGGTCACAAAGGTCATGAAGTTAAAATGGAATTCTCAACATCTTAAGAGAGAATTTTCTTGTTTACTCAGGTTCTAAATCTAAGCAATAGTTGACTCCTCAGCAGTAACCCCATTTGGACCTTGTCAGTCTCTGGTATAGAGGACATGGCTGCTTGGAATCCAAGGGGCTCCCGGGTGGCTCACAGGTAAAGAATCTGCCTGCCAATGCAGGGGACATGGGTCTGATCCAGCTGGGAAGATTTCCTGGAGGAGGAAATGGCAACCCACTCCACTATTCTTGCCTAAAAAACCCCATGAACAGAGAAGAGCCTGGCAAACTGTAGTCCATGGGGTCACAAAAAATTGGACAGGACTAAGTGACTGAGCATAAGCAGCATTCATTAAGCACAATGTATAGATTATTAAAACATGGAAGTTGCCAACCCATACAAAAAATGACTATACAGCAGTGTGATAAGTGTCATAGCATGGAAGGGGACAGGTAAGGGAGAAGAAGCAAAGGAATGTATATAATAGCTTCGACTGAAAATAGCTGGAAAAAGCCTTAGAGATACAGTATCATTGGAGCTGAGTCCTAAAGGGTAAGTAAATATTTAGTTGGCTGCAAAGAAGGGAAAAGCATTTTAGGCAGAAGTAACAAGGTCTAAAAAATGTATTGAGGGAAAAAACACACACCACATTGAGGAAGAAACTGGAATATATGCAGTTTATCATGATGCTCTAAAAGGGGTGAGGTGAGGGTGGGCAGTTTATGATTTAAATATTTATACTTAGGAAAGCACAAAGATATTTTCATAGTAAAACTCATTAAGAAGCTAAGTTAAGGACTTCTCTGGTGGTCCAGTGGTTAAAGAGCCCACCTTGCAGTGCAAGGGGCAGTCGTTCGATCTCTGGCTCGGGAAGATCCCACTTACTGAGGAGCGGTTGGACCAGTGTGTCCCATTAGAGCCAGCGCTCTGGAGCGCACGCACCCAGAGATGGTGCTCTGCAATGAGAGAGGCCACTGCAATGGGAGGCCCACGCATGCCAAAGAATAAAGATAGATGAAAATAAATAAAATTAAAAAAACAATAAAAGAGGGCAAAATTAAAAAAAAAAAAAAAAGCTAAATTAAATAAAACTCTTAGCTGTGTAAGGATAAACAAGGAGACAAAGGCAGAGATAAAGCGTTTTGGCACAAGGACAAATCTCTCCCTATCAGAATGTTTATCAAGAAGTACCACCTAGTTTATTAAGAAGCATCATCCAGAAGTGTACAAATAATAAATGCTGGAGCAGGTGTGGAGAAAAGAGAGCCCTCCTCCACTGTAGGTGGGAATGTGAGTTGGTGGAGCCATTATGGACAACAGTATGGCAGCTCCTCAAAAAAAAACTCAGCCCGTGGGGCTGCTTATACATAAATACTGCAATCAGTGATTGGCTGCATCTGCAGATATGGAGGAATCACGGCTTTGGAGGGCCAACTATAAGTTATACTTGGATTTTTGACTGCCTTGATGGTTCAGTGGTCAACTGCACTGTTCTGTGATGTTATAACCATGGCTTCTAGCACATGAAGTGATAGGCTGACTCCCAAACCTGCCACTCGAATCCCAGCTTCTCTCCTGCTCTCTAAACCATCTTCCTAACTACCTATGTAATATCTTCACTTATGTATCCCATAGTAATTTTAAGTTCAATATGGTCATCAGCTAATTCTCATCTGAAATCTTTTCCAGTGCACATTTTCTCTTTTTCAGATCTTCTATAAAGCAGCGCAACACAGAACATTGTAACTTAGTTTCTCTGAACTGCCTTGTCAGCCTCATCACTACAATTCATCCTGTGTGATCATCTTCTAGTCCAGCGTTCCTCAGGGTCCTTTTTAAACTCTAAATACAGTTGATTTACCACGTTGTTTTAGTTTCAGGTGTACAGCAAAGTGATTCAGTTATACATATGTATTTTTCAGAATCTTTTCTCTAGTTGCAGTGCAAGGGGCAGTCGTTCGATCTCTGGCTCGGGAAGATCCCACTTACTGAGGAGCGGTTGGACCAGTGTGTCCCATTAGAGCCAGCGCTCTGGAGCGCACGCACCCAGAGATGGTGCTCTGCAATGAGAGAGGCCACTGCAATGGGAGGCCCACGCATGCCAAAGAATAAAGATAGATGAAAATAAATAAAATTAAAAAAACAATAAAAGAGGGCAAAATTAAAAAAAAAAAAAAAAGCTAAATTAAATAAAACTCTTAGCTGTGTAAGGATAAACAAGGAGACAAAGGCAGAGATAAAGCGTTTTGGCACAAGGACAAATCTCTCCCTATCAGAATGTTTATCAAGAAGTACCACCTAGTTTATTAAGAAGCATCATCCAGAAGTGTACAAATAATAAATGCTGGAGCAGGTGTGGAGAAAAGAGAGCCCTCCTCCACTGTAGGTGGGAATGTGAGTTGGTGGAGCCATTATGGACAACAGTATGGCAGCTCCTCAAAAAAAAACTCAGCCCGTGGGGCTGCTTATACATAAATACTGCAATCAGTGATTGGCTGCATCTGCAGATATGGAGGAATCACGGCTTTGGAGGGCCAACTATAAGTTATACTTGGATTTTTGACTGCCTTGATGGTTCAGTGGTCAACTGCACTGTTCTGTGATGTTATAACCATGGCTTCTAGCACATGAAGTGATAGGCTGACTCCCAAACCTGCCACTCGAATCCCAGCTTCTCTCCTGCTCTCTAAACCATCTTCCTAACTACCTATGTAATATCTTCACTTATGTATCCCATAGTAATTTTAAGTTCAATATGGTCATCAGCTAATTCTCATCTGAAATCTTTTCCAGTGCACATTTTCTCTTTTTCAGATCTTCTATAAAGCAGCGCAACACAGAACATTGTAACTTAGTTTCTCTGAACTGCCTTGTCAGCCTCATCACTACAATTCATCCTGTGTGATCATCTTCTAGTCCAGCGTTCCTCAGGGTCCTTTTTTTTAAACTCTAAATACAGTTGATTTACCACGTTGTTTTAGTTTCAGGTGTACAGCAAAGTGATTCAGTTATACATATGTATTTTTCAGAATCTTTTCTCTAGTAGGCTATTACAAAATGTTGAGCATAATTCCTTTATGGTATATAGTAGGTCCTTGTTGGTTATCTATTTTACATATAGTAGTGTATGTATATAAGGGCTTCCTCAGTGGTTCAGTGGTAAGGAATCTGCTAGTGATTCAGGAGGCCCAGATTGAATCCTCGGGTTAGGAAGATACCATGGAGAAGGGCAGGAAAAACCATTCAAGTATTCTTGCCTGGAGAATCCCATGGACAGATGAACCTGACAGGCTATAGTCCCATAGGGTTGCAAAGAGTCAGACAGGACTGAAGCAACTGAGCACACACAATGTATATATATTAATTCCCAAACCCTAATTTATCCCTCTTCCACCTTTCCCCTTTGGTAATCATTAATTTGTTTACCATGTCTGTGGGTCTGTTTGTTTTGTCTATAAGTCTATTTGTATCATTTTTTTAGATTCCACTTATAATCAACTGTTGTTATTGTTCAGTTGCTCAGTCATCTCTTTGCTACCCCATGGCGGCAGCAGGCCAGGCTTCCATGTCCTTCACTATCTCCGAGAGTTTGCTTAAATTCATGTCCACTGAGTCAATGATGATGCCCTACAACCATCTCATTCTCTTCACCCACTTCTCCTTCTGCCTTCTATTTCTCCTAGCATCAGGGTCTTTTCCAATTAGTTGGCTCTTCACATCAGGTGGCCCAAGTATTGGAGCTTCAGCATTAGTCCATCCAAAGAATATTCAGGGTTGATTACTTTTAAGATTGACTGGTTTAATCTGATTGGTGTCCAAGGGACTCTCAAGAGTCTCCTCCAGCATCACAGTTCAAAAGCATCAATTTTTCAATGCTCAGCCTATAAGTCCAACTGTCACATCCCTACATGACCTCTGGAAAAACTATAGATTTGACTATGTTGGACCTTTGCCAACAAAGTGATGTCTCTGCTTTTTAATACAATGTCTAGGTTTGTCATAGCTTTTCTTCCAAAAAGGAAGTGACTTTTAATTTCATGGCTGTAGTCACCATCCACAGTGATTTTGGAGCCCAAGAAGTCTGTCAGTCTTTCCATTTTTCACCATCTATTTGCTATGAAGTGATAGGAGTGGATGCCATGACTTTGAATGTTAAGTTTTAAGCCAGTTTTTCACTCTCTTCTTTCACTTTCATTAAGAGGCTCCTTAGTTCCTCATCACGTTCTGCCAATAGGGTGATGTCATTTGCATATCTGAGGTTATTGATACTTCTTCTGGCAATCTTGATTTTAGCTTGTGAATCATCTAGCCTGTTATATTGCATAATATACACTACATATAAGTTAAATAAGCAGGGTGATGAAATACAGCCTTGATGTACTCCTTTCCCAATTTGGAACCAGTCCATTGTTCTATGTCTGGTTCCAACTGTTGCTTTTTGTCTTGCATATAGGTTTCTTAGGAGGAGGTATGGTGGTCTGGTCTTCCCATCTCTTTCAGAATTTCCCACAGTTTGTTGTGATCCATGTATTTAAAGGCTTTAGCATAGTCAACGAGGCAGAAGTAGATGTTTTTCTGGAATTCCCTTGCTTTTTCTATGATCTAAGAGATGTTGGTGATTTGACTTCTGGTTCCTCCACCTTTTCTAAATCCAGCTTGTATATCTGGAAGTTCTCAGTTCACAGACTATTGAAGCCTAGCTTGCAAAATTGTGAGTATTACCTTTCTAGCATGTAAAATGAGTTCAATGGTTCATTACTTTGAACATTCTTTGGCATTGCCCTTTTTGGTAATGGAATGAAAACTGATCTTTTCTGATCCTGTGGCCACTGCTGAGTTTTCCAAATTTGTCAGCATATTGACTGTGGCACTTTCAACAGCAGCATCTTTTAGGATTTGAAATAGCTCAGCTGAAAACCCACCACCTTGAGTTTTGTTCACAGTAATCTTCCTAATGCCCACTTCACTTCATACTCCAGGATGTCTGGCTCTAGGTGAGTGATCACGCCATCATGGTTATCTGCGTCATTAAAACTTTTTTTGTACAGTTCTTTTAGTGTCGAATCTTTAGGGTTTTCTCCATAGAATATCTTGTCACCTGCCTGTAATGACAATTTTGCTTTCTCTCTTCTGATTTTGGATATCTGTTCTTGGTTTTGTTTGATTGTTGTGGCTAGAAATTCCAGTACTACGTTCAATAGAATGTTGAGAGTGTGGGCCTCCTAGTCTTACTTCAGATTTTAGCATGAGTCATTTAACTTTTCACCTTTGAGTATTATGTTGGCTAAGAGTTTGTCATAAATAGTTTTTATTGACATGTCTCTATACCCACTTTCATGAGAGTTTTATCATGAATGGATGTCCAATTCTATCATATGCTTTTTCTGCATCTGTTAATGAACATATGCTTATTGAATCCACCTTGATCACTGTATATAATTTTTTACACACATTGTTGAATTTTGTTTGTTAGTATTTTTTTGAGGATTTTTGCATCTATATCCATTGACTATATGGGCCTGTAATAATAATCTTTGTTGGGTGGGGGCAGTATTTTTGTCTGGTTCTGGTATCAGGTGATGCCTTTTCAATTCTTTGAAAGAGTTCAATCCTTTGAAAAGAGTTCAGAAAGGATAGCTATAAGTTCTTTGTATGTTTCATAGAATTCTCCAGTGAAGCCATCTTTTTTTTTTTAATAACTATTTTTATTTTACTTTTACAGAGTTTTTTTGTCCACAGACATGTATAATCCAAGATTAGTCATATGTATATCCCTGGCCCCCTCCCTCCTCCAGCCCCCTCTCAGTCCCCTCAATCTCACCCCTCCAGTCACACCTTCACCCCACCCCTGGAGGATCCCCTATTCCCACAGCACAATGACAATAGCTATCTTTTTCACATATGATCGTATAGGTTTCCATGTTACTCCCTCTACACCTCCCACCCACTGTTCATTCCCCACAATGTCCATACGTCTGTTCTCTATGTCTGTTTTTCCATTCTTCACTGTGTGTTATCATTACCATCTTACGAGATTCCATATATATGTGCTAGTACACTGTACTTGTCTTTCTCTTTTTGACTTACTCCCAGTGAAGCCATCTTGTCCTGGACTTTTGTTTGCAGGAAATATTTTTTAATTACCAACTATATTTCAGATCTAGTGATCAGTTCGTTCAAATTATCTTTCTTCTTGATTCAGTTATGGCAGTCTATATGTTTCTAGAAACTTGTCCATTTCTTCCAGGTTATCCATTTTGTTGGTATATAACTGTTCATAGTATATTCTCTGTTACTGCAATATCGGTTATTTCTCTTTCATTGCTTATTTCTATATTTAGTTTCTCTCACTTTTCTTCTTGATGAGACTGACTAGAGGTTTGTTGGGTTTTGCTTGATTTTGAAAATTTAATATCCTCTTTGAGCTATTGGTTTTTTAGTAGAATGTTTAACCTTCATGTTACTGATGTTTTGTTTCTCTTTATGTGGTTAATTTCTAGTTTCATGCTATTGTGGTCAAAAAGATTTTTATTCAGGCTCATTCTGTGTCTGAGTTTGTGGTCTATTCTAGGGAAAGTTCCATGTGCACTTAAAAGAATGTGTGTTCTGATTTTTTTTTTTTTTTTTGGATACAGTATCCTATAGATACCAATTAAGTCTGTCATTTAGATCTCTTCTGCATTACTGGGTTTTTTGTGTCTGGAAGATCTGCCCATTGATATCAGGGAGGTGTTAAATTCTCATATCATTGTATTCCTATCAATTGTTTTCTGCCTTTTATCCCTGTTATCCCTGCTATATATTTTTATATATTTAGGTGCTCCTGGTTTTCAAAATTGGAACACCATTGATTTACAGTGTTGTTAATTTCTGCTGATTAAGTTATACATATATACACATTATTCTTAATATTCTTTTCCATGGTTTATCATAGGATACTGAATATAGTTCACTTTGCTATACAGTAGGAACTTGTTATCTCTTCCATACATAATAGCTTATATATGTTAACCTCAGCCTCCCACTGCATCCCTACTCCAGCTCCCTTCCTCTTGGTAACCACAAGTCTGTTCTCTATGACCTTAAGTCTATTTGTTTTGTAGATAAGTTCATTGTGTCATATTTTAGATTTCACAATATAAGTAATATATGGTTTTTGTCTTTCTATTTCTGACTGAGTATGACAATCTCTGGTTGTATCCATGTTGCTGAAAATGGTATTATTTCATTCTTTTTTATGACTAAGTAGTATTCGAGTGCATATATGTGCCACATTATCTTTCTTCTTGATTCAGTTATGGCAGTCTATATGTTTCTAGAAACTTGTCCATTTCTTCCAGGTTATCCATTTTGTTGGTATATAACTGTTCATAGTATATTCTCTGTTACTGCAATATCGGTTATTTCTCTTTCATTGCTTATTTCTATATTTAGTTTCTCTCACTTTTCTTCTTGATGAGACTGACTAGAGGTTTGTTGGGTTTTGCTTGATTTTGAAAATTTAATATCCTCTTTGAGCTATTGGTTTTTTAGTAGAATGTTTAACCTTCATGTTACTGATGTTTTGTTTCTCTTTATGTGGTTAATTTCTAGTTTCATGCTATTGTGGTCAAAAAGATTTTTATTCAGGCTCATTCTGTGTCTGAGTTTGTGGTCTATTCTAGGGAAAGTTCCATGTGCACTTAAAAGAATGTGTGTTCTGATTTTTTTTTTTTTTTTTGGATACAGTATCCTATAGATACCAATTAAGTCTGTCATTTAGATCTCTTCTGCATTACTGGGTTTTTTGTGTCTGGAAGATCTGCCCATTGATATCAGGGAGGTGTTAAATTCTCATATCATTGTATTCCTATCAATTGTTTTCTGCCTTTTATCCCTGTTATCCCTGCTATATATTTTTATATATTTAGGTGCTCCTGGTTTTCAAAATTGGAACACCATTGATTTACAGTGTTGTTAATTTCTGCTGATTAAGTTATACATATATACACATTATTCTTAATATTCTTTTCCATGGTTTATCATAGGATACTGAATATAGTTCACTTTGCTATACAGTAGGAACTTGTTATCTCTTCCATACATAATAGCTTATATATGTTAACCTCAGCCTCCCACTGCATCCCTACTCCAGCTCCCTTCCTCTTGGTAACCACAAGTCTGTTCTCTATGACCTTAAGTCTATTTGTTTTGTAGATAAGTTCATTGTGTCATATTTTAGATTTCACAATATAAGTAATATATGGTTTTTGTCTTTCTATTTCTGACTGAGTATGACAATCTCTGGTTGTATCCATGTTGCTGAAAATGGTATTATTTCATTCTTTTTTATGACTAAGTAGTATTCGAGTGCATATATGTGCCACATTTCTTTACCTGCTCATCTGTCAATGGACATTTAGGTTGTTTCCATTTTTTGGCTGTTGTGAATAGTGCTGCTATGAGCATAGGGATGCATGTATCTTTTGGGATTGGAGTCTTGGCTAGATATATACCCAGGAGTGGGATTGCTAGATCATATGGTAATTCTGTTTTTAGTTTTCTGAGTAGCCTTCATATTATTTTCCACAGTGGCTGTACCAACTTATATTTTCCATTAACAGTGTAGGAGGGTTCCCATTCTTTCCCAGTCTCCCCAGTATTTTCATTTGTAGGGTTTTTTTTTTATTATTTTTCTAAATTATGGCTTTTCTGACTGTTGTGAGGTGGTACCTTATTGTAGTTTTATGATTTGTGTTTCTTTAATAATTAGCAATGTTGAGCATCTTTCATGTGCCCATTGTATTTCCTTTTTGGATAAATGCCTATTTAGGGCTCTTTTCATTTTTCAATTGGGCTGTTTTTGTTTTTTTTGGATATTGAGCTGTTTGTACATTTTGGGGATTAGTCCCTTGTCAGTTGCATCACTTGCAAATATTTTCTCCCATTCTGTAGGTTGTGGTTTCCTTTGCTATACAAAAGTTAAATTTAATTAGGTACCATTTTTTAAAAAAAGTATTATTTTGGGTTGCACTGGGTTTTCATTGCTATTCTTGGGCTTTGTCTTGTTGAGAGTTGGGGCTATTCTAGTTGCAGTGCACACGCTTCTCACTGTAGTGACTTCTCTTGTTGCAGAGCACAGGCTTCAGGCGCAAAGCCTTCAGTAGTTGCAGCATGTGGGCTCTGTAGTTGTGGCTCATGGCTTCTGTAGTTGAGGCTTCCAGATTGTAGAGTGTTTGCTCAGTAGTTGTGGCTCATGGATTTAGGTGCTCTACAGCATGTGGAATCTTTCTGGATTAGGAATAGAACCCATGTCTCCTACATTGGCAGGCAGATTCTTATCCACTGTTTTACCAAGGAACTCTGTCGCGGGCGCCGCGTCGGAGCTTACTCTGATTACTATTTTCATTAGCTCTCACTAAAAGAAACTATATTGAATAGCTCAGAGACATTTTTGCAAACATGGCGTGGTTCCCTCAGGGTGTGAGCCTCGGACCTCGACAATAAAGTGTCGTGGTCTCAAGTATTGTTAAACCAAGAGTGGGTTTATTAATCATTAAATAAAGGCAAGCACAAATAATCAGAAATAATCAGAACTCAATCAAATGCGAAGAGAAATCTTACCCCAGAGCTGGAGAGCTTCTACCTCACCTCAGATGCAGCTTAGTTCTGTGAGTGAGCTTTCGTACAATCTACTTGTCCCCTTTATAGGAAAAACCTCAGACACAGCTGCATATACTTTTACTTCTGCTGCTTCTTACAACCCTAAGAGATCAAAGGAAAAACACTGCTCCTGGCTTCTATGTGAGCTTACAATCATGAGCTAGACCAGAGCAGGTTACTCAGGTCAAGAATTAAGCTAACTTGTTCTTAGGAAAGTAAGCAGATAAGGTTGGAATGCTGCCATTAGGGCTTTTCTTATTTACTAGCAGCTTGCAACCTTTGCTTGCAGGTAGAACTCTGCCGAGGCGGCTGGTGGTGAGTTACAAATTCCTCATTGCTGAAGGACGAGCTTTGGCTCACCTGGCTGTAATTTCTCTTAGAGACAAACTTCTTCCCTTTAGGGTTAGTATATACACACCCTTTAGGTATCATCATATTCACCCACTCTTCAGCCCCATCTGAGTTATCATCACTTTCTAGAGGGCGGATTCTAGGTCTCAAGAGCTTATCTGGGGTTTGAGGATCGTCTGAGTCACTGTCTTCATCACTAATTTCTCTATACCCTAAGGCCCAGTATATTCTTAAGAATTCTCCAGAGTCTGCCCAAGACAACTCCATATTTGTTTGTTTTTGTTTCTATTGCCTTTAGAGAATGACCTAAGAAAATATGGGTCAGAGTATCTTTTGTACGTGTTCTCTTCAAGTTCTTATGGTGTCATATCTTATGTTTATATATTTAAGTAATTTTGAGTTTGTTTTTGGGTACGTGTTCTAACTTCATTGATTAACATGTGGCTGTCCAATTTTTCCCAACACCACTTGCTGAAGAGGATCTTTTTCCCATTGTATATTCTTGCATCATTTTTCAAAGATTAATTGACTGTTGGGGCTTTCCTGGTGGTCCAGTGGGTAAGGACACCACCTTACGGGCACCGCAAGGGGCACCAGTTGGATCCCTGGCCTGGGAAGATCCCATGTGCCGTGGAGCAGCTAGACCAATGTGCCCAACTACCGAGCCAGATCTCTGGAGCACATGTGCCTGGAGCCTGTGCTCTGCGACAGCAGAGGCCACTGCGATGAGAGGCCCACACAGGCCAAAGAACAAAGAAGGATGAGAATAAATAAATGAAAGACCAATAGAAGTGGCCAAAAAAAAAAAAAAAATCACAAAAGATTAATTGACTGTGGGTTATATCTTGGCTTTCCATTCTGTTACACTGAACCATATGCCTGTTTTTATGCCAATACCATGCTGTTTTGATTACTGTAGCTTTGTAGTATTACTTGAAGTCTGGAGGGTTATGCCTGCTGCTGCTTTTTTTCTTCAGGATTGCTGTGGCATTTCTGGGTCTTTCATGGTTCCAAACTTTAAGATTATTCTAGTTCAGTGAAAAATTTCATGGGAAATTTAATAAGGATAGAATTAAATCTGTAGATTACTTTGAGTAGTATGGCCATTTTCATTGTATTAATTCTTCCAACAGAATAGCATGGGATATCTTCCCATTTATTTGAATCATCAGTTTCCTTTATTGATGTTTTATACTTGTCAGCATATAAGTCTTTCACCTCCTTGATCAGATTTATTCCTAAGCATTTTTTGGGGTGGGATTTTGAAAGATACCACTTTTTCACTTTCCTTTTCTGATATTTTTAGTAAAGAAATACAACCAATTTCTATATGTTAATCTGTTGCGAAGTCCAAGCTCATTCTGATCTCTGCACAACAGACCAATGAATTGGAGATGAGATGTTGAGGCAAGGAATATGACTATTTGGAAAGATAACTGACCTAGAAGATAATAGCCTAATGTCTAAAATAACCATTTTATCTGGGTCCAGATGCCAGTTTTGTTTTGTTTTTTTTTTTTAATAGAATGTGGAAGAGGGGAGAGATGAGATGGTAAAATAGTAGAGGCCATTAATCTTACAGATATCTGAAATGCCTAGGCTTGGCGTAGGGATGCGTTAACTGTTGATTTCCTGTAGCTACCTACAGGTGGACAGGGTTTTGAACAAAGGCATTTAGATTTAAAATTCAAGCAGAGGGGCAGGCAGGGTTCCCCCAAGAAGGCTATTATCCACTGTGTGGACAGTGTCCTTTTAGTGAACAAAAGCAATGAGAAGCAAAAGTTAAAGTGAAAGGAACATGTACAACATCTACTCAGGTCTTCTCTATAACAATCCCCCACTGTCAGTATTCCTCCCACAATCTTGAGGGGGGGAAAAAGGGATGATGACCATTCTGTTTGCTGTTGTGCCTTGTCAGATAGATCTCTTTGCAAATGTCTGCCATTGGTCCCAGTGTTTACAATGTTGCTTCTTTCGTTCTTATATGGGATGTGTCTATTTTATACCTGTAGGTTTAAAAAATACAACCTAAAAAAGAGGTTTATCTGGTGGTAATTTTGAGGACTTCAAGCCCAGGAGGCAGCACCTCAAGCTAAGGAATTTAGTGGTTTTCAATGTATGGGAAGATGTGAGAATCTGGGATTACTGAAATCATTTCCTTGATATGCACCCGGGGCCTGTATTCTGGATCCTGAGTTTCCTCAGGGCTCACCATAAGGAGTGACTGTAGTCTGAAGGCTGCTAGATGGTAGGTACTCTCCTCTTTCCTGAGTTTCTTCAGGAATATCAGCTCCTGGCTCATGCTAGAGGGCTGCCTCAGAATCTCTCTTCTTGGTCAGGAATTTTCCTAAGATTCTGGAAACATTTTTCACTTTCCTTTTCTGATATTTTTAGTAAAGAAATACAACCAATTTCTATATGTTAATCTGTTGCGAAGTCCAAGCTCATTCTGATCTCTGCACAACAGACCAATGAATTGGAGATGAGATGTTGAGGCAAGGAATATGACTATTTGGAAAGATAACTGACCTAGAAGATAATAGCCTAATGTCTAAAATAACCATTTTATCTGGGTCCAGATGCCAGTTTTGTTTTGTTTTTTTTTTTTAATAGAATGTGGAAGAGGGGAGAGATGAGATGGTAAAATAGTAGAGGCCATTAATCTTACAGATATCTGAAATGCCTAGGCTTGGCGTAGGGATGCGTTAACTGTTGATTTCCTGTAGCTACCTACAGGTGGACAGGGTTTTGAACAAAGGCATTTAGATTTAAAATTCAAGCAGAGGGGCAGGCAGGGTTCCCCCAAGAAGGCTATTATCCACTGTGTGGACAGTGTCCTTTTAGTGAACAAAAGCAATGAGAAGCAAAAGTTAAAGTGAAAGGAACATGTACAACATCTACTCAGGTCTTCTCTATAACAATCCCCCACTGTCAGTATTCCTCCCACAATCTTGAGGGGGGGAAAAAGGGATGATGACCATTCTGTTTGCTGTTGTGCCTTGTCAGATAGATCTCTTTGCAAATGTCTGCCATTGGTCCCAGTGTTTACAATGTTGCTTCTTTCGTTCTTATATGGGATGTGTCTATTTTATACCTGTAGGTTTAAAAAATACAACCTAAAAAAGAGGTTTATCTGGTGGTAATTTTGAGGACTTCAAGCCCAGGAGGCAGCACCTCAAGCTAAGGAATTTAGTGGTTTTCAATGTATGGGAAGATGTGAGAATCTGGGATTACTGAAATCATTTCCTTGATATGCACCCGGGGCCTGTATTCTGGATCCTGAGTTTCCTCAGGGCTCACCATAAGGAGTGACTGTAGTCTGAAGGCTGCTAGATGGTAGGTACTCTCCTCTTTCCTGAGTTTCTTCAGGAATATCAGCTCCCTGGCTCATGCTAGAGGGCTGCCTCAGAATCTCTCTTCTTGGTCAGGAATTTTCCTAAGATTCTGGAAACATTTCATGATCAAATTTTGTCCCATGGTGCTGGGAGGCTCACCCGAGATCAGGAGAATATTTTTGATGAATCATTTCAGGTTCTAAGTTTTGGATTAGACCCCTATCAATAATTCTCTGGATCTTGTCTGTGATATAGGATATAGATTTTCTTGTTGCCTCTTCCCATACCTAGAATCACACTATTATAATTACTTTGTTACAAATGTGATCTATTTCCTCAAGATGTTTAGCCATAAAGGGTTTTATTGGAGGCTTGGTTACACACTGGGTACTGTAAGAGACAACACTCTTATAAATTAGACAGGATATAAGTAAAACAGCTTGTAACATTGACAAGAACATTGTGCAGCAGGGAAACAAAGCACAATCTGAAAACAATGAACAAATTAAAACCATGATTAGTATAATTAGTTGTAATCAAGTTGCCATAGTTGACTGGCCAAGGGAGCCATAACTGATTTAATGACAGATCTGCAGTTTCAATGCACCAGCCATGCATACTTGGACTTGCACAGCTTTGAGATAAGCTACTGGCAGATCAAACAGGCAGAGAAAAAAAAAGATAAATGTGTAAATTCTGCTTACAAAGGTATAATTAACCAGAGTACTCATAAGTCATAATTAAAGGAGAAGGCTTTAAAAAAAAAAAACACCTGGAAAATATTGATTTAAACCAGTAACATTTAGCCAGAAATCATAAAAATAACCATATTTACCAGTTAATTCAGTCCTATGTAACTTACCCTTTTTGTTAAAAGCTTTAAAATTATTCAATTTTTTTTTCCTTTTTTAAAATGCTGGCCTCTTTTATTGTTTTTTTACTTACTATTTTCATCCATCTGTATTCTTCAGCCTGTGTGGGCCTCCCATTACAGTGGCCTCTCTCATTGCAGAGTACTGGCTCTGGGCACATGGTCTCCAGAGTGCTGGCTCATAACTGGACACCCTGGTCCTGCACGTGGGATCTTCCTGGGCCATTGCCCCATGCACTGCAAGGTGGACTCTCTACCCACTGGACAACCAGGGAAGCCCTAAAATTCTTCAGTTTTTTTTTTTTTTAACCCAGTTCAGTATTATGGTCTGAAAGTCAGAATCTTGTATTTACTCACTAGTTCTCTGAACCTCCCTGGTGGCTCAGATGGTAAAGAATCTGTCTGCAATGTGGGAGGCCTGGGTTTGATCCCTGGGTTGGGAAGATCCCCTAGAGAAGGGATGGGCTACCTACTCCAGTATTCTTGCCTAGAGAACTCCATGGCCCACTCATGGGGTTGCAGAGTTGGACGCAACCGAGTGATTTGACATTCACTGACGTTTTTCCTTTATACATGTCTTCTTAAAGAGGAGACATTTTTGCAAAGTGAGACTATAACTGTCTATAATAACAAAAGACTTAAAGGCATATTTAACTTTCATTACAATTCAATTGACAAAGTAACTCAGTTACTGCAGTGACATATGACACTTTCAGTTGATAACTAGAATTATGATTGATAATATTTTACAAGGACATACCAGATTTTTATAAACTTCCTATAATCTCTAGAATATCTATATCATTTGCCATATAATATAATATAATATATGGCTTATTTGACAGCACATCCAGTGTAATTTAACATACCAAGTGAATGTCATTAGTTTAATATTTGCATTTGGGGTGTTTTAGGGGCCCTTTGAAGCATCCCAAAGTTAGCTGGAGCTCAAAGGAACTTTATTATAATTTAATTTGGGAAGTTTTTTCAAATGAACATCCAAAATGGTTCTAAAGCAGAACAGGATCACAGGTCACTGTAAAATAATATTCACTTAGCCAAAGTAACAAAAAAGATTTCAAAGGCAAAACAGATCACTGAAAAGGTAAAGAAACTTAAAGTCTATTATCAAAGGCAGTTTAACATCTTGAGAAAACTTGTCTTTTTAACAGAGAGAAAAGCCAAATTTAAGTTTTGCGCCAACTTACTTTTAAAGTTCATTTACTTGTTTAAACTTATTTTAAATTTAGTCATTCCTAATTGATCCTGTACAAAATTCTTTTTGTCAGGGTCCACTTTCCGCAAACTTTCCATCACTTAACTAATTTTGGCACTTAAAGTTGTCAAATAGCTGGAGAGACCCTAAAATATAATTATTTCCAAGAGTTCACCCACAATTCTTATCTCATTTGCATTTTCCTTCCTCAAAAGTTTCTTCACATCACCTTACCTTCCATGCTACCTTCCTTTCTGACAAATCTTGTATTTACTCACTAGTTCTCTGAACCTCCCTGGTGGCTCAGATGGTAAAGAATCTGTCTGCAATGTGGGAGGCCTGGGTTTGATCCCTGGGTTGGGAAGATCCCCTAGAGAAGGGATGGGCTACCTACTCCAGTATTCTTGCCTAGAGAACTCCATGGCCCACTCATGGGGTTGCAGAGTTGGACGCAACCGAGTGATTTGACATTCACTGACGTTTTTCCTTTATACATGTCTTCTTAAAGAGGAGACATTTTTGCAAAGTGAGACTATAACTGTCTATAATAACAAAAGACTTAAAGGCATATTTAACTTTCATTACAATTCAATTGACAAAGTAACTCAGTTACTGCAGTGACATATGACACTTTCAGTTGATAACTAGAATTATGATTGATAATATTTTACAAGGACATACCAGATTTTTATAAACTTCCTATAATCTCTAGAATATCTATATCATTTGCCATATAATATAATATAATATATGGCTTATTTGACAGCACATCCAGTGTAATTTAACATACCAAGTGAATGTCATTAGTTTAATATTTGCATTTGGGGTGTTTTAGGGGCCCTTTGAAGCATCCCAAAGTTAGCTGGAGCTCAAAGGAACTTTATTATAATTTAATTTGGGAAGTTTTTTCAAATGAACATCCAAAATGGTTCTAAAGCAGAACAGGATCACAGGTCACTGTAAAATAATATTCACTTAGCCAAAGTAACAAAAAAGATTTCAAAGGCAAAACAGATCACTGAAAAGGTAAAGAAACTTAAAGTCTATTATCAAAGGCAGTTTAACATCTTGAGAAAACTTGTCTTTTTAACAGAGAGAAAAGCCAAATTTAAGTTTTGCGCCAACTTACTTTTAAAGTTCATTTACTTGTTTAAACTTATTTTAAATTTAGTCATTCCTAATTGATCCTGTACAAAATTCTTTTTGTCAGGGTCCACTTTCCGCAAACTTTCCATCACTTAACTAATTTTGGCACTTAAAGTTGTCAAATAGCTGGAGAGACCCTAAAATATAATTATTTCCAAGAGTTCACCCACAATTCTTATCTCATTTGCATTTTCCTTCCTCAAAAGTTTCTTCACATCACCTTACCTTCCATGCTACCTTCCTTTCTGACAAATCTGTATCAACAAACAAACATATACTACCAGGTATTAATTTAAAACTATTTCCCAGTTCACATGTACCTGATACTCATATAGCTTAATTTCTCTTGTATTTAGAATTGTTTGATTTGTAAGCACTTACCTTTAAGCCAACTGAATAGAGCTCTTTTATAAGTTAAGCTCAGCAATGTTACCAAAAAACAAAGCTACAAACAGACACATGAATAGAAAGACCTCAGTTCTCATTTCAAAACTTCAGTCCTGACTCAGGTACAGCAATGTAAAACCCATCAGTTTATAAAAGAGACTGGATTAAAATAAGGTTTCTGACAGATGGAACAAGCGAAGCTCACTTGGCTAGATGGCAAGTAGTGGCTTTTTACTACTCTTTATGGAAAGCAACTCAAATTTTCAATTATTTGGCCCTCTTCTTAAAATTTGCATTTTAAAAGGACAGCAGAAATGAGAGTTCCTGAGAAGACCAGATAGGACATTTGCATCTCAAAGATACAGGCAAATTTTTTCTAGGGTAATTTTGTTTTTCTTTTAATACTTGAACAAAGAGAAACAGGGAAGATATATATATATAGGGAAGACAGATATAAATAAGGAAGATAAATAGGGAAGATATATTTATCTCTTGAGATAAACAGGGAAGGTTTTGGGGAATGGTAAGAAGATTGGTGGGTTCTGGATTATTTTTGGAGCCCCATTTCTGGTTGTGAAAAGACTAAATTTGTAAAACAAGGACAGTTTTGTCTTTCTTTTTTTTTTTCCCCAAAATCTGGGAGGCTACCTCAATGATATTGAAAGACTGATGTACACATTTACTTACATTGCAAAGTTTTACTTTGCCTCATTTAGTTTAGACGAGAAGGCCTCTTCCAGAATTCCTATCAGGCTTTGAATATTAGTCATTCCTAATTGATCCTGTACAAAATTCTTTTGTCAGGGTCCACTTTCACAAACTTTCCATCACTTAACTAATTTTGGCACTTAAAGTTGTCAAATAGCTGGAGAGACCCTAAAATATAATTATTTCCAAGAGTTCACCCACAATTCTTATCTCATTTGCATTTTCCTTCCTCAAAAGTTTCTTCACATCACCTTACCTTCCATGCTACCTTCCTTTCTGACAAATCTGTATCAACAAACAAACATATACTACCAGGTATTAATTTAAAACTATTTCCCAGTTCACATGTACCTGATACTCATATAGCTTAATTTCTCTTGTATTTAGAATTGTTTGATTTGTAAGCACTTACCTTTAAGCCAACTGAATAGAGCTCTTTTATAAGTTAAGCTCAGCAATGTTACCAAAAAACAAAGCTACAAACAGACACATGAATAGAAAGACCTCAGTTCTCATTTCAAAACTTCAGTCCTGACTCAGGTACAGCAATGTAAAACCCATCAGTTTATAAAAGAGACTGGATTAAAATAAGGTTTCTGACAGATGGAACAAGCGAAGCTCACTTGGCTAGATGGCAAGTAGTGGCTTTTTACTACTCTTTATGGAAAGCAACTCAAATTTTCAATTATTTGGCCCTCTTCTTAAAATTTGCATTTTAAAAGGACAGCAGAAATGAGAGTTCCTGAGAAGACCAGATAGGACATTTGCATCTCAAAGATACAGGCAAATTTTTTCTAGGGTAATTTTGTTTTTCTTTTAATACTTGAACAAAGAGAAACAGGGAAGATATATATATATAGGGAAGACAGATATAAATAAGGAAGATAAATAGGGAAGATATATTTATCTCTTGAGATAAACAGGGAAGGTTTTGGGGAATGGTAAGAAGATTGGTGGGTTCTGGATTATTTTTGGAGCCCCATTTCTGGTTGTGAAAAGACTAAATTTGTAAAACAAGGACAGTTTTGTCTTTCTTTTTTTTTTTCCCCAAAATCTGGGAGGCTACCTCAATGATATTGAAAGACTGATGTACACATTTACTTACATTGCAAAGTTTTACTTTGCCTCATTTAGTTTAGACGAGAAGGCCTCTTCCAGAATTCCTATCAGGCTTTGAATATTAGCTATGATTAATTTAGTCAGACTTATGGTTTCCCATTTTGGTAACCTATCTACAAACACTTTTGGGAATCTTCCCTAGGTTTTAACCAGTGGCATTCTAGAGGTTACATGAGGAAAGAGTTTAGCACTTCTCCAAAAACTCCTTTGTCAGGGGTAGAATGAGATATTGTCTGACCATCTTGGTGTTCACCACAGAATATGGGGCACCTGTATCTATTAGAGAGTCAATCAACTTATTCTCCCTGTGGCTGATTCATGTTGGTATTTGGCCAAAAACAACAAAGTTCTGTAAAGGAATTATCCTTCAGTTAAAAAATTTTACAAAAAGTGAATTACAGAAAAAAAAAAAATTGTTCCCCACTGTCATAGTTACCCAGGGCTCTCGCAGGGAAATTAGAATCAGACACTTTTGAAGTCTAAGGGAGTCCCCTGGTTTCTTACAGGCTATAGGCACAAGGGAAATTGTCCTGCCGTGGAAGGGGACCCTGGTCCAAACTGGATGTCCTCCGATTTCTTTTCCTTCTGATGTAGTAGTATAAATATTTCTACTTGTAGCATCGCCTCTCTTTCCCCTGACCTGCAAAACACTTCTAACTGTAAGATCCCATAGTAATTGGGTGAGTCATTCAGGAACCATTGCTTTTCCGATCTTAATATATTTAATATATGCCCTGAAGGGCTTTCCTTTGGGATAAATGAGATATTTCCCATTTTTATAAATTTGATAGCACTAAAACACTAAAAACACAAATTCCAACATCAATACACACAAAACAAGAAACCAATGCAAAAGAAAAAAAAAAAAAAGAAATTAATTCCCAGCAAATCAATTCCAACTAATTCCCCTGCAACAAAATACTGCAATCAAATTGGCTTGTCTTGTAAAGGAAGAGCCCAAATTG
Source organism: Tragulus kanchil (assembly GCA_022376925.1). Lineage (NCBI taxonomy): Eukaryota > Metazoa > Chordata > Mammalia > Artiodactyla > Tragulidae > Tragulus > Tragulus kanchil. Next base: position 150,389,549 of record JAIOJX010000029.1, read on the forward strand.
AGGGGGGAATATGTTCCTGGCATCCACAATGGAGTGACTTACCCTACGAAATTGAGTCAGTCAACTTGAAGTTTGTTGGTTCCTTGCTTCAACTGCCAAGCGCTGGGGTTCTTGGTGCCTCTTCAGGGAATTTTGAAGGATTCTCAGGACAAATGCTCCTGGCAGCTCTTAGGGCCTTACCCCAATATTCTCTGACCAGGGTCAGGTAGCCACAAGTAGCAAGGCACCTGGGTGGCTAAGCCAAATTTTGTTACTAAGTCCAAGCTTGCTCTGCTTACCACACTATAGGTCAATGAACTGGAGATAAGATGTTGAGGCAAGGAATAAGACTTTATTTGCAAGGTCAGCTGACCAAGAAGGTGACAGACTGATGTCTCAAAATAATCCTCTTATTGGGGTCTGGATGCTAGGTATTTTTATTGAAGGCAGGATAGGGGGAGGAAAGTAGGAGGTAAAGTTAAAAAGGTCATTAATCTTTAAATATTTCCTGTAATAGCAAGCCTTGGGATGGGGATGTGCTAATTTCTTACTTCCTGTAGCCATCCACAGGTGGCCAGAGTCCTAAACAAAGGTATTATGGTTTAACATTCAGGCAGAGCAGTAGGACTGCTTAGGGCCATATGTGTGAACAGTATCCTCTGAGTGAACAAAAGCATTGGAAAGCAAAGGTGAAAATGAAAGAAACAGATCCAACACGGAGTCATTTCTTTCCTATAACAAATCTTATATTCTGCTACCTTGCTTAGTTCTGTTTTTCTGTGGACTCTTTAGGATATTCTATATAGAACATCATGTCATCTTCATATAATGAAATTTTTGCCTCTTTCCTTCTACTTTTATTATTTATTTAACCTTTTATTTATTATTGCCTCATTGCTGTGGCTAGGACTTCTAATACTATGTTGAAGAGAAGTGGTGAGAATGGCCCCTGTCTTATTTCATAATTCAGCAGGAAAGTTTTCAACTTTTCACTGCAGAATATTATACTGGCTTCAGGTTTGTCATAAATAGCTTTTATTATGTTGAGATATATTCTACCTATAAGCACTTTGGTAAGAGTTTTTATCATGAATGGATGCTGAATTTTATCAAATATTTTTTCTGCATCTGTTGAGATGATAATATGGTTTTTGTCTTTTCTTGTGTATGTGCTATGTCACATTGATTCATGCAAGTTGAACTATCCTTGTGAATTTGGGATGAATTCCACTTAGTCTTGGTGTATAATTTATTTTTTAATTGAAGGATAATAGCTTTGCAGAGTTTTGTTGTTTACTGTCAAATGTCAACATGAATCAGCCATAAGTATACACAAGTACCCTCCCTTTTGAACTTCCCTCCTGTCTTTCTCCCCATCCCACTCCTTGGGTTGTTACAGTGTCCCTGTTTGAGTTCTCTTAGTCTTACAGTGGATTCCCACTGGCTATCTATTTTACATATGGTAATATGCTTCCATGTTCCTCTTTCCTTACATCTCACCCACTCTTCCCTCCCCACAATGTCCATAAGTCTGTTTTCTAGGTCTATTTCTGTACTGCTGCCCTGCATATACATTCATCAGCATCATCTTTCTAGATTCCATATGTATGTGTCAGTATACTATATTTATCCTTCTCTTTCTGACATACTTCACTCTATATAATAGGCTCTAGATTCATCCATCTCATTAGAACAGACTCAAATGCATTCCTTTTTATGTCTGAGAAATATACCATTGTGTATATGTATCATAGCTTCTTTATCCATTCATCTGTTGATGGACATCTAGGTTGCTTCCATGGTCTAGCTATTGTAAATAGTGCTGCAATGAACAATGGGGTACATGTGTCTTTAACAATTTTGATTTTCCTTAGGGTATATGCCTTATGGTGGGATTGCTGGGTCATATAGTGGCTCTATTCCTAGTTTTATGAGGAATTTCCACATTGTCTTCCATAGTGGCTGTATCAGTCTACATTCCCACCAACAGTGCAAGAGGGTTCCCCTTTCTGCACATCCTCTCCAGCATTTATTTTTTGTGGACTTTTTGATGATGGCCATTCTGACTGGTGTGAGGTGCTATCTCATTGTAGTTTTGATTTTCATTTCTCTAACAATGAGGGATGTTGAACATCTTTTTATGTGTTTGTTGGCCATCGGTATGTATTTTTTGGAGAGATGTCTGTTTTGATTGGGTCTTTTGTTTTCTTGGTATTGAGTTGTATGAGCTGCTTGTATAGTTTAGAAATTAATCCTTTGTTGGTTGTTTGATTTGTTATTATTTTCTCTCATTCTGAGGACTGTCTTTTCACCTTACCTATAGTTTCCTTTGCTGTGCAAAAGCTTTTAAGTTTAATTAGGTCCTGCTTGTTTATTTTTGTTTTAATTAAAAAAATTTTATTTTGTTTACCTTTTCGAAGAACCAGCTTCTCTTTTTATTTATCGTTACTATTGTTTCTTTCATTTCTTTTTATTTCTGCTCTGATCTTTATGATTTATCTTCTTCTGCTAACTTTGGGGTTTTATTGTTCTTCTTTCTCCAGTTGTTTTAAGTGTAGAGTTAGGCTGTCTGTTTGATATTTTTTCTTATTGCTTGAGGTAGGATTGTATTGCTATAAATTTCTCTCTTAGAACTGCTTTTTGGTATCCCATAGGTTTTGCACTGTCATGTGTTCAGTGTTTCTTCTAGGAATTCATCAGCATCATCTTTCTAGATTCCATATGTATGTGTCAGTATACTATATTTATCCTTCTCTTTCTGACATACTTCACTCTATATAATAGGCTCTAGATTCATCCATCTCATTAGAACAGACTCAAATGCATTCCTTTTTATGTCTGAGAAATATACCATTGTGTATATGTATCATAGCTTCTTTATCCATTCATCTGTTGATGGACATCTAGGTTGCTTCCATGGTCTAGCTATTGTAAATAGTGCTGCAATGAACAATGGGGTACATGTGTCTTTAACAATTTTGATTTTCCTTAGGGTATATGCCTTATGGTGGGATTGCTGGGTCATATAGTGGCTCTATTCCTAGTTTTATGAGGAATTTCCACATTGTCTTCCATAGTGGCTGTATCAGTCTACATTCCCACCAACAGTGCAAGAGGGTTCCCCTTTCTGCACATCCTCTCCAGCATTTATTTTTTGTGGACTTTTTGATGATGGCCATTCTGACTGGTGTGAGGTGCTATCTCATTGTAGTTTTGATTTTCATTTCTCTAACAATGAGGGATGTTGAACATCTTTTTATGTGTTTGTTGGCCATCGGTATGTATTTTTTGGAGAGATGTCTGTTTTGATTGGGTCTTTTGTTTTCTTGGTATTGAGTTGTATGAGCTGCTTGTATAGTTTAGAAATTAATCCTTTGTTGGTTGTTTGATTTGTTATTATTTTCTCTCATTCTGAGGACTGTCTTTTCACCTTACCTATAGTTTCCTTTGCTGTGCAAAAGCTTTTAAGTTTAATTAGGTCCTGCTTGTTTATTTTTGTTTTAATTAAAAAAATTTTATTTTGTTTACCTTTTCGAAGAACCAGCTTCTCTTTTTATTTATCGTTACTATTGTTTCTTTCATTTCTTTTTATTTCTGCTCTGATCTTTATGATTTATCTTCTTCTGCTAACTTTGGGGTTTTATTGTTCTTCTTTCTCCAGTTGTTTTAAGTGTAGAGTTAGGCTGTCTGTTTGATATTTTTTCTTATTGCTTGAGGTAGGATTGTATTGCTATAAATTTCTCTCTTAGAACTGCTTTTTGGTATCCCATAGGTTTTGCACTGTCATGTGTTCATTGTCGTTTTCTTCTAGGAATTGTTTTATTTCCCCTTTGATTTGCTCAGTAATCAGTTTGTTTTTTAGGTAAGTGTTGCTTAATCTCCATGTGTTTCTGTTTTTCGTGGGTTTTTTCCTGTAGTTGATCTCTAGTCTCATTGCATTGTGGTCCAAGAAGATGGTTGATATCATTTCAATTTTCTTGAATTGACTGAGGTTTGACTTGTGGCCCAAGATGTGGTCTATCCTGGAGAACGTTCTGTGAGCACTTGAGAAGAAAGCGTATTCTTCTGCTTTTGGATAGAAGGTCCTAAAGATATCCATGAGGTCCATCTCTTCTAGTGTGGCATTTAAGGCTTGTGTTTCTTTATTAATTTTCTGTTTTGATGATCTGTCCATTGATGTGAGAGGAGTGTTAAAGTCTCCTACTGTTATTGTGTTATTGTCGATTTCTTCTTTTATGTCTGAAAGTGTTTGTCTTATATATTGGGGTGCTCCTGTGTTGGGTGCATAGATATTTATGATTGTTATGTCTTCCCCTTGGATCGATCCCTTGATCATTATGTAGTGACCTGCCTTGTCTCTTCTAATCTTCTTTATTTTAAAGTCTATTTTGTCTGATATGAGGATTGCTACTCCAGCTATTCTTTGATTTCCATTTGCATGGAATATCTTGTTTCCATTCTCTCACTTTCAGTCTTTGAGTGTCTCTAGGTCTGAAGTGAGTTTCCTGGAGGCAGCATATGTATGGGTCTTGTTTTTGAATCCATTCAGCCAGTCTGTGTCTTTTGGTTGGGGTGTTTAGTCCACTTACATTTAAAGTAATTATTGATACAGATGATCCTATTGTCATCTTCTTAGATGTTATGATGGGTTTGTTTTGTAGATCTTCTTATTCTTTTATACTTGTCTATATAAGTCTCTTTAACACTTATTGTAAGGCTGGTTTAGTGTTACTAAATTCTTTCAATTTTTTCTTATCTGTAAAGCTTTTGAGTTCTCCATCAGTTTTGAATGAGATCCTTGCAGGGTAGAGGATTCTTGGTTGCAGATTATTCTGTTTCAGCACTTTAAATATGTCTTGCCATTCCCTTCTGGCCTGCAGAGTTTCTGTTGAAAGATCAGCTGTTAAATGTATGGGCTTTCTCTTGTATGTTACTAGTTGCTTTTCCCTTGCTGCTTTTAGAATTATGTCTTTGTGTTTAATTTGTGTTAGCTTACTTAATATGTGTCTTGGTGCATTTCTTCTCGGGCTTATCCTGTATGGTACTCTCTGCACTTCTTGGACTTGATTGACTACTTCTTTTCCCATGTTAGGGAAATTTTCAACTATAATCTCTTCAAAAAATTTTTTCATATCCTTTTTTTTTCTGCTTCTTCTGGGACCCCTAAAATGTGAATATTGGTGCGTTTGATATTATCCCAGAGGTCTCTGAGGCTATATCCTCTGCTCTTTTCATTCTTTGAGCTTGATTCTGTTCTTCTGCAGTTACTTCCACCATTCTATCTTCCAGTTCACTTATCTGCTCTTCTGTCTCAGATACTCTACTCTTGATTCCTTCTACAGTGTTTTTAAGTTTAGCAATGATTCGTTTGTCTTTGGTGTTTTTTGAGTTCTTATATTTCTTTATTCAGTGTGTTAGTTGATTCTTGAAATTTCTCTAAAATTCTGTTTTTGGTGCTTTGGATCATCGTTATGATCATTCTTCTGAATTTGCTGTCAGAATGTCTAATTCCACTTCGTTTGTTTGGACTTGTGTGTTTGTAGATTGTTCCTTAACATTCTCTAACTTTCAGTCTTTGAGTGTCTTTAGGTCTGAAGTGAGTTTCTTGTAGGCAGCATATTTGTGGGTCTTTTTTTTGAATCCATTCAACCAGTCTGTGTGTTTTGGTTGAATTTTTTAGTCCATTTACATTTAAAGTAATTATTGATACAGATGATCCTATTGTAATTTTCTTAGATTTAATGATGGGTTTGTTTTTTAGATCTTTTTCTTCTTCTCTTGTAGTTGTTGTCTATGTAAGTCCCTTTAACACTTATTGTAAGGCTGGTTTAGTGTTACTAAATTCTTTCAATTTTTTCTTATCTGTAAAGCTTTTGAGTTCTCCATCAGTTTTGAATGAGATCCTTGCAGGGTAGAGGATTCTTGGTTGCAGATTATTCTGTTTCAGCACTTTAAATATGTCTTGCCATTCCTTTTGGCCTGCAGAGTTTCTGTTGAAAGATCAGCTGTTAAATGTATGGGCTTTCTCTTGTATGTTACTAGTTGCTTTTCCCTTGCTGCTTTTAGAATTATGTCTTTGTGTTTAATTTGTGTTAGCTTACTTAATATGTGTCTTGGTGCATTTCTTCTCGGGCTTATCCTGTATGGTACTCTCTGCACTTCTTGGACTTGATTGACTACTTCTTTTCCCATGTTAGGGAAATTTTCAACTATAATCTCTTCAAAAAATTTTTTCATATCCTTTTTTTTTCTGCTTCTTCTGGGACCCCTAAAATGTGAATATTGGTGCGTTTGATATTATCCCAGAGGTCTCTGAGGCTATATCCTCTGCTCTTTTCATTCTTTGAGCTTGATTCTGTTCTTCTGCAGTTACTTCCACCATTCTATCTTCCAGTTCACTTATCTGCTCTTCTGTCTCAGATACTCTACTCTTGATTCCTTCTACAGTGTTTTTAAGTTTAGCAATGATTCGTTTGTCTTTGGTGTTTTTTGAGTTCTTATATTTCTTTATTCAGTGTGTTAGTTGATTCTTGAAATTTCTCTAAAATTCTGTTTTTGGTGCTTTGGATCATCGTTATGATCATTCTTCTGAATTTGCTGTCAGAATGTCTAATTCCACTTCGTTTGTTTGGACTTGTGTGTTTGTAGATTGTTCCTTAACATGTGTGGTATTTTTCTGCCATTTCATTGTTATTATTAATTTTTTAACTAATTATGTTTGGGGTTTCCTTTTCCCAGACTTTGAGTTATGTCCATGGCTGTTTGTTGTTTGGATAAGGCACCTTATTCTGGGTGATGCTAGTTGCTGGGTGATGTCAGTTCTTGCATACAAGGGCTTGCCTTTGTTGGAGTTCTTGCTATTTATTGCTCTCTAGTGTTAGGTGTTCTCTGGTATTGTAGGGTTTTCGAGTCAGTGCTCTCTCCCTAAAGCCCCTGGGCTTGTTGCCTGACCAGGGAATGAAGATATCACGGCCGGTTTGTTATGACATTAAATCGTGGTAAAACATATATACATGAATGAGAAACAGAAGGTATATCTTTGACAAATGGTAATTAAAATATTATGCAAATGCTATCTAGTGTACTGAATTATACACACAAACATATACTGCCATAACATAACTGAAATATTCAACCAAAAATACAGTACAATACATTAGCACGGCAAATAGAGAAAACCAAGAATGATATCCACCGGTTAATAACTTAACGTACTAGAGCACAAATTGGAGAATAATGCCAGGGCAGGGTCCCAACTGGGGATAAGGCAATGAGGACAAAACAGACTAAGAAATACGGTGGGGAAAGGGAAAAAGAGAAAGAGAGAATAGAAGAGAAATATAGAATAATAATGTAAAGTTAAATATAGGGAGATAATTTGATATTATCCCAGAGGTCTCTGAGGCTATATCCTCTGCTCTTTTCATTCTTTGAGCTTGATTCTGTTCTTCTGCAGTTACTTCCACCATTCTATCTTCCAGTTCACTTATCTGCTCTTCTGTCTCAGATACTCTACTCTTGATTCCTTCTACAGTGTTTTTAAGTTTAGCAATGATTCGTTTGTCTTTGGTGTTTTTTGAGTTCTTATATTTCTTTATTCAGTGTGTTAGTTGATTCTTGAAATTTCTCTAAAATTCTGTTTTTGGTGCTTTGGATCATCGTTATGATCATTCTTCTGAATTTGCTGTCAGAATGTCTAATTCCACTTCGTTTGTTTGGACTTGTGTGTTTGTAGATTGTTCCTTAACATGTGTGGTATTTTTCTGCCATTTCATTGTTATTATTAATTTTTTAACTAATTATGTTTGGGGTTTCCTTTTCCCAGACTTTGAGTTATGTCCATGGCTGTTTGTTGTTTGGATAAGGCACCTTATTCTGGGTGATGCTAGTTGCTGGGTGATGTCAGTTCTTGCATACAAGGGCTTGCCTTTGTTGGAGTTCTTGCTATTTATTGCTCTCTAGTGTTAGGTGTTCTCTGGTATTGTGGGGTTTTTCGAGTCCGTGCTCTCCCTAAAGCCCCTGGGCTTGTTGCCTGACCAGGGAATGAAGATATCACGGCCGGTTTGTTATGACATTAAATCGTGGTAAAACATATATACATGAATGAGAAACAGAAGGTATATCTTTGACAAATGGTAATTAAAATATTATGCAAATGCTATCTAGTGTACTGAATTATACACACAAACATATACTGCCATAACATAACTGAAATATTCAACCAAAAATACAGTACAATACATTAGCACGGCAAATAGAGAAAACCAAGAATGATATCCACCGGTTAATAACTTAACGTACTAGAGCACAAATTGGAGAATAATGCCAGGGCAGGGTCCCAACTGGGGATAAGGCAATGAGGACAAAACAGACTAAGAAATACGGTGGGGAAAGGGAAAAAGAGAAAGAGAGAATAGAAGAGAAATATAGAATAATAATGTAAAGTTAAATATAGGGAGATAAAGATTTGTATGTATTAGAGTTTAGTGCTGTAGGAAAAGAGCATCAGAGAAAGCAAAGAAATAGTTGTAGAGGAAGTAATAATACACATAAAAATTTAAAAATTAAAACAGATAAGTATATAGAAAAATATAGAAAAATGAAGCAAAAACAATAAAAACAAACAAAAACCCACAGAACCATAAGAGGCCAATGTGGAATCAGAAGTATATATCAAAATAAAATGTGTGGTTTAAAAGAAAAAAAAAATTGTGTAAACTTGAATATATTCAGTCTTACTGATAAGACTGGCAGCTTCAATAGAGTGTAATGGAGGAAAAGGGAGAAAAAGCAGGGGGCTGAGGGGATGAGGAAAAAAGAAAACAAAGAGTGAAAAAAAGAAAAAAGAATAAAAAAAACAAAATCCAGCAGTAAATCCAGCTCTGGTCAACACGAGAAAATAGTGAATGTTTCTGTTCTTCTGTCTCTTGCTGATTTTTCAGGAATTACCAGTCTTTTTCTTGCCTCTGGCAGTGGTTGGATCTGAAGGCCTCTTTTACTTTTTGTTTATTTCCGCCTATGCCAGAACTAAAAGGCCTGCCCAGGCTGGCCCCGGTAGTTCCTTAACCATTAATCCAGTTACCTTTCTTGCTGGGTGGAGCTAAGTTCCCTCCCTGTAGTTTGACCTGCAGCCAAGGTACAGTAGGGGTAATGGCGCCTCTCTCACAAAGGGTTTATGCCCACATGCTCTATGAGAAGCACTTCTGCAGTGTCCTCGACCCTGCTGCAGGCCATCATCGACCCCCGCCACTGCAGGAGACATTACAGAGGTGAGTCTGGCCCAGTCTCATGCAGGATCATTATTGCCCTCTACTGGATCTTGATGCACACAGACTCTCCAGTCCTACTCGATAGCTCTATGATCGAGTTAATGATAACCTCCTTCAAAGGGAATTGAGTGCCATCTTTCCGAGGACTGCTCAAAGGCACTTCTAGCTTAAGGGGGCACTTGAACCCTCTAAAGCATGTCAACTCAGTCCCTTGTGGGGGATCACTGCTCCTTTCCTGGGTCTTGATTTGCAACAGGCTTTGCGTATTGGGCCCACCCAGCCTCTCTGGTGGTATGAGGTTTGACTTTTAAAAGCGTGATTGTGCCCCTCCTACAGTCTTGTTGTGGCTTCTCCTTTGTTCTTTGATGTGGGGTATCTTTTTTGTGATTGGATCTCACCTCCTCCTGTCAATGGTTTTTCAGGAAACTAGTTGCAATTCAGGCGATTTTGCGGGAGATATGAGTGCACGTCCTTCTACACCGCCATCTTAGCTCCACCCCTATATTTGTTTTTATTTTCATCTCTCTAGGAGGTGGGTCATAGGTCTGGAAAGCATTTGTGTAAACTTGAATATATTCAGTCTTACTGATAAGACTGGCAGCTTCAATAGAGTGTAATGGAGGAAAAGGGAGAAAAAGCAGGGGGCTGAGGGGATGAGGAAAAAAGAAAACAAAGAGTGAAAAAAAGAAAAAAGAATAAAAAAAACAAAATCCAGCAGTAAATCCAGCTCTGGTCAACACGAGAAAATAGTGAATGTTTCTGTTCTTCTGTCTCTTGCTGATTTTTCAGGAATTACCAGTCTTTTTCTTGCCTCTGGCAGTGGTTGGATCTGAAGGCCTCTTTTACTTTTTGTTTATTTCCGCCTATGCCAGAACTAAAAGGCCTGCCCAGGCTGGCCCCGGTAGTTCCTTAACCATTAATCCAGTTACCTTTCTTGCTGGGTGGAGCTAAGTTCCCTCCCTGTAGTTTGACCTGCAGCCAAGGTACAGTAGGGGTAATGGCGCCTCTCTCACAAAGGGTTTATGCCCACATGCTCTATGAGAAGCACTTCTGCAGTGTCCTCGACCCTGCTGCAGGCCATCATCGACCCCCGCCACTGCAGGAGACATTACAGAGGTGAGTCTGGCCCAGTCTCATGCAGGATCATTATTGCCCTCTACTGGATCTTGATGCACACAGACTCTCCAGTCCTACTCGATAGCTCTATGATCGAGTTAATGATAACCTCCTTCAAAGGGAATTGAGTGCCATCTTTCCGAGGACTGCTCAAAGGCACTTCTAGCTTAAGGGGGCACTTGAACCCTCTAAAGCATGTCAACTCAGTCCCTTGTGGGGGATCACTGCTCCTTTCCTGGGTCTTGATTTGCAACAGGCTTTGCGTGTGGGCCCACCCAGACTCTCTGGTGGTATGAGGTTTGACTTTTAAAAGCGTGATTGTGCCCCTCCTACAGTCTTGTTGTGGCTTCTCCTTTGTTCTTTGATGTGGGGTATCTTTTTTGTGATTGGATCTCACCTCCTCCTGTCAATGGTTTTTCAGGAAACTAGTTGCAATTCAGGCGATTTTGCGGGAGATATGAGTGCACGTCCTTCTACACCGCCATCTTAGCTCCACCCCTATATTTGTTTTTATTTTCATCTCTCTAGGAGGTGGGTCATAGGTCTGGAAAGCATTTCTAGAAAGGAATCAGCTGATAGCCTTATTAGAGTTCCCTTGTAATTAACTTTTTATCTTGCTGCCTTTAGAATCTTTAACTTCTTCCATTTTTGTCATGTCTTGGTATAGAACTGTGAGTCCATCTTGTTCGAGACCCTCTGTGCTTCCTATATCTAGGTATGTTTTCTTCTTTAGGTTTGAGAAGTTTTCAGCCATAACTCCTTTTTTTAACTTTTACTGAATTATAGTTGCTTTATAATGATGTTTCCTGTCATATAGCAAAGTGAATTAGCTCTATGTATACATATATCCCCTCTTTTTCAGATTTACTTCCCACTTAGGTCACTACAGAGCATCAGAGTTTCCTTCACTACATAATAGGTTCTCACTGTATATCTGTTTTATACATAGCAGTGTATATATGTCAATTCCCAAACTCCCAATTAAATCCCCTAACTTTCTCTGCTTGATATCCATACATTTGTTCTCTGTATCTGTGTCTCTATTCCTGCTTTGCAAGTATGATCTGTCCCATTTTTCTATACTCCATATATGAGTTAATATACAATATTTTTCTCTTTATGACTTCACTCTGTCGATAGTGTCTAAGTCCATCCATGTCTCCACTTTTTTTTAAAATGTAGTATTCATTGTCTAGATGTGCCACATTTTACTCATCCCTCTGATGGACATTTATCTTTCCGAGGACTGCTCAAAGGCACTTCTAGCTTAAGGGGGCACTTGAACCCTCTAAAGCATGTCAACTCAGTCCCTTGTGGGGGATCACTGCTCCTTTCCTGGGTCTTGATTTGCAACAGGCTTTGCGTATTGGGCCCACCCAGCCTCTCTGGTGGTATGAGGTTTGACTTTTAAAAGCGTGATTGTGCCCCTCCTACAGTCTTGTTGTGGCTTCTCCTTTGTTCTTTGATGTGGGGTATCTTTTTTGTGATTGGATCTCACCTCCTCCTGTCAATGGTTTTTCAGGAAACTAGTTGCAATTCAGGCGATTTTGCGGGAGATATGAGTGCACGTCCTTCTACACCGCCATCTTAGCTCCACCCCTATATTTGTTTTTATTTTCATCTCTCTAGGAGGTGGGTCATAGGTCTGGAAAGCATTTCTAGAAAGGAATCAGCTGATAGCCTTATTAGAGTTCCCTTGTAATTAACTTTTTATCTTGCTGCCTTTAGAATCTTTAACTTCTTCCATTTTTGTCATGTCTTGGTATAGAACTGTGAGTCCATCTTGTTCGAGACCCTCTGTGCTTCCTATATCTAGGTATGTTTTCTTCTTTAGGTTTGAGAAGTTTTCAGCCATAACTCCTTTTTTTAACTTTTACTGAATTATAGTTGCTTTATAATGATGTTTCCTGTCATATAGCAAAGTGAATTAGCTCTATGTATACATATATCCCCTCTTTTTCAGATTTACTTCCCACTTAGGTCACTACAGAGCATCAGAGTTTCCTTCACTACATAATAGGTTCTCACTGTATATCTGTTTTATACATAGCAGTGTATATATGTCAATTCCAATCTCCCAATTCGTCGCACCCCAACTTTCTCTGCTTGATATCCATACATTTGTTCTCTGTATCTGTGTCTCTATTCCTGCTTTGCAAGTATGATCTGTCCCATTTTTCTATACTCCATATATGAGTTAATATACAATATTTTTCTCTTTATGACTTCACTCTGTACGATAGTGTCTAAGTCCATCCACGTCTCCACTGATGGCACAGTTTTGTTTATTTATATGGCTGAGTAGTATTCCATTGTCTAGATGTGCCACATTTTACTCATCCCTCTGATGGACATTTAGGTTGCTTCCCATGTCCTGGGTCTTGTAAACAGTGCTGCAATAAACACTGAGGTGGATGTGTCTTTTATGGTTTTCTCTGGGTATATGCCCAGGAGTTGGATTGCTGGATCATGTGGTAGTTCAATAGTACAGTACAAGAGCTGGCATCAAGTGAACAGGCAAGAAGAGTTACTGACTGGAGGAGAAGAAGAAATGTGAGATGATAGAGCTGAAGGATCTTCAACAACAGGAAACAGAGGGCAAGTTGCACTTTTATTCATACCTGACACTGATGGAGTACGCATTTGCATCTTTTAAAAGTTTACAACTTGAAGATTCAATGCAGGGGGACTTACGTATTCATTCTGCTATTCATTGCCTTGAGCTCATCTTTCATCTCGGCAAATGAATTTTCTAATTTTTCTTGGCTCCTCCTCATAGTTTCTAGTTCCTTTTTACAGCAATCTGTATTTCTGTTGATAGTCTTTCTTAATTCCTTCAGTATTTTCATTACCTCATTTTTGAACTCGGTATATATATTAAATTCAAGAAGTCTGTTTCATTATTTGTTCCTTCAGGGGAATTTTCTTGGTCTTCTAACTGGGAGTGGTTCCTCTGTGTCTTTATTTTGCTTATACTGTATTTCTCTTACCCTGTTAGCTGGGGAGAAGCAATCATCTTCTGTAATCCTGGGGAGCTATTTACATGTGGGGGTGTCCCTGTGTAGCTTGTGTGGGCTTAATATTGTTTTGGCATGAGGGATGCTTTTAGTTTGGATATCTCTTTCCTCAGCGTATGTTGGAACATTATCCCCTTGATAGGGGGTGTGCACAGCCTGAGCAAGCTCCTGGGAAGGCAGGGACAGCAGTTGGCACCTGGTCATGGAACTCTTGGCACTGGGGGATGTGGATATTTTAGATGTATCGTTCTTCCTATGGTAGAAACTAAGCTCCAAGAGCCTTACAGGAAAATGTTAAATGGAGATATTTTCTGCTGACTATGCCTATACATAGTTTGTCTTTTGAAAACTCAGATGCTCTTTATTAAAAATGATACTGAAATTCAGGTTAAATAACACAATTGCATGACTGGGGATTTGTATTAAGCAAAGCTTGGAACATCAAATGCTGTTCTTCCTGTGATATGTATCTGTATTTGTTTTCTAGGGCTGTCAAAGTATTAAAACCATAGCCTGGGTGGCTTAGATTTATTTTCTTAACTCCTTATTGACCAGAGACATTTCAATATTCACTTACATAGCAAGTTGCTGGCCACTGTTGTTAGTTTCTATAAACATCCCTCAGTCAATAATGTATTAAAATTTTGGAGGCTCGAAGTTCAAGATCAATGTATAGAAGGATTTTCTTCTCAGAGCTCCCTCCTTGGCTTGGAGATGGCTCCCTGGGTCTTCCCATGATCTTCCTATATATGTTCTAATTTCATATAAGACCACCTATCAAATCAGGGCCCACTCCAGTGACCTTTAGCCATAATTACCTTATCTAAAAATATAGTAACAGTCTGAGGTACTAAAGGGACATGACTCAGCATGAATTCTGAGGACACAATTCCACCATGACAGTATCTAACAAATTTAATAATTAACCTGAAAAGGCTCCACATTCACAGAAGACTATTGGTCGTGGGGATAACTTGTATGCATATGCTAATTGACATTACTCTGAGGTAGAAGTTTTCTTAAAAAAAATGGTGATTTATTTTGCTTTAACATACAGTGGTAAATATACTGGGATCATCAAGTTTTTAAACAATTTGCTGGTCCTACTTTACACAAAGACTAATGTAAGGTCATTAGTTCTTCCATTTCAATGTAGGAAAGGGATCCAATTAACACCTACTAGCAGCTTGGCTAAGAATGGACATTAAAATCAGACAACACACTAGAAATATAAAGTCCTTTTCTCCAAATGTGTATAAAAATTTTGAAACGATCACTGCCTGCTCCACAGGACATTTGGGATTTTAAAAATCTTTCAGACCAGGAATAGCATAACCCTGTGTAACATTACTTATAACAGTTTAAACAATATTTTACCAAAGACTTTTGCACTTGACATTTTAAAAAGAGAAACAGTAGCCAAGAAACTGCATAACCCAAAAATGAAAATCATATAAAATATTTCCACCGCTATTTAAATGCCAGATTTAAGCAAGCAATAGTAAAAAATATCAAAACCAAAACATAATAATACAACCTTCTGTTCAAAATAACAGCACTGTTCTGCCTCTTTTCCACTGAATTTTACATATGAACAGACTATATATACTTTTTTTGTTGTTTTTTGTTTTGAGAACTGTCCGTTGGTCTGTCACCCTCTCAGGCTCACACGAATTCTTTCTCTTCTGAGGATTATACAACTCCATGATGTTTCCGTATTTCCAACATTCTGGGTTAGGCTGTCCAAGTGTAATACATTTCAATACTCACATACCTAGAAAGTTGCTGGCAACTGTTGTTAGTTTCTATAAACATCCCTCAGTCAATAATGTATTAAAATTTTGGAGGCTCGAAGTTCAAGATCAATGTATAGAAGGATTTTCTTCTCAGAGCTCCCTCCTTGGCTTGGAGATGGCTCCCTGGGTCTTCCCATGATCTTCCTATATATGTTCTAATTTCATATAAGACCACCTATCAAATCAGGGCCCACTCCAGTGACCTTTAGCCATAATTACCTTATCTAAAAATATAGTAACAGTCTGAGGTACTAAAGGGACATGACTCAGCATGAATTCTGAGGACACAATTCCACCATGACAGTATCTAACAAATTTAATAATTAACCTGAAAAGGCTCCACATTCACAGAAGACTATTGGTCGTGGGGATAACTTGTATGCATATGCTAATTGACATTACTCTGAGGTAGAAGTTTTCTTAAAAAAAATGGTGATTTATTTTGCTTTAACATACAGTGGTAAATATACTGGGATCATCAAGTTTTTAAACAATTTGCTGGTCCTACTTTACACAAAGACTAATGTAAGGTCATTAGTTCTTCCATTTCAATGTAGGAAAGGGATCCAATTAACACCTACTAGCAGCTTGGCTAAGAATGGACATTAAAATCAGACAACACACTAGAAATATAAAGTCCTTTTCTCCAAATGTGTATAAAAATTTTGAAACGATCACTGCCTGCTCCACAGGACATTTGGGATTTTAAAAATCTTTCAGACCAGGAATAGCATAACCCTGTGTAACATTACTTATAACAGTTTAAACAATATTTTACCAAAGACTTTTGCACTTGACATTTTAAAAAGAGAAACAGTAGCCAAGAAACTGCATAACCCAAAAATGAAAATCATATAAAATATTTCCACCGCTATTTAAATGCCAGATTTAAGCAAGCAATAGTAAAAAATATCAAAACCAAAACATAATAATACAACCTTCTGTTCAAAATAACAGCACTGTTCTGCCTCTTTTCCACTGAATTTTACATATGAACAGACTATATATACTTTTTTTGTTGTTTTTTGTTTTGAGAACTGTCCGTTTGGTCTGTCACCCCTCTCAGGCTCACACCGAATTCTTTCTCTTCTGAGGATTATACAACTCTATGATGTTTCCGTATTTCCAACATTCTGGGTTAGGTGCAATGTCCGAAGTGTAATACATTTCTCTTTCTCCTTTACACAGTGCAGAGTATACAGGCTTAGGTTATGTAGCTTCTCTTTTACTCCAGGTCACTGTCTTTTTCTAAATTCAAGGCAGTATTCAATGGAGTGCAGTAGTTTGGCTTGTCAGAAGGTACAAAGCCTGGCAGACACACACATTTATAGGAACCTTCGGTGTTGATGCACTTGGCATTCTTGCAGAGAGACATCCGGTTGTTCAACTCATCACATTCGTTGACATCTGCAGTAAGCCAAACCACGCAGGTAAGCAAGTTTTATCATCACTCCCGGAGGAGATGCTACCTACAGCTTACCTGAGGCATCTGCTTAAACATAGCTTGGCTGTTCTGTGGTCTCTCCACAGTATACTGCATAATCTTTCCCATTACTGTCAGTTTCAGTGACGTGCCAGCTAAATATGACCTTCTTGGTCTTAAAAACGTGATTATGCAAGTGGTTCTAGGATTTCTTTCCCTGTTATTTAACACAACAGGGACCGTTTTGTCAGCTTGACTTTTTATAGTCAAGAAAACTGGAAGAACCATCCTACTTCTAAATTCCTTTATGCAGATGTAGAACTGTTGGGTTGTCAAGAGAAAAACAGACACGCTGAGCAGCCTCTCTCAAGGCTTAAGTTACTTTCTTAGGTTTACACACTTGAAACACCTGTAATAACCCAGGTTACCTATTTGTTAGACCAACCACAGATTGAGACTAACAAAACTGAAGTGGATAAACTACGGGAGGGAGAAAAATAGCCACAAAACTGGAGGGAAAAAAACAAAACCACCCTGCAAGTCTACGGTCTTTCAGCAGGGAGGCCAACAGACGCAGGAACATAACATTATTCACACAGGAAGGATAAATGTCCATTTATTGTTCTCTTAAAGGTAAAAGGGAAGGCAACGTGAGATTTAAAAAAAAAAAAAAAAAAAAACTTTCTCCTAAGTGGAAGTTGTGTTTTCTATTTCATCCCCTCATGCTGGTGTCAGATACTCAGGGGAAAGCACTGTTTGCTACTAACAAAAGCTTAATTTAAAAGTCAAAGTATGGGCTTCCCTGGTGGTCCAGTGGGTAAAGAGTTTGCCTTGTGGTGCAGGGGCACCAGTTCGATCCCTGGCCTGGGAAGATCCCATGTATTGCAGAGCAGCTGAACCAGTGCGTCCAATTATGGACCAGCGCATGTGCCCAGAGCAAGTGCTCTGCAGTGAGAGAGGCCACTGCAATGGGAGACTCACACAGGCCAAAGAATAAAACAGATGGATGAAAATAAATATAAATAAAAAAGAGGCATGATGGGGAAAAAAAGAAAAGCCAAAGTAATTACCCCAGATGTTCTGATGTTTCCTCCATTATGTACTATTTATATGAATTCTCAAGTAATACACTTTTTCAAAATATCGTGGTAAAATATACACATACCGAACATAAAATTGACAATGTAACCATTTCTGAGTCCAGTAGTGTTAAGCACCTTCACATTGTTGTCCAATTGCCTCCACTGTCTACCTCCGGAATTATTCTCACCTTCCCTAACTGAAACTCTTAATTTAACGTACTAGATTGTATGGTGTCCAGTCACAGGGACCGCAGAAAAAAAATAATTTCCCATCAAATCCACATGGTTCTTACCGACACAGGTCATCTTGGCCATATCCAAGTGATATCCATCGAAGCAGTCACAAGTGTAACCTTCCTGCACGCGGACACAGCGGCCGTTTCACACCCATTGAGGATGGCACACTCTTCAGCCTGCAACTCCTGAAAGCTATTTAAAAAAGCTGGAAGGGAACCAACAGGAGGCAAGGCAGAAACTTTCATCTCTTACCCATATTTTTTAAAGCGACATGATTATTAAGGTTACAGTTTGTCATACATGTTTCCAATACCTTAAAGACAACACTGAAATGTAAGTGACAACATCTGTACATGATATTAAGCATAAAATGTTACAAAGTTTGTGTATATTGTACAGATGAGTCCCACATTTTTTGTATTCTGATGTTCTAACATTAAAATCACAGAAAGCAATTCAGCAAGCAGGTATTGGGCTTTCATCCCCTCATGCTGGTGTCAGATACTCAGGGAAAGCACTGTTTGCTACTAACAAAAGCTTAATTTAAAAGTCAAAGTATGGGCTTCCTGGAGGTCCAGTGGGTAAAGAGTTTGCCTTGTGGTGCAGGGGCACCAGTTCGATCCCTGGCCTGGGAAGATCCCATGTATTGCAGAGCAGCTGAACCAGTGCGTCCAATTATGGACCAGCGCATGTGCCCAGAGCAAGTGCTCTGCAGTGAGAGAGGCCACTGCAATGGGAGACTCACACAGGCCAAAGAATAAAACAGATGGATGAAAATAAATATAAATAAAAAAGAGGCATGATGGGGAAAAAAAGAAAAGCCAAAGTAATTACCCCAGATGTTCTGATGTTTCCTCCATTATGTACTATTTATATGAATTCTCAAGTAATACACTTTTTCAAAATATCGTGGTAAAATATACACATACCGAACATAAAATTGACAATGTAACCATTTCTGAGTCCAGTAGTGTTAAGCACCTTCACATTGTTGTCCAATTGCCTCCACTGTCTACCTCCGGAATTATTCTCACCTTCCCTAACTGAAACTCTTAATTTAACGTACTAGATTGTATGGTGTCCAGTCACAGGGACCGCAGAAAAAAAATAATTTCCCATCAAATCCACATGGTTCTTACCGACACAGGTCATCTTGGCCATATCCAAGTGATATCCATCGAAGCAGTCACAAGTGTAACCTTCCTGCACGCGGACACAGCGGCCGTTTTCACACCCATTGAGGATGCCACACTCTTCAGCCTGCAACTCCTGAAAGCTATTTAAAAAAGCTGGAAGGGAACCAACAGGAGGCAAGGCAGAAACTTTCATCTCTTACCCATATTTTTTAAAGCGACATGATTATTAAGGTTACAGTTTGTCATACATGTTTCCAATACCTTAAAGACAACACTGAAATGTAAGTGACAACATCTGTACATGATATTAAGCATAAAATGTTACAAAGTTTGTGTATATTGTACAGATGAGTCCCACATTTTTTGTATTCTGATGTTCTAACATTAAAATCACAGAAAGCAATTCAGCAAGCAGGTATTTGTTTTTGCCTGTAGATAACAATTTTTTTGCTTAAGATTTTAACTTTCTCAAGTTCTCACTAGGGCAAATGTGGAAACATCTTTCAGGATGGAACCAGTGGAATTCACTATCTGCGTAGGTATTTGCTAAGAGGCGCAAGCCTTGGAGGAGGTGCTCTTTCTCTGGGAGCTCCAACAGCAAAGCCAGGCTGGCCCTGCCACCTGAGGTCTGTTTGCTCTGGCCCTGGAGGGAGCCTTACAAAAGGCCCCTTGGGGGATCAAAGGCTACAGGCAGTTAAAGGGACTCAAAACATCCTGACAAATAAGTAGAATACATCGTACTCCTATTTACAAAACCAAAACGTTTTTTTAAAGAAAACAAAGATACTCTTGTTTAGCTCTGAATCCCTTTAAAGAGACAAAGAGCCAGACTTAGCAATACAAAAGCAATGTAACCTGGGACTAAGAATATTTTAGTTCTTTTTATAGAGCGGAAGGTTGTAAATAGAAATTCACGATGACCCAAACACCACTGACGTGGCCTTTCATCCTCCCCCCCCTGCTTCTGAAGGTACCCCACATTAGCTTTCGAGGGACAAAAAAGGATCCACCCTGGGCCAGAACTCTCCAGTTGGCCTTTGAAGAAATTCTCCGGCGGAACTGCAGGGGGCAGCAAAACACCACTGCTTCTGCGGCTGTGAGGGCCAACATTATTTTACAACACAAGGGGTTCTAAACGTCCAGAGGTGACAATATGGGACAAAAGTAAAGCTAGAAAAAATTTTAATGTTTAAAGCACCGTTTTCACACCCATTGAGGATGCCACACTCTTCAGCCTGCAACTCCTGAAAGCTATTTAAAAAAGCTGGAAGGGAACCAACAGGAGGCAAGGCAGAAACTTTCATCTCTTACCCATATTTTTTAAAGCGACATGATTATTAAGGTTACAGTTTGTCATACATGTTTCCAATACCTTAAAGACAACACTGAAATGTAAGTGACAACATCTGTACATGATATTAAGCATAAAATGTTACAAAGTTTGTGTATATTGTACAGATGAGTCCCACATTTTTTGTATTCTGATGTTCTAACATTAAAATCACAGAAAGCAATTCAGCAAGCAGGTATTTGTTTTTGCCTGTAGATAACAATTTTTTTGCTTAAGATTTTAACTTTCTCAAGTTCTCACTAGGGCAAATGTGGAAACATCTTTCAGGATGGAACCAGTGGAATTCACTATCTGCGTAGGTATTTGCTAAGAGGCGCAAGCCTTGGAGGAGGTGCTCTTTCTCTGGGAGCTCCAACAGCAAAGCCAGGCTGGCCCTGCCACCTGAGGTCTGTTTGCTCTGGCCCTGGAGGGAGCCTTACAAAAGGCCCCTTGGGGGATCAAAGGCTACAGGCAGTTAAAGGGACTCAAAACATCCTGACAAATAAGTAGAATACATCGTACTCCTATTTACAAAACCAAAACGTTTTTTTAAAGAAAACAAAGATACTCTTGTTTAGCTCTGAATCCCTTTAAAGAGACAAAGAGCCAGACTTAGCAATACAAAAGCAATGTAACCTGGGACTAAGAATATTTTAGTTCTTTTTATAGAGCGGAAGGTTGTAAATAGAAATTCACGATGACCCAAACACCACTGACGTGGCCTTTCATCCTCCCCCCCCTGCTTCTGAAGGTACCCCACATTAGCTTTCGAGGGACAAAAAAGGATCCACCCTGGGCCAGAACTCTCCAGTTGGCCTTTGAAGAAATTCTCCGGCGGAACTGCAGGGGGCAGCAAAACACCACTGCTTCTGCGGCTGTGAGGGCCAACATTATTTTACAACACAAGGGGTTCTAAACGTCCAGAGGTGACAATATGGGACAAAAGTAAAGCTAGTGAATTAATCAATTTATAAGTACCTTTGTTATAATTGATTTTTAAAAAGCAGCATCTTGGACATGGAACTGTTAAACCATCGCTGAGAAACTCACGTCAGGATTTATCCATTGGGTTGGCAGCATGGGAGCAGAAGGAAGTATATAAATGGAAGGAGTATGTGTGTGATGTGTGTGCATCTCTCGGCTGTACTACAGGAACACCTTGCCAGTCATTCAATGGAAGCACACCTCCTAGCGAAGACTTTAATAGTTCAGATCGGATAATGAATCATCTGATCTAAACTATTGGAAGCATTGTATTAATACTTTGTGTTCTCACTGTCTCATTTTTAGTTGAACATTAAGGAAATGCAGCACTTGAATTGTAACTTTGCCAATATCTTTATCTAGAGACCTGTTGCCATTTGCCTTTTCTGAAATTTTTGTTACCAAGAGAGGCAAGATGACATTTTTTTTTTCCTTTCCAGATTGAGTTGGTATAGTGTATCAAAATACTCATGGCTTTGGGACTTTGAAATGGTAAATATTCATGGTGTGTGAAAAAAGCATGATATATAACTATGATCTTAATTACATAAAAATGGATGCTTAGTTGTATAGACACACAAATGGTAAACTGCTTGTGATTAAGGATGACTTTGGGTTTTTTTGGTTTCCTATAATGCACATATTAACTTTTAAGAAATAAATGGTATGAAAAAGAACCCTGAGTAATACATCTATGACATGCCATTTTAAAGGGGGAAAAAAAATATGACTGACCGTCAATATGACTGACTGTCAGCAGATCCTAAAAGCCAGTTTGAGAAATACTGACAAGAAAGTCAGCCTATGGAAATACTTCAGACTCCAAGTATCATGGCCAAATCATTTTAACTGTATAACTAGTAAAAATTGTTTAGTACAGAAATTAAAACATGAACTTAAACCTGGAAACTCCTCCACACACATTAAGTAGATTCCCCCAAATACTTCCACAGGACTCTGAAACACCAGCAAAACGCAGCCCCTGTGAGGGCCAACATTATTTTACAACACAGGGTTCTAAACGTCCAGAGGTGACAATATGGGACAAAAGTAAAGCTAGTGAATTAATCAATTTATAAGTACCTTTGTTATAATTGATTTTTAAAAAGCAGCATCTTGGACATGGAACTGTTAAACCATCGCTGAGAAACTCACGTCAGGATTTATCCATTGGGTTGGCAGCATGGGAGCAGAAGGAAGTATATAAATGGAAGGAGTATGTGTGTGATGTGTGTGCATCTCTCGGCTGTACTACAGGAACACCTTGCCAGTCATTCAATGGAAGCACACCTCCTAGCGAAGACTTTAATAGTTCAGATCGGATAATGAATCATCTGATCTAAACTATTGGAAGCATTGTATTAATACTTTGTGTTCTCACTGTCTCATTTTTAGTTGAACATTAAGGAAATGCAGCACTTGAATTGTAACTTTGCCAATATCTTTATCTAGAGACCTGTTGCCATTTGCCTTTTCTGAAATTTTTGTTACCAAGAGAGGCAAGATGACATTTTTTTTTTCCTTTCCAGATTGAGTTGGTATAGTGTATCAAAATACTCATGGCTTTGGGACTTTGAAATGGTAAATATTCATGGTGTGTGAAAAAAGCATGATATATAACTATGATCTTAATTACATAAAAATGGATGCTTAGTTGTATAGACACACAAATGGTAAACTGCTTGTGATTAAGGATGACTTTGGGTTTTTTTGGTTTCCTATAATGCACATATTAACTTTTAAGAAATAAATGGTATGAAAAAAAGAACCCTGAGTAATACATCTATGACATGCCATTTTAAAGGGGGAAAAAAAATATGACTGACCGTCAATATGACTGACTGTCAGCAGATCCTAAAAGCCAGTTTGAGAAATACTGACAAGAAAGTCAGCCTATGGAAATACTTCAGACTCCAAGTATCATGGCCAAATCATTTTAACTGTATAACTAGTAAAAATTGTTTAGTACAGAAATTAAAACATGAACTTAAACCTGGAAACTCCTCCACACACATTAAGTAGATTCCCCCAAATACTTCCACAGGACTCTGAAACACCAGCAAAACGCAGCCCCTGCTCTGACTCAGGCTTGCTGCTTATTTTTATCAATGAAGTTTCACTGGAACACAGCCAGCCTCAGCTTTTTGCTAATATCTGTCTGCGGCTGCTTTGCTAATACAAGAGCACAGTTGAGGAGCTGCCAAAGAGACTATATAGCCTGCAAAGCCTACAAACTGTACTGTCTGGTCATCTATAGGTAAAGTTGATCTCTAACTCAAGATGACACCAGTCATTAGCTCAGCTTTCTTAAACAGCAAGCCAGGAGACGGTGGATCATAAAGGTGGCAGAAATCTCAGCATCTCTCACTACTGCCTACCCTGTCTCCAGAAGGGTCAGCAGCCTGTGATCCTGGTCTGAGAAGGAGCAGCTATTTATCTGTTATTTGTAAAAAAAATTTAAAGACCACTCATAGTTAAAGCTGAGAGTCCTGGAACTGCATTGAAACTTCCAATGCTGCTAAACAGGAAACTGATTTGATACAACAGGTTTATTTCTTCACATTTATAGTGACTTTTTAAAGTTTTAAAGCAATTACAGCATTTTTTTTTTAAAGGCACATAAGCCAGAGCACTGCAACATTAAAACTCCTGGCATCTGAACTGGAAGGCATTAGAGGCTGCACACACAAGCATGAGACTGTGTCAGAGTTCCATATAGATTTACCCTGGTATTTTGGATTTATGAGGCAGGAAAAACTGCACTTTCATACAGCTTAAATATTTATTCTCCCTTGCTTTTCTCTTTTTAAAATGTTTACTGACGTATAATATGTACACTGGAGAAGGAAAGGCAACCCACTCCAGTGTTCTTGCCTGGAGAATCCCACTGACAGAGGAACCTGGCGGGCTACGGGAGTCGGACATGACTTAGGGACTAAACCACCACCACCAACTATACACAATGAGAAAAAGTAGCAGAAATACTTCAGACTCCAAGTATCATGGCCAAATCATTTTAACTGTATAACTAGTAAAAATTGTTTAGTACAGAAATTAAAACATGAACTTAAACCTGGAAACTCCTCCACACACATTAAGTAGATTCCCCCAAATACTTCCACAGGACTCTGAAACACCAGCAAAACGCAGCCCCTGCTCTGACTCAGGCTTGCTGCTTATTTTTATCAATGAAGTTTCACTGGAACACAGCCAGCCTCAGCTTTTTGCTAATATCTGTCTGCGGCTGCTTTGCTAATACAAGAGCACAGTTGAGGAGCTGCCAAAGAGACTATATAGCCTGCAAAGCCTACAAACTGTACTGTCTGGTCATCTATAGGTAAAGTTGATCTCTAACTCAAGATGACACCAGTCATTAGCTCAGCTTTCTTAAACAGCAAGCCAGGAGACGGTGGATCATAAAGGTGGCAGAAATCTCAGCATCTCTCACTACTGCCTACCCTGTCTCCAGAAGGGTCAGCAGCCTGTGATCCTGGTCTGAGAAGGAGCAGCTATTTATCTGTTATTTGTAAAAATTTAAAGAACACTCATAGTTAAAGCTGAGAGTCCTGGAACTGCATTGAAACTTCCAATGCTGCTAAACAGGAAACTGATTTGATACAACAGGTTTATTTCTTCACATTTATAGTGACTTTTTAAAGTTTTAAAGCAATTACAGCATTTTTTTTTTAAAGGCACATAAGCCAGAGCACTGCAACATTAAAACTCCTGGCATCTGAACTGGAAGGCATTAGAGGCTGCACACACAAGCATGAGACTGTGTCAGAGTTCCATATAGATTTACCCTGGTATTTTGGATTTATGAGGCAGGAAAAACTGCACTTTCATACAGCTTAAATATTTATTCTCCCTTGCTTTTCTCTTTTTAAAATGTTTACTGACGTATAATATGTACACTGGAGAAGGAAAGGCAACCCACTCCAGTGTTCTTGCCTGGAGAATCCCACTGACAGAGGAACCTGGCGGGCTACGGACCATGGGATCACAAGAGTCGGACATGACTTAGGGACTAAACCACCACCACCAACATATACACAGAAGTGTAGAAATCGCAGGTGTACAGTCTTCTGGCTTTTGATGTATTTAAGCACATTTCTTGAAGTAGTACATACTTATTTGTGGTTGATTAAAAGACATAATCTAAGCTGTTAGAAGTGAGGATAGAGGTTATGCCGAGAGGTTGGCTGGGAAAGGGCACCAGGGGCCGTCTGCACACTGGCGATGCAGGTATCGAAGACCCACCTGTGCGGTTTCGTAGCACGCTGTCTGCATGGAAATTTTAAAGCAGTTTTAAGTTAGCTGAAGGATCAATATACTTGCATCCTTCAAAAAATGCAAGAAAGGAGGAAGGACAAGGAGAAAGAGAAGGGAGGGAGGGGACACCCTTGGACTCAGAACTGAAGTAGCTCCAGAGGCAGCCTCGAGGCTTGTACTGCTCGTGAGGACCAGATCAGGGCTAGCTGGCCATGTGTACGGGGGACAGGGCCCCAAGAAAGAAGAGCCTCGGTGGAGAGACTGATGATGTTATAAAACACAGAGTCCTAAGCCCAGCTCCCTGGTCTGCAGGGATTCTGTCTTGAAAATCTGGAGCAGCTTCAAGCGCTGCCAGGGGAGGCCCTTGGCAGGATGTGGCCAGGCACCTGGAGTTTGCTGCCTTAATCCCATCCTGGAAGGCAGACTGCCCGCTACTTACTGATATTTCAATTCGTAGCATCCCATTTTTCAGACTTCACATAATTCATCTGTATGGAAAAGCGCTAGTCTCTCTCACAGACATATTTAGTTGGTGTGGCTTCCTTATGCAGGACACTGGCTGTACACTCAGACATTTACTTTCTAAATGAGAACAGGATTTACACACACACACTGCCCCTGCCACTTCAACCCTGCTCACAAATCCACGAAAAGCCATCACACATCATTTCTTACTTAATAAACCTCCTCACCAGTGAATTCTGAAAATTAATCTCTTGACCAGGAGAGCAACTGTTATAGCCATTTAAATGCTTGTAAATATATATAATCCAACCATCAGGAAAACCCTGGCCATTAAACTAGGCCAACACCTCATGGGTAAAGAAATAATTTTGTTGTGGAAATCATAAGACGATTTTCTTTAAAGAAAATACACCTAACAGTGTTCCCCCATAATCTGACGCAGTGGTTCTCAAACCTGAGTGTCTGTACAATGACTCTGTATTTAAGCACAGTTCTTGAAGTAGTACATACTTATTTGTGGTTGATTAAAAGACATAATCTAAGCTGTTAGAAGTGAGGATAGAGGTTATGCCGAGAGGTTGGCTGGGAAAGGGCACCAGGGGCCGTCTGCACACTGGCGATGCAGGTATCGAAGACCCACCTGTGCGGTTTCGTAGCACGCTGTCTGCATGGAAATTTTAAAGCAGTTTTAAGTTAGCTGAAGGATCAATATACTTGCATCCTTCAAAAAATGCAAGAAAGGAGGAAGGACAAGGAGAAAGAGAAGGGAGGGAGGGGACACCCTTGGACTCAGAACTGAAGTAGCTCCAGAGGCAGCCTCGAGGCTTGTACTGCTCGTGAGGACCAGATCAGGGCTAGCTGGCCATGTGTACGGGGGACAGGGCCCCAAGAAAGAAGAGCCTCGGTGGAGAGACTGATGATGTTATAAAACACAGAGTCCTAAGCCCAGCTCCCTGGTCTGCAGGGATTCTGTCTTGAAAATCTGGAGCAGCTTCAAGCGCTGCCAGGGGAGGCCCTTGGCAGGATGTGGCCAGGCACCTGGAGTTTGCTGCCTTAATCCCATCCTGGAAGGCAGACTGCCCGCTACTTACTGATATTTCAATTCGTAGCATCCCATTTTTCAGACTTCACATAATTCATCTGTATGGAAAAGCGCTAGTCTCTCTCACAGACATATTTAGTTGGTGTGGCTTCCTTATGCAGGACACTGGCTGTACACTCAGACATTTACTTTCTAAATGAGAACAGGATTTACACACACACACTGCCCCTGCCACTTCAACCCTGCTCACAAATCCACGAAAAGCCATCACACATCATTTCTTACTTAATAAACCTCCTCACCAGTGAATTCTGAAAATTAATCTCTTGACCAGGAGAGCAACTGTTATAGCCATTTAAATGCTTGTAAATATATATAATCCAACCATCAGGAAAACCCTGGCCATTAAACTAGGCCAACACCTCATGGGTAAAGAAATAATTTTGTTGTGGAAATCATAAGACGATTTTCTTTAAAGAAAATACACCTAACAGTGTTCCCACCAGTGAGACTCATAATCTGACGCAGTGGTTCTCAAACCTGAGTGTCTGTACAATGACTCAGAGGGCGGGGAAACCAACGGACGGACCTCGCCCCAGTTCCCGATTCAGCAGATCTACAGCACTGCCATTTCATCTGCATTTCTTATAAGTTCCCAGGCACTACATTTTGAGAACCACTGACTAAAGCTTTAAAACCACAATTTAGTTTCAGAGTAACTAAAAAAAATGTTGCTTACGGTCCTGAACGAAGTAGGGATCAGCTTCGGGGGCATACTGTTCAGTGAGTTGCACCAAGGCATCCCGTCCATAGGGCCGCCGGCGTCCCGTGATGGGGATGTTACACAGCTGGGCATAGTCATCTGCGGGGGACATGACAGTGCATGTGACACACCATCGCTGTCTGCTTGCACATCGATACATCCACACACTGTGCCTCCACCTCCCATGCACACCCACGATCCTGGAACACCTCAATACCCCTTGTGGATGTTCTGAACATCCCCATACTATTCACGCTGCACAGCATAATTAAGATTCTGAACAGGAGGCCCCAAAGAGTAGCTGAACAGTTGGTAGAATGTATCCCAGGAGAGTAAAGAACTGAAAAAACAAACCATCGGACAGTGCAGCAAGCCTTTTGGAAGAATGGCTTTATCTGAACCCATCAGGTGTTTTCATTAAAACATTTTAAATATATAAATACATACTTTCCACTCACTGGAGACAAAAAAAAATATGCGTCTTTGGTGATCCAAAAATGAGACACAACCAAGCGAGGATGCTACTAAGTACCATTTGCATTTAGTAGCTAGTATACTTCTCTACTCAACTCTGGTTCTTATCAATAACATTCTCATAACAGTGATCATCCTCGTAACAGTGAAGTAATGGTACTAGTAATAACAGCTAATAGTTGTATAATGTTTGCTCTGTGCCAGATAGTCTTTTAAGCACTTAACACGTATTAGTTCACTAAAATATTCACACCACCCTATGAAAAGCCACTATGATCATCGCATTTTATCAATAGGAGTGGTTAAATGACAGCTGGTATGAGGCTGTGCCATACTGGACCTTGGTCAGGCAGCTCAAGTTGAATACCTTACATTCTTCTTCTCCTACATCTCTCTCAGCTCCTCTGTAACCCCTCTCCTGGCCTCTTCTGCACCTTAGCTAAACTCACCTGAAGTTTCCACTTCTTGAGGCCATATTCCCTTCCCCGTGGCCTACATGACCCCCTCTTTAGTCCTTCTCACACGACCCACCCAGTACTTGGGATCTTGGTTCTCCATTTGTCATGAGGTGATTGTGCTCAGTATCAATGCATTTCATGGGCCAAAGCTCTTACCTGCTCTTTGGAGCAGGTTTATTTAGAAGATCTAGAGAAGAAAGCTTTAGAAGAGATTGCTTCAGGTTCTCAACACACATTCCACAGAAACGATGCTGCCTGAGGACTCATCTAACAGTTGGTGAAAATTCTGGGGCTCCCAGAATTCTGGGGCTGTCAGAATTATGGGGTCCACAGCTCTGCCAGAGTTGACAGCTGCAGGTCCAGGACTGGCCGGACACGCCTAGGGCAGCCACACAAGGCAGCAGCCTCACTTGCCTGGACCACCAGAAAAGTGGGTTTCTTCTATTTTGCTTCCTTCTGTAACAACACTAAAGAAAAGCACTGATGCATGAGGGTGAATTCTCAAGGCCTTCTTCCTTCACCTGTCCTTAAAGGAGTCAAAGGTGAGTGTGGGCATATGCATGTGTACCCACCCATACTTTCTCCCCTAAAGTGCAAGAAGGAGTATAAAACCAGAAAAGACCCTGATCTGCTAGACATGGCAGGAGTGTGGCTATCCCTTCCTACAACTCTCCTTGTGGGAAGCATTCCAGGAACGACACCCACCCCCCTCGCCGACTTCCCCAGCACTCCTCCATGAAATCATTTCATGAGAAGTATTAATTTTATTAAGGGAATAGCTAAACCTGGAAAAAGACCCTTGACTTGCAAAAGTAAAGCTCCAAACAAGGAGAACACAAATGGTTGTCAGTTCAGCTTCATGCTTGAAAAAGAAGCAAGGAGTTCCCTGCAAGGGGCAAGATTGTAGAAATGTTTACCGGTTTCACACACTGAGGTTATTCATGTCCTGTTATGACTTTTTATATACATTTGTTGTACATCTGAAAGACAGAACTCAGCACTTTATATCCAGGCGACAGTTGTGATCAAGAGTGAATATTAAAATTAATTCATGTTCATATTTTGTAAACCTAAGTCTAGAGATGGCTGAGCAAAACATTCCTTTCTTAGCACCCGGCAGTCAGGTCCTGAGCCTGTGGCTTTTCCCCCGACCATACCTCCTCCACTGAGAAATGACCTGGCCTCCACCCTCCAAGCTCTCACCACCTAACATCACAAAAGGGATCAAATGGGAGAGGAGTGGAGGAGGAATGGACTTTGGTTCCTGTGTGTTGTTTAGAAACAGCTTCCTGGAAAACTACCACTTGATCTGACACTAATTTGGGATTTTTTTTTTAACAAATTTTTTTTGGGAGCGGGGGCGGGTTGGGGAGAGATAGGGGTGGGCAGGCCACTTCTATTGGTGTTTCATTTATCTATTTTCATCCATCTTGGTTCTTTGGCCCGTCCCATCGCAGTGGCCTCTCGTCAAAGAGCACCGGCTCTGGGCACACGCGCTCCAGAGCTCTGGCTTGGTAATTGGACACATTGGTCCAGGCACTCCACGGCACAGGGGATCTTCCCAGGCCAGGGATCAAACTGGTGCCCCTTGCACTGCAAGGTGGTGTCCTTACCCACTGGACCACCAGGGAAGCCCCCTAGTTTGGGATTTTAAAAAGAGCTTACCCAAATGCAGTGAAGAGGAACTAAAGAGTCTCTTGATGAAGGTGAAAGACGATGGTGAAAAAGCTGGCTTAAGACTCAACATTGAAAAACTAAGATCATGGCATCTGGTCCCACCACTTCATGGCAAACAGATGGGGAAAAAATGGAAACAATGACAGATTTTATTTTCTTGGGGTAGCTACAAAATCACTGTGGAGAGTGACTGCAACACGAAATTAAAAGATGCTTGCTCCTTGGAAGGAAAGGTATGACAAACCTAGACAGCATATTAAAAAGCAGAGACTTCCTTTTGCTGACAAAGGTCCATATAGTCAGAGCTGTGGTTTTTCCAGAGGTCATGTAGGGATGTGAGAGTTGGACCATTGGATGCTTAGAATGCTGAGCACCAAAGAATTGATGCCTTTGAACTGTGATGTTGGAGAAGATACTTGAGAGTCCCTTGGATAGCAAGGAGATCAAACCAGTCAATCCTAAAAGAAATCAAAACTGAGTATTCATTGGAAGGACTGATGCTGAAGCTAAAGCTCCAATACTCTGGTCACCTGCTGTGCAGAACTGACTCATTGGAAAAGACTCTGATGCTGGGAAAGATTGAGGGCAGGAGGAGAAGCGGGCAACAGAGGATGAGATGATCGGATGACATCACCAACTCAATGCACATGAGTCTGAGCAAACTCCAGGAGATAGTGAAGGACAAGGAATCCTGGTATGCTGCAGTTCGTGAGGTTACAAAGAGTCAGACATGACTTAGTGGCTGAACAACAAGAACTGTGAGCTATGTTTGAGAACTACCAAGTAGTCCCTAAGAAAGGCTTTGAATGTGACCCAGGCTGCAAAGGGAAGCAGAGGAGGTAATGGGCTGGGGGCAACCTATGGGCTTTGCTGCGTCTCTACCCCTTCCTTCATTACTGGATTGCCCTTTGCTGCTTCACTTTCTCTAAAACATTAACAATCCAAACATCACTTCTGCATTAGGTGTACTCTCTGTATTTGAAGATGCGCTCACCTCCTATCAACACTGGGATGTGCATTTTGAGTTATTTTTCCAGGAGCATGGATGGGTCTGATCTAATCCATCTATGCTGCCTCTCCCATTGTGCACATCTGTTCTCATTCTTGGCCAGGGTCAAGGGTGAAGTGAGCAGGGGGTAATGGAAAAAACATGGGCTTCAGAGGCAGAACCTGGGGTTCAAGTCCTGACTGTACTCCTTCCTTTCCAGCTTAGCAATTGTGGGCAAGCCTCGGTTTGTGTATCTGTCACATGGGGATAATTCCTGTCTGTCTCTTTGTTACTGACATATTTCAAAATGAGATGAGGAACTTCCCTTGTGGTCCAGTGGCTAAGATTCCACACTTCCAGCGCCTGAGGCCTGGGTTCGATCCCTGATCAGGGAACTAGATTCCACATGATGCAACTAAAAGTTCACATTCTGCAACTAAAGATTCCACATACCACAACTAAAAGAGCCTGTCTGCCACAAGGAAGAGCCAAAATCTTATGTGTCACAACTAAGACCTGACACAAACAATATATTTTTTTAAAAAATGAGATGATGTTACAGAACTGTTCATGAATTCTGAAGCATCTAGAAAATGGTGGTTACAGCTTTTTCCCTTAGGCAAAATCACTCAAGTCCTTGATGAATGTCTGGAAATAAATGAGGATTTTCAAAGACAATATCAGAATGATTGATATGAATTTTAGTATCAGCAAAACTTGAAAGGCAGTTGTCAATGGACAAAGAATTGTGTGATGAATTAAGAACCATGAAGGCACAGTCTCCAGCTGTTTTTAGGTATTGTCTCAAGGTTTGGAATTCTTAAAAACAGATGGAGGGAATCTCTGACTCAGGAAACAGAGAAAGATGTCTTCATGGATTTCATCTCAAAAACTACTGACTGATTGGGCAAATTTATTCACTTGGTCAGACAGGGATAAGGTATAAGCAACAGCACATTTTAACACTAGATCACAGAGCTCGTCATTCCAGCTGGGGGTGAGGAGCTCTGATGTCCAGCAGTGGGTAGTATATGCCTGAACCCTTCAGAAATGTCTCGGGTAGCCAGCAGGTTTCTCATCTTTTAAGGGAATGAATGGAACATCAGGGGATTTTATAGCAAGTCCTGGGTGAGGCTTCTCCTTCAGGCTCTGGGCACATGCATCTTTCTAATATATGCTGGGTCTCTGAGCACCCTAAGCCACAAGCAGAACCCAGCGAGTTTGGAGGTACTTGGCCTTGGTTATCCTTGGGGTTGGGTCATGGCTACAGTTCAATTTGGGGAGGCAGTGAGTTGTGGCTGGCTGACGGCATACAGTCTGGGAAGAGCAGATCTCTGAATTATTGCCACAGCTCCTGATGGGAGCCCATGAGAATCTCTTGGCTGCCACTTAACCCAGTTCAACATGAACAGATTTTTTTTTTGTCCCTCAAGTATTTTTCCTTCTGTGAGATACTCCTTACTTAAGCAGAATTCCTAAGAGTACTCCTTTCTTAAGAGTTCTCATGGCACAACAAAGATTAAAGATTTCACATGAACACCCAGAGCAGCCAAATAAATAAAGATTTGGGGGAAAAACAACAACGACAACAACAAATTAAGCACCTAGTTAAGCACCACCTAGTTGTCTGGGGCTAGGTGAAAGGAAAGAGCTTGTACTTCATTAGCAAAAGTCATTTCTTTTTTTCTAGATGAACGCGATCAAAACTTTATTCAACTACTTTACGAAAAGTCAGTGTACCATCTTTAGAGAGTCACATTATGATCTGGATTGCTTTGTTTACTCTCTACGTTTAAAGAATAATCCTTTTCATTTTATATATTTAAATTTAAAAAAATTTAAATTTTTATTTATTTACTTGACTGTCTTCATTCTGGTAAATTAAAAGTCTTACGGTAAAAAAGCTATTCCTGGGAAAGGGGAAATTTTCCTGCTACCCTTCTTGAATTCTTTTGACTGATCTAATAATTAAATGGATGCAAGACACATTAACAGGAGAAAAATATTAATCTGTATCTCTGGAGGCCTCATAGAACTAAGACCTCCAAAGTAAAGAAAGCAGGCTGTTTTTTAAAAAATCATTTTTAGAGAAATAGACAATTATTGTCAAGGTTTAAGAGAACAAAAAAAGGGCTTGTGTTTGGGGCAGCAAACTAATGAAGTAACAAAGTTTGTATATATAGGTTTCTTTACCTTGAATTCCCTAATTCTGGTGGTAAGGATTTTTTTTTTTTTCTTTTTTGGCAATTGCTGTTTTGGGGACATTATACCTGTCCATCCAGGATCTAGCAAAATACAAATGTGAAATAAAGAAGAAGTGGAAATACTCACACCTCAAAGCGCCCCCACTCACTCCTCACCTCTGTGGGCACAACTGCTAAGCTCTTGATCAGAGCGCCGAAAGACACACCCGGGATGGTGTGGGGCACCAGCAGCACATGTTCTAAACAAGATCCAGGCCATGGCGCACACCCGTTCCCCTGGCATGGCAGATTCACATGACAGACGGTATTGCTTTGATTTTAATTTTAAATAGGACCGAAAAGTTTGAAAATTGCCCCCTGGAGCCAGGAGGCTTGAGGCCCCCACTGTCTGTAGTACATATCCTGGCAGGAAGTCTCCATGCCTGATGACAGCCACATCTGCAGGGCTGGTCTGGACAGTCACATGTCACAATGCCACTCTGGCATGTGAGGAAGCCGGGAGGTGAAGTCTCTGACTGGGGCAGATTAAATTCAGCTGCTCGTAGAAAGGAATGAAGCGGCTGTATTTCATCCTCCACACATCAGGGCTGAAAGCCTGGTGCTCTGAAGTTTCAAATGCATCCTTTTCAAATAAAGGAGAACCAAGGACCAATCCATATGCATAAAGGAAAATGGGTCATATTTTGCTGAAATTTCTAGACCAGGTGTTTTTCCAACAGGCCTCCCCATGTATTATTAATCGATGATGGTGTTTGGAAAACACACACACCAGGATATGGAGGAAGGAGATAGGGAGAGTGAAGATTTACCCTAGTGCCTGTAGAGCCAACGGTATGATAGGCATTTTTCTTTGAAATAAGTGAAAGCTATGGAATTAGAGAAATGTTGACCATTTACAGAACATACTATATCCAGTACTGAGGACAGAGGAAAGAACGTATTGAGAGGAGTCTCCTGGCCTTGACACACTTTGTAGAACTAGACACCCATCTGCTTATGCTCATTCTTGCAGAGTAAACTCTCACCAGCAGTGCCTGGTAAGCAGGAGCAACCCTGCTTTCCTGATGTTAAAGCTTGCCAAGTTGTGAGAGAAAACGGGTATCCTTCAAAGAGAAAGGACCCAGCGTCAAAAGCCGTGGATTCTGGCCCCACTGCTTCCTGTTCTTTGGACTGGTACCTTTCTCTGAGCTCCGTCTACTGAGCAAGATTATGGCAGTCTGCCTTTGCAGCATTAAAGGCAGTTCATTGTTCCGTTCAGTGATCAACTCACTCATTCAACCAGAGGCAGAAAATTTTACGGGGGGGGGGGGGGGGGGGGGGGAGAAACAGGAAGGGTAACATGACAGTACCCCAACGTATGCAGTTATGCATGTAGAAGAGGTGCTGCCTAGAGTCAGCCAGGAAGAGCTGGGGAGGGTTGGTGGCATCTACGGGAAGCGGGTCGGCCAGGTGAAGAAGAGGAGGGCGGTACCTCAGAGTCCTAGGCATATAAAATGGATAAGAACGCCTTGGGAAAATGAAAGGACCACAGAAACACAGCCTACTACAGACCCCTGCTAAAGGACAGTCCAAGAAAAGCAAAGCTAGTGAACATGCACGATTATTATAGCACCCGTGTGCCAGGTGCTGTGTACTCCTGCACACACTTTCACTTTTACTATTTCTGGCCACAATGCTACCACACAGGATCTTATTAGTTCCCTGACCAAAGATGGGACCCATGCGCCTGCAATGGAAACATGGAGGCGTAACCACTGGACCACCAGAGAAGTCCCCATCCGCTTTTCCTTTAAATCAATTTTGGGAAAAACTGTAGTTAGCTCCTTTGTTTCCAATGGAAAGCTATGCATAAAGGAAAATGGGTCATATTTTGCTGAAATTTCTAGACCAGGTGTTTTTCCAACAGGCCTCCCCATGTATTATTAATCGATGATGGTGTTTGGAAAACACACACACCAGGATATGGAGGAAGGAGATAGGAGGGTGAAGATTTACCCTAGTGCCTGTAGAGCCAACGGTATGATAGGCATTTTTCTTTGAAATAAGTGAAAGCTATGGAATTAGAGAAATGTTGACCATTTACAGAACATACTATATCCAGTACTGAGGACAGAGGAAAGAACGTATTGAGAGGAGTCTCCTGGCCTTGACACACTTTGTAGAACTAGACACCCATCTGCTTATGCTCATTCTTGCAGAGTAAACTCTCACCAGCAGTGCCTGGTAAGCAGGAGCAACCCTGCTTTCCTGATGTTAAAGCTTGCCAAGTTGTGAGAGAAAACGGGTATCCTTCAAAGAGAAAGGACCCAGCGTCAAAAGCCGTGGATTCTGGCCCCACTGCTTCCTGTTCTTTGGACTGGTACCTTTCTCTGAGCTCCGTCTACTGAGCAAGATTATGGCAGTCTGCCTTTGCAGCATTAAAGGCAGTTCATTGTTCCGTTCAGTGATCAACTCACTCATTCAACCAGAGGCTGAGAATATTACAGGGAGTGGGGGTGGCGGGGGGGAGAAACAGGAAGGGTAACATGACAGTACCCCAACGTATGCAGTTATGCATGTAGAAGAGGTGCTGCCTAGAGTCAGCCAGGAAGAGCTGGGGAGGGTTGGTGGCATCTACGGGAAGCGGGTCGGCCAGGTGAAGAAGAGGAGGGACGGTACCTCAGAGTCCTAGGCATATAAAATGGATAAGAACGCCTTGGGAAAATGAAAGGACCACAGAAACACAGCCTACTACAGACCCCTGCTAAAGGACAGTCCAAGAAAAGCAAAGCTAGTGAACATGCACGATTATTATAGCACCCGTGTGCCAGGTGCTGTGTACTCCTGCACACACTTTCACTTTTACTATTTCTGGCCACAATGCTACCACACAGGATCTTATTAGTTCCCTGACCAAAGATGGGACCCATGCCGCCTGCAATGGAAACATGGAGGCGTAACCACTGGACCACCAGAGAAGTCCCCATCCCGCGCTTTTCCCTTTAAATCTCAGAATCTTGTGGAATAACTGTAGTTAGTTCCTTTGTTTCCAATGGGAAAGCTAAGGTTTACAGCATACTTGTCCCAGCTTAGGTGAAGGAGTTCTAAGCTAGTTAGTCAGCAAAACCACTTTTCCTAGTCCACAGTTGCCCTTCTGAAACCCTAAGAAGAAAATTATTAGATCTGTTCCCTAGACTGTATGCATCAGGTAAAGACTTCGTTCAGCAAAAGCATTTGTGATTAAAATTCCAGGGAGAGCCGTAACCATGAATGCTGATGAGCTCACCCGCACCAGGGTCAGCTTTATCATTAGCAGGATTTATGTTTATTGAATTTGCTCGATTTATTAGGTGAAAGAGATCAAATTGCTTAATGTTCAATTAAACTGTACTTGTGGGGGACAGGGAAGTAATGAAGTCTAAAGTCTTGGCAGGGCTTCTATTCTGTAAGACTCCTGTGAATGTTAATGCTCTTGAGGAAACTCACAGGCCGTAGACCAATCACGGTCTTCCACCCTCGGCCTTCACCTACTGCCGCCGCTTCCGAGTTCAGCCACTCTCGGTTTTTTCCATCACATTTGCTATTTCTGTAGTCAGACTCTAACTGGAGACTGAGATTTGTTGGGTATGAATGCCCAAACTGGAGGCTCCATTTAGAAATCCATTTCTAAAACCAGGATTCAACATGTATAGGTTTGTAATAGCATTAAATTATGCCACACATGAGATCTTCAAAACAATGACTGATAACTTATAAATTTCTTTCTTTCTTTTTTTTTTTTTTTGCCACTTCTGTTGATCTTTCACTTATTTATCTTTGTTCTTTGGCCTGCGTGGGCTTCCCATAGTGGTGGCCTCTCTCGTCGCAGAGCACTGGCTCTGCGTGCATGCGTTCCAGAGGTCCAGATAGGTAGTTGGGCACATCAGTCCAGCCACTCCGCGTCACATGGGATCCTCCCAGGCCAGGGATCGAACCGGCACCCCTTGCACTGCAAGGCGGTGTCCTTACCCACTGGACCACCAGGGAAGCCCGATAACTTATAAATTTCTTAGAAGGACTGCAGGAAAGATTTCCCTCATTTCTAAGTAAACAGGGCTTTGAGAATAAAACATTAAGTCTTGTATTGAGACGGTCTCAGGGGAAGTTACCAATGCAGTATCTTCTAAAACTTGATACAAGACTGGACAATACATTGAACAGGCAAATAGGAGGAAAGTTCAACATGTTAATTTTCTAACCTGATACATTTCATATTTTCTCCACTGAAAGGGCAGAAGAACCATTTCATTTTCTCCTTCCTCATTAAGTAAGAATGAGTAAGGTCACTCTGAAGTGACCATCTGAGAAGTCAACAATTAGGAAAAATATTATATGGAAGGAATATATTTTGATTTTCTACTATTATTTTTCTTGCATTAACCAAGTAAGAATTATTTAAAACTCTGAGCTATGCATGTGCTTAAGAATAAAGGGGAGGGACTTCCCTGGTGGTCCAGTGGCTAAGACTCTGCATTCCCAATGGAGGAGGGCCTGGGTTCAGTCCCTGGTCAGGAAACTAGATCCCACATGCTGCAACTAAGAGTTCAAATGCCACAAAGATTGAAGAGTCCGTGTCCCACAACTAAGTCCCAGTGCAGCCAAGTAAATAAATAAATGTTTTTTAAAAGGGTAGGTTATACAACACAGGGAATATACTAAACGCCACTGAATTATTCACTATAAAACACAATTTTATGTCATGTGAATTTAACCCCAATTTAAAAACAAGTCAAGAGAAACAAAAACTATATTATTTAAAGTCTGAAAAAGGGAAAGTGAAGTCACTCAGCCAGGTCCAACTCTTTGTGACCCATAGATGCACCCTGGAATTCTCCAGTCAAGAATACTGGAGTGGGTAGCCTTTCCCTTCTCCAGGGGATCCCTCTTGAAAGTCTAGTATTCATCTAACCTTTACAGTTTTAATTAGTGAAGTGAGAAATCAAGGCTAGTCAATCTCTAAGGTCCTTTTGAGCTTACATATTTCACAATTCTAAGCAGAA
Organism: Tragulus kanchil; assembly: GCA_022376925.1. Lineage (NCBI taxonomy): Eukaryota > Metazoa > Chordata > Mammalia > Artiodactyla > Tragulidae > Tragulus > Tragulus kanchil. The sequence goes on from JAIOJX010000029.1 coordinate 150,428,279, forward strand.
AATTTTTGCTAGTAGACTCCAAAATACTGGGAAGACAATCTCATAGAAACTTGTGGTTGTAATACAAGGCAATCACCACCAGATGGCACTGCATTCACATGGTGCTCATGTGGGTATTTCCAGATGACTGACAGGGCTTTGAAAACTCTATAGTTGAGCATGTACAGTCTAACCTAATTCATTTACCTGCAGAGGAAACTGAGGTCCAGAGAAATGTAATAATATTCCAAAAGTCAAGTCAGGATAAATTTTAAAAATATTAGGGTCTTTTAAATAAATCTAAATTGTTAAATTCTAAGGGTAAAAATAATTGTGCCTTATGTTGTGGAGCTGGTTTGAAACTCTTGATTAATATTCAGAAGTCTAGATCTCAAGGTTATGAAATATATACTTCCGAATCATCATTTGAAGAGCATGCTCTAGGTAATTAATGAATATGAAAGTACTATTAGAGGAGCCTGGCGGGTAACCCTCCATGGGGCTGCAGAGTCAGACCCAACTGAGCAACTGAGCATGCCTACAAATGTAATTAATAAGCAGAATAAATATGTATTCCACTTACAATAAACCTGCGAAGCAAAACTGAACTATTTTAAGCTCTGTAACTGTTTTATGATTTGCTCATCTACTGCTATTTATCTTCGTCTGAAGTGACTCTTACCTCCTCCCTCGTTCAGCATCAGATACAGTTCTACTAGCTCGCTCTTCTGACAGTCACTTATTGGGCTACCCCAGGGTAGGCCCTTCTTGACCATGTTGTGAATGTCAACTTCTAGGGCTGAACAGCACACAATCAGCACAACTGTTCACAACAACCACTGAGACCTGAAGCTCAGAAGGAAGCATAAAGAAAGCCTGATGCCCATAAGCCTGTATTCTTTAAAGTCTGAAAAAGGGAAAGTGAAGTCACTCAGCCAGGTCCAACTCTTTGTGACCCATAGATGCACCCTGGAATTCTCCAGTCAAGAATACTGGAGTGGGTAGCCTTTCCCTTCTCCAGGGGATCCCTCTTGAAAGTCTAGTATTCATCTAACCTTTACAGTTTTAATTAGTGAAGTGAGAAATCAAGGCTAGTCAATCTCTAAGGTCCTTTTGAGCTTACATATTTCACAATTCTAAGCAGAAAATTTTTGCTAGTAGACTCCAAAATACTGGGAAGACAATCTCATAGAAACTTGTGGTTGTAATACAAGGCAATCACCACCAGATGGCACTGCATTCACATGGTGCTCATGTGGGTATTTCGAGATGACGGACAGGGCTTTGAAAACTCTATAGTTGAGCATGTACAGTCTAACCTAATTCATTTACCTGCAGAGGAAACTGAGGTCCAGAGAAATGTAATAATATTCCAAAAGTCAAGTCAGGATAAATTTTAAAAATATTAGGGTCTTTTAAATAAATCTAAATTGTTAAATTCTAAGGGTAAAAATAATTGTGCCTTATGTTGTGGAGCTGGTTTGAAACTCTTGATTAATATTCAGAAGTCTAGATCTCAAGGTTATGAAATATATACTTCCGAATCATCATTTGAAGAGCATGCTCTAGGTAATTAATGAATATGAAAGTACTATTAGAGGAGCCTGGCGGGTAACCCTCCATGGGGCTGCAGAGTCAGACCCAACTGAGCAACTGAGCATGCCTACAAATGTAATTAATAAGCAGAATAAATATGTATTCCACTTACAATAAACCTGCGAAGCAAAACTGAACTATTTTAAGCTCTGTAACTGTTTTATGATTTGCTCATCTACTGCTATTTATCTTCGTCTGAAGTGACTCTTACCTCCTCCCTCGTTCAGCATCAGATACAGTTCTACTAGCTCGCTCTTCTGACAGTCACTTATTGGGCTACCCCAGGGTAGGCCCTTCTTGACCATGTTGTGAATGTCAACTTCTAGGGCTGAACAGCACACAATCAGCACAACTGTTCACAACAACCACTGAGACCTGAAGCTCAGAAGGAAGCATAAAAGAAAGCCTGATGCCCGCAAGCCTCCCCAAGAGCTAATCTTTTCTTTTTTGAGACACTGGCTACAGATGCTGAGCAATACAATTATCATCCTAGTTTCTGCTCCTTGCAGATTAATGCCAACACACTTCCTGGAAGCTTTCCTCCCAGTCACAAGAGGTACAGTCTGTCTGGTGCACGAAGGGAGAGGATATAAACCTTCCTCACCCTCCCTGTGCCAGGCATGCCAGCTCTAGCCATGAGGTCAGCATATAAAAGGCATGGGCAGCCAGTGGCTTTCTTCCCAGCCATAGTTGTCTTAGAAGGTCAGTTAGGAAAGGGTCCAAGTAAATACACCATTATTTGATTGCAAAACCTCAAACACAGAATAGGGCTTTAAGCAATTTCACACAGTGATTTTTTTTTTTTCATAGTCTTAGGACATTTCATTTTCTTACAGTACATTTCAACTCTCAGTGAAGAGAAAGAAATCCTATCAGCAAAGTTTTAAAAAAAATATTTAAATATTTAAAACTTTCACTTAAGAGCAAATCAGTTCATTCAAGGGAATACCAAAAAGGCACTTCTAGAAAACTGAATGCCTATTCATAATCTCTGATTTCAATGTTTAAATGGCTAAACATTTGATTTGAGATCAGTTAAAGACTGCTTGTTAATGGAAAATAAGGGTTGCCCTTTGCGATCAAACTGTTCATTGTTGACTGTTCATGTCTTGACTTCTCTACTTTAGCTCCACATTAAGAAAGATTCTAATAGATCAGAGAAGTTAGCATCATAACTCAAGTTATGCTCCAATCAGAATATTTTCAGTAACAAAGCATGGCCAAGTACCTGCTTAGCACTACAATGTAGCCTACAGTTCTTAAGCAGATACGCTGGGAATAAAACCCATACTTCAAACTCCAAATCATACACAAACTAACATTTCAGAAGTGTTCTTATCAACTTTCCATCTGTCCATCAAATTCCCCTCCATTTAATGCTCCTATAGTTGTTGAAGTCAACTAAGACAAGTGCTCCCACCAGCCTGCTGCTCCTCCCCAACTGGCGTCCCAGACCCTTGCTGGCTCACGCCCACTCCAGGGAACTGGGCTTGCAGTCCACTTCCAGGACACTCCTCACAAGTCTGGTTGCCAGCAGTTTAGCAGGAAATGGAGTAAGTTCTCCCCCTTTATAAGAGGTTTTCTTCTTTCTCCTTTTTACCTTTCCTTGCACTGAGAAAAACCATGTTTCCTTTGCTAGTATGTTTCTAATCAATGACTACAATACGATCATCAGCTGAACACGACTCATGGCTTTCTCTAGTGCACCTGCCTAAGACTCTGCTGCTTTAAAAACCCAGATTTTGGCTTCATTTCTAGTGTTCTTCCTCTCAGGCACAGTCCCTCTTTTTTGTGTGTGGCCTTTATGTCATTCATTTCAATTTATTCACTCCCTTTCACAATTCCAATGTCTCTTTCTTGGTTTCCTCTGACCTGCTGTAAAAGCTTTGTCCAGTCGGGCATCCTGATTGTTTAGTATCCCACCTCCTCCCTGCCCTTCTCCAGTGTACATCTGGGGAAGGAGAGGGAACTACATTTAGCTCCAAACTGAAAATATAGGCCCTTGTTGCTGAAGCGTACAGGCTGGTAGTGGGAACTTCAGAAAGTCCACAAAAACACAAATATTTTCTTTGGCTGGTTCTCGATGTTGTTTTCAACCCCAGTTCCACTATCACATGTTAACTCACCCAGGCCATGGAGTGCCCAACATGTCAATGTTTTGGTGACTCAGAAAAGAAGATATGTTCTAATGAGTCTTTTCAATTTGAATAGCCTTAATTTAAAACAAAACATGAGGACTTCCCTGGTGACTCAGTGGTAAAGAACCTGCCTGCCAATGCCAGAGTTGCGGGTTCGATCCCTGGTCTGAGAAGATCCCACATGCCGTGGGGCAGCTAAGCCATGTGCCACAACTACTGAGCCTGTGCTCTAGAGCTGGGGAACCACAGCTACGGAAGCCTGAGTGCCCTAGAGACTGCTCCGCAGCAAGAGAAGTCACCACAAAGGGAAGCCTGCACAGCGCAATGAGAGAGTAGTCCCTGCTCACCACAACTAGAAAAACCCTTGCAACAAGAAGACCCAGCACAAAAACAAAAATAAATAAAAAGGCGTCCCAGACCCTTGCTGGCTCACGCCCACTCCAGGGAACTGGGCTTGCAGTCCACTTCCAGGACACTCCTCACAAGTCTGGTTGCCAGCAGTTTAGCAGGAAATGGAGTAAGTTCTCCCCCTTTATAAGAGGTTTTCTTCTTTCTCCTTTTTACCTTTCCTTGCACTGAGAAAAACCATGTTTCCTTTGCTAGTATGTTTCTAATCAATGACTACAATCGATCATCAGCTGAACACGACTCATGGCTTTCTCTAGTGCACCTGCCTAAGACTCTGCTGCTTTAAAAACCCAGATTTTGGCTTCATTTCTAGTGTTCTTCCTCTCAGGCACAGTCCCTCTTTTTTGTGTGTGGCCTTTATGTCATTCATTTCAATTTATTCACTCCCTTTCACAATTCCAATGTCTCTTTCTTGGTTTCCTCTGACCTGCTGTAAAAGCTTTGTCCAGTCGGGCATCCTGATTGTTTAGTATCCCACCTCCTCCCTGCCCTTCTCCAGTGTACATCTGGGGAAGGAGAGGGAACTACATTTAGCTCCAAACTGAAAATATAGGCCCTTGTTGCTGAAGCGTACAGGCTGGTAGTGGGAACTTCAGAAAGTCCACAAAAACACAAATATTTTCTTTGGCTGGTTCTCGATGTTGTTTTCAACCCCAGTTCCACTATCACATGTTAACTCACCCAGGCCATGGAGTGCCCAACATGTCAATGTTTTGGTGACTCAGAAAAGAAGATATGTTCTAATGAGTCTTTTCAATTTGAATAGCCTTAATTTAAAACAAAACATGAGGACTTCCCTGGTGACTCAGTGGTAAAGAACCTGCCTGCCAATGCCAGAGTTGCGGGTTCGATCCCTGGTCTGAGAAGATCCCACATGCCGTGGGGCAGCTAAGCCATGTGCCACAACTACTGAGCCTGTGCTCTAGAGCTGGGGAACCACAGCTACGGAAGCCTGAGTGCCCTAGAGACTGCTCCGCAGCAAGAGAAGTCACCACAAAGGGAAGCCTGCACAGCGCAATGAGAGAGTAGTCCCTGCTCACCACAACTAGAGAAAAACCCTTGCAACAAGAAGACCCAGCACAAAAACAAAAATAAATAAAAAATTTTAAAGCATGATTTTGGGTGTTTCTGGAATGGGATTGACATTGACATTGGTGGGTTTGAGTAAGGCAAGCTACCCTCCTTATGTGGGTAGGTCTCTTTCCATGGGTCGATGGCTTCATTAGAACACAAAGACTGGCCTTCATCTGAGAAGGAGAATTCCACTGCCCACGGCCCAACCAACCACAGGACTTTGGGCTCCATCTACAAAACTGGCTCTCCCTGCCCGCCACTTTCTGACCTGGAACCTCAGTCCTCCTTGGGCCTCCACAACATCAGGCTACTCTCCAGATTTCGGGTTGGCCAGCTTCTATAATCACGTGAGCCAATTCCTTAAAAGGAATGAATGAAATCAGTCAGTCCCTCTCTCTCTCTCATGTTGATTCTGTTTTTGTGGAGAGCCCAGACTATTACACCAAGCTGTCCTTACTGGGACAGGGGAAGTTTGTAACTGGTGTGGTAGAGAATCTCAATAGGTAAACATATATCTTTAGCAGAAGCTACCTGATTCTCGAGAGGAGTTATGTGTAGTTGTAGGAAAGTTTTTATTAATGTAATGTGCTGTATTATTTCCTTAAGAGTCTCTGCAATGGAAGATACTGCTTATAAAAACAACACACGGGCTTCCCTGGTGGTCCAGTGGGTAAGGACACCACCTTGCAGTGCAAGGGGCGCCGGTTCAATCCCTGGCCTGGGAAGATCCCACATGCCGCGGAGCGGCTGGACCGATGTGTCCAATTACCAAGCCGGAGCTCTGGAGCACATGCGCCCAGAGCTGGTGCTCTGCGACAACAGAGGCCACTGTGATGGGAGGCCCACATGGGCCAAAGAACAAAGATGGATGAAAATAGACAAATGAAAGACCAATAGAAGTAGCCTGCCTGCTCCCCTCCCTCCCCACTCACCCCCCCCCAAATATAAATAAATCTTTAAAAAAAAACAAAAACAAAAACACACATTAGGAACACTTGGGGTCCCCTGGTAACATGGGAACACAGAACACGCTCTGCATGTATGTACACATGGCTATGTAGACTTATACTGTGAGTGCACACATCTCACATCCTGGTCTTATTTCTCTAATAACTGACAATCACTGCCGTGAATTTTCTTTCCCGGTCATCTCCGCTGGCCAAAGCTGGCAATGCTGCTAAAGAGACAATGACATACACTAAGTTTAGAATACAATACTTAACCATTGAAGTTTTACAGTAAGGTTCTTTTTTGTTATTTAATATGTCTATAATGTTTAAGGGAATCATATACTAGATAATCCAAGGGGTCTTGTGACTCCAATTTGGAATATCTAGGATTTCTGTTGCATTAGAATTAATAGAACTCTACTAGATCAGTAAATACTATTTAGATTTGTTAGGGAATTCAATTTGTTTCATTTTAAGTTTGACTTATTAGATTTCTAAGAGTGGCTTAAATCCTTAAGAAGAAAATGCTTGTTGGGATTGTAGGTTGCCCTTTCAGCTATATAAAGTGCTTGATAGAAAACCAAATACATAAAGTTTATAAACTAGAGGCCAAAGTGTTAAGAGATACAGTTAACAGAGTTGTGATATAGAAATAACTCTCGAGGAAAGTTTAATCTGTTCATTGAGATATATAAACATTATAAAATAAAAATGGATCTTACTTTATATAAAAATATTAGATTTATAAACGGGGGAACAAAATATTTATATTGAACTTAAAGTCTTAGGTAAGTCCAGGCTTTAACACTGATAAATACAATACACTGAATTGACTTTGGGGACTTCCTGGTGGTCCAGTGGTTAAGACTTTGTGTTCCCAATGCAGGGTGGGGGGGCTAGGTTTGATCCCTGGTCAGTGAACTAGCTCCCAAATGACACAACCAAGAGTTCCCATGCTGCAATTAAAGAGTTCATACGCCGCAAGTTAAAGAAAAAGAAAACTACACACATGCCACAACTAAAAGATCTGACACGACAAAAACCAACGCAGCCCTGAACGGTCTTTTCCAGGCTTCTCTCCAACATCATAACCAGATTGGCAGCTCCGGAACCCCGAGAAGCACCGAAGTAGCAGCTTCCCTTGGCAGCTCCAGAGGTACCTGCATTAGTCCCAAACACCCTCCTTCTGCTCATCATCCTGACTCTTACCTACTTTCAAAGAGATTTCTAGAACTGTATAGAAAGGTCATGGGGTGGGGTGGAGGATTCTTAGCTCACCTCACTTCCTGAAACAAGATTTGATTTATAATCATCGCTAACACCTAGGAAGCATATCCTACATGTCAAGCACCTCACAATGCATGATCACATTTTTATCCCTCAGTCAGTCAGTACTGATGCAGACGTAGCTACTGCCATTTCACAAAAACAAGTAAATGAATGTAATGATCACATTCAACGCCAAGGTTCTAAGTGCATAACTGACTACTAAATTTTATTTTGCAATAAGCCTTTCATAGTAAAGTATTTTCGTTCTTTTCAGGAAAGTAAGGGAAAGCCTTCTAAATAAATATGAAAGAATCTTTTCAAGAAGAAGCAACAGAAATTGCTTACTTGCCATTCCATATGGTGTTCAATGTGATCTAGTTTCACAGATACTAAGAATTTTGTCCCAAAGAAGTGGACACTTACTGCTGAGAGAATATGCTATGTACATACAATGAATACATACGGTGGACACTCAATTGAAGAGGTCTTTTATATCTTTCCAGTTTTAAATTCTCCACTATGGTTTATTAACAGCTAAGCTTTCTTTAATCATAATAATCAGGATCTATGATCACAATGAGAAATGCTGTCTTACTTGCAGAGTATTAATTACCATAATCTCAATAGAGTTCTCAGCTTGGGATAAAGGAAACTGCAGTAACTTGTCCAGTGCGAATGACAGAGGCCATGCCAAGAGCAGAGCGAGGTCCCTGGCCTGCCCAGACCGAAGGCGGTGGCCACGCACTGCGCCTCACACGGAGGATGTTCCAAAGCTATTACTAACATTCTTTGGAAGCACAGTTCTTGGAAAAGCCTTTAAACCGTGACTGCTCAAAGGCCTTTTGCAACCACGGCCCAACTACAATATTTTTTCAAGTGTAGTCCATGAGTCAAATCCTTGTCTTCCTTCACACCTCCATGGGTATTATGAAACATTACATGAAGATCTTTGGGAACATGTAAGAGCCATGCATGGATAAGGGCAGAAATCACTAGCTCAATGGTTCAAAGACAGATTCCAGATATCATCCTTCCTGCAAAACCATATGAAAACATTGGTGGTAGATAAGCTATTAGGGAGTATTAGAAATACTGCAGCGTAGGGCTTCCCTTGGTGGTCCAGTGGGTAAGGACACCGCCTTGCAGTGCAAGGGGCGCCGGTTGGATCCCCGGCCTGGGAAGATCCCACGTGCTGCGGAGCGGCTGGACCAATGTGTCCAATTACCGAGCCGGAGCTCTGGAGCGCATGCGCCCAGAGCCGGAGCTCTGCAGTGACAAATGCCACCACGATGGGAGGCCCACAGGTGCCAAAGAACAAAGACGGATGAAAATGGAGAAATGAAAGACCAATAGAAGTGGCCCGCCTGCTCCCCTCCCTCCCCAACCCGACCCCCGCCCAAAATAAATAAATAAATAAATCTTTAAAAAAAAAAAAAGAAAAGAAAACTGCAGCATAGGAAATGATGAATTTATTAAATAAAGATGTCACTTGTGCATTTAAATGAACAGTGTTGAGGAATGAACTTCCAACTGAGCGACACAACATAACTTTATGTCAATTCTACAGAAATTTACATTCCCTGTAAATACAAACTGTATAAACTGTTCTAAAATTTATGGCCTTGCCATTACCTAGTAGGTATTCAACTGAATAACGAAATGAAGGAATATGCAAATAATTTAACTGAAAACAGATAAACTGTGAATAATTTAGACTGCATTTCAGACATGGTTCTTACTAACTGTCCTCTGCATATAATAAACATGTTTTTATTTGAGTTTTTAAAAAAGCAAGAATTAGACATAAATCTGTGTTATAATCTATAGAATTCTCTACTGACGGAACTGATTTCAATTTTTTCTTATGCAGGAATGATTCTGTTTTTCTTTCTGGCACTTAAGTGGCTGAAAGCACAGATGAGGATACATGGATACGAATCGGGCACTTCCTGGTATCAGGCCATGGCAGGTAGTGTAACCATTGGTATCCCTGCAACCAAGAGTTTTCAAATCAAATCTATCTATCTATCTATCAATCATCTATCTATCTATCTACCTATCTATAAACAACTGAGCAGAACAGAACTCATGCCTCTGCATGTTGATCAGGAGCAGAGCTTAAAAAACATTTAAAGCATTTTCCAGTCTCTTCTGTATTATTCCAGTTTCCTTGGAGATATATGTTTTTTATCCCCACTGTCACCTTTCTATGCTTGACTTGCTCTAAAGTATGACTTCAGAGGTTAAAACACCTGTGGTGCAGTACACAGTGTCAACCAATAGGTGGCATTCTCTCAACACATGAAGTCTCCCCTCAAAATTTCTTGACATCTAAATTTTAGATCAAGACTTTCACCAGCTTTTCACGTTTGGTTTGCTCAGAATAAGTCTAATTATTCTGATAATCTACCAAACAGAAGACTGGTTATTTTAACAAGATAACCACAGACACTGGGATCCCTAGATACTTTAGACTCTAGTGTTCCAATAAGGTTGCTTCATTTTCTTTTCACTTGTAGGTTAATAGGCTTTTATTTCCATGGGATAATAGCAACCTGTATATCACATACATTTTCCCAGAAAGTTTAAGTTTATACTTTTAAGAGGAGCAATACACAAAAATATTAAAGGTTCATTTAAGATACATGCTAAGCATGATCAACAGTTTAATTCACTGAGAATTATGGACTTGCTTTAATCCATTAATTCATCAAGAATGCATTGTTATTGATAAGTTCCACATCAGAATCTAACCTAAGTCTAACGAAATGAAGGAATATGCAAATAATTTAACTGAAAACAGATAAACTGTGAATAATTTAGACTGCATTTCAGACATGGTTCTTACTAACTGTCCTCTGCATATAATAAACATGTTTTTATTTGAGTTTTTAAAAAAGCAAGAATTAGACATAAATCTGTGTTATAATCTATAGAATTCTCTACTGACGGAACTGATTTCAATTTTTTCTTATGCAGGAATGATTCTGTTTTTCTTTCTGGCACTTAAGTGGCTGAAAGCACAGATGAGGATACATGGATACGAATCGGGCACTTCCTGGTATCAGGCCATGGCAGGTAGTGTAACCATTGGTATCCCTGCAACCAAGAGTTTTCAAATCAAATCTATCTATCTATCTATCAATCATCTATCTATCTATCTACCTATCTATAAACAACTGAGCAGAACAGAACTCATGCCTCTGCATGTTGATCAGGAGCAGAGCTTAAAAAACATTTAAAGCATTTTCCAGTCTCTTCTGTATTATTCCAGTTTCCTTGGAGATATATGTTTTTTATCCCCACTGTCACCTTTCTATGCTTGACTTGCTCTAAAGTATGACTTCAGAGGTTAAAACACCTGTGGTGCAGTACACAGTGTCAACCAATAGGTGGCATTCTCTCAACACATGAAGTCTCCCCTCAAAATTTCTTGACATCTAAATTTTAGATCAAGACTTTCACCAGCTTTTCACGTTTGGTTTGCTCAGAATAAGTCTAATTATTCTGATAATCTACCAAACAGAAGACTGGTTATTTTAACAAGATAACCACAGACACTGGGATCCCTAGATACTTTAGACTCTAGTGTTCCAATAAGGTTGCTTCATTTTCTTTTCACTTGTAGGTTAATAGGCTTTTATTTCCATGGGATAATAGCAACCTGTATATCACATACATTTTCCCAGAAAGTTTAAGTTTATACTTTTAAGAGGAGCAATACACAAAAATATTAAAGGTTCATTTAAGATACATGCTAAGCATGATCAACAGTTTAATTCACTGAGAATTATGGACTTGCTTTAATCCATTAATTCATCAAGAATGCATTGTTATTGATAAGTTCCACTCAGATACAGAATCTAACCTAAGTTTGCAGTCTGGCTCTAAGGATGTAGAGTTTCTCTCTTAGCACACAACAGGTGAGGACGTGGAAAAAAATCGGAGCTATAATGTTTCATTTTGTTACTTTTCTAAGTGATACTGTTCATCTGCGATGTGCTCTGAGCCCCAGGGTGGTAGCCACTGGAGTAACACTGGCTAAGAGCATGGGCACCACTGCCTGGATTTGAATCTGCCATTTCCTGGTGTCTGACCATGGCAGGTGATGCAATCTTCTGTGCCTTCCCTCTCTCACCAAAAGGAAGTAAGTGTATATCTGCCTCCTGGGATGGCTTGCAGAATTAAATATCTTAACTGATGATAAGAATCCTGAACATGCCTGGCATTGCACAGTACCTGTTAGCTACCATCATTTTTAATTCTGATGGAGACCCAGAAAAACCAAGCCACGTAAAACTCATATTCCAATAAACTCCAGATTCAGAGCTCATGACTTCCTTCCAAATTTATAGAAAGATCAAAGAATGGCCACCCTCCCTCACTCATAATATGGAGACAATGGTTTGTTTTTCCTGACTTGGTTTTCCAAATAGCTTTTCTTCTCAGAGGCTGGCGGTGATTTCATGATAAAGAGTCCAAAAGGTAATGGTTGTCGCCAAGCAGTTCACCACTTCCCTCCCCAACCAAGAAAACAATTTTTTAAGAACAGGCAGGATTAGAGGACACTGAGAGGGTAAGGAGAGGAAGAGGATGCCGGGGAAAGAAAGAAGAGAAATTCCAGAGGTAAGGCAGGGGAGCCTGTCCGTACACAGAGCCACTTCAAGCAATACGCCACAGTGCTGCCCTCAACCCTCTGAAACCTTTCCCTAAGGCCTGGTGTCTGTCCTCCCAGACTGTAGCTGACTATTAAAATAGGGTCCCAAGCAGTCCCAAAGTGTACGGAATGGTACAACGAGGTGATTCTCCTCATGTAAAGCTACCCTGACACAATCCATCAGCCTCCACTGGCTCACCCCTGCATGTGGTACCAATCCACAAGGTGCCATCTAGCTTCAGAGAACACTATGCAGGGAGCCACGCCCACCTCCCCTAACTACCAGATGCAGTGGCGGCCTTAGCAGGAATTAGTACCCGTGACCTATTGGACCAGAAGTGTGAAAGTCTGTCTGGGAGCCAAGGCTTTACTTTGCACTGCACTTGAATGCTCAAGGCTGATGACAAGCACGGCGATTTATTCCTTAAATTCCTCCAGCACCGTTTCCATCAGTCACAAATTGTTCCCCAAAGCAGTGCAGCACAGCTCGGGAAACAGGAAGGTTCAGAGCCTGACAGTCTGGGACACGTCCAGTGCTTTTATTAATAAGCAGGTACCATGGTCCTTTCTCAACTATCATATATCCCTCAATAGCATCATTTAAAAGGCTCAGTTGCAGAACAAGTACATCAGTTTTAAAATTCACACATTCTCTGCTTCCTCTTCAAAAATCTAATACAGCATGAAAGGCGGTTTTCACAAAATCAGGTTGAACGCTGTTAGGTGTGTCAAAAAACCTGGCTAATGTGATCCAAGGACCAGTACAGCCCCATTGCCTTGGGACTGAAGAATGAAGAATCTTGCCCACCCCACCTTCACCTAGAAATCAGAATCTTTAAAAAAAAAAAAAAAAAAATTGTCATGTGATTGATATGCCCATTAAGGCTTATGAGGCAGTGGTCTAGAAGATAAAGTTTTTCATGAGGATATTATTTCTGCATTTGTTTATCCTTAATTCATGTCCTGATGCTACTAAGTAATTGGTTGGGTACTTTAATAAGAACCCTGGATGTCAGTTACGTTTGAAAATGCACGTGACCTGAGTCACCAGCAGGAGCAGCGCCAGGTGCTAAAAATCTCCTAATGCTCACTCTGTGTCAAGCACTTTGCTTAAGTGCTCATGTATTTTTTTTAAAAAAACCTTTATTTTACTTTTAACTTTTACAGAGTTTTGTTGTTTACAGATATGTATGTTCTCAGACTAGTCACATGTATATCCCCCCCTTCCCTCCCCTCCCGACCATCACACAGCACCCCTGAAGGATCCCCTTTTCTCACAGAGCAATGACTAGAGCTATTTTCTTCACACATGATAGTACAGGCCTTCATGCTACTTCCTTTACGCCTCTCACCCACTGTTTCTTCCCCACAATGTCCATATGTCCACTGTCCATGTCTGTCTTTCTGTCGCTTCACTGCGTGTGCCATCATCACCATCCTACTAGATAAGTGTTCATGTATTAACTTATTTCTTACAACAATTCCATGAGACAGGCGATATTAGTTTCATATGAGGAAACTGAGGCACAGAGAGGCAAAGGAATGAGATTAGGTAGAGAGAAAGTTGCCGAACCAGGATTCACACCCGGGCAGCCGGGTTCCAGAGCCCGTGGGCTCATTGCTCTGCTTGGACCCTGCTCGCTCGCCACACACCAGGAGACAAGCTCGGCCAGAGATGGTTTGGTGTAGATATGGTCAGAACACCAGGTACTAATCAAGGAAATGCCAGCTAGCCACAAGGGCCTATGGAAAAGTTGCTTAACTTTGTCATGGACGTCTCCCTGGATTCAGCGTATCCCTAAGTCTAGTTCAAGGCCCAGGATTTCAGGGCTATGTAAGAAACACTCCTTCTGGGCTATTTTACTTCCTATATGCCAACAGAAACAGAACAGTGGTTTTCCATATGTGTTCCCTGGAACCCTGGGGTCTTTCACCGATACATCAACAGCCTAACTAGTGGTTTTCCCTACCAGTAGCTCCATCTTTGATGTTAATGAACTTACTTATTGGAAGTTAATATTTCAGCTAACAAAAGACCACCATTTTTCAAAAATAAAAATCAGGGCTTCACTGGTGGTCCAGTGTGTAAGGACACTACCTTGCAGTGCAAGGGACACCAGTTCGGTCCCTGGCCTGGGAAGATCCCACGTGCTGCAGAGCAGCTGGACCTATGTGTCCAACTACTGAGCCGGAGATCTGGAGCGCATGTGCCCAGAGCCGGTGCTCTGTGACGAGAGAGGCTACTGTGATGGGAGGCCCGTACGGGCCAAAGAACAAAGATGGATGAAAATGAATAAATGAAAGACCAACAGAAGTGGCCAAAAAAGTAAATAAAAATAAAAGAGTAAAAATCACAGGTTTTGAGGATGTGACTGACCACAGACTAGAGATTCTTTCTGGAAAATTGATCATCAGTACTGTGTATATTTAAGTTAGAAAGAGTATAGCAACAATGCTAAACTTTTCTAAATTTGGCATGTGGCACCACTATTTCTTCTTACCCCATACATTCCTAAAAATATTACACAGTATATATTGGTTCACATGGATTTGTTTGAATTTACATTATTTATTTATTTGGTAAAATCTCAGTTAAAAATAACTGATAAGGGACTTCTCTGATGGTTCAGTGGTTCAGCATCTGCCTGCCAATGCAGGGACATGGGTTCCATCCCTGGTCTGGGAAGACTCCACATGCCTCAGAGCAACTAAGTCTATGTGCTACAACTACTGAGCCTACACACTAGAGCCCAAGCCGCAGCAAATCAAGCCTGAGCACTGTAACTCGAGAAAGCCCCTATGCAGCAACCCAGGGCAGCCAGAAAGAAATAAATATTTAGAAATGGATGCAGTATTCTAACATTCATTTCTAACACCAAAATAACCTGAATATTCTTTTTAAAGCTTAGTCAGATTTGATTTGCAAAGGCACTAGGTCAACAGGTTTTAACCTGCAGCAACTAGTTAATATCACAGGATCAGGACAGGGACAGAGTAAAATGAAAATCCATGCAGAACCTTTCATAAAGGAGTCTACATCACAACAAGCATGCCACAACCCACATACTGGGACTAAAAGCAAAATATGCAACAGTGCTCCTACAAATCAGTAAGAAAAGACACAATGTCCAACCAAAGATATAGGCAAAGGATGTGATAATTTACTAACAAAGAAACACAAATCATCTATAAACACGGAAAAGAATGCTCAAAGTCCTGCAAATAAGAGAGATGCATGTAAGATACCCTTCTTACCAACATGATAACAATTTTGGAGACTTGGGTTCAATTCCTGGGTTGGGAAGATTCCCTGGAGAAGGAAATGGCACCTCACTCCAGTATTGTTGGCCACAGGATTCCATGGACAGAGGAGCCTAGCCAGCTAGAGTTTATGGGGTCACAAAAGTTGGACATGACTTAGCGACTAAACCACCACCAGTCTTTAAAATGTATTAGCACTAAAATGGTATGACAAAAAAGGCATTTGATACACTGTCATTATGAGTGTAAATTTGTACAGGAGCTTTGGAGAGGAATACAGTAAATTTAAAATCTACATACTTCTTGACCTAGTGTCTTCATTTGTAGGAATTTTCTTATCAAGGCACATCCAAAGCGACAGACATGATACATACATGAAGGTTAAATACAGTATTATTTGTAAGAGGAAAATCAGGACTGTGGCAGGGGAGAGGGAGCGGGAGACAGGCAACACAAATGTCCAGTTCTGGAGGTGATTAATCAAAACAGGGCAGAGGCATGTCTCGTTTAACTGTGCTTTGCTGCACTGCCTTTTTTTTTTTTTTTTTTTTTTAACAAGCTGAGGTTTGAAGCAACTTTGCATCAAGCAAGTCTACTGGTACCATATTTCCAACAGCATTTGCTCATTTCCTGTCCATGTCCCATTTTGGAATTTCTCACAATACTTAAAACTTATTATTAGCATATGGCGATCAGTGATCTCCAATGTTACTATTGTAATTGTTATAGGCTGCCACAAACCCCACCTGTAGGAGAAGCAAACTGTAACTGAAGGTTGATACAAAAGATTTAGAATAGTACTTAAAACTATGTGAGAAAGCAGCAGCAGGTTGGAGAGGAATGACTTGAATGTTGAAGGAAGCTCTACACTAGACAAAATGTCATTTAATGACATGACAGCATGGCATACTCAGAGAAATCACTTGTAAAGAGTCAACTGAGGTGGCAAACGTCACTGTTGTCTTCTTTTAAGAAACTGCATCTCCAGCAACCATCAGCTAATCGGTCAGCGGTCATGCAGGCAAGACCCTCCACCAGCAAAAAGAGGGCTTGCTGAAGGCCTGCGTGGTGGTTAGCATGTTTTAGCAATACCATATTTTAAATTAAGGCACATAACTTTCTTTTTAGACATAATGCTACTGTGCACTTCATGGACATAAACACTTTACAGTGTAAATTTAAGTTTTATGTGCTCTGGGAAACCAAAAAGTTCAGGTGACTTGCTTTCTGGCCACATTCACTTTGTTGTGGTGGTCTGGAACTGAATCCATAATACCTCCAAGGAATGCCTGTATATTCATAAAACAGAGTCTGCACATCCATTTAAAAGTGACAGTCTTTCACTGCTAAGATATCCTAGATTGTAAAATACATCCCGATATAATAGGCATTAAAATGTCACAAAATAGTTTGTAGCCATTAATAGATGCCATCAATTATAAGATACTCCCCAACTTCAGAAAGGCTGAAGAGTAAAACAAAAAACACATGCCTGAAATCAAGTGACACAAATTTCAGCTTTAAATATTCTCTTAAATATAATAAAATAACTAATATAAACTTTTAAATCTAGCAATAATCAATGTATAGAAATAAAGACTTGGATGATTTAAAAAATCAACTGTTAAAGAGTCAACACCTTCAGAGGTACACGCTATAAACTATAAAATAAATGACAAGAATATACTACAGGGCTTCCCTGGTGGTCCAGTGGGTAAGGACACCGCCTTGTAGGGCAGGGGGTGCTGGTTCGATCCCTGGCCTGGGGAGATCCCATGTGCCGTGGAGCAGCTGGACCCATGTATCCAACTGCCGAGCCAGAGCTCTGTAGCACATGCGCCCAGAGCCGGTGCTCTGCGACAGCAGAGACCACTGCGATGGGAGGCCCACATGGGCAAGAACAAAGATGGATGAAAGGGTAAAAAAACTATGTGAGAAAGCAGCAGCAGGTTGAGAGGAATGACTTGAATGTTGAAGGAAGCTCTACACTAGACAAAATGTCATTTAATGACATGACAGCATGGCATACTCAGAGAAATCACTTGTAAAGAGTCAACTGAGGTGGCAAACGTCACTGTTGTCTTCTTTTAAGAAACTGCATCTCCAGCAACCATCAGCTAATCGGTCAGCGGTCATGCAGGCAAGACCCTCCACCAGCAAAAAGAGGGCTTGCTGAAGGCCTGCGTGGTGGTTAGCATGTTTTAGCAATACCATATTTTAAATTAAGGCACATAACTTTCTTTTTAGACATAATGCTACTGTGCACTTCATGGACATAAACACTTTACAGTGTAAATTTAAGTTTTATGTGCTCTGGGAAACCAAAAAGTTCAGGTGACTTGCTTTCTGGCCACATTCACTTTGTTGTGGTGGTCTGGAACTGAATCCATAATACCTCCAAGGAATGCCTGTATATTCATAAAACAGAGTCTGCACATCCATTTAAAAGTGACAGTCTTTCACTGCTAAGATATCCTAGATTGTAAAATACATCCCGATATAATAGGCATTAAAATGTCACAAAATAGTTTGTAGCCATTAATAGATGCCATCAATTATAAGATACTCCCCAACTTCAGAAAGGCTGAAGAGTAAAACAAAAAACACATGCCTGAAATCAAGTGACACAAATTTCAGCTTTAAATATTCTCTTAAATATAATAAAATAACTAATATAAACTTTTAAATCTAGCAATAATCAATGTATAGAAATAAAGACTTGGATGATTTAAAAAATCAACTGTTAAAGAGTCAACACCTTCAGAGGTACACGCTATAAACTATAAAATAAATGACAAGAATATACTACAGGGCTTCCCTGGTGGTCCAGTGGGTAAGGACACCGCCTTGTAGGGCAGGGGGTGCTGGTTCGATCCCTGGCCTGGGGAGATCCCATGTGCCGTGGAGCAGCTGGACCCATGTATCCAACTGCCGAGCCAGAGCTCTGTAGCACATGCGCCCAGAGCCGGTGCTCTGCGACAGCAGAGACCACTGCGATGGGAGGCCCACATGGGCCGAAGAACAAAGATGGATGAAAGTGGATAAATGAAAGACCAACAGAAATGGCCCAACCACCCCCTCCCTCCCTAACCCGCCCCCACCTCAAAAGAATATACTACACAATATGAGGCATATGACCAGTATTTCACAATAACCGTAGTATAACTTTTAAAAACTTCATCATTATATTGTACACCTGTAACTTCTATGGTACATCAACAGTATTCTTCCATTTAAGAGAAAGAGTGAACATCTTCAGAGTGGAGTCAGTTGTGCTGGGGTAAGGTAGAGGGGCACATAATCTCTTAAATTTTTAGAAGTATATATATGTACATATATTTTTAAAAACCTCAACAATAAAACTACCTAAATAGAAAGGCTTGAGCTATTCAAGCATCATGAGAGGATGACTCAAGTCATGTATATAATACTCACTTCCTTCAGGGTCCACCTTCCTCTCCAGGCAGTGTTGGCCAGGCACAGAGGAAACAGAGATCCACGAAAAATCCACACTCCTGGTGGTCCTGCCCTACCTGTATGCTCCCAGTTCTCACAACCACCCAACAAGACAGATGCCTCCACTTTACAAACAAACTGCACCAGGAGAGGTTCTCTTCCCCCAAGTCACACAGCTGCCGTGGAAAGTCCTGAAGTCCAGACCCAGACTGTCTGCCCCGAATCCATCCTATTTCCATTTCTGGGCTGCTTAGCATGACCACCTATACCTTTAAGTGTCTGCTCTTCACCCTTGGCTACTCCTTTTCCTTCTATGGCATTTCAAATTCCTTTTTTTTTTTTTTAACATTTATTTATTTATTTTGGCGGGGGTGGGGAGGGAGGGGTACGGGCGGGCCACTTCTATTGGTCTTTCATTTCTCCATTTTCATCCATCTTTGTTCCTTGGCCCGTGTGGGCCTCCCATCGCGGGGCCTCTGTTGTCGCAGAGCGCCGGCTCTGGGCGCATGCGCTCCAGAACTCCGGCTCAGTAATTGGACACATCAGTCCAGCCGCTCCACGGCACGTGGGATCTTCCCAGGCCAGGGATCGAACCGGTGCCCCTTGCACTGCAAGGCGGTGTCCTTACCCACTGGACCACCAGGGAAGCCCCAAATTCCTTTCTTTTTTATGCTACATTGGTTTTAAATTATTTCCAAGCTAAAAAGCTAATTGATGAAATGGCTGGAAAATTACATTCTAATTAACTAAAAATTATCACATGTCCTCTTTGCAAGCAATTCTTTCTCTCTTTGCCATTCTGAGAATTTGTTCATTATGAATTCCTTCACTTTATAACCACATAGTATTCTTCTAGCTTTAACAACTGAGTCTACCGTCAGTTGCTATACGGAAGACTTTCAAGTGCTCTCCTTTAACGGTAGTAAGTAGCCGCAGTGGTGAGAAGAGAAACAGGCAATCCGCACAGACCCCAGCAATCACCAAGCAGGCAAGCCTGGAGCCTGGAGCCAGAACCTCCCAGGCCTCCTCCCACACGAGCAGAGGGGAAGAAATCGAGAGCTTGGCTGGTCCCATTTTTTCCATTTGACCCCAGGTCTAGAACTTGAAGAGCTTCCCAGCGTCTCTGCAGGAAAGAACACGCCTGCAATGCAGGGGCCAGGCACAGAGGAAACAGAGATCCACGAAAAATCCACACTCCTGGTGGTCCTGCCCTACCTGTATGCTCCCAGTTCTCACAACCACCCAACAAGACAGATGCCTCCACTTTACAAACAAACTGCACCAGGAGAGGTTCTCTTCCCCCAAGTCACACAGCTGCCGTGGAAAGTCCTGAAGTCCAGACCCAGACTGTCTGCCCCGAATCCATCCTATTTCCATTTCTGGGCTGCTTAGCATGACCACCTATACCTTTAAGTGTCTGCTCTTCACCCTTGGCTACTCCTTTTCCTTCTATGGCATTTCAAATTCCTTTTTTTTTTTTTTAACATTTATTTATTTATTTTGGCGGGGGCGGGCGGGCCACTTCTATTGGTCTTTCATTTCTCCATTTTCATCCATCTTTGTTCCTTGGCCCGTGTGGGCCTCCCATCGCGGGGCCTCTGTTGTCGCAGAGCGCCGGCTCTGGGCGCATGCGCTCCAGAACTCCGGCTCAGTAATTGGACACATCAGTCCAGCCGCTCCACGGCACGTGGGATCTTCCCAGGCCAGGGATCGAACCGGTGCCCCTTGCACTGCAAGGCGGTGTCCTTACCCACTGGACCACCAGGGAAGCCCCAAATTCCTTTCTTTTTTATGCTACATTGGTTTTAAATTATTTCCAAGCTAAAAAGCTAATTGATGAAATGGCTGGAAAATTACATTCTAATTAACTAAAATTATCACATGTCCTCTTTGCAAGCAATTCTTTCTCTCTTTGCCATTCTGAGAATTTGTTCATTATGAATTCCTTCACTTTATAACCACATAGTATTCTTCTAGCTTTAACAACTGAGTCTACCGTCAGTTGCTATACGGAAGACTTTCAAGTGCTCTCCTTTAACGGTAGTAAGTAGCCGCAGTGGTGAGAAGAGAAACAGGCAATCCGCACAGACCCCAGCAATCACCAAGCAGGCAAGCCTGGAGCCTGGAGCCAGAACCTCCCAGGCCTCCTCCCACACGAGCAGAGGGGAAGAAATCGAGAGCTTGGCTGGTCCCATTTTTTCCATTTGACCCCAGGTCTAGAACTTGAAGAGCTTCCCAGCGTCTCTGCAGGAAAGAACACGCCTGCAATGCAGGGGCCATGGGTTCAACCCTTGGGTCAGGAAGATCCCCTGGAGGAGGGCACGGTAACCCACGCCAGTATTCTTGCCTGGAGAATCCCATGCACAGAGGAGCCTGGCGGGCTACAGTCCACGGGGTTGAAAAGAGTTGGATACGACCGGAGCGACCTAGCACACACACACTGAAACTTGAAAGTCAAGGAGATTTGTTCAAATACATTTCATGTACTTTCTACTCTCTTCCTTCATGGTCTTGATCCTTCTGTGGTGGGGAAACCTTTCTCTTCCACAAAGAGGTTGACATAAAAACTTGGGCTTTGACTTACAGTCCTGATATTTTTTGCTCTAAGCAGAAACTGTCAGAAAATGAGGACTGTAGGAAAAAATGAAGTATCAGGAAATATAAATTCTCAAGACCTATGCCCCCAACTGCTAAGCTGCATTATATTTCTGTGGGTCATTTGTCATTCTTTGGCGAGAAATGGAAGGAGGGTTTCAAAAATTAATGCCAGCGTCTGGACTGGAGGTAAATCATGAGTCAGATATTAGGTAATCTCCTCCCTTAAGGAGCACACATGTGTGCGCACACACCCCTCTGATGAAACTATGATATCAGGAGTGAAGGTGAATATCTGTAAGTAAAAGAGAATTAGCAGGTCCCAAAGGAGGTGAGAAGAACCAGTTTCCAAAGGCCTCCAGCAGCAGGACAAGGTAAGGGCTCACCTGAGTCTTTCATGGGGCAGAGAGCGCACTGCATACCCCAGGCCTCCCCGTACAAGCAGCAGCACTCCGTGTACGTCGTCTGCTTGCCCACAAGAGGCCGGCTGCACACGTACTCGTCACTCAGATGTTCCCAGCACAGATCTTGGTAGACGTCAGTTTCTTCGATTTGTTCTGAAAGGGAAGACACAGCTCCATGACAATGGCACTGTTATTCCTATTTCATAAACACTGTGGCAGAAGCCAGCGAGTCTCAAATTTTCCATCCCGATTTCTAAGAGTGACTTCCAAGTAAAAGTCTGAAGCCAGCCTGGTCTTTCCATGGATCAAATCTCTGTCATCTCCAACTGGGTGTCATTCCATCTGCTGAAATTCAACCTGCCCATCATGTTCCAATTAAATTCTCCTCCCTGTAGCTTCTACATTGCATAAAACCTCTATGGTCTTGCCTGTACTTCATAATCCTCAAAGATGTCTTCCTCTTCCAACCTCTGATTTTTCAAATCCTATCTTTTCTTTCTACACAAAATGTTGGGGATTTGTCCTTTTTCACCCATTTCATCTGTCAAAGTCCCAAACTAGCAACACTTTATCCTAGGATCCTTTTCAACTAAAGCAGCCTCCTGAATGTGCTGATACACTGATTAATTAAGCCAAGTATTAGGAACACACAACCTTTTCAGGAATGAATGGGGACTCCTACTAATGGACTTGAGTCCTCTACCACTCTGATGAATTCTGTCTTCTCTTCTGCCCAGTCTCATCTGTGCCCTCTGGTCCAGTCAAGAAAACCTACTGATTCTTCCCTCAACTTACAGCTTTCTATTGCCTTGGGAAAAATTTCTCTACCCACTATTATATTTCTGTGGGTCATTTGTCATTCTTTGGCGAGAAATGGAAGGAGGGTTTCAAAAATTAATGCCAGCGTCTGGACTGGAGGTAAATCATGAGTCAGATATTAGGTAATCTCCTCCCTTAAGGAGCACACATGTGTGCGCACACACCCCTCTGATGAAACTATGATATCAGGAGTGAAGGTGAATATCTGTAAGTAAAAGAGAATTAGCAGGTCCCAAAGGAGGTGAGAAGAACCAGTTTCCAAAGGCCTCCAGCAGCAGGACAAGGTAAGGGCTCACCTGAGTCTTTCATGGGGCAGAGAGCGCACTGCATACCCCAGGCCTCCCCGTACAAGCAGCAGCACTCCGTGTACGTCGTCTGCTTGCCCACAAGAGGCCGGCTGCACACGTACTCGTCACTCAGATGTTCCCAGCACAGATCTTGGTAGACGTCAGTTTCTTCGATTTGTTCTGAAAGGGAAGACACAGCTCCATGACAATGGCACTGTTATTCCTATTTCATAAACACTGTGGCAGAAGCCAGCGAGTCTCAAATTTTCCATCCCGATTTCTAAGAGTGACTTCCAAGTAAAAGTCTGAAGCCAGCCTGGTCTTTCCATGGATCAAATCTCTGTCATCTCCAACTGGGTGTCATTCCATCTGCTGAAATTCAACCTGCCCATCATGTTCCAATTAAATTCTCCTCCCTGTAGCTTCTACATTGCATAAAACCTCTATGGTCTTGCCTGTACTTCATAATCCTCAAAGATGTCTTCCTCTTCCAACCTCTGATTTTTCAAATCCTATCTTTTCTTTCTACACAAAATGTTGGGGATTTGTCCTTTTTCACCCATTTCATCTGTCAAAGTCCCAAACTAGCAACACTTTATCCTAGGATCCTTTTCAACTAAAGCAGCCTCCTGAATGTGCTGATACACTGATTAATTAAGCCAAGTATTAGGAACACACAACCTTTTCAGGAATGAATGGGGACTCCTACTAATGGACTTGAGTCCTCTACCACTCTGATGAATTCTGTCTTCTCTTCTGCCCAGTCTCATCTGTGCCCTCTGGTCCAGTCAAGAAAACCTACTGATTCTTCCCTCAACTTACAGCTTTCTCTATTGCCTTCGAGGGTTAAATATGATCAACTCTCAGGCATGGAAGAGATCTTGGCGACCTGCTCAGTCACTTCATATCCTGTTGTTCATTAAATCAGTAATGTGCAGGGTACTAAATCTGCATATTGATGACATGACTCTTACTCTTAGCATCTCATTTTAATTGTTTCAATACACCCAAAGAATCAATTTTTCTATTTTCCAATGGCTTACCTTTCAGTCAAAAGGAAAATCTTATGGCATTTACTTGGACACAGACTTGCCTCTCCCACCCAAACATACCATGTGATTCAGTTGGTCGGATACATCTTTTTTCCGAAGCATCCAGGACCAGCGGGTGGGTACAGAAGCAGTTATAAGACCCTTCTGTATTAACACACTGGCCATCAATGCAACTGTTGGGGTCTTGACACTCGTCTATATCTTAAGAGTAAAAAAAAATGAAAGAAAATCAGCAAATCAGTTTCACCTCATACACTTAACTAAACTTCATACCCTGCTGAATTTAGTCCAGATTCCAAGGTCCGCCACGTTTTAATTAGCTACACATCATCATCCAACAGAGAGCAGCTCTGACTATAAAAATGTTAAGTTGTATTGATTGGAAAAATAACATTGCCCTACAGCTGCTGACATTAAATAAGGAAAGAAAACATTTAAGAACAGGATATACTTAGAAATTTAAGATAAAATGCCTCTTTATGACAGTTTTAAAATGATTTCCTTTTGCTATGTTTTTCTGCCTAGTATATATGGTTTTCTGCTTAGGCATTAAAGTCTGGGTCCGTATTTAAAAATAACTCTCAGTGCATGGTATGAGTGATGAAACAGGGGCTCCCCAGACCAAAAGAACATTCCAGTTCTACCAGTGACCTGAATTATAATTCCACTCTGAATATTAACTCTTCAGAATCTATTCAAACAGCAATATGAAGGATTTTTATTTTCTTAAATATTGCTCAAGGAAAAGATTCATAAAACATTTATAGATTTTTTTTTAGCATGTGATTTAAGAAGTTCCAAACAGCAATTTGAAGGATTTTATTCCCAGTCTCATCTGTGCCCTCTGTTCAAGAAAACCTACTGATTCCCTCAACTTACAGCTTTCTCTATTGCCTTCGAGGGTTAAATATGATCAACTCTCAGGCATGGAAGAGATCTTGGCGACCTGCTCAGTCACTTCATATCCTGTTGTTCATTAAATCAGTAATGTGCAGGGTACTAAATCTGCATATTGATGACATGACTCTTACTCTTAGCATCTCATTTTAATTGTTTCAATACACCCAAAGAATCAATTTTTCTATTTTCCAATGGCTTACCTTTCAGTCAAAAGGAAAATCTTATGGCATTTACTTGGACACAGACTTGCCTCTCCCACCCAAACATACCATGTGATTCAGTTGGTCGGATACATCTTTTTTCCGAAGCATCCAGGACCAGCGGGTGGGTACAGAAGCAGTTATAAGACCCTTCTGTATTAACACACTGGCCATCAATGCAACTGTTGGGGTCTTGACACTCGTCTATATCTTAAGAGTAAAAAAAAATGAAAGAAAATCAGCAAATCAGTTTCACCTCATACACTTAACTAAACTTCATACCCTGCTGAATTTAGTCCAGATTCCAAGGTCCGCCACGTTTTAATTAGCTACACATCATCATCCAACAGAGAGCAGCTCTGACTATAAAAATGTTAAGTTGTATTGATTGGAAAAATAACATTGCCCTACAGCTGCTGACATTAAATAAGGAAAGAAAACATTTAAGAACAGGATATACTTAGAAATTTAAGATAAAATGCCTCTTTATGACAGTTTTAAAATGATTTCCTTTTGCTATGTTTTTCTGCCTAGTATATATGGTTTTCTGCTTAGGCATTAAAGTCTGGGTCCGTATTTAAAAATAACTCTCAGTGCATGGTATGAGTGATGAAACAGGGGCTCCCCAGACCAAAAGAACATTCCAGTTCTACCAGTGACCTGAATTATAATTCCACTCTGAATATTAACTCTTCAGAATCTATTCAAACAGCAATATGAAGGATTTTTATTTTCTTAAATATTGCTCAAGGAAAAGATTCATAAAACATTTATAGATTTTTTTTTAGCATGTGATTTAGAGTCAAAGGAATTGTTTTTATACACAGCATTTACTTTTTTCCCATCTGTTTCCACAGCACATCGCAAAACATCCTCTTCAAACTTACCAAAGCACTGCAATTTGACAGGATCATAGTATGTTCCTTGCTTACAATAGCATTCATAGCCAGGCTGAGTGTTCAGACAGAAGCCATCTTTGCAGATCTCTTGTCCAAAAAGTAGGCATTCATCTGCATC
Source organism: Tragulus kanchil (assembly GCA_022376925.1). Lineage (NCBI taxonomy): Eukaryota > Metazoa > Chordata > Mammalia > Artiodactyla > Tragulidae > Tragulus > Tragulus kanchil. The sequence continues at coordinate 150,454,341 of JAIOJX010000029.1, forward strand.
TATGGGAAAAAGACGAAGACACAGAAAAAGGAGTTCTCTTTGTTCTTTCAGTTAAACAGAAGAGTCTAACTCACACTGGGCTTCAGGTTACATATTATAATACTAATACTACAAACGGTCTTAAAAACATGGCAATATATAATAACTTCACAGATGCAGAAATGTAATCAGGCTTCTCTGTTTAAGGAGAAGTGCTCCAAACATAATCAGAGAATGTGTATTGTAAATAGAGCTTTGGAGATGATACCTCATATCTAAACAAAATATTTTATGGATTCCACAATGGTGTCAATATTCTCTGAAGAAAATACCCTTTAGTTGAATTAAATCATAGATGCACTTTAAAAAATACATATGGAATGTCTAATCCAGCTGCTGAATTATACCATATGATTAGAACACAAGTTTTCAAAAATGGATAGACAATAAAAATGTTTTTAGCCCATTTTCCAGTCACTTAACAGTTTTCAATAACTATACAGAAAAAAATAAAATCACTTCATATATAAAAGGTTAAAATATCTATCATTGACATGTTAAAGTGAGCAGTTAATAAGGAAATATTCATATGGGTAGTTTAAATTTCACTTTAGTAAAAAAACTGCAGATTTAATTTAGAAATACAGGCTAATAGCATGAAATGTATAAAGCGCATCTACTTTTGCTTTCTCCTTTTTTGTTCCTTATTACTCATCTGTGGCCATTAGTAAAAGGTCCTAAGCAAAAAGGGTGCTTTCTGAAACAGCAAAAATCTTTGCTTTGTTGATGACCATTAAAGGCCAACATAATGATGGTCAAATTTATAATGGTCCTATAATCCAACAGAGTCCTGGAATTAAAGAATAAATCTATTAAGTACAGAATTTTGTATTAAGTACTTTTACATACATTGACTCATTCCAGCCTCATGACAACCTTTGAAACAGTCTAATATGTTCTAATTCCCAAACCATGGTTCTACCCAGAGACCACTGGATAGAACTCCAATTCTGTCTAACACAAGCCACAGTTTTACTTGAACGTCAGATAGCCACCTTAGTTTCTGCTTGAAACTGACCTTTATAGTTCTCACCATCAACGCCATAAGAAGGGTCTTCGGAGGGGACAAACCCTTTCCCTCGAGGACACATTTCAGTGAATTCAGCTGATTTCAGGAGAGACAAGGGAAAACAAAGGTTGGGGAAATAAAAATCGACACCATCCATGAGGATTTCTTTTTTTTTTTCCACATAAGTATGTTTTAGTTGAAATCAGGCGCGTTCAGGGTGGTATGGCCAGAGACAACACATGAGTATATGTTTACATTCAGTTTTGCTTTCTCAAACTCAGTAACTTTAAGGCAAGTTTTACCATCTAGTTCAGACAACTAAATTAAGTACAATCTAAAAATTATAAACTGGGTGCAAATAAACCTAATGACTTCATAAATTTCCTTATAATTAAAAAGAACCTTGATAGTTCACTCATATTATGTATCCATGTTTTCCTTATGAGTGCTATGGTGTACTATGATGTATTTCTCCATTATAATGATCTCTAGTATTTTAAATAATTGGTTTTACCTTAATAATGGAATAAAATGAATTTTCTTTCTGACAAAATAACATATGGAATGTCACCATAACAACATATTCTATGATAAACAGATGTTCAAGAATTAATAGGAATTTGAAGTGGGATAGGGTGTGGGTCTAGCTGTGCATGAAACCCACGAGAAGGTTATCTCACCTATATCTGACTATGGCAGGTACCAGTGTTGTTAGCCTTTTGAGGTTTCAATGGCCCACAAGAGAACATTCCAAGGCCCATAAACAGCACATGACAAACACCAGTGTGAACACAGAACTCAGCTGATTCTTACCAGTCCCCAGGACCGGGCAGGGGAAAATCTCACAGTTATCTCCCCACCCAGCGCCGGAAGTACAGCAACACTCTTGCTTGGTGACATTGGGAGCCAGGACGTTGTCACAAAGACTGGCATCATTTAGATTATAGTAGCATTCTTTCTTTTCTTCTCTGGGTTGATCTATTTCTGAGTCTAATGAGGAAACAAAATAGAGTGTTGACAGGGGACACCAGATCTACCTGCACTGCAACGGAGCTGAAAACATGATGCCCTGGATGCCCTTCATTTATAGAAGGCTGCTTTCTCCTCTGTGTCGGACCCCTCCACTTCAAGATAAAAATGCACTTGAATCATGAATCTTGATGGATTTCTAACCCACCCCAACAGTGTAAATCTGTCAAAATCATTTCCTTTGATGTTAAGCAATTACTTTATTCTTGTAAATTTGGCTGTTGAGTACAGTTTCCATATCTGCTTTCCTGCCAAACATAGGGCCATTCTTTACTGAGCTATAACACCTACTTAAATCAATGAAAATTCTTCCCTGACAGTGAACCAGAGATGGGAGGCCACACATAGTATTTAACCCTTAGATGGTTATTGAGTTAACCACACTCTGCCAATCTTTTCTAAATAGTACAAAGCAGAGGAAGACAACCACAAAAACACTGCAGTAACCTGAGTCTAAATAACCTTTCATTACTGGAAATCTGACTACTTAAATGGCTGCACACTGTATGACTTTGAAAGATACAGAAAGAGCCAGTTAAGCCTCAGGATAGCATTTCAAGGCCAAGTTCTAGTTCCAGCTCAAGTGTGTCCTATACACACACACACACACACACACACACACACACACACACACACACACACACACACACACATATATATATTCCAACAGAGTCAGTTTAACCTTCTGTCTAAAAGACAAGGTGATATGACAGAACACAAACGGTAAGACCTCCAGGGAATTCTCTGGTGGTCCAGTGGTAGAACTCTGTGCTTTCACTGATAAGGGCACAGGCTCATTTCCTGGTTGGGGAACTAAGATGAGATTCCATGAGCTGTATAGCTTGGCCAAAAAAATAAAAAGAAAACCAACTCCACCTAGTTTCAGATAATACTAATCATTTAATCCTATCAGATTTGGAGTCTATGAACAAGCTTGTGCTTTTTAAAAATGATAAAAATCTCTTCTTACTAGACGCTATAGAGTTCAAATTACTGCCTATGATCTAGTTAGAATTTATTAAATTTTAGTTTTACGCTATGTGAAATAAAAAGCTGCTAGAATCAAGACTGCTGGGAGCAATATCAATAACCTCAAGTATGCAGTGACACCACCCTTATGGCAGAAAGTGAAGAGGAACTAAAGAGCCTCTTGATGAAGGTGAAAGAAGAGAGTGAAACAGGTTGCTTAAAACTCACCATTCAAAAAACTAAGATCATGGCATCCAGACCCATCATTTAATGGCAAGTAGATGGGAAAAAATGGGAACAGTGACAGATGTTATTTTCTTGGGTTCCAAAACCACTGCAGAAAGTGACTGCAGCCATGTAATTGAAAGACACTTGCTCCTTGGAAGAAAAGCTATGACAAACCTAGACAGTATATTCAAAAGTAGAGACACTACGTCGACAACAAAAGTCTGTCCAGTCAAAGCTATGGTTTTTCCCAGTAGTCATGTATGAATGTGAGAATTTGACCATAAAGAAGGTTGAACTCCGAACACCTAATGGTTTTGAACTGTGGTGCTGGAGGAGATGCTTGAGAGTCCCTTGGACTGCAAGGAGATCAAACCAGTCAATCCCAAAGGAAATCAACCCTGAATATTCACTGGAAGAACTGATGCTGAAGTTGAAGCTCCAATCCTTTGGCCACCTGATATGAATTGCTGAGTCACTGGAAAAGACCTTGATATTGGGAAAAGACTGAGGGAAGGACAAGAAGGAAATGATAGAGATTAAGATGGCTGGATGGCATCACTGACTCAATAGATAGGAGTCTGAGCAAACTCCAGGAGATAGTGAAGGACAGTGAAGCCTGGTGTGCTGCAGTCCATGGAGTCACAAAGAGTCAGACATGACTGAGTGACTCAACAACAACTGCCGCTACAATCACTAAGATTAATACTAATTAAATATTTTCATAAGAACTGCTATCTACAGATTCTTAACCCCAAAAAACTATAGGACCAAAGGGATAACACTCACCAGAGAGGGTAAGACTTTAATCTCAGTATCTACTTTTTTTTAAAGTTGATGGATCATTATAATATTAGGAAATTTCAGGCATTTATTTTCAGAACAGTTTCCTATGTTTACTTTGGCAGGGTCAAACCGACTGTGGAAACCTGGTGAATATATTATATAACAAAGGTGTCCTTGACGTGAAAGTTCATGAGCTTCTATCAGAAGAGTTGTTGCCCTTTCTTTTCCCTTATGGTAGCAAAAACAAAGAAAGCAACAAACAAAGCTTCTACGTGCATATTACTCCCAGAATACAGAGTATCAATGAAATGTAAAGGATCCTCTCACCCATGATTCTGGCTAATGCTCAGATTATTCTATGTTTGACAGAATTCAGCTTGAACTCTAACTTAGGTCTTAAGAGATGATGACAAATTTAAACCTAAAATAAGTGTCCAGTAAAAAACTGAAATGCTGATTTCTATGCAGTTTATCGACTGGCTTTAAATCATTTCCTTGTCTGTCAAACTGGATGTAACCTGCCACATCCCTCCTCTCAATGAGCTGTTCAGACATGCTGGGGACAGACACATGCTTTGGCCACTCTCATGAAATGGATCACCAGGACCATTTCACCCTCTTCAGGATGGACTCCAAGCTCTTACGCAGGGTATCAGTGGGGAAAATTAAGGGTATTTTCAATTAATATGAAATCAGTCATGAACCCCATAAACATTTTATGAATGTTCTCCCAAGATGTGTGAATAAAGGTTTCCCTGGTGGTCCAGTGGGTAAAGAGTCCTCCTTGCCGTGCAAGGAGCACTGGTTCGATCCCTGGCCTGGGAAGATCCCACATGCCGCAGAGCAGCTGGACCAGTGTGTCCAATTATGAGCCAGTGCTCTGGAGCTCATGTGCCCAGAGCCGGTGCTTTGCGTCAAGGGAGGCCAGTGCAATGGGAGGCCCACACAGGCCAAAGAACAAAGATAGATGAAAATAAATAAAAGACCAATAAAACTGCTCTAAATTTTAAAAAAAAGCATTATTAAAAGATGTGTGAATAAGGTGGCAGCCTATTGCTATGAACAATTCCACTCATTGTATTCAATTTACCTAAAAATGCAATTGTGGTGGTTTAGTTCACTAAGTTGTGCCCTACTCTTGTAACTCCTGGACTGCAGTCCACCTGGCTCCTCTGTCCATGGGATTCTCCAGGGAAGAATACTGGAGTGGGCTGCCATTTCCTTCTTCAGGAAAAACACAACTAGTCATTAATGAATGCACTTAGAAATTAAATCCAGTTAGCAACACAGAGTTTTGCCAACCAAATTTATAGTCTATGCTAAAAGACTGCTTGATAATTGTTCTTCTCTTTGTACAAAGTCATGGTTTTTATTACAAGATGGGATACCATACAGTAACATCCCAATGAAGGCATTTATAGTCACAGGTGATTATAGACCAGGCTTCTGAGTCAAAACTTCATATATATTTAATACTATTTCTACCATGGTCTTTACACTCACAGAGATAGAATTTTTCTTTGAAGGAAACTCTAAGGTGACTGCATAAGGGAAATAATCAATATAACTGTATTATTCAGGTTTTATATTGGTCATTACAAGTTCTGTTCTTATTTTCTTTCTAAACAATTTGAAAGTTCAATGTTTATACAGCTGACATTGAGGATTACTCAGGCCCTCATCCGTGCTTGGAAAGAGATGTAAATTCCTTTAAAAAAAAGTTGATCCATAAAGGTCATTCTGTGAAAAGCTACAATCTCCCTATCTTCTTAACCTTTAAATAATTGACTTCCTAGAGCATTTTTCCACTGGGGCAACACTCTCATCAGTAAATACATTGTAATGTGATTTCTTTAACAAATCTCTATCAGTTTACATCTCTGCTGCCAAGGGAAGAAGTTTTCTATCACAAAATAATTCCAAAAGATTAAATCAAAATATAGAGAAGGTGCCAAACTTGGAAAAGAATGAATTCTATCTTTCTTAAAGATTTTATTAATAAGATGAGTCATATCTCATATCTCCTGCCATAGACTTCTAGGAAATACATTATTTCACCTCCAGTATTTTCAGATTTGATATTTCAATATGTATTAAAAGACTGGCTTATGTACAAAGAAATGCATCTGAGTCAGTCCTAATGAGGCAGATGAACTTAGAACCTATTATATAAAGTGAAGTAAGTCAAAAAGAGAAGGATATAGTATACTAACACATATATATGGAATACAGAAAGAGGGTACTGATACATGTACTGATGGTACTTAAAAATCAAGTAGGCCTTAGGAAGCATTATTACAAACAAAGTTACTGGAGGCAATGGAATTCCAGCTGAGCTATTTTAAATCCTAAAATACGATGCTGTTAAAGTACTACACTCAATATGCCAGCAAATTTGGGAAACTCAGCAGTGGCCACAAGACTGGAAAAGGACAGTTGTCATTCCAATCTCAAAAAAGGGCAATGCCAAAGAACGTTCAAACTAGCGCACAATTGAACTCATTTTACAAGCTAGCAAGGTAATGCTCAAAATCTGCCAAGCTAGGCTTCAACAGTATGCAAAACAAGAACTTCCAATGTAAAAGCTGGATTTAGAAAAGGGAAAAGAACCAGAGATCAAATTGCTAATATCTGACAGACCACAGAAAAATCAAGAGAATTCCAGAAAAACATCTACTTCTGCATCATTGACTACACTAAAGCCTTTGACTGTGTGGATTACAACAAACTGTGGAAAATTTTTAAAGAGATGAGAATACCAGACCACCCGACTTGCCTCCTGCGAAACTTGTATTCAAGTGAAAAAGCAATAGTTAGAATCGGACAATGGACGATTCCCAATTGGGAAAGGAATATGTCGAAGCTGTATAATGTCACCCAGATTATTTAACTTTTATGCAGAGTATATCATGTGAAATGCTGTCTGGATGAAGCACAAACTGGAATCAAGATTGCCAGGAGAAGTATCAACAACCTCAGGTAAGCAGATGACACCACCCTTACAGCAGAAAGCGAAGAGGAACTAAAGAGCCTCTTGATGAAGGGGAAAGAAAGAGAGTGAAAAAGTTGGCCTAAAACTCAACATTCAAAAAACTAAGATCATGGCATCCCATCCCATCACTTCATGGCAAACAGACAATGGAAAAAATGGAGACAATGGAAACAGGGACAGATTTTATTTTTTGGGGCTCCAAAATCACTGCGGATGGTGACTGCCATCACGAAATTAAAGGACGCTTGCTCCTTGGAAGAGAAGCTATGACAAATCTAGACAGCATATTCAAAAGCAGAGACATAACTCTGCCGACAAAAGTCTGTATAGTCAAAGCTATGGTTTCCCCAGTAGTCATGTATGCATGTGCAAGCTGGACCATAAAGAAGGCTGAGGACCAAGGAATTGATGGCTTAGAACTATGATGTTGGAGAAGCCTCTTGAGAGTCCCTTGGACTGCGTGGAGATGAAACCAATCAATCCTAAAGGAAATCAACCCTGAATATTCATTGGAAGGACTAATGCTGAAGCTGAAGCTTCAATACTTTGGCACCTGATACAAAGAGACAACTAATTGGAAACTATTTTTCCCTGAAGCTGGGAAAAATAGAAGGCAAAAAGAGAAGGGGACAGCAGAGGATGAGATGGTTGGATGGCACCACTGACTTAGTGGACATGAATTTGAGCAAGCTTTGGGGGATGGTGAATGACAGAGAAGCCTGGCATGCCACAGTCCATGTTGGACACAACTGAGTGACTGAACTGAACTGACGTATGGTTTACTCAACTGGCATGTCAGTTTATTCAAATACCAACATTTCCTTATTAAAAACTTATTTTGGATACTGTATACAGTAAGCATAAGTTTTCACAAAAATAAAAAAAAGCTTTGGTAGGAAACTCTCCCCACTCTCAGTTTTGGAGGTGGAAAGAAACCTGACCTTTTATTTTTTTAATAACACATGATTGTATTTTTCCTACATTTATGGTATAGATCCATTATAAATACACAATAAGACCTCACGAGTTTTACATTTATAAATGCAGAAAAAGAATAGCCAGGAGAAGTATCAACAACCTCAGGTAAGCAGATGACACCACCCTTACAGCAGAAAGCGAAGAGGAACTAAAGAGCCTCTTGATGAAGGGGAAAGAAAGAGAGTGAAAAAGTTGGCCTAAAACTCAACATTCAAAAAACTAAGATCATGGCATCCCATCCCATCACTTCATGGCAAACAGACAATGGAAAAAATGGAGACAATGGAAACAGGGACAGATTTTATTTTTTGGGGCTCCAAAATCACTGCGGATGGTGACTGCCATCACGAAATTAAAGGACGCTTGCTCCTTGGAAGAGAAGCTATGACAAATCTAGACAGCATATTCAAAAGCAGAGACATAACTCTGCCGACAAAAGTCTGTATAGTCAAAGCTATGGTTTCCCCAGTAGTCATGTATGCATGTGCAAGCTGGACCATAAAGAAGGCTGAGGACCAAGGAATTGATGGCTTAGAACTATGATGTTGGAGAAGCCTCTTGAGAGTCCCTTGGACTGCGTGGAGATGAAACCAATCAATCCTAAAGGAAATCAACCCTGAATACTCATTGGAAGGACTAATGCTGAAGCTGAAGCTTCAATACTTTGGCACCTGATACAAAGAGACAACTAATTGGAAACTATTTTTCCCTGAAGCTGGGAAAAATAGAAGGCAAAAAGAGAAGGGGACAGCAGAGGATGAGATGGTTGGATGGCACCACTGACTTAGTGGACATGAATTTGAGCAAGCTTTGGGGGATGGTGAATGACAGAGAAGCCTGGCATGCCACAGTCCATGTTGGACACAACTGAGTGACTGAACTGAACTGACGTATGGTTTACTCAACTGGCATGTCAGTTTATTCAAATACCAACATTTCCTTATTAAAAACTTATTTTGGATACTGTATACAGTAAGCATAAGTTTTCACAAAAATAAAAAAAAGCTTTGGTAGGAAACTCTCCCCACTCTCAGTTTTGGAGGTGGAAAGAAACCTGACCTTTTATTTTTTTAATAACACATGATTGTATTTTCCTCAGCCTCACCTACATTTATGGTATAGATCCATTATAAATACACAATAAGACCTCACGAGTTTTATGGCATTTTACAATGTTTGCATTCTAAACACTGTGGTTTCACTGTCTTTAATTTTTTTCCTGCCAAAGGTCTTTTTTTCCATTAGAAATTATTTAAAAAAATTCTTTCAATGTTAATTTATTCTACAGGTTAGCTAAATACATTTTAAAAAATCCACTCGGCCAACTATAACAGTTGAGTGATATTATATGTGGTCTCCTGCCTTTAAAAAGAAAACATGTACCTAACACACAAAACCTTGTAGCAGACCTATCCAGGAAGAGAGAATAGGAATGTTCTTTGGGTTTAGTCTTCAGAACCACAAGGATGACTTGCACGAAAGAATTTTTTTTGTCACTTTTTTCTCTTTTGTTCTACTTGTAATCCAACCAAAGCACATAGGGGGCCCTGTCCCTTGTACCAAGACACGTGACTAATACATTATTTCCCAATTAAGTGTGTCCATTATATCTTTGATAAAATGAATAATTTTTATTCTCCAGAACTAGTAATGAGATGATGGGGGCAGAGAAGGGATATGCTTGAATGTGGAGAAACCTATTATTCAGCAGGTACTGAGCATCTGCCGTAGGCCAGGCACTGTGTATGCAGTGAGTTGGGGTGGCAGCCAATGCAGAGAGGAACGGCACAGCATAAAGGTCTTTTCACCCTGCTGATGGGCGTGGAGTTCATGCTGGAGGGAGGAATAAGCGGTGTAAGGCCGTGAGGGTTTAAAATCAGAGTTATGTTTTGAAAATAGGAACTGGCAGCAAATGTGGAACAGGAATCAGTGAGAGGCAGGGAAAGAAAGCAGGAGGCCAAGTGTCACAGTGCAGGTAGGAGATGCTGAAGGACGGGCCTGGGGTGGGGGGTAACAGGTGCAGAGAGATTTGAAGGATATTGTTGACGAAGAGTTGGCAGGATGTTACAGTGTCTTGGATGGGTGGGTGGGGTGGGGAATGTTAAAGTACAACTTCAGGATTTCTAGTATAGATGTTTGGCAATTGATGAGTACACACATGGAGAGTAACAGGTTGGAAAGGCAATGGTAATTAATTTGGTTTTGGATCATTTTAGGCAGAGAGGCTTATAAGACATCAGGGAGGAAGGTTCAATAGCAAGCAGGTAGAAATGTGAGGATGGGACTCGGAGTGGGTTGGAGGCAAAGATATTTATTTGGCTGTTCACACCACACACATTATAGTTGATTCAGAGAAGAGAATGAAATATCCCAGGAGAAGAAGCTAGAGTAAAAAGAGGGCTAAACATGCAACTCTCTGGGACATTATTGTTTAGGAATGGCGATAGAGTCTAGAAGGAGCCAGAAAAAGGCCAGTGTTAGTGGTAGGATACAGGGAAGACTAATGTCCTGAAATCAATCAAAGGGAAAAGGGGGAGCAAAGATGAGAAACCAGTGTCACAGAGGAAGGAGTTTCCCCCAGATGAAGGGTTTGAGGGCCTGATCTCAGTGCACTGAGGATCAACTGGGAGACAGTTCAGCAGAGGGAGCCATGTCCCTCAAAGAATCTGAAGGTCAACATGGTGCCAGAAATCATCCCTGGATGGTCACACAGCAGTGGATTTTCTTTTTTAATATACTTTTGTATTTGCCAATTTTCTAAGAATATGCATTGTTTTAATAAGGGTAACAAAACAAAGCAAGTGAAAAGGAAGCCGATTTTTAGAAGAATGGGGTATCATGGGGTATTTGGCCTGGAGAAGCAGAATTAAGTGCAAAGACTCTAGTTGGCTTCCTGAGCCAATTCTGCCCAACATCAGCTATATGACCCTAAGAAAAAGATTCAGAAATTTTCTCTAGGCCTTGACTTCCTTACCTGTAAATACAGCTGCTGAGCTGGAAAAACACTAAGCTATTTCCAGATGTAGAAGTTGAGGAATCAGTGAGAGGCAGGGAAAGAAAGCAGGAGGCCAAGTGTCACAGTGCAGGTAGGAGATGCTGAAGGACGGGCCTGGGGTGGGGGGTAACAGGTGCAGAGAGATTTGAAGGATATTGTTGACGAAGAGTTGGCAGGATGTTACAGTGTCTTGGATGGGTGGGTGGGGTGGGGAATGTTAAAGTACAACTTCAGGATTTCTAGTATAGATGTTTGGCAATTGATGAGTACACACATGGAGAGTAACAGGTTGGAAAGGCAATGGTAATTAATTTGGTTTTGGATCATTTTAGGCAGAGAGGCTTATAAGACATCAGGGAGGAAGGTTCAATAGCAAGCAGGTAGAAATGTGAGGATGGGACTCCGGAGTGGGTTGGAGGCAAAGATATTTATTTGGCTGTTCACACCACACACATTATAGTTGATTCAGAGAAGAGAATGAAATATCCCAGGAGAAGAAGCTAGAGTAAAAAGAGGGCTAAACATGCAACTCTCTGGGACATTATTGTTTAGGAATGGCGATAGAGTCTAGAAGGAGCCAGAAAAAGGCCAGTGTTAGTGGTAGGATACAGGGAAGACTAATGTCCTGAAATCAATCAAAGGGAAAAGGGGGAGCAAAGATGAGAAACCAGTGTCACAGAGGAAGGAGTTTCCCCCAGATGAAGGGTTTGAGGGCCTGATCTCAGTGCACTGAGGATCAACTGGGAGACAGTTCAGCAGAGGGAGCCATGTCCCTCAAAGAATCTGAAGGTCAACATGGTGCCAGAAATCATCCCTGGATGGTCACACAGCAGTGGATTTTCTTTTTTAATATACTTTTGTATTTGCCAATTTTCTAAGAATATGCATTGTTTTAATAAGGGTAACAAAACAAAGCAAGTGAAAAGGAAGCCGATTTTTAGAAGAATGGGGTATCATGGGGTATTTGGCCTGGAGAAGCAGAATTAAGTGCAAAGACTCTAGTTGGCTTCCTGAGCCAATTCTGCCCAACATCAGCTATATGACCCTAAGAAAAAGATTCAGAAATTTTCTCTAGGCCTTGACTTCCTTACCTGTAAATACAGCTGCTGAGCTGGAAAAACACTAAGCTATTTCCAGATGTAGAAGTTGAGGATCTTCAGCTTGTGACATAAGACTGAGCTCTTAATATTTAAGGAAACTCTGTCATGAATTGTGGAAAGAACAATTATTTTATAAATTATTACTCCAATTTATATGCATCTTATAATTTCTTACCTTCCTTATTTGCTTTTCTTAAAAGAAAAATTATTACATAATGCAAATAACCAGCTCAATTTATGTTTTATAATGTCTGATTGTGTTCATTTGCTTTTCTTAAACAAAGGATACCTGCGCTTAATTATAATATTATAATATATATCTTTGTGTTCATTTCATTATACCTTCTGTTTAAAAAAATAAAATTCAGTGTCTCCCCCCTGCCCCTCAGTCTCCTCTGTGCACCAATCAAGCATTTTTGTGGAGGCTGTAGTTGCCTACACTAAATAGTTACTGCTTTCTTTAGAGTGTCCAGGGCTACTTTTCTCTGGTGGCTCAGAGGGTAAAGAATTCACTTGCAGTGTGGGAGATGTGGGTTCATTCCCTGAGTTGAGAAGTCCCCTTGGAAAAGGAAACGGCTACCCACTCCAGTATTCTTGCCTGGAGAATTCCATGGCTCGTCTATGAGGTTGCAAAGAGTTTGACATGACTGAGCGACCTTCACTTTAGAGTACCCAAGGACATAAAAGTTCTTATTGAGTAATTATCACAGGCACTAAGGAAATACAAGCATTAGGGTGCTATTTCATAGCCATACCCCTTTACAGGTGGTGAGTGGCCTGTTATGGACATTTTTTAAGTTATTTCCGTCTCAGGTGCTTTTAGGCAATGAATAGCAATGCAAATTAGTGGTCGAAGGCCTAGCTAGTGAAAATATTAGACCTAGACCTAAAAAAGTTAGGTGGGGGTCAAGTAGTTTACAAACAAAAATTCTAGGACAGTTATGTTCAAAAGCACCTTCAAGGTCACCTGGGACAATGTCCTACTGGAAGAAGGAGCCCTTCTGCCAGCCAGTGGGTATCCCATCTGTTCTTGAACACCTCTAGGGAAATCCCCACAATTTCACAACACAGGTTTATGCTGACTCTCTCTAGCTACTGGAATGTTCTTAAGAATACTGATCTGATACCTGCCTTCCTGGCATCTACCCCAGAGCCCCAGTTCTGTCCTCAGTCAGATACCACTTGAGCTAATGATGCTACTGCACCTTGTTGAAATATCTGTTGCCCTGGCGAAACTTTACAGCTGAGTAAAAATATTACAGCCTAGAAAGCAAATGTATCTTTTTTTTCCTAATTACTTTCCAGGAAGGATGAGATCTAAGCTGTTAGTCTATCATGTATAGAATGAAATTAGCTTGAATCCTTGATAAAAACTTGAACTTAAATTTTGTACAATATTTTTTTGTTCTATGTAACAGCAGATTCTTTGACTGGAATATGATACAAACTCTTTTAACTTAACCAACCTGTTAAATGAACTCATGTTATCCTGTCCTCTGAAAAACATCCTGGCTAGTACCCACGAACAGGTGCAGGGCTCACATCCAGTTGGCTGTTTTCAGGTCCGCACACTTCTATTCTGACATATTGAGCAGTACACCGGCTGAGACCTGGCTACGCTTATGCTCCAACACTCTGTGCCAATGGCTATTGTAATTATATAAGTAAATTACATACACACTAATCAAATAGGAATGAGTACAAGAGTTGTTTCTGGAACAAGTTAAAGCTTTTAGAAAGACTAAGGTTAAAACAGTTTTTTTGTTGTTGTTGTTAAAGTTTCAAAACTAGGAGTGGATAAGACAACCATAGAAAACCGAGAAAAATTATGAAAATCCAAACTGACTTTTCACTTATTTACTTAGCAAAGGTCTTCAAAGTCTTCCTTCCTTTAAAGTGGCTGGTGGAGACAACAGATGTGGTTTATACAATACAAGCCATAGAGAGTGCAAATGAATTTCTACTCAAAGACAGACCTCAGCAAATGTACGTTAGATGCGTTAAGTTAAACCTTAAATATTTAAAAGATATATTATCTTTTTTATGTGTGCCAGTTTTAATCAACTTTTTCAAACAAATGGCCAATGATGAAGCCTGATGAAGTCAGGGAGGAAGCGCTTCTTGAAGTTTAGAGCGGATCTCTCAGGACAGAAAACTGCTAGGATGAAGACATGATCATATACAATCTTAAGACACCATAAAATCAGTTCAAGTTTGCCAAGAACCATATGAATTGAGGTATGGGAGAAATCAGAGTTTCCAGGGACTCTCTAAATCAATAAGCTTCACCAGTTACAACAGCAGATCATATTGACATGGACCAATAAAAAAACTGAGTATGCAGAGTATTTGGCAGAAGCCAGAGGACGATAGGGAAAATATGCAAGAAATTCAGAAATTAAAGGATCAGATATAATGTTAAGAGGAAAGAGAAACTATTCATTGGCTTCTTTATGAAGCGGAGCATTCAAAACACTGTTCTTCGCACATGCAGGAAAGTACTTAGTGACCTCTGGAAGAATTTTCCAGTCAATCAATGAGAAAACAAGGAGATAAAGGGAGCAAAGAGGCAAAGCAGGTGATAGGGACTTGGTTACAGAGAAACTTAAAAAGTAGAGGATGAGAAGCAAGAAGAGTTACAAGAAAAGTTACTTCAAAGTTTTAAGGAGTTTACAGTGGGCGTGGCTTCCTTGGTGTAAAGACATCTGCCTGCACTGCAGGAGTCCTGGGTTCAATCCCTAAAGATCCTCTAGAGAAGGAAATGGATACCAACTCCAATATTCTTGCCTGGAAAATTCCATGGACAGAGGATTCTGGCAGGTTATAGTCCATGGGATCCCCCCTTCCCCCCCGAAAAGAGAGTCAGACACGATTGAGTGACTAATATTTTCACATTTTACACTAAACTAATCCAGTTTACTGAAAATGGTTCAGATGGTCTCATGATCCTATTAAGGCATTATTCATCGCTTACAAAGAAATGAGCAAACTATAGGATCCCAGACAACCACCTTAACTGAAACTAGGTGAACTGAACAAACCCGTTCTTGACATTACTAAAACATTCTAGCAAAAAATATTTGGAGTTAAAAACAAAAAATCCCACCATCTCAGAAGAGATCACAAAAGGAAGAGAAATAGATAACCCTTACGTGTTTGGATTTTAACACTTCATTTAACACTTCAGAGAGCACTTAGCTATTAACAAATGGCTTTTATGTATATAATCCTTAAAAACACCCATAAAACTCTGTGAAGCAAATATAGCCTTTACTTTACAGATGAGAAAATCAAATTCATAATGCTGAATGATATGCCGAAGCTTACATATCCAGAAAACAGCAGATCAGAACCTGGTCCTTACAGTTTAAGGATTTTAAAAAGTGTGGAAAATAAAGGAAAAAACTAACATTTCCAATTAATTCTGATAATTATCTTTTTATGTCTCCTTTCCACCCCCCTTCCTCCACAGACTGTGATCACTGAAGCATCTTTTCTTTTTTGCCCTTGACCTTGTATCACATGCATTTATCATGACTACCTAACCTTCACACAGATGACTCAGTGACTACCCACTACTCTATGAATTATTCCAGTCACAGCAGCACTGCGGGGGACAGTGTTACTCTATAGAACCAAAGGCAAGGAAAAAGGCAGTTACTTCACCAATCCTATTATTGGTCAACCAGGTTAAATTTTTTTTTTTTTCCCCACAGAAGTACAGCTAAGACAAAAAGTCTTTTTTTATGGCTCAGGAGTTGCAGGGGGTAGTCATGGAAGGAAGAGTAACCCCTCCCTCCAGAAATATTCTTCCCCGCTTCATAGTGTTTTTGAATTACTGTCTGTGGATTTAATTCTGTATCCATCACCCTGCTGTATTTAATCATTAAGAAGAAAATGTGTGTGAATGAAAATATTTTTACATTTTATTCCCTACCGCTTGTACAGATAATTGTCTCACACAGAACAAGTGTCCCCTATTGAGAAAGAGCCAATGGTTTCTTAGAAGCATGGAGAAAATCAACCGTGATTGAGCAAGATAGTCACACAGCCTATGGATTTCATTTTATCTGGGTCTCAAAGGACCAGTCAGTCTCCTACGTGCCTTGAAACACAAGCATGCTATAGCCAGCCACATGGCACAAACTGAAAGGGTGATCTGGAAACTGAATGATCTATCTGGAAAACTGTCAGCTCTCATTTCAATTTGTGCCATGATGACACAGCCCAAACCAGATTTTAAACAAACATAATCACAGCCACTCTCTAGGCCAAAATCTGGGGGGAAAAAAAAAACCCTTAAGAATTCTAAGAGGAAGGAAGTCTTTGTAGATCCTGAGGGACCTATATGTTGCTTTTAATTTAGAGAAGTGTCAAAATACGTTTCTCCGAGGGCTAAGAAAGAAGAATTATGCAACTTCATGAGATGTTGCCATATTAAGCCCTGAGTTGATGACTCCGAGTCTTAGGCAATTCCCAGCCAATGCTCTCATCATTTTGGCTCCTTCGCCCTCCCCACGGCGTCTCTGGGTTGGAAAGCACACGAGAGGCCATTCAGCTCCAACAGTCATCACCCACGTCTTAAGTCCACTGATAAGGCAGGCCTGGAAGCCGCATGGACACTTCCAGCATGGTGACCCAACGTTTGGTTATTTTTTCCTCACTCCCAGAGCCTTTGGCCCACACCTGTGAAGGTACAGGTCCCCGAGAGACGCCCTCGGTCCAGACAGTGCCACTTACCTGTCGAGAGCCGGGAGCGGCACTGCCCGGTCATGGGACTGTACTCCTGGCTTTCGTCAGCGCAGACACACAGGAAGGACCCTTCTACATTTTCACAGAAGGCTTCCCCACACACGCCACTGAGCAGCTCACATTCGTTCACATCTGGAAAAGGGAGCAGAGACCAAGTGAGACGTGCTCCCCACTCCTGACAGCGCTTGGTTTTACCAGCTGTGCCAAGACTAGTGGTGTCTGCTGGAACAAGGTGACCCCCTGGGGAGCAACAGAACCCTTCAGCTACAGGGGAAAGGGGTTTCCAGAGGTAGGGCACTGCAAGCTGTGGTTTGTGTGAAAGGACCATGAAAATACAAAGCAAAGTTTCCAAACTCTGAATCCAGTTTTAAGGAACTGTACTGCAAACATCGTATGTACACGTTTAACTTTCTCTTCCCTGACTTTCTGACATAAGGAGGTCTTAAATAACCCGACATTTCTGTCTCAGTTCTTAATTCGAGGAAAATGAGCAGCACTAGCACTTCAGAAACCACCAAATTCTTTAAATGCATTTTTAAAAATTGTTTAAGATCTATTCAAATGTCTAAAGATACACTTCCCTAGCAGCTAAAATGCCCACAATTTAACAACCAGAATTCAGGTTGGATATCCCTTTGAGAAATGACGGAAGCACCCCTGTAAGTGGTCACTGGGTTATATTAATCATTCATAGGAAACACCCTGGTCCAGTAACTTCTCACTAATTTGACTACGTCTTTAAAATTTCTGTTGATGTTCCATAGTGCAATTTCTACTTTTTTCTACAGATATTTTTCTATTGTACTTATATATACTTCATTAAAACATTAAAAACTCACAGACGAGTCCATTTTATTCAACAGTAAGCAAGTACGTAGCCAGAAAAAAAGGGTAATTTTATATTAGCCCTTGTCCAATACTACTTTTTATCTTTTCTTCTCTGAAGAAATGTTATTAATGAATGCCCAGTTAAACAAAGTACTTGACTTGACATCTGAAATGTCTGTGTATTTTATGCATTAAACATGAGCAAATGTGTACAAACATCAGCTTTCCTGAGCATACTCTAAGATGGTTTATACAAAGTTAAAAATTTGAGCAATTATCCAAATCATTCAGGGGAAAAATACTATTTTTCATCTGCTATACACAGTTAATTGAACAAAAAGTTTATGTCTCTTGACTTACTTGGGTAATTACCTCAGTTTTCCATTTCACTTTGCATATAAACAGATATAAATCCAATAAGCTCAGTTTTGCTTATGAAAAGATATTATGACAAAGTAAAGCAGAGAGTTGGTATATTTAATCAACCTGGACAGTCATAATTTAGACCAGAAAAATTGACTTTAGAAATTTGCCAGTTTGCATTTATCAATTTTAGGTAACTGTCAAATGGAATTTTCTACTTTCTAACTTGTATTATTTCCATAGCTCTTGAAATCTCTCCTTCCAGATGGTATTCATTCAATCAAAATATTATTTTCTACTCTTATTTCTATGGTTCAGATTGGGGAGGCAATGATGAAGTGGGAGGCCAACTCCTGCCTTCAAGGAGCTTATGGTCAAGTCAGGGAAATTAATCTGATAATCATACTGTAGGTCAGGATGAGTGGTAGGAAGGAAAAGGACAGAGCACTACGACAGCATGGAACAGTGGACCTTAAGTGCAGGTGTGCTGGAGCCAAGCTCCGCCTGAAGGATAAGCATAAGAAAGGTAAGCAGCCAGGGTCCAAGCAGTGAGCACAGAGTGGCCAAGGTTGGGCCCAGAGACATTCATAGGAAACACCCTGGTCCAGTAACTTCTCACTAATTTGACTACGTCTTTAAAATTTCTGTTGATGTTCCATAGTGCAATTTCTACTTTTTCTACAGATATTTTCTATTGTACTTATATATACTTCATTAAAACATTAAAAACTCACAGACGAGTCCATTTTATTCAACAGTAAGCAAGTACGTAGCCAGAAAAAAAGGGTAATTTTATATTAGCCCTTGTCCAATACTACTTTTTATCTTTTCTTCTCTGAAGAAATGTTATTAATGAATGCCCAGTTAAACAAAGTACTTGACTTGACATCTGAAATGTCTGTGTATTTTATGCATTAAACATGAGCAAATGTGTACAAACATCAGCTTTCCTGAGCATACTCTAAGATGGTTTATACAAAGTTAAAAATTTGAGCAATTATCCAAATCATTCAGGGGAAAAATACTATTTTTCATCTGCTATACACAGTTAATTGAACAAAAAGTTTATGTCTCTTGACTTACTTGGGTAATTACCTCAGTTTTCCATTTCACTTTGCATATAAACAGATATAAATCCAATAAGCTCAGTTTTGCTTATGAAAAGATATTATGACAAAGTAAAGCAGAGAGTTGGTATATTTAATCAACCTGGACAGTCATAATTTAGACCAGAAAAATTGACTTTAGAAATTTGCCAGTTTGCATTTATCAATTTTAGGTAACTGTCAAATGGAATTTTCTACTTTCTAACTTGTATTATTTCCATAGCTCTTGAAATCTCTCCTTCCAGATGGTATTCATTCAATCAAAATATTATTTTCTACTCTTATTTCTATGGTTCAGATTGGGGAGGCAATGATGAAGTGGGAGGCCAACTCCTGCCTTCAAGGAGCTTATGGTCAAGTCAGGGAAATTAATCTGATAATCATACTGTAGGTCAGGATGAGTGGTAGGAAGGAAAAGGACAGAGCACTACGACAGCATGGAACAGTGGACCTTAAGTGCAGGTGTGCTGGAGCCAAGCTCCGCCTGAAGGATAAGCATAAGAAAGGTAAGCAGCCAGGGTCCAAGCAGTGAGCACAGAGTGGCCAAAGGTTGGGCCCAGAGAGGCCAATTCATCTCTTGAATCCTGTAAAACACCCAGCATGGTGAGGTGCACATCAGAGGTGCTCAGTTAGTATTTTTCAAAGAGAATAAACAGACAAATATAACAACATGTGTAAGTCTATTCACATGATAACCAATATTCCTTCGCTAAGGGTGGTATTCTGCGGGTTGAAATGAAACATCGACATGGATTTGGTGCCCTCATCTGGCTGGTTAGAAATGGACATTAACCAAAGGCTTATAAGCTAAGTGGAGTCAGTGGTCTGACATCTGCTACCTCAATAGTTAACAATTAACATTTACGGAGCACCTACAAAGGGCAAAACGTCAGGCCCAACCAGGAGAGAGCGACATACCACGTTCTCAATCACATGGAGCTTGCTAGCTTGGAAAGGGCAGCTGCAGGCAACACATACAAGATTCATTTATTGTAAAAAAGGACGTAAGTACTACAATAGAATTTGCCTAAGGTATTGAGGAAGGAGGAGGAAGGGTCATGGCTCAGCTGGGGCAGGGAGGGTACCTGGGAGGAGATGGCATCCAAGCTCTGGCTTCAGGAACAAGTGCGATGGACTGAGGTTCAGGGAAGCAGAGGCCAGGAGGCTATGCCCAACAGAAGAAGCGAGCAACAGCCTAATAGCTTCCTAGCCTGTGAACTATCATAAGTGGGTTTATGCTGCAGGAACATAACTGTGGAGGAAGCAGGTGGTGAGGCTGAGAAGGTGAGGGCCAGACCACAGGACCCAGTAAGTTGACATGTTTAGTGAATGGCAGCTGGTCACCACTTGTATGTTAGTGCACAGGAGACTACAGCAGGAGCTGGAACAAGGGATTATGGCACGGTTACTTTGTAAGTGGTTACTAGTCAAGTGATTTTGTTAATTTTCCAAACAGATTTTGTTGTCCCAGCTTAACCTGGATGGGAAATGAACTGATGCTTTCACTGAAACTTTCCAAACTAAAAAGTTGCTGACTCACCCTCCAGTGCCATCTGCCATGGAATGATCAGAGGTATTTTTTATTAGGAATAAAGAAGAGGCCTGTGAAGTTCTGAATTAAATAATCTCTTTCCCCTTTAACCACTCTAACTGCAAATAGGCTTCAGAATGAATCTGACTTGAAGGAATCATGGCTGATCAGAACATGACATGTGAAGTGTCTTCCTTTAAATAAGCATGCACTGGACCATTGACATGCTGATTTAGCTCCGATAACCAATATTCCTTCGCTAAGGGTGGTATTCTGCGGGTTGAAATGAAACATCGACATGGATTTGGTGCCCTCATCTGGCTGGTTAGAAATGGACATTAACCAAAGGCTTATAAGCTAAGTGGAGTCAGTGGTCTGACATCTGCTACCTCAATAGTTAACAATTAACATTTACGGAGCACCTACAAAGGGCAAAACGTCAGGCCCAACCAGGAGAGAGCGACATACCACGTTCTCAATCACATGGAGCTTGCTAGCTTGGAAAGGGCAGCTGCAGGCAACACATACAAGATTCATTTATTGTAAAAAAGGACGTAAGTACTACAATAGAATTTGCCTAAGGTATTGAGGAAGGAGGAGGAAGGGTCATGGCTCAGCTGGGGCAGGGAGGGTACCTGGGAGGAGATGGCATCCAAGCTCTGGCTTCAGGAACAAGTGCGATGGACTGAGGTTCAGGGAAGCAGAGGCCAGGAGGCTATGCCCAACAGAAGAAGCGAGCAACAGCCTAATAGCTTCCTAGCCTGTGAACTATCATAAGTGGGTTTATGCTGCAGGAACATAACTGTGGAGGAAGCAGGTGGTGAGGCTGAGAAGGTGAGGGCCAGACCACAGGACCCAGTAAGTTGACATGTTTAGTGAATGGCAGCTGGTCACCACTTGTATGTTAGTGCACAGGAGACTACAGCAGGAGCTGGAACAAGGGATTATGGCAGGGTTACTTTGTAAGTGGTTACTAGTCAAGTGATTTTGTTAATTTTCCAAACAGATTTTGTTGTCCCAGCTTAACCTGGATGGGAAATGAACTGATGCTTTCACTGAAACTTTCCAAACTAAAAAGTTGCTGACTCACCCTCCAGTGCCATCTGCCATGGAATGATCAGAGGTATTTTTTATTAGGAATAAAGAAGAGGCCTGTGAAGTTCTGAATTAAATAATCTCTTTCCCCTTTAACCACTCTAACTGCAAATAGGCTTCAGAATGAATCTGACTTGAAGGAATCATGGCTGATCAGAACATGACATGTGAAGTGTCTTCCTTTAAATAAGCATGCACTGGACCACGTTCTAGGACATCTGATGGCATACAGGATTCCTTCCAGCTCCGACAACCCCAGAACAGATTGAAGAAATAGGCATGCATAATCCAAAGCGTCATTTTACAGGTGTCATTCCTGGAAACCAACTCTTGCCAACACGCCTCCTCAAATGCACTGCCTAAGGGAGGTACATTTTGAATACAGACAAGCTCTACCACACACCAGACTCTGTTTCCTGTGCAGGAGGGACTGAAGTGTTCTGCATACCCAGCTAAGAGTTTCAACCAATGCTGTTTTTAACATACATTTCCATCCAAAGTTATGCTTCTTTATTTAATATCCCTAGCCATTTCAGAAGCCACGGGATCATTTTGCACGTCTCCAAACCATACGATGAGATCAGATGATGATGTAATTCTGCCCAGTTACCTTTCGTCCATCTCTCCTGTGGTTGATGAGTTTGATTTCTTTTCGATAGAGAGATGTCGGGAGGAAAAAAATCTAAAAACTCACCCACACACCCTTGCCCATCCTGTGGGGCCTGAAAGCCCTGATAACAGAGGCAGCGGAAGGAGCCAGCCGTATTGTCACAAAACCCGTGACTGTCACAAATAGTGTTGTTTATACATTCATCAATATCTGCAAAAAAGACATTGAACATGAGGCACAAAACACAGACAAACACCAGATATTCATGAGGAGACAGAGGTGCTCGACACCTCGATTCATTAGTATGAGATGATCATGTTTACACAGAATGAACTTCTCAAACATTTTACATATAAATAAAATGTTTTCATGAACATATCTCAATAGACAAACAAAAAATTCTACCCGGGCATTAAACACCGTCCACAGGAAAAGATTCATTGGGCATGTGAGGGGCTTTCACTGAAACTTTCCAAACTAAAAAGTTGCTGACTCACCCTCCAGTGCCATCTGCCATGGAATGATCAGAGGTATTTTTTATTAGGAATAAAGAAGAGGCCTGTGAAGTTCTGAATTAAATAATCTCTTTCCCCTTTAACCACTCTAACTGCAAATAGGCTTCAGAATGAATCTGACTTGAAGGAATCATGGCTGATCAGAACATGACATGTGAAGTGTCTTCCTTTAAATAAGCATGCACTGGACCACGTTCTAGGACATCTGATGGCATACAGGATTCCTTCCAGCTCCGACAACCCCAGAACAGATTGAAGAAATAGGCATGCATAATCCAAAGCGTCATTTTACAGGTGTCATTCCTGGAAACCAACTCTTGCCAACACGCCTCCTCAAATGCACTGCCTAAGGGAGGTACATTTTGAATACAGACAAGCTCTACCACACACCAGACTCTGTTTCCTGTGCAGGAGGGACTGAAGTGTTCTGCATACCCAGCTAAGAGTTTCAACCAATGCTGTTTTTAACATACATTTCCATCCAAAGTTATGCTTCTTTATTTAATATCCCTAGCCATTTCAGAAGCCACGGGATCATTTTGCACGTCTCCAAACCATACGATGAGATCAGATGATGATGTAATTCTGCCCAGTTACCTTTCGTCCATCTCTCCTGTGGTTGATGAGTTTGATTTCTTTTCGATAGAGAGATGTCGGGAGGAAAAAAATCTAAAAACTCACCCACACACCCTTGCCCATCCTGTGGGGCCTGAAAGCCCTGATAACAGAGGCAGCGGAAGGAGCCAGCCGTATTGTCACAAAACCCGTGACTGTCACAAATAGTGTTGTTTATACATTCATCAATATCTGCAAAAAAGACATTGAACATGAGGCACAAAACACAGACAAACACCAGATATTCATGAGGAGACAGAGGTGCTCGACACACCTCGATTCATTAGTATGAGATGATCATGTTTACACAGAATGAACTTCTCAAACATTTTACATATAAATAAAATGTTTTCATGAACATATCTCAATAGACAAAATATTGGGTTCTGTGAGAATGAAAATATTTACTATTCCTCAGGGAACATTCTGAAACTCTACCACCGTCCCAGCAGTGTGTTCTAAATGATTTCAACTCTATTTCCAAGGAGAGCATATTCTTATAGCAGAAATATGTGACTGTCTTGTCGTTTCTTTTGATTGCTATAAATACTAATAGTGCTGTCTGGCAGATCGGTGGCTGAAAGCATTGGCTGGCTTGAGCAACGATTTATTCAGTCCTAGAGATAATGGACAGATGAGTCTGGCAGGCTACCGTCCATGGGTCACAAAGAGTCAGACACAACTTAGCAACTGAGCACCCACACAGAGACAACCTTGATCTAGTCTAAACAGCATTCCCATAAAGGGAAGGGGGCAGGCGGAGGGGGAGGGGGAGAGGGAGAATCTGATAAGCTCCACAGGGTAGCCAGCCAGTCTCAGTTGTTGTAGAGAAAACACCTGATTCATGAGGAACAATTTCCTGTCACCAAGTTATGACAGGAAAGGTCCTATCATTTATGACACTCGGGTCCTAAATATCAGTGCGGCTCCAACTGCTTCACCAGTGGCCAATTTGTAAGTTCACTTTGTTCTCTATAAACGTGATGATCGTGGTCCTGTGCTTTCTGTCCCCCATGAATAAAAATGTTCTCATAAAAGTGATGTCTCAATTGCCAAGTTACACACGGACTTTCCGATGCAGTTCTTCTTTGTCATCATCACTTTCATCTCCAGTCTCCCATCCCCTGCATGCCTGCTCTCCTTGGTTTTCGCTACACATCACATTCCACCCACCAGGCTCCCAGGCCCCTTGCCTCTTGACTACACAGGCCCCTAAACACAAGTTTTTTGGAGACACAATCAAGAAATGCAATGACGACATTCAAATACATGTGAAGAAGATTTCATGCATATGTTGAATTAATAACAAAATGAGATAACAAACGATAAAGAACACGACAAGTGAAATCACACTGGACAGAATTTAGTTCGGGAAAGTTCACACTAATAAAGTTGAGTTTTCCTAAAACTTTAAACACTGAGTCAAACAGTTCTCAAGAAAAGAAGACGTACACAATAATATTCAGCCACTCTCTCACTTCTCTTCCTAATTGTCCAACACTATCAAGCATCACTTCAGAAACTCTCTTTGAACTGTAAAATATGAAAATACACATACAAAGCTTTCTTAATTTTCTCAAAACTGTGTCCCTTCTCCCGAAGGCTGGATCCTTCTTCCCTCCCTACCAGTCGCCTTTTCCTCTAGCTCCACCTGCTCTTCCTCCTCCTGGGTCTTCAAAGACTCCTCCCTGGCTCCTTCCCTCACTGCTTTCAAAAATATTACAGTCTCATGAAAAAGCTTTCATTTAACCACAATATCCCCAACTATGTTTTTTCATTCCTTCTTTCTTTTCAAAAGGTATCAAAAACTATCTGTGCTCATTGTTTTTATTTCCTAAAACACCTTGCCAGTAAAAAAGGAAACAGAAACAGTAACAGCAGTAATGACATTCATATTAGTATGTTTCTAGAATTCCTATGATAATTTACAAAGTTAACATGCACAAAGTACTTGGAACACTGCCTGTCATGTAACTTAGGAAGTATACATGTTACCTACTATTGTTACTATTACAATTACGGCTACTCCTCCATTTACTGCTCCCTTACTGACCTACACTCTATCTTTCTAACTATCCTTTGAGAAAAAAACAGCAGCAGCCAACCTCTCATTAAATTCAATGATTGTTTTCTCATTACTCACCATCATGTCCGCTCACCTTCTCCTTAAACTCCCTTGTCACGACCCCGATGGAAGATTATTCTCACTCTACCTTTAACCATCCTGGCTCACCCTTTCTCAGCCAGGGCTCAGGCAGGCCCTCCCCTAGGATCTGCTTTATCTCCCAAACTCCCTTCTCCTCTGGTCTCTACGCTCTCCAGATTTCATGTGGCACGAAGCCCAGATCTTCCTCTCCAGTCAGGATCCTTCTTATTCTTGATCATTTCATCTTCTATTATCATCTCAAATGCACCATTCACTGTCTTCCTTCCAAACTTCACTTCCTGGCCTTACTGAGCAATCCTGCTCACCTTTCCCTTTCTTTTTTTAACCTCTACATCTTACCTCAATTTGAATGCAAAAACTCAATGAAATGATTTCACATCTTAAAAAGTGCACCTTCTTTGCAGCGTCTAACACAAGAAGACACACAATAAATCTGTCCTGATGGATGTTCGCTGTCAGCATCAGGCCGGGACCACAACTGATTTACTATTCATACCCACGAGAGGCAGAACTGCACTGTGTCATCGAGTCAGTTCACACACTGCTCATTTCAGACTTCCTGAAGTGGGCATTTGTTGAAGAGATTATGTGTTTCATTGAACCACAATATATAAGGGCTTGGGAAAAAAACCCTCTGAAGTGCTTTAATTACCATTTGCATGCTGACGGTTTCCCAGTCTCTGTCAAGGGTCTGTCCTTCAGAACTGTTTATCTAACAGCTATTGGACAAGTTCACAGTAGAGGAATGCCCTATCGCTCTCCCCTCTTCTGCATTCCCATCTCCTGAGAGCCCAAGCGGCCACCCCAGCCACGAACCTAACTGTCAGTCTTCTCCTCTCCTTTTCCTCATCTCTCCCCAGTACTGCCCTCTTACCTTTCCTGGTAGTCCTCATCCCTCTTGTGGGTTTCCTTTTCTTTTTTTTTTTTAATTTTGGCCTCTTTTACTTATTTTTTAAAATTTATTTATGTATTTTCATCCATCTTTATTCTTTGGCCTGTGTGGGCCTCCCATTGCACTGGCCTCTCTCGTTGCAGAGCACCGGCTCTGGGCGCATGTGCTCCAGAGCGCTGGCTCATAAGTGGGCACACCAGTCCAGTTGTACTGCGGCACGTGGGATCTTCCTGGGCCAGGGATCAAACTGGTGCCCCTTGCACTGCAAGGCAGATTCTTTACCCACTGGATCACCAGGGAAGCCCCTTCATGGGTTTCTTGATCTCCAGTCTTGTTTACCTCCTCAAATCTATTCTCCAGGGATTTCCCTGGTAGACCAGTGGCTAACACTCTACACTCCCAATGCAGGGAGCCCACATTTGATCTCTGATCAGGGAACCAGATCCCACAGGCAGCAACCAGGAGCTCACGTGCTGCAACTAAAGATCCCAGCTGCCGCAACTAAGACCCGGCATAGCCAAATTAATTAAATTAATGTGAAATGTCCATTCTCTACCAAACTGCAAACCTACCAGGGACATGCAGAATGTTCTATACCATTTTGCGGCTAGAGAAGACAAACCACTCTCCTTAGCAGAGAGCCCAGAGCATCCTTCATTATCTGGTCTCTGGCCATACGATGGATGTTCGCTGTCAGCATGGGAAATTTACTATTCATACCCAGAGGCAGAACTGCACTGTGTCATCGAGTCAGTTCACACACTGCTCATTTCAGACTTCCTGAAGTGGGCATTTGTTGAAGAGATTATGTGTTTCATTGAACCACAATATATAAGGGCTTGGGAAAAAAACCCTCTGAAGTGCTTTAATTACCATTTGCATGCTGACGGTTTCCCAGTCTCTGTCAAGGGTCTGTCCTTCAGAACTGTTTATCTAACAGCTATTGGACAAGTTCACAGTAGAGGAATGCCCTATCGCTCTCCCCTCTTCTGCATTCCCATCTCCTGAGAGCCCAAGCGGCCACCCCAGCCACGAACCTAACTGTCAGTCTTCTCCTCTCCTTTTCCTCATCTCTCCCCAGTACTGCCCTCTTACCTTTCCTGGTAGTCCTCATCCCTCTTGTGGGTTTCCTTTTCTTTTTTTTTTTTAATTTTGGCCTCTTTTACTTATTTTTTAAAATTTATTTATGTATTTTCATCCATCTTTATTCTTTGGCCTGTGTGGGCCTCCCATTGCACTGGCCTCTCTCGTTGCAGAGCACCGGC
Organism: Tragulus kanchil; assembly: GCA_022376925.1. Taxonomy (NCBI): domain Eukaryota; kingdom Metazoa; phylum Chordata; class Mammalia; order Artiodactyla; family Tragulidae; genus Tragulus; species Tragulus kanchil. The sequence goes on from JAIOJX010000029.1 coordinate 150,482,202, forward strand.
TCTGGGCGCATGTGCTCCAGAGCGCTGGCTCATAAGTGGGCACACCAGTCCAGTTGTACTGCGGCACGTGGGATCTTCCTGGGCCAGGGATCAAACTGGTGCCCCTTGCACTGCAAGGCAGATTCTTTACCCACTGGATCACCAGGGAAGCCCCTTCATGGGTTTCTTGATCTCCAGTCTTGTTTACCTCCTCAAATCTATTCTCCAGGGATTTCCCTGGTAGACCAGTGGCTAACACTCTACACTCCCAATGCAGGGAGCCCACATTTGATCTCTGATCAGGGAACCAGATCCCACAGGCAGCAACCAGGAGCTCACGTGCTGCAACTAAAGATCCCAGCTGCCGCAACTAAGACCCGGCATAGCCAAATTAATTAAATTAATGTGAAATGTCCATTCTCTACCAAACTGCAAACCTACCAGGGACATGCAGAATGTTCTATACCATTTTGCGGCTAGAGAAGACAAACCACTCTCTTTAGCAGAGAGCCCAGAGCATCCTTCATTATCTGGTCTCTGGCCATACATATGGTCATAGTTCTTATCCAGCTTCCTTCTAATTCATGCTCCAGCCCTATGAACATAGGTAACAGAGTTCTTTGAAAACACTAGAGTCTTTCATTCCTCATGGTTTCACACACACACCTTCCTCCACTAGAAATTCTCCCTTCTGCCCGCTTTGCTTAGAAATTCTCCTGGCCATTGGTCAGCCCAAGATACACCTCCTGCATGGACCCCTCCTATGTGGCAGATTTCAGGGCCTGTCTTTTGTGTCCCAAGAGGATGTGGGGACATTACAGTGCTTATCAGGGCTACTTTTGGGGGTTGGGAACCTTCAGCTCAACCTTTCCAGTAACTTTCCTTCTAAAACGGGACAATGGACAGCAGAGGAGGAGGAGGAAGGGAAACCAAAGCCTAGAAACCTGATGGCTTTTCAGTCCAGATTCTTAAAGTCTCTTTCTTTCCTTTTTATTATTTCTTTTATTCATTCAAGATGATGATTTCTTGTTAATGACTGCCAGCTCAAGGAATGACCTTTAGGTGAACAAGCCCTGAGCTGGTTATGAATTACTGGGCGTCCTGCAGTCTCAAACTTACTGTAAGAGTGATTAATAGAGAAAGTTTAGATGAGCAATATTTTGGATTTCAATGAATAGGAAAAAATAACCTAAAATGCCTGGAGACTAGCTCTTCAACAACTAATATTTTATGAAAATGATATATTCTAGCTCTCAGCTTCATGCTTGCAACAATGAGGTGAGGTAATAGCTTAACAGGAGGATATTTTTTCCAGTCTTGTTTACCTCCTCAAATCTATTCTCCAGGGATTTCTGGTAGACCAGTGGCTAACACTCTACACTCCCAATGCAGGGAGCCCACATTTGATCTCTGATCAGGGAACCAGATCCCACAGGCAGCAACCAGGAGCTCACGTGCTGCAACTAAAGATCCCAGCTGCCGCAACTAAGACCCGGCATAGCCAAATTAATTAAATTAATGTGAAATGTCCATTCTCTACCAAACTGCAAACCTACCAGGGACATGCAGAATGTTCTATACCATTTTGCGGCTAGAGAAGACAAACCACTCTCTTTAGCAGAGAGCCCAGAGCATCCTTCATTATCTGGTCTCTGGCCATACATATGGTCATAGTTCTTATCCAGCTTCCTTCTAATTCATGCTCCAGCCCTATGAACATAGGTAACAGAGTTCTTTGAAAACACTAGAGTCTTTCATTCCTCATGGTTTCACACACACACCTTCCTCCACTAGAAATTCTCCCTTCTGCCCGCTTTGCTTAGAAATTCTCCTGGCCATTGGTCAGCCCAAGATACACCTCCTGCATGGACCCCTCCTATGTGGCAGATTTCAGGGCCTGTCTTTTGTGTCCCAAGAGGATGTGGGGACATTACAGTGCTTATCAGGGCTACTTTTGGGGGTTGGGAACCTTCAGCTCAACCTTTCCAGTAACTTTCCTTCTAAAACGGGACAATGGACAGCAGAGGAGGAGGAGGAAGGGAAACCAAAGCCTAGAAACCTGATGGCTTTTCAGTCCAGATTCTTAAAGTCTCTTTCTTTCCTTTTTATTATTTCTTTTATTCATTCAAGATGATGATTTCTTGTTAATGACTGCCAGCTCAAGGAATGACCTTTAGGTGAACAAGCCCTGAGCTGGTTATGAATTACTGGGCGTCCTGCAGTCTCAAACTTACTGTAAGAGTGATTAATAGAGAAAGTTTAGATGAGCAATATTTTGGATTTCAATGAATAGGAAAAAATAACCTAAAATGCCTGGAGACTAGCTCTTCAACAACTAATATTTTATGAAAATGATATATTCTAGCTCTCAGCTTCATGCTTGCAACAATGAGGTGAGGTAATAGCTTAACAGGAGGATATTTGTTTCAAGTCTCTGAATAATGATCTAGATTTAAAAGCCCCATTATTTCATGAGGACTTTCTCTGATGACAAGAGCTCGCAGAGATATTTTTTTCCATTGTTAGTCTTATCTATAAAGAGATTGATAAGAACTGCCACATCGAAGGCTAAAGGTCAAGACAATTCATTAGGCTAGAATGAAAGCCTGACCGAAATGCAAACTTCACTAAATGGATGAGTAAAAGGCCTTCCATTTTTGCTGAAGTTGAATTTTGAATATGCAACTAAATTTTGAATGATTCAAAAAAGGTTTTCTTTTTGCTTAATGAAGGATGACTCTACCAAGTTACTAAAAGAATTTTGGTTAGGAATCTGTAAGCATAGCGCATAATACTGTCTATCACTAGCTACACTGTCTACCAAGTAAGTGATACGGGAATAACTGTCCAGAAATTTCTCAGTTGACAACCTAGATGAAGTTGATACACTACAATAAGAACTGATTTCTCATGCAAGTTTTTGCTATTTATATTTTAATAAGCAAGAAAGATACAAGCATTACCATTTCAATGAAAATGGATTGAAGAAAAAATTATGCAGACCAAGGGAAGCAGATCACTGATGTGAATTCTCCAATAATAAGATTACCTAAATGTCAGAAATAGTCCCAGGCAAATGGAAATCCCAGGGGCTCATTTGAAGAGAAGCAATGTTGTCAATGGCTGACAGGCCCACAGGCTTTGAGGGTCTTAACCACTGACCTACTTGGTAGATCTGTGTTCCCTGTCTCTATGCTTTTCACTTACTCCATTTTCTCAAGGGGTGAAAAGGTTTTCAAAACCTACTGAGTGTCATTTAAGGATTCTATATATAAGAGCAGAACTCCAACCTTGTACCATATCCCTCACTCAGTTCTCAGGTGAGGTAAAGTGAACTATGAAATAAAGTGAAAGTACAGAAAGGAGACTCTTGGAGAAGGAAGTGGCAACCTATTCCAGTACTCTTGCATGGAAAATCTCAGGGACAAAAGAGCCTGGTGGGCTACAGTCTATAGGGTCGCAAAGAGCCAGACATGACTGAAATGAGTTAGCATCCACACATGGAGAGGAGACAGGATTTTCTAAAAGAGACTGAGGTTAAGTAAATCTTATTTTCTAATAAAGAAATTACAACTGTGTTCAATAATCTGACCTCAACAATAAAATTCATAACAGACCTCAATGATTCTATTAAAGATTCTGTATTATATGCAGAACACTCTATGTGCACAGGGAGAAGGGGGTATTTGTGCAGATTTTATCAATCCAATGATGTGGTCTTCTTTGTTTCAGATACACTTTCAGTTTTTTGTTTTGAATTAACAAGTCTTCCTGTCACTTTCTTAACATTTCCTACCTTTGCTTTGTTGATTTTCCTTCTCCTTATTCTGAGCAGGACATACCCACGTATTCAAGGAAGGAGCTCTCTGACAAGCCTTGCATAGCGCATAATACTGTCTATCACTAGCTACACTGTCTACCAAGTAAGTGATACGGAATAACTGTCCAGAAATTTCTCAGTTGACAACCTAGATGAAGTTGATACACTACAATAAGAACTGATTTCTCATGCAAGTTTTTGCTATTTATATTTTAATAAGCAAGAAAGATACAAGCATTACCATTTCAATGAAAATGGATTGAAGAAAAAATTATGCAGACCAAGGGAAGCAGATCACTGATGTGAATTCTCCAATAATAAGATTACCTAAATGTCAGAAATAGTCCCAGGCAAATGGAAATCCCAGGGGCTCATTTGAAGAGAAGCAATGTTGTCAATGGCTGACAGGCCCACAGGCTTTGAGGGTCTTAACCACTGACCTACTTGGTAGATCTGTGTTCCCTGTCTCTATGCTTTTCACTTACTCCATTTTCTCAAGGGGTGAAAAGGTTTTCAAAACCTACTGAGTGTCATTTAAGGATTCTATATATAAGAGCAGAACTCCAACCTTGTACCATATCCCTCACTCAGTTCTCAGGTGAGGTAAAGTGAACTATGAAATAAAGTGAAAGTACAGAAAGGAGACTCTTGGAGAAGGAAGTGGCAACCTATTCCAGTACTCTTGCATGGAAAATCTCAGGGACAAAAGAGCCTGGTGGGCTACAGTCTATAGGGTCGCAAAGAGCCAGACATGACTGAAATGAGTTAGCATCCACACATGGAGAGGAGACAGGATTTTCTAAAAGAGACTGAGGTTAAGTAAATCTTATTTTCTAATAAAGAAATTACAACTGTGTTCAATAATCTGACCTCAACAATAAAATTCATAACAGACCTCAATGATTCTATTAAAGATTCTGTATTATATGCAGAACACTCTATGTGCACAGGGAGAAGGGGGTATTTGTGCAGATTTTATCAATCCAATGATGTGGTCTTCTTTGTTTCAGATACACTTTCAGTTTTTTGTTTTGAATTAACAAGTCTTCCTGTCACTTTCTTAACATTTCCTACCTTTGCTTTGTTGATTTTCCTTCTCCTTATTCTGAGCAGGACATACCCACGTATTCAAGGAAGGAGCTCTCTGACAAGCCTTCCTTCTGCTGCCAGGGCTCTCGAGAGAGGGAAATGATGGGAATGGAGTGCCATTTCTGATAAGGGAGGACTCACAGGAAAATCTCCATAGCCTTTGCATGGTTGGGAAGAAAAAGCCTTACTATAATCAAAAGCATTTTCAGATGAATGATGAAGTTCATCTCACTTAAAAGGGGCTTTGAAGATTATCTGGTTTAATTTCTTCAAGAACCAGAAAATTGAAGCCTACAGAGGAGAAGTACCTTGCCTCAAAGTTACCCAGTCCATCAGTGGTACAGCTGGCAAAGAAGCAGTGCCTAGTGAAGGAACAATCTTCTGAATCTAAGTTTGTGGCTGTACCCACCATGTCTTCTTACCTCCCACCATGGGAGATGGTGATAAAAGGTCTGAGAGGGTGGAGAGAACTCAGGTGGGAGCCCATCAACACACCCACTGACTTACCACTTACTGACATGGAGTTTAATCAAGTATTCCCCTCTTGCTCTTTAGCAAGGCCTTGACAGGCCAGTATCATCATACCTGAAATCTAAGGATCTGAGGTATTGTAGATGCTGAAGATGCTGGGTTTTTTAGGAGACCCTTGCCAAGAAAGAGCCATCAAGCACCAAGGGTGTGTTAGCCACGGAATGTCCCAGGGCCACGTCTAGCAACTGGTGCTCTTTGGATCTCTGTGTTAGAGGGAATGACCCACTGTTTCAGCCCAAGACTTCCTGACCAACTGGAATTGGTTAAATATTTGGCACTAGAATTCTAGGAGAACGGAGCCAAAGAACAGGGGCTTACACTGGAAGAAGCACCGGGCTCCTGTTTTGGGAGAAATGCAGCCCTCATACCCTCTGTGGAAAGGAACGGAAGCAGACCAGGAGACAGTAAATCCCAGCCAAGAAGTGGGATTGAACAACGTGACTCATGTGCACATTTTGTGCAGATTTTATCAATCCAATGATGTGGTCTTCTTTGTTTCAGATACACTTTCAGTTTTTTGTTTTGAATTAACAAGTCTTCCTGTCACTTTCTTAACATTTCCTACCTTTGCTTTGTTGATTTTCCTTCTCCTTATTCTGAGCAGGACATACCCACGTATTCAAGGAAGGAGCTCTCTGACAAGCCTTCCTTCTGCTGCCAGGGCTCTCGAGAGAGGAAATGATGGGAATGGAGTGCCATTTCTGATAAGGGAGGACTCACAGGAAAATCTCCATAGCCTTTGCATGGTTGGGAAGAAAAAGCCTTACTATAATCAAAAGCATTTTCAGATGAATGATGAAGTTCATCTCACTTAAAAGGGGCTTTGAAGATTATCTGGTTTAATTTCTTCAAGAACCAGAAAATTGAAGCCTACAGAGGAGAAGTACCTTGCCTCAAAGTTACCCAGTCCATCAGTGGTACAGCTGGCAAAGAAGCAGTGCCTAGTGAAGGAACAATCTTCTGAATCTAAGTTTGTGGCTGTACCCACCATGTCTTCTTACCTCCCACCATGGGAGATGGTGATAAAAGGTCTGAGAGGGTGGAGAGAACTCAGGTGGGAGCCCATCAACACACCCACTGACTTACCACTTACTGACATGGAGTTTAATCAAGTTTTCCCCCTCTTGCTCTTTAGCAAGGCCTTGACAGGCCAGTATCATCATACCTGAAATCTAAGGATCTGAGGTATTGTAGATGCTGAAGATGCTGGGTTTTTTAGGAGACCCTTGCCAAGAAAGAGCCATCAAGCACCAAGGGTGTGTTAGCCACGGAATGTCCCAGGGCCACGTCTAGCAACTGGTGCTCTTTGGATCTCTGTGTTAGAGGGAATGACCCACTGTTTCAGCCCAAGACTTCCTGACCAACTGGAATTGGTTAAATATTTGGCACTAGAATTCTAGGAGAACGGAGCCAAAGAACAGGGGCTTACACTGGAAGAAGCACCGGGCTCCTGTTTTGGGAGAAATGCAGCCCTCATACCCTCTGTGGAAAGGAACGGAAGCAGACCAGGAGACAGTAAATCCCAGCCAAGAAGTGGGATTGAACAACGTTAAACCAGTTGAATAGCTGCCCAAAGGAATTTTTAAATGGCATGGCTGCTGGCCCAAAAGAGATTAAGGTCTCTCTCACAGTAGAGGAGAGAAGCCAGGATTAAACAGGAGATGAGCGCAGGCCGAAAGAAAAAAAAATACAATTTAGCCAATAGGAAATTAAAAACTGGATTTGGAGATGGTCCAGACAACACAATAGGATATGGAAAGTGCCTTAGAAAAAAGGTCCACTTAGGTCTGGCAGCATCAACAAGGTTGAAGAATATGGGCCTTACGTGTTACGGAAAATAACTTTGTTCTGGGAAATAGGGATACGCCAGAAAACAGCAGACGCCTTTGTGCAGAGTGTGACTACCATGCTGCTGCTGACAGAGACAAATCAAGGAGAACACCTGAGGACCACGATGGGCACAAGCATGTTTCGAAAGTTAGCAGCCTAAACATCAGCAACAAGAAACAACAGAGGTATTACAGCAAGTTATTTCCAATCCAACTTTCTAGCCCCCAAATTCTAGAAAACAAGGCTGACCAATGAGAGGTCATTTCCCACCCCCAGCTTTGAAATTCACTTCTTTAAAGAGATTAATTTAAGTAATTCTTTAAAGATTACCCAGAGCAGCCTTCCAAATGATATCTGGGAACAGCTGGAAGGTCCTGAGAAACAAAACCAAAACTTCGCCCTGATTTTAATCAGTCATCATTGATACATGGATAACGCAGATTCACCTGTTACAGGTCAAAATAGGCTAATGGAAATCCATCCTAAAATCATGATCATCACCATCCTAGTCAACTTCTCCAAAGAGATCAGACTCATCATTGATCACATCCCCAGGTACGCGTATTGTGCTCCTCTGATCTTCTCTCTTGTTCATTTCCAATCTCCGCCCCCACCCCTTGTCCAACCTTACTCAGGGCCTCCTCACTCTCCTCTGAAAGACATTCCAATGGGTTTGGTGCTCTCAACCACTCATGGCCACTCCAAACCCATCCTCCACATTAAGAGAATGATTAACCTACTGAAGTCTCCCAACCAAATGATTCTCTGCTTAAAGGTTTTCTCCAGGGATAATAGTACAAAGGCCCTTGCCACATGGCTTCTGGAGCACATCCATATTCAGCTTCTCAGATTATCTGCTTTTCCAGCTGGCTTCTCTTCTCTTGCATCTTCTACTGCCTTCTTTCCCTGTCTATTGGATCACTCCATTAGGATCTATTAATAACATCTCCTGATATCATCCTAAAAAAAGGCCTCAGGGCACACAATTCCTTCAGCTAGAGTCATATTTCTCATCCCTGTTAACAGTCAAGCTTCTGAACTTTTTTGCACATGCCATGTCTACTCTGCTAGCTCTCATTTGCTCTTGGGTGGCTCTCGGGTTTAGGACTCCTCAGAAATGGCCCTAGATAAGGCCATCATTTTGTAAAATTCAAAGGACTCTTCTTGTCTGTCATGATAATAGATCTCTCAGTGGTGTTTAAGGCACTTGACAACTCTCCTCCTCTTAAAGCACCCTCTTCCCTTAGATTCCATGATCTGTATGCTCTTGGGTTTTCTCTCTCTCTCTCTCTCTCTTTTTTTTTTGGCCACTTCTATTGGTCTTTCATTTCCATCTTTGTTCTTTGGCCTGTGTGGGCCTCCCATCGCAGTGGCCTCTCTCACTGCAGAGCACTGGCTCTGGGCGCATGCAATCCAGAGCTCAGGTTCGGTAGTTGGACACATCGGTCCAGCTGCTCTGCAGCACATGGGGTCCTCCCAGGCCAGGGAACGAATGAGTGCCCCTTGTACTGCAAGGCTGTGTCCTTACCCACTGGACCACCAGGGAAGCCCCTTGGGTTTTCTCTTAGCCCACTGGCTACATTTCCAGTCTTTCTCTTCTACATGACCCCTAAACATTTTTCTCAGGACCCAGTCCTAAGCTTACTTTTCTTCTCATTCCATGGCCTCATCCACTCTAATAACTTCTAATACCATCTATATCTGAGAACTTCTAGTTTGTATCTCTAGCAAGGAGCATCTCTTCCAAACAACAAATCTAACTTGATCCAACTGCCTATCACACCCATATCGTTATCTCAAGGTCAATTCATCCAAGTTATACTTCTGATCTTAAAAAAAATTTTCCTTCATTTTTCACCATGTCAACAAATAATGCCACCAAATATCTACTTATTACTTCTAGCACCATGGATCTATCCTCAACATTCCGTTTCCTCCTTCCCCTCCATCCAAACCAATACTATGTTCTAATTCCGTACCAGGGGCAATCTCCAAAATGTTTGATTCATTCATTTCTCTCCATAACAATGTTACTACTCTAGCCTGAAGCTACCAGTATGTCTGGTCAGAACAACATCTGAGAAGATACCTTGGCTTTTATCTTGCCCTTTTAATCCCATTTCCAAATAGTACCCTGGACAAGGTACACTTTAAAAACCTAAGAGTTTATTTTTGTATACCACCAAGAGAGAAAAAAACTCTTCAAATTCAATTGGTGCTAATTTTTAAACAAATCACCGCAACTGAAAGAAGCATCCCTATTTTAAAATGTGAAAAAATACACATCTTAGAAATGATGGCATCTATCAGATATCACTGTCCCGCTTAAAATCTGTGTGTCTGTTTCAGTTATTCTTAGAATAACATTCAAACTCTTAACGTTTCTTGTGAGGTTTTGTACATGCCATCCCTGACTGTCCAGTCTATCCCTCACTGTGCCTCCCTCCCTCTAAGCACCAGCTGTTGGTCTTTCTCACGTCCCTGAAACTCCTAGTACTTTCCTGTCTCAGAGTCTTTGCCCTTCATACAACCCTACCCGGAACACTCCACCCCACCTCACTCTTCCACGGGCAACTCATTCCTCAGGTCTCAGCTTGAATGCCATTTCTCAAGAGACCTTATTTATTTAAATAAATAAGCTTTCCTTCCTCATTCCTCTCATTGACTAGTCTATTCTTTCCCTTGTTGCAGCTTAATGATATGTGGTCATATATTTTTTGAAATGCTTATTTGGGTATTTACTGCTTGGGTCCTGCACATGCAGTTCCTAGAAGGCTCAAGGCCATGTCTTTTTTGCTCATAACTACTATGTCCATAGCCTCAAAGTCTAGCACATAGTAGGTATGCAAAGGCAACATTCAATATAATACTACTGAATGCAAAAGCAAGCAGACCTTCCACAATCCAGTCTCTGCCAACCTCTTTAGCTATATCTGATGCATCTATTTTCCCCCCATCATCTAACTACATTTTCACCATGTCAACAAATAATGCCACCAAATATCTACTTATTACTTCTAGCACCATGGATCTATCCTCAACATTCCGTTTCCTCCTTCCCCTCCATCCAAACCAATACTATGTTCTAATTCCGTACCAGGGGCAATCTCCAAAATGTTTGATTCATTCATTTCTCTCCATAACAATGTTACTACTCTAGCCTGAAGCTACCAGTATGTCTGGTCAGAACAACATCTGAGAAGATACCTTGGCTTTTATCTTGCCCTTTTAATCCCATTTCCAAATAGTACCCTGGACAAGGTACACTTTAAAAACCTAAGAGTTTATTTTATATACCACCAAGAGAGAAAAAAACTCTTCAAATTCAATTGGTGCTAATTTTTAAACAAATCACCGCAACTGAAAGAAGCATCCCTATTTTAAAATGTGAAAAAATACACATCTTAGAAATGATGGCATCTATCAGATATCACTGTCCCGCTTAAAATCTGTGTGTCTGTTTCAGTTATTCTTAGAATAACATTCAAACTCTTAACGTTTCTTGTGAGGTTTTGTACATGCCATCCCTGACTGTCCAGTCTATCCCTCACTGTGCCTCCCTCCCTCTAAGCACCAGCTGTTGGTCTTTCTCACGTCCCTGAAACTCCTAGTACTTTCCTGTCTCAGAGTCTTTGCCCTTCATACAACCCTACCCGGAACACTCCACCCCACCTCACTCTTCCACGGGCAACTCATTCCTCAGGTCTCAGCTTGAATGCCATTTCTCAAGAGACCTTATTTATTTAAATAAATAAGCTTTCCTTCCTCATTCCTCTCATTGACTAGTCTATTCTTTCCCTTGTTGCAGCTTAATGATATGTGGTCATATATTTTTTGAAATGCTTATTTGGGTATTTACTGCTTGGGTCCTGCACATGCAGTTCCTAGAAGGCTCAAGGCCATGTCTTTTTTGCTCATAACTACTATGTCCATAGCCTCAAAGTCTAGCACATAGTAGGTATGCAAAGGCAACATTCAATATAATACTACTGAATGCAAAAGCAAGCAGACCTTCCACAATCCAGTCTCTGCCAACCTCTTTAGCTATATCTGATGCATCTATTTTCCCCCCATCTCACACATGCAACTGAGTCTAACTTACTAGGTGCCCAAACCCATACGGTATGTCATGTCTCCAAGTGTTTGCTCAAGGCATTTATCTGCCAGGACACACTCCTCCTCCTGCAGCCCTCAGGTCCTATGTTTCACCTAGACAAACCTTCTCTTGCCCTCCAAGCTCTTTGGAACTCAGCTGAAGCTTCCTGGAGGCATTTTTGACCCCACCTTGAGTCAAAAAATGTATCCACCCACCCAGGCTCTTCCTATCCCTCACTAAATACCTGTGAAGATCTGGAGTGATCACCAAAACGCAAGGCTGAGCACCCAAGGCCACAGCATGGGAGAAAGAACCACAGGCATAATGGGGCTGTGCGAGAAAAACCTCCCGTGACCTCACCATTTCCCATCCTGTGGGGAAACAAACCCGTGAAGGTATTTGTGGCTTTGGCTTAGCCAGGAGAAAAGTAAATTGGTAATGAGGAATATACTAGAAAGATCTAAGAGAAAAACAAGTCAATTTGATTCACATGGGCTTATTAGCTGCAGATATACTGATCAGCAATAGGTGGGAGATCTGCTATGGACTTTGGAACGCCGGGTCTGTGCAGACTCCTTAACTTCTTGCCGATTTAGTTGCCCCCCAGCTGCAACACGTCCTTTCCATCCTCAGAGCCGTGAGAATAGTCACTGAACAGGGCTGTGACTGAAACCAGCCCAGGTTAATACCATTGCCTGTAAACATCTGGAGGCTTCAGCACTGAATAAAAGCGGACTGGTGAATGTGTTCTGGGCCTTGACCTGAGAGGTCCTGAGTCCCCCATTCCCATCCTTTCTCTCTGTCTGTGTATGTGTGTGTATATTTCTTAAAATCTTGTTGTACCCACTATTCTCTATGCACCTGGCTGAGTCACAGCACCATCCCATCTAAAGCAACAGTCCAATTCAAGTGGCTCCAGAGGCAGTAACTACTATGTCCATAGCCTCAAAGTCTAGCACATAGTAGGTATGCAAAGGCAACATTCAATATAATACTACTGAATGCAAAAGCAAGCAGACCTTCCACAATCCAGTCTCTGCCAACCTCTTTAGCTATATCTGATGCATCTATTTTCCCCCCATCTCACACATGCAACTGAGTCTAACTTACTAGGTGCCCAAACCCATACGGTATGTCATGTCTCCAAGTGTTTGCTCAAGGCATTTATCTGCCAGGACACACTCCTCCTCCTGCAGCCCTCAGGTCCTATGTTTCACCTAGACAAACCTTCTCTTGCCCTCCAAGCTCTTTGGAACTCAGCTGAAGCTTCCTGGAGGCATTTTTGACCCCACCTTGAGTCAAAAAATGTATCCACCCACCCAGGCTCTTCCTATCCCTCACTAAATACCTGTGAAGATCTGGAGTGATCACCAAAACGCAAGGCTGAGCACCCAAGGCCACAGCATGGGAGAAAGAACCACAGGCATAATGGGGCTGTGCGAGAAAAACCTCCCGTGACCTCACCATTTCCCATCCTGTGGGGAAACAAACCCGTGAAGGTATTTGTGGCTTTGGCTTAGCCAGGAGAAAAGTAAATTGGTAATGAGGAATATACTAGAAAGATCTAAGAGAAAAACAAGTCAATTTGATTCACATGGGCTTATTAGCTGCAGATATACTGATCAGCAATAGGTGGGAGATCTGCTATGGACTTTGGAACGCCGGGTCTGTGCAGACTCCTTAACTTCTTGCCGATTTAGTTGCCCCCCAGCTGCAACACGTCCTTTCCATCCTCAGAGCCGTGAGAATAGTCACTGAACAGGGCTGTGACTGAAACCAGCCCAGGTTAATACCATTGCCTGTAAACATCTGGAGGCTTCAGCACTGAATAAAAGCGGACTGGTGAATGTGTTCTGGGCCTTGACCTGAGAGGTCCTGAGTCCCCCATTCCCATCCTTTCTCTCTGTCTGTGTATGTGTGTGTGTATATTTCTTAAAATCTTGTTGTACCCACTATTCTCTATGCACCTGGCTGACGAGTCACAGCACCATCCCATCTAAAGCAACAGTCCAATTCAAGTGGCTCCAGAGGCAGTTTTAAAAGTAGAATTTACAATGAAGGAGCTTGTATTTGAAATTTTCAAATGCAAACTTAAACACTCTTCTGGAATGAAGATAAAATGGCAAACTGATGGGCAAGAAAACATTCATTCTTATATCCTAGATGTATGAAAAAGTTAAATACAAAAAAAAAAAAAGTCCACAAAGATTAAATACTACAAGAAACATAAACATACAATTGCTGATGACATGACAGGGAAAATGACCAAATAGAAAACAGTGCAAGACAAAGCACTATAAAATTAAAGAATGAGAGAAACATTTGTGAAACACTGATAAATGACTCTTATCTTTTGTATACACATATCAGAAAAATTCCACCCCAGATAGGTAAAAAAAACTATCTCACAGAAAAAAGGCAGATAAATATAAAGGAAGTTAACCTAATATTAAAGGCAGATTAATGAGACATTATTTTCTTACCAACTTAACAGAGGGAAATATGAATGTGAGTTTCTTTCTAGAGAGATCATTAGGAGCCAGGAGGTCTCACAGAGTTCTGGTGGAAGCAGAAACTGGCACAACACTACTGGAAAGGAAGAAGCTCACATATGTTGCTAAGCCCCATAAAGATGCTAATATTCATTGATCTTTTAATTAAACATCTTTGAATCTAAGGATAGGATCATGGATGAAAAGGAGTATTTACATACAAGTCTCTTCATAAAGCATGATACAGCAGCAACAACAAAGAACAGAGTTTATATCTCTATAATTAGGAGCATATTTTTAAAAATATAGGGTTCAGTCATATCATGGAATTATGCAATCAAAAATTAAGAAGATTTGAATATCAGCAAAATAAAGATAAAAAAATATGATCTTATTGTAACATGTAAATGCTGAAAACCATTAAAAATAGACCAAATAGTAACATTGGTTGATAAATGATTCATTTGTAAGCGGACTGGTGAATGTTCTGGGCCTTGACCTGAGAGGTCGAGTCCCATTCCCATCCTTTCTCTCTGTCTGTGTATGTGTGTGTATATTTCTTAAAATCTTGTTGTACCCACTATTCTCTATGCACCTGGCTGACGAGTCACAGCACCATCCCATCTAAAGCAACAGTCCAATTCAAGTGGCTCCAGAGGCAGTTTTAAAAGTAGAATTTACAATGAAGGAGCTTGTATTTGAAATTTTCAAATGCAAACTTAAACACTCTTCTGGAATGAAGATAAAATGGCAAACTGATGGGCAAGAAAACATTCATTCTTATATCCTAGATGTATGAAAAAGTTAAATACAAAAAAAAAAAAAGTCCACAAAGATTAAATACTACAAGAAACATAAACATACAATTGCTGATGACATGACAGGGAAAATGACCAAATAGAAAACAGTGCAAGACAAAGCACTATAAAATTAAAGAATGAGAGAAACATTTGTGAAACACTGATAAATGACTCTTATCTTTTGTATACACATATCAGAAAAATTCCACCCCAGATAGGTAAAAAAAACTATCTCACAGAAAAAAGGCAGATAAATATAAAGGAAGTTAACCTAATATTAAAGGCAGATTAATGAGACATTATTTTCTTACCAACTTAACAGAGGGAAATATGAATGTGAGTTTCTTTCTAGAGAGATTATTAGGAGCCAGGAGGTCTCACAGAGTTCTGGTGGAAGCAGAAACTGGCACAACACTACTGGAAAGGAAGAAGCTCACATATGTTGCTAAGCCCCATAAAGATGCTAATATTCATTGATCTTTTAATTAAACATCTTTGAATCTAAGGATAGGATCATGGATGAAAAGGAGTATTTACATACAAGTCTCTTCATAAAGCATGATACAGCAGCAACAACAAAGAACAGAGTTTATATCTCTATAATTAGGAGCATATTTTTAAAAATATAGGGTTCAGTCATATCATGGAATTATGCAATCAAAAATTAAGAAGATTTGAATATCAGCAAAATAAAGATAAAAAAATATGATCTTATTGTAACATGTAAATGCTGAAAACCATTAAAAAAGAATTAGACCAAATAGTAACATTGGTTGATAAATGATTATTTTTCCCCTTCTCATCATTTTCTGTTTTTCACAATGAGTACATATTACTCTTAACTTATTTCTTTGCAAAAATTATTTATTCCCAATCAACTATTTGAAGATATGAGAGTAAAAAATATTCTACTTGAATGTATTAGTATATCTGCATTCTAACAGCAATGAGTAAAGTAAAACAGTATAAAAGTACAATAGACATTCATAAATATTCTAAAATATATTAAAATACTTGTAACATTTAAATAACTCTTCCAGTTGACAATTAAGAAAACTAAATGTTTTCTTTTAAAATAAACTGTTTTGCTTGAAATGATAAAAAAAATTACTTAAGAGAAACGTTGCTGATAATTAGTTAGGAAATATTTTAAGTTAGAAAACCATAGCAATTTTCAACAACTGCAGCTGCAATTGAAAACAATGAAGCAAACAAACAAACAAAAAAACAAGTGTTTTTAAATCTAACCAAGTTTGTTTGTTTGTTTGCATACAAAGCTATATTTGTTTCCTTTCAAAAACTCTGGAGACCCTGCCCAAAAGTACAATCTTCAGTACATGAATTCAGAGATTCTGTTGAATGAAAAATAAACACTTTGGACCCAATCCCTTCCTAAAATATGAATGGTAAACTGCCTGCTGTGAATATTTTCTATGTGAAGATTTTACTTTTCTACTGTATACAGATAAGTACTGTAGACAATTCACTTATCACTATGTGAAAGTAGAAATTAGGCCAATGTTTCAGATCCCAAACTTAACTTTTGATGCATCTTATTTTTCTTTCATTTAGTATTCAGTTAAAAAATCATAGGAAAGCATTACCTTAAAAACATATATTTAAAAAACAGGGTGGCGGAGTGATATAATTAATACTTGCGGTGGTGAGGTAGGAGAGGGCGAGATACGTGGAAAGAGTAACATGGAAACTTACATTGCCATATGTAAAATAGATAACCAATGGGAATTTCTGTAAGACCAAGGAACTCAAACAGGGGCTCTATAACAACTTGGAGTGGTAGGAGGGAGTGGGAGATGGGAGGGAAGTTCAAGAAGGAGGGGACATATGTATACCTATGGCTGATTCATGTTGATGTTTTCCAGAGAACAACAAAATTCTGTAAAGCAATATCCTTCAATTAGAGAGAAAAAAAAAAAAGAAAAGAAAATACTCTAAAAAGCAGAGGTAGGAAAGAAAGGAAAAGGAACAAAAAGAGATAAGACGAATGGAAAACAGAAGTTGGTATAGATTTGAACCTTCCAAATACCAGTAATTAAATGTATACACACGAAATGTATACATGAATTAGAAAAGAACTAGTATATCCTTTTTATAAGAGAAACAACCTTTACTATAGGAACATGGGAAGACAGGAAAAGACACATTGTGCAAAAATTTGAAAGAAAGCTATGTAGCTACATGAAAGATAAAGTAGATTTAAAGGTAAAGATGCACTGATAGAGAAACGGTGACGTTTCAAAGGGTGAAAGGGTCAATCCAGGAGGAAAATACAAAAATCCTACATTTAATTCCACTGCCAGAAAATATATAAAACAAAATCCAGCAAGCTAAAATTAAAAGCAGATAAAATTCCATAATGATGGAAATGATAAAATACTCCCTCAGCAAATTATGTATTAACCAGACAAAAAAGCAGTGGGGTTATAAATCATATGAACAACACAACTTACAAAGAAGCTAGCTATTGCCACATCTATGGAGTAGAGGTACTAGAAAGTGTAAGGTAAGAAAAGATGTAATTATTGAAAGAAAAATAAGACTAGCTTTTTTTTTATTTTGGCCATTATTATTATTATTATTATTTTCGTCTGTCTTTATTCTTTGGTCTGTGTGGGCCTCCCATTGCAGTGGCCGCTCTCGTTGCAGAACACTGGCTCTGTGTGCATGCGCTCCAGAGCGCTGGCTCATAATGGGACACACCAGTCCTGTCGCTCCACAGCACGTGGGATCTTCCCAGGCCAGGGACTGAACCTGCGCCCCTTACACTGCAAGGCAGACTCTTTACCCACTGAACCACCAGGGAAGCCCAAGACTAACTTTTAAATAGCTGACATAACCCTTTCTCAGCTACAACCCAATGGTTTATGTACAAAATCCAAAAGACTCTGAAGATAGACAACTATAAATAAGTAGATTTAGTAAAGTTATGGCTACAAGGTCAATGTACAAGAACCAAATGCAGCTCTATATATTAGTACACAATTATAAGGACTAAAAACACCATTTTAAGTACCATTTACAACAGTATAAAACTATTAAAAACCTCGGCATAGGTTTAAAAATATTATTGAGAGAGAGAGAGAGAGAATATATATATATAATGATAAGCTGATTATGAAACTTACATAGAAAGCCAAAGGTCCAGGAATAGACATCCAATCTCAGTGAAGAACAAAATACTGTAATTTAGAATTTAAAGAACTATGTACTTAAATTTTTTATAAAGCTACTATAATTAAAACAGTATGCTACTGGTGTATATAAACAAACATATGGGCAGAATGGAGGAGGAGGAAACAGGCCAATCTATACCCGAACACGTTTCATGACAGAGTTACCATTGCAGATCAGTGGGAAAGAGGTGCGCTTCTCAAACAGTGATGACCCAAATGGAAATCCATTTAAGAAAAAAGTAAAATCTTGACCTCTATTTTATACCATATCCAAAAATCAATTTAAGGGTAAGGACAGATTCTAAATGTAAACTAAAGTTTTCAGAAGAAAACATAAAAGAATACAAAGATTATGAGCACAAAAAGTACTGATCTCAAATGAAAAAAAAATTAAAATGAACATTGGTATCGAAAGTGTAAGGTAAGAAAAGATGTAATTATTGAAAGAAAAATAAGACTAGCTTTTTTATTTTGGCCATTATTATTATTATTATTATTTCGCCTGTCTTTATTCTTTGGTCTGTGTGGGCCTCCCATTGCAGTGGCCGCTCTCGTTGCAGAACACTGGCTCTGTGTGCATGCGCTCCAGAGCGCTGGCTCATAATGGGACACACCAGTCCTGTCGCTCCACAGCACGTGGGATCTTCCCAGGCCAGGGACTGAACCTGCGCCCCTTACACTGCAAGGCAGACTCTTTACCCACTGAACCACCAGGGAAGCCCAAGACTAACTTTTAAATAGCTGACATAACCCTTTCTCAGCTACAACCCAATGGTTTATGTACAAAATCCAAAAGACTCTGAAGATAGACAACTATAAATAAGTAGATTTAGTAAAGTTATGGCTACAAGGTCAATGTACAAGAACCAAATGCAGCTCTATATATTAGTACACAATTATAAGGACTAAAAACACCATTTTAAGTACCATTTACAACAGTATAAAACTATTAAAAACCTCGGCATAGGTTTAAAAATATTATTGAGAGAGAGAGAGAATATATATATATAATGATAAGCTGATTATGAAACTTACATAGAAAGCCAAAGGTCCAGGAATAGACATCCAATCTCAGTGAAGAACAAAATACTGTAATTTAGAATTTAAAGAACTATGTACTTAAATTTTTTATAAAGCTACTATAATTAAAACAGTATGCTACTGGTGTATATAAACAAACATATGGGCAGAATGGAGGAGGAGGAAACAGGCCAATCTATACCCGAACACGTTTCATGACAGAGTTACCATTGCAGATCAGTGGGAAAGAGGTGCGCTTCTCAAACAGTGATGACCCAAATGGAAATCCATTTAAGAAAAAAGTAAAATCTTGACCTCTATTTTATACCATATCCAAAAATCAATTTAAGGGTAAGGACAGATTCTAAATGTAAACTAAAGTTTTCAGAAGAAAACATAAAAGAATACAAAGATTATGAGCACAAAAAGTACTGATCTCAAATGAAATAATTAAAATACTGGAGACTTCACTAAAATTAAGAACATTGGTTCATCTGAAGTTACCACTGAGAGGATTATTATATTAAGCATGTCCTTTTGAAGGGGTCTGTTACACAGAAGCAGACAAATGAAACAATACTGAAAGAGCCAATATAAAGGTATGAAATCTAGTCATACATCAATCCTCACGAGAGAAATCCAAGTTGACACCATGATGAGATACCATTACTTAGAATGACTAACCTTTAAAAGGACAAACAATTCCAACTGTTGATAAGGATATGGCACTAGAAGTCGCACACTTGGTTAGTAATGGTGTAGACTAGTACTCTGAAAAACTGGCTATGAAAACGAGACACACATAGAATCTATGATCTATAAATTAACGTGTATATGTGCTAAGTCATTTCAGTTGTGTCCAACTTTTTGTGACCCTATGGACTGTAGCCCTCCAGGCGCATCTGTCCGTGGGATTCTCCAGGCAAGAATACTGGAGTACACTACCAGGTAATATCCAACAGAAGTGAGTGATTATGTCAATAAAAAGCCATGTTCAAGATCAGTCACTAAAGTTCTATTTACAACAGTCTGAATCTTGAAATAATCTGAATGTCCATCCACAGAAGAATGGATACATAATTGCAGCATATTCATACAATGAGATATGTGAAGACGAAGTACTGCAACATGTAACACAGGTGAAGCTTACAGGTATAATGTTGCACAAAATAAGTCAGATACAATGAGCACCTACTACAGGATTCCACTAATGTAACACTCAAAACCAGGCTAAACAAAGCAACAGTAATGAAGACAAAACCATGGCTACTACTCTGTGTGGGTATTGAGGACAGGGTGGAAATAACTGGAATAACAACTGGAGACAAGCTTGAGAGAGGGTTCGGGGGGCTTGCCACCAAGTGTGCTCACTCTGTGAAAGCTTATCAAAAGTATCCTACGACTGACTAATTTTTCTTTATATATTTTAAGCAATTTTAAATGTTTACTGGAAAAAGTCAATGCACACTGCCAAAAACAATCTTAACCACACAAAAGCATGTTCTATCGCTTTCCCTTATAGGTAATTAAAACAAAGAAAAATTAAAATTGAGCACAAAAAGTACTGATCTCAAATGAAATAATTAAAATACTGGAGACTTCACTAAAATTAAGAACATTGGTTCATCTGAAGTTACCACTGAGAGGATTATTATATTAAGCATGTCCTTTTGAAGGGGTCTGTTACACAGAAGCAGACAAATGAAACAATACTGAAAGAGCCAATATAAAGGTATGAAATCTAGTCATACATCAATCCTCACGAGAGAAATCCAAGTTGACACCATGATGAGATACCATTACTTAGAATGACTAACCTTTAAAAGGACAAACAATTCCAACTGTTGATAAGGATATGGCACTAGAAGTCGCACACTTGGTTAGTAATGGTGTAGACTAGTACTCTGAAAAACTGGCTATGAAAACGAGACACACATAGAATCTATGATCTATAAATTAACGTGTATATGTGCTAAGTCATTTCAGTTGTGTCCAACTTTTTGTGACCCTATGGACTGTAGCCCTCCAGGCGCATCTGTCCGTGGGATTCTCCAGGCAAGAATACTGGAGTACACTACCAGGTAATATCCAACAGAAGTGAGTGATTATGTCAATAAAAAGCCATGTTCAAGATCAGTCACTAAAGTTCTATTTACAACAGTCTGAATCTTGAAATAATCTGAATGTCCATCCACAGAAGAATGGATACATAATTGCAGCATATTCATACAATGAGATATGTGAAGACGAAGTACTGCAACATGTAACACAGGTGAAGCTTACAGGTATAATGTTGCACAAAATAAGTCAGATACAATGAGCACCTACTACAGGATTCCACTAATGTAACACTCAAAACCAGGCTAAACAAAGCAACAGTAATGAAGACAAAACCATGGCTACTACTCTGTGTGGGTATTGAGGACAGGGTGGAAATAACTGGAATAACAACTGGAGACAAGCTTGAGAGAGGGTTCGGGGGGCTTGCCACCAAGTGTGCTCACTCTGTGAAAGCTTATCAAAAGTATCCTACGACTGACTAATTTTTCTTTATATATTTTAAGCAATTTTAAATGTTTACTGGAAAAAAAAAGTCAATGCACACTGCCATATTTTCTGGTTAAAGACAATCTTAACCACACAAAAGCATGTTCTATCGCTTTCCCCTTGGTAAGATATATAAAATATTAAGGGGCTCTGAGTATTAATCCTGGTCACCCCTCCCAATCTGTTCATTTTAAGTCATTCAAATACTCTGAAACTTGTATTTCCTCTATGTGCAAGTGAAGTAATTTTTATTTTATATATTTTTTTTCTTAAGTAGACATACAGATGAACATAAGAGAACCAATGTAAGGCAATACATTTTTTCTTAAAATTTTAACATTTCTGTGTGAGCCATTGTAAGTCAAGGGAATACTTGACTACTCTCTAGATGATGCTATTTTTTGTCATGTAGAAGGTGACTGAGTGTTACTATGGAACAAAGTTTTTAATCATTTTCTTAGAATTGTAACAGCATTGGTATATGTTCAGAACAAACTGAAATCATAGTGTTCTAAGACGCAAGGTTTAGGAGTTATGAATATTTAAACAGGAAACAGAACATGGACGATGATACATGTGATGCTTGAAAGGGAGGCCATATTTAACTATAAAGCATTAATGATAAGATGCTCAGTCTGGGGAAGTCCTGCTCCCCAAGCTGTCACTGGCAACCCTCCCTCCTATGTACATCTGAACGCTGACAGTAAGTCCCTGGTCTCTTTCCACAACCTGTATGCCTTTTCATAAGTTTAACATTATTACAGTTAGTACATGTTCTTTTTTAAAAAAATATGGCAACCTGCAAACATGTAACACAGGTGAAGCTTACAGGTATAATGTTGCACAAAATAAGTCATACAATGAGGATTCCACTAATGTAACACTCAAAACCAGGCTAAACAAAGCAACAGTAATGAAGACAAAACCATGGCTACTACTCTGTGTGGGTATTGAGGACAGGGTGGAAATAACTGGAATAACAACTGGAGACAAGCTTGAGAGAGGGTTCGGGGGGCTTGCCACCAAGTGTGCTCACTCTGTGAAAGCTTATCAAAAGTATCCTACGACTGACTAATTTTTCTTTATATATTTTAAGCAATTTTAAATGTTTACTGGAAAAAAAGTCAATGCACACTGCCATATTTTCTGGTTAAAGACAATCTTAACCACACAAAAGCATGTTCTATCGCTTTCCCCTTGGTAAGATATATAAAATATTAAGGGGCTCTGAGTATTAATCCTGGTCACCCCTCCCAATCTGTTCATTTTAAGTCATTCAAATACTCTGAAACTTGTATTTCCTCTATGTGCAAGTGAAGTAATTTTTATTTTATATATTTTTTTTCTTAAGTAGACATACAGATGAACATAAGAGAACCAATGTAAGGCAATACATTTTTTCTTAAAATTTTAACATTTCTGTGTGAGCCATTGTAAGTCAAGGGAATACTTGACTACTCTCTAGATGATGCTATTTTTTGTCATGTAGAAGGTGACTGAGTGTTACTATGGAACAAAGTTTTTAATCATTTTCTTAGAATTGTAACAGCATTGGTATATGTTCAGAACAAACTGAAATCATAGTGTTCTAAGACGCAAGGTTTAGGAGTTATGAATATTTAAACAGGAAACAGAACATGGACGATGATACATGTGATGCTTGAAAGGGAGGCCATATTTAACTATAAAGCATTAATGATAAGATGCTCAGTCTGGGGAAGTCCTGCTCCCCAAGCTGTCACTGGCAACCCTCCCTCCTATGTACATCTGAACGCTGACAGTAAGTCCCTGGTCTCTTTCCACAACCTGTATGCCTTTTCATAAGTTTAACATTATTACAGTTAGTACATGTTCTTCTATATGAGGGTGAATATAAAGTTAATGAGTTTCTAAATTTTGTGTTTTTTTGAAGACCCCAAAAGTCCTAAGAATTTTTCCAATATTTAAATTATGTCCATTTCCATATGGCTTTTGAAGACAAGCAAGTGGTATAAATGCACAGAAAAAGAGAACCTCCATATTCAGAATAAGGCCAAGGATGAAAATCCTCATGAGTGAAACAATTTTAAATCAATTTCTTAAAAAAAAAAAAAAAAAAAAACCTGAAGAAGCGTAGTTTGGCTTTTCCGTTTCAAACTGTATTAACAAGTGAAAGACTGAGAAAATGGGGAAAGTGATCTGTCACATCTCTCCTCATCGAGGGGGCTCACAAAGCTCAGGTTCTGTCGCTGGAAAAGGCACCCATACCATTAAACATCCCTGAAAGCCTGCAGTCGGCGCTGGGTGCTGATCCTCCCCGCAGAGAACAGGACAGGAGAGGGGCAGAGCCATACTGCTGGGGAAGCCATTGTGAGGGCCAGATGTTTGTTCAATTGCGATAAAACCTCCACACTATAGGTGAAAATCCCAAACTGAGTATCTGTGACATTTAAAGGAAAAATTTTGAGTTGGAAAAAGTAGTATATTTTTAATCAGACACCAAGCACTTTTTCTTTTTGGAAAAGCAAAAGCTGCAAATGAAATAAATCACCCATGTTTCTTTCAAGAGAAAGAGAAGCAAGGTGATTTCTGCAGCCATTTTCTTACTATTTCTGCCTATGATGGACTGACCAAATGTTATACAAAAACTGAGAAAGTGAATGAGACGTGTTTGAATGGGACACACACACATACATAATTTCTAAAAATTTATAGAGACAAAACGAGAAGAAAGCTTCAAAGAAAAACCTTTTCTACTCCTGAAGGTAAACAATAATTTTAATTTGTGGTCATATAATGGAATATCACAAAAGCTTTTTATTTTTTTTTTAACAAATTCTCCATTATGAATAGATCCCATGCCATTCAGAAAAAGTTACCCAAACTTTAACTGTATATTTCTCCTACCACAAATACTTGGAAAAGATGCTCTGTGTTAAATATACATTTTGCATTTTTACATAGTATAGGTGTTTTAAATGCACAATTTTTGTCTTAACATCTTTACTTCTAACTATTTGGAATGTCTTTGCATTCATTAATGGTTTTACATTTTTACACCTGAGCTTTTCTAAAAAATAAATATAGTATCTTATTCTAACTTCAGAGCCATATTGCGTATTTTCTCTTCATGCATAGTGTTTCTTCCACTCAGAGGTGCTGCCAGCGAGCCTGGGAGAAAGCCTAACCACAGGCCAAAGACATCAAACCCCAGATTCATCTTTCTGACACTTCAGCCCCAGAGGCAATATAAGAAACAGCCAAAAAAGCTCCCATTTTTTAAAATTTTTCTTTCTATATTCACACAGGATGCCAAGAACGATTACTTCTGAAACCACAGAAAATAGTACCTGTACTAATAACAACGCTAATACTTAAACACGTGATAGCAGGAGCAATCAGGTTACTGGCAACTGACACATCAGACACTTAAAAACCTGAAATACTTTGGGAGCGAACAGGGAACGTTAGTCATCTAGAACGCTTAGGGAATACAAAGGCTGAGGAATTAAAGCAAATTATGTATAAATGAGTTCTTATAACATATTCTACATGACTGTAATATAACTGGAGATTTCCATGCAAAAAAAATATACTAATTCATTTATGTCCATACCTGGACTTAGAACTACCAGACAATTTAATTCACAAGTACACAAATGTGTGCTGTATAGTTTTTGAGCAAAGATCCGATAAAAATAAAAGGTGTTGTATGTCCCCTCCCTTCTAGGTTGCCCACATACGAAGGGAAACAAATGGCAGTAACTAGGGTGTCAGCATAGGAAGTGCTAAAATACTAACGATAATTCACATCCATCGCGTCTGTTCTAGGGGCTGGGTTCCATTCTAAGTTGATACCTGCCAGCACACACTGACATACTTCTCCCCACAACTCCAGGCAGGTGCTGTAATTTATGTGTACTCTGCAGTGGGGATCTGAGGTATGTGCCTCATGTGAGCTAGGAAGTGCTAAGGGAAGACGTCAAGCCCAGGGATTCAAATTCCACACCCTAACTTCTTAGCTTGCACCCAATTACTAAGCAGAGTATGTTCTGGGGAATCAAATCTTCAAGAAATAGGGAAGGCTTAGAACGAAATCCTGGGTTGGCCAAAAAGTTCCTTTGATTTTCAATAAAAATAAGACATTTTTTTATTTTCACGAAGAACTTTATTGAACATATTCACTGACCAAGTGAACTTTTTGGCCATCCCAATTTTTACTGGATCCTGCCTAATATTCTCAAAGGCACAAGGTTGTGAAGGTCCCTGTCTTACCAGTCTTAATATCTAGCAGCAAGATTGGACAACAAATAAGACACAGAAGTAGAAATATAATAGTTAAAAAAAAACAGAGAGGGAACAGGAATGTTGGGAGTGGGTGAAGGTGAAAAATGAAAAACGTCCACTGATGATTGATGAATGGATAAAGATGTGATACAGCTATACAACAGAATACTACTCAGCCATAAAAAAAGAATAATGCCATCTGTAGCAACATGGACACAAGAGATTATCATACTAAATGAAAGTCAAAACATAAAAGGCAAAAACCATATGGTATCATTTACATGTGGAATCAAACCATGACACAAATGAACCTATCTATGAAAGAGAATCAGGGACATAGAGTAGACTGCTGGTTGCCAGGGGATAGAGGAGTAGGAGAGGTATGAATTGGGAAAGTTTGGGGTTAGCAGATGTAAACTGGTATATATTGAATGGATAAACAACAAGGTCCTATGTACAGCACAGGGAACTATATTCAATATCCTGTGATAAACCATAATGGGAAAGAATATGAAAAAAATGTATGCAAGTGTGTGTTTGTGTGTGTGTGTGTATATATATATATATATATATCTGAATCACTTTGCTGTACAGCAATAATACATCATTGTGTAAATCAACTATACTTCAAAAAAAATTAAAAAAGAAAAGGGTTCACTGAGAAGTGACATTAAATAAAGACTTACAGTAGAAGAAAGGTGACAATCTCTTTAAGTATAATAAATTTCTTTATTTTAAGCTGATCATTGCAGCCAAAAGTACACCAATGAATACTTACCACCTCTATGTTTGTTGTGAAGATTAAAAGAGAAAATGGGTACAGTGCACCTAGCATAGTGCCTAGCTCCTAACAAGAAGTCAGCTAATGCTTGCTATTACTATTACTGCTGTTGTTTTAATAAAGTCATGAAATCAGATACATGAAGCTTCATCCAGTCCACTCACATTGGGTGTCGAGACAACCACATCATACTCGCTGTTAGATGCCTAAAAGTAACTGATTCTGGAATCAATATATTAAGCACAACAATTTTGGTCTAAAGTATAAAAATATTACTGAAAACAACCTTCCGTGATCTACCAGTCTTAATATCTAGCAGCAAGATTGGACAACAAATAAGACACAGAAGTAGAAATATAATAGTTAAAAAAAAACAGAGAGGGAACAGGAATGTTGGGAGTGGGTGAAGGTGAAAAATGAAAAACGTCCACTGATGATTGATGAATGGATAAAGATGTGATACAGCTATACAACAGAATACTACTCAGCCATAAAAAAAGAATAATGCCATCTGTAGCAACATGGACACAAGAGATTATCATACTAAATGAAAGTCAAAACATAAAAGGCAAAAACCATATGGTATCATTTACATGTGGAATCAAACCATGACACAAATGAACCTATCTATGAAAGAGAATCAGGGACATAGAGTAGACTGCTGGTTGCCAGGGGATAGAGGAGTAGGAGAGGTATGAATTGGGAAAGTTTGGGGTTAGCAGATGTAAACTGGTATATATTGAATGGATAAACAACAAGGCCCTACTGTATAACACAGGAAACTATACTCAATATCCTATGCTAAATCATAATGGAAAAGAATATTAAAAAAATGTATGCAAGTGTGTGTTTGTGTGTGTGTGTGTATATATATATATATATATATCTGAATCACTTTGCTGTACAGCAATAATACATCATTGTGTAAATCAACTATACTTCAAAAAAAATTAAAAAAGAAAAGGGTTCACTGAGAAGTGACATTAAATAAAGACTTACAGTAGAAGAAAGGTGACAATCTCTTTAAGTATAATAAATTTCTTTATTTTAAGCTGATCATTGCAGCCAAAAGTACACCAATGAATACTTACCACCTCTATGTTTGTTGTGAAGATTAAAAGAGAAAATGGGTACAGTGCACCTAGCATAGTGCCTAGCTCCTAACAAGAAGTCAGCTAATGCTTGCTATTACTATTACTGCTGTTGTTTTAATAAAGTCATGAAATCAGATACATGAAGCTTCATCCAGTCCACTCACATTGGGTGTGCGAGACAACCACATCATACTCGCTGTTAGATGCCTAAAAAGTAACTGATTCTGGAATCAATATATTAAGCACAACAATTTTGGTCTAAAGTATAAAAATATTACTGAAAACAACCTTCCGTGATCTACCAAGAACTTGGGTTGCTGATGACCTCAAAAGGCTCATGAAAACAGGAAGCTCTTGGTGCCCCAGATGTGAGCCGGAGGTCACGGCAGAAGATGTGAGGGGCAGCCTGCCTATTCACAGACTGCCTTTTCTGGCAGCTTCATGTTTATTTTTTGGCTGAAAAGAAAAGTGTTTACTTCTCTGAACAGATGATTTTCCATAGCTCTGGAGTTTAAAAAGATCAGCAGCAATAGATAAAAGGCTTAAGAAGAGCTCTTGAATTTTTTTGCCTCCATTGTGAATTTCTTTATAAAAATGTTGATATACAGAAGACAATCAAGCAATGCATGGAAAATATGTATTCTGGGTCCAAAAGCAGCTTATTCCAGCAAGATTTCCTCAGCTCTCTCCCTAATGATTTAAACATCCATTTCATTCACTTCTGCAGAAGTACATTCACAGGAGGAGTGAGTGTGAGGAACAGTAGCCTTTACAGCAAGAGGCCACTTCCCTTCCTCACCTGGAATGCTGTCTGATCCTTTTTCACACAGGGAGGGAAAGGATCCTGTTGTTAAGCGAAATTCCCCGACTTTAGAAAAGAAATACTCTGGTTGTATTCTCTTACTAGATTTTTTTTTTTGTTCAGTTTCCAACCCTAAAAGTACTCAAAAATCTTTGGGCCAAGTAGCCAGATGTAATATATTATTGTGTCAGGGTACTTCAATGTCCTACTTGGCTCAGTCATTTTCAAAAATATTTTCTCTTTGGTGATAGACATAAAGTTCTATCTCCATGCCAAAAGTACACCAATGAATACTTACCACCTCTATGTTTACTGTGAAGATTAAAAGAGAAAATGGGTACAGTGCACCTAGCATAGTGCCTAGCTCCTAACAAGAAGTCAGCTAATGCTTGCTATTACTATTACTGCTGTTGTTTTAATAAAGTCATGAAATCAGATACATGAAGCTTCATCCAGTCCACTCACATTGGGTGTGCGAGACAACCACATCATACTCGCTGTTAGATGCCTAAAAAGTAACTGATTCTGGAATCAATATATTAAGCACAACAATTTTGGTCTAAAGTATAAAAATATTACTGAAAACAACCTTCCGTGATCTACCAAGAACTTGGGTTGCTGATGACCTCAAAAGGCTCATGAAAACAGGAAGCTCTTGGTGCCCCAGATGTGAGCCGGAGGTCACGGCAGAAGATGTGAGGGGCAGCCTGCCTATTCACAGACTGCCTTTTCTGGCAGCTTCATGTTTATTTTTTGGCTGAAAAGAAAAGTGTTTACTTCTCTGAACAGATGATTTTCCATAGCTCTGGAGTTTAAAAAGATCAGCAGCAATAGATAAAAGGCTTAAGAAGAGCTCTTGAATTTTTTTGCCTCCATTGTGAATTTCTTTATAAAAATGTTGATATACAGAAGACAATCAAGCAATGCATGGAAAATATGTATTCTGGGTCCAAAAGCAGCTTATTCCAGCAAGATTTCCTCAGCTCTCTCCCTAATGATTTAAACATCCATTTCATTCACTTCTGCAGAAGTACATTCACAGGAGGAGTGAGTGTGAGGAACAGTAGCCTTTACAGCAAGAGGCCACTTCCCTTCCTCACCTGGAATGCTGTCTGATCCTTTTTCACACAGGGAGGGAAAGGATCCTGTTGTTAAGCGAAATTCCCCGACTTTAGAAAAGAAATACTCTGGTTGTATTCTCTTACTAGATTTTTTTTTTTGTTCAGTTTCCAACCCTAAAAGTACTCAAAAATCTTTGGGCCAAGTAGCCAGATGTAATATATTATTGTGTCAGGGTACTTCAATGTCCTACTTGGCTCAGTCATTTTCAAAAATATTTTCTCTTTGGTGATAGACATAAAGTTCTATCTCCATGCCACAAAACCACCAACTACCTTGGAGTGTGGTCAACATGGTTTTATACTTTCTTTCTACACTGCTCGTGGAAAATGTACCTCAAAGTCTGAAACCCAAACCACACTCGCTCTCAGCCCATTTTTCTTTCTTTGATTTGGCAAAGCTTGTCCTTATTGTATTTTCTGGTTCCCAACGAACACGAAATCGATCTACGAGTTTGGACCCAACTTCTTTAAGTCTTTTTGATACTAGTGTTTTGATACTAGTGTTCTCACTCAACTTCAAGAAGCCAGCCAACCTTTATCACTTGCATTTGCTGTGTTTTCCCTCCCAAATGAATGAGTTAGCAAGAACTGGTTTACGGCAGATATCTAAATAGGTTACAGGATCAGGGTTTTTATAGCTGTTCAACAGCAGGACCTGATTCTTTGAGTGCTTTGGGATTCAGAGTTGAAGTGTGATGTTCTAAGGAGTCCCCTCTCAATCTAATCATCCTCAATCTTTAAATCAATATGAGAGTTGTTTTGAATATGAAAGCAGAAGTTCCTGATCACATTATCCATCTGGGGTGTTATTCTGAAAAGTGAGAAATAAACAACAGCATTCAGGGGAGAAAAAGACAGCAGTTGAATACAGAATTGAACTTAAAGTTTTCCTTTCTTGCTGAAAAATAGGTTAATTCCTGGAATGTCTGATTTCTACAAAGCAGACTTTAAAGAGTAGTTTTAGGCTCACAGGAAGTCTCCATATTCCCCTTGTTTTCCCCAATTTTTCCCTCCCCCCAGCTTCAATGACCCCCACCAGAGTGGTGCATCTGTTACAGCTGATAAACCTACACTCACACATCATTATCGAGCAAAGTTCCAAATTCACATTTGGGTTTGCTCTTGGTGTTGTACTCTGAGTTTTTACTCTCCTGTCTGGACACACATTTGCTACTGAAAACAGGCCTTCAGCAGACAATCTTATATCCTCTTGCCTATTTATTGACAGGCTATTATCACTTAGGCAGTGGATAACCAGTTTGGAAAAGAAAGGCACTCAGCACGGCTCCATCTTTTACTCAGGCACAGGTTTAGTATTTCTTTCATGAACCTCCATTATATACAGACAGAACAGCCAGCTGTGCCCACCCTTGTTTTTACTATGCTACCTTCCTTTTTCTTTGCTCTAGTCCTCAGATTCCCATTACTCTGCTCTCTTTCATGGGGTTTATCACTTTCCAGCATATTATGTTGGAGAAGAGAATGGCAACCCACTCCAGTATTCTTGCCTGGAGAATTCCATGGATGGAGGAGCCTGGCGGGCTACAGTCCATGGGGTCACACAGAGTTGGACATGACTGAGGTGACTAAGCAGCAGCAGCAGCGTATTATGTAGCTTACTTATTAGTTTAGTGCCTCTGAGAAAGTATGGATATTTTCTGTTCACAGACACAGGCCCAGATCCTAGAAGAGTGACCAGTAAACAGTACACACATAATAAGTATTTGTTAAATGAATGGATGAATGAGGATGCTTCTAAAGAACAGGGTTTGAGAGAGTGATTTTGGTCACGGTTTGGAGGCCTAATTAGGTATGACTAACCAGGCTCTGTAAGTCACTGAACTCCCTTTTGGAGCTCCTCTGAGACCTGTGTGGCCAGTATATTATGTGAACAGATAAGAAATCACAGTTCAGTCTAGAGACGCCTAATGAACCCACTTCCACTTGTCATACAAGGTCTCAATCGACTCCGAGAGTCAACTGGGAGAGCACAGTCACTCCTGGCCAAGAGCAGGCCTCCCAGAGGCATGTGAATGGAGCGAGGCCAAGGCAAAGACCAAGAGGCATGTCTCCATGGGGCCCAGGGTGCAGACATGGTGACACTGAAGATTTGGACTGCCACAAGTCTCCCTTGGCCATCTTCCCACTCACATCCTGCTGCTGCTGAAGAAACGAAACCCTGAGTCAGCTTATAAATGGGATGACACATATTTTTCTTAGGAATTCAAATTCTGTCATTTAAAAAGTGGGGAAAAATCAAGAGACCAAAGAATTGTGACCTTTTTTTTTTTTTAAAGATTTATTTATTTATTTATTTTGGGCGGGGATCAAGTTGGGGAGGGAGGGGAGCGGGCGGGCCACTTCTATTGGTCTTTCATTTCTCTATTTTCATCCGTCTTTGTTCTTTGGCTCCCGTGGGCCTCCCATCGCAGTGGCCTCTGTTGTCGCAGAGCACCGGCTCTGGGCACATGCGCGCCAGAGCTCCGGCTCAGTAATTGGACACATCGGTCCAGCCGCTCCGCGGCACGTGGGATCTTCCCAGGCCAGGGATCGAACCGGCACCCCTTGCACTGCAAGGCGGTGTCCTTACCCACTGGACCACCAGGGGAAGCCCAGAATTGTGACTTTTTAAAACAAATAGATAAGCTGAATTCAGAAATAAAGCAGTCAGCTGAATGAAAGAAGTCAGAAGTTTCCTTTGCTCTCCTCCACAAGCTCTGGCTAGACGGTGTGAAGTGGGTGGCAGGAGGAGAAGAACCACACTCATGAGAAGAAAAGAAAGAATAACAGAGGTAGAAGTACCTCCAAAAGGCCTTGCTTCCTGACACTCTCCTGACATCCACATGTAAGACTTGGAAAAACCAACCAACCAACCCTGTGAGCAGTTTACATATGCCAGTCATACCTACGCTTATCTATATTCATAAAGTATAACCACTTTATATTATTTAAATACAAATCACAGTTTTCAATATGCACTCTTTACTTATCTCCGAATCTCTTCCTGGAATGTGGGTTTCCCATGGACAAGAACCGTGTGCACTGTGCCCTCAGAATACTCATGGTGCCTGGCATGAGACAGGCACTCTGTCACTGTGGAGGAAATGAATAAACAAATAGCTATTCACCCCCCACTTACTCCCTACTCAAAGTTCAAGTGACACTCTTCCTTTAGCTCCTGTGGCAAAAACAAGATGCTTCTCCATCGTCACTCAAATACGTGCTCCCAGAGTGCCTGGCACAGAAGGGAAAAGATGGAGCCAGTGGTGGTGTTTTTATTTCCAAAGACTGGATCCTTCATGTTGACAGAGCACACCCCTCCACTGTGGTTCAATATCTGTGACTAGATGTTGACAACTCTCCCAGTCATGGGGAACTAGGGAAGGGCTCTCCTCCCCTCAGCTGGGCAGGATGTCTTCAGCCCTGCTTGAAGTAAGGTATGCCAGCCCTCATGTCCACGGGGCCTCCGCTGCATTAATTAGAAGGTAGGAGGTAAGTCTATAGATGGACATGAAGCAAGACATGCCAGCCACTTCTCAGTGTTCATTCAAATCCTATGCACCTCAGCTCCATAGCTAAATCCCAATCACATGGACTGACTTGGTCCTACACCACGGTCGGGGCAGAGGCAGGATATACTCCTGCTGTCACAAGTTTCAGACTAAGTGGGATCTTCCCAGGCCAGGGATCGAACCGGCACCCCTTGCACTGCAAGGCGGTGTCCTTACCCACTGGACCACCAGGGGAAGCCCAGAATTGTGACTTTTTAAAACAAATAGATAAGCTGAATTCAGAAATAAAGCAGTCAGCTGAATGAAAGAAGTCAGAAGTTTCCTTTGCTCTCCTCCACAAGCTCTGGCTAGACGGTGTGAAGTGGGTGGCAGGAGGAGAAGAACCACACTCATGAGAAGAAAAGAAAGAATAACAGAGGTAGAAGTACCTCCAAAAGGCCTTGCTTCCTGACACTCTCCTGACATCCACATGTAAGACTTGGAAAAACCAACCAACCAACCCTGTGAGCAGTTTACATATGCCAGTCATACCTACGCTTATCTATATTCATAAAGTATAACCACTTTATATTATTTAAATACAAATCACAGTTTTCAATATGCACTCTTTACTTATCTCCGAATCTCTTCCTGGAATGTGGGTTTCCATGGACAAGAACCGTGTGCACTGTGCCCTCAGAATACTCATGGTGCCTGGCATGAGACAGGCACTCTGTCACTGTGGAGGAAATGAATAAACAAATAGCTATTCACCCCCCACTTACTCCCTACTCAAAGTTCAAGTGACACTCTTCCTTTAGCTCCTGTGGCAAAAACAAGATGCTTCTCCATCTCTCTCAAATACGTGCTCCCAGAGTGCCTGGCACAGAAGGGAAAAGATGGAGCCAGTGGTGGTGTTTTTATTTCCAAAGACTGGATCCTTCATGTTGACAGAGCACACCCCTCCACTGTGGTTCAATATCTGTGACTAGATGTTGACAACTCTCCCAGTCATGGGGAACTAGGGAAGGGCTCTCCTCCCCTCAGCTGGGCAGGATGTCTTCAGCCCTGCTTGAAGTAAGGTATGCCAGCCCTCATGTCCACGGGGCCTCCGCTGCATTAATTAGAAGGTAGGAGGTAAGTCTATAGATGGACATGAAGCAAGACATGCCAGCCACTTCTCAGTGTTCATTCAAATCCTATGCACCTCAGCTCCATAGCTAAATCCCAATCACATGGACTGACTTGGTCCTACACCACGGTCGGGGCAGAGGCAGGATATACTCCTGCTGTCACAAGTTTCAGACTAAGTCCAACAAAAAAATTAACTGGGTCAGTTTAATCTATTGGATTAAAACCATAAAAAAATGAAAATCTTGCAAATCTTATTCAAGAAAGAGATTAACATGCCTAACAATGAGGAGTCTTTTCTAGTTATACTGCCATGTGTTAGCACAATATTCTCAAGGATCTGCTTTGCTCCTTTTTAAGATTTATCCCGATTCTGGAGTAAAAAAAAATATGGAACAAGGGTCAACAACAGTGTCCTAAAGTACAAGAATTTACAAAACACTAGCCGTTTTCTAAAAACACATTTTAAAATTTAAATCTCAGCCAAGTAAATGCCTAACACAATTGGAACTGCAACTAAATTAGAGTGATTATGTAACTCTCAAGTTGCAGAAATCAGGATTTTAAAGGACACAGATTTAAAGAAAAACTGCAAAGTACAAAAGAAAAAACAAACGTGAATATGTCTATACTGGTATATTCTTCTGGAATAATGGCTTTGACTGGTGAACACTTGAGGTGACAAATTTTTTTTTCTTTAACATACCTTTTGCATGGCCCAACTGGCAGTTGTAACTCAGACCACTTTTCAGCAAAGGAAGGCCTTGCTGAAGAAGCAAACCTGCACTCTTCTAGAAGGCAGGGGAATGAGCATTCTGTAATTTCTTTTCTTCAGTCACTCTGATGGGCTAGCACCCTACCCTCTCCACTAGGAAATGCTCTGTTCACCTAGAATGCCTGCATTCAGGCTCAGTCTTTCTTAAGAGCTCTAGCCCCAGTGCTCTAAATATAAATGTAAATTAAAACTTGAACCACTGAAATATGGAGTAAACTTCTTATGGGCATCTTCTTCATGATGTTTTTCTCCATTTCCCTACTTTTGATCACTTCCAAAGCCCTCAGAATCCTCTGGTTTAACAACCTCCATCCTACCCTTCTCCCCCGGCACTATCTCTCTTTCACTTGAAGCCAAATCTGGCATCAATGTTTTGTCTGCTCAGCAGGAGAGCAATTTCAACAATCTCCTGCTTTATATAAGACCAGTTTATTCCTCCTAATATAATAATTAGTTTCAGATGAACCTGGTTGCCGCTTCTAGGCTTGATTCCACTGTGGTATGAGTAAGGAGAGAACACACTTCCTGCTGCACTACTTTTAGAGCTAAGACTCTGGGTCCTATCACAGGCCCAGAACAGAACCAGTTTTAACTTCTTTAAAACAGAGCTGGGTTTTGATAACCTAGATGCCCAACAGGATGGATTAAAATGATGATATGGGAATCTTCTTGGTTTACTTTTATAAAGGTTCAGATGAATTATTCTTCAACTTTTCAAACTATCATAAGTCATCAAGACTAGAAATCTCATGTATATAATCCACACTAAAGTCCTGCAAACACACAGAGGTTGCCAATAGGAAGTCAACATGTTATCTTAATGTCTTACAACTTAATTTGTTCCTAGGATATAATAAATACTGATAGGTAAGAAAATATATTGACTCAGAGGAAAGGCTTTTAGAGGAACAACTCTGGAAAGTCTCGGCTGACAATGGTGCAGAGAAAAATACAAGGCTTTAAGCAATGGGTATATTCTTCTGGAATAATGGCTTTGACTGGTGAACAAAATTTTTTTCTTTAACATACCTTTTGCATGGCCCAACTGGCAGTTGTAACTCAGACCACTTTTCAGCAAAGGAAGGCCTTGCTGAAGAAGCAAACCTGCACTCTTCTAGAAGGCAGGGGAATGAGCATTCTGTAATTTCTTTTCTTCAGTCACTCTGATGGGCTAGCACCCTACCCTCTCCACTAGGAAATGCTCTGTTCACCTAGAATGCCTGCATTCAGGCTCAGTCTTTCTTAAGAGCTCTAGCCCCAGTGCTCTAAATATAAATGTAAATTAAAACTTGAACCACTGAAATATGGAGTAAACTTCTTATGGGCATCTTCTTCATGATGTTTTTCTCCATTTCCCTACTTTTGATCACTTCCAAAGCCCTCAGAATCCTCTGGTTTAACAACCTCCATCCTACCCTTCTCCCCCGGCACTATCTCTCTTTCACTTGAAGCCAAATCTGGCATCAATGTTTTGTCTGCTCAGCAGGAGAGCAATTTCAACAATCTCCTGCTTTATATAAGACCAGTTTATTCCTCCTAATATAATAATTAGTTTCAGATGAACCTGGTTGCCGCTTCTAGGCTTGATTCCACTGTGGTATGAGTAAGGAGAGAACACACTTCCTGCTGCACTACTTTTAGAGCTAAGACTCTGGGTCCTATCACAGGCCCAGAACAGAACCAGTTTTAACTTCTTTAAAACAGAGCTGGGTTTTGATAACCTAGATGCCCAACAGGATGGATTAAAATGATGATATGGGAATCTTCTTGGTTTACTTTTATAAAGGTTCAGATGAATTATTCTTCAACTTTTCAAACTATCATAAGTCATCAAGACTAGAAATCTCATGTATATAATCCACACTAAAGTCCTGCAAACACACAGAGGTTGCCAATAGGAAGTCAACATGTTATCTTAATGTCTTACAACTTAATTTGTTCCTAGGATATAATAAATACTGATAGGTAAGAAAATATATTGACTCAGAGGAAAGGCTTTTAGAGGAACAACTCTGGAAAGTCTCGGCTGACAATGGTGCAGAGAAAAATCAAGCAAGGCATTTGTATACACAGAGTAATGCAGATGATCTATATGAAACATAATCAAAACCGACAGTCTTGGGTGACATCAGGGATGTTGCTCCATTTTCCTTTCCATCTCCCACGTGCACCTAGAATCATCACCTCCTGCACATGTTGGCTCATTAATTCAGTACCAGCCATAGAATCACCTGTGAGTATTTTCACCATCATCGTGGCCGCTTATCCTGTGTGTAAATCCCAGCCACCTTGAGCTGTATTTCTGGGAGGGTCCTGTTGGTGCATATGTGCTCTAAGGCCTTCAATCATGATGTTCCTCAGTGTCTCAGAGCCTGTGCCTTTTAAAATAGAAACCTTTCTCCTCTCTGTTTTATTATACCATAATTACATGATATCTTACTGTTCATCTTACCTTCACATGTACGTCCATCTGTAGAGATTGAGAAACCCTGTTCGCAAATGCAGTGAAAAGAACTCTCTGTGTTTAGACACTCTCCATGAGGACCACAGAGTCCAGGCTGTTCACATTCATTAATATCTGGAACCGAGAAGAGTTTCACATACTTGAAAAAACTGTTTCATTTTTTGATGATACCAGACACACAGGAAACAAAATCAATGAACAAAACAGCTGCATCTTTGGTGGCACAACTACATAGTTTGTATACACACTGGACCACAAGACAAGCTGGACTGTCAGGAGAGAGAAATTACTTGGGTGAAATCATAGCCAGTGTTCACCATTTTCAACCTGTAAGAGCCAAGTTCAGAGATTCAGTCCAAAGGTCAGACAGTCAGTGTTAGTCACTCAGTCATGTCTGACTCTCTGCGACTCCATGGACTGTAGCCCATCAGGCTTCTCTGTCAATTGGATTCTCCAGGCCAGAATACTGGAGTGAGTTGCCACTCCATTCTCCAAGGGATCTTTCCAAACCAGGAACCCAGGGATTGAACCCATGTCTCCTCCACTGCAGGCAGATTCTTTACCATCTGAGCCACCAGGGAAGCACCAACCCAAAAGTACCCTTTAAAAAATACTGGAGGCTTGAGGGTCTCTAATAAAGTCAGTCCTTTGTGAAATACTCTTCAGTGAGAATACTGTTGTCTCTTTTGTCTTCTCCCACTCCCATGCAAACAACTCTCTTGTGGCCTGTATACCTTCTCAAATCCATGCCCATCCATCCCTTGGATGTGAACTTCCTAAGGGCAAGGCTGGACATGTCTTACAGGGTTTGACTCAAAAATGGTATCTCTCTACATATATAGAAAGGAGTACTTCTCAGCCGCAAAAGGAAATGCACAAGAATCCTAATGGGGTGGATGCATCTAGAACCTATTACACAAAGTGAAGTAAGTCAAAAGCAGGACAAGCACGGTATACTAACACATATATATGGATCTAGTAAGATCGTACTGATAAATACACACACAGAGCATCGAAGGAAAAGCAGTCACAGAGAACAGACTTATGGACATTGGGGAGAGGGAAGAGTGGGTGAGAGATACAGAAAGAGTAACAGGAAACCCTATACTATCATATGTAAAAGTGATAACTATTGGCAGTGTGCTGTGGGATTGAGGGATCTTACATGGGGGCTATGCAACGGCCTGGAGGGGTAGAATGGGGGCGGGGGGAATGTGATACATATAACTAATCTGGGATTATACATATCTATAAACAACAAAATTCTGTAAAAGCAAAAAAGAAAAAGAAAAAATGTTAACTCTAAAATGTCTGAGTATACAAATTAAATAGAATTCAATCTCTATTTCATTCAAAATAGATACAAGAAATCAAGTACAAGAAACAGAAGGCCTTTAATATTTGCACAGCTCTGTGATGATGAAATTAATACATGAGCATCAAGTGCTTAGTGCAGTATCCAATATCACCAACTCAAAAAGTGGTATTGACCATTACTAAGACTCATGAACAAACCATGCTGTGGTTGTGTTGACTATTGTGTTGACCATCTCATACTGTGCTTGTCCTCCATGAAGAATGATTATGCTCCCTAGAGCCAGGGTGATGAGGTACTCCTAAAGGCTGATAAAACAGGAAGTGTTTGGTGTCAATGCAGTGTCCTTTCAAAGCAGTCTCAATGATGCTAGCTACGAGCACCTGAAGGGGACAGCATAAGGCATCAGGGAGAATGGCTCACCTAGTCACGGCGGTGCTGTCACACGCGACTGCCTGTGTGCACTGCTTTTTAACTGATGCTCATCTCCTCTGTGTTCCTCTTAAACTGACAGCTTCCTGACGAGAACTGCATATTTTAACTCTGAGTCCAACTCCCAGTACAGCAAGTGAAGAGTGTATTACGGATATCAGTCCACCAAAAATTCTGTTTTGTTCATTCTGTTCTAACTGAACATTTAGACTAAGGTTCTCTCAGTCAACTGGTGTCAGAACGGTATCACAGGTCCTAGGCACCATCCAAGCAGTAGCCCTACTAAGGTCATTTTCCTGGCTTTCTGAAGTCTCTTGGGTCCTCCTCATTATCTCTTAGTAGAGAGGTCCTCAGGCTTCCCTGGGTGGCTCAGTGGTAAAGAACCCGCCTGCCAAGGTGGGAAACAGGGATGATTCCTGGGTTGGGAAGACCCTCTAGAGAAGGAAATGGCAATACACTCCAGTATTCTTGCCTGGAGAATCCCATAGACAGAGCAGCCTGGCAGGCTATAGTCCATAGGGTCACAAGAGAGTTGGAGATGACTCAGCGACCAACAAAAACAACAAACAGGTCCTCAACATATTATCTTAAAAGTCCATCTTCAATGGGGCACATAAAAACAATGGAATATGACCGCAGCCATTAAAAAAGAATGAAATAATGCCAAGTGTTTACAGCAACGTGAATGGACACAGTGTCACACAGAGTGAAGTAAATCAGACAGAGAAAGAGAAATATTATATGACATCCCTTATATGTGGAATTCAAAAAGAAAGGATATGAATGAACTTACTTTAAAAATGGAAACAGATTCACAGATTTCAAGAATGAGCTTATGGCTGCCAGGGAGGGATGGGGGAAGGAACAGGGAGTCTGGGATGGTCATGTGCACACTGTGTATTTACAATGGATAATCAACAAGGACCTACTGTATAACATGTGGATCTATACCCAAGTTTATGCGGCAGTCTAGATAGGAGAGGAGTTTGCGGGGAGAATGGATACAGGTATATATATGGCTGAGCCCCTTCAGTATGCTCCTGAAACTAGCACAATATTATTTGTTAACTGGCTATACCCCAATACAAAATAGTTTTTTAAAAAATCCATCTTAAATTTAATTAAAAACTTTCACCAAAGGTTTTCTATGAGACAGTTGAGTAGGAAGGGGCCCATGCCATGGTGAAACTCACAGTGTCACAGGGGAGGCAGAAACCAACACAAATAACTATAAAGATGAACAGGAGCGTGGAAAAGGTACAGATGATGGGACCTTCATAGTGACCTCAAGAACATGCTTAGCCACCAATCTGGCAGCTCTCCTCCTCCACAGGGTCACCCTTTCCCTGTAACCAGGGTCTCCTGGGGCTCTTTCTTTGCCTGTTGATCTCATCGTGTAACAGCAATTCTGGCAATATTATTAGTTATCTATCAAGCCTGAACTCTTTACCCTTCCATCTACTGTATATTTCAGGCTAGCTGATTTATCCACTGCTGAATCCAACTAAGAAATCAATCAGGAATTACTCATTTTCTTAACAACTCTCCCATTCTGGTTATTGTTGCTAATTCTAAAATATTTTAAGGAAAAGCAATGAATCATTTTTCTACTTTACTATTTCTCAATATGATTCCACTCTGAAATTCTTCACTTCTTTTATAAAAATCTTTGGTATCCTCTATGTTTTTTCTCGATCTACTGAAAATAACTTAGATTGTAATTTTCCTTGAACTCTGACCTTCTTTCGCCCATTTGCTCCATTCTTTCTTTCCTACCTGCTGCCTGAAATCTACTGCCCTCCACCTGGACAACAAAGTGCCAGAAAGTTCCACTGGCCTGGGGACCAAGTCCAGGATTGATATCCACCTTGTAGAGTCCTAGACGTTACCTAAGACCACCTCCTTGTTTTACCTATGACTCAATGTGGCCCTTTAAAAGGTGTCAGACTTTACAACTTTGCAAAGGGACTAATGGGCATATAAAATTTTTGATTCAAGAGAAGTCACTGATTAACAAATAATTGTCTCAAAAATCTGATGACAGGAACTGAAGACGAATTCCCAGACTTTTTTCCAGGAAACCGCCAAGAAAGAACAGCATGAATATCTGGAAACAGAGAAACATATGCATTCAATTTGGGTTGTACTTATTGAGGCATTTCTAAACTATGCTGCTAGTAACTCTGCTGAAAGCCAGACTATATTTAAGTTGGGTTTCTTTCATGGGTCCGAGATTCCACAGAAATTCACAATTTGGCATGTGTAAGTCAAAACGTGAAACCGAGTGTGTTCTGAAGCTCAAATGTATGCTGCCACGTTCCTAAAGAGACTATTAACAGAATTTCCATGCTGTCTGTGTATCATCATTAATTGTCCTAAGGGAAGAGACTGTTACACTTTCCACTGAAAATGCCATCCTGAATATGAAACAATCTTCAAATTATCAGGTAAAATTTAAATTCTATGCCTATCACACATTATTATTCAAATATGTTCCATGGTTTATTCAAAGTGTCATCAGTTATGTCTTCAGCATTAAAATAAATTCTGAAATCTATGTCCACGTACAGGATGCTGACATGATCATAAGATTTAACAGAAGTAGGCTACTAACTTCAGGCAGAGTGAAGGATCTCAAACCTGGCTCCAGTGACTTGGCAAAGAGAGATGATTCAAAACAAGGTTAGTGCACATGATATTATAAACAGCCGCTAATCAGAATAGGTGGGTGATGAAGCAAATTCATACATAATATTTTTAAATGGAACTATATTCCATTTCAGGAACATGTTTCATTCATTTGGATATAAGTTTTGCAAGCTGACATATTAATTCTGGAAATTGGGAATAATCAATGTATTTGAGAATAAAGTGAAATTAAAAGTGGTCAATAAAACATTATATTTTTGAAGCAAATTCCAAAATCTTTCCTACCTGCTGCCTGAAATCTACTGCCCTCCACCTGGACGACAAAGTGCCAGAAAGTTCCACTGGCCTGAGGACCAAGTCAAGGATTGATATCCACCTTGTAGTGTTCTAGATGTTACCTAAGAACAACTCCTTGTTTTACCTATGACTCAATGTGGCCCTTTAAAAGGTGTCAGACTTTACAACTTTGCAAAGGGACTAATGGGCATATAAAATTTTTGATTCAAGAGAAGTCACTGATTAACAAATAATTGTCTCAAAAATCTGATGACAGGAACTGAAGACGAATTCCCAGACTTTTTTCCAGGAAACCGCCAAGAAAGAACAGCATGAATATCTGGAAACAGAGAAACATATGCATTCAATTTGGGTTGTACTTATTGAGGCATTTCTAAACTATGCTGCTAGTAACTCTGCTGAAAGCCAGACTATATTTAAGTTGGGTTTCTTTCATGGGTCCGAGATTCCACAGAAATTCACAATTTGGCATGTGTAAGTCAAAACGTGAAACCGAGTGTGTTCTGAAGCTCAAATGTATGCTGCCACGTTCCTAAAGAGACTATTAACAGAATTTCCATGCTGTCTGTGTATCATCATTAATTGTCCTAAGGGAAGAGACTGTTACACTTTCCACTGAAAATGCCATCCTGAATATGAAACAATCTTCAAATTATCAGGTAAAATTTAAATTCTATGCCTATCACACATTATTATTCAAATATGTTCCATGGTTTATTCAAAGTGTCATCAGTTATGTCTTCAGCATTAAAATAAATTCTGAAATCTATGTCCACGTACAGGATGCTGACATGATCATAAGATTTAACAGAAGTAGGCTACTAACTTCAGGCAGAGTGAAGGATCTCAAACCTGGCTCCAGTGACTTGGCAAAGAGAGATGATTCAAAACAAGGTTAGTGCACATGATATTATAAACAGCCGCTAATCAGAATAGGTGGGTGATGAAGCAAATTCATACATAATATTTTTAAAATGGAACTATATTCCATTTCAGGAACATGTTTCATTCATTTGGATATAAGTTTTGCAAGCTGACATATTAATTTATTCTGGAAATTGGGAATAATCAATGTATTTGAGAATAAAGTGAAATTAAAAGTGATTTATAGTCAATAAAACATTATATTTTTGAAGCAGTCACATTTGAGTTCCTAAAAACCACAAACATAAATTTAATATACTGAGAGTAGGCAGTATAATTAATCAGATGGCTTAACTCTTTGTGACTTAACTCTAGAAGCACATAAATTGGCAATAGGAATTCATGGGCCATTTATACAAGACTTGGTTTTACCTCTGTTTGGTAAAAATTTGTGACAAAAAGAAACAAAAATCACTTCTAAGCCCAAATGTCTGTAATAAAAACAGGATTTAGGAGGTTTGGGGAGTATCTCTTGCCATTTTTACATAAATCAAGATTCTATTAAGATTTAAACACACCCAAATGGATATACCGTCACATTATAATTTATAATCTAAATCTTTCTTCTCAACTGCATTAAGTCTAAGCACATTTAATTCTGTACTGGAAACACTGAAAATTTAAATTTACCTTGAGGGTAAACAAATATATGATCTCAACAGAGGTACATGCTGCAGTGTATTTAAATCTTGGGATCAGTAAGGGTATTAATTTTAAAAGATCTTGAGACAACAGTCCATGCCTTCTGTATCTCAGGGACACAGAGTGTAGATGAGATACACAGGGCTTAACACTCTAGGAGCACAGCTAAGAGAGTAGACACCACACTCCCTTAAGAATGCTGGGATTTGGGACATGTAAGAGGGATATAATTTATGACAATTCAGAATTTTAAAAGTCATACATGTCTAGAAGCAATGGATAAAAATGACTCCAACAATCTTTTACTTATATGTCCTTTGAGATACACTACAGAGTTCCATAATGGAGAAGGACAATAAGAAACGCTATCCAATATCAGAAATAAATAAGTACAGGTCAGTGCAAGTTTGAGTTTTCAATGGAAAAAAAGGGATGTGTTTACTAATAATTACAGGAAAACTTGTGGGGTAGTTAGGTGTAGCTGAAAATGTTGGAACAAATGACCTAGACTATCTAATTTTTAAATCACAACATCAGAAATAACTGTTAAACACTTGGAGGGGGGGAATAAATCACTGCATGTGTCTTCTTTCTTT
This sequence comes from Tragulus kanchil, assembly GCA_022376925.1. NCBI lineage: Eukaryota > Metazoa > Chordata > Mammalia > Artiodactyla > Tragulidae > Tragulus > Tragulus kanchil. The sequence continues at coordinate 150,526,380 of JAIOJX010000029.1, forward strand.
TGGCTATAAATTTAACAATAAATGTAATGTAGAGAAAATAGTGGGGAGAGATCTTGGGTTCAAATACCAGCTCAATTACTTCTTACTGAGGAGCATGCTCATTAACTTCTCTGAGCTTCAGTTACAAACATAAATTTAATATACTGAGAGTAGGCAGTATAATTAATCAGATGGCTTAACTCTTTGTGACTTAACTCTAGAAGCACATAAATTGGCAATAGGAATTCATGGGCCATTTATACAAGACTTGGTTTTACCTCTGTTTGGTAAAAATTTGTGACAAAAAGAAACAAAAATCACTTCTAAGCCCAAATGTCTGTAATAAAAACAGGATTTAGGAGGTTTGGGGAGTATCTCTTGCCATTTTTACATAAATCAAGATTCTATTAAGATTTAAACACACCCAAATGGATATACCGTCACATTATAATTTATAATCTAAATCTTTCTTCTCAACTGCATTAAGTCTAAGCACATTTAATTCTGTACTGGAAACACTGAAAATTTAAATTTACCTTGAGGGTAAACAAATATATGATCTCAACAGAGGTACATGCTGCAGTGTATTTAAATCTTGGGATCAGTAAGGGTATTAATTTTAAAAGATCTTGAGACAACAGTCCATGCCTTCTGTATCTCAGGGACACAGAGTGTAGATGAGATACACAGGGCTTAACACTCTAGGAGCACAGCTAAGAGAGTAGACACCACACTCCCTTAAGAATGCTGGGATTTGGGACATGTAAGAGGGATATAATTTATGACAATTCAGAATTTTAAAAGTCATACATGTCTAGAAGCAATGGATAAAAATGACTCCAACAATCTTTTACTTATATGTCCTTTGAGATACACTACAGAGTTCCATAATGGAGAAGGACAATAAGAAACGCTATCCAATATCAGAAATAAATAAGTACAGGTCAGTGCAAGTTTGAGTTTTCAATGGAAAAAAGGCATGTGTTTACTAATAATTACAGGAAAACTTGTGGGGTAGTTAGGTGTAGCTGAAAATGTTGGAACAAATGACCTAGACTATCTAATTTTTAAATCACAACATCAGAAATAACTGTTAAACACTTGGAGGGGGGGAATAAATCACTGCATGTGTCTTCTTTCTTTTGGCTATAAATTTAACAATAAATGTAATGTAGAGAAAATAGTGGGGAGAGATCTTGGGTTCAAATACCAGCTCAATTACTTCTTACTGAGGAGCATGCTCATTAACTTCTCTGAGCTTCAGTTACATGAGGTAACACCGTAACAGGCACATAGGAGGTATTCAGTCAAAGCTGTGCTGTGATTGGTGCTATGTTCTTACTAGTACCTCATGCTCTCCGTACAGTCTTCCCTTATCCCCGGAGGCTACATTAGAAGACCCTCAGTTGGATACCTGAAACTATGCATAGTACTGAACCATGTATATCCTACTTTTTTCTTACATATTAAATTTTAATTGATAAATAAGGCACAGTAAGTGATCAACAACTAATAAAAAATATAATTTCAACAGCATATTGTAATAAAAGTTACATGAACGTAATTTCTCTTTCCAATTATCTTATTATACACATTTAATGACTTTTTCATTTTATAAGTTGTAACTCTTATAATTTGAGGGTCAACAACAAAACTAGAATGAATTTCTTTTTCCCTCTTCACAATTTCACAGACAAAAGATGTGTTCTTGCCATAGATCTCAGCAACTTCAGTATCATTTTTTTTCTTTCCTTAGTAAGTCAAGAACTTTCACCCCTTCACCCCTATGGCTTCTTTGGGGTATATGCAAATTGTCTGCATCACTACCTTTGTTCTCGCCAACCATTATGAGGTAAAATAAAGGTGACTGGAACACAAACACTGTGGTATCTCAACAGAGCATCTAATGACAGGGATGGCTACTAAGTGACTAACAGAGGAGATGTGCTGGACAAAGGGACAGTTCATACCCCAAGAAGGTGACATGACATCTCATATACTAGTTAGAACAGTGAGCAATTTAAACTTCGTGAATTGTTTCTGAAATTTTCCATATAGTTTTTTCGGATTGCAGTTGGTCACAGGTAACAAACTGCAGAAGATGAAACCACAGACAGAGGGAAGGGCACGGTTGTCTGGGAGGTCAAATATGATGGCACTCTGAAAAAATATAAACACCTGTCTTCTGCAATTAGGACCAAATCATTACTGAAGTTTTTTGGGGAAAGGAAAAACTAGATAATGGATAAAAACAGGGATCAAGAGGGGGAAAAGGCAGATACATACTAGCCATGGGACAAAATTAAATGGGCCCATAAAGGCTATATAAAAGTGACAAGATAATCTAGAATCAAATACCAACATTGGCCAGTGGAAGGAAAGTACAACCAAGTATAGGTGAGCTCAGTTGCCACAGCAGCACATGAAGCTAGGACACAGTTCAAAACACGTGAGTTTCAGTTAATATGAGGCAGTGCAAAGTGAGAACTTCTCTACTTGATGCGGATTCAAGGAAACTATTATAATAATACAAATTGGCATCATTCACTTATATACACAGTGGAAAAACCATAAATGATCACCAGGAAGCAACACAGAACTGAATAATTATGTAAATTATAACTTAAAACACAGAAAGAGAAGTACCTTGACATGCGTACTGTATCTGGACAAGTACACTCATAGGATCCCTTAGTATTAACAATATTTAAAAAGTTACTGACGTAATTTCTCTTTCCAATTATCTTATTATACACATTTAATGACTTTTTCATTTTATAAGTTGTAACTCTTATAATTTGAGGGTCAACAACAAAACTAGAATGAATTTCTTTTTCCCTCTTCACAATTTCACAGACAAAAGATGTGTTCTTGCCATAGATCTCAGCAACTTCAGTATCATTTTTTTTCTTTCCTTAGTAAGTCAAGAACTTTCACCCCTTCACCCCTATGGCTTCTTTGGGGTATATGCAAATTGTCTGCATCACTACCTTTGTTCTCGCCAACCATTATGAGGTAAAATAAAGGTGACTGGAACACAAACACTGTGGTATCTCAACAGAGCATCTAATGACAGGGATGGCTACTAAGTGACTAACAGAGGAGATGTGCTGGACAAAGGGACAGTTCATACCCCAAGAAGGTGACATGACATCTCATATACTAGTTAGAACAGTGAGCAATTTAAACTTCGTGAATTGTTTCTGAAATTTTCCATATAGTTTTTTCGGATTGCAGTTGGTCACAGGTAACAAACTGCAGAAGATGAAACCACAGACAGAGGGAAGGGCACGGTTGTCTGGGAGGTCAAATATGATGGCACTCTGAAAAAATATAAACACCTGTCTTCTGCAATTAGGACCAAATCATTACTGAAGTTTTTTGGGGAAAGGAAAAACTAGATAATGGATAAAAACAGGGATCAAGAGGGGGAAAAGGCAGATACATACTAGCCATGGGACAAAATTAAATGGGCCCATAAAGGCTATATAAAAGTGACAAGATAATCTAGAATCAAATACCAACATTGGCCAGTGGAAGGAAAGTACAACCAAGTATAGGTGAGCTCAGTTGCCACAGCAGCACATGAAGCTAGGACACAGTTCAAAACACGTGAGTTTCAGTTAATATGAGGCAGTGCAAAGTGAGAACTTCTCTACTTGATGCGGATTCAAGGAAACTATTATAATAATACAAATTGGCATCATTCACTTATATACACAGTGGAAAAACCATAAATGATCACCAGGAAGCAACACAGAACTGAATAATTATGTAAATTATAACTTAAAACACAGAAAGAGAAGTACCTTGACATGCGTTACTGTCATCTAGCTGGAATCCATCTGGACAAGTACACTCATAGGATCCCTTAGTATTAATGCAGTCTCCTCCCTGGCAAACACTCTTGTCCTCTAAGCATTCGTTGATATCTACAAGTCAATATACAAAATGTTAAAAGACAAACTGCATTAAGAAAAACCTTTTCTTTATCTCTACATACTAGACTCACATTTAACATCTCTCATAATGCATGATTTTAAATGGATGTGTTTGCCTTTCAGAGTTTTTAAAAAATGATATGTTTTTGAAAGTATTTTAGCTTTGTACCATAAAGTTTCAACATCAAACAAAATTCATTCAAAGAGGAAAAGTAAAAATTCTATAACAAATAGTAATTTACTTGGTTAAATTCTGTGATGATAAAGCATAAAATTATTCTTCAAATACATATTAAGAATATCTTGAGCATCTATTTGTACAACATCCTGTATTATACATGACAAGAAGGATTCTAAAGTGTTTGGCATGTTCTTTGCCTCCAAAGAAAAAAGATTGCACAGAAGTCCTTCAAATTACATTAATAAAGGTAAACACAAAAATCAGTTACTTTATAAGTTCAAAATAATTTAACTTAACAAAAGCCAAGATACTTGTCATAAGAATAGTATCAGATGTCAGTGTCACATGAATTAGAAAAGGTTAAAGGTGGCTAGAAGGAACTTACTTGAAGCCTTACAGCACAGTGGACAGTCGCAGAGGGGGAGTGGAGGAGTTTTTGGCAGGCAAGGGAATGAACAAAACCAAAAGTCACTTACTCAGCAGCTAACACAAACAGGTGTAATGTTCTCTGGACTTTGAAAAATATATGTACTTATATGTCTCACTAAAAATGGTTTATATAACCAATAATGAGTCTTGACTGTGAGCATGTAAGATAATTAATGACCCTCCCTGTGTGAACGTGAGGCAGATCTTTCACAAGGGTTGTTTATCACCTCATTTACTCCAATCAAATCTCATTATTCCTAACACACTCCATGAGTCCATAAGATTACTACTAAAATACAACCGTGCTCATTTTGCATGCTAGCAAGGTAATACTCAAACTCTTCCAAGCTAGGCTTCAACAATATGTGAACTGAGAACTTCTAACTGTACAAGCTGGATTTAGGAAAGGCAGAGGAACTAGAGGTCAAATTGAAACATTCACTGGATCATAGAAAGAGCAACAGAATTCCAGAAAAATATCTTCTTTTTCATAGGCTAAGCTAGAGTCTTTGACTGTGTGGATCATAACAAACTGGAAAATTCTTAAAGAGATGGGAATACCAGACCACCTTACCTACCTCCTGAGAAACCTATATGTGAGTCAAGAAGAAGCAGAACCAGACATGGAACAACACACTGGTTCAAAATAGGGACAGGAGTACACCAAAGCTGTATATTGTCACCTTGCTTATTTAACTTATATGCAGAGTACATCATGCGAAATGCCAGGCTGAATGAACCACAAGCTAGAATCAAGATCGTCAGGAAAAATATCAACAGCTTCAAATATGCAGATGATACTACCCTAAAGACAGAAAGCAAAGAGGAATTAAAAAGCCTCTTTATGAAGGTGAAAGAGGAGAGTTAAAAAGCTGGCTTAACTAAAGAGACATCTCACCAAAGAAATATACAGATGGCCAAAAACACAAAAATCAGTTACTTTATAAGTTCAAAATAATTTAACTTAACAAAAGCCAAGATACTTGTCATAAGAATAGTATCAGATGTCAGTGTCACATGAATTAGAAAAGGTTAAAGGTGGCTAGAAGGAACTTACTTGAAGCCTTACAGCACAGTGGACAGTCGCAGAGGGGGAGTGGAGGAGTTTTTGGCAGGCAAGGGAATGAACAAAACCAAAAGTCACTTACTCAGCAGCTAACACAAACAGGTGTAATGTTCTCTGGACTTTGAAAAATATATGTACTTATATGTCTCACTAAAAATGGTTTATATAACCAATAATGAGTCTTGACTGTGAGCATGTAAGATAATTAATGACCCTCCCTGTGTGAACGTGAGGCAGATCTTTCACAAGGGTTGTTTATCACCTCATTTACTCCAATCAAATCTCATTATTCCTAACACACTCCATGAGTCCATAAGATTACTACTAAAATACAACCGTGCTCATTTTGCATGCTAGCAAGGTAATACTCAAACTCTTCCAAGCTAGGCTTCAACAATATGTGAACTGAGAACTTCTAACTGTACAAGCTGGATTTAGGAAAGGCAGAGGAACTAGAGGTCAAATTGAAACATTCACTGGATCATAGAAAGAGCAACAGAATTCCAGAAAAATATCTTCTTTTTCATAGGCTAAGCTAGAGTCTTTGACTGTGTGGATCATAACAAACTGGAAAATTCTTAAAGAGATGGGAATACCAGACCACCTTACCTACCTCCTGAGAAACCTATATGTGAGTCAAGAAGAAGCAGAACCAGACATGGAACAACACACTGGTTCAAAATAGGGACAGGAGTACACCAAAGCTGTATATTGTCACCTTGCTTATTTAACTTATATGCAGAGTACATCATGCGAAATGCCAGGCTGAATGAACCACAAGCTAGAATCAAGATCGTCAGGAAAAATATCAACAGCTTCAAATATGCAGATGATACTACCCTAAAGACAGAAAGCAAAGAGGAATTAAAAAGCCTCTTTATGAAGGTGAAAGAGGAGAGTTAAAAAGCTGGCTTAACTAAAGAGACATCTCACCAAAGAAAATATACAGATGGCCAAAAAACACATGAGAAGATGCTCAAAGTCGCTTATTATTAGAGAAATGCAAATCAAAACTACAATGAGACATCACCTCACCCCAGTCAGAATGGCCTCCATTAAAAAAACTACAGATAATACATGCTGGAGAGGGTGTGGCGATAAGGGAACTCTCCTGCAGTGTTTCTGGGAATGTAAATTGATATAACCACTATGGAAGACAGTATGCAGATACCTTAAAATACTAACAATAGAAGTACCACATGACCCAGTAATCCTATTATTAGGCATATATCATGATGAAATCAAAATTGAAAGAGACACCTGTACCCCAATGTTCACTGCAGGACTCCATACAATAGCTAGAACATGGAAGCAATCTAGATGTCCATCAACAAATGAATGGATAAATAAAGAAGCTCTGGTACATATATACAATGGAATATTTCTCAGCCATAAAAAGAAATGCATTTGAGTCAGTCCTAACGAGGTGGATGAATCTAGAACCTATTACACAAAGTGAAGTAAGTCAAAAAGAAAAGGACAAGTAAAGTATGCTAATGCATATATATGGAATCTAGTAAGATGGTACCGATAAATGCACACTCAGAATGGCAATGGAGAAACAGACTTAGAGAACAGACCTATGGTCATTGCGAGGAGGGAAGATTGGACGAGAAGTATGGAACGAGCAACATGGAAACATACACTATCATGTGTAATAGAGATGACTACTATGATTAAGCTGCAAGACTCAGGGAACCTGCATAGGCACTAAGCATCAACCTGGGGGGGGGGACGGTGGGAAGGGGGAAAGGGGAGGGAGGGCTCAGGGTAGAGGGGTCAGAGATATACCTATGAGTGTTTGGACTATGTACACCTATAAACAAGAAAACTCTGTAAAAAAGTATAACAATAACTTCGCCGTACACCTGAAGCTAGTGCAACATTGTAAAACAAATATACCCCCCAAAATAAAAACAACACAACACAAAACAAAAAAAGCTGGCTTAAAACTTAACATTCAAAAAAACTAAGATCATGGCAACTGGTCTCATCACATCATGGCAAAAAGAGGGAAACAGTGACAGACTTTATTTTCTTGGGCTCTAAAATCACTAAAAACAGTGACTGCAGTCATGAAATTAAAAGACGCTTGAATCTTGGAAGAAAAGCTATGACAAACCTAGATAGTGTGTTAAAAAATAGAGAGATCAGTTTGTCAACAAAGGTTCATATAGTCAAAGCTATGGTTTTTCCAGTAGTCATGTATGGATGTCACAATTGGACCATAAAGAAGGCTGAGCACTGAAGAACTGATACTTTCAAACTGTGGTCTGGGAGAAGACTCTTGAGAGACCCCTGGACAACAAGGAGGTCAAACTAGTCAATCCTAAAGAAAATAAGTCCTGAATACTCATGGAAGGACTAATGTTGAAGCTGAAGTTCCAATACTCTGGTCACCTGATGTGAAGAGCTGACTCCTTGTTAAAGACTCTGATGTTGGGAAAAATTGAAGGCAGGAGGAGAAGAGGATGACAGAGGATGAGATGGTTGAACAGCATCATGAACTCAATGCACATGAGTTTGAGCAGATTCCAAAAGTTAAAGAACAGGGAAGCCTGTCATGCTATAGTTCATGGGATTGCAAAAAGTGACTGAACAACAACAATGATTAAAATACATGAGAAGGTCCAGGAGAAGTGAATATGAAGATTGCTGCAGCCTATTCTCCTTGCTGTCTGGTTGAAAACATGGGCACATGGAATTAAATATTCCTCATAGAATCCAAACTACTAATTAACTGCCTTTGATCAAATGGAAGCAGCTTATAATTTCATTCTATCAAAAGACATTATTATGAAGTTCACCCATTTTTTTAAGTGTTTCTGAATACTGCTCCTAAAATGTAAAACACAGCTATCTGTTTACACAACTAAATGTGTTTCATGACTAAAGGGACTTACCACTTTTTCTTTAGTGTTTCTCCAACTTCACTTAAATATAATTTACATACAACAAATGCACCTGAAGAATTCAGTTCAATGAGGTTTGACAAAGATACATTCTTGTGACTACCATCACAAGCAAGGCATAGGCATTTTGGCTTAAAAACAAATATACCCCCCAAAATAAAAACAACACAACACAAAACAAAAAAAGCTGGCTTAAAACTTAACATTCAAAAAAACTAAGATCATGGCAACTGGTCTCATCACATCATGGCAAAAAGAGGGAAACAGTGACAGACTTTATTTTCTTGGGCTCTAAAATCACTAAAAACAGTGACTGCAGTCATGAAATTAAAAGACGCTTGAATCTTGGAAGAAAAGCTATGACAAACCTAGATAGTGTGTTAAAAAATAGAGAGATCAGTTTGTCAACAAAGGTTCATATAGTCAAAGCTATGGTTTTTCCAGTAGTCATGTATGGATGTCACAATTGGACCATAAAGAAGGCTGAGCACTGAAGAACTGATACTTTCAAACTGTGGTCTGGGAGAAGACTCTTGAGAGACCCCTGGACAACAAGGAGGTCAAACTAGTCAATCCTAAAGAAAATAAGTCCTGAATACTCATGGAAGGACTAATGTTGAAGCTGAAGTTCCAATACTCTGGTCACCTGATGTGAAGAGCTGACTCCTTGTTAAAGACTCTGATGTTGGGAAAAATTGAAGGCAGGAGGAGAAGAGGATGACAGAGGATGAGATGGTTGAACAGCATCATGAACTCAATGCACATGAGTTTGAGCAGATTCCAAAAGTTAAAGAACAGGGAAGCCTGTCATGCTATAGTTCATGGGATTGCAAAAAGTGACTGAACAACAACAATGATTAAAATACATGAGAAGGTCCAGGAGAAGTGAATATGAAGATTGCTGCAGCCTATTCTCCTTGCTGTCTGGTTGAAAACATGGGCACATGGAATTAAATATTCCTCATAGAATCCAAACTACTAATTAACTGCCTTTGATCAAATGGAAGCAGCTTATAATTTCATTCTATCAAAAGACATTATTATGAAGTTCACCCATTTTTTTAAGTGTTTCTGAATACTGCTCCTAAAATGTAAAACACAGCTATCTGTTTACACAACTAAATGTGTTTCATGACTAAAGGGACTTACCACTTTTTCTTTAGTGTTTCTCCAACTTCACTTAAATATAATTTACATACAACAAATGCACCTGAAGAATTCAGTTCAATGAGGTTTGACAAAGATACATTCTTGTGACTACCATCACAAGCAAGGCATAGGCATTTCTGTATCAATTTATATCTGCTAGGATCCACTTTTGGATTATTAGGCATTGCAAACAACATTTTTTTAAATTTTATTTTTATTCTCCTTTTACAGAGTTTTGTTGTTTACTGCTATACATAAACCCAAATCAGTCACAGGTATGTACACTTGACCCCTCCCACTTGAACATCCCTCCCATCTTCCCCTCTATCTCACCCCAGGTTGTTGCAGAGCCCCTGTTTAAATTCCCTTAGTCTTACAGCATATTCACATTGGTTGTCTCTTTTGCACATGGTAATGTAAGTTTCCACGTTACTCTTTCCATAATTCTCGCCCACTCCTCCCTCCCTACAATGTCCACAAGTCTATTCTTTATGTCTGTTTCTCCACTGCGGTTCTGCATATACATTTATCAGTACCATTTTTCTAAATTCCATATATATGTGTTAGTACACTATATTATCCTTCTCTTTCTGACTTAATTCACTTTTTATAATATGTTGTGAGTTCATCCACCTCATTAGGACTGACTCAAATGCATTTCTTTTTACAGCTGAGAAACACTCCATTGTATAAATGTACCACAGGTCCTTTATCCATTCATTTGTTGATGGACATCTAGGTTGCTTCCAGATTCTAGCTATTGTAAAAAGCGCTGCAATGAACTTACGGATACATGTGTCTCTTTCATTTTTGATTTCCTTAGGGTATACGCCTTGTAGTGGGATTTCTGAGTCATATGGTGGTTCTATTCCTAGTTTTTTAAGGAATCTCTCCACACTGTCTTCCATAGTGACTGTATCAACTTACATTCCCACCAATAGTGCAAGAGTGTTCCCTTTTCTCCACACCCTCTCCAGCATTTATTGTCTGCAGATTTTTTGACAATGGCCATTCTAACAGGTGTGAGGTGATATCTCATTGTAGTTTTGATCTGCAGTTCTCTAATAATGAGCGACATTGAGTATCTTTTTATAACACAACATTTTTTTCAGGAACAAATGAAACACCTTTTAAAGAATGTCGTTCTGTTGTGACAAACATAAAGCCTGGTGATGTTTTCCTTTGTCTCTTTTTTTCTACTGGGATCTTAAAATCTTCATTCTTATTAACTTAATTCCTTCAGTGTTATAATTGCCAAAGAGTCAGTAAAGGAAACAGAATGTACAATTAAGAAAGATAATAGCATGGAGGACTAAATGTCTCTTACAAAGTATGAATATGCCAACACATGGCTTATCCATTGGTTAACTGACCTTTGGTATATCAAGATTCCTAAAGTAGAGCCAAATTTAATTGAGAATAGGCTTTTAGATATCAGTTCTTAAGATCTTTTGCTGATTTCATGATTTTGAAGAGGTTGAGCCAAATGGGAATATTCTAGACTACTATTGGTAGATCTCTGACATAAAACATGTATTTTTTTTTTTAACATTCATTTATTTATTTATTGGCGGGGGTGGGGAGGGAGGAGGGCGGGCGGGCCACTTCCAGTAGTCTTTCATTTGTCTAGTTTCATCCATCTTTGTTCTTTGGCCCATGTGGGCCTCCCATCGTGGTGGCCTCTGTTGTCACAGAGCACCGGCTCTGGGCGCATGCATTCCAGAGCTCCAGCTTGGTAATCGGACACATCAGTCCAGCTGCTCTGTGGCACATGGGATCTTCCCAGGTCAGGGATCGAACCGGCACCCCTTGCACTGCATGGTGGTGTCCTTACCCACTGGACCACCAGGGAAGCCCCAAAACATGTATTAAAGGAAACACTGGACCAATCATTACCAAAAACAGGTATAGGTATTTCCAATGTTCCAAAAGGTTTCCTTGCACCCCCTTTTTGTGCGACTGTTTCTGCTTAGCATAGTGTTTTTGAGAGTCATCTCAGTTGTCACATGTATCAATAACTCCCTCTTCATTACTGCTGAGTAGTGTTCTGTTGTATCAATATAACATGATTTGTTTATCTTCTACCTGTGCTGAATATTTGGATTGTTTACAGTTTCGCTCTTGTGAATGACATTTTGATAAACATAATTTAGCCATGGTGATGTTTTCCTTTGTCTCTTTTTTTCTACTGGGATCTTAAAATCTTCATTCTTATTAACTTAATTCCTTCAGTGTTATAATTGCCAAAGAGTCAGTAAAGGAAACAGAATGTACAATTAAGAAAGATAATAGCATGGAGGACTAAATGTCTCTTACAAAGTATGAATATGCCAACACATGGCTTATCCATTGGTTAACTGACCTTTGGTATATCAAGATTCCTAAAGTAGAGCCAAATTTAATTGAGAATAGGCTTTTAGATATCAGTTCTTAAGATCTTTTGCTGATTTCATGATTTTGAAGAGGTTGAGCCAAATGGGAATATTCTAGACTACTATTGGTAGATCTCTGACATAAAACATGTATTTTTTTTTTTAACATTCATTTATTTATTTATTGGCGGGGGTGGGGAGGGAGGAGGGTGGGCGGGCCACTTCCAGTAGTCTTTCATTTGTCTAGTTTCATCCATCTTTGTTCTTTGGCCCATGTGGGCCTCCCATCGTGGTGGCCTCTGTTGTCACAGAGCACCGGCTCTGGGCGCATGCATTCCAGAGCTCCAGCTTGGTAATCGGACACATCAGTCCAGCTGCTCTGTGGCACATGGGATCTTCCCAGGTCAGGGATCGAACCGGCACCCCTTGCACTGCATGGTGGTGTCCTTACCCACTGGACCACCAGGGAAGCCCCAAAACATGTATTAAAGGAAACACTGGACCAATCATTACCAAAAACAGGTATAGGTATTTCCAATGTTCCAAAAGGTTTCCTTGCACCCCCTTTTTGTGCGACTGTTTCTGCTTAGCATAGTGTTTTTGAGAGTCATCTCAGTTGTCACATGTATCAATAACTCCCTCTTCATTACTGCTGAGTAGTGTTCTGTTGTATCAATATAACATGATTTGTTTATCTTCTACCTGTGCTGAATATTTGGATTGTTTACAGTTTCGCTCTTGTGAATGACATTTTGATAAACATTCATGTGTGCATCTTTGTGTGAACATATGCTTTTCCTTGAATAGATTCCTAGCGGTAGAATGGCTGGGTCACATAGCAGATTTAACTTCTGACGTTTTCTAATGAGGTTGTATCATTTTACAGTCTCCCCAGTAAGGTAGGAGAGTTCCAACTGTTCCATGCTTATTCTAAGAGCTTCACAGCCACTCTAACAGATACTGAGTAGGAGATCCGCATTTAGATTTACCTATCTTTCTTTGCTATTTAGGAAGCTGAGACAAAATAAGAAATAGCATCCCTGATCATTAGCAGTATGTGAAAATTTTTAATTCAAAATAGAATAAGTAGAATCCTAAGGATATGAATTTTAGAAACAACACTCCATTATCTAAATGTATGCCTCAGCATAATGGCAATCTATCAGCCTTGTTCACCCTACCCTAAGATAGTTTTCATTCACTTCCCAAAGTTTAGGAGAAATAATGTATGTGAAGAAAAGAAAGCATTTTTATCACATACATTAGAAACAATTGTAAAGATTTTAAAACAATGCATTACGTTAGAATCTGGTTTTATTTTTGCAAGACCTCTAAGAAAAAAAAAAGAGCAGGTAGCATAATAAGAGAGCCTAATATGGGATTGTCTGGCATCGCAGCCTACGGTGATACAAAAGAGTCATTTCTTTCATAGGAATTGGCCAGCTGACTTTAAGGAAAACAACACTCAGTCATGGTCACCTCTCACTGAGACTGCGCTGGGTCACCAACGACCTCCACTTTGCTAAATCCCATCATCAACTTTTGGTCCTCATCTTGCCTAGCAGCAATGTTTGGCACAGGCTCATCACTCCTGCTTTGAAATACTCTCTTCTCTTGGATTCTGGTTTTCTTCCATCACTTACCACTTTTTCTTAATCCCTTTGCTTGTTCCTATCACTACCTCACTTCTATATGAAGGACAATGACTTGTTCTTTGGACAACTTCTCTGTAAGCAACATGCACTCTTGTGGTGATCCCATCCAACTTCATGGCTTTAAACACTGTCTACATGTTGATGAATCCCCTCTCATAATTAATTCTGAATTCTAAACACACAGGTCTACTTTGATCTTTGTTTGTGAACATATGCTTTTCCTTGAATAGATTCCTAGCGGTAGAATGGCTGGGTCACATAGCAGATTTAACTTCTGACGTTTTCTAATGAGGTTGTATCATTTTACAGTCTCCCCAGTAAGGTAGGAGAGTTCCAACTGTTCCATGCTTATTCTAAGAGCTTCACAGCCACTCTAACAGATACTGAGTAGGAGATCCGCATTTAGATTTACCTATCTTTCTTTGCTATTTAGGAAGCTGAGACAAAATAAGAAATAGCATCCCTGATCATTAGCAGTATGTGAAAATTTTTAATTCAAAATAGAATAAGTAGAATCCTAAGGATATGAATTTTAGAAACAACACTCCATTATCTAAATGTATGCCTCAGCATAATGGCAATCTATCAGCCTTGTTCACCCTACCCTAAGATAGTTTTCATTCACTTCCCAAAGTTTAGGAGAAATAATGTATGTGAAGAAAAGAAAGCATTTTTATCACATACATTAGAAACAATTGTAAAGATTTTAAAACAATGCATTACGTTAGAATCTGGTTTTATTTTTGCAAGACCTCTAAGAAAAAAAAAAGAGCAGGTAGCATAATAAGAGAGCCTAATATGGGATTGTCTGGCATCGCAGCCTACGGTGATACAAAAGAGTCATTTCTTTCATAGGAATTGGCCAGCTGACTTTAAGGAAAACAACACTCAGTCATGGTCACCTCTCACTGAGACTGCGCTGGGTCACCAACGACCTCCACTTTGCTAAATCCCATCATCAACTTTTGGTCCTCATCTTGCCTAGCAGCAATGTTTGGCACAGGCTCATCACTCCTGCTTTGAAATACTCTCTTCTCTTGGATTCTGGTTTTCTTCCATCACTTACCACTTTTTCTTAATCCCCTTTGCTTGTTCCTATCACTACCTCACTTCTATATGAAGGACAATGACTTGTTCTTTGGACAACTTCTCTGTAAGCAACATGCACTCTTGTGGTGATCCCATCCAACTTCATGGCTTTAAACACTGTCTACATGTTGATGAATCCCCTCTCATAATTAATTCTGAATTCTAAACACACAGGTCTACTTGTCTTTTAGATATCTTCATTTGGATATTCATTGTAGGCACCGCAAACTTAAAATACCCAAATCACGTTCCTAATGTCTTCCACAAAGTCTTTTCATGGAATACTTCTGCCCTAATCAAATGTCATCATCTCACACTAGTCTCCGCTTGCCTACTTATTTAAGATCATCACTCTCCCTCCTTCCCTCAGCACTCCCCATATAGTCCACTTTAATTTTCCCCTTAACATTTATTGCTATTTAACAAACTATACAGTTCACTCATTTATCATGTTTATGCTATCTTCCTCACTGAAATGTGAGCTACATAAGGGCAAGATTTCTCATCTGCTGGGTTTACTGCTTTGTATTCTGTACCTAGAACAGCACCTGGCACAGCCTCAACACTCAAATATTGGGTTTTATTGTTATTGTTGCTGTTGTTCTAAAATATTTATTTATTTAATTTAGTTATTTGGCTGTGCCAGGTCTTAGCTGTGGTAAGCAAGATCTAGTTCTTTGACCAGGAACCAAACCCAGGCCCCTGGTACTGGGACTGTGGAGTCTTAGCCACTGGACTACCAGGGAAGTCCCAAATATTTGGTGAATAAATTCATAAGTGAATAAACACATGACTGATTTGAAAAAATCATGTCAGAAGGTAAGAAATACTAGCACTTCTTCCCTTTTTGCCTTGGTCTGCAAAGAAATGACCAGCAGAGAAGGGCCAAAGGAAGACAGAGTGAACCATGAATCTTTTTGCTCAGGCTTTGCCAGAGACTTGCATGGAGCAACCACAGCGAGTTACTGAAGAAGGTGCCAAGGCAGGCACGGGAGAAGAGACCATGCCTGGAGGAAGACAAGTCAGAGGCAGAGCCTTTAAGGGCTGAGATGCCAAGACCTCCAATAACCAGGACAACGAGGCCACCCAGCATCATAGACTGACTACTGAGTGGGTCGGAGTAAGCAGCACACAGAAATGATTGTTCCTATCACTACCTCACTTCTATATGAAGGACAATGACTTGTTCTTTGGACAACTTCTCTGTAAGCAACATGCACTCTTGTGGTGATCCCATCCAACTTCATGGCTTTAAACACTGTCTACATGTTGATGAATCCCCTCTCATAATTAATTCTGAATTCT
This sequence comes from Tragulus kanchil, assembly GCA_022376925.1. NCBI lineage: Eukaryota > Metazoa > Chordata > Mammalia > Artiodactyla > Tragulidae > Tragulus > Tragulus kanchil. The sequence goes on from JAIOJX010000029.1 coordinate 150,542,458, forward strand.
AAACACACAGGTCTACTTGTCTTTTAGATATCTTCATTTGGATATTCATTGTAGGCACCGCAAACTTAAAATACCCAAATCACGTTCCTAATGTCTTCCACAAAGTCTTTTCATGGAATACTTCTGCCCTAATCAAATGTCATCATCTCACACTAGTCTCCGCTTGCCTACTTATTTAAGATCATCACTCTCCCTCCTTCCCTCAGCACTCCCCATATAGTCCACTTTAAATTTTTCCCCCTTAACATTTATTGCTATTTAACAAACTATACAGTTCACTCATTTATCATGTTTATGCTATCTTCCTCACTGAAATGTGAGCTACATAAGGGCAAGATTTCTCATCTGCTGGGTTTACTGCTTTGTATTCTGTACCTAGAACAGCACCTGGCACAGCCTCAACACTCAAATATTGGGTTTTATTGTTATTGTTGCTGTTGTTCTAAAATATTTATTTATTTAATTTAGTTATTTGGCTGTGCCAGGTCTTAGCTGTGGTAAGCAAGATCTAGTTCTTTGACCAGGAACCAAACCCAGGCCCCTGGTACTGGGACTGTGGAGTCTTAGCCACTGGACTACCAGGGAAGTCCCAAATATTTGGTGAATAAATTCATAAGTGAATAAACACATGACTGATTTGAAAAAATCATGTCAGAAGGTAAGAAATACTAGCACTTCTTCCCTTTTTTTGCCTTGGTCTGCAAAGAAATGACCAGCAGAGAAGGGCCAAAGGAAGACAGAGTGAACCATGAATCTTTTTGCTCAGGCTTTGCCAGAGACTTGCATGGAGCAACCACAGCGAGTTACTGAAGAAGGTGCCAAGGCAGGCACGGGAGAAGAGACCATGCCTGGAGGAAGACAAGTCAGAGGCAGAGCCTTTAAGGGCTGAGATGCCAAGACCTCCAATAACCAGGACAACGAGGCCACCCAGCATCATAGACTGACTACTGAGTGGGTCGGAGTAAGCAGCACACAGAAATGAGTACACCACTTGGATTCTGATTCCATGAGTGGTCCAGCAGGGCTGCAGGATGAGACCGTAGGAAAACACGGTCTCTGCCAGAGTCATTTGAGGAAAATTACACATGTAAATATAAATGCCAACAAGAAAGATAGCTCTTCCTCCCACAGCTGTGAGAGGCATGTGAGCAGTCACGGCTCAGTTAATTACAGCTAAGTACAACTGGGAAGAGTCGGAAAAACCGCTTGTTGGGAATTAGCAGGCTGAAGCGCTAATATGGTTTCAAAGAGAACTTCGAAGTAATTGAATGGATTCCAGTCCTATTTATAATCCGGAACAGTAGGGAAATTAGCCCTGACTTGAAGAAAAAAGGGTTTGATGATATGTTTAAAAAGAAGGTTTCTTTCTTTCTTTTGAAGATAATCTTTTGATAAATTTTCTAATTTCTTGCATGGATATGGGTTACTTTGGATGTTCTGCTTCTTGGGTTCACTCTGATTACTTAAATTTTCTTTTAAAAAGTACTCATGTCAGGGATTCCCTGGTGGTCCAGTGGGTAAAGAGTCCACCTTGCAGTGCAAGGGGCACCGGTTTGATCCCTGGCCCAGGAAGATCTCACTTGCCGAGGAACGGCTGGGTCAGTGTGTCCAATTATGAGCCAGCACTCCAGAGCTCATATGCCCAGAGTCAGTACTCTGCAATGAGAGAAGTCATTGAGATGGGGGGCCCACACGTGCCAAAGAATAATAAAGATGGATGAAAAATAAATAATGACTTAGAGTCAAAAAGTACTCATTTCAGTGACTGATCAAATCTATTTTAGACGCAAACGTACTACTTTCTTTTCATGTTTAAATTTGCTCTACACTGTTATGAATCCTTTTAGATTTCTAATTTTTTCTTTCTTCTGATATTTATAATAAACGGGTCCATTTTACTATGTAACTTTTTGTTTAAGAGGTAGCTCTTAAGTTTCTCAGCAATCTTTACTTTTTTAATAAATTGCTACTTTTTTGTACCTCTCAAATGTTTATTTTTTCCTTCTTGAAAACAATCTTTCTTATAGAATATATATACTAATAATGACAAGCAAGCTGAGTACAAGTTCTTATTTGGCTCTTCTAGAATGGACAGTTTTAGAATAAAAAATATTGAACTCCTGGTGAAATGGCTACACATTAAAACAACGGAAACACCCTTGGATCTGATTCCATGAGTGGTCCAGCAGGTTGCAGGATGAGACCGTAGGAAAACACGGTCTCTGCCAGAGTCATTTGAGGAAAATTACACATGTAAATATAAATGCCAACAAGAAAGATAGCTCTTCCTCCCACAGCTGTGAGAGGCATGTGAGCAGTCACGGCTCAGTTAATTACAGCTAAGTACAACTGGGAAGAGTCGGAAAACCGCTTGTTGGGAATTAGCAGGCTGAAGCGCTAATATGGTTTCAAAGAGAACTTCGAAGTAATTGAATGGATTCCAGTCCTATTTATAATCCGGAACAGTAGGGAAATTAGCCCTGACTTGAAGAAAAAAGGGTTTGATGATATGTTTAAAAAGAAGGTTTCTTTCTTTCTTTTGAAGATAATCTTTTGATAAATTTTCTAATTTCTTGCATGGATATGGGTTACTTTGGATGTTCTGCTTCTTGGGTTCACTCTGATTACTTAAATTTTCTTTTAAAAAGTACTCATGTCAGGGATTCCCTGGTGGTCCAGTGGGTAAAGAGTCCACCTTGCAGTGCAAGGGGCACCGGTTTGATCCCTGGCCCAGGAAGATCTCACTTGCCGAGGAACGGCTGGGTCAGTGTGTCCAATTATGAGCCAGCACTCCAGAGCTCATATGCCCAGAGTCAGTACTCTGCAATGAGAGAAGTCATTGAGATGGGGGGCCCACACGTGCCAAAGAATAATAAAGATGGATGAAAAATAAATAATGACTTAGAGTCAAAAAAAAAGTACTCATTTCAGTGACTGATCAAATCTATTTTAGACGCAAACGTACTACTTTCTTTTCATGTTTAAATTTGCTCTACACTGTTATGAATCCTTTTAGATTTCTAATTTTTTCTTTCTTCTGATATTTATAATAAACGGGTCCATTTTACTATGTAACTTTTTGTTTAAGAGGTAGCTCTTAAGTTTCTCAGCAATCTTTACTTTTTTAATAAATTGCTACTTTTTTGTACCTCTCAAATGTTTATTTTTTCCTTCTTGAAAACAATCTTTCTTATAGAATATATATACTAATAATGACAAGCAAGCTGAGTACAAGTTCTTATTTGGCTCTTCTAGAATGGACAGTTTTAGAATAAAAAATATTGAACTCCTGGTGAAATGGCTACACATTAAAACAACCGAAATAAGAGGAATATGTCCTGTAATAAGGATCCATTACCCAAGATTAATCGATCGCTTGGTAATCCTCTTGGCTGGGCCAGGAAATAGGGCAGAACACATGCTGGTGGTCAGTGTAGGTTTTCAGTGCTTTACCGTGTGCCTTGCCATCTACCTGCTTCTAGATTAGACCCTTACATGACTGGCTGCTGGCAACACAACTGCCTCTTCCATGCTGAAGGCCACTATGTCGAATCATCAACATCTACCAAGATATTGTAGTGTTCACCATCCACAATTTTCAGAAAGTCAATCATTGCTATCTTGACTTATCACTTAATCATCTGCCTATTTTTTCAATTGGCACGTTGATTACAACTTTTCACTGGTTGTATTAACTCTTTGAAGAACATTATTATTATTATTATTTTTTGGGCACTTCTCTTGGTCTTTCACTTCCATCTTTGTTCTTTGGCCTGTGTGGGCCTCCCATCATAGTGGCCTCTCCCACTGCAGAGCACCAGCTCTGGGCACATGCGCTCCAGAGCTCCAGCTAGGTAATTGGATACATCAGTCCAGCCACTCCGCGGCACATGGGATCTTCCCAGGCCGGGGATTGAACTGGCGCCCTTTGCACTGCAATGCACTATCCTTACCCACTGGACCACCAGGGAAGCCCATATTTTTTGAAGAACATTATTATGTTAGGATAAAATCCCAGAAGATGATTCACTGATTCAACAATAAAGTACATTTTAATGCCTCTGAAACTGCCCCCACTTGCCTTCCAGATGAGTTGTGACTATATGTGTTACGTTCTCTGGTCAGGATGCTGTGTAATACAGTTGATCTTGCTCAACCCACGGAACTCAAAAGTATCTGAAGCCACTGAAGTATGTGCCACAAAACCAGTCACTGAAAAAGCCCATTCTCCTCTATAAAAGGTGGGATTCAGACCCTTGAGCAACTACCTGTGCCCCACTTGCAATTCCCAGTAACTTTTTAATAAATTGTACTTTGTCTCTCAAATGTTTATTTTTTCCTTCTTGAAAACAATCTTTCTTATAGAATATATATACTAATAATGACAAGCAAGCTGAGTACAAGTTCTTAGGAATGGACAGTTTTAGAATAAAAAATATTGAACTCCTGGTGAAATGGCTACACATTAAAACAACCGAAATAAGAGGAATATGTCCTGTAATAAGGATCCATTACCCAAGATTAATCGATCGCTTGGTAATCCTCTTGGCTGGGCCAGGAAATAGGGCAGAACACATGCTGGTGGTCAGTGTAGGTTTTCAGTGCTTTACCGTGTGCCTTGCCATCTACCTGCTTCTAGATTAGACCCTTACATGACTGGCTGCTGGCAACACAACTGCCTCTTCCATGCTGAAGGCCACTATGTCGAATCATCAACATCTACCAAGATATTGTAGTGTTCACCATCCACAATTTTCAGAAAGTCAATCATTGCTATCTTGACTTATCACTTAATCATCTGCCTATTTTTTCAATTGGCACGTTGATTACAACTTTTCACTGGTTGTATTAACTCTTTGAAGAACATTATTATTATTATTATTTTTGGTCACTTCTCTTGGTCTTTCACTTCCATCTTTGTTCTTTGGCCTGTGTGGGCCTCCCATCATAGTGGCCTCTCCCACTGCAGAGCACCAGCTCTGGGCACATGCGCTCCAGAGCTCCAGCTAGGTAATTGGATACATCAGTCCAGCCACTCCGCGGCACATGGGATCTTCCCAGGCCGGGGATTGAACTGGCGCCCTTTGCACTGCAATGCACTATCCTTACCCACTGGACCACCAGGGAAGCCCATATTTTTTGAAGAACATTATTATGTTAGGATAAAATCCCAGAAGATGATTCACTGATTCAACAATAAAGTACATTTTAATGCCTCTGAAACTGCCCCCACTTGCCTTCCAGATGAGTTGTGACTATATGTGTTACGTTCTCTGGTCAGGATGCTGTGTAATACAGTTGATCTTGCTCAACCCACGGAACTCAAAAGTATCTGAAGCCACTGAAGTATGTGCCACAAAACCAGTCACTGAAAAAGCCCATTCTCCTCTATAAAAGGTGGGATTCAGACCCTTGAGCAAACTCTACCTTTCTATGTAAGGCAAACCCTGTTGTGTTCACATTCCTAGTCTCACAACTAATATCTAACAGCAGCAAATCAGTAGATGAATTGGAAAGAAAACACTGTTAGACATCACTTTGCCAACAAAGGTCCACATACTGAAAGTTCTGGCTTTTCCAGTAGACATGTACGGATGTGAGAGCTGGACCATAAAGAAGGCTGAGCACCACTGGTGTGACGTTGGAGAAGACTCCTGAGAGCCCCTTGGACTGTAAGAAGATCAAACCAGTCAATCCTAAAGAAAACCAACCCTTTCACTGGAAGGACTAATGTTGAAGCTGAAGCTCCAATACTTTGGCCATCTGATGTGAAGAGACAACTCATTGGAAAAGACCCTGATGCTGGGAAAAATAGAAGATAAATGGAGAAGGGGACCACAGAGAATGAAATGGTTGAATGGCATCACAACGTCAATGGACATGAGTTTGAGCAAGCTCTGAGAGATGGTGAAGGACAGAGAGAGTGGGACACTACTGAGTAACTGAACTGAACTGACTTGGGTGGACAGTGAACCCAGAGAGCTGACAAACAACAGGCTGGTGGCAGACGGCTACAGCACCCTGACCACCCAGGGGATTCTGAGCCAAGGCAGGTGGTAAAAGTGGTTAATGACTCTCACTGCTGTACCTGTGAAATATTGTTGAGAAATATTTTACGTGAAAAGTTCAAAATTAAATTCTGGCTTTTAAAACTTCACAGTTATCTGGAAAATTAAGTTGGACCATTGTGAGTCCTGCACCCCCAATGGACACTATACAGAACTACGGACCTAGGATAAACTATCCACAGCTGAGAAAATTACACTGATTCTTTCCTCCCCTACCTGGCATAATCGTTCTAAAAAAACTGCTCTGAGCGGTGCAAAGAAAACCTGGATTCTATGCGTTTCTTTGCATTATTTGTGTGACCATGGGAAAAATATCTTGTAGGGACCTCAAGTCCTCAACTGTGAAGTTAAAAGTATCGGGTAGAAGACAGAGGCCAGGATGATGTCCAGATTTCCCTGACTGAACGCTGGCATCTTAGGATTCTGTAACCAAGAGCAACTCTCACCTTCACAGTGGTCTCCAAGGGTGGACGCTCTGTAACCATGGTCACAGACACAGCGGAAGGAACCCTCTGTGTTCCTGCACTGCCCATTACTGCAGAGGTGACGGTGCTGGCATTCATCGATGTCTGTGAGCAAGAGAGGAAAAAGCAACTCAGAAGTGGTGCTTCACAAGCAACGTTTTTAAAAAGTATTTATTTCGCTCAGATGGGACCTTAGGTGCAACCCAGGGATCTTCGTTGCCACATGGGGGCTTCCCTCTACCTGTAGTGTGCAGGCTCAGTTACCCTGTCGCACATGGGATCTTAGTTCTCCAACCAGGGATTGAATTTACGTCCCCTTCATTGGAAGGCAGACTTTTAACCACTGGACCATGTGGAAGTCCACAAAAGTGAGTTTTTAATCATTCATGTAAAGGAGATCTGCAAACCATCTGACTTTTAATTAATTTAGAATTTTCATCGTGTGACTCAAACTGAGCTCTAGGACAAAGGTCATTCATTAACATTCCAGTAGGGAAAGTCCGATGAACAATGAGCTTACAATCTGTACATATATATCCACCGCTCACTGAGGAAGGGCAAATACTTGGCTGTGATCCGGGAATCACAACAAAGCTTCTTGAATTCAAGTATAACCCTTTGAGTTTAAAAGCACTAAGGCCTGTGATAAGAGTGAGCAGCAAGCTACAGCCCACTACTGCCTATTACTGTAAATAAAGTTTTACTGGAAAAGAGCACCACACATTAACATACTATCTGGCCCTTTACAGGAGAGGTTGGCTGACTCTGACTGAAAAAACTCATGGCATGAATGTCTTAAATTTTTTTCAAAAAAAAAATAAATTCTTTTTCAGTTATTTACTCCTTAGCCCCAAATTTTCTAAACCAAAATTGAAAAAAACCCACGTACTTGAAAAAGACACATGTACTCCAATGTTCATTGTGGCACTATTTACAATCACTGGGACATAGAAGCAACCTAGATGTCCATCGACAGATGAATGAGTAAAGCAACTGTGGTACATATACACAATGGAATATTACTCAGCCATAAAAAGGAATGCCTTTGAGTCAGTTCCAATGATGAGGATGAACCTAGAACCTATTATACAGAGTGAAGTTCATACCTGAGCTCAGGCTCAACCTGCATCATATCCACACATAAAAGGCACAGTAATGTACTACATGTGTTCCATCATTCACTTTCACCCTTAGATGTTAATTTCCTGAGCCAGAGCCTATATCTATCACACCCATTATTGCTCCTCAGATGACCTAGTGTTTAACCAATCAGCTGGGATTTAATTCATGTTTTCTGATAAAGTTTGTTGATCATATATACATATGTGTCTATATCTGCTAACGTGATTCTTCTTTAAATTTATTTTTAATTGAAGGATAATTGCTTTACAATGTTGCATTGGTTTCTGCCATACATCAACATGAATCAGTTGTAGGTTCATGTATGCCCCCTCCCTCTTTTATACCCCTCCCACTTCCTACCCCTTTCCACCCTTCTAGGTTGTTACAGAGCCCCAGTTTGAGTTCCCTGAGTCATACGGCAAACTCCCATTGGCTGTCTCTCTACATATGGTAGTATACATGTTTCCATGCTACCCTCTCCATGTGTCCCACCTCTCCTTCCCTCCCACCCTCCTATGTCCGTAAGTCTGTTCTCTATGTCTGCATCTCCACTGCTGCTCTGCAAATAGGTTCATCAGTACCATCCTTCTAGATTCGGTATATATGTGTCAATATTCAATATTTGTTTTTCTCTTTCTGACTTGTTTCACTCTGCATAATAGGTCCTAGGTTCATCCACCTCATTAGAACTGACTCATAGGCATTCCTTTTTTATGGCTGAGTAATATTCCACTGTGTATATGTACCACAGCTGCTTTACTCATTCATCTGTCGATGGACATCAAGGTGACTTCCATGTTCTAGCTACCGTAAATAGTGCTGCAGTGAATATTGGAGTACATGTGTTTTTTTCAATTTTGGTTTCCTCAGGGTATATGCCCAGCAGTGGGATTGCTGGGTCACACAGCATTTTCATTCTTAGATTTTAAGTAATCTCTATACTGTTCTCCACAGTGGATGTATCAGTTTACATTCCCACCAATAGTGCAAGGGGGTTCCCTTTTCTCTACACCCTTTTCAGCGCTTGGTGTTTACAGATTTTTTGATGATGGCCATTCTGACCAGTGTGAGGTGGCAATGTGATTCAAGAGTTAACACAAACATCAGTTTCCACAGCTTTCCCAGCAGCTCAGCGGTAAAGAACCACCTGCAATGAAGGAGATACAGGTTTGATCCCTGGGTCAGAAAGAGCACCTGCAGAATGGCATGGCAACCCACTCCTGTACTCTTGCCTGGGAAACAGACAAAGGAGCCATGCAAAGAGGAGCCTGGCAGGCTATGGTCCACAGAGGTACAAAGAGCAACGGGGCATTCAGTTTCCTTAGGGACTCTGTGCCGTTATTCTGGCCCACTCTGCTTACAGCATCATTCTGATTATCATGGCATTTAAAACCTGATTCAGTTGTAGGTTCATGTATGCCCCTCTCTTTTATACCTCCCACTTCCTACCCCTTTCCACCCTTCTAGGTTGTTACAGAGCCCCAGTTTGAGTTCCCTGAGTCATACGGCAAACTCCCATTGGCTGTCTCTCTACATATGGTAGTATACATGTTTCCATGCTACCCTCTCCATGTGTCCCACCTCTCCTTCCCTCCCACCCTCCTATGTCCGTAAGTCTGTTCTCTATGTCTGCATCTCCACTGCTGCTCTGCAAATAGGTTCATCAGTACCATCCTTCTAGATTCGGTATATATGTGTCAATATTCAATATTTGTTTTTCTCTTTCTGACTTGTTTCACTCTGCATAATAGGTCCTAGGTTCATCCACCTCATTAGAACTGACTCATAGGCATTCCTTTTTTATGGCTGAGTAATATTCCACTGTGTATATGTACCACAGCTGCTTTACTCATTCATCTGTCGATGGACATCAAGGTGACTTCCATGTTCTAGCTACCGTAAATAGTGCTGCAGTGAATATTGGAGTACATGTGTTTTTTTCAATTTTGGTTTCCTCAGGGTATATGCCCAGCAGTGGGATTGCTGGGTCACACAGCATTTTCATTCTTAGATTTTAAGTAATCTCTATACTGTTCTCCACAGTGGATGTATCAGTTTACATTCCCACCAATAGTGCAAGGGGGTTCCCTTTTCTCTACACCCTTTTCAGCGCTTGGTGTTTACAGATTTTTTGATGATGGCCATTCTGACCAGTGTGAGGTGGCAATGTGATTCAAGAGTTAACACAAACATCAGTTTCCACAGCTTTCCCAGCAGCTCAGCGGTAAAGAACCACCTGCAATGAAGGAGATACAGGTTTGATCCCTGGGTCAGAAAGAGCACCTGCAGAATGGCATGGCAACCCACTCCTGTACTCTTGCCTGGGAAACAGACAAAGGAGCCATGCAAAGAGGAGCCTGGCAGGCTATGGTCCACAGAGGTACAAAGAGCAACGGGGCATTCAGTTTCCTTAGGGACTCTGTGCCGTTATTCTGGCCCACTCTGCTTACAGCATCATTCTGATTATCATGGCATTTAAAACCTGCAATTGTTTGGCTCCTATGGCTAACCTGGTGGCTGATTCTCCCAGGCCTGACTTACATCTGGGAGTGACACCACAGGCTCTTCAAAAGAAAGGCCTATGAAGACACTAGCCTTACTATGTGTGGACCTCTGCTTTTACCACACATTCATTTGTAAGGTTCAGGATTCACAGTATAAAGTGCAAGAACTCTGAGAGGGACTAGAATCTAGAACAGATTACCTAGTTTATCTGTGTACATAAGTGTGTTTGTGTATGTCTGATCACTCTTCACCTCTAGACTATGTATTGCAATGACCTTCTATTTCAGAAAGGAATAAGTGAAGGAGGTTATGATACTGTTGGTACATCCCTTTGTAGTATCATCATACCTTGCTTCTTTTGTAACACTACCTCAGGAGAACTTTCTATTCATTAAATACCTTATGTTTATATACAGACATGGAATTGTTTCCCTATAATAAAACAATGGATCATATACAGTGTATATTCTGTTCTTAAATAAATGACATGTCCTGGGACTTCCCTGGTGTGGCTAAGAGACTGCATTCCCAATGCAGGGGGCCTGGGCTCAATCCCTGGTCAGGGAACTAGATTCCTCATGCCACAACCAACGATCCCACATGTTGCAGTGAAGATTGAAGATCCCATGTGCCAACGACTAAGACGTAGCACAGTCAAATAAATGAATAAATGTATGTTAAAAAGAAAAGACATTTCTTTTTGAGAACTCTAGATACCTGTGCTTGTCACAGACAATACCATAGTATCTATAACCCTGGAAGCATTCTCCTTACTGGAAAGTAAAGTACAGTTGACCCTTGAAGAATGCAGAGATTACAGATACTGACCACTGCACAGGCAAATGTCCACGTTTAACCTGACAGCTGGTCTTTTGTATCCACAGTTCTGCATCCGAGGATTCCACCAACCACAGATGGTGTAATATTCTTAAGTATTTACCCAAAAAAGCTGCATATAAATGGACCCATGCAGGTCAAACATGTGCTGTTGAAGAGTCAACTTGTAATTCTGTATGACATTTAATGGAAAAAAGAAAAATGAAAATCTAAAGTCAGCCCCAGCAAGATCCAGAACCCTCACTGTCACTTGTAGGAACAGGGCACATTTCACACAGTTCATCCCTGTGTACAAGGTAGACATGATTTCAGTCTTCCTGAAAAGTCTTCTTTAGTGATTTTTTTTTTTTAGAAGGAAGAATTTTAAAAAGTTTAATGCACACAAAAACTAAATCATTAATATTCCACAACATAATACCAGGCTGACATAATTCCTTTCTAAATGTTAATTTCTATTGTGTGAAACTTTCATATGATTTTAATAGAACTGATTTTCTGCACGTAAGGAATTACACAGAGAATAACCATTTTTCTTTCCAATAGTATGCCAGCAGATGATCACTAATACCATATACTTCAAATTGAGCCTTTTTCCATCCTGTTTCACTGACTTTCCTGACTCAAGTGTAAGTCCCGTGTTTTCTGGCACAATAAAACAATCGTCTGGGTAGTTTCTCAGAAACACACTCACACACCTGCCTTACTGAGTGCACGTTTTTCAGGCAGGTGCCTTCAAACTGAAATCACAGTAGCCCATGGTGCCAAACACCTACCTTCACACTGGTCTTTTGCTGCTGACAGCTGGTAGCCCTGCCCACAGGTGCACCTGAAGGAGCCGTCAGTGTTTTTGCACTGCCCATTTACGCACACAGTCCCTTGCTGACACTCATCAATATCTGCAAACACAATGATAGGGGTTTCTCATTAAGTCTTGCATCTAAACACCTCATTAGCTACAGTCTGAGACCCTCATCCAGGCTATCACCCTAAGCCTTCCATTTCCCTGGTGGACTCTTAAGGCATGACCTACAAAAACAGATAGAGAAGGAAATGGCAACCACTCCAGTATTCTTGCCTAGAAAATTCCATGGACAGAGGGGCCTGGAGGGCTACAATCCATGGGGTCACAGAAAGTCAGCCATAATGGAGCAATTGAGCACAACAGAAAATGTTCAATAAACAGAAAAGAAGGCTCTGCCCTCTATAGTGCTTTCTGGGGTTATTATTGCAAAATAATAGTTCTTCTGTTATGTGAGACACTATACATTTTAGTTTGAATCAGCCCACCAATGTTTCTCATGTCAACCTCAGGATGCAGAACTGTAGAAAAGAAATAACTACAAATAGACGATAAATTTTACGATGAAGTCAAAGTGTTTTCAATACAACATTGAGATCTTTGCCATTGCTCTTATACTTTGGATATTGTACAAGCACAATATGAAGTATTTTAGAGTTTAAAAAAGAAAAAATCTCAAGCACAAAATAAGGGCTACGAGGCAGTTGGCAGACCTCTAGATTTTCATGAAAGAAGGGATTAAAGCTCTACCAAGAAATTTAAAAATAAAACCATAATGGAGGCAGCTGTGGAGGGAAATAGACTTTTCCACTGTATCAGAAGGAGTTGGAAAAGTACAAGGTCTAATATTTGTGCTAAAGGACACTGAGCTCATTTTCAAAGTAACAAGGAAAAGCCAAGAGCAATGATAATGTTTTGATGATAGACGCTGGAAAGTCAGAGGAGAAAGTGCTGAGTGAGGAGTTTTTAAAATACCTAGCATAAACATAAAGCTATTGACTGAGAAAGAATGTAACTCTTTATAAGGATTCTAATCATGGGTATGAATTTACACCATGGGGTATAGAAAGCTTTTTAAATGTTTTTGTTTGGCCATGAGGTTGGTCTTTTGCTGCTGAATGGTTACGCACCTGAAGGAGCCGTCAGTGTTTTGCACTGCCCATTTACGCACACAGTCCCTTGCTGACACTCATCAATATCTGCAAACACAATGATAGGGGTTTCTCATTAAGTCTTGCATCTAAACACCTCATTAGCTACAGTCTGAGACCCTCATCCAGGCTATCACCCTAAGCCTTCCATTTCCCTGGTGGACTCTTAAGGCATGACCTACAAAAACAGATAGAGAAGGAAATGGCAACCACTCCAGTATTCTTGCCTAGAAAATTCCATGGACAGAGGGGCCTGGAGGGCTACAATCCATGGGGTCACAGAAAGTCAGCCATAATGGAGCAATTGAGCACAACAGAAAATGTTCAATAAACAGAAAAGAAGGCTCTGCCCTCTATAGTGCTTTCTGGGGTTATTATTGCAAAATAATAGTTCTTCTGTTATGTGAGACACTATACATTTTAGTTTGAATCAGCCCACCAATGTTTCTCATGTCAACCTCAGGATGCAGAACTGTAGAAAAGAAATAACTACAAATAGACGATAAATTTTACGATGAAGTCAAAGTGTTTTCAATACAACATTGAGATCTTTGCCATTGCTCTTATACTTTGGATATTGTACAAGCACAATATGAAGTATTTTAGAGTTTAAAAAAGAAAAAATCTCAAGCACAAAATAAGGGCTACGAGGCAGTTGGCAGACCTCTAGATTTTCATGAAAGAAGGGATTAAAGCTCTACCAAGAAATTTAAAAATAAAACCATAATGGAGGCAGCTGTGGAGGGAAATAGACTTTTCCACTGTATCAGAAGGAGTTGGAAAAGTACAAGGTCTAATATTTGTGCTAAAGGACACTGAGCTCATTTTCAAAGTAACAAGGAAAAGCCAAGAGCAATGATAATGTTTTGATGATAGACGCTGGAAAGTCAGAGGAGAAAGTGCTGAGTGAGGAGTTTTTAAAATACCTAGCATAAACATAAAGCTATTGACTGAGAAAGAATGTAACTCTTTATAAGGATTCTAATCATGGGTATGAATTTACACCAGTGAAGAAAAGACCAGCCTCAACAGTAACTTGAACACTTTAGGTAGAAGCAGCCTTGTGTTTCCTAAATGTTTTTTGTTTGGCCATGAGGTTGGTCTGATTTAAGTGGATAACACTGTCTTGCCTTGTCTACACAGATATAGCCTCAGAATGTTCTGTTGAGTATCTAGTCAGTTTGTAAGTCTATGATTATTAAATTTTGGTAGGACTGAACTTCACCACCTATGCTATAGATGTGTTGTGAGAATGATTGGACAGAACGGATGAAAACACATCAGCTCTATACTCAGAGTGGAAGAAAGGTACCCTGTTCTAAAAAGAGCACTGTTTTAAGGAAACCATGTCCTAAAGATTAATGTCTGACTATTGTTTCCTTTTGAAAATATCCTGTTACTTAATAAAATGCACCTGTGAGTTTTTGCCAGGAGAACTCAACTAACTGTACAGTCCCTTCCCCTCAAATATTACTGACAACTACCTGTTTCCTAAGCGAAGTTCATTTAACCTCTAGTGAGACATTAACCTTTTGCCCAATACAAGCAAAGTGTCAGGTTGTCCCATGTATCCTGAAAAAGCTCACATTGACTACTGATGTAATTGGAGTTCAGGAGTTTGTTTCTGCTTTAATTTATTCTAGAACTGAGTAGAAGTTCACCAGAAACTCCTGTTTCACTTATTGTGCAGTTGATCCCTTCTATCTGTACACAATTCCTAGCTGTCAATCACTGACTACCAACAGAGAAATTAAGTAAGAATTTTCTCTTGTAAATGACTGTACACTTTTCCAATGCTCTCAAGTCTACTAGCTTTTTGAGTGGTTGACAGCTAAGAGACACCATGTTTTCTTTCAGCACATTCTATAAAATACTTGAGACATCAGTTGAAGAATTTAAGACCAACAACAGTTCATGTCTCACGTAATGTCTGACAATATTTTCAGTGCTTTGGCCCCTTTCTGACTTTCTGGACACTGAGCTCATTTTCAAAGTAGAAAACAAATGATAATGTTTTGATGATAGACGCTGGAAAGTCAGAGGAGAAAGTGCTGAGTGAGGAGTTTTTAAAATACCTAGCATAAACATAAAGCTATTGACTGAGAAAGAATGTAACTCTTTATAAGGATTCTAATCATGGGTATGAATTTACACCAGTGAAGAAAAGACCAGCCTCAACAGTAACTTGAACACTTTAGGTAGAAGCAGCCTTGTGTTTCCTAAATGTTTTTTGTTTGGCCATGAGGTTGGTCTGATTTAAGTGGATAACACTGTCTTGCCTTGTCTACACAGATATAGCCTCAGAATGTTCTGTTGAGTATCTAGTCAGTTTGTAAGTCTATGATTATTAAATTTTGGTAGGACTGAACTTCACCACCTATGCTATAGATGTGTTGTGAGAATGATTGGACAGAACGGATGAAAACACATCAGCTCTATACTCAGAGTGGAAGAAAGGTACCCTGTTCTAAAAAGAGCACTGTTTTAAGGAAACCATGTCCTAAAGATTAATGTCTGACTATTGTTTCCTTTTGAAAATATCCTGTTACTTAATAAAATGCACCTGTGAGTTTTTGCCAGGAGAACTCAACTAACTGTACAGTCCCTTCCCCTCAAATATTACTGACAACTACCTGTTTCCTAAGCGAAGTTCATTTAACCTCTAGTGAGACATTAACCTTTTGCCCAATACAAGCAAAGTGTCAGGTTGTCCCATGTATCCTGAAAAAGCTCACATTGACTACTGATGTAATTGGAGTTCAGGAGTTTGTTTCTGCTTTAATTTATTCTAGAACTGAGTAGAAGTTCACCAGAAACTCCTGTTTCACTTATTGTGCAGTTGATCCCTTCTATCTGTACACAATTCCTAGCTGTCAATCACTGACTACCAACAGAGAAATTAAGTAAGAATTTTCTCTTGTAAATGACTGTACACTTTTCCAATGCTCTCAAGTCTACTAGCTTTTTGAGTGGTTGACAGCTAAGAGACACCATGTTTTCTTTCAGCACATTCTATAAAATACTTGAGACATCAGTTGAAGAATTTAAGACCAACAACAGTTCATGTCTCACGTAATGTCTGACAATATTTTCAGTGCTTTGGCCCCTTTCTGACTTTCTCAAAGAAGATGACAAATTAAGCATTCCTATGTGAAGATGTCTGCTGCAGGAACATACCCTCCATTCCAAGTACAGTCAGGATACGCCAGACATCTTACATAAGTTACTCATTTATGTTGGGAAGATTGTCAGAAGTAATTCATTAGAAGTAATGATATACACACTTGGAGTAACTCCAGACAGCTCTGTTATCTTGAATAAGGTGATCTCTGGGTCTTTAAAAGCACTGGAGGGAAAAGAGGAAGTGTAATTCCTCACATTAAAAAAAAAGCATGGTTTTCCTTTCTGAATGAGGGACAAAATTCCTATATCAAAGAACGCTTTTTAATAAAATAGGCATGAAGAACAAACGTCTTCTCTCTTATGCAAGGTGAACAGAGAATATTGTATTTCATAAAAGGTATTTTTCTTTGAAGGACTTTCTGCACACATTACTACAGTAAGTCCTGCTAGGAGTTTATAAATAGAGACTATCCCTAGGTATTTCTACATTTGGGACATACACCAGTCAAGTATACAGAGATGCAAAGACACAAAGACAAAAAGATATGAACAAGTAATGGATTAATACTGGGTTGGCCAAAATGTTCATTCAGGTTTTTCCGTAACATCTCAAAATAGATACTTGGTTAGATAATATATGAATATTTACAAGCTGAAAAGAGTCAGTGAGGTGAAGATGCTGGCAGAGTTACTGCAGTGCTGGAAAACAGATTTACGATCTGGAGGGAAAACTTGACATGTGAGTGGATGTCATTTGGGGGAGATGATGAAATAAAGAGAAAGGATGTCAGACAATTCATTATTGTGCAAAGGAAAGGCTTTGCCTGGGGAGTGAGAAACACAACTAGTGAGCATGCAGGTTTCTCAAGCAGGAGACGGGGACCTTGCCTGGTCCTACCCCAGGTTATAATGGAGCGACGCCAGGAGACTGAGAGCAGAGGGCAAGCTTAAAGGGCAAGGGAGATGACAGCCCTTTCCCACCTCCAAGCTTTGACACATGCTGCTTCCTCTGCCTATGAAGGTTTTCTCCCTTCCGTACTTAATATTTTAAGACCAAGTTCAAACAGCAACATTTCTGTAAAGCTTTCCCAGAATCATGCAAGTAGAATTAGTCACACACTTCTTGGCTGCAACAGAACTTTCTACATACCCATTATTGAGTGAGTAACAACATCCACCACAGAATGTCATGCTCTGCCTCTGCCTTATCTCATCCTCCATCGATCCTCTCCATATTTCTCTACAATCTAATTATCCTATACTAACTCAAGCAATCCTCACACGAATCACCCTAGGTGCCATTATTGCTACCTTCTTGCAGATGAGCAAGTAAGGCCTGGCAAGATGAGGTAACTTATCCCTGGTTCCACAGCTTCACAGTATCCAAGCTAGAATATGATATACTGTCTTAAAAACAAACAAACAAACAAACAAAAAACTCCAGACTTGTTTAGATTTCACCAGTGTTTCCTTTTTGGACCTCTTTCTGTTCCAGGATCCAATCCAGGGGACCACATTGTATTCAGGTGTCTCACTTCCCCAGTCTTGTTTTGACAACCTTAGCTGCCTTGAGCATATGGGCCCAGAATTTCACAGAATTTCCCTAATTTGGAATTGTCTGATGATTTTCTCATGATTAAGACTGGGGTAACAGGTTTTGGGAAAGAAGAGCACAGAGGTAAAGTGCCCTGGTCCCCACATAAAGTTAGGAGTACATGACATTCACGTGACATCACTGATGACTTAACTTTCATCACTTAGTACTTTACGTATCTATCTGTTACAGGTCATGCATCTATTTCAATGAACCATACATCTCAGAGAGATTACAGTCCCCAGGGTTAACATATGCAGTGCTGGTTTCTCGACACACCTGGGGGAAGGAAAAGAAGGATGAACAGAAGCAGCAGCCCAGCCAAGTGCCCCAGAGACTGGAAAATACGAGTGTCCCTAGGGGTGACATCAACTGATGGCATGAATTCTAGAGTGGTAGGGAGACTGATTAGAGAGGAGGTGATGGCAATGCCAGGAGGAAGAAGTGGTGATGAGTCATTCATTCAACATGCAGTTACTCTGCATGTTCCTTCTAGAGGGCATAATTCTCGAATTTAGGGGTGGCATGATTTTGGGAAATCTAAGATTTTCCTTCCAAGGTTGTATAGTGAATTAATGGAAGAGCCAGGATTCCAGTAGTGAGTAAAAAATGGGTGTGCTAGGTAGGATAATCATGAGCAAGTATGTGGGTCCAAATGAGCACAGAATAATCCTAAGGCAGCTGCGACATCCATTTGGATGGGTCAGAGAATGCACACTGAAGAAAGCAGTGGTAACAAATGTGGAATGTGAATTGGGGACAGATTGGAAGCATTTTTATAAGTAAGCAGATGAAAAGAAGCAGGCAGATGAAGAAGAGAAAATAACAAGATAGGACAGGCCAATAAACCAAATATAGCCATCAAATAAAGATTAATAATGGCTTCTTACACTGAGATCTTTAGCTATCCTTAGCCCTGTGTATGAGGAAGAAAAAAATACCTTTCAAGGGAGACACAAGTTTAACTTTTTCTGAGGAGATACCTGGCTTAAGGGGTCTGAAGACAAGCTGTGGATATGGGAAAGGACCAGGAAAAAAGGGAGATGTGTCTGCTTCCTAGGCTTTCCTGGGTTTGGTAAGGACTCTGCTGTATGAAAGGGACAAGGCACTGCATTTAAATGTCTGTGAATTCCCTACTGTCAGTGGAAGGCGCTATAGTTCTGACAGTTCAGTAGTAGGATATCCATTTACTGCCCCCTTGCCACAGTGACAAATTAATTATTACTCTATCCCTCACTTTCATTGAGACAGCAAAGAAAGAAATAGGTTTACTTATTTCCTTTTCCTCCCTTTGAAAGAGCTTGCTTTTAGGTATAAAAGTGATAGAAGACAGCAGAAAGCAAACAAATCATCACAGAGAAAATGAAAACTTCTTAAAATTATTTAAACCATCAGAGGAATTTTGGGCAAATTACACTAATATTCTAGAGGAAAGGGCATATGGTAAATATATACACTTTACATATATATATATGTATACCATATATAAAGCGTTCATACACATTGACTTAAAAACTTGTTTAATGAGAAAACATATTAACAAGTATACAAAAGAGGAAATATAAATGTTTAACAATCACATTGAAATTTTAATGAAAAGGAAATAAACACCTAAACTGCATATTTAAAAGTAGTGGGGGATAAAAATGGTTTTGGGAAATCTAAGATTTTCCTTCCAAGGTTGTATAGTGAATTAATGGAAGAGCCAGGATTCCAGTAGTGAGTAAAAATGGGTGTGCTAGGTAGGATAATCATGAGCAAGTATGTGGGTCCAAATGAGCACAGAATAATCCTAAGGCAGCTGCGACATCCATTTGGATGGGTCAGAGAATGCACACTGAAGAAAGCAGTGGTAACAAATGTGGAATGTGAATTGGGGACAGATTGGAAGCATTTTTATAAGTAAGCAGATGAAAAGAAGCAGGCAGATGAAGAAGAGAAAATAACAAGATAGGACAGGCCAATAAACCAAATATAGCCATCAAATAAAGATTAATAATGGCTTCTTACACTGAGATCTTTAGCTATCCTTAGCCCTGTGTATGAGGAAGAAAAAAATACCTTTCAAGGGAGACACAAGTTTAACTTTTTCTGAGGAGATACCTGGCTTAAGGGGTCTGAAGACAAGCTGTGGATATGGGAAAGGACCAGGAAAAAAGGGAGATGTGTCTGCTTCCTAGGCTTTCCTGGGTTTGGTAAGGACTCTGCTGTATGAAAGGGACAAGGCACTGCATTTAAATGTCTGTGAATTCCCTACTGTCAGTGGAAGGCGCTATAGTTCTGACAGTTCAGTAGTAGGATATCCATTTACTGCCCCCTTGCCACAGTGACAAATTAATTATTACTCTATCCCTCACTTTCATTGAGACAGCAAAGAAAGAAATAGGTTTACTTATTTCCTTTTCCTCCCTTTGAAAGAGCTTGCTTTTAGGTATAAAAGTGATAGAAGACAGCAGAAAGCAAACAAATCATCACAGAGAAAATGAAAACTTCTTAAAAATTATTTAAACCATCAGAGGAATTTTGGGCAAATTACACTAATATTCTAGAGGAAAGGGCATATGGTAAATATATACACTTTACATATATATATATGTATACCATATATAAAGCGTTCATACACATTGACTTAAAAACTTGTTTAATGAGAAAACATATTAACAAGTATACAAAAGAGGAAATATAAATGTTTAACAATCACATGAATAAGAATTTAATAATTAGAAGTGCTCAGGAAATTATTAAAGGAAATAAACACCTAAACTGCATATTTAATCTTTTAGAAGTAAAACAAACACACATTTTAAAGTGGGAAATTACTGTTCTTCTTATTAAAATAGTTAAACACAGAGTATTTTACCCAATTATTCCACCTTAAAAAATAAGGCAGTAATCCTCAAATTCAGACAAACGTTTATTTTAAAAAAAAAAAAAAGGCCTTTTAAGTTTCACTTGTCCATAACAATCAGAAGCTGGAAAAAATATGTTGTTCAACATCTCAAGAACAATGAGAAAATGCAAAACCAGCAATGCACTGGAATTTTATACTGCCTTTAAAACTTACGTCTGAAATGGGTTATTAATGAAATGAAAGATGCTCATGATATATTATTAAATAACAAAAAGCAAGATTGAAAACTGGACACAGAACAATCTTATGGATACATCCATGAGATATGACTATCCACAAGTGTGGCTGAGAGATGACTTTATCTTTTTTACCTTCCTGCATTTGCTACATTTTCTGCAGCCAATGAGCGTTTTTAAAAGCGATGTCATTGAAATAAAAAATTACATATCACATACTTTATTTATACTGTGCAATTTAGGGCTTCCCTGGTGGTCCAGAGGGTAAAAAGTCTGCCTTGCAGTGCAAGGGGCACCGGTTCAATCCCTGGTCTGGGAAGATCCCACGTGCCGTGGAGCGGCTGAACCAACGTGTCCAGTTACAAGTCAGCGCTCTAGAGTGCATGCACCCAGAGCCACAGCTCTGTGACAAGAGAGGCCACTGCAAATGGAGGCCCACAAAGGCCAGAGAGTGAAGATGGATGAAAATAAATAAATAAAAAGCCCATAAAAGAGGCCAACATTTAAAAAAAATAAAGTTTTTAGTATAGTCATAGAGTTGTACAACTGTTTTTTACAACTAGAAAAATACTAAGTAGATCTGTGGTTTATAGATGTGTGGTTTATAGATGTTCTCAAAAAAATTCACTGTTTTTCTCTATATAAACAGATAGGAATTTAACAACCATGAGGATTCACTTCCAAAGAGGCCAACCAACATGTACTCTAGGTAGTTCAATTAAATAAATGACAAGTAGGATGGTTTCCTTTTTTAAGGCTAGTTACTCTAGTATGTTTTTAAGTGCTGTCAAAAAAAGATGAGAAATCTGATCTCAGTATTACCTTTACAGTGCTTGTGGTCTGGAGTCGGGTTATAGCCCTTATGGCATGAACACATGTAGGATCCTTCAAGGTTGGAGCAAGTACCATTTGTGCAGATCTTGGGTTCCAGGCATTCATCCACATCTTGAAGAATGTGGCATAATGGAAAGGAGGGGGGAAGAAAGAAAGAAAACATGAATGATTTTGAATGTGGTTAGAAATGGAAATAGTGGGTCTGGAAAAGAGGGGCAGATTCTTTAAGATAAGCTTTCAAATTAGCCCTTTAGGAGGAAAAGAAGCTCTGGTATGAGGTGCACATGTACTGGTTTCGTGGCCTACTTTCTGCAAAATAACTCTAAAAGGAGCTATTTTTCTCTATGAATAAATTCAACAGAAGGCTTATTTTGGAGGAGAGGGAGGAAGAAAGGGTAGTTGTAGAGCAACATCCCTTGGACAGGAAAATATTACAAAGAATCACAGGTGTGTGTAGTGAACTAATGAATTTCAGTAAAATGTGGGGGTTCACTGAAGGAAGATACAGGACTCATGACCCAGAGAAACCATGAGAAAAGCTGCAACAGAAAGGTGAAAAAAAAAATCTTTCAGAACACTCTTACGATTCAATCCCTGGTCTGGGAAGATCCACGTGCCGTGGAGCGGCTGAACCAACGTGTCCAGTTACAAGTCAGCTCTAGAGTGCATGCACCCAGAGCCACAGCTCTGTGACAAGAGAGGCCACTGCAAATGGAGGCCCACAAAGGCCAGAGAGTGAAGATGGATGAAAATAAATAAATAAAAAGCCCATAAAAGAGGCCAACATTTAAAAAAAATAAAGTTTTTAGTATAGTCATAGAGTTGTACAACTGTTTTTTACAACTAGAAAAATACTAAGTAGATCTGTGGTTTATAGATGTGTGGTTTATAGATGTTCTCAAAAAAATTCACTGTTTTTCTCTATATAAACAGATAGGAATTTAACAACCATGAGGATTCACTTCCAAAGAGGCCAACCAACATGTACTCTAGGTAGTTCAATTAAATAAATGACAAGTAGGATGGTTTCCTTTTTTAAGGCTAGTTACTCTAGTATGTTTTTAAGTGCTGTCAAAAAAAGATGAGAAATCTGATCTCAGTATTACCTTTACAGTGCTTGTGGTCTGGAGTCGGGTTATAGCCCTTATGGCATGAACACATGTAGGATCCTTCAAGGTTGGAGCAAGTACCATTTGTGCAGATCTTGGGTTCCAGGCATTCATCCACATCTTGAAGAATGTGGCATAATGGAAAGGAGGGGGGAAGAAAGAAAGAAAACATGAATGATTTTGAATGTGGTTAGAAATGGAAATAGTGGGTCTGGAAAAGAGGGGCAGATTCTTTAAGATAAGCTTTCAAATTAGCCCTTTAGGAGGAAAAGAAGCTCTGGTATGAGGTGCACATGTACTGGTTTCGTGGCCTACTTTCTGCAAAATAACTCTAAAAAGGAGCTATTTTTCTCTATGAATAAATTCAACAGAAGGCTTATTTTGGAGGAGAGGGAGGAAGAAAGGGTAGTTGTAGAGCAACATCCCTTGGACAGGAAAATATTACAAAGAATCACAGGTGTGTGTAGTGAACTAATGAATTTCAGTAAAATGTGGGGGTTCACTGAAGGAAGATACAGGACTCATGACCCAGAGAAACCATGAGAAAAGCTGCAACAGAAAGGTGAAAAAAAAAATCTTTCAGAACACTCTTACGATGGCACTGGGACAAACATAAGCCTGCTGGGTAGTTTGAAGGTGGATTATAGGCAGAAGAGGCAGATATAATAATAATAGATCTTTTTTTTTTAATTCTTTTTTTTTTTGGCCACTTCTATTGGTCTTTCACTTATTTATTTTCATCTATTTTTGGTCTTTGGCCCGTGTGGGCCTCCCATCGCAGTGGCCTCTCTTGTTGCTGAGCAAAGGCTCTGGGCGCATGCACTCCAGAGCACTGGCTTGGTAGCTGGACACATCAGTCCAGCTGCTCTGCAGCATGTGGGATCTTCCCAGGCCAGGGATGGAACCAGCACCCCTTGCACTGCAAGGTGGTGTCTCTACCCACTGGACCACCAGGAAGGTCCAATAATAGTTCATTTTTATCAAGCATTTACTGTATAAAGTCACTGAAGGCTTTATCAATATTTTCTCACCTAATACTAACAAAACCCATATGGGCTAACCCTTCATAGACAAAGAACTGATATTTAGACAAGTTCAAAGTTTGTCCAAGGTCTTGTGATTAGAAACTGATGGCTCAGATTTTGACTCAGATTTGAACTTCATCAGTCTAACTCCAAAGACTGTCTTTTTTTTTTTTTAAGATTTATTTATTTATTTATTTATTTATTTAGGTGGGGGTGGGGTGGGGAGGGAGGGGAGCAGGCGGGCCACTTCTATTGGTCTTTCATTTGTTCATTTTCATCCATCTTTGTTCTTTTGGCCCGTGTGGGCCTCCCATCACAGTAGCCTCTGTTGTCACAGAGCACCAGCTCTGGGCACATGCACTCCAGAGCTCCGGCTCGGCAACTAGACACATCGGTCCGGCCGCTCCGCAGCACGTGGGATCTTCCCAGGCCAGGGATCGAACCAGCACCCCTTGCACTGCAAGGCAGTGTCCTTACCCACTGGACCACCAGGGAAGCCCCCAAAGACTATCTTTTAAACCTGACTATAAAGTTGTGTCATAGGCCAAGTTAAGTCTAGAGATGAAAACAGCTGGAGAGAGAAAGTATGACTTTGTTTTTATTATTTGCTAAAACAGCATTTATATCAATAATCATTATTTAATTGTTCAATGATCTCATTCAACAAACATTCATTAAGCTGCTACTAGAATACTATTAATTCAAAAAGGAAGATGTGAGTTCTATGTCCCATACGAATGCCCCTGGGTAAGTCCAGAGTTGACTGCAGTAATAAGGCATATAATGTAGCATAAATAACCAAAAATTTAAAGAAGAAAAACTTTAACCACAAAAAGTACCCAAGATACACACAGCATCACAATGTATGCTTAATTTTATAATGGTCTATAACTTAATCAAGATATTTGATACATAAAACAGAAAAACAGTAAAGAGGAAAAGGCTCCTGATTGTATCCGTTTCACTTCATGATGCTCACCACAAGAGCAATACAGCTTCCCACATCAGTATTAATGGAGAATCATGAACACGTTAGCAGAGACCTAGTTTGAGGTTAGCAATCATTGATTTGCTTTGTATGTCACTAAAAATGTATCCTTCTAACAGTGGAATTCAGAAATAGAATATTACCAAAGTCCTGCACAGGGATATCTTGTGTGTGTACACCATATATATACTGAAGACAGTCAGGTAACTTTGGCACTCCCTTTCCACACTTTCACAAAAATCACTAATTATGGTAAAGTGATCCAAACTCCATGACAAATAGAAATAACGCTTTCAAACTGACCCATTACCCGCCCTTTCTTTGGTTGTGGAAGTCCACTCTCATAAACAGTGAAAGCAAACTACTTGAGAGAAGAAGCCAGACACTGGAGCCAAAGTAAATCATGGGACAGAATTAACTTAGACACTAGGCATGGAAATTCCAACAGCAATGTGAAAATGTCATGTCTAGGATCTGGTTTGGTTTCAAAACTGATAACAAGTTGAAAAATGTCATACATGCACCAGAGAGTGTCATTTATAAGACTGCACAGGGTAAAATGAATTTCTAAGACAATGATTTTCTCTTAAAGCAAATTAACAGACACTACAGATTACCATTCATGAGATACTTAAATAACTTCTAGTTTTTATTATTTGCTAAAACAGCATTTATATCAATAATCATTATTTAATTGTTCAATGATCTCATTCAACAAACATTCATTAAGCTGCTACTAGAATACTATTAATTAAAAAAGGAAGATGTGAGTTCTATGTCCCATACGAATGCCCCTGGGTAAGTCCAGAGTTGACTGCAGTAATAAGGCATATAATGTAGCATAAATAACCAAAAATTTAAAGAAGAAAAACTTTAACCACAAAAAGTACCCAAGATACACACAGCATCACAATGTATGCTTAATTTTATAATGGTCTATAACTTAATCAAGATATTTGATACATAAAACAGAAAAACAGTAAAGAGGAAAAGGCTCCTGATTGTATCCGTTTCACTTCATGATGCTCACCACAAGAGCAATACAGCTTCCCACATCAGTATTAATGGAGAATCATGAACACGTTAGCAGAGACCTAGTTTGAGGTTAGCAATCATTGATTTGCTTTGTATGTCACTAAAAATGTATCCTTCTAACAGTGGAATTCAGAAATAGAATATTACCAAAGTCCTGCACAGGGATATCTTGTGTGTGTACACCATATATATACTGAAGACAGTCAGGTAACTTTGGCACTCCCTTTCCACACTTTCACAAAAATCACTAATTATGGTAAAGTGATCCAAACTCCATGACAAATAGAAATAACGCTTTCAAACTGACCCATTACCCGCCCTTTCTTTGGTTGTGGAAGTCCACTCTCATAAACAGTGAAAGCAAACTACTTGAGAGAAGAAGCCAGACACTGGAGCCAAAGTAAATCATGGGACAGAATTAACTTAGACACTAGGCATGGAAATTCCAACAGCAATGTGAAAATGTCATGTCTAGGATCTGGTTTGGTTTCAAAACTGATAACAAGTTGAAAAATGTCATACATGCACCAGAGAGTGTCATTTATAAGACTGCACAGGGTAAAATGAATTTCTAAGACAATGATTTTCTCTTAAAGCAAATTAACAGACACTACAGATTACCATTCATGAGATACTTAAATAACTTCTAGTTTGCTAGGCTACTACCATGATTAATGATGGAGCAGAATACTTTGAAATACCTAGGATAGCTTGATGTCCTTCTTTCTTTACTTACTACAATTCTAACTGCATGGAACCAGAATCCTGTAGACAGTTTGGATTGAGTAAATACATGAGCTTAGTGGCACTTAATGCTCTTAAGGAGATAAATGTATGTAGCAAAATATCACTGAAAATGTCTTTGATTTAGAATCAAAAGGTAGAAACCACCAGCTACAAAATAAGTAAGTCATGGGGATGTAATGTTCAGCTTGGTGGCCACAGTTAGTAACACTGAACTGCATACTTGAAAGCTGTCAAAAGAATACAGTTGACCCTTGAAGAACAACATGGATTAGAACTGCATGGGTCCACTTACCCAGCCTTTTTTCAATAGTAAATATTACAGTACTACACAATCAGCAGTTAGGAGAAACCATGGATGCAAAAGGCAAACTATAAGTTACATGCAGATTTTTTCAGCTGCACTGATGGTTGTTGCCCCTAATGTTCACATTGTTCAAGGGGAAACTCTTGACCTTAAAAGTCCTCATGGCAAAAAAAAACCCAAAAGTCTTTGTAACTATGCATGGTGATGGATATTAACTAGACTTATTTCAGTGATCATTCTGCAATGCATGCAAATACTGAATCATAAATATTGAATCACTTTGTACATATGAAATATAATGCTCTATCTCGCAATTAAACCTTAATTTAAAAAAAATAATGTGTAGAAGGAAAGTATCTAGAGTGGAGCCTCACTTGGTAGATGTAAAAGGAGTGAAATTAACTCAGTGTTGATCTTTAGCCAGACCTCTCTCCTTAACTGCTTCACCCTCACACCTAGTTGGTCAGTAGTCTACTGGACATCTCTACTTGATGTCACTCGGGCACCTCTGAGTCCTCATAGCTGAAACTGATCTTTCTCCTGCCTTCTCTCTATGCTATCTCCCATGTCAATATAGGGTGCCCCTACCCACTCAATCACCCAAATAAGAAACTCAGGAGTCATCCTTTCTAGAATCCTTCTTCTCCTCCTTTTCCCACATTCAATTTACTACAAAGTCACATAAATTCTATTTCCCAAATTTCTTTCAGATACACCCAACTTTATTTCACTTTTACCACTACCATTCTCTCATATGGGTTATTGCCATCATCTTTTGTCTCTCTCTTTAAAGTCGTGCCCTATCAAATCCATTATCCAGGCTGCAGCCAAAGCAATCTTCCTAAAATACAAACCCAATCAATAATGTTGATCCTCTACTTTAAAAACTTTCAGTGGTTTCCAGTGTTCTTCAACTTAGCCCAAGATACAAACTTGTATCTACACTAAAGCCTTTGACTGCTTGGATCATAACAATCTGTGGAAAATTCTTAAACAGATGGGAATATCAGATCACCTAACCTACCTCCTAAGAAACCTGTATGCAAGTCAAGAAACAATAGAACTGTACATGGAATAACAGACTGGTTCAAAATTGGGAATGGAGCATGTCAAAGTTGTATATTGCCGTCCTGCTTATTTAACTTATATGTAGAATACATCATGAGAAATGCTGGGCTGGATGAATCACAAGCTGGAATTAAGACTTCTAGGAGAAGTATCAATAACCTCAGATATGCAGATGACAACACCCTAATGGCAAAAAGTGAAGAGGAACTTAAGAGCCTCTTGATGAAGGTGAAAGAGAAGAATGAAAAGGCTGGCTTAACATTCAATATTCAAAAAACTAAGATTATGGCATCCTGTGCCATCACTTCATGGCAAACAAAAAATGGAAACAAGGACAGAATTCATTATTGTGAGCTTCAAAACCACTGCATATGATGACTGCAGACACGAAATTAAAAGACACTTGCTCCCTGTAAGAAAAGCTATGACAAATCTAGACATCTTATTAAAAAGCAGAGACATCACTTTGCCAACAAAGGACCAAATAATCACAGTATGGTTTTCCAGTAGTCATGTATGGATGTGAAAGTTTGACCATAAAGAAGGCTGAATGCCAAGAATCGATGCTTTTGAACTGTGGTGCTGGAGAAGACTCTTGAGAGCCCCCTGGACAACAAGGAGATCAAACCAGCCAATCCTGGAGGAAACCAACCCTGAATATATATTGGAAGTATACTGAAGCTAAAGCTCCAATATTTTGGCCACTTGATGTGAAGAGCTGACTCATTAGAAAAGACCTGATGCTGGGAAAGATTGAGGGCTGATGTAAAGTGAGTTCATTTTCCACTCTTTTATGGGTTATTGCCATCATTTTGTCTCTCTCTTTAAAGTCGCCCTATCAAATCCATTATCCAGGCTGCAGCCAAAGCAATCTTCCTAAAATACAAACCCAATCAATAATGTTGATCCTCTACTTTAAAAACTTTCAGTGGTTTCCAGTGTTCTTCAACTTAGCCCAAGATACAAACTTGTATCTACACTAAAGCCTTTGACTGCTTGGATCATAACAATCTGTGGAAAATTCTTAAACAGATGGGAATATCAGATCACCTAACCTACCTCCTAAGAAACCTGTATGCAAGTCAAGAAACAATAGAACTGTACATGGAATAACAGACTGGTTCAAAATTGGGAATGGAGCATGTCAAAGTTGTATATTGCCGTCCTGCTTATTTAACTTATATGTAGAATACATCATGAGAAATGCTGGGCTGGATGAATCACAAGCTGGAATTAAGACTTCTAGGAGAAGTATCAATAACCTCAGATATGCAGATGACAACACCCTAATGGCAAAAAGTGAAGAGGAACTTAAGAGCCTCTTGATGAAGGTGAAAGAGAAGAATGAAAAGGCTGGCTTAACATTCAATATTCAAAAAACTAAGATTATGGCATCCTGTGCCATCACTTCATGGCAAACAAAAAATGGAAACAAGGACAGAATTCATTATTGTGAGCTTCAAAACCACTGCATATGATGACTGCAGACACGAAATTAAAAGACACTTGCTCCCTGTAAGAAAAGCTATGACAAATCTAGACATCTTATTAAAAAGCAGAGACATCACTTTGCCAACAAAGGACCAAATAATCACAGTATGGTTTTCCAGTAGTCATGTATGGATGTGAAAGTTTGACCATAAAGAAGGCTGAATGCCAAGAATCGATGCTTTTGAACTGTGGTGCTGGAGAAGACTCTTGAGAGCCCCCTGGACAACAAGGAGATCAAACCAGCCAATCCTGGAGGAAACCAACCCTGAATATATATTGGAAGTATACTGAAGCTAAAGCTCCAATATTTTGGCCACTTGATGTGAAGAGCTGACTCATTAGAAAAGACCTGATGCTGGGAAAGATTGAGGGCAGGAGGAAAAGGGGGTGATAGAGGATGAGATGATTGGATGACATCTTCGACTCAACAGACATAGGTTTGAGCAAACTTGGGTAGATAGTGAAGAACAGTGAAGCCTGGTGTGCTGCAATCTATGGGATTGCAGAGTCAGACACGACTGAGTGACTGAACAACAAACTTTTGGGGCCCTGAGTGGTACTGATAGAAGGTCAGGCTCCCACAGTTTCTACCTCTAACCCATGGGAGGATTAATGCCATGGGAAACAAGGTGGCCTCTACCCAGTCTATTGTCCATTACATATCATACACAGCCCTTACCTCCAGAGGAAGATGTTTGTGTATTTGTTTTCTATATTGGAGCTCAAAAACTCATTCTAGGATCACAGTCCTAGAGAAGAGTGATAGCACCCAAATTCTTACACATATACACATAGTGAGTTCAAAAAAGGAAACACTCCATAGAAAAAACACTGTTGAAATTAAAAAAAAAAAAAATTTACCAATGGGGAGTTGGCGTTATAATCTAGCATTTTCCATTCAATGAATTCACGAAACTTCTCACAGTAAGAAATTTGCCAGGAATTTACTAAGTCAACACTTTGTGGATGACTGTTAACAAGCTTATGAATCCACCTCACTACACTATCATCCAATCCGAATGGATCCTTCTTGACTACAATTTGTATGCCTCTCACAAATGCCTGCTGAAAACTAGATATTCCATGTATGTAGAATTTTCTGATCTCATCTAATAATCCTATAAGAAAAGGCAGTCAGGACTATCTGGCATAATTCGTGTCCTTAGCAAACCCTGGCTAATTTTTATCATCATCACATCCTTTAAAAAATGTTTCACTTCATCATCGAAATTTTGCAGTCTACAGTTCTTTGACAAGATCAACTTGAAGTTCAATGGTCATTAGCTCCTGAACTCCACCTTCTTTCTTCTTTGGGGGGAAATGAGGACATTAATCTCTCTCCAGTTCCCTGGCAACTTTCCATTCTCCACAATTTCACAAAGATGATTTCCAGCCGGCCAGCAATCCCACCTGCAAATTCTCTCTTTGTCTCAAGAGGTAATTCATCTGGGTCAGGAACTCTGTTCAAATTTTCCTTTCTAGTAGCCTGGGAACACACTAGACTGCTGAAGTCCCTCCCTGATGGGCAGGACCTCTAAGGTGCTGAGGGCATCCAGTGGCCACCTTCCCATGAGTCAGCCCATGGCTGTGCTGCCCCCTTTTACTCTATCAGCTCCTTGGGATTGATCAGAATTGGGTCCAGAGCAAGTGTGTACCTGCATGGCTTCCTTTACTTTCAAAGAGATGAATCTGTCAACACAGGGAACCATTTTTCTAAGGCCATTCAGCCCCATTTAATTCCTTAATGACCAAGAGACTTCAGTGAGGGAGCACTATTTGAAATGGGAAGAAAAGTCATATTCAATCACCACAGCTATAGGAAAATACAGGATTACTTCCAAAGCAAACTATTACTTCAATGATCCCTCAACTATTCTTCACACGTAGTCCTTATACCAAACATTATGGGAGAACACAGTTGACAGAAAAACAAGCATGGCAAAATGAGAGACAGATGCTGGTGAGGCCAGTGCAATGTCTTCCCCTGTCCGGCACCCGAGGTATAGTAAGTCCTTAGTGTCTCAGCCTCTGTCAATTCTGACCAGATTCAAAACTATGCAGAAGCAGAGTTGCTGACAAAATATGTTGTATGTTCCTCAAAGACACATCAATGCTTTTGGGAACTGAAAACAGCTCAATGTCCCTGATCCAGAAAATTAAAACACTCCTTCTTGAAAAGGCTACAAATGCCTGCTGAAAACTAGATATTCCATGTATGTAGAATTTTCTGATCTCATCTAATAATCCTATAAGAAAAGGCAGTCAGGACTATCTGGCATAATTCGTGTCCTTAGCAAACCCTGGCTAATTTTTATCATCATCACATCCTTTAAAAAATGTTTCACTTCATCATCGAAATTTTGCAGTCTACAGTTCTTTGACAAGATCAACTTGAAGTTCAATGGTCATTAGCTCCTGAACTCCACCTTCTTTCTTCTTTGGGGGGAAATGAGGACATTAATCTCTCTCCAGTTCCCTGGCAACTTTCCATTCTCCACAATTTCACAAAGATGATTTCCAGCCGGCCAGCAATCCCACCTGCAAATTCTCTCTTTGTCTCAAGAGGTAATTCATCTGGGTCAGGAACTCTGTTCAAATTTTCCTTTCTAGTAGCCTGGGAACACACTAGACTGCTGAAGTCCCTCCCTGATGGGCAGGACCTCTAAGGTGCTGAGGGCATCCAGTGGCCACCTTCCCATGAGTCAGCCCATGGCTGTGCTGCCCCCTTTTACTCTATCAGCTCCTTGGGATTGATCAGAATTGGGTCCAGAGCAAGTGTGTACCTGCATGGCTTCCTTTACTTTCAAAGAGATGAATCTGTCAACACAGGGAACCATTTTTCTAAGGCCATTCAGCCCCATTTAATTCCTTAATGACCAAGAGACTTCAGTGAGGGAGCACTATTTGAAATGGGAAGAAAAGTCATATTCAATCACCACAGCTATAGGAAAATACAGGATTACTTCCAAAGCAAACTATTACTTCAATGATCCCTCAACTATTCTTCACACGTAGTCCTTATACCAAACATTATGGGAGAACACAGTTGACAGAAAAACAAGCATGGCAAAATGAGAGACAGATGCTGGTGAGGCCAGTGCAATGTCTTCCCCTGTCCGGCACCCGAGGTATAGTAAGTCCTTAGTGTCTCAGCCTCTGTCAATTCTGACCAGATTCAAAACTATGCAGAAGCAGAGTTGCTGACAAAAAAATATGTTGTATGTTCCTCAAAGACACATCAATGCTTTTGGGAACTGAAAAACAGCCAATGCTGTGTACATTCCAGATGCAGACCCAGAGATGATCTCAGAAAATCCATCCAGTAACCACAGAAAATCACTGGCTTTCTACCTCATGTTTTCAAAAGAACATTTTGTCTTTCAGCAAAACTCAGCTGGGCTACCTTGGACAGGCCTTTCATCTCAGACTCTCAAGCCATATCCATTGCTACCTGAAACGGATGATGCCACTCCACATGGATCTTTCCTATGGACTTTTATTTTTCCTGGTATCTTAATTATATGGTTGTGTCCTTTGATTTTCTTGGGCATACATGCAAGCTATATGAGATACTATATAAAACAAAACAATCCCAGCTTGAAGCCAAAACACCTAGGATCATGCCCCAGCTCTACCATTCACTACCTATGACAAGGAGTAACCTCATTAACCTATCTGGGAACCTATTGCTATACTACAGGTAAGCTGTAAACTATTAATATATAAAGAGAAATTGTTTGTTATCACAATAACTAGTATCCCCACACAGGAATATTTCCTGCCTTCAAAAGTAGTTTTTTGTTGTTGTTGCTATTGTTGAGATATAACCTACATTATAACCACATGTAAGCTATGCAACAAGGATATAATAGGCAGCACAGGGAAATACAGCCAGTACTTTGTAAAACCTTTAAATGGAGGATAATCTATAAAAATATTAATCATTATGTTGTCATTGGAAACTATATACTATAAACTAACTATATAGTTCAATAAAAGACAACATTGTACAAGTTTAGGGGATCACCTGATACACATATCACAAAATGATTAACCCTGGAACATGACTAACACCTCTATCATGTCACGCTATTATTTCATTCATGTTGAAGACAATTAGCATCTAATCTCTT
This sequence comes from Tragulus kanchil, assembly GCA_022376925.1. NCBI lineage: Eukaryota > Metazoa > Chordata > Mammalia > Artiodactyla > Tragulidae > Tragulus > Tragulus kanchil. Next base: position 150,575,942 of record JAIOJX010000029.1, read on the forward strand.
AGCAACTCTGGGGTTTCTAATACAGTGGTGTTGACTATAATCACTAAGTTGTGCATTGCATTTCCAGGGCTTACCTACTAATTGCAAGTCCATACCCTTTAATGACATCTACCCAATGCCTTACATCTAGGTCCTTATAACCACCAATATACTTTGTTTTGCTTCCATACAATTTCAAATCTTCTCTGGCATCTAGCAGACCTATATGTGAGTAGGTGCTTAATAACTATTTACTGGTTGATAAGAAGATTCCTTTAGCACGTAACAATTTAGTGGCAAGACTGATGCTTGCACAAAATGTCTACAAAAGGCAGAGCTAATAGACTAGGTTTTATTTCCATTTTATTTAGGTCTGTGAATATTCATATAGCCCACAAAGGTTAACAGGAAATCTTAAAACCTGAGAAGAAATCCTAGAGTGAAAAACTAAAAACACATTACTGCAAGCTTTACCCTACCTGTGATTGAATGTTATAATTTTATATTTTTTGGTATCTTAATTATATGGTTGTGTCCTTTGATTTTCTTGGGCATACATGCAAGCTATATGAGATACTATATAAAACAAAACAATCCCAGCTTGAAGCCAAAACACCTAGGATCATGCCCCAGCTCTACCATTCACTACCTATGACAAGGAGTAACCTCATTAACCTATCTGGGAACCTATTGCTATACTACAGGTAAGCTGTAAACTATTAATATATAAAGAGAAATTGTTTGTTATCACAATAACTAGTATCCCCACACAGGAATATTTCCTGCCTTCAAAAGTAGTTTTTTGTTGTTGTTGCTATTGTTGAGATATAACCTACATTATAACCACATGTAAGCTATGCAACAAGGATATAATAGGCAGCACAGGGAAATACAGCCAGTACTTTGTAAAACCTTTAAATGGAGGATAATCTATAAAAATATTAATCATTATGTTGTCATTGGAAACTATATACTATAAACTAACTATATAGTTCAATAAAAGACAACATTGTACAAGTTTAGGGGATCACCTGATACACATATCACAAAATGATTAACCCTGGAACATGACTAACACCTCTATCATGTCACGCTATTATTTCATTCATGTTGAAGACAATTAGCATCTAATCTCTTAGCAACTCTGGGGTTTCTAATACAGTGGTGTTGACTATAATCACTAAGTTGTGCATTGCATTTCCAGGGCTTACCTACTAATTGCAAGTCCATACCCTTTAATGACATCTACCCAATGCCTTACATCTAGGTCCTTATAACCACCAATATACTTTGTTTTGCTTCCATACAATTTCAAATCTTCTCTGGCATCTAGCAGACCTATATGTGAGTAGGTGCTTAATAACTATTTACTGGTTGATAAGAAGATTCCTTTAGCACGTAACAATTTAGTGGCAAGACTGATGCTTGCACAAAATGTCTACAAAAGGCAGAGCTAATAGACTAGGTTTTATTTCCATTTTATTTAGGTCTGTGAATATTCATATAGCCCACAAAGGTTAACAGGAAATCTTAAAACCTGAGAAGAAATCCTAGAGTGAAAAAACTAGAACAAGAAGCTCTCCACATCTATCCTGCAAGCTTTCCCTACCTGGTTTTCGTTAAGATTGTGGCTAACCAATTGTCAAGTGAATTGAATGATACTAAGTTTTCCAAATGCTGAAGATCTACTATATTTAGAGAACTCAGATCGGAGTCCTAATGTCACCATTAACTTAACTATGGCCAACAGAGAAAGATTATTTTGATTAAATCTCAGAAATTTGTATTCCTAGGTCACATGGTTTGTCACAAACTCAGCCATAAAACAAGGTAATGAACTCTAAAAAAAAAGAAAAAGGTTAGTTGGGCACATCTACTGGGTTACAGATATTGTATTTTGAAGATGAGCAAACAAAATAAAGCAAAAAAAAGGATGTTAGTACTATAGAAGTGGAAATATTTGTTAGGAATGATCAATGACCCCCTCAGAGAAGCAATGTTATTCTCAAGAAGTATATTCCAGCAAAACAAAAATGCTCAGAAGTTGAAAGGAAACCAAGATGAAGATGACTTAAAGGCATAAGAGAAAGCTCTTATGATGGAGAGTTAGAAACTCTATGAGATGAGCTTAAACAAAGTCAAAGAGAAGACAATTATCCACAGAAATGTGACTTATAATTTAACAGATACCAGTTATTACTGCACTTCTTCTATTTCAGGACAAGGGAAATAGAATGGAGGTTACAGGGTTGGGGAAGAAGGATGACAGCATCTCTTGTGTTAGTGGCTCAGTCATGTCCAACTCTTTGACCACATGCACAGTAGCCTACCAGACTTCTCTGTTCCTGGGATTGTCCAAGCAAGAATATTGGAGTGGATACCCATTCCCGTCTCCAGGGGATCTTCTAGACCCAGGAATCAAGCCAGGATCTACCACATTGCAGGCAGGTTCTCTACCATCTGAGCCATCAGGGATGTCCAGACAACATTTAATTTTGATAATAAAACCTATGAAGAAAGCATTTCAATTCCCATTTTACAGATACTAAAACTAAGTTTCAGAAAGGTCAAATAGCCCACAATCTGCTTAAATTCAGGGCAATATGATCTTTGCATCAGAGTTACTGAATATACCTTTAAATGATTAAATATTAGAGAATTTCCTTTGGGGATGGCTCTAGTCAGATTTGACTTAGGCTAGTTTAGCTTTTGTGAGTCAAGGAAAATCTGCAAATTGAGGACTTGACACGTTGGCTTCCTTCAAGAAAGGTTCTGACTGAAAGCAGCCAGACAGAACTGGCCAGGACTCAAGGTGATGAAATAGTTCTGAGAGGTGGGGATCGCATTGGGCAATGGCTCCAGGCTAAATGTGAGGTCCAACGAATACAGTGCTGAATGATGAAAGTGGCTCTCAAGAGAGCAGTGAAATCCACAACTTGAAAGAAGCTACATTAATAGAGGAGCCAACACAGGTTGCCAAAAAAGCACTAAGGGACAGACATTTTGAAAATGCACAATAAACTATTGAGAATGAAGGATCATATGCCCTGAACTAAACCATAACAGGTGTTGTCTGGGGGTTCATACTTTTTCCTAGTATGACAACACCTGCTAACACTTTACCTGTTTCTACACCAAACAATTTCTGCTCTAACTCATAAGTCAAGGAATAGCATCAATCAGTAAGATCAAGTTTACATGGCATGAATACAGAGAGGCCATTAACAGTTTCAATAAGTTCACCATTTAGTCAGTGAAAGCAGAAGAAAGTGTAACTGGCATTAAATCCTTACAGAATAGAAGGGTCAAAATGGTCATTCTGAAAGCTTACTGAAACTGTTTAACAGAAAAAAGAGTGAAATGGACATCAAGAGCAGGGAGTTTTAAATATATATAAGCATAATGCCAAAGAAAGTATTATTCTGTACAACACTTCATAGGTTTAACTATAGTAACTTAAAAGTACTCTGTGAGAGGAAAGAGGTAGAAAACGTTACTAAGACCTACAGAACAGCCCTGCAGGGTAGAAATTGTCATCTCTACAGATGACAACTAACAAATGCCCTATGTAGGACTTTCCTCCAAACAATGAGATCTAGGTTTATTTTTTTAATCTTTCATGTTCTCATACATTAAAAATTGAGGGAAAAAGTCTCATCAATGTACCCTAAGTTGTCTTTACTAAAACGACAGATAAAGCCTCAAACTAGTCACATTTTATGGTTAGACACAAAAACAGCTGAAGAACAAGGAACACTTTGTAATGATGCCCTCCCCAACCCCCATGGAAATTCAACACTCCCTACATCCCCTGGGCTGCTTTTTTTACTTCATGGCACTCATCATACCTACCATAGCCTATACTCTACATTTCTTCTTATGAGCTCTAAAGTCTAAGTGTTATCAAGGGAGGAAATTTATTTTGTTCACTCTCAATCTCCAGGGTCTAAAACAAAACACCTGGCTCATAGTAGAAATACAAATATAGGTCAAGTTGTGTTATCGATGAGCTCAACTCAAAGACAAGCTTAGGTAAGACTACACCTTCTGAAAAGTAGAGCACCAGAAGTACAAAGATGAGAAATAAAATGAATAAAGGAACAAAGCCAAAAAGATACAACGAAGTATTCATGAGCACTGTCAGAGTGCAGCAGAAAAATTCAGTCCATTCATAGACTCAATCTGAGCAGAAAGTTACGTTGCAATATCTGTTTTTCGTCATGTTCAACTTCTGCATTTGATAGTTCGACTGCCATAAAATGTTAAGATGGAAAAATCCATTTTGGTACAATCTACAAAAGCCCACAGGAGAAATTTACAAGAACTGCAAGTTTAAAATGAGCAATGGATGGCACTGCAATTGCATCACGGACAAGAAGCTTGGTCAACAGATGACACAAAACCTTAAACTCTACCTAAAGCAGAAGGAAAAAAGTACATGGCCTATTTTCAAAGGAAAATGTGTGAGTTTTGTTAGCAATGCAAAACTGAAAGCTATTGCTCAGCCAAGTGGCCAAGGGTGAGACTTGGGGTGAGTAACATGGTGACCTAATGGCTCTGCCTATGATTCTGCTAATCTGGCAAAATAAATTGCTGCTAAATGAGGTGCTTTGTTTCTGTCACTCAACTGGAGCAGCGTGGTCACGATCAGATTGATTGCACACATCTAGGTGTAAGAGCTCATATATTATTATTTTCCAATCTGGGTTCATGCATTTACACTGAAGAGCAATCACTTGCCAATTCGGTCAGTCGAGTTCCATTAGTAGATTCATGAATCAGCGCTGTGTTTACGCCACGATTGTGAATTTTAGTTAGGGTAAAGTTCAGGCTCTGCTCTTGGATTATAATATGCACTGGTATGTGAAAATTAGTCCAAGAAGGGAACCTTGCTAGGCAACTATGAATTTTATGCCAAATGGGAGAATTCAAAACAAATGCATGTTCTGACTGATTACGTAAACAAAGGCTTATCAAATAGGCAACTAACAAACAAAATCTTCTTCTCCCCAAAGGTCAACACTTCACAAGTCCACTGATAAAGACCCTTAGCGATGGCCCTGAGGTCCACTGCAGAGGGCCACCGGCACCTGGTACAGAGGTTCAGTTCATACTCCCTATGATGAGTCCAAAAGATTGAAATTGTCAGTGCTTTTGCCCAATCTACCTATCCCACCTCCTCTAACACACCCCCACATCTCAGAGAGGTAAGAATAAAGACCAACATTTTTAATATCACCAAGAGAGTCTGGCATGGTCTTCGCCCTCATCCTATAGCAAATCTTCCCTGTATGCTGTCCTTCAGCCACACTAGTTATTCAGCCTCTGGAACATGATCTGCTTCCTTTTCCACAAGCCCCTGGCACACGCAAATGTCCCAAATGATCTTCCTTTCATTCCCTTCCCCAGGCAAACCCCTGATTAAACTTCAATTGCATCACGGACAAGAAGCTTGGTCAACAGATGACACAAAACCTTAAACTCTACCTAAAGCAAGGAAAAAGTACATGGCCTATTTTCAAAGGAAAATGTGTGAGTTTTGTTAGCAATGCAAAACTGAAAGCTATTGCTCAGCCAAGTGGCCAAGGGTGAGACTTGGGGTGAGTAACATGGTGACCTAATGGCTCTGCCTATGATTCTGCTAATCTGGCAAAATAAATTGCTGCTAAATGAGGTGCTTTGTTTCTGTCACTCAACTGGAGCAGCGTGGTCACGATCAGATTGATTGCACACATCTAGGTGTAAGAGCTCATATATTATTATTTTCCAATCTGGGTTCATGCATTTACACTGAAGAGCAATCACTTGCCAATTCGGTCAGTCGAGTTCCATTAGTAGATTCATGAATCAGCGCTGTGTTTACGCCACGATTGTGAATTTTAGTTAGGGTAAAGTTCAGGCTCTGCTCTTGGATTATAATATGCACTGGTATGTGAAAATTAGTCCAAGAAGGGAACCTTGCTAGGCAACTATGAATTTTATGCCAAATGGGAGAATTCAAAACAAATGCATGTTCTGACTGATTACGTAAACAAAGGCTTATCAAATAGGCAACTAACAAACAAAATCTTCTTCTCCCCAAAGGTCAACACTTCACAAGTCCACTGATAAAGACCCTTAGCGATGGCCCTGAGGTCCACTGCAGAGGGCCACCGGCACCTGGTACAGAGGTTCAGTTCATACTCCCTATGATGAGTCCAAAAGATTGAAATTGTCAGTGCTTTTGCCCAATCTACCTATCCCACCTCCTCTAACACACCCCCACATCTCAGAGAGGTAAGAATAAAGACCAACATTTTTAATATCACCAAGAGAGTCTGGCATGGTCTTCGCCCTCATCCTATAGCAAATCTTCCCTGTATGCTGTCCTTCAGCCACACTAGTTATTCAGCCTCTGGAACATGATCTGCTTCCTTTTTCCACAAGCCCCTGGCACACGTCAAATGTCCCAAATGATCTTCCTTTCATTCCCTTCCCCAGGCAAACCCCTGATTAAACTTCAATTCAAGAATTTCCCTTGAGGCTACTCATTCTATCATATGCTCCTGTAACAACGAAGAACCCTCTTTCCTAACACTTGTCTCTTTTGCACGATGAGGGAAACTATAATAAGCAAGGTGAAAAGACAACCCTCAGAAAGGGAGAAAATAATAGCAAATGAAACAACTGACAATCTCTAAAATATACACCCAGTTCATGCATCTCAATACCAAAAAAACAAACAACCCAATCAGAAAGTGGGCAAAAGACCTAAACAGACATTTCTCCAAAGAAAACATGGTTAATAAACACATGAAAAAGATGCTCGACATCAGTCATTATTAGAGAAATGCAAACCAAAACCACCATGAGGTATCATCTCACATGTGTCAGAATGGCCACCATCAAAAAGTCTACAAACAGGGCTTCCCTGGTAACTCAGTGGTAAAGAATCTGCCTGCCAATGGAGGAGATGTGGGTTCAATCCCTGATCCGGGAAGATCCCACATGCTGTGGAGCAACTAAGCCTGTGAGCCACAACTACTGAGCTTGTGCTCTAGAGCCTCAGAGCTGCAACTATTGAGTCCATGTGCTGAAACTATTGAAGCTCGTGTGCCCTAGAGCCCAAGTTCCACAACAAGAGAAGTTACCACAACAAGAAGGCTGCTCACCTCAACTAGAGAGTAGTCCCCACTCCCTGCAACTAGAGAGGAGCCTGCAGCAGCAGCGAAAACCCAGAACAGCCAATAAACAAATAAATAAATAAAATTTAAAAATCTACAAACAATAAATGCTGGGGAGAGTCTGGAGAAAGGGGAACCCTCTTACACTGTTAGTGGGAGTGCAAACTGGTACAGCCACTGTGTAGAAGAGTGTGGAGAGTCCTTAACATACTCCCTATGATGAGTCCAAAAGATTGAAATTGTCAGTGCTTTTGCCCAATCTACCTATCCCACCTCCTCTAACAAACGCACATCTCAGAGAGGTAAGAATAAAGACCAACATTTTTAATATCACCAAGAGAGTCTGGCATGGTCTTCGCCCTCATCCTATAGCAAATCTTCCCTGTATGCTGTCCTTCAGCCACACTAGTTATTCAGCCTCTGGAACATGATCTGCTTCCTTTTCCACAAGCCCCTGGCACACGTCAAATGTCCCAAATGATCTTCCTTTCATTCCCTTCCCCAGGCAAACCCCTGATTAAACTTCAATTCAAGAATTTCCCTTGAGGCTACTCATTCTATCATATGCTCCTGTAACAACGAAGAACCCTCTTTCCTAACACTTGTCTCTTTTGCACGATGAGGGAAACTATAATAAGCAAGGTGAAAAGACAACCCTCAGAAAGGGAGAAAATAATAGCAAATGAAACAACTGACAATCTCTAAAATATACACCCAGTTCATGCATCTCAATACCAAAAAAACAAACAACCCAATCAGAAAGTGGGCAAAAGACCTAAACAGACATTTCTCCAAAGAAAACATGGTTAATAAACACATGAAAAAGATGCTCGACATCAGTCATTATTAGAGAAATGCAAACCAAAACCACCATGAGGTATCATCTCACATGTGTCAGAATGGCCACCATCAAAAAGTCTACAAACAGGGCTTCCCTGGTAACTCAGTGGTAAAGAATCTGCCTGCCAATGGAGGAGATGTGGGTTCAATCCCTGATCCGGGAAGATCCCACATGCTGTGGAGCAACTAAGCCTGTGAGCCACAACTACTGAGCTTGTGCTCTAGAGCCTCAGAGCTGCAACTATTGAGTCCATGTGCTGAAACTATTGAAGCTCGTGTGCCCTAGAGCCCAAGTTCCACAACAAGAGAAGTTACCACAACAAGAAGGCTGCTCACCTCAACTAGAGAGTAGTCCCCACTCCCTGCAACTAGAGAGGAGCCTGCAGCAGCAGCGAAAACCCAGAACAGCCAATAAACAAATAAATAAATAAAATTTAAAAATCTACAAACAATAAATGCTGGGGAGAGTCTGGAGAAAGGGGAACCCTCTTACACTGTTAGTGGGAGTGCAAACTGGTACAGCCACTGTGTAGAAGAGTGTGGAGAGTCCTTAACAAGTTGAGAATAGAACTGCCATATGACCCAGCAATCCCACTGCTGGACATAACCCTGAAGGAACCAGAACTGAAAGAGACACATGTACCCCAGTGTTCACTGCAGCACTATTTACAACAGTTAGGACATGGAAGTAAACTGGATGTCCATTGACAGAAGAATGGATAAAGCAGTTGTAGTACATATATACACAATGGAATACTACTCAGTGATAAAAAGGAACGCATTTGAGTCAGTTCTAATGAGGTGGATGAACCTAGAGCATATTATACAAAATCAGAAAGAGAGACAATACTGTATATTAACATATGCAAATGGAATTTAGAAAGATGGTACTGATGATCCTACATGCAGGGCAGCAAAGGAAACAACAGATGTAAAGAACAGAACTTTGGATTCAGTGGGAGAAGGAAAGGGTGGGATGATGTGAGAATAGCATTGAAACATACATTACCAAATGTAAAATAGATGACCAGTGTGAGTTTGAAGCTTGAAGCAGGGTTCCCAAAGCCAGTGCTCTGGGATAACATAGAGGGATAGGGTAAGGAGGGAGGAGGGAGTGGGGTTCAGGATGGGGGTCACATGCATACCCATGGCTAATTCATGTTGATGGATGGAAAAAACCATCACTGTATTGTAAAGTACTTATCCTCCAATTAAATCAATTAATTAAAAAAAAAAAAGCGGGTACTTTTAGTCCCTCGGTGTAGCCAAGCACTAAGTACTACTCTGTATATACATAGTGAATTCTACAGAATCTGTGGAAGAAGGGAGGAAGGATGGAAAAGTTTAACTCACATTGTCAGAATGTGGCATGGAGTGAAAAAGAGTTCAGCTTTTGAGAAACGGATCAGATAGTAAACAGAAACACAAAGGAAAACCATTAAGGAAGAAAGCTTCCTAGAGCACAGGTAATCAGGAGCAAAGCAGAGACATAGAGCAGTGCCTAGAGCAGGTACTCAGTATTCGTTAAATACCTGAGTGAATGAGTGAGTACAAGTGGCTGTTATTGTTCAATCATGTCCGACTTTTTGCAACCCCACTGACTGTAGCACACCAGGCTCCTTTGTCCTCCACCATCTCCTGGAGTTTGCTCACATTCATGTTCACTGAATTGGTGATGCTATCTAACCATCTCATTCTCTGCTGCCCCTTTGTTCTTTTGCCTTCAATCTTTCCCAGCATCAAGGATTTCTCCAAAGAAGCAGCTCTTTGCATCAGGTGGCCAAAGTATTAGAGCTTCAGCATCAGTCCTTCCAGTGAATGTTCAGGGTTGACTTCCTTTAGACTTGACTGGCTTTATCCCTTTGCAGTCCAAGGGACTCTTAGAGAGTCCTCTCCAACACCACAGTTCAAAAGCATCAATGGACAATCAATCCAGATTTCTCTTTCTGTATTTGCTCCTTCGGCTGCAAGTTTGTGTATCTTTCTTGGTTCTATGAGTCTGTGGTAACTCCACCTCATGCCTTCTCTTTTTAAGCATTTTGCTCTCTACCTGTCTCCTCTTCGTGACACTTATAATCAATATTTTATTTGGTGCTGGAGAGGGTTTAGAGAGAAGGGAACTTTCTTGCACTGTTGGTGGGAATGTAAATTGGTACAGCCACTATGGAGAATTGTGTGAAGGTTCCTTAAAAAAGTAAACATAGAGCTATCACATGACCTTACAATCCCATTCCTGGGCATATATCCAGAGAAAATCATGGTCCGAAGAGACATATGCTCCCTAGTGTTCACTGCAGCACTGTTTACAATAGCCAAGACAAAGAAACAACCTAACTGTCCATCAACAAAGCAATTAATAAAGAAGATTTGGTATGCATCTGCGTGTGTATAATGGAATATTACTCAGCCATTAAAAAGAATGAATCAACCTTTGCGAATATGGATATACTAGCATTAAAAGAATTAATCAACATTTGAGAATATATTACTATTCTATGATAAGTAACAAAAGGGAAATATCATAAGATTTGGGGGGTACAAGTGGCTTATTGTTCAAACACAAAGGAAAACCATTAAGGAAGAAAGCTTCCTAGAGCACAGGTAATCAGGAGCAAAGCAGAGACATAGAGCAGTGCCTAGAGCAGGTACTCAGTATTCGTTAAATACCTGAGTGAATGAGTGAGTACAAGTGGCTGTTATTGTTCAATCATGTCCGACTTTTTGCAACCCCACTGACTGTAGCACACCAGGCTCCTTTGTCCTCCACCATCTCCTGGAGTTTGCTCACATTCATGTTCACTGAATTGGTGATGCTATCTAACCATCTCATTCTCTGCTGCCCCTTTGTTCTTTTGCCTTCAATCTTTCCCAGCATCAAGGATTTCTCCAAAGAAGCAGCTCTTTGCATCAGGTGGCCAAAGTATTAGAGCTTCAGCATCAGTCCTTCCAGTGAATGTTCAGGGTTGACTTCCTTTAGACTTGACTGGCTTTATCCCTTTGCAGTCCAAGGGACTCTTAGAGAGTCCTCTCCAACACCACAGTTCAAAAGCATCAATGGACAATCAATCCAGATTTCTCTTTCTGTATTTGCTCCTTCGGCTGCAAGTTTGTGTATCTTTCTTGGTTCTATGAGTCTGTGGTAACTCCACCTCATGCCTTCTCTTTTTAAGCATTTTGCTCTCTACCTGTCTCCTCTTCGTGACACTTATAATCAATATTTTATTTGGTGCTGGAGAGGGTTTAGAGAGAAGGGAACTTTCTTGCACTGTTGGTGGGAATGTAAATTGGTACAGCCACTATGGAGAATTGTGTGAAGGTTCCTTAAAAAAGTAAACATAGAGCTATCACATGACCTTACAATCCCATTCCTGGGCATATATCCAGAGAAAATCATGGTCCGAAGAGACATATGCTCCCTAGTGTTCACTGCAGCACTGTTTACAATAGCCAAGACAAAGAAACAACCTAACTGTCCATCAACAAAGGAATGAATAAAGAAGATGTGGTATGCATGTGTGCGTGTGTATAATGGAATATTACTCAGCCATTAAAAAGAATGAAATACAACCATTTGCAGCAATATGGATAGACCTAGAGAGTGTCGTACTGAATTAAGTCAGACAGAGAAGGAGAAATATCATTATTATATTCCTTTTATAAGGATTCTAAAAAGAAACGATACAAATGAACTTATTTACAAAACAGAAAGAGTCACACAAACTTGGAAAACGAACTTATGGTTGCAGGAGAGAGGGGATGCTTGGGGACTTTGAGAAGGTCATGTACTGCCATGTTTGAAATGGATAACCAACAAAAATCTATTGTACAGCACATGGAACTCTGCTTAATGCTGTGTACCAGTCTGGATTGGGGGGAGGGAGGGCGGGGAAGTGAATGGATTCATGTATATGCATGGCCAAGCTCCTTCACTGTTCACCTGAAACTATCACAAAACTGTTAATTGGCTATACCCCAATTAAAATGCTTCTGGTGTTAAAAAAAAAAAAAAAACATACATTTGATTTGGTTTTGAGTATTAATAGCATCAGGGATAATTTGTTTTAATCAGAATTACCTGTTCCATGTACAATCTCACTTCCTTCACGTCCACTCAATTTTTTATTTTCTTCATGGTTAAAAGTTATTTAGAACTTTATTCTAAATGACATGCATTTATCACATTTTTTTTTTCTATTTTAAAATGCAGCTCACTTGGCCTTACACCACTCAGTCAGAAAACAGGCCAGACATAAGACACACAACTACGATAAATACACTCTAGTACCTACCAAGACACTGGCCGTTCCAGCCCCGAAACCCCTCCGTGCAGGGAACACACTGGTAAGATCCGGGAGAATTCACACACTGCTCATCTGGACAAGCACTTGGGGTCAAACATTCATCAACATCTGAAAAATTAAAGAATCTAAGTCACAGACATTTTATCAGAACACTAAAGCACAAACTGACTTGTCTGATAAAGATAGGTTTTATCTACATTTCATCTACATTTTGATGGGAAAAACAATAATCGGAAAAGTGAAACACTAGGTGTGTACATAAACACATAGCGAGAATGCACGGCTAGGCATATCGTGATTGAAATATTTACACATATTTCAAGGAAGAACTTGGCCCCTATTCTCTACCTGGCAAGCCCAGATCTCTCTACTCTGGGAGCTGGCAGTTCTCTGGGGCCACTTTCTGGACATCAAAATCTTTCAAGTGCTAGACTGGCTTGCCAGAAAGAAATACAAGAAATGAACACAAGAGTGAGGCAGCCATTTATCCACCTGGCTGGAGGTTCTCTCTGCAGACAAGGGGTGCCCTAGGGAAATCCTTGCTTTGGCTTCATGGCCCTCCAAACATCTGAGGTTTGAATAATGTAAACCTTTTCATATGATAGGAAACCCCTGGAGGTCGAAAAAGAACATTAGGGGAGAATGAACTCATCAAATCCTTACAAGATTTTCCAGAAACTATGGTGAATGATCATAGGGCAATATATTCTGGTTTAAAATACACCTTTGCTTTTCACATTCACAGCTAACTGAAGTTATTAATCATTTTTCTTCTCAATGTGAGGATGAAAAAAGTCAACTTCAATACAGATAGAACAGTGGCAGAGATACAATAGCTTCAAACTTTTTAAGAATGGTGAAACAACTGGAAACGCAGATGTAGAAAAAGGACTTATGAACACAGCTAGGGGGAGAGGGTGGACAAATTGAGAAAGTAGAATTGGCATACACACACTACTATGTGTAAAAGACACAGCTAGAATGAAGTGCTGCATAACACAGAGAGCCCAGCCTTGCGCTCTGTGACAACCTAGAGGGTTGGGATGGGGACGGGGGAGAGGAGAGAGTCTCAAGAGTAAGGGCTATATAAAGTTCTGACTAATTTGAGTTGTACAGCAGGAAAGCAATACCACATTGTAAAGCAATTAACCTCCAATTAAAAAGTGGCAAAACAATGAAGTGGGAGGAAAGTTAACAGAGGAAATGGCTCAACAGTTCAAAAATTAAAGAATCTAAGTCACAGACATTTTATCAGAACACTAAAGCACAAACTGACTTGTCTGATAAAGATAGGTTTTATCTACATTTCATCTACATTTTGATGGGAAAAACAATAATCGGAAAAGTGAAACACTAGGTGTGTACATAAACACATAGCGAGAATGCACGGCTAGGCATATCGTGATTGAAATATTTACACATATTTCAAGGAAGAACTTGGCCCCTATTCTCTACCTGGCAAGCCCAGATCTCTCTACTCTGGGAGCTGGCAGTTCTCTGGGGCCACTTTCTGGACATCAAAATCTTTCAAGTGCTAGACTGGCTTGCCAGAAAGAAATACAAGAAATGAACACAAGAGTGAGGCAGCCATTTATCCACCTGGCTGGAGGTTCTCTCTGCAGACAAGGGGTGCCCTAGGGAAATCCTTGCTTTGGCTTCATGGCCCTCCAAACATCTGAGGTTTGAATAATGTAAACCTTTTCATATGATAGGAAACCCCTGGAGGTCGAAAAAGAACATTAGGAGAGAATGAACTCATCAAATCCTTACAAGATTTTCCAGAAACTATGGTGAATGATCATAGGGCAATATATTCTGGTTTAAAATACACCTTTGCTTTTCACATTCACAGCTAACTGAAGTTATTAATCATTTTTCTTCTCAATGTGAGGATGAAAAAAGTCAACTTCAATACAGATAGAACAGTGGCAGAGATACAATAGCTTCAAACTTTTTAAGAATGGTGAAACAACTGGAAACGCAGATGTAGAAAAAGGACTTATGAACACAGCTAGGGAGAGAGGGTGGACAAATTGAGAAAGTAGAATTGGCATACACACACTACTATGTGTAAAAGACACAGCTAGAATGAAGTGCTGCATAACACAGAGAGCCCAGCCTTGCGCTCTGTGACAACCTAGAGGGTTGGGATGGGGACGGGGGAGAGGAGAGAGTCTCAAGAGTAAGGGGCTATATAAAGTTCTGACTAATTTGAGTTGTACAGCAGGAAAGCAATACCACATTGTAAAGCAATTAACCTCCAATTAAAAAAAGTGGCAAAACAATGAAGTGGGAGGAAAGTTAACAGAGGAAATGGCTCAACAGTTCAAAGTGAGTACTAACACCTGGCGACCAGCCCTAACTGAAACAGGTATTTTCCAAGTGAGTGACTTCCAAGTGTCCCAATACTAAATGTATATAGGGCCTCTAATCATACTTAGCATGTAAACAGAATTCTCAGGAAAAAAGGAAAGTGAAAGAAATATAATGAATACACTGAACTTGAATGGGTATTTGATGTCATCATTCTGGTAAAATTCTCAAAAATAACCTCCCATAATATCACTAGATATGTGTGAAAAGGTGCTTAAAGTAAAAGATGTTATTAATAGAATAAGCACCAAATCAGTGTTGTAATTTTTTTTCCTATCAGCAAAAAACTCTTGCCAATAGACAATGACACACAGTGTTTGGTTTTTTTTTTTAGGTCAGATGTTCTGGGACTTCTTGTTCTACAAAAAGATGAGGCTTGCCAGTTTCATTTTCCAAAGAGCATTACATTTTTCTCTGGATGGGACTTTTTTTTTGAAAAATGGAACTACAACTGTTAAGTCAGAGAAGGTCACTGAGATAAGCTGCTCTGATGAATAAGGTACAAGGCTGAGCAACATAAGACAAGAGCATCCCTGGATTGCCTGTTGCTCTCTCCTCTGCTTGTTCCTTCCTCTATAAATAAGGGTCTACCTGCCTGGTAATACCTCCACAGAAAAAAAGTAAGGGTGCATGAGATAATGTCTGTAAACTACAATAGACTCCTTGGAGACGGCGCTGTTTGAAACAACTTGGTCACTGACAGCTGAGAAAATCTTCAGTGAGCCAGAAGCCCGGGGACCTTTGATTCTGGTCCATGATGAAATTAGAAAACAGCCACGCTATTTGGCTCCTTTCATTTCAAGCTTTTTCACGGGGATAGAATTATATAATTATTAACTCAGAGAATGCTGGTGAGATTTCTGTGAAAGAATTTCTGTCTCCTGACTGCTTTCCATTTACTTAGAATTTCATTTTCTCCTTTCTACTCTCCATCTTTATGCTGTAGTGATTCCTTAGAATTTGAGGTGTACAGCAGGAAAGCAATACCACATTGTAAAGCAATTAACCTCCAATTAAAAAAAGTGGCAAAACAATGAAGTGGGAGGAAAGTTAACAGAGGAAATGGCTCAACAGTTCAAAGTGAGTACTAACACCTGGCGACCAGCCCTAACTGAAACAGGTATTTTCCAAGTGAGTGACTTCCAAGTGTCCCAATACTAAATGTATATAGGGCCTCTAATCATACTTAGCATGTAAACAGAATTCTCAGGAAAAAAGGAAAGTGAAAGAAATATAATGAATACACTGAACTTGAATGGGTATTTGATGTCATCATTCTGGTAAAATTCTCAAAAATAACCTCCCATAATATCACTAGATATGTGTGAAAAGGTGCTTAAAGTAAAAGATGTTATTAATAGAATAAGCACCAAATCAGTGTTGTAATTTTTTTTCCTATCAGCAAAAAACTCTTGCCAATAGACAATGACACACAGTGTTTGGTTTTTTTTTTTAGGTCAGATGTTCTGGGACTTCTTGTTCTACAAAAAGATGAGGCTTGCCAGTTTCATTTTCCAAAGAGCATTACATTTTTCTCTGGATGGGACTTTTTTTTTGAAAAATGGAACTACAACTGTTAAGTCAGAGAAGGTCACTGAGATAAGCTGCTCTGATGAATAAGGTACAAGGCTGAGCAACATAAGACAAGAGCATCCCTGGATTGCCTGTTGCTCTCTCCTCTGCTTGTTCCTTCCTCTATAAATAAGGGTCTACCTGCCTGGTAATACCTCCACAGAAAAAAAGTAAGGGTGCATGAGATAATGTCTGTAAACTACAATAGACTCCTTGGAGACGGGCGCTGTTTGAAACAACTTGGTCACTGACAGCTGAGAAAATCTTCAGTGAGCCAGAAGCCCGGGGACCTTTGATTCTGGTCCATGATGAAATTAGAAAACAGCCACGCTATTTGGCTCCTTTCATTTCAAGCTTTTTCACGGGGATAGAATTATATAATTATTAACTCAGAGAATGCTGGTGAGATTTCTGTGAAAGAATTTCTGTCTCCTGACTGCTTTCCATTTACTTAATTGTCAACTTTCATTTCTACTCCTTTCTACTCTCCATCTTTATGCTGTAGTGATTCCTTATATATTTTCTCTTCAGGCCTGAGGCTGGGTGTAGAGCCTGAGGATTTGTATTTGACCTTTCGGGGGAGCAAAGCTTTGCACATAAATGCTTATCACATAAACTCATGCCTACCCCTCCCTTAAAAAAACACTCCCACAATTAGAGATGTTCTGAGATCTATGCAAAAACAAAAGGAGTCAGGAAATGGGAATATGCAGGAAGCTAACACTTTTTGAGAACTAAAAACATACTGCAGTACCCACTGACCTGCACACACCTGGAAGCTAATGGCATGGTTCCCATTTTACAGATCAAGAACTAGTTTTGAAGGGGCTACAACCCTGGCCCCAAGCGAGACAGTTACTGGTGTGGGACCATGAGCTGACGCCACAGTCTCTGAGGGGAACAGTCCTCTGTAAGGGGAGAGTGGGGACACCTCACACCTGCACTGTCTCATGGCCCTTGACGATTAGGGCAAGAAGAGTTCATATCTCTGTTCTGGTGGGAGCTGATGCAGTCACATAAAATGCTCCTCACTTCTCTCCAGATAACTCAGGGGCTGAGGCAAGGGGCCAGCAAGAGAGGCAGGTGCAGGCTGCCAAAAAAATGTCTAATGAGCTCTCCCTCCAGGCCTGGTCATTAGAATTGTGAAGAAAACCAACATGTCAGAGCCAAGAAACAGCAGAGAGCAGCCTGCCTGGACCAGCCTATTCCTCCCTAAGCTATGGGCCCAGCCTCGTCTGCAAAGAGGATGAAAAAAGTCAGGCAGCCGGGCAGCGTACCGACAGAACCGGCACCATCCCCACACCTAAGCTCCTCCAAAACATGCCCAGTGATCCCTGCTCCTTTGCCTTTTTCACGTTTCCATGACAAGACTGAAGCAGAGCTTCAATGTGTTACTTTACAAAAATAATTCGTCAAAGCATATGATGGTGGTTTTAAAAAGTACCCGTGTGACTTGGGACATGCACACGAGCAGAAATCTTCCATGGCTAATCATCTTAATTTCAAAACGTTAAAATCTCTTCAAGACATTTTTTTCAATGAGAGTAAATCCACTGCTGGAGTTAATACTAAGGAAATGTTAGCTAGCACAGCTGGAGTCTTGACCTGGAGTTAGTCAGACAATTCCTCAGTAGAGAACCTGCAAGCAAGTCCTGGAATGCAGGCGAAAGAAAGAAGCTAAGACAAAAGAGTGACAAAAGAGTGGACCAAGATGAAAAGGTCGAAAATGAAAAAGGTCCACGCTGGTGACACCTGCACCATGTCCCCAGGTGAGTGAGGCAAACACTGTAGTGAGGTCTGGATTTGTACTAAGATCCTCTGCAGTTCACTGTTCTAAAGTGAGGTCATTCCACATACCAGGGAAAGCAGATACTGAAGTGAGTAATAAAGAGAAGATGAAAACAGGAAAAGACCCAGACAGAGTCACTGAAGGGAGGCAAAGAGGCTGGGATACCGGGAGGTGGCCAGAGCTTAGATGAGCTGGTGTCCTGCACAGATGGGCAGTGGCGAAAAATTCATCCCAAGTCAGGTGCCTCTCCATCCCACGTTCTGAGCCCAGCTCTGCCTCTCACAGTCACATGCATTCGGCACTGGGAAGAGGTGCGGGCTCCCCATCTTCTGAGCAGACTCACCCTCGCAGTGGCCTCCTGGGGTCATGCGGTACCCGCTGTCACAGTATTCACACCGGAAGGCCCCTACAGTATTGACACAGTGTCCTTCCCCACAGACGTCTGGCCTCAGACACTCGTCGACATCTAAGCAGAGCAGAAGACATTGTCGAGCTTTAGCTCCCAAAATGTAACTTCAAACCTCTCCCATCTCTCAGGTTAGTTCAAATGTAAGAATGAAGTAACTGATTCTTACTACCTAGCATCTCTTTGATTTGTTCCCAAAAGACTGAGTGGTTTTGATTTACTCAAATCCAAAAGAAACATTTAACGCCTGTGGTCTCTGATCACATCCAGTACTCTTCATTCAAGTGTTAGGGCAAAAAAATTCCATCTTTTAATCTTCCAAAGTCTAGCAGACTTACTGTGTTGTAACAGGTTTAATAATAAATTCTGGGTTGTCTGAAGAGGCTGTAGACTGACAGTACTGGGAGGGAGCTAGAAACCCACATGTGGGAATTTGTGCATTAGAAAGAACACCGCCATTACCTATGCAGTTAGTACCCTCCTCGCTGGCCATGAATCCTGCTGGGCAAATACACAAGAAACTTCCCTCAGTGTTTTCACAGCGTCCCTGGGAGCAGAGGTGTTGGTCCTGAGCACATTCATCAATATCTGTCAACAAAAAGACAGATAAAAGGATCAGTGTAGCATGAAATCCTTAGACTCTCTGTTCATGAAAGACCAGCATTCTCTCTCCTCTATCCCACTTTATAAGTGAAGAGAACAGTAAAAGGAACACAATCAGCTTCCCTGAATACCAGAAGGGCTGCTCTCGGGAATACACATATGGTGTACTGCTTCCGAAGTTCAAGCTACAACCATGACATTGGTGCTTCAAAGACAAAGATTTCAGGTCAGCACCAAAGGACCTTCCTGATGACTGGAGGCATGGGAGCACCGGCATTCACTATGCAACTCCCAGACCGGCTCAGCAGAGACAGTCAGTAACGCTGCGGTAGGCACTCTTGCAAGATACAATCATCTTAACTGACTGCCCATTGGGGGTTCTAATCATAATACACCTCATGTATGCAAATCCAAGAGATACAGCCATATTGTAGGGCAAGTGGGTGTCCCCTACACATCCCACCCCACATATGTATGTAAAACCAAACCACAAAAGTCACATTTGCATAATGGAATTCAGCATAAGGTACATTTAATAAGATATAACCCTTTAGAAGCTCTATATTTGCCCTATAACTCTTACTGCCGAATTTTCTTTTTCTAAAAGGTAAGAATGAAGTAACTGATTCTTACTACCTAGCATCTCTTTGATTTGTTCCCAAAAGACTGAGTGGTTTTGATTTACTCAAATCCAAAAGAAACATTTAACGCCTGTGGTCTCTGATCACATCCAGTACTCTTCATTCAAGTGTTAGGGCAAAAAAATTCCATCTTTTAATCTTCCAAAGTCTAGCAGACTTACTGTGTTGTAACAGGTTTAATAATAAATTCTGGGTTGTCTGAAGAGGCTGTAGACTGACAGTACTGGGAGGGAGCTAGAAACCCACATGTGGGAATTTGTGCATTAGAAAGAACACCGCCATTACCTATGCAGTTAGTACCCTCCTCGCTGGCCATGAATCCTGCTGGGCAAATACACAAGAAACTTCCCTCAGTGTTTTCACAGCGTCCCTGGGAGCAGAGGTGTTGGTCCTGAGCACATTCATCAATATCTGTCAACAAAAAGACAGATAAAAGGATCAGTGTAGCATGAAATCCTTAGACTCTCTGTTCATGAAAGACCAGCATTCTCTCTCCTCTATCCCACTTTATAAGTGAAGAGAACAGTAAAAGGAACACAATCAGCTTCCCTGAATACCAGAAGGGCTGCTCTCGGGAATACACATATGGTGTACTGCTTCCGAAGTTCAAGCTACAACCATGACATTGGTGCTTCAAAGACAAAGATTTCAGGTCAGCACCAAAGGACCTTCCTGATGACTGGAGGCATGGGAGCACCGGCATTCACTATGCAACTCCCAGACCGGCTCAGCAGAGACAGTCAGTAACGCTGCGGTAGGCACTCTTGCAAGATACAATCATCTTAACTGACTGCCCATTGGGGGTTCTAATCATAATACACCTCATGTATGCAAATCCAAGAGATACAGCCATATTGTAGGGCAAGTGGGTGTCCCCTACACATCCCACCCCACATATGTATGTAAAACCAAACCACAAAAGTCACATTTGCATAATGGAATTCAGCATAAGGTACATTTAATAAGATATAACCCTTTAGAAGCTCTATATTTGCCCTATAACTCTTACTGCCGAATTTTCTTTTTCTAAAAGAGGTATTAAATTTAGTGCTAACACATTAAAATGATTGAATCTATTTACACCTCTTTGTGAGATATATTTTTTCCAAAGCAGCACATATGAGATCCCTACTTTATAAATCCATTAATAGTTTCTTGTCAGTATATATTGCTTTTCAATATAGAAATCCCTTTTAAAAATCAAAATTTATGAACTTAGAAGAAAATATTCTTTATTGAAGAATATATTAATATTGATTTTTTGCTGACTATGTTTAGAGATAGATATTTCTAGAGCTCTTAATTACTGTCTACATTATTTACCTGAAAAACTTTGGGAAATTATTATGTAAACTGTATTACTCTTGGCAAGGGAGGCAGCATTGAACTAAGAGGTAAGAGCCTCCTAGGAGTTAAGCAAATCTCTTTTTGAGTACCTACAGCTCAGGGATAAAATTTTAAAAAATTAAACAATAAGTATTTCTTCATGAAAAAAATGTTCTTAATGTGCAAATATTTGATATTTAATCATCTCATCTACCAAAGATATCTTCTTACCAACACACTTTCTCTGTTGCTCACTGAACGTGTAGCCATCGTAGCAGATACAGGTGTATCTCACCGGCAGGTTAATGCAGTGTCCTGCTCCACAAATGTCTGGATTCACAGTACATTCATTGATTTCTTTGAAAACAAAAAAAATGTGGGGAAAAAAACCAACTGTAAACAAAAGATATTGCCCCTTGATAACCATTACTTTATATTTCCTGATTCCCTTTTTCAGGTATTCAATTAGGAAACAAAATTTTATGCTCAAAAATCAAGTATAAATTCATGTGATTACTTTGTGATCATCAATCACAGCTAAAGTCATCAATAATCCTTAATGAGACAACTTATAAGATGAGTTGCAGCAGGTGGAATTTGGAAAAGAGGCCATTTTGGATATGATCATCAATTCTGAGCTTCCAAGATGGGCCTTCAATGAGTTTCTGTCCACTCCAATTCACTTTGGATGATGATGAATCACATGATTTCTCTTGATAAGAAATAGATCATCACTTTCTATTAGTTGTTAGCAGGCCAAACTTAAGTTCCAAAAAACATACTCAACTTCCTCCCAAATTCCTCATTAATTCTCCAGAAAGATTTACCACTTCTAATCAAAGCAGAACTTCTGGATGTAACTTACTCTTAATTTGCCAATTTCAACAGGAGCATGTTTTATTTATACTAGTAGAATATAGAATCTTCTTCCAAATCGTCTCTGGTCAATTCCTCCCTTCCTGCCCTTCTGATTCCTGCTTGAGACTGGCTTCTTCTCGGAAGCCAGAGAAGATGAGCACCAAGTCCTCACTCTACTCATAGACACAAGCTGTGGTCAAGGCAAAGGGAAGGGCGTTCTCACAGGATAAAGGCCACCACAACATGCTTTATTACCAACATGAATTAATCCAAGATAGTCTGTTGATTTCAGTGATTTTTGTAAGTATGTATAATAGTATATCGTTGGTGGGGTGGATATAGCTGGTGGCTAGAGTCCAGGCTTAGAGGAGAGTACAGGTACCAACCTTGCTGCCCTTTCTTAGCTCTGTGACAGAGCACAAATTATTAAACAATCTAAATCTCACTTTTCTCTGTGAATAAATGAGAATGATCAGAGCACCAGCTTTAGAGTGTGAGGTTCAAAAGAGATAACCTAAATCACGCACATAGCTCAATGCCTGGCACAGTATGTGTGCTCAATAAAGTGAAAGTCACTCCATCATGTCCGACTCTTGGTGACCCATGGACAAGCCATGGAATTCTCCATGCAAGAATACTGGAGTGGGTAGCCTTTCCCTTCTTCAGTGGATCTTTCCAACCAAGGGATTGAACCCAGGTCTCCTGCATCACAGGCAGATTCTTTTACCATCTGAGCCAACAGGGAAGCCCAATTATTACTGATTACTATAGTTCCTATTGAAGTAATTTAAGAATACATAACAGGGACTTCCCTGGCAGTCTAGTAATTAAGAATCTTCCCTACAATGCAGGGGACACAAGCTCAATGCCTGGTCCAAGAAGATTCCACATGTCACAGGGCAACTAAACCTACACACCACAACTACTGAGCTTGAACTCTAGAGCTCATGAGCTGAAGCTACTGAAGCTCCCATGCCCTTAAGCCTGTGTTCTGCAACAAGAGAAGGCACCACAATGAGAAGCCTGAATGCCACAACTAGAGAGTAGACCCTGCTCGATGCAACTAGAGAAAGCTCATGCACAGCAATGAAGACCCAGCACAGTAATAAAGAAATAATTTGGAAAAAAAATATGTTAACAAAGAAACAGCACATGAATATTACTACTACCTTAGGCTATTGCCTCATTGTCACTGTGTAATAAACAACATTTAAAACAGATGACACCATGGGTGAGCCCAAGTGGAGCAGTGGAGGAAGACCAAGGGCTCAAGCATGACAAACTAAAACACCCCTTTGTTAAAGGGTCTATGGTTTGAATGAAAAGAAAAACAGCATGCTACTGTCATCAATAACCCACTGTGAATTCTGAAGAAAAATGTGAAAAACAGTGCTTTAACAAAAATTCACTATGGAAATGACCTAAATTGGGGTTGAGGTGGCTCTCCAAAACCCAAACCACATTCATTTTTCATCGAGTGTTATTCACTGTGCTGTGATTTTAAGACAACTGATGCAAGTTATTTGAAAAGTTGCTAGGCTTTAAAAGGAAGCATATGACTACAGAACTGCAGTTTTCATTTAGAGTGTGAGGTTCAAAAGAGATAACCTAAATCACGCACATAGCTCAATGCCTGGCACAGTATGTGTGCTCAATAAAGTGAAAGTCACTCCATCATGTCCGACTCTTGGTGACCCATGGACAAGCCATGGAATTCTCCATGCAAGAATACTGGAGTGGGTAGCCTTTCCCTTCTTCAGTGGATCTTTCCAACCAAGGGATTGAACCCAGGTCTCCTGCATCACAGGCAGATTCTTTTACCATCTGAGCCAACAGGGAAGCCCAATTATTACTGATTACTATAGTTCCTATTGAAGTAATTTAAGAATACATAACAGGGACTTCCCTGGCAGTCTAGTAATTAAGAATCTTCCCTACAATGCAGGGGACACAAGCTCAATGCCTGGTCCAAGAAGATTCCACATGTCACAGGGCAACTAAACCTACACACCACAACTACTGAGCTTGAACTCTAGAGCTCATGAGCTGAAGCTACTGAAGCTCCCATGCCCTTAAGCCTGTGTTCTGCAACAAGAGAAGGCACCACAATGAGAAGCCTGAATGCCACAACTAGAGAGTAGACCCTGCTCGATGCAACTAGAGAAAGCTCATGCACAGCAATGAAGACCCAGCACAGTAATAAAGAAATAATTTGGAAAAAAAATATGTTAACAAAGAAACAGCACATGAATATTACTACTACCTTAGGCTATTGCCTCATTGTCACTGTGTAATAAACAACATTTAAAACAGATGACACCATGGGTGAGCCCAAGTGGAGCAGTGGAGGAAGACCAAGGGCTCAAGCATGACAAACTAAAACACCCCTTTGTTAAAGGGTCTATGGTTTGAATGAAAAGAAAAACAGCATGCTACTGTCATCAATAACCCACTGTGAATTCTGAAGAAAAATGTGAAAAACAGTGCTTTAACAAAAATTCACTATGGAAATGACCTAAATTGGGGTTGAGGTGGCTCTCCAAAACCCAAACCACATTCATTTTTCATCGAGTGTTATTCACTGTGCTGTGATTTTAAGACAACTGATGCAAGTTATTTGAAAAGTTGCTAGGCTTTAAAAGGAAGCATATGACTACAGAACTGCAGTATTTTGCACAAAATCACTTGGATTATGAGAAAAATACACATTTACAAATTACTTTTATCTTTAGTGAACCTACTTATGCTAATTCACTATCAGAAAAGTAGATTGTTTATAGTCTGTATAATATCAAATGGCAGAAAAAATAATTCAAAGAGCTAAAGACATGGCTAAGTAACATGACTGCTTAAACTTAGTGACCAATAATAACCATCTAAAACAATGAATTACAATACATACATAGCACAGATTATATAATAACCAGGATCGGAAAATGCTTATCTGTTAAGAAAATACAGTTAAGTACAAATTATAGGATACGATCTAAATTATTCTATACACAGAAAGGTAGACTGCAAGGAAATATATCTAACTATTATAATTATGGGGATTGGTATTGTCTATATTTTTCTGTATTTTCCAAAATTTCTATATTGAACAAGTATTATGATTTCTATAATCAGAAAAGACTTTCTTTAAAAGTTATCATTGCAATGTGCTACAAAAATCTGAAGGTAGAAAAGGTAATCTCCAGGTTCTACTCCTAGACCCTCAGGTGAGAATTCTCTTGTCTGTTTATAAGAATTTTTTAGTAGAATAGTGAGAAGTAGTTCTTTAACCATCTATTCTTAATGTAGGTAGATATCTTCTTTTAAAATTCATGGCATTTAGATTTCTTGATTTTCTTTATAATTATTTCCTTTATGTTCTTTTCTGCTGTTTGCTTAAATCAGAGAAGACATATTGATCAAATTTGCAAAAAGAAAAATTAGAAGATGACAGTATACTAGGAAGAAGTAGTCAGAATTAAGTAAAAGGCTATGCACCTGGGGTTTTCAGAAAATGCTTGATTGGTACTCACTGTCCCACCCCTACCCCAACAGATGCCAATTCACTTACTGCCAAATTTTTATCTGTTCTTTTTCAGGCATGGCTTTAGAATGGAATGTTTATATGCATGAACAAATTCTTCAAAAATATGTAGTGTTTAATTCATGAGACCCATTCTTACACCAGAGTCAGCTCTAAAATGCAAGTTATTTGAAAAGTTGCTAGGCTTTAAAAGGAAGCATATGACTACAGAACTGCAGTATTTTGCACAAAATCACTTGGATTATGAGAAAAATACACATTTACAAATTACTTTTATCTTTAGTGAACCTACTTATGCTAATTCACTATCAGAAAAGTAGATTGTTTATAGTCTGTATAATATCAAATGGCAGAAAAAATAATTCAAAGAGCTAAAGACATGGCTAAGTAACATGACTGCTTAAACTTAGTGACCAATAATAACCATCTAAAACAATGAATTACAATACATACATAGCACAGATTATATAATAACCAGGATCGGAAAATGCTTATCTGTTAAGAAAATACAGTTAAGTACAAATTATAGGATACGATCTAAATTATTCTATACACAGAAAGGTAGACTGCAAGGAAATATATCTAACTATTATAATTATGGGGATTGGTATTGTCTATATTTTTCTGTATTTTCCAAAATTTCTATATTGAACAAGTATTATGATTTCTATAATCAGAAAAGACTTTCTTTAAAAGTTATCATTGCAATGTGCTACAAAAATCTGAAGGTAGAAAAGGTAATCTCCAGGTTCTACTCCTAGACCCTCAGGTGAGAATTCTCTTGTCTGTTTATAAGAATTTTTTAGTAGAATAGTGAGAAGTAGTTCTTTAACCATCTATTCTTAATGTAGGTAGATATCTTCT
The DNA here is from genome assembly GCA_022376925.1 of Tragulus kanchil. Taxonomy (NCBI): domain Eukaryota; kingdom Metazoa; phylum Chordata; class Mammalia; order Artiodactyla; family Tragulidae; genus Tragulus; species Tragulus kanchil. Next base: position 150,602,192 of record JAIOJX010000029.1, read on the forward strand.
TTTAAAATTCATGGCATTTAGATTTCTTGATTTTCTTTATAATTATTTCCTTTATGTTCTTTTCTGCTGTTTGCTTAAATCAGAGAAGACATATTGATCAAATTTGCAAAAAGAAAAATTAGAAGATGACAGTATACTAGGAAGAAGTAGTCAGAATTAAGTAAAAGGCTATGCACCTGGGGTTTTCAGAAAATGCTTGATTGGTACTCACTGTCCCACCCCTACCCCAACAGATGCCAATTCACTTACTGCCAAATTTTTATCTGTTCTTTTTCAGGCATGGCTTTAGAATGGAATGTTTATATGCATGAACAAATTCTTCAAAAATATGTAGTGTTTAATTCAGATGAGACCCATTCTTACACCAGAGTCAGCTCTAAAATAGGAGAAACGGTTAAGATTTTCTTTTTTTTTAATTTGGGCCTCTTTCATTGGTTTTTTATGTATTTATTTTCATTCATCTTTATTCTTTGGCTTGTGTGGGCCTCCCATTACAGTGGCCTCTTTCATTGCAGAGCACTGGCTCTGGCTGCATGCTCTCCAGGGCGCTGGCTTGGTAACTGGACACACCGTTCCAGTTGCTCCTTGGCACGCAGTATCTTCCCAGGCCAGGGATTGAACCGGTGACCCTTGCATTGCAAGGCTGACTCTTTGCCCACTGGACCACCAGGGAAGCCCAAACTGGTTAAGAATTTCAACTCCTTTGTCTTAAGAAATGAACAATAATAGCCTTTCTTTCCAATCTAGTATCTTAAATAGAAGCTATGGGGTTGAAATATTTAGAAGGAAAGCTTGATAATTTTTAGCTGATTACCTCATAGGTTATGCATATAAAGATGCAGCTTGAAAATGCTGATCCCAATTGCCACTAAGGTATGTAAGAAAAGTGCTACTCCAATACCACTAGAAGGTACTAAGAGATACATCAGAATGAGGGGATATTTATTAACATTCTTGCTTTCTACAGTTTGTCCTATATTTTATACATGTGATGAATGTAACTTATTAATTTGTCATCATAGATCCTGTTTCTCTATTTGCTATTCTGCCCTCCTAAGTTTAAAAAAAAATTAACTACTAAATGCTTCCTTATCAAAAAATTTATCAACAATACTGTATTTTAAATTCTTTTTTTTTTAAAGATTTATTTATTTATTTATTTATGGGGGAAGCACAAAGAGTACCTAACAGAATCAATCCGAGAAGAAACACACCAAGACACATATTAATGAAGTTAACACAAATTAAACACAAAGACAGAATTCTCAAAGCAGCAAGGGAAAAGCAACTAGTGACATACAAGGGAAACCCCATCCGTTTAACAGCTGATCTCTCAACAGAAACTCTGCAGGCCAGAAGGGAATGGCAGGACACATTTAAACGGCTGAAAGAGAATAATCTGCAACCAAGAATCCTCTACCCTGCAAGGATCTCCTTCAAAATTGATGGAGAAATCAAAAGCTTTACAGATAAGCAAAAATTAAAAGAATTTAGTCACACCAAACCAGCCTTACAACAAGTGTTAAAGGGACTTATATAGAAAACAAGTATAAAAGGAGAAGATCCACGAAACAAATCCATCATAACATCTAAGAAGATGACAATAGGATCATTTGTATCAATAATTACTTTGAATGTCAATGGACTAAACGCCCAACCAAAAGACACAGAGTGGCTGAATGGATCCAAAAACATGACCCATACATATGCTGCCTCCAGGAAACTCATTTCAGACCTAGAGACACTCATAGACTGAAAGTGAGAGGCTGGAAAAAGATATTCCATGCAAATGGAAATCAAAAGAAAGCTGGAGTAGCAATCCTCATATCAGATAAAATAGATTTTAAAGTAAAGAAGATTCTAAGAGACAAGGCAGGTCACTACATCATGATTAAGGGATCCATCCAAGAAGAAGACATAACAATCATAAATATCTACGCTCCCAACGCAGGAGCACCCCAATACATAAGACAAACACTTTCAGACATAAAAGAAGACATTGACAGCAACACAATCATAGTAGGAGACTTTAACGCTCCTCTCACACCAATGGACAGATCATCCAAACAGAAAATTAATAAAGAAACACAAGCCTTAAATGCCACACTAGAAGAAATGGACCTCATTGATATCTTTAGGACTTTCCATCCAAAAGCAGAAGAATACACTTTCTTGTCAAGTGCTCACGGAACATTCTCCAGGATAGACCACATCTTGGGCCACAAATCAATGCTCAGTCAATTCAAGAAAACTGAAATTCTATCAACCATCTTCTCGGACCACAATGCAGTGAGACTAGAGATCAACTACAGGAAAAAAACCGCTAAAAACACAAACACATGGAGATTAAACAACACATACCTAAAAAACCAACTGATCATTGAGGAAATCAAAGAAGAAATAAAAAAATTCCTAGAAGAAAATGACAATGAACACACGACAGTGCAAAACCTATGGGATACTGCAAAAGCAGTTCTAAGAGGGAAGTTTATAGCAATACAATCCCACCTCAAGAAACTAGGAAAATCTCAAACAGACGACCTTACCTTACACTTAAAACAACTGGAGAAAGAAGAACAAAAACACCCCAAAGCCAGCAGAAGAAGGGAAATCATAAAGATCAGAGCAGAAATAAATGAAAAAGAAACAAAAGAAACAATAGTAAAGATAAATAAAACAAAAAGCTGGTTCTTCGAAAAAGTCAATAAAATCGACACACCACTGGCCAGACTCATCAAGAAAAAGAGAGAGAAGAACCAGATCACCAAAATCAAAAATGAAAAAGGAGAGATTACAACGGATAATGCAGAAATCCAAAGGATTATAAGAGACTATTATGAACAACTCTATGGCAACAAACTGGACAACCTGGAAGAAATGGACAGTTTCTTGGAGAGGATTAATCTCCCAAGACTCAACCAGGAAGAAATAGAAACTATGAACAAGCCAATCACAAGCTCAGAAATCGACCTTGTGATCAAAAATCTACCCAAAAATAAAAGCCCAGGGCCAGATGGTTTCACAAGTGAATTCTACCAAACATTTAAAGAAGAGCTCATGCCTGTCCTTCTAAAACTCTTCCAAAAAATTGCCCAGGAAGGAACACTTCCAAACACATTCTATGAGGCCACCATCACCCTGATACCAAAGCCAGGCAAAGACATCACCAAAAAAGAAAATTATAGGCCAATTTCACTGATGAATCTAGATGCCAAAATCCTCAACAAAATCCTAGCAAACAGAATTCAGCAACACATCAAAAAGCTCATTCATCACGATCAAGTTGGGTTCATCCCAGGCATGCAAGGATTCTTCAACATCCGCAAATCAATCAATGTGATACACCGTATCAACAAATTGAAAGACAAAAATCACATGATCATCTCAATAGATGCAGAAAAAGCCTTTGACAAAGTACAGCATCCATTTATGATAAAAACTCTTCAAAAAATGGGCATAGAAGGAACTTATCTTAACATAGTGAACGCCATATATGAGAAGCCCACAGCGAACATTATCCTCAATGGTGAAAAACTCAAAGCATTTCCTCTAAGATCAGGAACAAGACAAGGGTGTCCACTTTCACCACTCTTATTCAACATAGTCCTGGAAGTTCTAGCAATAGCAATAAGAGAAGAGAAAGAAATCAAAGGAATCCAGATTGGAAAAGAAGAAGTCAAACTCTCTCTATTTGCAGATGACATGATATTATACATAGAAAATCCCAAAGACACGGTTACAAAACTACTAGAGTTAATCAGCAAATTCAGCAAAGTCGCAGGATACAAAATCAATATACAGAAATCACTGGCATTCCTATACACAAACAATGAAAAATCAGAAAATGAAATCAAAGAGGCAATTCCCTTCACCATTGCAACCAAAAGAATCAAATATCTAGGAATAAACCTACCCAAAGAAACAAAAGAACTGTACACAGAAAATTACAAGACACTCATGAGAGACATTAAAGAAGAGTTAAACAGATGGAGAAATATTCCGTGTTCCTGGGTCGGGAGAATCAATATTGTGAAAATGACCATACTACCAAATGTCATCTATAGATTCAATGCGATCCCTATCAAACTTCCAATAACACTCTTCACAGAACTAGACCAACGAATAACACAGTTCATATGGAAACACAAAAGACCTCGAATAGCCAAAGCAATCCTCAGGAAGAAGAATGGAGCTGGGGGGATCAGCCTCCCCAACTTCAGACTCTACTACAAAGCAACAGTCATCAAAACAGTATGGTACTGGCACAAAAACAGAAATATCGACCAATGGAACAAGATTGAGAACCCAGAGATAAAGCCACGCACCTATGGGTACCTTATTTTTGACAAAGGAGGCGAAACTATAAAATGGGACAAAGACAGCCTCTTCAACAAATGGTGCTGGGAAAATTGGACAGCTACATGCAAGAAAATGAAGTTGGAACATACCCTGACACCATACACAAAGATCAACTCAAAATGGATTAAAGACTTAAATGTAAGGCCAGAAACCATCAAACTCTTAGAGGAGAATATAGGCAAAACCCTCAAGGACATCAATCAAAGCAAGATCTTCTCTGACCCATCTACTAGAATAGTGGAACTAAAAAGACAAATGAATATGTGGGACCTCATGAAACTTAAAAGCTTTTGCACAGCTAAAGAAATTACAAAAAAGCTGAACAGACAGCCCACAGAGTGGGAGAAAATCATAGCAAATGAAACAACAGACAAAGAATTAATCTCCAAAATCTACAAGCAACTGAGACAACTCAGCACTGGAAAAACGAACAACCCAATCAAAAAATGGGAAAAGGACCTAAACAGACACCTCTCCAATGATGACATACAGATGGCCCAAAAACACATGAAACGATGCTCAACTTCACTAATAATTAGAGAAATGCAAATCAAAACTACAATGAGATATCACCTCACACCCGTCAGAATGGCCATCATCCACAAATCGACAGACAATAAATGCTGGAGAGGCTGCGGAGAAAAGGGAACACTTCTGCATTGCTGGTGGGAGTGTAAATTGATACAGCCTCTATGGAAGACAGTCTGGAGATTTCTTAAAAAGCTGAAAATAGAAGCAGCATACGACCCAGCAATCCCACTCTTAGGCTTATACCCTGACGAAATCAAAACTGAAAGAAGTAACTGTACCCCAATGTTCATTGCAGCTCTCTATACAATAGCTAGAACATGGAAGGAACCTAGATGCCCATCGACGAACGAATGGATCCAAAAGCTCTGGTACATATAGCAATCCTCAGGAAGAAGAATGGAGCTGGGGATCAGCCTCCCCAACTTCAGACTCTACTACAAAGCAACAGTCATCAAAACAGTATGGTACTGGCACAAAAACAGAAATATCGACCAATGGAACAAGATTGAGAACCCAGAGATAAAGCCACGCACCTATGGGTACCTTATTTTTGACAAAGGAGGCGAAACTATAAAATGGGACAAAGACAGCCTCTTCAACAAATGGTGCTGGGAAAATTGGACAGCTACATGCAAGAAAATGAAGTTGGAACATACCCTGACACCATACACAAAGATCAACTCAAAATGGATTAAAGACTTAAATGTAAGGCCAGAAACCATCAAACTCTTAGAGGAGAATATAGGCAAAACCCTCAAGGACATCAATCAAAGCAAGATCTTCTCTGACCCATCTACTAGAATAGTGGAACTAAAAAGACAAATGAATATGTGGGACCTCATGAAACTTAAAAGCTTTTGCACAGCTAAAGAAATTACAAAAAAGCTGAACAGACAGCCCACAGAGTGGGAGAAAATCATAGCAAATGAAACAACAGACAAAGAATTAATCTCCAAAATCTACAAGCAACTGAGACAACTCAGCACTGGAAAAACGAACAACCCAATCAAAAAATGGGAAAAGGACCTAAACAGACACCTCTCCAATGATGACATACAGATGGCCCAAAAACACATGAAACGATGCTCAACTTCACTAATAATTAGAGAAATGCAAATCAAAACTACAATGAGATATCACCTCACACCCGTCAGAATGGCCATCATCCACAAATCGACAGACAATAAATGCTGGAGAGGCTGCGGAGAAAAGGGAACACTTCTGCATTGCTGGTGGGAGTGTAAATTGATACAGCCTCTATGGAAGACAGTCTGGAGATTTCTTAAAAAGCTGAAAATAGAAGCAGCATACGACCCAGCAATCCCACTCTTAGGCTTATACCCTGACGAAATCAAAACTGAAAGAAGTAACTGTACCCCAATGTTCATTGCAGCTCTCTATACAATAGCTAGAACATGGAAGGAACCTAGATGCCCATCGACGAACGAATGGATCCAAAAGCTCTGGTACATATATACAATGGAATACTACACAGCTGTAAAGAGAAATGCAGAAGAATCAACCCTGATGAGGTGGCTGGATCTAGAACGTATCATCAAAAGTGAAGTCAGTCAGAAAGAGAAGGACAAATACAGTATATTAACACATATATATGGAATCTAGTAGGATGGTGATGATGGCACATGCAGTGAAGCGACAGAAAGACAGACATGGACAGTGGACATATGGACATTGTGGGGAAGGAACAGTGGGTGAGAGGTGTAAAGGAAGTAGCATGAAGGCCTGTCCTATCATAAGTGAAGAAAATAGCTCTAGTCATTGCTCTGTGAGAAAAGGGGATCCTTCAGGGGTGCTGTGTGATGGTCGGGAGGGGAGGGAAGGGGGGGATATACATGTGATTAATCTGAGAACATGCATGTCTGTGAACAACAAAACTCTGTAAAAGTTAAAAGTAAAATAAAGGTTTAAAAAAAAAAAAAAAAAGATTTATTTATTTATTTATTTATGGGGGGTTGGGGTGGGGAGGGAGGAGAGCAGGCGGGCCACTTCTATTGGTCTTTCATTTGTCCATTTTCATCCATCTTTTTTCTTTGGCCCGTGTGGGCCTCCCATCGCAGTGGCCTCTGTTGTCGCAGAGCACCGGCTCTGGGCGCATGCGCTCCAGAGCTCCGGCTCGGTAATTGGACACATCAGTCCAGCCGCTCCGCGGCACGTGGGATCTTCCCAGGCCAGGGATTGAACCGGCGCCCCTTGCACTGCAAGGCGGTGTCGTTACCCACTGGACCACCAGGGAAGCCCTGTATTTTAAATTCTAACATTGCTAAGAGACGAAAAAGCGTGTGACTTGATAGATGTGTTATCTAATGCTTTTGTGGTAATCACAGTGCAATATACAAGTGTATCAAACCAACACTGTATACCTTAAACTTAGACAAGATTATATACCAACCACATCTCAAAAAAAAAAAAAACCAACCTGATCAACACTATTTTTAAGCCAAAAAAATTAACTGATCTACTCCTAAACCTTTCCAAATATGTCTCCCACCATTGCGCTGCATGCTTCCCCTCCTTGTCTGTTACTCTTTCACTCTTGATTACCTGTAAATTGGAAAATACCCGAATGCTGGGAAAAACAGAAGGCAGAAGGAAAAGAGGATGATAGAGGACAAGATGGTTGGATGGCATCACCGACTCAATGGACATTAAGTTTAAGTGAGCTCTGGGAGATAGTGAAGGACAGGGAAGCCTGGCATGCTGCAGTCCATGGGGTCACAAAAACTCAGTGAGTGACTGAACTAAATTGAACTATAAAGTTATATGGAAAGACAAGTCCTGAGGGTATTGTCTTTAAACTGAAAAAAAGCTGGCTTAAACAAACAAACAAAAAAAAATGGCTTAAAAAAAAAAAAAAAGCTTCTGGCTTTCACTGTATTTTGGGGGACAAAGACATTATGCTGTCCATTTTTCTAAGAGGTCACTCACAAGTTTCTGTGGGAACACGCAAGGCTGCTCCCACAGAAGGGATCAGTTCAGGTCAAAACATACCTTTTTCTGTATGGGCTGAAGGTGTTGACGCAGGCACAGGGAATATGGCAAAGCCTTGCATAGGAAGCAGTAATAACTGATCTCCAGGGCACTCGGGTGCAATGATCACGTCTTCTCTTCTGAAGCATGTTTGGTTTCTGAGAGGTCAAGAGGCGCTCCAACTGGACTCTGCCAAGCGTCCTCCATACTGCCTATCACATTTCCCCTGGATGCAGGACTGCCCTACACTTTCCTACTACACACAGGCCCTGAAACAGCTTCACCCACACCAGGCCAAGGCCTTTACTGTTGCTTTCCTGGGAGTCCATTTAAAATTTGGAAAAAGAGCCATGACCAAAAGCCAGTGGAAAACCAAATGGTCTATTTATCCCAGCAAAAAAGGCCAGTGATGGATTTAAGAATCTGGTGTCTTTAAGAATTAAATGAAAAAGAAAGCTTTTGGCAAAATATGAACATGAGTATGCTGACCTTTTGCTTTTTTCCTCATATGATTATTCAAAATAAATAAATAAACAGAGCTGGAAATATGAAAGCATGATGATTCTACATGCAACCAAGTTCAACTTGCATTAGCATACATAGTTTATTGAGGCTGTCATGATACTGGTAATATGCTTCAGGGACGAATGTTTTTACAGAGGGATCACTGCTGAGTTCTGGAAAATATCTGATGAGCAAAATAGTTTTTATAACGTTTGGACCATGATGATTACAAAGGTTTACACAAAGCAGTCATGAAAGTCGAAGAATAATTTCTGGCTGGTCTGCAAGGGCCATGAAGAACGTTTAGGAAGCGCTGGCGGAGGAAGGCATCAAATGTCAACTCATGGAAAGGTTTACAAAAATGCCCTGGCTTTCTAACTGCCCCACAAAGAGCATAAATTGTCCCACAACAATTGAAGCAGATGTTTCCACTTTGTACATATTCGCCAGAGAAATAAAGGTTTGACTTTCCAAACTATCCTTGTGCTACTAAGATACTATGCTAAATCAAGAATTTATATGCTGAAATGTATCATTTCTTTGGAAACAGTGTGCCAATAATATTGCAAGCCACCAACTCAGCTCCTCCAAGAGGAAAGTATCATCCTTCTTCCTTTCAAATATATGACTTCCTTTATAATTATTGCAAGTCAAAGTGAGTCTGACATCCGCAAAGGCTACTTCCAATCTCACCATCATAAAGGTATCATGGATGAACAATGTGGGGCTGATCTTGTTTATTTTAGACACCTACTTATTATTGTATTCCTTTCTTCAGTTTATGGATGAAACTAAGAGTGACAACCATCTACCTCTATTGTGTTCCAGTAAAAAAAAAATAAAAAAAGAAAAGAAAAGAAAAACACTGCCTGATGTTCCAGAGAAAAATGATCTGATTGTTCCTTTGGTCTACATATTTGGCTTTCTTATCAAAACCAATGGGAACATCTAGATTTTGATTTTGACTAAATTTGATTCAAAACAGTCCTCTTGTTCTAGTGTAGGTTATAGACCATAGTATAGCTCCCAAACTGCAAATTATTTAAATTTTTAAATTCAAAAACTATTTGCAATGTTATCCCCATGAATTGTTTCCAAAAGATTCCTTTACTATAGGAAGTCAGAGGACCTACAAAAGCTGCAGGAAAATAAAATTTCAATGTCACTTGTTTCCTGGAAGGAAATGTCTGTGCCTCAGACACGTGACAGCAGATGTTAGCCCTGTATCTTGGCCAAACTCAAATGAAGCTGTCTTCTAACAGCTTCATATAGCACAACTACTTTCATTTTTTTCAATCAGCTCCACAATTCAGTTGAAGCTGAGTAACTCCAATTTGTTATTCTGCACAGGGTTGCATTTAAATGAGCAAACCACGTTTATCTAGCCAAACTTAAGCTCTACAAAGCCAGTTTGCCAAAGGTCTGTCTGCTAAGTCAGTCACTGTTCAAAAGGCACAAAACGAAAGTATGTCTTTACATTGGAAAATGAAAATGCAGTACTTGAAAGAACCAGTGCATTGACAGACTGCAATTTCCAGTCTTTTTCATGAAAATATAAACAATGAGATGACCCTTGCTGACCACGACAGTGCATCACATGTTTGTATCCCTTGCAGTTCATAGTAGTCTTTCATAGACAGGTTTAATTAACGTGTGCAGACACAGAAGTGTCTTCAGAGCAGACAGTAAGTTTAGCCACAGCCACTAAAAAAGAAAATAAATGACTAGCATTTCACTGTATCATTAGAAATACAGAGTCGACCAAAAAGTTCATTCTGGTTTTCCATTCCATCTTATGATGAAATTTATTGGTCAACACGATACTTAGAATACCTACGGTTTCCATATCACTCTGCTCAGTATTTAGAGTCAAATCAAAGAGCAGCTGCTCTGCATTCACGTGGGAAGGCCCTGGCTCTGGGTGCAGCTGCACCTTGAGGGCATTCCTGAACTAGGTGAAAACACACTGCTGGGTCCATGATGCGACTCTGCCTGACTTAGTCAACCACACTTCACCTTGGGACAGGGAGCATTTCAAAAACACGTTCCAGCTTGCTGTATCAATTCAAGTATCTAAGAAGAAAGTTCATCCATACTTTTGAGAAAATGAGTCTAAGTTTTTGGTTTTTTAAAACATATAAAACTATATGTACCTAAGGTGTACAACTTGAATTTTACTATGTATACACTGTGAAATGATCATGACAATCCAATTAATCATGATGCAGTGTCCTGTTTCTTAAGAGGTAAAATTCCGAGGCAGGCTGCAGACTCCTCTATCAGCTTCTCCCACTATACACTGCCAACCTCATCCGGCAATGGTTATCATGAACTTAAGCTTCTATGATGCATCTTAGGGATACCTTCTCTGATTATAAAAATATTTTTCCACATGAAAAACAAAAATTCTACGATGGGAACCTCCAATTTGTTATTCTGCACAGGGTTGCATTTAAATGAGCAAACCACGTTTATCTAGCCAAACTTAAGCTCTACAAAGCCAGTTTGCCAAAGGTCTGTCTGCTAAGTCAGTCACTGTTCAAAAGGCACAAAACGAAAGTATGTCTTTACATTGGAAAATGAAAATGCAGTACTTGAAAGAACCAGTGCATTGACAGACTGCAATTTCCAGTCTTTTTCATGAAAATATAAACAATGAGATGACCCTTGCTGACCACGACAGTGCATCACATGTTTGTATCCCTTGCAGTTCATAGTAGTCTTTCATAGACAGGTTTAATTAACGTGTGCAGACACAGAAGTGTCTTCAGAGCAGACAGTAAGTTTAGCCACAGCCACTAAAAAAGAAAATAAATGACTAGCATTTCACTGTATCATTAGAAATACAGAGTCGACCAAAAAGTTCATTCTGGTTTTCCATTCCATCTTATGATGAAATTTATTGGTCAACACGATACTTAGAATACCTACGGTTTCCATATCACTCTGCTCAGTATTTAGAGTCAAATCAAAGAGCAGCTGCTCTGCATTCACGTGGGAAGGCCCTGGCTCTGGGTGCAGCTGCACCTTGAGGGCATTCCTGAACTAGGTGAAAACACACTGCTGGGTCCATGATGCGACTCTGCCTGACTTAGTCAACCACACTTCACCTTGGGACAGGGGAGCATTTCAAAAACACGTTCCAGCTTGCTGTATCAATTCAAGTATCTAAGAAGAAAGTTCATCCATACTTTTGAGAAAATGAGTCTAAGTTTTTGGTTTTTTAAAACATATAAAACTATATGTACCTAAGGTGTACAACTTGAATTTTACTATGTATACACTGTGAAATGATCATGACAATCCAATTAATCATGATGCAGTGTCCTGTTTCTTAAGAGGTAAAATTCCGAGGCAGGCTGCAGACTCCTCTATCAGCTTCTCCCACTATACACTGCCAACCTCATCCGGCAATGGTTATCATGAACTTAAGCTTCTATGATGCATCTTAGGGATACCTTCTCTGATTATAAAAATATTTTTCCACATCAGAATATGCGGAATACACAAAAAATTCTACGATGAAACAACATCCCAACCTCTCAGACCCCACTCCCAAAATAATCACTGCTAGTATCTGCTGCATTTTCTCCTAGTATTTTCTCAATGTATGTCTTTTTTTATATAATTGGTTTAATGCTCTATATCCTTCATTTTTTTCATCTTGTATTTAACAATATCTTGTGACCATTTTCTCCTAGAGTTTTAAAAACATTCTTCAAAAATACTGTAGTAATTGGTAGTAGCATAATGTTTCGGTGTAGATATAATTATCTATTCCCTATAGTTACATATTTAGGCTTTTCTTTTTATTTTTTCTGTACTATACACAGTGCTGTGGTAAGTGTCCATTTATACGAATCATTGCAACAGTATTGGGGGGACATTATTTCCTTAAGCTAGATTAAGGAAATAATGGGATTATGGGATTAATGAGATAAAAGTCTTAAACATTTTTAAGTTCTTAATAGATATTGCCAGTTTGTTCTTTCCAGAAAAGCTGAATTACTTCATGTTGCTTTCAGAAATGTATGAAAGCCTTGATTTCACTCTAGTAAAAATGAAGTACGACATTGGTAAGAATAAAGAATTCTCAGTTTAATTTGTATTTCTTTGACTAGTAATGTTTAAATTTCCTATTATATACATGTTTATTGGTATGTTATCTATTAATTATCTGATTATATTTATTCTGTTTTTCTATTAGTGTTTTTATTGCTGATTTATAAGCCCTCACTATACATTAAGGATATTAACTTTCAAACTGTTGGTTATAAATTATAATAAATCTCTGCAATTTCACACAAACGGTTGAAATAACATGCTTATTATACAGAATTTTGAAAATACATAAAAATACACTGAAGATCAGAAAGCTTATCCAAGATCCTATTAACTGAGGATGGTTAAATACTTTGATGAACTTCCTCTTTTGCTGTGTTTATAAACATTGAAAAAATAAAATTAGAATCACTGTGTTCTGTACGTCTGAAGCTATAAGCATCTTCCCATGACATTAAATACTGTTATGACATTAATAGCTATGTAGTATTCTACCGCATGTGTACCATAACTTAGTTAAACATATTCCTCCTTTAAAAATATTCAGAGTATTTCCAAACATTTGCTCTTCTGACTAACTCTGCCATGAGAAATCTTACACATATGACACCATTTTGACACTACATGTAAAACATTCACCTCCACGTCTCCTCCACAGGCTCTGTAACAGCAGTGTGGCACCTACCTGTCACTTGAGTCGGTGCAATGACTTGGCTGGCGCTTGATGTTGAAGCTTCTGGAGCTACTTCTACGGGCACCGGGGGGGATGTTTTTTCAATCACTACTGTATGAGGAAGGGGAGAATAAAATGAAAATTAAAGACTGTTATATGCATCTCATTTCAAAATGTACGCAAAATTTAGTCTAACAACATACCACTGTAATTCCTGGATATTAAGAACAGCTATCGGTCCCTACAGCTCATGGTATTAGTCAGTAGCCCTGGTATCAACATTTAGCAAGAATATATGAGGGTAATTCAGAAGTCAAGAAAAATGGTCCTTCATCAAATGATGAGGTGTGATAATGTTCAAATAATACATACTACTCTGGACCACAGAAAATAGTGAAAAAATGTTATCCTTATAATACTTTTAAACAGTAGTTTCCCTTTAGTCATGGGGGATATATTCGAAGACCCCTAGCTTTGTCTGAAACCGCAGATAGTACCAAACCCTATATATTCTATGTTTTTCCTATACTAATGGGCAGGAAGCATATAGAGCAAGGATTTGGAACAAAAGAATGATTCACATCCTGCGCAGGATGAGGCAGGATGGCATGAGATTTTATCATGCTACTCAGAACAATGCACAATTTAAAATGCATGAATTGTTTACTTCTGGAATTTTCCATTTAATATTTTGGGGCTGTAGCTGACCACAGAAAGTAAAACCATGGATAAAGAAGGATCGACTGTACCATACTTACACTAATGTTATATGAGGATATTAATATACATAAGTATATTTCACATTTAACTTCACCTAGGAATTCTCGTGACTAAAACTAAAACCAGAGATACACAAAATCCCTCATCTTACTCTTTTATTCAGAGTACTCTTATAAACAGCACAAATTCACATAGGCTACCTGGAAACTGTGGCTGCAGATGAATGGTTGAAATGCCTGGAGAGAGCTGGGGTTGACCAGGCTCAAGTTTGGTTTTCTCTTGATCCAATGAAGGTACTTCCTGGATGGTTGCATTAAAAGAAAAAAAAAGAGAGAGAACTGAAAGTAGGAAATTTTAGTTTCTACGTTATTACTATTTTTATTTAATTCTACTCTTAGAAAGGCAATAATATATCACAGCTTGTGCAACCATGTAAAATTTTTTAAAAAATGAATTCCTGATGTGCTACTATACTGAGCCCTTGAGTTTTCCCAGAAGTGCTGATCCATGCTCACACCCTCACCCATTTCCCAGGCGTCTAAAGCAAAAGGTCTCTTAGACATTTTAAACAACTGTGTTGGCTCAGAGGCCTAAATTTTGTCTGAAACAAGGCAAAACTAATCCCAGAGGAGAACTAAAAGTAAGCCATCACCTCATTCACATGTGGCTTCTGCCCAAATAAAACGACCAGCCAGATTCTGCAGATTAAATAATGGATACAGGTGTGTCATAACAAAGAACACATGAAACACTAAAATATGGTACGCCCGCCAGTCATTATGGTAACTTTCCATCTACACCTCTCACAATATGAGTAGTTAAACAGCAACAGAAAAACAGGGCCTTGGAGGAGACCACACACATCCTGTTGCCCATGCTTCTTATCTGGACCACAAGCAAAGAAACAGACTGGCACCCAGGGCTTCGTTTCCAGTTACAGCTTCTTGGGACTCCTTCCAACTGAACCACCAGGCTAGGGGTTGTGACCTCGCTCACACCAGTGTGCAGTCAGAGAGTTCACGTCACCACTCCTGTAACAGCATTCATCGGATTATCCTACACACTCCCTCCTTTACGTTACCATTTAACATTTATCAATGTGGCCTTCCAGAAAACCTACTCCCCCGAACTCTCCCTTTTACTGAGTTAGCCAAAAGTTCATTCATAAGTATATTTCACATTTAACTTCACCTAGGAATTCTCGTGCCTAAAACTAAAACCAGAGATACACAAAATCCCTCATCTTACTCTTTTATTCAGAGTACTCTTATAAACAGCACAAATTCACATAGGCTACCTGGAAACTGTGGCTGCAGATGAATGGTTGAAATGCCTGGAGAGAGCTGGGGTTGACCAGGCTCAAGTTTGGTTTTCTCTTGATCCAATGAAGGTACTTCCTGGATGGTTGCATTAAAAGAAAAAAAAAGAGAACTGAAAGTAGGAAATTTTAGTTTCTACGTTATTACTATTTTTATTTAATTCTACTCTTAGAAAGGCAATAATATATCACAGCTTGTGCAACCATGTAAAATTTTTTAAAAAATGAATTCCTGATGTGCTACTATACTGAGCCCTTGAGTTTTCCCAGAAGTGCTGATCCATGCTCACACCCTCACCCATTTCCCAGGCGTCTAAAGCAAAAGGTCTCTTAGACATTTTAAACAACTGTGTTGGCTCAGAGGCCTAAATTTTGTCTGAAACAAGGCAAAACTAATCCCAGAGGAGAACTAAAAGTAAGCCATCACCTCATTCACATGTGGCTTCTGCCCAAATAAAACGACCAGCCAGATTCTGCAGATTAAATAATGGATACAGGTGTGTCATAACAAAGAACACATGAAACACTAAAATATGGTACGCCCGCCAGTCATTATGGTAACTTTCCATCTACACCTCTCACAATATGAGTAGTTAAACAGCAACAGAAAAACAGGGCCTTGGAGGAGACCACACACATCCTGTTGCCCATGCTTCTTATCTGGACCACAAGCAAAGAAACAGACTGGCACCCAGGGCTTCGTTTCCAGTTACAGCTTCTTGGGACTCCTTCCAACTGAACCACCAGGCTAGGGGTTGTGACCTCGCTCACACCAGTGTGCAGTCAGAGAGTTCACGTCACCACTCCTGTAACAGCATTCATCGGATTATCCTACACACTCCCTCCTTTACGTTACCATTTAACATTTATCAATGTGGCCTTCCAGAAAACCTACTCCCCCGAACTCTCCCTTTTACTGAGTTAGCCAAAAAGTTCATTCAAAGTTTTCCATAAGACGTTAAAAATCTTGTCTCCTAGCTTTCTTTACTTATCACTTTTTCTGTTTTTGATAAAATAGATAGCCTGCCCGAGTACTTCAAAGATCCAATTTCACAGGCATGAGTGCTTACAGGGTAACTCCACTTAGATATTCTACAAATTTCTCAAATCAATCCTTTCCCCAAAGCATCCAAGCTCTCATTCCAACTTCTTCATCTCTGTTAATGCCACAGTCATTGATCCATCCAGGTTTAAAGTCACTTTTTAGTCCTCCCACTTTCACCCCTCATTCCAAGCCCAGCCCATTCCTACCGTCCCTTGTATCTGTTACATCTTTTCCCACATCCAAAGCCCCACTATCTTCATCGACATTCACTCTCATTCCCAGTTCACTGCAGTCATCTAATCAGTCTCTCAAGCTTCCTCTTTCTCCCTATCACAGTTAATACTACTATGATGCATCTTCTAGAAACAATGAACACTTATTACTTTGCCCCACCTTTCTCCCTCTTCATAAGAACACGGACTACCTTTCTGTTACCTATTGAAAGATGGCCCCAGTCAGTTTCAACTGTGCCCCATCCCCTGCAGTCAGTGGTCAATGCTAGCAGGATGCCATAACCAGGTGTCAATTGACTCCTGCCGTTTACAGACAGAATTCCACACCCACCTCCCTGCACTGAGCAGCATGGGGCAGTCGACTTCCTACTTCCTGATCCATGCCACTTTTCCACTTACAAGTAGGGTCCAGCTGAGGAGGAGGGTATTTCCCCACTGAATACAACTGCAGTTTGGTATTCCAAGCCTTCCAAAGCACCCCCCCCCCAAGGTTCTCTGAGTCTCTCTTGCTCCCCTAAATGACCTCTCGTTGTCCCAATCGCACCTAGGAGCACATAATTTCCCGTCAATGGATCACCCTATTTTCTCTTTATCAGTCTTTAAGAGCATGAGACCTCTGCAGAAAGTCAAGACCACAAAGTCTGTGGCTGCATTTTCCCCACTGCCTCCTCTCCAAAAGTACACAAGGAAACCTTCAGGCCCTCTTCCAGAGTCTTTATGAAAGTTTCATAAACATAAACAGAACAGAAGAAAATCAGGTAAGATGAGGTTGTCAGGGAGTTGGCCGGCCTACTCATGTGCTAAAAATATTCCTCCCACTTCTCAACCAGAATTAAATTCAAAATCAATAAAACTGCAAACTACAATACGTCACTGATCTTTAGAGATACTATCCAAGAGCTGAAAATATCCATGCAAAATATGCAAATCTGTTGTCCTTCTTTTGGGGTCAGTATAAAAACATTTTTCCTTACTGGATGCTATCACTCTGAAATCATTCCTTTTTTTCTGGATTCTTTTAGCACTTTTAACATTTATGTTATTCTAGCCCCATATTTATAGGCTAAAGATGTTTAAAACTATTTATAATAATTTGCATAGATCTATACCCTAGCTAAATCCTAATACCTCATTCTTACAAACTGAAGGAACACTACACAGATGTATAAACATTCAAATTACCTAAGTTTCATGTTACGAATAAATAAATATTCAGACAAGGAACAATATTACATAAATAGGACAATACTGTGTGCCCAGTCGTGTCTGACTCTTTGCGACCCCATGGACTGTAACCCACCAGACTCCTCTGTCCATAGGATTTTCTAGGCAATACTGGAGTGGGTTACTATTTCTCACAGAACTTCAGCAAATGCCAATATTTTCTACTAATAAATCTCACAATTCATTGTCCCATTTTGTTTCCCCTCAAAATAATAGATTAAAATTTCTCTAAAATTTTAAAGAAGTGATATCCCAGTATTTGATTATAAATTTTACCGGCAAGCTCTGCTCCTACTCCAATTTAACTCAAACATGCATATCAAATTTTAGTTGAATTAAGTAGTATAGTGCTCAGTATATATGAACTCTGAGAACACACAATTACATAAAAATATCAGAACCATTCTTTCCATAGCTTCTCAGATCATAAACTGACTCCCTGAATTTCACTTAAGCCCCTGATTCCCATCAGGTCCATCATTTTCTTCTCCCCAGGTTTAAGCTCCATGAGAACAAGGGTTTCATCTGATTTCTTCTTTACTATTCACCTAATACTCAACATAGTGCCAGTCATAGAGCAGGTGCTCAATAAGTGTTACTGAATGAATGAATGCTATTCAATATATTTCCTTAAATCAAATAATGTATAATTGACATGTAAAGTCTTAAAACACAAACACACACACACACACACACACACACACACACACACAGACACACAATCAGGAAGAAAATCATTTTGAAGGCAACAAAAGATGACTTGCAGACAATGAATAAATTACCTTCACAGGAGGTACAGTTGCCACTAAAATTAAAAAAGAAAGAAGGACATTAGTACAATTCAAGACAGTCTACTACATAATACTTAAATTTTTAAAAAGCAACAAAAGTTCAGTCTTTAGAAGGATTAAGAATCGAACTAAATCAAATGCAGAATTATAGTCAACTACCATTTTGGAGCATTTCACACATGACTGACGGGGAAACTATCTGGGTATGTCATTCCTCAATTGCAGGAGATCAGGTAGCAGATGGGATGAAATTCCTTCCAACTCACTCACTCACTCACTCACTACAAAAATTAAAGGAGGCCACACTTCCTGATATATTTGTCTCATGCTTACTCTCAATTTTATAGCACTTTCCAGGCCTTAGAAAACAAACATTTTCATTATACTTATCCTTAACATAATAAAGACTGACATGCTTTCTGATATCAATGCCAAAAAAAGGGAAAAAAAGAATGCCCCTCTTTCAATAAGAGACCTAAGAAAGGGTGCGGCATTCTTGGCAGACACTGATCTTAAATGAAGCCCTGTGAGTGTTTTCAGGAAGACATGCTAACAAGACTACGAAAGAAACACACACACACACAAGCCAGCAAGATTCAATGAGCGATTAGCATCAACAGGTAAAACTAATCACAGATTACACAATCACCAACACTATTACAGGATGGTGGCAGTAGTAATTATGTCTTTCTATTTTGAAACACTTCAAAACCAGTTGAGGAATTAGTCCTCAAGCCTTAGATCAATAATCACTGAGATTTCTCTCATGATTCAACATCTCCATAAACATTAGTATAAAGATATGGTAGAAGCATTAACTCCTAAACCCAATCAGGCCACCAGATTGCTACCCACGGCTGCAATATTCTTGTGGTTAGAAAAAGTCAATAAACCTTCTATTCTGTCTAACCCATCACCAAGAAACTCATGAGGCAGAGTCTGGACCACAGCCCATTTCCTCCTGCTTGTGAAGAGGAGGAGGAGTTTCAAACATGTGGCCACCTGTACACAAGCAAATCGGCCAACACTGTCAGTTTTAGGTGAGGTCCTCCCTCATCTGTCTAACCAAGGAGAAGTCCAGCAAGTGAAAGAGGGGACTTAACTAGGCTAGAACACACGAAGGTTCAGAGCCCTGAAAAGACACCTCTCTTCCTTGCCAACCTCCCAGTGCCTCACTAACCTCGGTACCTCACAAAACCCATAAATGCACACCTTGAATTACACAAGAATAAAAAAAGCTAACAAGAGCACTGTGAAAACCAATACCTATTCCACACAAGTGAATATTTTTGTTCATTGTATCTGAGGTGAGCACTTTTATGGTGACAAAGATATTCAAAGTGCTGGACAGGTTGGTATCTATGAAGAGACAAAGATACATAATCCCTCTTTCTGAATCAGAACCAATGGTTTCTAGTCTCCCTCTGAAGAAGAAGGTCTTAACCACTTTCTGGGAAAAACTGTGTTCCTTGGTTCTAACTGTGCTCCTTGGTTCTATCACATGCCCTTCGTATGACATTTGCAACTCAGTTGCTCTTAAGTCACAGGTTTCTCAAAATGCAACTCTGAAGACTTCACTAGGGAAACTCTCTCTGAAATTCCTTTCATGAACCCCGTCTTCCTTCATTTTGCTGCCCATTATTCCTGACTGCCTGTAAGGCTATTTTATGGAAGCTCAGTTGATGCTTTAAGACTTTGGAGTCCACTTTTAAAATAAATACATATTTCTTAAATGGACCTCTAGATACAGAAATTTAAGACTATTGGAGTCCACTGGTTATAAATGACACGAGATTTCTTTTTCATTGTTGAGGAATTAGTCCTCAAGCCTTAGATCAATAATCACTGAGATTTCTCTCATGATTCAACATCTCCATAAACATTAGTATAAAGATATGGTAGAAGCATTAACTCCTAAACCCAATCAGGCCACCAGATTGCTACCCACGGCTGCAATATTCTTGTGGTTAGAAAAAGTCAATAAACCTTCTATTCTGTCTAACCCATCACCAAGAAACTCATGAGGCAGAGTCTGGACCACAGCCCATTTCCTCCTGCTTGTGAAGAGGAGGAGGAGTTTCAAACATGTGGCCACCTGTACACAAGCAAATCGGCCAACACTGTCAGTTTTAGGTGAGGTCCTCCCTCATCTGTCTAACCAAGGAGAAGTCCAGCAAGTGAAAGAGGGGACTTAACTAGGCTAGAACACACGAAGGTTCAGAGCCCTGAAAAGACACCTCTCTTCCTTGCCAACCTCCCAGTGCCTCACTAACCTCGGTACCTCACAAAACCCATAAATGCACACCTTGAATTACACAAGAATAAAAAAAGCTAACAAGAGCACTGTGAAAACCAATACCTATTCCACACAAGTGAATATTTTTGTTCATTGTATCTGAGGTGAGCACTTTTATGGTGACAAAGATATTCAAAGTGCTGGACAGGTTGGTATCTATGAAGAGACAAAGATACATAATCCCTCTTTCTGAATCAGAACCAATGGTTTCTAGTCTCCCTCTGAAGAAGAAGGTCTTAACCACTTTCTGGGAAAAACTGTGTTCCTTGGTTCTAACTGTGCTCCTTGGTTCTATCACATGCCCTTCGTATGACATTTGCAACTCAGTTGCTCTTAAGTCACAGGTTTCTCAAAATGCAACTCTGAAGACTTCACTAGGGAAACTCTCTCTGAAATTCCTTTCATGAACCCCGTCTTCCTTCATTTTGCTGCCCATTATTCCTGACTGCCTGTAAGGCTATTTTATGGAAGCTCAGTTGATGCTTTAAGACTTTGGAGTCCACTTTTTAAAATAAATACATATTTCTTAAATGGACCTCTAGATACAGAAATGAATTCAGGCTATTCCCTGAAAAATCAGAATCACTATCCAGGAGTAAACACCAAGAAAAAGTAACTCCCAAACATGAGACAATGTCCAGAGGTTACTGTGGAATACCGTCACACACTGCTCTGGGACAGTGGTTCTCAATCAGGGGTACTTCTGCCTCCAGGGGACATTTAGTGATATTTGAACATCTTTTTGGTTGTGACAACCAACACAGGGAGGGTGTTACTGGCATCTGGAGGTTAGAGGCCAGTGATGTTGTTAAACACCCTGTAACGGTCAGAGCAGCCCCTCATGTCAAAGAGTTATCCACCCCACATTGTCAATAGAGCCGAGGCTGAAAACCCCTATTGGAGAAGTTACATACAGGGAATCTGAAACAAAGACGGACAGACAGATGGCTAGATCCATGATCCATTTCCATTCTCACCTTCTCGCTCCACTGCTCCTGGCCCCTGTTCCCGGGAGAAGGTGAGGGCCTCCACTGGCTCTTCCTTGGCTGGGAGAGGTGGAGGATGAGTACTTTTAGCAACAGGTTGAGGGTTCTTTGGCTTGACAAATACAGGTCCTTTACCTACATGGTGATGGATTGGCCTGCGTCTATGAACGCCAGAAACCGTATAACCCATTCCACCAGGACAGATTTCCTTAAAAGCAGCTAGATTTGGGATGGGAAAATATTCCTTTTAAAAATCTAAAAGTGCAAACTTATACAGAGGAAAATAGCATGATGAATATCGCTTAATAAATCATCACTAATATAGTTACATTTAAAAACTTAAGAACAGATGCAAAATGACAGAATTTCTCTCAAACTTGCATATTCACAGGAAAAAAAAACCCAGCCCTTTCTTTTAGTAAACATTTCTCCATCTGTTAATTCCTTACCTTAACCAATCAGAATTTTATATATATTGAACATATATACAGCGCATATTTTATACATCATATTATATATATCAGCAACAAATTAAGAGATAATGTACATATACTTTAATATTATCTATGACACTATGTGTTACACACATAAAATATATGTAGTACACTAGACTTTTAGGTACAGAACATACTATACATATTATATATATATATCTCAGGGGAGGGTGTAATATCAGCAAAAATCAGACTTTTCACTCTTGCGTTGGTCTAATTTCATTAGCTATTAATCAGGAACTCAATAACATCTAAATTAAATGCCTAGTAAGAAGGTTAAAACAAAGAAAAAGAAATCATTATTGAGGGAAATGAGGTGCTGAAATTATCCTAATTTGTTTCCAGTTGAAGAAACCAAAGATACAGAAACCAGGGTGGAAATTATCAGCTGATATGAAGAGGCTGGTTAAGAAGGACTGAAAAGGGCAAGTGATTTTGAAGAGCATTCTCAGGATGGCGGAACAGAAGCCAGTGAATAACACATGCTAAAGAGACGACAGGTAGAAATAAAGGGAAAAGGACACATCAACTTAGTATGTAGTTGGTTTTTTTTTAATTTTGGCTTCTTTTATTGGCTTTTTATTTATTTATTTTTCATCCATCTTTGTTCTTTGACCTGTGTGGGCCTCCCATTGCAGTGGTCTCTCTGTTGCAGAGCACTGGCTCTGGGTGCATAAGCTCCAGAGCGCTGGCTTGTAACTGGACACACTGGTCCAGCCGCTCCGTGGCATGCAGGATCCTCCTGGGCCAGGGATCGAACCAGCGCTCCTTGCACTGCAAGGTGGATTCTTTACCCACTGGACCACCAGGGAAGCCCTGTAGTTATTTTTAAGGGGAGGGATGACAAGTGACCAAAAGCGAGACTAAAACCAACCGGTCAAATATCATGAGGACAAGGAGATAGTCTGTGTCCTGGAACTGCTATTCCCGCCAAGAAAGTGGTTTTGTATACTGAAAAAATAAAATCAACTAGGCACATGTGGTTTCCTTACCTCCATTGCATAATCACCAGGAATAAGTCAAGAAGAAAGACAAGGGAGGCAAGGCTGTGTGTGGCCCGAGAAGGAAAAGTCCACCTAATCCCATTGGTGTTGGTATTGGAGGCAAATTACCAACTGCAGACACCAAGGGGCTTATGGTCAACTTTTTATTTCTACACTTATAACTGAAAGTAAAATAAGTCATTTTCACTTCCACTGAACAAGAGATCCCCTATTGAATGTTCTGGACCTAAAATTTGTTCTCAGTAAAAATAATATTCTAAAATACTCCTTAAAGCATGCTAAAATACTGTTTTCCTAAGGATCACACATTAAATGGTAGAACCTCACTTTTATGCTTAAATGTGAAATACAACTTTCATGTGAAAGAACAGAAGCTTCTAGAAAAAGTTTCTCCATCAAAACTTGAGGTATATGAAAGACCCAAACAGTACTTTTATAAAAATCACCCTATAATCACAAATTGGTTAAGTGCCCAAATTTTATCTTTAATATGATTTTCAAACTTAGTGACTGTACTTTATAGAAAAGTCTTCCTGCATTACATTCACTTTCTTGATTTATGCTTCATGTAATGGTTTACAGAAGTTACTAAAATTGAACTTAACGAGAAATGGTTTTATGAATTATCAAGATCATTAATTTCATTGATTATTACTTTTTAATTCTGAGCAGACCAGATTCCTCAGCAGGCTACGAGGGCCTTCTGGAGATGCCTTCAAATCATTCAGTATACCAAAACACCATAACATTATAATATCTCTGCTTTACCAGTTCTTTCTGATCCTAGTCAATGACCAGGTGGCTCATAATTAGTTAAGTTTATATTTAAACCTTGTCTGCAACAGTGCAAGTTATAGGTTTAAGACATTAAATGTCTCTACGAGAGCGCACTTCCCTAGGTGGGAACCACCTTATCAAATAAGAAATCAAGTGGATTTTTTATGCTCACCCGATATCAGTGAAATGGGTATAGCATTCTTTTTTTGATAATATCATGCCCAGTGTTTGCAGGTACATTTCTTTCTCTTCCATTTAACTCTACTTCACCCTGCTTGAGAAGGTGGTTTTCCCTGGGATACACAAGGTACTTAGATAAATTTATGCTTTCAGCGCATTAGGTGATTATGTACTCAACTGAAGGATAAAGAATCATTTCTTATATTCAGTTTCCACCCAAAAGGTCATAGGAGCTTTGGCAGGATCTGCCCCTAAGTTATTAATTTTCATAGCATAAATTCAATTTTTTTCCACTGAACAAGAGATCCCCTATTGAATGTTCTGGACCTAAAATTTGTTCTCAGTAAAAATAATATTCTAAAATACTCCTTAAAGCATGCTAAAATACTGTTTTCCTAAGGATCACACATTAAATGGTAGAACCTCACTTTTATGCTTAAATGTGAAATACAACTTTCATGTGAAAGAACAGAAGCTTCTAGAAAAAGTTTCTCCATCAAAACTTGAGGTATATGAAAGACCCAAACAGTACTTTTATAAAAATCACCCTATAATCACAAATTGGTTAAGTGCCCAAATTTTATCTTTAATATGATTTTCAAACTTAGTGACTGTACTTTATAGAAAAGTCTTCCTGCATTACATTCACTTTCTTGATTTATGCTTCATGTAATGGTTTACAGAAGTTACTAAAATTGAACTTAACGAGAAATGGTTTTATGAATTATCAAGATCATTAATTTCATTGATTATTACTTTTTAATTCTGAGCAGACCAGATTCCTCAGCAGGCTACGAGGGCCTTCTGGAGATGCCTTCAAATCATTCAGTATACCAAAACACCATAACATTATAATATCTCTGCTTTACCAGTTCTTTCTGATCCTAGTCAATGACCAGGTGGCTCATAATTAGTTAAGTTTATATTTAAACCTTGTCTGCAACAGTGCAAGTTATAGGTTTAAGACATTAAATGTCTCTCGAGGCGCACTTCCTAGGTGGGAACCACCTTATCAAATAAGAAATCAAGTGGATTTTTTATGCTCACCCGATATCAGTGAAATGGGTATAGCATTCTTTTTTTGATAATATCATGCCCAGTGTTTGCAGGTACATTTCTTTCTCTTCCATTTAACTCTACTTCACCCTGCTTGAGAAGGTGGTTTTCCCTGGGATACACAAGGTACTTAGATAAATTTATGCTTTCAGCGCATTAGGTGATTATGTACTCAACTGAAGGATAAAGAATCATTTCTTATATTCAGTTTCCACCCAAAAGGTCATAGGAGCTTTGGCAGGATCTGCCCCTAAGTTATTAATTTTCATAGCATAAATTCAATCATGAATATCACTTTCTCCATTTTCCACTGGAGAAATCAAGCACAACATTCTTTAATAGGACCTAACAAGCACCCATTCAATACATGAGTGAGAGTTAACCTGCACCAGATCTAGTCACTGTGAGTGACCGGCAGTGAGCAGTCAATCATCAGGAAAATGCAGGCCCAATAGGGCCTTCTGGTGTCTCTTTTAAACAGCAGGGATAAAATGCAATGGCTTTTCTTAACATCCAAAAGGAAGTCTAATGTTACACGCAAATGGGAAAAGCTCACTGCATGTAATTTTTTCCACTGATTCAACCTCGAATATTCATGGTTTGTACAAAAGGGATAAAAAAACATTGTATTACTAATAACTGATTTAAAGTCAGAAACCGCAGATAACGCAGGCTCCCCAAATCATCCTGTGTGGCCGGGAATGACCGTGCACACATGGTGGGGCAGGTCTTACCTGTGCCTGGGAGGGGACATTTCTCACAGTGCGGGCCCCAGGCCTTGCCCACACTACAACAGCAGAGCTGCTTGGTGAGGTGAACAGAGAGAGGGTGCATACACTGTCTTCCGGAACTGACAAGTCGGTAACAGGGCCCTTTCTCTTCTGACATCACAGGGGCATCCGCTGAAGCAAAGAGATAAGGCCTGATGTCACTCAAGACACAACAAAAACCAGTTTAACATTTCACATCATAGCAAAATGAACCTTAAGGCTTAAATTCTTTTACGAGGCGCAGCTTCTCCTAGGTTGGGAACCACCTTATCAAATAAGAAATCAAGTGGATTTTTATGCTCACCCGATATCAGTGAAATGGGTATAGCATTCTTTTTGATAATATCATGCCCAGTGTTTGCAGGTACATTTCTTTCTCTTCCATTTAACTCTACTTCACCCTGCTTGAGAAGGTGGTTTTCCCTGGGATACACAAGGTACTTAGATAAATTTATGCTTTCAGCGCATTAGGTGATTATGTACTCAACTGAAGGATAAAGAATCATTTCTTATATTCAGTTTCCACCCAAAAGGTCATAGGAGCTTTGGCAGGATCTGCCCCTAAGTTATTAATTTTCATAGCATAAATTCAATCATGAATATCACTTTCTCCATTTTCCACTGGAGAAATCAAGCACAACATTCTTTAATAGGACCTAACAAGCACCCATTCAATACATGAGTGAGAGTTAACCTGCACCAGATCTAGTCACTGTGAGTGACCGGCAGTGAGCAGTCAATCATCAGGAAAATGCAGGCCCAATAGGGCCTTCTGGTGTCTCTTTTAAACAGCAGGGATAAAATGCAATGGCTTTTCTTAACATCCAAAAGGAAGTCTAATGTTACACGCAAATGGGAAAAGCTCACTGCATGTAATTTTTTCCACTGATTCAACCTCGAATATTCATGGTTTGTACAAAAGGGATAAAAACACATTGTATTACTAATAACTGATTTAAAGTCAGAAACCGCAGATAACGCAGGCTCCCCAAATCATCCTGTGTGGCCGGGAATGACCGTGCACACATGGTGGGGCAGGTCTTACCTGTGCCTGGGAGGGGACATTTCTCACAGTGCGGGCCCCAGGCCTTGCCCACACTACAACAGCAGAGCTGCTTGGTGAGGTGAACAGAGAGAGGGTGCATACACTGTCTTCCGGAACTGACAAGTCGGTAACAGGGCCCTTTCTCTTCTGACATCACAGGGGCATCCGCTGAAGCAAAGAGATAAGGCCTGATGTCACTCAAGACACAACAAAAACCAGTTTAACATTTCACATCATAGCAAAATGAACCTTAAGGCTTGGATTAGAAGCCATACTTCAAAATAAATCCATCTAGAGGTAGGGCACTACCATTCTTGCTTTAGGGTCAGCTGACCAAGCGGGTCTTAGAGTCAGGACATTCCTACCTCTGCCTGGTCCCTTCTTCCATTTCAGCTAGTGTTAAAAATTGGTTATGTTACCCTTTAATTAAAAGTTAAAATAAAAAAATCAGGAGTACGTGAATGAAAACAAATCATTTCAACCAAAATAAACCTCCTAAATAAACCTAATTATTAAGCCTAATTATCAAAATCACAACATTATTTGCTGTCTTGTATTTAGCCATCATAGAGCAGAATCTGGTAAAGTATCATGGATAATCAGGAACTGAACATAGCTGATACAAATTAGCTGTCACTCTTCTCACTTGGGACAGTGAGAGCCTGGAGGGCCTCATCTGGTCTCATTCTAGGCTAGCGACCAGATAATGGGAGGCAGGAACAGCTTCTGACTGGCACTGCTACACAAGGCCCCCAATTCGGCCAGACAGCACACCAGAGAAGGAATAGATGACATCCTCACCCCTCAGAAAATATCGTAAAAGCACATCAGTCCACGTTCATCCAATATCTAAGTCCTAGAGACTTCATATGTCTAACAGCTGCTGGGCACACAAGGCAAACATCAGTATGAGAAAGACACATCCCTGCCTTCACGAAGATCACTTCCTAAAGTAAATGTGCATGGGGAATGTTTTTAAAGAGCCAGTTTCAGGGCTTCCCTGGTGGTCCAGTGGGTAAGGACACTGCCTTGCAGTGCAAGGGACGCCAGTTTGATCCCTGGCCTGGGAGGATCCCATGTGCCGCGGAGCAGCTGGACCGATGTGTCCAATTACTGAGCCGGAGTTCTGGAGCGCATGCGCCCAGAGCCAGCGGTCTGTGACAACAGAGGCCACCGCGATGGGAGGCCCACAAGGGCCAAAGAAAAAAGATGGATGAAAATGGACAAATGAAAGACCAATAGAAGTGGCCCGCCTGTTCCCCTCCCTCTCCACCCCACCCCCTGCCAAAATAAATAAATAAATAAATCTTTAAAAAAAAAAAAAAAGAAGAGCCAGTTTCAGGCCAAGTCAACACTGTTGAATAGACCAAACTTGATGGTCACCTCTCAGTTCTTTCTTCTACATCAACATGAGCTCTTCTCTAGAGCATCACTGTCCAAATGACATTTTCCTAATATGCCTTTCCCTTACCCACCTCCTCTAAGCACCTGGAGCTTCCAAATCACCTTTCCTCTCCTCTGAGAGCTAAATCTTCATTCTCGCAAAAGTACTGACATTGCCGCTATGAGAAACAACCTGATTCAATGAAGGTACTATAGCACAGTGAACAAGCAAGGGTAATTTTTAGAGCCAGACAGACCTGGATCCACATAATGGATCTACCACTTGCCAGCAATATAACCAGGGAAGCCTCTTTGACTGGTTGCAATGGGTTATGTGTGTCAACTTGACTGGGCCATGGTACCCAGATATTTGGTCAAAGACAGGTCTCAATGTTGATGTGAAGGTATTTTGCACATGGGATTAACATCTAAGTCTGTAGATCTTGAGTCAAGCAGATGACTCTCTAGAATGGGGTGGACCTTATCCAAGCAGTTGAAGGCCGTAGGAGGAAAAAAAGACTAATCTCCTCAGAGGAGGCATTTTGCCAGCAGATGGCCTTCAGACTCTGGCTACGACATTAACCCTTGCCTGGGCCTCTAGCCTGCCAGCCTACACTGCAGATTTGGGGCTTGCCAACCTCCACAGTCATGTGAGACAATTCCTTCAAAATTTCTTCCCATCCACCCATACTACTGACTCCAATTCTCTGGAGAGATCACTAACGCACTGGATGAGCCTCAGTAACTCCTTCACTTGTAAGTGACAAGCTCAATGTATAAACTAGAAATACCACATGCTAAACATTTGGTTCAGAATAGACACAAAATTCATGTCAGCCTCCCTTATTAAGAAAAACAGGTATCTCCATCCTCTGAATGGCATTTGAACACATATTGATCACTGCTTAGCGGTAGAATTTTAACGAAGTGAAAATATTCAGAAAAAGGGTATGAGCGAATTGGAAGACGGGAGCAGGCAAATGAGGGGAGCAGAGGAGACCTTCCTAAAGCTTCAAATTGTAGTTTCTCCAGTAAGGCCAGGTTGGCCCCAAACTACTCAAAATGTGGTAAAAGAAGTTTCAGTCTTTTCCTCTCCCTTCTCCTACTCACTTTCTGGAGTCTATGCAAGGCATCTGTGAAAGATCAAAGGTCACAGAAGTAAAAGAAAATGTATGGAAGTAGTTATAGACCCTAAGAGGATGGCAAATTTCTGGAGTGATTGACCATCATTTATATAGCATATGTGTCTGTCTGCCTGTAAAAGTACTGACATTGCCGCTATGAGAAACAACCTGATTCAATGAAGGTACTATAGCACAGTGAACAAGCAAGGGTAATTTTTAGAGCCAGACAGACCTGGATCCACATAATGGATCTACCACTTGCCAGCAATATAACCAGGGAAGCCTCTTTGACTGGTTGCAATGGGTTATGTGTGTCAACTTGACTGGGCCATGGTACCCAGATATTTGGTCAAAGACAGGTCTCAATGTTGATGTGAAGGTATTTTGCACATGGGATTAACATCTAAGTCTGTAGATCTTGAGTCAAGCAGATGACTCTCTAGAATGGGGTGGACCTTATCCAAGCAGTTGAAGGCCGTAGGAGGAAAAAAAGACTAATCTCCTCAGAGGAGGCATTTTGCCAGCAGATGGCCTTCAGACTCTGGCTACGACATTAACCCTTGCCTGGGCCTCTAGCCTGCCAGCCTACACTGCAGATTTGGGGCTTGCCAACCTCCACAGTCATGTGAGACAATTCCTTCAAAATTTCTTCCCATCCACCCATACTACTGACTCCAATTCTCTGGAGAGATCACTAACGCACTGGATGAGCCTCAGTAACTCCTTCACTTGTAAGTGACAAGCTCAATGTATAAACTAGAAATACCACATGCTAAACATTTGGTTCAGAATAGACACAAAATTCATGTCAGCCTCCCTTATTAAGAAAAACAGGTATCTCCATCCTCTGAATGGCATTTGAACACATATTGATCACTGCTTAGCGGTAGAATTTTAACGAAGTGAAAATATTCAGAAAAAGGGTATGAGCGAATTGGAAGACGGGAGCAGGCAAATGAGGGAGCAGAGGAGACCTTCCTAAAGCTTCAAATTGTAGTTTCTCCAGTAAGGCCAGGTTGGCCCCAAACTACTCAAAATGTGGTAAAGAAGTTTCAGTCTTTTCCTCCCCCTTCTCCTACTCACTTTCTGGAGTCTATGCAAGGCATCTGTGAAAGATCAAAGGTCACAGAAGTAAAAGAAAATGTATGGAAGTAGTTATAGACCCTAAGAGGATGGCAAATTTCTGGAGTGATTGACCATCATTTATATAGCATATGTGTCTGTCTGCCTGTTTCTATAAGCAGGGTGTATAATCTGAAGAACATATTCATAGTTCTCGGATAGCTCACCAAGGACCGTGCTCCAAAATTTCTTCTCCAAAGTGTTTGGAATTCACAACACACATTTCCATAGAAACAATGTCAGGTCAACTCAATGGGAGCCTATTTCACATATATGCTGTGTGCTTCGTCACCCAGTCATGTCCGACTCTTTGCAGCTCCATGGACTGTGGTCTGGCAGCTCCTCTGTCCATGCGACTCCAGGCAAGACTACTGGAGTAGGCAGTCATTTCCTTCTCCAGGGGATCTTCCTGACCCAGGGATTGTACCCTGGTACTCAGCACTGCAGGTGGATTTTTACTGTCTGAGTCACCAGGGAAGCCCACTTCACATGTGGTTAAGGATTTAGACTATACTCAAAAAAATAAAATTAGCATTGCCCAAAGACTGCTAAAGAATTGGTGGAAATGGGAGTGGGATAGAGTACTGAGGAAGAATTATAAAGTGTGCTAATGGGTTCATACATGTAGGTACCCTGAAATATGGGTTTTGCAGATTCTATTTTTCTGCAGGGCATGTTGCTAAGGTTGGGATGCACAGATTCAGGTACTCTATATAGAGGAGAAAACATTTCAGAAGCATAAACCCTACTGGAAATCCCACATCAGTCCATGAAGAATACAAATCTTTGGCTCTTGGCAACAGACATACAAAAAATCAAAGTAATAAACATATAGCTCTATACCCAAGTATAGCTTGAATCTTCACCATATATTCAGTGTTGATGGTGATTCCATTACGAATCACAGTAAACAGGTAAGACATTATGGTTCTCACATCTGGGTTCCCCAGTAATATATTAGACAACTTACGACTTAATTATAGGATTGTACAACCAAGTCTAATTATACTTCCGCAAACATGTCACTCATCAATTCAAACATAAATGTAAATATTATTAAACAAATATAAATTAATCTATTTGGAACAAGTTGAAAAATAGAGCAGACTTGAGAAGAGAGCATACATATAGCTATCTTTTACTAGTAGTTTGTTCTCACTCCTGCCCTGCCCCCAAGCACCCCCAATATCCCTACACACTTCTTGGAGGAAATTCCACTTTAGAGCTTCATGCCTTTGAAGCTTAAAGTCCCGATGGAATGAATGTTGGGACACGGGTCTGGGCAGCTGGTAACACTGTTAGGAGGAATCTGACAGCATGACTTTCCTAGGGAAGTAAGAGCCACTGAGTACCCTTTTAAGGAAACTGGTTATTTAAAACACAATTCTGGGAGAATCAAAATTTTAAAAATGACCCTGAGGCCATTGCAGAGTCAGACTAGCTATTGTACAATGAGATCAGTTTAAATACACAACTTGCTCCTGTCAATTTAGACCAGTTTCCTTTTCCTGATGAAAGGCTCAGCTTATGGAGTGAGACAGAGTTTCAAACGTGGGCTCTACGATTTATAAGCTGGGCTACTTTTGGAAAGATCCTTACCCTCTCTGTGCCTCCATGTCTTCATTTCTAAAACCAGGAGGAAAACCAACACAAGCCTTAGAGAGATCTTGTAAGTGTGATACTTGACAATCCATATAAAGTACTCGTCACAGCGTCCGGCACTTCATAAGGACACGGTAAAGGTGACCTCACTGATGTCACAGTTTGGGTTGTTAGTACTTTCATCTGGGAGCAAACACTTGGCACAGATCTGTTTGTGCAACCTCAATGCCATGATGCTATGAGCCCACTAAGTGAGGAAAACTAGGGGCCTAAGCTGAGATAGCCACCACCAAGGCTGGAAGAAAGGAAAAGGCATAAAATAGTTTATGAAGATTTAATGACTTTTTTGGAGATGGAAGGAGATGACAGAGTCCGAGGGGGCACAGAGGCTCCCAGTCTTGTTTCTGGAGAGAACAGGATCACTGTGGATAAAACCACCAGGTCAGGAAGGAAAGTCTATCTTGCTCTCTCTGCTAGAGAGATCTTAGTGGTCATTTAACCAATCACCTTAAAAAAAGGGGGGGGGGGTGTCTAGAACTGTGAGATCCAATTCATTAGCGCCTGCCCACATATTGCTACTGTGATAAAACTTTAATGAGATATAGCTCAATGCTATGTGGCGGTTTGTGGATGGGAGGGGAGTTTGAGAGTGAATGGATACATGTATATGTATGACTGAGTCCCTTTGCTGTTCACCTGAAACTATCACAACACCGTGAATCAGTTATGGTTCAATATAAAATTAAAAGTTTAAAAAAATTTAACATAGATTCAATTAAAAATTCAGTGCCTTAGTCACACCAGCCACCTATGACCCACATCTATCACCCCAGACAATGCAGACACAGAATATTTCCGTCAGCACAGAAAGCTCTACTGGAGAGCACTGACAGACAGCCCTGATGTAGCACATAAGCCAGAAATGTTTCTCTGTGAAAGGCAAGACAAATACTTTAAGCTTTATGGTCCACATAGTCTCTGTTGCAACTTCCCAGCTCTGCCAATGGTTTACTATTTCCCAGCCTTAGACAAAAAACATAATGTGTTTCCATAACACCATATAAAGTTTCAGTTTTCTACAAAGATCCTTACCCTCTCTGTGCCTCCATGTCTTCATTTCTAAAACCAGGAAGAAAACCAACACAAGCCTTAGAGAGATCTTGTAAGTGTGATACTTGACAATCCATATAAAGTACTCGTCACAGCGTCCGGCACTTCATAAGGACACGGTAAAGGTGACCTCACTGATGTCACAGTTTGGGTTGTTAGTACTTTCATCTGGGAGCAAACACTTGGCACAGATCTGTTTGTGCAACCTCAATGCCATGATGCTATGAGCCCACTAAGTGAGGAAAACTAGGGGCCTAAGCTGAGATAGCCACCACCAAGGCTGGAAGAAAGGAAAAGGCATAAAATAGTTTATGAAGATTTAATGACTTTTTTGGAGATGGAAGGAGATGACAGAGTCCGAGGGGGCACAGAGGCTCCCAGTCTTGTTTCTGGAGAGAACAGGATCACTGTGGATAAAACCACCAGGTCAGGAAGGAAAGTCTATCTTGCTCTCTCTGCTAGAGAGATCTTAGTGGTCATTTAACCAATTGCCTTAAAAAAAGGGGGGGGGGGGTGTCTAGAACTGTGAGATCCAATTCATTAGCGCCTGCCCACATATTGCTACTGTGATAAAACTTTAATGAGATATAGCTCAATGCTATGTGGCGGTTTGTGGATGGGAGGGGAGTTTGAGAGTGAATGGATACATGTATATGTATGACTGAGTCCCTTTGCTGTTCACCTGAAACTATCACAACACCGTGAATCAGTTATGGTTCAATATAAAATTAAAAGTTTAAAAAAATTTAACATAGATTCAATTAAAAATTCAGTGCCTTAGTCACACCAGCCACCTATGACCCACATCTATCACCCCAGACAATGCAGACACAGAATATTTCCGTCAGCACAGAAAGCTCTACTGGAGAGCACTGACAGACAGCCCTGATGTAGCACATAAGCCAGAAATGTTTCTCTGTGAAAGGCAAGACAAATACTTTAAGCTTTATGGTCCACATAGTCTCTGTTGCAACTTCCCAGCTCTGCCAATGGTTTACTATTTCCCAGCCTTAGACAGTATATAAATGAATGGACATGAATGTGTTTCCATAACACCATTTACAGGAACAGAGAGCAGGACAGATTTGGCCTATGGGCTATCATCTGCCAATCCAATTTAAAGACACAGAACCCAATTCTAAACCTCAGATGTCAATGATGAGCTATATGACCCTGGAAAGTTATTTAAACTCTCCTAGCTTCAGCTTCCTATTGTGTGAAATAATTCACTATCTCTAAGGCAGTTAACGAAATTGAAAAGAAATGGTGCTCGTGAATACTGCTGGCTTTTTGAAGGGATGTGTTCGGCATGTCATGATTCCAGGAGTTAGGACAGAAGCCCATCTTCTATCTAATCCTTAATTTCTATCAATGAGTACCAAGTCCATGGGCCAAGGATATTATGGAACAGAAAACGTGCAGGCTCAGAATTCTCTCACTTGGGTCCTCTGAACCTGTGGATACACCTTCCCCAGCATTCATCCTAGAAAGCACTTGCGTTTCTGACAAAAATTAATTGCAGCTTAAAAAATCAGAAAGCTTCCCTAATCTTCACAGTTTATGACACTTTGCTTGGATGTGCTCTGAGAAATCCTGGAGTTTCACCTTTTCCCACAGATAGGTAGGAGTACATCTGGAGAACGCCAACTGTCGCAACGCCCTGACCCTCAGACGCGGAGGTCAGAGGCAGCCAAGGCCAGACCCCTCCTACCTTCCTCTTTCAGCTTGACTAAGGCAAGCGCAGGGTGCAGGCAAAGAGAGAAAGAGAAGTGGTTACAACCTTGGGCTGAAGTCAAGGAATTCTTAGGGTGTTCACCTCAGTTATGGTTCAATATAAAATTAAAAGTTTAAAAAAATTTAACATAGATTCAATTAAAAATTCAGTGCCTTAGTCACACCAGCCACCTATGACCCACATCTATCACCCCAGACAATGCAGACACAGAATATTTCCGTCAGCACAGAAAGCTCTACTGGAGAGCACTGACAGACAGCCCTGATGTAGCACATAAGCCAGAAATGTTTCTCTGTGAAAGGCAAGACAAATACTTTAAGCTTTATGGTCCACATAGTCTCTGTTGCAACTTCCCAGCTCTGCCAATGGTTTACTATTTCCCAGCCTTAGACAGTATATAAATGAATGGACATGAATGTGTTTCCATAACACCATTTACAGGAACAGAGAGCAGGACAGATTTGGCCTATGGGCTATCATCTGCCAATCCAATTTAAAGACACAGAACCCAATTCTAAACCTCAGATGTCAATGATGAGCTATATGACCCTGGAAAGTTATTTAAACTCTCCTAGCTTCAGCTTCCTATTGTGTGAAATAATTCACTATCTCTAAGGCAGTTAACGAAATTGAAAAGAAATGGTGCTCGTGAATACTGCTGGCTTTTTGAAGGGATGTGTTCGGCATGTCATGATTCCAGGAGTTAGGACAGAAGCCCATCTTCTATCTAATCCTTAATTTCTATCAATGAGTACCAAGTCCATGGGCCAAGGATATTATGGAACAGAAAACGTGCAGGCTCAGAATTCTCTCACTTGGGTCCTCTGAACCTGTGGATACACCTTCCCCAGCATTCATCCTAGAAAGCACTTGCGTTTCTGACAAAAATTAATTGCAGCTTAAAAAATCAGAAAGCTTCCCTAATCTTCACAGTTTATGACACTTTGCTTGGATGTGCTCTGAGAAATCCTGGAGTTTCACCTTTTCCCACAGATAGGTAGGAGTACATCTGGAGAACGCCAACTGTCGCAACGCCCTGACCCTCAGACGCGGAGGTCAGAGGCAGCCAAGGCCAGACCCCTCCTACCTTCCTCTTTCAGCTTGACTAAGGCAAGCGCAGGGTGCAGGCAAAGAGAGAAAGAGAAGTGGTTACAACCTTGGGCTGAAGTCAAGGAATTCTTAGGGTGTTCACCTCAGCGTCTTTGAGAACAGGGAGAGCTTCCCACTGCTCCTTGGCCACGGCCAAGTGCATTTCTTGAGTTCACAGAGTCAGCCACACCTTTCATGGCCCGGATATGCCCTAAATTCATGCTGCCTGAGCAAACGTGGCCAGTTGCCTCCTCCATCTGCTTCCTCAGTCTGTCCAAGTCTATTTTTCTACCTTGCAAGAGCATTTACTTCAAATGATAAATAGCTTTGCTCAGGGCCCTGGGGCCTGTGCACGTGGCTGTGTGTGTGTGACCCCCTCTCTCCTCCTCCTAGCTTCCCTCATGACTACCAAGGGTACCACCATCTTGCCAGTATTTTTTTCCCCTTACACTATAAGTATCACCTTCTCCCCTCCTTCTTTCTCAAGCCATTCTCTCTCTTCAGTCTTTCCCCATTGACTGGTTCAAAACGGTTTCCCTACAAATGGGACACAATTGAACCAAGTCACAAATCCTAAAGGACTCTACATATTTCTATGATATTCCATGTGGTAAACTCAGAGGAAAGAGAAATAAATCTGCCCACTCAACACTGGTAAAGAGTCCAGGTTTGAACTTCAAACTTGAAACTGGAACACTTAAATAGCAACAAACATCTCTTAATACTTATCATTTCAGCTGTTATAGCTGAACCATAAAACTGAACTATTTATTTTTCAAATATGAATGGATGGCTGTTTAATAAGTGCAGTATTATCTGGGCCATGACAGGGAAAACAAATGCTAAGGAAATGTGTAAGTGTTTCAAAAATCTCATTGGCAGGTTTCTGCATTCTCATTAAAGCCTGGATGTCTGCCCTTAGTTCTAGACATCAGATCTAGTCAAATAAAACACGTTGTGACCTGTCTTCCAAGTTTACCTAATCTACAATGTTCAACGGAGTCATTTTAGCCAGACTACAAATCAGTTTAAGGGAAAAAAAATATTCACAACAAATTCTATATCCAAACTCTAAAAATCTTTTATACTTCAATTATAAAAATAAACTTATAATACTTACTACTCCTGCAATTCCCATCAGCTAGAAATTATCCCAAAATTTTCTGGATACTATCAACAATGTGATTTTTGGCCTGAAATTTCCAAATCCTCGCATCAGTTTTCAAATGTACCTTGTATGCAAGCATAATTTTATAGTCTGATTATTTCACTGGTCAAAAAAGCCCTGTAATTAGTAGGTGTCTATCTGCTTCATGATAAGAATGGTCTGTGAAGGGACATGGAAGAAAGAATTTATGTGCTAAATTTTCTAATATGCATTTGACAGGTTTTAAAGGAAAACAGTAATTAGTAACAATGTTCTAAAACACTCAATAAACTCATCTAAAAGAAATGAGTAAGATTGTCATTTTTATTTTACTATATCTGTATTTTTTTCATCATGTCTATCCATCAGCTGATAAGAGGTACACAGTTATAAACAATGCTAATGCCTTCATGAAAAACATGTCTTGAGATATGGCAAATTTAAAACTGAGGACCAGAGATACCACTTAACGTACACCAAAACCACACTTAAAAAAAATAGGTACATTAAAACAGAAGCCCTGCAAGACAAAAATTAATGAAACATTGCTCTTAATATTGACAATTCTCTGTCATTCATTAGTTTAAAGTGTTTAACCTTTAATTGTGTGTAACTTTGAAAAATCTGTTCTGGTTATCTACTTTGTAATAATGGACACAAGTACCCTAAATCAGATGGTAAAGGATCTGCCTGCAACACAGGGTTCAGTCCCTGGGTGAGGACGATACCCTTGGAGTAGGAAATGGCAACCCATTCCAGTATTCTTGCCTGGAAAATTCCATGGACAGAGGAGCCTGGTGGGCTGCACAGTCCATGGGGCAGCAAAGAGTCAGACACGACTGAACAACTTTCATTCTCACTTTTCACCTTAAAACTAAGGCAATATACATTTATTTATTTATTACTTTTTAACACCAAAAACATTTTGTATTGGGGTATAACCAATTAACAACGTTGTCATAGTTTGACGTGAACAGTGAAGGGATTCAGCCATACATACAAAAAATAAAATAAAATTACCTTTAAAAAAATAAGGTAATTAAAAAACTCTGTGAGCACTTTACATCTAAAATGGATGCATCTCTAATTGTCAGGTCATCTGTAATGATTACATTGGATTGGGTTTTGCGGCAAGAGTGTCTTTTTGGAGAAACTACGTTTTATGTACCAATATTGGAACGTAAGATTTGATGGATGATCTTTATCCTACACCAAGCAAAAGAAAAGTCTTAGATTTGTAAGACAAAATAGTTTAACTTTAGAAACACATTTTGGTGGTTTCTGAGGACAACAGAATAGAATATTTGAAATCAGAACTGAATAAGTATGTCTGAAACAGTGCCTTGTGTAACTATTTCTCAGACTCTTCCAACCAAGAAAGTACAGTGAAACCTCATTAAATCAGACACAAGTGACTCAGAATTTGGACTAATTAAAGACAGAAGCTGGGACTAAGTTTAAGTCCACCTAAATAGTGCTTAAAATATTCATGAAGGAAAAATCTGTTTTCATCTCTTAGATATGCTAATTAACTGCTTTCTTTGCATTGAAGTATCTTTCCTCTGCATGCCTGTCCTCTACATTCAGTTTTAGCTATCGCTTTTTTTCTGAACACAATAAAAATTAAAAGGCTTCATAACATAGATTCACTCCAAAATATCAGACTCCTTTCACCCCCTTATCATTTTAATGCCATTTTCTTGCAAATTTACAATATTCGGTTGACTTAGTCGTTAGCTTCTTTTGGATTCTGCTCCCTCACCCTCTCAAAGCAAACCAAAATGAACCAAACAAAACAAAGGATCCAAAATAGGAATAAAAAGTGATCATTACTTACGAACACAACTTGAAAAGGTAGGATCTGGCCCAAATCCCATTTTGCAGGTACATCTGTAGCTGCCCATGGTATTCAAACACTCACCATTAGGGCACACACCTTGTAGTTGACATTCATTAATATCTGCAGGAAAACAATTCTTTTAGAAGGAGAAGTCAAGCCCTGAAGATTCTAACTGTAAACTGCACTCCCTGCCTTTTGTTTTCACTATAATACCTCTCATTTACAGTTAAGTATGAGATGCTAGCAGCTTTTAATGCTGTAGCAGTTTAATTAAATTAAGCATTTACTGATCATCGATAATTTAGCAAATATTTACTATGACCTTTTTAGGTACCTGGTTCTATTCTAGATACTGGAGCGTTACCACTGAAACAAACTGACACAAGATGCCAGCCTTCACAGATCTTATATTTTAGTGTTCATGTTTTTATTTAAGTATTACAGCACATCACAGGTAAGGCAAAGATGATGGCCCTGGAGATTCTTAGTCTAGTGGTGTCAATAAAGTCAGTCAAGTTGCTCAGTCGGGTCGACTCTTTGCTACTCCGTGGATGAGCCATGAAATTATCCAGGCAAGAATAACTGGAGTGGGTAGACTATCCCTTCTACAGGGGATCTTCCTAACCCAAGAATTGAACTGAGGTCTGCTGTATTGCAGGCAGACTGTTCACCAGCTAAGCTACCAGGGAAGCCCTAGTGGTGGTGCACATAACTATATAAAAATTACAGAAATGAAAATCAGTCAAGTTATCACAATCAGAAGGTCATAACCCTGAAGAAGTTCTATCATGAGACTGCCTGTCTAGACAAGCAACAGTACTTGAGGAAAGTACAGGTCAGGAAGATGGAATGATGAAGGAGGAGGTAACACCTTAGCGGCTGGTGAATTTGGGGAGGGGCTAGATGAATGGGTAGGAAGGGGTGAATGGTTTGCACAAGTAGACACTGAGCAGGAGCACAGAGACTGGAGAAGGAAAGAGGACCAGGAAATCATGAGTTAAATCATTGGCTGGAAAAGAAGTTTTAGGAAGGTGAAGAGCTGGAAAAAGAGCTGGTTAAAGCCAAGAGAGGTTTGGATCTAATTTTACTGAAAACAGGGAAATATACGAAAGGTTTGTGAGCAGGAGAAAGATATAATCAAGGGCAGGCTGTAGCGAAATGCATCTGGCCAGCATATGGCGTGGGGAGATGAGATTTAAAGTTTGATCGCTGAAGGAATAATGCAAGTATGTGACTGGACTGGTGACAAGCCAGGTTGGTGACAGTGAGAAAAATCAGGAAGAGAAGGAATGAAGTAATTTTTTTTTCTTGTTTTTTGGAAGAACAATGCATG
The DNA here is from genome assembly GCA_022376925.1 of Tragulus kanchil. Classification (NCBI taxonomy): domain Eukaryota; kingdom Metazoa; phylum Chordata; class Mammalia; order Artiodactyla; family Tragulidae; genus Tragulus; species Tragulus kanchil. Next base: position 150,642,733 of record JAIOJX010000029.1, read on the forward strand.
GGCTTCGGTGTTTGGCCAACACAGCACTGGACAGGAAGAGGATCAAAGATGCCTGCAAGGCTTCTAAGCTAAGAGGAAAAGAAACTTGGTTTTGTGAAGAGTTCTATGAAGGGAAGAGGCAGATGAAGAGATAGGTGTTACACTACAAGGTCACTCTCTAGCTGCAGCAACAGATTCAGAAATAAAGTGAAAAGAAATCGTGGCTGAAAACAGACACAAAGTCATCTACTTATGGTGATTTGCCAAATTTGTTGAAATCCTAACCCTTCCCAAAGGTGACAGTTTTAGGCCTTCCCTGGTGGCTCAGCAGTAAAGAATCTGCCTGAAAATGCAGGAGACTGGTCCAGGAAGTTTCCACGTGCTGCAGAGAAACTAAGCCCATGCACCACAACTACTGAGCCTGAAACCCTCATGAATGATATCACTGCCATAAAAGGGGGTTTTAGGGATATCGCTAGTCCCTCCCACCACCTGAGGACACAACACACTCTAAAACTGGATGAGGACCCTCACCAGAAGGTGGATATATGGATACCTTGACTGTGGACTTTCCTGCCTCCAGAATTGTGAGTAATAAATACCTGCTGTTTTTAAGCTATCCAGTCGGTGGCATTTTATTATAGCAGCCCAAATGGACTAAGACAGTGACCCAAGGGGAAATCAGAATGATTTAGGGCCATCCCTTGAGGCTCAGTGCTAAAGAATCAACCTGCAATGAAGGAGCCACAGGTTCCATCTCTGGGTCAAGAAGATCCCACATGCTACAGGGCAACTAAGCCCATTGTCACAGCTATTGAGCCTGTGTTCTAGAGCCCATGAACTGCAACTACTGAAGTCCGAGCACCCTGGAGCCTGCTCCACAACAAGAGGAGCCACCACACCTAGAAGACTGAATACTGCAACTAGAGAAAAACCTGCCTAGTAATGCACAGAGGAAAATGAATGAATGAATAAATAAATAAATAAAAATAGTTTAAAAATAATTTAGAAGGGGACTGGGATGGGGGTGGAAGAGGGAGAGGGCCAGGGATATATATGTGACTAATCTGGGATTATATATATCTGTAAACAATAAAACTCCATAAAAGTCAAATAAAAATAATTATAAAATTTAAAGTAAAAACTAAAACAAAATAATTATTAAAAAGAAAAAAAATCCATTTCCCTGACACCATACACTAAGATCAACTCAAAATGGATTAAAGACCTAAATGGAAGATCAGAAACCATCAAACTCTTAAAGGAGAATATAGGCAAAACCCTCAAGGACATCAATCAAAGCAAGATCTTCTCTGACCCACCTACTAGAATAGCAGAACTGAAAAGAAAAATGAACATGTGGGACCTCATGAAACTAAAAAGCTTTTGTACAGCAAAAGAAATTACAAAAAAGCTCAACAGACACCCCACAGAGTGGGAGAAAATCATAGCAAATGAAACAACAGACAAAGAATTAATCTCCAAAATCTACAAGCAACTCAGACAACTACTGAGCCTGAAACCCTCATGAATGATATCACTGCCATAAAAGGGGGTTTTAGGGATATCGCTAGTCCCTCCCACCACCTGAGGACACAACACACTCTAAAACTGGATGAGGACCCTCACCAGAAGGTGGATATATGGATACCTTGACTGTGGACTTTCCTGCCTCCAGAATTGTGAGTAATAAATACCTGCTGTTTTTAAGCTATCCAGTCGGTGGCATTTTATTATAGCAGCCCAAATGGACTAAGACAGTGACCCAAGGGGAAATCAGAATGATTTAGGGCCATCCCTTGAGGCTCAGTGCTAAAGAATCAACCTGCAATGAAGGAGCCACAGGTTCCATCTCTGGGTCAAGAAGATCCCACATGCTACAGGGCAACTAAGCCCATTGTCACAGCTATTGAGCCTGTGTTCTAGAGCCCATGAACTGCAACTACTGAAGTCCGAGCACCCTGGAGCCTGCTCCACAACAAGAGGAGCCACCACACCTAGAAGACTGAATACTGCAACTAGAGAAAAACCTGCCTAGTAATGCACAGAGGAAAATGAATGAATGAATAAATAAATAAATAAAAATAGTTTAAAAATAATTTAGAAGGGGACTGGGATGGGGGTGGAAGAGGGAGAGGGCCAGGGATATATATGTGACTAATCTGGGATTATATATATCTGTAAACAATAAAACTCCATAAAAGTCAAATAAAAATAATTATAAAATTTAAAGTAAAAACTAAAACAAAATAATTATTAAAAAGAAAAAAAATCCATTTCCCTGACACCATACACTAAGATCAACTCAAAATGGATTAAAGACCTAAATGGAAGATCAGAAACCATCAAACTCTTAAAGGAGAATATAGGCAAAACCCTCAAGGACATCAATCAAAGCAAGATCTTCTCTGACCCACCTACTAGAATAGCAGAACTGAAAAGAAAAATGAACATGTGGGACCTCATGAAACTAAAAAGCTTTTGTACAGCAAAAGAAATTACAAAAAAGCTCAACAGACACCCCACAGAGTGGGAGAAAATCATAGCAAATGAAACAACAGACAAAGAATTAATCTCCAAAATCTACAAGCAACTCAGACAACTCAGCACAGGAAAAACGAACAACCCAATCAAAAAATGGGAAAAAGACCTAAACAGACACCTCTCCAAAGAGGACATACAGATGGCCCAAAAGCACATGAAACGATGCACAACCTTGCTTATTATTAGAGAAATGCAAATTAAAACTACAATGAGATACCACCTCACACCCGTCAGAATGGACATCATCAAAAAATCTGCAGACAATAAATGCTGGAGAGGGTGCAGAGAAAAGGGAACCCTCTTGCATTGCTGGTGGGAATGTCAATTCATACAGCCTCTATGGAAGACAGTATGGAGGTTCCTTAAAAAACTAAAAATAGAAGCACCCTATGACCCAGCAATCCCACTCTTAGACTTATATCCTGATGAAATCAAAAGAAAGAAGCACCTGTACCCCAATGTTCATTGCAGCTCTCTATACAATAGCCAGAACATGGAAGCAACCTAGATGTCCATTGACGAATGAATGGATACAGAAGCTCTGGGACATATATACAATGGAATACTACTCAGCTGTTAAAAGAAATGCAGAAGACTCAGTCCTAATGAAGTGGCTGGCTCTGGAACCTATCATAAAAAGTGAAGTAAGTCAAAAAGAGAAAGACAAATACAGTATACTAACACACATATATGGAATCTAGTAGGACGGTCTTGATAACACACACAGGGAACTCATGGAAAAACAGACAGAGCATAGACATAGGGACATTGTGGGGAAGAAACAGGGAGGGCGAGGCATGGAGGGAGTAACATGGAAACCTATACTGTCATGTGTGGAAAAGATAGCTATTGTCACTGTGCTAAGGGAATAGGAGTGCTTTCAATGACATGGGGCGATGGTCTGAGGGGTGGGATGGGGTAACTGGGGGTGGGGACCAGGGATATGCATATGAGTGGCTCTTCGGTGAAAAACCTGAACCATAGGACCTCATTGAAACTAAAAAAGCTTTTGTACAGCAAAAGAAATTCCCAAAAAAAGCTTTTGTACAGCAAAAGAAATTACAAAAAAGCTCAACAGACACCCCACAGAGTGGGAGAAAATCATAGCAAATGAAACAACAGACAAAGAATTAATCTCCAAAATCTACAAGCAACTCAGACAACTCAGCACAGGAAAAACGAACAACCCAATCAAAAAATGGGAAAAAGACCTAAACAGACACCTCTCCAAAGAGGACATACAGATGGCCCAAAAGCACATGAAACGATGCACAACCTTGCTTATTATTAGAGAAATGCAAATTAAAACTACAATGAGATACCACCTCACACCCGTCAGAATGGACATCATCAAAAAATCTGCAGACAATAAATGCTGGAGAGGGTGCAGAGAAAAGGGAACCCTCTTGCATTGCTGGTGGGAATGTCAATTCATACAGCCTCTATGGAAGACAGTATGGAGGTTCCTTAAAAAACTAAAAATAGAAGCACCCTATGACCCAGCAATCCCACTCTTAGACTTATATCCTGATGAAATCAAAAGAAAGAAGCACCTGTACCCCAATGTTCATTGCAGCTCTCTATACAATAGCCAGAACATGGAAGCAACCTAGATGTCCATTGACGAATGAATGGATACAGAAGCTCTGGGACATATATACAATGGAATACTACTCAGCTGTTAAAAGAAATGCAGAAGACTCAGTCCTAATGAAGTGGCTGGCTCTGGAACCTATCATAAAAAGTGAAGTAAGTCAAAAAGAGAAAGACAAATACAGTATACTAACACACATATATGGAATCTAGTAGGACGGTCTTGATAACACACACAGGGAACTCATGGAAAAACAGACAGAGCATAGACATAGGGACATTGTGGGGAAGAAACAGGGAGGGCGAGGCATGGAGGGAGTAACATGGAAACCTATACTGTCATGTGTGGAAAAGATAGCTATTGTCACTGTGCTAAGGGAATAGGAGTGCTTTCAATGACATGGGGCGATGGTCTGAGGGGTGGGATGGGGGTAACTGGGGGGTGGGGACCAGGGATATGCATATGACTGATCTGGGAACATACATGTCGGTGAACAACAACCTCTGTAAAACCTTTAAAATAAAGAATAAAAAAAAAAGTACTGTACTGCACTAGAGAGCTTTTTATGTTCCATATACTTTTATGAAGTAAATAAAAATAATTTGTCGTCTCAAAAAAAAAGTGATTTATAAGAGGACAGAAAACATGTGGCAGTTTAAAAAATGATTATGAAGTCATTTGCAAAGGTAATTAAAAACAAACAGAATGTGACAAGTTAAATTTGAAAAAATATTAAAAGTCATCTATTTTATTCACTGTGGCTTATGAAGCTTAGTTAATAGACTTGGCTATTAGTGTTTCCATTTCAAATTATATTTCTTTTTTTCAATCATTATTTTGAATAAAACTTCCACTAATGATCTTAAAATGCTGATTTTTTGCATTAAAACTCAACACCATGATAGTAAACAATTACTAGTAGAATCATCACATAAAAAGGCAGGTATGGCCTGAAATAAATTATTATTGGCTTAAGCTTCATATTCTAAGAAGCCAAAGATATGTATATAGATGTGTTTTACCCAACACATGCAATTTTTAACTTCATTTCAGTGACAATATGACATTTTCAACAATATTCAAATGACAAGCCATATTTGCTCTATAAAGTCTACCGCATTCCAGGTTTGCATCCAGCTGACAACTGGTACAACTAGATGACACCTGCGCAGCATATTTGCCTCTCTTACTCTTGGTCAGAGGCTTTTGTGTGTTACTCAGTCCTAATGAAGTGGCTGGCTCTAGAACCTATCATAAAAAGTGAAGTAAGTCAAAAAGAGAAAGACAAATACAGTATACTAACACACATATATGGAATCTAGTAGGACGGTCTTGATAACACACACAGGGAACTCATGGAAAAACAGACAGAGCATAGACATAGGGACATTGTGGGGAAGGAACAGGGAGGGGAAGCATGGAGGGAGTAACATGGAAACCTATACTGTCATGTGTGGAAAAGATAGCTATTGTCACTGTGCTAAGGGAATAGGAGTGCTTTCAATGACATGGGGCGATGGTCTGAGGGGTGGGATGGGGGTAACTGGGGGGTGGGGACCAGGGATATGCATATGACTGATCTGGGAACATACATGTCGGTGAACAACAACCTCTGTAAAACCTTTAAAATAAAGAATAAAAAAAAAAGTACTGTACTGCACTAGAGAGCTTTTTATGTTCCATATACTTTTATGAAGTAAATAAAAATAATTTGTCGTCTCAAAAAAGTGATTTATAAGAGGACAGAAAACATGTGGCAGTTTAAAAAATGATTATGAAGTCATTTGCAAAGGTAATTAAAAACAAACAGAATGTGACAAGTTAAATTTGAAAAAATATTAAAAGTCATCTATTTTATTCACTGTGGCTTATGAAGCTTAGTTAATAGACTTGGCTATTAGTGTTTCCATTTCAAATTATATTTCTTTTTTTCAATCATTATTTTGAATAAAACTTCCACTAATGATCTTAAAATGCTGATTTTTTGCATTAAAACTCAACACCATGATAGTAAACAATTACTAGTAGAATCATCACATAAAAAGGCAGGTATGGCCTGAAATAAATTATTATTGGCTTAAGCTTCATATTCTAAGAAGCCAAAGATATGTATATAGATGTGTTTTACCCAACACATGCAATTTTTAACTTCATTTCAGTGACAATATGACATTTTCAACAATATTCAAATGACAAGCCATATTTGCTCTATAAAGTCTACCGCATTCCAGGTTTGCATCCAGCTGACAACTGGTACAACTAGATGACACCTGCCGCAGCATATGGTCTAGCACCTGCCTCTCTTACTCTTGGTCAGAGGCTGTGTGTGTTACTATAAAGAATGTTTATGACCAGCATGCAATTGAAAATATCCTGTAACTCATTCTCCTTAAGAAAACCACCATAAAGGACTAGGGAGAGTGCCAAGTCAAGTTGGGGCCTACTTGGCACAAGCAAAGTCCTCATCATACAACCCCACATAAACCTTAAATTTGGTAACCAGCCAATTGTGGTCACAAAGGCTTGACAAAACTGTTTTCCCTCATGTTCCCACTGTGGTGTGGTCATCAGCCTTCCTCTTTCTCCGAGTGGACTTGACTCCTAATCACTGCTTGCACCATTACACCATCCAGGTTTACCCAGAATTAGGACCCAGAATTTCCCCTTACCTGGACAGTTTTTAGGACAGTACCATCACAGACTCCCTGCTGGCTAAGCTCCCTGCAAGGTGAGGTGGTGTTTCCCCCCCCAGAAAACATAGATACCTGATGCACAGCCACTGTCTCATGCCCTCTTCCAACATCTCCTTTTTGACTCTCAGCACTGCCCACTGCCTCGATGAGGATGCCATGAGAATGGAGGTCACAAGTTAAGACAATCAAAAACAGGAAGAAATACAGACAGGAAGAAATAGAATGAAGAAGGGGAATCATGTAAAACCTGTCTGTGTCCTACCATCTCTATTCTAACCAGCTCGGGCCACCAGCACTAGCAACACCACTTCCCCTAATTAATTCATTTATTCAAATTATATTTCTTTTTCAATCATTATTTTGAATAAAACTTCCACTAATGATCTTAAAATGCTGATTTTTTGCATTAAAACTCAACACCATGATAGTAAACAATTACTAGTAGAATCATCACATAAAAAGGCAGGTATGGCCTGAAATAAATTATTATTGGCTTAAGCTTCATATTCTAAGAAGCCAAAGATATGTATATAGATGTGTTTTACCCAACACATGCAATTTTTAACTTCATTTCAGTGACAATATGACATTTTCAACAATATTCAAATGACAAGCCATATTTGCTCTATAAAGTCTACCGCATTCCAGGTTTGCATCCAGCTGACAACTGGTACAACTAGATGACACCTGCCGCAGCATATGGTCTAGCACCTGCCTCTCTTACTCTTGGTCAGAGGCTGTGTGTGTTACTATAAAGAATGTTTATGACCAGCATGCAATTGAAAATATCCTGTAACTCATTCTCCTTAAGAAAACCACCATAAAGGACTAGGGAGAGTGCCAAGTCAAGTTGGGGCCTACTTGGCACAAGCAAAGTCCTCATCATGAAACCCCCACATAAACCTTAAATTTGGTAACCAGCCAATTGTGGTCACAAAGGCTTGACAAAACTGTTTTCCCTCATGTTCCCACTGTGGTGTGGTCATCAGCCTTCCTCTTTCTCCGAGTGGACTTGACTCCTAATCACTGCTTGCACCATTACACCATCCAGGTTTACCCAGAATTAGGACCCAGAATTTCCCCTTACCTGGACAGTTTTTAGGACAGTACCATCACAGGCTCCCTGCTGGCTAAGCTCCCTGCAAGGTGAGGTGGTGTTTCCCCCCCCAGAAAACATAGATACCTGATGCACAGCCACTGTCTCATGCCCTCTTCCAACATCTCCTTTTTGACTCTCAGCACTGCCCACTGCCTCGATGAGGATGCCATGAGAATGGAGGTCACAAGTTAAGACAATCAAAAACAGGAAGAAATACAGACAGGAAGAAATAGAATGAAGAAGGGGAATCATGTAAAACCTGTCTGTGTCCTACCATCTCTATTCTAACCAGCTCGGGCCACCAGCACTAGCAACACCACTTCCCCTAATTTTGGCTCCAGAAACTCAGAAACATGGACACACTCTAACAGCTTCCAGAAAAACTCCTACTTCCCTAAATGACTTCAATTTATTTTTATCATATTCTCTAATAAAATACCATAAACAAAATTAGCTTTCTAAGATTTTTTTTTAAGTTTTTAAAGCTAAGTATATCAATCTTAAGTATACAGCTACATGAGTTTTTTGCATCTGCATACATGTATATATACAACTACATACACATGTGTGTGTGCAAATATTGAGTGCCCACTACCAATATTAGCACATCGCCTTTTCTCAGAAGAATCCTTCATGGCCCTTCTCTTTGCCCCCACAGGTAACTAGTATTCTTATTTCTATCATTATTGATTAGTCTTGCCTGTTGTTAAACATCATATAAAGGGAATTGTATCACTATGTATTCTTTTGTCTGATATTTAATTATTATGCCTAAGAGATTCATCAAATGTTGCTGCATGCAATTCATTTTTTTCTTTGCCTCTAAGTCATCATTTATTTTTCATCCTTTTTTCTTTTTGTCCACTTTCATTGGTCTTTCATCTATTTATCTTTGTTCCTTGGCCTGTGTGGGCCTCCCATCGCAGTGGCCTCTCTTGTCACAGAGACTGGCTCTGGGTGCATGTGCTCCAGAGCTCTGGCTCGGTAGTTGGACACATAGGTCCAGCCATTGGACACACAGGTGCAGCTGCTCCACAGCACGTGGAACCTTCCCGGGTCAGGGATCAAACTGGCACTCCTTGCACTGCAAGGCAGTGTCCTTACCCACTGGAACACCAGAGAAGCCCTATTTTTCATCCATCTTTATTCTTTGGCCTGTGTGGGCCACCCATTGCAGTGGCCTCTCTCATTGCAGAGCACTGGTTCTGGGCCCATGTGCTCCAGAGTGTTGGCTTGTAATTGGACACATCAGCCCAGCTGCTCCTTGGCATGTGGGATCTTCCCAGGCCAGGGATCGAACCAGTGCCCCTTGCACTGCAAGGCGGACTCTTTACCCACTGGACCATCACAGAAGCCTCATGCAGTTCATTTTTAATTGCTGTCATATTTTATTGTCTGAGCAGAAATTTAATTTATCCATTCTACTGCTGAAAACCATTTGGACTTCCAATCATGCACTTGTGAACACACACACACACATATATATACATACACATACTTATGTGTGTGTGTGTGTGTGTATCTTTTGGTAGGCCCAGGTACTCATTTTTCTTGGGTATATATCTACGGGTAGGGCTTCCCCTGGTGGCGCAGTGGGTAAGGACACCGCCTTGCAGTGCAAGGGGCACCGATTCGATCCCTGGCCTGGGAAGATTCCACGTGCCGCGGAGCGGCTGGACCGATGTGTCCAATTACCGAGCCGGAGCTCTGGAGCGCATGCGCCCAGAGCCGACGCTCTGCAACGACAGATGCCACCGCGATGGGAGGCCCACAGGAGCCAGAGAACAAAGACGGATGAAAATAGAGAAATGAAAGACCAACGGAAGTGGCCCGCCCGCTCCCCTTCCTCCCCAACCCGACCCCCGCCCAAAATAAATAAAAAAATAAATCTTTATATCTAGGGGTAAAATTTCTCAGTCACTAAACAGGGCTCACGTTTATTTTAGTAAATATTGTCAGACAGCTGTCCAACACAGCTATGTCAATTTCCATTTCCAGTACCAACTGCTCCACATCTTCAAATTATTGTTGGTGTTTTCATTTTAGTCATCAAGCGACAGTGTAGTGTTATCTCACTGTGGTTTAGACCTGCATTTTCTTTTCATATATTCATTAGGCATTTAGATCTAGAAACAATCTCTTCTAAAATGCAAACATCTATAAGTATTTATTTAAATACCTGTAGGTGAATAAAATCACTTCCCTCCTAGTGACCAGGGACGATCAGCTGATTCTCAGAGGAGGATGTGCTTAGCTATGGGACATTGGATTGTTCCAAGGGCTGAGAAACACTCACTAAGTGGACACTAAGTAGCTAAACAAAGTGTGATTAGTCTCCTTGACAAAGAACTGTTCTGCCAAAATTGTCAATAATGCCTTCTGAAGAACACACACCAAGGGGATGAAAATACGAGTTTACAATCACAGAAAGGGCCATTCTGAAGTGAGGCTATCTGATGAATGATGGGCTGGAGGCAGATGCTGGTTCCATGAGAGGACTTGAAGGGTTTCACTCACTCAACGCAGGATCTATCCTGTCTACATCTGGATGGTCTCCTGCTAGGTCTGAAAGGGTTCCCCAACCTGAGCAAGAAGTAAAAGCAGACTAGGTCCCCCAGATTGCTGAGTTTGGGGCTGTGTTCATTGAACTCTGCAAGACCAGAGTCCTAGCATCACCATATTTGATTAGGGTTTTATGGTAAATTCATCAAATTTAACTGTGACCTGCAAATCCCAGGACATGGGAATCCTGCCTGCCTCTTTTAAACAAGGCAGTTCATTTGCATCCATTTCAAAAACTGAACTTCTAAGATGGCATTTGTCAAGAAAATGTGGACATTACTGTCATTATTTCTGTGAAAAATCACATTCTGGTTTCAACAACTAACAAATACACGTTTGAAAGTATTCCTTCATAAATTGCTGAAGTGGCCCCCCCTCCCTTCCTCCCCAACCCGACCCCGCCCAAAATAAATAAAAATAAATCTTTATATCTAGGGTAAAATTTCTCAGTCACTAAACAGGGCTCACGTTTATTTTAGTAAATATTGTCAGACAGCTGTCCAACACAGCTATGTCAATTTCCATTTCCAGTACCAACTGCTCCACATCTTCAAATTATTGTTGGTGTTTTCATTTTAGTCATCAAGCGACAGTGTAGTGTTATCTCACTGTGGTTTAGACCTGCATTTTCTTTTCATATATTCATTAGGCATTTAGATCTAGAAACAATCTCTTCTAAAATGCAAACATCTATAAGTATTTATTTAAATACCTGTAGGTGAATAAAATCACTTCCCTCCTAGTGACCAGGGACGATCAGCTGATTCTCAGAGGAGGATGTGCTTAGCTATGGGACATTGGATTGTTCCAAGGGCTGAGAAACACTCACTAAGTGGACACTAAGTAGCTAAACAAAGTGTGATTAGTCTCCTTGACAAAGAACTGTTCTGCCAAAATTGTCAATAATGCCTTCTGAAGAACACACACCAAGGGGATGAAAATACGAGTTTACAATCACAGAAAGGGCCATTCTGAAGTGAGGCTATCTGATGAATGATGGGCTGGAGGCAGATGCTGGTTCCATGAGAGGACTTGAAGGGTTTCACTCACTCAACGCAGGATCTATCCTGTCTACATCTGGATGGTCTCCTGCTAGGTCTGAAAGGGTTCCCCAACCTGAGCAAGAAGTAAAAGCAGACTAGGTCCCCCAGATTGCTGAGTTTGGGGCTGTGTTCATTGAACTCTGCAAGACCAGAGTCCTAGCATCACCATATTTGATTAGGGTTTTATGGTAAATTCATCAAATTTAACTGTGACCTGCAAATCCCAGGACCGCGGGAATCCTGCCTGCCTCTTTTAAACAAGGCAGTTCATTTGCATCCATTTCAAAAACTGAACTTCTAAGATGGCATTTGTCAAGAAAATGTGGACATTACTGTCATTATTTCTGTGAAAAATCACATTCTGGTTTCAACAACTAACAAATACACGTTTGAAAGTATTCCCTTCATAAATTGCTCATTCCTAATATGCCAAATGTTACATCTAAAAACTGGATAGGAATTCTCTCATTTTTCCCACTTCATTTTTTCATCCCCTGCTTTGTTCTTGAGGGGATTGTGGGTGGCTAGATAGCTTATACCCTTTATGTTTTTTAAAAAGGCAAAAAGTGTATGCCCATGCTTTTTAATTTAGAACTCAAGAACTGATATGAGACATGAGCAATTATCTAATATGAATTTCTGAGATACCCAAGTTCTTTAAAACTTTTCCAAATAAACTGAAGGAAATTAAGGTTCACAGATCCAGTAAGAACAAAACTGAGAGTGTGCTGGATGTGAGGGTTTTAAGGATTATGCTGAGAGAAGGTGTTATCAGGTCAAAGTTTAACAATTATATGGAACATAACTGACTCACTATGAACTATTATTCTATTCCAGCTTCAATTACTCAGGCTATTTTCTTATTTAAAATCAAATAAAAACTTATAACTTGGTTGTAATGTTTATAAATTACTCACATTTGACAAATATAATTGTGTTTCAGAAGTCTCATATTTTATAGGAGTAGCCAGTTTCCTTTAATGTGTTCTGATTAAATTCAAAGTATTGTAGTACTTAGCATACAAAAACAAACAAAGAAACAAACAAAAAACAAAAAAAAAATCCAACAATGTAGGGCTTCCCTGGAGGTCCAGTGGGTAAAGAGTCCACCTTGAAGTGCAAGGGGCGCTGGTTCGATCCCTGGCCCAGGAAGACCCCACATGCTGCAGAGCGGCTGGACCGGTGTGTCCAATTACGAGCCAGTGCTCTGGAGTGCATGCACCCAGAGCTGGTGCACTGCAACGAGAGGCCACTGTGATGGGAGGATACATGCCAAAGAATAAAGATGGATGAAAGTAAATACATTTAAAAAAAAACAGTAAAAGAGGCCAAAATTAAAAAAGAGAAAACAATGCAAACAAATGACTTTGGTCATTCTTTTTCCTTTGCAGACCACCAAATTTCTCTGGACAATTGGGGAATTCTATTCTTTGAAAGAATGGTGTAACCTACTTGCATAAAACACAGTTTACTGAGTTCAAGAATCAAGGTCAAAATAAATGGCTGAAGGAGCTGACACTCAGAGCCAGACACACAGCCCCATATCTTTATCTGAACTGCTCTGATGGGCTTATGGAAGCAAAAAGGAAGGGATAAACTCATACAGCCCAATGTGCACCTTTAGAGAAGGCAAAAACAAGAGCGGAGGTACAGCTCATATGATTTATACACTTCTCCATTCACTTAGAACATTCATAGCATTCTCTGCCCAGTAGAGCCTACCATGAACCTCTGTTCATTTATCAGGTTCAATAGTACAAAACTGCTATCTTAATAAATCTAAAATGGTTGAATATTAGTAGTGTTGCATATTGGGAGATATGCATAACAAGAGATTGTTTAAACAACCAAATAAACTGAAGGAAATTAAGGTTCACAGATCCAGTAAGAACAAAACTGAGTGTGCTGTATGTGAGGGTTTTAAGGATTATGCTGAGAGAAGGTGTTATCAGGTCAAAGTTTAACAATTATATGGAACATAACTGACTCACTATGAACTATTATTCTATTCCAGCTTCAATTACTCAGGCTATTTTCTTATTTAAAATCAAATAAAAACTTATAACTTGGTTGTAATGTTTATAAATTACTCACATTTGACAAATATAATTGTGTTTCAGAAGTCTCATATTTTATAGGAGTAGCCAGTTTCCTTTAATGTGTTCTGATTAAATTCAAAGTATTGTAGTACTTAGCATACAAAAACAAACAAAGAAACAAACAAAAAACAAAAAAAAAATCCAACAATGTAGGGCTTCCCTGGAGGTCCAGTGGGTAAAGAGTCCACCTTGAAGTGCAAGGGGCGCTGGTTCGATCCCTGGCCCAGGAAGACCCCACATGCTGCAGAGCGGCTGGACCGGTGTGTCCAATTACGAGCCAGTGCTCTGGAGTGCATGCACCCAGAGCTGGTGCACTGCAACGAGAGGCCACTGTGATGGGAGGATACATGCCAAAGAATAAAGATGGATGAAAGTAAATACATTTAAAAAAAAACAGTAAAAGAGGCCAAAATTAAAAAAGAGAAAACAATGCAAACAAATGACTTTGGTCATTCTTTTTCCTTTGCAGACCACCAAATTTCTCTGGACAATTGGGGAATTCTATTCTTTGAAAGAATGGTGTAACCTACTTGCATAAAACACAGTTTACTGAGTTCAAGAATCAAGGTCAAAATAAATGGCTGAAGGAGCTGACACTCAGAGCCAGACACACAGCCCCATATCTTTATCTGAACTGCTCTGATGGGCTTATGGAAGCAAAAAGGAAGGGATAAACTCATACAGCCCAATGTGCACCTTTAGAGAAGGCAAAAACAAGAGCGGAGGTACAGCTCATATGATTTATACACTTCTCCATTCACTTAGAACATTCATAGCATTCTCTGCCCAGTAGAGCCTACCATGAACCTCTGTTCATTTATCAGGTTCAATAGTACAAAACTGCTATCTTAATAAATCTAAAATGGTTGAATATTAGTAGTGTTGCATATTGGGAGATATGCATAACAAGAGATTGTTTAAACAACCAAATATAACATAGCCTCAGCATTTCAGCACCCAAGAATGATACAATAACCCAGTACATGAGGCAGGATCTTCATCATCATCTTTTCTATCTGTACAGCACACCTTCTCTCAATGGAACTTTGTTAACAATTTTGGATCGTGAACAACAAAACAATCATTTCCAGGTTATAGAGATAACTGTCCAAGCTCTTTTTTTTTACCTCTGGCCTTGCTCCACAGCTAATGGTATCTTTTTTAAAAAATTTTGGCCACTTTTTATTGATTTTTAAAAATTTATTTATTTAATTTTGGCTTTTAAAATTTATTTATTTTCACCCATCTTTATTCTTTGGCCTGTGTGGGCCTCCCAATGCAGAGGCCTCTCTCCTTGCAGAGCCCAGGCTCTGGGCACATGTGCTCCAGAGCACTGACTCCTCATTGGACACACTCATCCAGCCGCTCAGCAGCATGTGGGATCTTCCCAGGCCAGGGGTTGAACCAGTGCCCCTTGTACTTCAAGGTGGACTCTTTACCCACTGGATCACCAAGGAAGCCCAAGCTCTTATTTTTTTAAGGCTTAAGGGAGAACAGGGAAATACAATGCGAGAAATATCTCCATGAGACCTAGTTTGGTAATTAGGATCCTAAAGTATGTCACCTAAAGCAAGTCGTGTATTTTCTCTTGATCTCCCTTTGCTCTCTCATAACACAGACAATCCCCAAGGTTGCTTCTAGCTTAAATACCCTGAGTTCACGATCTGCCAGTTGCCAGAGTTGAAAATGCCAAGGAATATATACATACAACATTTACTGCAGAGTATATACCATGACTAGCTTAAGTACCCTGTGGGAAATAAATACACATTTATGAAGAATCAAGGTCAAAATAAATGGCTGAAGGAGCTGACACTCAGAGCCAGACACACAGCCCCATATCTTTATCTGAACTGCTCTGATGGGCTTATGGAAGAAATAGGAAGGGATAAACTCATACAGCCCAATGTGCACCTTTAGAGAAGGCAAAAACAAGAGCGGAGGTACAGCTCATATGATTTATACACTTCTCCATTCACTTAGAACATTCATAGCATTCTCTGCCCAGTAGAGCCTACCATGAACCTCTGTTCATTTATCAGGTTCAATAGTACAAAACTGCTATCTTAATAAATCTAAAATGGTTGAATATTAGTAGTGTTGCATATTGGGAGATATGCATAACAAGAGATTGTTTAAACAACCAAATATAACATAGCCTCAGCATTTCAGCACCCAAGAATGATACAATAACCCAGTACATGAGGCAGGATCTTCATCATCATCTTTTCTATCTGTACAGCACACCTTCTCTCAATGGAACTTTGTTAACAATTTTGGATCGTGAACAACAAAACAATCATTTCCAGGTTATAGAGATAACTGTCCAAGCTCTTTTTTTTTACCTCTGGCCTTGCTCCACAGCTAATGGTATCTTTTTTAAAAAATTTTGGCCACTTTTTATTGATTTTTAAAAATTTATTTATTTAATTTTGGCTTTTAAAATTTATTTATTTTCACCCATCTTTATTCTTTGGCCTGTGTGGGCCTCCCAATGCAGAGGCCTCTCTCCTTGCAGAGCCCAGGCTCTGGGCACATGTGCTCCAGAGCACTGACTCCTCATTGGACACACTCATCCAGCCGCTCAGCAGCATGTGGGATCTTCCTGGGCCAGGGATCGAACCAGTGCCCCTTGTACTTCAAGGTGGACTCTTTACCCACTGGATCACCAAGGAAGCCCAAGCTCTTATTTTTTTAAGGCTTAAGGGAGAACAGGGAAATACAATGCGAGAAATATCTCCATGAGACCTAGTTTGGTAATTAGGATCCTAAAGTATGTCACCTAAAGCAAGTCGTGTATTTTCTCTTGATCTCCCTTTGCTCTCTCATAACACAGACAATCCCCAAGGTTGCTTCTAGCTTAAATACCCTGAGTTCACAACGATCTGCCAGTTGCCAGAGTTGAAAATGCCAAGGAATATATACATACAACATTTACTGCAGAGTATATACCATGACTAGCTTAAGTACCCTGTGGGAAATAAATACACATTTATGTACCTATGCTCCTATAGGAAAATACGTCTGTTTAACCAAGTGAGTACTAATTTACTACCTCTTTGGTGACGCATGTTTATACAGGAAATGAGGCACATCCAGTAACTAACAGGAATTAGGCACAAGGTGAGAACAGTACATGCAGATCTTCACACTGTGTGAAAATATGAAGCATTCTGGATATTCTGCTGTGTCTACTCAAATTTTTGCTGATGGACAGAAATTCCACCACAACTTAGCAATGTGATTTCCAGTTGAAAGCAGGGAAAAAAAAAAAAAAAGAAAAGCACCTCTTGAGGTAAATACATTTCCTAGCCAGACAGACCATCTGGCTCTTCAATAGGCATTGCCTACTTTAAAGAAAGGAGGAAAAGGAGGAGTTCACTCTCGAAAAGGATGTATATAACTTTTAATCTCTCCCTGCTCCTCCCACCTTCCTGGAAGCAGCTTCATACCAGGCACACAAATCCCTGAAGGCAAGTGACAGGGGACACACGTGCTTGAATGATTTTATTTTAGGAATCACTTTCTAGATCTTAACTCTTCAAGTATTTTCTTCTCTGTGCTCAGTATCTATCATGTCCATCTCTTTGTGACCCATGGACTATACCCTGCGAGGCTCCTCTGTCTACAGAACTTTTAGGCAAGAATACTGAAGTGAGTGCTAATTTTCTTCTCTGCAAGTGCTCTAAAAACACATATGCCAAGCTCCTTTCCTCCCTCTCCTTTAACCAGTGTCTACTTTCTCTCTAAGGGACACCTCTTACCCATCTGGAATCTTTCTAGATCCACAGCCCTACAATGTGAAATCATCAAAGACACCAAACGAATGCATTTCACAAATAATCTCTCCTGACGGAGAGTCCCAGGAAAGGGGATAAGCCCGATCTCTTTCATAAGAAGGTCTGGCTTTGCCAATTAGGATAGAAGACAGACATTATTCATAAACTAAATGAGCCAACTCTGCTGCTTAAAAGTTGTGGTGCAAATATGATTAAAGGCCTGCTGTTGCTGCTTGGTTGCTTCAATCATGTCCAACTTTGTATGGACTATAGCCCACCAGGCTCCAGACAACAGTACAGGAGTGGGTTGCCATTCCCTTCCCCAAGGGATCTTCCCAACCCAGGGATCAAACCCTGGGTCCCCTGCATTGTAGGCAGATTCTTTACACCTGAGCTACCAGGGAAGCCCATTTAAATAGCACATATCTAATATCTACATGCCAGAAATGAATCAACTATGCATTTAATTTTTGATTAAAAAAATGTAGATGTCAACTTAAAAATGTGTGAACACTTAAGTTTTTCAAAATTTAAGAGACAAGGAAACAAAAAAATGTTTGAAGATCAGTATCCTAAGATCAATTTTACCCAAGCTATTTTACATAAAACACAAGTTTTGTGAGACCTCTGCCAAAAGAAGGATTCTGCGGTCAAGTATGACTGAGAAATGTGACCTATTCTACATAATTAGCACATTAAAGACCCTGACAAGTTCTTTGGCGAGGACTCGTGGTTTTCTGTTTACCTTGGTGTTCTCCACACATTTGGCCATGGGTCCTTTTTTCACACACCATCTATTAACATCCAGCTGAACTGATGGTCTATGGAGCACAGTGTGAAATGCTGCTCTCTTAGGTCAGCCCCACAAACCATTACACGGGCTTCTTTGTGGTTGTATTTGTTTCAACCCTGGGCCCTGCTGTAGCTGTTTATAAAACAATCACTGGGTTTCCCTGGTGGCTCAGTGGTAAAGAATTCGCCTGCCAGTGCAGTTCGACCCCTGATCATGGAAGATCCCCCATGCTACAGAGCAACTAAATCTGTGCACCACAATTATTGAGCCTGTGGTCTAGAGTCCATGAACCAAAACTACTGAACCCTCATGCAGCAAATACTGAAGCCCACATGCCCTAGAGCTTGTGCCCCACAACCAGACAAGCCACCATGATAAGAGGTCCACGCACCGCAACTACAGAGAGGCTCCTGCTTGCCACAACTAGAGAAAAGCCCACACAGCAACCAAGACCCAGCACAGCCAAACATTAATTAATTAAATTTTAAAAATCATTTAGCTGGATAGATTCAGTCACTGGACTCATCCAAAAGAAGCAAACCATTGTGGGAACAATTCCCTGCTTCCCAATCCTCTTGTCTGCGGAGGAACATGATAAAACCATTAGTAAAGCCCGGCAAACAGCCTGCATTTATTTCTCAATACATGTGTGCTACACATGGAATATGCGCATCTCTGTTGATCTTGGATTTCTGACTATAATCTATAGACACGACATTAATTTCTCCTTGAGACATTCATAGTAACATATCTATCATGGGTTTTCCTCATCACTCATGATTCAACAGACATCTTCCCATTGAGTTTATAGCTCCAGAGATTAAGGTCAAAGACAGCTATTGGAAAATACAATGTGCTAATGACTCACTTCACCACTGTCTTTCCTGAAGAAAACTGAATAAGATAAACAGACATTTCCTTTTTGAATCCCATCCCAGTGATAGAGGCACTTTAAGAGGACACACCAAAAAATGATTCTACAATGGATGGGAATGGTTCCCAAATTGATTTTAAATGCTAGAACGATACCTGGGTCTAGATCATAACTGTTTGAATTCTTACCCAAAATATTTTGCCTATTTAGACCAGAAAGAGCAGCAGGAGTTGCAAATCAGTGAAACGTATCAACTACCTGGTCATCAACATTACAAAACATGCTTCAGCCTCATATTAAGCACCCCCACAATTTCTGGCATTAAGTTATGGAATACACCAGAATTCTGTAATGAATCTGATAGGTAAGTTTAAAGAATTTCAAATACTTTAAATAATTTAATTATGAAGTCTGGTTGACTCCTGTCTTAGTTCATACCACCTGATTTTCTACTATGATTTCCCAAATACATAGCAACAACAACAGATTCTCCCATCCAAGTACCAACCACGTCTGACCATGCTTAGCTTCCAAGATACGATAAGATCAGACACGTTCAGGATGGTATGACCGTAGACCAACAATGGATTCTAAATTTCATTTTTGTACCCACACTACTCTCTTATATGTACTGCTTATCACCTCCAGGAAATAAACATCACAACAAACAATTCCCTTAGATAGTGGAACTGAAGGGAACTTTAGAGAAATGACCAGTTTATGCCAATGTTGCATAAACTGAGAAGTCACAGAAGAACACACTGAATGAAGGGAAAAGGCATTAGTAAGCTTTTAAGTGAAAACACCAATGGATATTGCCACTTCACTAGTCAGAGTTCTCAATATTAAGAAAAAAAATAGTACTAGTCACATGCTGTTAAGTTAAAGAAGCCAGTCACGAGACATACTGAATGATTTGAAAATTCATAAAAAGACAACTCATCTGTGCTTATGAGAGTTGGGACACTTCTGAAAAAGAGGGATAAGGTAAAAACTGAAAATGGAAGAGGGAAGATTTTGGGGGGCCGGGGAATCTTTTAGTCTTGATCCAAGTTATAAGTACACAGTTGTGTTCACTTTGTGATATTCACTCCCTGGAATTTTCACTGTTTCGTAGTAATGATAGTCACTCGGCTGTGTCCTAACTCTTTGCAACCCTGTGGACTATAGCCCGTCAGAGTCCTCAGTCCATGAGGATTCTCCAGGCAAGAATACCAGAGTGGGCTGCCATTCCCTTCTTCAGTTCTATATATGTTACACTACCAATAAAAATTAAATATGTAATAAACTATGCAATTTCTAATATCAGACACTATTTTCACCAACACTTTTTTGACATTATCTCTTAAGTTTATGAAAAGTGACCTCCCAAGGATGTAAATAAAGATTTTCGTTTCCTTTTTACTCAAGCAAAATATAAACCATCAAGATGTTACAGAATGGCTTCCGAAATAGGCCCAATTCTCTACCTTTCTTTGTATCATGACCTTGTCTATGTGACTGCGTAGTGTCTCCCACTAAGAAATAGTCTTTTCCCCAATTTCTGAACGCAGGCTGGCCTTCTGACCTTCTTCAGCCCCTAGAATACACTTGAAGTGACGTGAGTCAATCCCAAGTCTGGCCCTGAAAAGCTTTCGAGGAGACCCTGTGTGGAAGAGAGCTGAGCCATCCCAGCTGAAGCCCTTCTTCAGGCAGCAATCAGGTGATCACAGCCCCAAGATGGAGCCTGGCTGAGATCATCCACACCCTGCCTAGGTCAGCAGAACTGTTCAGCTGTTCCCTGCAATGTGAGAAACACGTGATTGTTGTAGCAAAATAACTGTTAACTTGCAGGAGAAGCCGAGTGCCTGGGAGGGGAGGGAAGTGCTCCAGAGGAATGCAAGCTTAAACAAACAGCCTCTAGATCATCAACATTCTGCTAGGTAAGGGCTTCAGGATAAAACTAAGGCACAGTGCTAATAATGTGAAAGAAAAACACTTACTACCATTTTACATACAAAGAAGACACAAAATTTGCTATAAAAATAAACAATGGAGTATGGAAACTCTGATTTCTAAACCAAACTACTGAAAACACACAGACTAGTTCAATCTAAAGAGTAAAAGAATTATAGAGCACTGAGTATCCCTTCCAGCAATGCTGCTCCTTGAGAAAGGCTTTAAGCCATGGTTTTTCCACCTGTAACAAGCAGATGTTGTCAGGAATTAGTAACACAAAAAAGCATATTAAGAAGTACAGATGGCCAAAAAACACATGAAAAGATGCTCAACATCATCTGTTATTAGAGAAATGCAAATCAAAACTACAATGAGATATCATCTCAAACCAGTCAAAATGGCCATCATCCAATAATCTACAGATAATAAATGCTGGAGAGGGTGCAGAGAAAAGGGAACACTCTTGCATTGTTGGTGGGAATATACATTGATTCAACCACTATGGAAGACAGCGTGGAGATTCTTTCAAAAACTAAGAATAGAAGCACCATATGATCCAGCAATCCCACTATTAGGCGTATACCCTGATGAAGTTAAAATTGAATGAGACACGTCTACTCCAATGCTCATTGCAGCACTCTATACAATAGCTAGAATATAGAAGCAAACCAGATATCCATCAACAAATGAATGAATAAAGAAGCTATGATACATTTATACAATGGAAAATTTCTCAGTTGTGAAAAGAAATGCAGAAGAATCAGCCCTAATGAGGTGGATGAATCTGGAACCTATTATACCAAGTGAAGTAGTCAGAAAGAGAAGGACAAGTATAGTATACTAACACATATATATGGAATCTAGTAAGATTATACTAATAGCTACACAAGCAGAGCAATGATGGAAAAACAGACATGGAGAACAGACTTATGGACATTGGAGGGAGGAAAGCATGGGTGAGAGGTATGGAAATGGTAGCAAGGGAACCTGTACTATCATATGCAAAGAGATAGCTATTGTCAATGAGCTGTGGGATTAAGGGATCTTACATGGGGGCTGTGCGATGGACTGGAAGGGAGGTATGGGAAGAAGGGGTCAGGGATATACATATGACTTATCTGGGATTGAACATATCTGTAAACAACAAAACTATGTAAAGACAAAAACAAAATTAAAATAATTAAGTAAAAAAGAAAAAAAAAAGTATCACAAACTACCATATAAGCGTGAGTAGCCAAGAGTGGGGAGCCCAGGCCTCCCAGGTGGATTCCAGCACTATCCAGGTAGGTCATCTTCCGTTACTTAATTTCTTTGAGCCTCAGGGTTTAGTTTCACTACAAGTTTAAAGAAAAATAACAACGCCATAGCTGAAGCACCCAACCCAATAGCTCCACTAAATAAGTATTCAATGTGTGTGCTAGTTGCTCAGTCGTGCCTGACTCTTTGCAACCTCATGGACTGTAGCCCGCCAGGCTAATCCGTCCATGGAATTCTCCAGGCAATAATACTGGAATGCGTTGCCATTTCCTTCTCCAAGGCATTCAATAAACACTAGAAAAACACATAAACAGGTAGATAAAAAGATGTGTAGGCAATAATAACCAAAGAGGAAATGGATCTTATTAAAAAAGAGAAAAATTATCAAGTTTTCTAAGGCAAGTATTACCACAAGGAGAAAAGTATCACATAAACAGCATCAACAGAAATTAGAGCAGCAAGTGGTCCAGTTAGTTCTAACGCCAGAGAAAGTCTGGGGAAAAGCTGGGTGAGAACCTGAGATTACTAGAGGAAGAACTTAGGTTAGGGATGGAAGGGCTAAGCCAGCGACACAGGGAACTACGGTGCTCAATACTGTGTGGCAGCCTGGGTGGGAGAGGAGTTTGGAGGAGAAGGGATTCATGTCAATGTATGGCTGAGTTGCCATCCACCTGGAACTATCACAACATTGTTCACTGGATATACTCTAAAGTTTTCTTTTTTTATAGGATTAAGCTAGGCCTGATGCTGATGAACGCAGCAGAGTTAGACCACTTCTGGCACTTGCTGTGTCGGGATCACTGTCACTAAGAACATAGTCATCGTCACCATTTCTTGCTCTTTGTCTCATCTCCCTGCTCCTGGACACCATCACTGCACTAAGGCACAGAACAAGGCACGTGGGCCTTCCAAGAGGTGGGAGTGGGGGGTTGGGAGAAAAGACGGAAAAGTAGGGAAAAGGGAGGAAGACTCCAGAGCGTTCATCACAGTTGTCTCCCAGTATCCCTGGAGGATTCGTTCCAAGACCCCCTCTCCTCATGCAGATCCCCGAACCTGTGGATGCTCAAGTCCCTAACAAAGGGGACCACACGGTCAGCCCCGTATCTGGAGATGCAGAATCCAAAGATATGAAGGGCAGCTGCCCCAATCTGAAGACATTTATGCTAGCTCCATGAAAACTTGGTCACAATCCAAAATCTTTGAAGCAAGCCAAAAACGTCAATGGAGGAACAAAGTTAAAATGAAATCATAAAATGTATCAGCTTCCCGTGTACTTAAAAGAAAACTTTCAAAGAAGCTGACACTCATGAGCCTGAGGCACTGTACCAAACAAATTTCTAATTCAACTGGTCTCCACCCCCAAAACCTTGACAGTCCCACCCACCTCCACTGGTGGGGCTCAACAGGCACAAACTTGCGGCCTGTCCTTTCCCGCCCGTGTCTTAATTCCTTCCAGCTCTCGTAATTACCCTATCTTGTATTACCATCTTGTCCAAATTACAATTAGTTGAAAATAAAATGATTTTTTCACATATAAAACTCAGATGAAATTGTTAAAAACAATTATTTTCTGTTCCAGTAACACAACCAATTTTTTTAAAAAAATAACAATTTTGCTCATAGCCATTTTCAATATAAAATACCTGGGCAAAACCTAAATGAAAATGTACATGGCCTATGTGAAGAAAAACACACGACTTAACTGCCCTTTTTGCATATTCAATTTTGTAAAGGAAAGAAAACTAAGGAGAGGAAGGGCATAGTCCACAGTCTCTCTACATCTAGTGGGAAGGAAAACGGTATGCCCTCTCTGACACCTAATGAACACAGATGAATCTAAAGCTCGGGAACCAATTGCTTCTCTTCTAGACATAATCACAGCTTCACGTAGAGGTCAATGTTGAAGTACAACCCATATACAAATACATATATATGTGTGTGTATGTATATATGATATATATGAATACACTGTATACACACACACACACACATATATATAAAAGAAAAAAACTTCTGAAAATCCAACTTCAGGGGAAAGGCTAAATGAATTATTCTAAACCCATTAACTGGGATTCTATGTCAGCATTAAAATAATTTTTAGAAGGCTATTTAATAATATAAGAAAGTGTTCATTATCTATTAATGAAAACAGTTCTCGCAACTATCCATAAAATATAATCTCAAATATATATATATATACACACATAGACAGATATGTGTGTGTGTGTATGTGTGTGTGTGTGTGTATATATATGATTGGTAGAAAACATAACAAAATGTAAAAAAATACATCTATTTGGTCATGTTTATTTTTATACATTTCTCCAGCTCCTAAATATTAAATAGGTGTGAATTATTTTTATAAATAGGAAAGAATGTGACTTTTTAAAAGGAGCATATTTGTAAATGCCATCTTTGATCTTCCAACTCAATGGGAGATTTCCTCTACAATTGCATAGTGCTTCATTCATTTCTTACTGTACATACTAGGAGTTGCCCTGATGTTTTTATTATCTGTGAGAAAAATGACTTCTGTAAGGGTAGGAATTTGAGTGTTATTAATACATTTCTCAGAATGCAACATTTAAATTGTCATTAAATATCCATAAAACAAAGGAATGAATAAATGATGATGAATAAACTTGAGTTGATGGACTGCACAATTAAACATAAAAGACTGAATAACAGTTAATGATATAATGCGAAGTTTTCTGAAAAGCTTTTCTATATCCTCAAAGAAGATAAATTATTATATATGTAAGTTAGAAACCGCATTCTGATAGTGATTTCTTTAAAAAAAATACAAACCTCAATCCTGATATGGATACATTTTTCTAAGTAACAGTAAGTTTATGCTTTGGCATTCACCCCTGTTCTAAATATATAACAATTGCAGATAAAATATAAAATAAGATAAAAAACAAAGTCAACATCCCAGTAAGCTGGAAATGTTAATAGACGGTATGGGACAGCCACGGAAACTCTTGGTCTGCCGTCAGTAAAGCAGGAGGGGAAGCCAGGAGTTAAACAGCTGAGGGTAGCAAATTAAAACAGTCGATGAAAACACTCTTCCCTCAGCCACTGAAATCCGGCCAAACTTTTCAGCAGGTTTAAAATGTTGAGTAAATACATAAAAAAAAAAAGAAAGAAAAAGAAATAAGAACAGATTAACTATAAAAAAAAAATGAGAAATTTCAAAAATGAAAAATAATCTTATAATGAAAAGTATAACAGATAGGGTAGAATATAGATAAGCATAATAAAGCAGCAATTAGAAAATCGCAAGACAGAACTGAGGTATTCATGCAGAATGCAGCAAAAAAGACAAGAAGATAAAAGTACAAAAGATGTGTTATGAGACTGAAAACAGAATCCAACATTTGTCTAAAAAGAGATTCACCTAAAGAACACAGTGGAGAACCAATATTTGAAGAGATAACACCTGATCATTTTTCAAATATGAGGAAAGACCTAAATTTTCAGGTGAACAACACAATTAAGAAATATTCTCCAAAGAGAGAAACACTGTCTACCAAGAAGTACCAAAAAGAAGTCAGAAATCTGGTGGTATAAGAGAGGTCAAAAGTACTGCTGGGGGCTTCCCTGGTGGTCCAGTGGGTAAGGACACCGCCTTGCAGTGCAAGGGGCACCGGTTCGATCCCTGGCCTGGGAAGATCCCATGTGTCGCGGAGCAGCTGGACCAATGTGTCCAATTACCGAGCCCAAGCTCTGGAGCGCATGCGCCCAGAGCCGGCGCTCTGTGACGAGAGAGGCCACTGCGATGGGAGGCCCACGTGGGCCAAAGAACAAAGATGGATGAAAAATAGATAAATGAAAGACCAATAGAAGTGGCCTGCCCGCCCTGTCCCTCCCCAACCCAGACTCCCACACACACATACACAAAAAAAGTACTGCTGGAAAACAACCGTTATCCTGAAATTGTATACCTGATTAGTCTCATTACAGAATGAGCTCAAAATAAAAGACAACCTCAGACATGTAAAGTACATTTCTTAGCATTCCTTTTCTCGATAAAAAGTCAAATCCCAGTAAGCTGGAAATGTTAATAGACGGTATGGGACAGCCACGGAAACTCTTGGTCTGCCGTCAGTAAAGCAGGAGGGGAAGCCAGGAGTTAAACAGCTGAGGGTAGCAAATTAAAACAGTCGATGAAAACACTCTTCCCTCAGCCACTGAAATCCGGCCAAACTTTTCAGCAGGTTTAAAATGTTGAGTAAATACATAAAAAAAAAAAGAAAGAAAAAGAAATAAGAACAGATTAACTATAAAAAAAAAATGAGAAATTTCAAAAATGAAAAATAATCTTATAATGAAAAGTATAACAGATAGGGTAGAATATAGATAAGCATAATAAAGCAGCAATTAGAAAATCGCAAGACAGAACTGAGGTATTCATGCAGAATGCAGCAAAAAAGACAAGAAGATAAAAGTACAAAAGATGTGTTATGAGACTGAAAACAGAATCCAACATTTGTCTAAAAAGAGATTCACCTAAAGAACACAGTGGAGAACCAATATTTGAAGAGATAACACCTGATCATTTTTCAAATATGAGGAAAGACCTAAATTTTCAGGTGAACAACACAATTAAGAAATATTCTCCAAAGAGAGAAACACTGTCTACCAAGAAGTACCAAAAAGAAGTCAGAAATCTGGTGGTATAAGAGAGGTCAAAAGTACTGCTGGGGGCTTCCCTGGTGGTCCAGTGGGTAAGGACACCGCCTTGCAGTGCAAGGGGCACCGGTTCGATCCCTGGCCTGGGAAGATCCCATGTGTCGCGGAGCAGCTGGACCAATGTGTCCAATTACCGAGCCCAAGCTCTGGAGCGCATGCGCCCAGACCCGGGCGCCTGTGACGAGAGAGGCCACTGCGATGGGAGGCCCACGTGGGCCAAAGAACAAAGATGGATGAAAAATAGATAAATGAAAGACCAATAGAAGTGGCCTGCCCGCCCTGTCCCTCCCCAACCCAGACTCCCACACACACATACACAAAAAAAGTACTGCTGGAAAACAACCGTTATCCTGAAATTGTATACCTGATTAGTCTCATTACAGAATGAGCTCAAAATAAAAGACAACCTCAGACATGTAAAGTACATTTCTTAGCATTCCTCACTCAAAGAACTGTTAAGGAAAGTGATCTCAAAATATAAACTGGCAAATAAAAGTATAGGATACCCAGTTAAGTTTGAATTTCATATAAACTAATACTTTAAAAATACATGTTCCAAATTATTTGCTGTTTATCTGAAATTCAAATTTAACTGAATTTAACTCAGCATCCTATATTTTATCTGGCAATCACAAAAGAAAACATGAACCCCGAAAGCAAGAAGAAACAGTGCTGAGTTAAAAATCTGATACAATGTTAGTAAATTCATTTAACTATTAACCACACAAAAAAAGCTGCTTCAAATGTAAACATCTGAAAATAGTTCTAAAATGATGTCTTTTCTAAGAAAGTTATTACAAATCCATTTTCATTTAAATATGGAAGCTGTTGCCATAATGAACTCTGGACATTTCTATACTAAAAGAAGTGCAAATCCAATAACTGTTTCCCCAGTATGAAAAACAAAGTCTGTTATACTATTAACGGTGCATGCAATTAATCATAGGAAACATAAAAATACTTGTTTTAAAATTAGGGTATCACTCTATTTCACCCTGTCTGTTTTAACCCAGCATTATATCACAGGTGAATTCTTTTCTCCAGCTAAATTGGTTTACTTGAGGGTCTTTCCTGTCCTTTCCAGCCCCCTCAAAGCCCTCAAAGACCAGTCTTCTATCTATTCACTGTACTACATTCAAGCAATTTTTTGATGATTATTAAGAGGTCTAGCTTCTCTTGTGGCTCAGATGGTAAAGAATCTGCCTGTAATTCAAGAGACACAAGTTCGATCCCTGGGCCAGGAAGATCCTCTAGAGAAGAGAATGGCAACCCACTCTAGTATCCATGCCTGAGAATTCCAAGTACAGAGGAGGTTACAGACTGGCAGGCTACAGTCCAGGGGATCGCAAACAGTCAGACATGACTGACCAAGTAATACCTGTCTCTCTCCCTCAAGAGGTCTGAAATGTAACCTACAGTCCAGACAAACTCTTCATAGCCAAGAAGTGCCATGTACAGCTTCCTTATATGGATTACTAATCAAGATTGGTCAGTTTCATTTAATGACAGAGGTAGGCTGCTGGGGGGGTGGGGGAGGGAGTGTATTTCTTTTCCCTACGATCCAAAAACAAAATTTCATTTCAGATGCACCTTGGCACACTTTCTATCAAAAAGGAGCCCTGTAGTGAAAGTTTCAATAGAGTATTATTGTGTCTTAGCATATCTGTTTTGTAAATGTATTTTATTAGAGCAGAACAACCCGTGCAATAAGATCAAGCCAAAAGAAAGTTATGTGGACAGCTCTTTTATACTTGCTTTAACGGCCTCATCTGGAGTCAGCTGAAATTCGTCATTGGACGAATGAACAAAGCAAATTACATCCTGCTGATTCAAACTAATTACACTCAATTCAAAGGGCAAGACCGAAGTCTTACTCATCATTCATCACATGTATTCAGTCCATAATTCAGGAGTGCCCCGCCAACTAGTGTTTATGGATTCTGGGATATTTTTGAAAGGTTTCAAGATTCATGAAAAAGAAATATACATACACTGGATTCTAAAAGTGCACACATTGTCTAGCTATGTATTCTGGTATTGCCCATTGCATCTCAGTGCATGTTAAAAATGGAGTTAACCGTAGGTTGATTTTATACCTATAAACTAATGAAACAGCTAAGTGATTTTAGCATATCAAAAGAGAATTTTACTGAATAAGCTGTCCTCAAATAATTTCCGAACCCAATTTTAGTTTTAAAAGTGAGATTTTAATTTTTAAGAATGCATTTATTTCATGGCAAAATGATGGGCAGGTGCTCAGTTGTATCTGACTCCTTGCGATACCATGGACTGTAGCTCACCAGGATCCTCCGTCCATGGAATTCTCCAGGCAAGAATACTGGAGTGGGTAGCAATTCCCTTCTCCAGGGAATTGTCCCGACCCAGGGATCAAACTCTGGTCTCCTGTATTGCAGGCAGATTCTTTAGTGTCTGGGCCACCAGAGAGCCCATGAAATAGCAGCTCCTATGATCACTGCTTCGTTTAATTCTAATTCTACCTCATACATTTAGCATAATAATCAAATGACAAATGCTGCTCTAGATCCACCAGGAAATTTAATTGTTTTGATAAATGAAGCAAATTATAACAATCCCATAATGGTGAGGGCAGTGAGGGCAGGTTTTAGAGCTCCATGTGTGTATAGGCAATAAATCATTCCTTTGAAAGGATAATTGCAGCAGCACTAGAAAGGAGGAGAAAATCCAACTTTTAGGGCAATTATTTGAAAGCTCCTTGAATTAGCTTGTGCACAGTTGATTCTTTGTTACAGAGTATGCATTATGAAAAGTTGTTTCAGGACATTAATTCACTTAGTTTAAGGAAATAATGTAATTCTAGTTATTAATCACTTTCATTTTAAATGCGCATTGTAAACTGAGAAGACGTTAAACTCTTAAGAACAATGTGGAGTGCACAAGTGATTAGATGGTTAATAGGCTTCTTTTGAAAAACTTCAGCATAAAATCAAAGAGCTTCAAGGCTCTAGGAAAGTCCAAATGTACATAGGTAATGTGAGAAAGTTCTACCTAATTTTAGAAACCAATAATATCACAAAGGGAATGAAATTAAGCCCTTCTCTCAAAAGCAATTTTAACAGATTATGATGAATGAAATCATTATGTTATGAGTCAATCTACTCTGCAGTGTAATTTAGCAGTGCCTTCTTGAGGCACCATGAAATAGAATTTTCTGTGATATTTCACTCCAGAATTCATGCCAAAAGTACAGCAATGTTTCGCAAATGTCCTCCTGAGAGAAACGTAAGCTAGGATTTTACTGAATAAGCTGTCCTCAAATAATTTCCGAACCCAATTTTAGTTTTAAAAGTGAGATTTTAATTTTTAAGAATGCATTTATTTCATGGCAAAATGATGGGCAGGTGCTCAGTTGTATCTGACTCCTTGCGATACCATGGACTGTAGCTCACCAGGATCCTCCGTCCATGGAATTCTCCAGGCAAGAATACTGGAGTGGGTAGCAATTCCCTTCTCCAGGGAATTGTCCCGACCCAGGGATCAAACTCTGGTCTCCTGTATTGCAGGCAGATTCTTTAGTGTCTGGGCCACCAGAGAGCCCATGAAATAGCAGCTCCTATGATCACTGCTTCGTTTAATTCTAATTCTACCTCATACATTTAGCATAATAATCAAATGACAAATGCTGCTCTAGATCCACCAGGAAATTTAATTGTTTTGATAAATGAAGCAAATTATAACAATCCCATAATGGTGAGGGCAGTGAGGGCAGGTTTTAGAGCTCCATGTGTGTATAGGCAATAAATCATTCCTTTGAAAGGATAATTGCAGCAGCACTAGAAAGGAGGAGAAAATCCAACTTTTAGGGCAATTATTTGAAAGCTCCTTGAATTAGCTTGTGCACAGTTGATTCTTTGTTACAGAGTATGCATTATGAAAAGTTGTTTCAGGACATTAATTCACTTAGTTTAAGGAAATAATGTAATTCTAGTTATTAATCACTTTCATTTTAAATGCGCATTGTAAACTGAGAAGACGTTAAACTCTTAAGAACAATGTGGAGTGCACAAGTGATTAGATGGTTAATAGGCTTCTTTTGAAAAACTTCAGCATAAAATCAAAGAGCTTCAAGGCTCTAGGAAAGTCCAAATGTACATAGGTAATGTGAGAAAGTTCTACCTAATTTTAGAAACCAATAATATCACAAAGGGAATGAAATTAAGCCCTTCTCTCAAAAGCAATTTTAACAGATTATGATGAATGAAATCATTATGTTATGAGTCAATCTACTCTGCAGTGTAATTTAGCAGTGCCTTCTTGAGGCACCATGAAATAGAATTTTCTGTGATATTTCACTCCAGAATTCATGCCAAAAAGTACAGCAATGTTTCGCAAATGTCCTCCTGAGAGAAACGTAAGCTAGGATTTGGCATTAACTGAATAATCAGTGTGACTGACTGAGGTGGAACCATGTGATATGCTCAGCATGAATAAAACTTGTTAAAGGTCACTCCATACCAGCCCCACCAGAAGAGGAAAAGACAAAACCCTCAAGGAATGACTGAAAGGATCCTCTATTTTACTTTGCTAAATAAGATGGCAAATGATTGCCTGCCAATTTTCAGTTCCACCTCTACAGTGGCATTTTTATGAATATGTTAGAATCTTAAACTAGTCAGTAGAAAGAATATATTAGATAACCATCATTTCTTATTCATTGACTTCTACTAGTTCTCAAAACAGACAGCATATCATATCTACATTACTAATACTCACAGATATATACAAAATTGGTAAAAAGAGGCCAGGCTGCTCACACAACTGGAGATGGCTTGGATGTTTAATCCTAGCTGGGCCTCTTCATTATCTATGTGGATCTTGGGTATTCTCTCTCAGGTTCTAATTATAATTATAAAATATAATATAAACAAAATATAATTTGGGCTTAATAATGTCCAAATCCTACCCCACCCCAGGAAAATAAACGTACTCTTCATCATTTGACATTCAGAAAAGTTAGGAACATCTGACATTTCTGAAGCGTTTCTAACGGGTAGTCATGCAGAATCAGAATGGTGAAATATAAACATGGGTCTTCCTCTTTCTGCAGCTTAATGGAGCACCCAGATAGGCCCAGTCAAGGGGACGCTTCAGGGAACTACATGTCGAGGGCCTAAAATTGATGTGACAGACCAAAATGCCATTTCTTTCCTCTCACACACAACCTCTATCCCAGGTGACAGAATAATACTGCTATCCGAGTACCAGCATAAACTGAGAGTCATTTAACATTATGTACCGTATAGGAAAGTCCCTGTAGCACCCTGCGCCAACAGCTATTAAGGATCTGTTGGATCACTCCTAAGTGCCGGAAACTCAGTACTTCCAAAGATATTTCACTACAATAACAGGGAACCCTAATCTACCAAAAAAAGGTCCGCATGTAGTTGTTACAAATATCCCTCCTTATAACCCCATGCTATTCACATTAGCTTTCGAAGCAGTTCATAAAAGTCTTGTAAGACAATTGATCAAACACGTAAAGGTATGTTTGTAAGGCAGACTTTATATTTCAATATAAACCAGTCAACCTGGTTTATATTTCTCTTCAATCAAACAACTTGGCTTATATGGTAGAATATAAATTTAGCCATCTATTCATTGTTCCATCCATTTAATTCGACCTTCTATCCATACAATATGAACTTTTAATGATATCTTAAATTCTATTGATTCTTTCATGTGCTGTGCTATGCTTAGTTGCTCAGTCATGTCCAACTCTCTGCAACCCCATGGACTGTAGACTGTCGGGCTCCTCTGTCCATGGGGATTTTCCAGGCAAGAATACTGGAGTGGGTTGTCATGTTCTCCTCCAGGGGATCTTCCCAACCCAGGGATCAAACCCAGGTCTCCCACATTGCAGGTGGATTCTTTACTCTCTGAATCAGCAGAGAAGCCTTATATAATGTTGATTATATAAGGGATTTTTACATAATCCTGTTTAATCCATTACTCCATATCCCTAGCAGTACTACAAGTTTGCAGATGTTTCTCAAAAAGCATCTTGGGCATCCTCTCTTTTGCCAATATTCCTTCAATCTATGATGAGGGTTTAAAATATTTGAAGGAAAGCCTTTTTAAAGGCATAGTATATCTATGTGAATTTTTAAAAAAAGATTCTTTTAAGTCAGCAAAAGCTTCACACATCTTAAGTTATACAGATGCACTATTAAAGAGATAATTTAAGAGAAAACTCTCAGGTAATTAAGATATTCCTTTGACATGAACCATTTTGATAGGGATTAGTCTATCAATTCCTTTTTAAGGGATTATTACCTTAATCTGCTCTGTCCTATGAATACACAACAGCCAAGGATCGAGAGTATCAACCACAAGTCAGGGGACATATGCTGTGTTTTGATATGGATTCTGATTCAATAAGACTTGTTGAAGGCCCTTTCTCTGTTTATTGCAACATACAACTATTTCCAAGTTAGTACCACCACCACTTTCATCCTAGAAATGTACTAGGAAATTAGCAGCATTAATTGGACATCTCCCAAAGTAAACGAAATGAAATTTGCTATCATATTACAGGTACTATAAACTAGGCCTGATAAACCTGAATAGTAATCTCAGATCTATTAAGCCACAGGAAAGTCTTTTCACCAGTGTGGACTGAATGTCCTCACTTGGACAGTACAGACACTGAACTAGAGGATTTTTGAAGGTCCTGTTGCTTGTATGTTTCTACATAGATTAAACAAAAGCACTCCAGAATTTCATATTTAACTACATAGTTTTAACCCTATTGACTAAGAAATGTGTTGCCTCTGATATTTAATACCTTAACACTTTGAAGTAGGCAGAAATAGGCTGAGAGAAAAGAGGGAACTCTGCTACCCGTGCATGTCAGTAAAGAAGTAGTATTTCTAGATTCATGTATGTGTCACATGTGCACACACCCACATGTTGATAGTGCCCATAAAGTAATCCAACCTCCCACATTGCAGGTGGATTCTTTACTCTCTGAATCAGCAGAGAAGCCTTATATAATGTTGATTATATAAGGGATTTTACATAATCCTGTTTAATCCATTACTCCATATCCCTAGCAGTACTACAAGTTTGCAGATGTTTCTCAAAAAGCATCTTGGGCATCCTCTCTTTTGCCAATATTCCTTCAATCTATGATGAGGGTTTAAAATATTTGAAGGAAAGCCTTTTTAAAGGCATAGTATATCTATGTGAATTTTTTAAAAAAATGATTCTTTTTAAGTCAGCAAAAGCTTCACACATCTTAAGTTATACAGATGCACTATTAAAGAGATAATTTAAGAGAAAACTCTCAGGTAATTAAGATATTCCTTTGACATGAACCATTTTGATAGGGATTAGTCTATCAATTCCTTTTTAAGGGATTATTACCTTAATCTGCTCTGTCCTATGAATACACAACAGCCAAGGATCGAGAGTATCAACCACAAGTCAGGGGACATATGCTGTGTTTTGATATGGATTCTGATTCAATAAGACTTGTTGAAGGCCCTTTCTCTGTTTATTGCAACATACAACTATTTCCAAGTTAGTACCACCACCACTTTCATCCTAGAAATGTACTAGGAAATTAGCAGCATTAATTGGACATCTCCCAAAGTAAACGAAATGAAATTTGCTATCATATTACAGGTACTATAAACTAGGCCTGATAAACCTGAATAGTAATCTCAGATCTATTAAGCCACAGGAAAGTCTTTTCACCAGTGTGGACTGAATGTCCTCACTTGGACAGTACAGACACTGAACTAGAGGATTTTTGAAGGTCCTGTTGCTTGTATGTTTCTACATAGATTAAACAAAAGCACTCCAGAATTTCATATTTAACTACATAGTTTTAACCCTATTGACTAAGAAATGTGTTGCCTCTGATATTTAATACCTTAACACTTTGAAGTAGGCAGAAATAGGCTGAGAGAAAAGAGGGAACTCTGCTACCCGTGCATGTCAGTAAAGAAGTAGTATTTCTAGATTCATGTATGTGTCACATGTGCACACACCCACATGTTGATAGTGCGCTCCATAAAGTAATCCAACCTCCCATGGATTTCATTAGAAACAGAGAGAAGGGGGGGAAAAGCTCCATAAAGTTTAAATGGTAGTGATGTAATTCTAGCGGCCATGCACTAAACTTTTATTTCCTAACTGGAGAGAGCAAGAGGTGGTTATCTGTGTGACCTTCAGATGCTCGGCTAATGAGCAAAACGTGGCAAAACAACTCAAGTTTCTCAAAAGTCAAACAACTGTTGAGCTCAAGCACCAATGAATTCACAGTTGATCTTACCTTGACAAAAGGTGTTGTTAACCCGCTTATAACCTGGCAGACATTCCATCATTTGATTATATCCATGATAAGCTGTAAAGAAGAAACAGTTTTGTTATATATTTAGTATAAATTCTGACAGCCCTAAACTGCTGTATGTGATAACCAAAAGTGATAGAAAGCATCTTATTTCTAAGCTATCAGCCCAATGTATATCCATTTTCTTCACATTTTTTTGTTTTTACAGTATATCTTATATTTTGCAACAGACACTAATCTCAATTAGTTGTGAATCTTGATTATGCTAATTCAAAGAATAAGACTGTTCTATATTTTCTGGCAATTATTGATTAGTACCAAAAAAAAATCAAAATTTTCCCCAATGAATAACTACTGGAAGTTGAATTTTCTTATAAATTCAGAGAGATAAGACATACTGGTCTCCCTAGGACAGCCATGGGTGATACCCATGCTCCAATCAAGGTTCATTAATGACACTCCACTTCACTCTGAAAACGCCTCAGTTTATGTTATAAACTATATGCTCAGTTTATTTACAGGCTCACATATTCGAGTATAAGCTGATGATTTCTACCATGAAGGTGAGACAAGTAGGTGTTATAGGAAGCTAGGGGATATAAAGGGCTACTCTGATCAGTTGTCTGCTGCATCACTCAGAAAACTCGACAACACAAATGTTGCTGTCACTTGTCTACTAAGAAAATCCTAGTCACTGAAATGCTGACATCCTAATGTGACTCCTGAGAGACTTCTTGGCATAAGTTCTGGGAACAATCTGACTTAGATTCAAATCTTGGTTATGCCTATTGAGAGCTCTGCCACCTTGGGAAATAAGCTTCCTGGGTTTCCAATGGGATTCTGTACCATGGGACCATTCCCGTCTATTGAGCAGTTCAGGGCGACTGTGGAATACAGAGACACTTTATGCAACATGCCTACCGTAATGCCTGACATGAGTAAGCACAGATATCACTGTTCCCTGCAATAAGGTATTCTTTCATTAAGATAATGGACTGTTATGAAAATAGGTTGAATGGTTAAACCACTTAGAAGACCTAAACAAGGAGTTTAAAAAGAGGTACAAGTAAAATGGAAATTTTCTTTTGAAAAATAAAATTATTTTCCCCCAACACATGGTCTTTGTTCTCACCACAAGGAATAGTGTGTAACTATTTACAGTGGCATGCCTCTCCTCTATTACTTCCTTTCTTTGCCATATTTCCTCTGCTGGAAAAATGGTTAAGTTGAGGACATCTGGGAAGAGTGGGTTAAAAGGAAAAATAGATTGGTAGGTAGGGAGCCACCCATTCAGCCCCTGAGCTGTATGTCCAGTCTTGTCCCATGTAATGAGGACATCCTGTAGCAGAGTACCTACAGACATTGTGAGACCTCTGTCAGTGAACTGTTCAAAGCCAAAAAAGAGATCATTATCTCGTCTACTTCAAGGCAGAAAGCCAGACCAGATGATCTTACAGTCTTCCTCTGTTTAGAATTCGATGCTAATTTTCTTTGAAAAATGTTTAAAAGAGAAGCAACTTGTTCATACCAAGTACATTTTTAATAGATTACAGACTCTTCAATGAAATCATTTGCAGATTTAAAATGTTCACAGTAAGAACTAAGTGATCAACAACGAAAGGCCTTTCTGTATGAGGCTAAACAAAAACTTAAAAACATTAAATAAAAGCCACTTGAAGACTAAAATCTGAACTACTTTGAGTGAAAATAAAAGGCATGGCCCCAACAACCAGAAAAGTCTGCTCTCTTCCAAATGAGTATAACTTAGAGTAGTACCAACTGAAGAAAGTTTTTAAATGACACAGGAAGAACATGAAGCTGAGTGTGTTTCTTGGGATAAGTTCTGGGAACAATCTGACTTAGATTCAAATCTTGGTTATGCCTATTGAGAGCTCTGCCACCTTGGGAAATAAGCTTCCTGGGTTTCCAATGGGATTCTGTACCATGGGACCATTCCGTCTATTGAGCAGTTCAGGCGACTGTGGAATACAGAGACACTTTATGCAACATGCCTACCGTAATGCCTGACATGAGTAAGCACAGATATCACTGTTCCCTGCAATAAGGTATTCTTTCATTAAGATAATGGACTGTTATGAAAATAGGTTGAATGGTTAAACCACTTAGAAGACCTAAACAAGGAGTTTAAAAAGAGGTACAAGTAAAATGGAAATTTTCTTTTGAAAAATAAAATTATTTTCCCCCAACACATGGTCTTTGTTCTCACCACAAGGAATAGTGTGTAACTATTTACAGTGGCATGCCTCTCCTCTATTACTTCCTTTCTTTGCCATATTTCCTCTGCTGGAAAAATGGTTAAGTTGAGGACATCTGGGAAGAGTGGGTTAAAAGGAAAAATAGATTGGTAGGTAGGGAGCCACCCATTCAGCCCCTGAGCTGTATGTCCAGTCTTGTCCCATGTAATGAGGACATCCTGTAGCAGAGTACCTACAGACATTGTGAGACCTCTGTCAGTGAACTGTTCAAAGCCAAAAAAGAGATCATTATCTCGTCTACTTCAAGGCAGAAAGCCAGACCAGATGATCTTACAGTCTTCCTCTGTTTAGAATTCGATGCTAATTTTCTTTGAAAAATGTTTAAAAGAGAAGCAACTTGTTCATACCAAGTACATTTTTAATAGATTACAGACTCTTCAATGAAATCATTTGCAGATTTAAAATGTTCACAGTAAGAACTAAGTGATCAACAACGAAAGGCCTTTCTGTATGAGGCTAAACAAAAACTTAAAAACATTAAATAAAAGCCACTTGAAGACTAAAATCTGAACTACTTTGAGTGAAAATAAAAGGCATGGAACACAAAAACCCTAGCACCGAAAGCCAAGAAAAGTCTGCTCTCTTCCAAATGAGTATAACTTAGAGAGTAGTACCAACTGAAGAAAGTTTTTTAAATGACACAGGAAGAACATGAAGCTGAGTGTGTTTCTTGGGAGTGAGTTAACATGGTAGGATGGCACAAAGGAAGTAAAAGTCAAGGTATTGATAGCTTACTTCATTCATAATCCATGTTGCTCTTCAATTTGTACATTAGATGAACCCATACAGACCTTATTTCAATCAGCATTTATTTAAAAGTCACAGCAACTTTGT
The DNA here is from genome assembly GCA_022376925.1 of Tragulus kanchil. NCBI lineage: Eukaryota > Metazoa > Chordata > Mammalia > Artiodactyla > Tragulidae > Tragulus > Tragulus kanchil. The sequence goes on from JAIOJX010000029.1 coordinate 150,681,127, forward strand.
ACTTTAACCTGCTACTGACATTATTATCAACATTAAAATATAGAACAAAACCATCTCAAGTAGTGAATTTATCCCCAGATGATACAATTCCAGATAGAAAATGACAGAAGGTCAGGAATTAGGGATTAAAAAGAAAAACAGAAAAACACAACACTATGATTATTTGCTTTACTCTTCACTTCTGTCCGTCTTACAACTCTGGTTTTTGGAAGTAAAAGGAAAGACAGCTAAATAAATAAGCATATGATACACAGAGAAGGGTAAAAAATGGAAAAGAAAAATAAGAGAGAAAATGGAAAAAGCATTAGAGAGCATAAACTTCATCTCAAAACCAAGCTGTAAGAACTGGACTTCTCTTTCTTCAGTCCCTACACTTAGCAGTGGAAAACATATCACCCTTTACACGATTCCAAACTCACCCCAAAATGAAGGAGAGACATTTTTTAAAAGGCAATGCCTCTTCAACGTTTTAGATATAGACTCATTTCATGATCCCTAAGACTTCATAGCGAATGACAGAGCTGGGAGTCAAACCCAAATCTACCTAACTTCAAACTCCATGGTCTTGATATCATATCAAATGGCCCCTAGATTTCCCTTTGGTCAGGCTGTCACAATGATTTTATGCAGACAGACCTTTCAGTGAGGTGAGACTATCACACTCAAGCCACTTTCTGGAAACCACACTGAAACAGTGTCTTGGTATTGAGTGACCTTACTTATGTGGTTTTTATCCCTCTATATGAAGAAGTCATTAATTATCAGAAACTTTAATAGGTGTTTCCAAAAATTATTCCTCTAAAGGAAGACAGGATCCGTTACCAAGGAAATAAGTGAAAGTAACTCTAGACATCCAAAGAATTAGAGAATATGCACGTTTGAGAAACAAGAAATAGACAATTATTTATGACGATAAAGGAATAGTATGTAAGACAGACCAAAGAAGCAGAGATCCTGATGTGGCAGATTCTAGACAGAACAGATTGAAAAGGCAGTTGAGAATATCATTCAAATCAACAGATGTTTCATGAAGGGTAAATAAAAATTATCCAATGAAAGCAAATGAGAAACTCCTTGCAGCATAAATCATTAAAAATAACTATAAAAATCTTCAATAAAATAAAGCAAAAGAAAATGACAGAGAAAAATACCACTTTCTTCCTTGGCAAAAAAGCATGACAAATAAGAGGGGGAAAAGCTCCACTTAAAACCAGCTACCTTTGTCCAGAGCTAACACTATATTCAGAAAGATGTAAACCTGGATTTATTCACATCAACATGTTCTGAAAAACAAATGTTATAGACTAATCAATGCATGTGAATGTCAACAGACTCGTGTCTTGAGACGTGCGACGGTTTAACAGCATAGACTAAGAGGAAAAAGGGGGGAAGCACCGTGCCCTTGTGACTAAGTCTCTCTTTCACAAACCAGAAATCATCCATTTCTCTATTTTAGCCTTAACTACAAGAGAAATTTTGGATTTTAATAAAAATTTCATTGAAGGAATGAACTGAGGCAATAAACTGCTGATTTTTTTTATAGAGTTTGGAACAACCACCATTTTTAAACAGATCTTATTTTTATGAAAATAGAGTGTAGCTATAGCACATCCCCTTTCAAAAGTTCCTTTTTTTTTTTAAATGATGCAGCTGAACAATGCAACTGAGAACTATTTAAAAAAACAGAATCAATATGACAGCTTTCTCAGACTAGAAAGGCTTCTGGAAATGCAAATTATCACACTTATGATCTACAATTCAATGTGATTTCCTTGAAGTCTAATGTTGCCTCACCATTACAACAGTCATCATAAGAAAGCATACATGCTACGCTAACCGGCAAAGGAATGATGAAACGTCACTTACCTGGCTTCTTGGGACATTTCTGGCATTTGTGAAAGCCCCAGGAGGTGCCCACAGTTCCACAGCAGTCCTCCTGCTTTGAAAGGCCAGGGAGTGCTTTGCCACACTGCAATGAGGAGGTGTGAAATATGAAGGTTAACTGAGTGCCAGGTGACCAGCTCCAGAGCACTGTTGAGCGTCACAGCCACATAATAAAACAGTTACCTTGTTATGCGCACGGAACCCTGGAGGCTCTAAAACCTCAGAATCAAACATCAGCACACAATCAGTATGACACTCAGACAAACAAGCATATTTCCAAGAGCTCCTGGGCATTTTTTAGCCTTCAGAAAACCCGTCACTGTTCACAGCACTTTATAAAACTTTCTTCCAATGCCCTCCCCCATCCCTTAGCAAGCAGGAACTCAAAAGACAATTTAAACTTTTAAAATGTTAACTTTCTATTGAACTCTCTGCCTTGAACACTCAGGGAACAGAGCTCAAAGAGTGATGTGTGTATGGAGACCTTGAGAAGGTGACACAGATCCCACCTACAACACACGTCGGGTCCTTCTGCAACACCAAGGTCTGGGCAGGGACAGGGTATGGCCACGGGCTAAGCCAGACCTGCCCTGGACCAGACAAAGGCTCAGACATTCACGCAACCTGACCCAGGGAAGTCAGCCAAGCTGGGAAGGTTCTTGCAGGTTTAGGTCAGGCCAGCAGGCAGAGAAGCCAGGCTTCAGGGCCCCCTGAACAACACAAGTTGTTCATCTCATGTTCTGGTCAGCCAAGGTCAGAAGAGGCTGAGAGGCGAGATCCTGAAGTTAGACCAGCTCAGTGGCATTGGGAAGACTCCAGGATGACAGACTCTGCTCTGTGCCCCGATTCCAAGGCCAGCTGTGCAGGAGGGGTCACCAGGCTCCTCATCCCTAATGTTCAGGCTAAGCCCAGATCTAAGGGGCTGCTCTGCCTTCCACTGCCCCAGTCTCTTCAAGATTCTCCAAGTGGTTTCCAGAGTCACCTTTCCAAAGACAAATCGAATCTCATTACTCTGACTGAAAACCTTCAAGAGACACTCCACTGTCTGAAGACTGCAACCTCCCCAACATGATATGTGGACCTTTCAGTTTCCATCTCAGACTATCCCTCTGTCCCCTCCCAGCTGTCTCTCTCCATCCTTCAGGGACACTCAAGGGCTCCTTATTTTCTGTACAAACTGTCTTACCAGCAGCTGTTTCTCCTCTCTGAAACGCCCTTCCTTTTTCCTTCACCTGGAGAAACTTTCTCTGCCCCATAAGCCCCAGTCCCGATGAACCGTCGCCATGAAGCCTCCTGTCTTCTCAATTTCAGCAAGTCACTCCAACCATCCCCTTTATTCCAGGACACTTTCTACACAGGTCTGCTGCCTCCATGACGCATTTTAATCAAACACAGATGTATTCTATTCATCTTTATATCCCAGTACACAGCACAAATTGCAAATAAACACTCAATAAATGTTAAGGGAAGGAAGGAGCAAACCGAAGAAACTAAAGAACAAATTAATTGCAGTCCATTCAAGCAAGCAATGGTTCTGGGGAAAACAAGGGAAATCAGCCAAGTGGCCCAGGCTGGTGAGCAGAATCCAGTGACAGAAAGTCGGGACAGGTGGTGACTCGTAGAAGGGCAGCAGGTAGCCAACAGGAGTTGCCTGGCAGGCCTCTAGGGACCACACTGCCTTCCCTCCGGGTCCACCCATGCAACATTCCCAGCAAGGCTCTGACTACATGTCTGACTTGTAAAACAAAACCAGAGAAGGCAGAGCTCAGCTAATGAAGTTTGAGTTACATCATAGCTTTGAAGTCCTTAGGTTTTTGTGGGTTTTAAAGATTTCAACAGGATGTCATATGCTTTACAAAAAATAGTGCATGATGAGCAGGAGGGAGTCAGGGCAAAGAGGGAGAGAGAGTGAATACATACAAAATAAAGAGCTTGAGGGTAGAACAGCAGATACTGGTTGCATTCAGGTAGTTCCCAGACTTCTCGAGCTTAATCACACAAGACTTAAACTTGAACTATGAGGCAAGGAAAAAGGAAGACGGAACAATGCTCCAGGCGTTAAGACTGGAAACAAAATGATATGTTAAGTACACAGAGGTCTTCATGGCTGCAATCTGCTGCCAAAGCATGCCTGCGGTTTGCTTCCAGTATTATCAGTCAGATTTATGTCAGACATCCATGCACATCACATGCAGACCTTTCTCATCCCAGCCATTCTAAATTCTTCTCTTAATCAAGCAAAACTCTCAACACTTGCTGATTTTATATGCTCCAAATGTTGGTAGCAGTTAAAATCCAATTTTCACCTTGGATTCCTAGAATGTTTGATTTGGGAGGGCAAAAATAAATCATTTCTCCTGACTGGGCCTCAGAGAAGGTACAAAGTTTTCATTACAGGATTCAGGCCACTTTATCCTACGACTTTGTTTGGGTGGGTGTGCAGCCAAGAGCCGCACAAGTCATCCAAATTGATTAAATAAATGGCAGGGTAGGTGGTACCACAATGCTGTGTGTTCTTCTCAAAAATGGGTCTGCACAGTACAAGAACAGACTGTAAGGGAGGAAGTCCGGCTTACAACAAGGCATGAGGTTTCATGGACGCTCCTTCAGTTATTTAACTATGCAGAGTTTTCAACGTGCAGCAGGAAACTCCACCTGAGACATGTTTGTGGCCAGACACAGGACTCTCACACAAGAGACTCCTCAGCACCACTAGGTCTTAGCTGGATGCTAGAACCATCTAGAACAAAAGAAAGCAGAGGAAGGATCTCCCCTCCTGACCAAAAGGCCATGCAGGAGACTATGACATTGAGTAAGATGCTAGAATCTCAAATGTCCTTCTCTCAGTCAGGAAGACCTCTCCATGAGACATAAAGTGAAGGCCTTCCATAGTAGCTCAGCTGGTAAAGAATCTGCCTGCAGTGTGGGAGACCCCAGTTTGATCCCTGGGTCAGGACAATCCCCTGGAAAAAGGATAGACTACTCACTCCAGTATTCTTGGCTGGAGAATTCCATGGCTTGTCCCATGGGGTTGCAAAGAGTCGACTGAGTGACTTTGACTCACTTCACTTCACATGAGACATAATCACATGGATATAGGCTGACACTACTGAACTACATTTTTTATTCCCAGATTAAAGTCACTTTTTACAAGTTAAAAATACAAAAGGAATTTCTCCTGCATGAATCATATACCACATTTTCAGAGAAAGCCTGTCTCTCACTTCAGGACGTATCTTATTAGAAATTCAGGAGAAATGTGCTAACTGTATAACCTGATATTTAGCTATTTCAAGCCAGAAAGGGAAAATCTATGCTGTCCCTCGAGCAATAGGAGAAAGCTCCTCGAAAAGGTCACACAACCTCGGACTGTAGATTAGGGATCTCTCAGATCCCACATGTCCACGCTAGGACTCAGCAAACACATGACCCTCCTAGACTGATCCAAACAGAACAAGGAAGGTTGAGGCTACCAGGTTCTCTATCAGGTGAAGAAAGTAGAAGTAATAAGACAGATGGGAGAGTTCTGACATGTTAAACCAATGTTCTGTTTGAAGTTAGCTGTATGGTGAAGTTGTTAGCAGGACTAAAGACTGCACATCACAGGAAGAGATTCAACTCACAAAGCAGGAGACCTTTTCAACCATTAATAATCCTCAGCAATGGAAGAGGCCAACATCTTCATTGGGAATGGAGGCTGGAGGATCATCTCGCAGGAATGCCCAGGGTATGAAGCAGATGTCTCTTAGGGTTTCTGCCACATCTAGGGTTTCATGTTCAGTATACACTGATAGGTTGCATTACCAACTTAAGAAATAATAGAGCCAACCCTGAGACATTTAAAGCTTAGCTGGATGCTAGAACCATCTAGAACAAAAGAAAGCAGAGGAAGGATCTCCCCTCCTGACCAAAAGGCCATGCAGGAGACTATGACATTGAGTAAGATGCTAGAATCTCAAATGTCCTTCTCTCAGTCAGGAAGACCTCTCCATGAGACATAAAGTGAAGGCCTTCCATAGTAGCTCAGCTGGTAAAGAATCTGCCTGCAGTGTGGGAGACCCCAGTTTGATCCCTGGGTCAGGACAATCCCCTGGAAAAAGGATAGACTACTCACTCCAGTATTCTTGGCTGGAGAATTCCATGGCTTGTCCCATGGGGTTGCAAAGAGTCGACTGAGTGACTTTGACTCACTTCACTTCACATGAGACATAATCACATGGATATAGGCTGACACTACTGAACTACATTTTTTATTCCCAGATTAAAGTCACTTTTTACAAGTTAAAAATACAAAAGGAATTTCTCCTGCATGAATCATATACCACATTTTCAGAGAAAGCCTGTCTCTCACTTCAGGACGTATCTTATTAGAAATTCAGGAGAAATGTGCTAACTGTATAACCTGATATTTAGCTATTTCAAGCCAGAAAGGGAAAATCTATGCTGTCCCTCGAGCAATAGGAGAAAGCTCCTCGAAAAGGTCACACAACCTCGGACTGTAGATTAGGGATCTCTCAGATCCCACATGTCCACGCTAGGACTCAGCAAACACATGACCCTCCTAGACTGATCCAAACAGAACAAGGAAGGTTGAGGCTACCAGGTTCTCTATCAGGTGAAGAAAGTAGAAGTAATAAGACAGATGGGAGAGTTCTGACATGTTAAACCAATGTTCTGTTTGAAGTTAGCTGTATGGTGAAGTTGTTAGCAGGACTAAAGACTGCACATCACAGGAAGAGATTCAACTCACAAAGCAGGAGACCTTTTCAACCATTAATAATCCTCAGCAATGGAAGAGGCCAACATCTTCATTGGGAATGGAGGCTGGAGGATCATCTCGCAGGAATGCCCAGGGTATGAAGCAGATGTCTCTTAGGGTTTCTGCCACATCTAGGGTTTCATGTTCAGTATACACTGATAGGTTGCATTACCAACTTAAGAAATAATAGAGCCAACCCTGACTACCTGTGTTGCTCTCATGTCTATAACAGGATTGTGTCTGGGCAGATACACCCTGACCAGCTTCTATGCTTTGCCTTGTCCCTCAAATCAGCACCTCCAGGGATCCTCGCCCCAGTCTGAGTTTACTCCTACACAAACTAGACAGAAAAAGGAGAAAACAAGCAGAGCTCCTCCTAGGCCTAATCACCATGATTCTTAGAAGACTGGGTGCATGAGATCATCGACCTTTACTATCTGCATATCTGTACTAGCACCATATGTGAGAAGGTAAGACTATTTAGAAATCATTACAATTACTCCATGAATGTTTAGTCTAACTTTTACAGCAAATATATATCTATGTATATGTGTGTGTATAAATATACATAGATAGATAGATATAGATATATAAAATAAGCAGTGGTGTGAAAGCCTTTGTTAAACACTGTTAAGAATTAACAGAGGGCTTCCCTGGTGGTCCAGTGGGTGAAGAGTCCACCTTGCAATGCAAGGGGCGCCAGTTCAATACCTGGCATGGGAGGATCACATATGCCGCAGAGTGGCTGGACCAGTGTGTTCAATTGCGAGCCAGCGCTCTGGAGCACATGCGCCCAGAGGTGGTGCTCGGCAGCAAGAGAGGCCACCATGATGGGAGGCCCACATGGGCCGGAGATTAAGATGGATGAAAATAAACAAATGAAGAACCAATGAAAATGGCCAAAATTTTTTTAAAAATGAAAAAAAAGAATTAACAGACTGCAAGATCATGTACTCTTCTAAATCCTGGCCTGACGGACAACACACATCTGCTGACTTATCTTCAGTACCTACTTACAAATCCTCACTTTTAAAATATCATTCTTTTTTTTTAAAAAAAAACCTTTATTTTGCTTTTAACTTTTACAGAGTTTTGTTGTTTACAGATATGTATGTTCTCGGATTAGTCATATGTATATCCCCACCTTCCCTCTCCTCCCGACCATCACACAGCACCCCTGAAGGATCCCCTTTTCTCACAGAGCAATGACTAGAGCTATTTTCTTCATTTGCGGGGCTCTCAAGGGGGTCTATTTGCCACATCTAGGGTTTCATGTTCAGTATACACTGATAGGTTGCATTACCAACTTAAGAAATAATAGAGCCAACCCTGACTACCTGTGTTGCTCTCATGTCTATAACAGGATTGTGTCTGGGCAGATACACCCTGACCAGCTTCTATGCTTTGCCTTGTCCCTCAAATCAGCACCTCCAGGGATCCTCGCCCCAGTCTGAGTTTACTCCTACACAAACTAGACAGAAAAAGGAGAAAACAAGCAGAGCTCCTCCTAGGCCTAATCACCATGATTCTTAGAAGACTGGGTGCATGAGATCATCGACCTTTACTATCTGCATATCTGTACTAGCACCATATGTGAGAAGGTAAGACTATTTAGAAATCATTACAATTACTCCATGAATGTTTAGTCTAACTTTTACAGCAAATATATATCTATGTATATGTGTGTGTATAAATATACATAGATAGATAGATATAGATATATAAAATAAGCAGTGGTGTGAAAGCCTTTGTTAAACACTGTTAAGAATTAACAGAGGGCTTCCCTGGTGGTCCAGTGGGTGAAGAGTCCACCTTGCAATGCAAGGGGCGCCAGTTCAATACCTGGCATGGGAGGATCACATATGCCGCAGAGTGGCTGGACCAGTGTGTTCAATTGCGAGCCAGCGCTCTGGAGCACATGCGCCCAGAGGTGGTGCTCGGCAGCAAGAGAGGCCACCATGATGGGAGGCCCACATGGGCCGGAGATTAAGATGGATGAAAATAAACAAATGAAGAACCAATGAAAATGGCCAAAATTTTTTTAAAAATGAAAAAAAAGAATTAACAGACTGCAAGATCATGTACTCTTCTAAATCCTGGCCTGACGGACAACACACATCTGCTGACTTATCTTCAGTACCTACTTACAAATCCTCACTTTTAAAATATCATTCTTTTTTTTTAAAAAAAAACCTTTATTTTGCTTTTAACTTTTACAGAGTTTTGTTGTTTACAGATATGTATGTTCTCGGATTAGTCATATGTATATCCCCCCCTCCCCTCCCCTCCCAACCATCACACAGCACCCCTGAAGGATCCCCTTTTCTCACAGAGCAATGACTAGAGCTATTTTCTTCATTTATGATAGTACAGGCCTTCATGCTACTTCCTTTACACCTCCCACCTTCTGTTCCTTCCCCACAATGTCCATACGTCCACTATCCATGTCTGTCTTTCCGTCGGCTTCACTGCGTGTGCCATCATCACCATCCTACTAGATTCCATATATATGTGTTAATATACTGTATTTGTCCTTCTCTTTCTGACTGACTTCACTTTTGATGATACGTTCTAGATCCAGCCACCTCATTAGGGTTGATTCTTCTGCATTTCTCTTTACAGCTGTGTAGTATTCCATTGTATATATGTACCAGAGCTTTTGGATCCATTTGTTCGTCGATGGGCATCTAGGTTCCTTCCATGTTCTAGCTATTGTATAGAGAGCTGCAATGAACATTGGGGTACAGGTGCTTCTTTCAGATTTGATTTCATCAGGGTAAAAGCCTAAGAGTGGAATTGCTGGGTCGTATGGTGCTTCTATTTTTAGCTTTTTAAGAAATCTCCAGACTGTCTTCCATAGAGGCTGTATCAATATTTACATTCCCACCAGCAATGCAGGAGTGTTCCCTTTTCTCCACAGCCTCTCCAGCATTTATTGTCTGTCGATTTGTGGATGATGGCCATTCTGATGGGTGTGAGGTGATATCTCATTGTAGTTTTGATTTGCATTTCTCTAATTATTAGTGAAGTTGAACATCATTTCATGTGTTTTTGGGCCATCTGTATGTCGTCTTTGGAGAGGTGTCTGTTTAGGTCTTTTTCGCATTTTTTGATTGGGTTGTTCATTTTTCCTGTGCTGAGTTGTCTGAGTTGCTTGTAGATTTTGGAGATTAATTCTTTGTCTGTTGTTTCATTTGCTATGATTTTCTCCCACTCTGTGGGCTGTCTGTTAGGCTTTTTTGTAATTTCTTTAGCTGTACAAAAGCTTTTAAGTTTCATTAGGTCCCACATGTTCATTTGTCTTTTTAGTTCTGCTATTCTAGTAGGTGGGTCAGAGAAGATCTTGCTTTGATTGATGTCCTTGAGGGTTTTGCCTATATTCTCCTCTAAGAGTTTGATGGTTTCTGGTCTTTAATCCTTTTGTATCTTGTGATGGTGCAGAAGGATCCCTTTTCTCACAGAGCAATGACTAGAGCTATTTTCTTCATTTATGATAGTACAGGCCTTCATGCTACTTCCTTTACACCTCCCACCTTCTGTTCCTTCCCCACAATGTCCATACGTCCACTATCCATGTCTGTCTTTCCGTCGGCTTCACTGCGTGTGCCATCATCACCATCCTACTAGATTCCATATATATGTGTTAATATACTGTATTTGTCCTTCTCTTTCTGACTGACTTCACTTTTGATGATACGTTCTAGATCCAGCCACCTCATTAGGGTTGATTCTTCTGCATTTCTCTTTACAGCTGTGTAGTATTCCATTGTATATATGTACCAGAGCTTTTGGATCCATTTGTTCGTCGATGGGCATCTAGGTTCCTTCCATGTTCTAGCTATTGTATAGAGAGCTGCAATGAACATTGGGGTACAGGTGCTTCTTTCAGATTTGATTTCATCAGGGTAAAAGCCTAAGAGTGGAATTGCTGGGTCGTATGGTGCTTCTATTTTTAGCTTTTTAAGAAATCTCCAGACTGTCTTCCATAGAGGCTGTATCAATATTTACATTCCCACCAGCAATGCAGGAGTGTTCCCTTTTCTCCACAGCCTCTCCAGCATTTATTGTCTGTCGATTTGTGGATGATGGCCATTCTGATGGGTGTGAGGTGATATCTCATTGTAGTTTTGATTTGCATTTCTCTAATTATTAGTGAAGTTGAACATCATTTCATGTGTTTTTGGGCCATCTGTATGTCGTCTTTGGAGAGGTGTCTGTTTAGGTCTTTTTCGCATTTTTTGATTGGGTTGTTCATTTTTCCTGTGCTGAGTTGTCTGAGTTGCTTGTAGATTTTGGAGATTAATTCTTTGTCTGTTGTTTCATTTGCTATGATTTTCTCCCACTCTGTGGGCTGTCTGTTAGGCTTTTTTGTAATTTCTTTAGCTGTACAAAAGCTTTTAAGTTTCATTAGGTCCCACATGTTCATTTGTCTTTTTAGTTCTGCTATTCTAGTAGGTGGGTCAGAGAAGATCTTGCTTTGATTGATGTCCTTGAGGGTTTTGCCTATATTCTCCTCTAAGAGTTTGATGGTTTCTGGCCTTACATTTAAGTCTTTAATCCATTTTGAGTTGATCTTTGTGCATGGTGTCAGGGTATGTTCCAACTTCATTTTTTTGCATGTAACTGTCCAATTTTCCCAGCACCATTTGTTGAAGAGGCTGTCTTTGTCCCATTTTATAGTTTCACCTCCTTTGTCAAAAATAAGGTACCCATAGGTGCGTGGGTTTATCTCTGGGTTCTCAATCTTGTTCCATTGGTCGATATTTCTGTTTTTGTGCCAGTACCATACTGTCTTGAGGACTGTTGCTTTGTAGTAGAGTCTGAAGTTGGGGAGGCTGATCCCTCCAGCTCCATTCTTCTTCCTCAGGATTGCTTTGGCTATTCGAGGTCTTTTGTGTTTCCATATGAACTGTGTGATTCTTTGGTCTAGTTCTGTGAAGAATGTCATTGGAAGTTTGATAGGGATCGCATTGAATCTATAGATGACATTTGGTAGTATGGTCATTTTCACAATATTGATTCTTCCGACCCAGAACATGGAATATTTCTCCATCTGTTTAAGTCTTCTTTAATGTCTCTCATGAGTGTCTTGTAATTTTCTGTGTACAGTTCTTTTGTTTCTTTGGGTAGATTTATTCCTAGATATTTGATTCTTTTGGTTGCGATGGTGAAGGGGATTGCCTCTTTGATTTCGTTTTCTGCTTTTTCATTGTTTGTGTATAGGAATGCCAGTGATTTCTGTATATTGATTTTGTATCCTGCGACTTTGCTGAATTCGCTGATTAACTCTACTTTCCTGATACTCAAAGCTGTGATCACAGATGGTTTTAGATCTCCCTATAAATACCTGAGCATTAAGTTTTAAATTTACTGGCTTATAACTTTTGTCAATTAAAAACCCTCCACTGGAGTTGCTTCAGAGATGAATAATCACTTGTAAGAGACTGTGATAAATACTGGAGTCTGGTTTCAAGAGATTCAGTTTCCACACCTCAAGATTACCTGCACCTAGGGCTTGCCTGGTGGTCCAGTGGGTAGAGAGTCGGCCATGCAGTGCAAGGAGCACCGGTTCGATCCTTGGCCCAGGAAGATCCCATGTGCCATGGGGCAGTTGAATCGACGAGTCCAATTATGAGCCAGCAGTTTGGAGCAGAGGCACCCAGAGCCAGTGCTATGCAACCAGAGAGGCCACGGCAATGGGTGGCCCACATATGCCAAAGAATAAAAGATAGGTGATAATAAATATAAAAATAAAAGAGGCATGATGGGTGGGGGGGAAGATTACTGGTACCTATAACATCCTCATTCAAGAAGGTCTGCTATACTGGGCCAGTGGTTTTCTGCAAGATTCAGCCATGGGGAAAGAGATGAGCACTGCATTGGAGTGGAATCAGTAGACCGAGGCATTGGAGTGGAATCAGTAGACCTAGACATAAACTCAGCTCTCTCTGATGAGATGTCCACAGACCATTCAGCCTCTCCAGACTAATTCTCATACTATGGAATGATAATTCCAACTTCAATGGACTATGGTGAGATTCAATAATACATGTTCCAGCATGGCTGACTCTATCCAGTTAGTCCCTGTGCAGGGACTAGTAGAGGGCGATGTTTTGGGTGGTGTCCTTCACAAGGACATAGTGTTTGGTAAGCCGAGCATGGGTTGGCTGGATCTGCACTGTCCTAAGTTTATATCTTGTGTGGGTGCAACTTATCTAGTGTTATTGTGCTGGCCAACATGTTAAGCTCTCAGGATACAGTTTTTTTTTTTTTTTTTAATTTTGGCCTCTTTTATTGGTCCTCCATTCATTTATTTTCATCCATCTTTATTCTTTTGGCCTGTGTGGGTCTCCCATTGCAGTGGCCTCTGTCATTACAGAGTACTGGCTCTGGGCGCATGTGATCCAGGGAGCTGGCTCCTAACTGGACATACCGGTCCAGCCGCTCCGCCGCACGTGAGACCTTCCCGGGCCAGGGATTGAACTGGTGCCCCTTGCACTGCAAGGCAGACTGGACCACCAGGAAGCCCCTCAGGACATGTGATAAATCTGGAGTCTGGTTTCAAGAGATTCAGTTTCCACACCTCAAGATTACCTGCACCTAGGGCTTGCCTGGTGGTCCAGTGGGTAGAGAGTCGGCCATGCAGTGCAAGGAGCACCGGTTCGATCCTTGGCACAGGAAGATCCCATGTGCCATGGGGCAGTTGAATCGCGAGTCCAATTATGAGCCAGCAGTTTGGAGCAGAGGCACCCAGAGCCAGTGCTATGCAACCAGAGAGGCCACGGCAATGGGTGGCCCACATATGCCAAAGAATAAAAGATAGGTGATAATAAATATAAAAATAAAAGAGGCATGATGGGTGGGGGGGAAGATTACTGGTACCTATAACATCCTCATTCAAGAAGGTCTGCTATACTGGGCCAGTGGTTTTCTGCAAGATTCAGCCATGGGGAAAGAGATGAGCACTGCATTGGAGTGGAATCAGTAGACCGAGGCATTGGAGTGGAATCAGTAGACCTAGACATAAACTCAGCTCTCTCTGATGAGATGTCCACAGACCATTCAGCCTCTCCAGACTAATTCTCATACTATGGAATGATAATTCCAACTTCAATGGACTATGGTGAGATTCAATAATACATGTTCCAGCATGGCTGACTCTATCCAGTTAGTCCCTGTGCAGGGACTAGTAGAGGGCGATGTTTTGGGTGGTGTCCTTCACAAGGACATAGTGTTTGGTAAGCCGAGCATGGGTTGGCTGGATCTGCACTGTCCTAAGTTTATATCTTGTGTGGGTGCAACTTATCTAGTGTTATTGTGCTGGCCAACATGTTAAGCTCTCAGGATACAGTTTTTTTTTTTTTTTTAATTTTGGCCTCTTTCATTGATTTTTTTTTTCCATTTATTCTCATTCATCTTTATTCTTTGGCCTGTGTGAGCCTCCCCCATAGCAGTGGCCTCTCTCGTTGCAGAGCACTGGCACTGGGCGCATGCACTCCAGAGCGCTGGCTCCTAACTGGACACACCAGCCCAGCCGCTCCGCAGCACGTGGTATCTTCTCAGGCCAGGGATTGAACTGGTGCCCCTTGCACTGCAAGGCAGACTGGACCACCAGGGAAGCCCCTCAGGACACATTGCTAAAGAGTTCAGATACTTCAGGAGCAAAAAGGCTGCTTCATGAGATGACCACTTACGTCAAGGATCCACTACTCACACTAGATATCTGAATATGTTAATACTGAAATACTCTTAAAATTACCCTTATTACAGATATGTAACTCTATTTCCTTATCAAAACCTATTATATATTGAAGTATAGAAGACTGAGTTTGAATAAAGAACATTTTCCTCAAAGATATTACAAATTGGAATCAAGGAAACAAACAGAAACTAAAATGTCAAAGTAATACAGATTTTTAAACTGCTCCTAGAGATTGCACCAAAGTAAAACATGAAAGAAGAGAGAGACTGGTTCATTGCAACTCTCCTTCTTGCAAGAGTATGCAGAGCTATGTTTAGACAGGAACTGAAACAGGGCAGTGACTCAACGGCTGGACTGAGGAGAGAGATTCCAAAGGGATGCAGAAGCTTTAACTAAGCCCAATACCTAAGGCAACTGGAAAGGACTCCAGGGTGGGGGTGGGGGAAGGACAGAGGAAGGTAGGCCAAATACAAAGGAACAGCAAGCAGGTTGGGAAAGTCAGTGAATGAGGTGGAGCTAAGGCATGGAGCATTCTCCCAATCTGAGCTTCAGTTTGTAACTGGATATCAAAATTAATCAGGAGACAGGGAAAAGGTAAGGCCAAAGCAAGAGAGTTTTGGTCTGCTTCCAAAGAAATATTTGGCATCTGTGAAGCAGCAGATCAAACACAGAAATATTGATACAGAGGAGGAGGAAGAAGAATAAAGATTAAGTGTTTTTATAAAAGTAGAGTAGTCTACATCATCTGTTGTGTGCGTGCACAAAAAGTCACTTTACTTGTGTCCAACTCTTTGCAACCCTATGGACTGTAACCTGCCAGGCTCCTGTCTTATGGAATTCTCTAGGCAAGAATACTGGAATGGGCTGCCCCATGCCCTCCTCGAGTCTACATCTGGTAATTTCCCTCAAAAGTAAATAAGAATGATTGGGACAGAGTACATCATTCCTGGGAAAAAAGGGAAGAAATTACTGATAAACATGATTAGTAATCAGAGGACCAAAACAAAACCGGATAATTATTAACGGCCCATCGACTATACTTTTCCTCAAAGAGCTAGCAGAATGCAGCTTGTAAGTTCATTACAAATGACCTTTTTCCCAACAAATCTTGTCCCCGATAAGAGACATCCCAACACACTTCCAGGCCTCTCCGTGTTTGGCAGAATTAGTGCTTTATGATTGTGAAATTGACCTTCCCACACAATCCTGTTCCCTGTAGGCCCAGTGAAAAGCAGTGTACAGATGGCTCAGAACTGAATAAAGAACAGAGGATAGCTTTTAAACTTGGATCAACTTGGGTCCAAATCCTCAGTTTACCCATCACCATCTACATGGCCATGGGCAAAACTTTCGACCTCTCTCTGCCCATTTCCTGTCTAAAATGAAACTAAAAGTGTCCATTTTCACAGAGCTCTCAAAACTTACACAACACATGGAGGGAGATTCTACATGAGACAGCCACAGGTCCAGACATGCTTGGCTCAGACTCCATTTTAGACCCCTTCCTCTGGGTCCCCTGTTTAAAAATCTGGGCTTATTGAACAAATGACCAAGTACTCTAATAGTTATTCAATATAATACAATGTCCCAACCTTCAGAGAAGAGCTGCATCAAAGTAAGTTAGATCTAGAAATTTGAAAAAAAAAATAGATTCTTTTTTTAGTTATTATGTCATTTTACTTCTTGTATAATTAGCAACTATACTAAATTTAAAAATAAAGAATTAAACATTCAAAATTATAATACAGAATCTTCTATATTTTTAAATTTAATTTAATTGAAGGATAATAGCTTTACAGAGTTTTGTTGTTTACTGCCAAACACCAACACGAATCAGCCATAGGTATACATATGTTCCCTCCCTCTTGCATTCCGCCCCCATCTCCCTCCCCATCCTAACCCTCTAGATTGTTACAGAGTCCCTGTTTGAGTTTCCTTAGTCTTACAGCAGATTCCCATTGGTTATATATTTTACACATGGTAATGTAAGTTTCCATGATACTCTTTCCATACATCTCACCCACTTCTCCCTCCCCTCAATGTCCATAAGTCTGTTCCCTATTTCTGTTTCTCCATTACTTTTTAAAGCTATACTGCAAGACATGCAGGATCTTCATTCTCTGACCAGGAATTGACCCCATGTCCCCTGCAGTGAGAGTGTGGCATCTGAACCACTGGACCACCAGGTAAATCTCAAATCAAGATATTAAGATTTTGCTAAAAATGTTCAGGGTTTTGCTAAAGTACTCTGAACAGTTTAACAGCAACAACAACAAAAAGGTTAATGCTGTGGAGAGTTTGTGATGATCTGGATTTCATTTTAATTTTACTCAATAAGGACAGCATGGTATCACTGAATCACAGTGAGTCAACCAGTTAATATCCATGTTC
This sequence comes from Tragulus kanchil, assembly GCA_022376925.1. NCBI lineage: Eukaryota > Metazoa > Chordata > Mammalia > Artiodactyla > Tragulidae > Tragulus > Tragulus kanchil. The sequence goes on from JAIOJX010000029.1 coordinate 150,697,863, forward strand.
AAGCAACAGATGACTTCACTTTGAGGGCATCAATATCCTTCTTGTCATATGTCATGTCTTGGTGCCAAAACCACAAAGCCACAATTACGAAGCCTTCCTGCAGCCACTCTCAAGCATCATGGTCCAAGTACAAGACACTGCAGAACATGGATTCCCTGAGATAGGTTCCAGAGAATGAGTCTGTTCTTTCCTATTCAGCTAGTACCATGAATACTGTTGTGTCTCTCTATGCATATTCACAGCTGACCCCTAATGGGATGACATTAGGAGGTGAGGCCTTTGGGATCTAATTAGATTTAGATGAGGTCGTGAGGGTATGCCCTTTGTGATAGGATCAGTGTCTTTATGGAAAGAGGCAGACTAGAGCTTTCTCTCTGCCACATGAAGACAGTGAGAAGGTGGCTATCGACAATCCAGGAAGAGAGTTCCTATGAGGAATTAAATCTCTCAACATCTTGATCGTAGACTTCCAATCCCCAGAACTGTGAGAAAATAAATTCTGGTCATTTCTACCACCCAGTCTATAGTACTGGGCTGGCCAAAAATTCATCTGGGTTTTTCCATAAGATGTTACAGAAACCTGAACAAACTTTTTGGCCAACCCTGTATTTGTGACAGCAGCCCAAACCAACTTAGACCACAATGGTTCTTGTAAATCCTCCCTACTCAAAAGAAAAGACTTAAGAGCCTTCATTAAACAGCAGAAACAATACTGGAATAGGACCCAGAAAGCCTCAGTTTTAGGCCTTACACCTACCATAAACTCAAAACAAGACGTTAAGCAAGTTTATTTCTCTCTGGACTTTAGCTTCCTCATTAATCAGCCGTTAAGAACAGACTAACTGCAAATATTCACTGATGTGCCTAGAGTCTATGATTTTGCAAAGACTCTACTGCAGGGGTGAGGGTAACCTGGGAAGGTTCGTGTTCCTTGAATGTTCCCTCCCTGCCGGGCTGATACACTAGATTCTCTGCTGTCCATGTCCTAATACAATGGACCAACGTCATGGAATGTATCACTGATCCTGACCTGGGCCAACTTAATCAGTGATAACAAGAATGGGCCTCCTCTTCTAGACCCTGCTTCATGTCCTCCCCTTTTTCTGCGAGTCAGTACTCTCTCTCTCTCTCTCTCTCTCTCTCTCTCTCATAGACACACAAAATGCAGCTCTTTCTAAAAACAGTTGTGGCTTTTCAATCGCTCCTTTCTAAACTGTAAGAATTACAATGGAGTAGATAATTATTAATAAGCAAAATAAGTGATTCAAGATAGGCATGGAGATGCAGACTTTCCATGCCTTGAGCTGTGACTCATTATAAAGTCATATTATGGTGGATCAACCCACACTGCACAGGTGTCCTGTAAATTATTCCATGTGTGCAACAGCCATGCTCACTTCTATCCACACCCAGAAGCACCTTATTCCATTGCTCTGGCACAAAGCCTCGAGGTATACTGGCAAAGAGAAACTATGCCCTCAGTTCTGTGAATCTGGTTGAGGAACATGAATCCCACTTTAAAAAAAAAAATCTTGGATTTCTCATAAAAGCCAGAATGAGGACCCTCATGGGAAGAGCTCTCCCTGTATGTAACGCAATGATTAATCCAATCTTCTGTCACAGCTTTTCTTTGGTTCTATTCATCTTTTTGCTATGATATAAACACATCTCTACTCTGGCTAAGTGACGTCTGCCCATATTCTGAGCAAAACAGTCCTCCTCCAGCCTGTGCACCAACCGTGGCTCCAAATCAAACTAGAAAACCTCATGAGAGCTCTTCAGCATCCGTGTACCAGAACATTAAATATGTTTATGTCTATGTGCCAATAAGAAAAGGGTCCAAATCTCTGAACCCTATCACTAACGCAACTAAAGCAACATATTTGATCAACTTGTTCTAAAGGCCTGTTGTCATAAAGGAGAATATTGTTCGATGGAGCACTGGCAGGGTAACAGGCATTGTCTCATAAGAAGAGGAAAAGGCTTAAATAATTCCAGATTTTCTAAAAGAACTTGTAAAAATTTGCTTTGGCTTGAGCAGAACATTCCTTATAGGCAAGGTTTTTGGTTTTTTTTTAAATGTTCACCCAGCTTTCTTTTATTAGAGTAATTAAAGCAATGTTAGGCATTTGGGGTATCTGATATAACCATAATCCTCTGATATTTCAGGGTATTGATTTTACAAAGTATCTACTGTGACTAGGGCATTAACTGTTGGAAATGTATCCACACTGATTTCTGACAGTGTATTTGTTTAAAACCTGCTGAAGCCAAACCATGGGCTTCAAGGAATTCCAGACAACTACTTTAGTTTTATGAAACGGTATTTTTAAAGTTATACTAAGGCAAAAAAATGGTTTTAAAGTAACATAAAAGGGGAGAAAATTCTTAAGCATGAAACTTCTGATTCTACTTGACATCTTTTCTAAATAAACCATCATATTCGGGCTGCCTATTTTCTCTACCTCTACAATGATTTGAGGATTTCAACAGTCCAGTCTAGCAGGCTATGATGTGCGTGTCTTGCTATTCTTAAACTGCACAAAGAACAATTATGCTTTGTCATGATTATATTTCAACATCGTAATTCCCTTAGCCTTCTCTTGTAGCAAAGCATCAATAACACCATAAATCCTAGTACTGGAATAATATGAGGGTGAAATTTATCCTAACTTCCATTACCAAGGAAATTTCCTTTATAAAGATAGACCCAAGATGAGGGAAGAAATTAAGATGGGCAGATAAGTGTGGTATGGTTATTACTACAGCATGATATAAACACATCTCTACTCTGGCTAAGTGACGTCTGCCCATATTCTGAGCAAAACAGTCCTCCTCCAGCCTGTGCACCAACCGTGGCTCCAAATCAAACTAGAAAACCTCATGAGAGCTCTTCAGCATCCGTGTACCAGAACATTAAATATGTTTATGTCTATGTGCCAATAAGAAAAGGGTCCAAATCTCTGAACCCTATCACTAACGCAACTAAAGCAACATATTTGATCAACTTGTTCTAAAGGCCTGTTGTCATAAAGGAGAATATTGTTCGATGGAGCACTGGCAGGGTAACAGGCATTGTCTCATAAGAAGAGGAAAAGGCTTAAATACTTCCAGATTTTCTAAAAGAACTTGTAAAAAAATTTGCTTTGGCTTGAGCAGAACATTCCTTATAGGCAAGGTTTTTTGGTTTTTTTTTTTTAAAGTTCACCCAGCTTTCTTTTATTAGAGTAATTAAAGCAATGTTAGGCATTTGGGGTATCTGATATAACCATAATCCTCTGATATTTCAGGGTATTGATTTTACAAAGTATCTACTGTGACTAGGGCATTAACTGTTGGAAATGTATCCACACTGATTTCTGACAGTGTATTTGTTTAAAACCTGCTGAAGCCAAACCATGGGCTTCAAGGAATTCCAGACAACTACTTTAGTTTTATGAAACGGTATTTTTAAAGTTATACTAAGGCAAAAAAATGGTTTTAAAGTAACATAAAAGGGGAGAAAATTCTTAAGCATGAAACTTCTGATTCTACTTGACATCTTTTCTAAATAAACCATCATATTCGGGCTGCCTATTTTCTCTACCTCTACAATGATTTGAGGATTTCAACAGTCCAGTCTAGCAGGCTATGATGTGCGTGTCTTGCTATTCTTAAACTGCACAAAGAACAATTATGCTTTGTCATGATTATATTTCAACATCGTAATTCCCTTAGCCTTCTCTTGTAGCAAAGCATCAATAACACCATAAATCCTAGTACTGGAATAATATGAGGGTGAAATTTATCCTAACTTCCATTACCAAGGAAATTTCCTTTATAAAGATAGACCCAAGATGAGGGAAGAAATTAAGATGGGCAGATAAGTGTGGTATGGTTATTACTACAGCAGCTGAATCACTCCCAAATGATGAACATAGAGGCCTATTCTTCCCTGATGCTTATTTCCAAAACTGTGTGGAGAGAAATTCTTTCTATGAAGCTTCACTGCTTGTCAGTTTCCTTTTTCTTAACATAGAGATGCTGAAAGGAACATAAAACCTTTTGGGGCCTTGCAACACTATGTAAATTGTAACACGTGCCTCGTTTGGCTAAGCTTTCAGTTTTTCTGTATCTCATCCAAGTACACAGGACTCCAAACTAATAATTACCTGTGGTTTAGGCGTAAGGAGTGCAGAAAAACTGAAGGCCACAAGTCCTATTAATAGGTTGCTTTAATTCCCTGTGAGCAGGGACCCATGTCTGCCTTGACCACTTGTGGCGGGAACATTTACTGGACCAGTCACTTCCCCACATGTTCTGGTTCCTAACTCTATTAGTCAGTGTAGACTGCCATAACAGAATTCCAGAGACTGGGTGGCTTCAACAACAGACGTTCATTTTTTCTCAAAACCCAAGGTGCCAGCAAGGCCAGTTTCAGGAAGGACCTCTTCCTGGCTTGTAGGAGGCTGCCATCTCGCCATGTCCTCACATGGCGAAGAGAGGGAGCTCTCTGGTATCTCTTATTGCACAAACACTAATTCTGTTGTATCAGGGCCCCACCCTTATTGACCCCATTTAATCTTAATTACTTCCTTATAGACTATCTTCAATTACAGTCACATTGGGGGTTAAGATGCCAACCTATGAATCTTCCTTGCCCCAGGAATAGAGAGGCCATACATTAGCCATAGCACAGCAATAGCACAATGAAGACCATCGTTGGCCTGAGTCCCCAAGAGATGTGTGGCACAGAATCCCAGCTCACCTATTAAGACATCGCATGCACACAAAGTGTAAGATTTTGTAGTATTTATAACTAATGTAAAACCTTGCCTACTCTAACCTTGCCAACGGACATGAGTTTCAGGGAGCTCTGGGAGATGTGAAGGACAGGGAAGTCTGGTGTTCTGCAATCCACGGGGTCCCAGAGACTTGAACACGACTGAGTGACTAACAGACACACAGACACACACACACACATGTGCCTAGTAATGAGCTCAGTGCATGAGTGGTCTTGCCTGCATGAAAAGCACAAGTTTATGGGGAAGAGAAGAGAGGCCCAAAATCATCAACTTAGGACAATTAACTTTGAAATGGTCTGACTGGAGTCTACATACAGTTAGGAAGGAGGGATCCGTGTGCATCAAAGGAGGACTAAAAGGCTTTTGGAGGAGCCAACACTCGAGTCTCTCAAGTTGGTGTAGATTTGAAAGATCATTCTAGGCACTGACTGTGTCTGACATTTGTAGAGTTTGCTTTGTCCATAAATACTGGGCCTAAGTATCATCAGCATTGAATATTGTGGAAAAGAAGAAAGATGTCAGAGTCACAGTCGGAGAACTGCAAGGCTAAAAGAGCCTTGGTCATCTTCTCAGCCAAATCAGTTATTTGAAAAATAAAGAAACCGAGGGCCAGAGACACGGTGAGTGAGTTGGCCAAAACGGAAAAAAGGCGATTGTCTTGAAAATACCAATACAAGTTAAACCCCCTCACTTCTCTGGCCTCAAGGTTCATTTAAGTAAATGGGAGACAAGAACACCTACTTCTCCTTGTTTTGAAGTTGTTCTGAAGGTCAAGTAAGGCCATAAATATGAATGTTCTCTATCAACTAGTTTATAAAAATACACTGCTTCACTAAGATGCCTACCTCAAAGCCACAGACTGTTAGACCATTGTCTTAACTCCATCAAAGTTTGCACACTCTAAACCAGTCCTCTTCAAAGGTTCATCTTGAAAGCATTTTGGTCTTTGTTCAATAAAATACTTAAGAACTCTTTTGTCTGGATTTCAAAATGCTCCTCGGGGCTAAAGATACATTGTTTTACATACCCTCAATGGTGGTAAATCTCTGTTCACAGAGGGGCTGAACTGAACACTGGAAGCTGTCAAATTCACTGAGAACATAGTAAATCGGTGAGATGCAGAAAAAGACAAATTTTCATGTGCAGCTCATTAACTGGTTCTAAAACATTTCTGTCAAAACCAATTTTCTAACTGCACAACAGCAGCGTTACTAGAGCAAACGCAGTCTCAAAGAACAATCTCACTGAAACAACATACAATTTCACACATTAATTTTTTTATATACAAGAAAAGAAAAAAGGAGAAAAACCAGAAGGATAAGAAAAAGGTATTATCATCATTGTGAGGGAAGGTGCAGTGCAGAGTCGGGGAATCAATCCGTCTGTTATCTTTCGACAAAGGGCAATGCTTTTTTTCACTACAATTTAGGGGTCAGGTTCTGAAGGACTGGGTTGTTGCTTATCTGTCTGTGTTTTAAGTAAATTAGCTGATTTCACTTCATTTCAGCATATCTTAGTTCCAAGAGGTCATGCAGACAAAGCCAAGATACAACATAAGACCCTAGTAAGGCCAGCTGTGACTCTTCAAACATTTCTGTAACGTGTAAGATCCTAAACCAGCCATCAGCTCAAGCCATGATCTCTTAAAACCACTTCCGATAGGCTCAGAACTGTCGTCTTCAGATGACCACAAGACCTTGCCCCTTTACCAATAACAGAAGTGAAATAACACGCATCGACTCTGAAATGCCCCGTGATTATTTTCCACGACTACTCCTCTGCAAAGACAAATCTAATTAAAACAGGTATATTATTATTTTTTATATAAACTTTTAATTTACTTTTAACTTTTACAGAGTTTTGTTGTTTACAGATACGTATGTTCTCAGATTAGTTATATGTATATCCTCCCCATCCCACTCCTCCAAACTGTCATACAGCACCCGTGAAGGATCTGCTTTTCTCACAGAGCAATGACTATAGCTCTTTTCTTCACATATGATAGTACAGGCCTTCATGCTACTTCCTTTATGCCTCTTACCCACTGCTTCTTCCCCACAATGTCCATATGTCCACTGTCCATGTCTGTCTTTCCATCGCTTCATTGCATGCACCATCATCACCATCCTACTAAATTCCATATATGTGTGTTAGTATATTGTACTTGTCCTTCTCTTTCTGACTGACTTCACTTTTTATGATAGGTTCTAGAGCCAGCCACCTCATTAGGGACAGCCCACAGAATGGGAGAAAATCATAGCATATGAAACAACAGACAAAGAATTAATCTCCAAAATCTACAAGCAACTCAGACAACTCAGCACTGAAAAAACGAACAACCCAATCAAAAAATGGGAAAAGGACCTAAACAGACACCTCTCCAAAGACAACATACAGATGGCCCAAAAACACAGGAAACAATGCTCAACTTCACTTATAATTAGAGAAATGCAAATCAAAACTACAATGAGATATCACCTCACACCCGTCAGAATGGCCATCATCCACAAATCGACAGACAATAAATGCTGGAGAGGGTGCAGAGAAAAGGAAACACTCCTGCATTGCTGGTGGGAATGTAGATTGATACAGCCGCTATGGAAGACAGTATGGAGATTTCTTAAAAAACTAAAATTAGAAGCACCATACGACCCAGCAATCCCACTCTTAGGCTTACACCCTGATGAAATTAAACCCGAAAGAAGCCCCTGTACCCCAATGTTCATTGCAGCTCTCTATACAATAGCTAGAACATGGAAGCAACCTTGATGCCCATCGATGAATGAATGGATAAAGAAGCTCTGGTACATATATACAATGGAATACTACTCAGCTGTAAAAAGGAGTGCAGGTATATTATTTAAGTGAGCCCAGAAGTATAAAATATGGAAATATTTTGCTTCAGCACACTCACCCAGGGGCGGGACCTCTGCTCCCGTGGCATGGACCACAGGAACTCTCTACCTCGCATCCCTGGAAGCTTCTCCTTGCATCCCCGGATGCTTCTCCTTCCAGTGAGGGATGGGGTCTGGGCCATTGGCCCAGAGTCCTACTAAGGAGGGGTCACAGCACTGGGCTGTGAGGGGCGGCCAGCACCTGAGATGAGGGTGCCCTTCCGAGTGACAAGTTTTGGCATGGAGGCAGGTGTCAAGCTAGGGATGCTGTCCATCCCCATCGCCACCACCTGTGCCATCTGCCGTAAGGTCTGCGAGATCAAACTGGGTGCCTATGATCCCTACTTGGTGGCCATGCCTTCCCTTTACTTGGCTGGCAAAGTGGAGGAGCAGCACCTTTGCATTCGTGAATCATCATCATCTCCAACAGGTACCTCCACCAGGGCAGTGAACCCTTGGAGCTGGACTAGCACTGCTGGGAGCTCCAGGAGAGCACAGTGCAGTGCGAGCTGCTGGTGCTGTGGATTCCGTGCTTCCAGGTATCCTTCCAGCACCTGCAGGTGGAGCACCTGATCTCCCCTGAGAACTGGCTGGACCGTATACAGATGGCCCAAAAACACAGGAAACAATGCTCAACTTCACTTATAATTAGAGAAATGCAAATCAAAACTACAATGAGATATCACCTCACACCCGTCAGAATGGCCATCATCCACAAATCGACAGACAATAAATGCTGGAGAGGGTGCAGAGAAAAGGAAACACTCCTGCATTGCTGGTGGGAATGTAGATTGATACAGCCGCTATGGAAGACAGTATGGAGATTTCTTAAAAAACTAAAATTAGAAGCACCATACGACCCAGCAATCCCACTCTTAGGCTTACACCCTGATGAAATTAAACCCGAAAGAAGCCCCTGTACCCCAATGTTCATTGCAGCTCTCTATACAATAGCTAGAACATGGAAGCAACCTTGATGCCCATCGATGAATGAATGGATAAAGAAGCTCTGGTACATATATACAATGGAATACTACTCAGCTGTAAAAAGGAGTGCAGGTATATTATTTAAGTGAGCCCAGAAGTATAAAATATGGAAATATTTTGCTTCAGCACACTCACCCAGGGGCGGGACCTCTGCTCCCGTGGCATGGACCACAGGAACTCTCTACCTCGCATCCCTGGAAGCTTCTCCTTGCATCCCCGGATGCTTCTCCTTCCAGTGAGGGATGGGGTCTGGGCCATTGGCCCAGAGTCCTACTAAGGAGGGGTCACAGCACTGGGCTGTGAGGGGCGGCCAGCACCTGAGATGAGGGTGCCCTTCCGAGTGACAAGTTTTGGCATGGAGGCAGGTGTCAAGCTAGGGATGCTGTCCATCCCCATCGCCACCACCTGTGCCATCTGCCGTAAGGTCTGCGAGATCAAACTGGGTGCCTATGATCCCTACTTGGTGGCCATGCCTTCCCTTTACTTGGCTGGCAAAGTGGAGGAGCAGCACCTTTGCATTCGTGAATCATCATCATCTCCAACAGGTACCTCCACCAGGGCAGTGAACCCTTGGAGCTGGACTAGCACTGCTGGGAGCTCCAGGAGAGCACAGTGCAGTGCGAGCTGCTGGTGCTGTGGATTCCGTGCTTCCAGGTATCCTTCCAGCACCTGCAGGTGGAGCACCTGATCTCCCCTGAGAACTGGCTGGACCGTTACAGCTGGCAGTGGACCGCTGTCTGTCACTGCCCGGGCCCTGCTGCGGGACAGCCACCACGGGGGGCTTTGTCTCCCGTTCCGGGCTCAGCACAGAGCCATGGTGGGGCTCCATCTGGCCCTGCAGGCCTACAAGGTTGTGGTGCCAGTCGAGACTGAGGACAAGAAGCCATGGTGGCAGGTGTTTAGTGAAGACTTCACCAAGCCAATCATTGATAACATTGTGACTGATCTCATTCAGATCTACACCATGGACACACAGATCCCCTAAGTCCCTGGTCCAGGCTGCCCAAAGAAAAGCCTGGAACACGGCGGCCTGGGGACTGCACCACCCCAGGGCCATGAAGGCCGGCCCCCAGAGGACCAGCTGGGAGGGCTGGTGAAGGCCGTGACTGTCCCCCGCAGCCGTGGTCTGGGCAGTGATGGGGGCCGTGCCTCCAGCGGGCAGGCCGAGAGTGCACTGCATGGGTGAGCCCAAGGCCAGATGCCACGTCTGTGTTTATCCTTTGAGAGAACCCAACTGCTGTGGAAGAGAGACGTCATAGGAAGGAAAATAAAATAAACGAGAACTGCACCCCTTGGGATTTGTTTCTTTGTACTAATTTTTAAATATTTTTTACTGTTTTTTTTAATTGAAGGATAATAGCCTTACAGGGTTTTACTGTTTACTGCCCCACATCAACATGAGTGACCATGGGTATACATATGTTTCCTCCCTCTTGAGCTTCCCTCCTGTATCCCTTCCCATCCCTCCCCTCCAGGTTATTACAGAGTCCCTGTTTGAGTTCCTGAGTCTTATAGCAAATTCTCTTTGGTTATCTATCTCACGTATGGTAAATGCTGGAGAGGGTGTGGAGAAAAGGCAATCCTCTCGCACTGTTAGTGGGAATGTAAATTGACACGCCTGGGGATTTTTTAAAAGCCAGATTTATAGAAAGTATGAACGTGCAACATAGGTGGAACTTTATTTTGTGTAATAAAAAATGATACAAGTTAAAAGTAAAATAAAATATGGAAATTTTATATTCCATGTCACAATAAAGGCATGTTCACTGCCAGTAAAATAAAGAACATCTGAGTGGACCGAAGAGGCATAAACTTGCTTGTCTACTAAACAGGTCTGGATAAATGAGCACTTGAAACTGACAGATTCTCTGATGCCCAGAAAGTGTTGGCCTGGGTAAAGACTGGATGTCAGGCAATAGGAAAGGGAACGTCTGGGTCATCACTCATTCTCTGAACTACTCTACTTCAGTTCAAAGAATCTATATTTTGATTATCCTAATGTCTCAGTCCTACCATCTTGATCCAAGTAAAACCAGCAATTCTTCCTGCCCCTGGCAGAAGCCCAGTGATGTGGAGACATGTTCTCTTTCACATGCTGTGTGCTTCCCCTTTGGATCTTATCCCTGTCTCTGTTTACCTTTTTGACGTTGATCAGAGGGCCCCTGCCTCAAGTCCATCTGGCAGAGGTGGCTGGAGCAAGAACAGGTGACACTTCAGAGGTCCATGACCTCTCATGTGAAGCATGTGACACCTTTGGTGACACACACTGCTGTTGACATAGGTAAGATTTGGCAAAATGGGCATGTCAGAGGCACTGGGGACAACCAGACTTCCTACGAGTCAATTAAATATTAGAGTATGCCAAAGGGTCATTTGAGTAGGACCCTGAAGCAAAACTCAGACGGCATAGGAAGTTCCTGGTGTTTATGATTTATTCCATCAACAGGAGGCCAAACTGCAGTAAATGCAGCCAATAAACTCTGGGGCTCTCTGCTCCTGAAGAAGGAAAGGTGGCCCTGCCCTACTGAGCTTCCCTCCTGTATCCCTTCCCATCCCTCCCCTCCAGGTTATTACAGAGTCCCTGTTTGAGTTCCTGAGTCTTATAGCAAATTCTCTTTGGTTATCTATCTCACGTATGGTAAATGCTGGAGAGGGTGTGGAGAAAAGGCAATCCTCTCGCACTGTTAGTGGGAATGTAAATTGACACGCCTGGGGATTTTTTAAAAGCCAGATTTATAGAAAGTATGAACGTGCAACATAGGTGGAACTTTATTTTGTGTAATAAAAAATGATACAAGTTAAAAGTAAAATAAAATATGGAAATTTTATATTCCATGTCACAATAAAGGCATGTTCACTGCCAGTAAAATAAAGAACATCTGAGTGGACCAAGAGGCATAAACTTGCTTGTCTACTAAACAGGTCTGGATAAATGAGCACTTGAAACTGACAGATTCTCTGATGCCCAGAAAGTGTTGGCCTGGGTAAAGACTGGATGTCAGGCAATAGGAAAGGGAACGTCTGGGTCATCACTCATTCTCTGAACTACTCTACTTCAGTTCAAAGAATCTATATTTTGATTATCCTAATGTCTCAGTCCTACCATCTTGATCCAAGTAAAACCAGCAATTCTTCCTGCCCCTGGCAGAAGCCCAGTGATGTGGAGACATGTTCTCTTTCACATGCTGTGTGCTTCCCCTTTGGATCTTATCCCTGTCTCTGTTTACCTTTTTGACGTTGATCAGAGGGCCCCTGCCTCAAGTCCATCTGGCAGAGGTGGCTGGAGCAAGAACAGGTGACACTTCAGAGGTCCATGACCTCTCATGTGAAGCATGTGACACCTTTGGTGACACACACTGCTGTTGACATAGGTAAGATTTGGCAAAATGGGCATGTCAGAGGCACTGGGGACAACCAGACTTCCTACGAGTCAATTAAATATTAGAGTATGCCAAAGGGTCATTTGAGTAGGACCCTGAAGCAAAACTCAGACGGCATAGGAAGTTCCTGGTGTTTATGATTTATTCCATCAAAAGGAGGCCAAACTGCAGTAAATGCAGCCAATAAACTCTGGGGCTCTCTGCTCCTGAAGAAGACAGTGTTTGGTAACGGTGGCCCTGCCTTCCCTCGTAACTGACCAGCAGCACCTCTGCAAGAATGCTATGTTCACCCAGGAGGGCCCTGACCCCCAAAGCAAAGTGGGGAAGAGAGCCACATACACACCTGGCCCCACAGCTGACCCAGCCTGGCTAACTCAGTCTTCCTCACCACATAAGGGATAACACAGAAGTCAGAGGCTGAGGGTTTGTGGTAAAATGCTTTATATTAATACTTACTCCTTCTTGAAACTTCTCATCCATCTATGTAGTTTATGAACTCAATTTAGGGGAGCAACCATTGTGAAAGTGTTACACCCATTCTAGCATTACCCTCACATCAGGATAAAATTAATATTTCATCCTTGCTTCAGGCCCTTCGCCAGTAATGCTCATCATCAGTGCAGAGGAAAGTCTGAGGAAATCAAAGAAGAACTTTATGTTTTAGATCCTTTAATTAAGCACTAAACTCCTTCCCCATCAACTAGAGAAGAGATTTTCAAAGTTTGCAGCCCATCGCTATGTCTCTTGAATTGATCAGAAACTTTGTTCAGGTTTTTCCATATCATCTTCTGCGCTGTGTGCTAAGCCACTTCAGTTGTGTCTGACTCTGCAATGCTATGGAGTCTAGCCCACCAGGCTCCTCTGTCCATGGGATTCTCCAGGCGAGAATACTGGAGTGGGTTCCCATGCCCTTCTCCAGGGGATCTTCCCAACCCAGAGACCGAATACACGTCTTTCAGATCTCCTGCACTACTCCCACCACCTCGGCAGCTTATGGGAAAACTCAAACAAGTTTTTTGGCCAACCAAATACATCTCTACTTATTCATCTCTCTTTTTTTTCTGCTGTGTGGATTCAACAGACAGCGATTTCTCTACTATTTCACAGGCTTCTACGTGGCAGAAACCAGGAAATATTTCTCTTCCAAGTTCTGTGATGGAAGTACTGAAATCTTTTTACAAAGTACTTTCAGCCATGAAATTAATATACTTTCCCATTTCAGTGAAAGTGGGAAAAAACCAACTTAAAACTAAATATTAAAAAAACTAAGATCTAGGCATCCAGCCCCATAATTTCATGGCAAATAGAAGGGGAAAAGGTGAAAGTAGTGATAGTTTTCCTCTTCTTGGGCTCTAAAATCACTGTGGATGCTGACTGCAGTCATGAAATCAGAAAACGATTGCTTCTTGGCAGGAAAACTATGACGAACCTGGATAGTCTGCTGAAAAGCAGAGACATAACTCTGCTGACAAAAGTATACATAGTCAAGGCTATGGTCTTCCCAGTGGTCATGTAAGAGCTGGACCATAAAGAAGGCAGAGCACCAAAGAATGTATGACTTCAAACTGTGGTGTAGAGAAGACTCCTGAGGGGCCTTTGAACAGCAAGGAGATCAAACCAATCAATCTTAGGGGAAATTGACCCTGAATACTCATTGGAAGGACTAATACTGAAGCTCTAATACTTTGGCCACCTGATGCAAACAGCCAACTCATTGGAAAAGTTCCTGACGCTAGGAAAGAATGTGGGTAGAAGGAGAAGAGGGAACCAGAGGATGAGATGGTTGGATGGCATCACTGACGCAATGCACATGAACTTGAGCAAACTTTGGGAGATGGTGAGGCAGTGGAAGGCCTGGTGTGCTGCAGTCTACAGGGTCTCAAAGAGTTGGACACAACTAGTGACTGAAAACAACACTTCAATGAGTTCACACTTTTCATGTTAATTTCTCCATGATGCTTTTTCATATTTTTTTAAAATGCAAAGTACATCTTCTCGGCCTTTCAGAAGTTGTGTATGTCAGTGTGTGTGTGTGTGTGTGTGTGTGTGTGTGTCTCCCGGTGTTACGGTTTAGAGATTGAGGATGTTACTGAATTTATCTGCCAAAAAAGACCAATCTTCAGTTAAAGAATCTTCTTCTCCAGTGGTCCACTGTTTCTATTTTTCCTGTCCAAAAGAACTGCTGGAAAAACTTCTGGAACCTCTAAGAGGATCCCAAACTGTTTAATTTTGGCCCCAGGGCTTAGTATTTATTTGATCAGTAATTAAAGGAAAGAAAGCTTTTTCTTCAGTGATAACCTGGATTTCCAGATCTTTACTTCCTAATGTGAAGGGGAAACCAACTTAAAACTAAATATTAAAAAAACTAAGATCTAGGCATCCAGCCCCATAATTTCATGGCAAATAGAAGGGGAAAAGGTGAAAGTAGTGATAGTTTTCCTCTTCTTGGGCTCTAAAATCACTGTGGATGCTGACTGCAGTCATGAAATCAGAAAACGATTGCTTCTTGGCAGGAAAACTATGACGAACCTGGATAGTCTGCTGAAAAGCAGAGACATAACTCTGCTGACAAAAGTATACATAGTCAAGGCTATGGTCTTCCCAGTGGTCATGTAAGAGCTGGACCATAAAGAAGGCAGAGCACCAAAGAATGTATGACTTCAAACTGTGGTGTAGAGAAGACTCCTGAGGGGCCTTTGAACAGCAAGGAGATCAAACCAATCAATCTTAGGGGAAATTGACCCTGAATACTCATTGGAAGGACTAATACTGAAGCTCTAATACTTTGGCCACCTGATGCAAACAGCCAACTCATTGGAAAAGTTCCTGACGCTAGGAAAGAATGTGGGTAGAAGGAGAAGAGGGAACCAGAGGATGAGATGGTTGGATGGCATCACTGACGCAATGCACATGAACTTGAGCAAACTTTGGGAGATGGTGAGGCAGTGGAAGGCCTGGTGTGCTGCAGTCTACAGGGTCTCAAAGAGTTGGACACAACTAGTGACTGAAAACAACACTTCAATGAGTTCACACTTTTCATGTTAATTTCTCCATGATGCTTTTTCATATTTTTTTAAAATGCAAAGTACATCTTCTCGGCCTTTCAGAAGTTGTGTATGTCAGTGTGTGTGTGTGTGTGTGTGTGTGTGTGTGTCTCCCGGTGTTACGGTTTAGAGATTGAGGATGTTACTGAATTTATCTGCCAAAAAAGACCAATCTTCAGTTAAAGAATCTTCTTCTCCAGTGGTCCACTGTTTCTATTTTTCCTGTCCAAAAAGAACTGCTGGAAAAACTTCTGGAACCTCTAAGAGGATCCCAAACTGTTTAATTTTGGCCCCAGGGCTTAGTATTTATTTGATCAGTAATTAAAGGAAAGAAAGCTTTTTCTTCAGTGATAACCTGGATTTCCGCAGTCTTTACTTCCTAATACACATAAAAACGTATTTTCTTCTATAGAATACATACTAAATAATTCAAAGTGTTTCTTAATAGTTTTTTAAAAATTAAACTGTCCTTGTTTTTTAATTAAGGAATCACTGCCATACAATATTATATAAATTACAAGGATACCATATAGTGATTCACAACTTTTCAAGTTTATGCTCCATTTATAGTTATTGTAACTATATCCACTGTGGCTATATCCATCGTGTTGTACAATATATCCATATAACTTATTTTATACCTTATAGTTTGTATGTCTTGTACCCATGGAGTCTTTTTTTTTTCAGCATATGGGCGTTTTATGATTATCAGCTATGAAAGTGAGTTTGTGTGCTATTTGATTATCTTTATCTGTGCTACAGTGCTGTATTAAAAATAACCCCTCTCTTCTGTTTACAGCTACTTTAGGTTTCTAGTATTTCTGTCCTTCAACTCAAGCATTCATATGTGGAATCTGCTGCTCTTTTGGCACTTGTAATAGGAAAGTTTTGAGGCACTTGAATTTTTGTCTCATCTTGTAATGGCTGTCTAATTAAGGAGAATGTTCCCATAATGAACAAAAAGCACATAATTTCACAAGGCAGCCGTGGCATACCCAGCATGGAAGCCGGGCTCCCAATCCTTCATCTCACACAAGGTCTTTTCATACCATCTGGCATCATTAGGTCACTGTAAACGTTTATTTCAAGTAATTTGGCAATAAATAAAACATGTTTGAAATAACCAAAAACTCAGATGCCAAGTAAGTCTCTAATCTGGGTCACCATTAAGAGAATCCATTGAAAATAAAGGACACCTTTGCACAATGGAAAAAGTGTACACATTCAAAAAACCTTATGGTACCAAAATAGATTTCAGGGGTATTTTCTGAAATTTGGCCTCTCCTTAGAGATGAAAACTTGCCAGAAATGTTGAAATTGTTATTTTTTTTTTGCCACTCCTGATTACCTGGAATAAAAATATGGAACGCTTCACGAATATGCATGTGATCCTTGCGCAGGGGACATGCTAATCTTCTCTGTTATTGTCCCAATTTTAGTATATGTGCTGCCAAAGCAAGCACAGAAATGTTGAAGTTTTAAGTACATAAAAACATGAGATTATCCTGAAAGTAGCTTGTAACTATAATCACTAGAAATAAAATTCTAATTTGATCTCCACGTTAAGCAAAATCTTAGCAATATTTTCAAACATGTATGGAGTACCAGCGCTCACTGCAGGCAGCACAGATATCTATCTCTGCCAAAATTATGACTTTTCAACTACTTCAAATTTGATTTATTTTTTATTGGAGTATAGTTGATTTTCAATGTTGTGTTAGTTTGTGCTATACAGAAAAGTGAATCAGCCATATGCATACATATATTCACTCTCTTCCATTCCCATATAGGTTCATTTTAAAACACTGAATAGAGCTCCTTGTGCCAGATAGTATATAATTATCTTTTATAAATAGTAGTATATTTCAAACTTGATTTACATTCAAGAAACCAATTCCTCTTGGTGACCCTGTATGTTCTATTCATTTCTGTTCTCTTAATACTTTAAGGTGAGTTTAGTGATTCCTGCATCCAGTCTGATTCAGATGGAATCAGACTATCCATCTGAACAAATCATTTTAGGACTCTGAAAGGTGAAACATCACAACAGAAAGGTATTTTCCCCTTTGTCTTGACAGTCTCCATCAAGGTAAAAAAAAAAAAGTAGTTTTAGATATTTCTAATCCCATTATCCCTATTCTTTCTACTTGATATTAATATAAACTCCCCAAAATCTGTGTTCTTATTTAACTATAATCACTAGGTCTATTCACTGACCATTGAATTTTCTCCATTAATCCTCTCTCACTTCATCTCTAAAACAGCACCGAACTCCCTGATTGATACTCAAGAATACGTAATTCTTGTTATCAATCAAGATGGAATTGGTTTTAAAAAAAGATGTAGCTACTCATCTTTACCTCATACTCCTCCCCTCTAAGAGTCCGTTAATCAATCAGACAGCACTTTTATCTGATTTCTGTAGCCAGGAAGTTCAGCTCATCACCATCTTTTTCTTCACAAAGCCCATAATCAAATCCTGATGCTGGATCCTTCACAAAAGCCTCTGCATTCATCTCTTCATTTTCTGCTTTACTCTTAGATGACACCCTGATAATGTCACAATTGCACCAAGGCCAGCTTCTCTTCCCTGGCTTCCTCATGTCCGCCATGTCCGTATCCACGTCCGTCTCATTCAAAAGGGGAAACTTTCAAAATTTTCTAGACATGTATTAAATGCACCAAACTCAGAGCTTTTAAGTTCACCTTAAAATTATATTATTCAAAGTATAGGAAATGCTCTCATTTTCCTTTTCTCATAAGGAATTTTCAAATATGCTGAACTAATTTGAAGAATAATAACAGTAATTACTCCCACTCCCATCTCTGAGTCAATAGTTATTACAGTTTTGTGACATTTGTGTATAAAGGGTACTTGAAAGTAAATTATGGATACCATGGCATTCCTCAATGGACAATAAGGACACTGCTCTACATACCTCTAATTCCATTATCACAGCTAACAAAACAATTGTTTCAAAATACCACCTAATGTCCTGTCCATATGTAAATATCCTCAATTGTTTCTTAAAATGTCTTTCAGAGCTGGGTGTTGATTTTTTTTTCCAACAAATCAAGATATGATTAAGGTTCATATATTACATGTGCTGTTGTCTCTCTAACCTCTTCTAGAGAAGTCAATTTGTGTGTGTGTGTATGTATATATGTGTGTGTGTGTTTAATGATACCAATATTTCAAAGAAGCCAAGCAATAATACCCTACATTGTCAGTTTTTCTGATATGATAGTTTTGGCTTGTTTCTTCGCCTTCAGTACCCCCCATAAGCTGGAAGCTAGGTGTACAGGCTTGATTAAATTCTGCTACGTGTTTCCAGAAAGACTACTTTTAAGGTGTTGCTGTACACTTCATTAGGAGGCACATAATGTCAGTTATCCCAGTTTTAATGATTCTGAGTTTAATCAGTTGATCACAGGGAGATCACGCTATTTTTACTTTGACACCAAGTGATCTATTTTGCCCTACAACTCAGGATTAAAAGACTTCCTATCTGTGCGAACATCTGCCAGGAACTTTAAACTAGCTTATTTATCAGGTCTCTTCTGATACTTCTTCCTAATCTGTTTCTTGCAGCGCTCTCTCTCCTCTATTTAATTTCTCCCCTTCTTTTCTTTGTGCTTAGTTTTCTAATCAATCATCCATTTCCCTGGGTCAGATAGTAAAGAATCTGCTTGCAATGCAGGAGACCCAGGTTCGATCCCTGGATCAGGAAAATTCCCTGGAGAAGGAAATGGCAACCCACTCCAGTATTTCTTGCCTGGAGAATTCAATGGACAGAGGAGACTGCTGGGCTATAGTTCATGAAGTCACAAAGAGTCAGAGATGACTGAGTGACTAACACTCACTTTCCATAATCCAAGCAGGTTCCCAAATTCTATTCTAGGAAACTCCCATGAATTTGAATACACTGATCACAGTTCAGCCTGAGTTTTCAACCTCCCGTTCACTGCTTCACTTTTAGAATGTGTTACAGAAACAAGAGCTAATTCTCACCACTTTTTTCTCTGACCTCCAATGGCAATACATAAACACAGGTGGTTACTGATGACTATGATATGAAATTCTCAGTAGTATAATCTATAGCAAACAAGAATTTTCCTACTGAGCTAAGCACTACTATTTATTTTAAATAAAAAATATATAAAATTTAAAGTAAATACTCACTATTGCTTTCTGCCATTCATTTAAAACTCACCTGTAGCTAGAACCTATCATAAAAAGTGAAGTCAGTCAAAAAGAGAAAGACAAGTACAGTATACTAACACATATATATGGAATCTAGTAGGATGGTCATGATAACACACACAGTGAACTCATGGAAAAACAGAGAATAGACATATGGACATTGTGGGGAAGAAACAGTGGGTGGGAGACATGGAGGGAGCAACATGGAAACCTATACTGTCATGTGTGAAAAAGATAGCTCTTGTCGTTGTGCTAAAGGAATAGGAGTGCTCACAATGGCTTGGGGCGATGGCCCGGAGGGGTGGGATGGGGAGCCCTGGGAGGGGGGAGGGGACCAGAGATATGCAAATGACTGATCTGTGAACATGCATGTCTATGAACAAGAAAACTCTGTAAAACCTTTAAAATAAAGAATTTTTTAAAAAAATAAAAAATAAAAGGCTGTGTGATAGCAAAAAAAAAAAAAAAACAAACCACCTGTACCTCCCTCTGTAGCTGTATTTGCAAACCAACCATACAAAAAAAAAAAAAACACCCACAGATATTTCCAAACATCTTTGTAGGATACATCTTATGTACTATTAACTATCTTGCCCATATTCTTTTAATGCCTAGATCATCCTAATTGCACAAATTGGAGAATCATAAGCATTCAACAATATTTCTCACCAACAGGAAAACAAACGTATTCTGAGAATATTTTGAAGATATGGATCAGGGACTACACACACAAAATGAATTAAGAATTGAGATCAGGGCTTCCCTGGTGGTCCAGTGGGTAGAGAGTCTGCCTTGCAGTTCAAGTGACACTGGTTCAATCTCACAGAGGGTTAAAATCATAATTAGGTAACAGGAGAAGAACCACAGAGCAAAGCTATGTCATTATCACATAATTCCAACGCAGGAAGCACCAAGTAACTGGGGTAGGGGAACCAGTAATTATCTGCTTCTTTTACTATGTAAATTCAGTGATGAGTTTTAAAGTCAACTTCTCTCTCATTATACGATGTATAGACCTACAGTTACACATGAACACGGCATTAAAATACACTTCAAACAACTCATACACTACCATTCTAGTTGGAAATTTTCATCAGAAAATAAAATATGATAAATTATTATTGTCTGATGGGTTCACAATTTGACTATATCCACTAACCAGCACACTACTGCAAAAAGGGCATGAATATTTCTAAACAACTTTGCAGAACATATCTCACATACCACATCTCATGCCTGACACATGCTTTAAACACAGATCACCGTAACTAAAAAAACACCAACAGGCAATCATGGATACCTGCCTGGCAGTATTTCCGGAAGTTCAAAACACACAATTATCTTATAGATCTAATAGATACTTCCAAATATCTTACAATGCTTACATTATCTTATATATCAGAGGTTGGCAAAATTTTTCTGTAAGGTCTTTAAAGACCATATTTTAGGCATCTCAGATCACACGACTTCACTGCAAGTATATAATCCTTCTGCCAGTAGCATGAAAGCAGACATAGACAGTATGTAAATGATGGATCTGGCTGTGTCCAATAAAGTTTTACTTATAGTAACAGGCCCACAGGTCAGTCTGCCAATCCCTTCCACAAAAACTTCATTTTATCGAGGCTGTTTTTTCTATTAAAAGGAGACTATCTAGAACACATCAGTAAATGGGCTGGGCAGTGCTGCTTACCTGTGACCCAATGGTCTCCTGGAAGCACCGGCCCAGTTGGGTCTTAGCAGCTACCGGATACACATGAGGAATGACTTGCTGGTACGAGGAATGGACCGTCTGGGTTTTCTGGACAGGAAGACTTTGGTAAGGGACTTGGGACTGGCCCGGTTGAGCTTCTTTAACCTTCTGGCCTGTTGGGCCATCGACTCTTGAAACCTGATGTATCTGGACCGAGGCCTCAGGAGGGTGCTTCACATGGATATTGACTATGTTAGGAGGAAATTTCACTAAAACAGATCAGGAGGAAAACTGGTCAGTCATAAATAATTCACATTGTATCTTGTGATGCTACGATTCAGGTTTTAAAGAGTAAGAGCCACTAACACTTCTCTGGCCCCTTTTTTAAAAACTGAGCATGTGTGAGAGGTGCCAGGCTGAAAAGAATGAATTCGTCACAGAATTTCTGAGCTCCAAGTGACCTAGTTTATTTTCCTCTACAGTGAATAAACTGAAGCTTAGGGAGCTTACAGATTGTTCAGAACTGAAACCAAGCGTTTTTGACTACAAAATAAACTTGGTATTCAACAGCAGGTACTGTGTTATCTACTAGTTGATTAATGATCATAAGGGTCAGAACATCATCTTGCTCATCTTTCCTTTTCCCAGGCCCTGCCAGAAGAGCCCCAAGTACATTGATCAGCTCTGGGTCCTGTGTCACCAGAGACAGATGGGCTCCTTCTTCTCATTTCCTACATACCATTCTTGACGGCTAAGAAAGCACTTCCGCCATATACCTGGGCCCACATTCTAGTCCAATGCCAACCCTGCAGGCACTTTGCTTCTGTATATATAGGTTTGGCATGTTGTTCTGACGAACAAGCACAATCAGAACAATCGACTTACCTTTGACTCCTTGCTGGCTGGTCATGGTCAGAGGCAAAGTAATGTGTCGAGGTGGAACATTTCCCAGGTGCCTGAAACTTACTTGAAATTTTCATCAGGCAATGTTGTCTTCCACAAAACTTCATTTTATCGAGGCTGTTTTTTCTATTAAAAGGAGACTATCTAGAACACATCAGTAAATGGGCTGGGCAGTGCTGCTTACCTGTGACCCAATGGTCTCCTGGAAGCACCGGCCCAGTTGGGTCTTAGCAGCTACCGGATACACATGAGGAATGACTTGCTGGTACGAGGAATGGACCGTCTGGGTGTTCTGGACAGGAAGACTTTGGTAATGGACTTGGGACTGGCCCGGTTGAGCTTCTTTAACCTTCTGGCCTGTTGGGCCATCGACTCTTGAAACCTGATGTATCTGGACCGAGGCCTCAGGAGGGTGCTTCACATGGATATTGACTATGTTAGGAGGAAATTTCACTAAAACAGATCAGGAGGAAAACTGGTCAGTCATAAATAATTCACATTGTATCTTGTGATGCTACGATTCAGGTTTTAAAGAGTAAGAGCCACTAACACTTCTCTGGCCCCTTTTTTAAAAACTGAGCATGTGTGAGAGGTGCCAGGCTGAAAAGAATGAATTCGTCACAGAATTTCTGAGCTCCAAGTGACCTAGTTTATTTTCCTCTACAGTGAATAAACTGAAGCTTAGGGAGCTTACAGATTGTTCAGAACTGAAACCAAGCGTTTTTGACTACAAAATAAACTTGGTATTCAACAGCAGGTACTGTGTTATCTACTAGTTGATTAATGATCATAAGGGTCAGAACATCATCTTGCTCATCTTTCCTTTTCCCAGGCCCTGCCAGAAGAGCCCCAAGTACATTGATCAGCTCTGGGTCCTGTGTCACCAGAGACAGATGGGCTCCTTCTTCTCATTTCCTACATACCATTCTTGACGGCTAAGAAAGCACTTCCGCCATATACCTGGGCCCACATTCTAGTCCAATGCCAACCCTGCAGGCACTTTGCTTCTGTATATATAGGTTTGGCATGTTGTTCTGACGAACAAGCACAATCAGAACAATCGACTTACCTTTGACTCCTTGCTGGCTGGTCATGGTCAGAGGCAAAGTATGTGTCGAGTGGACGACATGTGTTCCCAGCGCCTTGCCTGACTGCTGGGAATGCTGATACACTTTAGGTGCACTGGCACCGTGGACCGGGATCTGACAGAGCTTCCCTGTGAAATTTGGAGGGCACTGGCATTTGTCCCTTGAACTGCACTGGCCTCCATTCATACATGGAAGGTGGCAAATTACTGTAAAGGGTAAGAGAGAATGTGAAGAGCTGGTTAGTTTCTCTAAAGGTAAGTAACAATCAACCAACAACATGCCCCCAAAGCACAGCCATTCTATTCCCAATGACTTCAAAAACAGTTAACAAAGGAGTAACTAGGCTAGGACAAAAATACCTCCTTTTTTTTCTTTTTTTTTTTTTACAATCTTTTTCTTTCCACCTTAAGTCATCTAGCTCTCCAATTGCTTGTGGTTGTTCACCACACTGGAAAGAATTCATGGGAAAAAATATGCATGTATGTAAATACACATAGCCACGGGGGACATCTCTTGCATTCTCTTATTACTTTGTTTTCCTATTTAATTACTAGTGTGTCTACTGTCTCTCTAGATTATAAACTCCTTGGGGGAAAGAAACATGCCTGGTTTAATGACTTTTATAGCCTCAGCACCTAAAATAATGTCAGGCACGCAGTGGACATTAAATATTTCCTCCAAGAACAAACAAATGAGAGTGCTAAAAATAATATCTGTTGAGAATTTGCTCTACGTAAGACACTGAACTAATTAACTGCTACCCAGAAAAAGGAAGCAGAATAGTTCGAATCCTCTTTTACAGGAAATTGTAATCTCATTAGGATAACAAGCCCAAGGTGAAACCTAGAAGTAGCAAGGTGATTAATAGTTGGGAATTTCATTTATTTACCAAAAGATAAAAATCATTGATCAGCTCTGGGTCCTGTGTCACCAGAGACAGATGGGCTCCTTCTTCTCATTTCCTACATACCATTCTTGACGGCTAAGAAAGCACTTCCGCCATATACCTGGGCCCACATTCTAGTCCAATGCCAACCCTGCAGGCACTTTGCTTCTGTATATATAGGTTTGGCATGTTGTTCTGACGAACAAGCACAATCAGAACAATCGACTTACCTTTGACTCCTTGCTGGCTGGTCATGGTCAGAGGCAAAGTATGTGTCGAGTGGACGACATGTGTTCCCAGCGCCTTGCCTGACTGCTGGGAATGCTGATACACTTTAGGTGCACTGGCACCGTGGACCGGGATCTGACAGAGCTTCCCTGTGAAATTTGGAGGGCACTGGCATTTGTCCCTTGAACTGCACTGGCCTCCATTCATACATGGAAGGTGGCAAATTACTGTAAAGGGTAAGAGAGAATGTGAAGAGCTGGTTAGTTTCTCTAAAGGTAAGTAACAATCAACCAACAACATGCCCCCAAAGCACAGCCATTCTATTCCCAATGACTTCAAAAACAGTTAACAAAGGAGTAACTAGGCTAGGACAAAAATACCTCCTTTTTTTTCTTTTTTTTTTTTTACAATCTTTTTCTTTCCACCTTAAGTCATCTAGCTCTCCAATTGCTTGTGGTTGTTCACCACACTGGAAAGAATTCATGGGAAAAAATATGCATGTATGTAAATACACATAGCCACGGGGGACATCTCTTGCATTCTCTTATTACTTTGTTTTCCTATTTAATTACTAGTGTGTCTACTGTCTCTCTAGATTATAAACTCCTTGGGGGAAAGAAACATGCCTGGTTTAATGACTTTTATAGCCTCAGCACCTAAAATAATGTCAGGCACGCAGTGGACATTAAATATTTCCTCCAAGAACAAACAAATGAGAGTGCTAAAAATAATATCTGTTGAGAATTTGCTCTACGTAAGACACTGAACTAATTAACTGCTACCCAGAAAAAGGAAGCAGAATAGTTCGAATCCTCTTTTACAGGAAATTGTAATCTCATTAGGATAACAAGCCCAAGGTGAAACCTAGAAGTAGCAAGGTGATTAATAGTTGGGAATTTCATTTATTTAGAATACCAAAAGATAAAAGGATATGTTTGGGTGGAGAATTTTATGAAGAGTTCTTTTCTGGCTAAATGCAGCTTATGGCCACCTTCTTAACAACTAATGAATTCTTCCCATTGGCCTTTAAACTGATCAGATTTCTAACGGCTTAAAAACTAGCTCCTCAACTCCATTCTCTTTCAGCTTCAACTCTGCTTCCATCCTCTCCTCCATGACCAAGCTTTCCAAAAGAATTATCTGCTCACTTCTCTGCTCACTACCAGCTCTCCAGCACCAGGTTGTGTTCCCTTTTCCGTGTCTGTTTCCTTTCCCCATATCTCGCCTACACAGAAATTGCTCCTACTTAGGTCACTAACGGTCTGCATGTTGCTAAATCCAATGGTCGGATTTCAGCCATCCCTTGGCTTTTGTGACATTTCACCTATCGAGTCTACTCTTCCCTCTTTGTCCACTGTCTCTTAACATTCTTTACAGACTCGACTCTTTCCTTACCCTTTAAACATGGGTATGCTTCAAATTTTGGTCTTAAAATCTTCTGCTTCACGAACACTACACATTCTGATTGCATCCTATCATATGGTGATGTCATCGAAAACTGTACCTCTTAGCCAGGGCCTTCTGCTGCACTCCTCACTGTCTGCAACTGTAGGTCTTCTATAGGCATCTCAAACTTATAATGTCCCAAAAGGAACCAGGTCATCTTGCCCCTAACATCTCCAATCACTGAGGGAGCCTTACCAGAAATCTGAGGGCTACTCTGTTCTCTCAAACCACTCAAATACCCAGTCCTCCAGGTCCTGCCTTCTAAACACTCATCCAATATGCCCATATCTTTCTCATCACAGAGATCCTGTGCTCCCTAAAACCTCATTCCCTCTGACTCAGCTCCTTGGTGGACAGGGCTCTCTCACCCCTGCTCAGGTTTTATCTACCCTGTATCCTTGGCCTGGAGCACACTTTCTATTCACCCCCCCCCTTTCCCTCCCCAACTACCTAACATTTCTCATTAGGATAACAAGCCCAAGGTGAAACCTAGAAGTAGCAAGGTGATTAATAGTTGGGAATTTCATTTATTTAGAATACCAAAAGATAAAAGGATATGTTTGGGTGGAGAATTTTATGAAGAGTTCTTTTCTGGCTAAATGCAGCTTATGGCCACCTTCTTAACAACTAATGAATTCTTCCCATTGGCCTTTAAACTGATCAGATTTCTAACGGCTTAAAAACTAGCTCCTCAACTCCATTCTCTTTCAGCTTCAACTCTGCTTCCATCCTCTCCTCCATGACCAAGCTTTCCAAAAGAATTATCTGCTCACTTCTCTGCTCACTACCAGCTCTCCAGCACCAGGTTGTGTTCCCTTTTCCGTGTCTGTTTCCTTTCCCCATATCTCGCCTACACAGAAATTGCTCCTACTTAGGTCACTAACGGTCTGCATGTTGCTAAATCCAATGGTCGGATTTCAGCCATCCCTTGGCTTTTGTGACATTTCACCTATCGAGTCTACTCTTCCTCTTTGTCCACTGTCTCTTAACATTCTTTACAGACTCGACTCTTTCCTTACCCTTTAAACATGGGTATGCTTCAAATTTTGGTCTTAAAATCTTCTGCTTCACGAACACTACACATTCTGATTGCATCCTATCATATGGTGATGTCATCGAAAACTGTACCTCTTAGCCAGGGCCTTCTGCTGCACTCCTCACTGTCTGCAACTGTAGGTCTTCTATAGGCATCTCAAACTTATAATGTCCCAAAAGGAACCAGGTCATCTTGCCCCTAACATCTCCAATCACTGAGGGAGCCTTACCAGAAATCTGAGGGCTACTCTGTTCTCTCAAACCACTCAAATACCCAGTCCTCCAGGTCCTGCCTTCTAAACACTCATCCAATATGCCCATATCTTTCTCATCACAGAGATCCTGTGCTCCCTAAAACCTCATTCCCTCTGACTCAGCTCCTTGGTGGACAGGGCTCTCTCACCCCTGCTCAGGTTTTATCTACCCTGTATCCTTGGCCTGGAGCACACTTTCTATTCACTCCCCTTTCTTCCCCCAACCTACCTAATTCCTACTCACCTTCTAGACTCTGCTTAAACCTCACTTCCTAGAAGCATTTCCAGTTGCCTTTCAAGAGGTTTGGGCCTCTCCTCTGTGCTTCCATGGGCTTTCATTCACAGGCCGCTGGGCTGACTGCATTACAATCCTCTGACTACGTGTCTGTATGTTCCATTCAACTAGAGTTCTGGAGGTCAGGAATTTCAATACTTTACCACTATCATGTAGCTCAGTTTTTAGAAAAAATGCCACACCTCAAAAAATATGCTAGATGAAAGAATGAACAGATTTATGGCTACCATTCTGTCAAACACCATTCTAGACACTTCAGAAGAAAGTAAAAAGCTAACTGAGCTATTAGGTCATACACGATAACTAAAAATACATCTCAGCAAATAAGTAATCCTGGAAAACATAAAACACAAATTCTGTGGAACTTCAGACAAAAGTCATTTCTGGGAAGTCAAAATACTTTACAAGAGAGCTCACCTGAAGTAATTCTTTGAAGCTGAGGATTCAGAAAAACACCAAGGATCACATCCCAGGAGGATGGTGTGTAAACAGGGCAGAGGTAGGCAAATGTGGAAGACTGTAAGAAAGCCTGTGTTGTTGAAACCCCAGACTCCCTAGAGGGAAGGGTCAGCCCTACACTGGGAGATGCAGACTTTAACTCAGACAATGGGTAAAGATCTGATAAAGAGTTTGAATTTTATTCTATAATTAATACATTGTTTTAGAGACTCAAGGAGAGAATTTTCCTGGAAGATTACTCTTGCAATGACATGTGGCATTAGCTGGAAAGGAGACTGACCAAGGTGGAGAAATCAGAGAGGACACTATTAAAATAACTGAAGGACAACTAGAAAAACCCGTGGATTAGGATGATGGGAAAAAAAACTGATAGAAACATGAAGCAATATTTTGATAAGACAGCAGGCCATTAGTCAAATATGGAGATGGGACACAGGAAGTAAACAGCAGGCCAAGGAGGAGGTGAGACAGTGAAGAAGAAAGGAAAGAACTGGAAACAAAAATGACCAAGGTGACTGCCTAGAGCTATGTCCAGGGTCTGCCGATGAAGCCACCACCACTGCCCATGCTGGATGGGGTCTGGAATTTGCTTCCTCAAGTGTTTAATCTACACTGAGGTGCTGAGTAAGAAGAATCAAAGCTGACTCTGAGGTTGAGCCAAAGACTTCATAATTTCCACTTCACTTCTGAATTGAACTTATAAACAGCTTGGCTATGTCAGATGGGTTCAGTGTGTAATGTCCAAGATCTGGCCAAGATTTCAAATGACTACAAATAATTTATCACTGGAATACAAGCACTCTTCACATTGTATAGTCGATCCCTGGGTCAGCAACATCCCCTGGAGGAGGGCATGGCAGCCCACTCCAATATTCTCTCCTGGAGAATCCCACAGACAGAGAAGCCTGGTGGACTACAGTCCATGGGGTCACAAAAAGTCAGACGTGACTGAAGCAACTTAGCACAATATGCATACATTTCAGTTAACACAGTTTAGTTAAATAATATCAGTCTCCAAAAAAACATGGTTTGAATTTCATTTGCCACAATATTAACTAGGTAAATGTATAAAGTACAAAGTTCACTGCTAACTCTTTGGTCCACATATCACTAGGTAAATAACGATGGGTATCATGATCAATAACCAATCATGTCACTCCCTTCAGAGTTGGTTGGTGATTGATCCTGGCATATCTGTTATGCAATTCATGCACAGACAGCAAAGTGGGTAGTTGCGTTACCTCATCACTTCACATGGATAAACTCGCATGACATTTTACAGAACTGCATCTTCAAAATGGCCAACGACAACCACCTCAACAAAGGTGCAATGATTAATAACATTGGAAGTGAAATTGGAGAGTGGTTGTGATGTAAGATAAAGATAGTCCAAAGGAAATAACATTAAAGGAACTCAGATATCCATATTATGGAAGCACAAAGGTAAGATGTTTAAACCTGATTCAAACTTGGAAAGGAGTATAACAGGTCACAAAGGCAAAGAAAAGATACTCACTCCACATCATACCAGGCTTTGTTGGTGGCTCAGACAGTAAAGAATCTGCCTGCAATGTGGGAGATGCAGGTTCAATTCCCTGGGTCAGAAAGAGCCCTTGGAGAAGGACATGGCAACCTACTCCAGTATCCTCGCCTGGAGAATCCCACAGACAGAGAAGCCTGGTGGACTACAGTCCATGGGGTCACAAAAAGTCAGACGTGACTGAAGCAACTTAGCACAATATGCATACATTTCAGTTAACACAGTTTAGTTAAATAATATCAGTCTCCAAAAAAACATGGTTTGAATTTCATTTGCCACAATATTAACTAGGTAAATGTATAAAGTACAAAGTTCACTGCTAACTCTTTGGTCCACATATCACTAGGTAAATAACCGATGGGTATCATGATCAATAACCAATCATGTCACTCCCTTCAGAGTTGGTTGGTGATTGATCCTGGCATATCTGTTATGCAATTCATGCACAGACAGCAAAGTGGGTAGTTGCGTTACCTCATCACTTCACATGGATAAACTCGCATGACATTTTACAGAACTGCATCTTCAAAATGGCCAACGACAACCACCTCAACAAAGGTGCAATGATTAATAACATTGGAAGTGAAATTGGAGAGTGGTTGTGATGTAAGATAAAGATAGTCCAAAGGAAATAACATTAAAGGAACTCAGATATCCATATTATGGAAGCACAAAGGTAAGATGTTTAAACCTGATTCAAACTTGGAAAGGAGTATAACAGGTCACAAAGGCAAAGAAAAGATACTCACTCCACATCATACCAGGCTTTGTTGGTGGCTCAGACAGTAAAGAATCTGCCTGCAATGTGGGAGATGCAGGTTCAATTCCCTGGGTCAGAAAGAGCCCTTGGAGAAGGACATGGCAACCTACTCCAGTATCCTTGCCTGGAGAATCCTATGGACAGAGGAGCCTGAGGGGCTAGTTTGTGGCGTCACAGAGTCAGACATGACTGATTGAACCTCTGTCTGTCTGTCCACATCATATGGTATATGAGAAGAAAGTGAAAATATCCAGAGGACATTAAAGTTCTACTTAAAGAAACAAAACACTTTAATTCTCAGTGTTTCTAATACTTTAAATTATAGGGCACTTCATAAATATTGAGTCTACTATTTTTCCCCATATATATATATAATGTACAGTAGAGAATTTTAATGTTTTGACAGAAAAAAAAAATTTAAGGTGACCGATCGAACCAGTAATTTTCCCACTAGTTATTAAGACTGTTTGGCACAGTTAGAGCGTGCATGGTCATTTTTATGGTGGTGTACCATCGTACAAAGACTACATATCACCTTTACTAAAATTACTCCGTCTATATTATCATCTTTTTTTAAAAAAAAGAAGTTGACGTTTATCTCTAGTGTCAATAGGGTTTTAAATCTACATTAATTTAATTAGCTTTGTTTAACTCTATTTTTAAGCCTTTGAGATGTGGGCCCCTGAAGGAAAGAGGGCCTTTGCAAGCATAAGGAAGCTTGAGCACATATTTGCAGTTTGGTGCTAAAAGGATGCCTACAGGAAGAGAAAGGGCATGATCTAAGGTCCACTGTCAAAACTTCTGATTGATCCCCCTGGTTTCCCGCTCTGGGCAATGCATGCTCACCATGAGTTCCTATTGCAATGTAAATACATAACTGCTTGACCTTTAGCTTGATTGGTGTAACTATAGGAAGTCCCTTACAAAGCCCTCTTTGTTTGCCTATAAAAACTGTTAGTTTACACTAATAAAGTGGAACTGCCTCGACAGTACCCCTGCCATGTCTGATTGTCCCCGGCGCATGCTGACGGGCTGGTGGGCCGGCAGCAAAGGCTCACCTCTCTCCAAGATCTCCCGGTTCAGCTGGGGGCAATCCCGCTGCCTTCCCTTTCTGTGGAAGGTCCCCACATTGAGATAGCTTCCAGAAATGTTTCAGGAACTGTACTAGTCTAAGCAGACACAGCAATAATCCCAGAAGAGAACTCCAACAACCCTGTGTCTCTCTGGTCATAAAGGAAATCATTTCTGCTGAGTTAGTCCAACCAGTAACTTTATAATCATTTATGAATGAGAAATAAAATACTTACTCTCCTGTTGCAGCATTTTCACCAAAATCTAAATTATAATATAAAGATCTTTGCCTCAGCGCACTCACTGTGCCTTGAGTTCTTTGTGTTAGGTGATCCTTTTAAAGTTAAATAGTCTTTTATGTCAAAGAAAACAAATTTAAAATCACCCTACAAAAGTTAAGGATTTAACTATGAATAGTTTCTTTCTGTTTCAAAAGTTCACGCCACTCTCAAAACACTGCCTGGTGATACATAGTCTGAGGTGCCAGTGCTCTATAAAACTTTCTCAAACACATGAAGAGGAAAAAGAGCAAGTTATCTTTAACACTGCCTTGAGAAGCCTGTGGTATGCTAGTTGTACGTCTAGCTATATGGCACATATATTTTAGAACACATAACTGGAAGGTGTAATATAGAAGGCTGGCTGAGAAATTCCATAACCTTGTCAGCTCAACATCTTGCTGGCCGTCACTATAACTCAGGACACTGCATCACACGGTCACCTGGGACCTGCCACAAATAACAAGAGACATGTGGGCCTTCAGCCTGTTATTCCAAACAGTGTAATTTCATGACAACCACTCCAAGTATCTCATGGTACAACTATAAAAGGTCACAATGAGCAAAAGGATCCAGGCTGAAAGAAAAAGTTGGGAGGGTTTAAATATGCCCAGTGTTTCGGTGCATTCCACAATTCACCGTGTTCCATAAAACAACGTCCAGGCTCAACAAACCGGGCTGACAGGATACTATTCACAGTCTACGCCACAAATTGGAACTTAGTTTAAATGAATAGGTACTGATTTGTTCAAAACAAACTGAATTTTCTGCTGACGGGCTGGTGGGCCGCAGCAAAGGCTCACCTCTCTCAAGATCTCCCGGTTCAGCTGGGGGCAATCCCGCTGCCTTCCCTTTCTGTGGAAGGTCCCCACATTGAGATAGCTTCCAGAAATGTTTCAGGAACTGTACTAGTCTAAGCAGACACAGCAATAATCCCAGAAGAGAACTCCAACAACCCTGTGTCTCTCTGGTCATAAAGGAAATCATTTCTGCTGAGTTAGTCCAACCAGTAACTTTATAATCATTTATGAATGAGAAATAAAATACTTACTCTCCTGTTGCAGCATTTTCACCAAAATCTAAATTATAATATAAAGATCTTTGCCTCAGCGCACTCACTGTGCCTTGAGTTCTTTGTGTTAGGTGATCCTTTTAAAGTTAAATAGTCTTTTATGTCAAAGAAAACAAATTTAAAATCACCCTACAAAAGTTAAGGATTTAACTATGAATAGTTTCTTTCTGTTTCAAAAGTTCACGCCACTCTCAAAACACTGCCTGGTGATACATAGTCTGAGGTGCCAGTGCTCTATAAAACTTTCTCAAACACATGAAGAGGAAAAAGAGCAAGTTATCTTTAACACTGCCTTGAGAAGCCTGTGGTATGCTAGTTGTACGTCTAGCTATATGGCACATATATTTTAGAACACATAACTGGAAGGTGTAATATAGAAGGCTGGCTGAGAAATTCCATAACCTTGTCAGCTCAACATCTTGCTGGCGTCACTATAACTCAGGACACTGCATCACACGGTCACCTGGGACCTGCCACAAATAACAAGAGACATGTGGGCCTTCAGCCTGTTATTCCAAACAGTGTAATTTCATGACAACCACTCCAAGTATCTCATGGTACAACTATAAAAGGTCACAATGAGCAAAAGGATCCAGGCTGAAAGAAAAAGTTGGGAGGGTTTAAATATGCCCAGTGTTTCGGTGCATTCCACAATTCACCGTGTTCCATAAAACAACGTCCAGGCTCAACAAACCGGGCTGACAGGATACTATTCACAGTCTACGCCACAAATTGGAACTTAGTTTAAATGAATAGGTACTGATTTGTATACAAATATGGGCAAACTGAATTTTCTACAGATTGGGGCTATAAAAAGCTAGACTTTCATTCTTCCCTGTTATCTTCGCTGACTATAAAAATACTTCAGCTGCTTGTCCCCAAAAGGCGCTCTAAGAATGTACTTGAATTTCCTATGGTAACTCCCAGCAACACCCCGGCCCCTCCAACCACCCCTCGCTTTGTGTGCCAGCAGACAGACTGTTTCAAGTTATTGTGGTTAAGCCAGAGCAGAGCAAAAAAAAAAAGAAAACCCATCTGAAGAAAAACCTACATCTGTCATTTTGTAGAAGAGACATACACATGATTTTGATTTGAAAAGCCACTTCAACTTTCCCACTTGCATCTGAAAAGGAGAATAATTTCAGCCCCCTTAAAGACTTTCCATGTTTTGGTGGCAGTCCCTTGCAGGGTGAAAAGAAGTAATAATATTTTTTAGAAACTTCAAGTTATCACTTCATTTCTTGCTACCTTGCCTTCCAATATTTCTTTAAAATATACCTACCTACAGATTCTATTTAGTCAGAAAAGCAAGTTAAGAAGGTAGCTGTTTAGGGGCTTCCCTGGTGGTCCAGTGGGTGAAGAGTCCGCTTTGCAGTGCAAGGGACACCAGTGTTCAATCCCTGGCCCGGGAAGATCACACATGCCACGGAGCAGCTGGACCGGTGTGTCCAGTCACCAGCCAGCACCCTGGAGCGTGTGTGCCCAGAGCCAGTGCTCTGCAATGAGAGAGGCCACTGCAATGGGAGGCCCACACAGGCCAAAGAATGAAGACGGATGAAAATAATAAATAACTAAGAAAGAGCTCACGGCATGAAGTTAAAAAAAAAAGTTATATATAAAAAGGGTAACTGTTTCAAGCTTTCAGATAACAAATATGTCAGATAATAAACGCTGCAGCAAACAATGTCTCTTTTTTTAAAATTTATTGTTTATTGGAGAATAACTGTCATACATCAATGTGAATTAGCCTTAAGAGTGTGTGCATGCGCTGTGTGTGAGTGTGTCGTTTGTCTTCCCCCCTCTTCAACTCCCACCGCTCTAGGCTGTCACGATACTATTCGTCTACAAATTGGAACTTAGGGGCTATAAAAAGGCTGAATTTTCTACAGATTGGGGCTATAAAGCTAGACTTTCATTCTTCCCTGTTATCTTCGCTGACTATAAAAATACTTCAGCTGCTTGTCCCCAAAAGGCGCTCTAAGAATGTACTTGAATTTCCTATGGTAACTCCCAGCAACACCCCGGCCCTCCAACCACCCCTCGCTTTGTGTGCCAGCAGACAGACTGTTTCAAGTTATTGTGGTTAAGCCAGAGCAGAGCAAAAAAAAAAAGAAAACCCATCTGAAGAAAAACCTACATCTGTCATTTTGTAGAAGAGACATACACATGATTTTGATTTGAAAAGCCACTTCAACTTTCCCACTTGCATCTGAAAAGGAGAATAATTTCAGCCCCCTTAAAGACTTTCCATGTTTTGGTGGCAGTCCCTTGCAGGGTGAAAAGAAGTAATAATATTTTTTAGAAACTTCAAGTTATCACTTCATTTCTTGCTACCTTGCCTTCCAATATTTCTTTAAAATATACCTACCTACAGATTCTATTTAGTCAGAAAAGCAAGTTAAGAAGGTAGCTGTTTAGGGGCTTCCCTGGTGGTCCAGTGGGTGAAGAGTCCGCTTTGCAGTGCAAGGGACACCAGTGTTCAATCCCTGGCCCGGGAAGATCACACATGCCACGGAGCAGCTGGACCGGTGTGTCCAGTCACCAGCCAGCACCCTGGAGCGTGTGTGCCCAGAGCCAGTGCTCTGCAATGAGAGAGGCCACTGCAATGGGAGGCCCACACAGGCCAAAGAATGAAGACGGATGAAAATAATAAATAACTAAGAAAGAGCTCACGGCATGAAGTTAAAAAAAAAAGTTATATATAAAAAGGGTAACTGTTTCAAGCTTTCAGATAACAAATATGTCAGATAATAAACGCTGCAGCAAACAATGTCTCTTTTTTTAAAATTTATTGTTTATTGGAGAATAACTGTCATACATCAATGTGAATTAGCCTTAAGAGTGTGTGCATGCGCGTGTGTGTGAGTGTGTCGTTTGTCTTCCCTCCCTCTTCAACTCCCACCGCTCTAGGCTGTCACAGAGCATCAGGCTGAGCTCCCTTCCCACTATCAGTTTCCATAAGGGAATGTACATGTTTCCATGCTGCTTTCTCAATCTGTTCCACCCTCTCCTTTACCCACTATGCCCATAAGACTATTTCCTCTGCCTGTGTCTCTATTCCTGCCCTGCAAATAAAACCACTGATCGTTTTAAGAACCTATCCCTCCTTTCAAAAACCTGCATGCTTCTCTTTTAACTCAGTATGCATCACCCCACCTCCTACCCTCTGGACCAAAAAATAAAATAAATTAAAAAACTGAAACTGAAAGCCAAGATGGAGGTCATGTTCCTCTGGAGTGAGGACAGAGGAGTGGTCCTACACATTGAGCCAAGAAAGGAAGTACAGAGATTAGTAGGCATTTACAAAAATCCGAGTTTGAGTTTTTTTACTGAATGAAGAGATTTATGATTGCTGTGCTCCAAGATTGCTTATAGCCAATTCTTAATTATCTGTCTGTTAACTCATACTGAGTCCCAGACCAAACCAAGGAAATCTTTGCAATTCAGGTTGTCTGGAACAACCTGCCTAAGGAGGTGACATCTCACCTAAACCTCAAAGAAGAAGAATCCAGTCTTGTGAACATTGGCAGGAGAGTGTTTGCAGGAGAAGAAGTAACAGGAGCTAAGACCTTGAGGTGAGACAGGGTTTAGAAAGGCCCAGAAACCGAAAGGAGGCTGATGTGATGGGAATGTCAGAGGAAAAGAGAAAGTGAGAAAAGCTGGAAGAGACAGAGCAGGACCACACTCCTCTTTTTTTCCACAAGAATAAAGGGCAACCTATAAAAGGAGATACAGTGAAACAGGAAAAATGGAACTTAAAACTCAAGGCCGGGATGAACATGCACAGGAGACAGAACCAGGAGACGAGAAAGGACAAGGTTACGTAAGGTTGAATCATCTATTGTATGAAATGTGCACTGTGAACTTGGCTTTGAGTTCCTGGACCTCATTTTAAATTTCTGAGTACCTATTTAGCCATACTGAAGTTAAATTCTAGAAGGTTTAATTTAAGACTCAAATAGAGAATGATTCTACAAGGCATGATGAATTCCAGAAAGTTTTTTTTATTGATTATGTATACACATGATAATCAGAGTGGGCTGAATGGTGGTCTCCGAAAAGCTGTGCCCATGCCCTGTGAACACTCAGAACCTATGAATATTACTTCAGAAGGTAGACGAGCAAAACAAAAGTAATTAGAAATCCTGAAAGGATGCACTTAACCTGAGTTATCCAAGGGACCTCTCATTTCAGTGACAAAGTCCCTGTAAGAGCGAGTCCCAGGGAGGTTTGACCAAAGAGGAAGAGGCAGTATGATCAAGGCAGAGATGAAAAGGATGCAGCCAGAAGTCAAGGAGCACCAACAGCGATGAGAAGCAGGAAGAGTCAAGGAAGGAACTCTCCTCTTGTGCCTCCAAAGGGAACATGGCCCCCTGCCCCTTGACCTTGACCTTCTGGTCCCCAGAACTGTAAGAGAATACACCTCAACTGTCTTCAGTAAGAGGATTGTTCTCTTAATGTATGAGACACGAGACTAATGTTCTTCATAGTATATGTGAAAAGGGAAAAAAAAAAAAGAGTCCAAAGAAGTCTTGGGGCAAAGGGAAAATGCTTTCATAAAACCTAAAAACACACGCATCATAATCTATGTTTTACCTGCTCTAGAAATAAGATGACCATTTTCATCTTATTCTCATCTATCAAATACTAAAGTACACTGGACTAGAATGAAAGGAAATACACATTTCAACAAACTCAAACCTTGTTACAAACAAAAACCCCATGAATCTAATTTTTAATGCTGGCGTGCATTAGCAAAAGCTTGGATGGCTCCATTTGTTTATAATCTGGGAGATAGGAAGCCCTACCACCCACAGGCTTGCCAGAGCTTCCACTGTGGGATGGGGCCATTCATCATCTCCTCTTTGTTTACGCTGGCTTTCTGTTCACTGATCATCAATCTTACCATAGCTGTGGACTATCTCATCTGATCCATTTATATGTTTTGCATAACCTAGGGAGCTACCCTAGGTTATGCATATCAAGCAAATCATAAAACTCCCCTTTACACCCTTCATCCATAGAGGCCTGCTCTCAATTTCCAAACTCAGGGCTCTTTCACCCTTAGGAATAATAAGGCAACATCTTCAGGTTGCAGAGTAAATACATCAATCACCTACATGTTGGGACATGGAAGGAAATCATTTCACTTTATGGATGACAGGGCCCAACTCTGCAAAACGAGGTGGCCCATGGATACAATCCACAGGTTCTCTTCTATTCCTGTAATTACGGTTCTCAAAACTCTAGCCAAATTAGTAAACGGAATGAAATTCAGATTTCCTCATCTCCCCTCATGTGACGGACTGGCATGATGCAAATGTTTTAAAAGGAACAAATACGTATCCAGTCACTTATAATTTATGTACCAGGGATTGGGGTGAATCTGCCACGTGGTGTGCTTTGTTTTTATTTTAATGTATAATCAGACACTGATTCAAACATCAGTTGCCTACTTAGTGACAGAACAGTTTATAAAATGCCCAAAGGTTTATGAAAAGTTGACTTCACTTGGGAGCATGATATAAACGTAACTGGGGAAGTGACAGAGCTGTACATTAATGGACAGTAAGACAGGTTTCATAGAAATGAAGCCGTGCTTCATCCCTAGAGACTAGATCTTTCACAGTGGTACCACCGCAATTGTTCTTGGAGACACGCTGTCATTTTAATTATAGCTGGGCATTTTCTTTAATATAATTGCAAAAATGCTTTCTAAAAAAAAAAATAATACCACTTAAGCTATGTGAGATATTAAAAATAAGTTTAAAAAATGTACCGCACCACTGCCAACTTGGTCTGGAGAACCAAGTTCATACTCTAAGTTCATTATTATCAGCTTGCTATTTATCTATTCTTGAGCCTTTAGGATAGGATTAGAGATTAATCTAAATTTAGAATTTTAAAATATTTACTGAGTCAAAACCTCGACACAGAGACTTCTCTGGTGGTCCCTTAGCTAAGACTCTGCCACACTCCCAAGGCAAGGGGCCCAGAGTCCCATCCTTGGTCAGGGAACTAGATCCCATATGGCGAAATGAGTTCACACACTGCACCTCAAGATCCCACATGCCACAAATAAGACACGGTACAGCCAAATAAATAAATATTTTTTTAAATAGTAATTTAAAAAAACCTTGACAAACATATCTTGAGAGCATAAAACTGCACTAAACCTCCTAACTTCACAGCATATCCAAATTCTTGCAGTCCTTTCACGTCTGGTCTAAATATTGCCTCCAATAAAGAAACTTTCCTCCAAAGAAAGGGGGGATACTGAGCAGGAAGATGCCTAGAAGCCCTTACAAATATGCTTCTAGGGAGCATCTAATATATGAATAATGTCTGTGTCATTTATCAATCTGCCTTATATTAAAATTATTTTTCTCTCTATCCTACTGGATTTTGAATACAACAGGAAAGATGCCATGATGCTTTCATCTTTATATTGCTCCCATATTTCATAGCACAGCATTTTGCAGACAAGAACTCAACATTAAAGATGAATATTGCCATTAATTTCCTAAAATTTCAAGACAGATGAATGCAGCATTTATCTTTTGTAACACTCCTCATTTCTTTCTGATGCATTTAACTTTAGCATACACGGGACTTCCTCAGCTTACAATGGGGTTAGTTCCAATAAAACCATCTATAATAACAAAAGTAAAAAATGCATTTAATACACCTAACATAGCCACCATCCTAGCTGACTGTCTACCTTAAATGCACTTCCAGCACTTAGTTGAGCAACATCGTCTAACACAAAGCTTATTTTATAATAAAGTGTTGGGCTTCCCTGGTGGCCCAGTGGGTAAAGAGTCTGCCTTGTGGTGCAAGGGGCACCGGTTTGATTCCTGGCCTGGGAAGATCCCACGTGCCGCGGAGCGGCTGGACCGATGTGTCCAACTACCAAGCCAGCGCTCTGGAGCACATGCACCCAGAGCCAGCGCTCTGCGACGAGAGAGGCCACTGCGATGGGAGGCCCACACAGGCCAAAGAACAAAGATAAATAGATGAAAGACCAATGGAAGTGGCCTATATACTATAAAATAAAGTGTTGACCATCTCATGTACTAATTAAATATTGTACTGAAAGTGAAAAACAGAATGGTCACATGGGTACAGAAGAGGTTACATGTATATTGGTCATTTACCCTCATCATGATGTGACTCCTCAGAGCTATAGGGGCTGCCACTGCCCAACCTCATTAGAGAGGATCTTACCGCTTATCATTAGCCCAGGAAAAAAATCAAAATTCAAAGCTTGGTTTCCACCAAATCCACATGACTTCCACACCATCATAAAGTAAGCTGAACCACTGCAAATTGGGAGCCTTATGTACTAAAGCAGCAGTTTTCAAACTATGCCCCATAAAGCACTACTGTTTCCACACAAGTGCTAAAAAGAACCTGTTAAACAGCCTGATTCAATCACCTTATTCACCAAAGAGTGAGCTACAGAGATTGTGTAGGATTCAGGGTAAGTTAGGGACAGACATGGGATTGAGTCCATGTTTCCTAAACCCTGGTCCAGGGCTCCATGAATTCCATGGCAAGAATATGGAGGTGGGTAGCCTACCCCTTTCTCCAGAGGATCTTCCCAATTTAGGAATAAAACTGGGGTCTCCTGCATTGCAGGTGGATTCTTTACCAGCTGAGCTACAGGGAAACCTAATAAGACTTTATCAATTATTAACATCAGTAGTAGTGTATGAACATGACCAAATTCACATCTTGTCAAAAGTGGAATTTGTTCTTTAATATTACTACCAGTTTAATAGTTGTAAAATAACTTCTAAGCTGTAATATTCTACCAGCTATCAGCTTACACTATAATAATGTTGATTTTTTTTGTAAGTAAAATGGATTTGGTATATTTCTTTTTTTATTTTTTATTTTATTTTTTACTTTTACAGAGTTTTGTTGTTTACAGATATGTATGATCCCAGATTAGTCATATGCACAACCTCCCCATCCCACCCCTCCAGGCCATCGCACAGCACCCCTGCAGGATCCCCTTTTCTCACAAAGCAATGACAATAGTTATTTTTTTCACATATAAAGCCACTGCGATGGGAGGCCCACACAGGCCAAAGAACAAAGATAAATAGATGAAAGACCAATGGAAGTGGCCTATATACTATAAAATAAAGTGTTGACCATCTCATGTACTAATTAAATATTGTACTGAAAGTGAAAAACAGAATGGTCACATGGGTACAGAAGAGGTTACATGTATATTGGTCATTTACCCTCATCATGATGTGACTCCTCAGAGCTATAGGGGCTGCCACTGCCCAACCTCATTAGAGAGGATCTTACCGCTTATCATTAGCCCAGGAAAAAAATCAAAATTCAAAGCTTGGTTTCCACCAAATCCACATGACTTCCACACCATCATAAAGTAAGCTGAACCACTGCAAATTGGGAGCCTTATGTACTAAAGCAGCAGTTTTCAAACTATGCCCCATAAAGCACTACTGTTTCCACACAAGTGCTAAAAAGAACCTGTTAAACAGCCTGATTCAATCACCTTATTCACCAAAGAGTGAGCTACAGAGATTGTGTAGGATTCAGGGTAAGTTAGGGACAGACATGGGATTGAGTCCATGTTTCCTAAACCCTGGTCCAGGGCTCCATGAATTCCATGGCAAGAATATGGAGGTGGGTAGCCTACCCCTTTCTCCAGAGGATCTTCCCAATTTAGGAATAAAACTGGGGTCTCCTGCATTGCAGGTGGATTCTTTACCAGCTGAGCTACAGGGAAACCTAATAAGACTTTATCAATTATTAACATCAGTAGTAGTGTATGAACATGACCAAATTCACATCTTGTCAAAAGTGGAATTTGTTCTTTAATATTACTACCAGTTTAATAGTTGTAAAATAACTTCTAAGCTGTAATATTCTACCAGCTATCAGCTTACACTATAATAATGTTGATTTTTTTTGTAAGTAAAATGGATTTGGTATATTTCTTTTTTTATTTTTTATTTTATTTTTTACTTTTACAGAGTTTTGTTGTTTACAGATATATATGATCCCAGATTAGTCATATGCACAACCTCCCCATCCCACCCCTCCAGGCCATCGCACAGCACCCCTGCAGGATCCCTTTTTCTCACAGAGCAATGACAATAGTTATTTTTTCCACATATGATAGTATAGGTTTTCACACCACTTCCTTTACGCTTCCTACCCACTGTTCCTTCCCTACAATGTCCATATGTCCACTGTCCATGTCTGTTTTTCCATCGCTTCACTGCGTGTGTTATCATTACCATCCTACTAGATTCCATATATGTGTGTTAATATATTGTACTTGTCTTTCTCTTTTTGACTAACTTCACATTTTATGATAGATTCCAGGTCCAACTACCTCATTAGGACTGATTCTTCTGCATTGCTTTTTACAGCCGTGTAGTATTCCATTGTATATATGTACCAGAGCTTCTTTATCCATTCATTCATCGATGGACATCTAGGTTGCTTCCACGTTCTAGCTATTGCATAGAGTGCTGCGATGAACGTTGGGGTACAGGTGCCTTTTTAAATTTTGATTTCATCAGGGTATAAGCCTAAGAGTGGGGTTGCTGGGTTATATGGTGCTTCTATTTTTAGTTTTTTAAGGAATCACCACACTGTCTTCCATAGAGGCTGTATCAATCTACATTCCCACCAGAAATGCAAGAGGGTTCCCTTTTCTCCGTACCCTCTCCAGCATTTATTGTCTGTAGATTTTTGGATGATGGCCATTCTGACAGGTGTGAGGTGATATCTCATCGTAGTTTTGATTTGCATTTCTCTAGTAATAAGCAAGGTGGAGCATCGTTTCATGTGCTTTTGGGCCATCTGTATGTCCTCTTTGGAGAGGTGTCTGTTTAGGTCCTTCACCATTTTTTGATTGGGTTGTTCATTTTCTGATGTTGAGTTGTCTGAGTTGCTTGTAGATTTTGGAGATTAATTCTTTGTCTGTTGTTTCATTTGTTTTGATTTTCTCCCATTCTGTGGATACTCTGTTCATCTTATTCATAGTTTCTTTTGCTGTACAAAAGCTTTTAAGTTTCATTAGGTCCCACATGTTAATTTTTGTTTTTAGTTTCACTATTCTAGTACATGGGTCATAGAAGATCTTGCTTTGATGTATGTCATCGAGTGTTTTGCCTATATTCTCCTCTAAGAGTTTTAGGGTTTCTAGTCTTACATTTAGGTCTTTAATCCATTTTGAATTTATCTTTGTGTATGGTGTCAGAGAATGTTCCAACTTTATTTTTTTGCATGTAGCTGTCCAATTTTCCCATAACAATGTTGATTTTGCATGTCTATTTATTAAAGATTTCTAACACTTACCTTAATTTTTTACTGTTTTAACTATCTTCATATTATACCTCTCCCATAAAATCATAATGATTTTTAAAATTACTTTTTAAAATTTTTTTTAACTGAAGGATAATTGCTTTACAGTTTTGTCATTTTCTGCCAAACATAAACATGAATAAGCCATAGGTAAAATTACTTTAATGATGGTTTATACAGATAATAGAATTTAAATTTTTGTTTGCCTCAATGATGAAAATATTTTTATAAATGTATTTACTGTTCATTTTAGTGTGTTTGAATACAGATATTTAGGTACTTTTCTCTAGAATGTTCTGTTTCATTTCTTTAAAAGCTGCTGCCTCTCCAAGTATGTGACAAATAATCTATTTCATACCAGCTCTTCAGATGATTTTCATCCCCTTCTTGCTTAGTTAACTTGTTCCACCTGGAGATTTTGCCCAGTATATAAATACGGGTTATCACTCATTTTACTTCAAACTGCAACCTAAATAGCTTACCTTTAGTTATTAAATACAACTTTCTCCCCACTGACTTTAAAAAAAAAAAAAGTCTAAGTTATTTTGAATGGAAGTCTTCAAAAGGAGGAAGACATAATGTGGTGGAGAAAAGGAATGGTGGAGGCAGTTAAGGGTGGAGTCAAGGATGAGAGGGTGGGAGAAGAATGCAGGATAACAGAGTAGAGGCCCAGGACTAACACAAAAGCAGAGAAACATTCCCGAGAGACATGAAAGAAGAAACTCACTGGGTAATAAAATGAAATGGGGTCTGTAAAATTCAGTTGGATGCCAAAAGGGATAAATTCTGGGTAGACAATGTTTAGAAATCCACTACTATAAACAAAAATCTTCCTTTTATTCTCTCCCTCCATGGATCATTACTTTCCCATGGCTCCCACCTAACTACACCACCCCAGGAGAGCACATTTCTTTATCCTGGTCTTTTATTTCTTTTAAAGAGTGGGAATCCCTCAGTGTCCTTTTTCTGAGTAGTAAGCCACCACCAAGGAGCACAGGGGAGATGAGGCTGGGGATGCATCGCAAGGCGTCACAATCTCCCTGATGAGGGAAGTGTTCAAAGCAAAGGATACAGACTATCCTGTGTGGCTGCTGAAAGAACATGCCTTTGAGAAAGGCAGCCACAGACCTTTCTAGATATCCAGATTAGAAAATTCTTAGGCAGAGAAATAGACTCCAAATGCCAGGCAGATTGTGACCTTCAACCTCCATGTAACAAAAAATGCACAGGGAAAGTAGTTGAGACATCTCTCTACACTGGTGGGTAAATGACCCCAAACACAGATGAATTTCAAAGTTCTATATGTATGCAACAGAATATCCACACAGGTGTAGACAAAGACTTCTTCAACTCACAATCAAAATTGGCTCAACAACCACCTGCCCATTGCTGGCATGACTTGGGTATCTGTTTCAGTTAGGGAGAACTGATTTTTCACTTCTTTGCCTTTTAGACTGCCAGGCCTTAGTGAAAGAATGGCAGAGGGAAAATAGGAGCTTTTTACAAACACTAAATACTAAACATTTGTGAAGCTGCATCACAAGTTATTCTACAGTCTGTTAAGATTAAAAGAAAATTCTGCCCCAGATTTCTCATCTGACACGGCATCCCATTTTGGGTTCTCTTATCTCAGGGAAGAGAAGGATGGAATGCCTAACGAGAAGGAGAAGGAAATTTATGGATATGATCACACCATAGGATGTAATGAAGAGGTTCCCCAAGAGTTTTTTAGTGATTCATTCCTTCTGATGTTCAGGTTCATTTGCGCTAAAAGCCAAATACATGTATCCCCTGCTGATTCACAATTTCAGAGATTCTCAGAGATGGACAACAATCATGGCAGGAGGGCTCTTCCTTTTTTCAAAAAAAAATTGTGGCCTCCTTTTTTTTTTTTTTTTCCTTTTTTCTCACCCACCTTTATTCTTTGGCCTGTGTGGGCCTCCCATAGCAGTGGCCTCTCTTGGTGCAGAGCACCAGCTCTGGATGCATGCGCTCCAAAGTGCTGGTAATCAGACATACCAATCCAGCCAACTGGGGCACGTGGGATCTTCCTGGGTCAGGGATCGAACTGGTGCCCCCTGCATTGCAAGGCGGACTCTTTACCCTCTGGACCACCAAGGAAGCCCCAACGAGGGATCTTCTTGATCTGGTTCCCATTACCTGTGCAGCCTTTGCGTTGTCCTCACCACATGTGTCT
The DNA here is from genome assembly GCA_022376925.1 of Tragulus kanchil. Lineage (NCBI taxonomy): Eukaryota > Metazoa > Chordata > Mammalia > Artiodactyla > Tragulidae > Tragulus > Tragulus kanchil. The sequence goes on from JAIOJX010000029.1 coordinate 150,742,720, forward strand.
GTGTGACTAGGGTGTCCCCTCCCTCTCCGTCAAGGTCACATTCCCCTCAGTTCCAGTCATAGCCAACTCACGGTCTGCTCTGAGCATGCCACGTTCCCTCACACACATGTGGTTCTACACAGGGAATATCTTCCCTTTTCTTCTCCCAACTCACCACCCCACCCTACTATGTCAACCCAAGCATCTGCCTAAACTTTACCTCATCACTAAGCCCTTTCCTGATGACATTAGAGAAAAACTGATAGATTCCACTTCTACCACAGAGTGTCAGCACCACGTAAAGCCAGTCCAGCACAGACAGCATTCCACTATAACTGAGTGCATGTCTGACTTCTCCAAAAGGTCGTGAGTGCCTGGGAGGGAAGAAACCTTGTCTATGGGATCTTGCCTGTTTCAGCTGCCCAGCCCTAGAGCTTAACAGGATGCTAGTCACACGGTAGGCACCTTGTTGTTGCTGTTCAGTCGCTCAGTCGAATCCGACCCTGTGACCCCGTGGACTACGGCACACCAGACCTCCCTGGTCAGTGGTATTTTCAGTGAACAAATGGGGCTTTCTTACAAAACAAGTTTTTAAATTGTGGAGCCAGTTGAATGCTGAATTCCAGCTGATCGTTTTCTTTCCAATTTCTCTTCACGTTTTCTTACCCTGACCCTAATGGACAGGCAATATAGTATTAGTGATTTGCTTTCTGAATTATATTACTGACTTTTCATAGAACAATCCCTTTTTGATCTGCTTACATACCATTTAATTGAATGATGTCATTTCCAGTAAGAAACAAGTGAACTGACCCTTGGAAGAAAAATTTATTCTTTGGCCTGCGTGGGCCTCCCATAGCAGTGGCCTCTCTTGGTGCAGAGCACCAGCTCTGGATGCATGCGCTCCAAAGTGCTGGTAATCAGACATACCAATCCAGCCAACTGGGGCACGTGGGATCTTCCTGGGTCAGGGATCGAACTGGTGCCCCCTGCATTGCAAGGCGGACTCTTTACCCTCTGGACCACCAAGGAAGCCCCAACGAGGGATCTTCTTGATCTGGTTCCCATTACCTGTGCAGCCTTTGCGTTGTCCTCACCACATGTGTCTGTGTGACTAGGGTGTCCCCTCCCTCTCCGTCAAGGTCACATTCCCCTCAGTTCCAGTCATAGCCAACTCACGGTCTGCTCTGAGCATGCCACGTTCCCTCACACACATGTGGTTCTACACAGGGAATATCTTCCCTTTTCTTCTCCCAACTCACCACCCCACCCTACTATGTCAACCCAAGCATCTGCCTAAACTTTACCTCATCACTAAGCCCTTTCCTGATGACATTAGAGAAAAACTGATAGATTCCACTTCTACCACAGAGTGTCAGCACCACGTAAAGCCAGTCCAGCACAGACAGCATTCCACTATAACTGAGTGCATGTCTGACTTCTCCAAAAGGTCGTGAGTGCCTGGGAGGGAAGAAACCTTGTCTATGGGATCTTGCCTGTTTCAGCTGCCCAGCCCTAGAGCTTAACAGGATGCTAGTCACACGGTAGGCACCTTGTTGTTGCTGTTCAGTCGCTCAGTCGAATCCGACCCTGTGACCCCGTGGACTACGGCACACCAGACCTCCCTGGTCAGTGGTATTTTCAGTGAACAAATGGGGCTTTCTTACAAAACAAGTTTTTAAATTGTGGAGCCAGTTGAATGCTGAATTCCAGCTGATCGTTTTCTTTCCAATTTCTCTTCACGTTTTCTTACCCTGACCCTAATGGACAGGCAATATAGTATTAGTGATTTGCTTTCTGAATTATATTACTGACTTTTCATAGAACAATCCCTTTTTGATCTGCTTACATACCATTTAATTGAATGATGTCATTTCCAGTAAGAAACAAGTGAACTGACCCTTGGAAGCCAATATGACTCAGACACGGGAGGTATAATGTGTGGGGTGAACTAAGAGCTAGGAATACTCAGCATGTCATGGGCATCGCTTAATGTATTTTCAAAGAGAAGTAGAGGGAACTGGTTAACTTGTAAATCCAGCTGAATGGAGATCATTTTAGAAAGCTTCTACTGCAGACAGCTTAAAAATCACACAGGAGAACTTTCCAGAGTCAAATGCTAAAGCCACGTGATTCATTACTGACTGAGAGATGAGCCAAGATGTCTTCTTTCATTTAACTTAAATAACTTGATATGTCAAGTTCAGGTTATTAAAATATGCCTATTCATTCCTTGGGGCTCCATATATACTTCCTGAATCTGGAACATTCCATTAAATCAAGACAATATGTATCAAAACTGACTTCCTGAAGATAATTCCTTTTAATCCCCAGTACTGGCCCATGAATATGTTTCTAATTAATTCTTTCAAGATGTAGCTCAGACTCCAACTAAGTTGACTTTTGAAACATCCTAGTGTATACTCTAATACTCAGTTACCACAATAAAACAATCAGAGGTCTAGATTGTGCACCGGATAAGAATCGGAGACAAGAAAGAAAAAGCAAATTAAAACGACCATCATTAATCAGGACTAGAAGAATTTCCAAATCCTCCTGGCATTGTTCCTAAATAAACCAAGTATCATCAGGGAAACTACTTGGGCATACGAAGAATTTCAGAAACTTTTCCTTAGTATTCCTCCTGTTTCAGTGGTAGCTTGTTCAGTGAACCAAATGCCCTGTGACCCCGTGGACTACGGCACACCAGACCTCCCTGGTCAGTGGTATTTTCAGTGAACAAATGGGGCTTTCTTACAAAACAAGTTTTTAAATTGTGGAGCCAGTTGAATGCTGAATTCCAGCTGATCGTTTTCTTTCCAATTTCTCTTCACGTTTTCTTACCCTGACCCTAATGGACAGGCAATATAGTATTAGTGATTTGCTTTCTGAATTATATTACTGACTTTTCATAGAACAATCCCTTTTTGATCTGCTTACATACCATTTAATTGAATGATGTCATTTCCAGTAAGAAACAAGTGAACTGACCCTTGGAAGCCAATATGACTCAGACACGGGAGGTATAATGTGTGGGGTGAACTAAGAGCTAGGAATACTCAGCATGTCATGGGCATCGCTTAATGTATTTTCAAAGAGAAGTAGAGGGAACTGGTTAACTTGTAAATCCAGCTGAATGGAGATCATTTTAGAAAGCTTCTACTGCAGACAGCTTAAAAATCACACAGGAGAACTTTCCAGAGTCAAATGCTAAAGCCACGTGATTCATTACTGACTGAGAGATGAGCCAAGATGTCTTCTTTCATTTAACTTAAATAACTTGATATGTCAAGTTCAGGTTATTAAAATATGCCTATTCATTCCTTGGGGCTCCATATATACTTCCTGAATCTGGAACATTCCATTAAATCAAGACAATATGTATCAAAACTGACTTCCTGAAGATAATTCCTTTTAATCCCCAGTACTGGCCCATGAATATGTTTCTAATTAATTCTTTCAAGATGTAGCTCAGACTCCAACTAAGTTGACTTTTGAAACATCCTAGTGTATACTCTAATACTCAGTTACCACAATAAAACAATCAGAGGTCTAGATTGTGCACCGGATAAGAATCGGAGACAAGAAAGAAAAAGCAAATTAAAACGACCATCATTAATCAGGACTAGAAGAATTTCCAAATCCTCCTGGCATTGTTCCTAAATAAACCAAGTATCATCAGGGAAACTACTTGGGCATACGAAGAATTTCAGAAACTTTTCCTTAGTATTCCTCCTGTTTCATTCTCCTTTCCTTTTATGGCCACTCAGACACTGGAGTTAAGGAAACTATATAAGGATATTTTAATTCAGAATTCTAATGCACCATACAATGATTGCTACTGATAAGAAATGAAGTATCTGCATAAACAACAACCACTTCTCTGTCACTTTTACAAACTAAAATATTTTACTAAATTGATTTCAACATGAAGTGGTAGAATTTATCACAGATTTGACCTAAACAATAAGAAAAGGCCTATACATTACTTAGATAGGCATCTACTTTCAGAATTAATGCTGTTCTGGAAAAGGTCATTGTCACAACTGAACTGGCAACTTAAAAAGCTACAGAAGGGGAAAGAAGGAATCATTTTACACCTTTTACACATATGGACACGTTCAATTCCACCAGAGCTTGAACCCCAGCAACTTTAAATATACATTTTCACAAGCCATTTGGAGCAAAGCATGTTCACCATTTTATTTCTAAAATTCTATTGATTCTCTTCATGGAACCAACGTATTTTATGAACTTAATCACATGGTTCACATTTTCTAGTCCATTATTTTTATCAGGAAAGAGACCCCACCAATAAATAATAATAATACTTCTTCCTGGGTGTGATACAAGTTTCAAGTCTAGTGTGTCGGAAGCTCCATGTACTGGGAGACCAATAATCTGAGTTCCACCTTGTTAGGTCTGCATCACACAGCTAAACAACCCTCAGCAATTCAGTTTAGCTCTCTAAATCCTATTTTTCTAGTAGGTAAAACAACAACTAATTCTTCGATGTAGCTTCAGACTCCAAACTTAAGTACTGGCCCAATATGTTTCTAATTAATTCTTTCAAGATGTAGCTCAGACTCCAACTAAGTTGACTTTTGAAACATCCTAGTGTATACTCTAATACTCAGTTACCACAATAAAACAATCAGAGGTCTAGATTGTGCACCGGATAAGAATCGGAGACAAGAAAGAAAAAGCAAATTAAAACGACCATCATTAATCAGGACTAGAAGAATTTCCAAATCCTCCTGGCATTGTTCCTAAATAAACCAAGTATCATCAGGGAAACTACTTGGGCATACGAAGAATTTCAGAAACTTTTCCTTAGTATTCCTCCTGTTTCATTCTCCTTTCCTTTTATGGCCACTCAGACACTGGAGTTAAGGAAACTATATAAGGATATTTTAATTCAGAATTCTAATGCACCATACAATGATTGCTACTGATAAGAAATGAAGTATCTGCATAAACAACAACCACTTCTCTGTCACTTTTACAAACTAAAATATTTTACTAAATTGATTTCAACATGAAGTGGTAGAATTTATCACAGATTTGACCTAAACAATAAGAAAAGGCCTATACATTACTTAGATAGGCATCTACTTTCAGAATTAATGCTGTTCTGGAAAAGGTCATTGTCACAACTGAACTGGCAACTTAAAAAGCTACAGAAGGGGAAAGAAGGAATCATTTTACACCTTTTACACATATGGACACGTTCAATTCCACCAGAGCTTGAACCCCAGCAACTTTAAATATACATTTTCACAAGCCATTTGGAGCAAAGCATGTTCACCATTTTATTTCTAAAATTCTATTGATTCTCTTCATGGAACCAACGTATTTTATGAACTTAATCACATGGTTCACATTTTCTAGTCCATTATTTTTATCAGGAAAGAGACCCCACCAATAAATAATAATAATACTTCTTCCTGGGTGTGATACAAGTTTCAAGTCTAGTGTGTCGGAAGCTCCATGTACTGGGAGACCAATAATCTGAGTTCCACCTTGTTAGGTCTGCATCACACAGCTAAACAACCCTCAGCAATTCAGTTTAGCTCTCTAAATCCTATTTTTCTAGTAGGTAAAACAACAGATCTGACAGATACATAAATTTCCTTCCTAATGTTAAACTTTTAGGGTCCTAGACTCAATTAAACATGAAAGAATTCTGCTTAGAAGCCACAAAGATTCGTACCTTGTTTCTTCATCAGCCTGTCACACACACATCAACTGTGTAAACAAGTTCTACTGATTCTCTGTCTCCAGTTTTTATTTCTTTGTTTCCTCCCCAATGCCTCTGTCTAAGTTCAGGCTCCTGTATCCTGCACAAACTATGATAAAGCCATTCTGATAGCCTCCTATTTCCCTTCTTACTTTTCTCCAGTATGTTTGCTCCATTCCCGAGCTAGAATGCACTTTCTGACAGGTATGCTAAATCAGTTCATTTCCCTACATGATTTATCTATAGGGCTCTCTATCACCTAAAGGGAACAACAACAAAAAAAACCTGTTTTCTCAGTGAAATGTGAGTAACAAGCCCACGGGCTGCCTCATGGGGCTTGCGGTGAGCATGAAAGGCCGGGCTGTGCAGTAAATGCCAGGTGCTGCCAGTCTTACCTTCACCAGGTCCTGCCTCAGGCCTTCTAGACCACAGAACCAATACCTGTGATTCCTTTAACATACCACTCTCTCCACCCCCACATCCATGCCAAGGCACACCGCAAGCCTTGAGCTACATTCTGGAAGAGTTCCACTCCGTCTTCTTTACTTGCTGGACCCCACCCACCCTGTGGCCCTGCCTCTTCCCCCTCAGTGAGTCCTCCTGTGACCCCAGGGGCTCCTCTGCACCTGGAGCACCCTCAGTAGGTGCTCAATAAACATCAGCGAATGAACGTCAGTGGAGACAACTCTTCATCCTTCTGACGGAAGCCAGAAGGCCCAAAGTTAAACTCTCTGGGTTTACACACGGACCAATTAAGAATGGTTTTTCCCAGTACATCTTTGTATGTCCCTTTCAATTCCAAATGGCACCAAAATATGTAATGTTTGAAGTGAAGTGATAGGTTTTGGCTGGCATTCCATGATATTACAGACTGTTTCCAATGCGTTCTCCACTCAATATTAGGTTGGCCAAAAAGTTCGTTTCCATTTTTTTTGTAACATCTTGGGGAAGAACCTGAATGAACTTTTCAGCCAACCCCACAGACAGCAGCAATCCCAGAAAGATCTGCTACCTTAGACATGCCTTCAAATATTCTTAAAACTTTTAATACTATATCCAGAATACTCTAAAAGCCGTATTTTGTATTCTTTCCATCATCTTTAACATCCTGGCATATCTCCAATGTCAAGTGATGATCGAAAGTTCTTAAAGATTCCTATTCCTTAGGTCTAAAATGAACACTCTCTTACTCTCTTTACCAAAGGCCTACTCTTTTTATCTGTGTCTGGTAGGTCTCTTTAAAAATTCAATTAATTTTAGCTTACTTTGTTGCTCTTTTTTTAAAAAAGAAAGTTACAACAAAATATCATAAATATTTCATTAATATTTTATTTCTGAATATGAAGCATCTATCACTGGAAGAAAAGGCTATATATGTGGATTAACTTACAGCTTATTATCTTCATGATTTATGATGAGATCTTCCAGCTGTTAGCAAGCTGATCAACAGCCAAGCAGAGGAAAGATACAGACTGCTACTTGTCAAAAATATATGTAATCAATGTGATCTAGATTCAGAAAGCTTAAACTTGATTCAAAGTCAAGAACAGAATTTCTGCTTTCACCATTACCATAAAACCATAGAGTTCTTACTATTAAAATGGAAAATACAGGTTTTCATAGCCCAGTACCCCAGGGAAAAAGGAAAAACCAGAGATGGATAGAATTTTCCAAGTAATTTTTAGATATATGATCATGTTATCCAGTCAGAATTCCTAAAGCCAAGAAGAACTGATTTTGATTTCTAAGAGGTTATTTGGCCACTACCTTTATCTGTGCTCACTTATTATGTATGCATCTACTGACACACGTACAAATGCAATTCTACTAAACATTCACAAATGATAAATGTCACCCTCTATTTTTCGTACACACGTCAGCCACAAAAGATAGGTCAGAGATACACTATTGTCTCCCTCTAAATTTGCACTTCTGAGCTAAATAAACTGTCACTCTATCCTAAAAATGATGAGTCTACCAATTAAATTCCTCACCATGTGTTTTTCAGGCTCTTGTAAGGCCATTAAAGAATACCAGCAAGCAAGCTCACTTTCACCAAGTCGCTCCATTCTCACCCAACAGAAGCAATCCAAAAGCCATGAAAAATACAGAACAACAAAGTTCAATGAGAACTGCCTAGAAGTACAGAAGATATTATTCAGTAACTAACCAAATGATCTAAAACTTATAAAATTCATCAGTAAAGTTATCAGTTGAATGTTTATTCCAAAATATGGGTTCTTTAATATGCCTAACATAAACCTGCTGCAAAGTTTTCACTTACTTTGCTAATACATTAAAATATAGTAACCCTTTTCAGCTAATATATTTCCTATATAAAGGTCATGGAAACCACATGCCTATCTGAATGTGTTTTTATATCACTCCTAATATATTTACTCATATAAAAAAGATTTGTTTGCAGAAGGCAAGGTCAATAACATTTCCATAAGGAAATGGCCATATAGTCTCTACACAAAGTAAACGTAGTAACAATTACTGGACTCCTACTCATTTATTATATTAATTTCCAAGCTACCCCTTCAAGTAATTCTATAAATATCATTTTACATCAACTTAGAGAAGAATTAACAGACTGAGACATTTAGTTTTCTTCCCAAAGTACACCACTAATAAATGGTAGAATCAATATCCAAAGTCTACCACCCTGCCCCAAAGTGCACATATTGTCCTAGGTCTTACTATTAAAATGGAAAATACAGGTTTTCATAGCCCAGTACCCCAGGGAAAAGGAAAACCAGAGATGGATAGAATTTTCCAAGTAATTTTAGATATATGATCATGTTATCCAGTCAGAATTCCTAAAGCCAAGAAGAACTGATTTTGATTTCTAAGAGGTTATTTGGCCACTACCTTTATCTGTGCTCACTTATTATGTATGCATCTACTGACACACGTACAAATGCAATTCTACTAAACATTCACAAATGATAAATGTCACCCTCTATTTTTCGTACACACGTCAGCCACAAAAGATAGGTCAGAGATACACTATTGTCTCCCTCTAAATTTGCACTTCTGAGCTAAATAAACTGTCACTCTATCCTAAAAATGATGAGTCTACCAATTAAATTCCTCACCATGTGTTTTTCAGGCTCTTGTAAGGCCATTAAAGAATACCAGCAAGCAAGCTCACTTTCACCAAGTCGCTCCATTCTCACCCAACAGAAGCAATCCAAAAGCCATGAAAAATACAGAACAACAAAGTTCAATGAGAACTGCCTAGAAGTACAGAAGATATTATTCAGTAACTAACCAAATGATCTAAAACTTATAAAATTCATCAGTAAAGTTATCAGTTGAATGTTTATTCCAAAATATGGGTTCTTTAATATGCCTAACATAAACCTGCTGCAAAGTTTTCACTTACTTTGCTAATACATTAAAATATAGTAACCCTTTTCAGCTAATATATTTCCTATATAAAGGTCATGGAAACCACATGCCTATCTGAATGTGTTTTTATATCACTCCTAATATATTTACTCATATAAAAAAGATTTGTTTGCAGAAGGCAAGGTCAATAACATTTCCATAAGGAAATGGCCATATAGTCTCTACACAAAGTAAACGTAGTAACAATTACTGGACTCCTACTCATTTATTATATTAATTTCCAAGCTACCCCTTCAAGTAATTCTATAAATATCATTTTACATCAACTTAGAGAAGAATTAACAGACTGAGACATTTAGTTTTCTTCCCAAAGTACACCACTAATAAATGGTAGAATCAATATCCAAAGTCTACCACCCTGCCCCCAAAGTGCACATATTGTCCTAGCAGATTTTAGAGAGGCCAGTAAGGGACAGAAAGCCCAGTCATTATTATTTTATTTTTTATTTATTTTTGACTATTCTGGGTTTTCACTGCTGCCACAGGCTCTTTTCTAATTACAGGGAGTGGGGCTACTCTCCAGTTGAGGTCAGCAGGCTTCTTGCTGTAGTGACTTCTCTTATTGTGGAACTTGGACTCTAGGGCACACAGGCTTCAGTAGTTGCAGCACATGGGCTCAATAGCTGTTGTTCCGAGGCTCTAGAGCACAGGATCAATAGTTGTGGCTCACAGGCCTAGTTGCTCCGCAGCATGTGGGATCTTCCCAGATCAGGGATTGAACCCAAGTCTCCGGCGTTGGCAGGTGAACTCTTCACCACCGAGCTACCAGGGAAGCCTGCCCAGTCATTATTGATATGACCAATGGGCTAGTGCAAACACCCATAGAAGCAGCATCCATAGCATAGGTGTTATACTCTTCCCTCTTTTTTAATTAACTTTTTATTTTATATAGGATGTAGCCAATTAACAATGTTGACAGTTTCAGGGGGATCGTAAAGGGCATCAGCCATAGATATACATGTATCCATTCTTCCCCAAACTCCCCTCTCCTCCTTTATCTTTAACAAAAATTACTTGTCTACCATGGCTCTTGCTGGGCCTAGAAAGAGACACTGAATCCTTCTCAACACACTACACTGACCAGCTACAGGCAGATTTGGTGAGTAAAATCTACTTTCCATCCAAAGTACTGCAATCATCCATCATGAGGTAAAACAGTTGCTACTACTCATAAGGGACAAACACCTAGTTGACAGTATACTTGTCTACAATATGGAGTTATTCTCAACAGCGCTAAAAGAGTCTATTGCTATAGTAGGTCCACCCACTGCACTGAATTCCCACACTTTTCCATTTATTTTACTAATCATTATTATTGAAACAACATAAAGAGAAGACGTGGTGCCTCATCTGCAAAAGCTTAAAAGCTAGCTAGAGGAAACCAAACTGACACAGGCATTCAGGCTCTTGGGCGGGCCACCCAAGGACGCTGACACAATCAATCAAAATATTCCCTTGGAAGCAGCGCTGGCCTAACCACATGAATGACCCGCTCAAAAACAATTCCAAAGCACTTGGATTCCATTAACTTCAAGTTTTTCTATTCATCTACGAACAATTAAAAGGGGCCAGTCTCCTCAAGACCCTAATAAATTTTCCCTGTGAGGTTATAGAATTATAAATTGTCCAACAGAGTCATCTTTACAGTTGAATTCAGTGTTAAAAGTTCTCTGGATTGAGGGTTTTACCAAAATCAACTAGGTCTCTGTTTTTGAAATAGTAAATGGGAATAATATACCCATTATTCTCAGGTTGAAGAGAAATTGTATGTGAAAATACCTAAAACTATGATGCTAATGTGTGGATCACAACAAACTGGAAAATTCTGAAAGAGATGGGAATACCAGACCACCTTACCTGTCCCCTGAGAAACCCATATGCAGGACAAGAAGCAACAGTTAGAATTGGACGGAAAACAACGGGCTGATTCAAAATTGGGAAAGGTGTACGTCAAGGCTACATATCGTCACTCTGTTATTTAACTTTTTATTTATTTATTTATTTATTTTTTTTACATGTATGTTCCCAGATCATTCATATGCATATCCCTGGACCCTCCCCCCACGCAGTTCCCCCCCTCCCATCCCTCCAGACCATCACCCCAAGTGGTTGTAGGTACCCCTATTCCCCTAGCACAATGACAATAGCTATCTTTTCCACACATGACAGTACAGGTTTCCATGTTACTCCCTCCATGCCTCCCTCCCACTGTTCGGTCTCCACAATGTCTTTATGTCTATTCTCTGTTTTTTCATGAGTTCACTGCGTATGCAGAGTATATCATGCAAGTCTGGATGACTCACAAGCTGGAATCAAGGTTGCCAGGAGAAATATCAACAATCTCAAATATGCAGAGGATACCACCCTAATGGCAAAAAGCGAAGAGGAACTAAAGAGTCTCTTAATGAAAGTGAAAGAAGAAAGTGAAAAGGGTGCCTTAAAACTCAACATTCAAAAAACTAAGATCATGGCATCTGGTCCCATCACTTCATAGCAAACAGATGGGGAAAAAATGGAAACCACGTCTGCCTCTTGGATGGTCCAACCCATTCAAGAGGCAGAGTCAGTAAGAAGCACCAGTAGGGGTCTTCAAACGTAACCATTGGTATTCCTATGATTTTAAAGTATTATTTAAAGACTTGAATCATCAGACACAAGGAATAAGAAACAGGTAAGAAACATTTTATTTTCTTAGGCTCCAAAAATCACTATGGACTGTGACTGCAGCCATGAAATTAAAAGACACTTGCTTCTTAGAAGAAAAGCTATGACAAGCCTAGACATCATTTTGCTCACAAAGGTCCATATAGTCAAAGCTATGATTTTTCCAGTAGTCATGTCTGGATGTGAGAATTGGATCATAAAGAAGGCTGAGCACCTAAGAACTTATGCTTTCAAACTGTGGTGCTGGATAAAACTCTTGAGAGGGCTTCCCTGGTGGTCCAGTGGGTAAAGAGTCCACCTTGCACTGCAAGGGGTACCAGTTTGATTCCTGGCATGGGAAGATCCCACATGCCGCAGAGAAGCTAAACCAATGTGTCCGATTATGAGCCATATTTCTGAAGCACATGCACTCAGAGCCGGTGCTCTACTACAAGAGGGACTACTGCAATGGGAGGCCCATACAGGTCAAAGAACAAAGATGGATGAAAATAAATAAGTGAAAGACCACTGACAGTGGCCCAAAAGAATTTAAAACAAAAACAAAAACTTCTTGAGAGTCCTTTGGACTACAAGGAGATCAAACCAGTCGATCCTAAAGGGAATCAACCCTGAATATTCATTGCAAGGACTGATGCTGAAGCTCTAATACTTTGGCCAGTTAGTGCAAAGAGTCAACTCACTGGCAAAGACCCTGATGGTGGGAAAGACTGAGGGCAGGAGGAAAAGAAGGTGACAGAGGATGAGATGGTTTGGATGGCATCATCGACTCAATGGACATGAGTTTGAGCAAGCTCCAGGAAAGAGTGAAGGACAGAGAAGTCTGGCATCCTGCAGTCATACCATAGGGTCCCAAAGAGTTGGACATGACTTAGCGACTGAACAACAACTCTGATGGGTACAGAGAAGTTATTCATAGATATTAGCTTTCCTTTCCTTCCAGCTCTGGTTGAGATCTTTCCTGATTATTTCACTCCAGGAGTTTTTCTTTAATAACCCATCCAGTTATCACACAGGAATCTAAAACCACCTAAATTGGACCAACCCATCCAAGAGGCAGAGTCAGTAAGAAGCACTAGTAGGGATCTTCGAAAAAGCATAATCATTGGTATTCTTATGATTTTAAAGTACTATTTTAAGAGTTGAATCATCAGACACAAGGAGTAAGAAATAGATAAGGAATAGAAATTCCTTCTCCAGTGGTAGAACTAGTAAGGTTATGTTCATAAGGTGCTAGACAGGAAGTGCTGGCAGTGGTGACTTTTTGATAACTTGAACTCAACAACTTGGTTAAGTGGCTGCTGAACTGGCTGAGATTTGACCTTTTTGCAAGCACTCAGGGTTCAGAGGGACTATTATCATTCATTGAGCTGCACCCTGGAGGGACCCATGTTTTTCATTATTTACAATGGGACGCCCTCAGAGTCATAGGACCACAGCAGCAGCAGGCTGCTCCCCTCTGTGAAGACTGGCTGGGCTCAGTCAAGGCCAAGGGGAGGGAGCCAAGCAAAGTGCAGCTGTTGCATCTATGGTCACAGCTTGCCAGGCTGCAGCTTTGTTCCCTCACCCACAGAGGCACTCTCAGGGCCAGGATTAAGCAGACCCTAAGCCCCCGACATTCTCATCTCATTGCATTCTGTCTGGCCGTGAGACAAAGCAGCACAATAGACATTTACATCTCACCTTCGATGAGCTTTCCACAGAAATGTGATTCCTGTCTCACTGTATGATGTACTAGACTAAGAATGTGTCATCAGTTCTGCAGAAAATAAAAAAGGTGCATGCTCTGTTTTCTGCCATTTTGAAAATCAATCGTTCTTTGTGTCCGTATAGTTACAGCACTTAGATGCATTCGATTAAGATGCATTTGAAGAATAAGGTCATACAGTAGTGGGGAGGGAAAAGGAGGCGACAGGAAAGGAAGATTCATTGATTTCTGGTGTTTAAGAGTTACTGCCAGGAGACCTCAGTTTCTATTTTAAATTTCAGGAAGCCAACGTGTTCTGGGTAATACATGTGAATAACTGGGAAGAAACCTTCCATTTCTTGGCTAGAAGGTGATTCCTTTGATAACCACAATGTCCATGAATCACTGGTGCTTTATTATTCAACTTCCTCTAAATGAACTAAGATGTTACTCAGGACCCCTCTAGGAATTAGCTAGGGGAAAGTGAGTCTCCTGGACCTGAGATCACTGAAATGTCTTGTCTCAATTTCTTCCTTGGGTTAATTCCAGAAAAATTGCATAGAAGGGTAAGATATAAGGAATAGAAATTCCTTCTCCAGTGGTAGAACTAGTAAGGTTATGTTCATAAGGTGCTAGACAGGAAGTGCTGGCAGTGGTGACTTTTTGATAACTTGAACTCAACAACTTGGTTAAGTGGCTGCTGAACTGGCTGAGATTTGACCTTTTTGCAAGCACTCAGGGTTCAGAGGGACTATTATCATTCATTGAGCTGCACCCTGGAGGGACCCATGTTTTTCATTATTTACAATGGGACGCCCTCAGAGTCATAGGACCACAGCAGCAGCAGGCTGCTCCTCTGTGAAGACTGGCTGGGCTCAGTCAAGGCCAAGGGAGGGAGCCAAGCAAAGTGCAGCTGTTGCATCTATGGTCACAGCTTGCCAGGCTGCAGCTTTGTTCCCTCACCCACAGAGGCACTCTCAGGGCCAGGATTAAGCAGACCCTAAGCCCCCGACATTCTCATCTCATTGCATTCTGTCTGGCCGTGAGACAAAGCAGCACAATAGACATTTACATCTCACCTTCGATGAGCTTTCCACAGAAATGTGATTCCTGTCTCACTGTATGATGTACTAGACTAAGAATGTGTCATCAGTTCTGCAGAAAATAAAAAAGGTGCATGCTCTGTTTTCTGCCATTTTGAAAATCAATCGTTCTTTGTGTCCGTATAGTTACAGCACTTAGATGCATTCGATTAAGATGCATTTGAAGAATAAGGTCATACAGTAGTGGGGAGGGAAAAGGAGGCGACAGGAAAGGAAGATTCATTGATTTCTGGTGTTTAAGAGTTACTGCCAGGAGACCTCAGTTTCTATTTTAAATTTCAGGAAGCCAACGTGTTCTGGGTAATACATGTGAATAACTGGGAAGAAACCTTCCATTTCTTGGCTAGAAGGTGATTCCTTTGATAACCACAATGTCCATGAATCACTGGTGCTTTATTATTCAACTTCCTCTAAATGAACTAAGATGTTACTCAGGACCCCTCTAGGAATTAGCTAGGGGAAAGTGAGTCTCCTGGACCTGAGATCACTGAAATGTCTTGTCTCAATTTCTTCCTTGGGTTAATTCCAGAAAAATTGCATAGAACTGGGGCATCAAGTCATAACCAAACCCTCCAGAAGATACTGTGGCCAGGGAGAAGCTTTCTGTGCCTGGGACAGAGGACCTATCTGCCAATGCGGCAGGATACTCCTTCTGCATGATTAACAATATTTTCAATTCCTAATCCCTGGAAATCTGGGTTTGGTGTTCTACACATGACTCTCTCTCTGAAGTTTACACAGGATAATCTACTCATTCTTTCGTTGAGCAAAGGCTCATAGTGATTGGGGCATAGTGTACTTACATTGGAGTGTAGTCAGTCTATCCTTGCTCAGCTACCCAGTGACTCTCATCCTCGCCTTATTTGGGTGGGAACCGTATCAGTAAGGAATGGTTGGAGCAGAATCTCTCATATTCTCCACTCTTGTATTAATACATGCAAGCTATATTAGAGATTGCACACAGTGACCCTGTCCAATAGGAGGCCACTTTACAAAATCTCTAAATATAATAGCTTCACAAAAACAAGCTAATTAGCAATGCAATGAGAATCACGAGGCAGGGTCTGGATCTGAGTTCTGCTCCTAGCCGTGACCTTAAGGTCATCCCTTCCTTCTCCGGGCCTCAATTTTCTCAAGTGTAAAATGACATGGGTTAACTATTGATCCATGTGCTCTAAACTGCTCTCAGTGCTGAGTCGTGCATTCCTTCATCAAACAAAATCCCACAGATTTCCAAGAAATGATGACTTCTCATGTGCACAAGATTATCTGGTGCAATCGCACAATCACAGCTTTTGATTTTTCAGAAACACGTTGATAGCAGTAAAGGACACCTGTTAAACATCAGTTTCCTTCACTATTTACCATCCTCACAGTTCATTTTCACACATGTATTAGTCACATAATAATTCAATTTGCACTAACAACATCTTGAAAGGAAGTGAAAGTGTCAGTTGCTCAGTTGTGTCCAACTCTTTGTACCCCACAGACTGTCGCCCGCCTGGCTCTTCTATCAATGGAACTAATTTGAAGGCTAGGAAAGGCCATTCACTGAAATGTCTTGTCTCAATTTCTTCCTTGGGTTAATTCCAGAAAAATTGCATAGAACTGGGGCATCAAGTCATAACCAAACCCTCCAGAAGATACTGTGGCCGGGGAGAAGCTTTCTGTGCCTGGGACAGAGGACCTATCTGCCAATGCGGCAGGATACTCCTTCTGCATGATTAACAATATTTTCAATTCCTAATCCCTGGAAATCTGGGTTTGGTGTTCTACACATGACTCTCTCTCTGAAGTTTACACAGGATAATCTACTCATTCTTTCGTTGAGCAAAGGCTCATAGTGATTGGGGCATAGTGTACTTACATTGGAGTGTAGTCAGTCTATCCTTGCTCAGCTACCCAGTGACTCTCATCCTCGCCTTATTTGGGTGGGAACCGTATCAGTAAGGAATGGTTGGAGCAGAATCTCTCATATTCTCCACTCTTGTATTAATACATGCAAGCTATATTAGAGATTGCACACAGTGACCCTGTCCAATAGGAGGCCACTTTACAAAATCTCTAAATATAATAGCTTCACAAAAACAAGCTAATTAGCAATGCAATGAGAATCACGAGGCAGGGTCTGGATCTGAGTTCTGCTCCTAGCCGTGACCTTAAGGTCATCCCTTCCTTCTCCGGGCCTCAATTTTCTCAAGTGTAAAATGACATGGGTTAACTATTGATCCATGTGCTCTAAACTGCTCTCAGTGCTGAGTCGTGCATTCCCTTCATCAAACAAAATCCCACAGATTTCCAAGAAATGATGACTTCTCATGTGCACAAGATTATCTGGTGCAATCGCACAATCACAGCTTTTGATTTTTCAGAAACACGTTGATAGCAGTAAAGGACACCTGTTAAACATCAGTTTCCTTCACTATTTACCATCCTCACAGTTCATTTTCACACATGTATTAGTCACATAATAATTCAATTTGCACTAACAACATCTTGAAAGGAAGTGAAAGTGTCAGTTGCTCAGTTGTGTCCAACTCTTTGTACCCCCACAGACTGTCGCCCGCCTGGCTCTTCTATCAATGGAACTATCTAGGCAAGAACACTGGAGTGGGCAGCCATTTCCTTCTCCAAGGGATCTTCCCAACCCAGGGATCAAACCCAGGTCTCCTCCATTGCAGGTGGATTCTTTACTGTCTGAGCTACCAGGGAAGTCACATCTTAAATAACCCCAAACAATAACAAGTGTCTGAAATCTAACATCTTTGATGTTTGACTTGCTTTTGAGCATCTATAATTTTAAGGTTAAATTATGTATCTCAAAAGCTACATACTTCAAAAGGGAAGGAAGTCAAAGAGTGCTTTCCATGCGTGCCCTGAGTCCAAATGTTTAAAATCTGCTCTTAAGTCACCTACGGAGTGACTATGAACTGTGTAAAAACCTATCATTTGCAGAACTGTGAAGTGTTTAAATTCTTTATGAAAACCCCAAATAGTAAATTAAGTGGGATCAAAGGTCTTTGGATTCTCCGAAAATTAAAGCTATGTGTAGCAGAAGATCATTTCTTGGTTTCAGAGCTGAATCTGCAGCTAAATGATCTAAGACCAAAGTACTGGTCTATCAGTTTGTGATATTTGGTAAATTTTAACATACACAGAAAATTTAATATATACTGGTTATGTTTGTTAATGCCAACCTCTTGCATCTTCAGTATGTTTAAATATGTTCAGTGTTGTAGTTTAATGGTGTCATCATATGTATATGATGTATTGTAATCAAGCAATTAATAAGAAAACTAACATTTGACAATATGGACACTGTTCTGATCATAAAGCTTCCACATCAAACACACTCTTCCCCAACTGCCCCAAACTCCCTCGAGGCCACATGGCTACCATGGCACAGAGAGGTGACCACTAGATACCACAGTGCAAAGTACAGCAGGGACCTGGGTCTCCTGTCTAGCGGTGCTATTTGCTTTCTCTTTTAACCTTGGGTAAGTGATTAACCGCTTTGTTCCTTGATTTCCTCACCTATAAACTCACAATAAAAGCCTGCTGACTAAAGCTGCTCTAATGTTAAAATGTACTGAAACATGGAAGGTGATCAACACAGGGCTGGGCATGCAGTCGGCCCTCAAGTGGTGGATGAAGGCTTTGATATGCCCCAAATCGAGATTTACCTAGGTGGCCCTCTCAGTGGATCTTCCCAACCCAGGGATCAAACCCAGGTCTCCTCCATTGCAGGTGGATTCTTTACTGTCTGAGCTACCAGGGAAGTCACATCTTAAATAACCCCAAACAATAACAAGTGTCTGAAATCTAACATCTTTGATGTTTGACTTGCTTTTGAGCATCTATAATTTTAAGGTTAAATTATGTATCTCAAAAGCTACATACTTCAAAAGGGAAGGAAGTCAAAGAGTGCTTTCCATGCGTGCCCTGAGTCCAAATGTTTAAAATCTGCTCTTAAGTCACCTACGGAGTGACTATGAACTGTGTAAAAACCTATCATTTGCAGAACTGTGAAGTGTTTAAATTCTTTATGAAAACCCCAAATAGTAAATTAAGTGGGATCAAAGGTCTTTGGATTCTCCGAAAATTAAAGCTATGTGTAGCAGAAGATCATTTCTTGGTTTCAGAGCTGAATCTGCAGCTAAATGATCTAAGACCAAAGTACTGGTCTATCAGTTTGTGATATTTGGTAAATTTTAACATACACAGAAAATTTAATATATACTGGTTATGTTTGTTAATGCCAACCTCTTGCATCTTCAGTATGTTTAAATATGTTCAGTGTTGTAGTTTAATGGTGTCATCATATGTATATGATGTATTGTAATCAAGCAATTAATAAGAAAACTAACATTTGACAATATGGACACTGTTCTGATCATAAAGCTTCCACATCAAACACACTCTTCCCCAACTGCCCCAAACTCCCTCGAGGCCACATGGCTACCATGGCACAGAGAGGTGACCACTAGATACCACAGTGCAAAGTACAGCAGGGACCTGGGTCTCCTGTCTAGCGGTGCTATTTGCTTTCTCTTTTAACCTTGGGTAAGTGATTAACCGCTTTGTTCCTTGATTTCCTCACCTATAAACTCACAATAAAAGCCTGCTGACTAAAGCTGCTCTAATGTTAAAATGTACTGAAACATGGAAGGTGATCAACACAGGGCTGGGCATGCAGTCGGCCCTCAAGTGGTGGATGAAGGCTTCTGATATGCTCAGCGTATTTATACACCACTCAACAAACCTCGAGATTTACCTAGGTGGCCCTCTCAGTGGTGTCTCTGCAGATCCAGAGAAAAGGAATTTGGTGCTTTAATCTGATTTCATTTTACAAAACCAGATTTATCAATTCTAAGTGGTAAGAAGCAGACTGGTGAGTCTGATTATATAAGGATTCGAAATTTCTGCATGGCCTGGAAAACCTACCATAAGCTAAGTTAAAACGCCAACAATCCAATGGAAAAGAAAACAGGCAGAGGACAAAAACTTTTAGACCAGTGGGTTCTCAAACAGTGGTGCCTTTGCCCGTAGGAGTATTTGCCAATAACTGGCGACATTTTTAGTTGTTACAGCTTGGGTGCAAGGTGAGGTGGTGGGATGGTACTTGAATCTACTGAGTAGAGACTGACATGCTGCTAAACAGTCCATAGTACACGGGACAGTCCTGGGACACAAAGAATTATCCAGCCCAAATGGGAATAATGCTGAGGTATATTTTATACACCTGAGGAGACTCATTCTCATGCACAAGTACAAATGAGAACTCTTACCAGAGTTGCAGAGTTCAAAATGTTTAATCATCTATTTTGCAAAAGTATGATGAAGCAACCAATAGCTCTACTGAGAGATGGAAATTAGGACTATTAATCCCAATTGAGTTTCTCAGTATTATATGGTAAATTATTCAGCTTTTCTACCAGATGATTTGGTAAGTATCTGTTAAAATTAAGTTAGAACATACCCTTCAATTCAATTTTGTTTCTAAGAATTTATCCTCGGATATCCACACATGTGTACTAAGAATTCATTATTCATTGCAGTTTGGGTGATAACAGCAAACGTTTCAGAGGCAAATGTTGAGTGATATAATCTAGTTAAATAAATATGTTATATGCCAGGATGGAATATTATGTGGTCATCAAAAAGAACAAGGTCAATTTGCTGGTGCTGATATGAATTGCTGGATGAACAAAGCACAGTGAAATAGATGAAATGAAATATTCTAGTGTTAAAATGTACTGAAACATGGAAGGTGATCAACACAGGGCTGGGCATGCAGTCGGCCCTCAAGTGGTGGATGAAGGCTTCTGATATGCTCAGCGTATTTATACACCACTCAACAAACCTCGAGATTTACCTAGGTGGCCCTCTCAGTGGTGTCTCTGCAGATCCAGAGAAAAGGAATTTGGTGCTTTAATCTGATTTCATTTTACAAAACCAGATTTATCAATTCTAAGTGGTAAGAAGCAGACTGGTGAGTCTGATTATATAAGGATTCGAAATTTCTGCATGGCCTGGAAAACCTACCATAAGCTAAGTTAAAACGCCAACAATCCAATGGAAAAGAAAACAGGCAGAGGACAAAAACTTTTAGACCAGTGGGTTCTCAAACAGTGGTGCCTTTGCCCGTAGGGAGTATTTGCCAATAACTGGCGACATTTTTAGTTGTTACAGCTTGGGTGCAAGGTGAGGTGGTGGGATGGTACTTGAATCTACTGAGTAGAGACTGACATGCTGCTAAACAGTCCATAGTACACGGGACAGTCCTGGGACACAAAGAATTATCCAGCCCAAATGGGAATAATGCTGAGGTATATTTTATACACCTGAGGAGACTCATTCTCATGCACAAGTACAAATGAGAACTCTTACCAGAGTTGCAGAGTTCAAAATGTTTAATCATCTATTTTGCAAAAGTATGATGAAGCAACCAATAGCTCTACTGAGAGATGGAAATTAGGACTATTAATCCCAATTGAGTTTCTCAGTATTATATGGTAAATTATTCAGCTTTTCTACCAGATGATTTGGTAAGTATCTGTTAAAATTAAGTTAGAACATACCCTTCAATTCAATTTTGTTTCTAAGAATTTATCCTCGGATATCCACACATGTGTACTAAGAATTCATTATTCATTGCAGTTTGGGTGATAACAGCAAACGTTTCAGAGGCAAATGTTGAGTGATATAATCTAGTTAAATAAATATGTTATATGCCAGGATGGAATATTATGTGGTCATCAAAAAGAACAAGGTCAATTTGCTGGTGCTGATATGAATTGCTGGATGAACAAAGCACAGTGAAATAGATGAAATGAAATATTCTAGTGTTTCAAGGCTATACTCTTCTACATTCAAAGTCAAGAATAATAGTTAATATTCCAGATAAGAGGTTAGCCCCTATAAAGTGAACCAGATATGTAGAAGACAAAGATGGAAAAAAGGCTTTGTTTTCGCTCTAGAGAGGCTTCCTTGTGTCTTTTTAAATTTTGTACCATGTGTCACATAATCAAAGAAGCTAATCATACATTTTAAGTAGGTGCCATACAACTTTAAAAAAATCTGTCTTCAGGTTTTTAAACTAAGTTTAGTATGAGTCAAAAGACCATCAGAAAAAAAGAGGTACATTAAAATAGGGCAAAATTGAAGTCAGTCTAATAAATAGACTTTTGACAGAGGTACCCAGGAAATCTGAATTCTGAAACACATACACAGAGAGAAAAGTATCCAGGGAGTACAAAAGTAAGGATCTGGCAAAGAGCTCTTCATGACGTGGGCTATGAAAACACCCCCACGACTCTCCCTCTCCACCCCAATCTCCTGAAGGAAAGAGGGGTGCCCTGGTGCCCCCAGAGGGAAGCAGAGCTGGCTGGATTTCCAGCACAGGCACTATTCAGCTCATACAGTGACTACTGAAGAATGCTCCTGCATCTGGCCTTTAATTCCACAGGAAGAAAAAAATTCAAGGAGTTGTTAATCCAAGAAAACTAAGATAACCCAGGGAATTGGCAAGAGATAAATGAACTCAAATGTGTATCAGATGGAAAAGGTACCTCTTCAATTACAATAAAAACTATGTTCCTTAAGTTTAAAATTGGGTTTTGACTTTATCCTCCTGTAAGGTGATTTAAACCCTTACAGCTCTGATTTTTAATCCTAAACCACACATTTGTTACACTTTGTAGAAGGGGCCCAGCACATTCTAAGGCATGCAGGCCTTCATTTCAGTGTTCTCCACCAAAAAATAAAAAATTAGCTCTCTACAAACTGGCCCAATGCCCCCTCCTTCACTCATCCATCACTGCTCTCCATCAGCTAGTCTTCCTGGCCAAATTTTTTCTAGTTAAATAAATATGTTATATGCCAGGATGGAATATTATGTGGTCATCAAAAAGAACAAGGTCAATTTGCTGGTGCTGATATGAATTGCTGGATGAACAAAGCACAGTGAAATAGATGAAATGAAATATTCTAGTGTTTCAAGGCTATACTCTTCTACATTCAAAGTCAAGAATAATAGTTAATATTCCAGATAAGAGGTTAGCCCCTATAAAGTGAACCAGATATGTAGAAGACAAAGATGGAAAAAAGGCTTTGTTTTCGCTCTAGAGAGGCTTCCTTGTGTCTTTTTAAATTTTGTACCATGTGTCACATAATCAAAGAAGCTAATCATACATTTTAAGTAGGTGCCATACAACTTTAAAAAAATCTGTCTTCAGGTTTTTAAACTAAGTTTAGTATGAGTCAAAAGACCATCAGAAAAAAAGAGGTACATTAAAATAGGGCAAAATTGAAGTCAGTCTAATAAATAGACTTTTGACAGAGGTACCCAGGAAATCTGAATTCTGAAACACATACACAGAGAGAAAAGTATCCAGGGAGTACAAAAGTAAGGATCTGGCAAAGAGCTCTTCATGACGTGGGCTATGAAAAACACCCCCACGACTCTCCCTCTCCACCCCAATCTCCTGAAGGAAAGAGGGGTGCCCTGGTGCCCCCAGAGGGAAGCAGAGCTGGCTGGATTTCCAGCACAGGCACTATTCAGCTCATACAGTGACTACTGAAGAATGCTCCTGCATCTGGCCTTTAATTCCACAGGAAGAAAAAAATTCAAGGAGTTGTTAATCCAAGAAAACTAAGATAACCCAGGGAATTGGCAAGAGATAAATGAACTCAAATGTGTATCAGATGGAAAAGGTACCTCTTCAATTACAATAAAAACTATGTTCCTTAAGTTTAAAATTGGGTTTTGACTTTATCCTCCTGTAAGGTGATTTAAACCCTTACAGCTCTGATTTTTAATCCTAAACCACACATTTGTTACACTTTGTAGAAGGGGCCCAGCACATTCTAAGGCATGCAGGCCTTCATTTCAGTGTTCTCCACCAAAAAATAAAAAATTAGCTCTCTACAAACTGGCCCAATGCACCTCAACTCCATCCTTTCATCTCACTCCATACAAGCTGTGCTTCCTTCAGGCCACCATGGAGTCAATCTGTTTCTGGCCAAACCCATCTGAGCACTTTGATCTAAATGACTAGGCAAGAAAAATACAGAGTTATTTGTAAGTCTGTCAAATGTTTCAGACCTCCAGTGTTCCGATCAAGCTTGTCAGGCTGATGACACATCACACCACAATATATTACTAAACTTGTATAAAATCATCCTTTGATTTAAAGTGGAAAGTGGAGCCAAAAAAGTACAAAAGGGAACACGTTGTATATACTTGGAAATCATAGTAAGTATTTTCAGAATAAAACATGCTAAAGATAACCTCATTCCACTGATACTCCCAATATCATTCTCCTAAAACAGGCTTTATATCAGACAGAATAATAGCGTTTCAGGGCTAAAAGAGATCTTGAACATCTACTCCTTAAATTCCTTTTCCAAATAAAAAAATGAGGACTTAAAAATCACTCGTATTCAAATGACAGGACCAGCTCTAGAACTTGGGCCTCCCAGAAGACTCACAAGTAGTATCAGCTATATCTATAACACTATTAAAAATGCCTAACTTGGCTTTTTTTTTAAATCCCAGTTTTTTAAAAATGCACAAGTCATTTGAACATTGGGCAAAGGAGTAAATATTCCTTTAAAGAAGACATACAAAAGGGTGATAAGCCCATGGAAAGAGGTTCAACATCACTTTTAGTGTTACGGAACTATTGGGAAATCAAACCCACAATGAGAGACTACTCCACACCCACTAGGATCACTATTGTCCAAAGCGGGGAGGGAGGAGCAAAGTCACAGATACTAGTGAGGACTTAGAGAAATGAGAACCCTGGTGTGCTGCTGGTAGGCATGTGAAACAGTGCGCCCCTGAGGAAAAGCATGACGGTTCCTCCAAAAGTGAAACAGAATGACCGTATGATCCAGCAAGTCCATTTCCGGACAGACACCTCAAAGAAATGAAATCTGAGCTTCCTGCAGCCACTTGTACAACCATTGGGTTTTGACTTTATCCTCCTGTAAGGTGATTTAAACCCTTACAGTAAACTCAAATTGTTACACTTTGTAGAAGGGGCCCAGCACATTCTAAGGCATGCAGGCCTTCATTTCAGTGTTCTCCACCAAAAAATAAAAAATTAGCTCTCTACAAACTGGCCCAATGCACCTCAACTCCATCCTTTCATCTCACTCCATACAAGCTGTGCTTCCTTCAGGCCACCATGGAGTCAATCTGTTTCTGGCCAAACCCATCTGAGCACTTTGATCTAAATGACTAGGCAAGAAAAATACAGAGTTATTTGTAAGTCTGTCAAATGTTTCAGACCTCCAGTGTTCCGATCAAGCTTGTCAGGCTGATGACACATCACACCACAATATATTACTAAACTTGTATAAAATCATCCTTTGATTTAAAGTGGAAAGTGGAGCCAAAAAAGTACAAAAGGGAACACGTTGTATATACTTGGAAATCATAGTAAGTATTTTCAGAATAAAACATGCTAAAGATAACCTCATTCCACTGATACTCCCAATATCATTCTCCTAAAACAGGCTTTATATCAGACAGAATAATAGCGTTTCAGGGCTAAAAGAGATCTTGAACATCTACTCCTTAAATTCCTTTTCCAAATAAAAAAATGAGGACTTAAAAATCACTCGTATTCAAATGACAGGACCAGCTCTAGAACTTGGGCCTCCCAGAAGACTCACAAGTAGTATCAGCTATATCTATAACACTATTAAAAATGCCTAACTTGGCTTTTTTAAATCCCAGTTTTAAAAATGCACAAGTCATTTGAACATTGGGCAAAGGAGTAAATATTCCTTTAAAGAAGACATACAAAAGGGTGATAAGCCCATGGAAAGAGGTTCAACATCACTTTTAGTGTTACGGAACTATTGGGAAATCAAACCCACAATGAGAGACTACTCCACACCCACTAGGATCACTATTGTCCAAAGCGGGGAGGGAGGAGCAAAGTCACAGATACTAGTGAGGACTTAGAGAAATGAGAACCCTGGTGTGCTGCTGGTAGGCATGTGAAACAGTGCGCCCCTGAGGAAAAGCATGACGGTTCCTCCAAAAGTGAAACAGAATGACCGTATGATCCAGCAAGTCCATTTCCGGACAGACACCTCAAAGAAATGAAATCTGAGCTTCCTGCAGCCACTTGTACAACCAGGTTCACAGCAGTCTTTAACACAGTCAATGCTAACAACCGAATTGTCCATCAGCAGATAAATGAATAAACAAAAGGTAGCATATACACATAATGAAGACATATCCAGCGTTCAAAAAGGAAAATTGGACACATGCTGCAACACCAAAGAATCTGGAAAACACAATGCAAACTGACATAAGCCAGACACAAAAAGACATATGTTGTAGGATTCCACTTACATGAAATATCTAGAATAGTCAAATTCATATATTGAGAAAGTAGAACAGAGGTTATCAGAGACCAAGAAGGGTGAGGGATGGGGAGTTACCATTCAATTGGTACTGAGTCTCTGCGACAATGAAAAGTTCTGGAAATAGATAGTGGTCATGGCTATACGTCACTACCAATGTACTCAATGCTTCTGGATTACACACTTTAAAATAATGTGTCTTTAAAATAAGTTTTAAATAATCTTTAAAATATTTTTTAAATAATGAAAATGGTAAATGTTATATTTTACTACAACTAAAGAAAAGATACAACAGGAAAAAAAATCAGCCACTTGAATTATGTTTGGGGTTTTAAGAAATAAATCACTGCTATATTGATGGAATTAAGACTAGGCATTCCATTCAAGTAAAAAAGCACCGAAGTATCAACTGTGAAAATTCCAAGTTTCCTGGGCAAGATGACCAAAACATAACGGAAAGCTGCCATAAGGGGTTATAGGCAGGTGAAGGCAATGTCTTTACTTGCTCTCTAGGGCTCTTACTCATCCAAATGTGAGCACTTGAAAAACATGATATATACATCATTGTCTGGCTAACCCTTCCCATGGATCAGTGTTACGGAACTATTGGGAAATCAAACCCACAATGAGAGACTACTCCACACCCACTAGGATCACTATTGTCCAAAGCGGGGAGGGAGGAGCAAAGTCACAGATACTAGTGAGGACTTAGAGAAATGAGAACCCTGGTGTGCTGCTGGTAGGCATGTGAAACAGTGCGCCCCTGAGGAAAAGCATGACGGTTCCTCCAAAAGTGAAACAGAATGACCGTATGATCCAGCAAGTCCATTTCCGGACAGACACCTCAAAGAAATGAAATCTGAGCTTCCTGCAGCCACTTGTACAACCAGGTTCACAGCAGTCTTTAACACAGTCAATGCTAACAACCGAATTGTCCATCAGCAGATAAATGAATAAACAAAAGGTAGCATATACACATAATGAAGACATATCCAGCGTTCAAAAAGGAAAATTGGACACATGCTGCAACACCAAAGAATCTGGAAAACACAATGCAAACTGACATAAGCCAGACACAAAAAGACATATGTTGTAGGATTCCACTTACATGAAATATCTAGAATAGTCAAATTCATATATTGAGAAAGTAGAACAGAGGTTATCAGAGACCAAGAAGGGTGAGGGATGGGGAGTTACCATTCAATTGGTACTGAGTCTCTGCGACAATGAAAAGTTCTGGAAATAGATAGTGGTCATGGCTATACGTCACTACCAATGTACTCAATGCTTCTGGATTACACACTTTAAAATAATGTGTCTTTAAAATAAGTTTTAAATAATCTTTAAAATATTTTTTAAATAATGAAAATGGTAAATGTTATATTTTACTACAACTAAAGAAAAGATACAACAGGAAAAAAAATCAGCCACTTGAATTATGTTTGGGGTTTTAAGAAATAAATCACTGCTATATTGATGGAATTAAGACTAGGCATTCCATTCAAGTAAAAAAGCACCGAAGTATCAACTGTGAAAATTCCAAGTTTCCTGGGCAAGATGACCAAAACATAACGGAAAGCTGCCATAAGGGGTTATAGGCAGGTGAAGGCAATGTCTTTACTTGCTCTCTAGGGCTCTTACTCATCCAAATGTGAGCACTTGAAAAACATGATATATACATCATTGTCTGGCTAACCCAGAGTGTTTTGGCCACAGTAATTTTTCTTTTTTCAAGAAGTTAAATAACATGTCAGACTTTTAATGCTTGGAGAGCTTTTTTTTTTTCCCTTTCAAACTTCGCAACACAACCCTTCAAAAGGCATGTGTAAAGACATTTGGGTTAGAAAAAACAAACCTGCCCCCTCCCAAGGTGCTGCGTGTATGATGTGATGATGTTCTCGTTTCAACACACATACTTGGCTCTCTCCTTTCCCAACAGCCACAGCACAGACACTCTGCAAATGAGCATCCACAGTAGCGATGGGTAGTGTTGAAAAGTGGTTTCTATTATACAGTCACTTCTGAGATGTGTTTTAAAAAAAATAAGAATACCTCCTGTGTTAAGTGTTTTCCCATGTGTTGTTTCTTCAATTTCTAAAGAATCCTCCCAATAAAGGCCAATCAATCCTACTTGTTGAGTCATCCTGAGCCATCCCAAACTGCCTCAATCTCCACACCCTCTGAAAGCCAATGAGATCTCATATCAACAGTCAAATGCAAATTGAGCCTACAGGAGCCATGATTCAGTTTATTAGGCAACACCCATGAGAAGAGGGCTCCAAGAGCTCTGTTTGAGCCTCAGTACCATCACGAAGAGAACATATCTGTGACAAAATGCTGGAGGTTTCACCTAGAGAACAAGCTGGAGATGTAAGAGGGGCAGCTCTTCAGAAGGTGGGTTCAAGAGGTTGTCCAATGGGGAAGAACGGTGACACAGCAGGGTTTCTTAATTTTGGCACTGATGACATTTGGGGTCAATAATTCTTTGTAGGGCTTCCCTGGTGGTCCAGTGGGTAAAGAGTCCACCTTGCAGTGCAAGGAGCACCTGTTCGATCCCTGGCCCAGGAAGATCCCACATGCCGTGGAGCAGCTGGACTGATGTGTCCAATTACGAGGCAGCACTCTGGAGCACATGCGCCCAGAGCCGGTGCTCTGCTACAGGAGAGGCCACTGCAATGGGAGGCCCTCATAGGCCAAAGAATAAAGATGGATGAAAAATAAACAATGACTTAGATGCCAAAAATAAAAGGGAATAATATAAAAAATAATAATAATGATTCTTTGTGGGGACTGCCATGTGTACTGTAGGCTATGATGTAGCATTCCTGGCCTCTATCCATTACATGCCAGGATAACTCTACCCCACTTCTGCCCACCCTCTCTTCATTCTGGACAGCCAAAAACTTCTCCTGATACCTCCAAATGTCTCTCCTGGGAAGGCAAACCTCTCCAGGTTGAGAATGGCTAGACAAATTCATCTTTTCCCCTTCCCACCTACATTCAGGGTGTGACCCAGAAATTTCAGAGGAAGAGAAGAAACTGGGTGAGTGTCCAGGCAAGGATATGCCCACTAGATGTGGGTAATAATAAGAGGAAATCAAAGACAGGCACAAAGACACAGAACCCAGGTATCAGCAGATAGCACTGGAAGAAGAGGTGAGACTGAGGGGAAGGAAATCTGGTCAACTTTTGGAGACACAAAGGAGAGTTTCAGCTCTGCCACCCCACTTGATAAATTCATGTATCCTAATAAAGGCCACTCACTCCTACTTGTTGAGTCATCCTGAGCCATCCCAAACTGCCTCAATCTCCACACCCTCTGAAAGCCAATGAGATCTCATATCAACAGTCAAATGCAAATTGAGCCTACAGGAGCCATGATTCAGTTTATTAGGCAACACCCATGAGAAGAGGGCTCCAAGAGCTCTGTTTGAGCCTCAGTACCATCACGAAGAGAACATATCTGTGACAAAATGCTGGAGGTTTCACCTAGAGAACAAGCTGGAGATGTAAGAGGGGCAGCTCTTCAGAAGGTGGGTTCAAGAGGTTGTCCAATGGGGAAGAACGGTGACACAGCAGGGTTTCTTAATTTTGGCACTGATGACATTTGGGGTCAATAATTCTTTGTAGGGCTTCCCTGGTGGTCCAGTGGGTAAAGAGTCCACCTTGCAGTGCAAGGAGCACCTGTTCGATCCCTGGCCCAGGAAGATCCCACATGCCGTGGAGCAGCTGGACTGATGTGTCCAATTACGAGGCAGCACTCTGGAGCACATGCGCCCAGAGCCGGTGCTCTGCTACAGGAGAGGCCACTGCAATGGGAGGCCCTCATAGGCCAAAGAATAAAGATGGATGAAAAATAAACAATGACTTAGATGCCAAAAATAAAAGGGAATAATATAAAAAATAATAATAATGATTCTTTGTGGGGACTGCCATGTGTACTGTAGGCTATGATGTAGCATTCCTGGCCTCTATCCATTACATGCCAGGATAACTCTACCCCACTTCTGCCCACCCTCTCTTCATTCTGGACAGCCAAAAACTTCTCCTGATACCTCCAAATGTCTCTCCTGGGAAGGCAAACCTCTCCAGGTTGAGAATGGCTAGACAAATTCATCTTTTCCCCTTCCCACCTACATTCAGGGTGTGACCCAGAAATTTCAGAGGAAGAGAAGAAACTGGGTGAGTGTCCAGGCAAGGATATGCCCACTAGATGTGGGTAATAATAAGAGGAAATCAAAGACAGGCACAAAGACACAGAACCCAGGTATCAGCAGATAGCACTGGAAGAAGAGGTGAGACTGAGGGGAAGGAAATCTGGTCAACTTTTGGAGACACAAAGGAGAGTTTCAGCTCTGCCACCCCACTTGATAAATTCATGTATCCTATTGTCCATTAATTCAACTTCTCTACAGTGTTTAAAGTGCTCTCAAGCATCCTCATTATAAATCAAAATCCAGGCGTGGCAAGCAGGAAAGTTCAGGATAAAGATTGTACATTATCAGAAAGTCACAATGATGACTGTGTGACAGGTTGAGACAGCACGGTCTCTTCTATCACTAGCCACAAATACTTTCAAAATACTTAATGTTAACCACAAGTAGAACTTACCTATAATAAGAATGGATCTGTACAAACATATATTCCTGTCCAGTGCTCTGGAGAAAACAAGTCAAATCAATGCCTGGTAATAGCAGACCCAGACTACCATCCTTGCAAATAGATGTGCAGATTCTGGAATGGAACTTCTGATCATGGATTTGGGCTACATCCCAAAGTTGAGCACAAAAGCTGGTAATGGGTGGCAATACTGCAGAAACCAGCTAGTTGCACTGGAACAAACAAGGCAAAAAGTCTTTAGAGAGCCTGACCACATTTCCCTTGGAATTCAGGGGACATGATGAACAGAGAGACTTTCTGATGGTCCCCTGGAAAACACTGTAGGCAGGAGGCAGACTAGAAGAGACTGAAATGTAGCATAAAGAGAGAAGGCAGTTTGTACCTCAGCTTTCTAATGGCAAGGATGTAGTCCTGGTGGTGTCTTGCCTAGAGGCTTCCAGGAAAGAAGCTTATGCAGGAAATTGAGGTAGGAGATCTACAAGGGCTTACCCTATTTGAATTACATATTTGGCTGCATTTCCTCTAACAGGTATCAAATCATTTCCTTAGTCTCAGACTCATACAGGAACTCAATAAACAAGTGTCATTCATTCAGGCTACTTCATCTTTCTGAAAACCACTATTTATTATAAACTAACAATACCTTTGCTATGACAAGGGTTATCCATGGGCCAAACAGCACCGCATCTGCCTTGGAACTTATTAAACATACAGAGTATCAGGCCCCACCCCAGACCTACTGAAACAGAGTCTGCATCTTATCAAGAATCAGAGTGACTCTTAGGGCTATGAAAGGATAGTGAGCACTGGCTTAGACCGCAGGTCTCTCTCAGAGCCGTATGTAACAGTCACCTGCACTGTTTGCTGTCAAACTACACACACCTCAAGACACATCCAGAAATTCTTATTTAGGAAGCCAGGGTGTGAATTGGCCATCTGTACCTTTTAATTTTCAAATTTTTCCAGTGTTTAAAGTGCTCTCAAGCATCCTCATTATAAATCAAAATCCAGGCGTGGCAAGCAGGAAAGTTCAGGATAAAGATTGTACATTATCAGAAAGTCACAATGATGACTGTGTGACAGGTTGAGACAGCACGGTCTCTTCTATCACTAGCCACAAATACTTTCAAAATACTTAATGTTAACCACAAGTAGAACTTACCTATAATAAGAATGGATCTGTACAAACATATATTCCTGTCCAGTGCTCTGGAGAAAACAAGTCAAATCAATGCCTGGTAATAGCAGACCCAGACTACCATCCTTGCAAATAGATGTGCAGATTCTGGAATGGAACTTCTGATCATGGATTTGGGCTACATCCCAAAGTTGAGCACAAAAGCTGGTAATGGGTGGCAATACTGCAGAAACCAGCTAGTTGCACTGGAACAAACAAGGCAAAAAGTCTTTAGAGAGCCTGACCACATTTCCCTTGGAATTCAGGGGACATGATGAACAGAGAGACTTTCTGATGGTCCCCTGGAAAACACTGTAGGCAGGAGGCAGACTAGAAGAGACTGAAATGTAGCATAAAGAGAGAAGGCAGTTTGTACCTCAGCTTTCTAATGGCAAGGATGTAGTCCTGGTGGTGTCTTGCCTAGAGGCTTCCAGGAAAGAAGCTTATGCAGGAAATTGAGGTAGGAGATCTACAAGGGCTTACCCTATTTGAATTACATATTTGGCTGCATTTCCTCTAACAGGTATCAAATCATTTCCTTAGTCTCAGACTCATACAGGAACTCAATAAACAAGTGTCATTCATTCAGGCTACTTCATCTTTCTGAAAACCACTATTTATTATAAACTAACAATACCTTTGCTATGACAAGGGTTATCCATGGGCCAAACAGCACCGCATCTGCCTTGGAACTTATTAAACATACAGAGTATCAGGCCCCACCCCAGACCTACTGAAACAGAGTCTGCATCTTATCAAGAATCAGAGTGACTCTTAGGGCTATGAAAGGATAGTGAGCACTGGCTTAGACCGCAGGTCTCTCTCAGAGCCGTATGTAACAGTCACCTGCACTGTTTGCTGTCAAACTACACACACCTCAAGACACATCCAGAAATTCTTATTTAGGAAGCCAGGGTGTGAATTGGCCATCTGTACCTTTTAAGTTCCTCAGGACATTCTGTTGTATCCCCAGGACAGAGACCACTGATTTAATGGTTGAAGAAGGCATGCATTTAAGTCAGGGCTCACCAAGAGCTCCTAAGGACTGTCCCACCACAAACAGTTTGACACTGCAAATCCTCTTCTCCTTCCAGAGGCTTCATTAAGTCACCACCAACCTGTAACAAATCATCTAACTGGCTACAATTCTACTGCTGTGAGCAAGGAGGGCTCTGTTTCAAATTGATCAAAAAAAAACAAAAAGGGCACACCCAGTAGGGACATACAGAGCAAGACAGGTTGTAGAGACACCAGAGGCCTCCAACTTGAGCCCTGTCCACGGCTGCCTGGAATATGTCAGTCTGACTCAGCACTGACTTCTCATAAAGCTTTGTTATTTGTGAATGAAGATGAAAGGAACCATTCACCAGCCACCACCAAAGGATAGGTCTTCTTCTCTAGATTTTGTCTCGAGGGAAGACAGAACAGGACCTGATTTGGATCGGACCCTGACAACCATGTGGCTGCTGCAGACCCCAAGAGTCAAACTCCGCCACCATCAGAGTAGATCAAACTTCACGTAACCAGCTGAATTGGGGCCCAGAACCCTTGAACCCCAACCCAATTTCTAGGATAGACTATTAAGCAAATTGGGCACTATTAGTCCCTGGGGCAGTTGTTTCTAAGAGTGAGTTTCCTTAAATGAGATCCCTCAGAATTTCAAGATTTTCCAGCCACTCATACAGGAACTCAATAAACAAGTGTCATTCATTCAGGCTACTTCATCTTTCTGAAAACCACTATTTATTATAAACTAACAATACCTTTGCTATGACAAGGGTTATCCATGGGCCAAACAGCACCGCATCTGCCTTGGAACTTATTAAACATACAGAGTATCAGGCCCCACCCCAGACCTACTGAAACAGAGTCTGCATCTTATCAAGAATCAGAGTGACTCTTAGGGCTATGAAAGGATAGTGAGCACTGGCTTAGACCGCAGGTCTCTCTCAGAGCCGTATGTAACAGTCACCTGCACTGTTTGCTGTCAAACTACACACACCTCAAGACACATCCAGAAATTCTTATTTAGGAAGCCAGGGTGTGAATTGGCCATCTGTACCTTTTAAGTTCCTCAGGACATTCTGTTGTATCCCCAGGACAGAGACCACTGATTTAATGGTTGAAGAAGGCATGCATTTAAGTCAGGGCTCACCAAGAGCTCCTAAGGACTGTCCCACCACAAACAGTTTGACACTGCAAATCCTCTTCTCCTTCCAGAGGCTTCATTAAGTCACCACCAACCTGTAACAAATCATCTAACTGGCTACAATTCTACTGCTGTGAGCAAGGAGGGCTCTGTTTCAAATTGATCAAAAAAAAAACAAAAAGGGCACACCCAGTAGGGACATACAGAGCAAGACAGGTTGTAGAGACACCAGAGGCCTCCAACTTGAGCCCTGTCCACGGCTGCCTGGAATATGTCAGTCTGACTCAGCACTGACTTCTCATAAAGCTTTGTTATTTGTGAATGAAGATGAAAGGAACCATTCACCAGCCACCACCAAAGGATAGGTCTTCTTCTCTAGATTTTGTCTCGAGGGAAGACAGAACAGGACCTGATTTGGATCGGACCCTGACAACCATGTGGCTGCTGCAGACCCCAAGAGTCAAACTCCGCCACCATCAGAGTAGATCAAACTTCACGTAACCAGCTGAATTGGGGCCCAGAACCCTTGAACCCCAACCCAATTTCTAGGATAGACTATTAAGCAAATTGGGCACTATTAGTCCCTGGGGCAGTTTGTTTCTAAGAGTGAGTTTCCTTAAATGAGATCCCTCAGAATTTCAAGATTTTCCAGCCACTGCCAGATAAAAGGAAGAAAGACTTCTTCTGGCAGAAAATGGTCTATAATATGACGAAGTTTGACAGAAGGGAAATGATAATTACTGCATGAACAGCACAGTAAGGAGTCTTTTACCAAATAAGGTTATGATTTCTAAGGGGAGCTTATTTCAATAAAAGGATATTTTCAGCCTGAAGAGCCTAGTCTCTTTTTCAAAAAATGGTATAACAGAGAAAATTTGGTTTAATGCTAATGCATCTCTTTATCAAGTACACAACTTTGGCATGCACATTATGTTTTTTTTCTATTCCATACAACATGATGGGTTTCTGGGTACATTACGAGACTCTCATATGTTTCTAATTACCCTCTGTATACACCCAATAAAACAGCTGGCTCAAGATGTTATTAACATCATGAGAAGATCCAAAAGGCTCATAAATCACCCTTTCTTTAGACACGTACAATGCAGTGGCAAAAAGTGACATATTTTAATCTTGCTAAATATCCTTAAGAATGTTCTAGTGCACTTCCCTAATTTGCCAGTGAAAGAGCAGTGGTCTGCTTTTCTTACAGCAAAGAATTTTAATGTCAAGTTGCCTTTTTATCTCTTTAAGGGAAAATCTGATGAAAATTAGGCTGAGTTTTTACACTAGGAAAGCTTAGAAAGTCCCCATAATCCAGAACAAATTTTTATTGAATCTGATGGGCATCTGAAGTTTGGTCTCAGAGTGAAGAAATCTCTCATTACTGCATTAAGTTCTTTCTTTTTTTCCACCATATCTTACTAAAAGCCAACAATGCAGTCATGTCAGTTTTTCAGTAATTATTGCATGAATCTAAATTCAAGATAATGGAGTCAAGCAGTAAGCCATTCCTCAAACCCATATCCTTCAACTAAACAGAAAATTAAGTTTTAATAAGTGCATCAGTGACAGCATTACATTAAATTGGCAATGGAAAGGTATCTGCTTCGTCTCATTTTCTTCGTGATATAACTTCGGGAAACAAATTGCAAACAAACTTCCTCACTCACTCAGTCCTTTTCCATTTGGTAGTTATTTTATTTTCCTGGACTGCACAGGCTGAAGAGGACTGTGTGGCTGCCCTCAGGAACATTTTCACATCATCTGTGATGTTGGTTCCAAGAGGTTTTTCCAACAATACACAAATGCATTATTCCTCCTCCACTCGGAAAAAACTCTGGATACCTGAATATCAAAAGCTAACACAAATGTTCAACTTTTAGACAATCGATGCAAAACTGTTCCCAACTCATAAGCCAATAAATACTGCAGGTATATACTGTATCACATAAATGTGACCTTAATAACTATTTTAAGTCTGGCAGTGTTTTTAAATTGACTCCAGCCTAGGAGCCCAGAGGTAAAGGACAGAGGCAACAGCCAAGTGAAGAGCACAAAGCAGGATCAAATGTTAGAGTCATATATCACCCCCTTATCTATGAGAAGATCCAAAAGGCTCATAAATCACCCTTTCTTTAGACACGTACAATGCAGTGGCAAAAAGTGACATATTTTAATCTTGCTAAATATCCTTAAGAATGTTCTAGTGCACTTCCCTAATTTGCCAGTGAAAGAGCAGTGGTCTGCTTTTCTTACAGCAAAGAATTTTAATGTCAAGTTGCCTTTTTATCTCTTTAAGGGAAAATCTGATGAAAATTAGGCTGAGTTTTTACACTAGGAAAGCTTAGAAAGTCCCCATAATCCAGAACAAATTTTTATTGAATCTGATGGGCATCTGAAGTTTGGTCTCAGAGTGAAGAAATCTCTCATTACTGCATTAAGTTCTTTCTTTTTTTCCACCATATCTTACTAAAAGCCAACAATGCAGTCATGTCAGTTTTTCAGTAATTATTGCATGAATCTAAATTCAAGATAATGGAGTCAAGCAGTAAGCCATTCCTCAAACCCATATCCTTCAACTAAACAGAAAATTAAGTTTTAATAAGTGCATCAGTGACAGCATTACATTAAATTGGCAATGGAAAGGTATCTGCTTCGTCTCATTTTCTTCGTGATATAACTTCGGGAAACAAATTGCAAACAAACTTCCTCACTCACTCAGTCCTTTTCCATTTGGTAGTTATTTTATTTTCCTGGACTGCACAGGCTGAAGAGGACTGTGTGGCTGCCCTCAGGAACATTTTCACATCATCTGTGATGTTGGTTCCAAGAGGTTTTTCCAACAATACACAAATGCATTATTCCTCCTCCACTCGGAAAAAACTCTGGATACCTGAATATCAAAAGCTAACACAAATGTTCAACTTTTAGACAATCGATGCAAAACTGTTCCCAACTCATAAGCCAATAAATACTGCAGGTATATACTGTATCACATAAATGTGACCTTAATAACTATTTTAAGTCTGGCAGTGTTTTTAAATTGACTCCAGCCTAGGAGCCCAGAGGTAAAGGACAGAGGCAACAGCCAAGTGAAGAGCACAAAGCAGGATCAAATGTTAGAGTCATATATCACTGGGGATATCCCATCTATTCAAGATGATTACTGTTCCTCCTGAATACAACTTTGGGTTCCAAAATGTGCTACACGGTTTAAATGCTCTCACCCTTGCCAGTAGGGTGGGCAACATGCAAGAGCATCCTGAGTAAGCAAGTGAACTCCTCAAAGAGGTGGTGAATGAGCCAGGGCAGAGCAGGACACAATGCTAGTAGGCCATCTCTGCCTGATGTCAATGTGTGCATCCTGTGAGCTAAGTCCCTTCTGTTGTGGCCAACTCTTTGTGACCCTATGGACTGTAGCCCATCAGGCTCCTCTCTCCATGGGATTATCCAGGCAAGAATACTGGAGTGAGTTGCCATTTCCTTCTCAGGGGATCTTTCCGACCTAGGAATCGAACCAACATTTCATTCTCCTGCATTAGGAGGTGAGTTCTTTACCACCAGGGCCACATGGGACATCAATGGTAACCAACAGCTCTTTGTGGGTAGTCTAACCGACACAGAGTAAGCCTAAACGTGAAGGCAAGAACCTTCTGTGCACTAATAGAGTTGATTCTAGTAGAGTACCAACATGAAAGAGCACTGGATACATCCTCTCACGCTTTCTTAATGCTACTGTGCTATCGGAATTGCTGAACAAGGGACCTCTGTCTCTGTGGGACATGGAAACATAGCCTCTCAAGCTCCAGGAGAGGAAATTTTCTCCCTCACTTCACAGGAGGTAGGGGTTGCTAGGTAAGAGAAGAAGTTGTTGTCTTGGAAGTACAGAATGCGACCATCCTGGACTGCACAGGCTGAAGAGGACTGTGTGGCTGCCCTCAGGAACATTTTCACATCATCTGTGATGTTGGTTCCAAGAGGTTTTTCCAACAATACACAAATGCATTATTCCTCCTCCACTCGGAAAAAACTCTGGATACCTGAATATCAAAAGCTAACACAAATGTTCAACTTTTAGACAATCGATGCAAAACTGTTCCCAACTCATAAGCCAATAAATACTGCAGGTATATACTGTATCACATAAATGTGACCTTAATAACTATTTTAAGTCTGGCAGTGTTTTTAAATTGACTCCAGCCTAGGAGCCCAGAGGTAAAGGACAGAGGCAACAGCCAAGTGAAGAGCACAAAGCAGGATCAAATGTTAGAGTCATATATCACTGGGGATATCCCATCTATTCAAGATGATTACTGTTCCTCCTGAATACAACTTTGGGTTCCAAAATGTGCTACACGGTTTAAATGCTCTCACCCTTGCCAGTAGGGTGGGCAACATGCAAGAGCATCCTGAGTAAGCAAGTGAACTCCTCAAAGAGGTGGTGAATGAGCCAGGGCAGAGCAGGACACAATGCTAGTAGGCCATCTCTGCCTGATGTCAATGTGTGCATCCTGTGAGCTAAGTCCCTTCTGTTGTGGCCAACTCTTTGTGACCCTATGGACTGTAGCCCATCAGGCTCCTCTCTCCATGGGATTATCCAGGCAAGAATACTGGAGTGAGTTGCCATTTCCTTCTCAGGGGATCTTTCCGACCTAGGAATCGAACCAACATTTCATTCTCCTGCATTAGGAGGTGAGTTCTTTACCACCAGGGCCACATGGGACATCAATGGTAACCAACAGCTCTTTGTGGGTAGTCTAACCGACACAGAGTAAGCCTAAACGTGAAGGCAAGAACCTTCTGTGCACTAATAGAGTTGATTCTAGTAGAGTACCAACATGAAAGAGCACTGGATACATCCTCTCACGTCTTTCTTAATGCTACTGTGCTATCGGAATTGCTGAACAAGGGACCTCTCGTCTCTGTGGGACATGGAAACATAGCCTCTCCAAGCTCCAGGAGAGGAAATTTTCTCCCTCACTTCACAGGAGGTAGGGGTTGCTAGGTAAGAGAAGAAGTTGTTGTCTTGGAAGTACAGAATGATCTTCAAGCCAATCCAAGGAACCCACATACACCTCCAGCCTGCTCCTTCTCTTGAGCCTCAGAACACTTCTCTATGACCAAGGTCAAGGCATTACCAGATTCATTTGACCAGTGTGGAATCCAAGAAGTTCTATCACCAGCCCAGGGGCCTGGTTAGCAGTCCACCTGAGATAGACCACTGAGTGTCTACTGACACGGTAATGACTAGAGTGTTGAGAGTCCCTTGGACTGCAAGGAGATCAAACCAGTCAGTCCTAATGGAAATCAACCCTGAATATTCACTGGAAGGACTGAAGCTGAAGCTTCAATACTATGGCCACCTGACGTGAAGAGATGACTCATTGGAAAAGACCCTGATGTTGGGAAAAATAGAAGGCAGAAGGAAAAGGGAGCAGCAGAGGATGAGATGTTTGGATGGCATCACTGACTCAGTAGACATGAGTCTGAGTAAGCTTTGGGAGATGGTGAAGGACAGGAAGCCTGGCGTGCTGTGGTCCATGGCATCTCAAAGAGTTGGGCACAACTGAGCAACTGAACTGACTGAGAAAAGAAAAATAAAAAACAGCACAGGCAGAAGTGTTTGAAATGGAACTTAAGTTGGTTGTTCTTTAAAAGTCAATACTTAGACAAATGCAAGAATAGGGAGTAGGAATTTCATGAAGTGGAAAATTGTACTAAAGGTCTAGAAATCTAACTGCCCTTCGGCCTGAGTAGCAAGTACACTGCAGTCAGTGCTGTTAAAAGGTCTCAATAAACTTAGACAAATCGAACCAACATTTCATTCTCCTGCATTAGGAGGTGAGTTCTTTACCACCAGGGCCACATGGGACATCAATGGTAACCAACAGCTCTTTGTGGGTAGTCTAACCGACACAGAGTAAGCCTAACGTGAAGGCAAGAACCTTCTGTGCACTAATAGAGTTGATTCTAGTAGAGTACCAACATGAAAGAGCACTGGATACATCCTCTCACGTCTTTCTTAATGCTACTGTGCTATCGGAATTGCTGAACAAGGGACCTCTCGTCTCTGTGGGACATGGAAACATAGCCTCTCCAAGCTCCAGGAGAGGAAATTTTCTCCCTCACTTCACAGGAGGTAGGGGTTGCTAGGTAAGAGAAGAAGTTGTTGTCTTGGAAGTACAGAATGATCTTCAAGCCAATCCAAGGAACCCACATACACCTCCAGCCTGCTCCTTCTCTTGAGCCTCAGAACACTTCTCTATGACCAAGGTCAAGGCATTACCAGATTCATTTGACCAGTGTGGAATCCAAGAAGTTCTATCACCAGCCCAGGGGCCTGGTTAGCAGTCCACCTGAGATAGACCACTGAGTGTCTACTGACACGGTAATGACTAGAGTGTTGAGAGTCCCTTGGACTGCAAGGAGATCAAACCAGTCAGTCCTAATGGAAATCAACCCTGAATATTCACTGGAAGGACTGAAGCTGAAGCTTCAATACTATGGCCACCTGACGTGAAGAGATGACTCATTGGAAAAGACCCTGATGTTGGGAAAAATAGAAGGCAGAAGGAAAAGGGAGCAGCAGAGGATGAGATGTTTGGATGGCATCACTGACTCAGTAGACATGAGTCTGAGTAAGCTTTGGGAGATGGTGAAGGACAGGAAGCCTGGCGTGCTGTGGTCCATGGCATCTCAAAGAGTTGGGCACAACTGAGCAACTGAACTGACTGAGAAAAGAAAAATAAAAAACAGCACAGGCAGAAGTGTTTGAAATGGAACTTAAGTTGGTTGTTCTTTAAAAGTCAATACTTAGACAAATGCAAGAATAGGGAGTAGGAATTTCATGAAGTGGAAAATTGTACTAAAGGTCTAGAAATCTAACTGCCCTTCGGCCTGAGTAGCAAGTACACTGCAGTCAGTGCTGAAAGTATAAAGTCCAGGACTTCTCTGGTAGCTCAGGGGTAAAGAATCTGCTTGCCTGCCAATGCAACAGATATGGGTTCAATCTCTGGTCCAGGAAGATCCCTCATGCCACTAAGCCCATGCACCACAACTACTGAGCTGTGCTCTGGAGCCCAGTAACAGCAACTACTGAAGCCTGCTCGCCCTAGAGCCTGTGCTCCTCAACAAGAGAAACCACCACAACAAGAACCCTGAGCACGGCAATTAGAGAGCAGCCCTCCTTCAACGCAAGCAGAGAAAAATCCTCACAGCAACAAAGAACCAATATGGTCAAAAATAAATGAATAAAAAAATTCTTTCTAATGTGAAATACAAATTCCAAGCAAAGTGTGACAAAGGTATCCTTTTTCATGCATCTTCCAAACATTGGAATGTGTTCTTCCCCAGCAACCCAAGCCCTGTAGAGGCTTCTCAGATGATGATTCCACTCCTGTGATTTCAGCTGCCCAAGAAGTCACGAGGAGGCTGTGCTGGATACGTGTGCATGCAGGCCACATGCACAGGAGCACCTGCAGAGACAGTGCACCCTGTCCACCAGCATGCATGAGGCACCTCCCAAGTGTGGCCCTGCACCAGCCTTGGGAATGTCAATGTGAAGTAGACAGGGCCCTGTCCGCAGGCACTTCAGAGCTCAGTGGAAGAAACAGGCATGGCACCTGGTAAGAAACATAGGGCCCTTGAGCCAGAGTGGTGCTTGGCGAACTCCTGCAGAAGCAGTGGGTGATGCCCAGGCAGAGTGGGTAGCGGAGCACACCACCCAGGCACAGGCAGTCATGTGCAGAGAGGCACTGAGGACCTGAAGCCCCAAGGGACCTCAGTCCTTTTAGGGGCTTAGTGTGGCAGAAGCAGAGAGAAAGGGGCCTAGTCAGGGCACCAAGTGGCAGCTGATCTTGGAGGGGCCCCGTGTGTTACACTGAGCAGTCTGGAGTTTTCCAAAGATCATTCCACACACTCAAGCCGACAGACAAGGAAAGAACACACACTGTGTGACATCAAGTTGCAGACTCCAAGGAATTTTGAAAGGTCATTTATCCTAAGCTAGCCTAGACTCCTTTAAGAAGTCCCATGCACCCCCATGATACAGGCCAGACATGGCTTAAAAGGAACAATCGATCACACATGCCTTTCTCATAGCCTAGCAGACTGCTGAACCCGCTTTTACCTAAGGTATTTTTTTAAACTGTCCCAACTACAGACATAATTTCTCTACTACCCACTCAGACACCCCTCACGTTCCCAGCTTCAGGAACCTTCAGCTTCAGTCAAATAGCATCTAATTTTCTCCCAATTTTGGCTTTTAGGGTTAACCTATTGGTCTTCTTTGATTCAACCAATCCCTGGAACCATCTTTCCATGAAGTTCCTTTCCACTCACTACCTTCCCGCAACATACACACACACCTCCCCTGACAAGCAGAAACAATTTTATTTCTCTTACTTAAAAGCTCCATGTCAAAAATCATGTCATCTGTCTTATATAAAATAATGCTGAAGAAGGGACAGCTGTTTTGATAATTTGTGTTTACATCTAAGACTCTATACCCTTTTATCACAAATAACCAAGATTCCTTCAGCAATAATTCCAGGATCATTTTTACCAAAAGATGATGATTCCACTCCTGTATCAGCTAAAGTGCATGCAGGCCACATGCACAGGAGCACCTGCAGAGACAGTGCACCCTGTCCACCAGCATGCATGAGGCACCTCCCAAGTGTGGCCCTGCACCAGCCTTGGGAATGTCAATGTGAAGTAGACAGGGCCCTGTCCGCAGGCACTTCAGAGCTCAGTGGAAGAAACAGGCATGGCACCTGGTAAGAAACATAGGGCCCTTGAGCCAGAGTGGTGCTTGGCGAACTCCTGCAGAAGCAGTGGGTGATGCCCAGGCAGAGTGGGTAGCGGAGCACACCACCCAGGCACAGGCAGTCATGTGCAGAGAGGCACTGAGGACCTGAAGCCCCAAGGGACCTCAGTCCTTTTAGGGGCTTAGTGTGGCAGAAGCAGAGAGAAAGGGGCCTAGTCAGGGCACCAAGTGGCAGCTGATCTTGGAGGGGCCCCGTGTGTTACACTGAGCAGTCTGGAGTTTTCCAAAGATCATTCCACACACTCAAGCCGACAGACAAGGAAAGAACACACACTGTGTGACATCAAGTTGCAGACTCCAAGGAATTTTGAAAGGTCATTTATCCTAAGCTAGCCTAGACTCCTTTAAGAAGTCCCATGCACCCCCATGATACAGGCCAGACATGGCTTAAAAGGAACAATCGATCACACATGCCTTTCTCATAGCCTAGCAGACTGCTGAACCCGCTTTTACCTAAGGTATTTTTTTAAACTGTCCCAACTACAGACATAATTTCTCTACTACCCACTCAGACACCCCTCACGTTCCCAGCTTCAGGAACCTTCAGCTTCAGTCAAATAGCATCTAATTTTCTCCCAATTTTGGCTTTTAGGGTTAACCTATTGGTCTTCTTTGATTCAACCAATCCCTGGAACCATCTTTCCATGAAGTTCCTTTCCACTCACTACCTTCCCGCAACATACACACACACCTCCCCTGACAAGCAGAAACAATTTTATTTCTCTTACTTAAAAGCTCCATGTCAAAAATCATGTCATCTGTCTTATATAAAATAATGCTGAAGAAGGGACAGCTGTTTTGATAATTTGTGTTTACATCTAAGACTCTATACCCTTTTATCACAAATAACCAAGATTCCTTCAGCAATAATTCCAGGATCATTTTTCCACCCAAAAGACAAGATTTTTTTTTGCCTCTATACTTTGTAGATAAGGATGTTTACCTACAGGTGTTATTAAATACGATTTCCTGATAAGTGCACATTGCTAAAGCCTAACCCAAAACAGCTTAAGTAAAATAACAAACACAGTCACAGAGTTGGCCAAGTTTGCAATGTTCCCTCCAAGAGCTCATCGCTCACTTCATGTAAGTCTCTGCTTAAATAGTGTCTCAGACAGCCCTTCCGGACATACCTGAAGCAGTGACCCAACCTCCCACCAACAATCCCCAGCCTCTCCTCTCTCAATTTTTTATTTCATCATAGCATCTATCACTGGTGCCAGGATAGCGTATATGATGCTTCTGGCAGTAACTTTTGATACTGTGCATTTGACAGT
The DNA here is from genome assembly GCA_022376925.1 of Tragulus kanchil. Lineage (NCBI taxonomy): Eukaryota > Metazoa > Chordata > Mammalia > Artiodactyla > Tragulidae > Tragulus > Tragulus kanchil. The sequence continues at coordinate 150,786,745 of JAIOJX010000029.1, forward strand.
CATGTACACTCACTAGTTTGTAGTTTTTACAATTTTGGCTGAATATATGTGATGTAAAACTTAGTATCTTCACCATTTCCAAGTGTATGATTCAGTAGTAGTTAAGTATATTCATATAATCTCTTGAATGGTATCTTCAAAATGGAAAATTGGTACTTGTGAACTAATTCCTTATTTCCCCCTTTCTACCAACACCAGCAACTACCACTCTCTCTAAGAATCTGACTATTCAAGAATAGTCAGAATCATGATATTTGTCTTCTCGTGATCAGTTCATTTCATTCAGCACAATGTCCTAAAGGCTTATATTTTGTATCGCAACAGATTTTTAAATACCAGAAGAGCAAGGATACCTTTTTAAGAAAACTGTCCCAACTACAGACATAATTTCTCTACTACCCACTCAGACACCCCTCACGTTCCCAGCTTCAGGAACCTTCAGCTTCAGTCAAATAGCATCTAATTTTCTCCCAATTTTGGCTTTTAGGGTTAACCTATTGGTCTTCTTTGATTCAACCAATCCCTGGAACCATCTTTCCATGAAGTTCCTTTCCACTCACTACCTTCCCGCAACATACACACACACCTCCCCTGACAAGCAGAAACAATTTTATTTCTCTTACTTAAAAGCTCCATGTCAAAAATCATGTCATCTGTCTTATATAAAATAATGCTGAAGAAGGGACAGCTGTTTTGATAATTTGTGTTTACATCTAAGACTCTATACCCTTTTATCACAAATAACCAAGATTCCTTCAGCAATAATTCCAGGATCATTTTTCCACCCAAAAGACAAGATTTTTTTTTGCCTCTATACTTTGTAGATAAGGATGTTTACCTACAGGTGTTATTAAATACGATTTCCTGATAAGTGCACATTGCTAAAGCCTAACCCAAAACAGCTTAAGTAAAATAACAAACACAGTCACAGAGTTGGCCAAGTTTGCAATGTTCCCTCCAAGAGCTCATCGCTCACTTCATGTAAGTCTCTGCTTAAATAGTGTCTCAGACAGCCCTTCCGGACATACCTGAAGCAGTGACCCAACCTCCCACCAACAATCCCCAGCCTCTCCTCTCTCAATTTTTTATTTCATCATAGCATCTATCACTGGTGCCAGGATAGCGTATATGATGCTTCTGGCAGTAACTTTTGATACTGTGCATTTGACAGTCATGTACACTCACTAGTTTGTAGTTTTTACAATTTTGGCTGAATATATGTGATGTAAAACTTAGTATCTTCACCATTTCCAAGTGTATGATTCAGTAGTAGTTAAGTATATTCATATAATCTCTTGAATGGTATCTTCAAAATGGAAAATTGGTACTTGTGAACTAATTCCTTATTTCCCCCTTTCTACCAACACCAGCAACTACCACCCCTCTAAGAATCTGACTATTCAAGAATAGTCAGAATCATGATATTTGTCTTCTCGTGATCAGTTCATTTCATTCAGCACAATGTCCTAAAGGCTTATATTTTGTATCGCAACAGATTTTTTAAATACCAGAAGAGCAAGGACTTTGCCCTTTGCCATATTCCTAAAACCTAAACCAATCTCTGGCACACAGTAGGTGTCCAATAAGTATATGTTACATAAATTCATGTTCCCAATACAAAGCCTCTACAGCTTAAATAAGTGCTCTACATTATGACATTTACTCAGTATTAGAGGATAATTTGATAAAGCTAAATATATTTAGGAATAGTTAAACATATTTGTAAGCACGTTAAATTGCCCAAATGAAGGCAACCACTTTCTCAGTACTGTATTGGTTCATCTTTCAAAAACAAAAAATGTGTCCAAGGCATTAAGGAGAAAATATATGAGGCCAACTCCTGACATGTTGACTTTCACTGGTTTCTGTGCTGGATGGACCATCAAGGGATCCAAACAGTAACAAGAGCGGGAAGGACTCAGTGTCTGAACCAAGCTGCTCCCTCAAAAGTCTGAATGCTTCGCCCTCCTGAGCAGTGATATGGCTTTATTTAATCCCTCTTTGAGAGTATATTTTCTTCCATTTTCACTAGGAGGAGAACCTACACAAAAAGTGTAGCATCATGGACGCTCCTCTCCACCCCAGAATGCTGCAGCATGGATATGTTCTTGAGCCATACACGGGGAGAGTTCCAGTGCAGGGCAGCAAACCAACCTCAAAACAGGTGAAAGTGGCTAAGTTTGTCGTCATTACTATTGGTTGTTCAGAGCTTAGACGATTAGACCACTAGCTTCCTGCCTAAAAAACTGAGAAACCTTCCTCTCTTTTCAGAATGAAAAAAATTTTACCAAAACGCATCTATCACTGGTGCCAGGATAGCGTATATGATGCTTCTGGCAGTAACTTTTGATACTGTGCATTTGACAGTCATGTACACTCACTAGTTTGTAGTTTTTACAATTTTGGCTGAATATATGTGATGTAAAACTTAGTATCTTCACCATTTCCAAGTGTATGATTCAGTAGTAGTTAAGTATATTCATATAATCTCTTGAATGGTATCTTCAAAATGGAAAATTGGTACTTGTGAACTAATTCCTTATTTCCCCCTTTCTACCAACACCAGCAACTACCACTCTCTCTAAGAATCTGACTATTCAAGAATAGTCAGAATCATGATATTTGTCTTCTCGTGATCAGTTCATTTCATTCAGCACAATGTCCTAAAGGCTTATATTTTGTATCGCAACAGATTTTTTAAATACCAGAAGAGCAAGGACTTTGCCCTTTGCCATATTCCTAAAACCTAAACCAATCTCTGGCACACAGTAGGTGTCCAATAAGTATATGTTACATAAATTCATGTTCCCAATACAAAGCCTCTACAGCTTAAATAAGTGCTCTACATTATGACATTTACTCAGTATTAGAGGATAATTTGATAAAGCTAAATATATTTAGGAATAGTTAAACATATTTGTAAGCACGTTAAATTGCCCAAATGAAGGCAACCACTTTCTCAGTACTGTATTGGTTCATCTTTCAAAAACAAAAAATGTGTCCAAGGCATTAAGGAGAAAATATATGAGGCCAACTCCTGACATGTTGACTTTCACTGGTTTCTGTGCTGGATGGACCATCAAGGGATCCAAACAGTAACAAGAGCGGGAAGGACTCAGTGTCTGAACCAAGCTGCTCCCTCAAAAGTCTGAATGCTTCGCCCTCCTGAGCAGTGATATGGCTTTATTTAATCCCTCTTTGAGAGTATATTTTCTTCCATTTTCACTAGGAGGAGAACCTACACAAAAAGTGTAGCATCATGGACGCTCCTCTCCACCCCAGAATGCTGCAGCATGGATATGTTCTTGAGCCATACACGGGGAGAGTTCCAGTGCAGGGCAGCAAACCAACCTCAAAACAGGTGAAAGTGGCTAAGTTTGTCGTCATTACTATTGGTTGTTCAGAGCTTAGACGATTAGACCACTAGCTTCCTGCCTAAAAAACTGAGAAACCTTCCCTCTCTTTTTCAGAATGATAAATACCAACGCACTGTTTTCAGACGACTCTCTTAGTAAGTTCTGAAAGACTAAAGTCCAAATTCTTCAGATTGAAATTCAAGGTGCTCCTCAGTCTTGCTCCAGTCTACCTCCCCAGTGCTGTCATCCTGTATTACCACCTTCCCTGTTTATATGTAACTCCTCTCAATTTCCACAAACCGGCTGTGCCCTCTTGTCTGCAGGCCTCATTCTAATGCGTAGATTCTTCTTTCCCTTTTCCAGATTACCTCTCCCTTCCCTGTTTATATGTAACTCCTCTCAATTTCCACAAACCAGCTGTGCCCTCTTGTCTGCAGACCTCATTCTAATGGGTAGATTCTTCTTTCCCTTTTCAAGATTACCTCTCCCTTCCCATCCTTTACCTTGGGATGTACCACTGTGTCAAGCTGCATCGTCACCCATCAGCCCATCATCAGGCAACAAGCATTTACCTAGGAGCCCACATGTTTAGTAGCTGAGGAAAGGACGAAGAACGCCATCCCTTCTCTCTCAAAGTATTCTTCCTCAGCTAGAGGTGGTATTGCCTCCTCTGGAGTCCTGCTATGGGTTTTCTACCTTGAATGGGAATTATTTACACACATTCCTCACCTCCACCTCAAAACATAAGCTCTTAGAGGACAGCTTTATAATTTTTTTTTTTTTTTTTTGGTCATGGAAATTCTAGCACAGTGTCATCTGCCTCATCGCTTAACATGCAATCATAGGAAGCAACACAGGAAGAGAAGAGTAAGAGTCTTTACACTCTGGAATAAGAAAATCTGACTTAAAACTCATCTTTGAGCAAAGTACTAAAGCCTTGGTAGCCATATATACAAAATACAGTTATTTACCTCTCTTAGGGGAAACAGGCACCAAATGAAATAGCACAGTGAAAGTGAAGTCGCTCAGTCATATCCGATTCTTTGAGACCCATGGACAGGTCATGGAATTCTTCAGCCAAGAACACTGAAGTGGGCAGCCTTTCCCTTCTCCAGGGGAAGTTCACAACCCAGGGAAACTGCTTAGCAATACAGTGTGTATTTTAGACACTATTTGTTACAAATGTTCTAAAACATGTATTCATACTATTTTACTCACCCTCATGTTCTTACCAGATGACAATAAACGCTGTGGGATTGTTTTATCAGGAAAAAAATAATAAAGAAGGAAGAACTTCCCTGGTGGTCCAGTGGGTAGAGAGTCCACTTTGCAGTGCAAGGGGCACCGGGCTGGATCCCCAACCCAGGAAGATCCCATGTGCTGTGGAGCAGCTGGACAGGTGTGTCCAATTATGAGCCAGTGCTCTGGAACACATGTGCCCAGAGCTGGTGCTCTGCAGCAACAGGGGCCACTGCTATGGGAGGCCCACACAGGTCAAAGAATAAAGATGGATGAAAGTAAATAAATAAATAAACCAATTTTTTAAAAAGAGGCCAAAATTTAAAAAAGAAGAAGAAGAAGAAGAAGGCAGCAAAGTACAAGGAGGCATAGGTCAGAATGCCACCAAAAAAAAGTCATATTTACATAGAGAACAGATGTATGGACATTGTGGGGAATGAACAAAGGGTGGGAGGCGTAGAGGGAGTAACATGGAAACCTATACTATCATATGTGAAAAAGATAGCCATGGTCATTGTGCTGTGGGAATAGGAGATCCTGCAGGGGCGCCGTGCAACGGCCTGGAGGGGTGGGGCAGGGTGGAGGGGACTGGGAGAGGGGTGGAGGAAGGATGGGGGCCAGGGATACATATGACATATCTGGGATTATACATATCTGTAAACAACAAAACACTGTAAAAGTAAAAAGTAAAACATAAAATAAAAAAGCAAAGTCATATTTAGAGTCTGTTTCACAGAAAATTCCACTTAATGCAAATACTATGATATATCATGTTAACATCACATTCACAAAAGAGAGTTTATCCTTAGAATCTCAGAGTATTTCTTATGGACATCATCTTTATTGGGGCCTCACTTTCAAAGTCAAATGAAATAGAAGTTATAATTATTTTTTCCACTGAATTACCAGGAAAAGAGACTATATGCTTAATGGTCACAAGAAATGTACCTGCCTCTCACATCCAGACAGCCCAGACTCTCAGTCACCACAGACCAGAAGGACAACACAGAAACAGCACCAAAAGGAAAGAAGGAGGGGACTTCTCTGGCAGTCAAATGGTTAAGACTCACTGCAGTGGGTTTGATCTTTGGTCACATAAATCAACTAAGATTCCATATGCTATGTGGTGCAGTCCTCATGTTCTTACCAGATGACAATAAACGCTGTGGGATTGTTTTATCAGGAAAAAATAATAACAGAAGGAAGAACTTCCCTGGTGGTCCAGTGGGTAGAGAGTCCACTTTGCAGTGCAAGGGGCACCGGGCTGGATCCCCAACCCAGGAAGATCCCATGTGCTGTGGAGCAGCTGGACAGGTGTGTCCAATTATGAGCCAGTGCTCTGGAACACATGTGCCCAGAGCTGGTGCTCTGCAGCAACAGGGGCCACTGCTATGGGAGGCCCACACAGGTCAAAGAATAAAGATGGATGAAAGTAAATAAATAAATAAACCAATTTTTTAAAAAGAGGCCAAAATTTAAAAAAGAAGAAGAAGAAGAAGAAGGCAGCAAAGTACAAGGAGGCATAGGTCAGAATGCCACCAAAAAAAAGTCATATTTACATAGAGAACAGATGTATGGACATTGTGGGGAATGAACAAAGGGTGGGAGGCGTAGAGGGAGTAACATGGAAACCTATACTATCATATGTGAAAAAGATAGCCATGGTCATTGTGCTGTGGGAATAGGAGATCCTGCAGGGGCGCCGTGCAACGGCCTGGAGGGGTGGGGCAGGGTGGAGGGGACTGGGAGAGGGGTGGAGGAAGGATGGGGGCCAGGGATACATATGACATATCTGGGATTATACATATCTGTAAACAACAAAACACTGTAAAAGTAAAAAGTAAAACATAAAATAAAAAAGCAAAGTCATATTTAGAGTCTGTTTCACAGAAAATTCCACTTAATGCAAATACTATGATATATCATGTTAACATCACATTCACAAAAGAGAGTTTATCCTTAGAATCTCAGAGTATTTCTTATGGACATCATCTTTATTGGGGCCTCACTTTCAAAGTCAAATGAAATAGAAGTTATAATTATTTTTTCCACTGAATTACCAGGAAAAGAGACTATATGCTTAATGGTCACAAGAAATGTACCTGCCTCTCACATCCAGACAGCCCAGACTCTCAGTCACCACAGACCAGAAGGACAACACAGAAACAGCACCAAAAGGAAAGAAGGAGGGGACTTCTCTGGCAGTCAAATGGTTAAGACTCACTGCAGTGGGTTTGATCTTTGGTCACATAAATCAACTAAGATTCCATATGCTATGTGGTGCAGTCCAAAAAAACAAACACTAAGAAAGAAGGCACCAATGGCACTCCTGTGCCTGCTGTAACCCTCCACGTACCACTGTCACCTGCACTGTGTGGACGAGTGACTTGAACCCAGAGAGAACAGAGGATCCAATGAGCACAACCAATGAACAAGAAGAGGCCAGCGTTCATACCCAGGGCTGTTCACACCAGGTGCTTCTTCTCTGTTATAACATCTATCCTTCTCAGAAAAGAACTCCCTCGGGCTCTTCCTTCACTTTTTCCCTCCCACACACCATGGTCAGATCCCAGACAGGTACAGACGACATGAGGAGACCTGGGCTCTAGTCCCAGCCTACTGACTTGCATAACAAAGGGAGCCTCACTGAAGCCAGTGTGCCTCCGTTTCCTTGCCCCCAAATATGGGGACACTAACATCCATTCTACCTCTTTCAAAATAACTGGATATCACCACAGAAATGTTAAACATTATTTCTCCTGTTCTGATCCTCAAAATGAATTAGTTAACCCAGCTGCCTTAACTATGGAATCTGTATGTTTTTCCCTGTATTATTTTGAACCCTTGGGGCAGGAGTCAGCAAACGCTGGCACAGTTCAGCCCACCAGCTGCTCTGGTACGGCAGCCACACCCATTCCCATACCTACCATCTATGGCTGTTGTCACCACACCACACAGGGTAAAGTGCTTGTGACACACGGTGTGGGCCGCAGAGTCTAAAATATTTGCTCTCTGGCCCCTTAAGGCTTGCCACTCCCCATCTTTTGTTAGCCTTAAATATCAGAATAGCTGACAAATTACATTTTGAATTTTCCTCAAACCATTCTATTCCATGTAACACACCTTATTTGTCCAAAGATTTAACATATTGTACATATAGTTACTGTACCTATATAGAGTGGGGAAAACCAATTAGAAAACCACTTCCCATAAGGAATAAATCATTTCTAAAGACAGCCCAGACTCTCAGTCACCACAGACCAGAAGGACAACACAGAAACAGCACCAAAAGGAAAGAAGGAGGGGACTTCTCTGGCAGTCAAATGGTTAAGACTCACTGCAGTGGGTTTGATCTTTGGTCACATAAATCAACTAAGATTCCATATGCTATGTGGTGCAGTCCAAAAAAACAAACACTAAGAAAGAAGGCACCAATGGCACTCCTGTGCCTGCTGTAACCCTCCACGTACCACTGTCACCTGCACTGTGTGGACGAGTGACTTGAACCCAGAGAGAACAGAGGATCCAATGAGCACAACCAATGAACAAGAAGAGGCCAGCGTTCATACCCAGGGCTGTTCACACCAGGTGCTTCTTCTCTGTTATAACATCTATCCTTCTCAGAAAAGAACTCCCTCGGGCTCTTCCTTCACTTTTTCCCTCCCACACACCATGGTCAGATCCCAGACAGGTACAGACGACATGAGGAGACCTGGGCTCTAGTCCCAGCCTACTGACTTGCATAACAAAGGGAGCCTCACTGAAGCCAGTGTGCCTCCGTTTCCTTGCCCCCAAATATGGGGACACTAACATCCATTCTACCTCTTTCAAAATAACTGGATATCACCACAGAAATGTTAAACATTATTTCTCCTGTTCTGATCCTCAAAATGAATTAGTTAACCCAGCTGCCTTAACTATGGAATCTGTATGTTTTTCCTGTATTATTTTGAACCCTTGGGGCAGGAGTCAGCAAACGCTGGCACAGTTCAGCCCACCAGCTGCTCTGGTACGGCAGCCACACCCATTCCCATACCTACCATCTATGGCTGTTGTCACCACACCACACAGGGTAACGTGCTTGTGACACACGGTGTGGGCCGCAGAGTCTAAAATATTTGCTCTCTGGCCCCTTAAGGCTTGCCACTCCCCATCTTTTGTTAGCCTTAAATATCAGAATAGCTGACAAATTACATTTTGAATTTTCCTCAAACCATTCTATTCCATGTAACACACCTTATTTGTCCAAAGATTTAACATATTGTACATATAGTTACTGTACCTATATAGAGTGGGGAAAACCAATTAGAAAACCACTTCCCATAAGGAATAAAATCATATTCTACATGCCTAAAAATATGTTTCTGAAATTCTCTATTTCTAGAGAATCATAATCTCTAAATTCTACAAAATTATCATCTTCAGCAAAATAATATTTAAAACGTGTCTGTTAAATCATCCTGTACTGGAATTAAAGGAGAGAAACAGTTCAGGGTATAAATGAAACATTTCCCATGGTTTCCAATGTGAAACTATTCATTACTCTGCCCTTTCCCTTTCATTATTATTTTTTTTAATTAAACTACTCTGCCAATCCTTTCATGGAAGAGTTGAGCTCTGGTTCTGAGATGCGTCAGTACATAGCTGTGCTCCGTTTCGCATTTTGAACAGGCTGTGTGTATGCCGTCCTAAACATCTGCTTAAATGCGTGTTTTAACAAGTGGACTTCCTCTGCTTCTCAAAGCCTTCACGTATTTAGTTTTGAACTGAATATACCATAGGCCAAAAAATTACCACCCACCCAATTACTCTGTCATTCCTACTGTAAAGGTTTATGAAAAAAGACAAAAGGAAGAGAAGCAGACATTATCGATGACGAAGGAGGAAGAAAAGCAATGAGAGTAAGGAAGGGAATTAAGAAAAGTATAAATGGGAAAAAGCCATTTAGCTCGTAATAACTTAATTGGGAATTACTTTTTCTTTTCCTTGTTGATAGCCCTCCCAAAAAGCTAAAAAACATTTTCCCTTATTATTGATTTTTAAAAAGTCCTAAGGCTTTAAACATGGACTGAATTTTAGAAGTAACTACATAGAAGCCACTTATTTGATGGGTGAGAAAAATTAAGGTCCAGAAACATTAACTGTAACATCCCATGGATTAGCTAGTTAGCAGCAGCACCAGGACCAGAAACCAGTTTCCCGATCATCAGTTTAAACACACTTCCCATCAGACGCAGTTCCCTGCCCTGCTAAAGCATACTATGTCATGGGGCACCTAACAGCCAAATTCTTTTTTAAAAATATGTCTGAAGTACCCCTATCAATGCCAGAAACTTAACAATACCCCTTTAAACAGTATCTATGGGCACATGTTTTTTCCAAGTATAGACGATCAAGGACAGCACTCCGACCTCCAGAGAAACCCGAGTCACAGGGAAACGGCAGGACAATCAAAGAGCTAATAAGGACTTAAACTGCTTCCCTGTATTCTGTCTTGATGGAAATCAGTTTGAAACAGACACCCCCGCCACATCCCCCAGACACAGGCTCTCAAGACTAAACAGCAATATTCCATAAAAAGACCAGATCTAGCCAGTGTTATTATCTGTCTGACATTTGGGTTATTCTTGTGAGTAACTCATAAAGTAACGTGGGTGTCTGTGATTATTTGAGTACACATGGCAAACCATAATTGGTCAAAAAATAATAAAAGACATTTTTCCGTGACAAAAATACCGTATTGAATGACAACATGGCAGTGTGACAGTATTCCGTGGACCGCAATACTTTCTCCATTTACAAAGTAGTAAAAAAGAAACAAGAATGTAAAAGGAAAAGTCTTTCTGCAGGAACTACCATAGTTCATATTTAGATTATGAAAGATTAAAAGGTTTTAAGTGCTGACAGTAATCCACTAACATATCTCCCCCCAAATCCATGTCATATATCAACTTAAAATTTTGCCTTTTGATACACTGCAGAAACATGGCAAAAAGATGCAAGTTTGTATCCCTGTCTACAACTGAAACACAGATTTTTGACAATTTTAAGAAATTTTTTAGAACCTGGCTATTTCTGAAACAAAAGTTTCATCACCACCATCTGAATTTTCTTACAGGAATCAAATCTAACATAAATCCGATACATCAAGCAGATAAAAATGTGAAATGGATTTTTAAAGCAGCAATGAAAGAAACTACAGCATTATTGAGGTGAGAAAATTAAGGTCCAGAAACATTAACTGTAACATCCCATGGATTAGCTAGTTAGCAGCAGCACCAGGACCAGAAACCAGTTTCCGATCATCAGTTTAAACACACTTCCCATCAGACGCAGTTCCCTGCCCTGCTAAAGCATACTATGTCATGGGGCACCTAACAGCCAAATTCTTTTTTAAAAATATGTCTGAAGTACCCCTATCAATGCCAGAAACTTAACAATACCCCTTTAAACAGTATCTATGGGCACATGTTTTTTCCAAGTATAGACGATCAAGGACAGCACTCCGACCTCCAGAGAAACCCGAGTCACAGGGAAACGGCAGGACAATCAAAGAGCTAATAAGGACTTAAACTGCTTCCCTGTATTCTGTCTTGATGGAAATCAGTTTGAAACAGACACCCCCGCCACATCCCCCAGACACAGGCTCTCAAGACTAAACAGCAATATTCCATAAAAAGACCAGATCTAGCCAGTGTTATTATCTGTCTGACATTTGGGTTATTCTTGTGAGTAACTCATAAAGTAACGTGGGTGTCTGTGATTATTTGAGTACACATGGCAAACCATAATTGGTCAAAAAATAATAAAAGACATTTTTCCGTGACAAAAATACCGTATTGAATGACAACATGGCAGTGTGACAGTATTCCGTGGACCGCAATACTTTCTCCATTTACAAAGTAGTAAAAAAGAAACAAGAATGTAAAAGGAAAAGTCTTTCTGCAGGAACTACCATAGTTCATATTTAGATTATGAAAGATTAAAAGGTTTTAAGTGCTGACAGTAATCCACTAACATATCTCCCCCCAAATCCATGTCATATATCAACTTAAAATTTTGCCTTTTGATACACTGCAGAAACATGGCAAAAAGATGCAAGTTTGTATCCCTGTCTACAACTGAAACACAGATTTTTGACAATTTTAAGAAATTTTTTAGAACCTGGCTATTTCTGAAACAAAAGTTTCATCACCACCATCTGAATTTTCTTACAGGAATCAAATCTAACATAAATCCGACTTATCATCAAGCAGATAAAAATGTGAAATGGATCGATGCAAGCTGTACATTAGGGTCTTAATTTAAAGCCTCTTTCCTTCTGTTCCCAAATACCTCCCCATCACCACAGGCTGGGTCTATGATAAGTAACCAGGGGTGATACTCTCCATTCCATCTCTCTCAGAAACCCCAAACCAAGTTAAAAATGATTCCGAAAGTAATTTCAAGGATCTCGTGAAAAGCAGCCTATCCGTCCTCTTAGACAGAAACCCATTCAAGCAGGGAGCCATGTGAATGGAGGGAGGGGGTGTCGAAAGGCTACAATCTCATCAAAACACTCGTTGGTCAGGACCGTGAGGGACCGTGGAGGAACTCACCCACTCGGAAGTTCGTGGCTGTCAGGGTGTCGGCGGCGTGGCCATTCTCACTAATGAGAGTGGTGGTGTTCCCCTTCTCACAGCTGTTCTGACAGCTGCCCTTGGTGCAGGTCACTTTACAGATGCTCGGAGTAAAGACCACCTTGATGCGGCCAGTGTGGTTACTCACTAGGAGCGGAGGCAGGGAGAAAAAGAACAACAAACACATCAGCTTAGTATCCATGAACACGCCTTGGAAGGTTTAAAAAAAAAAAAAAAAGGAAAAAAGAGAAAGGAAAAGAAGGAGAGGGGGAAAGAGAGCGCCCACAACCCGACAGGTTTAAGGAAAGAGGGAAGCCTTGAGTGCTCGCTGCTCTGTATCCAGTGGTGTCTCTGAAACAGGAGTAGGAAGCTTAGCAAACAGAACTCCGGGATGCACTCCAAAACCACATTTGAAGTCGAGTCACTGGAGTGGGATTACTAACCACAATGCTGCACTTTATTCACGGGCAGACAAAGAGCCGCGCAGAGGGCACGGCAGATGAAAGGCCAGCCCTGACAGGCAGATGTAATGCACAGAGGTTGGCCGTGCACCTAGTGCTGAATAAACTCCTGTGTCCTCGACTTGCATACTTTCCCTGTTCCTCCACTCATGAAGTCACTATTTGCAGCCCGACCCCTGGAAATGTTTTAGGCATGCGGCATGTCTGAAAACATCTGTCTCAAATCTCCTGGCACTCCCAGCTCAAGTGATCAAATCCTGTGACGCAGCTACAGGAGCCCAGGGCTTTTTCACAACTCCGGGGCACTCTTTCTCCATCTAAGATTGTTCAACCTATATTTTATTTCATGGGGAACAACGTCCATCTAAGAAAAGGGGCGGCCAAGCCCCCGGGCTAAAAGGTGGTCTCTGTTAAAATGCCACCCTGGAGCTCTCCCCACGGCTCTTCACATGCCTCCTCATACAGGGATTTCTTCCATGCATGTGGCCCTTATCTAAAAGCCAGGTGCTATCACCTGCTATAAAGCAGAGGCAGCACAGCATTACAGAATGGGCTCCCAGCTTCAAGCCAGATTCTGGGTGGTGATCCTGGCTCCACCACACTGTGACCCTGAACCTACCATCTCACCTTTTCTCCAAAATATGAGAGAATTAAAACTTATATTTCCAGCCAGTTTTCATTTGCCATGTTTATCGGAGCTCACCCAGTTACGGCCCTGGGATCAAATCTGGCCCCCTACCTGCTTTTGTAAATAAAATTTTATTAGAACACAACCACTCAAGCATTTATGTATGCACTAAGGCTGCTTTTGTGTGGCAGCAGCAGAACTGCGCAGAGAAGAGATGACTTCATCCAGAACTACCAAGTCCCAGTATACACTCTGGCAAACCACAAGGCAGAAACCCTATTCTGACATCCACATTTGTGAAAGGCCCCCATCCAGGTTCCTTCACTTCCCAGGGGCCAAGGCAGAAAGCAAAGATGGCGGCGGCAGCTCGAGAGAGTGGAAGAGGCAGGATTCTTCTCTGAAGCTTTAAGGCTGGTTGGAAACCAGTGTTCTTCCTGAGGTCACTGTGTTATTGCTGTGGCCACAGAAAACCCTACCTTTGGGTCAGCCCATCTTCTGCCATCCTCTGCCCAACAGAAGAGATTCTCCCCTCTTTATTCTGCTTTGGGTTGACCAGGATTATATTTTCAATCACCCAAGAAGCCTCTATAGGCCCCTCAACAAAATGTGGTCAAATCTGAGTTTGGAAACAAAAACATGAGCCAAAGGAGCCATTAGAATTTCAAGGTTGGAAAGGGGCTTCAAAGGTATTCTGACAACTTCTATTTGAACATCCCTAGTAACAGGGAGCTCATTACCTGTTAGGATGGCACATCCTACTTATGGGCAGTTCCTAACAAGTGCTATTCTTAAGCTGAAGTTCTATCCTCATCGTCAGCTGCACCCATTAAACCTAATTCACCTTCCCTCACAATCCAAGGCCTCTTCCACATGGCATCCCTTCCACCATCAGAGAGGTCACCCCAGAAGCCAAGAAGGCTGACGTTACAAGGAATCTAAGAAGATCCGCTCAGGTTGGTTCTTCTGGAGAGAAATACTCTCAATTCTTTTCAAATGTTTTTCCAAGACTACGTTGCATTCATCAGTGGTTCTAACACAGAAGATCAGGACACAAAGTCTGGAGTATCTTGGGTGACCAACCAGGTCTTCCAGTCCTTTGCAAGATGGCACCCCGAAACCTTGCCTATGAGGAGCCACAGTAGTAAATATTTCAGAGCTGTAGACCTACAGGACTTGGCTGCAGCTATTCAACTCTGCTGCAATAGCAGGAAAGCAGACTGTCAGAAATCATGTGTCAGTGAACGAATGCAGCGATGCTCCAAAAAAAGTTTATTTAAAATAACAATTTTCAAACCAGTGCTTTACATGCTTTCAGGTCACTTAAAATTCTGTGTGCACTGTGAAAGTGAAAGTGCTGGGTGCTCATTTATGCTGACTCTTTGTGACCCCATGGACTGTAGCCCACCAGGCTTCTCTCTCCACATGATTCTCCAGGCAAGAATACTGGAGTGGGCTGCCATACCCTCCCTCAGGGGATCGTCCCAACCCGGGGATGGAACCCAGGTCTTCTGCCTTGCAGGTGGCTTCTTCACCATCTGAGCTACCTGATACATTTTCAAAATGAAAATGGAATGCTGATTCTTAAACAAATGAAACTCACCTAGTTTTTTATGGGTTTGTTTGTTTGTTTGCTTTTAACAGTACAAGGGGGAAAAAAATCAGCTTAAGTTGTCCGACCAAACTTACAAATACCTTGAGAATACTTTGTGTGTGTAAGTGTGTGAAGCCCAGGGGGGGGGGGAAAGAGAGAGACAACATCGTCTCACTTCAAAAGAATATAAACTTCTATTTTTTCTGGCTCTTAGTACAATAATGAAGTTAGATATGGTGTGCCAACTATTTTGCCTTCTCTGGCATTAACTCATAGTACCAGCAGCTGCCATGCAGATGCCCATACCGTCACCTAAATTATGCTCACTTAGGCGAACTGAGACATCCAAAGAAAGCAAGCCCTTCATAATTATTCCCATTTCACCTCCCAGCTACAGTAGTCACTTTATAGGCACTTGTCATTCTCTAGGCCTATTGTTTTTTAGTATGTTTCTTTGCCAAAAAAAAAAATTCTTTTTGGCCTGGAATCATCTGGATTTTCAAAAAAGAGAGACAGCTTCATATGACTTAATGCTGATTTTTTAACACTCACATCTACTTGGAAGCAGAAGATACATTTCATATTTCCCTCCTTGTGTTTTATAAGCACTGTGCTATAAAGTAATCTAATCCTGAAACAGGCATTTGTATTCTCAGCAGAGTCTGCAGACAGCATTTATATTTCTTCATTATAATTAGTTTTCATTTTCCATATCGATCTCAAAATCAGTACTGAAAAACTCAACTGTTCGTCATTCCAGAGTTCTGAGAAGATCTCTGTAGACATTAAACACATGAGAAAATAGTCTTGCCTATGTCTGCTCCTTTCAAAACATTTTCAGTTCTTTAAGATTATTTCACCATACCTAGGGTATTGTGTCAAGAGTAAGTTATAAAGTACACAAAACTAAGGTACAGTACTCTTGAGTGTTAGATTCTTTGCATGGGACAAGCTGAATTTCCTCATCTTTCAAGAGTTCAGTGGGAATTCATTTGGTTTTTTAGAGGCACCTTCCTCAAATGCCTTGAATAAATCAATACCCAAAAGACCCTAGTGCCTTCCATAAAATAGGTAATAACCCAATAAATGTGGAATAAAAGTGACTCAAAGGATGACTATCCAATCCTAGAGAAAGTGGGGGCTCACAGGATGGTAGATGTCCCTCTGGCCCCACAACCTGGGCTCACCAGTGCTGAAAGCAAAGTCCATGGGTCCATTCAGTGGAAGATGATCATCCCTAGCTGCACCCATTGGCTGATTAAGAATTACAAATCTCCGAAGCCAAAGTCAGCCCCATCAGGAGTTAATAGGGCAGTTGTTGGAGCAGCTTTCATCTTTGGTCCCTCTGACCAAAAGATGTAATTTTTAGATCACAGGTAAATCAGTCCCAGAAATATCTACCAGATATTTTCAAACTTTGAGTTTTAGAGTCCTTGGCTAAAAAGAGAGTGTCTGAAGCAACACAGTGTCTCCGCCGGGCCCCTGAGTCTGTGAAGGCCCTCGAGAATCAACATCCCACCTGCAGTGTCTGCCAGACCCTGTGTGCATTCACACCCCCAAGAAGAGGGCTGGCACGTGGTTAAAACCAACCACAGACATTCAGACGGAGAGGCAAAGGAGATGGACGTGAGGCGAGACCCTCCCAATAAACTAGAAATCAGCATTTGTATTCTCACGCAGAGTCTTGTGTTTTATAAGCACTGTGCTATAAAGTAATCTAATCCTGAAACAGGCATTTGTATTCTCAGCAGAGTCTGCAGACAGCATTTATATTTCTTCATTATAATTAGTTTTCATTTTCCATATCGATCTCAAAATCAGTACTGAAAAACTCAACTGTTCGTCATTCCAGAGTTCTGAGAAGATCTCTGTAGACATTAAACACATGAGAAAATAGTCTTGCCTATGTCTGCTCCTTTCAAAACATTTTCAGTTCTTTAAGATTATTTCACCATACCTAGGGTATTGTGTCAAGAGTAAGTTATAAAGTACACAAAACTAAGGTACAGTACTCTTGAGTGTTAGATTCTTTGCATGGGACAAGCTGAATTTCCTCATCTTTCAAGAGTTCAGTGGGAATTCATTTGGTTTTTTAGAGGCACCTTCCTCAAATGCCTTGAATAAATCAATACCCAAAAGACCCTAGTGCCTTCCATAAAATAGGTAATAACCCAATAAATGTGGAATAAAAGTGACTCAAAGGATGACTATCCAATCCTAGAGAAAGTGGGGGCTCACAGGATGGTAGATGTCCCTCTGGCCCCACAACCTGGGCTCACCAGTGCTGAAAGCAAAGTCCATGGGTCCATTCAGTGGAAGATGATCATCCCTAGCTGCACCCATTGGCTGATTAAGAATTACAAATCTCCGAAGCCAAAGTCAGCCCCATCAGGAGTTAATAGGGCAGTTGTTGGAGCAGCTTTCATCTTTGGTCCCTCTGACCAAAAGATGTAATTTTTAGATCACAGGTAAATCAGTCCCAGAAATATCTACCAGATATTTTCAAACTTTGAGTTTTAGAGTCCTTGGCTAAAAAGAGAGTGTCTGAAGCAACACAGTGTCTCCGCCGGGCCCCTGAGTCTGTGAAGGCCCTCGAGAATCAACATCCCACCTGCAGTGTCTGCCAGACCCTGTGTGCATTCACACCCCCAAGAAGAGGGGCTGGCACGTGGTTAAAACCAACCACAGACATTCAGACGGAGAGGCAAAGGAGATGGACGTGAGGCCGAGACCCTCCCCAATACATAAACCTTTCATTTCTGCTGCCCAATCCTAACGCCAGAGCAAAATTCTAAAATATGAACACTGTTCGTGACAAAGGGATTTCAGTCTAGAAAAAGAGCACAGCTGCCACCTTTCAGTCATTAAACTAGGATGTGACCAAAAGCAAAGGCAGCCCAAGAAACAAATATAACAAGCTCAAGACTCACATCAGAGGTCATGCACAAAGAGCCTCTCCTCGCATTCAACCCAAATGCTGTGACAGCACTTAAGGATTCATCCAACGTCAACAGGAGGGGGCCAGTCAGCACCACAACATCCTGGGAAGGAGAAGCACCCCTCTGTGAGTAAAAGCGACATCCTGCCCGGCAGACTGGGGCCTCGTTCAAGGGACTTCAGAGCTGATTCAATACCCAGATCATGTGGGAGAGAGACTAAGCGAACAGCTCCTTCAGGCTTTGCAACCCACTGCCCGCCCCAAGGCCAAGAATTATTTGAAGGACGAATCATAAACACATTAAATAATGCTTAGAATAGAAGGGCCTGATTATTCAGCTCTCCGGCCTTGCTGAACTCCTCCTGGACTATTAAAATAATGCCCGCAGAGTACTCTGTTCTTGAGAAAGGTGCTATGTAAACATAAATCAGTATCAAATCTATTACTTCACCAGGGTGTCCAGTCATGGAAAATTCTTCAAGAGGGCAACTTGGAGATCTCTAGTTCTGCTGTGGCACTTTCTCAGATGAAAATGGGCCCCCCCTCAGGAGTTAATAGGGCAGTTGTTGGAGCAGCTTTCATCTATGATCCCTCAGACCAAAAGATGTAATTTTTAGATCACAGGTAAATCAGTCCCAGAAATATCTACCAGATATTTTCAAACTTTGAGTTTTAGAGTCCTTGGCTAAAAAGAGAGTGTCTGAAGCAACACAGTGTCTCCGCCGGGCCCCTGAGTCTGTGAAGGCCCTCGAGAATCAACATCCCACCTGCAGTGTCTGCCAGACCCTGTGTGCATTCACACCCCCAACAAGCGCGTCTGGCACGTGGTTAAAACCAACCACAGACATTCAGACGGAGAGGCAAAGGAGATGGACGTGAGGCCGAGACCCTCCCCAATACATAAACCTTTCATTTCTGCTGCCCAATCCTAACGCCAGAGCAAAATTCTAAAATATGAACACTGTTCGTGACAAAGGGATTTCAGTCTAGAAAAAGAGCACAGCTGCCACCTTTCAGTCATTAAACTAGGATGTGACCAAAAGCAAAGGCAGCCCAAGAAACAAATATAACAAGCTCAAGACTCACATCAGAGGTCATGCACAAAGAGCCTCTCCTCGCATTCAACCCAAATGCTGTGACAGCACTTAAGGATTCATCCAACGTCAACAGGAGGGGGCCAGTCAGCACCACAACATCCTGGGAAGGAGAAGCACTCTCTCTGTGAGTAAAAGCGACATCCTGCCCGGCAGACTGGGGCCTCGTTCAAGGGACTTCAGAGCTGATTCAATACCCAGATCATGTGGGAGAGAGACTAAGCGAACAGCTCCTTCAGGCTTTGCAACCCACTGCCCGCCCCAAGGCCAAGAATTATTTGAAGGACGAATCATAAACACATTAAATAATGCTTAGAATAGAAGGGCCTGATTATTCAGCTCTCCGGCCTTGCTGAACTCCTCCTGGACTATTAAAATAATGCCCGCAGAGTACTCTGTTCTTGAGAAAGGTGCTATGTAAACATAAATCAGTATCAAATCTATTACTTCACCAGGGTGTCCAGTCATGGAAAATTCTTCAAGAGGGCAACTTGGAGATCTCTAGTTCTGCTGTGGGCACTTTCTCAGATGAAAATCTAGGATTACAGTCCAACACCACCTCTCAGAGGTTTTTCCACAGAGAACTAACTAAATGAAGAGGGAGAGAAAGCAAGAATTGCTCCATAGGTGATAGAAAATAAAACATCTGTGCTCCTGCCTCCTTTTCAATGCCCTCTTAGTGTTCACTGAAGGAAACTGTATCAGTTACTCATCTCTTACAGACCCATGTATGATCGCCTTCCATTTTCATACATGCAAGAGGATAGATCTCTAAAGAGGCAAAGGAAGCAAGTATATGAAATCATATAAGGACACATTTCTGGATATAGTTTGAGTTTCTCGAAGAATTGTTTATCTTTCATAAAGCAGGTACTAAACATATGCCATGTTTAAAAATGTAAATATAATCCCCCAAATATTCATTTGGCAGAAATGTACCACCTAGTTAACTAGTGCATTCAAGTGTGACTTCATTTACTATTTCACGGAGAAAAGAGAAGTGACAAAGTCAGGTTATGCATTTACCTGGATCTACAGTTATCCTCTTTCCTCCTGATGAATGAGGTGGTCCTCACTAAGATCTACCTTTCCACTAGAGCAATGGATCCCCCTTCTGCTCTTTCCTAAAGATTTCCTCCCTGTTCGTTACCATGAGCGAGTACACTGGCCATACCATAATCCATCTGTCGAGAAGACTTCTCTTTTCCTCATCCCCATTCCACTCTCCTTAGAGTAAAACCCTTCTGAGGTGCAGTTCAATTTCCCAGCTCTCCTTTGAACAAAACCCCTCTGAAGAGAGGCCCTACTGGCTACCTCCACCACTTCCTCTCCCATTCTCCCTTCAACTTGCCAAACTTTTGCTGTCAACACTTCATCAAAGTTGCTCCTGTGACAGTCAGGTCACCACTGGCCTCCAAATCCACCAGTAAATCCTCTGGCTCATTAGGATTCAAACTCTCGGCCTATTCGACACAGAAGAACCACTCTGCTTCATGGTACACTTTCTTTACTTGGCTTCTAGCTTACCCTGTGCTCTCATGGTTCTCTCCTACCTTGCTGGCCCCTGCCCGCCATGATCCTGGCCAGGGGAAGGTCCCAGAGTTCAACCTTTGTAGCCCTTTCCTTTCTAGAGACTTGCCAGATGCTATCATACTATCCCATGGATTTAGATGCCATCTACAAATTTCTGGATAGAGAATGTTTAACTCTAGCCTGGACCCCTTGACCTTGTACACGTGCACATGGGCACTGGAAACGTGTGTATATAAGAATAGCCAAGAACCCAACTGTCCAGCTGCTTACATGACTCAGGTAGGTAGGTGTCTCAAGTCTAGTGGTCATCCCAAGCAAACATTCAAAATTAAGCTCAGGTTCCTCCCTGTACTCACAAGTTAACTGGTCCCTCTTCTCTCTGGCAAGAGATTCTTGACCCTTGTTCGGTCATCTGAGACTGAGTACAACATGCAAATCCTGATAGCTCTATGTCCAGGGGAGGTACTTTCTTACCACCTTCATGGCAAACACTCCAGTGCAATTCACTATCATCTTCTGTCTGGATCATCTCATGTCTCCCCACTGCTTCCAACTCTGCCTTCCTACAGCTGTTTCCCACATAGCATTTGGTGCTTCCTTTAAAGTATAGCTGTCAGATCATGGTGCTTCTCCCTTCAGCAACCTCCCATCTCACTCAAAATACAAGCCAAGGACCTTGCAAGGGCCTACAGGGCTCTCCACAAGCTGTGGGTTTCCCTCCCCAATCCCCGGCCTTGTCTCTAACGCCTGTTCCCAATCCACTCACTCTGGTCTCTGTGCTATTCTTCAAATATGGCCATATTCCTGTCCCAGGGAACCTCTTATTCCCTCTACTTAGAATACCCTTCCCCAGAGATACACAGCATCCTTCCTCCCCCTTTAAGACTTCTCCAGAACATCACATGATCAGGGGATTTTTTTCCAACTATATGGCATAAAACTGCAACACCCCATACACATTACTGACTCTTACTGTGCTCTGTTTTACATTTCCTGCTTTATATACTGATACTTTATAGATTTGGTGTTTAATTATTGTCATTAAAAACACAGACTATGATGGCGGGAATGTGTCTGGTCACAACTAAATACTGAATATGTGCTCAAGAAATATCAAATGAGGGCTTCTCTGGTGGTCCAGTGGGTAAGGACACCGCCTTGCAGTGCAAGGGGCACTGGTTCGATCCCTGGCCTGGGAAGATCCCACGTGCCACGGAGCGGCTGGACCTATGTGTCCAATTACTGAACCGGAGTTCTGGAGCGCATGCGCCCAGAGCCGGTGCTCTGCGACAACAGAGGCCATCACCATGGGAGGCCCACATGGGCTAAAGAACAAAGATGGATGAAACCAGATAAATAAAAGACCAATAGAAGTGGCCCACCCTCACCCCACCCTCTCCCCATCCCCCCAAATAAATAAATAAATAAATCTTTAAAAAAAAAGAAAAAAAGAAATATCAAATGAATAAACTTCACTGACAGAGAGCTAAAGAAATAATATTTGTCTAAGGGATAATTGACAGCAATGTAAAAAATAAAGTAACTTCTATGAAACCCTTAGCCTCAAAACATTTACTTTATGGTATATTTGTCCGAGAAAAATGTTTTAGTCATAAAAGTTTCAGATTAAGGGAAAGCACAGTTGTTATTCAGGAAACCCTGCAATAACTACAAAACAGTTTTTTTCCCCAAATCATTAAAACGTTACCAAAAAATGGCCAATGACATAAAGTTAAAAATTTTCAATTAAACATGCCAATGAAATGAATAACTGAATAAACAGGAAACAGAAATTTCTCAAGCACTTTTTCAAAAGAAAAACAGACAATTACTTGCTCCCAAAATTTCACAACATATTATGCAAAATCAAATTGATGCATAATGGAAATTTCCACTAATTTTTAAAATAAAATTTAAGATGATGTCTACAGAGTTTAGTTTTTGAATAAATTTCTGATTTACTCAGTATTCATTTCCTTTGTTAGACTAAGAACAATGAAGAAATTAAAAACAATCCTACTCAAATTCTTCAAGTTTGATGTGAATTGCCATTAAGCCATAAAATCCACCCAAAAAGAGAAATATACTTTGGTTCCCAACTCAGGAAGATTGGCAAAGGAACCAATCAGAGGTTCAGCAGTAAAGATGGTAGATTTCATCCCAAATTTCCACTCATTTTAGGAGTCAGATCTCTTTCCTCATTTCACTCATTTAAGCTTTGTTTTAGCTTGGCCCAAGATTCAAGGACTAAAATTTTCACATAGACTTGTACATTGTTTCTCAGCTTCAATCTTGCCCTGCCAGCCAGACTCCACCATTCCCAGCAAGACTTTAAAAAGCACACCTTGAGACAGCAGAACTGTTTTAATAATCTTTCCTTTTTCTCCTTGAGGTTCTTTATTCTTAAATAACAAACTTAAGGTCTCTTCTCTAGAAATACAATCAAAGATCCTATTTTCATCCCTGGAACAAAATCAAACATGTTTGAAAGTATAATATATGTTACAATCAAAAGGAGCCAATTTTTACCCTACAAGTAGTTTACTCACCCAGCAGAATCTGACCCAGTATATTTGGGGAAAGAAAATATAGTTGGTAATAAAAGTAGAGAACTAGTAAAACAAACCAATGGCTCTCTGACATTTTCATTTTCTGACCTTTTTTGTAAAATATGTTTCTCTAACATCATAGACCCTGAGGGGATTCAACCAATGGCTAGGCATCCTTCACAGGGTGCCCTCCCCAGTTCTAGGGTCCTACTACTGCAGCAGACCCTCCTTCTGTGGTGGTTTCTTCAATATGACTTGAAAAACTTCATCTAGAACATGTGGAAATTTCTCCTCTGCACCTAATCCTTAATACCAGAGAACTAGCCCCTCCCAAATGAACTGTGGTATTTGAGATGCTATGGCTGCAGGGTTGAAGAAACACAAGACTGAATCTTATAACTTTAAAAGTAACAAAGAATACTAGGAGGGAGCCTAGTAGACCCACTTTCCCAATCCTGAATTGAGAGTGTAATTCTATGCCTAGATCTAGATCCCTGACAATCATGGCAATCATCCTTTGCAAGGATTAAATGAGTTTGCCCAGGGATTTTTAGAGATTTTTGGCACCATAGTTCAAAATGCCAAGCATGTTACAGTTTGGCCTCATGGTTCAAGATATTCAAGAGTTTATCTCACAAGGATAAATGCCATTGGAAAGACATGCTTCTTCAAGTGAAAAGTCTCCACTTCTCTCAGAGAGCCTACGTCAGCCTTCACAGCATCATGACTCTCCAGATTTCACACTGATGGGAAACCGGGGCGGAAAGGGCTTTCAGACTTTTTTTGCTTTGTTTTAGCTTGGCCCAAGATTCAAGGACTAAAATTTTCACATAGACTTGTACATTGTTTCTCAGCTTCAATCTTGCCCTGCCAGCCAGACTCCACCATTCCCAGCAAGACTTTAAAAAGCACACCTTGAGACAGCAGAACTGTTTTAATAATCTTTCCTTTTTCTCCTTGAGGTTCTTTATTCTTAAATAACAAACTTAAGGTCTCTTCTCTAGAAATACAATCAAAGATCCTATTTTCATCCCTGGAACAAAATCAAACATGTTTGAAAGTATAATATATGTTACAATCAAAAGGACCCAAATTTTTTAACCTACCAGTAGTTTACTCACCCAGCAGAATCTGACCCAGTATATTTGGGGAAAGAAAATATAGTTGGTAATAAAAGTAGAGAACTAGTAAAACAAACCAATGGCTCTCTGACATTTTCATTTTCTGACCTTTTTTGTAAAATATGTTTCTCTAACATCATAGACCCTGAGGGGATTCAACCAATGGCTAGGCATCCTTCACAGGGTGCCCTCCCCAGTTCTAGGGTCCTACTACTGCAGCAGACCCTCCTTCTGTGGTGGTTTCTTCAATATGACTTGAAAAACTTCATCTAGAACATGTGGAAATTTCTCCTCTGCACCTAATCCTTAATACCAGAGAACTAGCCCCTCCCAAATGAACTGTGGTATTTGAGATGCTATGGCTGCAGGGTTGAAGAAACACAAGACTGAATCTTATAACTTTAAAAGTAACAAAGAATACTAGGAGGGAGCCTAGTAGACCCACTTTCCCAATCCTGAATTGAGAGTGTAATTCTATGCCTAGATCTAGATCCCTGACAATCATGGCAATCATCCTTTGCAAGGATTAAATGAGTTTGCCCAGGGATTTTTAGAGATTTTTGGCACCATAGTTCAAAATGCCAAGCATGTTACAGTTTGGCCTCATGGTTCAAGATATTCAAGAGTTTATCTCACAAGGATAAATGCCATTGGAAAGACATGCTTCTTCAAGTGAAAAGTCTCCACTTCTCTCAGAGAGCCTACGTCAGCCTTCACAGCATCATGACTCTCCAGATTTCACACTGATGAGGGCAGCAAAGCCTCTTGATGATGGTAAAAGAGCAGAGTGAAAAAGCTGGCCTAAAATTCAGCATTCAGAAAACGAAGATCATGACATATGGTCCCATCACTTCACGGCAAACAGGTGGGAAAACAATGGGAACAGTGAAAGACTTTATTTTCTTGGACTCCAAAATCACTGTGGATACTGACTGGACCAAGGAAATTAAAAGACACTTGCTCCTGGGAAGAAAAGCTATGACAAACCTAGACAGTGTATTCAAAAGCAGAGACATCACTTTGCAGACAAAAGCCCATATTGTCAAAGCTATGGTTTTTCCAGTAGTTAAGTATGGATGTGAGCGTTGGACCGTAAAGAAGGCTGAGCGCCAAAGAATTGATGCCTTTGAACTGTGGTGTTGGAGAAGACTCTTGAGAGTCCCTTCGACTGCAAGGAGATCAAACCAGGCAATCCTAAAGGAAATCAACCCTGAATATTCACGTTGGAAGGAATGATGCTGAAGCTGAAGCTCCAATACTTTGCCTAGCTGATGTGAAGAGACAACTCATTGAAAAAGACTCTGGTGTTTGGAAAAATAGAAGCAAAAGGAGAAGGGGATGACAGAGTACAAGATGGTTGGACAGCATCACTGAGTCCATAGACATGAATTTGAGCAAGCTCTGAGAGATGGTGAAGGACAGGGAAGCCTGGCCTGCTACAGTCCCTGGGGTCACAAAGTGTCGGATACGACTAAGGGACTGAATTGACTAAGGGCAGCAGAAGAGACTTAATAGAAGGACTTCCCCACTGCTTCTGAATCGAAAGAACAAGCTTCAGGGCAGTAAGCACTTACCTGCCCCTTTTTTACAGTCCACTGGTGGCTCCTAAAAAGCTTCACATGGATTAAATGAGTTTGCCCAGGTATTTTTAGAGATTTTTGGCACCATAGTTCAAAATGCCAAGCATGTTACAGTTTGGCCTCATGGTTCAAGATATTCAAGAGTTTATCTCACAAGGATAAATGCCATTGGAAAGACATGCTTCTTCAAGTGAAAAGTCTCCACTTCTCTCAGAGAGCCTACGTCAGCCTTCACAGCATCATGACTCTCCAGATTTCACACTGATGAGGGCAGCAAAGCCTCTTGATGATGGTAAAAGAGCAGAGTGAAAAAGCTGGCCTAAAATTCAGCATTCAGAAAACGAAGATCATGACATATGGTCCCATCACTTCACGGCAAACAGGTGGGAAAACAATGGGAACAGTGAAAGACTTTATTTTCTTGGACTCCAAAATCACTGTGGATACTGACTGGACCAAGGAAATTAAAAGACACTTGCTCCTGGGAAGAAAAGCTATGACAAACCTAGACAGTGTATTCAAAAGCAGAGACATCACTTTGCAGACAAAAGCCCATATTGTCAAAGCTATGGTTTTTCCAGTAGTTAAGTATGGATGTGAGCGTTGGACCGTAAAGAAGGCTGAGCGCCAAAGAATTGATGCCTTTGAACTGTGGTGTTGGAGAAGACTCTTGAGAGTCCCTTCGACTGCAAGGAGATCAAACCAGGCAATCCTAAAGGAAATCAACCCTGAATATTCACGTTGGAAGGAATGATGCTGAAGCTGAAGCTCCAATACTTTGCCTAGCTGATGTGAAGAGACAACTCATTGAAAAAGACTCTGGTGTTTGGAAAAATAGAAGCAAAAGGAGAAGGGGATGACAGAGTACAAGATGGTTGGACAGCATCACTGAGTCCATAGACATGAATTTGAGCAAGCTCTGAGAGATGGTGAAGGACAGGGAAGCCTGGCCTGCTACAGTCCCTGGGGTCACAAAGTGTCGGATACGACTAAGGGACTGAATTGACTAAGGGCAGCAGAAGAGACTTAATAGAAGGACTTCCCCACTGCTTCTGAATCGAAAGAACAAGCTTCAGGGCAGTAAGCACTTACCTGTCTTCCATCTCTAACTCATATATACAGTCTGGCTAGCTTGTGTGAGCTCCTTAAGGAACCAGTAGGCTAGACACGCTTCACATGATTCAAATTTTCTGTCCCTTAATTTTAGAACAGAATTAGGTTTTATTTATCCCCCCATTTGTTGTTTTTCCAAAGAGAAGTCAATGGAGGCATTTGTTATCAGTCTATCACTCACCATTTCCATAAATAACATCTGCTTGTTTGCACATGGAGAACCAAGTCTGACTAAAAGGATATATATCTATTAGGCTGTGTGTTTCCCAAGGAACAAATTTCATGGCTGGTTCACAAGCTTGATGAATTGGGGACCATGCCTCAGGAGGGTGTCCAGTTGTCTCTACTATAGTCTATGTAATTATTAAAACAAATATTCCCGACAAAATCAAACTCCTTCAAAGGAAATGACAACTCGTTCCCACCCACATTCGATCTAGCCTCAGTTTTAGCAACCACACACAGCCAAGACATCAGCCAGACAGAAGGGTCTCACTGTCCTCACTCACAGGGCCGTTTCTTTCTCATGTAGCTTCTTGTCCCCTCCCCCACCCACCCAGACCCTTTCCTCCTTCCTCTCCACCCTTCATACTTTCACTCCCATCCACAATTCTTACCAAGCAAGGCACGATCAAACATTCCAACCTTTCACTTTTTGTTGGCTCTTTGCACATACTTCTATTTATATATGTTTCTCTCCTCCAACCTTCCTTTGGCCTCAATCAAGCCAAAGAAAACAGTTTGTATTCTCATCCTCCTTTGCTATTTTTAACACACGTCCCACCTGGTGATTCTCCCTTTTTGGGAATGGGAAAGAGGAGTGACATGCATGCGAAAGGGGAGTGACAGGGGAAAGAATGCAGGGGGAAGAAATGAACTCATACTGGGAAGACCAGACAATGCAAAGGGCAGAGAAGGGACTTTTACTCAAATAACTAATATTTGGAAGTCCCAAGACATTAATGGAGTTGAACGCCATCAAGGCTCTATTATTTCAATAAGGGGGCTTAGAAGTTTCCCCTTATATTAAAGGCAGACACAAAGGGAAAAAATGGCCTGTTACACTTTACAAAAGCTAAGTTTGCTTCAAAGAAAAAGTCAAAAGACAGGGAGGAGAAGGAAACTAAAACCTACTGTACCCTGGACAGGCTACTGAGTCACTAGAGCTGCCAGGCCAGGAGTGGACACCTCGATATGCCTCTGAAAGACTGCAACACTTTTGTATAGGTAATGAGAATCCATTGCAAACAAATATTATAAATTAGAATGCCTTTTGAGATGTACTAAGGAAATTGAATATATGAATATTTTTGCAACTGTCAGAACTCCAAAGTTTGATGGATTCAACTAAAAGAAAAAACTGTTGAAGCAATTAGTTATATAGAAGAAAACTGGGATTTTTTTTTAATCTCAAAAATAATTTCAAATTATAGAATCAGGGATCCCCAAGCTTGCAGAACACCAATACTGTCATTTCTTTTTTTGCCCAGCACAAATTTTTCTCTGGCTCAGTTTTTAAATGACTCCATCAAATGGCCCCGGCTACTCTCCCCAAGGGATTACTGCCAAATTCAATATATCTCATCATTAGGCAAGATTTCAGCCTAAATATCCCTTTTCTCAAAGTCATCATCTTATATCTATGTTCCAGTATCATGTGATAAATACAACTGAAAAATGATTAGTTGCCAATAAAAAAATGGATTACTGATGTGTAAATACACACTGTCAGTTTTCAGATGACAGCTAATTCTTTTAGGTTACTTTTATTTTTTCTTAAAGTTTCTCTCCTCCAACCTTCCTTTGGCCTCAATCAAGCCAAAGAAAACAGTTTGTATTCTCATCCTCCTTTGCTATTTTTAACACACGTCCCACCTGGTGATTCTCCCTTTTTGGGAATGGGAAAGAGGAGTGACATGCATGCGAAAGGGGAGTGACAGGGGAAAGAATGCAGGGGGAAGAAATGAACTCATACTGGGAAGACCAGACAATGCAAAGGGCAGAGAAGGGACTTTTACTCAAATAACTAATATTTGGAAGTCCCAAGACATTAATGGAGTTGAACGCCATCAAGGCTCTATTATTTCAATAAGGGGGCTTAGAAGTTTCCCCTTATATTAAAGGCAGACACAAAGGGAAAAAATGGCCTGTTACACTTTACAAAAGCTAAGTTTGCTTCAAAGAAAAAGTCAAAAGACAGGGAGGAGAAGGAAACTAAAACCTACTGTACCCTGGACAGGCTACTGAGTCACTAGAGCTGCCAGGCCAGGAGTGGACACCTCGATATGCCTCTGAAAGACTGCAACACTTTTGTATAGGTAATGAGAATCCATTGCAAACAAATATTATAAATTAGAATGCCTTTTGAGATGTACTAAGGAAATTGAATATATGAATATTTTTGCAACTGTCAGAACTCCAAAGTTTGATGGATTCAACTAAAAGAAAAAACTGTTGAAGCAATTAGTTATATAGAAGAAAACTGGGATTTTTTTTTAATCTCAAAAATAATTTCAAATTATAGAATCAGGGATCCCCAAGCTTGCA
This sequence comes from Tragulus kanchil, assembly GCA_022376925.1. Taxonomy (NCBI): domain Eukaryota; kingdom Metazoa; phylum Chordata; class Mammalia; order Artiodactyla; family Tragulidae; genus Tragulus; species Tragulus kanchil. The sequence goes on from JAIOJX010000029.1 coordinate 150,816,114, forward strand.
GAACACCAATACTGTCATTTCTTTTTTTGCCCAGCACAAATTTTTCTCTGGCTCAGTTTTTAAATGACTCCATCAAATGGCCCCGGCTACTCTCCCCAAGGGATTACTGCCAAATTCAATATATCTCATCATTAGGCAAGATTTCAGCCTAAATATCCCTTTTCTCAAAGTCATCATCTTATATCTATGTTCCAGTATCATGTGATAAATACAACTGAAAAATGATTAGTTGCCAATAAAAAAATGGATTACTGATGTGTAAATACACACTGTCAGTTTTTCAGATGACAGCTAATTCTTTTTAGGTTACTCATTTTCAGCTTTCCCCTTTTGACTCTCATTAAGATAATGCCTCTCCCATTGAACATGATGGTTTTAAAATGTGTCCCCAAATTCTTTTTATGTCTTCAAGAGATGAGGTCCAACTCCCTTCCCTTGAGATTGGGCTGGTCTGAGCAACTCACATGTAAAGAGCAGAACAAAGCAAAAGTGACAGTTTGTGACTTCAGAGACGAGATATAAAAGGCACCGCACCTCAGCTTCTGTCCGGCTTTTTCCTGGAGCACTCGTTCTTGGGAAGCCAACTTTCATGCTGTGAGAACACTCAAGGAGTCTACAGAGAGGCCCATGTGACAAGAAGCTGAAGCCTACAAGAAGTTGACGCCTTCTGCAAATCCTCACATGACTGAGCAATCCTGACAGTGCAACTTCCAGCCTCAAGCAAACCTTCATGAAGATGACTACTGCCCTGTCCCTAGAAAAGAACCTGAGCCACAACCCATCAGCTAAGTTAATTCTCCATTCCTGACCCACAGAAACCGTAAGACAATACTTGCTGCTTTAAACCACTAAGGTTTGAAATGACCTGCTACCCAGCACTAGATAATATAAACACACATTCTTCTCTTTTCCTTTTGCATAGATCTGAGAACATAGAAACAGTATGTATGTGCCTTTCTAAATGTCCAGAGCACTGTCTGCATGACGGATGGACTCATGAAGCATGTACTGAGCGCTTACTAAGCTACAAAGCTCACATATGCACCACAGTCATGGAAAGTGACAGACTCAGAGCCATTTCACAGACCAGGAAACTAATGACATTCATCAGACACTTGGCTAAGTTCATTTCGTTAGGAAATGATAGAAAATGAGAGTTCAATGCAAGCCCCATTCTTCCCTCAAAATCCCAGTGCCTCTTCTACACTTTTAATGAGCTGCACCATGAGAATTACATGACACTAAGCACTTGGAATGGGTGGGATGAAGGAGAGAAGACAGAGCACACGGGAAAGGTCAGGATGAAGGAGGGAAGTTAACATACAATGAAGAACAGACAACGGGTTGGCAACATGTGCGGTGTCATAGCCTGCATCTCAGTTCATTCTTACAACAGTCTTATGGAATAGGTGTTAAGATTTTTATTTCACTGAGAACTTAACAGAGATTCAGCAAGATCAGATATAGTGAACTACTCACTAGCTCCGCCCTCCAAACCTTGCAAATAAGAGTAGAAAAAAGACTTGCAGAGTAATGCCATTCAACCCATCTACGTCAAAAGGTTGTGTAGAGGCCATATAAAATACTCTGTATGGATATGATTCTGAAGCTGTTAACTATGCAAATTCAAGAGGTTATCATTACATGCAGTCAGCTCTTAGTGTAAAAACTCAAAAGACCAGCAACACTTTCTCCATGATATTATATACTGCAGAGCAAAAAACCCAAGAGCTTCTAAACATGGGAAATTTTCATCTTGACATGTTTGCTTTCACAATCTAGAATAAAGGAAAATTCTACTCTCAGCTTTGCTTTCTACACAATTTCCAGATAAGGTCTAATCACTTCTCTTTGTTTGAAAGGTATCAAAATGGATCTCAAACAGCAGTAGGAATCCACTGATTAGAAAGGTTTATTGAGCAGATGAATTACTTTTGTTAAAAATTCTTGCCAGGACTTCCCTGGTGGTCCAGTGGTTAAGAAGCCAGTTGACAAATCAGGGGACACGGGTTTGATCTCTGGTTCAGGAAGATTCCACATGCCACAGGACAACGAAGCCCATGCATCGCAACTCCTAAGCTGTTCCTACCACTGATACCAGAGCCCACACACCTGGAGTCCATGCTCCACAGCAAGAGAAGCCACTGCAATGAGGGCCCCACACATGGTAACTAGAGGACAGTCTCCCTTCAACACAACTAGAGAAAAGCCAGGCACAGCAATGAAAGCAGTGAAGACACAGAAGAGCCAAAAATTAATTTTAAAAAATTTCTAGAAGCTCTGTATCTAAATAATTTCTGTAAAGTCTACTGAATTTGTTACAATATTATTTATTTGGGGTTTTTTTTTTTTTTTTTTTTTTTTATGACCAAGAAGCATCCGGGATGTTAGCTCCCCAACCAGGGATCAAACTCCCACTCCCTGCACTGGAAGATGATGTCTTAACAACTGGCCTACAAGGGAAGTTCCTAGATACTTTCTTAAATATGTTAGCATCATTGAAGTCCTGCATATAATACAGTTGACAGATTTTTAAAACAGTCAAATTTTGACACCAGACTCACCTAAAAGAACTGAGGCTAACTGAATTCTGCTAAGAGAATGCACTGGTCATAGCAAACCACCTTTTACAATAACACAAGAGACGACTTTACACGTGGACATCACCAAATGGTCAATACCAAAGTCAAAATGATTATATTTGCTGTATCCAAAGATGGGGAAACTGTATACAGCCAGCAAAAACAAGACCCAGAGCTGACTGTGGCTCAGATCATCAGCTTCTCATAGCAAAATTCAGGCTGAAACTAAAGGAAGTGAGGGAAACCACTAAGCCAACCAAGTAGGACTTAAATCAAATTCCCTATGAATATGCAGTGTAGATGACAAACAGATTCAAGGGATTAGATCTAGTAAACAGTGTGCCTGAAGAACTATGGATGGAGGTCCATAATACCGTACAGGAAGAAGCAAACGAAACCATCCCAAAGAAAAAGAAAAACAAGAAGGCAAAATGATTATTTGAGGAGGCTTTACAAATAGCAAAAAAAAGAAAAAAAGTAAAATCCAAGGGGTAAAAGGAAAGGTACACCCAACTAAATGCTGAGTTCCAAAGAACAGCAAGGAATGACAAGAAGGCCTTCTTTAATGAATAATGTTTAAAAATAGAGGAGAACAACAGAAAAGGAAAGACTAGTAGAGATCCTTTCAGGAAAAATGGAAATATCAAGGAACATTTCACCCAAAGATGGGCACAATAAAGGACCGAAACAGTAGTGACCTAGTAGAAGCAGAAGAGACCAAAAAGAGATGGAAAGAATACATGGAAGAACTATACAACAAACATCTTAATGAACTGGATACCCACGATGGTGTGGTCAGTCACCCAGAACCAGACATTCTGGAGTGTGAAATCAAGTGGGCCTTAGGAAGAAGTGCTGTCAATAAAGCCCGTGGATGTGATAGAATTCCAGTAGAACTACTCAAAACCCTAAAAGGTGATGCTATCAAAGTGCTGTACTCACTATGTCCAGCAGTGGTCACAAAATTGGAAAAGGTCAGTCCTTTCCCCAATTCCCAAGAAGGGCAGTACTAAAGAATGTTCAAATCATCATACAACTGCACTCATCTCCCAAGCTGGTAAGGTCATACTTACAATCTGGCATCCTAGGCTTCAGCATTATGAGAATGAAGAACTTCCAGATGTCCAAGCTGGGTGTAGAAAAGACACAGGAACCAGGGATCAAACTGCCAACATTCACTGAATCATAGAGAAAGAGCAAAGGAATTCCAAAAAACAATCTGCCTCTGTTTTACTGACTATGCTAAAGCCTTTGACTGTGTGGATCATAACAAACTGTAGAAAGTTCTTAAACAGATGGGAATACCAGAGCATCTTACCTGCCTCCTGAGAAACTTGTATGCAGGTCAAGAAGCAACAGTCAGAAACATGTATGGAACAACTAATTGGTTCAGGATTGAGAAAGGAGTAAGGAGTACGACAGGGCTGTCCGTTGTCACCTGTTTATTTAACTTATACACTGAGAATATCATGAGAAATGTAAGGCTGGATGAGTTACAAGCTGGAATCAAGAAAGGAGGGAGAAATATCAACAACTTCAGATATATGGATGATACCACCCTAATGACAGAAAGCAAAGAGAAACCAAAGAGCCTCTTGATGAAGGTGAAGGGGGAGCATAGAAAAGCCAGTTTAAAACTAAATATTAACAACAACAAAAAACAAGATCATAGCATCCTGCCTCATTACTCCATGACAAATAGCAGGGGAAAAGGTAGAAGCAGTGACAAAGATTTCCCCTTATTGGGCTGCAGATAGTGACTGCAGCCATGAAATCAGAAGACGACTGCTTCTTGTCAGGAAAGCTGTGACAAACTTAGACAGCATGTTGAAAAGCAGAGACATACTCTGCCAATAAAGATTCACATAGTCAAGGCTATGGTTTTCCCAGTGGTCACAAACAGTTGTGAGAGCTGGACCTTAAACAAGATAGAGAGCTAAAGAATCGATGCCTTCAAAGTGTGATGCTGGAGAAGACTCCTGAGAGTCCCTTGGACAGCAAGAAGATCAAACCAGTCAATCTGAAAGAAAATCAACCCTGAATATTAATTGGAAGGACCGATGCTGAAGCTCCAGTATTTTGGACACCTGATGCAAATAGCTGACTCATTGGAAAAGAACCCTGATGGTAGAAAAGATTAAAGGCAAAAGAAGAAGAGGGTGACAGAGGATGAGATGGCTGGATGGAATTACCAGTACAATGGACATAAAACCCTTTAGGAGATAAGGGGGGGCCAAGCTGGGTGTAGAAAAGACACAGGAACCAGGGATCAAACTGCCAACATATGCATAGAGAAAGAGCAAAGGAATTCCAAAAAACAATCTGCCTCTGTTTTACTGACTATGCTAAAGCCTTTGACTGTGTGGATCATAACAAACTGTAGAAAGTTCTTAAACAGATGGGAATACCAGAGCATCTTACCTGCCTCCTGAGAAACTTGTATGCAGGTCAAGAAGCAACAGTCAGAAACATGTATGGAACAACTAATTGGTTCAGGATTGAGAAAGGAGTAAGGAGTACGACAGGGCTGTCCGTTGTCACCTGTTTATTTAACTTATACACTGAGAATATCATGAGAAATGTAAGGCTGGATGAGTTACAAGCTGGAATCAAGAAAGGAGGGAGAAATATCAACAACTTCAGATATATGGATGATACCACCCTAATGACAGAAAGCAAAGAGAAACCAAAGAGCCTCTTGATGAAGGTGAAGGGGGAGCATAGAAAAGCCAGTTTAAAACTAAATATTAACAACAACAAAAAACAAGATCATAGCATCCTGCCTCATTACTCCATGACAAATAGCAGGGGAAAAGGTAGAAGCAGTGACAAAGATTTCCCCTTATTGGGCTGCAGATAGTGACTGCAGCCATGAAATCAGAAGACGACTGCTTCTTGTCAGGAAAGCTGTGACAAACTTAGACAGCATGTTGAAAAGCAGAGACATACTCTGCCAATAAAGATTCACATAGTCAAGGCTATGGTTTTCCCAGTGGTCACAAACAGTTGTGAGAGCTGGACCTTAAACAAGATAGAGAGCTAAAGAATCGATGCCTTCAAAGTGTGATGCTGGAGAAGACTCCTGAGAGTCCCTTGGACAGCAAGAAGATCAAACCAGTCAATCTGAAAGAAAATCAACCCTGAATATTAATTGGAAGGACCGATGCTGAAGCTCCAGTATTTTGGACACCTGATGCAAATAGCTGACTCATTGGAAAAGAACCCTGATGGTAGAAAAGATTAAAGGCAAAAGAAGAAGAGGGTGACAGAGGATGAGATGGCTGGATGGAATTACCAGTACAATGGACATAAACTTGGGCAAACTTCAGGAGATGGTGAGGGACAGGGAGGCCTGGCATGCTGCAGTCTATGGGGTCGCAGAGTCAAACATAACTGGGTGACTGAACAACAACAAAGTAACTTATATGAAGACCAAAAGTGGCAATCTTTTCAATGAACACAATTTGTTTTGGCAATTTCTGACTCACTATATTTCTGGTCTCTAACAGATATATGTGTAACATGTAGGGCAACAGTTTTAAAAAATCAAATAATGTACGGATACTATTGATACAAAATAACACACTGAATGAATGCATATGAAGCACTTTAGCCCAGTGGATGGTATTTAGTAAGTGCTAAATAAGTGAGGAGAAAGTCGAGGATGGAATCCGCATAGTGTCTTTGGGGAAGACAAATGAGCCTATGTCCAGATTTCCTTATTACCTGATCTTCAGAGACATAAATGTAACTTGAAATGCCAAGAGCAGGTTTTCTAAATATATTTTGTATGTTCCTGAGGTATATTAAGGTGTGGTTTGGAAACTGGGATCTCTGACAAGAAACATTATGAATCACTTTCTCCACCATGAGTATTTTTAAAACTCTTTTTTGAAAAAAAGCATCTAATTTTGCTACATTTCCAGGTCCAAGACATGGCTGGGTGTGTCATGAATTTATATATACTCCCCACCGAGCATTGTGATTACCTGAAAACTCATACCTCTAGAAATAAATGAGGAATGAATAAAAGGTATAATGGGATTTTGGAAGTCTTCAAGTGTTCCTATTCACATTCACTAATGAACTCTAAACTGGACATTCTCCATTCCACGTGAGCAAGAATCCCTAAAACCTAAGAATGCTTCTGCTAAAAATCCTAAAGGCTGCTCAGACATAAATGCAGTAACACATCAGGACTGAAATAGGGCCAGCAGAACAATTCTGAAGATGTTTCAATACTCTTGAGGAAACAATGGAACTCACCCAGCCACTCCTCCATACGTCGCCAGCCCACCCCAAGTCTTCTCAGAAGTAAGGGAGATGAACAAGAATAAGAGCTAAAAACTAGAGTGAAGAAATGCAAGTTGGAAAAGCAATGTTGGATACTCTGAGCTGCCTTAGAGGAAAGGGTACAAGAGAACACGTGTTGGCCACAATCTCTGCCCACAACGCAATGTGAGGGGTGATGTTATCTCAAGTGATAGAATGGTACAGTTAAGCTGTATGCAGCAGTAAGGGGGATAAGGAACAGCAAGCCCTCATGGAGGGTGCAGAGATGGCGAGAATCCATAGTACTTTCAGCACCCCATTACATGTTTCCCTGGTCCCCAGTCCTTTTCAGAAACAGCTGATGTACTTCCACTCAACCTGAATGTGACAGAAAGCTTCTCTCTGGCTGCTCCTGCTTCTCTATGGTGTCTTACATTTGCTACAATTGTATACTGCTTAGCTCTAACTTACATATATTCTAAGAGAGATTCTGATTCATTTCATCAATACCATCCCTGTTGGTGGAAGTTCTGTCAAGATAACGTTCTGCAGCAGCTCATGAGCTCAGATGTTTTTTTCCTGAATTAAGCACCTACCAATTTTCTAAGCCACTCTGCCAAGAAATAATAATAGCTTTCTTCTAATCTGTAGGTATCCTATCTGTTAACACCATATTGTCTACTAGACTGACTTATCCAGATTATTTCAAAAATTAAGCCTTCTGTCTCACCAATATGGTCACCTAAGAAAAGAAGTAGACTTCAAAGAAGACTGTACATCATCAGACCAGGTACATAGCTTTCTCGCAAACAAAGACTGGAACCACACAAGGCCTCCTGTTGGCTCCCTACCATTCGACCCACACTCCATCAGGCAAAGCAAGTCGCAAGGCCCAGCCCAAAGTCAAAGGGTGGGGAAGTCCACTAGAACCCCAGGGAAGCTACAGCAATAGGGAGGACTCAAGAATAAGAAATAAGATATACATTATTTATTTATTTTAGGATGAACAAAATGTCATGACAAAAAGTTTAAAAGGTCAGGAGAACATGAACAAAAATATATGGGCCTCCCATGCTATAAAAACCAAAGCACACTCAAACAGCCACTCCTCCATCGCCGCCAGCCCACCCCAAGTCTTCTCAGAAGTAAGGGAGATGAACAAGAATAAGAGCTAAAAACTAGAGTGAAGAAATGCAAGTTGGAAAAGCAATGTTGGATACTCTGAGCTGCCTTAGAGGAAAGGGTACAAGAGAACACGTGTTGGCCACAATCTCTGCCCACAACGCAATGTGAGGGGTGATGTTATCTCAAGTGATAGAATGGTACAGTTAAGCTGTATGCAGCAGTAAGGGGGATAAGGAACAGCAAGCCCTCATGGAGGGTGCAGAGATGGCGAGAATCCATAGTACTTTCAGCACCCCATTACATGTTTCCCTGGTCCCCAGTCCTTTTCAGAAACAGCTGATGTACTTCCACTCAACCTGAATGTGACAGAAAGCTTCTCTCTGGCTGCTCCTGCTTCTCTATGGTGTCTTACATTTGCTACAATTGTATACTGCTTAGCTCTAACTTACATATATTCTAAGAGAGATTCTGATTCATTTCATCAATACCATCCCTGTTGGTGGAAGTTCTGTCAAGATAACGTTCTGCAGCAGCTCATGAGCTCAGATGTTTTTTTCCTGAATTAAGCACCTACCAATTTTCTAAGCCACTCTGCCAAGAAATAATAATAGCTTTCTTCTAATCTGTAGGTATCCTATCTGTTAACACCATATTGTCTACTAGACTGACTTATCCAGATTATTTCAAAAATTAAGCCTTCTGTCTCACCAATATGGTCACCTAAGAAAAGAAGTAGACTTCAAAGAAGACTGTACATCATCAGACCAGGTACATAGCTTTCTCGCAAACAAAGACTGGAACCACACAAGGCCTCCTGTTGGCTCCCTACCATTCGACCCACACTCCATCAGGCAAAGCAAGTCGCAAGGCCCAGCCCAAAGTCAAAGGGTGGGGAAGTCCACTAGAACCCCAGGGAAGCTACAGCAATAGGGAGGACTCAAGAATAAGAAATAAGATATACATTATTTATTTATTTTAGGATGAACAAAATGTCATGACAAAAAGTTTAAAAGGTCAGGAGAACATGAACAAAAATATATGGGCCTCCCTCGCATGCTATAAAAACCAAAGCACACTCAAACAGTTCTCCATTTTCATAAAATATTTACAGTCAAAAACAAAGGAAAAAAATTTCAGGACAAAAAAAAAAATATCTACCTAACTGAATCACCAAGGGAAAATGTATAAATGAAAAGTTTTGTCTGACGGGAAGACTCTTCTGGAACTCTGAAAGCTGAAGCAGAGGGCCCTTCAGCAGTCTGCCGTGGAATGTGGGAGGAAGAGCTCTGGTTTCTGCTGGACCTGGGGCAGGTGGCTGCAAGCAGGAGATGCACCTGAGGCTGTTAAACAACGATCATTAAAACCAGCAGCACAGCTGCCTGGTGCATGTGGTCTAGGACATCATTAAGGGAGATGGCTCAATCCCACACAAGAAGCCCAGTGGTCAGCAACCAGAACTACGGTCAACACCCTCTCACCAGTGCTATGGATGCTTGCTTGCTTGCTTTCAGCAAACTTTTCCAAATCTGTCTCTAGGATACAGGGCATTTTAAGTAACTATGATGTTTTCACAAAAGCAAACACTGCCTACTCTAGATGTTTTCATTTAGTTAAACTGGGACCTTGAGAGAAACTTGTGAAGCACAGTTAGGGCTACAAGAACTTTTCTTCGAATGGATACTTGAAAAGGGAAAAGTAATAGTCGTTCAGTCATGTTCAACTCTTTGCAACCCCATGCACTGTTGCTCACCGGGCTCCTCTGCCCATGGAATTCTAAAGTAGACTCGTACACTTTTCTATCACATGATTATTTCAAATTAAGCCTTCTGTCTCACCAATATGGTCACCTAAGAAAAGAAGTAGACTTCAAAGAAGACTGTACATCATCAGACCAGGTACATAGCTTTCCAAACAAAGACTGGAACCACACAAGGCCTCCTGTTGGCTCCCTACCATTCGACCCACACTCCATCAGGCAAAGCAAGTCGCAAGGCCCAGCCCAAAGTCAAAGGGTGGGGAAGTCCACTAGAACCCCAGGGAAGCTACAGCAATAGGGAGGACTCAAGAATAAGAAATAAGATATACATTATTTATTTATTTTAGGATGAACAAAATGTCATGACAAAAAGTTTAAAAGGTCAGGAGAACATGAACAAAAATATATGGGCCTCCCTCGCATGCTATAAAAACCAAAGCACACTCAAACAGTTCTCCATTTTCATAAAATATTTACAGTCAAAAACAAAGGAAAAAAATTTCAGGACAAAAAAAAAAATATCTACCTAACTGAATCACCAAGGGAAAATGTATAAATGAAAAGTTTTGTCTGACGGGAAGACTCTTCTGGAACTCTGAAAGCTGAAGCAGAGGGCCCTTCAGCAGTCTGCCGTGGAATGTGGGAGGAAGAGCTCTGGTTTCTGCTGGACCTGGGGCAGGTGGCTGCAAGCAGGAGATGCACCTGAGGCTGTTAAACAACGATCATTAAAACCAGCAGCACAGCTGCCTGGTGCATGTGGTCTAGGACATCATTAAGGGAGATGGCTCAATCCCACACAAGAAGCCCAGTGGTCAGCAACCAGAACTACGGTCAACACCCTCTCACCAGTGCTATGGATGCTTGCTTGCTTGCTTGCTTTCAGCAAACTTTTCCAAATCTGTCTCTAGGATACAGGGCATTTTAAGTAACTATGATGTTTTTCACAAAAGCAAACACTGCCTACTCTAGATGTTTTCATTTAGTTAAACTGGGACCTTGAGAGAAACTTGTGAAGCACAGTTAGGGCTACAAGAACTTTTCTTCGAATGGATACTTGAAAAGGGAAAAGTAATAGTCGTTCAGTCATGTTCAACTCTTTGCAACCCCATGCACTGTTGCTCACCAGGCTCCTCTGCCCATGGAATTCTCCAGGTAAGAATACTGGAGTGGGTTGCCATGACCTTCTCCAGGGGATCTTCCCAACCAGGAATCAAACCCGGGTCCCCTGCACTGCAGGCAGTTTCTTTACTGACTGAACTGCCTGCCAGGAACCTTGAGAGAAACTTGTGAAGAACCATTAGGACTATAAGAAATTTTCTTTTAATGGATACTTGCTATATAGATACTGTAAGAAGTCCTATAAAGTAAATGTTTAAATAGTAACATTTATATATTTTAATATATTTATGTGTTTATGTATATATACACACATTTCATCATCGAAACTTTGCCTGTCAGAAGAATTACCCACATAATCATGTTGCAATTAACTCTTAGGGAAAAGGTTTTACTCCTACTCCAGGCATGGATTAACTACCTTTGCATGAGAGGATCAAGGGAGAATGAGGGCAGCTGGCTTTCAGCTTAGGTACATTTCAATTTCACAAGAGGCTAATATTCAGTCAAGATGGAAAAATAATGCACAATTAAAATCATAAAAAATTACAACACAAAAACTTCTTTAACAGATGTCATATTAAAACACACAAAACGTACTGGGGTCTTTACCTCCACAGAGTGGGCACTGATTCACCACGAGGCCATCATTTCAGTGCTAAGAGGGCCTTTCTATAAGGAGATGGATCCACAAGAAAACATAACACTCTACTTTAATTCCTTTTATTAATATAACATGAGCAGTATTCTTGCTTTCAAGAACACTCCTTTCAACTCTAATAATGATTAATTTTCTAGCAGGTATTTTCCCATTTAGAATAAAAATCAAGTCAAGCCCTTGGTTTCTGGTCCATAAATCCTAATGCTGAGGAGGCACCAGCTTTTTTCAAATGCAAGTTTTCTCCTCCCGAAACGCTGCTTTGTAGTTTCCCTCAGGCCAACTGTCAATTCATGTGTTTTATTTTTCCTTAGAAATATCAGAGCTTGGTCACAGAATATTCTGGAGCCACACAATGTTTCTCAATATCCTGAACTCAGTCTCAGCACCCAGAAATATCCTTGGATTGGTTTATTTGTTATGAAATCTTGGGCCCTTTGGGATTAAAAAGCCTCTTTTACCCACTGGGGAATTTCAGTTACATAATCCTCTCACTCTAGGTTTTCCTCCACTGTTTTCATATTGCTGGATAAGCCTCTTGGCAGTGTTTACCATCAATCTGTGTCTACCACAGCCCAGTTATCTTAAACTGTGCGTGAGTAATCAGGCGGCAAGTAGTTCATGTCCACATACCTTCTTGAGATGTGACCAGACAATCCCTGAACAAAATAAACCACCCACCCTCGCCCCTCCAACAGAGGCACCGTAGCCACAGCAAGCCCATAGCTGGAACTACTACAGAAGGTAATACTCTGTTCTTTGATGGAATCTGAATTCTTAGGGACACCAACTCAGCCAAACCCTGGTGGTCACTCTCTTGCCCCTGGATGCTTCCTCAAGCACTTTGTATACCAGTATGCTGGTGCTTTGCTGTCTAGGCTTTTAGGCTGACAAAGATTTTCACCAGGATTACTGAAGCCTGGGTGAGCTTCTGGCCATCTCAGTGCTCTGATCCACACTGCCTGCCACATGCCTGGGAACCTGGCTCAAGGTTCTCGATTTCCACACCAAACTGTGTGTGGGTGACCAAGTAGCTTGAGGAACTTGTTGATTTTACAACGGAAAAAGCACAGAGCTTCACCACCATTCCTTCTTCAAGGCAGTAGGTATCTGAGTATCCCTTTTAAGTGCTAAATCATCTGTTAATTGGCATCAGCTTCATGTTAGAGCACTTCTGGCTGGTATAACTTTCCTTGTCCCTCAGTGCTTGCTGGATCGGTGTGGGGCTATTTGCTTGAGACACACGTCGCTGCACATGACAAGCTAAGGCTTTCAAGTGCTGAAGAAGGCACATCTACGGAATTTTTCTCTCTCTGAAGTACCCACTTCATTCATCTGCTAAATTTCACCCTAGTGGGGCTCCCAACCAATCAGGAATTGTGAGAGAGAGCATCTCAGAGAACTGGGATTGCCAGCACACTTGAGTCTCCTCCTCTTTTCTCCCTTCACTAGGGAGATCTTCCTATCCATCCAATAGGATCATCCTTCCTGTTATTTGTATCTTAAACTTCAACATCTAAATGAGGTGGTTCTCAGGACCAGACTCTTCTTTGCTCACATATTCAAACTGGTTCTGCTCTAGAGGTCTCCCATGTGGCAAGTTCATCCTGCACTTAAGACTCTGCTTCCACCTCTTGTCATCTGTACTTATTAAATCTATATTTACCATTATCTAGCTTTATCTAGCTGGCACTCCATGGTTTCTTCCTTTTTTTTTTTTTTTGCAAAGACTTTCCTGATGGCTCAGTCGGTAAAAGAATCCTCCTGCAATGCAGGAGATCTGGGTTGTTTGATTCCTAGGTTAGGAAGATCCCCTAGAGAAGGGAATGGTTACCTACTCCAGTATTCTTGCCTGGAGAATTCCATAGACAGAGGCAGGCTACAGTCCATGATGCTGCAAAGAGTCGGACACGACTGAGTGACTTTCACTTCACTTCAATGAGCAGAGGATGGATTGAGTCCTCCTTACTCTAAAGCCAACTTCCATCTGCAGTGAGTGCTCTGAACTTCACCACAGACTCCCTCCCAGTGAAGAGTCTGAGGCTGGCACTGAGCATCCAGAGCCTTTGATGAATATTCCTGCCACCGTCTTGAAATGGCTGGCACAAGCACAACAGTCCAGGCCAAATACTGCCTGCCTATCCTTTAAACTTCAGATTTGTTTTGCTAAAGCAAAATTCTTGGATGTCTCCTCTAACCTTCTGCAGAACTACTCTCTTCTCTCAGGATAACCGGGAAGATGCCGTCTTAATGGTAACATCTTCGCTCTATCAGTCTGCAGCCACAGAAAATCTTTACTGCAGACACAGGAACTTTTTCCAGGGAGATGTAACACTTGTGATCAAACCCAGAGATACTTTTCTGTCTTATACTTCTTGGTGGTAGTGAGAACACAGCCCGAAGGCCAGTGCTATCACATTCAACCAGAGTTTTGTTAAAAGAGGAAGGCCTGTGTGTCCAAGGGGGCCATGTTCTTCATATTCCATGGGAACATGGACTGCAGTTAGGCAAGCACCGGGCTGCACGGACTTGGGCAACGAAGGGGCCCACCAAACTCTCTGCCTCCCCCTCAGACCTGCTGAGGGAGGCTTTTCTCCAGGGACTGTAGCCCACCAGGCTCTTCTGTTCATGGAATTGTTCAGGCAAAAATACTGGAGTGGGTTGCCATGTCCTACACTCTAGGGGACCTTCCTGACCCAGTGGTTGAACCCATGTCTCCTGCCTCTCTCGCATCAGCAGGTGGATTCTTTACCACTGAGCCACCTGGGAAGCCCATAATCAAACGGGGAAGCCAGGAATTCCAGTCAGCCCATGACTGATGGTGGAAAGGGATAGAAGCTGAGTTGACTGGCCTGTTGGAAGGTACTGGGAGGGAGGGTGGGGTTCAGCACAGACCACAGGATCTGGGGCTATTTCCTGGGATCCCAGGATAAGGGAATGGTTACCTATCCAGACTGCCTTTAAAAATGTCCATGATGTTGCAAAGAGTCGGACACGACTGAGTGACTTTCACTTCACTTCAATGAGCAGAGGATGGATTGAGTCCTCCTTACTCTAAAGCCAACTTCCATCTGCAGTGAGTGCTCTGAACTTCACCACAGACTCCCTCCCAGTGAAGAGTCTGAGGCTGGCACTGAGCATCCAGAGCCTTTGATGAATATTCCTGCCACCGTCTTGAAATGGCTGGCACAAGCACAACAGTCCAGGCCAAATACTGCCTGCCTATCCTTTAAACTTCAGATTTGTTTTGCTAAAGCAAAATTCTTGGATGTCTCCTCTAACCTTCTGCAGAACTACTCTCTTCTCTCAGGATAACCGGGAAGATGCCGTCTTAATGGTAACATCTTCGCTCTATCAGTCTGCAGCCACAGAAAATCTTTACTGCAGACACAGGAACTTTTTTCCAGGGGAGATGTAACACTTGTGATCAAACCCAGAGATACTTTTCTGTCTTATACTTCTTGGTGGTAGTGAGAACACAGCCCGAAGGCCAGTGCTATCACATTCAACCAGAGTTTTGTTAAAAGAGGAAGGCCTGTGTGTCCAAGGGGGCCATGTTCTTCATATTCCATGGGAACATGGACTGCAGTTAGGCAAGCACCGGGCTGCACGGACTTGGGCAACGAAGGGGCCCACCAAACTCTCTGCCTCCCCCTCAGACCTGCTGAGGGAGGCTTTTCTCCAGGGACTGTAGCCCACCAGGCTCTTCTGTTCATGGAATTGTTCAGGCAAAAATACTGGAGTGGGTTGCCATGTCCTACACTCTAGGGGACCTTCCTGACCCAGTGGTTGAACCCATGTCTCCTGCCTCTCTCGCATCAGCAGGTGGATTCTTTACCACTGAGCCACCTGGGAAGCCCATAATCAAACGGGGAAGCCAGGAATTCCAGTCAGCCCATGACTGATGGTGGAAAGGGATAGAAGCTGAGTTGACTGGCCTGTTGGAAGGACTGGGGAGGGAGGGTGGGGTTCAGCACAGACCACAGGATCTGGGGCTATTTCCTGGGATCCCAGGATAAGGCTTTCTTCTGTCAGAGGTGGTTTAATACACACTTCCTGCACCACTAACACTCTTTGCCTAAGCAGAAAGGTTATGTTTAACAATTTAAGTAAAAATTAAAAATGGGTTTCTATAACTTTTTATAACTGAAAAGTATATGTTTGCAATGCCAGTAATCAGTCACTCACTTGTGTCCCTCAATACATCAAACGATAACTTGGTAACTCAAGAATCTGATTTGTATCCATTTTAAAAACTTTAGAAAAGTAGTATAAAAAAGATGGCATCTACTTTTCTAGAAATTGAAGATTTTGGCTTTGTTGAATCTGAAGTAAAATTTCAATAGACCACTCTAAAATATAATTAATCTTTTTAAAAGCTAAGTCCATCCTAACAGGAAAACAGCTGGAATTAGCAATAAGGATCCTGGTTAGGAAATTTTACATTTCTAAAAATTTCCAAATATTAAACTGAGGTAACGGGGGTAAAAAAAAAAAAAAGTGGAGCAGGTGAATATTTAAATCAGCGATTGCTCAGTTTCTTAGCTCAAGGACTTTCTATAATTTGTAAGTCAGTAATCTAGTGAACAATTAAACATTCCAACTAAAGGGATATTTCTATTCATCCTAAAGCTCTCCTTTATTAAGTATCACACTATGCCCTAGGAAGCTCTCCATTATTAACTCTAATCAAAAATGTCCTTCCACCATTGATCATGAAACAAGTATTATTTTCTGGTTTCAATATTGTCAAGTATCCCATGGTATTTTTTTACTCAGCAAAAGAGCAGATGGTCTGAGATGAATACTCATTACCCTCAACGTCTTTTTCTAGTGCTTTATATCAAACTAATCTCTTCAGGTGCAAGATATTCGGGTGTGCTCCTAAGCAGATACTAAGACAATCTGAACTGTTTTCATAAGATCACCTATAAATATTATCATCATGTCATTTCAGCTTTCCTCCCTCTAGACTAAAAGTATTAATCCTACTAAACCAAGCACAACAGAATTTGGTTTACATAGTCAAATCTTTCCTACTAATTATCAAAGAAGGTATGGGTAAAGCAGATCCTCTCTGCCCAATGCTATTCTTAGCACTTCTCAGAGAACCAGCGGTCTCCAATCTTTGACGCTTCTGTAACTATTCATTTGGTAATAACTTAACTATTTTCATGTTATTTTTAACATAACACAGCTTTACCATACTTACAGTTTGTGCAACCATGATTTCCAGAACATTTTCATCAGCCCCAAAAGAAACTCCTTAACTATAAATGGTCACGCCCCATTGTAGGTGGCAAACTACAGCCATGGGCCAAATTCAGCCAGCTACTTGGCTTTAACAAAACAAGTGAAAAAAAAAAAAAAAAAAAAAAACCTACCAGCTAAGATTTTTTACATTTTAAATGTCTACATTTTAAACAGTTATGTAAGTACCTATACTGTTGTTGCTTAGTCACTAAATCATGTCCAACTCTTTTGCATGTCTATGGAATGTAGTCTGCCAGACTCTTCTGTCCATAAGCAAGAATACTGGAGTGGGCTGCCATTTCCTTCTTTATGAGATCTTACCAGGAAGAGACCTGCTCTCCAACACTGGCATGCGGATTCTTCCCTGGCAGCCACCAGGGAGTATCTATACACAATATCCTCGATTTGCAAATTAGCCCCCGATGCCTAAAATATTTATTATCATATTCTTTAAGAAAAAATTTTTAGATCCCTGCTCTAGATGATACTTATACAATTAAACTCTCTCATGGCTCAAATGGTAAAGAATCTACCTGTAATGCACGAGAACCCAGTTTGATCCCTGGGTGGAAAAGATCTCCTAGAGAAGGAAGTGGCAAACCACCCCACTATTCTGGCCTCGAAAAATCCCATGAACAGAGAAGCTTGTCAGGCCACAGTCCAAGGAGTTGCAAAGAACTGGACATGACTGAGCAACTAACACTAAGACCAATAAAGAGAAGCACTGTTATTAATTCATCACTAGACACGATTATCGTGTGCTCAAGCTCAAAATCGAACTGTTTTCATAAGATCACCTATAAATATTATCATCATGTCATTTCAGCTTTCCTCCCTCTAGACTAAAAGTATTAATCCTACTAAACCAAGCACAACAGAATTTGGTTTACATAGTCAAATCTTTCCTACTAATTATCAAAGAAGGTATGGGTAAAGCAGATCCTCTCTGCCCAATGCTATTCTTAGCACTTCTCAGAGAACCAGCGGTCTCCAATCTTTGACGCTTCTGTAACTATTCATTTGGTAATAACTTAACTATTTTCATGTTATTTTTAACATAACACAGCTTTACCATACTTACAGTTTGTGCAACCATGATTTCCAGAACATTTTCATCAGCCCCAAAAGAAACTCCTTAACTATAAATGGTCACGCCCCATTGTAGGTGGCAAACTACAGCCATGGGCCAAATTCAGCCAGCTACTTGGCTTTAACAAAACAAGTGAAAAAAAAAAAAAAAAACCTACCAGCTAAGATTTTTTACATTTTAAATGTCTACATTTTAAACAGTTATGTAAGTACCTATACTGTTGTTGCTTAGTCACTAAATCATGTCCAACTCTTTTGCATGTCTATGGAATGTAGTCTGCCAGACTCTTCTGTCCATAAGCAAGAATACTGGAGTGGGCTGCCATTTCCTTCTTTATGAGATCTTACCAGGAAGAGACCTGCTCTCCAACACTGGCATGCGGATTCTTCCCTGGCAGCCACCAGGGAGTATCTATACACAATATCCTCGATTTGCAAATTAGCCCCCGATGCCTAAAATATTTATTATCATATTCTTTAAGAAAAAATTTTTAGATCCCTGCTCTAGATGATACTTATACAATTAAACTCTCTCATGGCTCAAATGGTAAAGAATCTACCTGTAATGCACGAGAACCCAGTTTGATCCCTGGGTGGAAAAGATCTCCTAGAGAAGGAAGTGGCAAACCACCCCACTATTCTGGCCTCGAAAAATCCCATGAACAGAGAAGCTTGTCAGGCCACAGTCCAAGGAGTTGCAAAGAACTGGACATGACTGAGCAACTAACACTAAGACCAATAAAGAGAAGCACTGTTATTAATTCATCACTAGACACGTCCAGGAACCAGAGCATACCCAGCCTAGGAAGTGACCCAGAAAACTGGTAAATGAACGAGTTCAAAAGAGGAAAAGCAACCTGCAAGCCTTGGAGAGGAATGGCGAGTTATATCATCAGAACTCTAAAAAAAGGCCAGTAAAATACTGATTCCTCACAGGGAATATATCTCACTCAAAACCTGACAGTTGAGGCTGTTCTATCTGGTGAGTGCTACACTTAAATACAAGTTGCTTTACTAAACCCGCCACACTCACCTCCTCAACCTTTCCCTGCTATTCTGACCAACTCTCTTCTCCCTCATCAGATGGCAACAGCAAATCCTTATTCACTTGGCCTTGCAGGGGTACTGCCTCCTCCTATTATAAGCTGATTAAGTTACTCAACGCTTAGAGCTCCTATTCACATCCTTATTGCTCAACTGTTGTGGCATGTGTCACATTCCTTTTTATGGCTGAACAACCAATTGTAGAATATAAAACATTTGTCTACTTTCCCCTGATGGACATTTTGGTGGTTCTCACATTTTTGGCTAACACTGCTATGAACATTTGTGTATAAATTATCAATATTATGTCTACCAAGAGGTAACTAGTTATTAGTTAGTTTAATCCCATGTAAAGGGGAAACAACATTTGTTCTTATGCTCTGTGTTTTCTCTAATCCTCTCAGCTTCTCAAAAGCCCTAGCAGTGGACTGTTATGACACACCCCTCGTTTTCATCTGAAGACACAGCATGCCCACCTGATTGTATCATATTCTGTTCCTCTAGAGTCAGAACTGTCTACTCTCCATTGGACCCTCAAATCCTTCAGCATAAAAAGTTCATCTGTTCATATCTGATTCCTTTTATAAAGATGAAAATGCAGGGATTAAATGTTTCTGCCTTTCCTCAGACTTCCCTTACTAGTTTTCCTTTCCCGGTCCATGGAAGGTTTGCCTGCGGGGCTTCATTTACCTACTACACAGTTGGATATGAGGCAACAATACCACTCCTGGATTCTAGTTTTAATCTTCCTACTGTCGTTCTTACTCAATGTCGGTATTTTAGTGTCCTTAGTAGTCCTGCCAAATTATCTGTTTTTAAAACTTTTTGATTAACCCTCCAGCTCTTAGTAGATCTCTGGTCTCAGCCCCAAATAGCCGCATCTCCCACAGGGTCTCTCCTATATATCCATCTGTTTGATTTAGTGGCTTGGCCTCTTTTTAAACAGTACCCAACATTTGATGGGTTTTAGCAGAGAACTCCAGAGTGATCATGTTCAGTCTACATTACTTTACTAGCTTCCCACTATGGAGAAACTACACCTCAAAACATGATGAATGAGACATTCATGGACTGTCCAGATAAGAAAATAACCTTCACATTCCCATAAAACACATTTTCATCTCCCAAAAGATAGTTCAACAAAGGTTTGAGAGTTTAAAATATAAACAAACACACACATATTGTGTGAATTTTCATTTCAACAATAATCAATAACCAACTCAAACCACAGTCTAGTCTCCAGTCTTAATATCAGAGATTCTCAAACCATCTTTTCTTGACGCCTCCACAAAATTCATAATTCTTTAATCAGTTTGATAGTACGCTTTCAAAAGCTCTTCCTATTACATTCTAATTTTGGAGAGCTTCTACAAAATATGATCTACCTAAAGCTGTAAGAAAGTATGTTGTAGCTCTTTTGGTTTATTTTTTAGACTGCAACTAGGGAAACATTATATACTCAGGAACACCTCTACACAACAAGCTATCAAGCACTGAAATCAAAGGACCGTGAAAGAAAGATGGATACATCTACTGTCTTGCAGATATAACTTGGAAGTTATCTTGTCTAAAGGGAAGGAGATGATCCATACAATTTCGCCTTTCTTCCCTCATCATCTTAACATATCACCTCAAATCACTGCTCTGGGGCCCAGCCTCAAGTCAAGAGCGCAATTTTCACAGAAGATGAGAAGTGTAATGCACACAGCTTATATTAGCTACTCTTTTCATTAACTGATCAATTCTGGGAGGTAGGGGTGGGCCTCGGGAGTCAAGTCCACACAGACAGTCTTCTGATGTGCCAAACACTAGTAAGAATTCTCTCTCAGCCTTCGGCACTACTCTGGGTGGTGAAAGACAATCCTTTTCAGCCTCACAACTGGCATTCTCTTTCATTACTTATGGTTCAGGTCATCTGTCAGTGTGAGACAGAGCAGGAAGCTGCTGGAAGGCGCGTGTGCATCCAACTCTCCCCTTTGAACGGTCTGCCGCCTCCCTGAAGAACATTTTCTCCAGATGCTGCCAGCAGACACGCTGTAATACCTAAACCACAAATCAGCACATTCCCCACCCTTTGCACCAGGGCTTGTCCTTGAACTTCCCCCACAGTGAGAGATGAACCAAGCTGGCCACTGACACAATAGCTCTTGACAAACTCAGTAAAATCTGCCACACTGTCTAATCGATATAATGAAAATGTGGACCTTCTAACATAAATACACCCACTGTAGGTGAACCTCAGAGTTATGCAGGGCATCATCTCACAAGGAACACATCCTGGCTAGCTCACCAAGGAAAATATTTTATCAACGTAAACACGTCAGTTGTACAACTGTACTGATAATCAGGGCACGTATATCATGGAAATGGAGCCACCCTGCAGAAACAGAATAATTACAGGTGGGTCACTTCAGATCCTTCTGCCTTTCCCTTGAAGAAGGGAACTCTGCTGCTGTCTGGTTGTTATAGGAACCAGCATGGGTTTAAAAAAAAAAAAGATTTTTGACTTGTATCTACTGTAACACGTTAAAGCCATCTATACAAAGTGCTTCCAAACCATGATACTATAACTTAGTAAGATGACTGACAGGACATACTCACACTGAAAAGGTGTCGCCACGTGATCCTGCCCGAATCTTAAAGGGAACACGCCTTCAGTGGACTGCTCTCCAGAAATCACCTTCTGGGCTGTGAAGTAGGTAGGCTTGAGCACATATTCCTGGGTCTGACCATGATGTATCATTACATTCTGTGGGGACAAGGGTGTCATCCTGTGAAGAAACAAAGTAAGGATTAGGAAGTTAATAAGGAATTTAAAAGTCTGCTAAGAAGAAAAAAGAATACGACACCAGTTAACCTTAGAAAGGGGCATAAACATTCCACGCAAGGCTAATTTCTTCCTTTAAATACTGCAGTCATGGAATATAAAGAACTAATCGTTTACCCTTGGGAACCTCCAGCACAAAGGGGATTCTGTCTGTTTAGTCGAGAAGCATAAGGACATACAGGCCATCACTGCTGGAGACTTTCAAGGCACTCAGTACAGCTACTGGGACTTCCCTGGGGCCCAGTGGCTAAGATTCTGAGATCCCAATGTAAGGAACTGGGTTTGATTCCTGGTCAGGAAACTAGATCCCATGTGCCTTAATGACCCCACAGGCCTCAACTAAGACCCAGTGAAGTCAAAAAAATATTTTAAATAAAGTAAGCACAGCTACCATAAGCCTTCATGCAACAAACACAGAAGTCCTATTTAAGACAAAGACATCCATAAATGGGTATGTATATCAAAAAGGTATGTCTATCAAAAAGGTCTTGAACCTTTCCTAATCTCTGCCACACAGGGCTAAGGAAAAAAAATTCTTGTGCAAATCTGAATACAAGAAAACTGAAAAAAAAAAAATTCCATCTTTGGAAAAATCATGATGATGAGAGAAAAACACATTTATAACTTACTGCAGTCAACATTTATTTTAATATTTCTTACAGGACTTTCTGATGGGTCATAGAAACAGAATAATACAGGTGGGTCACTTGATCCTTCTGTTTCCCTTGAAGAAGGGAACTCTGCTGCTGTCTGGTTGTTATAGGAACCAGCATGGGTTTAAAAAAAAAAAAGATTTTTGACTTGTATCTACTGTAACACGTTAAAGCCATCTATACAAAGTGCTTCCAAACCATGATACTATAACTTAGTAAGATGACTGACAGGACATACTCACACTGAAAAGGTGTCGCCACGTGATCCTGCCCGAATCTTAAAGGGAACACGCCTTCAGTGGACTGCTCTCCAGAAATCACCTTCTGGGCTGTGAAGTAGGTAGGCTTGAGCACATATTCCTGGGTCTGACCATGATGTATCATTACATTCTGTGGGGACAAGGGTGTCATCCTGTGAAGAAACAAAGTAAGGATTAGGAAGTTAATAAGGAATTTAAAAGTCTGCTAAGAAGAAAAAAGAATACGACACCAGTTAACCTTAGAAAGGGGCATAAACATTCCACCAAGGCTAATTTCTTCCTTTAAATACTGCAGTCATGGAATATAAAGAACTAATCGTTTACCCTTGGGAACCTCCAGCACAAAGGGGATTCTGTCTGTTTAGTCGAGAAGCATAAGGACATACAGGCCATCACTGCTGGAGACTTTCAAGGCACTCAGTACAGCTACTGGGACTTCCCTGGGGCCCAGTGGCTAAGATTCTGAGATCCCAATGTAAGGAACTGGGTTTGATTCCTGGTCAGGAAACTAGATCCCATGTGCCTTAATGACCCCACAGGCCTCAACTAAGACCCAGTGAAGTCAAAAAAATATTTTAAATAAAGTAAGCACAGCTACCATAAGCCTTCATGCAACAAACACAGAAGTCCTATTTAAGACAAAGACATCCATAAATGGGTATGTATATCAAAAAGGTATGTCTATCAAAAAGGTCTTGAACCTTTCCTAATCTCTGCCACACAGGGCTAAGGAAAAAAAATTCTTGTGCAAATCTGAATACAAGAAAACTGAAAAAAAAAAAATTCCATCTTTGGAAAAATCATGATGATGAGAGAAAAACACATTTATAACTTACTGCAGTCAACATTTATTTTAATATTTTAGGCTATATCTCAGTGAGTAAAACTGTACTACTCACGTTATATGTGTCATAATTACTAGTCCTTAAAAACAATAACAACTTAAGCTGCCATTTAGTCACTGAGTCATGTCTGACTCTTTTGCGACCCTGAGGACTGTACCCCGCCAGGCTTCTCTGTCCACGGGACTTCCCAAGCAAGAATACTGGAGGAGGGCTCACTCCGGCAGCACATATACTAAAACTGGAACGATACAGAGAAGATTAGCATGGCCCCTGCGCAATGATGACATGCAAATTCATGAAGCATTCCATATTTAAAAAAAAAGAAAGAATATTGGAGGAGTTGCCATTTCCTTCTCCAGTAACAACGCGTAGCAGTGTTATGATTTCATTAATAAAAATGAGTCAAGATCCCTGAGGACCTTTCCTCCTACCCGCTGAAGAGATATATGTACACGTATAGCTGATTCACTTCATTGTACAGCATAAACTGGCTTCCCA
The DNA here is from genome assembly GCA_022376925.1 of Tragulus kanchil. Classification (NCBI taxonomy): domain Eukaryota; kingdom Metazoa; phylum Chordata; class Mammalia; order Artiodactyla; family Tragulidae; genus Tragulus; species Tragulus kanchil. The sequence continues at coordinate 150,840,092 of JAIOJX010000029.1, forward strand.
GATGGCTCAGTGGTTAAGAATGCAGTGCCAATGCAGAAGATGTAGGTTCAATCCCTCAGCTGGAAAGATCCCTGGAGAGGAAATGGCAACCCATTCCAGTATTCTTGCCTAAGAAATCCCACAAACAGACGAACATGGCGGGCTACAGTCCACAGGGTGGCAATGAGTCAGACATGCCTTAGCCACTAAGCTTGAGCAGAGCAGAAACTTAACAACACTGTGAAGCAATTATACTCCAATTAAAAAAAAATACCACTGAGGGTTCCCAAACACAAGGACTGTGTTTTTATCCTCTTGGGTGAGCCCTTATGTCTTCTTTGATAGTTCTCTACTGCTGCGTGTACTGTATACTTTAAAATAAGTCTTCACCCAGACTTAATCATTGCCCCAAGGGACTTAAATCATTCACTGAGACAAACAAGGAGAATACAAAGAAGATACAACAACTAATTCTAGCAAATGCAAACTTGCTATTAAAATTGCTAGAGCACTTTGACAGCAAACTCGGAAAAAATTCTTGTGCAAATCTGAATACAAGAAAACTGAAAAAAAAAAAATTCCATCTTTGGAAAAATCATGATGATGAGAGAAAAACACATTTATAACTTACTGCAGTCAACATTTATTTTAATATTTTAGGCTATATCTCAGTGAGTAAAACTGTACTACTCACGTTATATGTGTCATAATTACTAGTCCTTAAAAACAATAACAACTTAAGCTGCCATTTAGTCACTGAGTCATGTCTGACTCTTTTGCGACCCTGAGGACTGTACCCCGCCAGGCTTCTCTGTCCACGGGACTTCCCAAGCAAGAATACTGGAGGAGGGCTCACTCCGGCAGCACATATACTAAAACTGGAACGATACAGAGAAGATTAGCATGGCCCCTGCGCAATGATGACATGCAAATTCATGAAGCATTCCATATTTAAAAAAAAAGAAAGAATATTGGAGGAGTTGCCATTTCCTTCTCCAGTAACAACGCGTAGCAGTGTTATGATTTCATTAATAAAAATGAGTCAAGATCCCTGAGGACCTTTCCTCCTACCCGCTGAAGAGATATATGTACACGTATAGCTGATTCACTTCATTGTACAGCATAAACTGGCTTCCCAGATGGCTCAGTGGTTAAGAATGCAGTGCCAATGCAGAAGATGTAGGTTCAATCCCTCAGCTGGAAAGATCCCTGGAGAGGAAATGGCAACCCATTCCAGTATTCTTGCCTAAGAAATCCCACAAACAGACGAACATGGCGGGCTACAGTCCACAGGGTGGCAATGAGTCAGACATGCCTTAGCCACTAAGCTTGAGCAGAGCAGAAACTTAACAACACTGTGAAGCAATTATACTCCAATTAAAAAAAAATACCACTGAGGGTTCCCAAACACAAGGACTGTGTTTTTATCCTCTTGGGTGAGCCCTTATGTCTTCTTTGATAGTTCTCTACTGCTGCGTGTACTGTATACTTTAAAATAAGTCTTCACCCAGACTTAATCATTGCCCCAAGGGACTTAAATCATTCACTGAGACAAACAAGGAGAATACAAAGAAGATACAACAACTAATTCTAGCAAATGCAAACTTGCTATTAAAATTGCTGGGTCAGAGCACTTTGACAGCAAACTGAAACTTTGGAAGGAAACCTGCTCTTTGAGGTCGTCTTGAATTTTATCGATTGTAACACATTAAAGCCATCTGAACTGAATAATATTTACAAACTACCATACTCTAACTTGGGAAAATGGTTGACTGGGTTATACTCATGTTAATAACCCTAACCCTAGGTGCCAGGAAACCCCAATGGCTGGTCCTATCTGTACAAGGCAAAGAAATGACACCACACTGGTGGGTATGAATGATAAACCATCAGGCCACCAAAAACACCCATACAGTGTCTCATCACAAACAGTAGCAAAGTCTTGAATAAACCCAGCCTACTGGGTTCACTGCAGTTTGGAGGGATGAGCTATTCTGTGAGACGAGGCATCCATGAACGACAAAGGAACAGAAGAGGCTGGGATTATGGGTGCTTCCCTCTTAGCCAGTCAGTGATCTACATCTATTCCTTTCAACCCCTTCGCCCCAGGAAAGCCTAGGAAAATGTATCTTGTGCCTAGATGTTCCCAGACCCAACGCGATGGAAGGATATTCCCTGTGTCACTGGACAAATGACTCAAGTTACTAAAAGCCTAAGGCTTAACATTGTAAACACTTCTGTTTTGATGATGTAAGTGCTGATTTGAACTTGAAGTAGGTTTGATTGGAATGAAGTCGAATGTGGAACAGCTGGACACATCTGGTGTTGACTGATAAGAACACAAGGCAGCTCTGTCAGCCCTACCAAAAGGAAAAGCCCTCCTTCTCATCTCAGGGGCAACTCACTCCACAACCAAGCTGTCAACCTCATCCCTATACTTCCAGGACCTGCTGAGAGATCTCCAGGCTAACTCCTGTTCACAAGAGGACAGCCCCGCATTCCAAAAGACCTTCGAGCTAGAATAATTCCTGCTCTGACCACTGCCAGAAAGGGGGACTGTGGGCTCCGCCTTCTTGGTGAGGTCCTCCCTTGCTCTCCCCTCTGAATCATGGATGTGAGAAGCAGCAATCAATGAGCTGAAAGCACCTGTGTGTTCAGACTCCATTTCCCTAAATGCAACAGAAAGGTACTAAACAAATAAGACAGCCACATCATGGTGTGGTCTACTCAAGATCTAGAACTTGAGTAACAAATCTCAGTCACCCCTCATCAAAGGAAATGAGTGGTACACTGGTAATGGTAAAAGAACTTAAAATATGTAGGCATGCCTGCCTTCCTGCTAAAGCAGTCAATATTTGTCAGTCTGCTTTGATCTCTTACAGGTTTGCTGAAATGTTTCCTATATGTGTGAATGGACTATGTGAAACATTTTTAGTGTCCTTTGTCAGTACCAGTGCCACACATCAGAGACGATGCTGGAGCCAAGACCCTGAGCTCTCCAGTTCTGTCAAATGTGAATTTCTTACTTGTGGGACGGAGTGGATATCTTGGGGATGTCAGTGTCTTGAGAAAAGAGGAACAGAAGAGGCTGGGATTATGGGTGCTTCCCTCTTAGCCAGTCAGTGATCTACATCTATTCCTTTCAACCCCTTCGCCCCAGGAAAGCCTAGGAAAATGTATCTTGTGCCTAGATGTTCCCAGACCCAACGCGATGGAAGGATATTCCCTGTGTCACTGGACAAATGACTCAAGTTACTAAAAGCCTAAGGCTTAACATTGTAAACACTTCTGTTTTGATGATGTAAGTGCTGATTTGAACTTGAAGTAGGTTTGATTGGAATGAAGTCGAATGTGGAACAGCTGGACACATCTGGTGTTGACTGATAAGAACACAAGGCAGCTCTGTCAGCCCTACCAAAAGGAAAAGCCCTCCTTCTCATCTCAGGGGCAACTCACTCCACAACCAAGCTGTCAACCTCATCCCTATACTTCCAGGACCTGCTGAGAGATCTCCAGGCTAACTCCTGTTCACAAGAGGACAGCCCCGCATTCCAAAAGACCTTCGAGCTAGAATAATTCCTGCTCTGACCACTGCCAGAAAGGGGGACTGTGGGCTCCGCCTTCTTGGTGAGGTCCTCCCTTTCTCTCCCCTCTGAATCATGGATGTGAGAAGCAGCAATCAATGAGCTGAAAGCACCTGTGTGTTCAGACTCCATTTCCCTAAATGCAACAGAAAGGTACTAAACAAATAAGACAGCCACATCATGGTGTGGTCTACTCAAGATCTAGAACTTGAGTAACAAATCTCAGTCACCCCTCATCAAAGGAAATGAGTGGTACACTGGTAATGGTAAAAGAACTTAAAATATGTAGGCATGCCTGCCTTCCTGCTAAAGCAGTCAATATTTGTCAGTCTGCTTTGATCTCTTACAGGTTTGCTGAAATGTTTCCTATATGTGTGAATGGACTATGTGAAACATTTTTAGTGTCCTTTGTCAGTACCAGTGCCACACATCAGAGACGATGCTGGAGCCAAGACCCTGAGCTCTCCAGTTCTGTCAAATGTGAATTTCTTACTTGTGGGACGGAGTGGATATCTTGGGGATGTCAGTGTCTTGAGAAAAGAGGAACACTGAGGGCATGGGACAGTAGAAGCTGTCTTCCCAGGAGACCACAGGCAAATTCTGGATACCCAAACCAAGTAAAGCATACGGTGATGATGAGAAGTGGGGTTGAACAGTGGTGTCTTCACTAAAAAGGCTACACATGAAGGCAGCTGTTCTCCCTATTTCTAGCAAAGAAACAGTCACAAGTCAGGCTTCTACCCGCATCAGGGAAAAAATGAGTCTTCCTCTCTAAAAGAATGGAACTGTGTGGTACAAACCACAAAAGTTACTCTCCCAGTGTGAGGCCCTCTCATTTTGGTGTTTGGAGATCCCTAAGCTTCAAAAGCAGTTTCCCATGTTTCCCCATAAAAGGAAGGTTGCCAAGTAATCAGAAAGACAGGGAGCTCCAGGAGAATAATCCTAGAAGGGAAAGGGGAAGTCATGAGAATGGAAAACATACTTGAAATGTTTATTTATTTATTTATTTATTTATATATACACATATATATGCAATTGATGGAACCGAAACATGGAGACTCCATTCCCATTTGATGCTAGGAACACACTCCTTCAAAAAAGCACAGAGGTGTCAGCAACAGACACACACACACAGAGCAATCCAAGCACCCTATATTTGGCTTTGCCTTGAATGCAACACCCACAGACAATACTGCAAAAAAAAATCCATGCGACCAACTTGGGTGATATAAATGCACATGTTTTAGCCAGAGGAGGTTGGAAAGCCCTAACAAATCTAAAAAGTCATGGTGTGGTCTACTCAAGATCTAGAACTTGAGTAACAAATCTCAGTCACCCCTCATCAAAGGAAATGAGTGGTACACTGGTAATGGTAAAAGAACTTAAAATATGTAGGCATGCCTGCCTTCCTGCTAAAGCAGTCAATATTTGTCAGTCTGCTTTGATCTCTTACAGGTTTGCTGAAATGTTTCCTATATGTGTGAATGGACTATGTGAAACATTTTTAGTGTCCTTTGTCAGTACCAGTGCCACACATCAGAGACGATGCTGGAGCCAAGACCCTGAGCTCTCCAGTTCTGTCAAATGTGAATTTCTTACTTGTGGGACGGAGTGGATATCTTGGGGATGTCAGTGTCTTGAGAAAAGAGGAACACTGAGGGCATGGGACAGTAGAAGCTGTCTTCCCAGGAGACCACAGGCAAATTCTGGATACCCAAACCAAGTAAAGCATACGGTGATGATGAGAAGTGGGGTTGAACAGTGGTGTCTTCACTAAAAAGGCTACACATGAAGGCAGCTGTTCTCCCTATTTCTAGCAAAGAAACAGTCACAAGTCAGGCTTCTACCCGCATCAGGGAAAAAATGAGTCTTCCTCTCTAAAAGAATGGAACTGTGTGGTACAAACCACAAAAGTTACTCTCCCAGTGTGAGGCCCTCTCATTTTGGTGTTTGGAGATCCCTAAGCTTCAAAAGCAGTTTCCCATGTTTCCCCATAAAAGGAAGGTTGCCAAGTAATCAGAAAGACAGGGAGCTCCAGGAGAATAATCCTAGAAGGGAAAGGGGAAGTCATGAGAATGGAAAACATACTTGAAATGTTTATTTATTTATTTATTTATTTATATATACACATATATATGCAATTGATGGAACCGAAACATGGAGACTCCATTCCCATTTGATGCTAGGAACACACTCCTTCAAAAAAGCACAGAGGTGTCAGCAACAGACACACACACACAGAGCAATCCAAGCACCCTATATTTGGCTTTGCCTTGAATGCAACACCCACAGACAATACTGCAAAAAAAAATCCATGCGACCAACTTGGGTGATATAAATGCACATGTTTTAGCCAGAGGAGGTTGGAAAGTTCTGGAAGAGCAGAAGTGAAGAAAAGATGAGAAGAGCCACTGCCCTTGTCTCACAAACCAGAGGGTCCTGAGAGAACATCCACAACCTTAAGAGATGAGGATGACAGGAGAGGAAACAGAGGCTTAACTGTGTTGGTGGAGTTTGCAGAGACAGTGAAACTCTGCAGGGTAAACAATGATTTTGAGAGCAAAGGTAGGGAGCAAGAGGAGAGATGAGTAAGCTGAATCTTCATCACCTATGGCAAGAAATTTTCAGACAACATCTAGAGGGAATAAACCTCAAATTGGCCAGAGGTCACCATGCTAAGCCGCTTCAGTTGTGTCTGATTCTTACCGATGGTAGCCCACCAGGCTCCTCTATCCATGGGCTCTCCAGGCAAGAATACTGGAGTGGGCTGCCATGCCCTCCTCCAGGGGATCTTCTGACTCAAGGATCGAACCCAGGTCTCCTGCACTGCAGGCAGACTCTTTATCATCGAAGTCACCAGGGAAGCCAAGAGGTCACTACCAGAGGAATAATAGGACTAAGGGGTTAAATTAAGGTGGGAGGAAAAAAAGAAAAATTAAGGTGGGAAGGGGGAACAAAAAAGGAGTCAAGTGATGATGAGAGGTCCCAGCATGGTTGACTGGAAGGGTATTTTTGGTGCAAGTCCAAGAGGAAAAGTAAAGTCAAAGAGATGTACCAAGTCAAGGCAGTCAGAAGAAAGGCCAGTATGTGCGGAAGAGAATTACATTCATCTGGGAGATAAACGTGCGGGGAGGATCTCTGGGAGGCAGATACAGAAAGTGATGTTCAAAGAGGGGCCAACTTCTTCAAAAACAAAAAGAAAAACTATAGAACCACAGTCTTGGAAGAAAGTCATACTCAGGGGTGGGGATCTAAAGAGAAAATGGGAAGAAAAATAGCAGGAGGAAATAAAAACAAGAATAACATAGATCCAGAAATGACAAGTGGAAGAAAGTTTCTAGGTGGGGAGGAGAGAGAACCACCTGAAAACAGCTGCAGAAAAAGCTGGGAAATAAACAGTAAAAGGGCCCCAAGTTGGGTCGAGGGTTGCCAGCCCCCTCAGCATTGGTGTTTTATCAACAGTAGTGACAGAAGCGGGACTGGATGGGGTCCTACTTGGTAGGTGCTGTACTGGTGACACTCAGAAAAGGGGAGAAGCAGGCCAGAAGTTCGGGGTAGAGCAGGTCATCCGAAGACCTACACTGTGGAAACCTCTGTACCTTTGTGAGCAGAAGGGAACAATTACATAAAACTTCTTTCCTTAAAAGAAAGGATTAGTCACACACTGTTTACACTTCTGCCTTCAGAGTGGCAATTTTGGGCCTAAGAACGGACTAAACTTTTCCATATTTCGACTAAATCCATTATTTGACCTGAAGAGCGGGTGGGAGGATCTGGCAAAACCCAAGCCCCTTTCCACTCAAGGGCCATGGACCTCACAGAAGGGAGCCTCCACAGGCCATAAAATGTTTCCCACAGAAGGCAGGTTCTGACAGAAGTGAACTCTTTCCCCTAAGAGTAAGGCACTCAAGTTTATCATCAGGATGAAGGGAAAAACGGGAGATAAAACTGCTGCCACAGAGAAGTCACCTCCAACCTTTCAGCGCCTGCTTCTTTTCACAGAATTCCCACTATCATATGTGCCCTGGTTGTGTTCCAAGCAGCTCAGAAGTGTGGGTGAATGCTCCTGAAAGAACAGAAAGCACCAAAGTAAATAAGAAATGGGAGCTATGATTTGATGGAGAAAGGTTCTTTCTTGCAAATTTCAAAAAGCAATACGCATATAGAGATAGACAAAGGAAAATAAACTTTGTGGAAGAGTCACTACATAGCATCTCTCTCTTTCTCTCTCTCTCCCTCCCTCTCTCTCCCCCTCTCTCACTCTCTCTCGCACACATGCACGCATGCACGCACACATGCACCCCAGTAGGATGAGACGTATTTGTTGTCAGTAACACCATTCATAGGAAGTTATCTATCCAAATAAAAAAAAAAATGAGGAAGTAAAAGGCTGCTGATGAGCCTAAAAGACAGCACAGACTTCCAGTAATAGTCAGTGAGGGCTGGAGCATGCCAGAATAAACACGACAAAAGGAAAATGAAACAAGCAAACATTGTGGTGAGAACAGGAGGAAAGTAAAGATTACACTGAAAATATCAATGTAGGGAATAGACTAGGAAAAAGTCTTAGACTTCAAATGAGATGAAAAAGACAAAGAGACTGACAAAATACAATACAAAATGGTAGACAGTAGGGTGCAGGTGGTAAAGACAGGGAAATTATGGGATAATTTGGGGTCATCATGAATAAACACAGTATATACAACCAAGCCAAACCAATTTTCTTTCACCAGTGGTTCTTAACTGGGGGTGATTTTGCTTCCCATCCAGGAGGAGGTGTCTGTAACTCTCAGGACTCGGGAGGTAAAGGTGCTCATCGGAAATAAACACAAGGTAGAACAGTCCTTCAGAGTGGCAATTTTGGGCCTAAACGGACCCCAAGGGAGCGGGGGACTGGCAAACCCAAGCCCCTTTCCACTCAAGGGCCATGGACCTCACAGAAGGGAGCCTCCACAGGCCATAAAATGTTTCCCACAGAAGGCAGGTTCTGACAGAAGTGAACTCTTTCCCCTAAGAGTAAGGCACTCAAGTTTATCATCAGGATGAAGGGAAAAACGGGAGATAAAACTGCTGCCACAGAGAAGTCACCTCCAACCTTTCAGCGCCTGCTTCTTTTCACAGAATTCCCACTATCATATGTGCCCTGGTTGTGTTCCAAGCAGCTCAGAAGTGTGGGTGAATGCTCCTGAAAGAACAGAAAGCACCAAAGTAAATAAGAAATGGGAGCTATGATTTGATGGAGAAAGGTTCTTTCTTGCAAATTTCAAAAAGCAATACGCATATAGAGATAGACAAAGGAAAATAAACTTTGTGGAAGAGTCACTACATAGCATCTCTTTCTCTCTCTCTCCCTCCCTCTCTCTCCCCCTCTCTCACTCTCTCTCGCACACATGCACGCATGCACGCACACATGCACCCCAGTAGGATGAGACGTATTTGTTGTCAGTAACACCATTCATAGGAAGTTATCTATCCAAATAAAAAAAAAAATGAGGAAGTAAAAGGCTGCTGATGAGCCTAAAAGACAGCACAGACTTCCAGTAATAGTCAGTGAGGGCTGGAGCATGCCAGAATAAACACGACAAAAGGAAAATGAAACAAGCAAACATTGTGGTGAGAACAGGAGGAAAGTAAAGATTACACTGAAAATATCAATGTAGGGAATAGACTAGGAAAAAGTCTTAGACTTCAAATGAGATGAAAAAGACAAAGAGACTGACAAAATACAATACAAAATGGTAGACAGTAGGGTGCAGGTGGTAAAGACAGGGAAATTATGGGATAATTTGGGGTCATCATGAATAAACACAGTATATACAACCAAGCCAAACCAATTTTCTTTCACCAGTGGTTCTTAACTGGGGGTGATTTTGCTTCCCATCCAGGAGGAGGTGTCTGTAACTCTCAGGACTCGGGAGGTAAAGGTGCTCACGTTTTATGGGTAGAAGCAAGGGATACTACTAAATATCTGACAAGGTACAGAACAGTCCTTCACAAGAAAGAATGATCTGGCTGAAAATATTAACAGTTCTGAAGCTGAGAAACACTGCTGGCACCATGAGCTACTATCACAAAACAGGCCTAATGGGCACCTTGAGTAAAGAGTCAATGGCCTCTGAGGGCAGCAATGAAGGTGTCCACAGAAATGATGCAGCCAGGCACATAAGAATTTAGACCTGACAGTAAAGAAATGTACAAAATAATATACAACCCCCTCCTTTGCCTTTTGAAAGCCCCATTAAGACAGGAAGGTGGCCTTGTACTCAACTTGCAGGGTGTCAGGAATTCTAGAATATCACTGGGATGGCCAAGGGGAAGAAAAATCATTTTTATTAGAACTCCTTGAAGGAAAAGTATAGAATGTGACTGGAGAAAACTCTTTGATAAACTGCTTAGTGTTGGAATGAGGGTATGTCATGAAGACATGATGGAAAAATAACAGCTGGTCAGTCATGAAAGTGCTTTCCAAGGAAGGGAAGTCCTGTTGACTGTATGGCTTTGGTTAGGCCAAGAAAGCCAGACACATAGATTTGGAAGAAAAGCTATGACAAACCTAGACAGTGTATTTAAAATCAGACACATTACTTTGCTGACAAGCCTGTATAGTCAAGCCTATGGTCTTCCCAGTAGTCATGTGTGGATGTGAGAGTTGGACCGTAAAGAAGGCTGAGTGCCAAAGGCTGATGCCTTTGAACTGTGGTGTTGGAGAAGACTCTTGAGAGTCCCTTGGACTGCAAGGAGATCAAACCAGGCAATCCTAAAGGAAGTCAACCCTGAATATTCACGTTGGAAGGAATGATGCTGAAGCTCCAATACTTTGGCCACCTGATGTGAAGCGACAACTCACTGGAAAAGATCTTGATGTTCGGAAAAATAGAAGGCAAAAGGAGAAGCGGACGACAGAGGATGAGATGGTTGGATGGCATCACTGAGTCAATAGACATGAGTTGAGCAGACTCGGGAGATGGGGAAGGACAGGGAAGCTTGGCGTGTCACAGTCCATAAGGGCACAAAAAGTCAGACATGACTAAGTGACTAAACTGAACAGTGATTAAGTGCTTAAAAAATACAAATGAGAGAGAGGGAGAAACATCAGACTGGATAAAAAAGACCCAGTTGTTGAACATACTGCTTACAACAATTCCATTTTAAACATAGGGACATAAATGGGTTAAAATCAAAACAATAAAAAGATGTATTATATTAACATGAATCAGAAAAAAGTTTCAGTGGTGAGGTTAGTAACAGGCAAAGTAAATTTCAGAGCAAATAATATTTTAAAGGATAAAAAGCATTTCATAAGGATAAGGGTCAATTCATCAAGAGGACATAAGAATTCTAAAATTAACGAACTGCCCCATTAAGACAGGAAGTTGGCCTTGTACTCAACTTGCAGGGTGTCAGGAATTCTAGAATATCACTGGGATGGCCAAGGGGAAGAAAAATCATTTTTATTAGAACTCCTTGAAGGAAAAGTATAGAATGTGACTGGAGAAAACTCTTTGATAAACTGCTTAGTGTTGGAATGAGGGTATGTCATGAAGACATGATGGAAAAATAACAGCTGGTCAGTCATGAAAGTGCTTTCCAAGGAAGGGAAGTCCTGTTGACTGTATGGCTTTGGTTAGGCCAAGAAAGCCAGACACATAGATTTGGAAGAAAAGCTATGACAAACCTAGACAGTGTATTTAAAATCAGACACATTACTTTGCTGACAAGCCTGTATAGTCAAGCCTATGGTCTTCCCAGTAGTCATGTGTGGATGTGAGAGTTGGACCGTAAAGAAGGCTGAGTGCCAAAGGCTGATGCCTTTGAACTGTGGTGTTGGAGAAGACTCTTGAGAGTCCCTTGGACTGCAAGGAGATCAAACCAGGCAATCCTAAAGGAAGTCAACCCTGAATATTCACGTTGGAAGGAATGATGCTGAAGCTCCAATACTTTGGCCACCTGATGTGAAGCGACAACTCACTGGAAAAGATCTTGATGTTCGGAAAAATAGAAGGCAAAAGGAGAAGCGGACGACAGAGGATGAGATGGTTGGATGGCATCACTGAGTCAATAGACATGAGTTGAGCAGACTCGGGAGATGGGGAAGGACAGGGAAGCTTGGCGTGTCACAGTCCATAAGGGCACAAAAAGTCAGACATGACTAAGTGACTAAACTGAACAGTGATTAAGTGCTTAAAAAATACAAATGAGAGAGAGGGAGAAACATCAGACTGGATAAAAAAGACCCAGTTGTTGAACATACTGCTTACAACAATTCCATTTTAAACATAGGGACATAAATGGGTTAAAATCAAAACAATAAAAAGATGTATTATATTAACATGAATCAGAAAAAAGTTTCAGTGGTGAGGTTAGTAACAGGCAAAGTAAATTTCAGAGCAAATAATATTTTAAAGGATAAAAAGCATTTCATAAGGATAAGGGTCAATTCATCAAGAGGACATAAGAATTCTAAACAGTTGTGAACCTGATAACTGAGCTTCAAAATATGCAAAGCAAAAACCTAAGAAGGCCATGAGAAACAGATAAAACTTGTAGTTGAGTTGTAGATTCAATACGTTTCACTTTACAGAACAAGTACACAGGAAGTAAGGATACAGAAAACTTCAACAGCTCTATCAACTAGCTTAATCCAACTGATATTCACAGAACACTTTGCCCAACAACAGAGTATGTTTCTCAAATGCATAAAATATTTACCAAGATAGATAACATTCTGGGCCATATAAAAAGTTTCAGTAACTTTTAAATGACTTGGTTCACACAAATCATATTCTTTGGCGATGTGAAAGTCACTCAGTCATGTTCGACTCAGACCCCATGGACTGTATCCTCTGTCCGTGAAATTCTCCAGGCAAGAATACTGGATTGGGCTGCCATTCCCTTCTCCAGAGGATCTCTCCAGGGATTGAACCTGGCTCTCCCCCATTACAGGCAGATTCTTTACCATCGGAGCCACCATGGAAGCCTTTTTTGGTCATAACAGAATTAAATTAGCAATCAGCTGACAGAAATATCTATAGAAAATGCTCCAAATATTTGTAAACTAAAAACCAAATTTCAAAATAACCAATGGGTCAAAGACAAAATCAAAAGGAAAATAAAGATTATTTTTAACCGAATGAAAACAAAAACAGAACCTATCCAAATTTTGGGGATGTTGCTAAACCATCATACTAAGAAGTAAATTTGTAGTACTAAATATGTACACTAGAAAAGTGAAAGTTTCCATAAGGGGCACAAAGGGTCAGACATGACTAAGTGACTAAACTGAACAGTGATTAAGTGCTTAAAAATACAAATGAGAGAGGGAGAAACATCAGACTGGATAAAAAAGACCCAGTTGTTGAACATACTGCTTACAACAATTCCATTTTAAACATAGGGACATAAATGGGTTAAAATCAAAACAATAAAAAGATGTATTATATTAACATGAATCAGAAAAAAGTTTCAGTGGTGAGGTTAGTAACAGGCAAAGTAAATTTCAGAGCAAATAATATTTTAAAGGATAAAAAGCATTTCATAAGGATAAGGGTCAATTCATCAAGAGGACATAAGAATTCTAAACAGTTGTGAACCTGATAACTGAGCTTCAAAATATGCAAAGCAAAAACCTAAGAAGGCCATGAGAAACAGATAAAACTTGTAGTTGAGTTGTAGATTCAATACGTTTCACTTTACAGAACAAGTACACAGGAAGTAAGGATACAGAAAACTTCAACAGCTCTATCAACTAGCTTAATCCAACTGATATTCACAGAACACTTTGCCCAACAACAGAGTATGTTTCTCAAATGCATAAAATATTTACCAAGATAGATAACATTCTGGGCCATATAAAAAGTTTCAGTAACTTTTAAATGACTTGGTTCACACAAATCATATTCTTTGGCGATGTGAAAGTCACTCAGTCATGTTCGACTCAGACCCCATGGACTGTATCCTCTGTCCGTGAAATTCTCCAGGCAAGAATACTGGATTGGGCTGCCATTCCCTTCTCCAGAGGATCTCTCCAGGGATTGAACCTGGCTCTCCCGCATTACAGGCAGATTCTTTACCATCGGAGCCACCATGGAAGCCTTTTTTGGTCATAACAGAATTAAATTAGCAATCAGCTGACAGAAATATCTATAGAAAATGCTCCAAATATTTGTAAACTAAAAACCAAATTTCAAAATAACCAATGGGTCAAAGACAAAATCAAAAGGAAAATAAAGATTATTTTTAACCGAATGAAAACAAAAACAGAACCTATCCAAATTTTGGGGATGTTGCTAAACCATCATACTAAGAAGTAAATTTGTAGTACTAAATATGTACACTAGAAAAGTGAAAGTCGCTCAGTTATATCTGACTCTTTGTGAACCCATGGACAACCCATGGAACTCTCCAGCAAGAATATTGAAGTGAGTAGCCCTTCTCTTCTCCAGGGGATCTTCCCAAATCCATGTCTCTCACTTTGCAGGCAGATTCTTTACTGTATGAGCCACAGGGGAAGCCGATACTAGAAACAAAGTCTCAAATCAATGACCTTAGGTTCCAAATAAAGAAACCAACAAAAAGGAAAATAAAATACTAAAGATAAAGAAATGAAACAAAGATCAGAGCAGAAATCAATGAAACTGGGGGCAGGGAGCCAATAAGACCTATTTGGGAAGATGAGTAAAACTGACAAATCTCTAGATAGATTGATTTTAAAAAAAACAGAAGAAAGAAGACAAGTTACCAACATTAGTAATGAGAAAAGTGACATCACTACAGATCTATAAGGTCAAAAGGTCTAATAAAGCAATCTGAGAAGCCTCCATTTGCCAAAGAAGAACTGAGACGGGCTGAGTTATTTGAAGTGTTTAAATGTCACCATTGGAAGATGCCAATCAACTCATTATTTGAAAGCTGGTCAACAATTAGCATTACACTCTCATGTGGCAGTTAATTTTCTGTTTCTACTTGAAGGGTGTGTTTGGATGAAACTAACGTTTAACTTTGTGGACTGTGAGTAAGCAGACTGCCCTCCATCACATGGGTAAAGCTCATCTGATAAGCGGAAGGTCTGAACAGAACAAAAAGACCAGCCTTTCCAAGTCAAGACAGAATTCTGCTGCAGACTTCATTCTAACTTAACCTGCACCATTGGTTCTCCTGTGTCTCTGTCAGCCCTCACTTCAAATCTGGACGTTCGAGCCTCCAAAACAACATGAACCAATTTCTTTAAATAACCTCATTATATATAGTGTATATACACATGCATACACACTCAGATGCAACTTGTTTCTGTTCCTCTGAAGAAGTTCAATATATACCCGGCTACTTTTCCTATACAAACTGAATGTCAAGGAAACAACTGAGCAAAAAAGCTGGTCTGGAAATTCATTCTAGCACACAAAAAAAGGATAGAATTAAAACACTGAATCTGCTACCCTATGGAAATGTAGGCAAAATCAACGGTGCTAAGATCACATAAAAGAAATCGAATTTCCCCCAGGGATCTTCCCAAATCCATGTCTCTCACTTTGCAGGCAGATTCTTTACTGTATGAGCCACAGGGAAGCCGATACTAGAAACAAAGTCTCAAATCAATGACCTTAGGTTCCAAATAAAGAAACCAACAAAAAGGAAAATAAAATACTAAAGATAAAGAAATGAAACAAAGATCAGAGCAGAAATCAATGAAACTGGGGGCAGGGAGCCAATAAGACCTATTTGGGAAGATGAGTAAAACTGACAAATCTCTAGATAGATTGATTTTAAAAAAAACAGAAGAAAGAAGACAAGTTACCAACATTAGTAATGAGAAAAGTGACATCACTACAGATCTATAAGGTCAAAAGGTCTAATAAAGCAATCTGAGAAGCCTCCATTTGCCAAAGAAGAACTGAGACGGGCTGAGTTATTTGAAGTGTTTAAATGTCACCATTGGAAGATGCCAATCAACTCATTATTTGAAAGCTGGTCAACAATTAGCATTACACTCTCATGTGGCAGTTAATTTTCTGTTTCTACTTGAAGGGTGTGTTTGGATGAAACTAACGTTTAACTTTGTGGACTGTGAGTAAGCAGACTGCCCTCCATCACATGGGTAAAGCTCATCTGATAAGCGGAAGGTCTGAACAGAACAAAAAGACCAGCCTTTCCAAGTCAAGACAGAATTCTGCTGCAGACTTCATTCTAACTTAACCTGCACCATTGGTTCTCCTGTGTCTCTGTCAGCCCTCACTTCAAATCTGGACGTTCGAGCCTCCAAAACAACATGAACCAATTTCTTTAAATAACCTCATTATATATAGTGTATATACACATGCATACACACTCAGATGCAACTTGTTTCTGTTCCTCTGAAGAAGTTCAATATATACCCGGCTACTTTTCCTATACAAACTGAATGTCAAGGAAACAACTGAGCAAAAAAGCTGGTCTGGAAATTCATTCTAGCACACAAAAAAAGGATAGAATTAAAACACTGAATCTGCTACCCCTATGGAAATGTAGGCAATAATCAACGGGTGCTAAGATCACATAAAAAGATAACGTGCTCCCTGATGGGAGAGCACATGGCCCCTTACGAAGCAGACCTACCAAAAACCAAACCTGAATATGATCAAGCCTCTAGACCCACACCCCACTTACCGCAAATTCAAGGGGCAGGATACATGTTCATTTTCCAGCAACATAGTCAGCAAAATTACAGTTCAATGAAGAATTTCAAGGAAACAAAAAAGAGGGACTCACAGATCAAAATATGCAAGAGACATAGACTGTCACAATGAACATTCTTTTTATCCCAATTTGAGCTAATTAAACCATTAAAACATCATGAAATATTTAGGGAAATTTACCTGGATTCTTAATGATTTTTATTATGTCTTCTGGTGGGATAAAGGTCTTAGGGGTATGTGTTAAGAACCCTTACCTTTTTCAGATATATGATAAAATATTTACAGATTGACTTCAAAATAACCAGGGAGAAGAGGACAAGTAGGCAGAGTATAGAAGAACACAACTGGCTCTGAATAGATAAAATGGTACTTTGAGGTTTCTTCATTCTGTTTTCTCTGTTTCTATGTGTTTACACCATTCTCTAAGAATTTACAAAATACAAGTCTATGAAACTATCTTCTCTAGTTTCTTAAAACCTGTATCAAATGAGATCATCTATTTGCAAGTACTTTTGATAAACAAGAAAAAAAATCAATAAAAATGGAAGAAAAAGGTTAAAAAGTTGAAAACATTATTTGTTAGGTAGCAATATTACTTAGTATCTACATAAAGGAAAAAAAAGGAAATACACGGCAAGAGAGGAAAAAATGACAAGGAATAAAAGTGATATTCATCCACTTTTCTTCTAAGTATCAAAGGTACACACTAATGAAGCAGATATCCTACCCTCCACAGTAACTGTTCAAAAGCTCATTATTATATTATATAATCATGCAACACCTCAGATGCAACTTGTTTCTGTTCCTCTGAAGAAGTTCAATATATACCCGGCTACTTTTCCTATACAAACTGAATGTCAAGGAAACAACTGAGCAAAAAAGCTGGTCTGGAAATTCATTCTAGCACACAAAAAAAGGATAGAATTAAAACACTGAATCTGCTACCCCTATGGAAATGTAGGCAATAATCAACGGGTGCTAAGATCACATAAAAAGATAACGTGCTCCCTGATGGGAGAGCACATGGCCCCTTACGAAGCAGACCTACCAAAAACCAAACCTGAATATGATCAAGCCTCTAGACCCACACCCCACTTACCGCAAATTCAAGGGGCAGGATACATGTTCATTTTCCAGCAACATAGTCAGCAAAATTACAGTTCAATGAAGAATTTCAAGGAAACAAAAAAGAGGGACTCACAGATCAAAATATGCAAGAGACATAGACTGTCACAATGAACATTCTTTTTATCCCAATTTGAGCTAATTAAACCATTAAAACATCATGAAATATTTAGGGAAATTTACCTGGATTCTTAATGATTTTTATTATGTCTTCTGGTGGGATAAAGGTCTTAGGGGTATGTGTTAAGAACCCTTACCTTTTACAGATATATGATAAAATATTTACAGATTGACTTCAAAATAACCAGGGAGAAGAGGACAAGTAGGCAGAGTATAGAAGAACACAACTGGCTCTGAATAGATAAAATGGTACTTTGAGGTTTCTTCATTCTGTTTTCTCTGTTTCTATGTGTTTACACCATTCTCTAAGAATTTACAAAATACAAGTCTATGAAACTATCTTCTCTAGTTTCTTAAAACCTGTATCAAATGAGATCATCTATTTGCAAGTACTTTTGATAAACAAGAAAAAAAATCAATAAAAATGGAAGAAAAAGGTTAAAAAGTTGAAAACATTATTTGTTAGGTAGCAATATTACTTAGTATCTACATAAAGGAAAAAAAAGGAAATACAAGGCAAGAGAGGAAAAAATGACAAGGAATTCCAGTGATATTCATCCCCACTTTTCTTCTAAGTATCAAAGGTACACACTAATGAAGCAGATATCCTACCCTCCACAGATGAGGTAACTGTTCAAAAGCTCTGAAAAGCACAGACGACTGCTCTTACTCGTTTCAAGGTTTCATTGATCTATTTAGCAAGTCACCATGGAAAGAAATATTGCTGATAACCAAAGGCCTTGGTCTTGTCAAAAATGAGTTGCTATGTTTGGTTATTTGGGACTGAGCACCCCGAACATGATTTTAAAAGGAATTACAGCCATCTCCCATTGCTGTAAACTAAGAGAGGCCACAATAAATCTAAACACAATCCAAGAAAAATGCAAAATCTAAACAATAAGGGCTTCTACCCTCCTGTGGAAGTGTTAATTGCAAAGTTTTTCATCAAATTTTAGGAACCAAATTCTAAGTATACCACTTACCATGGGAAGGAAGGGGAGAATTATCTCAATTTCCTCATTGTAACAGAAGGGTAATGATACCTACCACACAAAAGTAATGTGAAGACAGCATGAGACAGAATTCTTGTTAAGTGTAGGAGAATGCCTAGCACAACCCCTGAGGCACACACAAGGGTGTCGGATTCTTTCACCCCCCTTCACCAGTAAGGAAGACAACACAAACATAAGGTTTCATCCTTCTGGTAACATCAGAGTTCATATACAGAGACTGCCCAAATGTATAGTTAAAAGCAGTATCTGTTCCAAAAAAATTATTTAAAAAATCCTGACGTTATCTGTAAAAACTGAATTTGGAAGTTACAGTCTCATTCAGTACCCCTGACATCAGTTATCTACACAGTCACACCAACAACTGAGAGACATCCACCAGTTTCCAATAAAGTTAAAGACCCTAGCATCACAGCCACTGTGGAATCTAGTTCGGCAGCTTCTCAAAAAGCTAAAGACAGAATCACCATATGGTCTAGTAATTCCACTCCCAGGTGCCCCAAACAAACTGAAAACAGGAACTCAAACTGATATGTACACACCCATGTTCACTGTAGCTTCTTTCATAATAGGTGAAAGGTAGAAACCACCCAAAGAAAGCCCTTTGACAGATGAATACATAAACAAAATGTGAGATACACCCAATGGAATATTACACAACCAAAAAAGAAATGAAGGTCTGATCCATGCTACAGTCTACAAGAACCCTGAAAACATGACATGAAATGAAATCAGATGGATACAAAAGGCCAAATCTGTATGAATCCACATAAATGAAGTGCTTACAAAAGGGAAATTTCCAAAGAAAGCAGATTGAAGGTTAACAAAAAGCAGCAGGAGAGAGGTGGAGCATTAGAGATTATAGGTGCAGAACTTCTGTTGGCAGTGAGGAAAGTTTCAGAAAACAGTGGTGATGGATGCACAATGGCATGACTATAATTACTGCCAATAATCTGTATACTTAGAAAGGTTTAAATGGCCAATTTAGTTACATTTACCACATTTAAAAAAAAAAAAAAACTGTTCAAAAAGACCCCCAGGGCTTTCCTGGTGGTCCAGTGGGTAAAGAGTCTCCCCTGCAGTGCAAGGAGAACCAGTTCAATCCCTGGAATGGGAAGATCCCACACGCCATGGAGTGGCTTGACCAGTGTGTCCAATTACAATCCAGCGCTCTGGAGCGCATGCACCCAGAGCTGGTGCTCTGCAACGAGAGAGGCCACTGCAATGGGAGGCCCACACAGGTCAAAGCACAAGGATGGATGAAAGTAAATAAATAAATAAAAAACAATAAAAGAGGCCAAAAAATTAAAAAAAAAAAAAAAACCCAAAACCAAAAAATAAAATAAACATGTTTAAAAACAGTGAAAGAGGGACGGGAAGGGCAGGTTTCTTATGCTTCCTGTTCCCCATCCTTCAGTATTTCTGGATGATAAAAATGTAAGTCTTGTTCATCTCTGTCAATTCTAAATACGTTTTTGTCTACTTTTAGTGGACTGTTTAAGATGCCGAGTTAGAGTAATATTCAGGTATATGCCTCTAATACCCCACATGTTATCATTTCATTTTTTTTTCTCCTCCTGCTTTCTAAGACTCTTTACTTTGGTAACTGCTCCTTGTAACCCATGAGGAGATTTCAGCCTTAGTTGCCATAACGTTACATTCTCCAGTGACCCACATCTTCCAACACTGCAAGGAATTAACGTCTGGTTGACCAGATGTGGGAAATAAATATCCACTTGTCTGGAAAGCCTCTCATACTTAATTTTGTTCATTCTCCATATTCTCCTCCCACGGCATTGTTCAGCTCTTATATCGATATGAACTTTTAATCACCTCTCCATCATGGACCCCAATGGCAGCTGCAAGAGTCATTCACGGCTTCTGGATTGGGACATTAACAATTGTACACACCCTTCTCATTACCTGTCAACCTGGAAGAATGAAAATGATTATAGGAACATGTCAGATGAGCTGTTCCTCCACAATCTTCCCATTTCTTAGCCAGCACCTTCCTTATGCTGAGCTCTGAGACAGGAATTTCGAGAGTTCAAGGATGGCTACAACAGTACAAAGATCCAAGCCTCACTTCTCCGGGAGATGCCATCCACGGCAGTCAAGACAGAGGAAAGATAAACACTGGACCAGATTTTGGAAATTCCAATTATCCTTCTGCCCGTGCCAATGAATATCTAAGAGCTGTGGATCACATTCCTCTAAGTCTGTTCTCTCATTTATAAGGTGTAAGGCTCTGGACGACCTCAACGTTCCTCAGCTCTGAAACTCAGTTATAAGCACATCAAGAACTATAGCTGCAAAATGGTTCTCTAGTCATATCAAAAAAGAGTTCATATGGGAAACTATTTTTAATGTCATATACATGAAAATATCTGTTCAAAAGGGGGACTAGAATCTCTCGGGGCTTTATTTTCCCCACATTCAAGCTAAATAAAATAAAAAGGAGAAAGTTTTTCAATTTTTAAGGTGAATGCAATAAACTCTGTTTTTCCCAAATGGCCTTGTTTTTTTCTATTACAATTGCTGCTAAACTAGGTCACCTAAGTAATAAATATTGAAAGCATTTAACCAAATTCAAACATCTGTTCCATTCCTCTCTCAGGGTTGGATCCAGCTGAAATAAAATATCCACTGCCCTACAGGACCTGCAGATTCACATTGCTGGAAATGATGTTTTCCTAATGCCAATCACCTAGTGAAAAAATATGGCCTGACTCAAGAAGTCTTAAGCAAAAGGTGGACAAAACCATAGGAGAGGCAGCAAAATGAAATCAAGTAAATCTTGCCTTGCTGGATATTCCCACAGTAGGGCAACAGGGCTCAAAACAAGCCTTGGTTGGGTATGCGCCTAAGATAAGCCCCTGCACAGTAGGCCTATCAGAAAACACGGTGAAGGCAGGGCTGCTCCCACTCCTGTATACACACAGAGAAGTTTGCTGTCAGGGCAGTTGCCATATCATGCATTGGAAATTTCTAAGAAAATAATTCATATTTGACTTTGGGGAAAATCATGTTGATTTTTGAAAACAAAATATAAGAATTAGAAACAGTACCTGTAATGCACATGAGAAATAACAGATAAGATGCAAAGATGTCTTATGAATTAACACAGAAAATGCTAATTTAACAGGATCAAAACCTAGTAAGAGGGGCTTCCCCTGGTGGTCCAGTGGGTAAGGACACTGCCTTGCAGTACAAGGGGCGCTGGTTCGAGCCCTGGCCTGGGAAGATCCCACGTGCCGCGGAACGGCTGGACTGATGTGTCCAATCACCGAGCCAGAGCTCTGGAGCGCATGCGCCCAGAGCTGGTGCTCTGCAACAACAGACACCACCGCGATGGGAGGCCCACAGGAGCCAAAGAACGAAGACGAATGAAAATAGAGAAATGAAAGACCAATAGAAGTGGCCCGCCAACTCCCCTCCCTCCCCACCCCAATCCCCGCCCAAAGTAAATAAATAAATAAATCTTTAAAAAAAAAAAAAAAAAAACTAGTAAGAAAATGGACAAAGAGAAAATTCAGAAGACTGGTTACCTTACCAGTAAGACAACTTGCCTCACCAGTCATGCAAACTTAAAACTGCATTTTGCACCCACTTTGCCATGATTTTTTCAAATCACCAAAATTTGGTGGTGGGCAGGGGGTGGGGGGGAATGGAACTGTGTCCAACAGGGACACAAAGTGAGAGAATTAATACTCTTTAGCATCACTAGTGGAAATGTCAGTTCAAAGACTTCAGAGATCTATCTAGAAAAACTAAAATTCAAGATAAAGATATCCAATGATCTAATAATCACATTCTTTATACATTAAAGAAACAAATCCCAATAAGTAAACACACATATATTTAACCTGTTTACTGAATCACTGTTCACCACAGCCAAAAAGTAAGTACCCTGGAAACAAACTGAATGGCCATCAGAAGAATGGTTCAATAAATCAGCATATTTATAACAGAATACTATATAACAATTAAAAAACAAGTTTATGGTGTTGGAGGATTATCTACAACCTATTTAAGTTAGAAAATAAAGTGCAGAAACATTCATATACTATGTCTTTATATATGAACCAATAAATATCTATGAATGACTATAGGGACATAGAAAACATAGTATAGCTTATTCACCAGCTTATTAAATTGTCTATGAAAGGGTGTAGTGTGGTTCAAATTGGGAGGAATGATAGTAATGCCAAAAAACAAGACTGAATTTTACAGCTGTCCATGATTTTCTAAGGCTATATGATACTCAGGCTGTATAAAATTTTGCATATGCTCCATAAATAGAAATATAGACAGATAACCTCAAAAAAAAATAATTCCAAGTATATCCCAATGTATTATCATTGCAGTGGTCTTCAAACTAGACACCATCTCAAAAGGTTCAAAATACAACACTGTGATCCAATAGTACTAGAACTTTTTCTACTTTTGTTTTTAATCTTCCTTTTTATCTACTGTTTAAACTGGCTTATAACATTTATAATGTATAGCCCAACAGTTTGTGGGCTCATATATAGGGTACCTACTAAGACATTTTTGCTGATACCAGTGTGTAGTTGAAAAATTTGGAGACCATGGTGGATACATGTGAACTGGATATTCTTTTGCATCTTCAGGAAAGGTATCATCACCTAGTCATCTATGGATTCTGTAGGTGACTAATTCTAGATCATCTAAATTCTGGCCATAGTTTCTATTAAGAGTGAGTTATTGGTGTCATCCTGTCTTCCTCTTCCCCTCCATCCCCACCCTTTCCACCCTATCAGAGTTACTGTAAGAGAAAGATCTCTCAGGACACACAGAAAATAATTTTACAAAAACTTTACTCCTGCAACTGTCAATACTTCTAGTCCTATCAATATGTGGTTGATCTATACCCACTACTACATCACTTCCTTTTCTCTTACAATCTGATTCTCATGTCATCTATGTTTTTCCTTGTGTGACAATGATTTTACAAATGGCCTACATAATTAAAAAAAAAAAAACCTACAAAGCACCATGAAATTCTTGTTTATCTTGCAAGAAGACTGATAGTTTCATAGATCTCAAGATCCTTAAGATAACTACAGCACTCGTAATATTAAATTCTAAGAACTTTATATCTACTTATGTTATAAAATCCCACTCTATTATGCTCTGTTCCATCTGGTGTCATTTCCCTTGAGCCTGAAGAAATTCCTTCAGAATTTCCTGTTGGACAGCTCTACAACGAATTGTCTCCATTTTCATTTCTCTGAAAATATTTTCTATTTCACCTTTGTTTTTGAAGGATTTCTCTTTGGACATAAAATTTTAACTAGATGCTTCTTTCCACAGCACTTTTAAAAACGTCCCACCTTTTTACAGCCTCTTCCCTTGTTCCTGATGAGACGTGATCACATCACTGTTCTACTGTATGTAACTCATCTTTTTACACTGGCTGCTTTCAACAACTCCTGAGATTTTCAGCTGTCTTCTAAGAAGTTTTCTAGGTGTGATTTTCTTTGTATTCGTCTTCAGGTTTGCCAAGGTGCTTTCATCTTGAATTCTGTTTCTCACCCAATCTAGGAAACTGTCAGGCATTCTCTCTTTTCAAACACTTTTCCTGCCACATTCTCTTATCATCTGAGATTACAATTACTTGTGTTTGATTTGCATTATCATATGTAAAACAGATGACCAGTGCAAGTTCTATGCATGAAGCAGGGCAACCAAAGCCAGAGCTCTGGGACAACCTAGTAGGCGGGGAGGGAGGTTGGAGGTGGGGTTCAGTGTGAGGTGACACATGTATACTCATGGCTGATTTATGTTGATCTATGACAAGAACCATCACAATATTGTAAAGTAATTATCCTCCAATCAAAAATAAATTAATTACAAAACAAATACTTATATACTATTGATATTATCCCAATGGCTGATATTAGGATAATAGCACTGAGATGCTTTTCCATTTTTCTTGAATCATTTCTCCTTGTTCAAGATAGAACGAGTAGGGCTTCCCTGGTGGTCCAGTGGGTAAAGAGTTTGCCTTGCAGTGCATTTGATCCCTGGCCTGGGAAGATCCCATGTGCCATGGAGTGGCTGGACCGGTGTGCCCAATTACAAGCCAGCACTCTGGAGCACATGCACCCAGAGCCGGTGCTCTGCACAGTAGAGGCCACTGTGATGGGAGGCCCACACAGGCCTAAGCAAAAAAAAAAGTAGAGGCCATGTGATGGGAGGTATGTTCCCACTCTACTATGCTCTGTTCCATCTGGTGTCATTTCCCTTGAGCCTGAAGAAATTCCTTCAGAATTTCCTGTTGGACAGCTCTACAACGAATTGTCTCCATTTTCATTTCTCTGAAAATATTTTCTATTTCACCTTTGTTTTTGAAGGATTTCTCTTTGGACATAAAATTTTAACTAGATGCTTCTTTCCACAGCACTTTTAAAAACGTCCCACCTTTTTACAGCCTCTTCCCTTGTTCCTGATGAGACGTGATCACATCACTGTTCTACTGTATGTAACTCATCTTTTTACACTGGCTGCTTTCAACAACTCCTGAGATTTTCAGCTGTCTTCTAAGAAGTTTTCTAGGTGTGATTTTCTTTGTATTCGTCTTCAGGTTTGCCAAGGTGCTTTCATCTTGAATTCTGTTTCTCACCCAATCTAGGAAACTGTCAGGCATTCTCTCTTTTCAAACACTTTTCCTGCCACATTCTCTTATCATCTGAGATTACAATTACTTGTGTTTGATTTGCATTATCATATGTAAAACAGATGACCAGTGCAAGTTCTATGCATGAAGCAGGGCAACCAAAGCCAGAGCTCTGGGACAACCTAGTAGGCGGGGAGGGAGGTTGGAGGTGGGGTTCAGTGTGAGGTGACACATGTATACTCATGGCTGATTTATGTTGATCTATGACAAGAACCATCACAATATTGTAAAGTAATTATCCTCCAATCAAAAATAAATTAATTACAAAACAAATACTTATATACTATTGATATTATCCCAATGGCTGATATTAGGATAATAGCACTGAGATGCTTTTCCATTTTTCTTGAATCATTTCTCCTTGTTCAAGATAGAACGAGTAGGGCTTCCCTGGTGGTCCAGTGGGTAAAGAGTTTGCCTTGCAGTGCATTTGATCCCTGGCCTGGGAAGATCCCATGTGCCATGGAGTGGCTGGACCGGTGTGCCCAATTACAAGCCAGCACTCTGGAGCACATGCACCCAGAGCCGGTGCTCTGCAACGAGTAGAGGCCACTGTGATGGGAGGCCCACACAGGCCTAAGAACAAAGATGGATGAAAATAAATAAATGAAAGGCAATAAAAGAGGCCAAAATTTAAAAAGAAAAAAATTAAAAAGATAGAACAAGTAAACTTGAAGAGAGCTTGACTGAAATTAACTTATCTTACTTCCACTTAGGCTTACTATTCTTCTACTCAAACCCCCCATCTGTTGCTGAATTGTGATCATATTTTAAGTCTACAATGTTTATTATAGCTGCTTTAAAAGTCCATGTGCATTTAATTCCAACAACTCAGTCACCTTGGGGTTGTTTTCTAGTGACTGTTTCTTTTCTTGACCATGAGTCATTTCCCTTCCTTTTCTTCATGTGATTGGCATTATGGGAAGAATATTATGGATATTACATGGTAGAGACTCTTTTTCTGAAGAATAATGATCAGACAGTTACACGGCTAGACTCAAATTCCAAATGCTAATTTTGTAAGGTGAACGGTGACTGGAATGCCTCTGTTCTTTCAGTTTTCCAGCTGTTTCTTTTCACTGGGAACTTTAGAGTCCCTCCATGAATCCATCAAGAATTTGGACACACAGACATTGAGGCTTCCTCTCTGTGACTCTTTCCTGGATGTGTCCTCACTTTCCAGTCACTCTGGCAGCCACAGATACCATTCCTTTCCTAACCCTGCCAGTCAATAACGGCCACTTTCTGCTCTACATTCAGCCATTCTGCTCTGCATAGACTGAGGAAGGCCAACAGGCAAAAACAGTGTATGGATCTCAACTCTACTCAGTGCAATTCACATCTCTCAAGAATCAACTTCCAGGCTTCCCCTGGTGGTCCAGTGGGTAAGGATACCGCCTTGCAGTGCAAGGGGTGCCGGTTCAATCCGCGGCCTGGGAAGATCCCACGTGCCACGGAGCGGCTAGACCGATGTGTCCAATTACCAAGCTGGAGCTCTGGAGCGCATGCGCCCAGAGCCGGCACTCTGCAACGACAGACGCCACCGCGATGGGAGGTCCACAGGAGCCAAAGAACAAAGACGGATGAAAATGGAGAAATGGAGGACCAATAGAGGTGGCCCGCCTGCTCCCCTCCCTCCCCAACCCGACCCCCGCCCAAAAAAAAAAGAATCAACTTCCCTCACTTTTCTGTCAGTTACTCCTCAGTGGCTTCAAACACTGTATTTGTATTTGGTCCACAGTTTATAACTTATTTGCATCAAGTCATTTTCATTCGAGAAAAGCATGGTGCTATTGGTATAAGAATAAGAACTTCCCCCCTCGATACTTTAGAAACATATTTTTCATTCATTTCACTTAACATTCTTATATCCTTAAAGACTAGGACTAGACACTGCAAATTTTGCTTACACTAGATGAGAAAAAAAAAAAAAGGCGGGGTGGGGGCGGTCTTGGGTGGCTTCGACGGTAAAGACTCCACCTACAATACGAGAGACCCAGACTTGGGAAGATACCCTGGAGAAGGAACAGGCAATTCACTCCAGTATTCTTGCCTAGAGAATTCCAAAAAATGGTATAAATTTGGAAATGATCACATCTTACTGTGCACGTTTACATCTGGTAATGGAATTTTTTTTTTTTTACTTCTGGCTTCTTTTTATTGATTTTTTAATTTATTTATTTTTCATCCATCTTTATTCTTTGGCCTGTGTGAGCCTCCCATTGCAGTGGCCTCTCTCATCATAGAACACCAGCCCCGAGCACATGCTCCAGAGCACTGGTTCATAATTGGACACACTGGTCCAGCCACTCCACGGCACATGGGATCTTCCCGGTCCAGGGATCGAACTGGTGCCCCTTGCTCTGCAAGGCAGACTCTTTACCCACTGGACCACCAGGGAAGCTTTGGAATTTTTTTAAGTGGGGAAAATATGTCTTCTTTAGAGAAACTGTTAGATGGAGGCTTTCCCCTTCCCCAACTTGGAAGACAGCATTACCTTGTATGTTAGCTCAGAAAACCATTATCATCCATGTGCAAAGGAGTCATGAAAACAATGTGACTGCCGAGACCAGAAGATTCATATCAGTTTTAGCAACTGGGGAATTTGTAAGCTTGAATTCACTGAATAATGAAATAGCATTATTAGGTGACACATACTGAGCATGGCAAGTCAATTAGAGTGAGTGGCTTTACATAATTCCCCAGACATATTCTGCAATTTGTAGGATAATGGTTTACAGTGTACATTCTACAGGGAGGCCAGTTACACCCTCGTCAATGAAAAGTAGTGTTCAGACCGCTATGAGATCATTTAGTCCAATCACATCACTCTAAGGATGTTCCACATCTCAGGATCAGAGGAATTTCAGTACCTATTCAAGACCAGAAAATTAAGTAACCATTAACGGTGGCAGAAATAATACTGATGAGCAAGCCAACTTCTTCCTCCTGTATTTCACACTATTTCTCCTAAATTCAAGGGAAAAAAATTAAAAGACACAAAATAGATAAAAGTATTAAGGAAGCAAAATGCCTGTATTCCACCTCCCCCAATGCTTAGTAATACTGGGCATTTAATCTTCTTGTGTCTTTTAAGACTAAAGACAGCAAAATAAATGTATTCCAAAAGAGGACCCTTTCGGAGTAACAAAATACACGCCAAACAGTTCACAAATATGAACAACTATTAGAGCTCCCACTGAAAGTAGCTTATCATTATCTTACATTACTAATCTACTACCGTCTATTGCCTGATATACTCTGTTCTGTTAAAATCTATTTTCAGGTCGTTCAGTTCCCATAAGCGACCCAGAAGATACTGAGTTCTCAGCCCTAATTTGTTGAAGGGTTGAAAATAGAATTGGTAACTTCCTCATTCCTGTGAAATTTTTCATAAATACCAAAGCAAGTCCTATGGAGCATCATTATCATTATTATTGCCTCATGATACTATAACATGTATTACCACAATACTGTAACATATAGACATGCTGCACAAGGAGTTCAATTAGTTGGCTTCTGATAGTTAACTTTAGTCATCATTTCTCAAGAGAAGTAATTGCATTTTAAACCAAAAAAAAAAACCAGAAGTCACCTTTGTGTGTATATACATTATACGAGTTGCCTAGGTTCTAAAGAATGAAATCGACAGAACAATTTGGAAACATTTACAATGGCAAACAAAGAGCCCACTAAGGTAAAACTGTATTTTTTTTTTTTTTAATTCTGAACAGGCCTATCTCAGCTGCTAAAAATTTTTTTAAAAAAACCAAGAAACTGTTTCAAAATGACTGTATTGTTCTAACTGCTTCCCCTACCCCACCTTCCAAGTGTTTCCACCAGGCAGTAAATAAAAACCCCATCAGAGTCCCAGGGCAACAGGCTATCTGACAGCAGGGAGCACGGGGACATGTGAGCAAAGAGGGGGCAGGGGCCAGCCAAGAACGTTTGCATTTAACCATCGTAGCTGCTGTAAAGCAAATATTTGACTTTGCCCCTTTTTTTACAAATGAAACAAAGTGATAATACTGATGAGCAAGCCAACTTCTTCCTCCTGTATTTCACACTATTTCTCCTAAATTCAAGGGAAAAAAATTAAAAGACACAAAATAGATAAAAGTATTAAGGAAGCAAAATGCCTGTATTCCACCTCCCCCAATGCTTAGTAATACTGGGCATTTAATCTTCTTGTGTCTTTTAAGACTAAAGACAGCAAAATAAATGTATTCCAAAAGAGGACCCTTTCGGAGTAACAAAATACACGCCAAACAGTTCACAAATATGAACAACTATTAGAGCTCCCACTGAAAGTAGCTTATCATTATCTTACATTACTAATCTACTACCGTCTATTGCCTGATATACTCTGTTCTGTTAAAATCTATTTTCAGGTCGTTCAGTTCCCATAAGCGACCCAGAAGATACTGAGTTCTCAGCCCTAATTTGTTGAAGGGTTGAAAATAGAATTGGTAACTTCCTCATTCCTGTGAAATTTTTCATAAATACCAAAGCAAGTCCTATGGAGCATCATTATCATTATTATTGCCTCATGATACTATAACATGTATTACCACAATACTGTAACATATAGACATGCTGCACAAGGAGTTCAATTAGTTGGCTTCTGATAGTTAACTTTAGTCATCATTTCTCAAGAGAAGTAATTGCATTTTAAACCAAAAAAAAAAAACCAGAAGTCACCTTTGTGTGTATACATTATACCAGTTGCCTAGGTTCTTAAGAATGGAATCGACAGAACAATTTGGAAACATTTACAATGGCAAACAAAGAGCCCACTAAGGTAAAACTGTATTTTTTTTTTTTTTAATTCTGAACAGGCCTATCTCAGCTGCTAAAAATTTTTTTTTAAAAAAAGCCAAGAAACTGTTTCAAAATGACTGTATTGTTCTAACTGCTTCCCCTACCCCACCTTCCAAGTGTTTCCACCAGGCAGTAAATAAAAACCCCATCAGAGTCCCAGGGCAACAGGCTATCTGACAGCAGGGAGCACGGGGACATGTGAGCAAAGAGGGGGCAGGGGCCAGCCAAGAACGTTTGCATTTAACCATCGTAGCTGCTGTAAAGCAAATATTTGACTTTGCTCACTTATTTCCCTTCAAAAATACATGCAAGTGAAACAAAGGTTTGATTCAAATGTCTGAGGGACTGGTTAGAATGTTATGAATAAAATGCTTGCCTGTTGAAAGGTACGTTCCACTTGAGAGAAAGTTGGAGGGAGGAAGGATTGTGGGTACCGCGCAGACTCTCATTCAGCGAAATGCGCGTGAGGTGGTCTCTTTCCCCGATGCCTTTGGTTTCTTACCTTCCGCCCAAGACAGGCGTGAAAGAACATATGTAAAATTCTAAGAGACAGAAAACTTCCCCATGATGGGAAGGAACCCAGATCTCTGAAGCAGTCCCAGAGAGATGGGTGGGCTTTGTACCGAGAAGAGAATTTACTGGCAGAAAACAAAGCCAGGAAAGGAAGTGGGCTGTGAAGAGGTTCATCTCATTGAGGGTCATGGGAACGGGGTCCCTTGGTAGACAACCGCTACGTGCAGAGATAGAGAGTAACCAAGAAAAAAGACATCAAGGTTTTCTGTGAGATCCGAGCTCCTCGAAGCCTTCACCCATGAAGTGTTTAAACTGGAGATAAATAACTGATGTTCTCTGTAAGGCTAAAACTCCACCCATGAAACATCACTCCACTAGTTTACTCCTCCAAGAAAAACACATTCATCCCTTGTTTGTATATAACCTAACAGACGAGAACACAGGGTTAAGAGTCAGAAGCAATAATCCAGAAGTCTTCCAGTCTGGGGCTGTCAGCACCTCTCTGACAGAAGCCTACACCAAAACCCTCTGTCTTCTTCTGTGTCAAAGCCCAGGCTGGGGCTTCCCTGGTGGTCCAGTGGGTAAGGACACCGCCTTGCAGTGCAAGGGGCGCCGGTTCGATCCCTGGCCTGGGAAGATCCCACGTGCTGCAGAGCGGCTGGACTGATGTGTCCAATTACCGAGCCGGAGCTCTGGGGCGCATGCGCCCAGAGCCGGTGCCCTGAGACAACAGAGGCTGCCGCGATGGGAGGGCCACACGGGCCAAAGAACAAAGATGGATCAAAATGGACTAATGAAAGACCAACAGAAGTGGCCCACCTGCTCCCCTCCCTCCCCCCCCCACCCCCCTCAAAAAAAAAAAAAAAGCCCAGGCTGACAGGCTAATGAATTTGACTAGTCCTAATACAGACCATCTTCACAATAAATCTGTTAATTAAAAAGAACACAATGTTATAAAGACAGGCCATACACTGTCAGAGATGGAGACAACCCAGTAAAAAAGGGATCCTTTACGTGGAGTGGCTGGTAGATGGATGGGCTTTTGGGAGGGGAACCTGAGTCTCCCAGAATTAGGTGCTCTTAGCAGATTTTTAAAGAGGCCAATTGAAAAAAAGAAAAAAGAAAAATCTGGCAAAGATCTATGGAAATAGGCCTACCTTCTATACTTCAAATCTCTCGCTTACAGAGGACCCTCACTCACAGAGAAACCTGAAAGGCAAAAAGGCCAGCTTCTTTTCCACAGTCCCACAGCTTGCGGGGCCCCCACACCCCGTGGAGCTGGGGGGTGGCCTGGTCTTCCCTCCAGGGCAGCAGGGGAGCCACCATCAGGGGGTATCAGAATGAACCATCAGACCTAAAGTCAAAGTCCAAATGGCATCAAGGAACATTTGGAAAGCATTCCCTAGAAGCACTCCAGAAGTCGATTCCAAAGCTGGACTGGAGACGGGGAAATCCAGACCTGATAAAAGAGTGGAGGCCCTGAGAGCACAGGGCTTCCTTCTGGCAGCTCCTCGGGCTCGAATACCTGGGGTCCTTTGTCCCTCTCATTTTGTTCTACCACTCTGCATTATATCCAGGCGAGAGGAATGCTTAGCTTCCACCTGAAATGGTGCTTGCGCATTATGCATTCCTCCAACCAACGTGTAAGAACTATCATGTGGCAGAGACAGAGATGAAAGATGGGGGAAAAGAGGAAAAGGAGGGGAAGAGGGCACAGGTGTTGACATCAGACAGTCCTGTGTAGGAACCTCACTGGCTCACAACCTCGCACAGCTGCTGGTCCCTCCAAGGCTCCGTTTCCTCACCACTTGAACCAAGAGGAGCCAGGACATCTCTGGTCTCTATTATGACTCGTGTTAACACATCAACCATCCTGAAGGAGTTCACAGACCCTACAGGACTGGGCAGAATTAATCAGTTACACTCCTATGGGACCCAAGTTACAGCAGGCAAGCACCCAGAACCCACAGGAGAGCCCATACCTCCCTCACCCCAGCCGTGGGAGTCTCGAGTGCCTACACACACATGCGCACATGAAGCATAGTGCAAACCTCAATTCCCTTGGCTTCTGTCACCTACAACTTGGCACTTGCCGGGAGCATTTTCCAGTGACTGAATAGGGCATTGCCATCTCCTGCCACATCGATTGACCCCTGCAGCTCCCAACCTTCAACACCTGCTGTGGGGGAATCAGGGTGGAGAGGGAGGCCCTCTGTGCTCCAGGGAAGCTGGTGGAACGCGTCCTTAAACAGTCAAGATATTTTCAGGCACTGATTTCATGATCCCCATCTTTACATCTCTTCACATCTAGAAAAGCACTACATCCCTTCATGGTGACAACAGCTCCTTGTGACGAGCAGAGAATGAGTCACCTCTTGTAACGTAAGAAGTGGTTGATTGCACTGAACTCCTCCTTCACCAAAACATATACGGCCCTTCCGTCACTACCTCTTCAGAGCACTTTCTCAGAGCTATCGGAGGTGCTGTCTCCCGGGATACAGTCCTCAGTCGGCCTCAAATGAAACGTAACTCCTAACTCTCACATCTTTTACTCAACACTTCCTAGACATGAAAACCCTTTAAAAGTGCTTCCTACCCAGAGATCCTGCCATATCCTAGATAGTCATCGGGCACCACTGGAGGGTCATTTGGCCTGCAGAAGTCTGCCAAATCAGAAGCAGCCAAGCCAAGTAGCAGCTTCTTCTCAGGTCATGGGTGTCACAGTAACTCTGTACCTCCCCATTCTGCCCGCACTGCTTAGCAAAAGGGAGAGGCACTGATTTCACAAGGCGATCCTTTTAAAAGCCGGTTTCCACAACTAGAAGGGTGGGATGGTGTGGAGGTGGAGGGAGACTCCAGAGGAAGGGATATATGTATACTTCCAGCTATTCACGTTGTATGGCAGAACACAACACAACACTATGAAGCAATTCTCCTCCAATTAAAAATAAAGAAAAATATTTAAAAAAAAAAAAAAAAAAAAACATTTTTTCTATGAGTGAGTGCCTTCCTTGTCCTGGCAAAGCACTAAGAAATGGTGCTGCATGACCATTGACTCATGTGTGCTTTTTGTTGCACTTTAGAGCTCAGGTCAGATGGCTCTGCGTATTATCCCACTCAAGGTGCACCACCCTCACCCTCCCTCTGAAGACAGCAAAGGTCATTAAGCTGGTCTGGTCCCACCACCTTCTAGGATATAAACAACCACAAGGTCAGTACAATCACTTGACCTTGTCTGAGGCCCCATCTCTAATAGGGGGATCATAGAAAGAGTTAACACCTCACAGCACTGTGTTGAGGATAAAATGGGTAATTCATGAAGAGCCATTAGTGTTGTATCTGAAACAAACTCAAGCACCAAGTATCATCAGTGTTTACTACAAGACACTATTCTTGAGACAGCACCCACTAGTTGAGCACAAAGTCACAAGAATGAAAGATCCAGCAACATCAGAGCCCCGTTGGAGAAACATCAGACCACCAAAGTCAACAACGGTTACCCTACCAAGTGAGTAAATGATGTGTCATAAAACATCCAGGAAAAGGGGACAACTTTTAAGCCAACAATAATAATACAAAATACAGCTTCAAAGTTTTTTTCCATTCCATAAAATTAACTCAAACATGATACATCGCCCAGTGTCTAATGAGAAAGGGAAAAATGGAATTACCCCAGTTTTCCAACACTCTTCTCCTGCCTTGGAAATCCACCATATTCTTCCAGAGAAGAAGAAATATAAATATATTCATGAAAAGAATCCCTGATTTTGACAGAAACTAAGAAAACTAACTTAGATGCCAAAGTATCAAGAACCAAAAAAATTCATTTGCCACATATTAACAGAATCATATCTTGCCCAACTTAAGATATATACAGCAACATGTTTTTATTTGATCAATACTTTAATACTATACTTTCAGGACTGACTAAGACAGGGTTTTTCCAAGCTCACCACTATTGATGCTTTGTACCAGAGATTCTTTATGGTGGGGGCTTCTCTTGGGCATTGTGGGATAATTTAGCACACCCCTGGCCTATGACCACAGATGCCAGCAGTATCCCCTCAAGTCCTGGCTATCAGCCATGTCTCCAGACATGGCCAAATGTCCTGTGGGGGCCAAAAGCACCCTAGGCAAGAAATATGACTGTTTCCTGCTCGGTTTTATCTGAAAAAGCATTAATGAGAATCAGAAGTAATTGTTCTATGCTGGAGAACCCACTTGCCAGTGCAAGAGACTTAAGAGACCCTGGAGAAGTAAATGGCAACCCACTCCAGTCTTCTTGCCTGGAGAATCCCATGGACAGAGGAGCCTGGTGGGGTACAGTCCATAGGGTCGCAAAGAGTTGGACACAACTGAAGGGACTTAGCACACACCCAAGTAATTCTACTCATAACATCTCCAATCTCACAGCTGTTATTTCATTCCAATTAAAGAAAAGCATGGCCAGAAGGAGTCTTTCTGGCTCTGAAGCACAAGCTTTGCTGTTGTTGTGCAGTTACAGTGTACATACCTAAATATTTAAAAGATGTATTCATACCACTATGATCATGATCGAGAAGCACACAAGCCTTCTCTTATTAAATGTATGGTTTCACTTACTAGTCATTAATAAAAATGCACCTTCTTTTCTTGCAGCCATTATATATTCAAGCATTAACTCACCCAACAAGTACATATTGAGTCCCTATTTTGCACTGTTCTGGGCCAAGGGGTTCAGCAATGAACAAAACTGATAGCCTTGCCCTCATGAAGCTCATTCCCATGAGACATTTCCAAACAAAACACATGAAGGCATCAGCACAGGCAAATCAACAACCTGCCTTTGCATTTTCTGCTTCAAAATCTTTTGTCCAAGAATTCATTAACAAAAGGCTTCTATTGCATTATTCTGTATAATGAAGACAACCACTTCAAGCACTGTGACAAGCTTTTACACTTCATGTGCCTGGTACTATCCAGGAATTTTATCAAAGTGAATGCCTGAAAACTGAAGTTTCTTCTTTTTAGTTTCTTATTTAAACTACCCTGCACCAGACAAAAATCACTTCAAGTTCTGAATCTGTAATCCTACACTACACCCATAAGCCACATCCAATTTTTGGAATTTTCAAGACTGCTACTGGAAATCAATGGTACAGCTTATCAAGTAAACTCATTTCAATTTCTACAAATTGAAATATACTTAACTAATTAACTTAAAATATTAAGACAGGACTTGCCTGGTGATCTACTGGAAGACTTCACCTTCCAATGCAGGAGGTATGGTTTCGACCCCTGGTTAAGGAGCTAAGATCCCACATGCCTTACAGCCAAAAGACCAAAACATAAAACAGAAGCAGTATTATAACACAGTCAATAACGACTGTAAAAAAAAAAAATTCAGGCAAAGCAAATTCTGTTTGGATACACTCCATTGGCATATATTTCGAACAAAATGACAGATTTGTGTCCAACTTTCCAAAAGACGATTTGAGACAATGCTACCATTTACATTCTGCTTCCTCCCTTCCTGGAAGTTGTGGGCCCAGTGGAGGGTGGGGTGGTAAGTGACCTGCAGGAAAGAATTAGAGGTTTCTGACCTTGGGTCTAATACTGGGGTTCTCTATGTTACCTCAATACCTTTGTTTTAATAGAATGCATAACCTAGTCCTTAAGATGATTTGAAGGGTCAAATGAAGTCACTTGTAGAAGACTTTGAAAGCATTGTAAGTAAAATATTAGGGTAAAGATATATCATTGTCATATGAGACTGTCCACCAACCCATCTGTCCACAACCCAATGTGAAAGCAATACTGAAGACCAAACAAGCCTTCAAGAAGTACACCCATGAGAGAGTGCACAACCAGTCAAGTGCTTTTTTTTTTTTTTTGGCCTCCCTGCACATCTTATAGGATCTTAGCTCCGCAACCAGGGATTGAACCTTGAACCTAGACAACAGCATTGAAAGCCCCAAATCCTAATCACTGGTATGGCTTACCAAGTCAACTCATTCCAATTTCTGAAACTGAAATATACTTAAATAATGAAGGCAGGACTTCCCTGGTGTTCCAGCAGTTAAGACTTTACCTTCCAATGCAGGGGGTGAGGGTTCCATTCCTGGTTGGGGAGCTAGGATCCCACATGCCTTGGGAACTCCCCACTCAGTTTCTACTTACACCTGTAGAAGCTAAAATACAACACAAGTATCCACAAGATGGGGATATTCTCCCATCAAAAAAAATTTGTTCTATTCTATTTGACTTTGCTAAAAGTTAACAAAAGATGGAACAAGGCCCTGTGAGACAAGGAAGTAAGAATGATTCTGGCTTCTGAATCAGCAGAAACTCTTCTCGCTGTTCCTAATCAATTAAAAGACACCAGTAAATATTGTAAAGACAATTTTACTGAATATAAAAAATAAGCAAACCATTAGGCTTATAAAAAGCCTATGTTGTATGGCCCAGAAGTTGCATGGCTGGACCTCCTGTTCCCTAGTTATAATAAAAAGATAAATCAGAAACCAGACTGATACCAAGAAATTTCTGAGCTGAATGTACATCACCATCAGGTCATAACCCCAGGGGTTTCAACACCGAGCTCTGCCTTTTCCCAGCAGCCTGCCACTGCTACACTCTCCCTTGGGGTGGACTTGGTGTCAGTCACTCATGTGGCACATTCACTGCTGGCTGTGGACCCCATTACCCTGAGCTGACAGCTTAAGCCGACGTCTTTCTTGGTAACCTACCTGGTACCCCAGCTCCTTCTGAAAAGACTTTGGCTGCTTCTTAACCTTCTCTCACTCAAGAACTTCGCTGTACCTGAATTCCAAGAATTTACACCCCACAACTTATGGATGGTCCCTTCCTGTGTGAATGTATTACTTGCTTCAGGGGCTCAGTTCCGTTCAGTCGTGTCCGACTCTTTGCGACCCCATGGACTGTGGCACACCAGGCTTCCCTGTCCTTCACCATCTTCCAGAACACGTTCAAACTCATGTCCACTGACTCAGGGATGCCATCCAACCGCTTTCCTCCTCTGTCGTGTGTCAAACACTGAGAACAACATCTGTCATATTTTAAAAGACTAATAAAGTTATTACGGGTATTCTCCCTCCTGGACTTTCAGCTCACCTGCCAGCACCCCACTGCTCCAACATGGGCCATGCATGGTACTATTTCACCCAACCTCCCATGTCCCACTGAGCCCACATCCTGCCATATCAGACCTCTTCCCACAGCGACAGCCAAGCCCGTCACCACCACTGACCCATCACATCTAGTGGCCAGGCCACGTGCACACAACATGGCACCCCAAAACTTAGAATATGGTTTATTTTCAACCAAGGCCCTTCCTCCTACTTACTTATGATCTTACACAAGTGATTTCAGTTCTCTAATCCTCAGTTTTCCATCTTTAAGATGAGATGCTACTATGTGAAAGAATTGCTATGAGACAGTGTAGACTCAATACTTAACATACAATGAGCGCTCAACACAATAGATGCTTTGCACATTATTCCTAAGTCAGGGATGCACATGATAACATTTGAGGGGGGAAATATTATCAGGATTCAGAATGAGAATTCCACTCCTGGAAACCTGCTGTACAGATGAGCTCCAGAGGGTGGGCATGGATGGCAGAAACCAGACTGTCAAAACTGACTAACACCATCAGGTCATAACCCCAGGTTTCAACACCGAGCTCTGCCTTTTCCCAGCAGCCTGCCACTGCTACACTCTCCCTTGGGGTGGACTTGGTGTCAGTCACTCATGTGGCACATTCACTGCTGGCTGTGGACCCCATTACCCTGAGCTGACAGCTTAAGCCGACGTCTTTCTTGGTAACCTACCTGGTACCCCAGCTCCTTCTGAAAAGACTTTGGCTGCTTCTTAACCTTCTCTCACTCAAGAACTTCGCTGTACCTGAATTCCAAGAATTTACACCCCACAACTTATGGATGGTCCCTTCCTGTGTGAATGTATTACTTGCTTCAGGGGCTCAGTTCCGTTCAGTCGTGTCCGACTCTTTGCGACCCCATGGACTGTGGCACACCAGGCTTCCCTGTCCTTCACCATCTTCCAGAACACGTTCAAACTCATGTCCACTGACTCAGGGATGCCATCCAACCGTTTCCTCCTCTGTCGTGTGTCAAACACTGAGAACAACATCTGTCATATTTTAAAAGACTAATAAAGTTATTACGGGTATTCTCCCTCCTGGACTTTCAGCTCACCTGCCAGCACCCCACTGCTCCAACATGGGCCATGCATGGTACTATTTCACCCAACCTCCCATGTCCCACTGAGCCCACATCCTGCCATATCAGACCTCTTCCCACAGCGACAGCCAAGCCCGTCACCACCACTGACCCATCACATCTAGTGGCCAGGCCACGTGCACACAACATGGCACCCCAAAACTTAGAATATGGTTTATTTTCAACCAAGGCCCTTCCTCCTACTTACTTATGATCTTACACAAGTGATTTCAGTTCTCTAATCCTCAGTTTTCCATCTTTAAGATGAGATGCTACTATGTGAAAGAATTGCTATGAGACAGTGTAGACTCAATACTTAACATACAATGAGCGCTCAACACAATAGATGCTTTGCACATTATTCCTAAGTCAGGGATGCACATGATAACATTTGAGGGGGGAAATATTATCAGGATTCAGAATGAGAATTCCACTCCTGGAAACCTGCTGTACAGATGAGCTCCAGAGGGTGGGCATGGATGTGCCTGAAGAGCATGCTCAGTGTCTTTCAGAACAGGGAGAGTGATTGATCCTCATTAGCATTTGGGCAATGGGTTAATTTCCTGAGCTTCCCCGGTGGCTCAGAGGTAAAGAATCTGCCTGCCATATTTGATATACACGAGATGCAGGTTCAATCCCTGGGTCAGGAAGATCCCTAGGACTGCCATGAAATTACCACAAACTAGGGGACTTAAAGGGCTTCCTAGGTGGCGCTGGTGATAAAGAACTTCCCTGCCAGTGCAGGAGACATAAGAGACATAAGTTCGATCCCTGGGTCAGGAAGATCCCCTGGAGGAGGGCACGGCAACCCACTCCAATATTCTTGCCTGGAGAATTCCATGGACAAAGGTGCCTGGCAGGCTACAGTCCACAGGGTCACACAGAGTCAGAAACGACTGAAGCAACTTAGAATGCATATACACATGAGGCTTAAAACATAAACTTATTCTCACAGTTACAGACATAGCAAGCCAAAAAAAAAAAAAAAAAAAACAAGTGTTGGCGGGGCTGCTCACCCTCCGAAGACTCTAAGGGGGAATCCTCCTGCCTCTTCCAGCTTGTGGCCACTCCAGGCACCTCTTGGCCTTTGGTTTCACCCTTCCCACGTCTTCCTCTGTCTTCAGGTGGCCTTCTCTTCCTCTCCCTGTCCTTTCCTCTTCTGTCTTGTATGGACACCTGTGATTGAATTTAGGGCCCACCTGGCTCATCGAGAACACTCTCATCTTAAAACACTTAGAGGAATTACATCTGCAAAGACTTTTTCCAAATACGTGCACACAACATGGCACCCCAAAACTTAGAATATGGTTTATTTTCAACCAAGGCCCTTCCTCCTACTTACTTATGATCTTACACAAGTGATTTCAGTTCTCTAATCCTCAGTTTTCCATCTTTAAGATGAGATGCTACTATGTGAAAGAATTGCTATGAGACAGTGTAGACTCAATACTTAACATACAATGAGCGCTCAACACAATAGATGCTTTGCACATTATTCCTAAGTCAGGGATGCACATGATAACATTTGAGGGGGGAAATATTATCAGGATTCAGAATGAGAATTCCACTCCTGGAAACCTGCTGTACAGATGAGCTCCAGAGGGTGGGCATGGATGTGCCTGAAGAGCATGCTCAGTGTCTTTCAGAACAGGGAGAGTGATTGATCCTCATTAGCATTTGGGCAATGGGTTAATTTCCTGAGCTTCCCCGGTGGCTCAGAGGTAAAGAATCTGCCTGCCATATTTGATATACACGAGATGCAGGTTCAATCCCTGGGTCAGGAAGATCCCTAGGACTGCCATGAAATTACCACAAACTAGGGGACTTAAAGGGCTTCCTAGGTGGCGCTGGTGATAAAGAACTTCCCTGCCAGTGCAGGAGACATAAGAGACATAAGTTCGATCCCTGGGTCAGGAAGATCCCCTGGAGGAGGGCACGGCAACCCACTCCAATATTCTTGCCTGGAGAATTCCATGGACAAAGGTGCCTGGCAGGCTACAGTCCACAGGGTCACACAGAGTCAGAAACGACTGAAGCAACTTAGAATGCATATACACATGAGGCTTAAAACATAAACTTATTCTCACAGTTACAGACATAGCAAGCCAAAAAAAAAAAAAAACAAGTGTTGGCGGGGCTGCTCACCCTCCGAAGACTCTAAGGGGGAATCCTCCTGCCTCTTCCAGCTTGTGGCCACTCCAGGCACCTCTTGGCCTTTGGTTTCACCCTTCCCACGTCTTCCTCTGTCTTCAGGTGGCCTTCTCTTCCTCTCCCTGTCCTTTCCTCTTCTGTCTTGTATGGACACCTGTGATTGAATTTAGGGCCCACCTGGCTCATCGAGAACACTCTCATCTTAAAACACTTAGAGGAATTACATCTGCAAAGACTTTTTCCAAATAAGGTCACCTTTCCTGGTTCCAGAGATGAGAATATAGACTAAGCTTTGGGAGGGCACCATTCCAGCCACCGAAGGTTGGAAAACAGGGACAGCTGAAGTGTTGATTAGAGACCCTGATCTAATTGGGGAATTCGGTGGAATACTCCCAGCTGAGCCATGGGAGGGGCTAAACAGGACTGATCTGAAAGCAGCACCTGAGGACAGAGCTGGCATAAATATTGACGGAAAAATGTGTCAGCTGGCACAGTCCTATCTGTGCAAAGAACTTATGTATAAAGCAGGAATAAACAGGAAACAGGTGGCGACTAGAGAATGGGATACAGGGAGAAGATGGCCCTAGTGTTAGTCACTCAGTCGTGTCCAACTCTCTGCGACCCCATGGTCTGTCCATGGAAGGCTCTAGCCAAGAACACTGGAGTGGCTAGCCACTGCCTTCTCCAGGGGATCTTTCCGACCCAGGGATCGGACTAGGATCTCTCTTGCATTGCAGGCAGATTCTTTACCATCTGAGCTATGAGGAGAGCCAAGATGCCCTTACTTTTTATATTATATCCTTTGGAGAAGTAAACAGTCTCTTGCCTACAGGAGAGCCAAGAGAGTTCCCCCAGGCAGGTTATTACTCCCGCCCAGGATCCACCAGCAGCCCTGCACCAACCAGCACAGAAACAATGAGGCGGCAGACAGAAGCCTAGGAGATTGAAATCCAGGCTACAGTCCACAGGGTCACACAGAGTCAGAAACGACTGAAGCAACTTAGAATGCATATACACATGAGGCTTAAAACATAAACTTATTCTCACAGTTACAGACATAGCAAGCCAAAAAAAAAAAAAAAAAAACAAGTGTTGGCGGGGCTGCTCACCCTCCGAAGACTCTAAGGGGGAATCCTCCTGCCTCTTCCAGCTTGTGGCCACTCCAGGCACCTCTTGGCCTTTGGTTTCACCCTTCCCACGTCTTCCTCTGTCTTCAGGTGGCCTTCTCTTCCTCTCCCTGTCCTTTCCTCTTCTGTCTTGTATGGACACCTGTGATTGAATTTAGGGCCCACCTGGCTCATCGAGAACACTCTCATCTTAAAACACTTAGAGGAATTACATCTGCAAAGACTTTTTCCAAATAAGGTCACCTTTCCTGGTTCCAGAGATGAGAATATAGACTAAGCTTTGGGAGGGCACCATTCCAGCCACCGAAGGTTGGAAAACAGGGACAGCTGAAGTGTTGATTAGAGACCCTGATCTAATTGGGGAATTCGGTGGAATACTCCCAGCTGAGCCATGGGAGGGGCTGAACAGGACTGATCTGAAAGCAGCACCTGAGGACAGAGCTGGCATAAATATTGACGGAAAAATGTGTCAGCTGGCACAGTCCTATCTGTGCAAAGAACTTATGTATAAAGCAGGAATAAACAGGAAACAGGTGGCGACTAGAGAATGGGATACAGGGAGAAGATGGCCCTAGTGTTAGTCACTCAGTCGTGTCCAACTCTCTGCGACCCCATGGTCTGTCCATGGAAGGCTCTAGCCAAGAACACTGGAGTGGCTAGCCACTGCCTTCTCCAGGGGATCTTTCCGACCCAGGGATCGGACTAGGATCTCTCTTGCATTGCAGGCAGATTCTTTACCATCTGAGCTATGAGGAGAGCCAAGATGCCCCTTACTTTTTATATTATATCCTTTGGAGAAGTAAACAGTCTCTTGCCTACAGGAGAGCCAAGAGAGTTCCCCCAGGCAGGTTATTACTCCCGCCCAGGATCCACCAGCAGCCCTGCACCAACCAGCACAGAAACAATGAGGCGGCAGACAGAAGCCTGGGGACAGCCTCACTCACAGCATCCACCCAGCACCCGGGCTCGCCGGCTTCAGTCCCCTTCACAATCCAAAGCCTCTCTCCTCCTGTCTTCCTCTGAAGATGCCAAATTGAATGATTTCAGTCATTTAACCTGGCCTCAAATTTTAAAGCATAAGTACCTATCTGGGCACACACACATAAATTCAATACGTGCATTTACTGCAAATATGGCATCATCAAGTTTCACGGAGACGTTTTTATATTATATCCTATAAAAGTCGTCTTTGTCTGTCCTAAGAGCACCTTGGAGATCCACAGCTCAGCTCACCCTTTAAATGAAAGGAGAAGGCATTTCTTGACCTCAGATTCCTTCACCTGTAATGCAAATTTAATTAACACTCAGCTCTGCCTCCTCAGTGAACTTAGATCTTTTTAGAGGCATTTCCTCTCTTAGAGTGTCAAATGTCTTTCAAAGCTGAAGCAAAACACTAGGAATTTAAAATGTTAGCCTCTCAGTCATGGCCGATTCTTTGGGACCCCACGGACTGTAGTCTGTCAGGCTCTGCTGTCCATGGGATTTTCCAGGCAAGAATACTGGAGTGGGGAGCCTATCCCTTCTCCAGGGGCTCTTCCTCACCCAGGGATCAAACCCAGGTCTCAAGCATTGTAGGCGATTCTTTACCATCTGAGCCACCGGGGATTTAAGCTTTCTTCATTTTACAGTGCATCAGGAGGTCACAACAGAGAAACAACATTCCCTTCTAGAGACCTTCTGGAACTTCCTTTTTCAGTGACTATTTCTTGACCTCTGAAGTTTTCCCATTTCAAACAGTGACACTCTGCAATCTGGACAGCCCTGCCTTAAGGACACAGCCAGATAAGAGTTAATACAACTTCTCTTTTGAGAGTTCCAGGAACTAAACCCTTGAGTGAGGCCTGTGAGACCTCAGCAGTGTTCTGTTAGGAAAATTCACCAAGGCACAGGAAACAACCACGGTGGGTGCCTGCAGGGACCACAGCCCGAGCCCAGCTCCCCCACCTGTCACTGCTGTCAGGTGCCTCTCCTGGAAGCACAACCCCCACCTTGTGTCACTCGAGGCTTCCTGTTTGTTGCCTCCCAAGTGGAGCCCAGACACACACATACACAGAGACAGACAGACACACACACACACAGAGACAGACACACACACACACACAGAGAGGCAGAGAGAGACAGACAGAGACACACAGAGATAGAGAAACACACTGACAGACACACACATACAGAGAGACACACAGACACAGAGAGAGACACACACAGAAAAAAGAAATGGATAAATAAGACTGATTGCTTGCAAGAGTAATTCCTATTTCAATTATTTGAAACAGAACACTTTCACAGAAAGGATTTTTTATATATAATACCTAATATGATATAAATGTATAACTTTTAAAAGATTTTTTATTAAAAACAGCAATGTATTTGAGTCTATTTTGAACCAAGATATAAAAAGAAGAGCTTAGATTTAAGTAGATGATGGACAAACATATTAAGCATGGAAATTTTAAATAGAACTTCTGGAATTTTTCAAGGGCTTAAACTAATGGGGAAGTTGATTGAACTTCAAAATGTGGTCTGGCTTAACAGAGCAGCATCATTTGTGTTATTTTCATTCTCTCTGGTCACAATTAGAGCTTTTTTTGGTCTACATTTGCAACACAGAA
Organism: Tragulus kanchil; assembly: GCA_022376925.1. Lineage (NCBI taxonomy): Eukaryota > Metazoa > Chordata > Mammalia > Artiodactyla > Tragulidae > Tragulus > Tragulus kanchil. Next base: position 150,884,742 of record JAIOJX010000029.1, read on the forward strand.
AGAAATGCTAAGGCAAAGATGTACGCGCTCAGATACTGGAGTGGGGAGCCTATCCCTTCTCCAGGGGCTCTTCCTCACCCAGGGATCAAACCCAGGTCTCAAGCATTGTAGGCGATTCTTTACCATCTGAGCCACCGGGGATTTAAGCTTTCTTCATTTTACAGTGCATCAGGAGGTCACAACAGAGAAACAACATTCCCTTCTAGAGACCTTCTGGAACTTCCTTTTTCAGTGACTATTTCTTGACCTCTGAAGTTTTCCCATTTCAAACAGTGACACTCTGCAATCTGGACAGCCCTGCCTTAAGGACACAGCCAGATAAGAGTTAATACAACTTCTCTTTTGAGAGTTCCAGGAACTAAACCCTTGAGTGAGGCCTGTGAGACCTCAGCAGTGTTCTGTTAGGAAAATTCACCAAGGCACAGGAAACAACCACGGTGGGTGCCTGCAGGGACCACAGCCCGAGCCCAGCTCCCCCACCTGTCACTGCTGTCAGGTGCCTCTCCTGGAAGCACAACCCCCACCTTGTGTCACTCGAGGCTTCCTGTTTGTTGCCTCCCAAGTGGAGCCCAGACACACACATACACAGAGACAGACACACACACACACAGAGACAGACACACACACACACAGAGAGGCAGAGAGAGACAGACAGAGACACACAGAGATAGAGAAACACACTGACAGACACACACATACAGAGAGACACACAGACACAGAGAGAGACACACACAGAAAAAAGAAATGGATAAATAAGACTGATTGCTTGCAAGAGTAATTCCTATTTCAATTATTTGAAACAGAACACTTTCACAGAAAGGATTTTTTATGTATAATACCTAATATGATATAAATGTATAACTTTTAAAAGATTTTTTATTAAAAACAGCAATGTATTTGAGTCTATTTTGAACCAAGATATAAAAAGAAGAGCTTAGATTTAAGTAGATGATGGACAAACATATTAAGCATGGAAATTTTAAATAGAACTTCTGGAATTTTTCAAGGGCTTAAACTAATGGGGAAGTTGATTGAACTTCAAAATGTGGTCTGGCTTAACAGAGCAGCATCATTTGTGTTATTTTCATTCTCTCTGGTCACAATTAGAGCTTTTTTTGGTCTACATTTGCAACACAGAAAGAAAGGCTAAGGGTCAAAAAGAACTGTACTATAAGGATTAAGAAGAACGTTTTTTAAAAGCCAGTCTATTGGGAAATTAACTGCAGGGCATGTAGTTAAAAAGAACTATAAAACATTTTAGGTTCCTAAGAAGCAAGAGGTGACAGGGTCAACGTGAGAATGGTGCAGTCCCTGGGTAAGACTCTAGGTGGCGCCATAGGTCTAGGATAGCCTGGTTGCCTTTTAGGGGGAGCTGAGCTATATACAACTGGGTGTGCAGAGTCCAACTGGTATGTATAGATCCTTTCTAAGCCGGTAATAGAAGTATGCCATGGTACATTTAGCTATCACAAGTTTTATTCCAAAGGTTCAGATTTTATCACCCGGAAAAAAATGGAAATGCTTCTGGGTAACAACTACAGGTCTTCTACACCTACTACCATACAGTTTCCTAATATTCATTCTATATTAATTCTCCAAATTGCCTGATTGGCCTGGAGTAAGAGATACAACCGGTCTAATTAAATGAATCACCACATTCCCACCTGTTGGGTTTGATGTTTTAGTGCAATAACTGGAGACATCTAGAACGTACCCTTCATCCCACATCTGGACTCCCATTTCATCAACCATGGTCTCTGTCATCCCACGTCCTGTGATTCTGATTTACCATTTCCTCCACTAGAATCTTTCATCCCTGAGGAGGACAGACAGTCTCCCTTACTGATCTATAGACTTCCTGCACCCAATACGACTGAGGTGCTCAATCAGTGGTGAATAATAGTGTTAAAACAATTGGTCAGAATACACAGAATAATGGTGTTAAAACAACTGATCAGAATACACAAGACAAAATCAACAGGTAAACTGAAAACAGAATCATCCTGTCTCAATGCTGCAGGAGGGTTAAAAACACAACCGTGCTCAACAGACTACACGTATTTTAATTCAGTGATGAACTAGTTGAAAAATTCTACTTTTAAAAGTAAGTATTCAGAGCGTCCCTGATGGTCCAGTGGGTGAAGATTCTGCCTTACAGTGCAAAGGGCACCAGTTCGATCCCGGGAAGATCCCACGTGCCCGCGGAGCAGCTGGACCGGTGTGTCCAATTAGGAGCCAGCGCTCGGGAGCGCATGTGCCCAGAGCTAGTGCTCTGCAAGGAGAGAGGCCACTGCAACAGCAGGTCCACACAGGTCAGGGAATAAAAATGGATGAAAATAAATAAATAAAAAACCAATAAAAGAGGCCAATTTTTTTTTATGCTAACAACAGCAAAAAGAAGTAAGTATTCAAGGGACTCCCCTGGTGGCCCAGTGGTTAAGAATGTGCCTTCCAGTGCAGAGGACATGGGTTCCATACCCGGTCAGAGAACTAAGACTGACAGGCCACTGAGCCCTCTTGGTGCAACCAAGCTCCTGCACGCTGCAACTAAGACTCGATGCTGCCAAATAATTTAAAATATTAGTGTATATATAAAAGTATTCTAGATTTTCATTAAAATCAGCTCAAATTTACCTTTAGTTAAATTGTGACTATAAAATCTGATTATCTTATAAACATTTTGTTTTCTTTGAGTTAGAAATAATCATCTGGATGATGATTCACTGCTCCCGACCAATTCTTCTTCAAACAGTTATTCCCACAATCACGCATCTCACTGTGAAGATTCACCCATTTAGTATGAGGATGACCTAACAGCTTCAAAATTCAGGTCGGCAGGCTGATGAATTAAGGGTATGGCTGCTTCACTAACATTCTGTTGACTCTGCCCTGCAGAGCATGTGTGAGGTCAAAAAGGCAGCGTTTTCACTTCCTTGAGAGAAACTGGTGGATGTGTTCCCACCACTTAACAACACCAGTTATGTGACCAAGTCCAAGTTCCTGGTGTTACAATAAGGGTTATCACATTTCATGATGAATGAGCAGACTCAATCATCTCAAGTATCCAGCTGCACATAAATGTCTCCAAAATGTGTACATTTCCCAGCTCCATATATGTGCAACTGCATACTGGGCTTCTAGCCCCATCAAACACCCTCCTGCAGGCAAGTTCAGCTGCAGAACACCCAACAGTGAATTCCTCAACTTCCCCTCCTGCTGGATTCTCTATCAGTGAAGTGGTACCCAAGTGCCTCACCGCCACATCCACACCTCACCTCGCTCCCCACATCTACCAAAAACTAGGCTTGAAAAGAAGATACAATTTACTGCTATTACGTATCTTACAGTGTCAACGGGAGTTTTTAAACATTATCTCTGAGCGCTAAATTCAGGCATAACCATGCTTTCCTAAAAGCAGAGAAGCAAATGAATGAAACTTTGCATCATCCTTCATGATTCTTTGGAATCAAGCAGAGATGTGAAACCATTCCAAATGGGAAGAAGAACTGTGACCTGGCCAAAAGTTTGGGAAGCTTATCGCAGAGACCCACTGAAGCCACTCGACCATCTTAAATTAGTGATGCCTGACTCTGCTCACTTTTAAGACTGATAGCTTGCCCTCCCTGTGTAACAGGGAGCAATACACCTCCCTACTGCTACCAGTTTATCTCCACTGGGAGAGCAGAGACACAGAAAAATCTCTCCAAACTACTCACAGGCAACTATACTACCTGCATCATACCACTGATACTGCTTTTTTTTTTTTTTTTTTTACTGTTGGTGCACTGGTATAGAGGACCAAGAATTACTTCAACAACTTGAATAGTTTAATACATTACCAAGAAATCAGAAGGCTTTGGTTGCCTAATTCCGCCAACAATCCAATCATTGAACATATATAACAATTTGGGGTTCACCCATTTAGAATGAGGGTGACCTAACAGCTTCAAAATTTAGGTCGGCAGGCTGATGAATTAAGGGTATGGCTGCTTCACTAACATTCTGTTGACTCTGCCCTGCAGAGCATGTGTGAGGTCAAAAAGGCAGTGTTTTCACTTCCTTGAGAGAAACTGATGGATGTGTTCCCACCACTTAACAACACCAGTTATGTGACCAAGTCCAAGTTCCTGGTGTTACAATAAGGGTTATCACATTTCATGATGAATGAGCAGACTCAATCATCTCAAGTATCCAGTTGCACATAAATGTCTCCAAAATGTGTACATTTCCCAGCTCCATATATGGGCAACTGCATACTGGGCTTCTAGCCCCATCAAATACCCTCCTGCAGGCAAGTTCAGCTGCAGAACACCCAACAGTGAATTCCTCAGCTTCCCCTCCTGCTGGATTCTCTATCAGTGAAGTGGTACCCAAGTGCCTCACCGCCACATCCACACCTCACCTCGCTCCCCACATCTACCAAAAACTAGGCTTGAAAAGAAGATACAATTTACTGATATTACCTATCTTACAGTGTCAACGGGAGTTTTTAAACATTATCTCTGAGCGCTGAATTCAGGCATAACCATGCTTTCCTAAAAGCAGAGAAGCAAATGAATGAAACTTTGCATCACCCTTCATGATTCTTTGGAATCAAGCAGAGATGTGAAACCATTCCAAATGGGAAGAACTGTGACCTGGCCAAAAGTTTGGGAAGCTTATCGCAGAGACCCACTGAAGCCACTCAACCATCTTAAATTAGTGATGCCTGACTCTGCTCACTTTTAAGACTGACAGCTTGCCCTCCCTGTGTAACAGGGAGCAATACACCTCCCTACTGCTACCAGTTTATCTCCACTGGGAGAGCAGAGACACAGAAAAATCTCTCCAAACTACTCACAGGCAACTATACTACCTGCATCATACCACTGATACTGCTTTTTTTTTTTTTTTTACTGTTGGTGCACTGGTATAGAGGACCAAGAATTACTTCAACAACTTGAATAGTTTAATACATTACCAAGAAATCAGAAGGCTTTGGTTGCCTAATTCCGCCAACAATCCAATCATTGAACATATATAACAATTTGGGGTGGGGGGAGGCCCAAGGTCTAGCAAAATAACCACGTATATTTTAGGAAAAAAGACCTTCAGGAGGATTTGCTCCCTAAAGCAAATCACTATAAAGCACCTGGAAATGACTTTGTATCAGAATACCATTCTATCCTAAGAAGTATGGATTATAGCACTTGCTTAGAGTATTAAGTTTAATAACCGCCATTGAATAAAACAAAACACCTAGTAAAGTGGGTAAATTGGTAATAGGCAGCTGGGTAACTTCAAAATCACTGCGGTTCAAGCCATTTTAATGGTGTCGTTTCACAGGCCATCATGCTTGGGTCTTGCCAAGAAGGTGGGAAGGCATTTTTCATAAACATCATTCCAGTACAGCCTTCACAGCTGAGTGACGTCAGTTTTTTCATGGGATCAAATGATTTTTGCAGTTATCTCAAGATAATCTAAAGTGATTAGTATAACTTTTACTCCATCTCAAATTTTGAATTTGAAACATCACAAGGTAAATTAGTACGAAGTCAAAATATATACCTAATATTTACTTTTATTTCAGAAGTCAGTTCTCTTCAGTGCTTACCTGTTACTTGAAATTCTACTGCCTGAAAAGAAACGGAGACTAATGAGATGAAAATGGTAGCCAAAAAAAAAAAAAAAACTGCACTTGTAGATATCAGACCGAATTTGTAAGCCCAACTATTCTTGCTCAATCTTGTATGTTAATGAAGTACCAACTTACTTAAATGTTTAGTTCAGGACAACATATTGTATGTTAAATCTACTTTTTGAAAGTCCTGTGAAGTATATTTGATGTCTCAATCACCAGTTTCAGAGCATCAGCATCTTGACTTCAGACCATGTTAGGAATAAAATGTGCACTCCGCTACTTCTTGACCACCAAGCAATGGGGGCAACAGTGCCAACACTTAGTACTTTACAACTTACCAAGTCCTTCCACATATCCTGCTGGCAACACGGAACCCAGCAGAAATGCACAACTGATGTTTTGGAGCAAATCTGGAGGCTGAATCACATTTAATTACTTCAAAACTTCCAAAAACACTTAATAAAAAAGGCAATATAGGGGGATATACATATGACTCATCTGAGAACATACATATCTGTAAACAACAAAACTCTGTAAAAGTTAAAAGTAAAATAAAGGTTTAAAAAAAAAAAAGGCAATATAAAGAAAAACAAATGCAGGGTCCATTTCCTTAAAAAGCTTGGCAGTTCTCCTTAGACCCTAAATCTGGCACAACAGGAAAATTTCGAACAATGGGTGACTTCTTGTTTGAATGCAATACTGAAAAGGAACACACAATGGATTAACTCCCACTGGTTATTTCTGAGATTATGGAAGCGTAAGTGCACCACAGTGCTTCACGGTTATGGAAGTATCTGTTGAGATGGATCTGATACACAAGAAGAAACAACCACCCGTCGATGATTATATCAATCAAACTGAGGAAGGACCCGTGATTAGAGCTTCTTATCTACCTGGTGAAGCTATGTCTCCAGCGTCTTCCTCCTGCTTATCTGCACGTTCCCTCCTGCAATTCTCTCCTTAACCCACTGCAGTCGGGGAATATCTCATCTCTCCACAACCACAGCCCAGCCGACACCAACGAGGACCCAACACTGCCAATTCCAACACAACGCTGAGTGATCACATTGCCCATCTGTGCAGTGTGGCACTCCTGACTACTCCCCTTGCGGCTGACCCTAGTGCCGATCACTAACGGTCTCTGAATCGCCGCTCTCGGACACATAACAACAGTACACATCCTCACTCCCTTTGAGATGAGGCAGCTTCCAAGACATGATTTATGTTGATGAAATGTGAAAGGGAAGAACATAGGCTGAAATTTCGAGAGCTAATGCCTGGGTCTCTCTACCTCTTTCCCTCTGCCATGGCAACCAGCAATGTCTCAGAGAGTGAACATTTCTCAGACTGTCCGCTTAGGTCCCTAAAGTACCTTCATGGACATGGGCCAAAGGTGATTATGTGACACAGAGCCTAAAGTAACCTATGATGAATATTCACATGAACCAGAAACCACCCTGTTATTTTTAAAGTCCCTCAGATGAGTTATGTTACATCATAACCTAGTCTATGTTTGAATTCTTCCCTCCTTTCCATTAGCTTGTGAGACCACACCCTTCGGCTTCTTCTCTTGCCTTCACTGTTACTGCTCCTGCTCCAAAACCTACCAGTCAGTCCTTCCCTTAGATGCGATGCTAGGCAGCCTTCAAGATGGTTCCCAAAGTCCCCCACCTCTTGGTATTCAGGTTCTTGTGTCATCTTCTCCCTTAAGGTAGGCAGACCACGTGACTCATTTCTAGTCCATATGGCCAAAGTGATAAGATGTCACCTCTAACACTGATGGGGCCTCTGTCTTGCTCACTGTGAGAGAAGCCAGCCAGTTACTAAGTTTTGAGACGCTGTTGGGAGAGGCCCAGGAAGTGAAGTAGGAAAACCTTAAGCCAACACCTGGCAGAGAACCAAGACCTCACCTAACTCACACCACATGAGCGACCTTGAAAGTGGGTCCTTGCCCAGTCCATTCCTCAAGCAAGACCATGACTTCAACCAATAGCTTGACTACAGCCGTACAAGTGCTCACAACAGGTACCCAGTTAAGCTGCACCTGAAAATTTGACCTACAGAAATAGAGATGACATGTTCACTGTTTTAAGTCACTAAGTAATGGCTGCATCATGTGGGGCAATTTTGTTACCTAACAATAGATAACAAAAATGCCTAAATATGCGTTAATTACCTGGCAAAGAATAGTAGATAACTAACACAGATTTAGGCATTTCTTCTTGGCCTACTCTCTACAAGTAGGGCAACTGTGCTCTGTTCTGTGGTCCTACCTCCACAGTGGTCACTTCTGAATCTCTACTTGGAGCACTGACCCCCTTCCAAATGTCTCTCTCGTCGTTCACATGCCTACTACGTATTTTCTTTGCCTGAAGGTCCACATATCTCTTTAACCTCCTCAACTGATACCAGCTCTACTTAAGTGCTTTCTATCCCTGGTCATCTATACTTCAAATGAGGTCCAAGCCTCCCTATAAGAAACCTATGATGAATATTCACATGAACCAGAAACCACCCTGTTATTTTTAAAGTCCCTCAGATGAGTTATGTTACATCATAACCTAGTCTATGTGTGAATTCTTTCCTCCTTTCCATTAGCTTGTGAGACCACACCCTTCGGCTTCTTCTCTTGCCTTCACTGTTACTGCTCCTGCTCCAAAACCTACCAGTCAGTCCTTCCCTTAGATGCGATGCTAGGCAGCCTTCAAGATGGTTCCCAAAGTCCCCCACCTCTTGGTATTCAGGTTCTTGTGTCATCTTCTCCCTTAAGGTAGGCAGACCACGTGACTCATTTCTAGTCCATATGGCCAAAGTGATAAGATGTCACCTCTAACACTGATGGGGCCTCTGTCTTGCTCACTGTGAGAGAAGCCAGCCAGTTACTAAGTTTTGAGACGCTGTTGGGAGAGGCCCAGGAAGTGAAGTAGGAAAACCTTAAGCCAACACCTGGCAGAGAACCAAGACCTCACCTAACTCACACCACATGAGCGACCTTGAAAGTGGGTCCTCGCCCAGTCCATTCCTCAAGCAAGACCATGACTTCAACCAATAGCTTGACTACAGCCGTACAAGTGCTCACAACAGGTACCCAGTTAAGCTGCACCTGAAAATTTGACCTACAGAAATAGAGATGACATGTTCACTGTTTTAAGTCACTAAGTAATGGCTGCATCATGTGGGGCAATTTTGTTACCTAACAATAGATAACAAAAATGCCTAAATATGCGTTAATTACCTGGCAAAGAATAGTAGATAACTAACACAGATTTAGGCATTTCTTCTTGGCCTACTCTCTACAAGTAGGGCAACTGTGCTCTGTTCTGTGGTCCTACCTCCACAGTGGTCACTTCTGAATCTCTACTTGGAGCACTGACCCCCTTCCAAATGTCTCTCTCGTCGTTCACATGCCTACTACGTATTTTCTTTGCCTGAAGGTCCACATATCTCTTTAACCTCCTCAACTGATACCAGCTCTACTTAAGTGCTTTCTATCCCTGGTCATCTATACTTCAAATGAGGTCCAAGCCTCCCTTAAGAAACCTAAGAATCAACCTGGACTCTGCCCCTCCCTTCCTTCCTACAGTCTATTGCTAAGTCTTACCAATTCAGTTATTGAGGACCACAATACCTCTTTCCCAGACATCTCTTTTGCACCCACACCTCAGTCTCTTACAAATATAAGCTTAGTCACTGTGACCTCTCTCAGCAGCAGCTCTGACTCAGTCCATCTCCTGCTATCAACATTTCAAAGGTCTGGGATATGAAACCACATCTCCAAGTCTGGAACAGGAAGCCTTTAGGGATGAGCCTGATCTTCTAACGTCCCACCAACTTCACAATCAAGCACTGAAAACATCTGTAGCCCCCTCCCCCAGCTCTGCCCCTCTGTCAAGCTCCTGGTCCTGTGCACCCATGCACCCTGCTTCCTCTCACCTCATCCACTCACCTGCCCCAGGCTCCTGAGTAAACTCCTACCCGGCCTTCAAAACTACTCAGGCTTTATGCAAAGGAACAAAGCTGGATCATTAGTAGAGATGTAGGTGGACCTAGAGATGGTCATACAGAGTGAAGTACATCAGAAAGAGAACAATTGCATAGAGGCAGAATTTGAAAAAAAATTATATATAGACAATCTAATTTACAAAGCAGAAATAGAGACACAGATGTAGAGAAAGAGTCAGATGGGATGAATTAGGAAATTAGGATTGACATGTATACACTATTGATACTATGAATAAAACAGATAATAAGAACTTACTGCCTAGCACAGGAACTTAACTGAATGCTCTATCTATGGTCACCTAAATGGGAAGGAAATACAAAAAAGAGGGGATACATATATATGTACAGCTGATTCACTCTGCCATACAGTAGAAACTAACACCATAGTGTAAAGCAACTATACTCTAATAAAATTTAAAAACAAAAACAAACAAACAAAAAAACACTCAGACTTTGCTTCTCTAAAGCATTCCCACTCCCAAGAGTAAGTTACTCCTCTACTCAACTATCACCACACTTAGCAGACTATAATCTCATCGTCATTTTTTCCCTATGTCTGTCGTCCTCTTTTTGAGTCTCTCACTTGAGAATCTCTGGAATCTAGTACAAATCCAAGCCCACAACAGGATGCAATAATGTATCTGAATTTTATTAGATAGCCTAGGAACACTCTTCAGAGTTTAATTCAACAGGAGTTTGAGAAACAAAAGGATCAAAAATGTAAGAACCAACTTCAAGACTTCCCTGATGGCCCCGTGGTAAAGACTCTTTGCTTCCAATGCTTCCCTTTGGCACAGGGTCCATCCCTACTCAGGAAACTAAGATCCCACATGCCATGCCATCAAAAAAAAAAGAGTCTGCAACCTTTACAGAGAGAGCAGAAATCTCAACCCAGGACTCAGGCAACCCTCTGCCATCTCTTCTGCTATTATCCCTGAGCTTTAGTCCCATCCTGTCCTCTAGTCCCAGAGTCTTTCCATTTCACTTAGCATAATGCTCCACCTGCCAGAGTCCAGACCAATTCAGATGTTTCTATTAAGTAAACGAAAAAAAAATTATTTCTCCCTTTTCAGTATTTTTAAAACCTGCACACAAGGTCCTACTTAAGATATGTTAAGAATACCTAACATAAGATTATGTTTACTACTCAGTCTTGGCTCCTGTTATTTAGCTAGTTCTGAAGTTAATTCATAACAGGCAGGTGGGACTCTAGACAGAAACCCTCAATCCTGGCCATAAGGAACTCTGGCAAACTATTCACTCCTCAAGCACCACCCAGATCTGCTGAACCCACTGTGGATGTACAGTTCAATCACATGTATTGAAATAGAGTCCATGGGAGTTTCTGATGCATAGCAAAAATGTGACCCATTGCTTTATGGCATCTCTCTTTCAATCTAATGACCAGATAATGAACTGTCGGGGTCAAGGTCTTATAGCTACTGGCCAACCCAGAGTTCGGGTCTGGTTCTCCAACCACTACACAGATGTAATTCCCCAACACCATACTGCCTTCTCTACAGGGGTCTTCTCTGAGCTAACAACACAAGAAGATACAGGAGGAAGACACACTGCTCTGCCTTCAAGGATCTACCTGCAAAAAAATCTATAAATTAGAAATGAAGGAGCCAGTTGGAACGTGCTTCTTCAACAAGGAAAAATGTCTCCTGGATCATAATTAGGCACAAGATCCAGAGAATCTTTCTTTATTGATGGAGGTCTGATCCAAAATTTAGCACCTGGAGTGGCATATCAGGAATTTTCTCCTGGAAAAAAAAAATCATTTTTTTTTTCTGATCTGGGATGAGATTCTCTGTGAGACAAAATTTGATCGTGAAATGTCTCCCAAAATATTGGTCAAATTCCTGACCAAGAGGGGAGACTCTGAGAAATAGACTATTTCCAACCATATCAGTCATCAGCGATGGCAGCCCTCCAACATGAGCCCGTGAGCCCTGAGGACACTCAGAAAGGAGAAAACTTCTTATCTTAGTGGCCATCGGCCTACAGCCACTCCCTGTGGTGAGCCTTGAGGAAACTCGGGCTATGAGAAAAGAGGATTGCACATCCCCGGATAGCTGAGGTACATATCAAGGAAATAATTTTAATGAGCCCTGACTCTTACATCCTCCCATACACAGAAAAGCCCTAAATCCCTAAATTTGAGATGCTGCCTCCTGGGCTTTAAGTTTAATATTCTAAGCCAACAGATATAAAGTAGACAGTTTTCAAAGAGGAACAAAGGAAGACAAATCTCAACATCTGGGACACTAGCAACTGGTACAGATGGTGGTGAATACTTCCAAAAAGATCCATCTGATGAAGCAGTTAGAATTATCATCACCATCCTGTTTTTCCTCCAAGGTTGTGGAAGGAGTATTGACAGTGGAGAATGACTGCAGGAAGAGTCAATTCTGATTCCAGGATGAAGCATACTGCTGAACCCACTGTGGATGTATAAAAGAAATAGAGTCCATGGGAGTTTCTGATGCATAGCAAAATGTGACCCATTGCTTTATGGCATCTCTCTTTCAATCTAATGACCAGATAATGAACTGTCGGGGTCAAGGTCTTATAGCTACTGGCCAACCCAGAGTTCGGGTCTGGTTCTCCAACCACTACACAGATGTAATTCCCCAACACCATACTGCCTTCTCTACAGGGGTCTTCTCTGAGCTAACAACACAAGAAGATACAGGAGGAAGACACACTGCTCTGCCTTCAAGGATCTACCTGCAAAAAAATCTATAAATTAGAAATGAAGGAGCCAGTTGGAACGTGCTTCTTCAACAAGGAAAAATGTCTCCTGGATCATAATTAGGCACAAGATCCAGAGAATCTTTCTTTATTGATGGAGGTCTGATCCAAAATTTAGCACCTGGAGTGGCATATCAGGAATTTTCTCCTGGAAAAAAAAAATCATTTTTTTTTTTCTGATCTGGGATGAGATTCTCTGTGAGACAAAATTTGATCGTGAAATGTCTCCCAAAATATTGGTCAAATTCCTGACCAAGAGGGGAGACTCTGAGAAATAGACTATTTCCAACCATATCAGTCATCAGCGATGGCAGCCCTCCAACATGAGCCCGTGAGCCCTGAGGACACTCAGGAAGGAGAAAACTTCTTATCTTAGTGGCCATCGGCCTACAGCCACTCCCTGTGGTGAGCCTTGAGGAAACTCGGGCTATGAGAACAGAGGATTGCACATCCCCGGATAGCTGAGGTACATATCAAGGAAATAATTTTAATGAGCCCTGACTCTTACATCCTCCCATACACAGAAAAGCCCTAAATCCCTAAATTTGAGATGCTGCCTCCTGGGCTTTAAGTTTAATATTCTAAGCCAACAGATATAAAGTAGACAGTTTTCAAAGAGGAACAAAGGAAGACAAATCTCAACATCTGGGACACTAGCAACTGGTACAGATGGTGGTGAATACTTCCAAAAAGATCCATCTGATGAAGCAGTTAGAATTATCATCACCATCCTGTTTTTCCTCCAAGGTTGTGGAAGGAGTATTGACAGTGGAGAATGACTGCAGGGAAGAGTCAATTCTGATTCCAGGATGGATATGTTTCTTTGACTTCAACCTTTGTTTTATATTGCTTTGGTTATTGTAATCCGACATAATGATCTGCCTCAGAGAATCTTGCCTCTCTGCCTGAAGAGACAAACACATCCCCTTCGAGAGGTGGGCCATTCCTGGAGATATCTGCCAGATCATGGTCATTATCTCCTCATTTCCAACCCCTCTATGTCCTATAAAAGAACCTCGCATCCAGACTCTCAACAAGATGGTTATTTTCACACTTTATTCTGTCACCTTTTTGTAACAATAGGGAAAGGAGCAGGGCACAATATTTTGAATGAATGACATAGCCCAAGGACACAACATAAACCCACTGTGGTAGACTAGACCTTGATCCTCAGTCAGCGAGCTAACGGACACACCCAGAAGCACCATGACAGTTCTACCCCTTCCTCAAAAGTGCTGGAATAATCCTCCTACTTATTAGCACAAGAAATAACCCAATCCATAAAAGCTAAGAATGCCATGCTTTCGGGGCTGCTGAATTCACCCTCTGCGATGGCCCACTCAGTGGAGTGTGCTTTTCTCTGAATCTGAATCAATCCATTTCTTACCTATTTTGTGTGTGTGTGTGGGAGGGGGGGTGTGAAACATGCTTCTCCCATGAGCTGTAAGAATAAACTGTCGACTGGAATGGAGGTTCTGCTTCTTGTAAATTAGGTGTGGTCCTCAGGCTCTGGGAAGTTCCCAACGTAGGAGAGCAAGCCTAGGCATTCTCCTGGCATAATACCACCCAACGGTGAAGAAGCAGCCACTTAGGTGAGGAACCAGGCAAGCAATTAAAGGGCCTCTTCAAGCAAATTCCAGCCACACTTGCAGCAAGCGCCTGTGGCCACCGGCCACGGCCAGCCACCCGCCGCCTAACACCGGCGAAGAGGTTCCATCTTCCCAGAAGGGCACGCCGCCCCAGTTTATTCTGCCCTTCCCTCAGGGCCACAGTCACCTTGCCATGGCCCTAAGCAAACCATCTGATGAAGCAGTTAGAATTATCATCACCATCCTGTTTTTCCTCCAAGGTTGTGGAAGGAGTATTGACAGTGGAGAATGACTGCAGGAAGAGTCAATTCTGATTCCAGGATGGATATGTTTCTTTGACTTCAACCTTTGTTTTATATTGCTTTGGTTATTGTAATCCGACATAATGATCTGCCTCAGAGAATCTTGCCTCTCTGCCTGAAGAGACAAACACATCCCCTTCGAGAGGTGGGCCATTCCTGGAGATATCTGCCAGATCATGGTCATTATCTCCTCATTTCCAACCCCTCTATGTCCTATAAAAGAACCTCGCATCCAGACTCTCAACAAGATGGTTATTTTCACACTTTATTCTGTCACCTTTTTGTAACAATAGGGAAAGGAGCAGGGCACAATATTTTGAATGAATGACATAGCCCAAGGACACAACATAAACCCACTGTGGTAGACTAGACCTTGATCCTCAGTCAGCGAGCTAACGGACACACCCAGAAGCACCATGACAGTTCTACCCCTTCCTCAAAAGTGCTGGAATAATCCTCCTACTTATTAGCACAAGAAATAACCCAATCCATAAAAGCTAAGAATGCCATGCTTTCGGGGCTGCTGAATTCACCCTCTGCGATGGCCCACTCAGTGGAGTGTGCTTTTCTCTGAATCTGAATCAATCCATTTCTTACCTATTTTGTGTGTGTGTGTGGGGGGGGGGGTGTGAAACATGCTTCTCCCATGAGCTGTAAGAATAAACTGTCGACTGGAATGGAGGTTCTGCTTCTTGTAAATTAGGTGTGGTCCTCAGGCTCTGGGAAGTTCCCAACGTAGGAGAGCAAGCCTAGGCATTCTCCTGGCATAATACCACCCAACGGTGAAGAAGCAGCCACTTAGGTGAGGAACCAGGCAAGCAATTAAAGGGCCTCTTCAAGCAAATTCCAGCCACACTTGCAGCAAGCGCCTGTGGCCACCGGCCACGGCCAGCCACCCGCCGCCTAACACCGGCGAAGAGGTTCCATCTTCCCAGAAGGGCACGCCGCCCCAGTTTATTCTGCCCTTCCCTCAGGGCCACAGTCACCTTGCCATGGCCCTAAGCAAACCATCCTTGGCAGGGCAATAACCAACGCCAGACAGAGAAATGACAAATATGCCAACAAACTTTTCAAAGAAGAGGAAAAAAAAAATAAGTTTGGTTTTTTAATTTTTTTTTTGGTGGAAAGCTGGAAAAAAAAAATAAATCTACCAAATACCAACACCTCTTCAAAAGTTTTCCTGCCAGGACCATGATGGTTGGTGTCAAGAATGCAAGTTTCCGGCAGAGAGAAAGTGACACATCACTGAGTCAAAGGCAGGTCCAGTCCCAGCTGGAAACGGTGGTCAGAAATGGGTTACACTTTCACTGAGAGAAGTTTAAAATGAGGGCAACAATGAAGTCACATTGATGAGTCGTTTTCCCAAACACGAGGCTCACCTTTCAACACCACCAAGACACCAAATTCTCCAAGACCTTCCTTGGGGTTAGGAGCTCTTTCCAGCACTTTGGAGAGGAGTGTCTGATATACTGAGGGTGTCTGACGCACTGTGCCCGCCCACTCCCCACCAGGAACCCACAGCAGTCAAGACTGCGCAAAACAGTCATGACAGGAGAAATCTGTGAACCTGAGTGAAAACACTGAAACTGCACTGTTTTCATCGTCCTTTCTCTGCTATGAAAAGACAGGTCTACAAGCAGATGTCTGTGCTGTGGGAACCGAAGGCTGTGACTCTTGAGAATAATTCTAAGCCAGGATTTCCAGACTGCTGCACATCTCTATGTGGACTCGCCCCTTTCTCTGTGGGTTTCTCTGTGGGGTCCCTGTCACCTGCATCCTCGTTCCTCTTCTTTCCAGGGAAGCCTAAGGAAACAGCAGGAGAGCAAGCCTAGGCATTCTCCTGGCATAATACCACCCAACGGTGAAGAAGCAGCCACTTAGGTGAGGAACCAGGCAAGCAATTAAAGGGCCTCTTCAAGCAAATTCCAGCCACACTTGCAGCAAGCGCCTGTGGCCACCGGCCACGGCCAGCCACCCGCCGCCTAACACCGCGAAGAGGTTCCATCTTCCCAGAAGGGCACGCCGCCCCAGTTTATTCTGTCCTTCCCTCAGGGCCACAGTCACCTTGCCATGGCCCTAAGCAAACCATCCTTGGCAGGGCAATAACCAACGCCAGACAGAGAAATGACAAATATGCCAACAAACTTTTCAAAGAAGAGGAAAAAAAAAATAAGTTTGGTTTTTTAATTTTTTTTTTGGTGGACAGCTGGAAAAAAAAAATAAATCTACCAAATACCAACACCTCTTCAAAAGTTTTCCTGCCAGGACCATGATGGTTGGTGTCAAGAATGCAAGTTTCCGGCAGAGAGAAAGTGACACATCACTGAGTCAAAGGCAGGTCCAGTCCCAGCTGGAAACGGTGGTCAGAAATGGGTTACACTTTCACTGAGAGAAGTTTAAAATGAGGGCAACAATGAAGTCACATTGATGAGTCGTTTTCCCAAACACGAGGCTCACCTTTCAACACCACCAAGACACCAAATTCTCCAAGACCTTCCTTGGGGTTAGGAGCTCTTTCCAGCACTTTGGAGAGGAGTGTCTGATATACTGAGGGTGTCTGACGCACTGTGCCCGCCCACTCCCCACCAGGAACCCACAGCAGTCAAGACTGCGCAAAACAGTCATGACAGGAGAAATCTGTGAACCTGAGTGAAAACACTGAAACTGCACTGTTTTCATCGTCCTTTCTCTGCTATGAAAAGACAGGTCTACAAGCAGATGTCTGTGCTGTGGGAACCGAAGGCTGTGACTCTTGAGAATAATTCTAAGCCAGGATTTCCAGACTGCTGCACATCTCTATGTGGACTCGCCCCTTTCTCTGTGGGTTTCTCTGTGGGGTCCCTGTCACCTGCATCCTCGTTCCTCTTCTTTCCAGGGAAGCCTAAGGAAACAGCAGGAGCTTAGGGCCAAGCCGTTCTGACGTTCTAGAAGGTAACACCCTCCTCCAGACCAAAAGGGATTTTCCAGAGGGAGTAGCAAGAACGGCTGCTAGCCCTCACAGGTTTGGTCCCTGAGGCACGAGAGAGGGGAGTCCATGAACAGAAGGAGGAAAAGCACTCAGGGGAGGGGAAGCAGGGAGCATGCAAGGCGTCCCCAGCACCCTCCCCTCCCTCAGTCCAGACTCTTAAGAAACCAGCCGTGAGTGAGGCCAGCATCTCTGGGCTGAAGGGACACCGAGTAAGCACAGGGAGACAGGTGGGTCCACCCTGAACCATCTTGTTCGATGCTCCGCCTTCAGTACAATTAAAGAACGAGAGCAAACACTGAGTGAGAATAACTTCGAGAGCAAAGCCACCTCAGCCTCCAATGAAATTTCCTTCACACTGGTTTCTGAAATAGATCTCGACCCGAACACAAGAGCATTCATTCCCTGAATACGGACAGTAAGTGAACACTGATACAAATCAGAGGTTAGCAAACATTTTCAAACATAGTAAGGGTGTGAGGCTACAGGCTAAGAAGTAATAAAAGAGAGTATGTTTAAACAGGAAAATAAAACTTACCACAAACTTGACAAAACCTGAAGAAATACAGTACAATTATTTATAATAGAAACCTCCTCATGCAAAGACTCATGCCCTATTTGAAAGATGACAATTTGCTTAAAAGTCAGTGTAAATGAAGTGTAAATATTAATGAATATCTGTAGTGCAGTTTACATATTTTACTTGGGTACGCAAAACAGCGGGCCCCCCAGGAACCCACAGCAGTCAAGACTGCGCAAAACAGTCATGACAGGAGAAATTGAACCTGAGTGAAAACACTGAAACTGCACTGTTTTCATCGTCCTTTCTCTGCTATGAAAAGACAGGTCTACAAGCAGATGTCTGTGCTGTGGGAACCGAAGGCTGTGACTCTTGAGAATAATTCTAAGCCAGGATTTCCAGACTGCTGCACATCTCTATGTGGACTCGCCCCTTTCTCTGTGGGTTTCTCTGTGGGGTCCCTGTCACCTGCATCCTCGTTCCTCTTCTTTCCAGGGAAGCCTAAGGAAACAGCAGGAGCTTAGGGCCAAGCCGTTCTGACGTTCTAGAAGGTAACACCCTCCTCCAGACCAAAAGGGATTTTCCAGAGGGAGTAGCAAGAACGGCTGCTAGCCCTCACAGGTTTGGTCCCTGAGGCACGAGAGAGGGGAGTCCATGAACAGAAGGAGGAAAAGCACTCAGGGGAGGGGAAGCAGGGAGCATGCAAGGCGTCCCCAGCACCCTCCCCTCCCTCAGTCCAGACTCTTAAGAAACCAGCCGTGAGTGAGGCCAGCATCTCTGGGCTGAAGGGACACCGAGTAAGCACAGGGAGACAGGTGGGTCCACCCTGAACCATCTTGTTCGATGCTCCGCCTTCAGTACAATTAAAGAACGAGAGCAAACACTGAGTGAGAATAACTTCGAGAGCAAAGCCACCTCAGCCTCCAATGAAATTTCCTTCACACTGGTTTCTGAAATAGATCTCGACCCGAACACAAGAGCATTCATTCCCTGAATACGGACAGTAAGTGAACACTGATACAAATCAGAGGTTAGCAAACATTTTCAAACATAGTAAGGGTGTGAGGCTACAGGCTAAGAAGTAATAAAAGAGAGTATGTTTAAACAGGAAAATAAAACTTACCACAAACTTGACAAAACCTGAAGAAATACAGTACAATTATTTATAATAGAAACCTCCTCATGCAAAGACTCATGCCCTATTTGAAAGATGACAATTTGCTTAAAAGTCAGTGTAAATGAAGTGTAAATATTAATCTGTCAATGCTGATCTGTAGTGCAGTTTTACATTATTTCACCTCTGACATGTCTTTTCACACATATAGGCAATATCAAATACTTACATCCATGAGAGAGCATTTTAGTTCAACACATTCATCATTTGGGTGGCATTTAATAAACATGGTTAAACGTCTCTCTTGATACTTTCCTTTTATCATGTCATTAGGTTACTGATTCTTTGCTTCCAACTGAATTAGGTAGAAGTTCCTCATCTGCACAGTTACACAAGGAAATCTCCTTTGTGTTTGCATTGAGGTCTGCAAAACAGGACTGATACTGAGTTTAAGAAAATGCCTTGGCACCTATGATGCCTGCAGGGGATCGCGTGGGAAGACTATTATGATTGTGTGTGGAGACTGAGATTTGGGGAACTACTGCAAAACGCTGCTAATGTGACTACGGTTGCTGTAGAAAAGGATCCTTCATCTCTGAAAAAAACATGTATTTGCTACAATGTCATTTGGAAACAGATCTCTTATTTCAATTTTTGAAAGCACAGGAAGTACTAAAGCAGCTTGACCTTACTAGTGAGATGACAACCAACACTGTTTGGCTGAATGGCTCTTCAAGGTGACTCTTCAGAAGTGTTGTTCTGCCTTGTAGTTTATGTTGAATTCACCACCGAGTCCTCCATGAAAGCCTACATCCAAAGCCATTCAATATTCAACGAAGGTGGCTTCATTATAAAGAATTAAAACGCATTTTAAGAATTTTCATCTCAGTCCTGAATTTAGATTTCTGCAAAGAACACACATACTTGTACCACTATCAGGCTACCAAGCATTTTCAAACATAGTAAGGGTGTGAGGCTACAGGCTAAGAAGTAATAAAAGAGAGTATGTTTAAACAGGAAAATAAAACTTACCACAAACTTGACAAAACCTGAAGAAATACAGTACAATTATTTATAATAGAAACCTCCTCATGCAAAGACTCATGCCCTATTTGAAAGATGACAATTTGCTTAAAAGTCAGTGTAAATGAAGTGTAAATATTAATCTGTCAATGCTGATCTGTAGTGCAGTTTTACATTATTTCACCTCTGACATGTCTTTTCACACATATAGGCAATATCAAATACTTACATCCATGAGAGAGCATTTTAGTTCAACACATTCATCATTTGGGTGGCATTTAATAAACATGGTTAAACGTCTCTCTTGATACTTTCCTTTTATCATGTCATTAGGTTACTGATTCTTTGCTTCCAACTGAATTAGGTAGAAGTTCCTCATCTGCACAGTTACACAAGGAAATCTCCTTTGTGTTTGCATTGAGGTCTGCAAAACAGGACTGATACTGAGTTTAAGAAAATGCCTTGGCACCTATGATGCCTGCAGGGGATCGCGTGGGAAGACTATTATGATTGTGTGTGGAGACTGAGATTTGGGGAACTACTGCAAAACGCTGCTAATGTGACTACGGTTGCTGTAGAAAAGGATCCTTCATCTCTGAAAAAAACATGTATTTGCTACAATGTCATTTGGAAACAGATCTCTTATTTCAATTTTTGAAAGCACAGGAAGTACTAAAGCAGCTTGACCTTACTAGTGAGATGACAACCAACACTGTTTGGCTGAATGGCTCTTCAAGGTGACTCTTCAGAAGTGTTGTTCTGCCTTGTAGTTTATGTTGAATTCACCACCGAGTCCTCCATGAAAGCCTACATCCAAAGCCATTCAATATTCAACGAAGGTGGCTTCATTATAAAGAATTAAAACGCATTTTAAGAATTTTCATCTCAGTCCTGAATTTAGATTTCTGCAAAGAACACACATACTTGTACCACTATGAGGCTACCAAGCTGTTTGTGCTGTCAGGCAAATGAAGCTATTCAGCTTTCATTTTTGACAAAAACTCATAGAGCTGGCCAACATTAACTTAAGGAACAAATGCAGTTCATGGGCATCACCTGTTGAGCAGCACAACCCAAATTCAAACATCTGCAAAGTCCTGGTGATACGAGTGGCCAAAGGCTCTAAAGACCTTATAGTTCCACAAACTTTGTAGATTTATCCAACTAAGCCTTTTTCTGCTTTACATGTATCATCACCAGTCCTAAGTCATCTTAGCAGATCCCACTTCAGATTATATTGAATTCTCTCTTTTTTTTTGAAAATCCACTGTTGATATGGACAATTCAAAAAAGCTAACTTCTCTTTCACTTCAAACTCTACACTGATCCCTCAAGCAAACAGTAACTGGGTTGAACTGGTCCTACTTGTCAACTCATCCAAGCGCCCAGGAAAACCCTCCAGGACCATCTGTCGGGCTCATTAGCTATTGACACTGAGCTTGAAGCCCTCAGCCCCCTCAGCAACTGTTCCCTCCTCAAGGTTAATGGTTTGAACCCCTTTGTTTACTCTAAGTACATTTCTTCAGCTGCTGCAATCAAACATGTCTTCATTAACTCACCATCAAAATGGCTTTTCTGGCTTGGCTCACAATCAAGCCACTTGGAAACATACCCTGGCTGCACCTCATTTTCAGGCTTTATTTTGGGGAAGAAAACTCTGCTGTAATGAGATACTGGGTTTTAACTGTTCCCTTCTTTTTTTTTTTCTTTTTTTACTGTCGCATTCCTGTGAGTGGGGTAAAGAGGGTTTATCTGCTGATGGAGATGTATATTCTTTTAGGGTGGTTATCCTGTCATCACGTAATAAACACGATCCTTTGCCATCTCTCAGTAACAACGTACCCTACACTCCACCATGCCTTTAAAAAGCACACCACTTACAGTCCACCTTTCTCCTCTCTCCTTGCGTGGACATCAAGGATACGCCCTGAGAAATAAATAAAGCAATACATACATTAGTCGACACTGCTGAGACCTTCGTCACGGATTTGCAGCACACGGAGCAGCAGTGCTCAGTGACAAGGGAGCTCCACACTGCCTCCGTCACAACTCTTCAGCTTGGAGGTTGCATGAGAAAGCAGCTATAGACAATCTACAGACAAATGACCATGGCTGGGCTCCAGGACATTCTACTTCTGGTAAAGCTCGCACAACTTGACTTTCATAAATTTTCACATTATACGGCGTAAAATGTCATGCCTTTGATTTGTTTCACTTTAAAATGAGAAAACACGCTTAGTCACAGGCAGTACAAAAAGCACGCAACTAGCCACTGATCTATACCAGTGGATTTGGAGCCATCAGCTCCAAATGGTGGTTAGGTCATCACCAGACTCTTACCCTTGCCAGGTGAGGAAGGTGACCAGAAAGCAGAATGCCACTGGGTCCAGGAGTAAACATGATACCAAGAGAGAAGGAAGAAAATAGTGATTAGAGAGGCCACAGGCAAACCTTGCCCATTTCATCATTTTGCTGAGGTCTAGGCCATTTGCCTCCAGAGAAGTTTCAAATGATACATCCCCTGACACCTGGGAACAGGTTCAGTTGCAACTATAGTAACCGCCACCATCTACGGGCTAATGTCCCAGGTGATCATCTTGGGGTTTTGTATTTAAATCCTTTCTGTACAATTACGATGCAGGTGATATTATTCCCCAATGAGAAAACGAGAGTTCGGACGGGGAACGTGATTTCCCATTAGTTCTACTGGTGGTCAATAGCCGAGCTCGACTATGAACTCTGGCCTATCTGATCCTCCTTTTTTGTTGTGGACCGTCAGCAGACAACACTAGGCTGTCTGGGACGTGAGCTTCAGAAAACGGCAAATGAGACCAGGAAAAAAAAAAAATCAGTCCTTTAGCAACGATTGGCCCCTCTAACTGGGAAAAGCATTCTCTCTGAGGCTTACTAGGAGCAGGCACGATTCAGAGGAGAGAGGAACTGGATTCTCATCAAGACAGTCACACCATGTAAGAGCAGGCTGAGCCAAGCACAGACTTGTCATCTCCTCCTGGGACAAGTGGCAAGGGTGTAGGCCCCAGGCAGAGACCCACAGCTTTAGATGAGCCTTATTTTCAGTCTTCCTGGATGACTGCTCCCAGGTCCTGGACAGCTGAAAGGGGAAGGCCAAGTGTTTATTCAACTTGACTCTTTCCCCATCCCATACCTGGCTACTTCCATCTACCTTAACAGGCAGGCCTGGGAACCTACCAATAAGATAACAACTCAGGGACTTCCAAGTAGTCCAGTGGTTAAGAACCTGCCTTGTCCATGCAGGGGACGTGGATTCAAGCCCTGCTGAGGGAACTCAGATCCCACATGCTATGGAACTAAGCCTGCATGCCACAACTAGAGAGTCCACCACCACCACCACAAAAGGTTTCACATGATGCAACTAAGACCTGATGCGGTAAATAAAATATTTTTGAAAAAAGAGTTCAGAGTACCCAAATCTCTCCAGTAGCGCCACCTGGATGAAGGAAGCCTTGGCTAGAATTCTTTTTTTTTTTTTTTTAATTTTGGCCTCTTAGTATTTATTTATTTATTTTCATCCATCTTTATTCTTCAGCCTGTGTGGGCATCCCACTGCAGTGGCCTCTCTCGTTGCTGAGTGCATGCACTCCAGAGCACTGACTCATAACTGGACACACCAGTCCAGCCACTCTGTGGCATGTGGGATCTTCCCAGGCTGGGGATTGAACAGGCACCCCTTACACTGCAAGAGGGACTCTTTACCCACTGGACCACCAGGGAAGCCCATGAATTCTTAAATAATGTTATCATAAGCCATTAAAACCTTAATGCTAGCCTTCTAAACTTTTATTCAAATTTCAAATTGCCCTAGGTATTTAGAAAAGAGAAATATTAATGGTTGTAAGGAAAACAAACAAGCTGGGGAAGTACATAAAAAGGTACAGTTTGATCTAGCTTTATGTATGCTTTGAGAAAGATGTAGGGTTTGGAGAGGCAGAAAGGACCCGTGACATGCCCAGGAAGAAAACTGCCCTAAGTCGGAATGAGGGCAAGCAATAGGGCCACAGACAGAAAGCACGAAAAATGATGTGAAAAAACAGAGTGGGCTTAAGGCAGTCAGAGTAATATGAATTTAAGACCACAGGAACAAAGCCCCCAATGAGAAGGGAAGTGTTTCAAAACAAGGTCTGGGGAGCTATCGGACGCAGCATCTTTATAAAAGATAGATCCAGCAGAAGGGGTTAGAACCAGAGAGACCGGAAAAAGTCTGTGTGGTAGTGGGACAGAGAAACAAGGTCTCTCATGTTTCTGCACCTCTTCTGTCAGCTTTTGTTCTAGATGATCTTTTCAAGGATTTGGGGTACTGCAGCCTGGAGACATGGAGAAAACGTCTCCCTCTGGGGCAAAGGGCTGATGTGTTTTCTGTCAAGGAAAATGCAACAGAGCATCTCCTCTGGGGCAAAGAGTAGGCAAGGTTTGCTAGCAGCTTCCTGTAGAGAATGAGATTTCCTGAGCTCGGGGTTCCCTGCCTGGGATACAAACCCACCAAGTCAGCAGCATCCTCCTGGGCATTCTCCCACGCTTAGGGGTTACAGGAGCCAATCGGAACATGAAGGTCATGCCGCCTGCTAGTCTGTGAGCGATAAAGTCCTCTGTCTGACTTTGGATTCCTGTGTCTTCCATCAGCAACCATGAAACTGTGGGAGGGTGACTTGTAGCTTGCCATCAGGATAAAAATCTCAAATTCTTCAGTTCTTGAAAAACCATCACCAGACTAGTGTTTCATAACAGATTTGCAAGCTATTGGTAAATAAGTATAAATCAAATTTTTTGCATAGATTAGCAGCAAATCATTGGATAAATTCTATTTAAAACTTTATTCCATTCACAGAGTCAAAAGCATACAACAGGGCTTCCCTGACAGCTCAGTGGTGAAGAGTTCGCCTGCCAATGCAGGAGACGTGGGCTCAATCCCTGATCCAGGAAGATCCCACATGCTGCAGAGCAACTAAGCCCGTGAGCCACACCTGTTGAGCCCACGCTCTAGAGCCTCGGAGCCACAACTATGGAGCCCACGTGCCATACTGAAGCCCATGTGCCCTAGAGCCCGAGTTCCACAATAAGAGTAGTCACCACAACAAGAAGCCTGCTCACCTCAAAGAGTAGCCCCCACTCCCTGCAACTAGAGAAGAGCCTGTGGCACCAGTGAAAATCCAGAAGAGCCAAAAACAAATAAAATTTAAAGAAAAACAAAGCATACAACACTTAGGAAAACATTTAACCAAAGATATTTTAAGATGCCAATCTGAAAATCATAAACATAATGTCGACATGCACTCTATTTATGAATTGGAAGAATAACTTACTAAGATGTCAACTATTCAATATGACATCAACAGTTTTATATCTCTATTCTCAGGGCTCCTTTGACACATTTAAAATAAGTGAACATTCCCAAAAGTTTCTATTTATGTAGGTTATATATAATAAATTTTACCATGTGAAAAAGTTATAAAAAATATTTTAAATTAACACTCACTGAAACTAACATATTATAAAAGATTCATTCTTCCTAAAATAAATTTTAGTGAAAATACTTGCATTTTTACATTTCTGCAAATATTTTTAATACTTAGAATAAGACAGCTAGATTTTCCTACCTGCTTCTTTACCTAATCTATCACATGCATGCTCAGTCGCTTCAGTCATGCCCGACTCTTTGTGCCACTATGGACTCACCAGGCTCCTCTGCCCATGGGATTCTCCAGACAAGAATACTAGAGTGTGTTGCCATGCCCTCCTCCAGGGGGATCTTCCTGACCCAGGGACTGAACCTGCATCGCCTGCATTACAGGTGGATTCTTTACCACCATGCCACCTAGGAAGCCCAATCTAATCTATCACGATATCCTGTATTACACAGCCTCCAAAAAACTCATGATCACACTCCTGAAAGAATAAGAGCAAGAAAGCAAACAATGCCTTAGGATCATGAATACAGCCTTGACTTGCTAAATGCCAGAGTCTGGAGGTTCAAGATAATGCAAACTGTAATCCTACTGGGTTTTTAAAAAATAAACATGGCAAGCTGGTGTTGTAAGATATGGCAATACAAAAGGCCTACAAACATCAAAAACACAGTTCAGAAAATGAACAAACTTGGAGCATGGTCCTAGCATAAGAAGATCAAACACACCAAGAGAATAGGCTAAAATTACCACAAAGCACCACACATATACCTGATTTTTTATTACAAAGGTACCAAAGCACTCCAAAAAGAAAAAGAGCTCCCTCAAAAAATGATGCTGGAGGGCTTCCCTGGTGGTCCAGTGGGTAAAGACACCACCTTGCAGTGCAAGGAGCGCCGGTTCCATCCCTGGCCTGGGAAGATCCCATGTGCCATGGAGCAGCTAGACCAATGTGTCCAATTACCGACCTGGAGCTGTGGAGCACATGTGCCCAGAGTCGGTGCTCTACAGCGAGAGAGGCCACTGCGATGGGAGGCCCACACAGGCCAAGGAACAAAGATGGATGAAAATAAATTAAAAAAAAAAAAATGATGGTGGAACCTACACATCAGTATGTATATATGTATGTATGCATATATATATATATATATATATATATATATATATATATAGAACCTGGATCATTACCTCACACTACACAGCAACTCAGAGTCAAACCTAAATGCACAAGTTAAAACTAAAAAGCCGGGACATCCCTGGTGGTTCAGTGGCTAAGACCCTGCACACCCAATGGAGTAGACCCAGGTTCAATCCCTGGTCAGGGACGAGATCCCACGTGCTCTGCCTGAAGGTTCCCCCATGCTACAACAAAGATAAATGCTCCTGTGAGCTGTAACTATGATCTGGCACAACTAAGTAAATAAGTATTAAAAGAAAAAAATCCCTGTAATGCCTCTAAAAGAAATCACAGCAAGATATGCTTCTAATTTGGGGATAGGGAAAGATTTCTTAAAAATAAATGAAAAAGACTTCAAAATTAAGAACTCCTTCTCAAAGACATGTTAATAATTAACAGACTGGCCATAGATAGGAAGAAAACAAATGTGTGACAAAAGACAGATATTCAAAATATGTAAAGAAGTCCAACTCAATAAGGAAAAATCCAATAAACAAATGGGCAAAACCTTGAATAGGCACTTCACTAAGGAAAATATGCAGATGGTCAACGTCTGCACTAAAAGCCATTCAAATCATTAGTCATCACGAAAATGCAAAACACAGTGCGATACCATTAAACCCTCCTCAAGAAGATAAATATTCAAAAAACTGACAGTATCACATGTTGGCCTAGACACGGAGCAACCAGAACTACCATTCACTCTTAGTGGGAGAGTCAGATAGTAAAATCACATCAGAAAAACGCCTGACAGTGTCTTACCACGTTAACCAAACGTCTACCTTCACAACACAGCAATTTTCCTCTTAGATTTTTACCCAACAGAAGTGAAAGTACGTGCCCACATAAAGACTAGAAATAACCCAAGTATTCAATATACAAATGGATAAACAACTGCTGTATTAATGCAAAGGGATACTACTCAACAGTGAAAAGGAATGAACTACTTATTCCGATGGCAGTACGAATGAATTTCAAAACAGTACAGAGTAAAAGAAGACTTACAAAGAGAAGGTACACCCTAAAAGATTCCATTTATACAAAGTTTTCGAAAAGGGAAAGCCAATCATGAGCATAGCAGAGGAGCAGTTCTCTCTGCGGTAGAAATAAGGATTGAGTGGGAGAAGGCATGGAGAGAACTCCTAGATAACACGTAAACATTTCTCAAAAGCCAGAGGGCACACATAAGAACTGTGCTTTTCAGTACAGGTAAAATTCACACGTAAGTGATAAGCAAATATTGACCTCTACTTAGTGATGTGTCTGTTAAAGCATTTACAGGTGAAAACATACTGATGTAGCAGTCTGAAAAAGCATCAAGAAACCAGAATGCACTGAGGGATGAACACTGTACTTCCAAGGTAGAAAAACCACCATGAGATTTTTTTTGGATTAGGAAAATAAAATTTTTCACAAATGCAGACTAAATTATACTCCATAGCCAATTGGGGGAATAATTGGCAGCAAAGTCATCAAAGTGAGGAACATACCCAGCAAAACTAGCAGCCCCTCCCCCTCAGGACCAGGCAGAAATTCCCTCACAATGGCTGTATGATCTGATATAATCAAGTACATAGCTACAATTAGTTTTAAGTTTTCATTTGTTCACCTGTCTCCAAGAGCCATTACAGGAAAAAATTATGAAAGTATCTTTTCTTTAAAAAAAAAAGTTGCCACACAGAATAAAATTTCAGCTGATATAAAACATGAGTTTTTCAAAATATAAACATCATACTTTAACTTGAAAAACCAGAAGCGTTTCTGATCTGTCTTTACAAAAACGAAAATAATCCTCATGATCACTTTGCTACTGAAGACCACAAAGATTTCAGTCTTATCCATCAGAAATGCATGTCTGCCAAAAAAAAAAGTGAATTTTAAATTCAGGGTTACCAATGGCATTTAAGATCCCTCTGTTTCCTCCTCCACCCCATAAACACCATAGTCACATACACACACCCTCAAGATCACTTACACACAAGCCCAATTTAAAATATGTCTTTAATGGCAAAATCATTGCACCATTATACTTTAAATTATTCCCAGTAAGAAGCAAAAGCAGCACACTACTAAACCTTGTCTACCCTAAGAGTATTTATTCCTACAGATATTAAATACCTGTGTTTTCTAGGACTAGTGGATTTTAAATGTGGGAAATCGAAAGAAAAGAGATCCATATGAACAATGGCATCTCTTCTCTCCACATTTCTTTCCCCTCAACCTGCTTCTCACAATTTCAGAAACCCAAATTCTCAACCCATCATGCACCAGGACATAAACTAACTTAAATAATCCCTGGTTTTAGCACTTGAACAGGAGAAGGAGAAGCATGCGGGAGTGAGATGAAATCTGCAGTTTAAAAATAGGCCTGTGCGCACAGTCCAAAGTCAGCTTGCAAGAGAGGAACCCTGAAGAATTTCTGACGCTACCTGAACCAACAACATCTAGAAGAACTTGCATCTCTTTTTCCAAAAACGTCTCCTGCCTATTTCCTTTTTTTAAAGAACTGAATGAAAGGCTAGTTTGCCGGCCAGAAGACTCGGAATAGACAGCCAACATATTTGCCACAGACATCTCTGAATTCCTGAAGACGTTCTGTTTTCCAGGGATGTGTCTGACCAATTTACAGAAATTCACATCATTTTCTTCTGTGTCAGTCAAAAAGCTGTATGCTCTTATTTTCTTGCCCCCAAGTCAGTTTCTAAAGCCCACTCTAATTATAATGTCAGGGAAAACATTCTCCTCTCTTGCAAAATCATCTTATGGTTTCCTTCCCTATCTGTTGTAGGAACATGTGAATACCCCTCACTGAATACATCCCTGTACATTTTCCTCCTCTTTAGACCCAGATTTCCTCACCACAAACCTCACTACTCTGAAGGCTCAGGGTGAGAGTGTTTGGTTCAGCTGTTTTGTCCTATAGAGGGTCTCTGTCTTACATCTAGATTTTTCAGTTCAGCTGTTACACTGGGCACCATGGTCCTAGCAAGTCTAAACCAAAAAAGGAGTCCCTTTAAGGTGTTTGAAATTAGATCCCAAGACTCGCTTGAAGTTTCCATGTTCATTCTTTTGATTTATGGGTCTCATTACTGGGAAAGGCTGAAACAGCTCTCTTCTTTCTCTCCACCAGTGGCTTCAAAGCACTATATGCTTGGTTACCCAACTACATTAAAACCAATTTAAATCATCTTAAGCACCCTTGTGCTCAACAAACCAGAAAAGACCCTGGAATCCAAAATATATGGTCACATTTTATACTTAATAGGACACAAAGTTGCAAATCCATCAACATAATGGTATAGCTTGTTATGGGCACAGGCAAGACATTTCTTTAACATTTTAATACCTAAAACTGCCTTTTAAAGATGAAATGAACATCATCCTTCATGGCTTAATAATGCAAGAGAGAGAACAAAACTGAGTGAGATGAAATCTGCAGTTTAAAAATAGGCCGACAGTCCAAAGTCAGCTTGCAAGAGAGGAACCCTGAAGAATTTCTGACGCTACCTGAACCAACAACATCTAGAAGAACTTGCATCTCTTTTTCCAAAAACGTCTCCTGCCTATTTCCTTTTTTTAAAGAACTGAATGAAAGGCTAGTTTGCCGGCCAGAAGACTCGGAATAGACAGCCAACATATTTGCCACAGACATCTCTGAATTCCTGAAGACGTTCTGTTTTCCAGGGATGTGTCTGACCAATTTACAGAAATTCACATCATTTTCTTCTGTGTCAGTCAAAAAGCTGTATGCTCTTATTTTCTTGCCCCCAAGTCAGTTTCTAAAGCCCACTCTAATTATAATGTCAGGGAAAACATTCTCCTCTCTTGCAAAATCATCTTATGGTTTCCTTCCCTATCTGTTGTAGGAACATGTGAATACCCCTCACTGAATACATCCCTGTACATTTTCCTCCTCTTTAGACCCAGATTTCCTCACCACAAACCTCACTACTCTGAAGGCTCAGGGTGAGAGTGTTTGGTTCAGCTGTTTTGTCCTATAGAGGGTCTCTGTCTTACATCTAGATTTTTCAGTTCAGCTGTTACACTGGGCACCATGGTCCTAGCAAGTCTAAACCAAAAAAGGAGTCCCTTTAAGGTGTTTGAAATTAGATCCCAAGACTCGCTTGAAGTTTCCATGTTCATTCTTTTGATTTATGGGTCTCATTACTGGGAAAGGCTGAAACAGCTCTCTTCTTTCTCTCCACCAGTGGCTTCAAAGCACTATATGCTTGGTTACCCAACTACATTAAAACCAATTTAAATCATCTTAAGCACCCTTGTGCTCAACAAACCAGAAAAGACCCTGGAATCCAAAATATATGGTCACATTTTATACTTAATAGGACACAAAGTTGCAAATCCATCAACATAATGGTATAGCTTGTTATGGGCACAGGCAAGACATTTCTTTAACATTTTAATACCTAAAACTGCCTTTTAAAGATGAAATGAACATCATCCTTCAGCTGAAAGGCAAACTTAATAATGATCACTTATAAAGATAACTCCAAGTGACCATGAATGAGTATGACCATGAAAAGATATGCTTACATTTGTGTAAACCACAAGTAAAAGTAACAAATTGACATCATTTTCCCTTTCTCCCTAAAACATTGTCATTTCAGTGAATGCATGTCACTTTCTGAGCTTTTCTTCCTGCTACATTATGCTAAACTGACATTTAAGATAAAACAAAAATAGGAACCACTTAATCAGTACCAGTTAAACAGTTTCTTGAATCAAAGTATAACCCAAATGCCTGATACGTCCTCTGTGCTAAAAACCCCTCATCTTACGAAATTCAGTAAACATTGTTTCTTCATGTGCCACTAACACAAGCTATCACTCTGAAATGTGTAGATATGCAAAACTGGTCTTCTTGCATATTTACCATATAGCTATATATAATTCTACACCTGGAAAAATATTTCAGAATATTCGCCTTTCTAAAAAAGAAAAAAATACATGCTTGATTTAATAGGAAGAACTAGGTTTAAAAATTATTCAAGTTATTTTAGTCCTGGCTTTTCTCAGACAGATCACTAAGACTTTGAAAGCTTTCTTTGTTGAGGTAGATTAAGTTCACTTCCAATTTTCTCTAAGCCTCTAAGAATCTATAATCAATGGTCATTTGCAGGCATTAAATCTCACTGGGATAAAAGTTTTCAATGCTAAATAGAATTCCATTAGTAAATACTTATTGCTTTCATAAATAATTGGCAAGTTTCTATATACATCCTTGTAAATCATTATTACTAGTCTCCAAGAACTTTAGAGACACCATAAAATAACTTTTCATTTAAACAGTTACCACTTGAAGTGAAGTCTGAATTTACCCAGGCCAAAGTAATTAGAATCCAAAGATAGAAATATTTTTTAGGCTTCTAACTTTTTACCTAGAAATCAAACTGAAAAAGCTCCCAATGACCAAAGGTGGGATAATCTGAACAAAATAATGATCATATAACCAGAAGAATAAAATGAGGCTAAATTAATATAAGTAAATGATTGAATAAGTGGGGAAGGGACAAACCCTTGAAATAGAAACGATGCATGAAGATTTGTCCCTGTTCTCTTCCCCTTCCCGAGAGAAAACTTAATCCCCTCCCCATGAGTGTGGATGGTATTCAGTGATTTGGTTCCAAAGCACACAGTATGAAATGTGGAAATACTAATTTTACACTGGACAAATCTGGCAAACAATATCTTAACCAAATGGTCAAGATAAATACCACCAGTAATAATTTAAGATCCTTTCACAAACACTTTCATATGATGTGATGAAAAAGACACTTTACCTTTGCTGTCTTTTTTCTCCCAAACCCATAATCCTAATCGTAAGAAAGCACTGATAAACCCAAATTTAGAGACATCCTAAAAAATACTTTGAGAAGTGTTCAGGGAAGCCTGAAAACCTGCCAATTATAGAGATTAAGGAGACACTACAGCTAGGTGTGAAGTGTCAGCCTGGAATGGAGCCTGGAACAGAAAGAGAAAATTCATGGAAAAACTAGTGCAACCAGAAAAAAACCTCTAAGGGCAGAAAACAAAGAGGAACTAAAGAGCCTCTTGACAAAGGTGAAAGAAAAGCATAAAAAAGCTGGCTTGGAACTCAATATTCAAAAAATGAAGATCAGGGCTAGTGGTCCCATCACTCCATGGCAAATAGATGGGGGGGGGGAATGGAAACAGTGACAGACTTTATATTCTTAGGCCCCAAAATCACTTCAGATGGTGACTGCAGTCATGAAATTAAAAGATACTTGCCCATTGGAAGGAAAGCTATAACAAAGCTAGACAGCGTATTAAAAAGCAGAGACATTGCTTTGCTGGCAAAGGTATGTATAGTCAGTTTTTTCCCGTAGTCATATACAAATGTGAGAGCTGGACCATAAAGAAGGCTGAACACGAAAGAATTGATCTCTCTGAACTATGGTGTTGGAGAAGACTCTTGAGAGTCCCTTGCACTGCAAGGAGATCAAACCAGTCAATCCTAAAGGATATCAACTCTGAATACTGTAGGAAGGACTGATGCTGAACGGCCACATGCAAAACAGTTAATTAAGTAACTCCCAATGACCAAAGGTGGAAAAATAATCTGAACAAAATAATGATCATATAACCAGAAGAATAAAATGAGGCTAAATTAATATAAGTAAATGATTGAATAAGTGGGGAAGGGACAAACCCTTGAAATAGAAACGATGCATGAAGATTTGTCCCTGTTCTCTTCCCCTTCCCGAGAGAAAACTTAATCCCCTCCCCATGAGTGTGGATGGTATTCAGTGATTTGGTTCCAAAGCACACAGTATGAAATGTGGAAATACTAATTTTACACTGGACAAATCTGGCAAACAATATCTTAACCAAATGGTCAAGATAAATACCACCAGTAATAATTTAAGATCCTTTCACAAACACTTTCATATGATGTGATGAAAAAGACACTTTACCTTTGCTGTCTTTTTTCTCCCAAACCCATAATCCTAATCGTAAGAAAGCACTGATAAACCCAAATTTAGAGACATCCTAAAAAATACTTTGAGAAGTGTTCAGGGAAGCCTGAAAACCTGCCAATTATAGAGATTAAGGAGACACTACAGCTAGGTGTGAAGTGTCAGCCTGGAATGGAGCCTGGAACAGAAAGAGAAAATTCATGGAAAAACTAGTGCAACCAGAAAAAAACCTCTAAGGGCAGAAAACAAAGAGGAACTAAAGAGCCTCTTGACAAAGGTGAAAGAAAAGCATAAAAAAGCTGGCTTGGAACTCAATATTCAAAAAATGAAGATCAGGGCTAGTGGTCCCATCACTCCATGGCAAATAGATGGGGGAATGGAAACAGTGACAGACTTTATATTCTTAGGCCCCAAAATCACTTCAGATGGTGACTGCAGTCATGAAATTAAAAGATACTTGCCCATTGGAAGGAAAGCTATAACAAAGCTAGACAGCGTATTAAAAAGCAGAGACATTGCTTTGCTGGCAAAGGTATGTATAGTCAGTTTTTCCAGTAGTCATATACAGATGTGAGAGCTGGACCATAAAGAAGGCTGAACACGAAAGAATTGATCTCTCTGAACTATGGTGTTGGAGAAGACTCTTGAGAGTCCCTTGCACTGCAAGGAGATCAAACCAGTCAATCCTAAAGGATATCAACTCTGAATACTCGTAGGAAGGACTGATGCTGAAGCTCCAATACTTTGGCCACTTGATGCAAAAAGCTGACTCATTCATTGGAAAAGACCTGATGCTGGGAAAGACTGAGGACAGGAGAAGTGGGGGTGACAGAGGAAGAGATGACTGGAAGGCATCACCAACTCAATGGCCATGAGTTTGAGCAAAACTCCAGGAGATACTGAAGGACAGGGAAGCCTGGTATGCTGCAGTCCACAGGATGGCAGAGTTGGACATGACTGAATGACTAAACATCAACACCATGCTAACGTGAGTTTTAGTTTCAACAAATGTACCATATAGTTACACAAAATGTAACATCAGGAGAAACTAGGGAAAAGACATGGCAACTCCCAGTATTGTCCTTGCAACTTTTCTGTAAAACTAAGTTATTCCAAATAAAGCTTACTAATACTTGGAGATTTTTTAAACAGAGTTAAATGTATTACATGGTGACTCGGATTGCACATTAACACACTCAAAATATGCCAATAATCCAAGGAACTTTGAAATATGGTGAATAAAATCAACATTTTAACACCACAAAGATATTTCCATAAAGAAAATTTTAAAAGATACACCCATCATTTTAAAGTACTATTTCACAATAACTTGCAGTTTTATGGAACTGTAAAGTAAGAAAAGCCTCCTATTTTCCATAAAGGAAAACTCTCCTCAATGCCAGAAAATACCTACTAGGTACTTGGACTTCCTCACTTTCAACTTCAGGCATAAACTATAAAGGTGAGAACTGAGACAGGAATGCAGAACACAAACTTGTCAAGTCCATGACCTTGCGGAGAAATTAGCTTCCTGAAAGCCAATGAGAGAGAACACAGGAATTGAACCTCTTGTGCAATATGAGGTTTCCCACCACATGAGGCATCTAGCACTTGGGCCCTAGTCAGACATCTGTGCCCCTTTCCTGCTGGTCTCCACGAGGTAGAAAAGTGGAGAAGCCAGTGTATGCAGAAGAGAGCTTCAAGGCTTGTCCTTCAATCAACTGGAGGGCAAAGAAGTATGACTGTCCCATGAGTCAGGCAGACATCACAGATGGTCAGGGCAGTGACAACGTCCTGTGTTTGCCCTAGTATTTTTTTCTCCCTGGGCACCTAGAAGAGCTTCATTTCCCAGCCTTCCTTGAAGTTAAGTCAGGACCTTGTAAGTTCTCCCCAATGGGTATATGAGCAGAAGTAACTTTCAGCTTCTAAATATAGGCAAGGGTGAGACCACTCAATATACTAAACCCAATGAGTTGAACACTTTAAATGGGTAAATTGTGTGGCATGTTAATATAATCTTTTAAAAGCTATCACCAGGGAAAAGAAAGTGTATGTTGAGTTTCTAAGCTAAGCTCTCTCCTGACCTCAAAGTTGAAAGTAAAGAACTACAGGATGAAAGAGGTTGCACAATGGAAGCAGCAGGGCTTGGATCCTCTACTGGAGAAGAGCCGGCATGCTGAGCCATAAGGGCCCCTCTCAACTGTGACGCGAACGTGTTAAGGTACTGAGACTATACTTGTCATTCGAGTAAAACCTTCTCCAGCCTTATT
Source organism: Tragulus kanchil (assembly GCA_022376925.1). NCBI lineage: Eukaryota > Metazoa > Chordata > Mammalia > Artiodactyla > Tragulidae > Tragulus > Tragulus kanchil. The sequence continues at coordinate 150,920,478 of JAIOJX010000029.1, forward strand.
CAAGACAGCTTAAGCTTTCTTGTTTCATCTCTTACCAAAGGTGGTTACTCATAAATATCGCCAATGGACACTCATTTCTTTTCCATCCCTCTATCGTGCCCCCAGCCTCAGGGAACTGAAAGTAGTCCCAACTTTCAGAGATTGAAAGAGAAGGGAAATTTTTTCCTTCAGTTTGGGATTGGAGTTGAAAACTTAAGAGACTCAAAAATCATGGCATCTGACCAAGATGTTGCATTTTAACAAAGCATAATTCTAACATGGCAATTATGAAAATTAAAACCATTTATTGTTGAAGACACCTTGAGAAATCTATTTGCCTTAGTATCTCAGTCTCTGTTGTTCTGAATCTTGGTTCCAGGTGTCTTTCAGATAATGGAAGCTACGGTCAACAAAAAGCATGGTTGTCAAACAGTAAGCCAGGTCCCCAGACACATGTAGGATACTAGACATGGACAATTTGGGTTTTTCAAACACACTTCTCCTATATTTCAATGAAGAAGTTTCTTTGTTTTGTCAATATCTTCTTATTCACTTTAGGATAGAAAATGTTTAAATCTAGAAGAGCTTCATTTCCCAAGCCTTCCTGGAGGGCAAGAAGTATGACTGTCCCATGAGTCAGGCAGACATCACAGATGGTCAGGGCAGTGACAACGTCCTGTGTTTGCCCTAGTATTTTTTCTCCTGGGCACCTAGAAGAGCTTCATTTCCCAGCCTTCCTTGAAGTTAAGTCAGGACCTTGTAAGTTCTCCCCAATGGGTATATGAGCAGAAGTAACTTTCAGCTTCTAAATATAGGCAAGGGTGAGACCACTCAATATACTAAACCCAATGAGTTGAACACTTTAAATGGGTAAATTGTGTGGCATGTTAATATAATCTTTTAAAAGCTATCACCAGGGAAAAGAAAGTGTATGTTGAGTTTCTAAGCTAAGCTCTCTCCTGACCTCAAAGTTGAAAGTAAAGAACTACAGGATGAAAGAGGTTGCACAATGGAAGCAGCAGGGCTTGGATCCTCTACTGGAGAAGAGCCGGCATGCTGAGCCATAAGGGCCCCTCTCAACTGTGACGCGAACGTGTTAAGGTACTGAGACTATACTTGTCATTCGAGTAAAACCTTCTCCAGCCTTATTCAAGACAGCTTAAGCTTTCTTGTTTCATCTCTTACCAAAGGTGGTTACTCATAAATATCGCCAATGGACACTCATTTCTTTTCCATCCCTCTATCGTGCCCCCAGCCTCAGGGAACTGAAAGTAGTCCCAACTTTCAGAGATTGAAAGAGAAGGGAAATTTTTTCCTTCAGTTTGGGATTGGAGTTGAAAACTTAAGAGACTCAAAAATCATGGCATCTGACCAAGATGTTGCATTTTAACAAAGCATAATTCTAACATGGCAATTATGAAAATTAAAACCATTTATTGTTGAAGACACCTTGAGAAATCTATTTGCCTTAGTATCTCAGTCTCTGCGTTGTTCTGAATCTTGGTTCCAGGTGTCTTTCAGATAATGGAAGCTTACGGTCAACAAAAAGCATGGTTGTCAAACAGTAAGCCAGGTCCCCAGACACATGTAGGATACTAGACATGGACAATTTGGGTTTTTTCAAACACACTTCTCCTATATTTCAATGAAGAAGTTTCTTTGTTTTGTCAATATCTTCTTATTCACTTTAGGATAGAAAATGTTTAAATATGTCCAGGGAACTTAATTTTAGCTAGATATGAACATTAAAAATGGCTCAAATTTGACGAACATCAGCAGACACGTCTTTCAAAGAATCAGTATACCATTAAAAACATTCATACCTAGGCTTCCCTGGTGGTCCAGTGATTAAAGAGTCCACCTTGCAGTGCAGGGGACACTGGTTCGATCCCTGGCCTGGGAAGATGCCATGTGCCACGGAGTGGCTGGATCTATGTGTCCAACTACTGAGCCAGTGCTCTGGAGCACATGTACCCACAGCCAGTGCTCTGCAGTGAGAGAGGGCACTGCAATGGGAGACCCACACAGGTCAAAGAATAAAAGATGGGTGAAAATAAATTAAAAAAAAAAAAAACCAATGAAAAAAGGCCAAAATTTAAAAAAAAAAAAAATGATCACACCTAAAGTTATCCAAATAGCACACATGCATATGTTTGGCTAGCAGCAAAATTTGGATTATGAGAGATCATGGCTATTTCCCATAGTGACAGTCAAACAACACGGCTTTTCACTGGACAGCCAAAAAGCTGCCCTAGTCCTGGCTGAAGGATCACGGTTCTGCACAGAAAAGCACATGGAAGGCCATATAAGTTTGTCCATCAGAGGCACTAGCCTGAGACCAGGCTACACCCTTAAAAGTCAATGACTATAAAACTGGACAAAGATATGCAAAACTGATTTCCAGCCTCACACACATCTGTTTAAAATTCAAACAGCTTGTGCAAACCATGGGCTGGCATTCCAATAAAACTGTAAGAATAAAATGGCATCTGACCAAGATGTTGCATTTAACAAAGCATAATTCTAACATGGCAATTATGAAAATTAAAACCATTTATTGTTGAAGACACCTTGAGAAATCTATTTGCCTTAGTATCTCAGTCTCTGTTGTTCTGAATCTTGGTTCCAGGTGTCTTTCAGATAATGGAAGCTTACGGTCAACAAAAAGCATGGTTGTCAAACAGTAAGCCAGGTCCCCAGACACATGTAGGATACTAGACATGGACAATTTGGGTTTTTTCAAACACACTTCTCCTATATTTCAATGAAGAAGTTTCTTTGTTTTGTCAATATCTTCTTATTCACTTTAGGATAGAAAATGTTTAAATATGTCCAGGGAACTTAATTTTAGCTAGATATGAACATTAAAAATGGCTCAAATTTGACGAACATCAGCAGACACGTCTTTCAAAGAATCAGTATACCATTAAAAACATTCATACCTAGGCTTCCCTGGTGGTCCAGTGATTAAAGAGTCCACCTTGCAGTGCAGGGGACACTGGTTCGATCCCTGGCCTGGGAAGATGCCATGTGCCACGGAGTGGCTGGATCTATGTGTCCAACTACTGAGCCAGTGCTCTGGAGCACATGTACCCACAGCCAGTGCTCTGCAGTGAGAGAGGGCACTGCAATGGGAGACCCACACAGGTCAAAGAATAAAAGATGGGTGAAAATAAATTAAAAAAAAAAAAAAAAAAAACCAATGAAAAAAGGCCAAAATTTAAAAAAAAAAAAAAATGATCACACCTAAAGTTATCCAAATAGCACACATGCATATGTTTGGCTAGCAGCAAAATTTGGATTATGAGAGATCATGGCTATTTCCCATAGTGACAGTCAAACAACACGGCTTTTCACTGGACAGCCAAAAAGCTGCCCTAGTCCTGGCTGAAGGATCACGGTTCTGCACAGAAAAGCACATGGAAGGCCATATAAGTTTGTCCATCAGAGGCACTAGCCTGAGACCAGGCTACACCCTTAAAAGTCAATGACTATAAAACTGGACAAAGATATGCAAAACTGATTTCCAGCCTCACACACATCTGTTTAAAATTCAAACAGCTTGTGCAAACCATGGGCTGGCATTCCAATAAAACTGTAAGAGACTGTATTCCTTTAAAAAGGAAATGAATGTATGTGTCCATGGATTTGGGCTTGACTTTTCCTGGGGAGAGCGGACAGGCCTGCCAGGTACTGAGATGCCTATAAGCCTAGCAGAATGAACACAGGGTGGAAGCAGAAATTGGCCAACTCTTGATTAGAAATCACCAGCACCTCAGGCCCACGAAACACCATGTAGGAGGCCACAGACCCCCAGCAGCTTGACACAGGTCCTAAAACTGGCAACACAGCTTTGGAGCCCGGGAGAGAAGCCCCAAAGACAAGTGAGCCATCACAAACGAAACCTAGCTCTGAGGCAATGCTGATCTATCGACAGGTGTATCTAGAGACGTCTCCATTTCAGCAAGGGCAGGACCACCTCAGGCAGAGCCAAGATGACTTGCTTTCATGGCACTATCTATGCCTTAACTCACTGAACTTCACAGTAAGAGCGGCCACGTTCATCTTCTGATTTGAAGAAACTTCATCAAAAGGTTCAATTATTTGCCCAGACAAAACTAGGATGAGGCAAAGGAGAAACCTGACCCCATGCATTCTCCCATCCAAGTACTAACCCAACCCTGCTTACATTCCCAAGATCAGATGAGTTCAGGGTGGTGTGGCCATAGACACCCTGCATGTTCGAAGCCCAGGGCTTTTTCCCTAGACCAACGCTCTCCTCCTCTACTTTTAGGACATTCAGGTGACAATACAGATTCACGAGATGGGCTTCCCTGGTGGCTCAGATGGTAAAAAATGTGCTCGCAATGCAGGAGATCCAGGTCTGATCCCTAGACGGGAAGATCCCCTAGAGAAGGGAAGGGCAACCCACTCCAGGACTCTTGCCTGGAGAATTCCATGGACAGAGCTACAGTCCATGGGGTCACTTTCACTTTCATACATGGAATAGCTTCCATTCTTTGCGTGCCTGTCAAAAAGTAAGTAGTAACACCTTGCTCTCTGTCTGGAAAAAAACTGATTCCAGTAACAGTACACAATTCACCAATACGCTGGTTGTCCAAATATGTAAGTCAGTTAATGATTACATATTCTTTAAAAACATATAAGGTTCCAACTTCTTTTTTCAATTTTTTTTTTTTTAAATAAGGGTAGGAGAGGATCCTGAAGCCAGTCAGACATAGAAATCATGAGGTTAGATGACCTCCACTTCTAGCTTCACCATTAGGTTCCTGACCATGTTTGTTTTAAAGCTGCACTAACTCTTCCTAACACACACTCGAAACAGGGCTCCTTCAAACTGGGATGGAAGTGTAAAACTACACACTGGTTTTAAACTACACACCGGTTTTCAAGACTTAGCATAGAACCACCACTGTAAGATCTCACTATTGATGACATGAAATAGTTTTAGATACATGGAGTTACACAACGTATATTATTGAATAACTGTATCTTTTGCTTTTTAATATGGGTGCTAGGAAACTTACCTATGTGGCTTGCATTATACTACCAGAGAGTGCTATGGTGAAGACAGAATTCACAGTCAAAACTGTCGCTACCAGAGATAGCACAACAAGCCACGCAAAACCTCTGCAAGGTTTTCCCTCCCTCCCTTTCCACTGCCAGACCTTATTAACCCGGCACAGTGCTATCTCCTTCAGTAAAAGCAACCCTCCTCCTCCACAGCCCAGCCCACACTTCCTGGACTCTCTGATGAGCAGGGGCCCCACTCAAATCTATGGGGCCAACTGCCATCTCTTCTTCCTGTTTCCCCTCTGTGGTCACTGTTGCCACCTTTCTAAGTGCAGGGAAGGCTGAGGGATGTTTCAGAGATTTTCAGTCTCTCAGGATAACTCTGTGTAAGTTCCCAGAACATTTCCTTCTGTATACAATGGCCTCTCAACTTTTACCGTCATGTACCACATCAGAAATAAGTTTAGCCCAACCCCCAATATACAGTTATCTATAAATTACACACATGTTCCACGGCATTAATATGTATATTATACAAAGCAAAATTTGGAAGATGAAATTAAGAATTTTAAAAAGAATTTTGGGGCTTCCCTGGTAGCTCAGTGGTAAAGAGTTTGCCTGCCAGTGCAGGAGACAAGGGTTCTATCCCTGATCCGGGAAGATCCCACATGCTGTGGAGTAACAAGCATATAAGCCACAACTATGGAGCCTGTGCTCTAGAGTCTCAGAGCTGCAACTTTTGAGCCCAAGTGCCGCATTTACTGAAGCCCGTGAGCCCTAGAGCCCAAGTTCCACAACAAGGGAAGTCACTGCAGCAAGAAGCCTGCTCACCTCAACTAGAGAGTAGCCTCTACTCCCTGCAACCAGAGAAGAGCCTGCAAGAGCAGGGAAAACCCAGAATAATCAAAAATTAAAAATAAAATTTTAAAAAAGAATATCAAGATAGATATCATTTAAAAAAAAGAATTTTGCTTATTTTTTCGTTTCTCACTAAACACTTCAGTGACTACAACATAGCCCTCTGCTTTTTTCTTTTTTTATCTCAGTTTAACACTCTCTGATGCGACAACTCAGAGGTCAACGTTCAGTGTATTTCCATATTCAGCTTCAAGGTCTGGCTTAGCTAAAACAGACACATGAAAAGGACAGATACAGAAAGAAATGTGCTTAGAAAACCCTCATGTTTCAGTCTCTTACGCTAACTACTGAAAGGCTTAAAAAAAAAAAAAAAAACTCAAATTAGTGACTTTTTTCCCCTGTCACTCAACTCATCTTGCCAACTAATTAGAAGATGTTTTAATTCAGTTTGAAAACCTTTGGAAGATTTTAGTTTGTTTCCAAGACTTAAGTACACATATAGGAGTTTTATATATAAACACCACTACCTCTTTCCAATGAAAATCACGTAACAATGGAAGTATCTCCACATACTTATTTTACAAATGTTCTCTCCACAGTTAAGTATTTACAGAGCAACAATACCATAGCCATGCACTGCGTAAAAGGCCGGCTATTCTGAAATGCCTGTCTCTGCTAGAAAAATTCTTAATCCACATTCAACAATTCTAAGTAATTTGCTCCAGTTACTAAAAGATTATAAGGATCACTCCCCACATTATTATGAAGTGCCTAAGATTTTTTTGGCCATTTAAAATGGTATGATCTGTATCTCTTTTCAACAGGGTAGAGATAAACTTCTGTCAACGAAGACAGCCCCCATTCTGGCATAATGTACAGTCTTTCCTGAAAACGCTGGGACTGTAAACCCTGTCACTGACCTTCTGGTATTCAGGCCACATGAAGGTACCACGGTCCCCATCAGTCATGTTTAATTCCTATTTTTAGACAGAAGCATGTACATGTGGAATGTCTACTTTTTACCCCCCTGCATCCTGGTGGTAGATCTTACACAGGTCTAGGGTGTGAGCATCTCCTTTTGTAAAGAGTTGCTGTAGATACCCTGCAACCAGAGAAGAGCCTGCAAGAGCAGGAAAACCCAGAATAATCAAAAATTAAAAATAAAATATTAAAAAAGAATATCAAGATAGATATCATTTAAAAAAAAGAATTTTGCTTATTTTTTCGTTTCTCACTAAACACTTCAGTGACTACAACATAGCCCTCTGCTTTTTTCTTTTTTTATCTCAGTTTAACACTCTCTGATGCGACAACTCAGAGGTCAACGTTCAGTGTATTTCCATATTCAGCTTCAAGGTCTGGCTTAGCTAAAACAGACACATGAAAAGGACAGATACAGAAAGAAATGTGCTTAGAAAACCCTCATGTTTCAGTCTCTTACGCTAACTACTGAAAGGCTTAAAAAAAAAAACTCAAATTAGTGACTTTTCCCCTGTCACTCAACTCATCTTGCCAACTAATTAGAAGATGTTTTAATTCAGTTTGAAAACCTTTGGAAGATTTTAGTTTGTTTCCAAGACTTAAGTACACATATAGGAGTTTTATATATAAACACCACTACCTCTTTCCAATGAAAATCACGTAACAATGGAAGTATCTCCACATACTTATTTTACAAATGTTCTCTCCACAGTTAAGTATTTACAGAGCAACAATACCATAGCCATGCACTGCGTAAAAGGCCGGCTATTCTGAAATGCCTGTCTCTGCTAGAAAAATTCTTAATCCACATTCAACAATTCTAAGTAATTTGCTCCAGTTACTAAAAGATTATAAGGATCACTCCCCACATTATTATGAAGTGCCTAAGATTTTTTTGGCCATTTAAAATGGTATGATCTGTATCTCTTTTCAACAGGGTAGAGATAAACTTCTGTCAACGAAGACAGCCCCCATTCTGGCATAATGTACAGTCTTTCCTGAAAACGCTGGGACTGTAAACCCTGTCACTGACCTTCTGGTATTCAGGCCACATGAAGGTACCACGGTCCCCATCAGTCATGTTTAATTCCTATTTTTAGACAGAAGCATGTACATGTGGAATGTCTACTTTTTACCCCCCTGCATCCTGGTGGTAGATCTTACACAGGTCTAGGGTGTGAGCATCTCCTTTTGTAAAGAGTTGCTGTAGATAGCAATGTACTGGGTCAACATTTAACTGTTGGAACAACTTCAGACTCAGTTTGTTATCCTCTCCTAGAAGCCAACAACTCCATTCACCTGCAGAAATCTGGAGTGCCTGTACTGCACGCCCAGAATCCCATGATGGTTCTGGGTCTTTCCTGTCGCACGATAAGGAATGGGTTCAACTATGGTCATACACCTCCTTGGACTGAATACATGGTCTTAGTCTCCTTCCACCAAGACAACTTGTCACCTAAAATCTTTAGCTTCAAACTCCTGAAGGCCTTTTTGTTCTCTTTACAGCAGACCTCTGGAATCCATCACTCTAAAATGGCACCAGGTAACCAAACCAGGCAACCCTAAAGGAAATCAGCGTTGAATATTCATTGGAAGGACTGATGCTGAAGCTCCAATACTTTGGCCACCTGCTGTGAAGAGCCGACTCACTGGAAAAGACCCTGACACTGGGGGAAATAGAAGGCAGAAAGAAAAGGGGACGACAGAGGATGACATGGTTGGATGGTATCACTGACTCATTGGACGTGAGTCTGAGCAAGTTCTGGGAGATAGTGAAGGACAGGGAAGCCTGACATGGTACAGTCTATCAGGTCACAAAGAGTCAGACACGACTGAGTGAACTGAACTGCACCATGGCTCTTACCTCATTCATCCTACATAGTTTAAGTTTTTTCCTTTTACCACTCTATTTAATAAGAGGTCCAAAGTACTTTTCCTTCTGAACATTTAAAAGGATCTTGTAGAAAACAAGTATAAACCTATACTGAGTCAGATCATCTGACCCTAACCCCCTTTCCATCTCTACAATACACATGCTCCCCAGCCAAGGTTTTCCCAAAATATCATTTATGCTATGTTCTCAGTCTCACATGGAAACACTCCATGTGAAACAGGCTCAGACCATTTTCTCCTTACATTTCCTCCCTTTAGCAAGCGCTTACACATTTTCATTTTCGTCACCTTCAGCCTCTTGACCACCACCTACCCATCCACAGCTAAAACCTGACTCTCCTCCCAACCCTCTCCCTTAAGCTCTGTGTTCTGTTGTGGACCCCTTGTTTTCTCAAAAAGATCACCTTGTACACTGTTAGCTCTGATATACAGCATGTGAGTGCATGTGTGCATCCTCAGTCATGTCGTCTCTTTGTGATCCCCCATGGACTGCAGCCTACCAGGCTCCTCTGTCCATGAGATTTTTCCAGGCAGGAATGCTGGAGTGGGTTGCCATTTCCTCCTCCAAAGGATCTTCCCAACCCAGGAACCAAACCCACATCTCCCTCATTGGCAGGCAGATTCTTTACCACTGGGCCACCAGGGTAGCCCATAGTCTATAACATGGCATACTGCATAAATCGGGCTCACCCTGTAAGTAGGGTTGATCTTTGACTAAACAAAAAAGCATAGTTTTTGTCATTGTAGCTATATAATCATGAACATACATTATCTAGGGGGTACTTCTTTCAAGTTAAAAAGCATTTTCTTGGCCAACTGTTAATTGTGTCAGGAAGAGAATCAAAGTTGTCTCCACGAGAGCTGAAAAGATACTGGGCTCAGTCCCACTACTTGAATAGACACCTAATTTCATCTGACACGGGACTTCCTGCCATAATGTTTTCAAGCTGAAACACGGAGCGTTTGCTGTGCCTTCACTACAGTGAATTTGCCAAATACACCCTCTAGGGCAGCACTTCCCAGTCATTTGGGGATTAGAGGGCTCTTTGAGACTGAGGAAAGCCATGCAATGAGCTCCTAAAAATACTCGTACACAAAAGTATACGACAATGCCAATGGAAGGGGGATACGATGCCCCCAAAGACCTCGAACACCCGTTACAGTAGGAAAAAAAGCCTGACTGGTGTTCCCCGGATCAAAGGAGCTGCCAGTCAGTGGACAGGAAGAGAGAGTTTTAGCTACACAGACTTCTTCCCTGAAGTTTTTACATTATGAACCAAATCATAAACTGGTATCTTCTCAAAAGGAAAAACAATTATCAGCAGAGATGTTCAAACTACATACATCTTATCAATATTGAGGCACAGATTAAGGCATTCTTACCCTTCCTAGAAGTATTTGATACCTGCTTAGATGATTCAAGGGTTACAAAAATAATCTGATGTCACTGCCCAGTGACACGGACCTCCCACTGGTCTTTTCACATCCAGTTCTGGGCATCTGAAAAGGACGGGCATCTAACAGCCTCCCTGCATTTCTTCTTGCTGAGCAATTGCTTTTATCATCAGAGTGAAATCCTCTGGCATTTCGAACCCTCACAGCTTCCACTGGCAACCAAACAAATTCACTTTCCATTGTAGACTGAATGTCAACATCCCTCCTATGCTTTCTGGCTTTTCTCTCTCTCTCCCTTTCGCAGTCTTCTTGCTTCAAAACCACACTGAGGAAAAACGTTAAATCTCATCTTCACCATGCGTGCTCCAGTCAGGCTCAAAGTCCATTTCAGTTCTCCTTGACTATCACTCCTAGATTATATTCTTTGAAGTGCTTTACCAACTGTTTCTATCAAAAGGCACTGAAAACTAACCAATTCTTGAAAAGGAAGTTCTCTTTGAGATCAGTCATATCAATAATAAGAAAGCCAACAGCCCAATTAAGAACATGGGTGAACAGTCAAAACATTCCAAAGATACATGGATGGCAGGTAAGCCTATGAAAAACTGCTCAACATTTTTTTTAATACTTAGGAAAATTCACATTAAAAGCACAATGAGCAGCCACTACACACCTATTTGAAATTCACAAAGAAAAACCAACACTACCAAGTGCTGGTGAGGATGTGAAGTTACTGGAACTCTCCATGTGAAGTTAGTGGAACTCCTATTGCTGTTAGGAGAACAAAGGAGCACAGTCACTAGAAGACAGTCTGTCAGCTTCTTATAAAACTAAATGTACACTTAACCAAATAACCATCACCCAGTTCACCTGTTCCTACCCCAAAGACCTCGAACACCCGTTACAGTAGGAAAAAAAGCCTGACTGGTGTTCCCCGGATCAAAGGAGCTGCCAGTCAGTGGACAGGAAGAGAGAGTTTTAGCTACACAGACTTCTTCCCTGAAGTTTTTACATTATGAACCAAATCATAAACTGGTATCTTCTCAAAAGGAAAAACAATTATCAGCAGAGATGTTCAAACTACATACATCTTATCAATATTGAGGCACAGATTAAGGCATTCTTACCCTTCCTAGAAGTATTTGATACCTGCTTAGATGATTCAAGGGTTACAAAAATAATCTGATGTCACTGCCCAGTGACACGGACCTCCCACTGGTCTTTTCACATCCAGTTCTGGGCATCTGAAAAGGACGGGCATCTAACAGCCTCCCTGCATTTCTTCTTGCTGAGCAATTGCTTTTATCATCAGAGTGAAATCCTCTGGCATTTCGAACCCTCACAGCTTCCACTGGCAACCAAACAAATTCACTTTCCATTGTAGACTGAATGTCAACATCCCTCCTATGCTTTCTGGCTTTTCTCTCTCTCTCCCTTTCGCAGTCTTCTTGCTTCAAAACCACACTGAGGAAAAACGTTAAATCTCATCTTCACCATGCGTGCTCCAGTCAGGCTCAAAGTCCATTTCAGTTCTCCTTGACTATCACTCCTAGATTATATTCTTTGAAGTGCTTTACCAACTGTTTCTATCAAAAGGCACTGAAAACTAACCAATTCTTGAAAAGGAAGTTCTCTTTGAGATCAGTCATATCAATAATAAGAAAGCCAACAGCCCAATTAAGAACATGGGTGAACAGTCAAAACATTCCAAAGATACATGGATGGCAGGTAAGCCTATGAAAAACTGCTCAACATTTTTTTTAATACTTAGGAAAATTCACATTAAAAGCACAATGAGCAGCCACTACACACCTATTTGAAATTCACAAAGAAAAACCAACACTACCAAGTGCTGGTGAGGATGTGAAGTTACTGGAACTCTCCATGTGAAGTTAGTGGAACTCCTATTGCTGTTAGGAGAACAAAGGAGCACAGTCACTAGAAGACAGTCTGTCAGCTTCTTATAAAACTAAATGTACACTTAACCAAATAACCATCACCCAGTTCACCTGTTCAATAAGATGCAAACAGATGTGCCTGGTACACGTTTCTTTCACTGCATTTATCACATTGCCCTAGAATTATTCCTAGATGCTTCCATATATCTGTGTGTGTGTGTGTGTGTGTGTGTCTATACATATAGAGTCATCGCTCCTTATGTGGTTTCAGCCAACCATGATGGATCAGCAGAGAGTCAATTGAGCTACATCAAGGGACCTGAGAATCTGCAGGTTTTGGTGTCCATCAGGGTCTTAGAACCAATCCTGAAGAGATGTTGAAGGATGACTGTATAAATACATGCCTTATAGCATGCATACATGTATACATATAGTCTGCATATATATATATATACTGCAACTGACTCTGTGGCTTAGTTAGCTAAAGCACCTGTCTCATAAACAGAAGATCCTGGGTTCAAACCCAAGTGGGGCCTGCTGATTTGGGCTTCCCTGGTGGCATAGATGGTAAAGAATATACCTGCAATGCCAGAGACCCAGGTTCAATCCCTGGGTTGGTAAGATTCCCTGGAGAAGGGAATGGCTACCCACTCCAGTATTCCTGCCTAGAGAATTCCATGGACAGAGGAGCCTGGCAGGCTACAGTCCATGGGGTTACAAAGAATTGGACACGACTGAGCAGCTTTCATGATAGTAAATGGTGAGTGTTTTAAGGGTAACTATCCTATCCTATGGGCTTCTTTAGTAGCTCTGCTGGTAAAGAATCTGCCTGCAATGCAGGAGACTACAGTTTTATTCCTGGGTCGGGAAGATCCCCTGGAGAAGTGATTGGCTACCCACTCCAATATTCTTTGGCTTTCCTATTGGCTTAACAGGTAAAGAATCTGCCTGCAGTGCAGGAGACCTGGGTTCAGTCCCTGGCTTGGGAAGGTCCCCTGGGGGAGGAGATCTTCCAGGGCATGGCAACCCATACCAGTATTCTTGCCTGCAGAATTTCATGGGCAGAGGAGCCTGGTGGGCTTCAGTTCATGGGTTTCAAAGAATCAAACACGAATAAATGACTAACATCCTGCCCTATAATCTTTTAATTCCTTGCTTAGGTCTTAACACAAAGCTTGGCACCTGAGTGCTCACTGAGTGTCTGCTAAGGAAATAAAAGAATTAATAATACTTACCATGTGCTCCATTCCAGACAAGGCACTGGGAACACAGACCATGGAAGAGATGTGGTCTGTCTTTAGAAAGCCATCCAGCTAGAGAAACAGGCTTGACTGGAGAAAATGTGGGACACTAGACTGGATGCCTGACCACTACCTGTGTTAAGTGATATGATAGTAAACAGTGCTTCATCGTTGTTTGGGATCAGATAGGCTTGGGTTCAAGGTCTGCTACTGGCTTATAAGCTATCACTTCGGCAGGTTACTTGACATTGCTATAACAAATTTTCCTGATCAGAAAAAAGAGCAGGTTCATGATGGGGTTGTTGAAAGACAGGTTGACCATCAACTGGTAGGTATCAGTACAGTGCTATCATCAGAAAACTGCTGAAATTCTTCCACAGCAGATGGCAAGTAGGTACTGTCTCAAGTCTCCCAACTACTGCTCTCCCGCAAGGAATCTTCCTTAAAACCTCCCTACAATTCACCACCAAAAGAATAACCTCCGGGACATCAGGTCGCTGTGGGGACCCTGTATGCCACACACCACAGCTGGTTCTGTTCCAGCTGCTCCATGCTTGTGTTGTACAGCAATGACCTGAACATCATCCATTAGGAGATCACGCATGCAAAACACCAGGTGAGTTATAAACACTGTTCTCAATAAATGTAACCTATTGGGAAAGTTCAAGGAAGACACTCAGGGGGATTCCCTGTCCCTGGTGGTCCAGTGGGTGAAGAGTCCACCCTGCAGTGCAAGGGGCACTGGTTCGATCCCTGGCCTGGGAAGATCCCACGTGATGCAGAATGGCTGGACCACTGTGTCCAATTACAAGCCAGCACTCTGGAGTGCATGCGCCCAGAGCCAGTGCTCTGCAACGAGAGAGGCCACTGCAACGGGAGGCCCACACAGGCCAAAGAATGAGGATGGATGAAAGTAGATAAATGAAAAACTGATAAAAGAGGGCAAAAAACTACAAAAAAAAAAAAAAAGATACTCAGGAATTGAATCATATCAGACAATTCAAGGGGGAATTTGACAGGGAGATGGAAAGAACACAGGTGTGGAGCTGACAAAGATTATGAGGGTTGGGGGAGGGAGGAGAAGAAGGTAAGAGACAGTGAGGAGCCGGTTCCAGGAGACAGGGACATGGAAAGGAATGGAAAGGAATGTTGAGCAAAGATAGATGGGACCATATTATGGGAAGGTTCTGACCTGGGTTTAGGTTTGATGGAGCAGGAAATGGTAAATCACTCTCCTTTCAACTCTCTAAGCACCTGTAGCAAAACCTCTCCCATAACCATGATCACAGAGATATCGTATTCCCTGCATGTACACATGCCTTCCACTGAACTGGGAGCTCCCTAAGTGCAGGAAGGGACTCTGACCGTCAGTCACTGTGTCAGGAGAAGCGTTCTCTGCAGCTGCAGTCCACCAGTGCCTACTGCTCCGAGCACCTGGGTCCACACCTCACTTCAGACGCCCTGTCAATTCCTTCTAACGGACAGTCTTTCTTCCCCTGCCTTGCAGATCCTCCTGACCACATACTGTCACCTCCTTTTAACAAGGACTTCTGATCACAAATCCAAAGCTTACCCTTCAAGCAGCCCCCGCTCATTTCTTCCCCACCAGGGGAGACGTCTCCCTGAGTCTGTCTGTACTCCCTACTCTACCTGCCGCTGCACCGGGCTCCTGCCAGCCGCTCCCAGTGTCCACAACTGGGCCCATCAGATCTGACTGCACCTTGATTCCTAGCCTCCTTCCTCATCCTGTGTTCAGACCCAATGTAAGTCACACACGAAAGCAAACTTTCACACAGAAAACCTCATCTTTAAGCAACCATTATCAGGCTTCCCTCGACCCAGGACCAGCCTTTCCAAGCCTGTTATCACTCCACATTTGACAATGACATACTAAACTCATGGTTATCAAATTCCAACTCAGATTCCTGAGGAAGAAATAATACAGGGATAAAAAAAAGTGAGGGATATCATTCACTCCCTCAGTTTAATTGCCTATGATTATAATTATTATAGGCCCCCCACAAACGTAACATGTAATTTCTCAATGATTGAGACAAGCCTGAGATTAGCAATGGTCAACCAAAAATACACTAGATCTCAATTTTGGCTGGAAAAGATGTTTTACTTGGTATCTTGGTATATTTGGTTACGCTCTTCAAGCTGCAAGTTACAGGTGGTGACTCCAAGGGATAAGTCTAAAAAAGCACTAAAGATTGTGAATTTAGATCCAAAAAGAAGTGAATTTAGACCCAAGAAGCAGCACATTCAAAACAAATACAGTATTATTTTCATTTATACCTCTACAGCTATGTTAATTCAGAAGCTGTGCTCATTTCCCTGGAGAAGGGAAGGGCGGTAACCTATGTATCCAGGAGGCTTCTTCCACTCTCTCTTGTAAAGGCAGTTATGTTTTTTCTCCTGTCAGATGCCATTAGAGTAGAAGCAATAACTGTGTGTCTGCCCTTTCCCTACAACCAAATTACTAGCCGTCTCCTCCTCCCCCCCTGAATAATAATAAACAACTCTTCCATTTTTTCTCATCAAACCCTCTGAAAGAGAAGAATGGGATTATAATACAATGGCCAATTTAACCTCTGAATACACTCCTCAGGATTAAAAGTGCATGTCTGTGAGAGTTTAAAGACGCCCAGATGAAACCGCGGAGCAAAAGGAAGCAACAGAAGCCGAGGTTTAACTAGTAGGCAGGGGACAGAAAGACAAAGGGCAGGAAATGGAGGCACAGCCCGAGTGCAGGTGTCCTGTCAGGGTGCCCAGGGGCTGACACGTGGGAAAGCCGCCCCAGCAGAGCCCGTGGGTCCCTCCGGCTCAGGCTTGGCTGGATGAGCCCCTCCCACCCCCACCCACACAGAGAAGAGGGAGTTTTTCCTAACACTCCTCCTGCCATAAAAGACAAGAATGCATGAATCTCTCCGGAGACCTGAAGTATAATTACTCAACAGTGAGTTCTGCTGCTCGTAGCACATGGAACTGTAGGTTTATCCTTCACATATTTTATTTCTCAGAACAAAAGCTTCTGATTCTGGGCAGAACAGACTTTTCACTCCCTCAGTTTAATTGCCTATGATTATAATTATTATAGGCCCCCCACAAACGTAACATGTAATTTCTCAATGATTGAGACAAGCCTGAGATTAGCAATGGTCAACCAAAAATACACTAGATCTCAATTTTGGCTGGAAAAGATGTTTTACTTGGTATCTTGGTATATTTGGTTACGCTCTTCAAGCTGCAAGTTACAGGTGGTGACTCCAAGGGATAAGTCTAAAAAAGCACTAAAGATTGTGAATTTAGATCCAAAAAGAAGTGAATTTAGACCCAAGAAGCAGCACATTCAAAACAAATACAGTATTATTTTCATTTATACCTCTACAGCTATGTTAATTCAGAAGCTGTGCTCATTTCCCTGGAGAAGGGAAGGGCGGTAACCTATGTATCCAGGAGGCTTCTTCCACTCTCTCTTGTAAAGGCAGTTATGTTTTTTCTCCTGTCAGATGCCATTAGAGTAGAAGCAATAACTGTGTGTCTGCCCTTTCCCTACAACCAAATTACTAGCCGTCTCCTCCTCCCCCCCTGAATAATAATAAACAACTCTTCCATTTTTTCTCATCAAACCCTCTGAAAGAGAAGAATGGGATTATAATACAATGGCCAATTTAACCTCTGAATACACTCCTCAGGATTAAAAGTGCATGTCTGTGAGAGTTTAAAGACGCCCAGATGAAACCGCGGAGCAAAAGGAAGCAACAGAAGCCGAGGTTTAACTAGTAGGCAGGGGACAGAAAGACAAAGGGCAGGAAATGGAGGCACAGCCCGAGTGCAGGTGTCCTGTCAGGGTGCCCAGGGGCTGACACGTGGGAAAGCCGCCCCAGCAGAGCCCGTGGGTCCCTCCGGCTCAGGCTTGGCTGGATGAGCCCCTCCCACCCCCACCCACACAGAGAAGAGGGAGTTTTTCCTAACACTCCTCCTGCCATAAAAGACAAGAATGCATGAATCTCTCCGGAGACCTGAAGTATAATTACTCAACAGTGAGTTCTGCTGCTCGTAGCACATGGAACTGTAGGTTTATCCTTCACATATGAGGCTTCTGATTTCTCAGAACAAAAGCACTTTAAAATAAATTAACTTGGATCACTACTGCTGGCAGAACAGAGGGTTAGACGTCTAGAGAAAATCTGCCCAGTATGGGACAAATAACATTGCTGGACAAAATACCCAACTATGGCTGAGCTGGCACAGCTGCATAAGGGAAACTCTCAGAAGCCAAACACAACCTGAGAGCAGGAACCCAGGGAAATGAGTTGGCACCACAAGAGGTATTTGCCCTGAAGAGGGATCTGCCATTTCTGGATGCCTAGATGACGTGTTTTAACATGCTGCGTGGGGCACGGCGACAAACCAGGAACTAGACGAGGTTCCCACATCAGACCAAAGGGCAGCACTTTCAGTAGGTGACCCAAGAAAACTACCTGACAGAGAGACTATGCAGATATCCGTCTGGCTCAGCATGGCCTCTAGACAAACATCAAGTTAGAGTAACAAAAATAATCTGGGGTGAGAATTCCTAATCACAAATCTGCCTTTGGGCAGTTCCAGCAGCCAAATGAAAGAGAGACAGACACACACACACACACACACACACACACACACACACACACACACACACCCACCCAGAAGAAAAAAAAAGAAAGCAAAAACAAACAAGAACCTGAGTGACCAGAACAATGGCAGCTTAAATTTAAAGCTGGGCCTGGAGGGTCAGTGCCCAGGAACTCATTAAAAGCAAATACAAAGGTGCTCTGTAGGGACCTATCTTAAAAACTGAATCTGGGGTATTCTAGAAGCAAAATTCCAGTGAGCTGTATGACTCAGGGAACTCAAACTGGGGCTCTGTAACAACCTAGAGGGGTGGGATGGAGAAGGAGGTGGGAGGGAGGTCGGAAATGGAGGCACAGCCCGAGTGCAGGTGTCCTGTCAGGGTGCCCAGGGGCTGACACGTGGGAAAGCCGCCCCAGCAGAGCCCGTGGGTCCCTCCGGCTCAGGCTTGGCTGGATGAGCCCCTCCCACCCCCACCCACACAGAGAAGAGGAGTTTTCCTAACACTCCTCCTGCCATAAAGACAAGAATGCATGAATCTCTCCGGAGACCTGAAGTATAATTACTCAACAGTGAGTTCTGCTGCTCGTAGCACATGGAACTGTAGGTTTATCCTTCACATATGAGGCTTCTGATTTCTCAGAACAAAAGCACTTTAAAATAAATTAACTTGGATCACTACTGCTGGCAGAACAGAGGGTTAGACGTCTAGAGAAAATCTGCCCAGTATGGGACAAATAACATTGCTGGACAAAATACCCAACTATGGCTGAGCTGGCACAGCTGCATAAGGGAAACTCTCAGAAGCCAAACACAACCTGAGAGCAGGAACCCAGGGAAATGAGTTGGCACCACAAGAGGTATTTGCCCTGAAGAGGGATCTGCCATTTCTGGATGCCTAGATGACGTGTTTTAACATGCTGCGTGGGGCACGGCGACAAACCAGGAACTAGACGAGGTTCCCACATCAGACCAAAGGGCAGCACTTTCAGTAGGTGACCCAAGAAAACTACCTGACAGAGAGACTATGCAGATATCCGTCTGGCTCAGCATGGCCTCTAGACAAACATCAAGTTAGAGTAACAAAAATAATCTGGGGTGAGAATTCCTAATCACAAATCTGCCTTTGGGCAGTTCCAGCAGCCAAATGAAAGAGAGACAGACACACACACACACACAGACACACACACACACACACACACACACACACACCCACCCAGAAGAAAAAAAAAGAAAGCAAAAACAAACAAGAACCTGAGTGACCAGAACAATGGCAGCTTAAATTTAAAGCTGGGCCTGGAGGGTCAGTGCCCAGGAACTCATTAAAAGCAAATACAAAGGTGCTCTGTAGGGACCTATCTTAAAAACTGAATCTGGGGTATTCTAGAAGCAAAATTCCAGTGAGCTGTATGACTCAGGGAACTCAAACTGGGGCTCTGTAACAACCTAGAGGGGTGGGATGGAGAAGGAGGTGGGAGGGAGGTTCGAGAGGAAGGGAACAAAGGTATACCTATGACTGAGCCTTCATGTGCATGTTTGGCAGAAATCACAGTTTTGTAAAGCAATTATCCTTCCAATTAAAAAATAAATTTAAAATTAAAGAAAGAAAAAATCCAGTGAGCATTTACTCACAATCTAAAATCAGACAATGTACAAGGACACCAGCCACAACCAGAACAAAAATCAGACTGCAATTTCAGTCCAGTAACGGCTGCATATTATAACTCTGCATCTTACAATTCTTGTCTATTCAATACGTGTAAATAAAGATAACACTGAAATTATGACTAGCTGATAAAAGACTTAAGACTAGGGAGAGGTGAAAAACAACAAAATAGAACTTACAGACATAGAAAATATGTGACATTTTGAAATGGGTAACCCCAAAAGGAAAGCAGGTAGAGCAGAACACAAGAGAATCAGTCTGCTAGAAGCAACTGCTCTGTGTACAGCACAGAGAGATAAGGAAGAATATGAGAGAGAGTTTAACAGTTGTCTAGCCACACTTATAAAATGAGAACTGGGGAGAGGCATAGTCAAAGAAAAAAAAATTACTAAGACGCTTCCAAAAAGAAAGAACATGAGTCCTCACATTCCGATAAATTTTTAAATCCAAAAAGAAAAGAGAGATTACCTATAAAGGAAGAAGAATCAAACCAACCATCAGCCGATTTATCAACCATTAACAAGGGAACCCAGAAGACCATGGAACAAAGACTTTGAAATGCTTACCGAAACATTGACTTTCCAACTACAACTTAATATTCAGGGGGAAAAAAAAATCAAGACCCTCACCATCCAATTTTCTGGAAGAGGCACTCTGAGAAAAAGCCGTCCCAAAGAGACTGTCTAAAAGGCAAGTAGTGATGGTGAATAACGACAACAAAGGGTCAATATGTGAGAAAGACCTAACTAAGCTGGGCCTGGAGGGTCAGTGCCCAGGAACTCATTAAAAGCAAATACAAAGGTGCTCTGTAGGGACCTATCTTAAAAACTGAATCTGGGGTATTCTAGAAGCAAAATTCCAGTGAGCTGTATGACTCAGGGAACTCAAACTGGGGCTCTGTAACAACCTAGAGGGGTGGGATGGAGAAGGAGGTGGGAGGGAGGTTCGAGAGGAAGGGAACAAAGGTATACCTATGACTGAGCCTTCATGTGCATGTTTGGCAGAAATCACAGTTTTGTAAAGCAATTATCCTTCCAATTAAAAAATAAATTTAAAATTAAAGAAAGAAAAAATCCAGTGAGCATTTACTCACAATCTAAAATCAGACAATGTACAAGGACACCAGCCACAACCAGAACAAAAATCAGACTGCAATTTCAGTCCAGTAACGGCTGCATATTATAACTCTGCATCTTACAATTCTTGTCTATTCAATACGTGTAAATAAAGATAACACTGAAATTATGACTAGCTGATAAAAGACTTAAGACTAGGGAGAGGTGAAAAACAACAAAATAGAACTTACAGACATAGAAAATATGTGACATTTTGAAATGGGTAACCCCAAAAGGAAAGCAGGTAGAGCAGAACACAAGAGAATCAGTCTGCTAGAAGCAACTGCTCTGTGTACAGCACAGAGAGATAAGGAAGAATATGAGAGAGAGTTTAACAGTTGTCTAGCCACACTTATAAAATGAGAACTGGGGAGAGGCATAGTCAAAGAAAAAAAAATTACTAAGACGCTTCCAAAAAGAAAGAACATGAGTCCTCACATTCCGATAAATTTTTAAATCCAAAAAGAAAAGAGAGATTACCTATAAAGGAAGAAGAATCAAACCAACCATCAGCCGATTTATCAACCATTAACAAGGGAACCCAGAAGACCATGGAACAAAGACTTTGAAATGCTTACCGAAACATTGACTTTCCAACTACAACTTAATATTCAGGGGGAAAAAAAAATCAAGACCCTCACCATCCAATTTTCTGGAAGAGGCACTCTGAGAAAAAGCCGTCCCAAAGAGACTGTCTAAAAGGCAAGTAGTGATGGTGAATAACGACAACAAAGGGTCAATATGTGAGAAAGACCTAACTAAGCATTAACCTATATAAATAAATGATATACTTAATTTGTAGGATTAATTTTTTTTTAATTGAAATGTTGAAAAATAACAGCCCAGACCTCTGGAGGGAATGACCCAAGTGTAAGCATCCTACAGCCTTATGCTGTTTTGGTTGGAGGATAAAAATACTGCGTACTTTTTGCCTTTGTTAAACACACGTGTTTACTTGGTGTAAACATCTAGGCAAATCACTAAAAACAGAAAATAAGTAATATCGTCCAAAGCACTTTGTGAGGATGGAGGAAAAAACAGCAGGAAAAAAAATCTAAATCTAAAAAACTGAACAAATCAAGTACAAATAGCAAGTACAAAATGTCAATAAAAAATAGACTGACCACCTGATGCGAAGAGATGACTCACTGGAAAAGACCCTGATGCGGAAAAATTATAAGGCAGAAGGAGAAGGGGACCACAGAAGACAAGGTGGTTGGATGGCAACACTAAGTCAATGGACGTGAGTGAGAGCAAGCTCTGGGAGATGGTGAAGGGCAGGGAAAGCCGGCTTGCTGTAGTCCATGGGATCACAAAGAGTTGGACACAACTGAGTGATTGAACTGAACGTGGAAAACACCCAGATAGCTTTATAAACGAGTCCTGCCAAACAGCCAATCTTATACAAAATTTTCTACAGAAAGGACAGAGAAAGAACACTCCACCATCTCATGCTATAATCACCCTTAATAACAAAATCTTAACAGTGTGAGAAAGCATCAATCTCAATCACAAAGATTAGAAAAGAAATCATGGACAAGTGACGTTGATCACATGAATCCAAGGTCGTTCCAACATTAGCAAATCTTTTAATTCTCCATATGAAAGACAAAAGGAAACCATATGATCAAATCAAATTATCCAATTCAACATATATAAAAGATACTCTTGGCACTCAAGCAGTATAAGAGATCTCCTCTAACTTGATAAAGGCTAACTACAAAACAACTATAGAAAATGTGGTGCTCAGCACTTAAAGGTAAAATTCTTCTCAAAATAAAAAGCCAATAATAGACTGTCTAAAAGGCAAGTAGTGATGGTGAATAACGACAACAAAGGGTCAATATGTGAGAAAGACCTAACTAAGCATTAACCTATATAAATAAATGATATACTTAATTTGTAGGATTAATTTTTTTTTAATTGAAATGTTGAAAAATAACAGCCCAGACCTCTGGAGGGAATGACCCAAGTGTAAGCATCCTACAGCCTTATGCTGTTTTGGTTGGAGGATAAAAATACTGCGTACTTTTTGCCTTTGTTAAACACACGTGTTTACTTGGTGTAAACATCTAGGCAAATCACTAAAAACAGAAAATAAGTAATATCGTCCAAAGCACTTTGTGAGGATGGAGGAAAAAACAGCAGGAAAAAAAATCTAAATCTAAAAAACTGAACAAATCAAGTACAAATAGCAAGTACAAAATGTCAATAAAAAATAGACTGACCACCTGATGCGAAGAGATGACTCACTGGAAAAGACCCTGATGCGGAAAAATTATAAGGCAGAAGGAGAAGGGGACCACAGAAGACAAGGTGGTTGGATGGCAACACTAAGTCAATGGACGTGAGTGAGAGCAAGCTCTGGGAGATGGTGAAGGGCAGGGAAAGCCGGCTTGCTGTAGTCCATGGGATCACAAAGAGTTGGACACAACTGAGTGATTGAACTGAACGTGGAAAACACCCAGATAGCTTTATAAACGAGTCCTGCCAAACAGCCAATCTTATACAAAATTTTCTACAGAAAGGACAGAGAAAGAACACTCCACCATCTCATGCTATAATCACCCTTAATAACAAAATCTTAACAGTGTGAGAAAGCATCAATCTCAATCACAAAGATTAGAAAAGAAATCATGGACAAGTGACGTTGATCACATGAATCCAAGGTCGTTCCAACATTAGCAAATCTTTTAATTCTCCATATGAAAGACAAAAGGAAACCATATGATCAAATCAAATTATCCAATTCAACATATATAAAAGATACTCTTGGCACTCAAGCAGTATAAGAGATCTCCTCTAACTTGATAAAGGCTAACTACAAAACAACTATAGAAAATGTGGTGCTCAGCACTTAAAGGTAAAATTCTTCTCAAAATAAAAAGCCAATAATATTAGTCTGCCTCACAAAGAGCTGAGGACCCTAGCCAATGCAACAAAGCACAAAACTTACAGATGTGAAAAATAATCTCTCCCCACAACATAACTCTGCATAGAAAGCCTCAAAGAATCAGACGAATACCAGATTTAATAGTGAGTTGAGCAAAGTTTCAGCGTACAAAAACAAAGCAATCTCATTTCTATATGAGAGCCACGTTTGAAAATAAAATTTTAGAGAAAATTCCATTACTATAGCAACCAGGAATACTAGGTCAATAGGTCTCCCAAAAGACTCAAAGAACTTCATGAAGACAGTTTTTAAAATGTGTTTATAGCACATGAAAGATCTAAATAAATGGAGGGACATATTTATGGATAAGAAGAGTTGGTATCAAAAAAGATGCATATTCATCTCAAAATTATATACTGATTCAACTCAATCAAAATTCCAGGTAGATTTTTCAGAAAAATGTGTGACAAGTTGGTTCTATAGTTACACGGAGATGCAGCTGAACAGGACAGAGGGATTGCCTACCAAGATCTACTGTATTGACACAATTATAGTTCTTAAGGTACTGACTCCAGGATAGAGACCAACATAGAAAATCCAGAAACACAGTTACATATATTTAGAAATCTGTGTATGACAAATACAGTATCACGGTTCAGGAGTAGGGGGTGAAAATGGAGTTTGTCAATATATAACAATAAGCCAGTACGTTACCCATATGGAGAATAAATAAAATCACACTATACTCAAAAAATGATTTCCAGGCACACTCAATCGATGTGAATGGAAATGCTTTCAGAAAAGAAAAATATCTGAGAGCAATGGGATGGGGGATTTCTTAAACAAGATAATACATAAAAGAGAACATTGATCAATTTAACTACTCTATACGAGTGGTTTTAAACTCGTGATGAGTTTATCTGTTTAAAAAATGTCATTTCATCTAGTAGACTGTAAAAAAAACCAAAGCTTTCTAAAACAAAAGGCTTCGTAAAACAAAACTTAGTATTAAGTACAAGTGGAATACTTGGATGTTTTCTTATTTGATTCAATAAAAACTTAATATTGGACAGAAAAGTCACACAAAAGTGCTCTAAACAGTTTAGACCACTAAACTGTTGGAATCAACCCAAATACCCATCACCAGTAGAAGGAGATATCAACTAAAGTATACTCATATAACAGAATCCTCTAAGGAGGAAAATTAATGAATTCCAGCTACAAAGCATCAGCGTGATCAGGGGATCTCAAAGCCTCCGCCGGAGACCTTCAGCATCACCTGCAAGGTTGTTACCCGGCAACTCTCCTCTCTAGACCTACTGACTTAAGTCACCCCACAGTGGAGTCCAGGAAACCACGGTTTTGAACAGCCTCCAGGTGAATCTGACCGCTGAAACAAAGGGCAGAAAAGCTACTCTAAGAATACAAACAATATTCTTATTTTAAAAGTCAAAAATTTAGCTGCTGAAGTAATAGTGTTTAGAAGTACCAAAATACAGGGTTAAGCTCTAAAGAGAGCCAGGAACTGATTCATACACATTAGAATGTTGGAGACGGAGTAAGAGGACAGAAAGAGCCACATAGGCTGCCTCTAAGACAAGGTCGTGCTCTACCCAGCTAAACAGGGTATGAGCACTTTGGTTTTTCATTATTACCCTCTAAACTCAGGAATAAACGATTTTGTAAATGTGATCCCTAACATAAAAAAGGAGAGCTGGGGGCTTCTCTGGTGGTCCATAGGGTAAAGAGTCCACGTACAGTGCAAGAGGCACCAGTTCAATCCATGGCCCAGGAAGATCCCACGTGCCACGGCACGGCTGGACCATTTTGTCCAATTACAAGCTAGCGCTCTGGAGCGCATGCGCCCAGAGCCAGTGCTCTGCAAGGAGAGAGGCCACTGCAATCGGAGGCCCACACAGGCCGAAGAATAAAGATAGATGAAAATAAATAAAAAACCAATAAAAGAGGCCAAAAAATTATTTTTCAAAAAGTGCTAAGCTGGGATAGGAAAAAAAGTTATGAGCAGTTACGAACATAAAATAAAGCCCATATGAACTCAATTCTAACAAAAGTTCTAGAAATTGATTTAAGTACTCAGCAGGTGTTGAATATTTATAGACAATTACGTGTTTACAGTGATTCATATGCTTCGTCATTCTCTTCTCCCCAATTGTTCCACAATGCATGAAACAATCCAAGAAGACATATTTTTATAGAAAGAATAAAGAGTCTATAATTTGGTACCCACTTTACCATCACTCCCATCGTGAAGTTTAATCCTTTTTCCAGACTTGAAACTCAAGTCCTAACTAAACAAACAGTATAGCCAAAGGGAAGATAACTAGTTTTCAATTGTGGTTTCAAAATTTATTTTTCTTCTCCAATTTTCCAAAAATACTCTCACAGAATTCTGTTCAGTTCTGTTTAATTACTTTTCACACCTTCATGTCAAGGTATTTAGCCAGTAAGAAGTATTTTTGTTTTTGTTTTTTTAAGTGAAAGAAAAAAAAAAAAAGTTACATAGGTAAGATTTAGTATTAAATAAAACCGTAGAACAAAATGTGTAAATCATACTAGGACAGCCCTAATAAATGCATTTGTTTCTAATTTATTTTCTCCATTAGCAATATGTTGCTAAAAATCACAAGAGAATAAGACATCACTCATATGAATTAACGCTTATCCATCTGCAACAGGGGAGCCCAAAATCTGGCTTTAGCATCTAAAGAAAGGCAATTATGCACGATGAGCAAAGGAGGTGGTTCAAGGTCACCCTGCCAAGAAATGACATATTCCAGTGGATTCAAACCACCCTCTTCAAATTTTGGCATTTCTTAGTATAAAAATAAAACCAAGTTCATTGAAAAGCAAAGCTTGCCACCTGCTGCCCAATGGCATAACCATGAAAGTTCAACTTATGTCCACACGTATCGACTTGAACCCTTTTATGAATCCACTGGATATTTGAGTTTTCTGTATTCATTAATTCATACCAGATTTTTTTTTTTAAGAATGTCAGCTCCAGTTTTTAACCAAATGCAGTTTCAAACTCTCCACAAAATTCAGCTATCCCTGGTGAGTCTAAAACAAAAGCAAAAAAACTTCCAAACTATCATACATGTTGTGTATATAATAAATTGACCAAACTGCAGTTATGTTTATTATAGTATCCAGACTGGGGAAGAATTCCTTTGAAAATGTGCCAGCATTGTCCCAGGCTTCCATAGCCTGTCATCATTCTAGAGAATATGGAATACGAAATCCATTCTCTGATCCACACAGACTTTAAAATCCAAACACTAATAGTTAAACTGCAGCGTATATACATTTATATGACAACGTTTTAGGTAGCAACTCCACTAACCAAACCAGAAAAAAACTCAGCTCCAAGATTTCACCCATGCTTTGTTAGCGCTAAACAAGTATCTTAATCATATTAATTTCAACAAGCATTTTCATAGGTTAAAATACTTCCAATACTTTTTCATTTGTATTCGAAGAAAATCCGAGAAGTAAAACCATTTAGCCTTTTTTTCCCTTACATAAAGACAACAAACTTACCAATTTTTCCTCATCCTTCAAACCGTAGATTTCTCTTTCTAGGCCTCTCATCTCATCAAAGCAAAAAAAAAAAAAAAAAAAAACGAATACAAAGCGCTCTTAGGAAGAAAGTGAACCTTTGAACTTAGAGGGGAAATACCATCTGAGAAAAAGAGAGATATCCTAAAAATTCATCACAAGCTGAATCAAGAGAGAAAAAGTGCAAGGACTCCTCCATACGCTCAACTTGCGCCCAGGAAGCGGGGGCAGGCACAGAGGCTCCTGGGAGTTTTACAAGAAGCCTTCTCATCCCACCACATGAATAACTCCTGGGGCCCCTTCGAAACACAGCTGTAAAGGCTTTTGCCGCGGAACTTGTACATATGCAAAAGAACTACTTTAAAGCAGACAATAAAAAAATAATTCATTTTCAAGATAGATGGCACCATAATGTTGCACTATTTTCTAGTGTGCATTTTTTCCCTAAACACTAGAGGCAGTGTCTCCAAACAAAAGGAAGCCAGTCCAGCTGAAGCCAGTTAGCATTCTGACTCTGCTCTTCCTGGGAAATCTGCCCCCTTCCCCCTCGACAAAATGCCCCTCTTTTTTTCTGCAATTGGCTTAGCCTTTTCTTCAAAAACTCTACGGCAGCTATTAACTCATGCAGTATATCGTTGCTCAATGTTTCTAGACAAAAACCTTTCTCATTCTCATTTAATGGCCCACACCTGCAGTGGTTTGAGTTTGAAAGGCTAGGTAGGGGTTAAACCTTCCCATAGAACTGGCTACAAATTAGAAGGGTGCCTGGCATGACGTTACAGTAAGCTGATCATCTGATTAACCTGATTTCAGGTCTTTTAACACCAGAACTATGGATACAACTCCACTTAAATCCAAACACTAATAGTTAAACTGCAGCGTATATACATTTATATGACAACGTTTTAGGTAGCAACTCCACTAACCAAACCAGAAAAAAACTCAGCTCCAAGATTTCACCCATGCTTTGTTAGCGCTAAACAAGTATCTTAATCATATTAATTTCAACAAGCATTTTCATAGGTTAAAATACTTCCAATACTTTTTCATTTGTATTCGAAGAAAATCCGAGAAGTAAAACCATTTAGCCTTTTTTTCCCTTACATAAAGACAACAAACTTACCAATTTTTCCTCATCCTTCAAACCGTAGATTTCTCTTTCTAGGCCTCTCATCTCATCAA
Source organism: Tragulus kanchil (assembly GCA_022376925.1). Taxonomy (NCBI): domain Eukaryota; kingdom Metazoa; phylum Chordata; class Mammalia; order Artiodactyla; family Tragulidae; genus Tragulus; species Tragulus kanchil. The sequence goes on from JAIOJX010000029.1 coordinate 150,948,806, forward strand.
AGCAAAAAAAAAAAAAAAAAAAAAACGAATACAAAGCGCTCTTAGGAAGAAAGTGAACCTTTGAACTTAGAGGGGAAATACCATCTGAGAAAAAGAGAGATATCCTAAAAATTCATCACAAGCTGAATCAAGAGAGAAAAAGTGCAAGGACTCCTCCATACGCTCAACTTGCGCCCAGGAAGCGGGGGCAGGCACAGAGGCTCCTGGGAGTTTTACAAGAAGCCTTCTCATCCCACCACATGAATAACTCCTGGGGCCCCTTCGAAACACAGCTGTAAAGGCTTTTGCCGCGGAACTTGTACATATGCAAAAGAACTACTTTAAAGCAGACAATAAAAAAATAATTCATTTTCAAGATAGATGGCACCATAATGTTGCACTATTTTCTAGTGTGCATTTTTTCCCTAAACACTAGAGGCAGTGTCTCCAAACAAAAGGAAGCCAGTCCAGCTGAAGCCAGTTAGCATTCTGACTCTGCTCTTCCTGGGAAATCTGCCCCCTTCCCCCTCGACAAAATGCCCCTCTTTTTTTCTGCAATTGGCTTAGCCTTTTCTTCAAAAACTCTACGGCAGCTATTAACTCATGCAGTATATCGTTGCTCAATGTTTCTAGACAAAAACCTTTCTCATTCTCATTTAATGGCCCACACCTGCAGTGGTTTGAGTTTGAAAGGCTAGGTAGGGGTTAAACCTTCCCATAGAACTGGCTACAAATTAGAAGGGTGCCTGGCATGACGTTACAGTAAGCTGATCATCTGATTAACCTGATTTCAGGTCTTTTAACACCAGAACTGGATTCTGATGGAACAGGTCAAATATCTGATTTAATATGAGTAGAGGAAATTGCATTACACATGCTTTATCCTATAAAAATATAGCTCGTTACTAAAAACAAAAAATTAACTTCTCATTCCAGAAATACTAGAAAGGGAGGCCGAAAACATATAACAGATATGGATTATTCCTTGAAATTAAAGAATTGTTCATCCACTATCACGGTACTGGCACAAAGTACTCAGTAAATATTTGAGATTCAAAGTCACAAATTGTTTCATTTGGTTTTTACCAAAGAATTCCTAATGGATCTTTGATCAATCCTTTACTTTTCAAATGATCATCCTAAATTAATCTGAACCTAATCATGATATACATAAGTTTTTTAAAAGAAGCACAGTATTTCCTCACTGGGTTTGGAAAATATTCCTGATTCTGTGAAAGAAAGCATTACTATTTAATAGTATGTTGCTGGATTAGTTCACAAAGCAAATCGTAAAAGCTTTCCTAGCAACCTGTGTCCTCAACAGCTAAATTAAACAACAAATTCAAGGGAAGTCAAACAAAATTGCATTCTTTATTATTTAACATTGTACAATGAATAATTCAATTGTTTCAGACTTACTTTTTTATTGTTGTTGTTTACTCTCTTAAGCTGTGTTCAACTCTTTGTGACACCATGGACTGTAGCCCTCCAGGCTCTTCTGTCCATGAGATTTCCCAGGCAAAACTGCGTTGCCATTTCCTTTTCCAGGGGCTCTTCCTGACCCAGAGATAGAACCCACATCGTTTACATCTCCTGCATTGGCAGGCAGGTTCTGCTCTTCCTGGGAAATCTGCCCCCTTCCCCCTCGACAAAATGCCCCTCTTTTTTTCTGCAATTGGCTTAGCCTTTTCTTCAAAAACTCTACGGCAGCTATTAACTCATGCAGTATATCGTTGCTCAATGTTTCTAGACAAAAACCTTTCTCATTCTCATTTAATGGCCCACACCTGCAGTGGTTTGAGTTTGAAAGGCTAGGTAGGGGTTAAACCTTCCCATAGAACTGGCTACAAATTAGAAGGGTGCCTGGCATGACGTTACAGTAAGCTGATCATCTGATTAACCTGATTTCAGGTCTTTTAACACCAGAACTGGATTCTGATGGAACAGGTCAAATATCTGATTTAATATGAGTAGAGGAAATTGCATTACACATGCTTTATCCTATAAAAATATAGCTCGTTACTAAAAACAAAAAATTAACTTCTCATTCCAGAAATACTAGAAAGGGAGGCCGAAAACATATAACAGATATGGATTATTCCTTGAAATTAAAGAATTGTTCATCCACTATCACGGTACTGGCACAAAGTACTCAGTAAATATTTGAGATTCAAAGTCACAAATTGTTTCATTTGGTTTTTACCAAAGAATTCCTAATGGATCTTTGATCAATCCTTTACTTTTCAAATGATCATCCTAAATTAATCTGAACCTAATCATGATATACATAAGTTTTTTAAAAGAAGCACAGTATTTCCTCACTGGGTTTGGAAAATATTCCTGATTCTGTGAAAGAAAGCATTACTATTTAATAGTATGTTGCTGGATTAGTTCACAAAGCAAATCGTAAAAGCTTTCCTAGCAACCTGTGTCCTCAACAGCTAAATTAAACAACAAATTCAAGGGAAGTCAAACAAAATTGCATTCTTTATTATTTAACATTGTACAATGAATAATTCAATTGTTTCAGACTTACTTTTTTATTGTTGTTGTTTACTCTCTTAAGCTGTGTTCAACTCTTTGTGACACCATGGACTGTAGCCCTCCAGGCTCTTCTGTCCATGAGATTTCCCAGGCAAAACTGCGTTGCCATTTCCTTTTCCAGGGGCTCTTCCTGACCCAGAGATAGAACCCACATCGTTTACATCTCCTGCATTGGCAGGCAGGTTCTTTACCACTAGTACCATTTGGGAAGCCCTTCTTTATTACATCATTTTAAATAATAACTGAGAATACAATCCAATTAAAAATTAAATACTGTGACCCAACTAGAAAGATATTTACAGCCTATCAACATGTAGGTTGTGTATGTGCACACCTTCATGTGCATGCATATGTGTCCAAGGTTGCTTTCCAGCTCATCATGAAGACATCATAGAAGATGCAGAATTTTAATCCTAGCAGAAGAGGCATATGGGTGAACTGATCTGGCATAGCATGAAAACCACCGAGAAGATGCATATAGATTTATGCCGAAAGAGACGAAGACAACGTGAATAGCAAAAGCTGCTGAGCCAACAAAGGTAAAGGAAAAAACATGGAGCCTGATAAACGCTTGAAAAAGAAAACAGGGACCTTGATTTTTGTACAGAGCACGTTGCAATGTCACCAAATACGTTTTGAAATATTAGCTTGATCAACATTGAAGGAAACAGAATCTGGTTCTGATTACAGATGAGTGACTCTGAACCCAGGGATAGAGTGGAGTAAGAAGGAACCTTTCAAAGACAGCCCCGCATTTACCCATTCCCTAGGGAGATAAGACTTTATATCATTTGATGTAACCTATCTAAAGGGAAACAGAGAGAAACAAACATAATTTCTTACCCTGGATCCAAAGGAACTGTCTCCCTGACCTGTGGTCTGTACTTTTTCTATTTTCAAAAAAATCAAACTTGCTCTCAAGAAGTTACTTAGGAGGGATAGGTAGGCTGCAAGGCCAGTTTCAGGCATTGTCTACGATCTGCCCATCAATCCCAGGCCTCCTCTCCGCATTCATAGCACCCACCTGACCTGGCTTCCCACAGGTCCTCAACAGCTAAATTAAACAACAAATTCAAGGGAAGTCAAACAAAATTGCATTCTTTATTATTTAACATTGTACAATGAATAATTCAATTGTTTCAGACTTACTTTTTTATTGTTGTTGTTTACTCTCTTAAGCTGTGTTCAACTCTTTGTGACACCATGGACTGTAGCCCTCCAGGCTCTTCTGTCCATGAGATTTCCCAGGCAAAACTGCGTTGCCATTTCCTTTTCCAGGGGCTCTTCCTGACCCAGAGATAGAACCCACATCGTTTACATCTCCTGCATTGGCAGGCAGGTTCTTTACCACTAGTACCATTTGGGAAGCCCTTCTTTATTACATCATTTTAAATAATAACTGAGAATACAATCCAATTAAAAATTAAATACTGTGACCCAACTAGAAAGATATTTACAGCCTATCAACATGTAGGTTGTGTATGTGCACACCTTCATGTGCATGCATATGTGTCCAAGGTTGCTTTCCAGCTCATCATGAAGACATCATAGAAGATGCAGAATTTTAATCCTAGCAGAAGAGGCATATGGGTGAACTGATCTGGCATAGCATGAAAACCACCGAGAAGATGCATATAGATTTATGCCGAAAGAGACGAAGACAACGTGAATAGCAAAAGCTGCTGAGCCAACAAAGGTAAAGGAAAAAATCTGGAGTCTGATAAACGCTTGAAAAAGAAAACAGGGACCTTGATTTTTGTACAGAGCACGTTGCAATGTCACCAAATACGTTTTGAAATATTAGCTTGATCAACATTGAAGGAAACAGAATCTGGTTCTGATTACAGATGAGTGACTCTGAACCCAGGGATAGAGTGGAGTAAGAAGGAACCTTTCAAAGACAGCCCCGCATTTACCCATTCCCTAGGGAGATAAGACTTTATATCATTTGATGTAACCTATCTAAAGGGAAACAGAGAGAAACAAACATAATTTCTTACCCTGGATCCAAAGGAACTGTCTCCCTGACCTGTGGTCTGTACTTTTTCTATTTTCAAAAAAATCAAACTTGCTCTCAAGAAGTTACTTAGGAGGGATAGGTAGGCTGCAAGGCCAGTTTCGTCAGGCATTGTCTACGATCTGCCCATCAATCCCAGGCCTCCTCTCCCGCATTCATAGCACCCACCTGACCTGGCTTCCCACAGGTGGGCCTTATATCCCTCCAGTGATTAATATCTCTTATTTCTCAACACTCAAAAGATCCTCTCCACAATTTTCAGGGTTCTCCATAATCTGAATCTGCCCATCCTATCCCGTTTCCTACTATTCTTCAGTTCCTCTGATGAGATTAACCTCCTGCCTCTCCTATGGAAACCCAAGACTCATTCCCACTGTATCTTCCATCCTGCATTTCCTTTACTTAAAGGCCAGCTTCTCCTTCATTCTTCCCAAGTCCTCCAGATTTTAGAATACTTTCCTTTACTCCAGTCCCCATTGATAGCCTCCTTCCTTATTCTTCACTTAAATTTATAATTTACCAGTCAACTGGGTAATTATTTAACTATACTATTAACTATTTGTTAGGCATTTTAGCCTGATGCCTCCAACTGAAGTGCCTAGAACAGTACCCAGCACATGGTCCACACCCAATAAATATTCTGTCTACTGACTGGATGAATCAACTATAGTTAATTAAAGTTCACGATTGTGGAGGTAAGAACAGAGCTTCTAACTTCATTAACGAAGATGAGCCTGGGTTAAGGCAACCAGTTCAAAATGTCCGAGAACTATTTAGGCTCAGAGAGTTACAGATGGTTCATGAGAACCTAAAGATATCTGTCTTTGTTGATCAACAAGCATCACATCAAAAAAAAAAAAAAACAAGCCTTCATGTCAGACAGAAGAATTCTGAAATACATTACCCAATGAGACATCGACCATATTCTTGTTGTTGTGCACAAGTGGGAATTTTCAAAATTCCAATTTAGGAAATTTCTTGCAAATTGGGGCATAAAATGACTCCACACAAATGAGTGACTCTGAACCCAGGGATAGAGTGGAGTAAGAAGGAACCTTTCAAAGACAGCCCCGCATTTACCCATTCCCTAGGGAGATAAGACTTTATATCATTTGATGTAACCTATCTAAAGGGAAACAGAGAGAAACAAACATAATTTCTTACCCTGGATCCAAAGGAACTGTCTCCCTGACCTGTGGTCTGTACTTTTTCTATTTTCAAAAAAATCAAACTTGCTCTCAAGAAGTTACTTAGGAGGGATAGGTAGGCTGCAAGGCCAGTTTCGTCAGGCATTGTCTACGATCTGCCCATCAATCCCAGGCCTCCTCTCCCGCATTCATAGCACCCACCTGACCTGGCTTCCCACAGGTGGGCCTTATATCCCTCCAGTGATTAATATCTCTTATTTCTCAACACTCAAAAGATCCTCTCCACAATTTTCAGGGTTCTCCATAATCTGAATCTGCCCATCCTATCCCGTTTCCTACTATTCTTCAGTTCCTCTGATGAGATTAACCTCCTGCCTCTCCTATGGAAACCCAAGACTCATTCCCACTGTATCTTCCATCCTGCATTTCCTTTACTTAAAGGCCAGCTTCTCCTTCATTCTTCCCAAGTCCTCCAGATTTTAGAATACTTTCCTTTACTCCAGTCCCCATTGATAGCCTCCTTCCTTATTCTTCACTTAAATTTATAATTTACCAGTCAACTGGGTAATTATTTAACTATACTATTAACTATTTGTTAGGCATTTTAGCCTGATGCCTCCAACTGAAGTGCCTAGAACAGTACCCAGCACATGGTCCACACCCAATAAATATTCTGTCTACTGACTGGATGAATCAACTATAGTTAATTAAAGTTCACGATTGTGGAGGTAAGAACAGAGCTTCTAACTTCATTAACGAAGATGAGCCTGGGTTAAGGCAACCAGTTCAAAATGTCCGAGAACTATTTAGGCTCAGAGAGTTACAGATGGTTCATGAGAACCTAAAGATATCTGTCTTTGTTGATCAACAAGCATCACATCAAAAAAAAAAAAAAACAAGCCTTCATGTCAGACAGAAGAATTCTGAAATACATTACCCAATGAGACATCGACCATATTCTTGTTGTTGTGCACAAGTGGGAATTTTCAAAATTCCAATTTAGGAAATTTCTTGCAAATTGGGGCATAAAATGACTCCACACAAATAAAGTTCTTTGCATACAAGCCCCCCACACTTTGAGAATTCTTGAAATATTTAACAAAGGGGTTATTAATATTTAAAGAGCTTTATTACAAATTAAAAAATATATAATTATAGGAACATGTCCTGTAAACTACATGTAATTTAAATGTAGCAAAGAGGGCTTCCCCTGGTGGTCCAGTGGGTAAGGATACCGCCTTGCAGTGCAAGGGGTGCCTATTCGATCCCTGGCCTGGGAAGATCCCACATGCTGCTGAGCAGCTGGACCGACGTGTCCAACTACCGAGTCGGAGCTCTGGAGCGCATGCGCCCAGAGCCAGTGCTCTGCGACAACAGAGGCCACTGCGATGGGAGGCACACACGGGCCAAAGAACAAAGATGGATGAAAATAGATAAAATGAAAGACCAATAGAAGTGCCCCCCCCAAAAAAAGAAAAGTGTAGCAAAGAATGTAAATAGATAATTCACATAAAAATATAGACGGCTATGGCTTCCCTAGTGGTCCAGTGGGTAAGGACACCGCCTTGCAGTGCAAGGGGCACCAGTTCAATCCCTGGCCTGGGAAGATCCCACATGCCATGGAGCGGCTGGACCGATGGGTCCAACTACCGAGCCAGTGCTCTGCAATGACAGAGGCCACTGCGATGGGAGGTCCACATGGGCCAAAGAACGAAGGATAGATGAAAATAGATAAATGAAAGACCAATATAAGTGACCCCTCCCCCCCAAAAAATACAGAGGGCTAATAAACGTGGAAAATGTTATACTTCAATTACTTCAATTTTTAAAACAAAAAAGAACAAATAGAAATTATTCTGTGAGCATGTGATAATATACTTCACAGGAATATTCAAAATCACTAAGACTTTATAGACTATAGTTTATTTATCAGTCTTATTTGACAAATGTCCTCACTCTGTTCAAAGCATTAAGGATCTGAAACAATCAAATATACCTATCACTGACCAAAATATTTACTTCCACATAAAAACCACTACATTAAACTAATACAAAATAATATGGCAGCAAGAAATTAATCAAGGAGACTGCAAAGTGATTCAGCCTTGCCTAAAATATTTCTAATAGATACACATTAAATTTTCCAGCTATTCAGATTCCCAGGTCCCCTTTAAGGCTTCAAACCAATTATGTTGTGATATGCTTGACTCATACATGAAAATGAGTTTCTTGGAATTTTTTTTTATTCCTTCAAATAGCTTACTTAAGTCAGAAGATAAAGGGGACCACAGGAATGGAAGAGAGACAGAAAAAGAGTTCCACAAAAGATCAAGGAAGAAAATGGTTATTTGTGCCCAGGGAATGAGAAACGGGAAAGAGACAACACACCCTTTCAAATTTCTTTTCTCTAAGTGCATCTTAATCTCCTCAAAATGCGTATGTCATCTTCCTGTTGGAGTTAAGAACATCCTTCCTAGTTGAAACATAATTAGGAAGGATTAGCTGCTGCACAAAAAGGATTTTAACAAATTAAGAAAGAATGATGTCTCACTTGCAATTCTGTCTATCAAATCTCCAAATCCCAGCACTTGGCAAAATACCAACATCAGGCCAAAAAAAAGAAAAGGAAAAAAAAAAAAAAGGCAATGCTTTATAGCAATAAAAGTGATACCCATGTCAAGAAAGCCCTAAAATAAGAATTTTCAAAAAATACTCTCTGTACCTATAGCGGCCAGGCTGCTAATTTTTACTACTTGAGGAACAGTTTCTACACTGGTAACTTACTATACTGAACTGTCACATTTTCTTCACGAGACAATACATTTGGATCAAATGAATCTTGACTGTTTTGAAAATAACTTTTTGTCAAACAAGTGCAGTTTACTTGAGATTTCATGCAACAGCTAAAATCTTCCACTCCTCCATCCTTTTTATTTATATTCAGGCTTCAAAATGACTGTGCAAACTGTTTTTTATTATTTTGATAAAAAGAGTCACAGCTTCCCAGGTGTCACTAGTGGTAACAAACCCACCTGCCAATACAGGAAAGGCCGGGGGAAGAGGGGAACCTGCCCCCCCGGCCCTTGATCCCTGGGTGAAGGATCTGAAACAATCAAATATACCTATCACTGACCAAAATATTTACTTCCACATAAAAACCACTACATTAAACTAATACAAAATAATATGGCAGCAAGAAATTAATCAAGGAGACTGCAAAGTGATTCAGCCTTGCCTAAAATATTTCTAATAGATACACATTAAATTTTCCAGCTATTCAGATTCCCAGGTCCCCTTTAAGGCTTCAAACCAATTATGTTGTGATATGCTTGACTCATACATGAAAATGAGTTTCTTGGAATTTTTTTTTATTCCTTCAAATAGCTTACTTAAGTCAGAAGATAAAGGGGACCACAGGAATGGAAGAGAGACAGAAAAAGAGTTCCACAAAAGATCAAGGAAGAAAATGGTTATTTGTGCCCAGGGAATGAGAAACGGGAAAGAGACAACACACCCTTTCAAATTTCTTTTCTCTAAGTGCATCTTAATCTCCTCAAAATGCGTATGTCATCTTCCTGTTGGAGTTAAGAACATCCTTCCTAGTTGAAACATAATTAGGAAGGATTAGCTGCTGCACAAAAAGGATTTTAACAAATTAAGAAAGAATGATGTCTCACTTGCAATTCTGTCTATCAAATCTCCAAATCCCAGCACTTGGCAAAATACCAACATCAGGCCAAAAAAAAGAAAAGGAAAAAAAAAAAAAAGGCAATGCTTTATAGCAATAAAAGTGATACCCATGTCAAGAAAGCCCTAAAATAAGAATTTTCAAAAAATACTCTCTGTACCTATAGCGGCCAGGCTGCTAATTTTTACTACTTGAGGAACAGTTTCTACACTGGTAACTTACTATACTGAACTGTCACATTTTCTTCACGAGACAATACATTTGGATCAAATGAATCTTGACTGTTTTGAAAATAACTTTTTGTCAAACAAGTGCAGTTTACTTGAGATTTCATGCAACAGCTAAAATCTTCCACTCCTCCATCCTTTTTATTTATATTCAGGCTTCAAAATGACTGTGCAAACTGTTTTTTATTATTTTGATAAAAAGAGTCACAGCTTCCCAGGTGTCACTAGTGGTAACAAACCCACCTGCCAATACAGGAAACGTAAGAGAACCTGACCCGGCTTTGATCCCTGGGTGGGGAAGATCCCCTGGAGGAGGCCATGGCAACCCACTCCAGTAGTCTTTCCTGGAGAATCCCATGGACAGACAAGCCTAGCAGACAATAGTCCATAGGGTCGCAAAGAGTCAGACGCAACGGAAACAACTAATACTAATACACAAAGTCTTTAACAATAATTCCTGGGCTTCCCTGATAGTTCAGAGGCTAAGACTGCACTCCCAATGCAAGGGCCCAGGTTCAGTCCCTGGTCGAGGAACTAGACCGCATGCCACAATGAAGACTGAAGACTCAAAAAGATTGACTCAAAAAGTGTCAGTCCATGGCCTATAAAAGATGGAAAGAACATGGACTAAGAGGTCATGTTCAAGTCATAGATCCATTGCCATTTCCTGTGTGACTCTGGGTAAGGTATTTGCCCCTTTAAGCAATAAAACTTTATGGTCTGTGCTGACTGAAAATTTCGATGATAAAAAAATCTGTACCTAATATACTCTTGTTGTATTTTCTTTTATGCTCAGATAATTTTCAAAAGGGACAAGCATCCAAGGCTAATCCTACTCCAAGATACTGATAAACTATTCTGTGTTTTATGAAGCGCTAATCCATGAATCAGATCACTCTGGAACCACATGAACTCAAAAATAATTGAAGTCTGCCTGAATGTCCTTGTTTGCTTTCTACGAGAGTTGAGCTAATCTTGTGTCAGGCTCAAATCCATTAATATTTAATTAAGTACGCATGAGTCCTGAGAAATCTGAGCTCATAAACTGGATGGATAGGGTCAGTTTCAATAATTTTTCCAAGAGCGAGGCTGCCTGGGCTCTGCTATCACTTTCTTGTTTGTTAACATGCCTTCTGTCTATTACAGGCATTTGGATCAAATGAATCTTGACTGTTTTGAAAATAACTTTTTGTCAAACAAGTGCAGTTTACTTGAGATTTCATGCAACAGCTAAAATCTTCCACTCCTCCATCCTTTTTATTTATATTCAGGCTTCAAAATGACTGTGCAAACTGTTTTTTATTATTTTGATAAAAAGAGTCACAGCTTCCCAGGTGTCACTAGTGGTAACAAACCCACCTGCCAATACAGGAAACGTAAGAGAACCTGACCCGGCTTTGATCCCTGGGTGGGGAAGATCCCCTGGAGGAGGCCATGGCAACCCACTCCAGTAGTCTTTCCTGGAGAATCCCATGGACAGACAAGCCTAGCAGACAATAGTCCATAGGGTCGCAAAGAGTCAGACGCAACGGAAACAACTAATACTAATACACAAAGTCTTTAACAATAATTCCTGGGCTTCCCTGATAGTTCAGAGGCTAAGACTGCACTCCCAATGCAAGGGCCCAGGTTCAGTCCCTGGTCGAGGAACTAGACCGCATGCCACAATGAAGACTGAAGACTCAAAAAGATTGACTCAAAAAGTGTCAGTCCATGGCCTATAAAAGATGGAAAGAACATGGACTAAGAGGTCATGTTCAAGTCATAGATCCATTGCCATTTCCTGTGTGACTCTGGGTAAGGTATTTGCCCCTTTAAGCAATAAAACTTTATGGTCTGTGCTGACTGAAAAATTTCGATGATAAAAAAAAATCTGTACCTAATATACTCTTGTTGTATTTTCTTTTATGCTCAGATAATTTTCAAAAGGGACAAGCATCCAAGGCTAATCCTACTCCAAGATACTGATAAACTATTCTGTGTTTTATGAAGCGCTAATCCATGAATCAGATCACTCTGGAACCACATGAACTCAAAAATAATTGAAGTCTGCCTGAATGTCCTTGTTTGCTTTCTACGAGAGTTGAGCTAATCTTGTGTCAGGCTCAAATCCATTAATATTTAATTAAGTACGCATGAGTCCTGAGAAATCTGAGCTCATAAACTGGATGGATAGGGTCAGTTTCAATAATTTTTCCAAGAGCGAGGCTGCCTGGGCTCTGCTATCACTTTCTTGTTTGTTAACATGCCTTCTGTCTATTACAGGCATTCTAGGAAGTGAAGGAGCAGGAAGACTTGGCACTGCAATGTCCAAAAGATAACACCCAGAGAACCAAGTGGAATCTGACCAATGCAAGTTCTGATAACATGCAGCTATGTTAGGAAGGGGGTCCCATCATCCCCTAGAGGTGCCACAGAAGACTGGCATGTCAGGACTGAACTGTGGTCATAAAACAGTGAGTGGGATGATTCAGTGAACTTTTTTTTTTTTTAACTTCATGTCACGAGCTCTAAGTTATTTACTATTTTCATCCATCTTTATTTTTTGGCATGTGTGGGCCTCCCATTGGAGTGGCCTTTCTCATTGCAGAGCACTGGCTCTGGGCACATGCGCTCCAGACCACTGGCTCTTAATTGGACACACTGGCACAGCCACTTCACGGCATGTGGGATCTTCCCGGGCCAGGGATCAAACTGGTGCCCCTTGCACTAAAAGGCAGACTGTTTACCCATTGGATCACCAGGGAAGCCCGGACTTTTTTTAAATTATCTCTGATTTTTTTTTTTTTAATTTTGGCCTGTTTTATTGGTTTTTTATTTATTTATTTTCATCCATCTTTATTCTTTGGTCTGTGTGGGCCTCCCATTGCAGCGGCATCTCTCCTTGCAGAGCACCAGCTCTGGGCACATGTGCTCCAGAGTTGCTGGCTCATAACTGAACACACCATTCCAGCCACTGTGCGGCATGTGGGATCTTCCCAGGCCAGGGATTGAACCGGCACCCCCTGCACTGCAAGGTGGACTCTTTACCCACTGGACCACCAGGGGAAACCACTCAGTGACCATTTGACTACTTGGATCAGTGACTTAACAAACTTGTCTCTTCTGATGACCTGGGGGAAACTGAGAAAGCTCAGATGATGTTTAATATGCACTTTACTCCCTGATCAGACTTTCCGATTCAGAGCTGTCACGATACCACCTATAATGATCCATTTACCAAAGGAAGTGATCATACAAATCCATTAATATTTAATTAAGTACGCATGAGTCCTGAGAAATCTGAGCTCATAAACTGGATGGATAGGGTCAGTTTCAATAATTTTTCCAAGAGCGAGGCTGCCTGGGCTCTGCTATCACTTTCTTGTTTGTTAACATGCCTTCTGTCTATTACAGGCATTCTAGGAAGTGAAGGAGCAGGAAGACTTGGCACTGCAATGTCCAAAAGATAACACCCAGAGAACCAAGTGGAATCTGACCAATGCAAGTTCTGATAACATGCAGCTATGTTAGGAAGGGGGTCCCATCATCCCCTAGAGGTGCCACAGAAGACTGGCATGTCAGGACTGAACTGTGGTCATAAAACAGTGAGTGGGATGATTCAGTGAACTTTTTTTTTTTTTAACTTCATGTCACGAGCTCTAAGTTATTTACTATTTTCATCCATCTTTATTTTTTGGCATGTGTGGGCCTCCCATTGGAGTGGCCTTTCTCATTGCAGAGCACTGGCTCTGGGCACATGCGCTCCAGACCACTGGCTCTTAATTGGACACACTGGCACAGCCACTTCACGGCATGTGGGATCTTCCCGGGCCAGGGATCAAACTGGTGCCCCTTGCACTAAAAGGCAGACTGTTTACCCATTGGATCACCAGGGAAGCCCGGACTTTTTTTAAATTATCTCTGATTTTTTTTTTTTTAATTTTGGCCTGTTTTATTGGTTTTTTATTTATTTATTTTCATCCATCTTTATTCTTTGGTCTGTGTGGGCCTCCCATTGCAGCGGCATCTCTCCTTGCAGAGCACCAGCTCTGGGCACATGTGCTCCAGAGTTGCTGGCTCATAACTGAACACACCATTCCAGCCACTGTGCGGCATGTGGGATCTTCCCAGGCCAGGGATTGAACCGGCACCCCCTGCACTGCAAGGTGGACTCTTTACCCACTGGACCACCAGGGAAGCCACTCAGTGACCATTTGACTACTTGGATCAGTGACTTAACAAACTTGTCTCTTCTGATGACCTGGGGGAAACTGAGAAAGCTCAGATGATGTTTAATATGCACTTTACTCCCTGATCAGACTTTCCGATTCAGAGCTGTCACGATACCACCTATAATGATCCATTTACCAAGGAAACCCTGTGCCTGGTAGAGTCGATCATACAAACTGAAATGAACGCTACAAAGGGAGGAGATGGGGAAGCATGGTGCTAGCCGAGCATCACTCAGGGAGTCAGGAAGGCATCCGAGAATGCTTTCCCTAGGAAAAAGATCAGTGGAATGAACAGGCATTAACAGGAGAGAGGAACGTATGTGTGCACATGGCACTGCAGACAGAGAAAATGGGTCAGGAAGGAGCTGGACAGAATCAGGGAGCTGCCTGTGATGCGGCGACAGGTTGGGCCAGGTGAGACCACGGATTCCCATTCCCTGGTGGGGCGGGCGGTATGTATGTGAGTGTTGGTCACGTAACTGTGTCTGACTCTTTTGTGACCCCATGGACTATAGCTCTCCAGGTTCCACTGTCTATGGGATTTTCCAGGAAAGAATACCAGCGTGGGTTGCCATTTTCTATTCTGAAAGATCAAACTTGCATCAGCACGTGGATTCTTTACCACTGAGCCACCTGGGAAGTCCCACCTCCTAGGAGTGAAGAACTAATCTTTATCCACAGAGCACTAAGAAGCCAGTGAGGCTTTATGCAGAGAAGGATAAGACTCACATTTTGAAAAAGTTGCTCAAGTCTGAACCAGACTTCATACTTCAGAAAGTCCCCAGCACCTGGGCATACAAGTGACAGGCCAAACCTTTCCACTCCACTTGTGGAAAAGTCCCCCTAACTCTACAGATTACAGGAACATTCTCCAACCCATCATTTAATTTACTCGGTCCTTCTGGTTCCTCCTGCTTTCCTGTATAAACATAGCAGTAACATATCAAAAACTGCAGTCCTGGCTTCTTTGGTGGTCCAGTGGGTAAAGAGTCTGCCTTGCAATGCAAGGGGCACCAGTTCGATCCCTGGTCCAGGAAGATCCCACATGCCGCAGAGTGGCTGGACCGATGCGTCCAATTATGAGCCAGCGTTCTGCAGTGCATGCTCCCAGAGCTGGTGCTCTGCAATGAAAGAGATCACTGCAATGGGAGGCCCACACAAGCCAAAGAATAAAAAGATGGATTAAAATAAATATAAATAAAAGAGTCATATGGGAAAAGAAAAAAAGAAAAAAAGCTACCAACAACAACAACAAAAAAAGGTACCAAAAGCAAAACAAAAAAAAAACACTGCAGTTCTAAAAAAAGAACTAGCAAATCTAGGGTTTTCTCTTCTCTATAGTGTTTAAGTAGACTTTCCTTCCACTTAAAACTTCTTTTCTGTGGACCCTAGGATCAACTCTAGGTCATCTCTAGTATGATTAACAGATAAATGGGTAGAAAAATATACTCAACCTTGAAAAACTTCAGTGAAAATATACTAACTCTAGGCATATTTACCACTCAAGTTATTTAACTCAAATTTTTATTTCCTGCTCATGCATATTTTGCATAGCATGAGGTGTACCTGTCACCTCCCTCACACAGAACTCATGTCTTATAGCTTCTTTAGTCTGATCCCAGGCAACTCCAGGGCAGAGAACTGCTATAAAAATTTAGTCTTATAATTTAGTCTACACTTTTCTCAAACACAAACAAATGCATAAGCCAAGAAAAACAAGGAAAAAAGATTAAGCACAACCCCAGAGGCACCTTGGAAGGATTCACTGGCAGTATATCTATGGAATGCCAAACCTATCCAAATGTAAAAAGGAATCTTTAATCACCACAACACCCACAGTCAGGCCCTGAGCGTCATTCTCATGCTTGGCATCCACCACACAGGCCAGGAGTAAAGCTCAAGGGTCCCATGTGTGAGCCAAACTGTGTTCTGTTCCAACTGCTTATCACTGGATGCATATGTGTTTCAATGCCAGTTCTATTGTCTGTTTGCAGCGAGTGTTCTGACAAGTAATTAATTCAAATTTCAGTGCACACATTTCTTTCCATGCAGAAGAATAATCACACAGGAAACACTTTTTTGGGCTTGGGGTTCCTGGTCTATTGGTGAAAGGAGAAGCATTCCTAGCCCTCCCAACTTTCCTCCCCACATCTGTCCACTCCTTCCTCACTGCTCCACATCCCCACCAAGAGAGTTGCAATCAGAGTCCAGAGGCCACTTTGTCTAGCAGCTGGGGTAATTATATGTCAACAGTGGTGTTGACTTTTCAACCCTCCTTCCATGAGGCTAAGAGTGTGAGGCCAGCCAGCCCCCCCAATACCTGCCATCTTTAGGCTCTTATCTCTTGGTGTCCCCTTTCATCCCCCATGTTTATGCTATCCACTAGATGTGCTCATCTCAAGATTTCAGACAACATGTGGGGAGCATTCAAGTCTTCCAGGTAAGGCTGAGAGTCATATGCAGCAGTATGTCTACTGAACATTCTACCAGTCCTAAGGCAAGTATGTTTAGCCCAGTAAGACCCATTCCAGACTTCTAACCTCAGAACTATGGAAATAGATTTGTATCATTTGAAGTCCCTAAATTTGCAATCACTTAGGGTTGATTTCCTCTGGGACTGACTGGTTTGATCTCCTTGCAGTCAAGGAACTCTCCCTTATTTCTAGCAATTTGACAAGAGAGCAAACTATCCCAACACTTGTCCTTTTCAATTCCCTGTTGAGTTTCCATAAAATGTCTTACACACCTTTGCTGTTGTTCATTTGCTAAGTCGTGTGCAACTCTTTGCAATCCCATGGACTGCAGCACACCAGGCTCCACTGTCCTTCACTAACTCCCAGAGTTTGCTCAAGTTCATGTCTATGAAGTCAGTGACACTATCTAACCATCTCATCCTCTGCTGCCTTCTTCACCTATTGCCTTCACTCTTTCCCATCATCGGGGTTTTCTCAAATGAGTGCGCTCTTCACGTATACCTTTCATCAGAACTTAAACCCAGTCAACTGGGTTTAATACTGGTTGTATCTCAAAACCACTCTTGGGTAAGACTTCTTCATGGGACCCAACTGGGTGAAGACAGCATGTGGGACAAAGTGACCTCCCCAACTCTTCCCGTGCCTCTCCACCCCCACTCCACAGTTTATCTTCTTTCCAAGCCCTGCTCAGAAGAAGAAAGTTCCTTGCTTGCTGTTCCTCAAACCATTCTCTCACCCCATCCCTTTCCTCAGGTGACTGTTTTTCTCAAATAAACAGCATCGACCAAGAGAAACGAACAGGATCAAACTTCACATAATGCATTATGAAGTCCTTTTCCTTGACAATGCTACATCTAGTTGGGCTTTTCTAATGACTTAGTTCAGAGGCCTTTTTCTGTAATTTGCATACATACCTACGTTTACAGCATTCTTCACAAGAGACAAAAACTGGAGAAATTCCAAACATCCATCAAGAGCAGAACAAATGACGAGCCACCGTATATTCATATGATGGAATCATCTTTGGAATGTGTGAACTCCAACCACACACAATTACATAGCCGAATTCCCATACATCACAGTGAGTGAAAAGATACACATTGTAAAGCTCATTCATATATAAACCGATCTCTGGTGTGAGAAGTCAAAATAATGGCTCCTTTTAGGGAGAAGGATGGAGAAGGAAATGGCAACCAACTCCAGGATTCTTCCTTGGGAAATTCCATGGACAGAGGAACCTGGTGGACTACAGTCCAGGGGGCTCTAAATTGTCAGACATGACTGAGCGAGTCACACTTAGGGAGAAGGAAGTGGGCAGATCTGGGAAAAGAGAAGATGTGAGGTGCTGGCAATATTCTACTGTGATGTAGATGGCACTTCCATTGAGTATAAGTCCAGGCCCCCACTCTGGTTCCAGACAGGACAAACCTAATTCTTCCAAAGAAACTACCGACCATCCTTTGAGACATAAGGACATAAAATGATGAAAATAGCCATCATTGGGGAAGAAAAAAAGACTGGATATATGTGAGCTCTTGAGATAGATTTGACATCCATATCCTGAGTAAAACCAGACTTCCTCCTCAAGCTCAAAGAGAGGTGACTGAGCACACTGTCCTGCAAAAGTGCCTCTGCCTTTTATACTACAGATAACAGCTTCCCATTTGGCAAAGTGGTGGTCGTTTGTCCCTATATTCTCTAAACAACAAGAAGACATCAGCAGCTGAAGAATGCCCCTTGCCTCATGGGTTCAAGATCAGTGCCTGTGACAGCCATCATGATTAACAAGGACAAAGACAGACATTTCCTACAAGTCAAAACAGCCTCCCTAAGCAGCAGTGAAGGTTAAAAGTCAACTCGTGTGAGAAACGTCAATATACATGTGAAAAATAATACTGATAGGTGACAGCATCGACCAAGAGAAACGAACAGGATCAAACTTCACATAATGCATTATGAAGTCCTTTTCCTTGACAATGCTACATCTAGTTGGGCTTTTCTAATGACTTAGTTCAGAGGCCTTTTTCTGTAATTTGCATACATACCTACGTTTACAGCATTCTTCACAAGAGACAAAAACTGGAGAAATTCCAAACATCCATCAAGAGCAGAACAAATGACGAGCCACCGTATATTCATATGATGGAATCATCTTTGGAATGTGTGAACTCCAACCACACACAATTACATAGCCGAATTCCCATACATCACAGTGAGTGAAAAGATACACATTGTAAAGCTCATTCATATATAAACCGATCTCTGGTGTGAGAAGTCAAAATAATGGCTCCTTTTAGGGAGAAGGATGGAGAAGGAAATGGCAACCAACTCCAGGATTCTTCCTTGGGAAATTCCATGGACAGAGGAACCTGGTGGACTACAGTCCAGGGGGCTCTAAATTGTCAGACATGACTGAGCGAGTCACACTTAGGGAGAAGGAAGTGGGCAGATCTGGGAAAAGAGAAGATGTGAGGTGCTGGCAATATTCTACTGTGATGTAGATGGCACTTCCATTGAGTATAAGTCCAGGCCCCCACTCTGGTTCCAGACAGGACAAACCTAATTCTTCCAAAGAAACTACCGACCATCCTTTGAGACATAAGGACATAAAATGATGAAAATAGCCATCATTGGGGAAGAAAAAGACTGGATATATGTGAGCTCTTGAGATAGATTTGACATCCATATCCTGAGTAAAACCAGACTTCCTCCTCAAGCTCAAAGAGAGGTGACTGAGCACACTGTCCTGCAAAAGTGCCTCTGCCTTTTATACTACAGATAACAGCTTCCCATTTGGCAAAGTGGTGGTCGTTTGTCCCTATATTCTCTAAACAACAAGAAGACATCAGCAGCTGAAGAATGCCCCTTGCCTCATGGGTTCAAGATCAGTGCCTGTGACAGCCATCATGATTAACAAGGACAAAGACAGACATTTCCTACAAGTCAAAACAGCCTCCCTAAGCAGCAGTGAAGGTTAAAAGTCAACTCGTGTGAGAAACGTCAATATACATGTGAAAAATAATACTGATAGGTGATGAAAAAGCTCTGGAAAACTGAATAGTTTTGATTTTTGCTCCTCTGTGAGGCTCCCAGCCACAACATACAAGCATTAATACCTTTTCAGGTATAGGACTAAAAATAGACATTGGAGGTATATCTGTGACCTAACAGGGACAATTTTTCAGTAAATACATTGACAGCTATAAATGAACATCTATAGGGTGCAATTAGGAAGGTAATCTGAAGAGTTAATATGGACTTCCTAAGGACTGCAGTATTATAAACTGACATAAAAATTCAAAGCATGAGAAAAGTGACTGCCAAAATTTACACAGGAAAATGAGGCATCATTTGGTCTTCCCTTTCACTCCTGGAGGATCCAAGATGTGGCCCGGAAAACTGGGGAAAGAAATATCATAAGAGTAAACTTCTATGAAAAGTATGAATGGAATTACCAACTGTTGCAATGACTACTGCCAGAATGCCCTGACCAAGGTCTTTCCAAACCAATACTTGACCAAGTGGTCAGGTAGTACCACTGATACACCCACTTGCTTTTAGTTCCTGTTGCGGTACAGAGAGTGATCTTGGCTATTTAACCATAGAGGTCTGTCAGAAATCATCCATTCACGAAGTGTCAACCATCAGATACCTAGGAGATCCATGAAATTACCAACAAATCTTTAAGAGCAGCAGAATAGAAAGACTTCACATCCTCCCTTTCTCCCATGGTCCCAGGCCTAGATAACACCTAATTCTCGTTTTCCTCCCCTCTCACATCCGACTAGGTGCTCTGCTGCCTCAAATAGTAAAGAATCTTCCTGCAATGCAGGAGACCTGGATTTGATCCCTGGGTCAGGAAAATTCCCTGGAGGAGGAAATGGGTACCCACTCTAGTGTTCTTGCCTGGAGAATTCTGAGAATGGTGGAGCCTGGCGGCCTAAGTAAAGCCTCCTAAGCACAGTGAAGGTTAAGAAGTCAAGCTGCCTGTGACAGCCATCATGATTAACAAGGACAAAGACAGACATTTCCTACAAGTCAAAACAGCCTCCCTAAGCAGCAGTGAAGGTTAAAAGTCAACTCGTGTGAGAAACGTCAATATACATGTGAAAATAATACTGATCGGTGCTGAAAAAGCTCTGGAAAACTGAATAGTTTTGATTTTTGCTCCTCTGTGAGGCTCCCAGCCACAACATACAAGCATTAATACCTTTTCAGGTATAGGACTAAAAATAGACATTGGAGGTATATCTGTGACCTAACAGGGACAATTTTTCAGTAAATACATTGACAGCTATAAATGAACATCTATAGGGTGCAATTAGGAAGGTAATCTGAAGAGTTAATATGGACTTCCTAAGGACTGCAGTATTATAAACTGACATAAAAATTCAAAGCATGAGAAAAGTGACTGCCAAAATTTACACAGGAAAATGAGGCATCATTTGGTCTTCCCTTTCACTCCTGGAGGATCCAAGATGTGGCCCGGAAAACTGGGGAAAGAAATATCATAAGAGTAAACTTCTATGAAAAGTATGAATGGAATTACCAACTGTTGCAATGACTACTGCCAGAATGCCCTGACCAAGGTCTTTCCAAACCAATACTTGACCAAGTGGTCAGGTAGTACCACTGATACACCCACTTGCTTTTAGTTCCTGTTGCGGTACAGAGAGTGATCTTGGCTATTTAACCATAGAGGTCTGTCAGAAATCATCCATTCACGAAGTGTCAACCATCAGATACCTAGGAGATCCATGAAATTACCAACAAATCTTTAAGAGCAGCAGAATAGAAAGACTTCACATCCTCCCTTTCTCCCATGGTCCCAGGCCTAGATAACACCTAATTCTCGTTTTCCTCCCCTCTCACATCCGACTAGGTGCTCTGCTGCCTCAAATAGTAAAGAATCTTCCTGCAATGCAGGAGACCTGGATTTGATCCCTGGGTCAGGAAAATTCCCTGGAGGAGGAAATGGGTACCCACTCTAGTGTTCTTGCCTGGAGAATTCTGAGAATGGTGGAGCCTGGCGGCCTACAGTCCATGGAGTCACAAAGAGTCAGAGACGAGTAAGTGACTAACACTAACACACAGGGTCTTTGACAATAACTCCTGGGACTTTCCTGGTAGTTCAGTAGCTAAGACTCTGCACTCTGAATGCAGCGGGCCCAGGTTCAATCTCTGGTTGGGGGAAACCAGACCACACATGTCACAGCGAAAGATCCCACATGCTGCAACTAAGACCTGGCACAGTCAAATAAATATTAAAAAACCAGTAGTCCCTGAGTGTAAGTCCTTCCTCTAATTACCAGCACTACTGCACTTGTTACAGTCACCCTCCAATTATCACTAGTTCTAACCCATTTTATGTGCTACAGCCAGATTTTCACAAAGCAGAAGAAAAATCTTAGCAGTCTTCCTACTTGAAATTTCCTCTTTTTAGTTACTCTTTATTCTTGCAAGCTTCAAAAATACACAAAAAGTAAAAAGAATTGTGTAAGAACTGTGTGCCTATCATCCAGTTTCAATAATTATCCCCTCAAGACTTGATACCTCTATATCTCAACCCACTAGATAATTTCAATCAAAACTCAGACATTATATAATTTCATCTGTAAACTGTATTATTTCCCTTCCTTACATAACAAGGTCATCTTACAGCCCCCCAAATTAACAATCATTTTTTATATCATCAAATTTCCAATAAATGTCAGCATGATTGTCCTATAAGTCATCATCATTATCTTTTCCTTTTATTTATAGTTTGTTTGCATCAAGATAGGCAAAACCTAAATTCACACCTCACCTTTCTCCCATGGGTCCCATCACGAAGTGTCAACCATCAGATACCTAGGAGATCCATGAAATTACCAACAAATCTTTAAGAGCAGCAGAATAGAAAGACTTCACATCCTCCCTTTCTCCCATGGTCCCAGGCCTAGATAACACCTAATTCTCGTTTTCCTCCCCTCTCACATCCGACTAGGTGCTCTGCTGCCTCAAATAGTAAAGAATCTTCCTGCAATGCAGGAGACCTGGATTTGATCCCTGGGTCAGGAAAATTCCCTGGAGGAGGAAATGGGTACCCACTCTAGTGTTCTTGCCTGGAGAATTCTGAGAATGGTGGAGCCTGGCGGCCTACAGTCCATGGAGTCACAAAGAGTCAGAGACGAGTAAGTGACTAACACTAACACACAGGGTCTTTGACAATAACTCCTGGGACTTTCCTGGTAGTTCAGTAGCTAAGACTCTGCACTCTGAATGCAGCGGGCCCAGGTTCAATCCCTGGTTGGGGAACCAGACCACACATGTCACAGCGAAAGATCCCACATGCTGCAACTAAGACCTGGCACAGTCAAATAAATATTAAAAAACCAGTAGTCCCTGAGTGTAAGTCCTTCCTCTAATTACCAGCACTACTGCACTTGTTACAGTCACCCTCCAATTATCACTAGTTCTAACCCATTTTATGTGCTACAGCCAGATTTTCACAAAGCAGAAGAAAAATCTTAGCAGTCTTCCTACTTGAAATTTCCTCTTTTTAGTTACTCTTTATTCTTGCAAGCTTCAAAAATACACAAAAAGTAAAAAGAATTGTGTAAGAACTGTGTGCCTATCATCCAGTTTCAATAATTATCCCCTCAAGACTTGATACCTCTATATCTCAACCCACTAGATAATTTCAATCAAAACTCAGACATTATATAATTTCATCTGTAAACTGTATTATTTCCCTTCCTTACATAACAAGGTCATCTTACAGCCCCCCAAATTAACAATCATTTTTTATATCATCAAATTTCCAATAAATGTCAGCATGATTGTCCTATAAGTCATCATCATTATCTTTTCCTTTTATTTATAGTTTGTTTGCATCAAGATAGGCAAAACCTAAATACTGTGACTGATTAATCTGTTTCTTTACCCTCTTTTAAAAAAGCTATCTAGGCTCCCCTTTGTTTTCTCTTTTGCTGTATCTTTTCAGAATTGTTTTGTCAAAACTGTAATCTTTAACTTGGTTTTTAACTAACCTTTAAAAACTTTCATTACCACTACACTTCATTCTTATCAAGTTCCAATCAAATCATATCCTAAATGTGGTCATTTTTAAATACATTCACAAATTCTTTGCCATTTCTCTCTTCAAATGATGCAGCATATTAACTACGGTCCCTTTGACAGTGGACTCAATGAAGTGGCTCCATGCTAATGCACAGAATAAGACGGAGCTGCAGGTGTGTCATACAGGACGACAGCAGCCCTATGGCTCAGGGACCACTTGTTCAAGAAGAAGCCAACAGCCATACTGTGAGGATGCTCAGGCAGCTCTGCAGACAGTCCATGTGGAAAGCAAAAGAAGCCTCCTGCCACCAGCCATGGCAGCAAGTCACCTTGGCAGTGGGTTCTCCACCCCGCTGACTGCAGCCTTATGACAGACCCCAAGCCAGCACTTCCACCAAGCATCTCCTGGATTCCTGACCCACAGAGACTGTCAGACAAGAAACGTTTATCCTTTTAGGCTGTCACATTTGAGGGGACTTTGACACATCAGTAGATAACTAATACACCAGTCTTGCTGGTGTCACATCATTGCTTTTCCTAGAAAGGCTCTTCTCATTCTTTGTGTCCAAATGTAACCACCTTTTCAAGCTCACAGACAATCTCCTCCAGGCCCTTCCCTAGATCTTCATGTCCTCCCTGCCCTCAAACCTGTAAACAACTGCTCTTTTCTTCATTTCCTAAAGAACTTTATATCTGGTCTGAAGTCAAGCTAACACCAATGTGGCCAAAGGTTAAATAAATTCATGTAACCCCTACCTGCCTAAAATGTATAGTTTTAACATTACAGCTTTACTAATATCCCTGTTCCTCAAATAGTCCAGGCACACACACACCCCTTTAGGTCCTCTGCCCGAGCCCCACACATCTCCATGATTCATGCCCTCACCTCCTCCTTACTTAAACATCACCTTCTCAGCAGAACTTTCCCCAACAGCCTACTTAAAATCACCAGGGTCCTCCCCAGTTCACACCCACCCCACACTCCCTGCCCATTTTTGCAGTTTTACTGTCTCCATACCACTAAAAACAAAATGTTTTAAATATACCACTCATCATCTCCACTCTTCCAGAAGACACTGTTACTTGTTGGTGCTACACCCTGAGCCCCTACAACAATGCACAGTATTTAGCAGGTGGTTAATAAAAAGCTGAATAAAAAGCTGACATATCCTAAATGTGGTCATTTTAAATACATTCACAAATTCTTTGCCATTTCTCTCTTCAAATGATGCAGCATATTAACTACGGTCCCTTTGACAGTGGACTCAATGAAGTGGCTCCATGCTAATGCACAGAATAAGACGGAGCTGCAGGTGTGTCATACAGGACGACAGCAGCCCTATGGCTCAGGGACCACTTGTTCAAGAAGAAGCCAACAGCCATACTGTGAGGATGCTCAGGCAGCTCTGCAGACAGTCCATGTGGAAAGCAAAAGAAGCCTCCTGCCACCAGCCATGGCAGCAAGTCACCTTGGCAGTGGGTTCTCCACCCCGCTGACTGCAGCCTTATGACAGACCCCAAGCCAGCACTTCCACCAAGCATCTCCTGGATTCCTGACCCACAGAGACTGTCAGACAAGAAACGTTTATCCTTTTAGGCTGTCACATTTGAGGGGACTTTGACACATCAGTAGATAACTAATACACCAGTCTTGCTGGTGTCACATCATTGCTTTTCCTAGAAAGGCTCTTCTCATTCTTTGTGTCCAAATGTAACCACCTTTTCAAGCTCACAGACAATCTCCTCCAGGCCCTTCCCTAGATCTTCATGTCCTCCCTGCCCTCAAACCTGTAAACAACTGCTCTTTTCTTCATTTCCTAAAGAACTTTATATCTGGTCTGAAGTCAAGCTAACACCAATGTGGCCAAAGGTTAAATAAATTCATGTAACCCCTACCTGCCTAAAATGTATAGTTTTAACATTACAGCTTTACTAATATCCCTGTTCCTCAAATAGTCCAGGCACACACACACCCCTTTAGGTCCTCTGCCCGAGCCCCACACATCTCCATGATTCATGCCCTCACCTCCTCCTTACTTAAACATCACCTTCTCAGCAGAACTTTCCCCAACAGCCTACTTAAAATCACCAGGGTCCTCCCCAGTTCACACCCACCCCACACTCCCTGCCCATTTTTGCAGTTTTACTGTCTCCATACCACTAAAAACAAAATGTTTTAAATATACCACTCATCATCTCCACTCTTCCAGAAGACACTGCGTTTACTTGTTCGGTGCTACACCCTGAGCCCCTACAACAATGCACAGTATTTAGCAGGTGGTTAATAAAAAGCTGAATAAATGATCCAGACTATAGCATTTCATATGCCACATCATGGATGTGACCCTAACTACATTTTGATATTTTATGTGTCTTTATGTTTACATAAAGGCATTGTTTGTTTGTTTGTTTTTTAACTTTGGCCTCTTTTATTGATTTTTTTATTCATTTATTTTCATCCATCTTTATTCGCTGGTCTCTGTGGGCCTCCCGTCGCAGTGGCCTCTTGTTGCAGAGCTCTGGCTCTGGGCACATGCGCTCCATAGCACTGGCTCATAATTGGACACACCAGTCCAGCCACTCCGTGGCACATGGGATCTTCCCAGGCCAGGGATCGAACTGGTGCCCATTGCACTGCAAGACGGGCTCTTTACCCACTGGGCCACCAGGGAAGCCCCAGGCATTGTTTTTTTGGCCACACTTCTCAGTATGCAGCATCTTAGTTCCCTGACCAGGGATTGAACCTGTGGCCCCTGCAATAGAAGCACAATCTTAATTCCTGAGCTGCCAGGGATGTCTCCTTCTACGAGCATTTTAAGGAGCTTAATTAGTTTCCTCCTTCACTAGATAAAAGCAAAACCAAAGCCTAAAACATTCTAAAGTAGGCAATCTTACAAAAAGGTGGCTTAAGAATTGTTATATTTCTCAAAAGTAGTCAGACTGGTCCTATCAGAAGTGCCTCCTTGGTAGTTTAAATTTCAAGTGATCATGTCATTACCTAAATTTATCAGTGAGTCAACCACGCCCCTCCCTCAGTACCTCTCTCAAGTGATAACTTATCTATCACTTCAAAATCTCCTTAAGAACAGAACTGGGTCTTATACATCTTAATACTCCCTGCGTGCCTACACACTAAGTCACTTCAGTCATGTCTGACTCTGTGAGACCCCATGGACTGTAGCCCGCCAGGCTCCTTTGTCCATGGGATTCTCCAGACATGAATACTAGACTGGGTTGCCATTTCTTTCTCCAGGGGATCTTCCCCACCCAGGGACTGAACCCATGCCCCTTATGTCTCCTGCATTGGCAGGCGGGTTCTTTACCACTAGCACCACCTGGGAAGTGCCTAACACTCCCTGCAGTGCCCAGATAACAGGGCAACTGACAAAGGTTGACTATGAAAGCATCAGGATTGTTAGCACATTGGGCCATCTCTTCTCCTCACCCAAAAGGGCAGAGTACAAGACACACTCATAAGCACCTACCGGTAACAGTATTATCATGAAAAGCATCTTCATTCAGCAGATGAAGTCTCTGACATAAATGGTCTAATGATGTCTCTTTTCCTGAAGCTAAATTAGAGCTGAAACCTCAGCCTCCTCTTTGACTATACAATATTCTTGTAACTAACTCCTGCTACCAAAAAAAAAAAAAAAAGGAAAAGGGAGGAGGAGGAAACGGTTGCTCCTTTATCTGACATCTGACATATGGTTCTCACTAAAAATCCACATATACATATCGTAGAGGGTCACATTCTAACATGGGATAGTGATACTCAAGATAAATGATGATGCTTGTAAATGACTTCACAGTTTATGTAAGGAATAATGCTAGGGAAAAAAACTGCAACACACAGTAATCTGATTCTTGATGGCTAAGGCCTAGTTCAACACAGAATTGTTCTTTGTCTTTAAGATACAGAACAATCCTGGAAGAGAGCTGTCTAGTTATGATATAATCAAAGCTTCATTTCATTTCAAAGACGGATAATCGCATTTGTGTTTCAACATCAAAAAAGCGCTGCTATCCCTTTGGAGAAGAAGCCAACAAACTAAGCTCCAAGGGCTAAAGGTGTTCCACAGCTTGTTTCTGTATGGCCTATAAGCTAAAAACTAAAATGGTTGAGAAAAAAGGACAATAATACAACCAGTGGGTCTTATACATCTTTAAAATTTACTCCCTGCGTGCCTACACACTAAGTCACTTCAGTCATGTCTGACTCTGTGAGACCCCATGGACTGTAGCCCGCCAGGCTCCTTTGTCCATGGGATTCTCCAGACATGAATACTAGACTGGGTTGCCATTTCTTTCTCCAGGGGATCTTCCCCACCCAGGGACTGAACCCATGCCCCTTATGTCTCCTGCATTGGCAGGCGGGTTCTTTACCACTAGCACCACCTGGGAAGTGCCTAACACTCCCTGCAGTGCCCAGATAACAGGGCAACTGACAAAGGTTGACTATGAAAGCATCAGGATTGTTAGCACATTGGGCCATCTCTTCTCCTCACCCAAAAGGGCAGAGTACAAGACACACTCATAAGCACCTACCGGTAACAGTATTATCATGAAAAGCATCTTCATTCAGCAGATGAAGTCTCTGACATAAATGGTCTAATGATGTCTCTTTTCCTGAAGCTAAATTAGAGCTGAAACCTCAGCCTCCTCTTTGACTATACAATATTCTTGTAACTAACTCCTGCTACCAAAAAAAAAAAAAAAAAGGAAAAGGGAGGAGGAGGAAACGGTTGCTCCTTTATCTGACATCTGACATATGGTTCTCACTAAAAATCCACATATACATATCGTAGAGGGTCACATTCTAACATGGGATAGTGATACTCAAGATAAATGATGATGCTTGTAAATGACTTCACAGTTTATGTAAGGAATAATGCTAGGGAAAAAAACTGCAACACACAGTAATCTGATTCTTGATGGCTAAGGCCTAGTTCAACACAGAATTGTTCTTTGTCTTTAAGATACAGAACAATCCTGGAAGAGAGCTGTCTAGTTATGATATAATCAAAGCTTCATTTCATTTCAAAGACGGATAATCGCATTTGTGTTTCAACATCAAAAAAGCGCTGCTATCCCTTTGGAGAAGAAGCCAACAAACTAAGCTCCAAGGGCTAAAGGTGTTCCACAGCTTGTTTCTGTATGGCCTATAAGCTGAGAATGATTTTTATATTCTAAAATGGTTGAGAAAAATCGGAAGGACAATAATACTGAATGCCATGAAAATTGTATGAAACTCAAATTTCAACATCTATCAATAAAGCTTTATTAGAGTACTCACATTCATTTGCTTACACATTGTCCATGGCTGTTTTTATGCAGAACTGAGAAACTGTAACAGAAACCATATGCCCCACAGAACTATAGATAGGTACTATCCAGCCCTTAACAGAGAAAGTTTTCGTCTCCTTCAGGGTGTGAATCCTAGAGCCTCACTGCCTCCACTTAAAGCCTAATATATATTCTCTTTATTTGGCCTCTGTTTAAGTTTTACCACTGATATTCACTTATTAACTATGTGAGCTTGAACACGTTGCTTAACCACTCTGCACCTCAGTTTCCTCATCTGTAAAATGGAGTTAATAATGGCACCTACCTGCTGGGGGGTCATTGTGAGTTATAAATGAATAATACACACAAAGCACGGGAAGCATTACATGGCATGCAGGAAGCTTACTAAGTTGAGGCTATAACTACCATTCTTTCATGCGGGCTACAGGATGTGTTTTCAGCTGAAATGGCAGCCAAGCGGTTAGATTCCAGAGCAACCTCCCAAATCTCTTTTGTCATGGTAGAACTGAAGTAAGAGACAAGAAGGAATGAGAGCAGAGTAAAACAAAACCAGAAAGAAGAGGCCTGAAGAGGGAAGAAGACAAAGGAGAAAGTGACCTGGACCCCACTCAGCAAGGACAGTAGGTGGCCTCTTCACAGGGGAAGTATAAATTAGGGTAATTTCATCTGGAGTAACAGATTGAATCACTTCTGTGGGCCAACGGGATACTAATCACCAGGTGGAAACTATCTAGGGGGGGCCTGGGGGCAAAAGCATTCAAAATTCTAAGCAAGTGACTTACAGATGAACTGCTCAGTCATTTTTAAGTTGAGCACTTCCTGTATTTTACATTCCTAGACAAATGACAAGTGATGGCTGTAGCAAATTCTGCATCTTGTTATCCATGTAGAGTAGCTAATTAAAAGGAAACAATTTGTGTAAGGACCCTGTCCTTACAGAGTTCTCATTTTGTTCGAATAGCACAGACTTTGTAATGCTAAGGGAAGAAACCATGTTCCCATAAATAAAACACAAGTTCATTCACCAAAAATGGACCTGCATGGCAACTGGGAGGTAAAGAGGGTGTTTGCTAGAAGATACATCTAACTTGCTTCCGAGGTAGGGTAATTCTCTTTCCTGAGACACACTTTCATTGAATCCCTTTCTCTGTGCAAAGCTGAGTTCCTACCTTTTCAATGTACCTATGAAATCACACTTACCCCTTCTCTTTTTAAATTATGATTTCAGAAACTTTAAAGAAACCTCCCACCTTTGAAAAAAGGATTTTTTTAACTCACAACTCCACCATAATCAAACAACTATATTATTCCCTTCCACCCTTGATCCTCTTAATCCTCATCACTACTTTGCCTAATGCTTATGGTAAATTCTCCCTGCAGAGGCTAAACATACATATCAAATATCTTTAAGAGACTTGATGTGTAAACATAAAATGTAAAGTCTTCAGGAAAGACATTATTACCCAAGTGATTTCTGCAAAATGTGCAGGAAAAGAATGTGATTTAAAGCAACGCATCAAAAGAGAATGTTTAAGATGCTCCTGAGCTGGAGGCAAGTTCAAAACACTCACTGAGAATGGATCTGCTGGGAGAGTCCCACTGAAGGCTTCGGCTTGAGGGTCAAGGTCATCTGGGCCACGGGACCGACTCTTGGTAGAACATCTGCCTTCTTGGATGATGTGTGCTTTCTGGCTTGCTCAGGAGGGACCCAGGAGGAAGCGGCCACATGGTTCTGCCCTCCAAAGACGGGGGACGAGGTGTCCTGGGCAGCTGTCGTCTCACAGGCTTTGCCCTTGGTCCCCGGTTTACACACACAGAGCTGAGGCCGGAGACACATCCCTCCATTCTGACATGGTGGCACACAGCTTGCTGCAGAAAGACAACAGAAGACACACTTTGAAGAAGAACAGTGTGGATTTCACTAATTCTTCCAGAGGCTTACCAGTAGCATCAAGCTGTTCCTCAATAAATGATGATGATGTTGTTGATGATGCTAACAGTGAATATTTATTAAGGGACCAGGCACTGTTCCAATAGGTACCGACAAATTTAACCCTCCAGCAATTGTTTGAAGAAGATGTTTCATTTTGCCCACTTTATTGATGAAGAAACAGGCACAGGGGCTATATAATTTTGCCAAAAGTCATACAGTCATCAGTAAATAGAAGCTGGGGTGTGAATTCAAGTGAACGGGGTCCAAAGTCATCCTTCTTAACCACTTTACTATAGCTGCCACTCAAAAGTGCATCAGAAATTCAGAGGAGGAAAGTACTCTGTCCTTCTTTATAAATCATGTTCCATGGCTTAAGTTTAAACTTTAGGTATCCAAACAAGACTTGGCAAAAAAAACAGAAGCCTAGTCCCAAACCAAACTCCTCAGAGGGGTAACAGCCTTCATCTTCCAGTAAGCTATCAAAGCTTGGGGTGACTGTTTCAGAAATTTAGTCAACCTGCTTTTCTTGGGGGGGGGGAGGGGGAGAAAAACCAAGGGTAGAAAGGTTGAGTCATACAATATACACTTTATATATGCGTTTATATATTTTAAAATCCTGTACATTCTTAATCTTATAACAAAAGGCAACCAAAAAGAAACCTCTTTATCTCCTATTAGCTAGGAAGCATGTACTTTGGGGTTTTGTTGGTTGGGTTTGCTTTTTTTTTTTTTTTTTTAATGTGAACCATTTTTAAAGTCTTTATTGAATTTGTTATAACATTGTTTCTGTTTTATGTTTTCATTTTTTGGCCATAAGGCATGTGGAATCTTAGCTCCCTGACCAGGGATCGAACCCACATCCCTGCACTGGTAGGCAAAGTCTGACCACTGGACCGCCAAGGAAGTCCCATGAATGCATGTACTTTGAATCACCAGACTTGTGATCAAGCAGAGTTTCAAAGTTAGCAGGGCTGTGGGTCACGGGTAAGGTGAGTGGATTTTATCATAGGCAAGGTCCCCTCGAAGTTTAGATGTTACTGACTTAAATTTCATTAATGTCATAGGCCTATAGACATGATTCCTTCAGACCCTGCTTTAGATTGTTACCTTTACCATCATTTTAATTGATGATGATGTTGATGATGCTAACAGTGAATATTTATTAAGGGACCAGGCACTGTTCCAATAGGTACCGACAAATTTAACCCTCCAGCAATTGTTTGAAGAAGATGTTTCATTTTGCCCACTTTATTGATGAAGAAACAGGCACAGGGGCTATATAATTTTGCCAAAAGTCATACAGTCATCAGTAAATAGAAGCTGGGGTGTGAATTCAAGTGAACGGGGTCCAAAGTCATCCTTCTTAACCACTTTACTATAGCTGCCACTCAAAAGTGCATCAGAAATTCAGAGGAGGAAAGTACTCTGTCCTTCTTTATAAATCATGTTCCATGGCTTAAGTTTAAACTTTAGGTATCCAAACAAGACTTGGCAAAAAAAACAGAAGCCTAGTCCCAAACCAAACTCCTCAGAGGGGTAACAGCCTTCATCTTCCAGTAAGCTATCAAAGCTTGGGGTGACTGTTTCAGAAATTTAGTCAACCTGCTTTTCTTGGGGGGGGGAGAAAAACCAAGGGTAGAAAGGTTGAGTCATACAATATACACTTTATATATGCGTTTATATATTTTAAAATCCTGTACATTCTTAATCTTATAACAAAAGGCAACCAAAAAGAAACCTCTTTATCTCCTATTAGCTAGGAAGCATGTACTTTGGGGTTTTGTTGGTTGGGTTTGCTTTTTTTTTTTTTTTTTTTAATGTGAACCATTTTTAAAGTCTTTATTGAATTTGTTATAACATTGTTTCTGTTTTATGTTTTCATTTTTTGGCCATAAGGCATGTGGAATCTTAGCTCCCTGACCAGGGATCGAACCCACATCCCTGCACTGGTAGGCAAAGTCTGACCACTGGACCGCCAAGGAAGTCCCATGAATGCATGTACTTTGAATCACCAGACTTGTGATCAAGCAGAGTTTCAAAGTTAGCAGGGCTGTGGGTCACGGGTAAGGTGAGTGGATTTTATCATAGGCAAGGTCCCCTCGAAGTTTAGATGTTACTGACTTAAATTTCATTAATGTCATAGGCCTATAGACATGATTCCTTCAGACCCTGCTTTATTTGTACAAATTACATTTATTTACACAATTTTGCTATCAACCTTCTTTGACTTAAACTCTCTGTCCTGAGGCAGATCATGGTACTAAATCTCCCATAAAAGTCAACCCAGGATTCAATCTACAGGCAATTACAAAATAGATGGGGAATACATACCCAAAGAGGCTCAATTATGAAGATGCCAGTGACCAGACCTAAAAGCCCTGAAACTTCCTGATTTTCTATAAAAGAGAGAAGACACTTTTTGTATCATCTTACAACACAATCCTATTAGTTACAGCAAATAATTATAAGAAATAACTGTCAAGTGTCAGAATACAAGGCTGACAAATTCTCTAAGAGTTGAGAAAAAATTTTTACCAAAAGAAAGAAAACCACAGCCAGCTCCCAAGGTGACCTTGGGGTGACTTACTTAAGCTTGGCCTCTGTACCTGTAAAAGTTCCAGGGCAGGGGGAGGGCAGGAGCTGCTTGTTCTAAAATGGTCCCCAAGGGCTCTTTCCATATGAGGCTTCAAAGTCAAAGTCAAAAGCTATGCACTTTGAAAGTTCAGGATTCTAATTTATCTGAGTTTTCCTGGCCGACATGATCATCAGGTCCCTCCTTGGCCACGATTATTTATGGAACGTCACAAGAATGGAAATGGGCTCCACCCAGAAAGAACAGAAGTGGTCACAAGCAAGAAAGAACGGGCTTTCAAAGCTGAGCCTCCACCAGTGATCACCAACTCCCCTGCCCCAGGCACTTTTATGGATACATTCTCATCATGCTTTCAATTAGAAACATGTCTCAGTTTAACATCTGAGAATGATTTCCGCTTCTCCTCCCTCCCAAGGTGTAGTGCAAATGTCGACTAATCTCCCAGGAAGGCTGCACAGAGCGGCTGACAAAAGCTGGTACCTAGGTGGAAGCCAAGCACTGAAATCTCCCCCAAAGCACCAAGAATATCACCAAGGGCCTGTCTGGAAGATGAGTTAGAAGTACAGAAGTGTAGCCATTTTTTTAACTCTTCAAATTTTGCATGTAGAAGGATGAGAGGAGCAGAGAAAGAATAATAAAAGGAAAAAAATAAATAAATTTCAAACTCACACCAAAAAAAGGACAGATGATATAATAGTAGGACATTTATTTACACAGTTTTGCTATCAACCTTCTTTGACTTAAACTCTCTGTCCTGAGGCAGATCATGGTACTAAATCTCCCATAAAAGTCAACCCAGGATTCAATCTACAGGCAATTACAAAATAGATGGGGAATACATACCCAAAGAGGCTCAATTATGAAGATGCCAGTGACCAGACCTAAAAGCCCTGAAACTTCCTGATTTTCTATAAAAGAGAGAAGACACTTTTTGTATCATCTTACAACACAATCCTATTAGTTACAGCAAATAATTATAAGAAATAACTGTCAAGTGTCAGAATACAAGGCTGACAAATTCTCTAAGAGTTGAGAAAAATTCTTACCAAAAAGAAAGAAAACCACAGCCAGCTCCCAAGGTGACCTTGGGGTGACTTACTTAAGCTTGGCCTCTGTACCTGTAAAAGTTCCAGGGCAGGGGGAGGGCAGGAGCTGCTTGTTCTAAAATGGTCCCCAAGGGCTCTTTCCATATGAGGCTTCAAAGTCAAAGTCAAAAGCTATGCACTTTGAAAGTTCAGGATTCTAATTTATCTGAGTTTTCCTGGCCGACATGATCATCAGGTCCCTCCTTGGCCACGATTATTTATGGAACGTCACAAGAATGGAAATGGGCTCCACCCAGAAAGAACAGAAGTGGTCACAAGCAAGAAAGAACGGGCTTTCAAAGCTGAGCCTCCACCAGTGATCACCAACTCCCCTGCCCCAGGCACTTTTATGGATACATTCTCATCATGCTTTCAATTAGAAACATGTCTCAGTTTAACATCTGAGAATGATTTCCGCTTCTCCTCCCTCCCAAGGTGTAGTGCAAATGTCGACTAATCTCCCAGGAAGGCTGCACAGAGCGGCTGACAAAAGCTGGTACCTAGGTGGAAGCCAAGCACTGAAATCTCCCCCAAAGCACCAAGAATATCACCAAGGGCCTGTCTGGAAGATGAGTTAGAAGTACAGAAGTGTAGCCATTTTTTTAACTCTTCAAATTTTGCATGTAGAAGGATGAGAGGAGCAGAGAAAGAATAATAAAAGGAAAAAAATAAATAAATTTCAAACTCACACCAAAAAAAGGACAGATGATATAATAGTAGGACTATATACAATACCACCCATTCACAATAAGTTCTAAGAGACAACAATGAGAATGATTAGACAGCTTTCTCTTCCACCATCCCCATCGGGCTTCAGTAGCAGCCTCCTGGAGCATGTAGTTGGGAAGAGCTGGCTTAAGGTAGGGGGCGGAGGGGACAGATTCCCCACTTGCCAAGATGAGCCCCTCCCCTGGCACGTAAAGCAAACCTGATGTCCTGCAGCCACGCGTGATCATGTGATCGTGTAATCAAGCCATCCTTCCTACCACATTTGGACTTGGTGCAATAGTGGTTCCCACGCACTACTTCTCAGAGTGTGGTGCCTGGACCAGCCGCAGCATCACCTGGAAATACTTTAGAAAGGCATATTCTTGGGCTGCCACCCAACCTGCTAAATCCCAAACCAGAGCCCAGCCATCTGACGGCCCACCAGGTGAGGCACACTCAAGCTTGAGAACCACTGACCTACAGCACTGGGAAGCTGGAGGTCTTCCACCAGCACCTTTTGAGAATTGACATTTTTATCACTGCAAGTCTATCTCTTCACACTACCATGGCTTGCTGAATTCTTACCATCATAGCTGTGGATGTTTTATGTTGCCCTTCTGCTTCTGATGCACAAAATTAAAAAACTTTTCCATGTGACTAAATTCTCAAGACAATTATGAGTCCCTTTCAAAAATATATACATTGGTCACTATTTCCTTCATGACTAATGTAAAAATGTGTAGGCATTCATGAGAACATGGTTATTCTTTTTTTAATTGAAGTACAGTTGACTTACAATGTTACATTAGTTTCAGGTGTCAGCACAGATACTTAGTATGTTTACAGATTATACTCCATAAAAATTATTACAAGATAATGGCTATAATTGCCTGTGCTATACAATATATTCTTTTTGCTTATCTATTTCATACACACTAATCTGTGTCTGTTAAACCCACACCCCTAATTTGCCCCTTCCCCCTCCCCTCTGGTAATCACTAGTTTATTTTCTATGACTCTATTTCCAGAAAAAAACTGTTATTCTAACCGAGGTATTGAACTATGTGGAATATTTGAAATCTTACAAAAGTTCTTTTAAAATGCTATCCATCAGCTGATCCTGAATTTGCCCAGCCAGCTGTGGTTCAACACAATGAGTAAACTGTATAGAGCCGTCCATGGGTGGGGCAGCGCTCACATTAGAATCACCTGGAGAGCTTTCACACCCTCACGAAACCCAGGTATGACTCCAGACTGACTGAAGAAGAATCTCCAGGGAAAGTGGCTCACTGGTCACTTTTTTTTTTTTTTGGTATTTCTTTTTTTGGGGGGAGGGGGCAGGTTGGGGAGGGAGGGGTCACTTCTATTGGTCTTTCATTTATCTGTTTTCATCCATCTTTGTTCTTTGGCCCGTGTGGGCCTCCCATCGCAGTGGCTTCTGTTGTCGCAGAGCACCGGCTCTGGGCGCATGCGCTCCAGAGCTCCAGCTCAGTAATTGGACACATTGGTCCAGCTGCATAGGCTGCACGTGGGATCTTCCCAGGCCAGGGATCGAACTGGAGCCCCTTGCGCTGCAAGGCGGTGTCCTTACCCACTGGACCACCAGGGAAGCCATCACTGGTCACTTTTGTTTTTCAGTTTTGTAACTCTCTAGGTGATCATAATGTGCAACCAAACGGGAGAACTACAGAGGAGAAAATAAAATCCTACCGGACTTGCCAAGCCATATTCCCAAAATACAGCTGTTTGATTTTTTGCTCCTTCATTTAAAATTTTTCAACACATTTTAGCTGCCCATGAAATACAGTCAAGCCCCTCAATAGCTGGACCCCACAGCCCCTTTCCATCCTATCACCCTCTGGCGCCCCCTGCAGAAGCTCGCCCCTTCTTGCCTCTGCACACAGGTGCTCTCTTTTGAAATATGAGCTCTTGCTCATCTGAAAGTCCTCCTGCTCTGTGAAGTCCTTCCCAAATGCCCACTCACCCTGACCTCCTGTTCATCGCTGAACCTCCTACACCATTCTCATCATTCATTCACGTCTCACATGTACGGTCACATATATTAATTCCTTTTAACAAGGCTCTTTTACTTCCCAACAAGAGTATAAACTGTGAGGTCAGATAACTGGCTAGTGCAGAACTTTCTGTACCCAAGGACAACCTTATGTTGGTTGAGTGACTGATGTCCAAGGAGAGCCACTTCTTTCCAAGAAGGCTGGCATTTCGGAACATCTATATAAGGAAAATAATAAGTAGGTTCTTCATCCATCATGTAATAATGTCTACACTTCTGGATTTGCCAGTTATTCCATCAGTCTCCAAGCTTTCAAAGTTATTTTTAAATCAAAATTAGTATTTAAGTATACTCTGCTCGTGTATACGGTCTGCGGTGGCATTTAGCAGTCTGCATGTTCAACAATTTCAGAAGCCCAGACCCAATGCATTCTAGGAAAACTCTGAAGGGGAGGAATCCCCTGAAACACACTGCTTGTGGACTCACAAGAAAAGACCATCGAAAAGGGTTGATAGGAGTTGGGCTTTCCTGGTGGCTCAGATGGTAAAGAATCTGCCTATGATGCAGGAGACCTGGGTTCGATCCCCTGGGTGGGGGAGATCTTCTGGAGATGGGAAGAGTAGCCCAGTTCAGTATTTTTGTCTGGAGAATCCCCATGGACAGAGAGCTTGGCGGGCTACCACCCATGGGGTCACAAAGAGTTGGACACGACTGAGCAACCAAGCACAAGCAAGCACGAAACCTCCAGTTCAAAGGTGCATTAAGAGAATTAGCCTAAGACTTTCAGGTGCAGTAGGAAAAAAGCTTTGAGAGATACTCAGTTTGTAGGAATAAACTCAAAGTACAGGGAGCCCACACTTCATTAAGTAGATAATCCAATAAAAGGACTTCTGCTCGAGATAAGCACAGGGAATTAACCTCTACCACATCTCCCCTTCCAAACACAGAGCCGTCATTTTTAAACTTTTTTTTTAAGATGAAAGAAACTGACTTCCACAGCTGGCCATAATGGAATAACTGTTACCAAACCAGCCTTTTTTTTTTTTTTTTTGCCATAGACAACTAGAAAACTGGATGAAAGAAGACAACTGTTGCCAGATACCAGACAACTGGCAAAGAGGACTGTGAGTCTTGAGCAAAGAGCATCAGGAGCAGAGTCCCAGGATCACCATGACTGCCTGTCTGAGGCACTCGGCCAACCACTGTGCAGGGCGGACCACCACACACAGCAAGCTGAAGGCTGAGCATTGGGATCTGCAGGCAGCTTCCTGGAAAGGAGAAACCTGCATCCAGAGACAGCCCAGAGATCTGCAGAGGAGCCTGGAGCCTTCACCTGATCCTGAGGTGTGCAGGCACTGGGTGCAACAAGCTACACAGTCCTTCTTTCCAAGAAGGCTGGCATTTCGGAACATCTATATAAGGAAAATAATAAGTAGGTTCTTCATCCATCATGTAATAATGTCTACACTTCTGGATTTGCCAGTTATTCCATCAGTCTCCAAGCTTTCAAAGTTATTTTTAAATCAAAATTAGTATTTAAGTATACTCTGCTCGTGTATACGGTCTGCGGTGGCATTTAGCAGTCTGCATGTTCAACAATTTCAGAAGCCCAGACCCAATGCATTCTAGGAAAACTCTGAAGGGGAGGAATCCCCTGAAACACACTGCTTGTGGACTCACAAGAAAAGACCATCGAAAAGGGTTGATAGGAGTTGGGCTTTCCTGGTGGCTCAGATGGTAAAGAATCTGCCTATGATGCAGGAGACCTGGGTTCGATCCCCTGGGTGGGGGAGATCTTCTGGAGATGGGAAGAGTAGCCCAGTTCAGTATTTTTGTCTGGAGAATCCCCATGGACAGAGAGCTTGGCGGGCTACCACCCATGGGGTCACAAAGAGTTGGACACGACTGAGCAACCAAGCACAAGCAAGCACGAAACCTCCAGTTCAAAGGTGCATTAAGAGAATTAGCCTAAGACTTTCAGGTGCAGTAGGAAAAAAGCTTTGAGAGATACTCAGTTTGTAGGAATAAACTCAAAGTACAGGGAGCCCACACTTCATTAAGTAGATAATCCAATAAAAGGACTTCTGCTCGAGATAAGCACAGGGAATTAACCTCTACCACATCTCCCCTTCCAAACACAGAGCCGTCATTTTTAAACTTTTTTTTTAAGATGAAAGAAACTGACTTCCACAGCTGGCCATAATGGAATAACTGTTACCAAACCAGCCTTTTTTTTTTTTTTTTTGCCATAGACAACTAGAAAACTGGATGAAAGAAGACAACTGTTGCCAGATACCAGACAACTGGCAAAGAGGACTGTGAGTCTTGAGCAAAGAGCATCAGGAGCAGAGTCCCAGGATCACCATGACTGCCTGTCTGAGGCACTCGGCCAACCACTGTGCAGGGCGGACCACCACACACAGCAAGCTGAAGGCTGAGCATTGGGATCTGCAGGCAGCTTCCTGGAAAGGAGAAACCTGCATCCAGAGACAGCCCAGAGATCTGCAGAGGAGCCTGGAGCCTTCACCTGATCCTGAGGTGTGCAGGCACTGGGTGCAACAAGCTACACAGTCCTGGCCTACCAGAGTCAGGACACCCAGCAGAGACCCCAGACTTCAACTCCCATTAGAAGTAAAACCTTGATATCAAAATCAGGCAAGAATTGTACACACACACAAAGAACCAGACACCACTGAAAACTCATGCATAAATCACAGTTAAGAATATACCCGGGCTTCCCCCGGTGGTCCAGTGGGTAAGGACACCGCCTTGCAGCGCAAGGGGCGCCAGTTTGATCCCTGGCCCGGGAAGATCCCACGTGCCACGGAGCAGCTGGACTGATGTGTCCAATCACCGAGCCAGAGCTCTGGAGCGCATGCACCCAGAGTGGGTGCTGTGCGACAACAGATGCCACCGCGATGGGAGGCCCGCAGGAGCCAAAGAACAAAGACGGATGAAAATAGAGAAATGAAAGACCAATAGAAGTGGCCCGCCCGCTCCCCTCCCTCCCCAACCCAACTCCCACCCAAAATAAAATAAATAAATAAATAAATCTTTAAAAAATAATAATAATAATAATATACCCATGCAGGCTTCCCTGGTGGTCCAGTGGGTAAAGAGTTCGCCTTGCAGTGCAAGGGGCACCAGGTTGATCTCTGGCCAGCGAAGATCCCATGTGCCGTGGAGCGGCTGGACCAGTGTGTCCAATTACGAGCCAGCACTCTAGAGTGCATATGCTACAATGAGAGGCCCACACAGGCCAAAGACTAAAGATGGATGAAAATAAATAAATAAACCAATAAAAGAGGCTAAAATTAAAAAAAAAAAAAAAGAATATACACACACACACAATTCCTAAATAAAATACTAGTATATCTAATACGACAGTATTTCCAAAACAAAAAAGTAAGCCAAATTAATTCCAGAAATATAAGGATGATGTTAACATCAGTCACTCTTCCCATGGAATTCTCCACATTAAAAACATTAAA
Source organism: Tragulus kanchil (assembly GCA_022376925.1). Classification (NCBI taxonomy): domain Eukaryota; kingdom Metazoa; phylum Chordata; class Mammalia; order Artiodactyla; family Tragulidae; genus Tragulus; species Tragulus kanchil. The sequence goes on from JAIOJX010000029.1 coordinate 150,989,290, forward strand.
GACCTTATCTCAGTGAATACAAAAATTTTCCAATAAAATTCATCACTTACCCATAATAACAAGCAAAATTTGTTAAGGCGAGAATTGCTCAGTTGTGTCCAACTCTTTGTGACCCATGGAGGAGCCATGGACTTCTCCACACAAGTATACTAGAGTGGGTAGCCTTGCCCTTCTCCAGGCACTCTTCCCAACCCAGGGATCGAACCCAGGTCTCCCGCATTGCAGGCAGATTCTTTTACCAACTGAGCCACCAGGGAAGCAAACAAAAACTGTTAAGCCAACTAGAAAAACATAGGGATTTCCCTGTTCTGGTAAACCATACCTACAGCAAATCCCACCTACCAAAGAGCATACCAAAACCTACAGCAAACAATATGAGGCAACTGTAGAAGCATTCCTATCAAAGCTGGAAACAAGTCCAAATGTCCACAGTAGCCTCTACAGTTGATGCTATGTTGTAAGTCCCAGACAACATGGCAAAACAAGGAAAAAGAAATAAAACGTCCAAAAGGAAGAGACAAATGTGACATTATTTCAGTTTACCTAAATGGCCATATAGATAATCCAACAGAGTCTACAAACGATCACAGCTGATAAGAATGTGGTATTAATTCAAAGAGAGAAAAGCAGATCAATGAAATTTTACAGAAAGCTTAGAAACAGACTCAAATATAATTGATGACTTCAAACATGATGGAAGAGATAGAATACACCTGTAAAAAAAAATGCTGTTGAAACAGAAAGAACCACCCATCTAAAACAGGCAAAACTAGATCCAGACCCCACACAAAAGTAAGTATTTGGCATCACTTCAGTCACATCTGACTCTTGGTGACCCTATGGACTCTCCAGGCTCCAGGAACCCACCAGGCTCCTCTGTCCATGGAATCTTCCAGGCAAGAATATTGGAGTGGGCAGCCATCTTCTCCAGGGGATCTTCCTGACTCAGGGATTGAACCTGAGGTTCTTAGGTCTACTGCATTGGCAGGTGGGTGCTCTACCACAAGCGCCACCTGAGAAGCCCATACATTCTAGATCTATAAGACTTAAGAGAAATGTGACAAAGTATCTTCATGATTTGGGATAAGGAAGAATTTCTCAAATGTGAAACAGTAAGTAAAAATCCAACAAGATGAATGAACTTGACTGTATCAAAATTTAAGACACCATACAAAACACTGGAGCACAAAGACAAAAAGAAGACACTCGCAATATATGTAACGAAGGACTGGTGACTAGATATATCAAGAATTCCTAAAGACCAATAGGAAAAACAAAGTAAAAAACAAACGTTACAAATTGGCTATTTATAGATGATGAGACGTGAAATACACATGAAAAGACACACAACCTCTCCAATTATTAGAGAACTGCACATTAAAACAACACTAAGATGCAGTTCTACACTCCAGAAACTGGCAAAAAGTCTATTACCACCAAGGGTTAGCAAAGGTACAGGGAAATGAAAACTCATTCACTGTCACACCGGGCTTCCCTATGTCTCAGATGGTAGAGAACCCATCTGCCATGTGGGAGGCCTGGGTTCAAACCCTTGGTCGGGAAGATCCCCTGGAGAAGGGAATGGCAACCCACTCCAGTATTCTTGCCTGGAAGATTCCATGGACAGAGGAGTCTGGCAGGCTACAGTCCAGGAGGTCGCCAAGTCGGACACAACTGAGCGGTTAACACACACATCTTGCCCATGGGGGTGTACATGACACCCCTGTGAGAAGCACTATGGCAACCTTTAGGAAAATTATAATGTGAAAATCCTAATGCCTAGCAATCTCACTTCTAGGTTGTCAAGTGCTCAAGCAAACATATACATACATATTAATTATAGCAGGAAAATAGTGGTATTGATGTTGAGTGGATAAAATGTGGCATATTCACATAATGGAATGGTTTACAGCAGTCAAAATCATGATCTATAGCTATATACCAAGCAACATGGATGAACCTTTGGAAAATAACGTCGAGTAAATTACAGGATGCTACTTTAGAGCACTGTTCTTTATATGATATTATAATAACTGTCCCTGTAAATGTTAAATATATAGATCACTACTCCATGTTTTTATGGATACATATGAAACCAACAAAAGCATAAAATTATGTACTGGGGTCACACTAAATTCATAACCATGACATCTCAGGGAAGGACGTAGAATAATTCTAGAGAAGGAAATAGGTCACTTTATTGGAATTTTTTCTTTAAAAACAAAGATGGGGGACTTCCCTGGTGGTCCAGCAGTGAAGACTTTTCTTTCCAATGACCAGGATGCAGGTTCAATTCTGGTCGAGAGGCTAAGATTCCACATGTCTCATGACAAAAACACCAAAACATAAAATAGAAGCAATATTGTAACAAATTCAAATAAAGACTTCAATGGATTCCCCCCCGCCTTTAAAAAAAAAAAAAAATAAAAGGATGTATAGCAAATATAACAACAGGTGTTAGCTGTGGGTAGTAGATACATAAGTGCTAACTACGGTATCCTTCTTACTTTCCTGTATCCTTTTCAGCTTTTCAAAATGAAAATACTTTTTAAAAAGTAAGTCAACAAAAAGCAGTTGAGATTGAAAGATAGTTAAGACCTGACCTTTAATCATGGGGTGAAGGGGTGAGATCGTGGAGATGAGGTTGGTCAAAGTGGCAGAAACTGCCAACATCACAGTGCTGTACAGTGCTGTGGTCAGTCATGTCTGACTCTATACGAGCCTCTGGACTCCTCTGTCCGTAGAATTTTCCAGGCAAGAACACTGGAGTGGGTTGCCATTTCCCACTTCAGGGAATCTTCCCGACCCAGGGGTCAAACCAGAGTCTGTTACATCTCCTGCCTGGCAAGTGGATTCCTCACCACTGTACCCCCTGGGAAACCCAACAGGACAACAATAAACTCAGTGTGCACACAATGGGCTTGCAGGAAACCCACATCAAGACCTGGGTGAGCAGGACAGACAAGAAAATCCTACCCTGTCCTGGCTGCCAAGTTGATCTTAGGAAAACGCTCATTTGGAACAAATCCTCAATTTTTACTCCATAGAGTAAATCCTCTCAGATTTCTTCCACTTTTGAATTTTGCTGCAGTTTAACAAGCTGATCCTAATGTTCTTTAAAGTTCAGTGATAGTATTTTTAGGAAGTGTCCCATGCCCTGAAGCTCGTCTCTATTGCTCTTAATTCTAAAAAAGTATCTCTTAGTTATATTTAAAACTCTTCCCAGCCCACACAGGATAGAGTCAGTCTCTGCCCTTTGCCTTTCTCCGAGCAAGTTGCAGCCTGTCGACCACATGTGTCCCAGGGAGAAATATAAGTCTAACTGTGTCTTCTGTGATCAGAGACAGCAGGTGAGAAATTGCTTTGCTGTGTGTGTATCTTCACAGTAATTCCCAGCTGCCCTTTGAAGTCATTCAGTAACACTAAGTGATATCGGATCACAAGACACATAGCATGAGGTCACACATTTTCATCTACTCTCACTCAGTATGCTCCTCGTGCCAAACCCAAATAAAATGCAGCACTTTCCTAGCAAATATCTCTGCGTCAGCTTCCTCCAAAATCCCTAAGGAAAAAACAATAGCCCAACACCTTGTCTATCCAGCCTTCAGGAATATTGAATTCCATAAAACCCAATGGTTCTAGATAGCTGAATCAAACACCAATGCATTTACTAACTCATGGGTCTTGATAGTTATGAACATCTCTTTGAAAACCTCAGGGTGTGTGTGAGCTTTCCGGGTTCTCTCTCCTTCAAGTAAGGCTTGCTCCCCACCCTTTCTACACTGTTTGCTTTTCTAATCTACTCTCAGGTGACAACTTCACCGAGCAGACTGTCAAGATGGTTGAGCACAGCATAGATTATATGGAACACGAGGCCCAAAGGTTGTGTGGAGAATCTCATGGCTTTACCAGGACTTCACTGCCCATATGTCAAGGACTGAACCTTCATCTGCCTAATTCCCCAGGAGCTGTATTCTGGAAGCTGGAGTTCCAGATGCCTGAGTTCAGCAGGAGTACCATGTTGCCCTGCCAAGTTAAAAATCAAGACTTAGGAAAAGCCTACCCTGTCCTGGCTGCCAAGTTGATCTTAGGAAAACTCATTTGGAACAAATCCTCAATTTTACTCCATAGAGTAAATCCTCTCAGATTTCTTCCACTTTTGAATTTTGCTGCAGTTTAACAAGCTGATCCTAATGTTCTTTAAAGTTCAGTGATAGTATTTTTAGGAAGTGTCCCATGCCCTGAAGCTCGTCTCTATTGCTCTTAATTCTAAAAAAGTATCTCTTAGTTATATTTAAAACTCTTCCCAGCCCACACAGGATAGAGTCAGTCTCTGCCCTTTGCCTTTCTCCGAGCAAGTTGCAGCCTGTCGACCACATGTGTCCCAGGGAGAAATATAAGTCTAACTGTGTCTTCTGTGATCAGAGACAGCAGGTGAGAAATTGCTTTGCTGTGTGTGTATCTTCACAGTAATTCCCAGCTGCCCTTTGAAGTCATTCAGTAACACTAAGTGATATCGGATCACAAGACACATAGCATGAGGTCACACATTTTCATCTACTCTCACTCAGTATGCTCCTCGTGCCAAACCCAAATAAAATGCAGCACTTTCCTAGCAAATATCTCTGCGTCAGCTTCCTCCAAAATCCCTAAGGAAAAAACAATAGCCCAACACCTTGTCTATCCAGCCTTCAGGAATATTGAATTCCATAAAACCCAATGGTTCTAGATAGCTGAATCAAACACCAATGCATTTACTAACTCATGGGTCTTGATAGTTATGAACATCTCTTTGAAAAACCTCAGGGGTGTGTGTGAGCTTTCCGGGTTCTCTCTCCTTCAAGTAAGGCTTGCTCCCCACCCTTTCTACACTGTTTGCTTTTCTAATCTACTCTCAGGTGACAACTTCACCGAGCAGACTGTCAAGATGGTTGAGCACAGCATAGATTATATGGAACACGAGGCCCAAAGGTTGTGTGGAGAATCTCATGGCTTTACCAGGACTTCACTGCCCATATGTCAAGGACTGAACCTTCATCTGCCTAATTCCCCAGGAGCTGTGTTCTGGAAGCTGGAGTTCCAGATGCCTGAGTTCAGCAGGAGTAGCTTGTTACCATGGGATTTAATTTAAAATAGATGGTCAGCTGAGGCTGCCAGGCACACCCCTCCTGATGCCCTCATAACCGGGAAATCACTCATGGGGCATAATATAATTAAGTCATAAGTTACATAATGAAAAACCACCAGCAATTTTTCTGGGTTCTGTTTCTGGTCTTACTAGTGTTGTTTTATGAAGTTTTTTGTTGTTGTTTTTTAAGTCAGTGAAAAAGAAAACAAAGTTAAAAATCTACAGCTTTTACTGTGTAAATATTTAATTTAAAAATAGCAAAATAAAATGAGGAAAAATCAGAAAATTTTTCGGAAATGGTATTATATAGAATTAATAAACACTGTCTTTAAGACCAAAAGTGAAAAAAGGCCAGAAACAGACAACTGAGACAAAAGAAAATACAATTAGTAAATAAACCCATGGCATAATGTCTAAATTAATGAAGTCATCAAAAGGAATGCAAACTAAAACAGGGACGTACAATCTTACGGCTACTTTTTGTTTCTGGCTTTTTTAAGAATGTAAGAGTATTAATACAAAGTGTCATAAAGGGTAGTAAAATGATACAAGCTTTTAAGAAAGCACTTTAGCAATAAGTTTCAGGCTATTTCAGTAGCCTCATTTCTAGAAATTTACCCTAATAGTTTAAAAAAGGAAATAAGTATATGCATACTTATGCCCAGCTGTCCACAGCAGTGTTATTTATACCAATGAAAAATGCAAAAGCAGCATATAGATTGAGTAAATTATGTTATTACATTCTTTTAAAATTAAAACTATAAAGTGATACTATATATTTTCCAATATAATTGTTACTGTATATTAAAAATAAGGTTATTTTGCTATTCAGTCACTCATTAATCATCTTCTCTAATAATGGTATAATTTTGAGTATACACTAACATGTATGTATGACACAGGGCTTCCCTAGTTGCTCAGATGGTAAAGAATCCACCTTCCAATGCAGGAGACACAGGAGGCATGGTTCAATCCCTGGGTCAGGAAGATCCCCTAGAGAAGGACATGGCAACCCACTCCAGTATTCTTGCCTGTGAAATTCCATGGACAGAGGAGACTGGCAGGCTACAGTCCATGGGGTCACAAAGAGCTGGACATGACTGAGCCAGTAACAACACACAATAGACACAAGGTTCTAACAAATCTTGGGTTTTACAAACTAAACCATTATGCACATATAAAGGATAATTATAAATGACATCTTCATAGTTCATTGGAAGGAAAACCGTATATGTCTAAATAATTTAAATAATACCTTCATAGTTCATTGGAAGGAAAAACCAAATAATCATTAATCTCTGTTTTAATACCATAATAGCCTTCTCCATTCATTATTCAAACATTGATCCCACCCTCCTTGCATACTAGCACTATACCAAGAACTGTGGATAAAAAGACGGAGAAGACAAATTTCACACTCTTGTGGAGATCAGTCCAGTGTGGAAGACAGAGTGAGAGAGAGTGTGTGTGTGTATCACCATACAATTATATGTTGGAATAATAAAGGTATGGAAGAAATGAGAAGTGAAGGGCCCTAAAGGAGCAGTCAGCTACTATCTTCAAATACTATACTCAAGGGACCAAAAAGGTTACAGACAATTCTCAGGATCGTTTGTCCCCTTGAGGAGATATAAAATCTAGCTATTGATGGAAGCAGTGGAGAGAGAGAAGCTGGGCTCTCGTCACACAGACATGAGTGTTAATGCCCCTCCCTGTGTGCCTGGGCAGCTCCAAGTCTGACCTGTGCCTCAGACCCTCACTGCACAAAATCCTGGAAGCTGCACTCCAGGTTGAACTAGGTACCAACACACCTCACTGACTTAAATTTAGGTAAAAAAGAACATTTTTAAAGATTAAAACTATAAATTTTGATACTATATATTTTCCAATATAATTGTTACTGTATATTAAAAATAAGGTTATTTTGCTATTCAGTCACTCATTAATCATCTTCTCTAATAATGGTATAATTTTGAGTATACACTAACATGTATGTATGACACAGGGCTTCCCTAGTTGCTCAGATGGTAAAGAATCCACCTTCCAATGCAGGAGACACAGGAGGCATGGTTCAATCCCTGGGTCAGGAAGATCCCCTAGAGAAGGACATGGCAACCCACTCCAGTATTCTTGCCTGTGAAATTCCATGGACAGAGGAGACTGGCAGGCTACAGTCCATGGGGTCACAAAGAGCTGGACATGACTGAGCCAGTAACAACACACAATAGACACAAGGTTCTAACAAATCTTGGGTTTTACAAACTAAACCATTATGCACATATAAAGGATAATTATAAATGACATCTTCATAGTTCATTGGAAGGAAAACCGTATATGTCTAAATAATTTAAATAATACCTTCATAGTTCATTGGAAGGAAAAACCAAATAATCATTAATCTCTGTTTTAATACCATAATAGCCTTCTCCATTCATTATTCAAACATTGATCCCACCCTCCTTGCATACTAGCACTATACCAAGAACTGTGGATAAAAAGACGGAGAAGACAAATTTCACACTCTTGTGGAGATCAGTCCAGTGTGGAAGACAGAGTGAGAGAGAGTGTGTGTGTGTATCACCATACAATTATATGTTGGAATAATAAAGGTATGGAAGAAATGAGAAGTGAAGGGCCCTAAAGGAGCAGTCAGCTACTATCTTCAAATACTATACTCAAGGGACCAAAAAGGTTACAGACAATTCTCAGGATCGTTTGTCCCCTTGAGGAGATATAAAATCTAGCTATTGATGGAAGCAGTGGAGAGAGAGGAAGCTGGGCTCTGCGTCACACAGACATGAGTGTTAATGCCCCCTCCCCTGTGTGCCTGGGCAGCTCCAAGTCTGACCTGTGCCTCAGACCCTCACTGCACAAAATCCTGAGAGACAATGCTGCACTCCAGGTTGAACTAGGTACCAACACACCTCATGACTAGAACTATAGGTAAGAAACACTCTCTCTCTCTCCAGTGGAGCTCACAGCCCAGCCAGCAGACCCACCACAACAGTGAGGATAATTATTACAAGCACTTTGGAAATGGAAGAATAAATAGTGTGCGGTGGGGCCCCATCCCTAGGGGATTCAGGTATTAGGAAAGAGCTCGCTGAGATCATGAACTTAGTATGAGATGGGAAAGCTGAGAGAAATAAATATATCATCTGCCCAATCCCAGAGTAGGGGGCCAAATGCTCGTGATCTAAACCTGCCATAACCCATCAAGAAACAAAATGCAAATGGACTCTACTGATTTTGGAATGACTCTTCGTAAGAGATGGGGTTCAGTGGAGGGTGGAAGGAATTACCATATATTCTTCAACATATGCATCCAGAATGCTGACCTAGTATGATTTAATGTAACCTGCAAATCAGAAACACTGATGTCCACGGTCACCACTGTAACTTAACACCGTCCTGAATGCTCTGGGCAACTCAATACTGGTATATGGAAGACAAGTGTGAGCTAAGCCAGCTCCTACACCGCTGAGGCGGGTGTCCACCCACAGAGATCATCTGTAAAGCAATCAGCCATTTTTTAAGAGTAATAAGCCCTTGAGAACACTCGTGCTGTTTATATTTTACCATTCCTAACCCAGGAAATGTTATATTCGAATCTGTCCACCGTAGTACTACAATTGATATCGTGGTTTGCAAAAAACAGAAATATCCTACCCATAAAAGCAATGAATAGACAAAAATCATGAAAAGTGATTAAGTCATCAAAAACAACGTTCTGAAAACATGTGGAATGACCTGGGATAATGCTTACAAGTACTGCCAAGATGAATAAAGGAAGGAAGAAAGAAAGAAAAAAAAGAAAACTTCCCACCCACTCTAGAACTCACTCCAGTCAGCCTTGCCTCTCTGCCCGGACTCTAGAAGGCAATTCCAGGTTGAAAACTAGGTACCCCACACAGACATGAGTGTTAATGCCCCTCCCTGTGTGCCTGGGCAGCTCCAAGTCTGACCTGTGCCTCAGACCCTCACTGCACAAAATCCTGAGAGACAATGCTGCACTCCAGGTTGAACTAGGTACCAACACACCTCATGACTAGAACTATAGGTAAGAAACACTCTCTCTCTCTCCAGTGGAGCTCACAGCCCAGCCAGCAGACCCACCACAACAGTGAGGATAATTATTACAAGCACTTTGGAAATGGAAGAATAAATAGTGTGCGGTGGGGCCCCATCCCTAGGGGATTCAGGTATTAGGAAAGAGCTCGCTGAGATCATGAACTTAGTATGAGATGGGAAAGCTGAGAGAAATAAATATATCATCTGCCCAATCCCAGAGTAGGGGGCCAAATGCTCGTGATCTAAACCTGCCATAACCCATCAAGAAACAAAATGCAAATGGACTCTACTGATTTTGGAATGACTCTTCGTAAGAGATGGGGTTCAGTGGAGGGTGGAAGGAATTACCATATATTCTTCAACATATGCATCCAGAATGCTGACCTAGTATGATTTAATGTAACCTGCAAATCAGAAACACTGATGTCCACGGTCACCACTGTAACTTAACACCGTCCTGAATGCTCTGGGCAACTCAATACTGGTATATGGAAGACAAGTGTGAGCTAAGCCAGCTCCTACACCGCTGAGGCGGGTGTCCACCCACAGAGATCATCTGTAAAGCAATCAGCCATTTTTTAAGAGTAATAAGCCCTTGAGAACACTCGTGCTGTTTATATTTTACCATTCCTAACCCAGGAAATGTTATATTCGAATCTGTCCACCGTAGTACTACAATTGATATCGTGGTTTGCAAAAAACAGAAATATCCTACCCATAAAAGCAATGAATAGACAAAAATCATGAAAAGTGATTAAGTCATCAAAAACAACGTTCTGAAAACATGTGGAATGACCTGGGATAATGCTTACGAAGTACTGCCAAGATTAATAAAGGAAGGAAGAAAGAAAGAAAAAAAAGAAAACTTCCCACCCACTCTAGAACTCACTCCAGTCAGCCTTGCCTCTCTGCCCGGCCACTGAGTCATAGTCAGCAGGCTGGCTCCTGGTGCCAATATTCACCTCCTGGCTGCCATCCCATGGGCCTTCTCCCTTCTCCACCAAGAGCCTCGCTGGACCAGCTCCTCCTCCCTCACCACCTTCTTCCTTGGCTGAAACATCAACCCACCAGCCTCTGCCAACCTCACCATCAAGCTTCTGTCTTCCTCCGGTTCCTCCTTCCCTTCCTGATCGCTCAATGTTGACATTTCCCAGAGCTTTCTCAGTCCTCAGACCCTTCGTCTGATGACCTCATTCAATCCTATGACTTTGATTTCCACTTAAACTGGGCCCTAATTTAGACCTCAGGCCCTGTCCTTCCATCCGAACTCCAGGTTTCCATGTCTAACCACCTCCTCAACAGCTCTGCCTGCATGTCTAACAGACGCTCAAATTTAGCATATCTTGATTCCTACCCACACTCTTCTGACCCCAAAGGCCACAACTGGCTCCTCCTGAGCACTCATCGTTTTATAGGCACCACTGCAGAGGGAGGTGATAAATATGTAATTATAGCAGATTTGCATTAGTGCGTGGCAGAAACCAACACAACACTGTAAAGCAATTTTCCTCCAATTAAAACATAAATTTTAAAAATTTATGTTAACAACCTAAGTGGAAAAAGAATCTTTAGAAGGATGTATGTTTATCTATAACTGAATCACTTTGCTGTATACCTGAAACTATTGCAACATCGGCAATCAACTCTGCATGTGTGCTACTTCATTTCAGTTGTGTCCAACTCTGGGCTAACCTAAGGGCTGTAGCCTCACGAGGTTCCTCTGTCTACGGGATTCTCCAGGCAAGAATACTGGAGTGGTTCCTGTCTTGTTTCTCATGCTGCTCAGGAAACCCAGAACAGACACTCAAGCAGTCACAGACATTGCAGACACGTTTATTCTCTCTGGCCAGCCACCCCCCATTCCATCATCCAGCGGTCCTTGTCAGCGATCTATAGTGATAGACATCAAAACGGACCCAAGGCCAGCAGGTGCAACACAGCAAAAAAACTTCCCACCCACTCTAGAACTCACTCCAGTCAGCCTTGCCTCTCTGCCCGGCCACTGAGTCATAGTCAGCAGGCTGGCTCCTGGTGCCAATATTCACCTCCTGGCTGCCATCCCATGGGCCTTCTCCCTTCTCCACCAAGAGCCTCGCTGGACCAGCTCCTCCTCCCTCACCACCTTCTTCCTTGGCTGAAACATCAACCCACCAGCCTCTGCCAACCTCACCATCAAGCTTCTGTCTTCCTCCGGTTCCTCCTTCCCTTCCTGATCGCTCAATGTTGACATTTCCCAGAGCTTTCTCAGTCCTCAGACCCTTCGTCTGATGACCTCATTCAATCCTATGACTTTGATTTCCACTTAAACTGGGCCCTAATTTAGACCTCAGGCCCTGTCCTTCCATCCGAACTCCAGGTTTCCATGTCTAACCACCTCCTCAACAGCTCTGCCTGCATGTCTAACAGACGCTCAAATTTAGCATATCTTGATTCCTACCCACACTCTTCTGACCCCAAAGGCCACAACTGGCTCCTCCTGAGCACTCATCGTTTTATAGGCACCACTGCAGAGGGAGGTGATAAATATGTAATTATAGCAGATTTGCATTAGTGCGTGGCAGAAACCAACACAACACTGTAAAGCAATTTTCCTCCAATTAAAACATAAATTTTAAAAATTTATGTTAACAACCTAAGTGGAAAAAGAATCTTTAGAAGGATGTATGTTTATCTATAACTGAATCACTTTGCTGTATACCTGAAACTATTGCAACATCGGCAATCAACTCTGCATGTGTGCTACTTCATTTCAGTTGTGTCCAACTCTGGGCTAACCTAAGGGCTGTAGCCTCACGAGGTTCCTCTGTCTACGGGATTCTCCAGGCAAGAATACTGGAGTGGTTCCTGTCTTGTTTCTCATGCTGCTCAGGAAACCCAGAACAGACACTCAAGCAGTCACAGACATTGCAGACACGTTTATTCTCTCTGGCCAGCCACCCCCCATTCCAGCAGCCAGGGGTCCTTGGCAGGGATGTATATTGATAGAGATCAAAACTGGCCCAAGGCCAGCAGGTGCAACACAGCGCATGTGGTAGTACAGCCATTAGATAACCAAGGTCAGCAATATCATTTACAAAACACAGCAGAGCACAAGGTGAGGGGTCGTGGGCGAGTGGGCCAGGAGAGCCTGACTGACACCATGTTATCAGGCATTTCTCTACAGTTGCTGTGCCCTCTACCCCAATACACGATAAAAAGTTGAAAAAAAAAGAGGCACCACTCTCAAATTGCTCACCAAGAACATTAGTTTGCTAGGGCTTCTGCAACCACAAACTGCACAACTTTGACCGCAGGAAGCCTCCCCATATGGGGGCTGGAAGTCTGAAATCAAGGTGTTGGAGCCCCTGGGTTTTTCTGAGGGCTGTCCCGTCGCTTTCTCCCAGCTTCCAGGGGCCTTGCATTCCTTGGCTCGTACAAGCTGTTTTCACAAGTCTTCCCACTATGCATGTCTCACCGCCTGCCCTCAAAGCCTTCTCCTGGCCACCTTGTCTTCTGCAATCTATTCTCGGCAGTCACAAGAATCCTATAGAACCAAGTCAGATCACAGCTCCTGCCACCAAAGGCTTCCATCTCACTCAGCCCTTATTTTCACAGCCATCTCTCCTGGGTCTCTTCCTAGCCTTGAGCACTATACTCCTGTCACACTGGCTTCCTTGCCAGCCCCTGGGCAGACCACAGCTGCTTCCACCACAGGGCCCTTGCACTTGCCTGTAACCTTCTTCCCCAGATATTCACAGGCTGCCTTTCTCACACCATTCGGCCTCTCTTGGGACTATCTGCTCCAAAACAGCCACGTTTAAGCCTCGATTAGTCTGCTTCATTTCTTTTTCAAAGCACTTAGCCCTAACCCAACAATTATTTATTGTTTTCCACTATAATATCTAAAAAACTTTTCATTGTTTCACTAATATCACTCCAGCAGTCAGTGGTTCCTGTCTTGTTTCTCATGGAAACCCAGAACAGACACTCAAGCAGTCACAGACATTGCAGACACGTTTATTCTCTCTGGCCAGCCACCCCCCATTCCAGCAGCCAGGGGTCCTTGGCAGGGATGTATATTGATAGAGATCAAAACTGGCCCAAGGCCAGCAGGTGCAACACAGCGCATGTGGTAGTACAGCCATTAGATAACCAAGGTCAGCAATATCATTTACAAAACACAGCAGAGCACAAGGTGAGGGGTCGTGGGCGAGTGGGCCAGGAGAGCCTGACTGACACCATGTTATCAGGCATTTCTCTACAGTTGCTGTGCCCTCTACCCCAATACACGATAAAAAGTTGAAAAAAAAAGAGGCACCACTCTCAAATTGCTCACCAAGAACATTAGTTTGCTAGGGCTTCTGCAACCACAAACTGCACAACTTTGACCGCAGGAAGCCTCCCCATATGGGGGCTGGAAGTCTGAAATCAAGGAGTTGGACCCCCTGGGCTTTTCTGCGGGCTGTCCCGTCGCTTTCTCCCAGCTTCCAGGGGCCTTGCATTCCTTGGCTCGTACAAGCTGTTTTCACAAGTCTTCCCACTATGCATGTCTCACCGCCTGCCCTCAAAGCCTTCTCCTGGCCACCTTGTCTTCTGCAATCTATTCTCGGCAGTCACAAGAATCCTATAGAACCAAGTCAGATCACAGCTCCTGCCACCAAAGGCTTCCATCTCACTCAGCCCTTATTTTCACAGCCATCTCTCCTGGGTCTCTTCCTAGCCTTGAGCACTATACTCCTGTCACACTGGCTTCCTTGCCAGCCCCTGGGCAGACCACAGCTGCTTCCACCACAGGGCCCTTGCACTTGCCTGTAACCTTCTTCCCCAGATATTCACAGGCTGCCTTTCTCACACCATTCGGCCTCTCTTGGGACTATCTGCTCCAAAACAGCCACGTTTAAGCCTCGATTAGTCTGCTTCATTTCTTTTTCAAAGCACTTAGCCCTAACCCAACATTATGTTATTTATCTACTCATTGTTTTCCACTATAATATCAGCTCCAAAGGAAAAAGACTATTTTGGTAGCCGCTTTTACTCCTGGGCCTAAAGTAATGTCTGGATCAAAGACAATAATAACTGCTGAATGAATGAACACATGAAGGCAGACTGGAAGAAAAATACGCTTAAATGTTACCATGAATTATATTCCTAGGAGTGGTGAAATTATAAGTGATTATTTACATCCTGGCTCCAATGGTAAAAATTCCACCTGTGATACTGGAGACCTGAGTCCGATCCCTGGATTGGGAAGATACCCTGGAGAAGCGATAGGCTACCCACTCCAGTATTCTTGCCTGGAGAATTCCATGGCTCATCCATGGGTCACAGAGAGTTGGACATAACTGATTGACTTGACTTATACCATATTATACTTTCCATATTTTCTACAATTGCCTATTATTATCATCACAGCATGGCTAAAATCAATACTTTATCGAGAAAATATGTTAATTCACTTAATAGCTAATTTAAGCATACTTAAATTTTTAAGGGGTCTAACTCCTACAATCTAAACAGTACAGATGGAGTAGCACACAGTAGATTTTATGATAACTGTACTATATTGAAACATTCATTATGTTTACTTTGAAAGCCACTCTTAACAAACTATTGTTGGATAATACATCTAGCATTACTGCTTACATGTTTAATCTGTTTGAAAAGTTAATTTTTTATTTTCATTAATCAAAAATATTGAGAAACTTTGTTGAAAATCAGAGAAATAAAAAAAAGCTGTATAAGGCCTAACAACTGCCAACTTGAGAATCAAGTTATCTGAAATGTCAATTAAAATAAAGGGGAAAAGGACTCAGACAGAAAACATAACTTTACTCTGATTCGGGAGCTAGTAGTAAAGAGACAGCCCCAACCAAGCCCAGCTCAGAGACTGACCAGCTGTGTGCCCTTAGGTATATTCCCATTACCTTTCTTTTGCATCTCAGTTTTCCCATCTGTAAAATGGGGGTGATTTTAAAAAGAGGGTTTCTGTACGGAACCAGTAGATGCATTACACAGAGCACAGAGACAAGGGCCTGTGTCAGCACAGCAATTGACAGGTGTCAGCTATTATTATTACTCCACGCATCAAATTCACCCCACACATGCCCCAAAATAGCCTTTAAGGAAGCTCTCAAAAAGAAGGTCACATCTATATCTGGGATAGAATTTTATTTCTACCATCGACATTTTAAATTTATCCAAGGCAGCCGTTTACACTGAATCAAAAACAATAAGCTACATTTGCCCTATATTTCATACATTTACTCAACTAGAAAAAAGCCAGGGCAAAAAAAAAAAAAGGCAAAAAAGAAAAAGTGATAGAGAGCATCATTAATCGAATATAAATATTATATGGTTGCTACCATGCTTAAGATTCGCATTTCCAAATTTTCTTAACTGAAAAATGAATCATAGCTACATGAGCGACACAGAGCCTTTAAAAATACCATTTATCTTGACAGCATTCCTTTAGGTGAATTAAGACTATTATGTGACCGGAGATGGGAGCACCCTGAAAGAGATACAATCCAGGCTGTGCCAAAGGCTTTCCTTGCTAAAATAAAAATACTTGTAAATGTCACCGATGCCCACGCATCACTGTAGAACACGTTCAAGGGACTATGCATATGGCCCCAGCTACAGGGATCACAATCATTAGGCTCTAAAACCCTACGTGGGAGCAACAATGGAAGCCTCCCTGGGAACTATCAGGCCATGCCTCCAAATGGAAGGAAGAAGCAGAGAAGATGAGGTTACCTGCAAACAGAGGGCTACGAGCTGTATTATTGTGAAATGCGATACAACCATTTTCAGAATAAAACCTGAAACAGACCTATGGACATCAAGGGCCGGGTAAGCAGTTGAAAGGAACAAGCAAAGGTCTGTTTACAAAACCCAAACACACAGAATT
Source organism: Tragulus kanchil (assembly GCA_022376925.1). Lineage (NCBI taxonomy): Eukaryota > Metazoa > Chordata > Mammalia > Artiodactyla > Tragulidae > Tragulus > Tragulus kanchil. The sequence goes on from JAIOJX010000029.1 coordinate 151,005,381, forward strand.
AAAATTGTTTAAATAGCATTTCTCATTTCCAACATGTTCAGAATAGAGAAATTATTTTAGTTAACACTGTGAGTGTAAAATGTTCCCCTTAGTCATATACTGGGCCTACCTTCCATATGCATTTAAATTATTTTTCTTGAATCCATCTCTCAAGTCGTTTCCTTAATATCTGATCATCTCAGAACTGAAATGTGTAATCAGCATACAAACAGAAATTTACATAACTATTAGGAGCAGAAATTAACAAGAATGCTCTTTCTGTTCAAGCTGTCAGCTTTAAAATAAACCAATTATTTCCATCTAAAACACGATGCCTCAAAATAGCCTTTAAGGAAGCTCTCAAAAAGAAGGTCACATCTATATCTGGGATAGAATTTTATTTCTACCATCGACATTTTAAATTTATCCAAGGCAGCCGTTTACACTGAATCAAAAACAATAAGCTACATTTGCCCTATATTTCATACATTTACTCAACTAGAAAAAAGCCAGGGCAAAAAAAAAAGGCAAAAAAGAAAAAGTGATAGAGAGCATCATTAATCGAATATAAATATTATATGGTTGCTACCATGCTTAAGATTCGCATTTCCAAATTTTCTTAACTGAAAAATGAATCATAGCTACATGAGCGACACAGAGCCTTTAAAAATACCATTTATCTTGACAGCATTCCTTTAGGTGAATTAAGACTATTATGTGACCGGAGATGGGAGCACCCTGAAAGAGATACAATCCAGGCTGTGCCAAAGGCTTTCCTTGCTAAAATAAAAATACTTGTAAATGTCACCGATGCCCACGCATCACTGTAGAACACGTTCAAGGGACTATGCATATGGCCCCAGCTACAGGGATCACAATCATTAGGCTCTAAAACCCTACGTGGGAGCAACAATGGAAGCCTCCCTGGGAACTATCAGGCCATGCCTCCAAATGGAAGGAAGAAGCAGAGAAGATGAGGTTACCTGCAAACAGAGGGCTACGAGCTGTATTATTGTGAAATGCGATACAACCATTTTCAGAATAAAACCTGAAACAGACCTATGGACATCAAGGGCCGGGTAAGCAGTTGAAAGGAACAAGCAAAGGTCTGTTTACAAAACCCAAACACACAGAATTAAAATTGTTTAAATAGCATTTCTCATTTCCAACATGTTCAGAATAGAGAAATTATTTTAGTTAACACTGTGAGTGTAAAATGTTCCCCTTAGTCATATACTGGGCCTACCTTCCATATGCATTTAAATTATTTTTCTTGAATCCATCTCTCAAGTCGTTTCCTTAATATCTGATCATCTCAGAACTGAAATGTGTAATCAGCATACAAACAGAAATTTACATAACTATTAGGAGCAGAAATTAACAAGAATGCTCTTTCTGTTCAAGCTGTCAGCTTTAAAATAAACCAATTATTTCCATCTAAAACACGATGCCAACAGTGTTAAATAACAGATGATGTTCATAGGGTGTTACTCTTCTCAACTTCTTAAATGTTTTTTGTGCTTTCCAAGAAAATAGACCATAAATCTAAAAATCATAAAGTAAATTTTATAAAATTTAATCCAAGTAATTATTTTTATGATTCAAAATATGCCATGAATGACCTACTTATTTGAGTAGTGATTTTATTTGTTTCTGTTTTCTTACAAAATTGAACTGCTAAATCTCCTGCTAGTCAATTCTGGAAAAACATAATTAAGAGACAAAACATAAAGACACTTTACACAATCCTGGAAGTAGAGATTTTAATAAACTGTGAAAAACACAACAATCACGAATGCCTCACAACTACCTGCTGAACAGACATTATACAGTCAACTATTCTCAAGCCACAATCCCCTGAAGATCGTGTATGCCTAATAACCATTTTTATTCTTAATTTCTTCCTGTTATTGGTCATTCCCAGCTCATACCACAATGAGGGTGAGAATTGTGAGAGGCTTCTGAGGAGTGAGAATGAGGAAGAAAAAGAAGAAAAGATTACTGTGGTTTTTGTGATAGGTACTCTCTAAAGATGGTCCCCAGTCTATCCCTTCCTATCAGCATATGCTTTCTCCTCCCATCAAAAGGTGATCCTATGTCTGTCCCCATTGAATCTGAGCTGGAATCAGGATTCAATTGGGAATCTATGAGCTGTTGTTACTGTAGTCCCTCCGTCAAGTCCGACTCTTTGTAACCCCGTGGACTCTAACCCATTAGGCTCCTCTCCATGGGATTTCCCAGGCAAGAATACTGCCGTGGATTGCCATTTCCTTCTCCAGGGAATCCTCCTGACCCAGGGACCGAAGCCGACGCTCCTGCATTGGCAGGCAGATTCTATACGCTGAGTCACCTGGTCTCTGGCTATCCTACCAAAACAGAAGTGCCCTGCTGAGAATCCTCCAAGACCAGGTTTGAAAAGGCCAGGAAGCAATACTTCCTCCTTCTTAGAACCCACTGCCATGTCACGGAGAAGCCCAAGCAGCCACAGGGAGAAGCCCAAATGGAAGAGAACCAAGGCCCTCAACCAACGGGCTCTGCCAGGCTCCAACTGACAACAGCCAGCATCATCGTGCCAGCCGTGGGAGTGTTCCAGCAGATGCCACATGGTACGGAGACAGGCTGTCCCTACTGAGCCCTACCAAATTATAAAATCACGAGTCAATAAATGATGCTGTTTGTTTTAAGCCACTAAGTAATAGGATAATTTGTCTCCCAGGCACAGACAGAAACAGAAACAATCTTTCTGAGAAAGAGTCATCATCTCTTATTCCAGGGCTTCTGCTAATCCTACCATGGTAAATTACCCTGCATTAAGCACTTAAAAACTGTGCTTGTGGAATCAAGTCTTCAAAATAAAAATGACCATAGATGTGATTGATAGACGCCTGCAGCCTATGAGGAAGGGAGAAGATCCAGCAGAAGCCTCTGTATCTAGGCACATCCAAGCACTGAAGATGATCAAAGACAGCTTTCACCAATGACTTCCTGGCCAAGTCACCATGTGCAAAAAAAGACTCATCTTTGATAACAGCAGCCACAATAGAATACTACTGAATAAATTTTATGTTATATATACTCTACCACAGTATTTAAAATAATGTAATACATGCAAAAAAAGAAAAACTTTAAGTGGGCCAAACACTTTACATGGTATGTGAATTAACTCTCAAGGCTCTGTTTTCCATAACGCCCTCCACACGGCCAACAGCCCAGTTCATCTTTGACTACATCTACCTTTTTAAAAATTTATTTATTTATTTATTTGGTTGCACCGGGTCATAGTGGCAGCACATGTTATCTTGACTGTTCATAGCACCATGTATTCTCTTATTTGGAGCATGTGGGATATAATTCCCTGATCAGGGATCAAACACAGAACCCCTGCATTGGGAGCATGCTGTCTTAGCCACTACACTATAGTGAAGTCCTGACCAGCTCTTATCTTAAAAAGATTTTTCCTCCTACTGTGTTAAAATGTGCCTGCCCACAGCTTTCATTCATCAGTTCCCCTTCCCGCAATATTTGAGAAAGCTCCACTGTACCACCAGTGACTTCTCTTCCCCCGATTCAAGCTACCCATGCCCGCAGCAACTCCTCACATCAGCTCTGTGCTACTTCCATCAACAGGCTGCACAGCACAGAGAGTATTCCAGCAGCTTCTGGTACTGGAGAAGAGCATGTGCTCTGGAATCAGAACACCCGGGTTTAAATCTGAGTTTCATCACTTACTAGCCATGAGAAGTTTCAATGTCAACATCTGTAAACATCTGTAAAATGGGGAGAGGAAAAGAAGTCTCATCTTTGGGATGGAGTGAGGCAGAAAATGAAGTCAGGTTTTGGAGTTTGGGCAACATGCTGTCTCTCCAAATTTGCATCATCTCTTATTCCAGGGCTTCTGCTAATCCTACCATGGTAAATTACCCTGCATTAAGCACTTAAAAACTGTGCTTGTGGAATCAAGTCTTCAAAATAAAAATGACCATAGATGTGATTGATAGACGCCTGCAGCCTATGAGGAAGGGAGAAGATCCAGCAGAAGCCTCTGTATCTAGGCACATCCAAGCACTGAAGATGATCAAAGACAGCTTTCACCAATGACTTCCTGGCCAAGTCACCATGTGCAAAAAAAGACTCATCTTTGATAACAGCAGCCACAATAGAATACTACTGAATAAATTTTATGTTATATATACTCTACCACAGTATTTAAAATAATGTAATACATGCAAAAAAAGAAAAACTTTAAGTGGGCCAAACACTTTACATGGTATGTGAATTAACTCTCAAGGCTCTGTTTTCCATAACGCCCTCCACACGGCCAACAGCCCAGTTCATCTTTGACTACATCTACCTTTTTAAAAATTTATTTATTTATTTATTTGGTTGCACCGGGTCATAGTGGCAGCACATGTTATCTTGACTGTTCATAGCACCATGTATTCTCTTATTTGGAGCATGTGGGATAAAATTCCCTGATCAGGGATCAAACACAGAACCCCTGCATTGGGAGCATGCTGTCTTAGCCACTACACTATAGTGAAGTCCTGACCAGCTCTTATCTTAAAAAGATTTTTCCTCCTACTGTGTTAAAATGTGCCTGCCCACAGCTTTCATTCATCAGTTCCCCTTCCCGCAATATTTGAGAAAGCTCCACTGTACCACCAGTGACTTCTCTTCCCCCGATTCAAGCTACCCATGCCCGCAGCAACTCCTCACATCAGCTCTGTGCTACTTCCATCAACAGGCTGCACAGCACAGAGAGTATTCCAGCAGCTTCTGGTACTGGAGAAGAGCATGTGCTCTGGAATCAGAACACCCGGGTTTAAATCTGAGTTTCATCACTTACTAGCCATGAGAAGTTTCAATGTCAACATCTGTAAACATCTGTAAAATGGGGAGAGGAAAAGAAGTCTCATCTTTGGGATGGAGTGAGGCAGAAAATGAAGTCAGGTTTTGCAAATCTACGTAGTATGGTCAACATGCTGTCTCTCCATATATCTTTCTGCATTCAACAAGTCACCATTTCTTTTTTTAAACATCATCTCTCCCCCTCTGCCAAGGACATGCAGTAATTCAAGCTCATTAAAAGCACAAATGGTAGCTTCCCTGGTGTTCCAGTGGGTAGAGTCTCCACCTTGCAGTTCCAGGGGCATTGGTTCGATCCCTGTCCCGGGAGGATCCCATGTGCCACGGAGCAGCTGCACCAGTGTCCAATTACAAGCCAGCACTCTGGAGCGCATGCGCCCAGAGCCGGTGCTCTGTGGCGAGGGAGGCCACTGCGATGAGAGGCCCACAGAGGCCAAAGAATAAAGATGGATGAAAATAAACAAATAAATAAATAATCAGAGAGACCAAATTAAAAAAAAAAAAAAAATGATGCAACTTCAGAGAACAGACCCGATCTCAACACTGAGCAAGCAGCAACAGGGTCTTGAACCCAGGAAGCCTACTAAAACAACTAGATTTTATTATTCTATGCAATTTCAAGGCTTCCCTGATGGCTCAGCAGTAAAGAATTCACCTGTCAATGCAGGACACAAGCATCTGATATCTGGTCGGGAAGATCCCCCAAAGAAGGGAATGGCAGCCCTTTTCCGTATTCTTGCCTGGGAAATCCCATGGACAGGGGAGCCTGGCAGGTTACAGTCTTTGGGGTGACAAAAGAGTAGGACGCAACTTACTGACAAAACAACAACTGTGATTCCAGGCGGGAAAGACAAGATCTAATGTGGTGTTTCCAAAGTGGCCAGCCCAGCCCAGTCGGTGTGGAGCAGGGCAGAGACACAGCAAGTGCGACCATGTTGCGATTGGTGTTTTTGGTTTTGTTTTGTTTTTAATGTCATGCTGGGACCTCATTTTATGTGTTTGATTATTTCTACTTCCTTCCGTTGGCAGGACAGAGAGGTCTGAAACATCCACCCCCAAGAGCATTCTGGAGAAGAGACTCGGCTTCCCCTTGCAGGAGTCCCGCCTCACCTGAAAGTACTCATTCTAATTCTCAGCCCCCAGCCCAGCCTCACAGGCAGAAAACGGAAGCGTAGTTTTTGCCTGACCCCACCCCACCGAATATTAAACACATTTTCCTTTCACCATCCCACAGACACCCGCGCCATCGCCTGCACAAATGTAATTACCTTCTCAACTCAACTTTGTTCAAAGTAGCTGGTGGACTCAGCCAGCTGGTGTGCTGTTGAAAACTGAAATAAATTCCACCGCAGAGGGGAACCACGACAGATGTCAAGAAGCTCTAGGTATATTTTTCTGTGTAACACTAATGACAGTCATCTGCCTGATCCAAACGCTCGATGGCAGGAAGCGTGCAGGCAGCTTCCCTCCAGTGACTGTGATAACCTTCAGGCCAAGCAGCAAGATCCTTGATCCTGTGTCTACTTGGCCACCGGGAAGGCATCTCTCTCTGCCTGGTTACCACACCCAGCTTGCTGTGAGATTGTGGGGCAGTCAGGAGGGAGGGAGTCCTTACAAAGACCATTTAGTACAGCACACTTCTGTCCCAGGACATTTCAGGGAGGAGAAATGATTGCTTTCCGATAACCAGTGCTTGGCAATGGCTTACCACACTCTCGCCTGATGAAGCCCTGGGCAACAAGAAGCCACTAGTCGATCCCTGTCACTGGCACAGGGTCCGTGTGACAAGTGACAAGGGGAACACCCTGCAATGCTCAATCCAGCAGAACCCCCTGGCAAACAGTTGTCAGCCTGGCAAGAGAGCCCAGCAAAGGCTACTGACAACACAAAGGTCTGAGCCATAATCCCATGGGCAGAGTCCTTTCTGCCATGTGCCATTTACCCCTCAGGCAAGACGTTTTCTCTCCCGTCCATCCTTCCTGACACCAAAGGAAGGATAAAATCTCTCTAGCAGGAGAACTGGGCCCCAGGTGCATCAGCATCCTTGACTCTTAAGGCAGAGGTTCTAAGTGTGGGCCCTGGACCAGCAGCATCACCTGGGATCTTATCAGACACGCAGCTACTCGTGTCCTGCCCGAGCCGTGCAGAGTCTAGCAATCAGCGCTTTAACAAGCACTCCAGCTGATTCTGATGCGTGAAAAATCTGGACAGCTACTGTCATGTTTGAAAGTCACTGTCTTGGGTACTAGAATCTATGCAAAGGTCATTTCTGGGGTGACCAGCACTCATTAGCTGCAAAGTAGTCTGGGACTTGGGACAAAAGGCAGAGGTGGGCAACCCAATAACATGAGTAGAGGCAGTCACTCAGGAACCATACATGCCATGGGCAGCTCAGGGACTGACTGTCCAAGTAACAGGATGGATGATCTGTCCTGAACTATGGCTCAAAAGGTAAAAACCACGCCAACTTCAAGCAGGTCCTATGTCCCTAGACAGCCATGAAAAACCCCTCGATCCTGTGCCAACAATAGGCAGGAAGCGTGCAGGCAGCTTCCTCCAGTGACTGTGATAACCTTCAGGCCAAGCAGCAAGATCCTTGATCCTGTGTCTACTTGGCCACCGGGAAGGCATCTCTCTCTGCCTGGTTACCACACCCAGCTTGCTGTGAGATTGTGGGGCAGTCAGGAGGGAGGGAGTCCTTACAAAGACCATTTAGTACAGCACACTTCTGTCCCAGGACATTTCAGGGAGGAGAAATGATTGCTTTCCGATAACCAGTGCTTGGCAATGGCTTACCACACTCTCGCCTGATGAAGCCCTGGGCAACAAGAAGCCACTAGTCGATCCCTGTCACTGGCACAGGGTCCGTGTGACAAGTGACAAGGGGAACACCCTGCAATGCTCAATCCAGCAGAACCCCCTGGCAAACAGTTGTCAGCCTGGCAAGAGAGCCCAGCAAAGGCTACTGACAACACAAAGGTCTGAGCCATAATCCGCGGGCAGAGTCCTTTCTGCCATGTGCCATTTACCCCTCAGGCAAGACGTTTTCTCTCCCGTCCATCCTTCCTGACACCAAAGGAAGGATAAAATCTCTCTAGCAGGAGAACTGGGCCCCAGGTGCATCAGCATCCTTGACTCTTAAGGCAGAGGTTCTAAGTGTGGGCCCTGGACCAGCAGCATCACCTGGGATCTTATCAGACACGCAGCTACTCGTGTCCTGCCCGAGCCGTGCAGAGTCTAGCAATCAGCGCTTTAACAAGCACTCCAGCTGATTCTGATGCGTGAAAAATCTGGACAGCTACTGTCATGTTTGAAAGTCACTGTCTTGGGTACTAGAATCTATGCAAAGGTCATTTCTGGGGTGACCAGCACTCATTAGCTGCAAAGTAGTCTGGGACTTGGGACAAAAGGCAGAGGTGGGCAACCCAATAACATGAGTAGAGGCAGTCACTCAGGAACCATACATGCCATGGGCAGCTCAGGGACTGACTGTCCAAGTAACAGGATGGATGATCTGTCCTGAACTATGGCTCAAAAGGTAAAAACCACGCCAACTTCAAGCAGGTCCTATGTCCCTAGACAGCCATGACTCATCTTCAACATTTTATACAAAACAAAATCCTGACTTCCCTGGTGGCACAATGGCTAGGAATCTGCCTGCCAATACAGGGGACACAGGCTGGACCCCTGTCCTGGGAAGATGACACATGCCTCGGAGCAACTAAGCCCGTGTACCACAACTACTGAAGCCCACCGCCTGGAACCCAAGCTCTACAACAAGCGAAGCCACAATGAGAAGCCCACCCACCCAACAGAGTAGCCCCTGCTCACCACAACTAGAGAAGCAACAAAGCAACAAAGACCTCTTACCTCTCCCGCTTTGTAGCCCCTGATACACTTCAGTGGAATCCTGGGGGTTTCTGATGAAATGTGACCTTCTGGAGCCCCACCAGACCTACCAAGTACAAGAGCTGGGGGTGGGACCGAGGAACCCAGATTTTGCAGTTTCTCTAGGTAACCCTGAGGATCAGCCAGCTCATAGTCACTGAGAAGTGCTTATCTCAGAGTAGAGCCTGGTCTTCTACATCAGTGTTACCTGCGGAAGCCTGCTAAGCCAGCAGACCCCTGCGCCCTCCCCGAGCCCTTCTGAGGCTTCATCTCGGGAGAGGAGCCTGGAATCTGCAATGGAAAGCAGCTCATCCATGCATCAGGTCCAAGCAGCCCTGTGATATGCTGAGTGTCCATTTCCATCCCCTTCAATCTCTCACCCTCTCACTCGGAAATATAGAGAACTTATTTCTCCTGGCCAGTCCTTGAGCCTTCCCCGCGAGGGCCTGGGTGTTGAGTCACTCGGAGGCGCTGGAGGCATGTCTTGGAGCCCAAACTCCAGTCAGATCAGCCCTTCGGCGCAAGAGCAGGATAACTGACAACCAGGCACCAACACTTAGGCCGGTGAGCCTCACAGGGTTTGTGTGATTAGAATCACATGACGGAGGTTCAAACACGCCATCTAGGCGCCGCCCCTCTCCACAGATCCTGCCTTAATAGCCTTGGGTGGGGGCAAGGCACTGGCATTTTTAAAGGCCTCTCAAGTGAAAATGTACAGCCAGGGGCGAACATCACAGCCTAGTGCAGACGTGTGCACATGTTAACATGCACAGATGGGTTTATGATGAAGAGTCTCATTTAGAGGCTGGAGACGGGCCCGAGGCCCTGCGCTTCCGACAACCTCCCAGGTGTTGGTCCTCAATCACACCTGGAGCAGGAAAGATCTTGTGGTTCTCAAACTTCTGAATCATCTGGAGGCCTTGTTAAAATGAAGACGACGAGGCCCACCCCACCAGTTTCCAGTTCAATATGCCTGCAGCGGGACCCTAAAATTTGCATTTCTAACAGGGTCTCAGGGGAGCTCAAGTTGATACTCTACCGACCACCCTCTGAGAATCAGGAAGGCCATGGTCTTTAACCATTAAGCATACATTCGAACAGTTTAGGAGCTTTCCAAAACAGAGGCGACCAGGCTTATTCCATTCCTACGGAAGAAGCCCAAGAATTACAGCTCCACAAAAGCCAGGAGGTGGTGAAGAATAGGGAAACCTGGCGTACTACAGTCCATGGGGCCACAGAGAGTCGGACATGACCGAGCAACTCAACAACAACAACAGCAAAGCTTCCCAAGAGACTCATAGGGTCTGCTAGGCCAGGGACTTCCTTCGGGTCTAGAATTTGCGTCCTGCAAATGCAAATAACGTAGCTGGTACTGGTGACATACAGCTCGAAGCCTGCTAAGCCAGCAGACCCCTGCGCCCTCCCCGAGCCCTTCTGAGGCTTCATCTCGGGAGAGGAGCCTGGAATCTGCAATGGAAAGCAGCTCATCCATGCATCAGGTCCAAGCAGCCCTGTGATATGCTGAGTGTCCATTTCCATCCCCTTCAATCTCTCACCCTCTCACTCGGAAATATAGAGAACTTATTTCTCCTGGCCAGTCCTTGAGCCTTCCCCGCGAGGGCCTGGGTGTTGAGTCACTCGGAGGCGCTGGAGGCATGTCTTGGAGCCCAAACTCCAGTCAGATCAGCCCTTCGGCGCAAGAGCAGGATAACTGACAACCAGGCACCAACACTTAGGCCGGTGAGCCTCACAGGGTTTGTGTGATTAGAATCACATGACGGAGGTTCAAACACGCCATCTAGGCGCCGCCCCTCTCCACAGATCCTGCCTTAATAGCCTTGGGTGGGGGCAAGGCACTGGCATTTTTAAAGGCCTCTCAAGTGAAAATGTACAGCCAGGGGCGAACATCACAGCCTAGTGCAGACGTGTGCACATGTTAACATGCACAGATGGGTTTATGATGAAGAGTCTCATTTAGAGGCTGGAGACGGGCCCGAGGCCCTGCGCTTCCGACAACCTCCCAGGTGTTGGTCCTCAATCACACCTGGAGCAGGAAAGATCTTGTGGTTCTCAAACTTCTGAATCATCTGGAGGCCTTGTTAAAATGAAGACGACGAGGCCCACCCCACCAGTTTCCAGTTCAATATGCCTGCAGCGGGACCCTAAAATTTGCATTTCTAACAGGGTCTCAGGGGAGCTCAAGTTGATACTCTACCGACCACCCTCTGAGAATCAGGAAGGCCATGGTCTTTAACCATTAAGCATACATTCGAACAGTTTAGGAGCTTTCCAAAACAGAGGCGACCAGGCTTATTCCATTCCTACGGAAGAAGCCCAAGAATTACAGCTCCACAAAAGCCAGGAGGTGGTGAAGAATAGGGAAACCTGGCGTACTACAGTCCATGGGGCCACAGAGAGTCGGACATGACCGAGCAACTCAACAACAACAACAGCAAAGCTTCCCAAGAGACTCATAGGGTCTGCTAGGCCAGGGACTTCCTTCGGGTCTAGAATTTGCGTCCTGCAAATGCAAATAACGTAGCTGGTACTGGTAGCGAGCTTGACTGGAAAGAGAGTCTGACTACCATAAGTGGACTTTATTCAGTGCCACCGCCACAGACATAAGACACTCGTAAACCAAGTCCAACCTAAGGAAGAGAGCATGCCACGTGGAACTAGACAAGTTCCACATCACTGCTGGGTTCCCTGGAAGCCTTGTCTCTCGGGTTCCAGAGCTAACCTACAAGGTTAGAAGAGAAAGAGGACACCACAGAACCTTTGCTCAGAACAATATGTATATACAGAAGTGATCTCTACTAGCAGGGTAGCTGATTGGATAGTTGGATAGTTGGTAGATTCAGGTGAGGACTTTGGCTGAGCTCTACCGTGGGGAAACAGTATCTCATGTGGAGCTTGCTGAGAGGACATGATGATGGGGAGACAATGTATGTAATGGATTTAGTAGAGGGCTGTCACCCAGTAAAATCATGACAACACGTCTGACAACAAAGCCATAAAATCTTAGAGCTGGAAGGGACCCTGATGCTCAGCCTTCAGCCAATAAAGGAAACTCAGAGATTCCCTTGGATGTGCCGTACCTCAGACCCACGCCAGACCTTCTGGATCAGGATCTGCATTTTAACACGACCTCCAGGAGATTGCCATGCACATTAGCTTGAGAACCACAGCCTAACAATAACCCCACCAGAAGGGACATCCATGGTTCTCAGCACTGCTGGAATGGAATCAATATGCCTGCAGCGGGACCCTAAAATTTGCATTTCTAACAGGGTCTCAGGGGAGCTCAAGTTGATACTCTACCGACCACCCTCTGAGAATCAGGAAGGCCATGGTCTTTAACCATTAAGCATACATTCGAACAGTTTAGGAGCTTTCCAAAACAGAGCGACCAGGCTTATTCCATTCCTACGGAAGAAGCCCAAGAATTACAGCTCCACAAAAGCCAGGAGGTGGTGAAGAATAGGAAACCTGGCGTACTACAGTCCATGGGGCCACAGAGAGTCGGACATGACCGAGCAACTCAACAACAACAACAGCAAAGCTTCCCAAGAGACTCATAGGGTCTGCTAGGCCAGGGACTTCCTTCGGGTCTAGAATTTGCGTCCTGCAAATGCAAATAACGTAGCTGGTACTGGTAGCGAGCTTGACTGGAAAGAGAGTCTGACTACCATAAGTGGACTTTATTCAGTGCCACCGCCACAGACATAAGACACTCGTAAACCAAGTCCAACCTAAGGAAGAGAGCATGCCACGTGGAACTAGACAAGTTCCACATCACTGCTGGGTTCCCTGGAAGCCTTGTCTCTCGGGTTCCAGAGCTAACCTACAAGGTTAGAAGAGAAAGAGGACACCACAGAACCTTTGCTCAGAACAATATGTATATACAGAAGTGATCTCTACTAGCAGGGTAGCTGATTGGATAGTTGGATAGTTGGTAGATTCAGGTGAGGACTTTGGCTGAGCTCTACCGTGGGGAAACAGTATCTCATGTGGAGCTTGCTGAGAGGACATGATGATGGGGAGACAATGTATGTAATGGATTTAGTAGAGGGCTGTCACCCAGTAAAATCATGACAACACGTCTGACAACAAAGCCATAAAATCTTAGAGCTGGAAGGGACCCTGATGCTCAGCCTTCAGCCAATAAAGGAAACTCAGAGATTCCCTTGGATGTGCCGTACCTCAGACCCACGCCAGACCTTCTGGATCAGGATCTGCATTTTAACACGACCTCCAGGAGATTGCCATGCACATTAGCTTGAGAACCACAGCCTAACAATAACCCCACCAGCGAGAGAGTACATCCATGGTTCTCAGCACTGCTGAATGGGAATCATCTGGAGGTTAAAAAGAAATACTCATGCAAAGTCCTATCCCCAGAAAGTTCTAATTCAACTGGTTTGGCAGGTATCCTGAGAACTGGGATTTTTTCTTTTATCTTCTTAAGGCAGTAAAGGCTGAGAACCACTACTACAGAATAAGTGTGCAGGAGAACTTCCCTGGCAGCCCAGTGGTTAACACTCCACACTTTCAATGCAGAGGCTGAGAGTCTGATCCCTGGTTGGGGAACTATGATTCCACACGCTATGTGGCATGGCAAAAAAAAACTGTAATTTTTTAAATTTTTTAATTATTTTTAAAAATTTCACCTTAATTAAAAAACTGTACAAAACATATTTTTTAAAAAATAAGGGGTTTCCTTGGTGGTCCAATGGGTAAGGATACCGCCTTGCAGTGCAAGGGGCGCTAGTTTGATCCCTGGCCTGGGAAGATCCCACGTGCCGTGGAGCAGCTGGACCGACGTGTCCAACTACTGAGCCAGAGCTCTGGAGTGCATGCAGCCAGAGCCGGCGCTCTGCAACAAGAGAGGCCACTGCGATGGGAGGCCCACAGAGGCTAAAGAACAAAGGTGGATGAAAATAAATAAATGAAAGACCAATAGAAGTGGCCAAAAAATAATAATAATAATAAGTGTGGAGCTTCCCTGGTGGTTGGTCTGGTGGGTAAAGAGTCTGCCTTGCAGTGCAAGGGGCACCAGTTTGATCCCTGGCCTGGGAAGGTCCCACATGCCGAGGAACAGCTGGGCTGGTGTGTCCAATTACCAGCCAGCGCTCTGGAGTGCATGTGCCCAGAGCCAAGAGAGGCCACTGTGATGGAAGGCTCACACAGGCCAAACAAAGATGAATGAAAAAATAATAAGTGTGCAGTCTCTGCAGTCAAATGGGTAAGTATAGACCTACTCACTGGCTGTGTCAGCTGAGGCAGGTTACTTACTCTCTTTGGAGCCTCTGTCCCATTGTCTGTAAGGTCAGTATAACCATAGCTGTTGTTTACTCACTAAGTCATGTCTGACTCTTTTGCAACCCCCATGGACTGTAGCCTGCTGAGTTCCTCTGCCCATTGGATTTCCCAGGCAAGAGTACTGCAGTGGGTTGCCATTTCCTTCTCCAGGGGATCTCCCCAACCCAGAGATTGAACTGTGTCTCCGGCTTGGCAGGTGGATTCTTTACCACTGAACCACCTGGGAAGCCCTAATAACAGTGGTACCCTATCTCAAAAAGATACTTAGAGGATAAGAGGAGACATAATTCCTGAAAACACACAAAACTTTGCTGGGCACAGAATCTGGCCTCCTTAGCACCGACTGGTGTTAATTTCAGCAGGTGTACACTCAACTTCTACATAAAGGCTTCCAGTGACAAGGAGTTCATGCTTCCCATTTGAGCAGCTTCTTCTGTGGGAACTTATATTAACTTATATGCAGAGTACGTCATGCGAAATGCTGGGCTGGATGAAGCACAAGCTGAAACCAAGATCTCTGGGAGAAATATCAATAACCTCAGGTATGCAGATGACACCACCCTTATGGCAGAAAGCAAAGAGGAACTAAAGAGCCTCTTGATGAAGGGGAAAGAGGAGAGTGAAAAAACTGGCTTAAAACTCAACATTCACTCTGTGGCAACCTGGAGGGGTGAGTGGTAAGGCGGACAGAGAGAGGTTCGGGGAGAGGTAATACGCGTATACTTATGGTGGATCTGGGTCGATGTGTGGCAGTAAACAACAAAACCTTTTAAAAAAAATAATAAATCAAATTTGTATGGAATTAGAAAAACCCTCAACATTCAAAAAACAAAGACCATGGCATCCAAGTCCATCACTTCGAGGCAAACAGATGGGCGAATAATGGAAAACAGTGACAGACTTTATTTTCTTGGGCTCCAAAATCACTGGATAGTGATCTCTACCATGAAATTAAAAGACGCTTGCTCCTTGGAAGAAAAACTATGGCAAAATTAGAGTATTAAAAACCAGAGACATCACTTTGCCAACAAAGTCATATAGTCAAAGCTCCGGTTTTTCCAGTAGACATGTATAAACGTGAGAGTTGAACCATAAAGAAGGCTGAGCACTAAAGAATTAATGCCTTCAAACTGTGGTGTGGAGAAGCCTTCTTGAGAGTCCCTTGGACTGCAAGAAGATCAAACCAGTCCATCCTAAAGGAAATCAACCCTGAAGTATTCATTGAAAGGACTGATGCTGAAGCTCCAGTACTTTGGCCACCTGATGTGAAGAGACGGCTCAGTGGAAAAGACCCTGATGCTGGGAAAGATAGAAGGCAGAAGGAGAAGGAGACAACAGAGGACAAGAGATTGGATGGCATCACTGACTCAAAGGACATGAGTTTGAATAAGCACTCCATGGGGTCACAAAAAAGTCAGACATAGCTGAACTCTCTCTATGGCACACTTATTAGAAAGTTCTAACTGTGAGGGCATTGCAATAACAATCATCCCTCGGGGTGGCCTTTCCCACAGTCCGGCTCTGTAGCTGGCTGGTCCCTGAATCACACACACACACACACACTCCTAGGTGAAGACCCCTTCTATCTGGGCCATCCCTGTGAATGCAGCCCAGATGTCCCAGCCTGGGATGAATGGACCCCTTCAAGCCACAAGAACACCCAGTAGCAAGCCGCAGGCTCTGCCTCCACTGAGCTATGTGACCCTGGACCGGCCACAGCGCTCCAGGCCTCGGTTCCTCATCCACTGCACAAGGGGTCAGGCCAGGCGGTCCCACGTCCCTCCAGCATCACCCCCTTTGGGTTCTCTGGGGTCACAGTGCCAGAAAGAGACACTCACAAAGGACCAGGTCGTGTTGTCACCTCATGGTCTTCCATAGAACAAAAAAGGCAGCCCACTTCCCACGGCCCACTCAACACAGACGTGTGATGGCGCTTCTATAGAACTATTAAGTGCTTCTAAAACCATGGCATCCAAGTCCATCACTTCGAGGCAAACAGATGGGCGAATAATGGAAAACAGTGACAGACTTTATTTTCTTGGGCTCCAAAATCACTGGATAGTGATCTCTACCATGAAATTAAAAGACGCTTGCTCCTTGGAAGAAAAACTATGGCAAAATTAGAGTATTAAAAACCAGAGACATCACTTTGCCAACAAAGTCATATAGTCAAAGCTCCGGTTTTTCCAGTAGACATGTATAAACGTGAGAGTTGAACCATAAAGAAGGCTGAGCACTAAAGAATTAATGCCTTCAAACTGTGGTGTGGAGAAGCCTTCTTGAGAGTCCCTTGGACTGCAAGAAGATCAAACCAGTCCATCCTAAAGGAAATCAACCCTGAAGTATTCATTGAAAGGACTGATGCTGAAGCTCCAGTACTTTGGCCACCTGATGTGAAGAGACGGCTCAGTGGAAAAGACCCTGATGCTGGGAAAGATAGAAGGCAGAAGGAGAAGGAGACAACAGAGGACAAGAGATTGGATGGCATCACTGACTCAAAGGACATGAGTTTGAATAAGCACTCCATGGGGTCACAAAAAAGTCAGACATAGCTGAACTCTCTCTATGGCACACTTATTAGAAAGTTCTAACTGTGAGGGCATTGCAATAACAATCATCCCTCGGGGTGGCCTTTCCCACAGTCCGGCTCTGTAGCTGGCTGGTCCCTGAATCACACACACACACACACACTCCTAGGTGAAGACCCCTTCTATCTGGGCCATCCCTGTGAATGCAGCCCAGATGTCCCAGCCTGGGATGAATGGACCCCTTCAAGCCACAAGAACACCCAGTAGCAAGCCGCAGGCTCTGCCTCCACTGAGCTATGTGACCCTGGACCGGCCACAGCGCTCCAGGCCTCGGTTCCTCATCCACTGCACAAGGGGTCAGGCCAGGCGGTCCCACGTCCCTCCAGCATCACCCCCTTTGGGTTCTCTGGGGTCACAGTGCCAGAAAGAGACACTCACAAAGGACCAGGTCGTGTTGTCACCTCATGGTCTTCCATAGAACAAAAAAGGCAGCCCACTTCCCACGGCCCACTCAACACAGACGTGTGATGGACGCTTCTATAGACTATTAAGTGCTTAGCCTGTACACTGAGACTGAACAATAGGCTTTCTCTGAAAGTCTCCTAAACATAGGTACATTCTCTGCGTGAGAAGAGCATTTCCTGAAGGGTTTTTCTGGGGAAACAGACCTAAATAATAGATAGTGTTTGGTTTGTACTTGTACCTATGAGTGAGTGAGTGTGTGTGTGTGTGTAAAAACAATGTGACAATTGTGTTGGGGCTTTTTCCCTAAGAACTCTAAGACACGGCAATCATTCCTAACGCTGCCTACTCCAATTTTCCTTTCACTGCATCTCTCGAGTTCATTCCTTTCTTTGCTTTTAAATGAGCCCCTTTTCTGTTCTGGCTCCTCCTGCAGCACATTCAAGGCTGGCCTGCGCGCGCCTACAATCAGTGTTCCCGCCTGCCTGCCTGGTGTCCAGCGCGCTCCCATGGACGCAGCGCAGCTCTCAGGTCCAGCCCTCCCTGGAGGGTGCCCGCTCTAAGGCAAACAATACTGCCCCATCGCTCATCTCCCCTCCCTCCGCACAAAACCGGAGCTGACCTCTCTCCCCTGGCTCTGCCCCCTTGATGGACGCCCCCGGCCCTCTTTTCCATTCCCACTGCCACCCCTGTCTTTACACCTTCCTTTCTTTCCACATCCACACCGCGGGATCTGTTCCTGGCACTCCAGGGCTTCTCTGAGCCGATCAAAGGCAAGATCATCACAAGCGTTGTTTATCAAGCCTCTGCCCCGTGCCAGGCGTGGCACTGGCTTTTTCCCTCGCCTGTCCTGCACTCCTGACAACACGCACGGATCTCCTTTTTCGGACCAGGAAGCTGAGGCTCCGTGACAACACCTGGATTCCAATCTGGTGGAATTGTGGTGCAGCTGGACAAATAACTGGAGATGGGGGTCCAGCCTCTCAGGGCTCTTGGGCTCACTGCACGAGGGGTCAGGCCAGGCGGTCCCACGTCCCTCCAGCATCACCCCCTTTGGGTTCTCTGGGGTCACAGTGCCAGAAAGAGACACTCACAAAGGACCAGGTCGTGTTGTCACCTCATGGTCTTCCATAGAACAAAAAAGGCAGCCCACTTCCCACGGCCCACTCAACACAGACGTGTGATGGACGCTTCTATAGACTATTAAGTGCTTAGCCTGTACACTGAGACTGAACAATAGGCTTTCTCTGAAAGTCTCCTAAACATAGATACATTCTCTGCGTGAGAAGAGCATTTCCTGAAGGGTTTTTCTGGGGAAACAGACCTAAATAATAGATAGTGTTTGGTTTGTACTTGTACCTATGAGTGAGTGAGTGTGTGTGTGTGTGTAAAAACAATGTGACAATTGTGTTGGGGCTTTTTCCCTAAGAACTCTAAGACACGGCAATCATTCCTAACGCTGCCTACTCCAATTTTCCTTTCACTGCATCTCTCGAGTTCATTCCTTTCTTTGCTTTTAAATGAGCCCCTTTTCTGTTCTGGCTCCTCCTGCAGCACATTCAAGGCTGGCCTGCGCGCGCCTACAATCAGTGTTCCCGCCTGCCTGCCTGGTGTCCAGCGCGCTCCCATGGACGCAGCGCAGCTCTCAGGTCCAGCCCTCCCTGGAGGGTGCCCGCTCTAAGGCAAACAATACTGCCCCATCGCTCATCTCCCCTCCCTCCGCACAAAACCGGAGCTGACCTCTCTCCCCTGGCTCTGCCCCCTTGATGGACGCCCCCGGCCCTCTTTTCCATTCCCACTGCCACCCCTGTCTTTACACCTTCCTTTCTTTCCACATCCGCACCGCGGGATCTGTTCCTGGCACTCCAGGGCTTCTCTGAGCCGATCAAAGGCAAGATCATCACAAGCGTTGTTTATCAAGCCTCTGCCCCGTGCCAGGCGTGGCACTGGCTTTTTCCCTCGCCTGTCCTGCACTCCTGACAACACGCACGGATCTCCTTTTTCGGACCAGGAAGCTGAGGCTCCGTGACAACACCTGGATTCCAATCTGGTGGAATTGTGGTGCAGCTGGACAAATAACTGGAGATGGGGGTCCAGCCTCTCAGGGCTCTTGGCTCAGCCAATCACGTGGCCCTGAGCACCTGCCCTTCTTCCACAAGCATCCTGCAAGCTGAGCAAACCCGCCCCTTACGGACCCAAGGTGCGGACTCACGTTTGGACTCCCAAGGCTGGACTCACATTTCCAACCCCAGGCTTAATTCACCCCATTCTCTCTGCCCAGAGTGTCCTTCTCCAGGTCTCAGCCTGCAGAAGCATCCGACCCACTGAATGCCATTTCCGCCGCATGTCGCTCTGCAGCTTCTCTGACGCTGTTGCGTCTGACCCACACCTCTCTCCAATGGGTCCCATGGCACTCGGCATCCTCTTGCACCAATCCGCGTGTCTTTCCCATCCATTTCACACCGCAGCATACTCTTGAGTGGCAAGAACCAATTCATCCTTACGTCCCCGCAGCTTCCACCCTAACACTGAAACGGACTCGCGCATAACTGATTCTCAACAAACACTTGCTGAACTGGGCGGCTGTTGTAAGACGCGGTCAAGGAGAACCAGGCGGAGAAAACACAAGAGTCAGACACGACACGTCGCCTGCCTATTTCTACCAATACTTGAAATTCCTTATGTCCGTGAGGACTCCTTTGGTCACTTACAAGTAGCAACTAATGACATCAGCAAATGGATGAAAATAATAAGGAAGCATATTTAAGCTCCACAAAATCAATTTAATTTTTCACAACTAAATTGTTACAGAGGGAAAAAAAGCCTGATCATGAAGAAGTGAGAGCTTCCTGTCTTTAAAAGTATTCAAGCAGAGGTTAAGGGTTCTGGGGTAGAGGTGCCCGGAGGATAACTGGACGGGAGTGGGGACACAGGAGAGGACTGGCTCCCTAGATCATTTCCAAATAGGATTTCAGCCTCCCTCTGCATTGTCAGGACCCACTGAAGATGACAGGCATGTTCTGTCATGTATCACAACTGAAAACAGTTCCCTGAAACCCTACCCCGGGCCACTTGGCCAAGCCTCCGTGTGTCACTTATCCCTGAAGTTGTGCAACAATTAAAAAAAAGTCAAAGCAGTCCATGCGTTCATCCTCTGATCCCAAACCCTTATTTTTAACATGAACGTCTACATGTGACTTTTATATACTTTCCAAACCCACCAAAAGCCAGCTTCGTATTTAGATAGCTCAAGTGGGGGTGATTTCTCAAACCTGACTTTAAAGTTAAATTAGACAACCATGAGTCGAGACAAAAAATGTTCAAGTCATTAGAATCACAAAAGTTCATTCGCAAGTAAGAAGGATCATGTGTAACAAGCCAAAGAGCATCATTAATGCAATTCTGAGCACAGGGTGTCCATTTAAAAATGTGCTGACTTACATTCTCTCTAGTTACAGGTATTTATGTGGGCACATATTTAAAAAGAAGATAAGCAAATATAAGATCATATTTTGTTTTGTAACTTTTAGCCACAAGCTCTGCGAGAGGAGATAAAAAGCGAAATGAGGAACAAATTCAAGCAAAAGAAAATAAGCACTCTCTTCTCAGAGGAAAAGTCAACGCCCCAGCTTCCACCCTAACACTAAACACTCGCCTGATTCTCAACAAACACTTGCTGAACTGGGCGGCTGTTGTAAGACGGTCAAGGAGAACCAGGCGGAGAAAACACAAGAGTCAGACACGACACGTCGCCTGCCTATTTCTACCAATACTTGAAATTCCTTATGTCCGTGAGGACTCCTTTGGTCACTTACAAGTAGCAACTAATGACATCAGCAAATGGATGAAAATAATAAGGAAGCATATTTAAGCTCCACAAAATCAATTTAATTTTTCACAACTAAATTGTTACAGAGGGAAAAAAAGCCTGATCATGAAGAAGTGAGAGCTTCCTGTCTTTAAAAGTATTCAAGCAGAGGTTAAGGGTTCTGGGGTAGAGGTGCCCGGAGGATAACTGGACGGGAGTGGGGACACAGGAGAGGACTGGCTCCCTAGATCATTTCCAAATAGGATTTCAGCCTCCCTCTGCATTGTCAGGACCCACTGAAGATGACAGGCATGTTCTGTCATGTATCACAACTGAAAACAGTTCCCTGAAACCCTACCCCGGGCCACTTGGCCAAGCCTCCGTGTGTCACTTATCCCTGAAGTTGTGCAACAATTAAAAAAAAGTCAAAGCAGTCCATGCGTTCATCCTCTGATCCCAAACCCTTATTTTTAACATGAACGTCTACATGTGACTTTTATATACTTTCCAAACCCACCAAAAGCCAGCTTCGTATTTAGATAGCTCAAGTGGGGGTGATTTCTCAAACCTGACTTTAAAGTTAAATTAGACAACCATGAGTCGAGACAAAAAATGTTCAAGTCATTAGAATCACAAAAGTTCATTCGCAAGTAAGAAGGATCATGTGTAACAAGCCAAAGAGCATCATTAATGCAATTCTGAGCACAGGGTGTCCATTTAAAAATGTGCTGACTTACATTCTCTCTAGTTACAGGTATTTATGTGGGCACATATTTAAAAAGAAGATAAGCAAATATAAGATCATATTTTGTTTTGTAACTTTTAGCCACAAGCTCTGCGAGAGGAGATAAAAAGCGAAATGAGGAACAAATTCAAGCAAAAGAAAATAAGCACTCTCTTCTTCTCAAGTCCTAGGTTTGTCATCACACTTTCCAAAATCTGCTACGACGATCTTTATTAACGGTGCAATCTGACTTGGAGCCAGGGGTAGTAGCTATCATCATCTCTGAAAGTAAACTGTTTATCTGTGAGCAATGAACTGCCCACCATGAGCAATGAACAAATGCCAGGGCTTCCCGAGAGAAAGGATGCCCCTCGAGGGCCTTCCAGTTAAAGAGGTGACTCATCTCTTCATGGAATGCTCTGACACGCATCTTCCCTGGTGTGGCACCCAAAAGCTTAGTTAATCTGTCTCAGATGAAAACACTGGACAGACAGGTAGGATCCTAATACCAAACTGAGTCATAAAAATGACTAATGAAATGTAGGACTTCTCCCCACACAGCTGCTTCGCAGGACGATGCTATGAATCAGACGAGGTAGTCTGAAGAGCGCTCCCCCACACACGTTCATTTATTTAGCAGTTTATAAAACAGTCATCAGAGAAGGTATTCAAGAAACCTAGATGAAAAGCGCCCACATTCATGAAAATGTGGTCAGTGACCCAGACACCAGTCTTCCTATAAACAATACAAGCAAATAGTAAAGAATAATACGACTCCAAACCAGCAGTGTTAAGCACTGAGAAACTCACACCATATGTTTCTAATTGAAATTCTTTACGTGGAACTCCATTAGAGTTTTCTGAAAAGTTACTCAAACTAAACTCACATTAAAAAAAAAAAAATTAATCTCCTCTACACTTTGTCTCCATATGATCTAATAAAAATTGTCATCACAGGGCTGCAATTTAAATGGGAGCTTTAGAAGCACTCCAGACTGGCAGAACACCCAGAGATCATGATAACTCCGGGCAGATATGAGAGACTATAAATTCACTGGCCTGAAGCCTCTGCAAACAGCACAGGCACATGGTATCAGTGGGCACGAAAGCACCGGATCCAGAAAGCATCTCTCCAAATGGTAGAAGGCAGAATTTACTCCTGGTTATTACTACTGTTGCTCGGAAATTAACAACAGCTAACACTTAACCTACCCCTAGGTAAATGTATTTTAACAAGCATTCCCCCATTTTCGTTGTGCAGTGAGCCCTGCAGATGACGGAGCCGATCTGGTCTTGATACGACCGTTCAAACCGTTAGATCCAGTGAGACCTACGGTCAGCACCAATCTCTGGCCTCCCAGTTGCTGTTGATGCTGTGCGGCTGCCCAGCCTTGTCCAGCTCTTTGGGACCCCGTGGACTGCAGCACGCCAGGCCTCTCTGTGCCTCACCATCTCCCAGAGTTTGTCCAACTTCATGTCCATTGGATCAGTAATGCCATCCAGCCATCTCATCCTCTGATGCTCTCTTCTCCTTCTGCCCTCAGTCTTTCCCAGCATCAGGGACTTTTCCAATGAGTCGTCCATTCATGTCAGATGACTAAGCTACTGTAGCTTCAGCTTCAGCATCAGTCCTTCCAATGAACATTCAGGGCTGATTTCCCTTTAGACTGACTGGTTTGATCTCCTTGGTGTCCAGCAGGCTCTCGGGAGTCTTCTCCAGCATCGCCATTTGAAGGCATCAATTCTGTGGTGCTCAGCCTTCTTTACAGTCCAGCTCTCACAACCGTGTACGACCACTGGGAAGACCACAGCCTTGACTACACAGAGCTTTGCCAGCAGAAGCCTCCCAGTTACCTGGCAATAAACAGCCTCTTTTCCTTCAGCTAGTCTGTGTAACTTCCACTTACAACCACAGGGTCCTGCTTAACTCTGCCTTAGAGTTCATCCCCTTTTCCCACTGCACCCTATAGACACCCACTCCACTTGACTAACTTCCTCTGCATTATCCTCCAGCCAATTCACATCCTCACCAACATCTTCCCAAAAGTCCTGGATGATGTCCTGCCCTGGTTGCTGAGGGTCTAGACTTCCCCAAGAAATATGAAAGCATCAAATTCAATCTACCTTTCTTATAAAACTTAATCGCACCAACAAGATAAGAGAGATGTGAAAGATTCATTCATTCATTCTAAAATATTTTTTGAATAGCTACCATGTACTAGACACAGGAAAGATGAAGGAAACCTTCTGGCACCTGCAAATGACAACAGAAAACTCCCTTAGAAAGCTTCACATTTTCTATGACCTTCAGGAATAGACCGGCAGAGACGCTTAAAGGTGGGGTGGGGAGGGAACTGATCAGAAGCCATACAAGAAATAGGGTAGAAAAGAGAACACCTGGGTGTTCCCTGTGGTTTCCAGAAGAAACCAAGAAATGTCCCTGGAGGGTTACACAGGGCGGCACCATCCCAGTTGTCCCCACACTCACCCCTCAACATCCCCAGATGCAAACAGTTGCAGGACCCCTGCCAAGCCCACTCCACAAGTGCAGTTGAGCGAAAATATGCCAGAGAAATTGCTCCCCTGTTTTGAAAAACCATCAGGAAAGAAGATTCCACAAGGTCACACAAGATCAGAGAAGCCCATCAAAGCCATGTGTTTTACCAACAGGTTGAGTGATGAGAAAAGTCAGGAGAGATGAAAGGGGAACCCGAAACATATTCATAGCTGAAAAAAAGAGACAAGGCCAAAAGCACTTGCAGTATCAGCAGCAGAATGAGACGATCCCTGGCAATCAAGCAGAAGCTGACAGTCTTGTGCTTGTCCAGGGACACGCTGGACAAAAGACACACACTGGGATGACATACTGAGGAACCTGGAGCTGTGGGTGAGGCCACCCCGTCACAGACACCACCTTCTAGCAAACAGGTATCTCCCATAAACAGCAGAAGCCTCCCAGTTCCCCATCCCCTTTTCCCACTGCACCCAAAAAATTTAGACCCCCCCACTCCCAACCCTTGACTAACTTCCTCTGCATTATCCTCCAGCCAATTCACATCCTCACCAACATCTTCCCAAAAGTCCTGGATGATGTCCTGCCCTGGTTGCTGAGGGTCTAGACTTCCCCAAGAAATATGAAAGCATCAAATTCAATCTACCTTTCTTATAAAACTTAATCGCACCAACAAGATAAGAGAGATGTGAAAGATTCATTCATTCATTCTAAAATATTTTTTGAATAGCTACCATGTACTAGACACAGGAAAGATGAAGGAAACCTTCTGGCACCTGCAAATGACAACAGAAAACTCCCTTAGAAAGCTTCACATTTTCTATGACCTTCAGGAATAGACCGGCAGAGACGCTTAAAGGTGGGGTGGGGAGGGAACTGATCAGAAGCCATACAAGAAATAGGGTAGAAAAGAGAACACCTGGGTGTTCCCTGTGGTTTCCAGAAGAAACCAAGAAATGTCCCTGGAGGGTTACACAGGGCGGCACCATCCCAGTTGTCCCCACACTCACCCCTCAACATCCCCAGATGCAAACAGTTGCAGGACCCCTGCCAAGCCCACTCCACAAGTGCAGTTGAGCGAAAATATGCCAGAGAAATTGCTCCCCTGTTTTGAAAAACCATCAGGAAAGAAGATTCCACAAGGTCACACAAGATCAGAGAAGCCCATCAAAGCCATGTGTTTTACCAACAGGTTGAGTGATGAGAAAAGTCAGGAGAGATGAAAGGGGAACCCGAAACATATTCATAGCTGAAAAAAAGAGACAAGGCCAAAAGCACTTGCAGTATCAGCAGCAGAATGAGACGATCCCTGGCAATCAAGCAGAAGCTGACAGTCTTGTGCTTGTCCAGGGACACGCTGGACAAAAGACACACACTGGGATGACATACTGAGGAACCTGGAGCTGTGGGTGAGGCCACCCCGTCACAGACACCACCTTCTAGCAAACAGGTATCTCCCATAAACAGCATCCTTAGGAAGGGCCCTTGGAGAACCTCACTTGAGGGTCCTCAGCTTAAAAGCTAAAAACATAACAAATGTAAGCTGTTGTCTTCATTACCCACCAGTTCCCCTCAGTAAGGGGGAAAAAAAAACCCACCATAAAGCAAATGGCTTAGAAGAAAATTATTCAGGACCATTTTGACAATCTGACTTTATGATTCAGTGATCCAACATAGGACTTAAACAAAAGGGAGGGATAATCAGAGAATGCTTCCAAGTTCCTATGGTTTGCAATTTTATTGTTCTTAAAATTTCACGCTATTTTGGCTGTAGCGCTAACCTCTTTAATCTACAAGGGTGCCTTATTTGTTGACTGCAGTAGTTTCTTCCTCTTCATTAAAGACTTGGGTTAAGGCAAATCCAAACTTCCCGAACAGGAGAACCCCTTTTCCAGTCAAACTATAAAGTCAGCATCATTCTGTAACTGAAGGAGAGGTCTTCCTACCAAACAGACTCCCCAAGTCCAAATTCTCTCTCTATCCTCAAAAGCCATTTCAAATAATTTATCCCCTAATATTCTCCATGGTAGAGCAAGGTCCTGCCCTCAAAGTCCCACTACTCCAGACAGAGAGCTACTTGAAGGTACAACCATGTTTTACTCACGTTTGCATTTCCAGTTCTGGGAACATGGACAACACATAGAATGTGTTCACTATGGGCTTCTTTGACGAACAAATGAGACTTGAAGCTTAGCTGCTCTTCTGGCATCTGCACATTCTTCCTTGTATCAATTTTCTATTGTGCCTAACAAAGTATTACCATTTTAAACCACATACATTTATTATCCCACAACTTCTATAAATGAGCAGTCTGAGCCTAGGTTAACCAGGTCTTCCGCTTCAGGGTCTCATAATTCATAGCTGAAAAAAAGAGACAAGGCCAAAAGCACTTGCAGTATCAGCAGCAGAATGAGACGATCCCTGGCAATCAAGCAGAAGCTGACAGTCTTGTGCTTGTCCAGGGACACGCTGGACAAAAGACACACACTGGGATGACATACTGAGGAACCTGGAGCTGTGGGTGAGGCCACCCCGTCACAGACACCACCTTCTAGCAAACAGGTATCTCCCATAAACAGCATCCTTAGGAAGGGCCCTTGGAGAACCTCACTTGAGGGTCCTCAGCTTAAAAGCTAAAAACATAACAAATGTAAGCTGTTGTCTTCATTACCCACCAGTTCCCCTCAGTAAGGGGGAAAAAAAAACCCACCATAAAGCAAATGGCTTAGAAGAAAATTATTCAGGACCATTTTGACAATCTGACTTTATGATTCAGTGATCCAACATAGGACTTAAACAAAAGGGAGGGATAATCAGAGAATGCTTCCAAGTTCCTATGGTTTGCAATTTTATTGTTCTTAAAATTTCACGCTATTTTGGCTGTAGCGCTAACCTCTTTAATCTACAAGGGTGCCTTATTTGTTGACTGCAGTAGTTTCTTCCTCTTCATTAAAGACTTGGGTTAAGGCAAATCCAAACTTCCCGAACAGGAGAACCCCTTTTCCAGTCAAACTATAAAGTCAGCATCATTCTGTAACTGAAGGAGAGGTCTTCCTACCAAACAGACTCCCCAAGTCCAAATTCTCTCTCTATCCTCAAAAGCCATTTCAAATAATTTATCCCCTAATATTCTCCATGGTAGAGCAAGGTCCTGCCCTCAAAGTCCCACTACTCCAGACAGAGAGCTACTTGAAGGTACAACCATGTTTTACTCACGTTTGCATTTCCAGTTCTGGGAACATGGACAACACATAGAATGTGTTCACTATGGGCTTCTTTGACGAACAAATGAGACTTGAAGCTTAGCTGCTCTTCTGGCATCTGCACATTCTTCCTTGTATCAATTTTCTATTGTGCCTAACAAAGTATTACCATTTTAAACCACATACATTTATTATCCCACAACTTCTATAAATGAGCAGTCTGAGCCTAGGTTAACCAGGTCTTCCGCTTCAGGGTCTCATAAGGCCAAAAATCAAGGCATCAATGGGGCCGCAGTTTCATCTGAGGCTCAAGTGGAGAAGAATCTACTCCCGAGATCATTCAGGTTGTTGGCAGACTTCATTTCCTTGTGGCTAGCTATCCACTACCATACTAGCTATCCACTAAAGACAACCCACAGCTTCCTGCCACATGGTCCTTGGCATAGGCAAGCCACAAGCCCAACAGGGCAGCTTACTTTTTCCAAGCCAGCCAGAAGTCTCTCGCTCTTGTCCACTAAGACGGAGACATATGTAATGTAACATCATCAAGGAAAGGACATTCTATCACCTTTGACATATTCTGTTGACCTGAAGCAAGTCCTAGGTTCTTTCCACACTCAAGAGGAGGGAATTATATAAGGCTGTCGTCCATCAGGGGGCACCTTAGGGTGTGTCTGCTACACTCCTAGTGCTAGAGTCATCTTGGCCTCTACACTGGGCTCTCAGCTCCAGAAAGTAGGGTCTTAGCCATCAGTATAATGTTTTCTATATAGCAGAAAGTTCATTAAACATTTAGTGAATTAAGGGGCTTCCCTGGTGGTCCAGTGGGTAAAGAGTCCGCCTTATAGTGCAAGGGGCACCAGTTCGATCCCTGGCACGGGAATATCCCACGTGCCATGGAGTGGCTGGACTAGTGTGTCCAATTATGAACCAGTGCTCTGGAGCATATGTTTCCAGAGCTGGTGCTCTGCAGCAAGAGAGGCCACTGCAATGGGAGGCCCACACAGGCCAAAGAACAAAGATGGATGAAAATAAATAAATAAAAATAAAAGAGGCCAAAATTTAAAAAAAAAAAAAATGTGTCTACCCATACTGAGCCTGAAGGAGTGAGAATTTTTTTAAGCCATATTTTAAGTCAATTCTCAAATTTGGGTCTTTTCAAAATGTGAGCACCATTTTCTAGTATCATGACCTTGCCAACATGACATTTATACATCTGGATACTTTATCAAAAGTAACATGTGAAAAAAAAAACAAAAAAAGTAACATGTGGGTTCTGGGAAATAACATGTTTGCATTGGGAAAAAAAAAACAAAATATTTACTTTTAACCAGGTGCAACTATTATCACAGTAACTGATTATTTAAATAAACCCTCCTCCCTCCCCCCAAAAAATATTTCTACTTGGAGAAGAAATAGAGATTTTTAAAAACTTAATTTTACTTCCATACACAGATAAAGTAATTTTGCATTCACTATTTTGTAGGGGAAAAAAGATACATGATGGAGAAAACAGTCCCTATTTCAGGGGACAAGCAAACCAACTCTGTATCCATTCTTTAACTGGACAAGCAAAACAACTCTGTTTTTTTCTACAAAAGCTCCTAGTTTTATGATAGGCAATTCCTTTCCTAAACACACATCTCATAAAAGTGTGTGTCATTGTTGAAATTCTTCACTGGGCTAATTCCAAAGATCTGATGCATTCTTCCAGTGACTTCCAGGAATGAGTCAGAGGGACCCCAAGGACTTGCCGAGCAGCACTGACTTGTCCCTTCTCTGTCTGAACTTCCTCATCCCCACACAAGAAAGCTTGGTCCCTGCCAATGCTGAGGGCATGTTTTGGACCAGAGTTTGCTCTTCATTTCACTTTTAAACTATCTTGGACTGAGTAATAGTACCTGCCTCCAAAACAAGATGTCACATTCGCTCCTGTTCCTTTTATTAATTTTGTAATGTCTTTCACATCATTCCTTGGCTGTAACATCTTTTATTCAATAGACCCACTTTAAACCCAGGGTCTTCCAGCTTCTATGTGGATCAGTCGGCTGGGTACTTGTGAAAACAAGGGTCATGGGTCACCCCATAGGGTTCTACTGCGGTAGGTCTGGGATGGGGCTCCACAACCTCCATTTCTTCTTTCTTTTAGTGGAGTATTGCTGATTTACAACATGGTATTACTTTCTGGTATATATATCTTATGCAAAATATAATATAGAGGGAACACATATTACATATATAGAATATATATTCTTTTTCATATTTTTTCCACTATGGTTTATTACTAGATATAGTTCCTTTGCTATACAGTTGAACCTTGTTGCTTATCTAGTTTATAGACCGTAGTTTGCACCTGCTAATCCCAAACTCCAAAGTAATCCATCCCTATTCCCCTTTGGTAATCACAAATTTTCTGCATCTGTGAGTCTGCTTTTGTCTCACCAATAAGTTCATTCCCACAACATGCATTTCTTATCCATTCCACAGGGGGTTGTGAGGCAGAGGGGGTCCATGATAAATGTACCTTTGAAGATGAAGTGTGGTTTCATTGTCATCCACAGAAGGTACAGAACTAGGAAAACCCAAAGGTATAAAACGCATATTCACTAAATGGCAGAAAAGGCTTTTCTGAGTCTCTTTGCTGACTGGGCAGAACAGACTGTTTGGCAGCAGGCATGGCAGTACCTGCTCAGGGCCAAGGTTCCCAGCTGAGATGAGGGAAAGGCTACCCTGGGAAAGGGAAAACACACATCTCATAAAAGTGTGTGTCATTGTTGAAATTCTTCACTGGGCTAATTCCAAAGATCTGATGCATTCTTCCAGTGACTTCCAGGAATGAGTCAGAGGGACCCCAAGGACTTGCCGAGCAGCACTGACTTGTCCCTTCTCTGTCTGAACTTCCTCATCCCCACACAAGAAAGCTTGGTCCCTGCCAATGCTGAGGGCATGTTTTGGACCAGAGTTTGCTCTTCATTTCACTTTTAAACTATCTTGGACTGAGTAATAGTACCTGCCTCCAAAACAAGATGTCACATTCGCTCCTGTTCCTTTTATTAATTTTGTAATGTCTTTCACATCATTCCTTGGCTGTAACATCTTTTATTCAATAGACCCACTTTAAACCCAGGGTCTTCCAGCTTCTATGTGGATCAGTCGGCTGGGTACTTGTGAAAACAAGGGTCATGGGTCACCCCATAGGGTTCTACTGCGGTAGGTCTGGGATGGGGCTCCACAACCTCCATTTCTTCTTTCTTTTAGTGGAGTATTGCTGATTTACAACATGGTATTACTTTCTGGTATATATATCTTATGCAAAATATAATATAGAGGGAACACATATTACATATATAGAATATATATTCTTTTTCATATTTTTTCCACTATGGTTTATTACTAGATATAGTTCCTTTGCTATACAGTTGAACCTTGTTGCTTATCTAGTTTATAGACCGTAGTTTGCACCTGCTAATCCCAAACTCCAAAGTAATCCATCCCTATTCCCCTTTGGTAATCACAAATTTTCTGCATCTGTGAGTCTGCTTTTGTCTCACCAATAAGTTCATTCCCACAACATGCATTTCTTATCCATTCCACAGGGGGTTGTGAGGCAGAGGGGGTCCATGATAAATGTACCTTTGAAGATGAAGTGTGGTTTCATTGTCATCCACAGAAGGTACAGAACTAGGAAAACCCAAAGGTATAAAATGCATATTCACTAAATGGCAGAAAAGGCTTTTCTGAGTCTCTTTGCTGACTGTGCAGAACAGACTGTTTGGCAGCATGCATGGCAGTACCTGCTCAGGGCCAAGGTTCCCAGCTGAGATGAGGGAAAGGCTC
This sequence comes from Tragulus kanchil, assembly GCA_022376925.1. Taxonomy (NCBI): domain Eukaryota; kingdom Metazoa; phylum Chordata; class Mammalia; order Artiodactyla; family Tragulidae; genus Tragulus; species Tragulus kanchil. The sequence goes on from JAIOJX010000029.1 coordinate 151,036,510, forward strand.
TATTCCCTTGGGAAGAGGAGAAAGCACCAGCTTCCCGTCTCCAAGGCCTGGACCAAAAGGAGCAAATCTCCCTGCACTCCTCGCCGCCATGGGTGGTCCAGGAGGGGTCAGGGAGGGAAGAAAGGGGGACACTGAAAGGGAGGATGGGGTGGGTTTGGCCAGAGCAGCGGTTCCCAAACCCCGGCCGTAGCAACAACCTCTGGAGGGTGGATTAAAACACAGAGTGCTGAGCCCCGACCTCAGAGCTTCTACTTCAGTGAGTGCAGGGTGGAGGCTCAGAGTCTGCATTTTTACAAGTTCCTGGGTGACGCTGCCACCGCCGGTCCAAGGACCACACTTTGAGAACCACTAGGTCCATGACGTGCCATTCAAGCAGTCCATTAACAGGAAGGCATGGGGCAATATTACCAGAGAAAGACCCTCAAACATTCAACAGTAAGCATTAAAAACTGTCACCCAGGAGGTTTGCCGTAATATATATTCTCTCATAACAAAAGGAACAGCTTACTGACGTAAGCTCGATAGCCACTACATTAAATGAAGTTCAGCTGGTCTTCCCCTCAAAACAAATGTGACTTGTAATGCTTATTAATCAAGAAACTGAGAGTCTATTGTATATGCAAGAATGCTTGGGAGGCCAACGTCCCAATGGATAAAAAAACAAAACAAAAATAGGGTCCCTGGCTGTCATTTAACTTATCATCTGTATTATTTCACTTTGATAACTGAGAAACTTTGAACTAAAAACATAATCTTATCAAAAAAAATAACAATAATCTCTTCATTATCACAGTAAAAAAGAAACAGAGCTTTCTCCCAAGATGGGCTGTCTCTGCCTGCACTATACTTTTTTTTTTGTCCACTTCTATTGGTCTTCCATTTATTTATTCTCATCCATCTTTATTCTTTGACCTGTGTGGGCCTCCCATTGCAGGGGCCCCTCTCATTGCAGGTACAGAACTAGGAAAACCCAAAGGTATAAAACGCATATTCACTAAATGTCAGAAAAGGCTTTTCTGAGTCTCTTTGCTGACTGTGCAGAACAGACTGTTTGGCAGCATGCATGGCAGTACCTGCTCAGGGCCAAGGTTCCCAGCTGAGATGAGGGAAAGGCTCTATTCCCTTGGGAAGAGGAGAAAGCACCAGCTTCCCGTCTCCAAGGCCTGGACCAAAGAGCAAATCTCCCTGCACTCCTCGCCGCCATGGGTGGTCCAGGAGGGGTCAGGGAGGGAAGAAAGGGGGACACTGAAAGGGAGGATGGGGTGGGTTTGGCCAGAGCAGCGGTTCCCAAACCCCGGCCGTAGCAACAACCTCTGGAGGGTGGATTAAAACACAGAGTGCTGAGCCCCGACCTCAGAGCTTCTACTTCAGTGAGTGCGGGGTGGAGGCTCAGAGTCTGCATTTTTACAAGTTCCTGGGTGACGCTGCCACCGCCGGTCCAAGGACCACACTTTGAGAACCACTAGGTCCATGACGTGCCATTCAAGCAGTCCATTAACAGGAAGGCATGGGGCAATATTACCAGAGAAAGACCCTCAAACATTCAACAGTAAGCATTAAAAACTGTCACCCAGGAGGTTTGCCGTAATATATATTCTCTCATAACAAAAGGAACAGCTTACTGACGTAAGCTCGATAGCCACTACATTAAATGAAGTTCAGCTGGTCTTCCCCTCAAAACAAATGTGACTTGTAATGCTTATTAATCAAGAAACTGAGAGTCTATTGTATATGCAAGAATGCTTGGGAGGCCAACGTCCCAATGGATAAAAAAACAAAACAAAAATAGGGTCCCTGGCTGTCATTTAACTTATCATCTGTATTATTTCACTTTGATAACTGAGAAACTTTGAACTAAAAACATAATCTTATCAAAAAAAATAACAATAATCTCTTCATTATCACAGTAAAAAAGAAACAGAGCTTTCTCCCAAGATGGGCTGTCTCTGCCTGCACTATACTTTTTTTTTTTTAATTTTGGCCACTTTAATTGGTCTTTCCTTTATTTATTTTCATCCATCTTTGTTCTTTGGCCTGTGTGGGCCTCCCATTGCAGCGGCCTCTCTCATTGCAGAGCACCGGCTCCCGGCACATGCACTCCAGAGCGCTGGCTCGCAATTAAACACACCGATCCAGCCACTCCGCAGCACGTGGGATCTTACCGTGCCAAGGATTGAACTGGTACCCCCCAGACTGCAAGGCGGACTCTTTACCCACTGGACCACCAGGGAAGCCCTGCATTCTACTTTTACGAGAATAAACCAAAGCAACTGCGCATGCGGGTGGGGGAAGTAAAATGGAGATTTAGGTATTTTTGCTTATTTTCAAGCCAACTTCCAGGTCTTCCCCAGAGACCATAAATCACTGGTAAACAGGATTATCAATGTAAAGACATGACACACAAGACGTGTGATCCCCTAAAACTTATAGAAATACATGAATCCTTCTAACATTCAATATACCAACACATTATAGGAAACAATTTTCACAACAATTGATAATTTTTCACAAAACAGAAACATTTTAGTAATATGAGCTTATGTTTAGAGGGTTCTTGTGCAAAGCATGTTCATGAACCTCATTTTATTGGATCTTCACTACAAAATGGGAGGTGTAGCCAAAGGGTGCTATTAACCCCATTTACAAACAGGAACAAAGTCACCCAGCAGAGGCTGCCTTTGCACCTACCTCGGGCTCCCCCCAGAATCTATCAGTGAGATTGGGAGGAGTGGGGGCATTGAAGAAAACCTCAGAACAGAATTCAGATGCACTGCTAAAATTCTACTGTCTTACTTTCACACATCCTAACTGCCCTCTGTGAACTTCCTACCATCTCAAGACTGGGATTTTTATCTTTAAACTCTGCTGAAGGATTTAACATTTTACTTTTTATTTAAAAAGTAAAACCGGGCTTCCCTGGTGGTCCAGTGGGTAAGGACACCACCTTGCAGTGCAAGGGGCACCGGTTCGATCCCTGACCTGGGAAGATCCCACGTGCCACGGAGCAGCTGGACTGATGTGTCCAATTACCGAGCCGGAGCTCTGGAGCGCATGTGCCCAGAGCCGGCGCTCTGCAACGACAAAGACGCCACCGCGATGGGAGGCCCACACAGGTCAAAGAACAAAGATAAATAAATGAAAGACCAATAGAAGTCGCCAAAAAGAGTAATAATAATTTTAAAAAAATAGAAAGTAAAACCATAAAAGACCCAGAATTGCCAAAGGAATTCTGAAGAAAGAGAACAAAACTGGAGATACAACCCTCCCAAACTTCAAACAATGCTACAAAGCTATAGTAATCAAGACAGTGTGATACTGGCACAAAACTGACACATGGATCAGTGAAATTAAAGACAGCCCAACATAGACCCATACACCCACCCACCACTTAAAGACTGTCAATTAATCTTCAACAAAGGAGGCAAAAATACACAATGGAGAAAAGGCAGCAAATGCTGTTAGGAAAGCTGGATAGCCACATGTTAATCAACGAAGTTAGAACACTCTTTCATGTCATAAAAATAAACTCAAAATGGCTTAAATATGACAGGACACCATAAAACTCCCAGAAGACAACATAAGCAAAACATTCTCTGACCTAGGGATGTTTTCTTAGGTCAGTCTCCCAAGGCAACAGAAATAAAAGCAAAAATAAAGAAACGGGACCTCATCAAACTTACAAGGCACAGCATAAGCAAAATGAAAAGACAATCTACAGAATGAAAAAAAAAAATTTGCAAACAATGTGACCAAGGGCTTGATTTCCAAAATATACAAACAGTTCACACAGCTCAGTAAAAAAACAACAGCCACCCAATCAAAATATAGGCAGAAGATCCAAATAGCCATTTCTCCAAAGAAGACATACAGATGGCCGGTAGGCACACGAAAAGATATGCCAACATCAGTAATTATTAGAGAAATGCAAATCAAAACTACAATGAGGTACTACCTCAAATAAGTCTGAATGGCCATCATTAAAAAGTCTATAAATAGCAAATGCTGGAGAAGATGAAGAGAAAAGGGAACCATCCTCCACTGTCGGTTGGAATGTAAATTGGAGCAGCCATGAAAAACAGGATGGAGGTTCATTTAAAAACTAAAAACAGAGTCATCATATGATCTAGCAATCCCACTCCTGGGCATGTATCTAGAGAAAACTAAATTCAAAAAGATACATAAATCCCAGTGTTCATAGCCACACTATCTCCAAGCGCCGAGACATGGAAAAACCTAAATGTCCACTGATAGATGAACAGACAAAGATGTGACATATACATACAATGCAATACCATTCAGTCATTAAAAAAGAACAAAATCATATCATTTGCAGCAACACTGTTGGACCTGGAGATTGTCATACTAAGTGACGTAAGTCAGACAGATAAAGACAAGTATCATATGATATTCCTTATATGTGTAATCTAAAATATGATATTAATACAAATGAACCTGGGTTTCCTTGGTAGCTCAGTGGTAAAGAGTTTGCCTGCCCGGGGCAAGAGACACGGGTCCAATCCCAGGAAGATCCCACATGCTGCGGGGCAGCTAACCCCGTGAGACACAACTAGTGAGCCTGTGCTCTAGAGCCTCAGAGCCGCAACTACTGAGGTCCATGAGCCCTAGAGACCGAGTTCCACAACAAGAGAAGTCACCACAGCAAGAAGCCTGCTCACCTCCACTAGAGAGTAGCCTCCACTCCCTGCAACTAGAGAAGCGCCTGTGGCAACAGTGAAATTCCAGAATAGCCAAAAATAAATATAAATAACTATTTTAAAAAATTAAAAAAGAATACAAATGAACTTATTTACAAAGAGAAACAAACTCACTGACATAGAAAACAAACTTATGATTAACAAGGTGGAAAACGGGGTGGGGATGGGTAAATTAGCAGTTGGAATTAGCAGATACAAACAACTACTATATATAAAATAAAAACTACACTGAGGTACTACCTCAAATAAGTCTGAATGGCCATCATTAAAAAGTCTATAAATAGCAAATGCTGGAGAAGATGAAGAGAAAAGGGAACCATCCTCCACTGTCGGTTGGAATGTAAATTGGAGCAGCCATGAAAAACAGGATGGAGGTTCATTTAAAAACTAAAAACAGAGTCATCATATGATCTAGCAATCCCACTCCTGGGCATGTATCTAGAGAAAACTAAATTCAAAAAGATACATAAATCCCAGTGTTCATAGCCACACTATCTCCAAGCGCCGAGACATGGAAAAACCTAAATGTCCACTGATAGATGAACAGACAAAGATGTGACATATACATACAATGCAATACCATTCAGTCATTAAAAAAGAACAAAATCATATCATTTGCAGCAACACTGTTGGACCTGGAGATTGTCATACTAAGTGACGTAAGTCAGACAGATAAAGACAAGTATCATATGATATTCCTTATATGTGTAATCTAAAATATGATATTAATACAAATGAACCTGGGTTTCCTTGGTAGCTCAGTGGTAAAGAGTTTGCCTGCCGGTGCAAGAGACACGGGTCCAATCCCAGGAAGATCCCACATGCTGCGGAGCAGCTAACCCCGTGAGACACAACTAGTGAGCCTGTGCTCTAGAGCCTCAGAGCCGCAACTACTGAGGTCCATGAGCCCTAGAGACCGAGTTCCACAACAAGAGAAGTCACCACAGCAAGAAGCCTGCTCACCTCCACTAGAGAGTAGCCTCCACTCCCTGCAACTAGAGAAGCGCCTGTGGCAACAGTGAAATTCCAGAATAGCCAAAAATAAATATAAATAACTATTTTAAAAAATTAAAAAAGAATACAAATGAACTTATTTACAAAAGAGAAACAAACTCACTGACATAGAAAACAAACTTATGATTAACAAGGTGGAAAACGGGGTGGGGATGGGTAAATTAGCAGTTGGAATTAGCAGATACAAACAACTACTATATATAAAATAGATAAACAGCATGCTACTGTATAGCCCAGGGAACTATATATGACATCCTGGAATAAACCATTTTGAAATTGAATATCAAAAAGAATGTATGTACGCGTATCTGAATCACTTTGCTATATACTATAAACTAATACAGCATTGTAAATTAACTATACTTCAATTTAAGGGCTTCCCTGGTGGTCCAAAGGTAAAGAGTCCTCCTTGTAGTGCAAGGGGCACCAGTTTGATCCCTGGCTCTGGGAAGATCCCACGTGCCGCAGAACGGCTAGACCGGTGTGTCCAATTACAAGCCAGTGCTCTGGAGTGCATGCGCCCAGAGTCCGTGCTCTGCACTGAGAGAGGCCACTGCAATGGGAGGCCCACACAGGCCAAAGAATAAAGATGAATGAAAATAAATAAATAGAAAACCAATAAAAGACGCCAAAATTTAAAAAAAAAAAAACTTCAATTAAAAAAAATCAACAAAACAACAATAACAACAAAAAAAAATCTTTTTCCAAGGCTTCAAAATAGTGCTGAAAAATACTAAATGCTATACTGTGTTTATTCCTTAGCAATAAAGTCCACTTGTACCTGTAAGTTCTCTATTTATGGCGTTCCACAGCCTACCAGACCTGACTGGGCTCCAGCACTATCTCCCTTACCACCTATCACTCTAGTTCTCACTGACAACCCAGCAAAACTCACTTCTGGGGCCCAGGGCCAGGCCTACTCCCACCCAGGGCCTCAGAGTTAGCTGTTCTCTTGGCTAAAGAAGCCCTTCCTTCAGACCTTTCATACCACACAGGTCTCAGAAGTCATTTCCTCAGAGAGAACTTTCCTTACTCCGCCCCACTCCCAGCCCCCACCACTCTGCAGCCTACTGCCCTGGTTTATTTTCTTCTGCATACTTAATGCCTTCTGTGAACCGCTTTCTAGCACACAGGGACTGGGTGAAAGTACAGCAAATGAATTCATTCATTCGATCACTGTTTCATTTAATCATTCCATCCCTTCCTTCCTCCCCTGAAAATCCACGCACTTACTAGGCAGTGAGAATAAAAAGACAGTTACGGTATGATCCCTGCCCTCACAGACAGGCTCACATTCCAGCTGGGAAGCACACACCCACGCGCACGCTGTGCAGCTGTGATACAGCATGGAAAGTGTTAAGACAGAAGAGGATTTGTACGCCTGATGCTCACAAGAATGACTCGAACTCTGGTGGGTGGTGAAAGACCCTCTGTCCATTCATTCAAGGTTGAAAAAAATCCCAGAGGAGTACAGTAATTGATCTTGAAATTTCACAGTCAATAGCAGGGTCAAAAGTGCTCCCACTTCCAAACCAAAGTAGCAAATGATTCATCAAGGTAAGGTGGGACCTCTGAGCCAATTTAGATAGCTTTTTATCAGGAAACATTTTGAGGATGCTCTTGGTTAACTGTCCAGATGAGATGGCATTTAGATAAAACACCTATTGGTGAGAGGATGGCAGCTCTATTTTACTTTATAATAGTAACCATGATAAACTAAAGTTCCTGTTAGACTGAAAGGGAGATCGGAAATGTTTGGTAATCTTAAAAGAAATACAAACACTTTAAAGTGTACCAAGACAAAGCGTCCTTATTATTATATTGTCCTTATTTTATTATCCTCTTTGCCCCCAGTGACTTTTTGCTGGTTACATCTTCTTTCTCCTGCAAAGATTCTCCCTTAATTCACCACCAAAATACCTCTGAAGGCTCTTCTTCAACCATTTAGTTCTCACCTTTAAACAACCGACAAATAAATCAACCACATCAACTTCAATTCAAAACACCCCCCTCCAACGTGTCTTCCCAATCCACTGACCAAATTCATCCTTCCTCTGATCCAGCTGAACCAAGAGCATGTATTTAAAGAAAAAAAAAAGCAGCTCATCCATATCCTAATTTACAAAACACAACATTTCACAAACTGTTTACGTAAGTTTGTGCCAACAACATCACTCAAATGTGGTGGCGTGAAGAAACCACAGGGACTAGTGTAGTTAGCCAAGAGCAGTATTTGGGGATCTAAAATTACAGGGAAAATCATACAACATTCATTTTACTTAGTCCCAACTCTCTATCAGATGATGTTGAGCAGAAAGATTCTAAAATTGGCAGTGAGAAAGAAAAAGCTGTCTTACAGTCCGGGCCATGCCAGGGTAGCCTTCAGAAAAGCAGGAGGAAATGGAATAAGGTGGTGTGCCCTTGAAAAGCTGTCATAATAGGCAGTGTCTGTTGGGCAAGGGATAAACACACAGAAAATACAGTGGAAAGAAAATCAAAGAGGAATTATTATCTGAAGGTGAGAGGAAACAAAATATCAAGCAAAATTCTTTATATAGTATTTAGAGGGCAGTACCACATGGTGCTAGTGGTAAAGAACTCGCCTGACTATGCAGGTTAGATGTAAGAAACACAGGTTCAGTCCTTGGGTTGGGAAGATCCCACAGGAAGTCCCTCCAGTATTCTTGCCTGGAGAATCCCATGGACGGAGGAACCTGGCAGGCTGCAGTATATGGGGTCGCACAGAGTTGGACATGAATGAAGCAACTTAGCATGCATGCACACACATCTACAACACAGGAAAATCAGAGATGCTGGTTCAATTCAATTCTACTCAATTCAGTTAGCATGTGTACTATGGCAAGGAACAGAATCTGGGTACACAGAAAATCCTGCTTCCCAGGAGCTCCACACGGATGGGGAGGCCTCTCCCACCTGATCTAGCCAAACCAGAGCAAAGTAAGAGTGAAATAAGAATGCTCCAGGTGAGGGGAAGAGAGAGTCGTCATGATTTTCACCAGGGTAGCTGCAAAATACCCAGAGGGGTGTGCAAAAGGCCAAGGCACCCACGAGGCGGAACTCCCCACCAAGAAGGCCAACGGGAACCCTTGAGAGCTCACCTTTGTCCAATTCTGTTGGGCAAGGGGCAGCAGCTCACCATGCACTTTTTGTGTCTTCCTCCATGCGGTCCTCTAGCAAGCCTCTAAATGATAGCCCAAACCATCACCACATCTGTGCTGTGAACAGACTAATCTTAGCCTTGCCCCAAGGTCAAGTCCAAGGCCAAAGAGTGAGGATGTGTTGGCAAAGTGTTAACATCAAGCTAGGTGCTTTGTATTCCAGTTCGAGAGACTGAACTTCTAGCCAGGGAATTACACCGCCTCTAGTTCAGAGTGAGGAAAACTCTGACCCAGTAAGGAGAGAAAGAGAAGGAAGGGAAAAAGGGAGGTATGATGGGAGAGTAACAGACAGCACTTTCGTCTTGTAACCACATTGTCTTGGGTCTAAATGACACTGCACGCACCGGTGCTCACTGCCCAGTGGACCGTGCCTACAGGAAACGTTCAGCCCTTCGTAATAAGCTAGGTCAACAGGTACACATGAGCATATACAAATACGGCCCTGATGTATTTTTCCACAAGTACCAAAACAACCAACTGTGTCATGTCAACAAAGTATGCACTGTTTTCTCTCCACCAGGAAGACAGGAAACATCATTAGTAAAACATTCAGTCAAAGCAAGATAAGACCTTGGTCTCCCCCTTATCCATAAATCATTATGCTTAATTACTGTGTCAGGGAGGTTTTAAAAACATGAGCCCAATGAGCAGCTGCTGGATATATCATTGTCCACATTTTTGTGTATTTAAAATACTTCATAATTAAAAAAATATATCCAGTGGAAAAAAGCACCCAACATATTCCAAAGTGTTTGAACCTTCTTTAAAACCATGCGATTTAACTACTGATGTATCTTTCATTAACAATTTCTGCAAATTTCCAACTCTTATAAAAATACGTGTACTGGGACTTCCCTGGTGGTCCAGTGGTTAAGAATCGGCCTGCCGTGGGTTCAAGCCCTGGTCCAGGAAGATGCCACATGCCTGTGGCAACTATGCCCTTGTGCCACAACTAGTGAGCCTGCACTCTAGAACCTGCCCATGAGCCACAACTATTGAGTCCCTGGGCCACAGCTATTGAAGCCCATTAACCTAGAGCCTGGGCTCCTCAACAAGAGAAGCCACAGAAATGAGAAGCCAGCACATTGCAACTAGAGAGCAGCCGCTACTCACCACAACTAGAGAAAGCTCACAGGCAGCAAGCCTCTAAATGATAGCCCAAACCATCACCACATCTGTGCTGTGAAAGTCTTAGCCTTGCCCCAAGGTCAAGTCCAAGGCCAAAGAGTGAGGATGTGTTGGCAAAGTGTTAACATCAAGCTAGGTGCTTTGTATTCCAGTTCGAGAGACTGAACTTCTAGCCAGGGAATTACACCGCCTCTAGTTCAGAGTGAGGAAAACTCTGACCCAGTAAGGAGAGAAAGAGAAGGAAGGGAAAAAGGGAGGTATGATGGGAGAGTAACAGACAGCACTTTCGTCTTGTAACCACATTGTCTTGGGTCTAAATGACACTGCACGCACCGGTGCTCACTGCCCAGTGGACCGTGCCTACAGGAAACGTTCAGCCCTTCGTAATAAGCTAGGTCAACAGGTACACATGAGCATATACAAATACGGCCCTGATGTATTTTTCCACAAGTACCAAAACAACCAACTGTGTCATGTCAACAAAGTATGCACTGTTTTCTCTCCACCAGGAAGACAGGAAACATCATTAGTAAAACATTCAGTCAAAGCAAGATAAGACCTTGGTCTCCCCCTTATCCATAAATCATTATGCTTAATTACTGTGTCAGGGAGGTTTTAAAAACATGAGCCCAATGAGCAGCTGCTGGATATATCATTGTCCACATTTTTGTGTATTTAAAATACTTCATAATTAAAAAAATATATCCAGTGGAAAAAAGCACCCAACATATTCCAAAGTGTTTGAACCTTCTTTAAAACCATGCGATTTAACTACTGATGTATCTTTCATTAACAATTTCTGCAAATTTCCAACTCTTATAAAAATACGTGTACTGGGACTTCCCTGGTGGTCCAGTGGTTAAGAATCGGCCTGCCGTGGGTTCAAGCCCTGGTCCAGGAAGATGCCACATGCCTGTGGCAACTATGCCCTTGTGCCACAACTAGTGAGCCTGCACTCTAGAACCTGCCCATGAGCCACAACTATTGAGTCCCTGGGCCACAGCTATTGAAGCCCATTAACCTAGAGCCTGGGCTCCTCAACAAGAGAAGCCACAGAAATGAGAAGCCAGCACATTGCAACTAGAGAGCAGCCGCTACTCACCACAACTAGAGAAAGCTCACAGGCAGCAACGAAGACCTAGTATGGCCAAAAATAAATACTTTTTTTAAAAAGATGTATTTATCCTTTAACTAACTGAAGGAAAACAGGGTGTAATAACACTAGATGGGGAGTCTCTTTAAAGCAGACCAAATGGGAAAGGTCAGGGGTATAACCTCAGTCACCAGTGGCTAATTCCTTACATTTCCTGCTCCCTGGAGTAGCCAGAGCTCCTGCATTAGGGAAGAAGCCACAGGAGGTCCCCAGTCACAGTGGGTGGGGAGGAACCCAACTGAGCCTCTACCCACCTCCCCTCTGGCCACTGTGAGGGAATCCCCAAGTATCCCAGGGGTGGCCCAGCTCTGAGGGACCCACTTCTCAAGGCCACGTGCAGAGCATCTAAGACTTCTGAGTTGAATGATTTCCCCTCAAAGAAGGATACATTGGAGTCCCAATCCCTAGTACCTGAGTAAGTGACCTTAGCTAGGGAGGCACAGTTACTTGGTCAGGACCCACTCTTTATGATGTTATGGGCAGCCAGGGTCTTTCCAGGAGGCATTAAGCTAAAAACAAGGTCATCAGTGTGAGCGCTAACCTGATACGACTGATGTCCTTATAAAAAGGGGCAACTTGGATACCAACACAGACTAAGGGAAAATGGGGTGAAGAAACACAAGAAGACAGCCTTCTGCAAGGCAGAGAAAAGGGCCTGGAACAGATCTTCCCGCACAAGGAATCAACCCTTCTGACAGCTTGATTTCTGGACTTCCAACCTCCAGAGTGTCATTTCTGTGGTTCTAAGTCACCCAGTCCGTGGTCCTTTGTTTGGGAATTCACCCAGTGAATTCGCATAGGGAAAGCTGATCCAAGGCAGGGCTGTCGAGGGAGCTGGAGACCAAGACCTCTAGAGAGATGCTGCAGCTCCGCGTGTCCAGGAAGCAGCCGAAAGAACAACAAACCCAAAGCCCCGGAGCTGGGTGGGGTCTGGGCCCTGCCCCCGACTTAAACGGGGGAGTAATAAATCACGCCTGCCTGGTCACACCCCCACACGTGGAGGTCAGGAAAATGCTCTCTGGTGCTGACTTCTGCAGCACACAGACAGGCCTTGGAAAGACACAGAAGATGAGCATGACCCCTGCCCCAGGATGAAACCCAAAGGCATGAAGCATTTTCTTGCTGTTGTTAAGTAAAAAAAATAAAAAAACAAACCAGCATGCCCTCCACAGGCTCCACAGCACTGCACAAATGTGCACAGATGACCGTCCCTCATCAGCAGCTCCGCAGTTTCTGCTGTGATCTTGGTCCGTGTGACCAGAGGGACGACGACACCCACGCACTCCACTTCACCCTGCTCATCCCTCGGAAGGATTTGGAAGCAACCTCTGCATTTTAGGAAAATTTAATTCGAGCTCGCAAACATGTTTGAGTCTGTTTGGAATATCCAAGACAACAAATAACAGGGTCAGAAACAGCAAACTCCTGTGGTGGCCAAAGGTCCTTTCAACAAGTCCGGCTTCCTGAGGGCCCAGGGTTCACTGAGCAGAGAAACGCTTCCCTGCCGCTTGCTAGGCGGGGGTGGGAGGGGTGCTCCGCCTGGCCCAGGGGCTGCAGGGCTGCCTCACAAACATTTAAGGACCATCGCAGCCCAGAATTTACGGTCCTTAAATGTTTGTTTTAACCAGCGCTGAGAACACATATTTGACCCAGTGTGAACTTGACCTCTGGGTCCCTCTCCCTTCGTCGGGCTGTCTGTGCTGCACAAGATTTTTCCAGCCGAGCCTCAGGTCCCCGCTCCCAGCACTGGGGCCGGGGCTGCCCTCCCAGCAGCTGCCAGGCAAACCTCACAGCAGACCTACTGGAAGGCAGCTGTCAATGGCCATAGCAGGCAGACGAAAAATGTGTGCTCATTCCGGGCTCGATGCCCACACCTGGCCAGCCAAGAGGCATAGGAGCCTCTGTCACCTGGCACTCCAGCGACACCACACACTCACAGGTGATGCCCTCAGTGGCCACAGGCACCAGGGCACGCGTGACTCCAACTCTCCTGTATATAATTAAGGAAAATGTCTAGAGCTGGCTTTTTCTTTTCCCCCAAAGCACTATGGGCCGAATGCCAGTGGAAAAGCAATGGAATATCGATTTTCTGTTTCTCACAAAGGAGGGAACAAGTCATTTGATGTGCCATGAGTTATGTGAGTAAAAACAGACCCTACACTCCCTACAGCTGGCTATGTTTCTCCTCTATTCATAGACCCTGGCACATGGTAAACGCTCAACAGATACCCGTTACATAAATGAAAGAACCATCCATGCATTAGAGAGAAACTGCCCTGTGCCAGGCACCCGCTTGAGATTCAGATCTACCATCTTTCCTGTTCTGTTCACGCCACCCTGCCAACCTGGCCTTGCTCTCATCTCACCTTTCTTCTTTTGTGTTCCCAAGTCCGGTCTCCTCTTTAAAGCTGAGCCCACTGGCAGTGTCTCTCTGGCCTGCACTTACCATGAGAGGGGGACAAAAAGATTGGACCAACCAACCGTGGCGGGTGGGGGGAGGCAGGGAGGAGGGCCTGTCCATTTATACAGAGAAGAGAAAAAAAAAATGTTAAAATGGGGAAAGGCAAAAAAAAAAAAGACTGCTAAAACCCTTCCAATAAATATGAACCCCTTGGAAAGAAAAGAGATGCTGTGCCATCTCCTTTGCCCAAGACATTGCTCTCAGCTGTCATTCCATGTATGTGTGCATGTGCACGCTAAGTCACTCAGTTGTGTCCAACTCTCTGTGTGACCCCATGGACTGTATGTAGCCCACCAGGTTCCTCTGTGCATGGGATTCTCCAGACCTGAATACTGGAGTGGGTTGCCGCGCCCTCCTCCAGGGGATCTTCCTGACCCAGGAACTGGACCTGCGTCTCTTACGTCTCTGCATTGGCAGGCAGGTTCTTTACCTCTAACACCACCTGTGAAGCCCTAGTCACTCCGTATTAATAACTAAAATGCCGCATCTCCTGCTGGACTTCAACTCCCAGAGACCCATACACAGGAGCATTAACAAGCAACAGGCCATCTCTACACAGAAACAGGGTGGCTGAAGCCCTCAGGGCACCTGCTGTGGACCCCTACATCCATTCTCTGCCTGTGTGGGTCTGCAGTTGCTTGTTTCACATCTCTCTGGTTGACAATTCAGGTTCGCTCAATCTTCCATCTTCAGAAGCATTTGTCCATGGCCCATTTAAATGAGGTCTCAATCAACTAAAAACAATCCAGTCTGCCTCGAAGGACCACCTTGTTTTCCTCACAGGATTCAGAGACCTGAACAACATAAACACATTCCATCTCTTATGCAGAAATGGTTTTTTGCATCAGTTGGAAAACAGCCTCTACAAGTTTAAATTCTCCAGCTAAACCTTTTCAAAGTATCCTCAAAATAGAACTGACAATTAGACCACATCCTCAGCATTGATTCCATATGCACATTTATAATGTGCATACCCGCTGCATGATGGCTACCATCCTTTTATTTGAAGTATATTTTACCATAGTGTGTTACTTATATGACAACTACTATCTTAACAGGGAAATTGATGTTGACATCCCATTGCCTTTTGTCTTTGAAAGTGTAATAAACCATACCCAAGTGCCATTGTTCAGTCTCAGCATAATAAGGAAGTGAGAGAGGAAAGAGACCACAAATCAATTTCTTTTGCCTCTTAAATTTCACTAGTATCTATCGAAGTAGTTATAGTCACAAAAACTGGTGTCAGAATTTTTTCCATTCAATTTATGAATGCCGGGCTTCCCTGGTGGTCCAGTGGGTAAGGACGCCGCCTTGCAGTGCAAGAGGTGCTGGTTCGATCCCTGGCCTGGGAAGATCCCACGTGCCACGGAGCGGCTGGACCGATGTGTCCAATTACTGAGCCGGTGCTCTGTGACAACAGAGGCCACCGTGATGAGAGGCCCACACGGGCCAAAGAACAAAGGTGGATGAAAATAGAGAAATGAAAGACCAATAGAAGTGGCCTGCCCACCCCCTCCCTCCCTAACCTGCTCCCCCCAATAAATAAATAATAAATATTTAAAAAAAAAAAAAAAAATTTATGAATGCCTTAGGAGAGTATCTTCTATCTAAACAGCAAGCTTTGCATAAAGAGAACTAGAGATAAACAAATAATCAAATATTGAGTTTGTTTTAAAGTTCTTTTAAAATAAATTACTCTGGGCTACAGAATAACCCCACTTAATTTCTTTTTTCTTCAGTAATCAAAGCCAGGCAGGATGGAAGTGACTGGCTTTTTCATTTCTTCCTTTTTCAAATTCATCTATATTGAGGTATAATTGAAAAATAAAAGTTGTATCTATTTAAGGTGTATGATGATGCTTTGATATATACACTGAAAAATAAGTACCACAATCAAGCTAACATACATACCCCTCCCCACACAGTTAATATTTGTTTTTTTGTGGTGGGAACCCTGAGGACATTTCAAGTTTATAACACAGTATTTTTAACTATAGTCACACTGCCGTACATTAGATCTCCAGAATTTATTCATCTTAAAGAAGTAAAACTTTGTACCTCTTGACCAATACCTCTGGATCTCCTCTCCCCGCAACCCTAAGCTACTTTAAAGTATAAACAGGGATCCACATGTATATTCTGTGAAAAGAAGATGACAATAGTTGGGGAAGCACACATATGGAAGGGGCTTCCTGATGGCTCACTGGGTAAAGAATCCACCCGCAATGCAGAAGGTACAGGTTCGATCCCTGGGTCAAGAAGATCCCCTGGACGACCACATGGCAACTCACCCCAGTATTCCTGCCTGAAGAATCCCATGGACAGAGGAGCCTGGAGGGCTACAGTCCATGGGGTCACTAAGAGCTGGACACAACTAAAGCAACTTGGCATATACGCACGTGCATATATATAGAAAAAAGAAAACTGAATAACAGAGAAATGAGACAGGGTTTACTTGCCTGATTCAATAATAAACTCTAAGAATCCTGGTTTCATCAAGGCTTTCAAACCCAACACTCTCTTTCACCTTTATACCACCAACAATCTTGCAAAGTAGTCCACTTTTTTTGTTTGCTTGTTTTGCCTCACTGCATGTGGGATCTCAGTTTCCTGACCAGGGATTAAATCCGCATCGTCCATAGTGAAAGCATGGAATCTTAGCCACTAGACCACCTGGGAAATCCCAGTAGTCAGATCTTCAGCACAGTCATTTCACCATAGGAAAACACAAAGGTCAAAGAGGTCAAATGAATTCCCCAAGGCCACATAGCTACTAGAAGCTTGAGGATTTAAACTCAAGTCTCCTGAACCTAAGGCCAAAAGTCATTCCCAGCGTCACACTGCTCAGCCATAGACACAAGTTTTGCTGCATCAGTGGTAACCTGGGCTGCCACAAGTGAAGGCACTAGGCTCCCTCATTTCTGCCTCCTCCAGACAAACCCAAGTCCCCCACTGAAACATACGCATCTAGTGGATATAGTACTTTGGAATGAGCACTGACCCAACATAACATCATTTTTAAAAACACAACTATTCTTGAAAGGAGTCATGATTTACATTTCCAGCATTGGACCCTGAATTAACTTATCAGACTGGGCAGTAATGGAAGGCTAATATTGTGCGGATTACTTAAATCCTGGTGCTGTCCAAAGGCTACCTTCTAGAAGCTAGAAGGATAACCTGAACCAAAAGCCAGAAGCACTAAAGCTACTTTAAAGTATAAACAGGGATCCACATGTATATTCTGTGAAAAGAAGATGACAATAGTTGGGGAAGCACACATATGGAAGGGGCTTCCTGATGGCTCACTGGGTAAAGAATCCACCCGCAATGCAGAAGGTACAGGTTCGATCCCTGGGTCAAGAAGATCCCCTGGACGACCACATGGCAACTCACTCCAGTATTCCTGCCTGAAGAATCCCATGGACAGAGGAGCCTGGAGGGCTACAGTCCATGGGGTCACTAAGAGCTGGACACAACTAAAGCAACTTGGCATATACGCACGTGCATATATAT
Source organism: Tragulus kanchil (assembly GCA_022376925.1). Taxonomy (NCBI): domain Eukaryota; kingdom Metazoa; phylum Chordata; class Mammalia; order Artiodactyla; family Tragulidae; genus Tragulus; species Tragulus kanchil. Next base: position 151,053,676 of record JAIOJX010000029.1, read on the forward strand.
AGAAAAAAGAAAACTGAATAACAGAGAAATGAGACAGGGTTTACTTGCCTGATTCAATAATAAACTCTAAGAATCCTGGTTTCATCAAGGCTTTCAAACCCAACACTCTCTTTCACCTTTATACCACCAACAATCTTGCAAAGTAGTCCACTTTTTTTGTTTGCTTGTTTTGCCTCACTGCATGTGGGATCTCAGTTTCCTGACCAGGGATTAAATCCGCATCGTCCATAGTGAAAGCATGGAATCTTAGCCACTAGACCACCTGGGAAATCCCAGTAGTCAGATCTTCAGCAGTCATTTCACCATAGGAAAACACAAAGGTCAAAGAGGTCAAATGAATTCCCCAAGGCCACATAGCTACTAGAAGCTTGAGGATTTAAACTCAAGTCTCCTGAACCTAAGGCCAAAAGTCATTCCCAGCGTCACACTGCTCAGCCATAGACACAAGTTTTGCTGCATCAGTGGTAACCTGGGCTGCCACAAGTGAAGGCACTAGGCTCCCTCATTTCTGCCTCCTCCAGACAAACCCAAGTCCCCCACTGAAACATACGCATCTAGTGGATATAGTACTTTGGAATGAGCACTGACCCAACATAACATCATTTTTAAAAACACAACTATTCTTGAAAGGAGTCATGATTTACATTTCCAGCATTGGACCCTGAATTAACTTATCAGACTGGGCAGTAATGGAAGGCTAATATTGTGCGGATTACTTAAATCCTGGTGCTGTCCAAAGGCTACCTTCTAGAAGCTAGAAGGATAACCTGAACCAAAAGCCAGAAGCATCTGTAATAGGTATGGTGAGACTAAACCAACGGAGCCAACAGTCTCTGGACTGCTACAGACAGAAACTGTTCCACCCTACCTCCCTGTCTGGTAGCCTTTAGCAGCCTTATCTTTTCTGGGTCACCAGAGGGCAACATAGCTAAAGTTAGGCATTCTCATGCCCGTGCCCCTTCACCCGGAGAAGTAGGAAGCATGAGGTGATTCCTCCTCAAGATCAGGATACTCTCTTTCTAGGGCATCTTTGGATCCCCAGATCCCCAGATCTGGGGTACTACCAAGAATAGGGTACTACTCTCTATTCAGAGAGGGCCCTCTATGGTATCATTTGCCAACTAAACTCCTTTGAAAGTCTTAACCCATTCTCTGTAACAGGCATCAAGGAGCACTCACCCATGACCTATAAAAACCTGCTCTCTATTTTTCATCTTTGCATAGCTATTACCCACATCATACAGCAGTGGTGCTGCCATGGATGGGCTGTCTCCATGTAACAGGCAAACCATATCGTATCAGGTTCTGAGCAGGGGTTACTGAAGGGAGGAGAGGATGTGTAATTGGAGCCCAGCATTGTAAATTCAGGAGAATACTGGTGCCCTATTGTCAAGTGTAATCAAAGAAGAAGTGACAGATTATGAGTTAATCTAAAATGCCTATGGCCCTGAGTATTTCTGATCTAGCGGTCTGAGTTCCATAATGAGGAGGCTGATTAGTGAGTTCATGTCTGCCACTACGCCTTGATCATAGCCAAATGATAACCCGTCTGGACATCGCTCTTTACAAAACTAAAGTCCCTATGCCAAAGTCCTGTTAAATTCACCAGAGTAACTATAAAAAAAAAAAAAAAAAAAAAGTTTTTATTCATTCACCAGCATTTTAAAATCCAAACCATATACAAGACAAATTGCTAAATTTGATTTATTACACTGGATACTAATAAGCAGCTAAAATTCTGGACGATTCTAATCCACATGTTTATGGTTCAAGCTCTACGCAAAGAACACCTAAGAGTGCTTAACTTTTTCTGAAAGGAAGTAAGATTTCTTGATGCCTCATTAGCACCAGATAGAATTGACTTGTCAAGAGGACTCTCGAAACATATTTGAACTTTCACAACACGAAGGGGAAATATTTTCTGATGTTCTTAAATCTGCATGCATCATGAATGCGCTTCAAAACACTGCTAAGCATGTATATTAGCTGGAAAAGCCCTGCAGGAAAACCCACTTGTCAGTCCTGAAGAACAGTGGAGTGGATGTTGCTGCTGCTGCCGCTTAGTCACATCAGTCGTGTTCGACTCTGTGCGCCCCCACGGACACATGCCCGTCAGGATCCTCCATCCATGGAATTCTCCAGGCAAGAATACTGGAGAGGGTTGCCAGGCCCTCCTCCAGGGGGATCTTTCCAACCCAGGGAAGGAACCCGTGTTCCATCTGCATTGCAGGAAGGTTCCTCACCACTGAGCCATCAGGGAAGCCGTGTGTATATACACATACACACACACACATACATATACATATACATATTTGAGGCTTCTCTGTCCATGGAATTTTCCAAGCAAGAATACTGGAGTGTGTTGCCAGAAACAGGCCTCAAGGATGGCAGATTCTGATCGCCATTTTCAGAAAGCTTTTTCTGTAATAAAAGACAACTGGTATTTTATTCCAGAGCAGGGCCTCCTACTTCCCACTCTCCTCTGCCATCAACTTCAAGAATAGTTTCCATTTCCCATGGTTAATTGTCCTAGTTCTGCCACATGGCACACCTCCCACAGGAATTTTCTTCCAAGCCCCCGATGCACAGGTGTCACAGAGGTTGGGTGCAGGTAAACCCTGGACACAAGGCACAGCTTTAGACAATGGATTGTTGCTGGCATTTATACCGTCTTTACTCTGGCTCGGCCGTTCCTAGGTGGCGATGAGGCTGCTGATAATGGGGAGGGATTGCCCCACAGATTCACCTTGCTCCTCAGGGCAGCATTAGCTTCTTCAAGAGCACCCATAACATCCCCAACCCCCTGGGGATGGACCCACTTTTCTTATTGTGCAGGGTCGCTGCGAACATGGAAACTTACGTTTGGTGCACCTCTGGGAGCCAGGGGCCTTACTCCAGCCATGGCAGCACTTCCCTCCACAGACGTTGACCCTGCAACAAAGCAAGATCTCTGAGTCCAGCAGGAGCAGCTCTCTTCCAGAGACCTCAAGCCTCCAGGGGGCTTCTGCCCGCCCAGCCTCCTGCTGCCACCTGCCCCTGGCTTACAGAGAGTCCTAACAGGAAGCCAACCCAAAGCTGCCCAGGTAGGAAGGCAAGGACAGGAGATCAGAGCAGCATGGGAGAACCCAAACCTGCCTAACCTGAAACTATACAGGAGGGGAGAACAAGGTCCATGTTAACGGTTTTCTTAACTACAAAAGTAAAGCCAAACGTATTTGGTTCATTATCTGCGCCCCCGTTTTCAGCTGAGTTTCAGAGACAGACATCCAAGCAGAGGTGCGATCACAATGCCTGAAACCATCCCTGAAGGAAAAAATAGTAAGCAAAACAAGTTTCCCTCCACACCCTGAACCTATGATTAATGGGGAGGGGGCAGGGAGGATGGCTCTGAACGCCCAAGAACAGAAACTATTGAACTGAAACTCCCCTCAAGGCGAAGACACAGCCCGCCCCAGGAAAGCAGACCCCACAGGTGCAGGGAGGGCAAGCCCACAATTACTAGGATGCTGAAAATCCTAGGCTACAGAACAGACGTTGGATTTACAGGCAGTCCTCCTCCAAACGTTTCTTTTCACTAGCTCGGAAAAAAAAAAAATAAAAAAATAAACCGAGTTGCACAGGGAACTTTAATTGATGCTGCGGGATTAAGTTGTAGTGACTTCACGTTTACGCCCCATCTTCCAGGAGTCGTTCGGTTCGTGTACTAGAGGTTACGCCCCAGGCAGAAATGCCTTTTGTGTTTACCCACAGCTCAGAAACAATGCGATCAGAGTCGGCGCGCAGAGTTCCCCAGCTGCCCCGCACACCGCTCTTCCCGCCGCACTCCCGGCAAGGAAGGCAGAGGCGGGCGGGGAGGAGAGGCAGACCCCGGGCGCACGCTGCCCGCGCCCCCGCAGGGCTCCGAGGGGCGGGACCCCGCGTGTCCCCGCGCGGGCGGGCGGGCGGCGCGCGCGAGGAAGCCCGGAGGGGGCGCGTGGGCTTACCCCTGCAGCTGCTGCTTCTGGTGAACCTGCAGCCTCGAGCCCCCGCCGCTCTGGGTCTCCTGCGGCACCTTGGAGCGCACCGCTTGCCTGCCTTGTTTGGCGAACGGGGCGGCCGCCGGGTGCCCGGCGGGCTGGGGATGGAGCGGCCCGCCGGGGCTCCCGGGACGCGCCGGCTCCGGCGGCGGCGGCGGCGGCGGCCGGAGCCCCTGCAGGGCCGCGCCGCTGGGCGGGCTGGTGCGCCGAGTCCGCTCCGAGGGGGGCCCGGCGACGGCCGAGCTGCGGCTGTACCTGGCGTTGAGCGCGACGTTGAAGGTCCGCAGGCGCGAGGGCCCGCCCAGGGGCAAGGCGCCCGCCGCCAGGCCGGGGCCCGGGCGCACCACGTACGTGATCCTCCGCACCCGGCCGTGCGCCGACGAGGCCAGCAGCCCTGCCACAGCAGCAGCCCCACCAGCCTGAAACCATCCCTGAAGGAAAAATAGTAAGCAAAACAAGTTTCCTCCACACCCTGAACCTATGATTAAGGGGGAGGGGCAGGAGGATGGCTCTGAACGCCCAAGAACAGAAACTATTGAACTGAAACTCCCCTCAAGGCGAAGACACAGCCCGCCCCAGGAAAGCAGACCCCACAGGTGCAGGGAGGGCAAGCCCACAATTACTAGGATGCTGAAAATCCTAGGCTACAGAACAGACGTTGGATTTACAGGCAGTCCTCCTCCAAACGTTTCTTTTCACTAGCTCGGAAAAAAAAAAAATAAAAAAATAAACCGAGTTGCACAGGGAACTTTAATTGATGCTGCGGGATTAAGTTGTAGTGACTTCACGTTTACGCCCCATCTTCCAGGAGTCGTTCGGTTCGTGTACTAGAGGTTACGCCCCAGGCAGAAATGCCTTTTGTGTTTACCCACAGCTCAGAAACAATGCGATCAGAGTCGGCGCGCAGAGTTCCCCAGCTGCCCCGCACACCGCTCTTCCCGCCGCACTCCCGGCAAGGAAGGCAGAGGCGGGCGGGGAGGAGAGGCAGACCCCGGGCGCACGCTGCCCGCGCCCCCGCAGGGCTCCGAGGGGCGGGACCCCGCGTGTCCCCGCGCGGGCGGGCGGGCGGCGCGCGCGAGGAAGCCCGGAGGGGGCGCGTGGGCTTACCCCTGCAGCTGCTGCTTCTGGTGAACCTGCAGCCTCGAGCCCCCGCCGCTCTGGGTCTCCTGCGGCACCTTGGAGCGCACCGCTTGCCTGCCTTGTTTGGCGAACGGGGCGGCCGCCGGGTGCCCGGCGGGCTGGGGATGGAGCGGCCCGCCGGGGCTCCCGGGACGCGCCGGCTCCGGCGGCGGCGGCGGCGGCGGCCGGAGCCCCTGCAGGGCCGCGCCGCTGGGCGGGCTGGTGCGCCGAGTCCGCTCCGAGGGGGGCCCGGCGACGGCCGAGCTGCGGCTGTACCTGGCGTTGAGCGCGACGTTGAAGGTCCGCAGGCGCGAGGGCCCGCCCAGGGGCAAGGCGCCCGCCGCCAGGCCGGGGCCCGGGCGCACCACGTACGTGATCCTCCGCACCCGGCCGTGCGCCGACGAGGCCAGCAGCCCTGCCCACAGCAGCAGCCCCCACCTGAGCCAGGCCCCCGCCATCGCGGGCCCCAGCCGGCGCCCCCGGCCGTGCCGCTCGCCCGGTGCGGCCGCCCACGCGCGCTCAGGCTCCCCGGAGGACGGCCGGGAGCCCGGGACAGGCGGGCAAGAGGAAAACTCGGTTGCAGGAGAGGAAGTTCCGCGGGCGGCTGAGCGGCACCAGACCCCAGCCGAAATCGGCGGGGAGGAGGGGGCGGGGAGGGGGTGGGGAGCGCGGGGTCGGAGGGGAGGGGCGAGGGGCGCGGGCCGCGCAAGGTGAGGGTCGCTCGCCTCGCCGCGGGCGCAGGGGGTGCCCGCCCGGGACCCGGCGAGAGTGGGCGAGGGCGATGCGAGCGCGCGGGACGCTCCGCGGCAGCCCGGGCTGCAAAGTCTTTAAAAAGTTTCTCTCGCCGTGGAAGCGAGTGTCAGATCTGAACAGCCAATCTGGCAGACGTGACGTCAGGCAGTAAATCCTAATTGGGGAAAGCGTGAGATGAGCCCGAGAACGCGCCGCCAGCCTCCACATCCACAGCGACTGCTACTCTGGGTCGGCAAGGCACTCCCCGATCCCGTCTCCCGGGAAAGGACAAAGGACTCGGGAAAGCCACTGGCCGGTGCTTTTCTTCTAGAAGCCCCAAAGGACTCATTTCATACTGTTTCCAAGGCACTTCCAGTCATATTCTGATCCGTGTTTGCGCGGATACTTGCAGCGGGTGTTGGGTTAAAATGCCAGATCGGGCCCCCGGAAGGACTGCTCAGGGTGCGCTGAGTGTTCACTGCAAAGTGTTCAAATGGTTCACCTTGAGTGTGTAAACTCCGCGGGTCTTAAGCTTCTGGTACCCTACTCCTTACTTGGCATGTACCAGGGTGGGCACCAGGGGGCGCCCGTGTAGACGGGGAAAACCGCAACAGGCATCAACCCAAGAGACAGCCCTGCTTTTGGAGAAAAGGTCTTTATAAGATAGCAGTACAGGGCTTAGGATCCATGACAGTGCCAAGCCGTTATTAGTATGTTTTTGAGGTCAGATTCATTCCCTGGACCCCTATTGAAAAGCAACAGATCACTCTCGGAGACAACGCAATATCACATTAAGGGAAACGCAGAATGTCCCAGGGGACAGAGGACCTGGAATCAGGGTGATTGGGGCGGGGGGAGGGTGGAACCATGAAATAGTAGCAGATTTACTTCTAGCATTTGAATTTGAAACAGGGTCTCCAACAGAATTCAAGCTTTAATTACAGGAATGTAATAGAAAACCTGCATTGGCTAGTGGACAGTTGGTAGCAGGTAACAATAGTTTAAAAAGAATTCATAGAAAGTAACTTAAAGTTGAAACTTTCTCCCCTAATCTATTTTTCCTGTACACTGGAGAAAGACCTCCAATATTCGATTTGGCAGGAGAGAGCCTCAGTCCATCTGCCTGAGTCTGTTTCACGTGAGAACACCCTCTGAGACCCACAGAGGCAGAATCAATAGCATGTGGCTGGAGAGAGAGGCCACGGTTCAGTCCTAACACGGCTGCTAACTAGCTGAAAGGCAGGCAGTTTTCCTCTCCTCCCTGAACCTCAGCTTCCTCCTCTATAACACAGAGAAGTTGGATTAAAAGTTCCTTCCAGCCCTAAGAGTCTGTGGCTCTAAGTACATCCGGGGTCCCAATGGACAAGATGAGTGAGGTCACTCGAGGTCAGTTTCTGAGTCAGGCCAAAGGGAACCAGCTGAGAAGATTGAGGAAGGAGGGTGGGTGAAGAAACTGCCTCCCAGCCTGGGATCCTGGGGAAAGCACAAGCCTCAAGCTAATAAACACCCACCAAGGGCTACTCTGAGGCAAGCAGAGAGACTGACCCTTTGCATATACAAAGTATCACAGGCATATAGCCTTTCTGTTCTGGAAAAACTTCCTAGCCTGTTAGAGAGAAAAAAATGTAAATAAGAACAAGAGCTTTGTAAAAGATACATAACTAAATAAAGCAACAGTATGAGATAAGAGAGCCCTCCCAAGGCAGTGTTCGATCTGGGAGAGGCCAGTGTTACAGTATAACCCAGGACTGGTTGTCACCTCATGGAGAATTTGCAGCATGTATGGAAAACATTTCCTACCTGTCACTCAAACCAGTCTACAGAGGTTTTCCCTCTGCAGGATTGTAGAGCAGCAGTTGTAGTGGGTGGGGGAGAGGGTGTCTAGAAGCCCCAGCTCCATTGTAAAGTCTAGAAGAGTTTAGACTGCAAAGAAGGCATGTCAGGCAGGTGAAGGCTCAGGAAATAGTGATGGACAGCATCACCAGAGGACTAGGCTTGAGTCTGTGGTTGTGGGGGAGCTTTTCTGGTGAGTCACGCCAGGACCCAGATGAACAGCACACTTCAAAGCCTGTTTCGGTCAGTGAGAGGCAGCTGCCTGCAGAGGGCAGAGCCTAGACAGGGAGCCAGAGGGCTGAGCTGGAGTGGCCTGGCTGCTTCACTTCTCACAGGAACTTGAGCAAGCCATTTTGCCTACAAGCCTGGGGGCCTGGGGCTCAACCCAAAGTCCTCACATATAAGGAGAGCATTGGTGTTAACCGTGCTCCGGGATTCTGCAGGAAAAAATGTTTAAAAAGCAACCTTTCTCTTGACCCACAGCAAAGCAGAGGTGGGTATTTCACCCCAACTTCCAGTCTGATTCAGTTCAGTTTAGTCACTCAGTCATGTCCAGCTATTTGTGATCCCACAGACTGTAGCACTTCAGGCTTCCCTGTCCTTCACCATCTCCAGGAGCCTGCTCAAACTCATGTCCATTGACTCAGTGATGCCGTCCAACCATCTCATCCTCTGTCGTCCCCCTTTTTCCCTTTTTCCTTCTATGTTTCCCAACATCAGGGTCTTTTCCCATGAGTCATCTCTTCGCATCAGGTAAACCAAAGTATTGGAGCTTCAGCATCAGTCTTTTCAATGAACATTCGGGGTTGATTTCCTTTGGGATTAACTGGTTTGATCTCCTTGCAGTCCAAGGGACTCTCAAGAGCCTGGTCACGACCTGCCTTATGACAGTTTTGGATGCATCACAATTAGATCATCTCTGAAACATAGCCACAGGAGGAATCTCTAGTGTAAATGTTAACCTCATCCTAATGGTCCACATACCTTGGTATGGGAGAGGCCAGTGTTACAGTATAACCCAGGACTGGTTGTCACCTCATGGAGAATTTGCAGCATGTATGGAAAACATTTCCTACCTGTCACTCAAACCAGTCTACAGAGGTTTTCCCTCTGCAGGATTGTAGAGCAGCAGTTGTAGTGGGTGGGGGAGAGGGTGTCTAGAAGCCCCAGCTCCATTGTAAAGTCTAGAAGAGTTTAGACTGCAAAGAAGGCATGTCAGGCAGGTGAAGGCTCAGGAAATAGTGATGGACAGCATCACCAGAGGACTAGGCTTGAGTCTGTGGTTGTGGGGGAGCTTTTCTGGTGAGTCACGCCAGGACCCAGATGAACAGCACACTTCAAAGCCTGTTTCGGTCAGTGAGAGGCAGCTGCCTGCAGAGGGCAGAGCCTGGACAGGGAGCCAGAGGGCTGAGCTGGAGTGGCCTGGCTGCTTCACTTCTCACAGGAACTTGAGCAAGCCATTTTGCCTACAAGCCTGGGGGCCTGGGGCTCAACCCAAAGTCCTCACATATAAGGAGAGCATTGGTGTTAACCGTGCTCCGGGATTCTGCAGGAAAAAATGTTTAAAAAGCAACCTTTCTCTTGACCCACAGCAAAGCAGAGGTGGGTATTTCACCCCAACTTCCAGTCTGATTCAGTTCAGTTTAGTCACTCAGTCATGTCCAGCTATTTGTGATCCCACAGACTGTAGCACTTCAGGCTTCCCTGTCCTTCACCATCTCCAGGAGCCTGCTCAAACTCATGTCCATTGACTCAGTGATGCCGTCCAACCATCTCATCCTCTGTCGTCCCCTTTTCCTTTTGCCTTCTATGTTTCCCAACATCAGGGTCTTTTCCCATGAGTCATCTCTTCGCATCAGGTAAACCAAAGTATTGGAGCTTCAGCATCAGTCTTTTCAATGAACATTCGGGGTTGATTTCCTTTGGGATTAACTGGTTTGATCTCCTTGCAGTCCAAGGGACTCTCAAGAGCCTGGTCACGACCTGCCTTATGACAGTTTTGGATGCATCACAATTAGATCATCTCTGAAACATAGCCACAGGAGGAATCTCTAGTGTAAATGTTAACCTCATCCTAATGGTCCACATACCTTGGTATACATGTGTGTTTATTTATACGCAATCATTACTGTGGTAATATGGTGGCGCAGTGGTAAAGAATCCACCTGCCAATGCAGGAGACACAAGAGATGCAGGTTCGATCCCTGGGTCAGGAAGATCCCCTGGACAGGCAACCCACTCTGAATTCTTGCTTGGAGAATCCCATGGACAGAGGAGCCTAGTAGGCTATGGTCCATGGGGTCACAATGAGTCAGACAGCACTGAGCCTGCAACGTGTGTGTACAGAGAAACAAGCAGCCCTACTCTAGCTGAGAAAATCTAGCAAAGTCACAGATTTTTCCACATCAGTCTCTTACTATCTACGTAAGTAGAAGATAATCCTTGAAAAATGTGTTGTGCATCCTGTGTACTATCAGATGAGATGGTCACTCATCTAAAACACTGAACTCACTGTTATTCTGAAAGTGAAAGCCCAGTTTCTGTCAGGCATGGGGACCAGACTTTGCCAAGTCTAGACCCTTTTTAATGCCAAGCCCCCTAGCTTTCAAGGTCCATTTATATTGGCAGTACACAACTTCCTGGTTCAAAACACAAGTCTTTAAAGATCTCATAAAACTTCTTGGACTTCAGATGGTTTTTACAAAACAATACTTAGATGAGCTAAGTGTAAATGAATCAGAAAAGAGGATTATGTTTCCTATAAAAACTCGTGGGTTTGAGGATTAGGGGAAGAAAGGAAGGTTGGCAAATGCCAAACTTTTTAAAGCACTTTGAAACCATTTGTCAAATTCAGAAATGCAGCCAGGTTCCCTCATCCTTACATTTTATGAGTTTTGTAATTGAAAATCTTTTCCTAGATTTAAGATCAGCTACAAATCAACTTTAGTGGCTGCCTATGATCATGATCCACTCATGCTTTCTTCCAGCCAAGGATTTCATGGACCCTCCTAATTCTCTTCTAATTTAGTTCTCCTCTGATTTTATCAAGAAATTCTTAGAAAGAGAAAGAGAAGATGGGAAAGAGAAAAATGAGAATTCAGTAACTTGTAGATAAAGAAAAAAGGAGAGTGAAAGCAACCAAGGGAGAGACTAAAGAATGGAAAAGAAAGGAAGGAGAAAACAGGAGAGGAAGTATGAGGCAAAAAGAGAAGAGATGTAGTGAAAGGAAGGAAAAGAACAGGTTGGAAAACTGCAAAATGGAGAAACCAATGAATGAGAAGTGGTGGCAAACAGGTAGGAAGAGGGAGCAAAGGAAAAAAAAACTGTAGGAGGAGAAGGATTGTACCCAGCATCTGTGGGCTAATCTTCTCAGGTTGCTCACCAGGATCCTGCCAGCCGTTTCTGAACCTCAGCCGGTTCAAAACTGAATGTCAGCCTGTCCAGGCTTGGGCTAGAATTAAACCTGTGACCTTAGAAGGTGCTAGCCTGGAGGGCGGCTGGCTGGCTGCCCCACACCACATGCAAAGCAGAAGGCACAGGAAGTCCCGTGTTCTCCACACAAGCAGGAGGCCAACAATCACAGCTTCTCCTCCAGATACCTGCAAGGAGGAGCTTCATTGACTCTCATGGTCTTCCCTCTTGTTCTTTCAGCCATTGCATCAAAAAGTAGAGGTGAAGAGATTAGAAATGTGTGGAACTTTTCTCTTACCAAGTACACAACTTCCTGGTTCAAAACACAAGTCTTTAAAGATCTCATAAAACTTCTTGGACTTCAGATGGTTTTTACAAAACAATACTTAGATGAGCTAAGTGTAAATGAATCAGAAAAGAGGATTATGTTTCCTATAAAAACTCGTGGGTTTGAGGATTAGGGGAAGAAAGGAAGGTTGGCAAATGCCAAACTTTTTAAAGCACTTTGAAACCATTTGTCAAATTCAGAAATGCAGCCAGGTTCCCTCATCCTTACATTTTATGAGTTTTGTAATTGAAAATCTTTTCCTAGATTTAAGATCAGCTACAAATCAACTTTAGTGGCTGCCTATGATCATGATCCACTCATGCTTTCTTCCAGCCAAGGATTTCATGGACCCTCCTAATTCTCTTCTAATTTAGTTCTCCTCTGATTTTATCAAGAAATTCTTAGAAAGAGAAAGAGAAGATGGGAAAGAGAAAAATGAGAATTCAGTAACTTGTAGATAAAGAAAAAAGGAGAGTGAAAGCAACCAAGGGAGAGACTAAAGAATGGAAAAGAAAGGAAGGAGAAAACAGGAGAGGAAGTATGAGGCAAAAAGAGAAGAGATGTAGTGAAAGGAAGGAAAAGAACAGGTTGGAAAACTGCAAAATGGAGAAACCAATGAATGAGAAGTGGTGGCAAACAGGTAGGAAGAGGGAGCAAAGGAAAAAAAAAACTGTAGGAGGAGAAGGATTGTACCCAGCATCTGTGGGCTAATCTTCTCAGGTTGCTCACCAGGATCCTGCCAGCCGTTTCTGAACCTCAGCCGGTTCAAAACTGAATGTCAGCCTGTCCAGGCTTGGGCTAGAATTAAACCTGTGACCTTAGAAGGTGCTAGCCTGGAGGGCGGCTGGCTGGCTGCCCCACACCACATGCAAAGCAGAAGGCACAGGAAGTCCCGTGTTCTCCACACAAGCAGGAGGCCAACAATCACAGCTTCTCCTCCAGATACCTGCAAGGAGGAGCTTCATTGACTCTCATGGTCTTCCCTCTTGTTCTTTCAGCCATTGCATCAAAAAAGTAGAGGTGAAGGAGATTAGAAATGTGTGACAACCTCCACGCGTAACTCAGCATCCATGAAAATCATGTGGAACTTTTCTCTTTACCAATGTAGAACTAAAGCAAAGAGTCATCCAGGGAAGGCAGACTCATCTGTGTTTCTGCCAAGATGTGTCAGCACGATGGAAATGGGGCGATGTGCAGAGAAAGACAAAGCACTCCTGGAACTGAGCAACAAGTGGACCCAAAGTGGACCCCAGCACTTTCCCTCCCATTAACATCTCAGATTTGAAATCTCAGCATCCTTAGCTGTCATTTGACAAACATTTAGGACCCTCAGATCACCTACATAAACCCATACGGCAAAACCAAAACAAACTTCCATTTCAGGTGGAGAACTTTAAATGATGCCTGGTTGGATTGCAACCCAAAGTTGCCCCTGGGCCAGAGACTGCCTTTGTGCTGACCCTGAGGTCCCGGCCATGGGAGCATCCAGAAATGTTGAAGAGCCAGTCCACCAAAGGAAACGCACCAAAAGCGAAGTTTTGAGTACACTAAATTTCCCTTTCTGACTATTTTGATGCTTTCTTACATGCCTTGAGTATAATCAAGGGCAAATATCATACAATGGCAGCTGCCAAAGACCATGAAACGCCTCTTTGTCTTCAGATAGCCAGTCTATTCATTAATTTATTCTCATTGAGGATTTTCATATCCCTTTATTTAAATGTTTGGACAATAAACATGAAACATCATAATAATTAAGTAGCTATTGATACAATTTTATTTACACTTTTCATTAATTTCCTCCAAACTTCACTGGGTCAACTGGCTGGTCAACATTCAAGAGGGCACAAAGGAAGTATGTTCTTAGTCTCAGAGAGTTTGCTTTCTGGCAAATACTTGGATGTACATTGAAGGGAAATGTACCTCAACTCTATGAAGCCCCTTGCCGTTTGATCACAACATAGCCCCCAAGAAATTGCATTTGACTTTAATATCTCAACAATAAACACTTTGGCCTTCTATTAGTCCATGGAAGGTGACTTAGTTTCCCTGCTTAAATTTAACTTCAAAGGCCCAGAAGCTCTTCCTCTTGTTCTTTCAGCCATTGCATCAAAAAAGTAGAGGTGAAGGAGATTAGAAATGTGTGACAACCTCCACGCGTAACTCAGCATCCATGAAAATCATGTGGAACTTTTCTCTTTACCAATGTAGAACTAAAGCAAAGAGTCATCCAGGGAAGGCAGACTCATCTGTGTTTCTGCCAAGATGTGTCAGCACGATGGAAATGGGGCGATGTGCAGAGAAAGACAAAGCACTCCTGGAACTGAGCAACAAGTGGACCCAAAGTGGACCCCAGCACTTTCCCTCCCATTAACATCTCAGATTTGAAATCTCAGCATCCTTAGCTGTCATTTGACAAACATTTAGGACCCTCAGATCACCTACATAAACCCATACGGCAAAACCAAAACAAACTTCCATTTCAGGTGGAGAACTTTAAATGATGCCTGGTTGGATTGCAACCCAAAGTTGCCCCTGGGCCAGAGACAGCCTTAGTGCTGACCCTGAGGCCCCGGGCCATGGGAGCATCCAGAAATGTTGAAGAGCCAGTCCACCAAAGGAAACGCACCAAAAGCGAAGTTTTGAGTACACTAAATTTCCCTTTCTGACTATTTTGATGCTTTCTTACATGCCTTGAGTATAATCAAGGGCAAATATCATACAATGGCAGCTGCCAAAGACCATGAAACGCCTCTTTGTCTTCAGATAGCCAGTCTATTCATTAATTTATTCTCATTGAGGATTTTCATATCCCTTTATTTAAATGTTTGGACAATAAACATGAAACATCATAATAATTAAGTAGCTATTGATACAATTTTATTTACACTTTTCATTAATTTCCTCCAAACTTCACTGGGTCAACTGGCTGGTCAACATTCAAGAGGGCACAAAGGAAGTATGTTCTTAGTCTCAGAGAGTTTGCTTTCTGGCAAATACTTGGATGTACATTGAAGGGAAATGTACCTCAACTCTATGAAGCCCCTTGCCGTTTGATCACAACATAGCCCCCAAGAAATTGCATTTGACTTTAATATCTCAACAATAAACACTTTGGCCTTCTATTAGTCCATGGAAGGTGACTTAGTTTCCCTGCTTAAATTTAACTTCAAAGAGGCCCAGACACCTGCAAGGTTGGTTGAGTGCCAGGAAGGCAAGCAGGGTAACAGCTTCACCCCTCAAATAAAGCTCCTTACTCATGATCCAATTTTAAGAAGAACTTCCTGCTTTGTGTCAGTTTCTATACTTCCCAGATGGTAAAGTTGCTGGAATTGCTTCTTTTTTTGTTTTATTTTTTTTTTCTTTTCCCCGTCATACACATACATATACATATATTCATTTATTTATTTATTTATTTTCATCCATCTTGCTATTCTTTCGGAACATGTGGGCTTCCCATTGCAGTGCCCTCTCTCACTGCAGAGCACCAGCTCCAGGAGCATGCGTTCCAGAGTACTGGCTCACAACTGGACACACCAGTCAAGCTGCTCAGCAGCACATGGGATTCTCCCAGGCCAGGGATCAAACTGGTGCCCTTTGCACTGCAAGGCGGACTCTTCACCCACTGGACCATCAGCAAAGCCCTGGAATTGCTTCTTTATGTAAATTTCAGGGCACTAGTCCTTATCATTTCTCTTGTCTACATTAGCATTTTCTCCCGTATAAGTACATTTGCTGCCTGAGTTTAATATGCTTGTGTGTGTGCTAAATTGCTTTAGTTATGTCCAACTCTTTGCGACTCTATGTACTGTAACCTGCCAGGCTCCTGTGTCCATGGGATTCTCCAGGCAGGAATACTGGAGTGAGTTGCCATGCCCTTCTCCAGGGGATCTTCCTGAACCAGATATAGAACCTTAGTCTCCTTAAGTCTCCTGTATTGGCAGGTGTGTTCTTTACCACTAGCACCACCTGGGAAGTCCCTCCTGAGTTTAATACTTGATCATAATCATTTTTCTTCACCAAAATATTCTTTCTATCTCCCAACAAATTGGTTAATATATCATACAGTGAATAAAGCAGCCTAGAAAAAAAGAAGAAAAAGAGGGACATTACTGTACCATTTCTACATATCAATTCCTAGCCAGCCTGTCTGGTCTTCTTAGATCCAGGATCCTTCAAAGATTGCCTCCTTCTCACTCTTTCGACCTGATCTTGGGCTACTCCCCCAAATGAACTTCTGTCCCATGTATATTTATCTACCCATTTTTCTTCTGTCTCTTTGAGAGACAGAAGACAAATGGTGGCTAGCCACTAATCTGCAAAAGAAGGACAGCAATATTCTTTTTTTTTGTTTTTTTCCTTTTGCTTTTACAGAGTTCTGTTGTTTACAGCTCTTTGTATGATATAATATAATTCCAAATCCATCATAGGCATATCTTTGACCCCTCCCACCTGGGCCCCCTCCCACTTCCCCCCATCCCCACCTCCAGGTTGCTGCCTCGCCCCCCATGTAGTTCCACAGCACATTCATAATGGTTATTTCTTTTGCATATGATAATGTAGGTTTCCATGTTACTCTATCCAAATTCACTCTTCCCTCCCCTCAACGTCCATAGGTCTGTTCTCTATGTCTGTTTCTCCATCGTTATTCTGTGTGTGTATTCATTGGCATCATCTTACTAGATTCCATATATACATGTTAGTATACTGTATTTGAGAAGGACATCCATATTCTTGCCTCTGATCTCCCCTTATATCATTCTCCTGACAGCCTGTCATCTCTTCAGCTAATCCTCTTCCTCCTTCAAAATAGAATTCAAGATTCTCTTCTTCCCTGAAGGCTTTTGGACCACCCTAAAGAGCCATGGGATTACAAAGAGTAGGATTGGATTTAGCAACTAAACACCAAAACTTGGGTTTACTCTTGCTTCCTCTTATAGGATTTATCATCCATCTCAGGCATTAAGCACAGAATACATGCTTTGCTGTAGACAAAGACTTGTTAAAGCTGAAGGTATTTTTCTTGGTCTTACTAAGATTAAACCATAACTAAAGCAAGTCCTGGTTAATAATAGTTGAGGTTTGGTTACAATGACCAATGACAAAGTGGCTTGTCTTTAGCTCATTAAAGGCAGGGTTTAACTGAGCAATGTGGTTTGCCCAAATTTTCCCCGAAACCTAAATTAAATTGACTCAAGCAGTGATAGGGAAAAAAAAAACTCTTCTACCTCTGAATTGATGGCTTGAAAATTTCCGTAGGAAGAATTCTGTCATATTTCTGTCTGAAAACTTACATTCTCAGTAATACCATTAAAACAGTCAAGGTTTTTATAACATCTCTTTTATGTTTCCCTCTCAACTTACCCTGTTATGGGAGGCCAGGACATACTCTGAGACTGCAACTAGTAAAAGCCACATAATACGGATGAACTGAGCAACACGCAGGGCTAACTCACCCCACCAAGGAAACCCCAGCTATGCAAGGAGAGGCCTGGTTTTCTAAACCGTGAGGGGAGACCAGTAAAACCAGCCCAGCATCTGTGACTCCTCCCAGTTTCCCGGTTTTACTGCCCAAGCTACTGCTGAGAGGGATCAGGTTACCTCTGCCAGCTGCCCCAGAACTTTCCACTTAACCCTTTCAATCCAATACCTGGTTGTTACATTTCCATTTCACTGCGAAAAGCACCTTCTGGCTTTTCCCCATGTTTTCTTCCCAACACACAAGTACTCGGCCAACTCCTAAGACGACCCCATCCCCATGAAGCTACCTGTACCTACACTGACTTCCATGCCTCCACCTCATCCCCGGAGGCCTGTGCTGAGGGCAGACACCTGGTGTGTCATATTCCCAGTGCTTAACACAGTGTGCACATCATAGCAAGAGTTTGTTGTAAGTAAATGCACAGTGTTTGCTGAGTGAATGACTATCTCTTTGGACACCTGGGCTTCCTTGGCGGCTCAGATGGTAAAGAATCCACCTGTACTGCAGAAGACCTGGGTTCTATCCCTGGTTTGGGAAGATCCACCTGAGAAGGGAATGAGTCCCCATTCCACTATTCTTGCCAGGAGAATTCCATGGACAAAGGAGCTGGAGAGGCTACAGTCGTCCATGGGCTCTCAAACAGTCAGACATGACTGAACGACTAACACTAGGACACCTAAATGCTGTGAGCAGTCCCCCATAAGAAACCTCCAACCATCTTTCTTTCATCCTAAGCAAAAGCCTTGCTCAAGATCCTTTGGTTGTCAGAGATGGAGACTGATTCATTCATTCCCTGATTCATGGATTCATTCAGTAGTCGTTTTGGAGAGTCAATTGTTTTCTTTTGTGGGCATGCCATGCAACTTGAAGAATCTTTGTTCCCTGATCAGGAATCAAACCTGGGCTGTCAGCAGTGAAAGCACAGAGCCCTAACCACTGAACAACCAGGGAATTCCCCCAATTGTTTTCTAATTAACTAAGGATGGGGAATGGGTTTTAGACATTTTTGCTAAGGGATCTAATATGCCTGAAGAGATACAAGGATTCTGTCTGAAAACCAGGGAAATTTTCTTTAGAAGACATGGGATAAGAGGATGGAGAAATGGAATCTCTTCCTCCAGACCTCTTGCAGCTGATTGCTAGAAATTCATTGGAAGAAATCTGTGAGCACTTAGAACAGCATCTGTAGGAGCTAAGTACATAACCAAGGATATTTGCTTGCCAAGAAGGAACAGAAAGTGTGGTTAAGAGCACATTGAACTTTGGGGACTTCCAGTGGTTAAGACTCCATGCTTTCAATGCAGGGGACATGGGTTCGATCCCTGGTCAGGGGACTAGATCCCACGTGCCCCAACTACACTAGATGATCCCACATGCCACAACTGAAACTCCCAAATAAATTATATATATATATATATATATATATATATATATATATATATGTAAAAGAACAAAACTTTGCTGTCAAACAACCTGGGATCAGTTCTTTTTTTTTTTTTTAAATGGGGCCTAGTTGCTTTACAATGTTGTATTATTTTCTGCTGTACAGAAAAGTGAATCCACTATATGTATATACATAAATTGCCCCCTTTTTGGATTTCCTTCTTGTTTGGTTCACCACAGAGCACTGAGAAGAGGTCCCTGTGCTATACAGTAGGTTCTCGTTAGATGACCTATTTTATACGTAGTGTATGTGTATGTGTGTGTGTGTGTGTGTGTGTGTGTGTGTGTATCAGTTCTGCTTCTAAGTTTGGGAGTAAGCTTGGGTGCCTATGTTCTTGATGAGGCGAGGAAGCAGTGGGCTGGGTATTAAGGCTTTCTTTCATCCTAAGCAAAAGCCTTGCTCAAGATCCTTTGGTTGTCAGAGATGGAGACTGATTCATTCATTCCCTGATTCATGGATTCATTCAGTAGTCGTTTTGGAGAGTCAATTGTTTTCTTTTGTGGGCATGCCATGCAACTTGAAGAATCTTTGTTCCCTGATCAGGAATCAAACCTGGGCTGTCAGCAGTGAAAGCACAGAGCCCTAACCACTGAACAACCAGGGAATTCCCCCAATTGTTTTCTAATTAACTAAGGATGGGGAATGGGTTTTAGACATTTTTGCTAAGGGATCTAATATGCCTGAAGAGATACAAGGATTCTGTCTGAAAACCAGGGAAATTTTCTTTAGAAGACATGGGATAAGAGGATGGAGAAATGGAATCTCTTCCTCCAGACCTCTTGCAGCTGATTGCTAGAAATTCATTGGAAGAAATCTGTGAGCACTTAGAACAGCATCTGTAGGAGCTAAGTACATAACCAAGGATATTTGCTTGCCAAGAAGGAACAGAAAGTGTGGTTAAGAGCACATTGAACTTTGGGGACTTCCAGTGGTTAAGACTCCATGCTTTCAATGCAGGGGACATGGGTTCGATCCCTGGTCAGGGGACTAGATCCCACGTGCCCCAACTACACTAGATGATCCCACATGCCACAACTGAAACTCCCAAATAAAATATATATATATATATATATATATATATATATATATATATGTAAAAGAACAAAACTTTGCTGTCAAACAACCTGGGATCAGTTCTTTTTTTTTTTTTTAATTGGAGCATAGTTGCTTTACAATGTTGTATTATTTTCTGCTGTACAGAAAAGTGAATCCACTATATGTATATACATAAATTGCCCCCTTTTTGGATTTCCTTCTTGTTTGGTTCACCACAGAGCACTGAGAAGAGGTCCCTGTGCTATACAGTAGGTTCTCGTTAGATGACCTATTTTATACGTAGTGTATGTGTATGTGTGTGTGTGTGTGTGTGTGTGTGTGTATCAGTTCTGCTTCTAAGTTTGGGAGTAAGCTTGGGTGCCTATGTTCTTGATGAGGCGAGGAAGCAGTGGGCTGGGTATTAAGGACCTAGACTCTTGAACCCCGCCTTGCACAATCACTTCTATGAGGGGATGTTTTTGAGCTGCTCAGCGCCGCCCTGGAAACTGCTTCTCAAATGGAGGCAGTTGGAAATAAATCATCTCAGCCTTAGGTCTGTCAAGGCTGCTTTTCTTTCTTTTTTAAATCACTTTATGGTTCAGCACACAGGATAATTTCTTAGTGATCATGAAGTATGACCTCTACACAGTTACTGTCCTGGCTCTTCCAGTAGCCATTTCTAGAAAAATAGAGCTTCTTCCAGGGGTTTTTGAGTCAACGGTATCAAAAACTAATGAGTTGTCTGTGTTTTTCCCTCGGTAGAGAAAGCTTGTGGCGCGTTCATGCTCCATCGAGTCTGATTCTTTTGCGGCTCCATGGCCTGTAGCCTGTCAGTCTCCTCTGTCCCTGGAATTTCTCAGGCAGGAGCCCTGGAGTGGGTTGCTGTTTCCTCCTCCAAGGGATCTTCTCAACCCAGAGATCAAACCTGCGTCTCCTTCTGGACAGGTGGATCCTTTACACTGAGCCACTTGGGAAGTGCACAGAGACAGGGGAGGAGATCTCAATTTTATAAAGGGAGATGGTAGGAGGAAGAGAATACTGACATCCATTCACTAAGCAGGTGCCTATAAAGGCCCATAAGTAGCCCAGGAGGGTTCTTCACCTGCCACCACTAAAGGGGGACATGCCATAGACATTTGCTTTTGTCACCAAAAAAATGGCATTCCATCATTTAATAAACCATCCACCTCTCTAAGCTTCTATTTTCTTATCTATGATGTAGGAATAATACCTAACACGAGGTTTTTTGAAAAGGGACAGATAGTAAATGTTTTCAACTTTGCATACCATACTGTCTGTCTCTTCACACAATTGCTGCCTGTGGTGACTGCAGCCATGAAATTGAAAAAGGCTTGCTCCTTGGAAGGAAAGCTATGACAAACCTTGAAAAAACATTCAAAAGCAGAGACAGGGAGGTTTAAGAGGAAGGGGCATATGTATACCTATGGCTGATTCATTTATTGGGTCCAAATTGTTGTTTAAAATTAAAAATAAAAGGGTGCCTATGTTCTTGAAGCAAGTGGGCTGGGTATTAAGGACCTAGACTCTTGAACCCCGCCTTGCACAATCACTTCTATGAGGGGATGTTTTTGAGCTGCTCAGCGCCGCCCTGGAAACTGCTTCTCAAATGGAGGCAGTTGGAAATAAATCATCTCAGCCTTAGGTCTGTCAAGGCTGCTTTTCTTTCTTTTTTAAATCACTTTATGGTTCAGCACACAGGATAATTTCTTAGTGATCATGAAGTATGACCTCTACACAGTTACTGTCCTGGCTCTTCCAGTAGCCATTTCTAGAAAAATAGAGCTTCTTCCAGGGGTTTTTGAGTCAACGGTATCAAAAACTAATGAGTTGTCTGTGTTTTTCCCTCGGTAGAGAAAGCTTGTGGCGCGTTCATGCTCCATCGAGTCTGATTCTTTTGCGGCTCCATGGCCTGTAGCCTGTCAGTCTCCTCTGTCCCTGGAATTTCTCAGGCAGGAGCCCTGGAGTGGGTTGCTGTTTCCTCCTCCAAGGGATCTTCTCAACCCAGAGATCAAACCTGCGTCTCCTTCTGGACAGGTGGATCCTTTACACTGAGCCACTTGGGAAGTGCACAGAGACAGGGGAGGAGATCTCAATTTTATAAAGGGAGATGGTAGGAGGAAGAGAATACTGACATCCATTCACTAAGCAGGTGCCTATAAAGGCCCATAAGTAGCCCAGGAGGGTTCTTCACCTGCCACCACTAAAGGGGGACATGCCATAGACATTTGCTTTTGTCACCAAAAAAATGGCATTCCATCATTTAATAAACCATCCACCTCTCTAAGCTTCTATTTTCTTATCTATGATGTAGGAATAATACCTAACACGAGGTTTTTTGAAAAGGGACAGATAGTAAATGTTTTCAACTTTGCATACCATACTGTCTGTCTCTTCACACAATTGCTGCCTGTGGTGACTGCAGCCATGAAATTGAAAAAGGCTTGCTCCTTGGAAGGAAAGCTATGACAAACCTTGAAAAAACATTCAAAAGCAGAGACAGGGAGGTTTAAGAGGAAGGGGGCATATGTATACCTATGGCTGATTCATGTTGATGTTTGGCAGAAGTCCACAAAATTCTGTAGAGCAATTATCCTCCAGTTTAAAAAAATTAAAAATAAAAAAGACAAATAAAAAGCAAAGAAATAAAAAGGTAAAAGCAGAGACATCACTTTGCCAACAAAGGCTCATATAGTCAAAGCTACGATTTTCCCAGTAGTCATGTATGGATGTGAGAGTTAACCATTAAGAAGACTGAGCACAGGGCTTCCCTGGTGGTCCAGTGGCTAAGGACACTGCCTTGCAGTGCAAGGAGTCCCAGTTCGATCCCTTGCCTGGGAAGATCCAGCGTGCCACGGAGCAGCTGGACCGACACGTCCAACTACTGAGCCGGAGCTCTGGAGTACATGTGCCCGGAGCCGGTGCTCTGCAGCAAGAGAGCCGACTGTGATAGGAGGCCCTCACAAGCCAAAGAACAAAGATAGATGGAAATAAATAGATGAAAGATCAATAGAAGTGGCCAAAAAAGGGGGGGAGGGGGGAAAAAGAAGACTGAGCGCCAAAGTGATGCTTCCAAACCATGATGCTGGAGAAGACTCTTGGACAGCAAGGAGATCAAATCAATCCATCCTAAAGGAAATCAACCCTGAATATTCATTGGAAAGACTGATGCTGAAGCTTCAATACTTTGGCCACCTGATGCAGAGCGTTCTCTGGGAAGAATCCTTAGACGGAGCCTAGTGTACAGAATGTTTATATAAAGACTCTCCTTGGGTATGACCTTGCGGAAAGAAGAAGGAAGAAGGATCGGGAAGAGGGAGAAGTCGAACTGCCAAACAACAGGCTGAGCCAGACCTACAGGGATCTCTGAAGCTAAAACAGCACTGTCCCATATTGGGTCAGAGGTGCTGGGCCTTGGTACCCCGACTTGGAACAGTCACTTGATATGGGCTGCCCTGGGAATGGAGGTTGCTCTGTAGCTCAGGGCTGACAGCATGCCCAGCAAGAGGGTGGCAGCTGGGGAGAGGAAGATGGGACCAATTCTGACCTTGAATGGTGCACAGAAATTTGCAAATTAAGCACCGAATTGTTGCAGCTCCTTCCCTCCGTGACGACCACCAATATCAAGATGGTGACTGCCATCAGCCGGGGTCCCAGAGAGACACCAGTGAAGGGAGTTTCATATCAATTGCACTGGAAACCTAATGTGAGCAAGGCTTAAATCCGAGTTCTTCAAAGCCTCTGGAATTTTAAGACTGTTTGTTGCCACTGTATTGTTAGCTTTCCTTTCCAATTCCTCGACTGCTGCACTGGATATATCTGAAGGTGACGAAGACAGACACGATCCTCTTATGGGGAATCGGTTTGAAATCACCATCACCAAGGCCAGCATCATCACTGCTCATACCAGCATCTGCATGAATTTTCTAATTTAACGCTCATAACAATCTGTGTATAATACCAGTAGTATTATCCTCATTTCAGAGATTAGGAAACGTATGCTTATAGAGGTTTATTCATTTACAGAAGGCCAGGGGTCTACAAACTCTAACCTGCAGACCAAACCCAGCTCATGGCCTGTTTTTGTAAATAAAGTTTTATTGGAATATAGCCATGCCCATTCCTTACATAGCATATACTTATCGACTGCAGTCATGATACTGGAGCAGAGTTGAGCAGTTGCATGTGGCCTGCAAAGCTGAAAACACTTACCATCCGGCCCTTTTCAGGGTTTGCTCGCTCTCCCCGTCTCCCCATACTCTACACAGCACCTGGTTCCAAACCTGGATTGTCTGACTCCAGAGACACTGCTCATAATTCAGAGTTAAGTAAATACTAGGTAAGGCTTGGAGCCTGTAGGAGCATTATAAAACTTTTCCATTTCCATTCCTCTAACATTTTTTTAATTTAAACTTTTCATGACATTTATTTCCAGCATTATGACAGACTCCATATCGTGAGATCTTCCTCTAAAAAACACCTATAAAATTCTGGCTTGGCAAGAAATTAAGGTTAAACCCTCAGGGGCTAAACGTGAAGCAGAAGCAAGAATCCAGAATGGACCTGCTAAATGCTCACTCAGGCAGGCCATCATGGCATTTGCCAGTCAGGGGTGGAAAGAGAGCATGATAAGTGTGTCCATATAGAGACTTGGAAAGGAGTCCCCAAAGCACCAAATTTTCAGTGAAACAGTGGACTAAAAAATATCTGCCTTGCATGGGCTTCCCCTGGTGGTCCAGTGGGTAAGAACACCGCCTTGCAGTGCAAGTGCCACCGGTTCGATCCCTGGCCTGGGAAGATTCCACGTGCCAGTGGAGCGGCTGGACCGATGTGTCTAATTACCGAGCCGGAGCTCTGGAGCGCATGTGCCCAGAGCTGGCATTTGCAACGACAGACGCCACCGCAATGGGAGGCCCACAGGAGCCAAAGAACAAAGACGGATGAAAATAGAGAAATGAAAGAACAATAGAAGTGGCCCGCCTGCTCCCCTCCCTCCCCAACCCGACCCCCACCCAAAATAAATAAATAAATCTTGAAAAAAAAAAAATCTGCCCGCAAAGGGGGAAAAAAAACACATGTATTTTGGCCTTGATTTGGGATAGAAGGCATAATTAAAGTTTTATTTGGAAAATTTATGGGCCAGAAGGCCAGGGGTCTACAAACTCTAACCTGCAGACCAAACCCAGCTCATGGCCTGTTTTTGTAAATAAAGTTTTATTGGAATATAGCCATGCCCATTCCTTACATAGCATATACTTATCGACTGCAGTCATGATACTGGAGCAGAGTTGAGCAGTTGCATGTGGCCTGCAAAGCTGAAAACACTTACCATCCGGCCCTTTTCAGGGTTTGCTCGCTCTCCCTGTCTCCCCATACTCTACACAGCACCTGGTTCCAAACCTGGATTGTCTGACTCCAGAGACACTGCTCATAATTCAGAGTTAAGTAAATACTAGGTAAGGCTTGGAGCCTGTAGGAGCATTATAAAACTTTTCCATTTCCATTCCTCTAACATTTTTTTAATTTAAACTTTTCATGACATTTATTTCCAGCATTATGACAGACTCCATATCGTGAGATCTTCCTCTAAAAAACACCTATAAAATTCTGGCTTGGCAAGAAATTAAGGTTAAACCCTCAGGGGCTAAACGTGAAGCAGAAGCAAGAATCCAGAATGGACCTGCTAAATGCTCACTCAGGCAGGCCATCATGGCATTTGCCAGTCAGGGGTGGAAAGAGAGCATGATAAGTGTGTCCATATAGAGACTTGGAAAGGAGTCCCCAAAGCACCAAATTTTCAGTGAAACAGTGGACTAAAAAATATCTGCCTTGCATGGGCTTCCCCTGGTGGTCCAGTGGGTAAGAACACCGCCTTGCAGTGCAAGTGCCACCGGTTCGATCCCTGGCCTGGGAAGATTCCACGTGCCAGTGGAGCGGCTGGACCGATGTGTCTAATTACCGAGCCGGAGCTCTGGAGCGCATGTGCCCAGAGCTGGCATTTGCAACGACAGACGCCACCGCAATGGGAGGCCCACAGGAGCCAAAGAACAAAGACGGATGAAAATAGAGAAATGAAAGAACAATAGAAGTGGCCCGCCTGCTCCCCTCCCTCCCCAACCCGACCCCCACCCAAAATAAATAAATAAATCTTGAAAAAAAAAAAATCTGCCTGCAAAGGGAGAAAGAAAACACTTGTATCTTGGCTTTGATTTGGGATAGAAGGAAAAAAAAGGCCCCTATGTACCAACCAGAGGTAACAGCTATAAACCTAGGCCTCAAGCCTGAGTTCAAATTCACTCTACTTGTCCATTCTGAAACTTTTCAACCAAGGAAAATTCTGAAAATTTTGAACCAAGGAAATTAACCTAGAATTGTGCTAGATTATTAGCTTCCCAAGCACTTGGCAAAGCAAACACAAACAACATGACTATGCTAAGTTCCCTGAACTTCTCCCAGATAATGCTTGAACAAAATAAGCTCACAGTGAAAGACCATAAGACCACTCACAGAGCAAGACCTCATGGGACAGAATCAGCAGAAACATCAAGATGCAGAAGTAGACCCACAAGGTCTTCCAAGTTAGAGCATCCTGGGGAGCAGAGCTTGGTAAACCTTTTCTATAAAGGCCCAGGTAGCATACATCCTAGGCTTTGCAAGAGAGGTATTCTCTCTAAAAAGATTGTTTTACCATTCTAGAGTAAAAGTAGATAAGGAGTAGGTATAGGATTATCTGTGTTTCAGTAAACCTTTATTTACAAAATGAGGAGGGTGTCAGATTTTGCTCTAGTCTGTAAAATATGTCTGTTTTCAATATTTAAAGAATTCAATATATGAGCAAGGAATACAACATGCCAGATTCTTAACTGCTGGAAGTAAAAGGTATAGTTGAAATCTTAGGATTCAACATATGAGCTAATGAGCAGATTAGAACTGAAATTCATTAGAAACTTGAAAGTTAGATGTAACAAAACTACCTAGAATTTTGTACAGAGAGATAGAGGAGGAAACCATGAAAGAGAGGTTAATAGACTTGAAGTCCAAGTGAGAGGTTCTGGCATTTATCATGTCAGAATTCCAGAAGAGATGACTAGAGAATGGGAGGAAGAGAATATTCAAGAATTTTCACAGATCGTAATATTTAGGATCCATAAAATATTCTCCAAAATACATTCAAACTCATCCTTGTGAAACTGCAGAATATTCAAGACTAACTGAATATTTTTAAAACATCTGCTGCCCCCTACAAAGACAGCTTAACCACCTTTAAATCTAATTTCTCATGAACAGTTAGCAGATACCAAAAGAATGTCTTCAAAGTGCTAAAAGAAAATAATTGTCAATCTTTGTGTATCCAACAAAATTTAGTGTCTAGTATTTTTGCCTGGAGAATTCCATGGCTCATCCATGGTAACAAAAAGTTGGACACAACTGAGTTACTTTCACTTCAGGTAAGCAAAGGAAGTGGTAAGCATGTGGATGAATCTAAATAAGCACCCACATTAATAACACATAATCTCTGAAGTTAAAAAAAATGGGGGGTTACACAAATCAAGATAATACTCTTGTCTCTTAAAATACTAGATACAAAAAACAGTAAATGCATAGGTGTGCATGAGTGTGTGTAGGGTGCATGCTGTATTCTTTTCTATGCATGATGTTTCACAAAACATTTTTCATAGAAATAAAATACTAAATAACAATAACCTGTAAGCTGCAAGAGTTACAGCACTCTAAGGTTTAGGAAGAGAAGGGCCTCCTAGGTGGTGCAGTGGTAAAGAATCTGCCTGCCAGTGCAGCAGATGCAGAGATGAGGGTTAAGTCCCTGGCTTGGGAAGATCCTCTGGAGGAGGAAATGGCAACTCACTTCAGTATTCTTGCCTGGGAAATTCCATGTACAGAGGAGCCTGGTGGGCTACAGTCCATGGGGTCACAAAGAGTCAGATACAACTGAGCACACACATACACAAACATAATTAAAAACTCTTAACTATAAAAAATCAGAAAGAGGGCTTCCCTGGTGGTCCAGTGGGTAGAGAGTCTGCCTTGCAATGTAGGGGGCACTGATTTGATCCCTGGCTGGGGAAGATCACATACACGGAGGAACAGCTGGGCCAGTGTGTCCAGTTATGAGCCAACACTCTGGAATGTATATGCCCAGAGCCGGTGCTCTTCAACCGGAGAGGCCACTGCGATGAGAGGCCCACACATGCCAAAGAATAAAGATGGATAAAAAACAAACGATGACTTAGAGGCAAAAAAAAAAAAGAATGAACATTCTTAAAAAAAAATCAGAAAGGGAGTCTACAAATGTCAAACCACTAGAGGAGAAAAGAAGTAGAATAAGAAAAGAACTTCACAGGACAAATAGAAATTATGAAAATGACATATCAATGATCAACTATATCAATGATCATAAAAAATAATGAATTAAACTTCCCAGTTGAAAGTTCATTTTTAAGTCTGCTATAATCTTCTTATTAGAAATACCAAAAACAGAAGCACACCAAATGCTTGAGGATAAGAGAATCAAAAAAGCTCTATAAGGCAAGTTAATTTTGCCAGCAAACAAAAATAACTTTCTATTTGCTTTCTGGAGTAGCCTTTGAATCCTCATACAAAGTGATGTATTTTAATAAAACAAAGAAAAAAATTGAATTTTCTCAATTAAATGAAAGAAGAGAGAAATGAGAGATAACCTGGGTCCAAAATTATTATTCTCTGACAAACCTAAATACATGGAAAATCATTCCACTTGACTATACCCATGGAATTCAAGCAAGCATGGGTAGATATTTGGGATTTAATAGTGAGTCAAAAATAAATGTGATTTATCATCATCCCAGTTTGGGTCAAATTTCTTAAAAATGGAGTTTACAAAACAATCAGTTAACATTTCAAAATAATTTCATTTTGAGACAAAGCATTTTTCTTTGTATTAATGAAATATTCTTTATTTAAATATAAGGTTTCTAGGGGAAATATGTAATAAATCATTTTGATGTGCAAATGGATTTGAGAAGTCGAGGACAAAAGATTATGTATAAAGGTGGATAATTGTAGCATTAAAACAGAGAAAGATTAGAAAGAACCTAAATGAACAACACAGGAATTGGTAAAGTATGACATGTGCAGAATGAAATATTTTTATAGCTATTTCATGACATAGAAAAATACCTATGACATAATTAGTATATAAAATAATAAATAAAACAGTAAATATAAAATGATCACAAAATATTTATTAATAAATATAGTAAAATATGTCTATAAATAGCATTAGGAAGAAAAAAGAATATTAAGAGTAATAGCGAAATGAATCATTTGTACTTTCTATTTTATATTCTATTATCCAGGTTTTACAATGAGCACTTTCCTAATCTGATAACAGACTAATTTTATTTTACAGCTTTAATATTTTGTTAGTTTATATATCTTTGATGGCCCAGAACCTCTGTGAATGAAATAGTACAGGAAAAATGAATTCCGGAAAGAGACCACGTGGCAAGCTTTTAAGAGAACGCTTTAGGAGACAGGAATGTTGCTGTATTTCTAATTAGGGTGTAACTTGATATAAAGCAACTTCCTCACTTAAAAGTATCATGAGTGTGCAACAAAGACGCACCCAGAAGTTGCTAGCTACGGAGGTAAACCTGATTAGACTGGCATTCACTCTGCTTCCAGGTGAGGCAAGAGCAAAGAATGTGGGGTTCTTGGAGGCACTGGGGAAGAAAGACAAACCTCCCTTTTGTGCCTCTGTCTTGTCTCCTCTCCCACCTGTCTCTCCTCCCTGTCCACCTCTCCCCTCTACCATCTTTCCTCTCCACTTCCTAGCCTCGCTTCAGTCAACACCATCAGACCACCTCTGATGCTCTGGTGCTTTCCCAACTCTCCTTTTACTAGCCAATCTTTGCCTACTCCACTCTATGTTAGTGAGTCAAAAATAAATGTGGTTTATCATCATCCCAGTTTGGGTCAAATTTCTTAAAAATGGAGTTTACAAAACAATCAGTTAACATTTCAAAATAATTTCATTTTGAGACAAAGCATTTTTCTTTGTATTAATGAAATATTCTTTATTTAAATATAAGGTTTCTAGGGGAAATATGTAATAAATCATTTTGATGTGCAAATGGATTTGAGAAGTCGAGGACAAAAGATTATGTATAAAGGTGGATAATTGTAGCATTAAAACAGAGAAAGATTAGAAAGAACCTAAATGAACAACACAGGAATTGGTAAAGTATGACATGTGCAGAATGAAATATTTTTATAGCTATTTCATGACATAGAAAAATACCTATGACATAATTAGTATATAAAATAATAAATAAAACAGTAAATATAAAATGATCACAAAATATTTATTAATAAATATAGTAAAATATGTCTATAAATAGCATTAGGAAGAAAAAAGAATATTAAGAGTAATAGCGAAATGAATCATTTGTACTTTCTATTTTATATTCTATTATCCAGGTTTTTACAATGAGCACTTTCCTAATCTGATAACAGACTAATTTTATTTTACAGCTTTAATATTTTGTTAGTTTATATATCTTTGATGGCCCAGAACCTCTGTGAATGAAATAGTACAGGAAAAATGAATTCCGGAAAGAGACCACGTGGCAAGCTTTTAAGAGAACGCTTTAGGAGACAGGAATGTTGCTGTATTTCTAATTAGGGTGTAACTTGATATAAAGCAACTTCCTCACTTAAAAGTATCATGAGTGTGCAACAAAGACGCACCCAGAAGTTGCTAGCTACGGAGGTAAACCTGATTAGACTGGCATTCACTCTGCTTCCAGGTGAGGCAAGAGCAAAGAATGTGGGGTTCTTGGAGGCACTGGGGAAGAAAGACAAACCTCCCTTTTGTGCCTCTGTCTTGTCTCCTCTCCCACCTGTCTCTCCTCCCTGTCCACCTCTCCCCTCTACCATCTTTCCTCTCCACTTCCTAGCCTCGCTTCAGTCAACACCATCAGACCACCTCTGATGCTCTGGTGCTCTTTCCTAAACCTCTGCCTTTCAGGACTTCCACAGGATGCTGCAATTTTCTAAGTACTTCTCTCACCATAAGCTCTGGGAGGTAGGACTTGTTTCCCACTGTATCCTTGAGGCCCAGGACCTATCTATGACGGGTGCCCAATAAATATTTATTGACTGGATGAATGAATAGAGGCTTATTCTCAGTTTCGATTGTGGGCTCCTCTTGATCTGCTCACCCTTAAACACAGTCATTCCTCATGATTCCATGCTCAGTTTTCATTCATATGAAAATGAGTCCAGCTTTTCAATTCAATCTCATCTTTTTTCCTCATCTGTATTTCCAACTGCTTTCAGTTGGACCTACAGACCATCCTAATTCATATCCATACATCATCATCTTCCTCCCAGCCATCCCTCCTCATTCCTTCAACATTCCAGATGGGAGCTCAGAGAAGCCTTTTATTCTCCTCCAACCCTCCTCAATGAAGCTACAATTGGGTCCCTCTTTTCTCTTCCATTCCCACTGCCCCTGTTCCACATCTCATAAAGATCATCACCAAACACTGGGGGGCTTCCTTCCTTTGAATCTGCACTTCCTATGACCCCTGGATTTATTTTCCAAACCATAGATCTCATCATGTTCCCATTTTGCTCAAAAACTCCTGATGTTTCCTCTTGCCTTCAGAGTAAAACCCAAGCACACAAGGCTCCCCTCTGTCTTTATGGGAGATGAAGTCACACCATTTCATGACTGCTCACATTTCCCCACCTGCCTGGATACTGTTCTCCCAATGACTCTGCCTCTCAACTGGCTCAGCCCCCTGCAAAGTCCAGATCAAATGCCACCTCCTCTGAGAAGCTTTTTCCCAAAGCTTCAGTCGGGATTACCGGTGCTCTTCTTGGTGGCTGGATAGCCTCTTAACAATGCCCTCATGGCAGCAGAAGTTAAGGCTGTGGGCTGCACATGGGTGGACAGAGGAAAACAGTAGGAAGCCGTTGAGAATCTTAAGAACCTGAGCAAAGGGATGGAGGTTTCCCTCCTAGAGTGAGCCTAGGTCTACTCCTTTCACTTTACCACAACTAAATAATCCATGCCCTATCTCATCTCCTCACTAAACAAGATCTGTCTATTTTCAACCTTTAAAAAGGTCAAAGTTAAATTCTGGTCCATTCCTGATCCTTCCCTCCTCTTCCAAAGTGTGGTTGTTTGGCAGAACCATAAAACAGAAGGGAGGTTCACGAACTTCAAGAAAAAGTCACTCCCATAGGCAGCTAAAGCAACAGAATATTTTCTTTATAAAAATAATTTTGGCAGAAGTTCGTTGTTTTCTGCAGACATTTTAAGCAACCACAATAAGAATTAGGACTGTATTTCCTAACAAGTGAAAGCTGCCTCTGTCAGCTCCTACTTCCCCTTACTCTCTAGGTAGTGGAAAGTTTACAACAGAAGTCATTCCTTTCATTGTCCCATCCTCTTCACAATGCAACCCCGGACCTTTGGAGCCTCCACCTCCAGCCAGAGGTCATTGTCCTCCAACCCTCCTCAATGAAGCTACAATTGGGTCCCTCTTTTCTCTTCCATTCCCACTGCCCCTGTTCCACATCTCATAAAGATCATCACCAAACACTGGGGGGCTTCCTTCCTTTGAATCTGCACTTCCTATGACCCCTGGATTTATTTTCCAAACCATAGATCTCATCATGTTCCCATTTTGCTCAAAAACTCCTGATGTTTCCTCTTGCCTTCAGAGTAAAACCCAAGCACACAAGGCTCCCCTCTGTCTTTATGGGAGATGAAGTCACACCATTTCATGACTGCTCACATTTCCCCACCTGCCTGGATACTGTTCTCCCAATGACTCTGCCTCTCAACTGGCTCAGCCCCCTGCAAAGTCCAGATCAAATGCCACCTCCTCTGAGAAGCTTTTTCCCAAAGCTTCAGTCGGGATTACCGGTGCTCTTCTTGGTGGCTGGATAGCCTCTTAACAATGCCCTCATGGCAGCAGAAGTTAAGGCTGTGGGCTGCACATGGGTGGACAGAGGAAAACAGTAGGAAGCCGTTGAGAATCTTAAGAACCTGAGCAAAGGGATGGAGGTTTCCCTCCTAGAGTGAGCCTAGGTCTACTCCTTTCACTTTACCACAACTAAATAATCCATGCCCTATCTCATCTCCTCACTAAACAAGATCTGTCTATTTTCAACCTTTAAAAAGGTCAAAGTTAAATTCTGGTCCATTCCTGATCCTTCCCTCCTCTTCCAAAGTGTGGTTGTTTGGCAGAACCATAAAACAGAAGGGAGGTTCACGAACTTCAAGAAAAAGTCACTCCCATAGGCAGCTAAAGCAACAGAATATTTTCTTTATAAAAATAATTTTGGCAGAAGTTCGTTGTTTTCTGCAGACATTTTAAGCAACCACAATAAGAATTAGGACTGTATTTCCTAACAAGTGAAAGCTGCCTCTGTCAGCTCCTACTTCCCCTTACTCTCTAGGTAGTGGAAAGTTTACAACAGAAGTCATTCCTTTCATTGTCCCATCCTCTTCACAATGCAACCCCGGACCTTTGGAGCCTCCACCTCCAGCCAGAGGTAGACGACTCAATAGGAAAAAATGCAAACCTTAGGAAATAAAGGGTTTGCCCTACAAAGCATTACATTCAAGCCATTGTCGCAAAAAGTTTGGATAACTCTCGTCTTTAGTTTAGGAAAGGAAATCTGAAACAGAAAAATTACATCACAAATGGAACATTTATATAGTCACTGGGATAGCAAAACATTCAGCGAAGGAAAAGGCTATGTGATTTCAATGAGATCCAGGTGGAATATCCCTTTTCAGCAAATGTTTACACACCAGCCCATAAAAATGATGGAGAAGTCACACGACAAGAATAAAAGCTAGAGTGCCAGGTGCTCATCCGCCTAAACCCACATCCTCCCTGAGCTTGTCTTCTCCAACCGCTGCTACCATCCATCCTCTGTTCCTCCCACAGGCTTAGATCTCTCTCATGCCTTCTGGGGTGTTCTGCTCATTGTCCTCCTCCCTTCTCTCACCAGGCAACCAAAATCTCTCCCAGCCCACAGTTGTAGAGGGCAAAAGGGAGAACAAAATGACCAAAGTAACTTGTGAGAGTGACAACAGTTTCCGAAGCCTTCACTGAGCATTAGGCACTGGGTTGGACATTTTACATGGATTATTTCATTTAATCATGACAACTCTAACCCATAAGTTCTAGAATTGTTTCCACTTTATAGTTGGGGAAAATGAGGTTTAGCAAGGTTATGCATCTTGCCCAATATCACACAACTTGTTAGTGGCAGAACCAGCTCTTAAACTTCATCTGACTCCAAAGTTAATCAGTCTAACCAATAGAGTGCCTAAAGGAACACCTTACTGTATACAAAATAATTGGGAAAAAAATACTAGGAAGTAAGAGGGAAAGACTTAGATAAAGGAGAATGGCAGTCACGGGTGAGGAGAATGGGACCACCTGGGGAAATGGCTGGACCACTACTGGTGGCTGTTGTTGTGGTTTAGTTGCTCGGTCATGTCTCAGTCTTTCTGCAACCCATGGACTGTAGCTCGCCAGGCTCCTCTGTCCATGGGGTTTCCCAGGCAAGAATACTGGGCTACCACTTCCTTCTCCAGGGGATCTTTTGACCCAGGGATCAAACCCACATCTCCTGTGCTGGCAGGTGGTTTCTTTACCCATGAGCCACCAGGAAGCCCATTCTTTACCAGCCAGAGGTAGACGACTCAATAGGAAAAAATGCAAACCTTAGGAAATAAAGGGTTTGCCCTACAAAGCATTACATTCAAGCCATTGTCGCAAAAGTTTGGATAACTCGTCTTTAGTTTAGGAAAGGAAATCTGAAACAGAAAAATTACATCACAAATGGAACATTTATATAGTCACTGGGATAGCAAAACATTCAGCGAAGGAAAAGGCTATGTGATTTCAATGAGATCCAGGTGGAATATCCCTTTTCAGCAAATGTTTACACACCAGCCCATAAAAATGATGGAGAAGTCACACGACAAGAATAAAAGCTAGAGTGCCAGGTGCTCATCCGCCTAAACCCACATCCTCCCTGAGCTTGTCTTCTCCAACCGCTGCTACCATCCATCCTCTGTTCCTCCCACAGGCTTAGATCTCTCTCATGCCTTCTGGGGTGTTCTGCTCATTGTCCTCCTCCCTTCTCTCACCAGGCAACCAAAATCTCTCCCAGCCCACAGTTGTAGAGGGCAAAAGGGAGAACAAAATGACCAAAGCAACTTGTGAGAGTGACAACAGTTTCCGAAGCCTTCACTGAGCATTAGGCACTGGGTTGGACATTTTACATGGATTATTTCATTTAATCATGACAACTCTAACCCATAAGTTCTAGAATTGTTTCCACTTTATAGTTGGGGAAAATGAGGTTTAGCAAGGTTATGCATCTTGCCCAATATCACACAACTTGTTAGTGGCAGAACCAGCTCTTAAACTTCATCTGACTCCAAAGTTAATCAGTCTAACCAATAGAGTGCCTAAAGGAACACCTTACTGTATACAAAATAATTGGGAAAAAAATACTAGGAAGTAAGAGGGAAAGACTTAGATAAAGGAGAATGGCAGTCACGGGTGAGGAGAATGGGACCACCTGGGGAAATGGCTGGACCACTACTGGTGGCTGTTGTTGTGGTTTAGTTGCTCGGTCATGTCTCAGTCTTTCTGCAACCCATGGACTGTAGCTCGCCAGGCTCCTCTGTCCATGGGGTTTCCCAGGCAAGAATACTGGGCTACCACTTCCTTCTCCAGGGGATCTTTTTGACCCAGGGATCAAACCCACATCTCCTGTGCTGGCAGGTGGTTTCTTTACCCATGAGCCACCAGGGAAGCCCACTACAGGTGGAACCTTATGCCCAATCCTTAGCTGAAAATGAGAGAAACTTCAGGAGAAACACATATGTACTAATAGGTTTCTGACTTTGATTCACACAGGATGGGATTCTAAGAAAGAGAACATGGAATGTTGCCATAAGCCTGACCATTCTCACTCAGGTGAGATGAGTCACCTGCCTGAAATGCACCAGAAGGAAACAGCAGGTTCAAAAAAAGCAGGAAGAAATAGCCTTGTATACAAAAAAGAGACACCCAAGACACCACAGTCCTATACAGAAAACCACTCAGAAAGAGTGGAAGCAGAATAGAATTAGAGGAGAAATACAGACAGGGATCCTTCTAGGGTAAGCCTGCATCAAAGATGGACCTGGCAAGGATGGGGCTTTCTGAAGGGCAGACCACATAACCACAACCAAGCAATCATAGGAAGGGGGACTTGAACTATCCTTGTGTCTGTTGGAATTTGCAGCTTGCTAAAATAGAGCTGCTTATAAAAATGTTTAACATTCCTAGCTAACAATTTCAGCTCTCAGATAGAAGAAGAAACCGTCATTCTGGATGTAATTTTAACCAATGAGAAAGAACTGGTTTTTGGGCACAAATTACAGGGACCCTGAGAGACTATGACCACGTCTTCTGGGAGTCTATAATAGCAAGGCAAGGGAGCATTGCATACATTCTAAGGCAATGTAATAATGAAGAATTCCAGTGAAAAGGGATAAGATAAGTAAACTCTTAAGCTAGCATGATCACACAGAAAACTTTCTCATGAACTCAGGTTTTTTTAAGGACCAATTCATGAGAGATCATGAGGGACATACAATCAAGAACCTATATTTAAAAAGAATGGTCTTCAGGAAGACCAAAGCCTCAGTGAATGGGAAATCCAAGAGACATGAGTGATTTCAGCAGTCTTCCATGAAAAGCTTGGTTAAGACAAAGAGAAAATGTGGTGAGGGAGAAGGAAGGAAGAAAGGGTGGGAGGGGAGAAAGGAGGGAGGAAAAGGAAGAAAGGAGGGAGGAGAGAACAGAAGATAAAAGAACATAAAGATAAAAGAAAGGAAGAAGAAGGAAGGGGACGAACAAGAGGACAAGGAAGAGAAGAACAAGGAAGTGACAGGTTCAGGAAGATGATGTCATGATAACAGGCAACTAAAAATCCAGTCGCTCCATACTCAAATTCCGTCTTCTAGAATAAGAAGAATAGATTTTGAATTCTACTTGTGCAACAAAGGAAACCATGAAAAGAAGAAAGTGAGCCCACAATAAGTTAAAGAGTAATAAAAATCTAAGCATACAGATTATTTCAAACCTCCAGATTCAAACTCCATTACAAAGTGCAAAAAGAATTTGCAGACAGAATCTCAGAGCCACTGGCAGTGAATTTGAGAAATCATAAAGAATGAGAATGATGCCAGAAACCTTGGGACATGTCCTTTTCTGTAGTATCCTGTTGTGGTGGCGGGGGTCGGGGGGCGGGGGGCAACAGATCCTGAAAATTAAAGATCCATCAGCTGGACATGATTCTCAAAGAGGGTGAGCCCTACTGGACCCTGTGATGATCAGAATACACCTCCTTTTCCCATGAGGGATGTTGTAAAACTAGAATCCTCCAACAAATGATGGATGTGATGAGAAAATTGAAAACCATGCTGTACAAGGGAAGGTTCAGTGGTATGTATACCACAGAAATCAGATGATTAAGAAGGGTATTAATGATTTGAAATTTCTGTACAAGAAGCTATAGAATCATTTTAGGTTGCTTTGAAAAACAGAACTAGCACCAGCGGCAGAAACTAGCATAGGCAGTTTTTCTTTAATATTTGCAAGTATTTTCTGTTCATTTATTCATTCAACAAGTATTTATTGAGCACCTACTTTGTGCTAATACTACACTAAGCACTGAGGATACATGATACAGTTCGCACCTTCTTTCAACTTAGTTCTGTGAAGGAAAACAATAAACAAGTCAACAAGGAATATAACCATAGATTACAGCAAAGCCAGGAAGGAAAGAAGAGGGGAAGATGGAGAATAATATTGAGTATCCATTTAAAGAAGGTTTTAGGAAAAACTCTGAGGAGGTGAGACCTGGAGAAGGAAATGGCAACCCACTCCAGTATTCTTGCCTGGAAAATTCCATGGAGAGAGGACCCTCGCAGGCTACAGTCCATGGGGTCACAAAGAGTTGGCCACAACTGAGTGACAGAACACAGCACTACATGACAAGGGTAGAGTTGGATGAACACTGTGGAGCAGAGAGAACAGCAGGTGCAAAGGTCCTGAGACTGGAAAGACTTGACTTGACTGACTCTGGGAGACCTGGCTTGTTCCCAGAATGGAAAGGAGCCAGGAAAGTAACCTGGGTGAGCAAGGCAGAGGAAAAGAGGAAATTGTGAGGTAAGATTGAATAGACAAACAGGAATTCAGGGAATCAGATGTTGCCATCCTAAGGAATGTAGGATGTGTTCCAAGAGATATGGGACCTGACTGATGTATGTGTTTTAATGGTTATTCCAGATGCTCTGTGCGAAATGGATCTGTGCAGAGCTGGGGTAAGGGGAGAAGCCGGGAGAACATTTAGGTGACTACTGTAGTATTTAGACGAGGCAAAGTGTGAACAGAAGATGTGTAGTCAAATTGGAGAAAAGTTCACTTGAATTCTCTTTTTAAGTAACATAGACAGAATTTACTCATGAACTGACCATGGGATTTGAGAGCTAGGAGGAAAAATGACCAGAATGATACAAAACTGGACTTGTGACACGTACTGAAGAGCCACCTGAGCCGATACTGCAGAATGGGCTGGCAGGATGGACTGGAAAGGTTGCATTTGATTCAGTGATGACAATAATGAAATGTAAACACACTCTTTGAAAAACAGAACTAGCACCAGCGGCAGAAACTAGCATAGGCAGTTTTTCTTTAATATTTGCAAGTATTTTCTGTTCATTTATTCATTCAACAAGTATTTATTGAGCACCTACTTTGTGCTAATACTACACTAAGCACTGAGGATACATGATACAGTTCGCACCTTCTTTCAACTTAGTTCTGTGAAGGAAAACAATAAACAAGTCAACAAGGAATATAACCATAGATTACAGCAAAGCCAGGAAGGAAAGAAGAGGGGAAGATGGAGAATAATATTGAGTATCCATTTAAAGAAGGTTTTAGGAAAAACTCTGAGGAGGTGAGACCTGGAGAAGGAAATGGCAACCCACTCCAGTATTCTTGCCTGGAAAATTCCATGGAGAGAGGACCCTCGCAGGCTACAGTCCATGGGGTCACAAAGAGTTGGCCACAACTGAGTGACAGAACACAGCACTACATGACAAGGGTAGAGTTGGATGAACACTGTGGAGCAGAGAGAACAGCAGGTGCAAAGGTCCTGAGACTGGAAAGACTTGACTTGACTGACTCTGGGAGACCTGGCTTGTTCCCAGAATGGAAAGGAGCCAGGAAAGTAACCTGGGTGAGCAAGGCAGAGGAAAAGAGGAAATTGTGAGGTAAGATTGAATAGACAAACAGGAATTCAGGGAATCAGATGTTGCCATCCTAAGGAATGTAGGATGTGTTCCAAGAGATATGGGACCTGACTGATGTATGTGTTTTAATGGTTATTCCAGATGCTCTGTGCGAAATGGATCTGTGCAGAGCTGGGGTAAGGGGAGAAGCCGGGAGAACATTTAGGTGACTACTGTAGTATTTAGACGAGGCAAAGTGTGAACAGAAGATGTGTAGTCAAATTGGAGAAAAGTTCACTTGAATTCTCTTTTTAAGTAACATAGACAGAATTTACTCATGAACTGACCATGGGATTTGAGAGCTAGGAGGAAAAATGACCAGAATGATACAAAACTGGACTTGTGACACGTACTGAAGAGCCACCTGAGCCGATACTGCAGAATGGGCTGGCAGGATGGACTGGAAAGGTTGCATTTGATTCAGTGATGACAATAGAACTCATGAAAACACATGTCAAGCACCTACTTCACATTGTGGGTCTACCAAAGCAACAGAAAACAGGCTTTAGGTTTGGTATATTTCCTAAACTGCAACCAGTTATCAACTTTATCACAAGCATGTTTCTAAGGAAACCCACAGCATTCCAGGTGAAAACAACAAGAAAATTAGCAACGTTGCCTATATACATTGCTGTGTGTATAGTATATAAACATATTATATTATTATATGTACTATAAATTATATATACATGTGACTTACTGTAGTCCTTTGCTCCTAGTTTAAAATACAGAAGGCATTCATGCTTTCAATGCCCATAATACACACTAATACCCAACAGATGCAAATACTGCACATTTTACTACAGGCAGCATCACATTCTCATCTTGCTACATCATCAGGAAAAACTCTCTCTTGAAAAGAGAAGTTTTTGAAATTTAAGACTTAAGGCTTCCTCATCTCAGAAGAGATCCCCCAAATGAATCCTCTCAGTCCTACTTCACTCCCAATAATCTCACCATCCATGTATGGAAAAATTCCTGCCCTCAAGAATCAGAAATATTGGCTGCTAACAGCCATGTGCATAAGAATGTAACCACGGCAAGCATTCTTTGCTGGAATATATCAATCTTTGAAAGATCACCGGGCCTAAACCACAGATAACCGTTGAGCCTAGATCTGTTGTGGTGTCAGTCATCTATGCCACAGCCATCTGGCATCAATCAAACATGAAGGTTTAAACTCCAGATCACAAACAGCATGACCTCAGCCACACCACTCAAGCCTCCCAAAGGGGTAAGGGAGAAGCCGAGAACATTTAGGTGACTACTGTAGTATTTAGACGAGGCAAAGTGTGAACAGAAGATGTGTAGTCAAATTGGAGAAAAGTTCACTTGAATTCTCTTTTTAAGTAACATAGACAGAATTTACTCATGAACTGACCATGGGATTTGAGAGCTAGGAGGAAAATGACCAGAATGATACAAAACTGGACTTGTGACACGTACTGAAGAGCCACCTGAGCCGATACTGCAGAATGGGCTGGCAGGATGGACTGGAAAGGTTGCATTTGATTCAGTGATGACAATAGAACTCATGAAAACACATGTCAAGCACCTACTTCACATTGTGGGTCTACCAAAGCAACAGAAAACAGGCTTTAGGTTTGGTATATTTCCTAAACTGCAACCAGTTATCAACTTTATCACAAGCATGTTTCTAAGGAAACCCACAGCATTCCAGGTGAAAACAACAAGAAAATTAGCAACGTTGCCTATATACATTGCTGTGTGTATAGTATATAAACATATTATATTATTATATGTACTATAAATTATATATACATGTGACTTACTGTAGTCCTTTGCTCCTAGTTTAAAATACAGAAGGCATTCATGCTTTCAATGCCCATAATACACACTAATACCCAACAGATGCAAATACTGCACATTTTACTACAGGCAGCATCACATTCTCATCTTGCTACATCATCAGGAAAAACTCTCTCTTGAAAAGAGAAGTTTTTGAAATTTAAGACTTAAGGCTTCCTCATCTCAGAAGAGATCCCCCAAATGAATCCTCTCAGTCCTACTTCACTCCCAATAATCTCACCATCCATGTATGGAAAAATTCCTGCCCTCAAGAATCAGAAATATTGGCTGCTAACAGCCATGTGCATAAGAATGTAACCACGGCAAGCATTCTTTGCTGGAATATATCAATCTTTGAAAGATCACCGGGCCTAAACCACAGATAACCGTTGAGCCTAGATCTGTTGTGGTGTCAGTCATCTATGCCACAGCCATCTGGCATCAATCAAACATGAAGGTTTAAACTCCAGATCACAAACAGCATGACCTCAGCCACACCACTCAAGCTACCCAGAGTTAGGCCACCTAAAATATCACTGATGGAAAGAAGTTTATGTGGGAACCTAACCCTGGGTCCTTTTCTCAGCATTAAATTCATTTGATATTTCATGTTCTTTGTTGTAAAGGAAAAAGAGAGAGAGGAAGGGAAACAAAGTCCAGTGTGGGCCAGCAGGTGTGATTTTGCATGTCTCTTATTCAGATGGTTTTAACTCCAATGGGGTGTTTTGTCTAACTGTCTGGGCTGTAATGTGTGTTGTCCCACAAACAATTTGTCACACCATGAAAGCTGCATATCTGGGGACAGAGACCACTCATACCATGTGGCAAAAAGCATGACTCATGTCAATTATCATCCTCGATGGCAGGTTATTTCTTAGACCACACGTCATGACCTTGTCAGAACTTTGTGTCTATTGAGTGCTGGGGGGATAGCCTCGACCAGGCAAAGTCAATCAGGAAGACACGGCTGTTAAAAACCACAGTGTACAAACGGCCACAGGGCTTTCTCACAGTAGCAACCTTTGGAGGGTTCTTTGGAGAAAATAATGTTTGAAAGAGACAGATTTTACTACCAGATGCCAGTTTGGGTGTAGATAACCTTAATGAGAGGTTAAAGACAGGTCTTATAAATATCTACTTCTGATTTTGTTTTTCCATTTGACATTTGTTTTATCCAACTGTACTGGTGAAATGTCTTTATCAAAAAGGACCCAATTGAAAAGATAACAGAGTCATCCAGCTGAATTACAAAAATTGCAAAATGATGCAGTGTCAATTAAGCATACCCTGCTAAGGAGTCAATGCAGTCAGCACTGGGCATTTGGGGGAGCTTCTCTTTTTGAAAAATCATCCTTCTGGCATTCTCCTTGTTCTTATCCACAACAGAAAAAAAATAATAATTGTGAACTTTGCATAAATGGGAAAGAGAAGCCCAGGCAGAAATCTGGACCTGCAATACAGAGAAACAGTGGAGGGCAGAAAAGAGAAAGACGGAGTGTGGAGCAGCAAGTTGAGAAAACTCTGAAAAATAATCAAAAAGAGATTTAGAGAACAGGAATAGGGAAGGATGGAAGAAAAACAGCTTGGTCCCCTCTGGAAACTCTCTCTTCCCGAGTCTTGAAAGCCTTCTGGTTTCCCCTTGTCTAGAATCACTGTCCACAACATAACAGTATGTTCTTAAGTTTTCTGTTTTGAAAAAGACAAACAACCAATTTTAGGGTAGTTTTAGTATAGAGGAGTGAAAATTTTCTTTGCACCAAGTTAATTAGGAGATGGGGGAAAGGAACAAACATTCCCAGAATTCCACCCCATGACAGTGCACCAGCCTTGGCGAAGAGTGCTGAGGAACAGGGCGGCTTTAGAGCTGATTCCGCTGAGCAGATCTGTATCGAATATTTATGACAGCCTTCCTGCAGACTCAGAGAACTACGTGGCCTAGGCAGATTTTCTAAGGCCGTGCCGACACTTTGATCTTCTAGGGACTCTGACATCTGTTCTTGTCATCCTCGATGGTTATTTCTTAGACCACACGTCATGACCTTGTCAGAACTTTGTGTCTATTGAGTGCTGGGGGGATAGCCTCGACCAGGCAAAGTCAATCAGGAAGACACGGCTGTTAAAAACCACAGTGTACAAACGGCCACAGGGCTTTCTCACAGTAGCAACCTTTGGAGGGTTCTTTGGAGAAAATAATGTTTGAAAGAGACAGATTTTACTACCAGATGCCAGTTTGGGTGTAGATAACCTTAATGAGAGGTTAAAGACAGGTCTTATAAATATCTACTTCTGATTTTGTTTTTCCATTTGACATTTGTTTTATCCAACTGTACTGGTGAAATGTCTTTATCAAAAAGGACCCAATTGAAAAGATAACAGAGTCATCCAGCTGAATTACAAAAATTGCAAAATGATGCAGTGTCAATTAAGCATACCCTGCTAAGGAGTCAATGCAGTCAGCACTGGGCATTTGGGGGAGCTTCTCTTTTTGAAAAATCATCCTTCTGGCATTCTCCTTGTTCTTATCCACAACAGAAAAAAAATAATAATTGTGAACTTTGCATAAATGGGAAAGAGAAGCCCAGGCAGAAATCTGGACCTGCAATACAGAGAAACAGTGGAGGGCAGAAAAGAGAAAGACGGAGTGTGGAGCAGCAAGTTGAGAAAACTCTGAAAAATAATCAAAAAGAGATTTAGAGAACAGGAATAGGGAAGGATGGAAGAAAAACAGATCGGCTCCCTCTGGCACCTCTCTCCTCCAGAGTCTTGAAAGCCTTCTGGTTTCCCCTTGTCTAGAATCACTGTCCACAACATAACAGTATGTTCTTAAGTTTTCTGTTTTGAAAAAGACAAACAACCAATTTTAGGGTAGTTTTAGTATAGAGGAGTGAAAATTTTCTTTGCACCAAGTTAATTAGGAGATGGGGGAAAGGAACAAACATTCCCAGAATTCCACCCCATGACAGTGCACCAGCCTTGGCGAAGAGTGCTGAGGAACAGGGCGGCTTTAGAGCTGATTCCGCTGAGCAGATCTGTATCGAATATTTATGACAGCCTTCCTGCAGACTCAGAGAACTACGTGGCCTAGGCAGATTTTCTAAGGCCGTGCCGACACTTTGATCTTCTAGGGACTCTGACATCTGTTCTTGTCATCTGCA
This sequence comes from Tragulus kanchil, assembly GCA_022376925.1. Lineage (NCBI taxonomy): Eukaryota > Metazoa > Chordata > Mammalia > Artiodactyla > Tragulidae > Tragulus > Tragulus kanchil. Next base: position 151,097,448 of record JAIOJX010000029.1, read on the forward strand.
CATTCGTATGTTCCTAGCAAAGCTCGGAGCGAGACCATAGAACAGCAAGCCGAGGCCGCAAAACTTATCCAAAACTAACAAGAGTGGAGATTTACACTTACTGAGATAATCACATTGCACCAATGAAAGCCAAGAGGCCATCCGCCCAATTGGACTATAAACTATTCTATGTGCTATGGAACAAAGAATATTGTTTTAGAAATGAATCCTATGTTTCCCCAGGCGTGCTGGCCCTTGAATCCAGTATTATGGCCCAAGTTATGATGGCTCGTAGCCGCCTCACGGAACTTTAGCCGTCACCTCCTCAAAGGTGAACAAACGGGTACTGGGGTAACAGGGCACATGGCTCAGGAAAAGCCCACCCTCGCTCACTGGCTCCAGCATCAAGCCCCTGCGAGGAGCTGGTGCTCATGAAGACAGCCCAGCCCACAAGGCCTGCCTCACCAGATGTTAGTGAACATCTCTGAGCCATCAGCATGTCAAAATCAGACCAGAGAGCGAGTGTGGCCCACGTGCCAAACCTCATACGCTTTCTTGAGAAGCCACCTGTTTCTTGACTCCAAGCTTGTTTGTGAACACAACTCCTGCAGATCCTTCCAGAGGGGTCTGCTTCCTAGCTTGCCAGCCCACCCATTTCACTCTCTCCCGGTGCCCTCGGTCTCTCCAGGCCTTTCCACTTGTGAGCCTTCCTTAGGGACTGGCTGTTCATGGAATTGCGGGTACCACAGCAAGTCACTGAGAAAGGCATGGTTTGGAGGAGGTAGGGATGGCCTATTCCCCTCTCAGATCCCACTCTGAGAGGAGTCTTCTTCTCCATGGGAATTCTCCCCTTCCAGAGTCTTGCAAGGCTGATAGCTCACTGTGGTAGGACTCATTGGCTTCATGTGGATAAGCATCATTTGTTGAGAAAACTACTTTTCCTCCATTAAAATGTCTTGATGGGGACTTTTCTGGTGGCCCAGTGGCTAAGACTCCAGGCTTCCAATGCCGGAGGCCTGGGTCTGAGCGCTGGTCAGGGAGCTATATCCCACATACTGCGACTAAGACCCAGCACAGTCAAATAAAGAAATATTAAACAACAACAAAAAAAGTCTTGATGCTCAGGTTGAAAAAAATAAATGGCCATAAATGAATGAGTTTTGTTCTTTGGATTCCATTGGTCCACATGCTTATCCTTTGCCTGTACTACATGACCTGGATTCCTGTAGCTGATTTTTGTAAGTTCTGAAATGGCAGGGACTTTCCTGGTGGTCTAGTGTCTAAGCCTCAGTGCTCCGGGCCCAGGTTTGATCCTTGCTTGGGGAACTAGATTCCACAGGCCGCAACTAAAGATCCTGCAAGCTACAACTAAGATCTGGCACAGCTAAATATACAGAAATTAAAAATAAATTGTGGTTGTTGATTATTTTTAAAAAGAAATGGAAAATATGAGTCTCCAATTCTGCTTTTTTCTAAAAACCTTTAATACACCTTTCATCCAAGTTGCAAAACTACTCTCTCTGCAATGCCCCATATAGAGAAGAAAGCAAACAATGTCAAAATAGCTTTCTTTTTATACTCTCTTTTCTCTGACTTGGTTATACTACTTCATTTTTTAAATTACAATGGGGTCTTCCTCTCTTCACGTTTCACTTCACTGTCCCTTTGAACTTGCACAATATCCCTCTATTTGTAAAACCCAGAGTCCATGTTCATATAAACATGGGAAAAGGTACCTATATTTCCTTTCTACCAGTGTCACACTTCCTGGGGAAAGTCTGTGATGATTCTAAAAGGCTGCAATCCCTTGGAATCTTGTATGTCTCATAAAGAACAAGCTTAGTTTAGAGGCCAATTATTTCCATTTGGGGTTAATGTCATTAAGACATTTAACTCTTTATAGGGAATGAAAACAAAAGCACTGAGCAGTTACAAATAGAGAGCAAGAAGATCTATTTTAAGAGTCAGAAGCAATGTACCTTTCTGAAAATTCAGGGAACCCAATTAGGGGCTCTGTGGAACTCTTTCATGTGGATAAGCATCATTTGTTGAGAAAACTACTTTTCCTCCATTAAAATGTCTTGATGGGGACTTTTCTGGTGGCCCAGTGGCTAAGACTCCAGGCTTCCAATGCCGGAGGCCTGGGTCTGAGCGCTGGTCAGGGAGCTATATCCCACATACTGCGACTAAGACCCAGCACAGTCAAATAAAGAAATATTAAACAACAACAAAAAAAGTCTTGATGCTCAGGTTGAAAAAAATAAATGGCCATAAATGAATGAGTTTTGTTCTTTGGATTCCATTGGTCCACATGCTTATCCTTTGCCTGTACTACATGACCTGGATTCCTGTAGCTGATTTTTGTAAGTTCTGAAATGGCAGGGACTTTCCTGGTGGTCTAGTGTCTAAGCCTCAGTGCTCCGGGCCCAGGTTTGATCCTTGCTTGGGGAACTAGATTCCACAGGCCGCAACTAAAGATCCTGCAAGCTACAACTAAGATCTGGCACAGCTAAATATACAGAAATTAAAAATAAATTGTGGTTGTTGATTATTTTTAAAAAGAAATGGAAAATATGAGTCTCCAATTCTGCTTTTTTCTAAAAACCTTTAATACACCTTTCATCCAAGTTGCAAAACTACTCTCTCTGCAATGCCCCATATAGAGAAGAAAGCAAACAATGTCAAAATAGCTTTCTTTTTATACTCTCTTTTCTCTGACTTGGTTATACTACTTCATTTTTTAAATTACAATGGGGTCTTCCTCTCTTCACGTTTCACTTCACTGTCCCTTTGAACTTGCACAATATCCCTCTATTTGTAAAACCCAGAGTCCATGTTCATATAAACATGGGAAAAGGTACCTATATTTCCTTTCTACCAGTGTCACACTTCCTGGGGAAAGTCTGTGATGATTCTAAAAGGCTGCAATCCCTTGGAATCTTGTATGTCTCATAAAGAACAAGCTTAGTTTAGAGGCCAATTATTTCCATTTGGGGTTAATGTCATTAAGACATTTAACTCTTTATAGAGAATGAAAACAAAAAGCACTGAGCAGTTACAAATAGAGAGCAAGAAGATCTATTTTAAGAGTCAGAAGCAATGTACCTTTCTGAAAATTCAGGGAACCCAATTAGGGGCTCTGTAACCACCTGGAAGTGGGGGGATGGAAAGGGAGATTCAAGAGGGAGAGGTCAAGAGGTTGATGTTTGACAGAAAATAATAAAATTCTGTAAACCAATTACCCTTCAAACACAAAAATAATAAATGTCCAAAAAAGAAAAGGAAAAAAACTGCTACCTCTTTTCTACTTGAAATCAAACAGAAATTAAGGTCTTAACCTATCTAAACTACAGGATAAAATATGGTGTGGTCATGGGCCCTGGAAGCAATTGTGCATTTGAATTAGGTGCTTGGCAGAATATGAAGACAGAGAAATGCATGTTTCTCTCAAGATAGAGAAATGCGTGTTTCTCTCTGTGCACTGATTTTGCAGTCAATACTTTAGCACTTTTTGTTTCTGATACATACATTTCAGTAAACTAAATCTAACAAGGGTTTTCAAGAAGGCTACAGAAAAGCATAAGACAGTATCCATGGACTGCTAACAGCGAGACCAGAAACATTTGCCGGGCTTCCCTGGTAGCTCAGTGGGAATGAATCTACCTGCCAATGCAGGGAGACAAGGGTTCCATTCCCAGTCTGGGAAGATCCTATATGCCTCAGAGGAACTAAGCCCGTGTGCCACAGCTACTGAGCCTGTGCTCTGGAGCCTGGGAGCCATACTATTGAACCCACGTGCCATGACTGAAGCCCATGGGCCCCAGAGCCCTATACTCCACAGCAAGAGAGGCCACCACAGTGAGAAGCCTGAACCCTGCAATAGACAGCAGCCCCCCTGCTCACTGCAGCTAGAGAAAAACCCTGGCAGCAACAAAGACCTAGTACAGCCAAAAATAAATAAAATATAGATTGATAGATAGATATAAAGAAGAACTGACAGGTCTCACCTATATTTCCTTTCTACCAGTGTCACACTTCCTGGAAATTAAAAGGAACCAAGTTTTTAAAGTTTAGAGGCCAATTATTTCCATTTGGGGTTAATGTCATTAAGACATTTAACTCTTTATAGAGAATGAAAACAAAAGCACTGAGCAGTTACAAATAGAGAGCAAGAAGATCTATTTTAAGAGTCAGAAGCAATGTACCTTTCTGAAAATTCAGGGAACCCAATTAGGGGCTCTGTAACCACCTGGAAGTGGGGGGATGGAAAGGGAGATTCAAGAGGGAGAGGTCAAGAGGTTGATGTTTGACAGAAAATAATAAAATTCTGTAAACCAATTACCCTTCAAACACAAAAATAATAAATGTCCAAAAAAGAAAAGGAAAAAAACTGCTACCTCTTTTCTACTTGAAATCAAACAGAAATTAAGGTCTTAACCTATCTAAACTACAGGATAAAATATGGTGTGGTCATGGGCCCTGGAAGCAATTGTGCATTTGAATTAGGTGCTTGGCAGAATATGAAGACAGAGAAATGCATGTTTCTCTCAAGATAGAGAAATGCGTGTTTCTCTCTGTGCACTGATTTTGCAGTCAATACTTTAGCACTTTTTGTTTCTGATACATACATTTCAGTAAACTAAATCTAACAAGGGTTTTCAAGAAGGCTACAGAAAAGCATAAGACAGTATCCATGGACTGCTAACAGCGAGACCAGAAACATTTGCCGGGCTTCCCTGGTAGCTCAGTGGGAATGAATCTACCTGCCAATGCAGGGAGACAAGGGTTCCATTCCCAGTCTGGGAAGATCCTATATGCCTCAGAGGAACTAAGCCCGTGTGCCACAGCTACTGAGCCTGTGCTCTGGAGCCTGGGAGCCATACTATTGAACCCACGTGCCATGACTGAAGCCCATGGGCCCCAGAGCCCTATACTCCACAGCAAGAGAGGCCACCACAGTGAGAAGCCTGAACCCTGCAATAGACAGCAGCCCCCCTGCTCACTGCAGCTAGAGAAAAACCCTGGCAGCAACAAAGACCTAGTACAGCCAAAAATAAATAAAATATAGATTGATAGATAGATATAAAGAAGAACTGACAGGTCTCTGAAAGGTTATGGGTTTAACAGTTATGTTGGGGGCAACGGAGTTGGTTCTAAGGGCCTTTTCTACTTTTATTGGCCTTCTCAGAATGTGCCAGAAGGCCCTCCGCAGCCACACAGAGCCAAGCACAAACCCAGGCAAACCTGCGGCTTCAACTGCTCCCTAAACCCTTCCATCCTTGACAGCAGGACTTCTCCATAAAAGGAAGAAATCAAATTCTGGACACAAGACCTGTATTTAAAGAGGCACAGGCTCTGGGCAGCTGTGAATCCTTTATCCCTTTATCCTTCACAACAGAAACAGCTCTGGAGAAATTCTCAGAGATGAAAATAACTTCAGCTGAGGAACTTCAACCGGGAGTGATTGGTTGTGTCCAGTTTGACAGAAAACATTGTGAGATACCACAAATCTAGAAACTGTAGCTGTGTGAGATACCTGCATGATATAAAAAGCAGCATCACTTTAATTTAGAAATATATTCTTCAAAACTACCACTTTATTAGCCTCCCAACTTGCACACACAGAGACAGTCTAGCCTGATGCACTGTGATTTCAGTCTCCCTCATCCTCTTCCTGTACTCAAAAGAATTCATTGTGCAATTCTAGGAGGCTGCATGTTGAAAATGGACAGAGACTATTTCCAGCTGCCTATTGTGGCACTTGGGAAACTGTAACTTGCATCACTTTTGGCAGAGACTACCATGAGATGGGGAGTTCAGTGTTATCACCTAATGCTTGAAAGTGAAACAACAAAGTAACTAACAGCATTATAATCACAGCCCCAGTTGCAAGGTTATGGTTGATTTAGAGAAAACAAACAAAAAAAAGGAGTGTATTTTTAGATTCTGTTTCATAGGATATTTAATAATATGGCAAGCATTGGGGTTAAATTTGATGACAGTGTTGGGCATGAGAAGGAACAGGTGGGGTGATGCTAAACATGCTTCGGGTGTGGCTGATTATTGAAATATTCTGGAATAGCCGAGAGAGGTCAGTAGAGGGACTGACCATGGACCATTTCAAAGGAACTGTGGAGACCTTAGGTCTGCTGCTCTGTGTCCATGCAAACGTTTCTGCCTGAGTTTTTTAAAGACCCTTTTTCTTCTTCTGAGTTTTGACCACCCCACAGGACTTGCTTCAAGTGTGTGGGTGGATTTCCCTCAGAGGTGGGAGTCCCTTTACCCTAACGTCCTCTGCCGTCCTTTGCTTCGGCCTGACCTTCATCCATGAAAATCTTCCTCCAGATCCTGCCTTTCCTCAGTTTTTAGAAAATTACACTCCTGGAGACAAAGTCAGAGGAGCACAATTCTCCAAAAACCATGCTGTTGGGGAAAGGCTTTTGACGGTGGATGGTGATCACTCCAGGCCCCAAAATAGAGTATTCTTCCTCTCTACAGGAGACCATCAGTCTGAAATGCACAAACACTACAGGAAGGCTTTAAGTTCAACGTAAACCAAGAGTACCCTAAGAGCAACTATAGATCTGCTCTAATGTTACCCAGAAAAGATTCTAGAACTTCTCCCCAAACCACTGACATATGGTCAAGGGGCTGATGAGGTTTAGATAGAGTCTGTTAAAACACACGGGAGGTCCAGGGCTGTGCCATCCAATACAGGAGCCACGCTGCTCGTGGCTAGAAATGTGCCCAGGGACACTCAGGGATTGAATTGTGGATCTTTTAAAATTTCAACTAATTTAAATTTTAAATTTTAAAATAGAGTGTAGTAGAAACTATTTTTAGACACAACTTTGCTTTGGTTGGACTATACTTTAACTGTAGATCATAGACCATATTAGTGTCATAGTGCACGCCAGCATTATTTCTAGTGTTTTCTAATAATTTTAAGATATCAGTTACATGTTAAAATAAGCTTTTTGATACATTGGGCTAAATAGATTGTTAAAATTAATTCCATCTCTTTCGTTTCTTTCTTAGTGTGGCTACTAGAAAGTTTCACCATGCATATATGGCTTGCATTTTATTTTAATCGAATGGGGCTTATCTACAGGACAACTGAGTTCTTTGAATACAGAACCACAAAGTTGTCACAGACCCAGGGAAGAGAGGAGATTGGGAAGGGGGTTATAATACCATTATCAATACTTGGATAAAAACAAAGGACTTCTTTTAAACAACCAGGGAAATGAAAAATGCTTAGTTTACAGTTTTTATTTGTGTAACAACTCTGCTCCTAAAATAAATTCCTAAGCTGGTGAAATAGAAGGACTTTGTGTGTGATGGGCCAGGGCAGAACCGTCTGACCTGCAGCCCCAAACTCGTGGAGAACTTGGAGCTATTGTAAAGGGTCCACAGATCCATGTGGGTGAAGCAGTATGCTGAAAAGGTACCCCAAGTTTTTTGGGCCCCGTCCTTTTGCTTCGCCTGACCTTCATGCATGAAAATCTTCCTCCAGATCCTGCCTTTCCTCAGTTTTTAGAAAATTACACTCCTGGAGACAAAGTCAGAGGAGCACAATTCTCCAAAAACCATGCTGTTGGGGAAAGGCTTTTGACGGTGGATGGTGATCACTCCAGGCCCCAAAATAGAGTATTCTTCCTCTCTACAGGAGACCATCAGTCTGAAATGCACAAACACTACAGGAAGGCTTTAAGTTCAACGTAAACCAAGAGTACCCTAAGAGCAACTATAGATCTGCTCTAATGTTACCCAGAAAAGATTCTAGAACTTCTCCCCAAACCACTGACATATGGTCAAGGGGCTGATGAGGTTTAGATAGAGTCTGTTAAAACACACGGGAGGTCCAGGGCTGTGCCATCCAATACAGGAGCCACGCTGCTCGTGGCTAGAAATGTGCCCAGGGACACTCAGGGATTGAATTGTGGATCTTTTAAAATTTCAACTAATTTAAATTTTAAATTTTAAAATAGAGTGTAGTAGAAACTATTTTTAGACACAACTTTGCTTTGGTTGGACTATACTTTAACTGTAGATCATAGACCATATTAGTGTCATAGTGCACGTCAGCATTATTTCTAGTGTTTTCTAATAATTTTTAAGATATCAGTTACATGTTAAAATAAGCTTTTTGATACATTGGGCTAAATAGATTGTTAAAATTAATTCCATCTCTTTCGTTTCTTTCTTAGTGTGGCTACTAGAAAGTTTCACCATGCATATATGGCTTGCATTTTATTTTAATCGAATGGGGCTTATCTACAGGACAACTGAGTTCTTTGAATACAGAACCACAAAGTTGTCACAGACCCAGGGAAGAGAGGAGATTGGGAAGAGGGTTATAATACCATTATCAATACTTGGATAAAAACAAAGGACTTCTTTTAAACAACCAGGGAAATGAAAAATGCTTAGTTTACAGTTTTTATTTGTGTAACAACTCTGCTCCTAAAATAAATTCCTAAGCTGGTGAAATAGAAGGACTTTGTGTGTGATGGGCCAGGGCAGAACCGTCTGACCTGCAGCCCCAAACTCGTGGGAGAACTTGGAGCTATTGTAAAGGGTCCACAGATCCATGTGGGTGAAGCAGTATCTGAAGACTGAATAAATAACCTCTGGCTTATACTGGCACTACAGTCTTTCAAAACTGTAGACTGGTTAATAAAATATAAATTCACTTTAATATGATTAATAAAATATAAATTCACTTTAACACATTACCAAATTCAGAGTAGTTAAGAGGTCATCATGAAGTCTCTCAGATCAAAAGACTCTAAAGTCAGCTATGCGCACCTGAAGTAACAGATTTTTGCTAGCTCATTTGGTGCCTTTGTGCAAATCAGAGAGCCCTAATTTATCCCCAACATGTAACCTGCATAACAATACATGGCTGTCATGATATATTTTGATATTCAAAGAGTTCTTCAAACTGGAAAAGGATAAATCTGTGTCCTGGAGAATGCTGTGGACCAGGAAAAAAAAAGTTGCCTGCCATTTCAGTAAACAATGAATGTTGCCCCAGCATCAAGCCATTAGCCACAGCAGCGGCGCCTTTGGTGTGCCTGAGGGGAATTCAGGATGGAGAAAAACAGGATACTGGCCTTAGACAGTTAAGATGCTTATCTAAGAAAAAATTCCGATAAGCCCAAACTGATGCGTCTTCCCATACGTAGAAAAGCATAAAAATCATGATTTTGAGATGTCTGGGTTTTGTGATTAGCAGCAGTCTTTTGATGTTTGACTACATGTTTTTGTTTTTTCCAGCAAAAGCTCCTATATGTCCTGGCTCCTCCTTAACCCCATTGGAACAGTTCCTCAGAGCTATCTGAGAGACTATCTCCTGGGTTACAGCTCTCAGCAAGTTCCCTAAATAAAATATTGCATTTTTTATTTTAATCGAATGGGGCTTATCTACACTGAGTTCTTTGAATACAGAACCACAAAGTTGTCACAGACCCAGGGAAGAGAGGAGATTGGGAAGGGGGTTATAATACCATTATCAATACTTGGATAAAAACAAAGGACTTCTTTTAAACAACCAGGGAAATGAAAAATGCTTAGTTTACAGTTTTTATTTGTGTAACAACTCTGCTCCTAAAATAAATTCCTAAGCTGGTGAAATAGAAGGACTTTGTGTGTGATGGGCCAGGGCAGAACCGTCTGACCTGCAGCCCCAAACTCGTGGGAGAACTTGGAGCTATTGTAAAGGGTCCACAGATCCATGTGGGTGAAGCAGTATCTGAAGACTGAATAAATAACCTCTGGCTTATACTGGCACTACAGTCTTTCAAAACTGTAGACTGGTTAATAAAATATAAATTCACTTTAATATGATTAATAAAATATAAATTCACTTTAACACATTACCAAATTCAGAGTAGTTAAGAGGTCATCATGAAGTCTCTCAGATCAAAAGACTCTAAAGTCAGCTATGCGCACCTGAAGTAACAGATTTTTGCTAGCTCATTTGGTGCCTTTGTGCAAATCAGAGAGCCCTAATTTATCCCCAACATGTAACCTGCATAACAATACATGGCTGTCATGATATATTTTGATATTCAAAGAGTTCTTCAAACTGGAAAAGGATAAATCTGTGTCCTGGAGAATGCTGTGGACCAGGAAAAAAAAAAAAAAGTTGCCTGCCATTTCAGTAAACAATGAATGTTGCCCCAGCATCAAGCCATTAGCCACAGCAGCGGCGCCTTTGGTGTGCCTGAGGGGAATTCAGGATGGAGAAAAACAGGATACTGGCCTTAGACAGTTAAGATGCTTATCTAAGAAAAAATTCCGATAAGCCCAAACTGATGCGTCTTCCCATACGTAGAAAAGCATAAAAATCATGATTTTGAGATGTCTGGGTTTTGTGATTAGCAGCAGTCTTTTGATGTTTGACTACATGTTTTTGTTTTTTCCAGCAAAAGCTCCTATATGTCCTGGCTCCTCCTTAACCCCATTGGAACAGTTCCTCAGAGCTATCTGAGAGACTATCTCCTGGGTTACAGCTCTCAGCAAGTTCCCTAAATAAAATAGAAATCTCTGGACTTCCCTGGTGGTTCAGTGGTTAAGACTCCACGCTCCCAATGCAGGGAGTCCAAATTCCATTCCTAGTCAGGGAATGAGATCCCACATGTTGCAACTAAGAGTTCTCATGCCGCAACTAAAAATCCTACATGCCGCGATGAAGATGGAAGATCCTATATGCCACAGCTAAGACCTGGCACAGCCAAATAAATAAGTTGAAAAAAGAAAGCTCTCCACTCTCAGGTTGAGTGTGTTTTCATTGTTCTTGTTTCTCAGTCAATAATACCTAACAACGATCAAATAAGAAATGGATGCTCCAAAGACTTCCTAGTGGTTCAGTGGGGGTAAGAATCCACCTGGCAATGCAGGGGACACGGGTTTGATCCCTGGCCCAGGAAGATCCCACATGCCACAGGGCAAGTAAAGGCTGTGAACCGCAACTACTGAGCCCTTGTGCCATAACTCCTCGAGCCTATGTTCCACAAGGGAAGCCACCACAATGAGAAACCTGTTCACTGCAGCAAAGAGTGGTACCAGTTCTCCACAACGAGAGAAAGTCTGCACCCAGGACCCAGCACAACCATAAAATAAGTAAATAAATTATTTTTAAAAAAAAAAGAAAGAAAGAAATGGATTTTCCACCTCCCACAAGCTCTGCCTTTGCCACTGTCCTGGGCCAGTGTCCCTGCTTTAGACCTGGAGACTGGGGAGCTAACTCCTGTGGTCGCCCCAGGGCCACTGTGGGCTCACCCCTGGCTCTCCATCAGCCATTTCATGAGAAGTGCAGACAGAGCCTGTGAACCTGTGGCCCATCAGTTTCTGGAATGAGCAAACTAAAGTTGGAAGGAAGTTGGAATCTGTATCCTCTGACCTTTAACCTAGCAATTTGTAGTGGAAGGGAAAATAGGCTATTTCTTCAAAGTGAACAATTTACTTACAATTAGAACAAAGGCTCTCAAACTCCGCACTCCTGACATATTGATAATTCTTTGCCATGGGGCTATCCCTAGATGCCAACAGGACACCCCTCCCAGTTACAACAAACATCTCCAGACATTCCCAAATATCTCCTAAAAGATTAAACTGCCCCAGATGAGAATCACGGGTTTATAATATTCAAACATTTTAGCATTGGCTTATTTTCATAATTGACATATTAAGCTGTGAGTACATGGCCTTCAAAGTTAGATATACCTGGATTCAAATCCTGGCCCACACATTCCTAGCTGTGTTACCTAAAGCAAGTTACTTAACTTCTCTGCTCCTCAACTTCCTCACCTGTAAAATGGTGCGATAACTGGGCCATTCTCATAAAGATGTCATGAGGATTCATCTTAACAAATCCTCAATGTTGTTGTTTAGTTGCCGAGTCATGTCTGACTCTTTTGCAACCCCAGGACTATAGCCTGCCAGGCTCCTCTGTCCATAGAATTTCCCAGGCAAGAACACTGGAATGAGTTGCCATTTCCTTCTCCAGGGCATCTTCCCAAGCCAGGGATCGATCCCACACCTCCTGCTTGGCAGGCAGTTTCTTTGCCACTGAGTCACCAGAGAATCTCTCAATAGGTGATGATAAATATCAGCTAGGATACTCCCAAGCCCTGACTTGTACTGGTCTAATACCTGATATTAGATTCTCTCTAAGGTCAAGACTACCCCTAGTCTCTGTGTTACTGTGGCAGCAAAGAGCCCCCAAAGCCCGAGGGCCCAGTTTCAGGCTCTAGGTGTCGTCAAGAACGTGTTGCTAAACCTCTGAAACCACAGTTTTTCATCTTTGTTTAAAGAGAGAGAGAGAATGAAGGACCCTCCCTTGAAGGGCTGTTATGGGAGTGATATATTCAGAGCCTGAGCTTCTTAACCAGTATTAGGTGCTGCAAGGTTGCATGTGTATGCAGGGAAAAGCAATGGGAGATGTTTTATAAAATTCCAGCAAAATAGTAATCTTTCTCAACCCTCCTCCCCAACCCTGAAGAATTTCCTGGAACCTCGAAGCCCTCACTCACATCCCATCTTGTGAACCCTAAGGGGTCACACCCATTCTCCTCCCAGCTACCTCTTGGAGGTCTTATTCCTGTGTCTGGAGGTTCTCCTCAGACTTGTGCGCTGTTCCCAGGTCCACTCTAATGACCCCCAGGCTCTTACTGTGGTGAAGTCAGAATTTTCTTCATGCCACAGTTATGCTGAGGGGGAAGTGAAGCTCTTCCCTCATTGGCTTTGTAGTCTGTGGTTTGGCCACAGATTCCTCTGTTGTTGTTCAGTCCCTAAGTCATGTCTGACTCTTGGTGACCCCATGGACAGTAGCACACCAGGCCTCCCTGTCTCTTACCATCTCCTGGAATTCACCCAAGTTCAAGTCCACAGAACGCCATCCAACCATCTCATTCTCTGTCATCCCCTTTTCCTTTTGCCCTCAATCTTTCCCAATGAGTCAGGTCTTCACATCAGGTGGCCAAAGTATTGGAGCTTCAGCTTTAGCATTCAGTCTTTCCAGTGAGTATTCAGGGTTGAGCATCGCTTTCTCTGGGTTCCTCACCTCTCTCCAGGACTACAGGTGTTCCTCATCCCTGCTACACTGGGCATCTCTCTATCCTTTAAAAGAAACCCTTTTCTTTTCCTAAGCCATGAACTCCCTTAGGCAAAGGACAATACCCTATTTATATATATGTCCCATAACATATTTCCTGCCACAAGGCAGATCCTCAATAAACAGTTGTTGAATGAATGAGTGGGAGAGAGTCGAACATATGATCATGTTCAAAACTTCAAGTGAAGCAGGCTGGGGTTTTATTCCCTTCTCCCTCTTCTCTTGCCTTCACTTCCCAGATATTTTCTGAGAAAATATCTTTTGTAAGATGAAGCAGAGACTGGCCCTTGATGAGCATAGTAACTCATGGATGCTATGCTGTGAAAAGTGGTTAACATCTGCAGATAAATGTGATTTGAGTTGGTGGGTTGGGTTCTCTGGGAAAAACCTAAAGAATCTTCTGCTCCTCTTTCAGACTGAAAGCACTCAGCTGAGACAGAGGGGCCTGGGAAAGGAGGTCTGAGAGCAGAGGCGACTGGGGGTGAGAAGGGAAACCCCAGTTAGTCTCCAGGATGGGCTCCAATATGGACAGACTGTGCCCTAATGGGAAAGGAAGCAAGAAGCTGTATCATCCTCTGTGCTCCATGAGTCTTCAAAACCACCTTAAGAGTCAGGTCTTCTTTCTGGAGATCTCCATACCTGGAGACTCCCACCATCATTCTCAACAAAGTAATTTGACTTAATTAAGAAATTGCATTAAGAAAATGCACAGAGTTGATATTATGGTTTGCCTGGTGAGGTTCAAAACTACAAAAAACTGTTTTCGGGGGTTATCCATGGAGAGAAGATTTGGTTAACACTCTCCAACCCAAGGGCTTCCCTTGTGGCCCAGTGGTAAGCAACCTGCCAGCCAATGCAGGAGATGTGGGTTCTATCCCTGTGTCACAAAGATCCCCTGAAGAAGGAAATGGCTACCTACCCCAGTATTCTTGCCTGGGAAATCCCATGAGCCTAGCAGGATATAGTTCATGGGGCTGCAAGAGAACTGGGCACAACTTAGTGGCTAAAACAACCACAACTCCCATCCAGAAGACCACAGTTCCAGTCCTCCTGGCATGATTTACAGTCAGGTCAAAACTCGAATGACTGAGTCCCTATTTCCTCCCAGCTTGCAGAAATGAGAAGGCTTATAACTTCACTGCGGGTCAACTAGATGAACTAAACATCAGTGCTACAGTGCTGATAACAAGGCAAAGACAGCAGAATAAGAAATGGATCCTAACAGGAATCTAGCCAATAATTCACAGCATGACCCTCCCACACACTTTTTCCCCCCACAGCGTGGCCTTTTTCAAGTCACAACTTTCCCACTTTGCTTTTCTGACCTGTTACTACTAGGTATACCAAGCCCACAGGGAAGCTGTAGAGAAAAAATGAGAGGTTGGATTTTAAAACATGTCAAAATGGCTGCCTGCTGTGCACATTCAAGAAGATAATTTTGTTACCAATTTGTTAAGTAACTAGTGTGTGAAGGTTTCTGTCTGTTCAACAGACTACATATTAGGTGGATGTGTGGCAGTTACTGGAGTGTTGGTGGAGAGCCAAGCGTGGTGGGCAAGAGGAAGGAATATGAAAATGAGAAATGTGGCCTTGAGGCTCTCCCTGAATCCCAGGAGAGCTAAGAGCACACACAACAATAAATTTCAGGGGTTTCCCTGGTGGCTCAGACGGTAAAGAATCTACCTGCAATGCAGGAGACCCAGGTTTGATCCTTGGATCAGGGAGATCCCCTGGAGAAGGAAATGACAACCTACTCCACTATTCTTGTCTGGAGAATCCCATGAACAGAGGAGCCTGGCAGACTACAGTCCATGCAATGTGGTAAACACCAAAGAAAACAAAGTATTTCTGGGGAAATGTCTGATGCAGATCACTGTCATTCATAATCAATCAAATTTAGATTGACTGAATTTGATGGGATTGGATTGATGGAGTTGTATTGGTTTGATTTGACTGGATAAAAACAACTGTTGTAGATCAGCCTTTAGAGCTCTGGTGGTGAGCTGTGGGCAAGGAGACGCATTCTGTGGTCCTATAATTAGGTCTCAGTCTTTAGTGAGCTTATCCCTCTGGACTGTGAACTTCACAAGTATTTCTGAGTTGGTTTTCTCCGGTCTCAGGTGAGAAAGCATGGCACTGTAGTTTGTAAACGTAGCAATTTGGTCTCTTAATCCCTAATTTCCCCCCTCTCTCTTCCTTTCCTCTTTTGGCAACCACTCTCTTCTGTATCTGTGACTCTGTTTCTGTTTTGCATATACATTCACTTGTATCATTTTTTAGATTCTGCATATAAGCGATATCACAGAGTATCTGTCTTTCTCTAACTTGCGTCACTAAGCATCATCTTCTCTAGGTCCTCCCATGTTTCAAATGGCAGAATCAACATGGATGCACCTATAGAAGTTTATTCAGATTTCCTTAGCTTTCACCTTAATCTTTTTTTAGTTTCAGGATATTTAGTTGTTAGTCTCCCTGGACTTCTTTTGGCTTGAGACAGTTCCTGTGAGATTTTCCCTGTTTTGATGACCTTGACACTTTTGAGGAGTATTTTTTGAGTCAGGTATTTTATTGAATGTCCTTTAACTTGGATTTATTGATGTTTTTCTCGTGGCTGGACTGGGTTTTCAGTAGACCCTAGAGATCAAGTGCCATTTTCATGGCATCCTGTCAGGGACACACACCATAGTACATGGCTTATCCCTGTTGATGTTGACTTTGTCACCTGGCTGAGGGAGTGCCTGTCAGGCTTCTGCACCATAAACTTACTCTTGTCCTCACACTTTTCATCTGACATTTTGGAAGGATATTTAAATATTTGGATATTTAAAATTCATCTGCAGGGGCGTTTTAGCTCTTCTCTCTCCTTTGTATTAGTAGAAACTCAAAGATATGTATTTACACTTTAGATTATAATCTAGCACTATGTTATTTTATGGCTCAAATTATTTCAGCTTTAATCCTTGGAGGCTTTTCAGTTGGATCCTGTGTACCTTTGACATGTTCCTCTAGATAGATAGATAGGTAGATAGATAGACTGAGAGGCAGATTTTAGCACTTCTTTACTTTCTTACTGTCTGACATGACAAGCTTTTCTTCTAGGTTATCTGTCCAGCTCTAGAATCAGCTATTTCCTCAGGGAGCTCTTGTTCCTTTCATTGGAAAAAAATTTTAGAAGCCGAGATCCGCATGCTAGTTGTGCATGCGTTTAGCTACTGGATATTGTTACTTCTAACCCCTCTCAGCTGACAGACCAAGGAAATATGTGATATATATATATATATATATATATATATGTATACACATGTATATATGTATGTAAAGAACCTGCCAACCATGCAGGAGACCAGAGTTCAATCCCTGGGTGGTCAAGATTCCCCTGGAGAAGGAAATGGCAAGCCCCTCCAGTACTCTTAGAATTCCATGGACAGAGGAGCCTGGCAGGGTACAATGCATGAGGTCACAAGAGTCAGACACACTGAGCGGCGTTCACTCGCTCACTCAACTCTTGATGGGGAGGTGCTGGAGGCAGCTGCCACTGAGGACAGCGGAGGCTGAAAAGCCTGAGGTGTTATCAAAGAAAGAAAGGACAATTGTAAGATCAACCCCAATTCTTGAGAAGGATACATGCACTGTCAGTTACTGTTTTCTGACTTTTGGGATTAGAAAAGAAAACCAAAAAAAACAACCAGCAACTCAAGTGAAATCAAGGGAAAATAATGCTATGCTCCTTAGATCCCTGCTGACATAGAGCTTTAAGGACAGCATCTCGTCTCGAAAGTAGTCTTAAGAGGTCACGCTGGGTAGTGAGGCACCATTTCCATGTTAACGCAATAACTCTGACTTCTATCTGTGTAATATGGGCATCATGAGAACAGGGGTTTTGTCTAGGCAATGTATTCACTTGCAGTGTCTCGTTGGAAAAATAGCCCATAATACGTTCTCAGTAAATATAAATCCTCATTCAAAAGAATGCCAGCCCCATCATTTACCAGCTGTCTCACCATCCTGTCTCACTGTTCTGTGTTTCAGTTTCCTCTTCTGTGAAGTGCCGATAATAGAAAATGCCTTCATCAGGCTGTTGTGGAAATTAAATGAATTAATCAATGTACCATAGAACAATGCTAGGATCCAAGGAAGCCCTCCGGCAGAGATGTTTGCCACCACTATCAATTTCTGAACTTTGGATGAACTATTTGCAGAACAGGAATAGAGATATACATGTAGAGAACAGATTTGTGGACACAGTGGGGGAGGTGGAGGGTGGGGCAGATGGAGAGATTAGCACTGGCAGACACGACCACGTGTAAACAGACAGTGGATGGGAAGCTGCTGTGTCCCTCTGTGACAGCCTAGAGGGGTGGGCTGGCGGGTGGGCGGGAGGGAGGCTCAAGAGGAAGAGGATATGTGTATGCTAATAGTTGATTCATGCAGTTGTAGAGCAGAAACCGACAGAACATTGTAAAGCAATTATCCTCCAGTCAAAAAATAATAATACACTTTTAAAAAAAGAAAAAAAATCTTAATTTCTATAAACCTCAATTTTCTCATTTGTAAGAAGGGGATATTAACAAGAGGTAGTTTTGAGGATTAGATGAGACAGTGTTTGTTCCTTCCTTATGCCCTCAGGCATG
This sequence comes from Tragulus kanchil, assembly GCA_022376925.1. Lineage (NCBI taxonomy): Eukaryota > Metazoa > Chordata > Mammalia > Artiodactyla > Tragulidae > Tragulus > Tragulus kanchil. The sequence continues at coordinate 151,115,181 of JAIOJX010000029.1, forward strand.
GTGCTGGTCAGATGCCACCATGATTCCCTATTTAATTCTCATTTCTCCTTGGAGAAATGGATGATCCTCGAGCTGGGCAGGTAACATAGTAGAGGAGCCTATAGTGCCAGAAAGTAAGGAAGTGCTTTTCAAAAACAAAGATGGGGGTATGTCAAAGGGACACCCGAGCCAACTGCAGAGGCTCTTGGTGATCAAAGCATTTTATGTTACAAAGTTATTCGCATCCTCATAATACGTTTGGCATCCCACAACAAACTGGTGAGAAAATAAGTTAAATATTTTCTCAAGGTTTGGAAATTGAGCACATGTGGTCAGTCATGTCCGACTCTTTACCACCCACGCACTGTAGCCCGCTAGGCTCCTCTGTCCGTGGAATTTTCCAGGCAAGAATACTGGAATGGGCTGGCATTTCCTCTACCAGGCAATCTTCCTGACCCAGGGATTGAACCCATGTCTCCTGCATTGGCAGGCAAATTCTTTGCCACTGAGCCCTCTGGGAAGCCCAAAGTGGAAACTGAGGGGCTGAGCAATTAATTACATATGCCTCTTAAAACTCACTCAATAGGCTTGTAGAAGATCCATAAGCCAACACGGCAATCATCTGATGCTTTACCATATAGATCTTTCACCTTTCATTTTTAAAATATTCCCCCACCAGCAATCGAACCCAGGTCCTTGGCCTTGAGTGCATGGAGTTCCAACCACTGACCCGCCAGGGAATTCCTGATCTTCCACCTTTTAAACATTTAAGCAGAGACTTTTCAGGGCTACGTGGTGATAACGAGCAAACGTGTAATACTGGCTCAGGATGGAGGTCTTATAAAGGCTGAGGTGAAACATTTCTGAGTGGGATGATTGAGAGAAAAGAGGGAAGAAGTGACCAGGACCGGAAATAACATTTTAAAAGAAGAGCTCTTAGCAGGCGAAGGTTAGAATGAGCCATATGATTCTGGATTAGAGCTGAGACATCAGTATGAACTTTAACTTGTTAAAGGTACAGATGGTTGCACAGAGAATTTTTGCTGCTATGTGTATGTGTGTGTGTGTGTGTGTGTATATATATATACACATATACACATATACATATATTCATGTTCTTTACCATCTGAGCCATTACATAGTTTATAATGTTATTATATATATATATATATATATATATATATATATATATCACTTTGTTGTATACCTGAAACACACGCAACATTGTACATCAACTGGACTTTAAAAAGGAAAAAGGAGAGTCGGTTCCTGAGTCTCCCTGGTACCTATGAACTTCTTCAGAAAGACCGGGACTAAACAGACCACAAAGCATTGCTGTGTTTAGAGTTGTTGCAGAATGAAACCAACAAGAAGAGGACAAGCCCAGAAAACCACAGAGAAGTGGAGCCACCAGTGGCCCGAAATGAGTATGCCTCCTTTAGGCGTTACTATGCCAGATAACGAATCTCTTCATGGCTCAAGACATCCTGAATCAGGTCCAAGGTTTCTTGAAGCTGAAAGCACTCTCACCAACACAGCATCCCCAAGCCTCTTTGTTACAGAGAATATGTGTGCCTGGGAATCTTGCTATAAACCATCCTATTTCCCAGAGGTACCAGCCAAGGAATGTTTCCACAGCCAATGAAATTCTCAGTCTTTGTGGTCAAATGCCCTCTGTCTACCCTCTTCTCCTTAGCTTTATTCCCTTAGACATTGACTCAAAGACACTTGGTACATTGAAATCACTCTAGCAATACCAAATGCTACGTGATGCTGATTGAAGATGCTTGAAGAGAAACAATGCTTTGAACTAAAGCGTGTTTCCTAGTGTTATTGAATAACACAAAAATAGGACCCACTTAGCCATATACCCCCACTGGGTAATTCATCCTCTGACTGCTTTGGAAGCACCAAAGTGCTTTGGGGGGGCCTTATGAGCACTTCTTCCCATCCCCTTCTTTTCCTTCATTGCTTTCAAAAGAACCAAAAACAAACAAGGCATGTTAATTACGACCGGGTATTCATTATTTGGTTCAAAGCCTCAAAGCTCAAAAGAATCAGAACAATCTATTTTCTGAATTCACTCATCCCCCTTTCGGAACCAGCCAACATAGGGCCAGTCTTAAGTATTTGTTGACAGTGTTCTTTCAGTGTAAGCTGTACTGCCCCTGAAGCAATGTTTTAAGACCATCCTGTGAGCTGAATGCAACAATTAAGTCTTTTCAAAAGATGTGCAGATAAAATTGCTTGGGAGTTTGGAAGTAACTTTAGGAAGCTCAGTCAATTCCAAATTAATGGAATGTTGAAATTATCCTTGCCTACCCCTGAAGGATAATGCCTCCTGCTTTGTCAATTCTATAAATTGTAAATATTCATTTTTTTTGTCCTAGTAGATCCAGAAAAATACAGAGAGTAGAAAATCAACATCCATATAGTAGCCATAATGATGTAACAAATACTAACATTTTGCCATATTTCTGTCAAAACCAATTACAATGATGGATATCCCTACTTGACTCATGAAATAAGGTAAACGAAGAGTCCCATTTCCACTTCTGCCCTTAAGGGACATTTACAATGAAACCTTTCAATTCTGAGCCTTATGCAACTATGAGTTCAAAACAGAAGAGACGTGGGTAAAGGAACAGACCATAAATATTCTAAACGGGACTTCAGCAGGACTTCACTGCTACCTAGAGATGGACTACAGCCAGTGAGGGAGTCTGCTGGGAACAGTAACATGGGGCATTTAGGAGAGACAACTGTTCTATAAACATCCAAGTGGTGAGATCTGATGATCTGGAGCCTCAGGAAAACAAGATCTAAATTTCCTTGGGTCTGTGCTTTGCTGATTTTCTTTAATGCATATATACTCCGAGGTTTTCTTTTACAAGCATCTTCATTTGACCTAACATCCCTACATAATTTGAATTGCAGAAGTTTCGAACTAAACATGTTAATTTATTTGAATAACACAAAATAGGACCCACTTAGTACCCACTGGGTAATTCATCCTCTGACTGCTTTAGAAGCACCAAAGTGCTTTGGGGGGGCCTTATGAGCACTTCTTCCCATCCCCTTCTTTTCCTTCATTGCTTTCAAAAGAACCAAAAACAAACAAGGCATGTTAATTACGACCGGGTATTCATTATTTGGTTCAAAGCCTCAAAGCTCAAAAGAATCAGAACAATCTATTTTCTGAATTCACTCATCCCCCTTTCGGAACCAGCCAACATAGGGCCAGTCTTAAGTATTTGTTGACAGTGTTCTTTCAGTGTAAGCTGTACTGCCCCTGAAGCAATGTTTTAAGACCATCCTGTGAGCTGAATGCAACAATTAAGTCTTTTCAAAAGATGTGCAGATAAAATTGCTTGGGAGTTTGGAAGTAACTTTAGGAAGCTCAGTCAATTCCAAATTAATGGAATGTTGAAATTATCCTTGCCTACCCCTGAAGGATAATGCCTCCTGCTTTGTCAATTCTATAAATTGTAAATATTCATTTTTTTTGTCCTAGTAGATCCAGAAAAATACAGAGAGTAGAAAATCAACATCCATATAGTAGCCATAATGATGTAACAAATACTAACATTTTGCCATATTTCTGTCAAAACCAATTACAATGATGGATATCCCTACTTGACTCATGAAATAAGGTAAACGAAGAGTCCCATTTCCACTTCTGCCCTTAAGGGACATTTACAATGAAACCTTTCAATTCTGAGCCTTATGCAACTATGAGTTCAAAACAGAAGAGACGTGGGTAAAGGAACAGACCATAAATATTCTAAACGGGACTTCAGCAGGACTTCACTGCTACCTAGAGATGGACTACAGCCAGTGAGGGAGTCTGCTGGGAACAGTAACATGGGGCATTTAGGAGAGACAACTGTTCTATAAACATCCAAGTGGTGAGATCTGATGATCTGGAGCCTCAGGAAAACAAGATCTAAATTTCCTTGGGTCTGTGCTTTGCTGATTTTCTTTAATGCATATATACTCCGAGGTTTTCTTTTACAAGCATCTTCATTTGACCTAACATCCCTACATAATTTGAATTGCAGAAGTTTACGAACTAAACTCCTGGCTTCCCTGGTAGCCCAGGGGTAAAGATTTAGCCAATGTGAATTTGATCCCTGGTTCAAGAAGATCCCACATGCCTTGGAGCAACTAAGCCTGTGCACTAACTATTGAGCCTGTGCTCTAGAGCCCAGGAGCCACAACTGCTGAACCCCAGGAGCCCTATAATCTGTACTCTGCAACAAGAGAAGTCACTACAATAAGACTGCACATCATATAACTAGAGAATAGCCTCTGATAATCCCAACTAGAGTTCCTGCAACAATGAAGACCCAGCACAATGAAAAAGAAACAATAATAACAACAATAGAAAGTAAACTGGGCTTCCCTGGTGGTCCAGTGGGTAAAGAGTCCGCCTTGCAGCACAAGGGGCACCGGTTCGATCCCTGACTCGGGAAGATCCCACATGCTGTGGAGCGGCTGGACCAGTGTGTCCAATCACAAGCCAGCGCCCTGGAGCACATGCGCCCAAGGCCGGTGCTCTGCAACGAGAGAGGCCACTGCAATGGGAGGGCCCACACAGGCCAAAGAACAAAGATAGATGAAAATAAATAAATGAAAGACCAAAAAAAGAGGTCAAAATTAAAAAAGAAAGAAAGTAGATTATCTATTCCTCTATTTAGTTAACACAAGAGTCACATCTCACCATGTGGGTCTTGAATGAGCTTTTCTTCCTGATATGACCACAATAAAATTCTGCTCAGCTCCCACACCAGCCATATAGTTCTGCTGAAATTTCCTTTCAGAGCATGTATAGGTTTTTGTAGCTTTTCCCTGGTTTACCACCAACCCATAATGAAAGCAGAGTTCAGAAGTGGGTTAAGCCCAGTAAGCTGACAATCACAGACAGACCTAATAAGCCCTGTCTCAGTAAGCCTACACCCCCAGGCAGGAAGAAAGCAAACAGCTGCTTATTGATCTCACATTAAAGCAAAACTGTGTAGCTTTTCCTCTTGACACTAAAGTCTCATACCTTGAAGAAGCTTAAAAACTTAGAAACCAAGTTCAGGAAATAGATCGCTGTGGGACTTTGCTAGTGATCCAGTGGTTAGGAATCTGCCTTGCAATGCAGGGGATATGGGCTTGATCCCAGGTTGGAAAACTAAGATCCCACATGCCACGGGGCAACTAAGCCCAAGATCCACAACTAGAGAGAAGTCCGCCCACCACAAAAGAGATCCTGCACACCGCAACTAAGACCTGATACAGCAACTAAGATCTGATACAGCCAAAATAAGTAAGTAAACTTTAAAAAATAGATAGTGGCTATGGTTCTGTAACATTGTGAATGTACTTAATGCCACTGAATTGTACACTTACAAGTTATTAAAATGGTAAATCTCGTGCTTTACTGCAACAAATTTTTTAAATTAGAAATTGTAAAATACTTAAATAATAGCTGAAAAATAGATCAAATGGCACTGTAAAAAAGAATTTAACTTTTTAGTATGCCTTTTGGGCAAACAGAAAGACTTTAAGAGTTGATAAGATACAAACCTAGGTTGAATTTACAAGTACCACATGTAATTCTGTTTCTCAAACCCTCTGGGTATTGAGGACCACTCATGCTTTTTTGCTTCCTAAACCAGAAAAAGAACAAGATATCTGATGATTAAAACTGTAAGAGAGTCCAAATCTGAAATATGGTTTTACTCTGCTTTTGGACGGGACCCTCTCTTCTGTTTCCTCCTATCTGGACTCTCCAGAAACAAGAATCTGGTCACCCACATCCACGTGGCATTATTTTATATTAATAAAAAATGCAATTTTAAACTGCATTAGCTCAGACTTGTTTACTCTGATATGCACGCTCTATGCTGTATAGATGAGGTTGCTGTGAAAAAGCCCTTAGAAAGCTGTCTACAAATTTTATGAAACCTACAGCATCTGTTTCCCAAAATCCACTAGTAAAGAACTCAAAAAAGGTAGGAACGTGTTCTGGCCCATTATTATAATGTCCCATCTCCTGGGAAATGTGTGCTTTGTATGTCCCCCAACTACCTGACTACAACCAAACAGAAAAGCAAGCCATGAGAACTTCTCCCTGACATGGTCTTAGTTTACAGCCAGCCAGTATATGATGAAAGTTTATGCTCCTTTCCACGTAAGTCATTTTTCCAATTGAAAATTGTTCCCAGCTGTTCTGACCCAGATGTATTGGCAGTCCCATGCTGTGAGGACCATTTTACAGGTGATGGAGCCCTCAGACAATAGTTTGCACAACTTGTCTACAGCTGGTCTCGAAGACAACTTTGGACTTCCAACGCCACCTCCTCCAAAGAAGCAAAGGAGAAAAGCAATGACTTCCTGACACTCCACCTGGGGCCAAGTTAAAAGGGGTTTCAGTGCTACAGGCCCACATGTATGCAGACCCTGGGCTTATGAAGCAAGAAATAAGATTTTAATTGGAATCATTCGGGAGGTAAGAAAATGATCAGAAATTGTCCCGATTGAGCTTCTGGGAGAGGGAAGCCATTAAATAATAGCTGGAAGTAAATATAGATCAAATGGCACTGTAAAAAAGAATTTAACTTTTTAGTATGCCTTTTGGGCAAACAGAAAGACTTTAAGAGTTGATAAGATACAAACCTAGGTTGAATTTACAAGTACCACATGTAATTCTGTTTCTCAAACCCTCTGGGTATTGAGGACCACTCATGCTTTTTTGCTTCCTAAACCAGAAAAAGAACAAGATATCTGATGATTAAAACTGTAAGAGAGTCCAAATCTGAAATATGGTTTTACTCTGCTTTTGGACGGGACCCTCTCTTCTGTTTCCTCCTATCTGGACTCTCCAGAAACAAGAATCTGGTCACCCACATCCACGTGGCATTATTTTATATTAATAAAAAATGCAATTTTAAACTGCATTAGCTCAGACTTGTTTACTCTGATATGCACGCTCTATGCTGTATAGATGAGGTTGCTGTGAAAAAGCCCTTAGAAAGCTGTCTACAAATTTTATGAAACCTACAGCATCTGTTTCCCAAAATCCACTAGTAAAGAACTCAAAAAAGGTAGGAACGTGTTCTGGCCCATTATTATAATGTCCCATCTCCTGGGAAATGTGTGCTTTGTATGTCCCCCAACTACCTGACTACAACCAAACAGAAAAGCAAGCCATGAGAACTTCTCCCTGACATGGTCTTAGTTTACAGCCAGCCAGTATATGATGAAAGTTTATGCTCCTTTCCACGTAAGTCATTTTTCCAATTGAAAATTGTTCCCAGCTGTTCTGACCCAGATGTATTGGCAGTCCCATGCTGTGAGGACCATTTTACAGGTGATGGAGCCCTCAGACAATAGTTTGCACAACTTGTCTACAGCTGGTCTCGAAGACAACTTTGGACTTCCAACGCCACCTCCTCCAAAGAAGCAAAGGAGAAAAGCAATGACTTCCTGACACTCCACCTGGGGCCAAGTTAAAAGGGGTTTCAGTGCTACAGGCCCACATGTATGCAGACCCTGGGCTTATGAAGCAAGAATAAGATAATTGACCCAGTTTCCCCCTTCCCCTTGAGAGCTCAGCCCGCTTTAACTGGAAATCATTCGGGGAGGTAAGAAAATGATCAGAAATTGTCCCCGGGATTGAGCTTCTGGGAGAGGGAAGTCATGATGCTGGAATGACCTGAGGTGCCTCTCATCTTTTAGGTTTACATGATCCCATTCTAGACTGCCTTAACGTCACTCTCCTTTACATTTAAACAAAAGGTCATTTGTATTACGTACAAATTGTTTGTAAAAGTAGTACAAGATTACCTTTCATCAGCAAGTCACAGGAAAACCAAAGCAATGGCTGATACCTTGGGTGACTATACATCCCAGTCTTCCCAGTCTGTGCTGTGCTCAGCTGCTCAGTCGTGTCCGACTCTGTGCGAGCCCGTGGACTGTAGCCCACCAGCTCCTCTCTGCATGTGATTCTCCAGGCGTAAATACTAGAGTGGGTTGCCATGTCCTCCAAGGGATCTTCCCAACCCAGAGACTGAACCCAGGTCTCCCGCATTACAGGTGGATTCTTTACCATCTGAGCCACCGGGGAAGCCCAAGAATACTGGAGTGGGTAGCCTATCCCTTCTCCAGGGGATCTTCCTGACCCAGGAATCGAACTGGGGTCTCCTGCATTGCAGGCAGATTCTTTACCAACTGAGCTACCAGGGAAGCTGTCTAACATATATTAGATGCTTCATGTTTGAACAAAGCATTATTAATAATAGTGGGATTAAATTCCTGGGGATGGGTTTAGTAGATCTCCGCCAACCTTCTCTTTCCCAAGGGGTCTCTGAAGAGGTGCTCTTGTCACCCTCTTGGAAAGACAACATGTTAGAACAATGGAGCCTAGACACCAGTTCCTAGGGACTCAGCAGTGGTGACATTCCTGCCTGCCGCCTCGACTGGGACAGTAGATCTGACCTGAGGACCATTTTACAGTTTGGCCTAGACAATAGTTTGCACAACTTGTCTACAGCTGGTCTCAAGACAACTTTGGACTTCCAACGCCACCTCCTCCAAAGAAGCAAAGGAGAAAAGCAATGACTTCCTGACACTCCACCTGGGGCCAAGTTAAAAGGGGTTTCAGTGCTACAGGCCCACATGTATGCAGACCCTGGGCTTATGAAGCAAGAATAAGATAATTGACCCAGTTTCCCCCTTCCCCTTGAGAGCTCAGCCCGCTTTAACTGGAAATCATTCGGGGAGGTAAGAAAATGATCAGAAATTGTCCCCGGGATTGAGCTTCTGGGAGAGGGAAGTCATGATGCTGGAATGACCTGAGGTGCCTCTCATCTTTTAGGTTTACATGATCCCATTCTAGACTGCCTTAACGTCACTCTCCTTTACATTTAAACAAAAGGTCATTTGTATTACGTACAAATTGTTTGTAAAAGTAGTACAAGATTACCTTTCATCAGCAAGTCACAGGAAAACCAAAGCAATGGCTGATACCTTGGGTGACTATACATCCCAGTCTTCCCAGTCTGTGCTGTGCTCAGCTGCTCAGTCGTGTCCGACTCTGTGCGACCCCGTGGACTGTAGCCCACCAGCTCCTCTCTGCATGTGATTCTCCAGGCGTAAATACTAGAGTGGGTTGCCATGTCCTCCAAGGGATCTTCCCAACCCAGAGACTGAACCCAGGTCTCCCGCAATGCAGGTGGATTCTTTACCATCTGAGCCACCAGGGAAGCCCCAGAATACTAGAGTGGGTAGCCTATCCCTTCTCCAGGGGATCTTCCTGACCCAGGAATCGAACTGGGGTCTCCTGCATTGCAGGCAGATTCTCTACCAGCTGAGCTACCAGGGAAGCTGTCTAACATATATTAGATGCTTCATGTTTGAACAAAGCATTATTAATAATAGTGGGATTAAATTCCTGGGGATGGGTTTAGTAGATCTCCGCCAACCTTCTCTTTCCCAAGGGGTCTCTGAAGAGGTGCTCTTGTCACCCTCTTGGAAAGACAACATGTTAGAACAATGGAGCCTAGACACCAGTTCCTAGGGACTCAGCAGTGGTGACATTCCCTGCTGCCTGCCCGCTCCCTCTTGTCACTGCATGATCAGGGAGGTCCATGACTTGCCTAGCCAATCAGCAGGGTCAGGGGGAAGAGGGGTAAGGCAGGTGTAATGAAATAAGTTCAGGAAGTGGAGGCAGAGGAGTCCCATCATAATGTACTAACTATAGCTTGTTCTTGCTGACAGTGGTTTCATCCTTTACCACAAATAGCCACCTACAACAACTAGTATTTATTGCATTGTTGGGTAACAGTTTTTTTTCTTTTACAATAACTCTTTAGTGAGCAATCAGCTTCAAAGGAACAAAGTATATTTTTAGAGAAAAATGATTTTAGTATTAAATTCATATTACATTTCTTTTTAGTATTAAAATTGTAGATGAATGTATAACTTTTACAAAACATTTGTTGACATCATGCTTCTATTACAGGGATATCTTTTTTTTTTAATAGCTGAAAGCCCATTCTTCTTTCTTTTTTAGGGGTGGGCCTCTTTTATTGGTTTTTTATCTATTCATTTTCATCCATCTTTATTTACTGGCCTGTGTGGGCCTCCCATCACAGTGGCCTCTCTTGTTGCAGAGCACTGGCTCTAGGTACATGCGCTCCAGGTCGCTGGCTTGTAACTGGACACACTGATCCAGCCGCTCCATGACACGTGGGATCTTCCCGGGCCAGGGATTGAGCCGGGGCCCCTTCCACTGCAAGGCGGACTCTTTACCCTCTGCACCACCAGGGAAGTCCTGACAGGGATATCTTAATGCCACGGTTGGCCACATGAAAGCCAAAGAACCCCAAATTGCTGAAGAATTACTAGCATTTGCTTCGAAAGCTTATAACTTTATGTATCTCCTGCTCAGAGATGATGATTTAACACAAGAAGCTGCACAAATTGTGTTTTCATCACTCTGTGAAGCTTAATTTCTCATTTAGATACAATGACTGTTTTCCTAAACTCATTCCACTTCTTGTGCGTGTATGAAAGATGAAGTACCAGCTTCTAATGGTTCTCTTTTAGCAGAAGTAGAACCATGTAAACATTGAAATGACACAAGGTTTACACCAAGGTCAGCCAAGTGCTTCAAATGAGAAATTTGTTCATTCTAATAAGAATTCACTTTTTTAAAAATCAAATTTATGAAATAAAATTAAACCTTTGGAAAGCTCATTCCATCAAAGGTGAAAAGTCTGACATTATTCTGATTAATGTTAAAAATCCAGTTTAAAACTTCATCATTGAATAGAAACATAGTTTTGTGGGTGATAAATCTTGATTCCTGGAGTCTTGGTACAAACAGCATTCTTACTAAATTAAAAACCTGTTCAGGGGTTTCCATGGTAGCTCAGTGGTAAAGAGTTTGCCTCCCAATGCAGGAGACACAAGTTCGATCCCCGATCCGGGAAGATCCTATACGCTGAGGATCAATTGAGCCCATGAGCCACAACTATTGAGCCTGTGCTCTACAACCTCAGAGCCGCAACTATTGAAGCCTGTGAGCAGTAGGGCCCGAGTTCCACAGCAAGAGAAGTCACCGCAACAGGAAGCCTGCTCACTCCCTGCAACTAGAGAAGAGACTGCAGCAGCAGTAAAAACCCAGAATAGCCAAAAACAAATAAATTTTTTAAAAAAGAAAAAAAAACACCTGTGGGACAGAAACTTATTTGGACTAGGTAGTGAAATATATGTATATAATTAGTACTTTTGTCCAAACAAGCTGTGGTGGTCTACCAATGTAAATAGATGCTAAGTTGTCAAATTTTACACACACACACACAGTAATTGTATCACAAAATTCTCCTTCTACCTATAAATTGATTTGGAATATCTGAGTCTTCATGATAAACTATCTTGTTAAAATCAGCTTCAGTGGCATACAGTGCTCTGAATTTTGGTTTCATTTCGTCCAAAATCATTTGACAGTCGTCAAAGCATAGAGTGAATGGAGCTTTTCTTTCTTAAGTCAGCTTTTAAGCTTGACTATTTTAGAAAGATACAATTATTGAAGACCAAGCGGACAAACAGGCAGGACCAGTTATGTAGTTTCTGGGGCCCAGTGCAAAGTGGAAATGCAGAATCCTTTGTTAAAATATTAAGAATTTCAAGATGGAAATGATGGCTATAAACCAAGTGTAGAGCCCTTTTCAGCCCTGGGTTCTGTGCAGCTGCACAAATCACAAGCCCACGAAGCCAGCTCTGCCAAGAGGAAGAAAGTAAAATGCATCCTGCAGAGTGAGAGGGTGGTGGATCCCATGCAACCTCTGATAAAGCACAAGATTCAATTTTGAAATTCTATTATTATGCCTTGGACAATCTCAACCCATGAGAAGAAGACTTTGATGGAGTCCCTATTTTTATTTGGATAAACTTAGATTATGTCCCAGAATAGGCTGTGATTGAGAAGAACTACAATCTTGACTCCACTAGTTTTGGGGAACCATTCAAAAAAATCATAAATAGAGACAATTTACTCAGCAAGTTGTATCGTAACAATAGTTGTCAAAGAAAGTACCCTGAACAGAGGACAAAAGTACCTGAGGCAATATTTGGACTGAATGATTTATACATGTTCATATTTTTAAAACTAGAATTGAGAATAGCCTTTATTCAACAGAATTTCTCTTGGCTTATCAGGTACTTCATCGCCAGGAGACAGTATTTTCTGTATTAAATACATTGTGGTCTGTAGAGAAGTCAGTTGAAACAGTGATTTCAAATGTATTAAACTCAAAATGAAGACAATTTTATGGAAAAAGTTAAAAATAATAAAACGATTGGACTTCTCTGGTAAAAGTGGTAGAGAATCCACCTGCCAATGCAGCAGACACAGGTTTGATCCCTGGTCCTGGAAGATTCCACATGCCACTGAGCAACTAAGTCTGTGCACCGCTTCTCCTTCTACCTATAATGATTTGGAATATCTGAGTCTTCATGATAAACTATCTTGTTAAAATCAGCTTCAGTGGCATACAGTGCTCTGAATTTTGGTTTCATTTCGTCCAAAATCATTTGACAGTCGTCAAAGCATAGAGTGAATGGAGCTTTTCTTTCTTAAGTCAGCTTTTAAGCTTGACTATTTTAGAAAGATACAATTATTGAAGACCAAGCGGACAAACAGGCAGGACCAGTTATGTAGTTTCTGGGGCCCAGTGCAAAGTGGAAATGCAGAATCCTTTGTTAAAATATTAAGAATTTCAAGATGGAAATGATGGCTATAAACCAAGTGTAGAGCCCTTTTCAGCCCTGGGTTCTGTGCAGCTGCACAAATCACAAGCCCACGAAGCCAGCTCTGCCAAGAGGAAGAAAGTAAAATGCATCCTGCAGAGTGAGAGGGTGGTGGATCCCATGCAACCTCTGATAAAGCACAAGATTCAATTTTGAAATTCTATTATTATGCCTTGGACAATCTCAACCCATGAGAAGAAGACTTTGATGGAGTCCCTATTTTTATTTGGATAAACTTAGATTATGTCCCAGAATAGGCTGTGATTGAGAAGAACTACAATCTTGACTCCACTAGTTTTGGGGAACCATTCAAAAAAATCATAAATAGAGACAATTTACTCAGCAAGTTGTATCGTAACAATAGTTGTCAAAGAAAGTACCCTGAACAGAGGACAAAAGTACCTGAGGCAATATTTGGACTGAATGATTTATACATGTTCATATTTTTAAAACTAGAATTGAGAATAGCCTTTATTCAACAGAATTTCTCTTGGCTTATCAGGTACTTCATCGCCAGGAGACAGTATTTTCTGTATTAAATACATTGTGGTCTGTAGAGAAGTCAGTTGAAACAGTGATTTCAAATGTATTAAACTCAAAATGAAGACAATTTTATGGAAAAAGTTAAAAATAATAAAACGATTGGACTTCTCTGGTAAAAGTGGTAGAGAATCCACCTGCCAATGCAGCAGACACAGGTTTGATCCCTGGTCCTGGAAGATTCCACATGCCACTGAGCAACTAAGTCTGTGCACCGCTTCTATTGAACCTGTGGTCTAGAGCCCAGGAGCCACAACTGCTGAGCTCACAGGCAGCAATTACTGAAGCCCTAGACTCCACCCACTGTAACAAAGAGTAGTCCCCCTCTCAGAACACCTAGAGAAAAGCCCCAGAAGCGACAAAGACCCAGCACAGCCAAAAATAAATACATAAAAATTATAAAGAAAATAAGGCAAACACAGACTATTGGAAACTCTATTCTGTAGAAAAATATGGTGATAGGTAGGCTAAGAAACTGATTAAACGACATATGCCCCTATCAAGAATAATTATTCTGCTTAAATGTTTTCCTGGAGAAAGGAATGGCAACCCACTCCAGTATTCTTGCCTGGAGAACCCTATGGACAGAGGAGCCTGGTGGACTACAGTCCATGGGGTTGCAAACAGTTGAACACGACTGCGCATGCACACATCCAAATGTTTTTTAATGTTCACATTATCAACATAAAGAAAAATGTTCAAGTTTGCTTTAATGTACAGAGACAGATGTTCTTTTGTTTCTTCAAAGGAATTTTACATTTGAAAATCATTCCTGAGTAGAAGAATTTTAACAGGTCTGCCAATATAAGATACCAATTTGTGAGTCCGAAAGTAAACTTTTCAGAGAAAAATGATCACCCTAATTGTTTTTCTGCCCCTTTTTGCTGTCAAAGTATCTTGAATTAATGGTGCATTCTATGGCTGTCCTGTATGACAACACTAGCCACCATTTATGAAGCCCTTAGGGTGAACCTAACGCCTTGCAGACATGAGCTCATCAGATTTGTAAAACAGGCCTGTGAGAGGCAGCACCGGACCCCCCAGTTTAACCACTGAAGAGAAGGTGCCTCAAGGTCGTTTGGCCACTTCTCCAAGGTCACATAGCTGGGGAAGGACCTGAGCCCAGGCCTCCTCCGACTCAGACGAGTGTGCATCATCCACTAGATGAGTTCACCACAGATTCTGATTTGAAAGGGACAGTTGCCCAGGGAAGTTTCCAGGAACAAACCCAAGATCTCCGATATAGCAGTCAAAACCCTGCTGCCTCAAAGGATGACTAATTTGTGGCACTGATCACTGCTGCTTAACTCATACTGTCACTTTCTGGCAGATTTATAAGGGTAACAGGAAAGTCCATTCAGTCCCCAGCTCTATCTGTGCGAGGCCCTGTGGAGACACAGGGGGATTTGGTCTGGCTCCTGCTCCCAGGCCTTTCCCTAGAGTGAGGAGGCAAGGTGACCTCTGCTATTTAAGACCCCTGGGGTGATGGGCCTTCATGTCCCTTCATTCTGCAAGGGGCTCTTCGCTGACAGCTTCACCCTGGGGCCTTCCAGGACACCGAGCTGACTTCTTCTCCCTTCCCCCTCCCCCCTGAGGCTGATTAAACGACATATGCCCCTATCAAGAATAATTATTCTGCTTAAATGTTTTCCTGGAGAAAGGAATGGCAACCCACTCCAGTATTCTTGCCTGGAGAACCCTATGGACAGAGGAGCCTGGTGGACTACAGTCCATGGGGTTGCAAACAGTTGAACACGACTGCGCATGCACACATCCAAATGTTTTTTAATGTTCACATTATCAACATAAAGAAAAATGTTCAAGTTTGCTTTAATGTACAGAGACAGATGTTCTTTTGTTTCTTCAAAGGAATTTTACATTTGAAAATCATTCCTGAGTAGAAGAATTTTAACAGGTCTGCCAATATAAGATACCAATTTGTGAGTCCGAAAGTAAACTTTTCAGAGAAAAATGATCACCCTAATTGTTTTTCTGCCCCTTTTTGCTGTCAAAGTATCTTGAATTAATGGTGCATTCTATGGCTGTCCTGTATGACAACACTAGCCACCATTTATGAAGCCCTTAGGGTGAACCTAACGCCTTGCAGACATGAGCTCATCAGATTTGTAAAACAGGCCTGTGAGAGGCAGCACCGGACCCCCCAGTTTAACCACTGAAGAGAAGGTGCCTCAAGGTCGTTTGGCCACTTCTCCAAGGTCACATAGCTGGGGAAGGACCTGAGCCCAGGCCTCCTCCGACTCAGACGAGTGTGCATCATCCACTAGATGAGTTCACCACAGATTCTGATTTGAAAGGGACAGTTGCCCAGGGAAGTTTCCAGGAACAAACCCAAGATCTCCGATATAGCAGTCAAAACCCTGCTGCCTCAAAGGATGACTAATTTGTGGCACTGATCACTGCTGCTTAACTCATACTGTCACTTTCTGGCAGATTTATAAGGGTAACAGGAAAGTCCATTCAGTCCCCAGCTCTATCTGTGCGAGGCCCTGTGGAGACACAGGGGGATTTGGTCTGGCTCCTGCTCCCAGGCCTTTCCCTAGAGTGAGGAGGCAAGGTGACCTCTGCTATTTAAGACCCCTGGGGTGATGGGCCTTCATGTCCCTTCATTCTGCAAGGGGCTCTTCGCTGACAGCTTCACCCTGGGGCCTTCCAGGACACCGAGCTGACTTCTTCTCCCTTCCCCCTCCCACACCGAGAAGGTCACGGCTATCTGTGAGTCTGGAGAGGGAGGCACAGATCAAGACAGAGAGGACTGGAGGACAGTGACCAGCAGGGCTGAGGTGAACCCTTCCCAGCTCTAAAGAGTACGAGGGCTTGTACCCTTGTCACAGATGTGGATGTTTCTAGGTCCGTTTTTCTCTGCGTTGCTGCAGATGCCTTCCCCCAAACACCCAGCATGAATGTTTGAAAAAGCAAAAACGTGGGTCTCAAACATTCTGGCAGAAAATTCTCCTGAATTTATGAAAATTCCTCATGTTATCATTTCATTATCATTGTGTACAAGGGAACTGTAACTTTACTTATAAACAAGTTAAAGCAAATAGTTGCTTGGATAACCGGCCAAAGAACTTCACTCCAGAGACTTAACAAATCAAGAAAAGTTATTCCAATTGACCTCCAGATCATGATGTTGCACAGAACAGATACACTTTACTTTAAATACATATGAGCCTTGCCTTATAAAAGGGGACACATTATCGTAATATTTATAGACCAAATGAGTCGAGTTTAGATATGACCCATCAGGATCTTAATTCACATCCACCGAGTAGTCAGAACAAGACTGTGCTTCTTAGGTTGGTACTTTCAAAATCCCTGAGTAGCTGTGCATGGGGAGAAGGCACGCAATGGAATCTTTCCAACTGGAGACCCTTTATCTCTTCATTGAAGTTTCCATGAGCCTTAGCTCAGTGTCAGACTTCCAATAGGCTTCCAGCATTACACCACTGATACCAACTCGCTTTGGGCAAGCCAAGAAGGGATTTCTTGAAAAGTTATTAAAAGTCTGCCTCCAAATCTCACTTCAAGGCCATCCTTACACGGGGCAGGATAGTACAAGATGGAGTTCTTTCATGGGGCTGGCAAAGAGAATTTTAGGAAATTCCCTTTAGCAGTCAGAGGAAGAGTAGGATCTGTTGCTTTTTTTTTAGCAATTTGGGCTGGCAAAGAAAAGGAAACAGCTTTCTAGAGTGAGGAGGCAAGGTGACCTCTGCTATTTAAGACCCCTGGGGTGATGGGCCTTCATGTCCCTTCATTCTGCAAGGGGCTCTTCGCTGACAGCTTCACCCTGGGGCCTTCCAGGACACCGAGCTGACTTCTTCTCCCTTCCCCCTCCCACACCGAGAAGGTCACGGCTATCTGTGAGTCTGGAGAGGGAGGCACAGATCAAGACAGAGAGGACTGGAGGACAGTGACCAGCAGGGCTGAGGTGAACCCTTCCCAGCTCTAAAGAGTACGAGGGCTTGTACCCTTGTCACAGATGTGGATGTTTCTAGGTCCGTTTTTCTCTGCGTTGCTGCAGATGCCTTCCCCCAAACACCCAGCATGAATGTTTGAAAAAGCAAAAACGTGGGTCTCAAACATTCTGGCAGAAAATTCTCCTGAATTTATGAAAATTCCTCATGTTATCATTTCATTATCATTGTGTACAAGGGAACTGTAACTTTACTTATAAACAAGTTAAAGCAAATAGTTGCTTGGATAACCGGCCAAAGAACTTCACTCCAGAGACTTAACAAATCAAGAAAAGTTATTCCAATTGACCTCCAGATCATGATGTTGCACAGAACAGATACACTTTACTTTAAATACATATGAGCCTTGCCTTATAAAAGGGGACACATTATCGTAATATTTATAGACCAAATGAGTCGAGTTTAGATATGACCCATCAGGATCTTAATTCACATCCACCGAGTAGTCAGAACAAGACTGTGCTTCTTAGGTTGGTACTTTCAAAATCCCTGAGTAGCTGTGCATGGGGAGAAGGCACGCAATGGAATCTTTCCAACTGGAGACCCTTTATCTCTTCATTGAAGTTTCCATGAGCCTTAGCTCAGTGTCAGACTTCCAATAGGCTTCCAGCATTACACCACTGATACCAACTCGCTTTGGGCAAGCCAAGAAGGGATTTCTTGAAAAGTTATTAAAAGTCTGCCTCCAAATCTCACTTCAAGGCCATCCTTACACGGGGCAGGATAGTACAAGATGGAGTTCTTTCATGGGGCTGGCAAAGAGAATTTTAGGAAATTCCCTTTAGCAGTCAGAGGGAAGAGTAGGATCTGTTGCCTTTTTTTTTTTTTCTTTCTCCCAAAATAGCAATTCCTGAAGATGTAAACAGATCCCCTTCAGTGGTCTAACACAGAAAAGGAAACAGCTTTTTCTAGGGTTATCAAGCCATTCACGCATGCCTGCGTTTGATGTGGTTAACGCAAGGGGAGGGTGAGGAACCTATGAGTTTCGCCTTCTGATGTCCCCCTTCCTCAGGGCCATAATACTAACAGTGAGCACAGGAGAGCTGTGATACATGGTCTAGATCCACCGGCAGTGCCGAGGCTCCCAGCTGGCTCTGTCCTCAGGCCTCGCCCTTGACTGAAGGGAGCCACCCACCCAGAGTTACACTCCTGCCTCAGAAAAGCCGACATCCAGCGGCTGGTGGAGGCAGGGGTCCGAAGGCCTGCCATCATGGGTGCGTGCTCAGTCGTGTTCAACTCTGCAGCCCATGGACTGTAGTCCACCAGGCGCCTCTGCCCATGGAATTTTCCTAGCAAGCATACCGGAATGGGTTGTCATTTCCTACTCCAGCAAATCTTCCTGACCCAGAGATGGAACTCGAACTTGCCTCTCTTGCATTTCTGCATTGGCAGGCAGATTCTTCTTTTTCCCAAACTAAGGTTTCTTCATACGTATATATGAAGTTTTTCTTTTCTTTAAGTTTTGTTGTTCACTGCCAAATCAACATGAATCCACCATAGGTACACACGTTTCCTCCCTCTTGAACTTCCCTCTTAGCTCCTTCTCCATCCCATCTCTCTAAGTTGTTACAGAGTCCCTGTTTGAGTTCCCTTAGTCTTACAGCAAATTCCTATTCGTTGTCTCTTTTACATATGGTAATGTAAGTTTCCATGTTATTCTTTCCATACATCTCACCCATTCCTCCCTCCCCCCAGTGTCCACAAGTCTGTTCTTTTTATTTTTTTTTAAGACTTATTTATTTATTTATTATTGGTAGGGGTCGGGTTGGGGAGGGAGGGGAGCAGGCGGGCCACCTCTATTGGTCTTTCATTTATCCATTTTCATTCATCTTTGTTCTTTGGCCCGTGTGGGCCTCCCATCGCCATGGCCGCTGTTGTAGAGCACCTGCTCTGGGCGCATGCGCTCCAGAGCTCCGGCTCGGTAATTGGACACATCTGTCCAGCTGCTCCACAGCACATGGGATCCTCCCAGGCCAGGGATCGAATCGGCACCCCTGTACTGCAAGGTGGTGTTCAGGTTACAGCCATTCACGCATGCCTGCGTTTGATGTGGTTAACGCAAGGGGAGGGTGAGGAACCTATGAGTTTCGCCTTCTGATGTCCCCCTTCCTCAGGGCCATAATACTAACAGTGAGCACAGGAGAGCTGTGATACATGGTCTAGATCCACCGGCAGTGCCGAGGCTCCCAGCTGGCTCTGTCCTCAGGCCTCGCCCTTGACTGAAGGGAGCCACCCACCCAGAGTTACACTCCTGCCTCAGAAAAGCCGACATCCAGCGGCTGGTGGAGGCAGGGGTCCGAAGGCCTGCCATCATGGGTGCGTGCTCAGTCGTGTTCAACTCTGCAGCCCATGGACTGTAGTCCACCAGGCGCCTCTGCCCATGGAATTTTCCTAGCAAGCATACCGGAATGGGTTGTCATTTCCTACTCCAGCAAATCTTCCTGACCCAGAGATGGAACTCGAACTTGCCTCTCTTGCATTTCTGCATTGGCAGGCAGATTCTTCTTTTTCCCAAACTAAGGTTTCTTCATACGTATATATGAAGTTTTTCTTTTCTTTAAGTTTTGTTGTTCACTGCCAAATCAACATGAATCCACCATAGGTACACACGTTTCCTCCCTCTTGAACTTGCCTCTTAGCTCCTTCTCCATCCCATCTCTCTAAGTTGTTACAGAGTCCCTGTTTGAGTTCCCTTAGTCTTACAGCAAATTCCTATTCGTTGTCTCTTTTACATATGGTAATGTAAGTTTCCATGTTATTCTTTCCATACATCTCACCCATTCCTCCCTCCCCCCAGTGTCCACAAGTCTGTTCTTTTTATTTTTTTTTAAGACTTATTTATTTATTTATTATTGGTAGGGGTCGGGTTGGGGAGGGAGGGGAGCAGGCGGGCCACCTCTATTGGTCTTTCATTTATCCATTTTCATTCATCTTTGTTCTTTGGCCCGTGTGGGCCTCCCATCGCCATGGCCGCTGTTGTAGAGCACCTGCTCTGGGCGCATGCGCTCCAGAGCTCCGGCTCGGTAATTGGACACATCTGTCCAGCTGCTCCACAGCACATGGGATCCTCCCAGGCCAGGGATCGAATCGGCACCCCTTGTACTGCAAGGTGGTGTTCTTACCCACTGGACCACCAGGGAAGCCCCACAAGTCTGTTCTTTATGTCTGTTTCTCCATTGCTGTCCTGCACATACATTTCATCAGTACCGTTTTACTAGATTCCATATATATGTGTCTGTATACAATATTTATCTTTCTTTTTCTGACTTACTTCACTCTGCATAATAGGCTCTAGGTTCATCCACATCATTAGAACTGACTTAAATGCATTCCCTTTTTTATGGCTGAGTGATATTTCATTGTATATATGTACCACAGTTTCTCTATCCATTCATCTGCTGATGGACATCTAGGTTGCTTCCAGGTTCTAGCTATTGTATAGAGTGCTGCAATGAACATTGGAATACAGGTGTCTCTTTCAATTTTGATTTCATCAGGGTATAAGCTAATAGTGGGATTGCTGGGTCATATGGTACTTCTATTCTTAGCTTTTTGAGGAATTTCCACACTGTTTCCAGAGTTGGTTGTATCAATTTAAATTCCCACCAACAGAGCAAGAGGGTTTCCCTTTCTTCACACCCTCTCCAACATTCATTGTAGACTTTTTGATGACGGCCATTCTGACCGGTATAAGGTGATATCTCATTTGATTTGCATGTCTCTGATAATGAGTATCTTCCATGTGCTTTTTGGCCATCTGTATGTCTTCTTTGGAGAGATGTCTGTTTAGGTCTATTTCCCTGTTTCTGATTGGGTTGTTTGTCTTTTTGGTATTGAGTTGTATGAGCTGCTTATATATTTTGGAAATCAGTTCTTTGTTGGTTGTTTCATTTGCTATTATTTTCTTCCATTCTGAGAGTTGTCTTTTCACCTTGTTTATAGTGGGGTTTTTGCTGTGTGAAAGTTTTTAAGTTTAATTAGGTCCCACTTGTTTATTTTTGGTTTTATTTCCATTACTTTAGGAAGTGGGTCATAGAAGATCCTGCTTTGGCTTATGTCATCAAGCATTCTGGCAGGCAGATTCTTTACCACTGAGTCACCAGAGAAGCACAAGGCTTCCTGGTGGTCCAGTGTAAGGACACCGCCTTGCAGAGCAAGAGGCTGGTTCAATCCCTGGCCTGGGAACCACTGGACCACCAGGGAAGCCCCACAAGTCTGTTCTTTATGTCTGTTTCTCCATTGCTGTCCTGCACATACATTTCATCAGTACCGTTTTACTAGATTCCATATATATGTGTCTGTATACAATATTTATCTTTCTTTTTCTGACTTACTTCACTCTGCATAATAGGCTCTAGGTTCATCCACATCATTAGAACTGACTTAAATGCATTCCCTTTTTTATGGCTGAGTGATATTTCATTGTATATATGTACCACAGTTTCTCTATCCATTCATCTGCTGATGGACATCTAGGTTGCTTCCAGGTTCTAGCTATTGTATAGAGTGCTGCAATGAACATTGGAATACAGGTGTCTCTTTCAATTTTGATTTCATCAGGGTATAAGCTAATAGTGGGATTGCTGGGTCATATGGTACTTCTATTCTTAGCTTTTTGAGGAATTTCCACACTGTTTCCAGAGTTGGTTGTATCAATTTAAATTCCCACCAACAGAGCAAGAGGGTTTCCCTTTCTTCACACCCTCTCCAACATTCATTGTAGACTTTTTGATGACGGCCATTCTGACCGGTATAAGGTGATATCTCATTTGATTTGCATGTCTCTGATAATGAGTATCTTCCATGTGCTTTTTGGCCATCTGTATGTCTTCTTTGGAGAGATGTCTGTTTAGGTCTATTTCCCTGTTTCTGATTGGGTTGTTTGTCTTTTTGGTATTGAGTTGTATGAGCTGCTTATATATTTTGGAAATCAGTTCTTTGTTGGTTGTTTCATTTGCTATTATTTTCTTCCATTCTGAGAGTTGTCTTTTCACCTTGTTTATAGTGGGGTTTTTGCTGTGTGAAAGTTTTTAAGTTTAATTAGGTCCCACTTGTTTATTTTTGGTTTTATTTCCATTACTTTAGGAAGTGGGTCATAGAAGATCCTGCTTTGGCTTATGTCATCAAGCATTCTGGCAGGCAGATTCTTTACCACTGAGTCACCAGAGAAGCACAGAGGGGCTTCCCTGGTGGTCCAGTGGGTAAGGACACCGCCTTGCAGAGCAAGAGGCGCTGGTTCAATCCCTGGCCTGGGAAGATCCCACGTGCCGCGGAGCGGCTGGACCGATGTGTCCAATTGCCAAGCCGGAGTTCTGGAGCGCATGCACCCAGAGCCGGTGCTCTGTGACAACAGAGGCCACTGCGGTGGGAGGCCCACATGGGCCAAAGAATAAAGATGGATGAAAATGGACAAATGAAAGACCAATAGAGGTGGCCTGCCTGCTCCCCTCCCTCCCCACCCCTCCCCCACCAAAATAAATAAATAAATAAATATTTTAAAAAATATATTTAAAAAAAGAGAGAGAAGCTCAGAGGCCTATACCTCTTTAAAGGCCTTCCTGGATGATCTGATATTTCGTGCTGCAATTGCAACATAGTGCAGCTTCTCCTTCTGCCCAGTCCTGCGTCCCAACTAGTTCACAAGTATGGATCCTTGAGCGCTCCCCATAGACCACCTGTGAGCAGATCTCCATCTCAGAGGCTGTTTCCTGGATAACATGACTTAAGGCACTGATAGTGAACAGAGTGCCTGAGACGGACATGTCAGGCTCTTCATGTACTTCATCTTACCTGTGTAGCATCTCTACATCCAATGGGTAGAGACTGCAACTTCATTCTCTAGGTATTAAAAAAAACAAGGGTCGGGACTTCCCTGCTGGCCCAGTGGTTCAGAATCTGCCTTCCAATGCAAGAGACAAGGGTTTGATTCCTGGTCAGGGGACCTAAGATCCTTCGTGCTGCAGGGCAACTAAAACCGTGTGCCACGGCTACAGAGCCCACAGACCCCAACTACACTATGTGCCATGACTACAGAGCCCATGCACTCCAACTGGAGAGAAGTCCACATACTGTAAGCAAGATCCCATATGTTGCTTATGACACAACAAGATTCGACACAGCCAAAGACAAAAAATAAACAAATAAGTATTAAAAAAACAAAAAAAAACCCAAAGCTCTGAGAGGTTCCTTGCCTACATCACACAGCAAGTGAGCCACAAGTCAACGTTGATAGCCAGGCTTTCAAGCTTAAATTCCACATAATTTACTACAATCATGGCCCAATGGTTGGCACTAGTGTTTCCAATCATGGATATTTTTATGAAGTGTACTTTTCATTGAATTAAAAACTTTTATTTTTTAAAGATAAGTGGAGTATGACTATAAAGGTAGCACAAAGGAGCTTCTTTGTAGCAATAGCTCATGTAAGGTTTGTAGTTTAGTTAATAACATTGCTCTAATATCAGTTTCCCAGTATCCATAATGGCCTATGTTAGGTAAGGGGCTCCCCTGATGACTCAGTAAAGAATCTGCCTGCAATGCAGGAGACTTAGGTTCAGTCCCTGGGTCGGGAAGATCCCCTGGAGAAGGAAATGGCAATGCACTCCAGTATTCTTGCCTGGCGAATCCCATGGACAGAGGAGGAGCCTGGTAGACTACAGTCCATAGGGATACATAGAGCTGAGTATGACTGAAGTGACTTTGCACACATGCATGCATATTCGGTAAAAACCTTATCACTGGGGGAAGCTGTGTGATGGGTAGAGAGGAACTGACTCACTGTGCTCTTTTTGCACCTTCTTTTGAGTATAGTATTACTTCCAAATAATGTTTAAACGTTTCTAAAGCAAATAATAAATAAAGGAATGACGCATAAAAAAATCTGATGCCTAGAACAATAAAAGTCCCTTTTGAAAGGGACTTTAAAAGGTATTTCACAATAACTGCTAAGGAGTGGTATCAATCATTTATCAATAAGAGTGTGATACACATTTTTCTATGACTCACCAGGGCTTCCCAAGTGACACAGTGATAAAGAATCCACCTGCCAATGCAGGAGATGCAAGAGACAGGGGTTTGATCCCTGGGTCAGGAAGATCCTCTGGAGAAAGAAATGCCAATCCACTCCAGTACTCTTGCCTGGGAATCCAGAGGAGCCTGGTGGGCTATCGTCCATGGGGTCGGAAAGCGTTGGAAATGAGTTAGCACCTAAACAACAATTCACTTAGGGCTGAGGCAGCCTGCCAGGGAGCCAGCCTACTGCACCTGACTGGCTTTAGCCTCCCACCATAAAAATCCAGATTCCTTCTGGATCCCTGAACAGAGGGCTTGCCCAGCTGGCAATACTGTCCTCCAGGGGGGTCATCCACAGGCAGCCGTCCTGGGGTCAGCTCAGCTCCTCTGCGAAACCGGTAGGGACGTATGGATAGGAAGGACAGTAGCTGGGAGGAGACGATGAGTGGGGTGGGATCAGTGTCCAGAGGGGGACTCCACAGCCACAGCGGGCAGCTCTGGTACAAGATGGACACAAGACCCTGGCCCAGCCCCATCTGTTAACCTCCCCCCATCTCACCATCTTTAAGTAGTGGGGAGCTGTTACACTCATGGTGGCGTTTACATGTTCTCAAACATTCCAATTTTCACTTAAAGTTCAGATTTTATCTTTGGCAACACGTGCTGACCAATCCTCTTCTCAATATGACAGAATCTCTTTATTCAGTTTCAAGAAAATGCCTGCCAGACACCCAAGTCTGAATAACCACCGTCTGCCTGTCTGTTATTTGTTCCTTCCGGTAAAAATGAAACTCCATTGAAAAAAACAGCCCATTCCACTTGTCACTCATTCATACAAGTGCTTTTCCTTGAGAGAGACATCCTACTTCCATGTACTTTGGAAAGGTTTTACCCGTATTTCCTGTCTGGGCTCTCAGAATCTTAAAAGTACATGCATTCAAGGGCCAAATATGAACAAAGGAATGACGAAAAAAATCTGATGCCTAGAAAATAAAAGTCCCTTTTGAAAGGGACTTTAAAAGGTATTTCACAATAACTGCTAAGGAGTGGTATCAATCATTTATCAATAAGAGTGTGATACACATTTTTCTATGACTCACCAGGGCTTCCCAAGTGACACAGTGATAAAGAATCCACCTGCCAATGCAGGAGATGCAAGAGACAGGGGTTTGATCCCTGGGTCAGGAAGATCCTCTGGAGAAAGAAATGCCAATCCACTCCAGTACTCTTGCCTGGGAATCCAGAGGAGCCTGGTGGGCTATCGTCCATGGGGTCGGAAAGCGTTGGAAATGAGTTAGCACCTAAACAACAATTCACTTAGGGCTGAGGCAGCCTGCCGGGGAGCCAGCCTACTGCACCTGACTGGCTTTAGCCTCCCACCATAAAAATCCAGATTCCTTCTGGATCCCTGAACAGAGGGCTTGCCCAGCTGGCAATACTGTCCTCCAGGGGGGTCATCCACAGGCAGCCGTCCTGGGGTCAGCTCAGCTCCTCTGCGAAACCGGTAGGGACGTATGGATAGGAAGGACAGTAGCTGGGAGGAGACGATGAGTGGGGTGGGATCAGTGTCCAGAGGGGGACTCCACAGCCACAGCGGGCAGCTCTGGTACAAGATGGACACAAGACCCTGGCCCAGCCCCATCTGTTAACCTCCCCCCATCTCACCATCTTTAAGTAGTGGGGAGCTGTTACACTCATGGTGGCGTTTACATGTTCTCAAACATTCCAATTTTCACTTAAAGTTCAGATTTTATCTTTGGCAACACGTGCTGACCAATCCTCTTCTCAATATGACAGAATCTCTTTATTCAGTTTCAAGAAAATGCCTGCCAGACACCCAAGTCTGAATAACCACCGTCTGCCTGTCTGTTATTTGTTCCTTCCGGTAAAAATGAAACTCCATTGAAAAAAACAGCCCATTCCACTTGTCACTCATTCATACAAGTGCTTTTCCTTGAGAGAGACATCCTACTTCCATGTACTTTGGAAAGGTTTTACCCGTATTTCCTGTCTGGGCTCTCAGAATCTTAAAAGTACATGCATTCAAGGGCCAAATATGAACAATTGTTCCTGCTGAATCAAATAAAATCAGGGCTTCCCTGGTGGTCCAGAGGGTAAAGAGTCCACCTTGCAGTGCAGGGGCACCGGTTCGATCCCTGGCTTAGGAAGATCCCACGTGCCGTGGAGTGGCTGGACCTGAGTGTCCAATTACGAGCCAGTGCTCTGGAGTACGTGTGCCCAGAGCCAGTGCTCGGTAACGAGAGAGGCCACTGCGATGGGAGGCCTGCATAGGCCGAAGAATAAAGATGGATGAAAAATAAATAAATAAATAATCAATTAAAAGAAATTTAAAAATTAAAAAGAATGACTCAAAGGCATTAGGTTTGTAATTTTAAACTGCTGGTAATTTATACACTGTTTTGTTTTGTTTTTACTAGCCCCTGGCAGTAAAGGACCCAATGCCGTAAGGTTTGGTGTCATCGCCTTGATTTATGTTCAGCAGTGACAGTTTCATTTCCCTGTTGCAAATGTCCCCAAAGTGAGAAAAGGAAATAGTGTCTTAGGAGGACTCTGCAGGGGTTTGCTGACCACACTTGAGGAGCTATTGAGGCACGATGATGGGGACAGGGAGGGGGATGATGTGCTATTAGAAACAAGGTAGGTGGTCTGGGGCTGAGACAGGTAAGAAGAATGGGAGTTCTCTGTGAGAATCAAAGAGGGCTGACAGGTTAGGCAGAAGGAAGAGTGTGCACAGGAAGACTCAGAGGCAGGTGTGAGCCTCGAGGAACTCCGTGTTCACCCCGCAGGCAACTCAGTGCTGCCCAAACCCTTACACCTGTAGAGTTCATAGCCCAAGAAGTCACACTTAACATGTGCCTGGTGTGGGTCTAAGCCTTCACTTAACCTTTGAAACACCTCCACGGGTTGATGTTATTATATCCTTTTACAGACGAGAAAACCCAGGGTAAGAAGACGTTAAATATCTCAGAGCAGATTCCACAGCTCGAAAGCGACACAGCCAGAGTCACACACAGACCTCCCGACCCCAGAACCCGCCAGCACAGGCAGCTTCTCACGAGGAACAGCGAGACCATCGGCTTCTGGTCCGGGAACTGGCTGACGCAGGCCGCGCGTCCATTCCTGAGCCCGAGGCGTCAGGGAGGCACACCCGCCTGCTGGGGGATGTCTCCAATCCTGAGGGACGGCGCAGAGAAGGAAAGATCTACAACGTAGCTTCTGAACAGAATGCTGGACCGAGGCAGGCCCAAAGAGCAGCTGCTGGGCGATTCCATTTATCTAAAGTGCAGAAACAAGCCAAATGATTTTGTGCTATTAGAAGACACGATTGAACATTGAAAGAGACACCTGCACCCCCATGTTCATTGCAGCATTCTATACAATAGCTAGAACATGCAAGCAACCTAGATGCCCATCTAGGAACAAATGGATAAAGAAGCGCTGGTACAAATATACAATGGGATATTTTTCAGTCATAAAAAGAAATACAGAATAGTCAGTCCTAATGAGGTGGATCAATCTAGAACCTATTATACAAAGTGAAGTCAGTCAAAAAGGAAAGGACAAATACAGTATACTAGCACATATATATGGAATCTAGTAAGATGGTACCGATAAATACACATGCAGAGCAGTGATAAACAGATACAGAGAACAGAGCTATGGACATTGGCGGGAGGGAAGAGTGAGAAGTTTGAAATGAGTAACATGGAAACCGACACTATCATATGTAAAAGGGATAACCATTGTGAACGCCGTGGAACTAAGGAATCTAGTCGGGGGCTAGGCAGCCACTGGGAGGGGCGGGATGGGAGGAAGCGGGAGGGGCACGGCTGGGGGCACGGCTGGGAGGGATCCAAGATACGTCTGTGTTGAGTTGGGATTATATAGAGCTGTAAATAACTATGTAAAAGAAAAATACAACAAAATATATTAAAAAAAAAGAAGTCAGGATTTTGACCCTTCCGGGGGTGGACGGTGGCGAAGTGGAGGTCGGACGGGGGTGGCGTGTGGAGGGAGGATGGTAAGGCTGCTTCTTGACTGGCTCCATCCACATCAGAATGATTCATTAAACCACACACGTGTGCACCTTTCGGCAAGTTCACTTTTATGAACTGTTAAATTGTATGAAACGCGACACAGCCAGAGGTCACACACAGACCTCCCGACCCCAGAACCCGCCAGCACAGGCAGCTTCTCACGAGGAACAGCGAGACCATCGGCTTCTGGTCCGGGAACTGGCTGGACGAGGCAGGCGTCCATTCCTGAGCCCGAGGCGTCAGGGAGGCACACCCGCCTGCTGGGGGATGTCTCCAATCCTGAGGGACGGCGCAGAGAAGGAAAGATCTACAACGTAGCTTCTGAACAGAATGCTGGACCGAGGCAGGCCCAAAGAGCAGCTGCTGGGCGATTCCATTTATCTAAAGTGCAGAAACAAGCCAAATGATTTTGTGCTATTAGAAGACACGATTGAACATTGAAAGAGACACCTGCACCCCCATGTTCATTGCAGCATTCTATACAATAGCTAGAACATGCAAGCAACCTAGATGCCCATCTAGGAACAAATGGATAAAGAAGCGCTGGTACAAATATACAATGGGATATTTTTCAGTCATAAAAAGAAATACAGAATAGTCAGTCCTAATGAGGTGGATCAATCTAGAACCTATTATACAAAGTGAAGTCAGTCAAAAAGGAAAGGACAAATACAGTATACTAGCACATATATATGGAATCTAGTAAGATGGTACCGATAAATACACATGCAGAGCAGTGATAAACAGATACAGAGAACAGAGCTATGGACATTGGCGGGAGGGAAGAGTGAGAAGTTTGAAATGAGTAACATGGAAACCGACACTATCATATGTAAAAGGGATAACCATTGTGAACGCCGTGGAACTAAGGAATCTAGTCGGGGGCTAGGCAGCCACTGGGAGGGGCGGGATGGGAGGAAGCGGGAGGGGCACGGCTGGGGGCACGGCTGGGAGGGATCCAAGATACGTCTGTGTTGAGTTGGGATTATATAGAGCTGTAAATAACTATGTAAAAGAAAAATACAACAAAATATATTAAAAAAAAAGAAGTCAGGATTTTGACCCTTCCGGGGGTGGACGGTGGCGAAGTGGAGGTCGGACGGGGGTGGCGTGTGGAGGGAGGATGGTAAGGCTGCTTCTTGACTGGCTCCATCCACATCAGAATGATTCATTAAACCACACACGTGTGCACCTTTCGGCAAGTTCACTTTTATGAACTGTTAAATTGTATGAAGTCTTCAGTGTAAAGAAAATTAGAACTTGGGTGGGGTCAGGGACGGAGGTCCACGAAGTTTTATTTAGCCAGGGCAATAAACGGAACCTCTCAGGACGAATAAAGGGTGTATGTCCCACATCCTAAAAGATCACTGGAATAATAGTGAAAACCCAAGGACGACGGGGCATCATGTTTCAAATAGTTCTAATGTTTCTTGGTGTTTCACTCATTAGCATTATAAAGCCAAAGGAAGTGTCCAGAATACAGAAATGCCCTGGGCAGGTGCCAGCTTTTTCCAATTAGTCTAACTGCAAGGGCTCAGGGCTCCACCCGCCCACTGCCGGCGGGCGGAGGTGTACAGCGCCGCACCTCCCGATACCTGCCACTTTCCTGTGTGCTTAGCTGTGTTTTCCCGGTTGTAGATGAGCTCTCAAGCTTTCAAATCCACCCTGTCTTCTTGAATAGATGCAAATCGCTCATATTTTCCTTTTAATGTTATTTGAAATTTCAAAAATAACTAAATATTATGACAAGAAACCAAATCACAGGACCAAGTATTGCTTTGCTCCTGGGCTGCCTGCGCAGCCGCCACAAAGCCCCAGAGTGTGCGCTCCCCTCTCCCCACCGCTCCCCTGCCCCTGGGAGCAACCTCGGTTTATAAATTACAACCCTTTTCATTTCCTCCAAGGTTTTTGATGAGAGGTTTGGGGATGCAGCCACCAGGTGGACGCTGTGCATTTATGAGCTCGTGGTCTGGCTTCCCAGAGGGATGAGGAACTAAGCACCAGAAGTACCTACTTTGTTTCTAATAAAACCACAGCTCCTTACTTATTGAATAAGCATCATTTCAGTCATAGCTAGCATTTATTGGGTGCTTCCCGTGGACCACACACAGTGTGAAAGACCCCCCTTTGGGGTCCATGCTTCCCACAACCCCAGGAGGCAGGAGCATCACCATCTCTGCTTTACAGTTAGGAAAACCCAGACATGATGATTACATGATCTGCCCAACGTCTAGCAACGTGGAAGATAAGAGTCTGGAACACGGTCAAGGCCAAAGGATAAGGCTGCTTCTTGACTGGCTCCATCCACATCAGAATGATTCATTAAACCACACACGTGTGCACCTTTCGGCAAGTTCACTTTTATGAACTGTTAAATTGTATGAAGTCTTCAGTGTAAAGAAAATTAGAACTTGGGTGGGGTCAGGGACGGAGGTCCACGAAGTTTTATTTAGCCAGGGCAATAAACGGAACCTCTCAGGACGAATAAAGGGTGTATGTCCCACATCCTAAAAGATCACTGGAATAATAGTGAAAACCCAAGGACGAGGGGGCATCATGTTTCAAATAGTTCTAATGTTTCTTGGTGTTTCACTCATTAGCATTATAAAGCCAAAGGAAGTGTCCAGAATACAGAAATGCCCTGGGCAGGTGCCAGCTTTTTCCAATTAGTCTAACTGCAAGGGCTCAGGGCTCCACCCGCCCACTGCCGGCGGGCGGAGGTGTACAGCGCCGCACCTCCCGATACCTGCCACTTTCCTGTGTGCTTAGCTGTGTTTTCCCGGTTGTAGATGAGCTCTCAAGCTTTCAAATCCACCCTGTCTTCTTGAATAGATGCAAATCGCTCATATTTTCCTTTTAATGTTATTTGAAATTTCAAAAATAACTAAATATTATGACAAGAAACCAAATCACAGGACCAAGTATTGCTTTGCTCCTGGGCTGCCTGCGCAGCCGCCACAAAGCCCCAGAGTGTGCGCTCCCCTCTCCCCACCGCTCCCCTGCCCCTGGGAGCAACCTCGGTTTATAAATTACAACCCTTTTCATTTCCTCCAAGGTTTTTGATGAGAGGTTTGGGGATGCAGCCACCAGGTGGACGCTGTGCATTTATGAGCTCGTGGTCTGGCTTCCCAGAGGGATGAGGAACTAAGCACCAGAAGTACCTACTTTGTTTCTAATAAAACCACAGCTCCTTACTTATTGAATAAGCATCATTTCAGTCATAGCTAGCATTTATTGGGTGCTTCCCGTGGACCACACACAGTGTGAAAGACCCCCCTTTGGGGTCCATGCTTCCCACAACCCCAGGAGGCAGGGGAGCATCACCATCTCTGCTTTACAGTCAGGAAAACCCAGACGCATGATGATTACATGATCTGCCCAACGTCTAGCAACGTGGAAGATAAGAGTCTGGAACACGGTCAGGCAGGATCCAAAGTGCCTGCCCTAATGAGCTGGCCATGAAACTATAGGGCAAACCGGGACTTGCACGCTTGTTCAACGTCAGAAGTTCTATTTCCGCACCTCTAATTATTAGCGCCCTTGGGGACTACTGGGCCCAAGTGCTGATCCCTGGGTGAAGATTGGTACCCAGGGATGCCTCCCAACCGGAAGTAACTGATTTTGAGAGAAGGAGAGACCAGGACCCCTGAACCCAGTTCCATCCCAGGACCTCACCTATCTGGGGGTGAACTGTGATGAGGACCCTGCTGGTGGGGCCTCTGAGCAGTACCCTCATGAGGAGAAAGCCACAGGGCAGCAGCGGCATTGGGCCTAGGCTTAGAGGGGGAGCCATCTCTTGTCCCCGGCACCCTGAGAAGCTGCTCTTGGCCAGCAGAGCTCAGAGGAACACTACGCACAGTCACGGGCTTCTGCAAAATCCTGAGCGACAGCAAGGCTGACCCACCCACTCCCAGCCTCCTGGACGATGCTCTACCCGGTCAGCGCTGGGCCTGGGCTGTGCCCACAAGTCCCCCAGTCCAGAGCAGCGCCCAGCTTCTGCAGGCCACTGGGTCTGGCTGGAGCTCTGACGTCAGAGACTAGGAGTCCGTCCCAGGAGAGGAAAGAAGGATGTAGGTACGCAGTCCAAGTTAGTGAACAGTGGTTCTGAGTACTACTGATTGTTAAGAGAAATATGATCTTTTATGGTCTAATAAAGGGGATAAACAGTTAGCCCATATTTGTAAGTGGGTCACTCAAAATGTACGAATGAACGCAGGTGTACCCTCGTCCAGCTCCAAGAGAAGAGCCTGAAGCCAGCTCTTCTGATTCACACCGAGGCCAGAGGTGTCTGCTGCAGGTGGGCTGGTGGGAAGCTGCAGCCAGTGTCCCCATAAATGAAGAACTTGGGCCTCCCTGGTGGCTCAGACGGTAAAGAACCTGCCTGCAGTGTGGGAGACCCGGGTTTGCTCACTGGGTTGGGAAGATCCCTTGGAGGAGGGCAAGGCTACCCACTCCAGTACTCTTGCCTGGAGAATCCGCGTGGACAGAGGAGCCTGGTGGGCTGCCGTCCATGGGGCTGCAAAGAGTCAGACACGACTGAGTGACTAACACAGACACAGTAACCGACTGAGGCGACAGCGTTCCCCGGAACCTGAGGGGCAGCTCTGCAGAAAGGAGGCCGTCAGCGCTCAGGACCCACGCCAAGTGAGGCAGCGCCTGCGCTTCTCTGGGGGTCTGATCCACCACCAGACCCCCGGGCTAGCCCCAGCCCCTCCGGGCTGCAACCTGACTTCAGAACACCGGGTCGCCATGCATTCAAGGACCTGCCACTTCTGAACAATACTGCCTTCCTTGTAGTCCTTCAGACCTCAGACACACTAAGGAACCTCCTGGAACAAAGGAGGGATCCACTCCCTGAACGCAAGGCAGCCACGGAACTTGCCTCAAAGGGTGGCTCACAATCAAGTGAAGTCTACTTTGTGAGCTCTTTACTCACAATGCTTGTTCACACACTCTCCTGGAAGAGGGCCAGTTTGCCTGGGTCAGGCTAGAACCAAAAAACAATGAAACCATGTGCCAGGTTTTTATCACAATGAGAATGAGAGGTAAAGACCACACTGGGCTTCCCCTGGTGGTCCAGTGGGTAAGGACACCGCCTTGCAGTGCAAGAGGCGCCGGTTGGATCCTTGGCCTGGGAAGATCCCACGTGCCGCGGAGCGGCTGGACTGATGTGTCCAATGATCGAGCCGGAGCTCTGGAGCGCATGCGCCCAGAGCCGGCGCTCTGCGACGACAGACGCCACCGCGATGGGAGGCCCACAGGAGCCAAAGAATAAAGACAGATGAAAAGAGACAAATGAAAGACCAAGAATAGTGAGAAGGGGTCCAAAAGCAGCCAGTGTCCCCATAAAATGAAGCACACCGAGGCCAGAGGTGTCTGCTGCAGGTGGGCTGGTGGGAAGCTGCAGCCAGTGTCCCCATAAATGAAGAACTTGGGCCTCCCTGGTGGCTCAGACGGTAAAGAACCTGCCTGCAGTGTGGGAGACCCGGGTTTGCTCACTGGGTTGGGAAGATCCCTTGGAGGAGGGCAAGGCTACCCACTCCAGTACTCTTGCCTGGAGAATCCGCGTGGACAGAGGAGCCTGGTGGGCTGCCGTCCATGGGGCTGCAAAGAGTCAGACACGACTGAGTGACTAACACAGACACAGTAACCGACTGAGGCGACAGCGTTCCCCGGAACCTGAGGGGCAGCTCTGCAGAAAGGAGGCCGTCAGCGCTCAGGACCCACGCCAAGTGAGGCAGCGCCTGCGCTTCTCTGGGGGTCTGATCCACCACCAGACCCCCGGGCTAGCCCCAGCCCCTCCGGGCTGCAACCTGACTTCAGAACACCGGGTCGCCATGCATTCAAGGACCTGCCACTTCTGAACAATACTGCCTTCCTTGTAGTCCTTCAGACCTCAGACACACTAAGGAACCTCCTGGAACAAAGGAGGGATCCACTCCCTGAACGCAAGGCAGCCACGGAACTTGCCTCAAAGGGTGGCTCACAATCAAGTGAAGTCTACTTTGTGAGCTCTTTACTCACAATGCCTGTTCACACACTCTCCTGGAAGAGGGCCAGTTTGCCTGGGTCAGGCTAGAACCAAAAAACAATGAAACCATGTGCCAGGTTTTTATCACAATGAGAATGAGAGGTAAAGACCACACTGGGCTTCCCCTGGTGGTCCAGTGGGTAAGGACACCGCCTTGCAGTGCAAGAGGCGCCGGTTGGATCCTTGGCCTGGGAAGATCCCACGTGCCGCGGAGCGGCTGGACTGATGTGTCCAATGATCGAGCCGGAGCTCTGGAGCGCATGCGCCCAGAGCCGGCGCTCTGCGACGACAGACGCCACCGCGATGGGAGGCCCACAGGAGCCAAAGAATAAAGACAGATGAAAAGAGACAAATGAAAGACCAAGAAGTGGCCCGCCCGCTCCCCTCCCTCCCCAACCCGACCCCCGCCCAAAAATAAAGAAATAAATAAATCTTTAAAAAAAAAAAAAGAAATGACCACACTGAGAAACAACTGAGTCACTTTCTCAGCTTTTCAGCTGCTATAAACCATTACCTAAAACCAGCAACTGTGTCTTTCTAGCCCCTTGCACCTCAGCGTGGTCCCTGGACCAACAGCACGGGCCTTCACATGGGTGCTTGTTAGAAATGCAGGGTCTCAGGCCCCATGCAGACTGGCACGCTCAAAATGCGCATTTTTTACAAAATCCCCAAGTGGTGTATGAACACATGAACTTTGGAGAAGTGCTGCTCTAACTCACCCGGAAGCCTTTTCTCCTGATCAGAGTGTTTCGCCAGACACAGGCCACACCGATTGTCAGCCATCAGGATGCCCCCTGCCATCCCCACGTGGCCACAGATTTCCAGAGTCCTCCGCGTGGGTGGCGGACCCTCTCCTACGCACCGTGGAAGGTGCTGTCCTGCGTTCCTCCCTCCCCAGCCCCCCATCCCCCTCATGACGCCACCCTAGCCTTCAGATCGGCCCCTCCCCACCTTCACGTTCTGCTTCACTCCACCCTCATGGCCTGAGTCTTCCTGAACTGAGATGTCCAGATGGATCTAGCATTCCCTCTTCATCTCACCATACCTCCCCTCCTGTGCCCTGAACTCCTCTAACCATCTTTGCAGATTCCTGTTTGCACACATTGCCTGCAGTCAGTGCCCTACGCCACACCTCTGCTAACCCAAAGCCTCTGTGGCCTTCACACGTCCTTGGGTTGGCCTTCCCAGCCCAGGGGAGTCTTCCCGGAGCAGCCCAGTCAGTTCTTCCTCCTCACACCTGTCCCTCTCTGCCTTCTGATACAGTTACTGACATACACGCACGCCTCCCATCCTCTGGGGAAGATGTGAACGACCTGAAGCAGGATCTTACCTTATTCATCGCTGCTTCTAACAAAGAGTTTACTGAGATATTCAGTCAAACTTCAAACATGGAGCACATACTAAAACACCCTTTTGTTTTCCTAACCTGTAATCTGGTGACCCAGATGGTAAAGAATCTGCCGGCCATGCAGGAGATCTGGGTTTGATCCCTGGGTCAGGAAGCTCCCTGGAGAAGGGCATGGCTACCCCGCCCAGAAAAAAACAAAAAAAAAAGAAATGACCACACTGAGAAACAACTGAGTCACTTTCTCAGCTTTTCAGCTGCTATAAACCATTACCTAAAACCAGCAACTGTGTCTTTCTAGCCCCTTGCACCTCAGCGTGGTCCCTGGACCAACAGCACGGGCCTTCACATGGGTGCTTGTTAGAAATGCAGGGTCTCAGGCCCCATGCAGACTGGCACGCTCAAAATGCGCATTTTTTACAAAATCCCCAAGTGGTGTATGAACACATGAACTTTGGAGAAGTGCTGCTCTAACTCACCCGGAAGCCTTTTCTCCTGATCAGAGTGTTTCGCCAGACACAGGCCACACCGATTGTCAGCCATCAGGATGCCCCCTGCCATCCCCACGTGGCCACAGATTTCCAGAGTCCTCCGCGTGGGTGGCGGACCCTCTCCTACGCACCGTGGAAGGTGCTGTCCTGCGTTCCTCCCTCCCCAGCCCCCCATCCCCCTCATGACGCCACCCTAGCCTTCAGATCGGCCCCTCCCCACCTTCACGTTCTGCTTCACTCCACCCTCATGGCCTGAGTCTTCCTGAACTGAGATGTCCAGATGGATCTAGCATTCCCTCTTCATCTCACCATACCTCCCCTCCTGTGCCCTGAACTCCTCTAACCATCTTTGCAGATTCCTGTTTGCACACATTGCCTGCAGTCAGTGCCCTACGCCACACCTCTGCTAACCCAAAGCCTCTGTGGCCTTCACACGTCCTTGGGTTGGCCTTCCCAGCCCAGGGAGTCTTCCCGGAGCAGCCCAGTCAGTTCTTCCTCCTCACACCTGTCCCTCTCTGCCTTCTGATACAGTTACTGACATACACGCACGCCTCCCATCCTCTGGGGAAGATGTGAACGACCTGAAGCAGGATCTTACCTTATTCATCGCTGCTTCTAACAAAGAGTTTACTGAGATATTCAGTCAAACTTCAAACATGGAGCACATACTAAAACACCCTTTTGTTTTCCTAACCTGTAATCTGGTGACCCAGATGGTAAAGAATCTGCCGGCCATGCAGGAGATCTGGGTTTGATCCCTGGGTCAGGAAGCTCCCCTGGAGAAGGGCATGGCTACCCACTCAAGTATTCTTGCCTGGTGGGCTACAAATCCGTGGGATCCACAACAAGTTAGACATGACTTAGGACCAACACTTTCACTTTCAAATATTACACCATATGTAAGATATAGTTAACAAATTGCTTTTATGGAAAATAACAACATTTCTTTACATGAGGCTTTTTTGGAAAATCTAGACTATCGACCTCTGATTAGACATTCAGTAAGTGGTTACTGAATAATGGGAGAATGAGAACAAATTATTTTCCCTCAGTAAAGTGATATGTTCATCCTTACGTCTCTAGTCGATGTAAGTGAAACAGTGAATCTTAAGATGAGAGGAGCATGTGTTTCAGACTAATGACCTGATGAAAGCAGGCATTGAGAGTTTCTCCCTCAAGGGTCCATATGACGTTGTTGTGAAGTAACAAGGCTCTTCCCTGTGTGGCTGCTGGAATCTCCTTGCCACCGTGTGGTCACACATTCTCATCAGAGCTCAGAGGTGGATGTTGCGCTGACCGCAGACTCCTGTTCCCAGACTGACTAAAACGCGGCCAACATCTAAGCTGCCACTGAAAACTAAGGCAGTTTACAAGCAGTGGAGGGTGCTCTAAAGGACGAAGGAGGAGCACCTCCCAGGTTCAGCGCCTGGGGAATGGGGATGAAGACGATGCAGCAAATACGGCCTCAAAGTTTTGTCATTCTGGTCACATTTCCTTTGAAACCTTAAATTAATACTATTTTGGGGACTTCCCTGGTGGTCCAGTGGCTAAGACTCTGCATTCCCGATGCAGGGGGCCCAATTTTTTCTCCTGGTCAGGCAACTTAATCCCGTATATTGCAACTAAAGGTTTGGATGCTACAGCTAAAGATCCCACATCCCACAACTAAGACAAAGCACAGCCAAATAAATATATTTTTAAAATATTTTTTAAAAGCTGTCAAAAAATTAGGCTTCCCTGGTGGTCCAGTGGGTAAACAGTCCACCGGGCACTGCAAGGGGCACCGGTTCAATCCCTAGCCCGGGAAGAGCTCATGTGCTCTGGAGCCGCTGGATGGGTGTGTCCAATGAGGAGCCAGGGCTCTGGGGCGCATGCGCCCAGAGCTGGTGTTCTGCAACGGGAAAGGCCACTGCAATGGGAGGCCCACAAAGGCCAAAGAATAAAGATCAATTAAAATAAATAAATAAAAGAGGCCAAAATTTAAAAAAAAAAAAAGCTTTTACAAAATTAATATTTTACCATGACCCTTGGAAGAAACTTTGGTGTTTCATGGCACAGAGTCACCTATGTAAGAAGAAAAGGAGCTTCTAGACTTGCCCAAAGTAGAAATAGCTGGGGTTCAGGTCTCTTCTCTCAGAACTGGGCTGAGGCTGGTTCCTGACTCGGAGAAAGGACTGAGACGGCTCACTGTCCCTGTCTCGTAAAGATTTCAGAGCATGGGGCTGCCCGACCGGCTTGAACACTCCTGTGGATAACTTAGAAAACCACAATCAGTCCACAAGCGTTAGCAGATAACCATACCAGATTTTCAAAGTCACTAAAGTCTTAATAAAATAATGAAG
Source organism: Tragulus kanchil (assembly GCA_022376925.1). NCBI lineage: Eukaryota > Metazoa > Chordata > Mammalia > Artiodactyla > Tragulidae > Tragulus > Tragulus kanchil. The sequence continues at coordinate 151,153,777 of JAIOJX010000029.1, forward strand.
TGGAAAGTACTGACTCTTTTTTTTTAAAGACAATTCTTAAGATGCTAACTTCTCTTTTTAAACAAAGTTATAAAGCTTTAGCCTTATCTGAGGAGCAGATCCCCTGGGAAGAGCCAATAAACAATACGCCTTCAACATTTTGTCATTAGAAATTCAGCTAGAAAAACAAAACTCAAGCAGTTTTAGTGTTTGGTCACTGAACAGGCTCTGATTTTGATTACAAACACCAGAGTTTCTAGATGCCAAATGTATCCAGAGCTGCGGCTGGGTGACTTTGCAGAGATAGTTTTAAAAAGCATGGAAGAGTGGACCTCTGTACACATCCTACCTGTAATCAGCTACCAGCAGACGGAGGTTCTGCTTAATTAGCCAGGAATTGTTTCCATTAAAACTTTAACGGCATTCAAATCAGCTAAATTAACAACTAGAGAAACAGCCACAACTAAATTACATTCCACTGTTTCCAATTAAGTTGGAAGCTTTGGGTGTGGTAACCACCAACATTACAAATGAGGAGTCTTTGCCAAAAATGAACTCCTTCAGTTTTTCTTAGACCATCAACAGCCTGGGCTAATAGAATTAGCTCACTGAATGTGTGCAGAAAAGCAGCGTTAAGCAAGCCACTTAAAAGCATTCATTTATTCATGGGAGTACTTCATGGGCTGGGCCAGGTACAGGTGGGACTTAAAATGCGAGGCTCAGAGGGAAGACCACCATGTCAGAGGAAAGCAACGTCTCTTGTTTACGGTCTCCATTCCATAACATATGGAATTACTGACCTTCTGAAATCAAAGAGAAAAATTATCTGACTGGCCAGTCACATTGAGCCCTCAGGCTCCTTGGCCATTGCTGGTAGCTTGGGGTTATGGAGGTCAAAATAACTGTGATGTCAATATTTATACAGCAGCTTTCAAAGACTCATATATCCTCCAGTCTCTAAGAGAAGCGCGATCTTTAGGGAAAACTGTAGGCAGTAAGTGTAGCTTGGACATCCATTAGGAGGCTGTCAGCAGATTCTATGACAGACCTAATTTGTGATTTGAGGCCCGATGGGAAGTCTCTGATGAAACCCGTAACTTAGAAAACCACAATCAGTCCACAAGCGTTAGCAGATAACCATACCAGATTTTCAAAGACTAAATTTTAAAAAAGATGCTAAAACTTTTTCTTTTTTAAACAAAGTTATAAAGCTTTAGCCTTATCTGAGGAGCAGATCCTGGGAAGAGCCAATAAACAATACGCCTTCAACATTTTGTCATTAGAAATTCAGCTAGAAAAACAAAACTCAAGCAGTTTTAGTGTTTGGTCACTGAACAGGCTCTGATTTTGATTACAAACACCAGAGTTTCTAGATGCCAAATGTATCCAGAGCTGCGGCTGGGTGACTTTGCAGAGATAGTTTTAAAAAGCATGGAAGAGTGGACCTCTGTACACATCCTACCTGTAATCAGCTACCAGCAGACGGAGGTTCTGCTTAATTAGCCAGGAATTGTTTCCATTAAAACTTTAACGGCATTCAAATCAGCTAAATTAACAACTAGAGAAACAGCCACAACTAAATTACATTCCACTGTTTCCAATTAAGTTGGAAGCTTTGGGTGTGGTAACCACCAACATTACAAATGAGGAGTCTTTGCCAAAAATGAACTCCTTCAGTTTTTCTTAGACCATCAACAGCCTGGGCTAATAGAATTAGCTCACTGAATGTGTGCAGAAAAGCAGCGTTAAGCAAGCCACTTAAAAGCATTCATTTATTCATGGGAGTACTTCATGGGCTGGGCCAGGTACAGGTGGGACTTAAAATGCGAGGCTCAGAGGGAAGACCACCATGTCAGAGGAAAGCAACGTCTCTTGTTTACGGTCTCCATTCCATAACATATGGAATTACTGACCTTCTGAAATCAAAGAGAAAAATTATCTGACTGGCCAGTCACATTGAGCCCTCAGGCTCCTTGGCCATTGCTGGTAGCTTGGGGTTATGGAGGTCAAAATAACTGTGATGTCAATATTTATACAGCAGCTTTCAAAGACTCATATATCCTCCAGTCTCTAAGAGAAGCGCGATCTTTAGGGAAAACTGTAGGCAGTAAGTGTAGCTTGGACATCCATTAGGAGGCTGTCAGCAGATTCTATGACAGACCTAATTTGTGATTTGAGGCCCGATGGGAAGTCTCTGATGCTCCTCAAACCCATCCCCTTACTGCTGGTACATGGCCAAAACTGTGCTATTGTAGATTCATAGCTTTGCACTGAGGTTCCTATTTCAGACCCCCAGAGGAGAAACCCTTGGCCATTTGTTATCTGCAAAGGAGCTCAACAGGCCTGGTACCATGGAGGCTTAAACAGTGAGTGAGTGAGGTAAGTCTGGGGCTCTGATCTTGCCACCCAGCCCAGCCACCCACCCTTCAGTAAAGTCCCTTTCTTCCCACTTTGAGTCCCAAGGCTTTCAAATATCTCTTTTGGTCAAATTATCTAAGATCATATATCTCAAATCTCTGGTTTATACTAAGGTGTAAATGACTGATATAAATTAAGTGTGTGGCTTCAAGGAACTGTTACATTTACTGAGATTCAAAGCCTGGACCTGGAAAAGCTTCCACTCAAGGACTTTCCAGAAGCAGTCAGCTACATGCCCAAAACCAAAACCTGTCTGCTCTTTCCGTCTACATGCAAATTCTGCAAAAGGGATTGTGGTAGCAAGTCTCCCAAGATAATTCCCAATGAATACCTGTCATTCTCATATTTATGCAGTCCAACAGGACTATCTTGTGATTTGGAAGAATTTGGAAGAGTTTCATATGAATTCTTCTCTAAATGTTTTGTAGAATTCACCAGTGAAGCCATCCTGGCCTGGGCTTTTATTTGTGGGAAGATTTTTATGATTATTATTATTAATTCAACCTCTTTATTGTTATAGGTCTTGTCAGATGGTCTCTATCTGAATCATCTAAGTTATCTAATTATTGATATATACTTGTTCAGGATATTTCTTTATAATTCTTTTATTTAAATTTGATTATAGTAACACCGTTTTAATTCTGTATTTCCGATCTCTCAAAAGAAAAAGCCGTCACATTGAGCCCTCAGGCTTTAGTGGACAAAAACTGTAGTCAATATTTATACAGCAGCTTTCAAAGACTCATATATCCTCCAGTCTCTAAGAGAAGCGCGATCTTTAGGGAAAACTGTAGGCAGTAAGTGTAGCTTGGACATCCATTAGGAGGCTGTCAGCAGATTCTATGACAGACCTAATTTGTGATTTGAGGCCCGATGGGAAGTCTCTGATGCTCCTCAAACCCATCCCCTTACTGCTGGTACATGGCCAAAACTGTGCTATTGTAGATTCATAGCTTTGCACTGAGGTTCCTATTTCAGACCCCCAGAGGAGAAACCCTTGGCCATTTGTTATCTGCAAAGGAGCTCAACAGGCCTGGTACCATGGAGGCTTAAACAGTGAGTGAGTGAGGTAAGTCTGGGGCTCTGATCTTGCCACCCAGCCCAGCCACCCACCCTTCAGTAAAGTCCCTTTCTTCCCACTTTGAGTCCCAAGGCTTTCAAATATCTCTTTTGGTCAAATTATCTAAGATCATATATCTCAAATCTCTGGTTTATACTAAGGTGTAAATGACTGATATAAATTAAGTGTGTGGCTTCAAGGAACTGTTACATTTACTGAGATTCAAAGCCTGGACCTGGAAAAGCTTCCACTCAAGGACTTTCCAGAAGCAGTCAGCTACATGCCCAAAACCAAAACCTGTCTGCTCTTTCCGTCTACATGCAAATTCTGCAAAAGGGATTGTGGTAGCAAGTCTCCCAAGATAATTCCCAATGAATACCTGTCATTCTCATTTTTATGCAGTCCAACAGGACTATCTTGTGATTTGGAAGAATTTGGAAGAGTTTCATATGAATTCTTCTCTAAATGTTTTGTAGAATTCACCAGTGAAGCCATCCTGGCCTGGGCTTTTATTTGTGGGAAGATTTTTATGATTATTATTATTAATTCAACCTCTTTATTGTTATAGGTCTTGTCAGATGGTCTCTATCTGAATCATCTAAGTTATCTAATTATTGATATATACTTGTTCAGGATATTTCTTTATAATTCTTTTTATTTAAATTTGATTATAGTAACACCGTTTTAATTCCTGATTTTAGTAATCTTGCTTTTGTCTTTTTTCCTTGGTCAGTCTAGCTAAAAGTTTGTCCATTTTGTCAGTCTTTTCAAAGAACCAGCTTTTGACTTTACTGATTTTCTCTGTTGTTTTCTATTTTCTGTTTCATTAATTCTCACTCCAGTCCTTAACATTTTCTCCTTTTTTCTTGCTTTAGATTTAGTTTGCTTTTTTCCTCCCAGGGTGTTAAGGTGGAAACTTAAGTATTTGAGATTTTTCTGTTTTTAATATAGATATCTACAGTTATAATTCTCCCCATAGGCATTACTTCAGTTGTGTCTCTAAAGTTTTGCTATGTTGTGTTTTCATTCTCATTCATCTCAAAGTGTTCTCTCATTTCTCTTGTTTGACTCATTGACTTATTGGTTATTTAGGATTGTGTTCTTTAATCTCCATACATTTGTGAATTTCTCACATTCCTTTCTGTTATTGATTTCTAAATCCATTCCATTGTGTCATATAATTTCAGTTCTTTTAACTTGTTTTTTTACAGTTTAGCATGTGCTCTGTCAATCTCATAGGTTTATAGTATAGTTTAGCTTTTCTATATCCACACTGGGATGTGTCTAATTGTTCTGACTTGTGGTTTGATTTACTCAATAGAAGCTGAATGGTTGTGTGCTTAGTCGCTTGGTCATGTCCCCCTGAACTGCAGCCTGCCAGGGGCCTTTGTCCACAGGGACTCTCCAGACAAGAATACGGGAGTGGGTTGCCAGGCCCTCCACCAGGGGGTCTTCCCAATTCAGGGATTGAACCCAGGTCTCCGGCACTGCAGGCGGATTCTTTACCATCTGAGTCACCAGGGGAGCCCTGGTTAGGTTTATAAAATAACTGGATGGTTAGGTTTATAAAAACAACTGGGCGAGGCCACAGGGTACCCAGATACTTGGTCAAACATTATTCTGGGTGTGTCGTAAGGGCATTTCTGAATGAAATCAGTATTTGAATTGGTAGATTAAGTAAATTTCCTCCCGAATGAACCTCATTCGCTCAGTAGAAGACCTGAATGCAGCAAAATTGTTATTTTAATTCATTGATATATACTTTGATTCAGGATATTTCTTTATAATTCTTTTATTTAAATTTGATTATAGTAACACCGTTTTAATTCCTGATTTTAGTAATCTTGCTTTTGTCTTTTTTCCTTGGTCAGTCTAGCTAAAAGTTTGTCCATTTTGTCAGTCTTTTCAAAGAACCAGCTTTTGACTTTACTGATTTTCTCTGTTGTTTTCTATTTTCTGTTTCATTAATTCTCACTCCAGTCCTTAACATTTTCTCCTTTTTTCTTGCTTTAGATTTAGTTTGCTTTTTTCCTCCCAGGGTGTTAAGGTGGAAACTTAAGTATTTGAGATTTTTCTGTTTTTAATATAGATATCTACAGTTATAATTCTCCCCATAGGCATTACTTCAGTTGTGTCTCTAAAGTTTTGCTATGTTGTGTTTTCATTCTCATTCATCTCAAAGTGTTCTCTCATTTCTCTTGTTTGACTCATTGACTTATTGGTTATTTAGGATTGTGTTCTTTAATCTCCATACATTTGTGAATTTCTCACATTCCTTTCTGTTATTGATTTCTAAATCCATTCCATTGTGTCATATAATTTCAGTTCTTTTAACTTGTTTTTTTACAGTTTAGCATGTGCTCTGTCAATCTCATAGGTTTATAGTATAGTTTAGCTTTTCTATATCCACACTGGGATGTGTCTAATTGTTCTGACTTGTGGTTTGATTTACTCAATAGAAGCTGAATGGTTGTGTGCTTAGTCGCTTGGTCATGTCCCCCTGAACTGCAGCCTGCCAGGGGCCTTTGTCCACAGGGACTCTCCAGACAAGAATACGGGAGTGGGTTGCCAGGCCCTCCACCAGGGGGTCTTCCCAATTCAGGGATTGAACCCAGGTCTCCGGCACTGCAGGCGGATTCTTTACCATCTGAGTCACCAGGGGAGCCCTGGTTAGGTTTATAAAATAACTGGATGGTTAGGTTTATAAAAACAACTGGGCGAGGCCACAGGGTACCCAGATACTTGGTCAAACATTATTCTGGGTGTGTCGTAAGGGCATTTCTGAATGAAATCAGTATTTGAATTGGTAGATTAAGTAAATTTCCTCCCGAATGAACCTCATTCGCTCAGTAGAAGACCTGAATGCAGCAAAAAGGCTGAACGAAGAAAGGGAATTCCTTCTGCCTGACTATTTGAGCTATAGCATTGGTCTTTTCCTGTCTTTGGACTCAAATTGAAATATTGGCTCTTTGGGGGGCTCAATCCTGCCAACTGTTGGACTGAGACATACATGACTAGCTCTCCTGGTTCCCAGTCTAGAGTTAGCAATATATCATCAGCTCTCCTGGGCTGCCAGCTTGTTGATTACAGATCATGGGACTTCTCAGGCTCCATAATCACATAAATCAGTACGTTTCTTTCCTTAAATATTTATATATTATATTGGTTCTGTTTCTCTGGACAACTCTGACTAACACAGGAATGACTTTTTCAACCAAATATTAAGACAGCCTGGAAGGTTTCTCCCTCTTGCACTTTTAGGAGTCCAGAGATAGTGTGTAAGAAATTTGGTGGACTTCCCTGATGGTCCAGTGGTTAAGAATCCTCCTGCCAGTGCAGACGACATGGCTTTGATCTCCGGTCTGGGAAGATTCCACATGCCACTAGGCAGTTAAGCCCGTGCACGCCAACTCGTGAAGCCCACATGCCCAGAGCCCATGCTCTGCACTGAGAGGGCACCACAACCTGAGTAGCCCCTGCTCATCACAACTAGAGAAAGCCTGAGCTCCGTAACAAAGACCCAGTGCACCTCCAAATAACAAAAAATAAAATTACTTTTTAAAAAAGAAATCTGGGGGCTTCCCTGGTAGCTCAGTGGACGAGAACCCATCTGCCAATTCAGGAGACACAGGTTCGATCCCTGATCTAGGAAGATCCCATATGCTGTGGAGCCACTAAACCCACACATCCATGAAAACCCAGCACAACCAAAAATAAATCAGTACAAGTGTGTGTGTTTTTTTTTTTTAAGAAACCTGGCTAACTTCTTAGGTCTCCAGGAGAGACCACAAGGGAAGAAGAGGCCCTGACATGAAGGAGAGGGTGAGAGAGGTCCAGATATGAGGTGTGCCCATTGAGGCTCCGGGTGACTGGCCAGAGGAAACCATGTGAGACATTCTAAGTGGACGAGCCCGAACATTTGGTCATTGAATGAAATCAGTATTTGAATTGGTAGATTAAGGAAATTTCCTCCCGAATGAACCTCATTCGCTCAGTAGAAGACCTGAATGCACCAAAAGGCTGAACGAAAAAGGGAATTCCTTCTGCCTGACTATTTGAGCTATAGCATTGGTCTTTTCCTGTCTTTGGACTCAAATTGAAATATTGGCTCTTTGGGGGGCTCAATCCTGCCAACTGTTGGACTGAGACATACATGACTAGCTCTCCTGGTTCCCAGTCTAGAGTTAGCAATATATCATCAGCTCTCCTGGGCTGCCAGCTTGTTGATTACAGATCATGGGACTTCTCAGGCTCCATAATCACATAAATCAACGTTTCTTTCCTTAAATATTTATATATTATATTGGTTCTGTTTCTCTGGACAACTCTGACTAACACAGGAATGACTTTTTCAACCAAATATTAAGACAGCCTGGAAGGTTTCTCCCTCTTGCACTTTTAGGAGTCCAGAGATAGTGTGTAAGAAATTTGGTGGACTTCCCTGATGGTCCAGTGGTTAAGAATCCTCCTGCCAGTGCAGACGACATGGCTTTGATCTCCGGTCTGGGAAGATTCCACATGCCACTAGGCAGTTAAGCCCGTGCACGCCAACTCGTGAAGCCCACATGCCCAGAGCCCATGCTCTGCACTGAGAGGGCACCACAACCTGAGTAGCCCCTGCTCATCACAACTAGAGAAAGCCTGAGCTCCGTAACAAAGACCCAGTGCACCTCCAAATAACAAAAAATAAAATTACTTTTTAAAAAAGAAATCTGGGGGCTTCCCTGGTAGCTCAGTGGACGAGAACCCATCTGCCAATTCAGGAGACACAGGTTCGATCCCTGATCTAGGAAGATCCCATATGCTGTGGAGCCACTAAACCCACACATCCATGAAAACCCAGCACAACCAAAAATAAATCAGTACAAGTGTGTGTGTTTTTTTTTTTTTTTTTAAGAAACCTGGCTAACTTCTTAGGTCTCCAGGAGAGACCACAAGGGAAGAAGAGGCCCTGACATGAAGGAGAGGGTGAGAGAGGTCCAGATATGAGGGTGTGCCCATTGAGGCTCCGGGTGACTGGCCAGAGGAAACCATGTGAGACATTCTAAGTGGAACGAGCAGAAACTGCCAAGTCCAGTCAACACACAGAATCATGAGAGATAAGGAAAGTTATACAAAACAACAGGAAGCAAAGAAACCCCGTCACAAACGACCATTATAGCTGTTATATTCGCTTTTACCAAGAGCTTTACTCTTTACTGTACCTCAGACTTCCTATTTAGAATAATTTTCCTTTCCTGGTGGCTGCAAATTATTCTTTCTGTTTGTCTAAAATGCTTTTGTGTAACCTACATTCTTCAAGGATCTTTTCATTGGTAACAGAATTCTAGGATGGCAGTCATTTCTTTCAATATATTATAGATAGCATTTCACTGTTTTCTGACTTCCATTGTTTCCACTGAAGTCAGGTGTTACTCATTAATAAGTAATGTCTTTTTTCTGGCTTCTTTGAAAACTTTGAAAAATCTTTTATTTTCTTTAGCTGATTTGTTAGGTATGAATTGATTGTTATTATTGTTTTCTCTTGCTTCTTTGTGTACTTATTACTTGTATTATTTATTATTTAATTTTTTTTCTTTTTCCCATCATGCCTTTTTTTTTTCTTTTTGGCCACTTCTATCGGTCTTTCATTTATCAGTTTTCATCCATTTTTGTCCTTTGACCTGTGTGGGCCTCCCATCACAGTGGCCCTTGTCGCTGCAGAGCACTGGCTCTGGGCATATGTGCTATGTGCTCCAGAGCTCCAGCTTGGTAGTTGGACACATCGGTTCAGCTGCTCCGCGGCACGTGGGATCTTCCCCGGCCAGGGATCGAATCAGCGCCCCTTGCACTGCAAGGTGGAGTCCTTACCCACTAGACCACTAGGGAAGCCCTGTAGTATTTATTATTAATCTTTATCTATTCATCTTACTTCAGGTGTATTTTGCTTTTTGAATCTCCTACTTTCTTTTTAGAACATTCTATTGTCTATTAAACTTTCTCACTTTACCCTGTATAGGAGTGAAAACAGTGTGGTATTGGCACAGAAATAGGCTGGTGGAACATAATAGAAAGCCAGAAATAAACTTGCAGTTATACCAACAGTTGCAGTGGAATTGAAGTGACAGAGCAGAACAGGGGGAAAAGATGAACTTTCCAATAAAAGGCTCCAGGAAAACTGGATACCCACATTGGAAAATAATAAACTTGGAGACTCATATCACACACAGTTCTAGATAGTCCTAAGGAAAGTTTTAGAAAATAATAAAGGAGAATCTCTTTCCATTGTTGTTAATTAGGAAACACAACATTTCTTTCCTTTGAGGTGATGCTAATTTTTTTCACTTGGATAATATCTGGTGTCTCACAGCTCACTTCACTGTCAAGGGAAGTGTAATTGTTTTTGAAAGATTTTTGAAACTCTTGCTAACCTGTGGTGTGTTCTGCGTATATGATTTTAAGAAATATGAATTGAGGGAACATTTGTTATTTTCCTGCCCCACAGCTATTCCTCTTCACCTGCTCACAGCTGCTTGAGTGCTTTTGGAGACCCTTCCACCTCAGACCCTGTCTTTCATTGGTGCTCTTACCTTCACTTCTGGGGTGGACAGCCCAGCCATCATTTCCATCTGGCCCACATTCATAAATTCAGAGGTGGGAATGTGCCCCACGTCATCTTAATCAGATATGTATTCTTTTTTTTATTTTAACAAACTCATATAGTGTTTACAATATGTTCAGCAGTGTTCTAAACACTTTACAAATATTAACCCATTTCACAAATGTAATCCTATGGAAAAGGACAGGCCATCGTCAATCACTGTGTAAATGAGGGAGCTATGGTACAAAGGCAATAAGTAATCCAGCCCTGGTCATAAAGCTGGTAAGGGACAGACCTGGGATGTGAACCTGGGTCCTTTGAGGGGAGAGGTCATGCTCTTAACCACTATCCCACACACCTGTTTTATCTGAGCACCTAGGAAGGAGGCATTCTCCCTTCTACTGGACACGAGTTGCAGGGTTGAAACCTTGCTGTAAACGCTGCAGGTCATGGCAGCCATCTTACCACCAGGTGGCTGAAGACTGAGAATCAATAGGAGTGAAAACAGTGTGGTATTGGCACAGAAATAGGCTGGTGGAACATAATAGAAAGCCAGAAATAAACTTGCAGTTATACCAACAGTTGCAGTGGAATTGAAGTGACAGAGCAGAACAGGGGGAAAAGATGAACTTTCCAATAAAAGGCTCCAGGAAAACTGGATACCCACATTGGAAAATAATAAACTTGGAGACTCATATCACACACAGTTCTAGATAGTCCTAAGGAAAGTTTTAGAAAATAATAAAGGAGAATCTCTTTCCATTGTTGTTAATTAGGAAACACAACATTTCTTTCCTTTGAGGTGATGCTAATTTTTTTCACTTGGATAATATCTGGTGTCTCACAGCTCACTTCACTGTCAAGGGAAGTGTAATTGTTTTTGAAAGATTTTTGAAACTCTTGCTAACCTGTGGTGTGTTCTGCGTATATGATTTTAAGAAATATGAATTGAGGGAACATTTGTTATTTTCCTGCCCCACAGCTATTCCTCTTCACCTGCTCACAGCTGCTTGAGTGCTTTTGGAGACCCTTCCACCTCAGACCCTGTCTTTCATTGGTGCTCTTACCTTCACTTCTGGGGTGGACAGCCCAGCCATCATTTCCATCTGGCCCACATTCATAAATTCAGAGGTGGGAATGTGCCCCACGTCATCTTAATCAGATATGTATTCTTTTTTTTATTTTAACAAACTCATATAGTGTTTACAATATGTTCAGCAGTGTTCTAAACACTTTACAAATATTAACCCATTTCACAAATGTAATCCTATGGAAAAGGACAGGCCATCGTCAATCACTGTGTAAATGAGGGAGCTATGGTACAAAGGCAATAAGTAATCCAGCCCTGGTCATAAAGCTGGTAAGGGACAGACCTGGGATGTGAACCTGGGTCCTTTGAGGGGAGAGGTCATGCTCTTAACCACTATCCCACACACCTGTTTTATCTGAGCACCTAGGAAGGAGGCATTCTCCCTTCTACTGGACACGAGTTGCAGGGTTGAAACCTTGCTGTAAACGCTGCAGGTCATGGCAGCCATCTTACCACCAGGTGGCTGAAGACTGAGAATCAGATCAACACAAAGGAAGGAGGAGGAGAGAGACTAGGTCCCGATGAATTCATCAAGTTCCTGGCTCCAATGTGCTTGAATATCTCCCCCTGGACTTCGTAGTTTCATGAACCTTCCCCATCAACCGTGAATATACAGATAGACTTTTCCTCTCCTTAACCACTCTTTAGAATGGGGTTTTCTATAGCTTGCAACCAAAGTCTTGCTCCTAATAGTATCAGTGAAGGCCTTGAGTTATTTTGCAATTATTCTGATTGAATAAACTGTATTCTGTCTAACTCTGGAACTGAACCACACAAGTCGTAACTTCACAAACATCCATTCTAGACATACATGGGCTTTAACCCCAGTGGAAAACGTCCTGCAAGATAAATGTTTGTCTTAGATGCTGAGATGGACACTTGCATGTAGGAAAGGACTGGAGTGTACTCTCTGATGTAACACCAGTTAGGGAATGAGGAGGCAGGAGGAGGCATGGAGAGGCTGAACATTGAGGCAGCCATTTCTCGGCACATGGGATCTTCCCAGGCCACGTATTGAACTGGCACCCCTCGTACTGCAAGGCAGACTCTTTACCCACTGGACCACCAGGGAAGCCCTCAGTGACTGTGTATTTTTGGCTGTGAGAAAGGATGAGATGAAATAGAGTATTGGTGTCCCACCATTTCCTGGTTCCAGGGGTCGCCAGACCATCCATAAACTTTCCCCATTGGACGTTAGTTATGAGCCCTGCATCTGCCCCTCGGTCATGCTAGCCAGAGCTGGGTTTCTGTAGTCATAGCCCGAATATATCACAGACTCTAAAAAATAGGTGAACTTTTGAGAGGATATCTGAGACAGCCCTTTTGTCTCCAGGCAAGGGCATCCTTAAAATAACAATAGTGGCTACCATATTTGAGCCTCTCCATGGAAAGAAATTCCACTTTTTCTTTCAGAGCCTTTAAATGATGTGTTTCCTTATTTGTCCCTTACCTACTATGTCTTTCAAACTTCTTCTCTAGAATAGAACCCTAATTCTCTGTCACCTGTCACCAGGTAGGCCCAGGAAATACCACTGAAACCTGACAGGCCCTTGTTTGTATGGATCATGGAAGATGTATCCGTTTCTTGGTTTCCATCCACAGAACTCTCAAGGTCTTGCCTTAGAAAATGCTCGTATTCAGTGCCTTCACAGCCCAAGAGAGAACCTCATGAGAGCCAGGCAATAAAATCATTTAATTAGCTGACAATAGAAAACAGATAGGCACTGTTTATACCATCAACCTTCTTTTACTTAAACACACTGATTTTACTGCCCTGTGGCCTTCTTCCCAATACATTTAAACATTCTGCAGAAGACCTAATCCATCCTTTCTATTCGTGTTGGTTTTCTTCCATCTTCTTGGAATCTCTTCAGATACTTTAATCTTTCTCAAAATGTAGGGTCCAAACCCCAAAACGATGTGTGGTGAGGCTTTGAGCAATGGCAAGGGCAGTGGACAGGTATTTTTCAATTCCTGTATGAGAGGCCATTAATACATCCAAGGATCAAGTTCAAGTTTTTGTGTTTTTTTTTTAAGTCCAAGTTTTAAAGAACATGGTGACCTTTCCCTCTATTCCCCTAAGGACTTTCTGAGTCAGAACACGAGCTCTGTGACCCCTGACAGCCTCTCAGGAGATGAGTCCCAGCCTGTTCATAAAATGGACATCACAGCCGTGAGTTCAAATCCAACACAGTGCTCACGTCTCTCTCGCTATGACAAGGGACTGGGCTAGGACATTCCACTGGAAGCCTCCTTAAAGCCCAGGGCTCCTGTGGGGCTTTGGATTTTTGGGAAGATATTCCTGGAGTTTCTGATGGGTTCCTCATTCTTTAGGGGCTAGCCAGCACTGGAATAGAGCTGTTCATGCAGCTGTGATCCCAGGAACATGAGTTCATAATTTACATTCTGTTGAGCATTTTTGATCCATCTTTGAGGATCCTTTCAGTGCCAAGACCAGGACCTTCTCTGCTTCCGGGAAGGAAGATGTGGGCACTTGAAAGAGACATGCAGCTGTATCCAGACTTTTTCTTTCAGAGCCTTTAAATGATGTGTTTCCTTATTTGTCCCTTACCTACTATGTCTTTCAAACTTCTTCTCTAGAATAGAACCCTAATTCTCTGTCACCTGTCACCAGGTAGGCCCAGGAAATACCACTGAAACCTGACAGGCCCTTGTTTGTATGGATCATGGAAGATGTATCCGTTTCTTGGTTTCCATCCACAGAACTCTCAAGGTCTTGCCTTAGAAAATGCTCGTATTCAGTGCCTTCACAGCCCAAGAGAGAACCTCATGAGAGCCAGGCAATAAAATCATTTAATTAGCTGACAATAGAAAACAGATAGGCACTGTTTATACCATCAACCTTCTTTTACTTAAACACACTGATTTTACTGCCCTGTGGCCTTCTTCCCAATACATTTAAACATTCTGCAGAAGACCTAATCCATCCTTTCTATTCGTGTTGGTTTTCTTCCATCTTCTTGGAATCTCTTCAGATACTTTAATCTTTCTCAAAATGTAGGGTCCAAACCCCAAAACGATGTGTGGTGAGGCTTTGAGCAATGGCAAGGGCAGTGGACAGGTATTTTTCAATTCCTGTATGAGAGGCCATTAATACATCCAAGGATCAAGTTCAAGTTTTTGTGTTTTTTTTTTTAAGTCCAAGTTTTAAAGAACATGGTGACCTTTCCCTCTATTCCCCTAAGGACTTTCTGAGTCAGAACACGAGCTCTGTGACCCCTGACAGCCTCTCAGGAGATGAGTCCCAGCCTGTTCATAAAATGGACATCACAGCCGTGAGTTCAAATCCAACACAGTGCTCACGTCTCTCTCGCTATGACAAGGGACTGGGCTAGGACATTCCACTGGAAGCCTCCTTAAAGCCCAGGGCTCCTGTGGGGCTTTGGATTTTTGGGAAGATATTCCTGGAGTTTCTGATGGGTTCCTCATTCTTTAGGGGCTAGCCAGCACTGGAATAGAGCTGTTCATGCAGCTGTGATCCCAGGAACATGAGTTCATAATTTACATTCTGTTGAGCATTTTTGATCCATCTTTGAGGATCCTTTCAGTGCCAAGACCAGGACCTTCTCTGCTTCCGGGAAGGAAGATGTGGGCACTTGAAAGAGACACAGGTGTCCATCGGCTGCGCCTGTCCTGGTTTCCTGCACCCACAGGGGTGAGGAGGCACTCAGCTGCCCAGAAGCTAAAGACGGTTCAGTCAGGAAGGTTGAGAGTAGCCTATGATTTAGGCAGCAACCTGAGAATTTTAGGAGCTGATCTTGGTACATGTGGTGAGCAGAGAATCAGGGGTGGTTGCCTTGTCTGGTCCAACAAGCTACTAGCAGGTTAACAATGCCTGGGACATGTGTGTATTTGACAGCTATTAACAACCTACACCACCAACCCCTTGCAGGGACAGAAAAGAAAAAAGCCATGTGACCAGTGATATTCTCAAACTCCCAAACATTTCTAGTCCAGAAAGGTTGGGAGAAATGCAGTTTGTCTGGAGGACTTTGTAATGACTCTTTAAAAAAGTAATACATTTGATTTCCCACTTCAATTACGTATCTCAAGAGCCCTTGGGTAGGTATGGGTGTGACCCCAGGTGTAGCACAGTAGCCAGGAAGACTGTGTGGGATGGCGAGCCCTGGGAACTGAGACTTCCTTCTCCCTTCTCACCCTGACCTCTGCTGCTGCTGCCGCCAAGTCTAGGAGGCTTCATCATTTATTACGTGAGTTTTCTGTAGGTGTGAACACTTTGGAGGAAAATTTTCCACGCTTAGAAAGTCATTAACCCTGAAAGCCTTTATTTTATGCATTGAAAGCATTATTGTCAAGGGCGTTCATTTTGGATGCAGTGGAACTAAGGAGGCCCAGGGCAGTGCGTTCTGATCCCTGGGGCAGGGAAGATGCTGAAAGGCGAACCTAAGAGTGTCTTACGTTCTGCTGCAAGCGCCTTGCTCCACAATGTCTCTTGGAAGGAGGGAGGGAGGCGAGGGCGGGGCTGCCTTCTCAAGTGTCCTCTGTACTCCCACAACCAGGAGTTTGGCTTAGATCCAAAAGGTTTCTACCCTTCTCTCCCTGAGGCTGATAATGAGTCACTTATACAAGCAAGGCAAAAAGGACTTAAAAAACTTGAAATGTCTTCTCGTGACAAAAGCCCAAGCCATGTTTATATCAGGAAAACACAAATAAAAAGCAAAAGCATCCAGAATTCCCTCATCTTAGAGAAATCACTAGTCATACCTACTGAGACACACATCTCCCCACCCCTGACCCATGTGAGCATACTCATGGAAGTGGAAACACACTGGGGGCAGAGGTGCTGGGGCTGGGTTACACCCATCGGGGCACATCATCTGCACACACCTGTGGGCACTTCACTGTGTCCAGCGTGAGGCATGGGCGGGTGGGCACTCCAGAGCCAGACCACCCAGACACCGTACCTGCTCCACCACCCATGAATTGTGTGACCCCCAGCAAGCCGGTCAGCCCTCTGCGGCTCCAGGTCCTCACCTCCTGAATGCGGGAAATAACCGGGCTGGCGCTGTATGGCTTGTCTGGGGGATTAAGTGAATTAACATACATGAATGTTTACTGCTTGCCACCTGTGAGGGCCCAGCGTGCCCCTTTGAGAGATATGGAAACATGTTCAGAGCAGTCAGGGACTTGATGGAGGCTCCACAAAGATCAGGTGACAGAGCCCAGCGTGCACCACTGTGCACCTGAAATCTCTTCAGAATCTGGGTCCTTTTGTTGTTAATGATGTTAAGCTGCTCATGTGCGCCTGGCTCTTTGCAGCCCCAGGGACTGCAGCACGCCCCAGGGACGGCAGCACACCCCATGGACGGCAGCACACCCCCCATGGACGGCAGCACACCCCAGGGACACCAGCACGCCCCAGGGACGGCAGCACACCCCATGGACAGCAGCACGCCAGGCTTCCCTGTCCTTCACCATCTCCTGGAGTGCGCTCACACTCAGGTTCATTGAGTCGATGACGCCATCCAACTATCTCATCTGTCGTCCCGTTCTCTTCCTGCCCTCAATCTTTCCTACCATCAGGGTCTTCCCAGTGAGTCAGCTCTTACATCAGGTGGCCAAAGTATTGAAGCTTCAGCTTCAGCATCAGTCCTTCCACTGAATATTCAGGTCTGATTTCCTTTAGGGTCATTTATGATACAATATACTTGTACGTGTGTGAGAGACAGAGAGAGGAAAAGAGATGTCCCTCGCTGAAGTCCCTATGGTGACTGTCTTTACAGTATAATGAATACTCCAGCCCCTGGATGTGTCCTGGACCTGTCTTGGTCAGCGGGTAGAGTCGTGGGGAGGTGGCAAAGGCCGGGACTTGTGCAGAGCTGTGCTGCTCAAGCTGGGACTACACAGGGACGCCCTGGGCTCTTGTTAACACACAGGCTGAGGCAGGCAGGTGGCATGGGGTCCTCGACGGCCCTCCTGACAAGTTTCCAATTAAGACCGATGCAGCTGGGAACCACGCGGCAACAATGATTTTGAAAACACTGCCCAGCGAATCTGCTGCCCTCTCCTGCGGCTGCCTCCAGTCTCCCCTCGCACCCCGCGTCTGAAAGTTTGGGTCCATCTACATTACTCCTCCCAGCACCCGAGCTCCTGAGGCCAGTTTCCCAGCTGGAGGCAGGAGCCGGGCTGGGCCCTCCTGGGAGGGCTGAGTCCCAGCGTGTCCCCACTGCAACGACAACCTCAGCCTGGGGGGACTCCGCACAGACACACCTGGGACTACTGCCAACCCACGAGGTCTGAAACACTTCCGGGTCACCCTCACGTTTGCAGGTTCCAAAGAAAACACATTTTCACTGGGGGGCCAAGCACTGGAGGTGGCAGGGGGCATGGGGACTGTGGGAGGCACCTGGTAAAGGGGTCAGCTACCCGCCACCCACAGGCCCAGGGACGCTGAGCCTGTCCATTTGAGAACCCGGGAGTCCCCTCTCATGCCCATGGCAATAGGAATCATGAGCCTCCCAAACTGAACATCCGGTGCCTTCCAGAAGCCCATCCCTTGGACAGGACCCCTCAGGACATAAAGAGGAAGTGACATGCCATTCTCTGTGGAACTTCCGGTCCTGGTCAGCGAGTGTGAGAGAAGATGAGAAGTCTAAGTGTGGAAGCCCAGCGTGTTTGCTCACATGAGCAGAACCACCCCAGGCACCTGAACACCTGACAGGAAGAAAAATTCTATCCTGAAAAGGTTTAGCACTGTGATTTTTCCATGATGTGATCAACGTCTCACTTGGCTATTTTCCCCGGCAGATGCCAGGTTAAGTGTCCACAAAACCAGAAGTATGTGAAGTCCTGGGAATTAGGACTTTCTTCCTCAGGACACACTCTGTTTCCCCAGCAGGCAGGATCGGTCGGGCTGGTGGGGTCTGTCCCTGTTTTCACCAGTTCAGACCTAGCTCCCTCTCTCCTGGGGATTTTCCACAGTGACATAAATCTCCAGGCCTCCCACTAGCACAGTATACTCACTGCTACCTCAGTTAGAAAAAGTGAACTCTGGAAATTCCCTTGGCCTTGGCCAAGACCTGAATGGGGCAGGTTTTGTTTTTTTTTTTAAAGTTCTGGATTCTCTTCTTTCCATGCCAGCCAAGGGCAGGCTTCCCTGGCACAACACGGCGTTCCCTTCAAAATATAACCCCCCTGGATTGGAGGCCCCTGATAACCTGCCTATTTGAGGCCCGAACCTCGCAGGAAAAGGTGCAAAGTACAAAAAGCAGCAGAGCAGGAGGGTCATTTCTCCTGCAGCCCTCACGTTTGGCAGGACTCTCCAAGCAGAACCGGGCTGGGCCTCCTGGGAGGGCTGAGTCCCAGCGTGTCCCCACTTTTCACTGGGACTACTGCCAACCCACGAGGTCTGAAACACTTCCGGGTCACCCTCACGTTTGCAGGTTCCAAAGAAAACACATTTTCACTGGGGGGCCAAGCACTGGAGGTGGCAGGGGGCATGGGGACTGTGGGAGGCACCTGGTAAAGGGGTCAGCTACCCGCCACCCACAGGCCCAGGGACGCTGAGCCTGTCCATTTGAGAACCCGGGAGTCCCCTCTCATGCCCATGGCAATAGGAATCATGAGCCTCCCAAACTGAACATCCGGTGCCTTCCAGAAGCCCATCCCTTGGACAGGACCCCTCAGGACATAAAGAGGAAGTGACATGCCATTCTCTGTGGAACTTCCGGTCCTGGTCAGCGAGTGTGAGAGAAGATGAGAAGTCTAAGTGTGGAAGCCCAGCGTGTTTGCTCACATGAGCAGAACCACCCCAGGCACCTGAACACCTGACAGGAAGAAAAATTCTATCCTGAAAAGGTTTAGCACTGTGATTTTTCCATGATGTGATCAACGTCTCACTTGGCTATTTTCCCCGGCAGATGCCAGGTTAAGTGTCCACAAAACCAGAAGTATGTGAAGTCCTGGGAATTAGGACTTTCTTCCTCAGGACACACTCTGTTTCCCCAGCAGGCAGGATCGGTCGGGCTGGTGGGGTCTGTCCCTGTTTTCACCAGTTCAGACCTAGCTCCCTCTCTCCTGGGGATTTTCCACAGTGACATAAATCTCCAGGCCTCCCACTAGCACAGTATACTCACTGCTACCTCAGTTAGAAAAAGTGAACTCTGGAAATTGCCTTGGCCTTGGCCAAGACCTGAATGGGGCAGGTTTTGTTTTTTTTTTTAAAGTTCTGGATTCTCTTCTTTCCATGCCAGCCAAGGGCAGGCTTCCCTGGCACAACACGGCGTTCCCTTCAAAATATAACCCCCCTGGATTGGAGGCCCCTGATAACCTGCCTATTTGAGGCCCGAACCTCGCAGGAAAAGGTGCAAAGTACAAAAAGCAGCAGAGCAGGAGGGTCATTTTATCACCTTCCAGGGCTGGCAAGGCCTGCCAGTGCTGGGGAAACTTCCTGTGATCAGGTATCTGAGCACAGGGTCAGGTCTGGTGCGCCGGGCCCTTGTGATCAGGACTCTGACTCAGACCAGAAATCTGAAGGCAGGGCAGTGCCTGCCAGAGCAGGAAGAGGACGACCAGGAATCAGACAGCCTCCAGCTCAGGGACGGCCCTCCTGGCTCCGTGACCTCTCGGAGCCACTGTCTCTTTAAAATGGGGATAATTCCCACACCCTACCTATTCTCCTGAGATTATCGGGAGAGGAAGGTAACCTAGTTTAAGGTGATTTGAAAGCTGTAAAGTGTTACCCACAGTCCACCCAGCATAAAATCTGGGTGTATTGTGAAGATTAAGTGCAAACATTCACACACAGAGAGACACACAGACACAAAGGTGTTTAACAACTGGCTTTCTTGAAAGGGAAATTTCCATGGAAATTTTCATTCACCAATTTCCACGGTATGAAAAATGCCTGCAGGGCTGGTTTCAAAGTATCAGCGTGAGCTCACTGCAACATCAAGGGTCAAGAAGAATTCATTCTTGTGAGCTGAGCTGAGCTGTGCTAGCACATCAGTGGTAACTTATTTTACCTCCACTTATGGGAAGCCCGTAGCCTGGGGCCTGAAAAAAGGTGGCCTGATCTGCTCATTCTTCATTCACTAGGTGGGGACATGGCCGCCCTGCCCTGTCTGCTGAGCCAGAAACGCTCTGAAATCCCGGGGAGACTCTGACACAGCCTGGACGGGGAACCACAGCAGCAGGCGACCACACCTCAGGGCTGGGACCATGTCCCAGTTTTGTTTATATCCCCAATTCCAGAGGATGAGATGGCTGGATGGCATCACGGGGTCAATGGACATGAGTTTGAGCAAGCTCCAGGAGATAGTGAAGGACACAGAAACCTGGCGTGCTGTGGCCCACGGGGTCACAAAGAGTCAGACACGACTTCACAAGTGAACAACAACAACCAGCTCCAGAACAGGGCCTGACCCACTGGATGTCTCCCCAAATGGCGCGATGGCGGCTCATGATGAACTGTAGCTAAAATGATCCTGAAGGGGGTCAGATCCATGGAGCTGTGAGAGGCAGGACCCTTGCTGGCAGCACTTGCACCGCTGGGTTTCGTCCGCGTGGGCTCCCTGCTGACCTGGGCTTCTGCGTTAAGCACCACCCACGAGCCCCCAAACCCACCCCCCCCTGGTTCTGCTGCTTCCCCTCCAGGTCCTCGAGCGCCTGAATCTACTTACTCCATTTCTCAAGTCCCAGGGCTCCCCCTCTTTCTCCCTGCACTGAGAGCCGCAAGGCCCAACGCTTCAAACACAGGTGAGGAGTGGAGACACCGAGAGCAAGTGTGTCTGGTCGGCTGCCTTCCATGCCACCCCTTCCACCCAGCAGCTCAGTCCCTCAGCCCCTGACAGGAATACGGGAGCCCCCTTCCTTTTTGTGCATGCCCCACTTCCTTCTCTTGTGCACACAACCCCCAAACCTTCCTTCTCTCTAAAAAAAGTGAATATTATGTGAGTAAAGAGAAATAAGTCATGGGGACAGGAGGACAGGAAGGGAGGACAGGAAGGCATTCTAGGTGAATTAATTACTCCAGGAAAGACCTAAAGTAATTGGTGCTTCCTCGGCCTGAGGACAATAGCAGAGGAAAGTTGATGTTTAAGCCAAAAATGTCCACATCTCCATTCATCACTGAAGATACGTCCCACCCATTTTTATGTTCTTTCTCAATTCCATGTGCCAATGTAAACTACCACCTCCTTGGGCTTTCTCAAGGTAAGCTGGAGAAAATGAGATGGTAGAATCCCCAAAGGGTGGAACAAAAGTTTCCACAGCACCTGTTTTAGATACAAACACAATGGCCAACTTTTTCTCAGCTCCAACAGAAGAGGTAGAATTTTGCACTTACCAGGATAAGGGACCAGCCTGCCTGTAGCCAGGGTCACTGTAGAAAAATCCAGCCTCAAAGCTGCCCTCACCCGGTTAATGGACATGAGTTTGAGCAAGCTCCAGGAGATAGTGAAGGACACAGAAACCTGGCGTGCTGTGGCCCACGGGGTCACAAAGAGTCAGACACGACTTCACAAGTGAACAACAACAACCAGCTCCAGAACAGGGCCTGACCCACTGGATGTCTCCCCAAATGGCGCGATGGCGGCTCATGATGAACTGTAGCTAAAATGATCCTGAAGGGGGTCAGATCCATGGAGCTGTGAGAGGCAGGACCCTTGCTGGCAGCACTTGCACCGCTGGGTTTCGTCCGCGTGGGCTCCCTGCTGACCTGGGCTTCTGCGTTAAGCACCACCCACGAGCCCCCAAACCCACCCCCACCTGGTTCTGCTGCTTCCCCTCCAGGTCCTCGAGCGCCTGAATCTACTTACTCCATTTCTCAAGTCCCAGGGCTCCCCCTCTTTCTCCCTGCACTGAGAGCCGCAAGGCCCAACGCTTCAAACACAGGTGAGGAGTGGAGACACCGAGAGCAAGTGTGTCTGGTCGGCTGCCTTCCATGCCACCCCTTCCACCCAGCAGCTCAGTCCCTCAGCCCCTGACAGGAATACGGGAGCCCCCTTCCTTTTTGTGCATGCCCCACTTCCTTCTCTTGTGCACACAACCCCCAAACCTTCCTTCTCTCTAAAAAAAGTGAATATTATGTGAGTAAAGAGAAATAAGTCATGGGGACAGGAGGACAGGAAGGGAGGACAGGAAGGCATTCTAGGTGAATTAATTACTCCAGGAAAGACCTAAAGTAATTGGTGCTTCCTCGGCCTGAGGACAATAGCAGAGGAAAGTTGATGTTTAAGCCAAAAATGTCCACATCTCCATTCATCACTGAAGATACGTCCCACCCATTTTTATGTTCTTTCTCAATTCCATGTGCCAATGTAAACTACCACCTCCTTGGGCTTTCTCAAGGTAAGCTGGAGAAAAATGAGATGGTAGAATCCGCCAAGGATGGAACAAAAGTTTCCACAGCACCTGTTTTAGATACAAACACAATGGCCAACTTTTTCTCAGCTCCAACAGAAGAGGTAGAATTTTTGCACTTACCAGGATAAGGGACCAGCCTGCCTGTAGCCAGGGTCACTGTAGAAAAATCCAGCCTCGAAAGCTGCCTCACTGGTACTGAGGTCTGAGCTCCTGAGCTTAACGTTAACCATTCTTCTTATACGCTCAGAACACATGTGACTCCCTGTGCTAAAGCAGGTGGAGAGAATTTGCATTAATCAAGCACCCAATAGAGCCTTCATGAAGACTCCATGCTCAGCACAGAATATTGATCCACACACACCCATATCAAGTGTACTGTTTACCCCATTTTAGAGGTGATGTAACACACACTGAAACTTAGGAAGCAGGCCCAGGAACAGTAATTAAGCAACAGTTGAAACTACCACCGCGTCTCCCTGACTGCAGCCCTGGACACAGGTTCCAGAGCTCTATGGTCGGTTCTCCAGAATGCATCCCAGGTGGCGTCTCATCAAGACCACAGATGGAGGCAAGCCCCCTCCTTCTCCTTCCCTCCATTGCCCTTCATGGACACCAAGCACGAGCAGAGAAAGGAGGAGGAGCAGTGTTTAAAGCAGGGAGGATGTGACCGGGGACCAGATAGAAATTCTGAAGCTCACAGATTTTAGGTCCTCAGGTTTATGGGCTCAAGACACTGAGAGGAATGATGTTAAAAATTAAAAAAATAATAATAAAAGAGAGAGAGAAAAAATGATTATTTAAATAAAAATGGAAGGCTCCTCTACTGGCAATCAGGCAGTCCTTGGATCACATGTGCCTGTTAATCAGTCCCTCACCTGACCCCCATTATGAGCCTCACCTGACCTCTGCCCCACCATCCCCAGTTAAGGTCCTGGACGGAAGGGAGTGTCTAATTCATCTTAGAACCCTTAGGACCTGGCAGACAGGGTTGTTGGCAGAGACCGAGTGTTAAAAAAACAAGTCTGTTGAATTGGACTTGTTTTTTCCACCTTTATTCCCAGAGCAATCTTTTGGCATCTTTCAACTGCCTTCTCTAGGCTGTGTTTCCTCCCCCACTCTTGCTTGTGTTCCCATGCATGTCAGGGTTTCCTTGCTCACAGAATTGCAGGTTCTGAGTCAAGCTATACATCATTCAGGGCAGGAATGTTTATTACTGAGTTTTGTACCCTTAGCACTGAGCATGGTGCCTGACACACAGGAAGTGCTTATTAAACATCCATTAAGGAGGACTGACTCTGGCAAAGGCTGGTGAAGAGGTGAGTCTCGAACATCTGACATCTTTAAACACAGTCTCTGGAACTTTCAGCAGATAATCCCAGGAGGACAGGGTCATGTCAAACTAGGTATCAAACACGGTTTGGACACAGGATAGATAGCTTCGTTCCTAACAACAGGATTTGTGTATTTTCAAGAGTTGAGAGCATCATGAATTTAAACCTTTCTGGAATAACCTGTGAGTAAACCCAGACAATGAATGACTACTGAACATGATAAACTCATAGCCTGACCTAGAGAAAAGTCAACATGTTGCAGCCACTGTGAAGTGAGTTCCAAGCGGGCGTCTCATCAAGACCACAGATGGAGGCAAGCCCCCTCCTTCTCCTTCCCTCCATTGCCCTTCATGGACACCAAGCACGAGCAGAGAAAGGAGGAGGAGCAGTGTTTAAAGCAGGGAGGATGTGACCGGGGACCAGATAGAAATTCTGAAGCTCACAGATTTTAGGTCCTCAGGTTTATGGGCTCAAGACACTGAGAGGAATGATGTTAAAAATTAAAAAAATAATAATAAAAGAGAGAGAGAAAAAATGATTATTTAAATAAAAATGGAAGGCTCCTCTACTGGCAATCAGGCAGTCCTTGGATCACATGTGCCTGTTAATCAGTCCCTCACCTGACCCCCATTATGAGCCTCACCTGACCTCTGCCCCACCATCCCCAGTTAAGGTCCTGGACGGAAGGGAGTGTCTAATTCATCTTAGAACCCTTAGGACCTGGCAGACAGGGTTGTTGGCAGAGACCGAGTGTTAAAAAAACAAGTCTGTTGAATTGGACTTGTTTTTTCCACCTTTATTCCCAGAGCAATCTTTTGGCATCTTTCAACTGCCTTCTCTAGGCTGTGTTTCCTCCCCCACTCTTGCGTGTGTTCCCATGCATGTCAGGGTTTCCTTGCTCACAGAATTGCAGGTTCTGAGTCAAGCTATACATCATTCAGGGCAGGAATGTTTATTACTGAGTTTTGTACCCTTAGCACTGAGCATGGTGCCTGACACACAGGAAGTGCTTATTAAACATCCATTAAGGAGGACTGACTCTGGCAAAGGCTGGTGAAGAGGTGAGTCTCGAACATCTGACATCTTTAAACACAGTCTCTGGAACTTTCAGCAGATAATCCCAGGAGGACAGGGTCATGTCAAACTAGGTATCAAACACGGTTTGGACACAGGATAGATAGCTTCGTTCCTAACAACAGGATTTGTGTATTTTCAAGAGTTGAGAGCATCATGAATTTAAACCTTTCTGGAATAACCTGTGAGTAAACCCAGACAATGAATGACTACTGAACATGATAAACTCATAGCCTGACCTAGAGAAAAGTCAACATGTTGCAGCCACTGTGAAGTGAGTTCCAAGCGGGCAGTGGAATAGACACACGACCAGACTCCTTCCAACACTCCTGCCCAAGTCTCAGCATTACACACAGCCAGAGCCCGGAGCTGGGGCACCCATTTCTTTATGTCAGCACTTCCTGGAACCTGAATCATCTAATGCTCATGGGGCCTCCTCCTGAGGGGCAGGACACAGCTTGTTTCTCACACTCCTCTGGCCACAGGCTACTTCTGAGTAGAACTTTCCTCACCCTCTGGATACCTGCGGCACATGTGGCTCTTCCCTTCATTACAGTCAGTTCCACAAACACCGTAAGCCTCTCCTCACTGCGCCTGAGGTGGTGTCCTGGGTGTGGGGAGGGCCACATGGACAACGGTGGACAGTCTCTCCCCTTGGGGAGCTTTGAGTCTCACATGGGAGAGAGAGAGGAAGCAGAATCAGAGAAGAGGCATCAAACCAGGAAGGTCAGCCCAGGACAGGTTTCCAAGCAAGACCAGAAACAGTGTGGGGACAGGAAGTGGGAGACAGAGCCCTGGGCTTGGGGAGGATGTCGGGTCAGGGAGACACCCCATGGAAGAGGTGGGCTTTCCCTGGCAGACAGGAGGTGGAGGGGAAGGGAGAGTGCTACCAAGGGCAGGAGAAGATGTACATGGGTGGGGCAGGGCACAGTGCAATGGGGAGAGAGCCTGGGAAGATGGTTTGGGTCACATTACAAATGCCACAAAAACAGTCTGTGCTTCATGGAGAAGTCTGGAAGGCCTTTCGGTGGAGGGATGACATAACTCAGCACATTTTAGACCACAGAGCTTCCTGATGATAACCTTGTACCATCTGTTAGTCCACATACAACTCTCTAAGGAGAGGACTGACTCCAACAGTAGGATACGGAGTGAGAACACACTGAGTCTCCTTTGTGAGTCAGTCTACGATCTGAGAAAGTGGAAAGGTTTTCCAGAGAAGACCTATTTTGTAACTGACCTGATTTGTGTATTTTCAAGAGTTGAGAGCATCATGATTAACCCTTTCTGGAATAACTGAGAACCAATGAATGACTACTGAACATGATAAACTCATAGCCTGACCTAGAGAAAAGTCAACATGTTGCAGCCACTGTGAAGTGAGTTCCAAGCGGGCAGTGGAATAGACACACGACCAGACTCCTTCCAACACTCCTGCCCAAGTCTCAGCATTACACACAGCCAGAGCCCGGAGCTGGGGCACCCATTTCTTTATGTCAGCACTTCCTGGAACCTGAATCATCTAATGCTCATGGGGCCTCCTCCTGAGGGGCAGGACACAGCTTGTTTCTCACACTCCTCTGGCCACAGGCTACTTCTGAGTAGAACTTTCCTCACCCTCTGGATACCTGCGGCACATGTGGCTCTTCCCTTCATTACAGTCAGTTCCACAAACACCGTAAGCCTCTCCTCACTGCGCCTGAGGTGGTGTCCTGGGTGTGGGGAGGGCCACATGGACAACGGTGGACAGTCTCTCCCCTTGGGGAGCTTTGAGTCTCACATGGGAGAGAGAGAGGAAGCAGAATCAGAGAAGAGGCATCAAACCAGGAAGGTCAGCCCAGGACAGGTTTCCAAGCAAGACCAGAAACAGTGTGGGGACAGGAAGTGGGAGACAGAGCCCTGGGCTTGGGGAGGATGTCGGGTCAGGGAGACACCCCATGGAAGAGGTGGGCTTTCCCTGGCAGACAGGAGGTGGAGGGGAAGGGAGAGTGCTACCAAGGGCAGGAGAAGATGTACATGGGTGGGGCAGGGCACAGTGCAATGGGGAGAGAGCCTGGGAAGATGGTTTGGGTCACATTACAAATGCCACAAAAACAGTCTGTGCTTCATGGAGAAGTCTGGAAGGCCTTTCGGTGGAGGGATGACATAACTCGCAGCACATTTTAGACCACAGAGCTTCCTGATGATAACCTTGTACCATCTGTTAGTCCACATACAACTCTCTAAGGAGAGGACTGACTCCAACAGTAGGATACGGAGTGAGAACACACTGAGTCTCCTTTGTGAGTCAGTCTACGATCTGAGAAAGTGGAAAGGTTTTCCAGAGAAGACCTATTTTGTAACTACTGGTGAACACTAAGAATTTATGTGTGGAAAGAAAGGCGACAGGTGACAGCTACTGTACTCGTTATCTACTGCTTTTAACAGACTGCTGGGATGAACCAGCAGCTTCAAGGCCACATTAACCATCTCATAGTTTTTGTAAGACAAGCATCCTGGGCCAGCTGAGCCAGGTCCTGTCCTTCAGGGTCTCTCACCAAACTGAAATCTAGGCACTGGCCAGGACTCAGGTTTTATCAGAAGGCCCAACTGAGGAAGGACCAGCTCCTGAGAGCAAGAGTTTGTTGGCGGCATTCAGTTTCTTGAAGGTTGCTGGACTGAAGGGCTGTCTCCCATCCTTGCTTCCTTCGGGTCCTGGCTTTTTACTGGTCCAAGGTCCACCCTGACCACCTGGATCCTTCCCACATGCAGGCCTATGTTATTAAAGCTAGCAAGGGAGAAAGGCTACCTGCAAGACATAAGTCACTATCTTCTGTAACCTAATCAGGGCAGTGGCATTGAGCTGTCTAAAGCTCACTCACTTCCTAGCACAGGCTAAACTTATGGGACACCCATACGGTTTTCTTTTCCCCTATACTGTTTTCATTTTTTCAGAGTTCTTTTTTTTTTTTTTTTTAAATTCTTCTATGACTTCTTAAAAAAAAAAATACTGTCTGTGTCAGGTCTTTTTTTTTCTTTTATCATTAGTTGGAGGATAATTGCTTTATAATATTGCATTGGTTTCTGCTATACATCATAGACTGTTTTAATTACATTCCAAATGAATCTACAGAACTTGGGATCAGTGCAGGGAGCAATGTATTCTGGGGGAATGGTCCAGTCAAGGATAAATAACTGTGTCAATCACTTTTTCACAAGTTAGAGCCCTACTATCCAAAGAGTCTTGGAGCAGGACAAGAGGTCCCTCTGATCTGAGAAAGCTCCTTTCCTCTGCCAGCCACGCCTCTGTCCTTAGGGTGAAGCTCAGCCAATCCGCTTTCATTCAAGTCAGACTTGCACAGGCACTGGGCAAGGAAAGACTCTTATTTTGTGCACATGAAATAAGATACTCTTCCTTCTGCCTGGTCTGGTTCATACTCCTTCCTAGGATGGCCTCCTTCACTTAAAGAATGTACCAGCTACATTCCTGAAGATGAGAAACCAAATGGTGTCAAGGTTGATTTGCGATTCATAGAGGAAGAAAGCAAAGACAGGAAGGCTTTATCTGAACGCATGTAACAAGGACAGTGGGGTTGACTGGGTTGGGAGATGATCAATAAAATACAGTGTCTTTGATCTGCAGATCACCAGTTTATTTAGGACTGTCCTGAGAAATTTCCTCGAAATACACATTTTTGGAATTCTTCTGGAAAATCTTATAATCTTAGGGTTGTCTCTTTTTTTTTTTTTTGGTAGTGTACTAGATTTTGATTTATCATTCCCTATGAATTTCTGGGTGAGATTTCACCTTAATTTGTTCGAAAACCATCCAGCCACACGTACATGCTCTCCCTGCAAGTGGTAGCATGGGGATCCTGCCAAATACAACCACCAAGATTCCGATTACAACTTCAAGGGACATTGCCGCCCCTGACAGAGCTGTCGAGGGGAGGGTCTCCAGGACTAGCTGCTCAACTTGGCCATCAGACATCAATGGGGACTGTTTCCATCAGACTACAGAGCCCAGAGGAAATGTCACAGGATATTAAACATGTCAACGCCATGCTTTTCAAGAAGAAATGTGAGAGGCGAGGTTTGGTCACCAAGATGGTCGCATTCTATCAACGAGTCAAAGCCGGCCGGGGTCCCTCAGGTTAGTTCTCCACTGTTTATCCACAGCAAAGTGGAAAGCACAGGATGTAAACTACATTAACAAGAGACGGAATTTAGAGGGTACTGTCAAATGGTCCACATTTTAGTCTCAGGGGAAAACCACTTTAGAGTTGTAAGTATTTTAAGGTGTTTGATAGTCTGGGGTGGGTGGATGCAGAGTTCAAGTTTGGGGTTCAGTTTGGACTTGTGATGCTACATTCCACCTCAGAAAGAAGTATGCTTTCTCAAAAGCCAATTTTATGATTTGCAAGGAAAAGGAGTCAGGTCTCCTCCAAAAAAAGGAAAAGCCAAAAAAGTAGAAAAGTGCAAAGTTCCAGAGGAGAATGTGGATCCTCAGATTCACCTTCAGCATAACTGTACTATTTCTAAGAAGTTTTCCAAAAAAAAAGACCTGTTGAGAACATGTCGACCTTTTCATTCACTTAAAGAATGTACCAGCTACATTCCTGAAGATGAGAAACCAAATGGTGTCAAGGTTGATTTGCAATTCATAGAGGAAGAAAGCAAAGACAGGAAGGCTTTATCTGAACGCATGTAACAAGGACAGTGGGGTTGACTGGGTTGGGAGATGATCAATAAAATACAGTGTCTTTGATCTGCAGATCACCAGTTTATTTAGGACTGTCCTGAGAAATTTCCTCGAAATACACATTTTTGGAATTCTTCTGGAAAATCTTATAATCTTAGGGTTGTCTCTTTTTTTTTTTTGGTAGTGTACTAGATTTTGATTTATCATTCCCTATGAATTTCTGGGTGAGATTTCACCTTAATTTGTTCGAAAACCATCCAGCCACACGTACATGCTCTCCCTGCAAGTGGTAGCATGGGGATCCTGCCAAATACAACCACCAAGATTCCGATTACAACTTCAAGGGACATTGCCGCCCCTGACAGAGCTGTCGAGGGGAGGGTCTCCAGGACTAGCTGCTCAACTTGGCCATCAGACATCAATGGGGACTGTTTCCATCAGACTACAGAGCCCAGAGGAAATGTCACAGGATATTAAACATGTCAACGCCATGCTTTTCAAGAAGAAATGTGAGGCGAGGTTTGGCCACCAAGAGGGTCGCATTCTATCCACGAGTCAAAGCCGGCCGGGGTCCCTCAGGTTAGTTCTCCACTGTTTATCCACAGCAAAGTGGAAAGCACAGGATGTAAACTACATTAACAAGAGACGGAATTTAGAGGGTACTGTCAAATGGTCCACATTTTAGTCTCAGGGGAAAACCACTTTAGAGTTGTAAGTATTTTAAGGTGTTTGATAGTCTGGGGTGGGTGGATGCAGAGTTCAAGTTTGGGGTTCAGTTTGGACTTGTGATGCTACATTCCACCTCAGAAAGAAGTATGCTTTCTCAAAAGCCAATTTTATGATTTGCAAGGAAAAGGAGTCAGGTCTCCTCCAAAAAAAGGAAAAGCCAAAAAAGTAGAAAAGTGCAAAGTTCCAGAGGAGAATGTGGATCCTCAGATTCACCTTCAGCATAACTGTACTATTTCTAAGATTTTAAGGCTTTTTACCCTGACCTGTAACACATACTCAGAAAAATGTACAGAAAAAAATGCGTAACTCAATGATTTGGCAAAAGAACCATGTCAACCACGACCTAAGTTAGTTATTGCCAACTGCCCAGGAGCTCAAGGGGGTCAAGATTAACTTTTTTTCTATATAGATGCCTACATGCTTGGAATTATTCATGGAAAAGATTACCTTTTCTCCACTATTTTGCAATGCCACCTCTCTCATATGTCGAGTGTCTGTATATGTGTGTTTCTGGACTCCCTGTTCTATTTCATTGGTCTTCCCCTTGAACCAATATTCTACTGCCTTAATTACTGTTGCTTTATAATAAGGCAATATTTGGTAGCATAAGTCTTTGACTTTGTTCTTCAAGATTGTTTTGGCATTTCTAGTGCTTGAATTTCCATATACATTTTAGAATTAAAATGTTAATTTCTACAAAAAATCCACTAGAATTTTGATGAAAACTATTTTTGGTATCTATAGATCAATTTGGAAAGAAACAACACCTTTACTATATTGAATATTTCCTACCAATTATCTAGTTAAAACTTAAAATTTCTCTGAAAATATTTCAGTTTTATGTTGAGGTATTCACCATCTTTAAAAAGATTAATTCCTAAGTATTTGAATTTTTATGCTATTATAAACAGTATCTTTTTTATTTCAAAACCCTTGAAGGTTGTGTATATGTGGAAATTGTTTTTTTCAACTGGCTCTTATACTTGGTGCCATTTCTGATTTTTTTCTTCCAATTTTATTGAAACAGAGTTGACATATAGCTCTGTATAAGTTTAAGGTATACAGCATAATTATCTGACTTACATATATCATGAAATGATTATCACAGTAAGTTTAGTGAGCATCCATTGTCTCCTAGAGGTACAAAATTAAAGAAATAGAAAACTTTTTTCCTTGTGATGAGAACTCTTAGGATTTACTATCTTTGGGGGGATGCAGCGTTCAAGTTTGGGGTTCAGATTGGACTTGTGATGCTACATTCCACCTCAGAAAGAAGTATGCTTTCTCAAAAGCCAATTTTATGATTTGCAAGGAAAAGGAGTCAGGTCTCCTCCAAAAAAAGGAAAAGCCAAAAAAGTAGAAAAGTGCAAAGTTCCAGAGGAGAATGTGGATCCTCAGATTCACCTTCAGCATAACTGTACTATTTCTAAGATTTTAAGGCTTTTTACCCTGACCTGTAACACATACTCAGAAAAATGTACAGAAAAAAATGCGTAACTCAATGATTTGGCAAAAGAACCATGTCAACCACGACCTAAGTTAGTTATTGCCAACTGCCCAGGAGCTCAAGGGGGTCAAGATTAACTTTTTTTCTATATAGATGCCTACATGCTTGGAATTATTCATGGAAAAGATTACCTTTTCTCCACTATTTTGCAATGCCACCTCTCTCATATGTCGAGTGTCTGTATATGTGTGTTTCTGGACTCCCTGTTCTATTTCATTGGTCTTCCCCTTGAACCAATATTCTACTGCCTTAATTACTGTTGCTTTATAATAAGG
Source organism: Tragulus kanchil (assembly GCA_022376925.1). Lineage (NCBI taxonomy): Eukaryota > Metazoa > Chordata > Mammalia > Artiodactyla > Tragulidae > Tragulus > Tragulus kanchil. The sequence continues at coordinate 151,185,847 of JAIOJX010000029.1, forward strand.
CAATATTTGGTAGCATAAGTCTTTGACTTTGTTCTTCAAGATTGTTTTGGCATTTCTAGTGCTTGAATTTCCATATACATTTTAGAATTAAAATGTTAATTTCTACAAAAAATCCACTAGAATTTTGATGAAAACTATTTTTGGTATCTATAGATCAATTTGGAAAGAAACAACACCTTTACTATATTGAATATTTCCTACCAATTATCTAGTTAAAACTTAAAATTTCTCTGAAAATATTTCAGTTTTATGTTGAGGTATTCACCATCTTTAAAAAGATTAATTCCTAAGTATTTGAATTTTTATGCTATTATAAACAGTATCTTTTTTATTTCAAAACCCTTGAAGGTTGTGTATATGTGGAAATTGTTTTTTTCAACTGGCTCTTATACTTGGTGCCATTTCTGATTTTTTTCTTCCAATTTTATTGAAACAGAGTTGACATATAGCTCTGTATAAGTTTAAGGTATACAGCATAATTATCTGACTTACATATATTAGGAAATGATTATCACAGTAAGTTTAGTGAGCATCCATTGTCTCCTAGAGGTACAAAATTAAAGAAATAGAAAACTTTTTTCCTTGTGATGAGAACTCTTAGGATTTACTATCTTAATAATTTTTGTCTATAACATACAGACGTTTTCATCTTATTTATCATATATACATTATATCCCTAGTACTTATTTATCTTATAACTGTAGGTTTGTACCTTTGACTGCCTTCATCCAGCTCCCCCTTTCCCATTACTCATCACTGGTAACCACAATTCTGATCCCTTTTTCTGTGAGTCTGTTGTTTCTGAATAATTGACCACAACACTACTACACAACACAGTGATTACACAGCACTCTGTTAAGTGATTCAATATTTCTATCCATTCCAAAATTATCACCACCACAGGTCTATTTATGATGTCACCAAAGATACTATATAATTAATGGCTACATTCCTCTTTATTTCACTTAGCATAATCCTCTTCAAGTCCATCCATAAAATGGCAAGATTTCATTCTTTTTTTAATGGCTGAATCATATGCTAGTGTGTGTGTGTGTATGCCACATGTCATTTACCCATTCATTTACTGATGGGCACTTGGGTTCCTTCCATATCTTGGTTACTGTAAATGCTGCTGAGCCTAAGGGTGGATATACCTTTTAAATTAGAGTTTGCATTTTCTTCAGATAAATGAAGATGTCTAGGAATGGAATTGCTGGGTCGTATAGTAGTTCTACGTTTGGTTTGTTGAGGAACCTCCGTACTGTCTTCCCTAGTGGCTGTGCCAATGTACATTCCCACCAACATGTACATTCCCTTTTTTTCACACTGTCGCCAACATGTGTTCCACATGGTCTTGATAACAGCCATTCTGACAGGTGTAAGGTGATTATCTCATGGTGATTTTGATTTTCATTTCCTTCAGGATTAATGATGTTAAGCATCTTTTATGAACTTTTCTTTGGAAAATGTCTAATCAGATCCTCTGCCCATTTTTAAATTGGGATTTATATTTTGATGTTTAGTTGAATGAGTTCTTTATGTATTTTGCACGTTAACCCCTTACTGGCTACCTCACTTGCAAATTTGCATTTATGATTTTTTTATTGTGAATTCATATTCCTTAGAACCTTACTGGAATAATGCATTGAGGTATGTATTCAAAGTACATTCCTCCAAAGAGGTTTGTTCTATCAAATATCTGGTGACACATCAATCTGGGTGGGCCAGATATAATTTTTGTCTTTAGGGCACATAGGGACTATGAATTCCAATATAAAAATAGCCTAACTGTTAGAAAATTTCAAAGAAGAGATTTTTCATTTTTTTCTTTTTCCCCATAACTCAGAGTCAAGTCTGAGATAGTGAAGTGCCCCTTCAATGTTCCTCTATGGAATGAGTTTTATTGTAATAACCATTACACTTTTCATGGAGGATGGTACTAGACACAGAGGTTCCCTGAGCCAACCTTACTCTAATTCATTTCTATCCATTCCAAAATTATCACCACCACAGGTCTATTTATGATGTCACCAAAGATACTATATAATTAATGGCTACATTCCTCTTTATTTCACTTAGCATAATCCTCTTCAAGTCCATCCATAAAATGGCAAGATTTCATTCTTTTTTTAATGGCTGAATCATATGCTAGAGTGTGTGTGTGTATGCCACATGTCATTTACCCATTCATTTACTGATGGGCACTTGGGTTCCTTCCATATCTTGGTTACTGTAAATGCTGCTGAGCCTAAGGGTGGATATACCTTTTAAATTAGAGTTTGCATTTTCTTCAGATAAATGAAGATGTCTAGGAATGGAATTGCTGGGTCGTATAGTAGTTCTACGTTTGGTTTGTTGAGGAACCTCCGTACTGTCTTCCCTAGTGGCTGTGCCAATGTACATTCCCACCAACATGTACATTCCCTTTTTTTCACACTGTCGCCAACATGTGTTCCACATGGTCTTGATAACAGCCATTCTGACAGGTGTAAGGTGATTATCTCATGGTGATTTTGATTTTCATTTCCTTCAGGATTAATGATGTTAAGCATCTTTTATGAACTTTTCTTTGGAAAAATGTCTAATCAGATCCTCTGCCCATTTTTAAATTGGGATTTATATTTTGATGTTTAGTTGAATGAGTTCTTTATGTATTTTGCACGTTAACCCCTTACTGGCTACCTCACTTGCAAATTTGCATTTATGATTTTTTTATTGTGAATTCATATTCCTTAGAACCTTACTGGAATAATGCATTGAGTTATGTATTCAAAGTACATTCCTCCAAAGAGGTTTGTTCTATCAAATATCTGGTGACACATCAATCTGGGTGGGCCAGATATAATTTTTGTCTTTAGGGCACATAGGGACTATGAATTCCAATATAAAAATAGCCTAACTGTTAGAAAATTTCAAAGAAGAGATTTTTCATTTTTTTCTTTTTCCCCATAACTCAGAGTCAAGTCTGAGATAGTGAAGTGCCCCTTCAATGTTCCTCTATGGAATGAGTTTTATTGTAATAACCATTACACTTTTCATGGAGGATGGTACTAGACACAGAGGTTCCCTGAGCCAACCTTACTCTAATGGATCCTAGGTTCTGTCTCATGTCTCCAAGCATTAATACTCATTAATACCTAAGGTTTTAAGTCCATCAATTAAGCCCATTAATACCTAAGGTTACCCCATAGGAATTGGTAGATGCTTTCAGGGCACATGTCACCTCTGGCATTTGTTGACCTCTCTGATTCATGCTGTGTGACCACCAAAAATTTCCCTATTCTCCACCAAGTCAGCTCTCCCTTTAAAAGGAAATTTTCTTTCTTTTTTTTTGGCCATGCAGTATGGCATGTGGGATCTTAGTTGCCCAATGCAGGGCTCAGACCCGCACCCATTACAATGGAAATGCAGAGTCTTAATCACTGAACCACCAGGGAAGTCCTTAAAAGGAAATTTTTAGTAAGTGTTTTATCTAGTATATTTAATTCTTTTAAATATGGGTGTCTCTGGATGTCTGACCAGAGATTGTTAGAAACTGACATTGATTATTTATTTTATTGTATTTACTGTTCCAAATGTACATTACTTAATAGTTACAGTAATTAACAATACTAGATAATTATTAATACTAATAGTAATGCACAATAGAAGTAACAATATTTTATATAGACAGAAACCTTTAGCATTCAGTGGTTTTCACTGAATCCTTACCCTCAGTCTGTTACTAAGCAGTATAGGAATTCTTTTCACTTTTTAAAGTTTAATTATGCTCAGCAATTCCCAAATACAGGGATCAGAATCACCTTTAGAGTTTTGCTGAGGCCTACGGGATCTAATACTCCAAGGTTTGAATCTAGGATTTTTTCCTATTCTTTGTTCTTTGGTAAAATTCTTTAGATGGTTCTGATTTATAGCCCTGGTTAAAAATTCACCATGCTTTAAAAAAATCCACCAGACAACTCACTGAACATAGCTAGGGCTTGACTCCAAGAATCCTGACTCTAATGAATTCTTCTTCCTTCCCCTCTCTGAACTGATTTTTAAACTAACTGAAAGATTGTTGCTGGACTCAGATGGAAATCAAAATGTCAGTTTTATTATTTCGATGTGTTATCACATTTGGGCCTCCTTATATTTCCCCTTAAGTTTAGCTCTTGGACAAGAAGAATTTGGAACGACAGAGCAGATCCATTCTTCAACCCAGAATTACCCTTCCTTTAGGAAGAATAGGGCGAGGGGACTATGTTTCAGACAAGCCTGGGCCTTGCCTTTCTGTGCTTCCATTGAGAGCAGAGGTGGGAAGAGAAGGCAGCCTCTTCTTTGGCAGGAAAGTGAGAAAGGGGAAGAGGCGGGAGGAGGAAGGAGGAAGGGTTGAATTTGCCTAGGTCCTTAAGTCATCTGCATTGGAATAAAGGCAGAGTGGAGAGATGCTAAATTATTCCTCCAGTTTTTTCCTTTCCTAGCATGTGGAACAGAAATTCTCTTTCTTCTAAGGAAAATTAAGGACAGGTGAGTAAGTATTCCTTCCAACAGTTTCTATATCTGACACCATTTTCTCATCAGTACCTCCCTTAAAACCAGCAAAGAGGGGCATTTGCCCTGGCCTTTCTTCTTTTTTTTTTTTTACAATCCTAAGGTTTACTTATTTATTTATGTATTTATTTAGGGCGGGGGGGGAGGGAGGGGGGCAGGCGGGCCACTTCTATTGGTCTTTCATTTCTCTATTTTCATCTTTGTTCTTTGGCTCCTGAGGGCCTCCCATCGCGGTGGCCTCTGTTGTCGCAGAGCATCGGCTCTGGGCGCATGCGCTCCAGAGCTCCAGCATGGCGATTGGACACATCGGTCCAGCTGCTCCGTGGCACGTGGAATCTTTCCAGGCCAGGGATCGAACCGGCGCCCCTTGCACTGCAAGGCGGTGTCCTTACCCACTAGACCACCAGGGAAAGCCCTGGCCTTTCATTTTGATGGACTCCTCTCTGTCCCTCCTACAGACATAGGACCCTCACTCATGGGACCAAGGTGACATGTCCACCTAGAGTCTGCGTTACCCCCACCTTCTAGGCCATGAAATTCATGTCTAGGGCTTGACTCCAAGAATCCTGACTCTAATGAATTCTTTTTCCCTTTTTGAACTGATTTTTAAACTAACTGAAAGATTGTTGCTGGACTCAGATGGAAATCAAAATGTCAGTTTTATTATTTCGATGTGTTATCACATTTGGGCCTCCTTATATTTCCCCTTAAGTTTAGCTCTTGGACAAGAAGAATTTGGAACGACAGAGCAGATCCATTCTTCAACCCAGAATTACCCTTCCTTTAGGAAGAATAGGGCGAGGGGACTATGTTTCAGACAAGCCTGGGCCTTGCCTTTCTGTGCTTCCATTGAGAGCAGAGGTGGGAAGAGAAGGCAGCCTCTTCTTTGGCAGGAAAGTGAGAAAGGGGAAGAGGCGGGAGGAGGAAGGAGGAAGGGTTGAATTTGCCTAGGTCCTTAAGTCATCTGCATTGGAATAAAGGCAGAGTGGAGAGATGCTAAATTATTCCTCCAGTTTTTTCCTTTCCTAGCATGTGGAACAGAAATTCTCTTTCTTCTAAGGAAAATTAAGGACAGGTGAGTAAGTATTCCTTCCAACAGTTTCTATATCTGACACCATTTTCTCATCAGTACCTCCCTTAAAACCAGCAAAGAGGGGCATTTGCCCTGGCCTTTCTTCTTTTTTTTTTTTTACAATCCTAAGGTTTACTTATTTATTTATGTATTTATTTAGGGCGGGGGTCGGGTTGGGGAGGGAGGGGAGCGGGCGGGCCACTTCCATTGGTCTTTCATTTCTCTATTTTCATCTTTGTTCTTTGGCTCCTGAGGGCCTCCCATCGCGGTGGCCTCTGTTGTCGCAGAGCATCGGCTCTGGGCGCATGCGCTCCAGAGCTCCAGCATGGCGATTGGACACATCGGTCCAGCTGCTCCGTGGCACGTGGAATCTTTCCAGGCCAGGGATCGAACCGGCGCCCCTTGCACTGCAAGGCGGTGTCCTTACCCACTAGACCACCAGGGAAAGCCCTGGCCTTTCATTTTGATGGACTCCTCTCTGTCCCTCCTACAGACATAGGACCCTCACTCATGGGACCAAGGTGACATGTCCACCTAGAGTCTGCGTTACCCCCACCTTCTAGGCCATGCTCAGGAATCCAAGATCTCAGAGTCTCCTGTCCAAACACACAAAGCATCACAGGGCCATGCAGACCTCTTGCCCAGGCTGGTATTCCTGAGGGTGAATGGCCTCTGGTCGATGTGGATCACAGCAAACTGTGACTTAAAGAGATGGAAATATGAGACCACCTTTCTTGCTTGTGAAAACTGTATGCTGGTCAAGAAGCAACACTTAGAACTAGACATGGAACACTAGACTGGTTCAAAATTGGGAGAGAAGTACATCAAGGCTATATGCTGTCACCCTGATTATTTAACTTGTATGCAGAGTACATCATGCGAAATGCCAGGCTGGATTAATCACAAGCTGGAATCAAGATTGCAGGGAGAGGGACTTCCCTGGCGACCCAGTGGTTAAGACTTCACCTTCCGATGCAGAGGGTGTGTATTCGATCCCTTGTCTAGGAGCTGGGATTCCCACATGCCTCAGGGATTAAAAAAAAAAACAAAACAAAACAGAAAACAGAAACAATATTTTAGAAATTCAATAAAGACATCAAGAAAAAAATTGTATGCTGTGACACTGGCAGTGCACCATTAAAAAAAAAAAAAAGATTGCAGGGAGAAATATCAACAACCTCAGATAGGCAGATGATATTTTAATAGCAGAAAGTGGAAAGGAACTAAGCCTCTTGATGAGGGTGAAAGAGGAGAGTGAAAAAGTTGACTTAAAACTCAACATTCAGTGTGAACTGATATAGCCACTATGGAAGATAGTGTGGAGATTCCTTAAAAAACTAGGAACAGAGCCACCATATGACCCAGCAATCCCACTACTAGGCATATACCCTGAGGAAATCAGAATTGAAAGAGACACATGTACCACATCGTTCACTGCAGCACTATTTACAATAGCTAGAACATGGAAGCAACCTAGATGGCCATCAACAGATGAATGGGTAAAGAAGCTGTATATTCCATATATACAATGGAATATTACTCAGCCATAAAAATAAATGCATTTGAATCAGTTCTAATGAGGTGGATGAATCTAGAACCTATTATACAGAATGAGGTATGTCAGACAGAGAAGGATAAATACCGTATACTGACACATGTATATGGAATCTAGAAAGATGGTGCTGATAAATGAATATGCAGATCAACAGTGGAGAGGCGGACATGGAGAACAGTCTTACAGACATTGGTGTGAGGAAGGGGACTATGCTGTGGGACTAGGCGATTTCGAACAGGGGCTCTGCAGTAACCTGGAGGGGTGGGATGAGAAGGGGGATGGGAAAAGGTTCAAGAGGGGGAACATATGTGTACCTATGGCATATTTGGGTCGATGTGTGGCAGTAAACAACAAAACCCTGTTTTTTAAAAAAATAAAATTTGTATGAAATAAAAAAAACTCTCAACATTCAAAAAATGAAAATCATGGCATCCAGTCCCATCACTTCATGGCAAATAGATGGCGAAAAGGTGGAAATAATGTCAGATTTTATTTTCTTAGGCTCCAGAATTACTGTGGATGGTAACTGTAGTCATGAAATTAAAAGACTTCCTCCTTGGAAGAAAAGTTATGACAAAACTAGACAGTATATTCAAAAGCAGAGACATCATTTTGCCAACAAAGATCCATATCGTCAAACCAGGGTCTTTCCAGCAGTCATGTACAGATGTGAGAGTTGGACCATAAAAGGATTAGTGCTAAAGAATTGATACTTTTGAATGGTGGTGCTAGAGAAGACTCTTGAGAGTCCCTTTGACTGCAAGGAGATCAAACCAGTCAATTCTAAAGGAAATCAACACTGAATATTCATTGGAAGGACTGATGCTGAAGCTGAAGCTCCAGTATGTTGGCCATCTGATGTGAAGAGACAACTGATTGGAAAAGACTCTAATGCTGGGTAAGACTGAAGGCAGGAGGAGAAGCAGGTGACGGTATGAGACAGCTGGATGGCATCACTGACTCAACGGACATGAGTTTGAGCAAACTCTGGGAGATAGTGAAGGACAGGGAAGCCTGGCGCGCTGCAGTCCATGGGGTCACAAATAGACATGACTTAGGGACTGAACAACAACATCTGAAGGGTAGCATAATAACTGTTTGGGAGGTGGGTATGACAGACCTGAAAGTTGTGCTGGGGTGAGCACACCTGTGCACATGAGGGCCCTGCAGAGCAGGGGGCACTGAGGGAGGGCCAGCTCTCCTGTGTACCATCCACTTCTGCTCTGGAATTCTCAGGTTCTGAATATTCTAAGTTAAAATATACCCTTGCCATTGTACATCAACTATTCTTCAATTTTTAAAAATGCCCTTGCACACTATGTGATGGCCTGGAGGGGTGGGATGGGGGGATATGCATATGACTAATCTGGGATCATACATATCTGTAAACAACAAAACTCTGTAAAAGTAAAAAGTAAAACAAAAATTAAAGAAAAATGCCCTTGCAGAATTAATAGTGTTAAAATTACCATGCTACCTAAGGTAAACTACAGATTCAATACAACCCCTAACAAATTAGCAGTGGCATTTTTCACAGAACTAGAACAAATCATTTTAATATTTCCATGGAAACATAAAAGGCCCCATATAGCCAAAACAATCAAGAGAGAATAGAATTGGAAGAATCACATCCCCTGACTTCAGACTATATTACAAAGCAACAGTCATCAAAACAGTATGATACTGGCATAAAAGTAGACACACAGATCAATGGAAGAGAATAGAAAGCCCAGAAATAAACCCACGTGTTTATGCTCAATTAATCTATGACAGAGGATGCAAGAATATTCAATGAAGAAAAGACAGTCTCTTTAGTAAGTGGCGCTGGCAAAACTGGGCAGGTACATGTAAAAGAATGAAATCAAAACATTTTCTAACACTACATGCAAAAATAAACTCACAATGATTTATGACCTAAATGTAAGACCGAATACTAGTACTAGAGAAATACATAGGCAGAACACTCTTTGACATAAACTACAGGAATGTTCTTTAAAATTCATCTCCTAAACCAAAGGAAATAAAAGCAAAAATAAACAAATGGGACCTAATTAAACTTAAAAGCTTTTGCAAAGTAAAAGAAAAAAATCAGCAAAATATAAAGACATCTACTGAATGGGGGAATATATTTGCAAATAGTATGACCAATAAGGAGTTAATATCCAACATATATAAACAGCTCAAACAACTCAACATCAAAAAAAAAAAAAAAAAAAAGAAAGAAATGGGCAGAACTGTATAGACATTCTTCCAAAGAGGATATGCAGATGGCCAGTAGCTTATCAGATGTTAAGCACATGAAAAGATACTCAGCATCACTAATCGTGGGGGAAATGCAAATCAAAACAACAATGAGATATCAAATAACACCTGTCAGAATGGCTAGCATCAGAAATAACACAAATAACAAGTGTTGGCAAGAATGTGGAGAAAGGGGCTTCCTTGGTAGCTCAGTGGTAAAGAGTTCACCTGCCAATGCAGGAGACATAGGTTCAATCCCTGATCCAGGAAGATCCCACATGCTGCGGAGCAACTAAGCCCGTGAGCCACAACTATGGAGCCTGTGCTCTAGAGCCTCGGAGCCGCAACTATTGAGCCCATGTACCCTAGAGCCCGAGTTCCACAACAAGAGAAGGCACCACAACAAGAAGGCTGCTCACCTGAACTAGAGAGTAGCCCCCACTCCCTGCAACTAGAGAAGAGCCTGCAGCAGCAGTGAAAACCCAGAATAGCCAAAAATAAAGAAATAAAAAAAAAATGAATGTGGAGAAAAAGGGGCCCTTGTACACTACTGGAGGGAATGTAAATTGGTGCAGTCATTGTGGAAAATAGTGTGGATGTTCCTCAAAAAGCTGAAAACAGCTACAATATGACCCAGGGATTCCACTCCTGGGTACGTATCTGGAAAAAAAAAAAAAACAAAACACTAATTCAAAAAGATACACCTCTTACCTGCATGTTCAGAGCAGCATTATTTACAATACCCAAGATATGAAACAACCCAAGTGTCCATCAACAGACAAATGAATAAAGAAGATGTGGTGTATATGCACAATGGGATACTACTCAGCCATAAAAAAGAATAAAATTTTGCCATTTGTGGCAACATGGATAGACTTGGGGGGCATTATACTAAGTGAAATAAGTTAGGAAGGAAAAGACAAATACTGTATGATATCCACTGATATGTGGAATCTAAAAGAATACAACAAACAAGTAAATAAAACAAAGAAGAAGCAAACTCACAGATACAGAAAAAAAACTCGTGGTTACCAGTAGGGAGGTCTATTGCCATACTACCCTGAACGTGCCTGATCTCATCTGATCTCAGAAGCTAAGCAGGGTCGGGCAGGTTAGTACTTGAATGGAAGACCAGTAAGTAGAGGCAACTGGGGAGGGGCAATATACAAGAAAGGGTAAAAATGGGTTGTTATGGGATTTTATGAAATCATGTGTTTGAAACATTTGAAAACTATAAACCAGTATAGAATTTAAATAATCTGTCATTCAACAAAAAACTTAATAATAAATAAAAAAAATTTAAGTGTCCTCCCAAATCAGTATGAAGAAATATTTGTCAAGATCAAAAGATAAAACAGTTTTTATTTGACAGCTCCTTAGCTTGATTTATAACTTTTAAATAATTTAGATATATGGTATGTGGGCCTCCATTTATACTTTTGCTTGAAGCTCCGCCAGGTCAAAGGCAGGCCTACTTCCAAGCACTTAATTATAAAGCTTAATTACATTTTTCAAAACATCTATCTCTTCCTTTCTCTCAGAGGTATGTGCACACATTCATACAGGAAATAAGTCTAGAAGAATATGCAGGAAAATGTTAATCTGGTTATCTACTACAGGGGTGGGATTTGAGGTGACTTAATATTTTTCTTCTAAGTCATTTATATTTTTTAACTTTACAAAGAACATGGAAGGAACACGTGTGTAATTCATTAAAGTAGGGGTGGTGAACATTAATCAGGGCATGCCTACCACCCCATATCGCCACCAAATAAATAACCTTGTTTCCTGCTTGTTAGGAAGTCAGTTGGAGGACCCACTGAGCATGTGAAGCACACACTAGTTCTGCTGCTGATACATGTATTTGTGTGAAAAAGAACTGTGGGGGCAGGGGCTTCCCTGGTGGTCCAGTGGGTAAGGACACTGCCTTACAGTGCAAGGGGCGCCGGTTCGATCCCTGGCCTGGGAAGATCCCATGTGCCACGGAGCGGCTGGACTGATGTGTCCAGTTACCAAGCTGGAGCTCTGAAGCGCATGCGCCCGGGCAGCTCTGCAACAACAGAGGCCACTGCGATGGGAGACCCACAGGCCAAAAGAACAAAGATGGATGAAAAACAGATAAATGAAAGACCAGTAGAAGTGGCCCGCCCGCCCTCCTCCCTCCCCAACCCTCCTCTCCACCCCCTCAAAAAATAAAGTCTTAAAAAAAAAAAGAACTGTGGGGGCATAAACTGGTTTTCTGGCCAGACAATACCAAGACAGTTGAAAACACCAAGACAGTTTTGATCAACCCTGGCACCAGACATCTTAGAGGCCCAACTCTAATTTCAATGAGTAGATGATGACAGGGTCATGGAAGACTGACAAAAAATAACTCTGCAGCACTGTTTCTCAAACTCCAGGGTCACGACCCCAAAAGATTATGGAAACTGGATCCAAGTTGTTTGGATGCCCCATTCACTATAAACCAGTAAGATTAAATAATCTGTCATTCAACAAAAAACTTAATAATAAATAAAAAAAATTTAAGTGTCCTCCCAAATCAGTATGAAGAAATATTTGTCAAGATCAAAAGATAAAACAGTTTTTATTTGACAGCTCCTTAGCTTGATTTATAACTTTTAAATAATTTAGATATATGGTATGTGGGCCTCCATTTATACTTTTGCTTGAAGCTCCAGGTCAAAGGCAGGCCTACTTCCAAGCACTTAATTATAAAGCTTAATTACATTTTTCAAAACATCTATCTCTTCCTTTCTCTCAGAGGTATGTGCACACATTCATACAGGAAATAAGTCTAGAAGAATATGCAGGAAAATGTTAATCTGGTTATCTACTACAGGGGTGGGATTTGAGGTGACTTAATATTTTTCTTCTAAGTCATTTATATTTTTTAACTTTACAAAGAACATGGAAGGAACACGTGTGTAATTCATTAAAGTAGGGGTGGTGAACATTAATCAGGGCATGCCTACCACCCCATATCGCCACCAAATAAATAACCTTGTTTCCTGCTTGTTAGGAAGTCAGTTGGAGGACCCACTGAGCATGTGAAGCACACACTAGTTCTGCTGCTGATACATGTATTTGTGTGAAAAAGAACTGTGGGGGCAGGGGCTTCCCTGGTGGTCCAGTGGGTAAGGACACCGCCTTACAGTGCAAGGGGCGCCGGTTCGATCCCTGGCCTGGGAAGATCCCATGTGCCACGGAGCGGCTGGACTGATGTGTCCAGTTACCAAGCTGGAGCTCTGAAGCGCATGCGCCCGGAGCCGGCGCTCTGCAACAACAGAGGCCACTGCGATGGGAGACCCACAGGCCAAAAGAACAAAGATGGATGAAAAACAGATAAATGAAAGACCAGTAGAAGTGGCCCGCCCGCCCTCCTCCCTCCCCAACCCTCCTCTCCACCCCCTCAAAAAATAAAGTCTTAAAAAAAAAAAGAACTGTGGGGGCATAAACTGGTTTTCTGGCCAGACAATACCAAGACAGTTGAAAACACCAAGACAGTTTTGATCAACCCTGGCACCAGACATCTTAGAGGCCCAACTCTAATTTCAATGAGTAGATGATGACAGGGTCATGGAAGACTGACAAAAAATAACTCTGCAGCACTGTTTCTCAAACTCCAGGGTCACGACCCCAAAAGATTATGGAAACTGGAGCCAAGTTGTTTGGATGCCCCATTCACGGACTCCCATCCATCCCTGGGACCCGAAAGACCATTCCACAATGCCCCTTTCTCTTCATCATAACAAGAACTAGTTGTGCTCAGTTGCTCAAAAAATATTTTGCACACATCAACTGATACAACCCCTACAGCAATTCTCGTTTCTGGTCTGTAGGTTATTTGCATTTGACAGCTGAGAAAATAGAGGCCTAAAGAGGTTCAGATGCTCAGGTGCAGTCACAGCTGGTAAGTGGTGGAGCTAGCTGGGATTCAAATCCAGTTCTTCTCACCCCAAGTTCATCCTAGGAAAGGCAACTCCCCATTTCCCCATCGTTTTACCTACTCCCACTAATCATCATTTCTTTTTATTAATTAATTTATGTTAATTGGATGATAATTACTTTACAATATTGTAATGTGATGCTTTTTTCCCATCCATCAACATGAATTGGCCACAGGTATCCATGTGTCTCCCTACTCTGAACCCCCTACCATATCCTCCTCGCCCCACCCCTCTGCGTTGTTCCAGAGCACTGGTTTTGGTTGCCCTGCTTCATGCATCGAACTTGCACTGGTCATCTGTTTTACATGAGGTAATGCACACGTTCTCTTTCCTTCTCCTAGCACCAACACAAGAAATCCTGGTAAGAATTTGATTTTGTTTCTCTTTTGCTTTGTAAAAATCTACCACAGTCTTTCCTTCTTCCCCTCGTCTATCTGTACTTGCAACCCAGAAATGTGGAAAGTTTGCAATGAGAATGCTGAGAATAAATGCACTTTTGCATCATGGTCCAGCAGCAGTAAATGTCATTAAGCTCCCACCTGGTGACCAGAAAAGGCTGTATCAATACTTATCACCAAGTGGTTTCTAAGACACTGTTATTTGTATTTTTATTAATTTTTGTTACTTTCAAAGCATTCCTGCATGCATCTTCAAAATCAATTTTGCAGTAACATTTCTGTCACATGGATCCCTGATGGGCTACAGAGAGGCTAAGGCCTTCCTCAAGTCCCACAGTCACAGCCTTCAAGAAGTACTTCTCCATTTGTGAGCAGCACTGTGCAATAGTATCTGTATGCCTATAGATGTTCATCTGAGCCCTCAGTATGGAAAAAGTTAGCAATGCATGGGTCAGCTCCTTAACAACATTAACATGATTTACCTCCCCTTACCTCTTTCTGGCAACACCACCCTAAACAGATGCAAAAATGCCTGATACTTACTGTTCAGAGGACCCCTTTCATCATATCAGCTTTCCGCCTCACAGTCCTTGGCAGGGGTCCCTCTTCATAGATCACAATGTTGGCGCAGGGCCAAGAGATGGTGTGGTTGACTCCCGGGTCACTGCTGTTTATAAGAAGTCAGAATAATAAAAAGGAAAGCAGATCTGACATCACTGGCCAGGGAAAAATTTGAGTGTTTTGCAAAGTGAACTAATTACAGCTAGCTCTGAATACTGCAGGAGTCGGGGAAGACCTTGTTGGACAAAGTCAGACCCAAAAAAGTCCACATAGAAAGTCTAACTATCCTACGAAGAGTTTGCAAATCTCCTTAAAGCTGACATAAACTTGTTATATATCAATGGGAAACACAAGATCTACTCAAGTGAACTCTTTATTAACCTCTTTATTAACCAGGGTAAAAGAGAAGGAGCTTTATAATAAATCAATGAGAACATACATACAAATGCACACACAATTGGTTCCCTAGTTGCCTTTGCTGTGAGCTGCATATCCTGAGTAAAAAGTCCCGCTTTGTCCATTACTGCAATATGAAAAAGAAAAAATTTCAAGATAAGCTCAGCTTTTATAGTGCATTTGGTAAAAATCTAATGCAGCTACAATTATTATTAGGCCTTGGTCTGTGAAAGACTCTCTAAGAGTTAAAGGCCAGACAGAACCACCTTTAGCCCATAAGGGATTACTCTTTTATTAGCATAGTCTTGGGGTTAGTGGAAATGTCTATCTAATGAATGCAGCTACTATATTTGAGCACATGCCTGAATAAGCTGCTTGTTGATTTGAAACCTATCTATTTATAAGCACTTCTGCACGTTGTGAAAAATCCATCTGTATCACCACAGCATGGCACTCGCCGCTTGAATAAAGGCCCTTTGCTGTTTCACCAGAGAGCCCGCCGAATGAGCAGGCAGAAAGGAAGTGTGCTGCATCCACTTAACAGGTTTTATTCCTCACTCTTGGCCAGTAAAGCAGAGTTACCTTATCTAAACAGCAATTTAGATGAATGTGGATGTTGTACAAACAGTAATGAAAAAAAAAAAAAAAACACCACTTTTCACGAGACTCGCCTAGGGTTTTAACCTAGGAGACTTACCATAATTTGGATAAACGGTCACAAACAGCCCAGACTTCTGTTTATGTCACAGTTTTTGAATGTAGTCTGGAAAGCAGGTGGATTGACTCCACACTTGATACCATTTCTTCTTTCCATTTCTGCTACAGAAGTTGGCAGAAACAAGCAGTATGAAGCGCACAGCCATGATGCACAATCCAGTGTCAGTGCTTTCAGGGTTTGGGGTCCTCGTTACTGAACCGAGGCCAAGCTCCTCCTTGGCCTTGGAAGGCCAAGCTCCCCACCTCCACGTGGGAACCTCAAGGGCAGTTCTCAACTCCACTACTCTACTGGGCACCGCTCAACACTCCATGGCTCTACATCTCAGACAGTCTCCACTCTCCAAGCTTCCTGAGTTTGGGGTTTGGGTGTAAGGAAGAGATTTCTTATTCCATTGGGGTCTATTTAACTCCTCTGCCAGTAGGGTTCCCATTTACTAGGCTGCTGCTTTGGAAAAAGGCTAACAAAGGATTTATTCAAATAAAGACCAAAAAACCCTAAATAACCTTAATAGATCACAGGCAATTCTTAACCGGAACTTCACAGAGTTTCTCCCCCTTGAAAAATTTTATAAACAATGACAGGCAAACTTTTCAGGTATCCCACTGTTGGAAAGAGAAGACTGAGACCAGCTGACCACTGGAAGCTTTTTCTGGCGCAGCATAGTAAGAGAATGCAGGATTCAGCAGTCTCAGTTCTGGCTAATCTTTTTTCTAGAGTCTGTGAGCTTTAGTTTCCTGGTGACTTTGCAAACCTACTGGCTGCTTAAGCGGGAACTCAGTAAGTATTATTCATGCTGTGGGAACCCAATAAAGGTCAAAGAATAACATCTTTTATATGTTTCTATTTAACAAAAGAGAAAAATAATTCTGAAAACAAATGTATTAATACTAAAAATGTTTAAATTTATAAAAGGTAACACAGTTGTAAACAGCAAATATTTAAATCAATGGCAATACAGAGCACCAAAGACCCTATAGGAAAAGAAATATAGCTGTTTAAGCATATTATATTATGTTACTGACTCTGCAGCTAGGTTAAAGTGCTGTACGAGAAGTTAAGAACTTGATAGGAGAGGTACTATTGTTACAACACACATTCTGCAGATTGAAAAATCAAGTACCAGAGTGTCAAGTTTTAAGTAGCAGGAGGTGGTAGAGACAAGGTTTTGGTAAAACCCGAGTGTTTCCCACTTTACGATAGTCCCCGCCTCCCACCACCACATTTTCTTCACTTAGGTTAAACATTCACTTAACATTCATTCACCTAGTAAGATAATTGAACAACTAATTCCTCTATCTCTAAAAGATACCTAATAGCTCTTTTGTGAGCTCATTCCAAGAAAAAAGAGATGCAGGGCAGCTTCCTGGAGACTCTGGTCCACTATAGCCTCTGAGAACAGGACCGGAAGAGAACAATCCTTTAGTGACTCAACTTGTTACAATTTACATTTACCAATGCCTTTCTACCTTGAACACAAGGAAAGCACAATGAAAACTAAAAACTTGGAAATCCTTCTTGAGTCTCCTACTCAATTTCTAAAACCTTTATTCTTTTCAGTATTAGTCTGTTTTCTACTGGGATTCACAGCTAGACACTATGAAAAGGTTTTAATCTTAAAATTTCATTCCTTCTAGCCATCTATCTGTCTGTTCACTTACTCCTCAACGGCTTCTGTAAAAGACACAAGTGGACATTTCATGTTAATCCATGCTACTACACCATTTTATTGTTCTTTCTCAAAATTATTGTGTCTCCTGTAAGAGAAACTGATTTGAGACATAAATCAACCTTTTTTTAAAACGCCAATATGATACGAGTGAAGAGAAGAATGTGGTTAAGAAAAAGAAGCACTGCTAAGCATTCACAACCAAAGTTCACCGACGAGAGTTTCTTAAAGCTTTTTTTAATACTTACAGAACACTTACATTTGTGGATTCTGTCTGTATTTTTAAATTTCCAAAGGCAGCAGACACTCACAAAGCAGCTTTTTTTTTACATAATTTAAATATTATAAGTAAAAAACATAACTTTCAATGCAATCAGAGCACCAAAGACCCTATAGGAAAAGAAATATAGCTGTTTAAGCATATTATATTATGTTACTGACTCTGCAGCTAGGTTAAAGTGCTGCGAGAAGTTAAGAACTTGATAGGAGAGGTACTATTGTTACAACACACATTCTGCAGATTGAAAAATCAAGTACCAGAGTGTCAAGTTTTAAGTAGCAGGAGGTGGTAGAGACAAGGTTTTGGTAAAACCCGAGTGTTTCCCACTTTACGATAGTCCCCGCCTCCCACCACCACATTTTCTTCACTTAGGTTAAACATTCACTTAACATTCATTCACCTAGTAAGATAATTGAACAACTAATTCCTCTATCTCTAAAAGATACCTAATAGCTCTTTTGTGAGCTCATTCCAAGAAAAAAGAGATGCAGGGCAGCTTCCTGGAGACTCTGGTCCACTATAGCCTCTGAGAACAGGACCGGAAGAGAACAATCCTTTAGTGACTCAACTTGTTACAATTTACATTTACCAATGCCTTTCTACCTTGAACACAAGGAAAGCACAATGAAAACTAAAAACTTGGAAATCCTTCTTGAGTCTCCTACTCAATTTCTAAAACCTTTATTCTTTTCAGTATTAGTCTGTTTTCTACTGGGATTCACAGCTAGACACTATGAAAAGGTTTTAATCTTAAAATTTCATTCCTTCTAGCCATCTATCTGTCTGTTCACTTACTCCTCAACGGCTTCTGTAAAAGACACAAGTGGACATTTCATGTTAATCCATGCTACTACACCATTTTATTGTTCTTTCTCAAAATTATTGTGTCTCCTGTAAGAGAAACTGATTTGAGACATAAATCAACCTTTTTTTAAAACGCCAATATGATACGAGTGAAGAGAAGAATGTGGTTAAGAAAAAGAAGCACTGCTAAGCATTCACAACCAAAGTTCACCGACGAGAGTTTCTTAAAGCTTTTTTTAATACTTACAGAACACTTACATTTGTGGATTCTGTCTGTATTTTTAAATTTCCAAAGGCAGCAGAAACTCACAAAGCAGCAAGGGATAGAAATTATTCACATTTTACAAATAAGGATATTACAGCAAGGGTCCATGACTTACGCATAGGACCAAACACTGAGCAACTGAAGCCAGGACTCCTAATTCTTCACTATGACTTTTGTAGTAAGATTATTAAGCTCAGCTGCTGCCTTCAATATTTGTTTCCACAGACATGACTAAGAAAACATTTTTGCAATATGGCACCATTCATAGCTGTCTTCACTCATCTAACCTTATTAAATAACCATCTTCAGGGCTGGCAGCACACACAATGAGGAGCGTCATCTGGTTGCTAGTGGCTAATGGTTGAATCAAAGTTTGACTTATGTCATTTTTTTTTTCCTTGCATTTGCCTGATTTAGAAGTTAAACTCACATTTCTAATTTAGCCAAGTCTGTGTTTTTCCAATCTAAATACAAAAATCTCAAGAAGTGTAAAGGTTTCCATCACCGAATGTCCTCTTTTATCACTTCTGGATAATACACCAACCAATCTAATGAGTCCACAAACTTGCAGTGTGTGTGTGGGTTTTTTTTTTTTTTTTTTTTTTCCTGTTTAGACTTTTTCCAAAGAATGATCTAATTCATTTTAGGCACAGAGAGAATAAACCCTATGCTAAAAGGAAAACTACACCCGCCCTGCCACTGCCCTCTTTGTGCTAAAATACCTCAAGAATAATAAAAATAGTGAATTCAACTGTGGTTAAGTCTGAAGAAGCGGAAAGGAAGGCACATTTTTATTTAATGTATCTCAAAGTTCAAACATTTGGAAAAATCACAAAAGCAAGGAACTTGGCCATAGAAGAGAAATTTATTTAAAAACATCAGTATCTTGTGTTTCAGATACACATACATAAGAGACACTCTGGAAAGAGAAGCACCTTTTCCAGAAACTGTTCCCAGGATGGTCAATACTGATTTCGAAACTGGTTGCTTAGGTCTTGAAGCTCTGTTACTAAGGCGTCCATAGCTGCTATTTCATCAGTTAACTCCCTCGAAATTTCTCCACTTGCCACATCTGTAAAAAGTTGCTGCAGCATAAAAAACAAAGCAGAACTTTCAAAATAATGACAACCTCTTAAAAAATACATAAATACAGAGAATTATTATTTGTACAATAATTCTACAACATTATAGTAGCAATAGTAGTGTCTGTTCTGTTCACTATCCTGGAAATGTACAAGCTGCAACAATTAACGGATGAGTCAAACATCCTGCCACAACTTGTAAATTCAAATGAGTTCTCCTCCTGGAAAAGGTTGCCTCGAATATTGATTATATTATTCATTTCAATGTCATAAGATGGTTTTTGGATAAACAGACATTATTCATCCAAACAAAACAAGTCTATTTGCTGTGTATACAAGCAACACATATTCTATATTCAAGCTCATATCAATTATAGTCTTTATGCTATTTGAAAGTTAACTATGGCTTAGGACTCAGAGGTCACAAAGAACATCAAGATTGGGTAAAAACAATTGGCTAATGGTTGAATCAAAGTTTGACTTATGTCATTTTTTTTTTCCTTGCATTTGCCTGATTTAGAAGTTAAACCCACATTTCTAATTTAGCCAAGTCTGTGTTTTTCCAATCTAAATACAAAAATCTAGAAACTGACAGGGCTATTCTTCATGCCAGGTGCAGTGTCTCAGGATACCCAGAGGTTCTCCTCTGCAGGAGACTGGGTATTCTAGGCCCAGAGTCAGGCAGTTGCTTCTATCTTTCTCTTCTGTTCCCTGCTCTCCCCTCCCTCCAAATCATTTAGCCCAGCACAGTATAACAAAAGCCCCCTTCTTCTGTAAAAGGAATTGCCTTATAGGGGAATCCTGCAACATCCTTCAATACCACCACCACGGCTGGAACATTCTGGAATGCCTCGCTAGGCGCTGCCTGCTGAGTTGGTACAGGCACCCAGGAAAACCAGCTTCAGGATTTTATGACCACATTGTGTGTGTACATTAGTCAGAAATGTAGTTTATTCAGTTTACCATCTATCTTTGTCATCACACTTGACTAGACGATGTGTTTACAAACTTATCACTAAAACTCATCACTAAAATATGACTTCTACCAGCACCATATCTGACAGCCATCATCCTGACAGCTTCTCTAAAAGGGAATCCTGAAGGTGTTCTGAGTGAAGGCATCATCACCATGATGCGCTTCATCAGTTAACTCCCTCGAAATTTCTCCACTTGCCACATCTGTAAAAAGTTGCTGCAGCATAAAAAACAAAGCAGAACTTTCAAAATAATGACAACCTCTTAAAAATACATAAATACAGAGAATTATTATTTGTACAATAATTCTACAACATTATAGTAGCAATAGTAGTGTCTGTTCTGTTCACTATCCTGAAATGTACAAGCTGCAACAATTAACGGATGAGTCAAACATCCTGCCACAACTTGTAAATTCAAATGAGTTCTCCTCCTGGAAAAGGTTGCCTCGAATATTGATTATATTATTCATTTCAATGTCATAAGATGGTTTTTGGATAAACAGACATTATTCATCCAAACAAAACAAGTCTATTTGCTGTGTATACAAGCAACACATATTCTATATTCAAGCTCATATCAATTATAGTCTTTATGCTATTTGAAAGTTAACTATGGCTTAGGACTCAGAGGTCACAAAGAACATCAAGATTGGGTAAAAACAATTGGCTAATGGTTGAATCAAAGTTTGACTTATGTCATTTTTTTTTTCCTTGCATTTGCCTGATTTAGAAGTTAAACCCACATTTCTAATTTAGCCAAGTCTGTGTTTTTCCAATCTAAATACAAAAATCTAGAAACTGACAGGGCTATTCTTCATGCCAGGTGCAGTGTCTCAGGATACCCAGAGGTTCTCCTCTGCAGGAGACTGGGTATTCTAGGCCCAGAGTCAGACGCAGTTGCTTCTATCTTTCTCTTCTGTTCCCTGCTCTCCCCTCCCTCCAAATCATTTAGCCCAGCACAGTATAACAAAAGCCCCCTTCTTCTGTAAAAGGAATTGCCTTATAGGGGAATCCTGCAACATCCTTCAATACCACCACCACGGCTGGAACATTCTGGAATGCCTCGCTAGGCGCTGCCTGCTGAGTTGGTACAGGCACCCAGGAAAACCAGCTTCAGGATTTTATGACCACATTGTGTGTGTACATTAGTCAGAAATGTAGTTTATTCAGTTTACCATCTATCTTTGTCATCACACTTGACTAGACGATGTGTTTACAAACTTATCACTAAAACTCATCACTAAAATATGACTTCTACCAGCACCATAGCTGACAGCCATCATCCTGACAGCTGCTCTAAAAAGGGAATCCTGAAGGTGTTCTGAGTGAAGGCATCATCACCATGATGCGCGTGGAGTTTCCGCCAGTGATGTATGGCGCGGAGCTGTTTCGTGAAGCTCTGCCGCGTCACTGTGCAGTCATGCCTTACAGAGCATTTCACGACAGACTGCCACACCAACCGCTGCGACATGATCCATAGGAAAAACACCTCCCAGGGCAGTAACTTGGACTTCCATAGCATATTTATTTTTACTAAGAACTTTAGTGCTTGCAAACATCCCTAATCTGCCTCACTTCCCTATAAAGTAAGGAGGAAGCAGAGAGAAATGGAGGCTTAGAAAGAAAATAATTTGCTGAGGATCCCATGGAGTGTAAGTAGTAAGTCTGCTCTGTCTCCAGGCTCTCTGGCATTCTCGTCAACTGCCCTCTCCTCTGCCTCCCCCAAATCTGTACAAGGACAGGGTGCTGAGGGCCAAGGAGTCCCCTGTTCTGGCCAAGCATGAACTGGATGACCATAGGTGAGTCCCTAGGTTCTAACTAGGAGTCTATGTCCATAAGCTCCCAGGCCTGGAAAGAAGGGGCCAGATATTCATGCAAACTGAGCCTGTCATTTAACACAGTTATCCCCTTTCATTTTCTAATGTGTTCTGGGAAAGTGTTCTTTTGAAGGCAATTCTTTTTTTTTTTTTTTGGTGGCGGGGCGAGGGACGGGCAGGCCGCTTCTATTGGTCTTTCATTTATCAATTTTCATCCATCTTTGTTCTTTGGCCCATGTGGGACTCCCATCACAGTGGCCTCTGTTGTCACAGAGCACCGGCTCTGGGCACATGCGCCCCAGAGCTCCGGCTCAGTAATTGGACACATCAGTCCAGCCGCTCCGCGGCACGTGGGATCTTCCCAGGCCAGGGATTAAACTGGTGCCCCTTGCACTACAAGGCAGTGTCCTTACCCACTGGACCACCAGGGAAGCCCTGAAAGGCAATTCTTATTACAAATCCAATTTGTCATAAAGTAGAAAAGGCTATAAATTTTACTATAAAATCAGGGACTCCCAAATATATATACATATATATATATATATAAAAGTCTTCTACTGTTATAAAGTAGAAAAGGCTAAAAATTTTACTGTAAAGTCAGAGACTCCCAAATATTATATGCAAAAAAGCTACTTTCAAAGGAGGTGTTGGGAAGCCAATTTTTCCCATTTTCAGATAATCCAGTTGAGATTTAACGAGAACAAAATCTCAACAGAGATGATGTTCTGAGGCCTCATTTTCAGTGTTTGAAATTCCACAATATAAATGGATTGGGTAATACAGACAAGACTGATTAAAGTCAGGGATTCCCCGGCAGCTCAGGGGTAGAGAATCTGCCTGTCTGTGCGGGAGACACAGGTGTAATCCCTGATCCAGGAGGATCCCACGTGCCGCAGGGCAACTAAGCCTGCGTACCACAACAATTGAGCCTGTGCTTTAGAGCCTGGGAACAGCAACTACTGAAGCGTGAGTATCCTGGAGCCCATGCTCTGCAACAAAAGAAACCCCTGCAATGAGAAACTCGGCCATCCCAACTAGAGAATGGCCCCTGCTCACTGTGACTAGAGGAAAGAACGCGCATCAACCAAGACCCAGCACAGCCTAAAAAACAAACAAACAAATAAATAAGTAAAAGTCAACAAAAAGACTAAGTCATATAGGTACAGATTTATGTATAATTAATCAATTACAAGAAAAGGCTTTGCACAGAGAAAGGGGAATCTGTGGACTTCTTCCTGAAGAAATAATCATGGGTAGGTTCAGATCTCACCAGAACTAGGAAACTGAGCTCCCAATTTGGGAATAAGATTCATGAAGAAAGTTGCTATCTTGATCTTGATCTTGCAGCTTTCTTGGAGACACCTAATATGAAGTTGAGATGCCAAGCTGAGAGAAAATGCAGTTTCCCCAGATAGATCATAGAAACCTAGTTCAAGCATGCACACTGGTAAGGATAGAAAAGTGAGTTAATAATCTAAAGAGGCAAAAATGATGCTCTGATCTGAAAGGATCAGGCAATTAATAAAAACGCACCCACTGGAGAGGCTTTCACTTGTTTCTAACAGTGACCTTCACATGCCATGGCCTGGCTCTCAGGAGTGAGTTAAAATCAGTTGCAACCCAAGATTTAAGAGGGAAGGAAATAAAGATTAGAAAAGAAAGTTGCTCATTTATACTAAAAGTTGTATTACTTAAAATTTTTTTCCTAAGGGTATACTCCAAACCTAGCTACATGTTAGAACTACCTGGGAAATGGAATACAGATTTTCCAGGCTCTGTCCCAGACCCAGTCTGGCCCAGGTAGAGGCATGGAGCCCAGCAACATTCAGCTGTCCCCTCCCAGCCCCAGTCCATAGGGCGGTAATTTACAAACTGATGGCATGTGTTTCAGTTGTCAAATCTCAGTCAACCAATGTTAAGTAGATACCTTAACATTTCTGTCAAATCCATACATCACTTACTTAAGATCTGTCTCTAAATCAGTGTTTTTATTTAAATAAAGGTATTTTTAAAGGAAAACATTAAAACACTACTGTAAATAGAAAATAAGCAATACTATTCATGAAATTGCAGGTATGACTGCTGCTTATACTTTTTCTAAAGTACTGTAGGCCTCATGTACTGAATGAAATGAATAGCTATTAAAATAAAATGTTACCCAATTGCTATTAGTAGTGTATATGCCAAATTTGGGGGGAAAGCGATAATAAGTAGAAGACCATTGTTTTAATTTAATGTAAAGAAGGCCTCAATAGGGTTTCCTGGTGGTCCAGTGGGTAAACAGTCCGCCTTGCAGTGCAAGGGGCACTGGTTTGATCCCTGGCTCAGGAAGATCCCACGTGCTACGGAGCGGCTGGACTGGTGTGTCCAATTACGAGCCAGCGTTCTGGAGTGCATGCACCCAGACCCAGTGCTCTGCAATGAGAGAGGCCACTGCAATGGGAAGCCTACACAGGCCAAAGAATAAAGATGTATGAAAATAAATTAAAAAAAAAAATAAAAAAGAGGCCAAAAATTAAAAACAAACAAAAAAAGGCCTCAAGAAATGGATTATAAATATCAATTTCAAAGACTCCTATGTTACCCACATGTAGGGGACTAATGTCAAAAATATAACCTGAGGGACTTCTCTGCTGGCACAGTGGTTAAGAATCTGCCTGCCAATGCAGGGGACACGGGTTTGACCCCTGGTCCAGGAAGATTCCACTTGCCTGGAGACAGCTAAGCTCGTGAGCCACGACCACTGAGCCTGTGCTCTGGAGCCTGGGAGCCACAACCACTCAGCCCTGAGGCCAGAGCCCACGTTCGGCAATAAGAGAAGCCACCACAATGAGCAGCCCCTGCAACTTGAGAGAGCTCATGCAAAGCAATGAAGACCTAGCACAGCCTAACTTAAAATAAATAAATAAAATTGAAAAATCAAATCAAATGTGGGTCTAAAGGTATCTCTCATGTAAAGAAAACTTAAGAGCATCCGGCTGACAGCAAAGACTTTTTCCTTCCTATGACAATTCTAAATATTCACATTTCACTCTCACCTTTGCTTTGGATAATAAGCCCCGTAAATTGAGTCGAACTGAAGACAGAACCTGTACAGCCTCCTGGGGACTGGATTTGTTTTTACTGCATTTTATAGCCACTGGAAAATAAATATGCAGAAAACATACATTAAAAATGGATAATGATAATTTATAGGTACCAAATCCAATTGTCAGCATTTTGTAGTAACAGACTTTAGAAATATTTGCTCATGCAAAGTTTTTATTTTGGTAAAAGGAAAATGAGTTATGTGCATAATTTTCCCTTTTATCCCTTAAAAAGGATAATTTACTGTTAAAAGGAGACTTTGGAGGAAAATGAGTGATTTTTGTTGAGTTATGGATGGTTGGGAATAGACTGAAAACACACAAGCACAGATTAATGAGATTAGGCAAAGACAAGATGCCACAGAGAACAAAAATAGACACAGCTCATCTTAATGTACCCTCCCACAGGACTGAGTCCCTAATGAGCACTCAAAGCTGCCACTGACATCAGCCCAAGAAAGTGACACGCCAGATATTTTCAGCTCAATTCCTACAGCATTTTCATAGTCAAGGGTTTGTATCACCATTCTAGAAGAAGTGACATCAACGACCCGGGTGCCTGCATTTAGGGAACGTGAGCAGGACCAGGCTCTTGGGTCACTGAGCCATGGCTGGCAACCATCAGCATCAAGCAGGGGAGAAGACAGTCACTCATTTCCAACAACTCTGCCTCCAGCACCCCGATGAGCCCGTTTTCCTTCAACTTGAAATTATGAAGAGAGGGTATAAGCCTTCTTAGCAGAAGGCCTGGCTGTTAATGCTTTTTAAGCACAAGTGAAGACCTTGTAAAAATACAATGCCTCAGATTTCTCCACGGATTCCTTCTTGTTTTGTTCAAGTTAAGCTCTCTACAAACAGATCAATAACCAGAACCTATTTTAAAACTCCACTAAACAGGGCAACAACTAAAGTCTATCTACCTCGTACCCTGTATCTGAGACTAGGAATGGAAACTAGATCTCTTCTTGTATGTAAACTGGTGAAGGTGGCATGTGCCTGGCAAAATAGTGCTGTCATTAATAACCTTTGTGGTATGAGAGCTATGTCTGGCATTCTTATTCCAAACACTAATTAATTTTGAAAAGATGCATGGTAGTCGACAACGTGACACTCCTTTTCAAAGGGCGTGGTTAGCCTGAGATACCGAGGGTTACTTTATGTCTACATTAAAAATGGATAATGATAATTTATAGGTACCAAATCCAATTGTCAGCATTTTGTAGTAACAGACTTTAGAAATATTTGCTCATGCAAAGTTTTTATTTTGGTAAAAGGAAAATGAGTTATGTGCATAATTTTCCCTTTTATCCCTTAAAAAGGATAATTTACTGTTAAAAGGAGACTTTGGAGGAAAATGAGTGATTTTTGTTGAGTTATGGATGGTTGGGAATAGACTGAAAACACACAAGCACAGATTAATGAGATTAGGCAAAGACAAGATGCCACAGAGAACAAAAATAGACACAGCTCATCTTAATGTACCCTCCCACAGGACTGAGTCCCTAATGAGCACTCAAAGCTGCCACTGACATCAGCCCAAGAAAGTGACACGCCAGATATTTTCAGCTCAATTCCTACAGCATTTTCATAGTCAAGGGTTTGTATCACCATTCTAGAAGAAGTGACATCAACGACCCGGGTGCCTGCATTTAGGGAACGTGAGCAGGACCAGGCTCTTGGGTCACTGAGCCATGGCTGGCAACCATCAGCATCAAGCAGGGGAGAAGACAGTCACTCATTTCCAACAACTCTGCCTCCAGCACCCCGATGAGCCCGTTTTCCTTCAACTTGAAATTATGAAGAGAGGGTATAAGCCTTCTTAGCAGAAGGCCTGGCTGTTAATGCTTTTTAAGCACAAGTGAAGACCTTGTAAAAATACAATGCCTCAGATTTCTCCACGGATTCCTTCTTGTTTTTGTTCAAGTTAAGCTCTCTACAAACAGATCAATAACCAGAACCTATTTTAAAACTCCACTAAACAGGGCAACAACTAAAGTCTATCTACCTCGTACCCTGTATCTGAGACTAGGAATGGAAACTAGATCTCTTCTTGTATGTAAACTGGTGAAGGTGGCATGTGCCTGGCAAAATAGTGCTGTCATTAATAACCTTTGTGGTATGAGAGCTATGTCTGGCATTCTTATTCCAAACACTAATTAATTTTGAAAAGATGCATGGTAGTCGACAACGTGACACTCCTTTTCAAAGGGCGTGGTTAGCCTGAGATACCGAGGGTTACGGTGTTGATGTCTCCTCATAAAGGCTCTAACTAGCACGAGTGAGGTCCTTGGGCTGTTCAGGACCTAGGAACACAGTAAAAACAGCTGTGATTCTGTTTTCAATCCCTCGTTGTCATTTTGAGAAAAACCAAAAAGACAGCAAAGAGACAAACACTGTATTAGTCCCCTTCCTCAATTCTACTTTCAAGAGATGGGAAGACAGAGGCAGAGAGAGAGAGAAATAACCTGCTGTTTCAAATCATCAGGAAATCCAAAACAGCTATGCTCCTTCCAGGCAGACTCTAGTTAAAATGCATAGCTATGATTTTAAAAGTTTCTGGATGACAAAGAAAGAACGAACTTTTGCCCACCCTTTCCCAGAAAACAGAACAGCAGAGACTGTAAATGAATACCCCCAGACAGAACAATGGGTACACACCGACGACATGGCAACAGAAGGGTCTCCAACACTCTGCGGAGACCACAGTGTCCTACCAAGTTTTCTGAGGCACATGACTACTCTTTAAAATAGCAACCCGAAAGGGAAAAAAGCATATGGAGATTTTTAAAAAAATGTTATACTTCCTTTTCCAGAACTGGGTGAGGTGGAGCAGAGTTATGGGGGAGAAAGATAAAAGAGAGAACAGAAATAACAGAGAAACGCAGCTTATTCTGCCATGGAGCATGGCTACACAAAAGCGACACAGACAAGGTTAAGATTTATCTTCATAAATCTAAAATATCACTAGAAACTAAAGCAGAGCACCCACTCAGGTATGCTTAAAATGCTGTAAGGAGCACGGACACATAATTCATTGAAGTTAAAGGGAAACTTAAAAGAACAGAGACTTGTTTAATCCTCCAAGTATTGCTCAGAAGGAAAAAAAAAAAAAAGGTACTCAAAATAGTCTGAAATCAATTTTAAGATGCAAAATAAAGACATTTTCCTAGAGTGCTTCTCTTACCTGCCTGTTTATATTTAACAGGTTTAATACTACCACTCAGTGATTGCAGAAGGTATTTTGGCTTTGACTGTTACAGAACCTACTGTTCACAGAAAGGTTCAGGGTTTGCAAACTGAAGTAGCTCAGATAAATTCTTCAAAGTAAACTGCAGCCTGATAAAACTGTGTACATAATAAACCTTAGCATGGGTTCCTCCAAAAACAGTCCTGTATTCACAAAGGCCAAAGACATAAAGAATGGGCTCCATCTGAGCCCACCTACCCCGAGGCCAGCATAAGCTACATAAATTCCATCTTGCTCGACCATCTCTCCACTGGCCTCTCAGCAACGATCTCAACCTTTTCTACACTGAGTTCCAGCTACACAGGGTCTAACTTCTATCTTATCAGTCAAGGGGTGGGTGGCCCAGGAAATGGGATATTTATATCCTTTTGTCAATGACAAGTAGAATTATTAACTACTAAGCCCATTTCTAAATTGTTTGAACACTCTGTGACTTCTTTCAAGGCAAGGTGAAGCTTTATTCTTACTTTTTTTTTTTTTTTTCCCTTTTGAGTCCCTTATCACACAGCTTAGATCCTCTACCAGAGCAGGGTAGGGGGTGAGGAGGCAAGGGATTAACACTTAAAGCATGTGTAAGATACTGTTAAGTGTTTCAATATGTTCTCACTTATTTTTCGTAACTACAAAGGTATTGTCCCCATTTTCACGGAGAGGGAATTAAGGGTCAGAGAAGCTAAGTAATGGTGACCCCAGGTCGCCCAGTTAGTATGGGGCAGAGCTGGTCTGGAGCTCAGGTTCCGGAGTCCGGAGGTCTGCCCTCTACCCTGTCCCTTGTTGGCGCCCTGTGTGCGGCAACCATTCGCTACAGGAGCTAGAGGAGGGCTCCGGGACAGGGCCCGGTCCTTACGACTCAGCCCCTGACAGTGTGGCTTCATTACTTCACTTGAATTGCATTCCTAGGGCATCACATGCCTGTGTTCAAACATAAATATAAAATTGCATTATTACCTTTAACTGGTATACTTCCCATTGATGCAAATGATTAAAAGCAGCCTTTCTCTGGAATATCTTTCCCCAACAGGCACACAATTTTATATGCAAGGTTATTTGTCCCCTCAACTATCACACATTGAAGTATACTGCTCTGCACTCCAGAAATCTGTGTTTTTAATGAATATTTTCATTTATAAAGAAGAATATGAGTCAAGACAAGTTCAGATTTTCTCACTACAACATCTTCAATGCAGAAGGTTACTTCTGTGCGAAGGTTAAGCACAGTCATAAAAGTATTCCCCATACACCTGTCACTAATTCAAACACAATTTAAGCTTCTAGCCTGTTCTCATTGCTCCAGTGTGCCTACTGCATAAGGCTTAACCTATAAATGTTTGCTGAATTAACTAAAACAATTTTAATAGCATGAAAAATCTGCAATTATTTGTAACGGTACTTTGTTTTTGACTAATACTTTTTCTTATCAGTAAAGATACATTGAAATATGCCAGGGATGTCAAACGTGGTATCACATACCATGTGCAAGTCCTAAGCCTCTCTGAACCACTTCCTTAAATGATGTAATATCTTTCTCCCAACAACTGGACTGTGTGTCACACTTGTATGCCTTAGAGAGATACTGGAATGCCTGAGGAAAGAAAAAGAACAGCATTCAGATTAACAAGCAGAATTCACATTTCAGACTCTGCTTCCTGGAAGTCATATGGAACTAATTCCAACCGAAAGATCAGCCTGTGTGTTATGCAGCACCGTCTCTATTATTCTCATCAAAACAAGGGTATACATGCATATTCAACAGCAACGAGCAATTAAAAGAAATCAAATGGATGTGTCCGAATGGAGACACTTCCCTCCAAACATGAAAAGGCTTCGTTTGCAAGTCTGTAAGAAGCACACCTATCTCTCCGGCATTGGTGGCTGTCAGTTTAGGAGACCAGTTTAGAGAACGAGGTGTGAACTTGGTGAAAACTGTGGAGTTATAGGCAGGTGTGTAAACGCACAGATGTTTTAAAATCCTCTCTTTTACAAACAACCACCCTACCCTCGTGGATTCTTGAGGGAGAAGTCACCGCTAAGAAAAGTCAGAGCACCCTTAATGCCACATATGCAGGAGAAGACAGAATTCAAGAAGAATCGGGAGGATGGAAAACAGGCGTGTGTGCATAAGTGTGTGTGAGTGTGTGTGCTCCAGGCTGACAAGGCTTTGCTGGAAGCCAGCTGGGTGGATTGAGGAGGGGGAGAGAACGGCTAAGAATCCCACAGATTAGCTGTACTGTGGTGAATTCCAAACTCATATAAGAAGTACGTTTGATTTGTTGTGGATGTTTTGAAAAGAACACAAAACAGTTAGGATTCCAACCTTGGAAACTCTGGAGGCGCCTGTACCTTCTAAGATAAGAAACTAAAGGCAGAGCTGAATGTAACCGGTGTTCCACTGCACCCGAGGGAAAGGGGCAGGGCGACCTGTGCAAAACATCTTATGTTTAGACTTTAAAAGCTCCTCACTGATACTCTTATCAGGCTCCCCCTCTTTTTTCCCTCCTTTTCATAGTCTCCACCTCAGATTTAAACACCCTTTTGTCCTTGTAACTGTCTACCTTAGTCTTCAGCAAGGAGCCCGCTGAAAGGGGTGTGGAGTGAGTAACGAGAACCAGCTGCTCACTGCAGCTCTGCAAGCAGAGTAGGTTAAAGAAACCCGTTTAGGGGGAAACAAGAGAACAATTATTTAAGAAAAATTCATGGGAAGGAAAAAAATGAATGCTTACACACTCTAACCTGTCCACAATTCACGGTGCTTACGTTAAAAGACTGAATCACCACTGACAATTTGAGCATATCAATCTTATCTTTCAATTAGTCTTTTTTCCGACTGTTCAGAAAGCAGATCCACTACGCCTGTGTTCAAACAGAAGGTAAGAGCCCCGGAGGACCAGGAAGGACTCACCTTTTCATTTTCGTCAGGCTTGTCACTCTGCCCGTTTCCATGCACTTGGGCATACAGCCTCCAGATTTCTCCATTGTTAGTCACTCTTGAAGTTACTCTGCCAAATAACTCCTGCAGCTTTCCTCTGAGGCTGGTCGCAACATCTCCACTACGATCTGCCATCCCATCCATCACTGCCCTGACCAGGATTTTAAGGACCTGAAAGAACGCACAGAAGAAACTGGTAAGCTAGAAACAACCCAACGATAACAGAAAACCCCAAAGGACTCACCTCACCATCAATGATGATGAGAGCGAAAAACCATGTCCAGCCTGTAGGAATGTCACTCTGGCACTTCTAAAAAGTAAAGACAAGATAAGCCATCCTGAACCACTGTCGGGGATCATGTCCTGGCGTCCCCTTTTCAGGCTCCTCGGAGGACCCTGCCTCACAAGGCCCTAGGCTCCGTGCACCTCTCTTCTCACTCTGAGGCTCCTCTCTGAAGGCTCTGATCCACACTTGTAGCTGCAAACACACTGGGACCCAGACTACCCAGTACTGGCTGGGCACAGCTCCAGCCCGACTCCCTTCCAGAGCCCCAGGACTGTGCACCTCAATACCTACCAGACATGCCCCATCCCCATCCCACCCTCCATCTAGCCCGGAGAGAAAAGCAAACCCCAGATTCCTCTTCCTCCTGCACTCTCAGAGCCAGCAACCTGGGCACATACCTCGATTCTCATCCCTCCTGGCTGGGCCACACGTAGCCGATTTGATGCATCGTTCCTAATGAGTCCTAAGCCCAGCTTGCCTCTAGGCTGGTTCTCACTGTTTTCCACCCGGACCACAGTGATAATGCTCAGAATGAGAACTCTGTCTGAAGTTGTTCTGGCCCCTCCTCACTGCTGGATGATCAACTCCCACGCTTCAGCACGCAGGGTACCCAGAACGTACCCCTTGTCCTTCCAGCTCCACTCACTGCTTGGCACCTTTGTGGCCACCCGCTTTCACTAGCCTGTACACACTCTACCCAGATGCACTGAAGGCTGACAGGTAAGTCATGCTGAGCCCCACTGCAGGTTACACTGGGAGAAGGTACATCTGTATTGGGCTGTGTATCTCCAGGGTTCCTGGGAGCACAGAAAGGGCATCCTCAATGCCCTCCCTTGTGACAGGAGGCCAGCAAAGGCACACAGATCCAGCTGAGGAACCCGCTTGAGGACAGCACCCTCAGACCTCTCTACTCAGTGTGGCTCCTGGACTGACAGCCACGGCATCACCCAGGAGCTTGCTCCAAGGGCAGAATCCTGGATGGAGAGGCCATGCCATCTCGGATGGAGGCTCTGCATTTCTAACGGGCTCCCAGGTAGTGCTGACGCTGATGGTCCACTGATTACACTCCCCTGAGTGGCAGGGTTCCACAGACAGGGTGCCACATCTTTCTTCTTACTCTGAACTTCAGGGAGAGGGCCACATTTCATCGTCCTGTGTCCCCAAGTGTCTAACATCGTGCCTGGCGCACATCCCTGACACAATAAACGACTCATGAACACACCTCTTTCAGAAAGCGTTGCTAAGAGAAAGGCAACCGGGGGACACCTTCCTCTGTCTCCCCACAGAGCATTCTGATCCGAAATAGCAAACCTCCCAGGATTCCCTTAACCCAGTACTGGCTGGGCACAGCTCAGCCCGACTCCTTCCAGAGCCCCAGGACTGTGCACCTCAATACCTACCAGACATGCCCCATCCCCATCCCACCCTCCATCTAGCCCGGAGAGAAAAGCAAACCCCAGATTCCTCTTCCTCCTGCACTCTCAGAGCCAGCAACCTGGGCACATACCTCGATTCTCATCCCTCCTGGCTGGGCCACACGTAGCCGATTTGATGCATCGTTCCTAATGAGTCCTAAGCCCAGCTTGCCTCTAGGCTGGTTCTCACTGTTTTCCACCCGGACCACAGTGATAATGCTCAGAATGAGAACTCTGTCTGAAGTTGTTCTGGCCCCTCCTCACTGCTGGATGATCAACTCCCACGCTTCAGCACGCAGGGTACCCAGAACGTACCCCTTGTCCTTCCAGCTCCACTCACTGCTTGGCACCTTTGTGGCCACCCGCTTTCACTAGCCTGTACACACTCTACCCAGATGCACTGAAGGCTGACAGGTAAGTCATGCTGAGCCCCACTGCAGGTTACACTGGGAGAAGGTACATCTGTATTGGGCTGTGTATCTCCAGGGTTCCTGGGAGCACAGAAAGGGCATCCTCAATGCCCTCCCTTGTGACAGGAGGCCAGCAAAGGCACACAGATCCAGCTGAGGAACCCGCTTGAGGACAGCACCCTCAGACCTCTCTACTCAGTGTGGCTCCTGGACTGACAGCCACGGCATCACCCAGGAGCTTGCTCCAAGGGCAGAATCCTGGATGGAGAGGCCATGCCATCTCGGATGGAGGCTCTGCATTTCTAACGGGCTCCCAGGTAGTGCTGACGCTGATGGTCCACTGATTACACTCCCCTGAGTGGCAGGGTTCCACAGACAGGGTGCCACATCTTTCTTCTTACTCTGAACTTCAGGGAGAGGGCCACATTTCATCGTCCTGTGTCCCCAAGTGTCTAACATCGTGCCTGGCGCACATCCCTGACACAATAAACGACTCATGAACACACCTCTTTCAGAAAGCGTTGCTAAGAGAAAGGCAACCGGGGGACACCTTCCTCTGTCTCCCCACAGAGCATTCTGATCCAGACGTGAGAGGCCGCCAAGGAATCGAGGCGCTTCTGGCCCGTGAACACGGTTAGGAATGTGAGCTCAGATTCTCAGTCTTAATTACATTCAGGGATAAAGTGGACCAGAGAATACGCAATTGTGCTTTTTTTTTTTCTTTTTTGACAGACAAGGTAAATTACCTCTGCCTATAAATCGGCACTACAATCTAAGATGTACAGTTTAAATCTGAAAGTAATGAAATTGATATTACAGTTCCTTCCATGGTTTTAAATCTGAAAGTCACAATGAAGGTTAAATGGTATGAATGTGCATGACCTGCTTCAAGTAATCACCCTGTAAACATTTCCAGGATTAACATACTTCCAAAGAGATGGTCTACTGAAATAGTCCCTAAGGTGGACAAGTGAAGCATACTCAAGTTGTCAAATTCTTTGCTTTTTTTGGGCTCTCACAATTGGCACAACATCCATTCCCCTCATTTTAGCCATGATGAGTAGCCAAAGGGGAAGAGAAATCATTTGGCCTCCTTGCCAATTAAAACAGAGAGCTGCACTGCTGGTGTTTGAGAGTGGAAAAGTTGGTGAAGTGAGTGAGTGAGTGTGTGTGTGTGTGTGTGTTTGTACGGTGCATAAAGGGAACTGTAAAAGGGTGAGGGGGTAAGGGGGTGCCTGTGTGCTGGGGTTGGGGTGTGCAGACACCAAACACCTCTATCTTATTCATACTCAGATCAGGAGAGAGGCCCTGAAGAGAAGGCGAGGCAACGCAGACTTTATTTTTATGCTCTCTGTTTGATGTTCAGTGATTAAATAGCTGGATCTGGGCCTGAGGAGAGAGTTCCATATGAAGGACTAGATAGCAGAAGTCATGCATGGCGCTGGCAGATACTGCCAAAAGAGACGGTGCGGGTAAGAATCAGACCGAGGAGAGAGTCTGAAGGCACACAACGTCCAAGGGGGGGGCGAAGAACGGAGGTCTCTGCACCAAAGAAAGGTGGCAGGAAGTGATGTCACAGAAATCAGGGAAGGAGGAAGGAACAAGAGGGTACCTCCACAAAAGATCAGGACTGGAAGACTCTGCTGGACTGGCAAGCACGAGGGTTACTGACTGTAAACAGAGCTAAAGCAAGAAAAGGAGAGCAGGAGAGTGGATTTTAGACAAGAGGCTCAAGACACAATCACGTGAAAACCAAGACAAGTATTAAGATCATTAAAAAATAAAAAGCAGGAAATATCCCCCAGTCACAGTATCCTGTAATACTCATTTTGAATATAATTTGCATAGGTATGAAATGTTAATAGAAAATATTCATGTAACCCAACGTTTTAGTATAAATATATTGGGAAGATAAGAAAGCAATAGAAATGACACTATAAGAGAATTAAGTCTTTATTTTTACTATATAGAAAGTCAATTGATAATACCTAAAATTTCATTAATAAAAAATAGCCATACAGATAAGTATTATTATAACAAAATATGGAAATGTGCAAATGGCAAAAGAAATACTAGAGGGTTTCTCCCTTTTGGGAAGAAGTATCTTGAGTGGAGTGGTGGAACAGGAAATTATTATATTTTGTTACAAGTTCTATACTATGACTTGTAAAAACTATACGTTATGTGTTATTTTTAAAACATAAAAGTTTAAGTTAAAAAGAGAAAAAGAATATACTCAAAGATTAGCAAAGAGGAAAAAAAAATGACAGCACACATGAATATTCATTTATAAACTTCAAAATCATATCTTTTGTGTGTGTGGACAGAGGGGGACGTGTGAGCTTTAGGATGCTGGTGACATTCTGACTTACACTCTGGAAGTGGGTTACACAGGTGTGTTCCTTCCATGAAAATTCATGTTTACTTATGATCTGTGTACTCTTCTATATTTTCACTGTATTTCAATAAGGTATTTCCTGCAACTAAGGAAGTCCTATAAACTGAAGGAAAAAAATGAGTTAATAAAATACATTAACAAATGGAGTTAATATGTAATCTTAAAAAGTGGGTTTAGAGTGATAAAATTTTTTAAAAAGTTATTACGTAATGTTATAATTTACTGGTTAATATCACCGTTTTCCTCTTACTAACTGGTAAGTGAGAAAAATCACACTCCAGTTATCCAGACAGACTATGAAAATAGCGACTTCTAACATATATTTAACACTTTAAAAAATAGAGGGCTTCTCTGGTAGCTCAGTGGTGAAGAGTTTGCTTGCCAATGTAGGAGACACGGGTTCGATCCCTGATCTGGGAATATCCCACATGCTACGGAGCAGCTAAGCCGGTGAGCCATAACTACTGAGTCTGTGCTCTAGAGCCTCAGAGTCACAACGACTGAGCCCACATGCTGCAACTACTGAAGCCTGTGTGCCCTACAGCCCGAGTTCCATAACAAGAAAAGTCACCACAACAAGAAGCCAGCTCACCTCAACTAGAGTAGCCCCACTCCCTGCAGCTAGAGAAGAGCCTGTGGCAGCAGTGAAAACAGAATGGCCAAAAGTACATAAATAAATGACACTATAAGAGAATTAAGTCTTTATTTTTACTATATAGAAAGTCAATTGATAATACCTAAAATTTCATTAATAAAAAATAGCCATACAGATAAGTATTATTATAACAAAATATGGAAATGTGCAAATGGCAAAAGAAATACTAGAGGGTTTCTCCCTTTTGGGAAGAAGTATCTTGAGTGGAGTGGTGGAACAGGAAATTATTATATTTTGTTACAAGTTCTATACTATGACTTGTAAAAACTATACGTTATGTGTTATTTTTAAAACATAAAAGTTTAAGTTAAAAAGAGAAAAAGAATATACTCAAAGATTAGCAAAGAGGAAAAAAAAATGACAGCACACATGAATATTCATTTATAAACTTCAAAATCATATCTTTTGTGTGTGTGGACAGAGGGGGACGTGTGAGCTTTAGGATGCTGGTGACATTCTGACTTACACTCTGGAAGTGGGTTACACAGGTGTGTTCCTTCCATGAAAATTCATGTTTACTTATGATCTGTGTACTCTTCTATATTTTCACTGTATTTCAATAAGGTATTTCCTGCAACTAAGGAAGTCCTATAAACTGAAGGAAAAAAATGAGTTAATAAAATACATTAACAAATGGAGTTAATATGTAATCTTAAAAAGTGGGTTTAGAGTGATAAAATTTTTTAAAAAGTTATTACGTAATGTTATAATTTACTGGTTAATATCACCGTTTTCCTCTTACTAACTGGTAAGTGAGAAAAATCACACTCCAGTTATCCAGACAGACTATGAAAATAGCGACTTCTAACATATATTTAACACTTTAAAAAATAGAGGGCTTCTCTGGTAGCTCAGTGGTGAAGAGTTTGCTTGCCAATGTAGGAGACACGGGTTCGATCCCTGATCTGGGAATATCCCACATGCTACGGAGCAGCTAAGCCGGTGAGCCATAACTACTGAGTCTGTGCTCTAGAGCCTCAGAGTCACAACGACTGAGCCCACATGCTGCAACTACTGAAGCCTGTGTGCCCTACAGCCCGAGTTCCATAACAAGAAAAGTCACCACAACAAGAAGCCAGCTCACCTCAACTAGAGAGTAGCCCCCACTCCCTGCAGCTAGAGAAGAGCCTGTGGCAGCAGTGAAAACCCAGAATGGCCAAAAGTACATAAATAAATTTGAAATAAAAGGCAATTCTTTAAAAGAGATATTTTTAACTTAAAAAAAGCAAAAAGTGTTGCACTAGGATTTCTTTGATAAAATGAATCACCAAAGATTATGATCTTCTGTTGGGCACTCTGGAAAGTTTACCTGCATTACAGTCTTTTGCATTATCAAAAGTGAAAAAAATTCATTTAAACAGATAAATGTTTTTATCTAATGTAAACTGGGCAAAAGAATGATTACTGAACTTATCAGTTACTAGTTAAAACTATAAATTAATCAGTACATAGTAAGAGACTGCTGAAGGGTAGAATGGTTTAAGAATTTTGAGGTAATTCTTAGGGAAACAGGATCCAAGGTATGAACACTTGGATGGGTTGCTCATATGGAATAAGATGAGGACAAAGAAGTTTAAATCCAAGTAATGGACGTGCCATCTGCTTAAAAACCAAGTGTTCAAGAGCAGCCAGATCTAGACTGGAGAGGAAGACAGACATGTTCAGTTGCTGAAGTCCACCATGAAGCGTGGGGAATGGCTGCCGTCTCTGTCACGTGTTAAGTTGCTCAGTTGTGTCTGACTCTTGAGACGCCATGGACTCCGGTTTCCACCAGACTCCTCTCTGTCCATGGGGTTTCCCCGGGGAAGAATACTGGAGAGAGTAGCCATGCCTTTGTCCAAGGGATCTTCCTGACCCAGGGATGGAAGCCAGGTCCCCTGCCTTGTAGGCAGACTCTACCATCTGAGCCACCAGGTCTGGGGGAATGGCTAGGAAGTTGCTAACTAATAGTAAAGCGGGGAGGTCTCCTACCCACAACATCACAGAACTGTTGTATCAAGGAGTCAACATATATGTAAAGAGCTCTGAAAACTGTAAAGCAGCGTAAACCTCTAAACTATGATGATTATCACTGATCCCCAACTTCCTCACTCGTGTCAAAAGGGGAACAGCAAAGCCTCCATCATTGCCCACTCTTCATGTACCCCTATACTTCTTTAGGGTTTAAAACAGGTCTGAAGGAAAACTACACCACCATGGAATCAGCCCTCCACACCTCCCACTACGTGTGCTCTGAGCACCCACTGTGGGCTGAGCCCCATTACAATCAACTTGATCTCCTTTAGTTCTCACTGTAACCCTAGGGAAAGCAAGGACTTTATTATCCCCACTTTACAAAAAAACTAAAGCATAAGAGACAAAGTGAGCTTCTCAAGGGCACAGAGCAAGAGCAAGAGTCAGTGAAGCTGGGTTTTGAAGACCAAGAGGAATCCTGAGCTCTGATGAGGATGAAGGGACACAGCAGCATTGGAAGCTATTACAAAAGTGAAAAAAATTCATTTAAACAGATAAATGTTTTTATCTAATGTAAACTGGGCAAAAGAATGATTACTGAACTTATCAGTTACTAGTTAAAACTATAAATTAATCAGTACATAGTAAGAGACTGCTGAAGGGTAGAATGGTTTAAGAATTTTGAGGTAATTCTTAGGGAAACAGGATCCAAGGTATGAACACTTGGATGGGTTGCTCATATGGAATAAGATGAGGACAAAGAAGTTTAAATCCAAGTAATGGACGTGCCATCTGCTTAAAAACCAAGTGTTCAAGAGCAGCCAGATCTAGACTGGAGAGGAAGACAGACATGTTCAGTTGCTGAAGTCCACCATGAACGTGGGGGAATGGCTGCCGTCTCTGTCACGTGTTAAGTTGCTCAGTTGTGTCTGACTCTTCGAGACGCCATGGACTCCGGTTTCCACCAGACTCCTCTCTGTCCATGGGGTTTCCCGGGCAAGAATACTGGAGAGAGTAGCCATGCCTTTGTCCAAGGGATCTTCCTGACCCAGGGATGGAAGCCAGGTCCCCTGCCTTGTAGGCAGACTCTACCATCTGAGCCACCAGGTCTGGGGGAATGGCTAGGAAGTTGCTAACTAATAGTAAAGCGGGGAGGTCTCCTACCCACAACATCACAGAACTGTTGTATCAAGGAGTCAACATATATGTAAAGAGCTCTGAAAACTGTAAAGCAGCGTAAACCTCTAAACTATGATGATTATCACTGATCCCCAACTTCCTCACTCGTGTCAAAAGGGGAACAGCAAAGCCTCCATCATTGCCCACTCTTCATGTACCCCTATACTTCTTTAGGGTTTAAAACAGGTCTGAAGGAAAACTACACCACCATGGAATCAGCCCTCCACACCTCCCACTACGTGTGCTCTGAGCACCCACTGTGGGCTGAGCCCCATTACAATCAACTTGATCTCCTTTAGTTCTCACTGTAACCCTAGGGAAAGCAAGGACTTTATTATCCCCACTTTACAAAAAAACTAAAGCATAAGAGACAAAGTGAGCTTCTCAAGGGCACAGAGCAAGAGCAAGAGTCAGTGAAGCTGGGTTTTGAAGACCAGAGATTTTGGAATCCTGAGCTCTGATGAGGATGAAGGGACAACAGCAGCAGTAGTAGGTAAGACTCACGTGTGTGTGTGTTAGCCCTTCCTGTGAGCCAGGGCTCTATGAGCACAACCCTTCCAAAAACCCTCGCGGGAAGGTGATCTTGTTATTTCTATTCTGCAGATGAAGAAAGTGAAGAACAGAGAAGTTACGTAATTTGTCCAGAAGTCACACAGCTAGGGAAGGCAGAGTTGGATTTGAGCTCACATCCCAGCTCTTGCTCTCAAGCATCTGGTGTATTAAATTATAAAGAACAGCGCCTTACTCCTCTGCTACTCCTTCCTTTCTAATAAGTTATTTTACGTTGGAAAGATTTGCTCTTTTATGAAATATGCATGTCAATATATTTGATCATTTCATTATAATTTCTTTGCCAAATCTTGAATCAGCCAAAATCAGACAGGTTTTTATAACTTTCTTTTTAACTTAAAACTTCTCCAAGACATTGAAGCTAATAAAAAATAAAAAGAGAAAATAAAATTCCCAAACACAACCACTACTAATATTGTCATTAATTTCTCTCTAGTTTCTTTGCTATATGTAAACATTTTAATATTAATATAAAACTATGTAAATTGTTTGCCTTCGATTTTCGCTTAACATTATGCCATAGAATTGTTTATGTTTCCATATATTCTTTAGATTCTAACCTCAGGCATGCATATAACATCACCCTTATGGCAGAAAGTGAAGAGGAACTAAAGTGCCTCTTGATGAAGGTGAAAGAGAGTAAAAACACTGGGCTAAAACTCAATATTTATAAAACAAAGATCATGGCATCCAGTCCCATCACTTGTTGGCAAATAGATGGGAAAAAAATGGAAACAGTGATGAACTTTATTTACTTGGGCTCCAAAATCATGGCAGATGGTAACTGCAGCCTTGCAACTAAAAATGCTCATAGAAAACTATGACAAACCTAAAGCATAAGAGACAAAGTGAGCTTCTCAAGGGCACAGAGCAAGAGCAAGAGTCAGTGAAGCTGGGTTTTGAAGACCAGAGATTTTGGAATCCTGAGCTCTGATGAGGATGAAGGGACAACAGCAGCAGTAGTAGGTAAGACTCACGTGTGTGTGTGTTAGCCCTTCCTGTGAGCCAGGGCTCTATGAGCACAACCCTTCCAAAAACCCTCGCGGGAAGGTGATCTTGTTATTTCTATTCTGCAGATGAAGAAAGTGAAGAACAGAGAAGTTACGTAATTTGTCCAGAAGTCACACAGCTAGGGAAGGCAGAGTTGGATTTGAGCTCACATCCCAGCTCTTGCTCTCAAGCATCTGGTGTATTAAATTATAAAGAACAGCGCCTTACTCCTCTGCTACTCCTTCCTTTCTAATAAGTTATTTTACGTTGGAAAGATTTGCTCTTTTATGAAATATGCATGTCAATATATTTGATCATTTCATTATAATTTCTTTGCCAAATCTTGAATCAGCCAAAATCAGACAGGTTTTTATAACTTTCTTTTTAACTTAAAACTTCTCCAAGACATTGAAGCCAATAAAAAATAAAAAGAGAAAATAAAATTCCCAAACACAACCACTACTAATATTGTCATTAATTTCTCTCTAGTTTCTTTGCTATATGTAAACATTTTAATATTAATATAAAACTATGTAAATTGTTTGCCTTCGATTTTAACAACATTATGCCATAGAATTGTTTATGTTTCCATATATTCTTTAGATTCTAACCTCAGGCATGCATATAACATCACCCTTATGGCAGAAAGTGAAGAGGAACTAAAGTGCCTCTTGATGAAGGTGAAAGAGAGTAAAAACACTGGGCTAAAACTCAATATTTATAAAACAAAGATCATGGCATCCAGTCCCATCACTTGTTGGCAAATAGATGGGAAAAAAATGGAAACAGTGATGAACTTTATTTTCTTGGGCTCCAAAATCATGGCAGATGGTAACTGCAGCCTTGCAACTAAAAAATGCTCATAGAAAACTATGACAAACCTAGACAGCATATTCAAAAGCAGAGACATCACTTTGCTGACCAAAATTCGTATAGTCAAAGCTCTGGTTTTCCCAGCAGCCATGCATGGATATGAGAGTTGGATCAAAAAGAAGGCTAAGTGCCAAAGAACTGATGCCTTTGAACTCTGGTCTTGGAGAAGACTCTTGAGGGTACCTAGGACTACAAGGAGATCAAACCAGTCATTCCTAAAGGAAATCAACCCTGAATATTCACTGGAAGGACTGATGCTGAAGCTGAAGCTCCAATACTCAGGCCTCCTGATGTAAAGAGATGACTGACTGGAAAAGACCCTAATGTTGGGAAAAACAGAAGGCAGAAGAAGCGGATGACAGAGAAAGAGATGGTTGAAAGGCATCACTGAGCCAATGGACATGAGTTAGAGCAAGCTCTGGGAGATGGTGAAGAACAGGGAAGTCTGGCGTGCCGTCACAAAAAGTCGGACATGACTGAGCAACTGAACTGGACTGAACTGATATTCTTTAGGGAGATCATTTTAATACATTCAAAGCCTCCTATTGGATGGACAGATCACTATCTATTTAATGATTCCTCTGCAGGCACTAGTGGTAAAGAATCTGCCTGTCAATGCAGGAGATCCAAGGGATGCAGGTTTGATTCCTATGTGGAGAAGATCCCATGGAGTAGGAAATAGCAACCCACTCCAGTATGTTTGCCTGGAGAATCCCATGGACAGAGGAGCCTGGGAAGCTACAGTCCATGGGGTCACAAAGAGTCAGACACAACAGCATACACAACAACAACAAACTGCAGTTAGGCTGTTTCCATGTGCTGTCATTTTCATTACTACTATAAATAACACTTCACTGCATATCTTTGTGCCTAAAGATTTTTTATATACTGAAACTTTTTTAGGTTATAATTCCAGGAACAAGAACTACAGGAGCAAGGGAATAAACATTTTAAGACTCTAGAGATTCAGGTCAATGTGTGGCAGTAAACAAAAATCTGTGTAAAAAAAAAAAAAAAAGAAAAAAAGAAAAAAGACTCTAGAGGTAAAGCTGGTTAATTAAAAAAAAAGAAAAAAAGAATCATAAAACCAAATTAGATGTCCATCAGTAGTGTATAAGAATGTGTCACTTCACTGTATATCACCAGTACTGGGTGCGCATGTGTGTTTTAATGTTTGATATTTTGTTCCACTAAAGATATATGCACCTGTTATTCTAATTTTACCTTTATTATTAGTGAATTTAAATCTCTTTCCAAATGTTTATTGAGTAAATATAGTTTCGAAGATATTGAAATTGTTCTTAGTTTGTAAGGAACCCATTTCCCAATGAGGAAACAGCTTTATTGTTCATCTTCGCACGGAGATTACACGGCCTACAAGTTGATCCACTAACACGTTGCTAGCCTCTTTTTCTCAATCCCACGGCTGTAAACTGCTGGAAAAAAAAAGAGAAAGTTGATGACTCTGAAAGAGTAACAGCAAACATGTGGGAAACCCTGGAGAGCCAGAGACTGGCTAGGTGGAAAAGTACAAGGTGCCAAGGTTCATAGATGGCCTGAGAAAAGTTTTTTCGTTGTGCTTCTTTTTTTACCTTACATTACTCTGTATGCCACCAATATGGAGAGACCAAGACACGGCAGAGCTAGCCCAGTGCAGGCCAGGAGCCAGGCAGGTCCTGCTGAGGTTGGATGGTGACTCAGGAAGGTGGGCACTGGAGGAAAGCAGTGCCTGGAAGAGATTAGGAAGGTCTCCTGAGGAGCCAGTGGTGGTGGTGGTGGGAGGAGTCAGTGGCAAAGTGTCTCCAAGAGGTGAGCTCCCCTCACCAGCCGGGGCGCAATTTGGTCCTGGGCTTGCTTTAGGCACTTCCACCAAGTACACAATACCAGTCGAAGAGCCAATATCCCGGGGGGAGGATAAGCCAATAGGGACAGAACGAAGACATCCAAAAAGTACAGGGCAAATAAAATAAACCCACTGAAAAGCCTATGTGAAAAAGAATTGAAGGGATAGGAGGAGGAAAACTTAACTAGTTTTCATATAATGCATACTCTCAGGAAGATGAGAGGGAAAAACCAAGGGAGATCTCCTGGGAAGCAGTATAAATGGGGACGAAAAAGAGTGAGAGGACTGAGCCCGGGGCGGCTCACAGGAAAGGAAAGGTGAGAAGATTCCACAAAGCAGATAAGCAAGCTGCAGCTGGTGGCATGAGTGTGGAGACATTCTGGAAGCCAGCTGAAGGAAGTGTTGGAAGAAGAAAGAGAGATCAGCGGTGCTAAGTGCCACAGACAGACTGAGATACCTGAGGGCTGTTGGGGGGGAAGTGAGACTTTGGCAAGATGCTTTCCCAAGTGGTCAGCCCTGAAGAGCAGCAGAGCTGTGGGGTGGGGACTTGGGAGCAATGTGCATAAATTATTTGTGCAGAGTTCCAGCCCTGAATGAGAAATTTAGCAGAGATTTTAATCCATGGTGATTACACGGCCTACAAGTTGATCCACTAACACGTTGCTAGCCTCTTTTTCTCAATCCCACGGCTGTAAACTGCTGGAAAAAAAAAGAGAAAGTTGATGACTCTGAAAGAGTAACAG
Source organism: Tragulus kanchil (assembly GCA_022376925.1). Classification (NCBI taxonomy): domain Eukaryota; kingdom Metazoa; phylum Chordata; class Mammalia; order Artiodactyla; family Tragulidae; genus Tragulus; species Tragulus kanchil. Next base: position 151,230,736 of record JAIOJX010000029.1, read on the forward strand.
CAAACATGTGGGAAACCCTGGAGAGCCAGAGACTGGCTAGGTGGAAAAGTACAAGGTGCCAAGGTTCATAGATGGCCTGAGAAAAGTTTTTCGTTGTGCTTCTTTTTACCTTACATTACTCTGTATGCCACCAATATGGAGAGACCAAGACACGGCAGAGCTAGCCCAGTGCAGGCCAGGAGCCAGGCAGGTCCTGCTGAGGTTGGATGGTGACTCAGGAAGGTGGGCACTGGAGGAAAGCAGTGCCTGGAAGAGATTAGGAAGGTCTCCTGAGGAGCCAGTGGTGGTGGTGGTGGGAGGAGTCAGTGGCAAAGTGTCTCCAAGAGGTGAGCTCCCCTCACCAGCCGGGGCGCAATTTGGTCCTGGGCTTGCTTTAGGCACTTCCACCAAGTACACAATACCAGTCGAAGAGCCAATATCCCGGGGGGAGGATAAGCCAATAGGGACAGAACGAAGACATCCAAAAAGTACAGGGCAAATAAAATAAACCCACTGAAAAGCCTATGTGAAAAAGAATTGAAGGGATAGGAGGAGGAAAACTTAACTAGTTTTCATATAATGCATACTCTCAGGAAGATGAGAGGGAAAAACCAAGGGAGATCTCCTGGGAAGCAGTATAAATGGGGACGAAAAAGAGTGAGAGGACTGAGCCCGGGGCGGCTCACAGGAAAGGAAAGGTGAGAAGATTCCACAAAGCAGATAAGCAAGCTGCAGCTGGTGGCATGAGTGTGGAGACATTCTGGAAGCCAGCTGAAGGAAGTGTTGGAAGAAGAAAGAGAGATCAGCGGTGCTAAGTGCCACAGACAGACTGAGATACCTGAGGGCTGTTGGGGGGGAAGTGAGACTTTGGCAAGATGCTTTCCCAAGTGGTCAGCCCTGAAGAGCAGCAGAGCTGTGGGGTGGGGACTTGGGAGCAATGTGCATAAATTATTTGTGCAGAGTTCGGAAACACTGAGAACTTTCAAAAACAAGGGCAATGATGAATGCATTTGTAATATAACTCAGCTATACAGGTAGATTTTAATCCATGGTGATTATTAAGAGAAGGTCCACTTGCCTTTTTATCTGAAAACTAATCCTAAATACTCTACCCCAAGGATCATTCTTTTTTTTTTTTGGCCACTTCTATTGGTCTTTCATTTATTTTTTTTTCATCCATCTTTGTTCTTTGGCCTGTGTGGGCCTCCCATCGCAGTGGCCTCTCTCCCTGCAGAGCACCCGGTCTGGGCGCATGCGCTCAGATCTCCAGCTTGGTAGCTGGACACATCTAGCCAGCCACTCCGGCATTCTCAGGCCAGGGATCGAACCGGTGCCCTTGCACTGTAAGGTGGTGTCCTTACCCACTGGACCACCAGGAAGCCCCATTTTTTATTTTGGGGGTGGTTGGGGAGGGAGGGGGGGCGGGCCACTGCTATTGGTCTTTCATTTATCCATTTTCATCCATCTTTGTTCTTTGGCCCGTGTGGGCCTCCCATCACAGTGGCCTCTGTTGTCACAGAGCACCGGCTCTGGGCACATGCGCTCCAGAGCTCCGGCTCAGTAATTGGACACATAGGTCCAGCCACTCCACGGCACATGGGATCTTCCCAGGCCAGGGATCGAACTGGCGCCCCTTGCACTGCAAGGCAGTGTCCTTACCCACTGGACCACCAGGGAAGCCCCCCCATTCTTTTTTAAAATTTTATTTATTTATTTTTGGCTATTCTGGGGTTTCACTGATGCTACAGGCTCTTCTTTAGTTGCAGGAGTGGGGCTACTCTCTAGCTGAGGTGAGCAGGTTTCTTGTTGCCTTTGTGACTTCTCTTGTCGAGCTCAGGTTCTGGGGCACACAGGCTTCAATAGTTGCAGCACATGGGCTGAACTGGCGTTGTGGCTCAGGAAAGGTGAGAAGATTCAAAGCAGATGCATGCAGCTGGTGGCATGAGTGTGGAGACATTCTGGAAGCCAGCTGAAGGAAGTGTTGGAAGAAAGAGAGATCAGCGGTGCTAAGTGCCACAGACAGACTGAGATACCTGAGGGCTGTTGGGGGGGAAGTGAGACTTTGGCAAGATGCTTTCCCAAGTGGTCAGCCCTGAAGAGCAGCAGAGCTGTGGGGTGGGGACTTGGGAGCAATGTGCATAAATTATTTGTGCAGAGTTCGGAAACACTGAGAACTTTCAAAAACAAGGGCAATGATGAATGCATTTGTAATATAACTCAGCTATACAGGTAGATTTTAATCCATGGTGATTATTAAGAGAAGGTCCACTTGCCTTTTTATCTGAAAACTAATCCTAAATACTCTACCCCAAGGATCATTCTTTTTTTTTTTTGGCCACTTCTATTGGTCTTTCATTTATTTTTTTTTCATCCATCTTTGTTCTTTGGCCTGTGTGGGCCTTCCATCGCAGTGGCCTCTCTCGCTGCAGAGCACCAGCTCTGGGTGCATGCGCTCCAGATCTCCAGCTTGGTAGCTGGACACATCTAGCCAGCCACTCCGCGGCATTCTCAGGCCAGGGATCGAACCGGTGCCCCTTGCACTGTAAGGTGGTGTCCTTACCCACTGGACCACCAGGGAAGCCCCATTTTTTTATTTTGGGGGGGGTGGTTGGGGAGGGAGGGGGCGGGCGGGCCACTTCTATTGGTCTTTCATTTATCCATTTTCATCCATCTTTGTTCTTTGGCCCGTGTGGGCCTCCCATCACAGTGGCCTCTGTTGTCACAGAGCACCGGCTCTGGGCACATGCGCTCCAGAGCTCCGGCTCAGTAATTGGACACATAGGTCCAGCCACTCCACGGCACATGGGATCTTCCCAGGCCAGGGATCGAACTGGCGCCCCTTGCACTGCAAGGCAGTGTCCTTACCCACTGGACCACCAGGGAAGCCCCCCCATTCTTTTTTAAAATTTTATTTATTTATTTTTGGCTATTCTGGGGTTTCACTGATGCTACAGGCTCTTCTTTAGTTGCAGGGAGTGGGGGCTACTCTCTAGCTGAGGTGAGCAGGTTTCTTGTTGCCTTTGTGACTTCTCTTGTCGAGCTCAGGTTCTGGGGCACACAGGCTTCAATAGTTGCAGCACATGGGCTTAAGACTTGTGGCTCCGAGGCTCTAGAGTACAGGCTCAATAGTTGTGGCTCACGGGCTTAGTTGCTCCGCAGCATGTGGGATCTTCCCAGATCAGGGATCGAATCTGCGTCAGTTGCATTGGCAGGCGAACTCTTTACCACTGAGCTACCAGGGAAGCCCTCAACGATCATTCTTTATTTAGCCTGTGTTTTTTTTTTTTTTTTCTGGGGGTTCTGGACACCCTTGTGGATCTTACTGAGAGTGTGAATCCTCTACCCAGAATAGGTAGTTACACAGCCACATACACCATTTTTTTTTCATGATATTTCAGATAATTTCACAATCTTCTGAAGCCTAATAATAGATCCTTCTAGGAATTCTCATTCATCCGTGATGGCCTGGGATTTCAGTCTTACCTCTTAGAACTGCATATGACTAAGTCAGTCTGTTTCTCTGAAGAGCTTTGAAGACACCTTGAAGAGTTTTCTATCAGCTCCTTCCCTCCTCTTATTATCCTTTCTGTCACTTCCAGAAGTTCACATCTCTGATACTGTGTTAGGCAAGACCTTTAAGACCTTCATGAGATTAGCTGAGGTCTCTCTAGCACTCTTGTGAGGGTGCCTCTACTTCCACCAAAGCTCCCAAATGATATGTGCACTGGACACACTCCCTTACCTTTACCAAGCCTGCTACTCTCAAAGCCACCACTTTTTCTCTGAAAAGGAATGTGACAGTTGTGGTGGGTTGAAAAGTGTCCCCCACCCTAAATTCATGTTGTGACAAAATCTCAGAAGGTGACCTCATTTGGCAGTAGTTAATAATAATTAGTTAGGATTAAATCACACTAGATTAGTGTGGGCCTTAAACTCAATGACTAATGTTCTTATAAGAAAAGGAGACAACACATAGTGACATAGAGAAGGAGGTGAAGTAGGTGAAGAGGGAGGCAGAGATCAGACTCATGCTGCCACAAGCCAAGGAACGCCAGGAACCCCCAGAAGCTGGAAGAGGCAAGGGAGGTTCTTCCCAGGAGAACCTTCACCTTGATTTCAATCTTTTTGCCTCTAGAACTGAAGAGACTCCTGTTGTTGGAAGACACTAAGTTTGTAGTAATTTGACACAGCAGTCTCAGGAAATGAATCCAGCAGTCTTACCTAGAAAGACCAAGGCAGCGCTGAGAGCACTCAGATCAGGGATCGAATCTCGCAGTTGCATTGGCAGGCGAACTCTTTACCACTGAGCTACCAGGGAAGCCCTCAACGATCATTCTTTATTTAGCCTGTGTTTTTTTTTTTCTGGGGGTTCTGGACACCCTTGTGGATCTTACTGAGAGTGTGAATCCTCTACCCAGAATAGGTAGTTACACAGCCACATACACCATTTTTTTTTCATGATATTTCAGATAATTTCACAATCTTCTGAAGCCTAATAATAGATCCTTCTAGGAATTCTCATTCATCCGTGATGGCCTGGGATTTCAGTCTTACCTCTTAGAACTGCATATGACTAAGTCAGTCTGTTTCTCTGAAGAGCTTTGAAGACACCTTGAAGAGTTTTCTATCAGCTCCTTCCCTCCTCTTATTATCCTTTCTGTCACTTCCAGAAGTTCACATCTCTGATACTGTGTTAGGCAAGACCTTTAAGACCTTCATGAGATTAGCTGAGGTCTCTCTAGCACTCTTGTGAGGGTGCCTCTACTTCCACCAAAGCTCCCAAATGATATGTGCACTGGACACACTCCCTTACCTTTACCAAGCCTGCTACTCTCAAAGCCACCACTTTTTCTCTGAAAAGGAATGTGACAGTTGTGGTGGGTTGAAAAGTGTCCCCCACCCTAAATTCATGTTGTGACAAAATCTCAGAAGGTGACCTCATTTGGCAGTAGTTAATAATAATTAGTTAGGATTAAATCACACTAGATTAGTGTGGGCCTTAAACTCAATGACTAATGTTCTTATAAGAAAAGGAGACAACACATAGTGACATAGAGAAGGAGGTGAAGTAGGTGAAGAGGGAGGCAGAGATCAGACTCATGCTGCCACAAGCCAAGGAACGCCAGGAACCCCCAGAAGCTGGAAGAGGCAAGGGAGGTTCTTCCCAGGAGAACCTTCACCTTGATTTCAATCTTTTTGCCTCTAGAACTGAAGAGACTCCTGTTGTTGGAAGACACTAAGTTTGTAGTAATTTGACACAGCAGTCTCAGGAAATGAATCCAGCAGTCTTACCTAGAAAGACCAAGGCAGCGCTGAGAGCACTCAGACAAATGCCGCTTGGACACTTAGCGGGCTTCCACTAATCCTCTTCCAGTTTCAGTTCAGGAAGCAGCAAGTGAACAGCTGTCCCGTCTGAGCCTGTCTCCACTCAGGACAGTGACGTCCAGCCCTCTCACTGGGGTTGTCCAGTCTCTAAGTAAGTCATGTCTGACTCTTTGCAACCCCGTGGACTGCACCACGCCAGGCTTCCCTGTCCCCACTATCTCCTGGAGCTTGCTTAAACTCATGTCCTGAGTTTAAACTCAAGAGCTTAAACTCATGCAATGAGTGATGCCATCCAACCATCTCATTCTCTGTCACTCTCTTCTCCTCCTTCCCTCATATGTAGAAGTTTTCAATTTAGATCTCTCCATATTTGCCTTAATGGGGTATGGCTTATAAAAATATTTTCCATATTTTGATATTCTCTGCCTTTTTCATACATTACCTAATCCTCACAGTAAGCCTGTGAGGTACTAGTATCATCCTGGTTTCACAAAAGTGAAGCACAAAATGGTTACCAACTTGCTCAAGTCCTACAGCTGGTGACTGGCGGAGACAGCCTGTGAGCCCAGGCTGTCTAACCCCAGAATCCATGTGCTTACCTACGACATTGCGCTGGTCCTCAAGGCACTTCAATTTAAACATTTTAATCACTTGAATTTATTTTCCTTTAAGGAGCGAAACGGAGATTTAGCTTTGAGTCCCAAATGCTTGGTCAACTATTTCAATGTGTATTGAATATTTTATCCCACAGATTTAAAATGCCATCCTTATCATGAACTAAATGCTCATACTTACTTGAGTCTGGTTCTGACTCCTCTATCCTGTTTCATTTCATGCCTGTGGCAGATGTTAACTCTTTATATAATAAGGATATTATTAGCTTTTTAGCTTTCCTACTTGTTACAAACATTTTGTCACATATTTTTTTCATGAAGTCATAAAAATTCCTTCAGGTTTTCTTTTGTGGCTTCAAAGTTCAGGAAATTTGCTAAGTACCCACTTGTATTCCTAGTTTTTCTAGGAGATGAAAAAATATTGATCCCATTTGGAATTCATTTCATGTATCATAAAATAATCTGAGTATATTTTTTGAGCTTGGATGTTTAGAGGGATTTCATTTTAATCAGTATAAACAGCCCGGCAGTCCCTCACTTCCTAACTAAACCAGTACCATGCCACCAACTCTATGTCATGACTTCTAAATCCTTAACTCACACCTCCAGTCATTTCAGTGATGTAGCACTTCTGGTGCAATCTCTTTCCTAAGCCTATTTCTCACTTTCATCCTGGGTCATGGAATGCAGCTAGCAGTGTGTGACTGTGGGGAACCACCACTAGCCCCTGAAGAGAGCTGAAGTTGAAGCAGCAATTCTCATCTCCACAAAGAGGGAAGTTTAACTCTCCTCTCTTCCCCAACACTAACCTTGAGGTCCTTGGCCAAGTCTCCCTAAAACCTTGGCCAAGAGCACAAGGCGTTGGCTCTTTGAATCCTGGAGGTCTTCACGGCAGGAAGGAACAGGATTGCCTCGGGTCCAGTTACAAACCTTCCAGGAGGGCTGGAGGCCAGGAATGAAGCCATTTCCTGCCACCCCGGCTTGGCCATGTCCCTGCTCCACTTGGAGCTCTCTAAAGAAGCTTCCTGGCCTGATAACCCTGACCCTTGACTTCCTCACACCTCAGATAGCAGAGAGAGAGCCAGGCAGCTTCACATTGTCTTTTTCACTCCTTCAGCAAAAGAAGAAAAAACATTTTTCGCTGAGGAAATGACACGCACAAGCTTAGGTTAAATAGGCCAGACTTCACATCTTGGCTTGACTACTTGTTGGCTGTGAAAGGCCAGCTTTATGAGTTCCTCTTGCTGAGCCTCAGATACTTCAGCAGTAACATGGAGATAATATCAACCTCACATAGATAGAATCTGTTATAGAACACTTCTATTCCCTCCATTCTTCTCTCAGGTAAGTCCCACCACCACTTGCTCCAGGACTTCAATCTAGTTGGCAATCTCTCCCATTGCCCATCAACAATACCTCCCTCCTTCCCCAAAGAAAAATCCACACAAAGAACAACATCCATACGAAATAATACACATTGTATGATTCTATTTACATGACATTCAAGAGAAAGCCAAATTGAACTGTGGTGACAGAAATCAGAAAGCAGTTGCCTGGTTGAGGGGAAAGGGTGGTGGTTCGACTGACTGGAAAGGGGAATAATAGAACTTTCTGTGGTGATGAAAATGTGTTGTATCTGTTTTGGAAGTGGTGCCATAATACACAATGGTCAAAACATATCAAACTTACACTTAAGACCTGTGCATTTCCTTATACATAAATTATACCCCAATTTGATAAAAACAATTATACCCCAATTTGAAAAAGACAAAAACATTTGTCAGATATAATTCAAATACACATTAACATGATGAAGAAATGTGCTTTTTAATATAAATCTTCCAACAAACTTCAAGGCATGATTTACCCATAAAAGACATGCCTCAATGTGATTTACATCTTTGGTTCCTACTAGCTATATGACTGGTCAAGTCACATAACCTCTCAGGGTCTCATTCATGCATTGTAAAATAAGGACTCTTTAATACCCACCTCAAATACTGTATGTCCTGCAAAAGATAACCAATGTTAGTGCCAAGAACATAGTAAGTACTTGTTACATGTTAATCCCTTTCCCTTCCTCTTTCATTTTTATAAACAGCAAATGGAGGGGCAATAGCACAATACTTAAATTCTTTTCCCAAAATTGCTGCAAGTTATCAAATAGGGAGAAAGAAGAGGAGAAAGGGGAGGGCATGAGGGGGAACAGGGAAGAACAGAAAAAGAAAAAAATGAACAAATCAGCCTTAGAATTTATCCTGAGGAAAGAAGCATGACTATACATAAGGATTTATCTACAAGGATATACATAGTACTACTAATGGTAGCAGAAAACTGGAAAATCAAACAGGGACTAATTATGCAAAAACAAGAAATGAGTTTTACGATAGATTTGTAAAAGCATGTATAATCCAGACATGAGTATAAATATCTACTATTACAGAAAAGCATTCTTGAGTTATACTAATCTATGCATTAGTCAAAATTAAGACAGAGAGAGAAAAGGCAGGAAATGATACAGGCCATATAACTACCCATTCTCTTACTACAAATAGTGAGAACAATTTATATCCTGTGTCTGTATTAAAATGAGTATGAACTTGCACATTTACACACACATAATACAAAAAAATTTATATGACAATAACCATAGCTATGAAGAAGCAGATAAAGAATATATTTTAAAAAAGAGAAGTTTAAAGTAAATTAAAATAGAATGAGGTCAGGTAGTGTCAAAGATAAGAATATCAGAGTTTTTTTGAAAGACACCTGTTGCCAAACTTGCAGTCAAATTAAGTCAAATTATTTTAGCCAAGATAAAAATATTCCAGACAATCTATCAATTGTCTCAGTTCATGCTAACCAGCGGTGAGAAAGCATGATGACTGACACAAGCATGTCACAAAGCTAAATATGACTGAGCCCGCACAGCCTTTGAGCCCCTCCTTCGATGATGACCTAACCACTATGGAGCGAGCCCACCCCCACCTGCCAGAGACCAAACCTCAGCATCTGCATTCTGCGACACTTTGGACAGAGCTATTAACAGGGCCTTGGATAAACTGGCAAGTTATCTCACTGTGGCTATTTCTGCATGTGAATACCCGTATACCCCAGTATAAGTTGCTAGAGATGATCTTTCAACCTGAACAAATCAGTGGTTATCTAGCCCTTTTGTTCTCAGTTTCATTTCCCCAAATCCTGATATAAACACTAAGCTAACATCCTAACACCGGCATAGTTAGAGCACCTATGCTTCTCCAAGTGCCTTGTTTACAAGCAGTACTTTTTTCTAACAGAAATGATTTTTGCTGCTTCTCTGTGTGGCAAGAAGTGCTGTGAGGAGGAAGTCTTCCAAATTCAAACGCCACCCTTGATTGTTTCTAAAAATACTGAACTTCTACAAAAACTTATTTCAAACTCATCAGAAGGAGGTATGGCTCATATTTTGAATTTGAAGAACAAAAGAATTACAGGAAAAAACATTAGCTGGCCATGAATTTAAACTAAATCCTAATAATTTTCTCTAGGTAAGAAACCACTAAATTTTCACTTACACTAGAAATGATATAAATTACATATTCTGCTAAAATAGGAACAAGATTAGAAAAGTTTTAATGGGAATCAAAATATAAGTGAGAAAACAGAGAAAAGGCAGGAAATGATACAGGCCTATATCTTTTTGTGTTTCTTTTATTAAAATGAGTATGAACTTGCACATTTACACACACATAATACAAAACAATTTATATGACAATAACCATAGCTATGAAGAAGCAGATAAAGAATATATTTTAAAAAAGAGAAGTTTAAAGTAAATTAAAATAGAATGAGGTCAGGTAGTGTCAAAGATAAGAATATCAGAGTTTTTTTGAAAGACACCTGTTGCCAAACTTGCAGTCAAATTAAGTCAAATTATTTTAGCCAAGATAAAAATATTCCAGACAATCTATCAATTGTCTCAGTTCATGCTAACCAGCGGTGAGAAAGCATGATGACTGACACAAGCATGTCACAAAGCTAAATATGACTGAGCCCGCACAGCCTTTGAGCCCCTCCTTCGATGATGACCTAACCACTATGGAGCGAGCCCACCCCCACCTGCCAGAGACCAAACCTCAGCATCTGCATTCTGCGACACTTTGGACAGAGCTATTAACAGGGCCTTGGATAAACTGGCAAGTTATCTCACTGTGGCTATTTCTGCATGTGAATACCCGTATACCCCAGTATAAGTTGCTAGAGATGATCTTTCAACCTGAACAAATCAGTGGTTATCTAGCCCTTTTGTTCTCAGTTTCTTTTCCCCAAATCCTGATATAAACACTAAGCTAACATCCTAACACCGGCATAGTTAGAGCACCTATGCTTCTCCAAGTGCCTTGTTTACAAGCAGTACTTTTTTCTAACAGAAATGATTTTTGCTGCTTCTCTGTGTGGCAAGAAGTGCTGTGAGGAGGAAGTCTTCCAAATTCAAACGCCACCCTTGATTGTTTCTAAAAATACTGAACTTCTACAAAAACTTATTTCAAACTCATCAGAAGGAGGTATGGCTCATATTTTGAATTTGAAGAACAAAAGAATTACAGGAAAAAACATTAGCTGGCCATGAATTTAAACTAAATCCTAATAATTTTCTCTAGGTAAGAAACCACTAAATTTTCACTTACACTAGAAATGATATAAATTACATATTCTGCTAAAATAGGAACAAGATTAGAAAAGTTTTAATGGGAATCAAAATATAATTCTGCTACAGGTAAAAGCTCTTATAATGAGATTTGCTAGAAGGAGTTACAAAACCTGCATATGATCACTAAAATACATTTGGAAAATCTATTTAAGATAAAAATTAAATGAAAGCATCTCAATTTATGGTGGGAGAAGGCTTTGGTTTTGAATTTTTTCTTTTTCTGAAAAATGTTCAAAATGTATCTCTATGCATTCTGAACAAGCTTTGTAAGAGGAAGGGAAAAAAAAAAAAATTTACTTCAAGTGTAAAATGGAATATAGTATCAATGTAAATTATTTACATTGTCCCTGAGATTTTACAACAGGCTTCACGAAGCTTTCTCTGTAAAGAAGGTTCCTTTTCACAAAAACATTACAGATGAGGCAAACAAAAGATAGGCACCCTGGAATCTCTGCCCCATCCTTAGGGGTTTGGCAATATACTGAGACCCGTTCAGAGCCTAGGGGCTGAGTGCAGAAGAGAAAGAGCCATCACAATGGTGAACAGGACAAGGGCAATATGACCCAGGGCTCTAGGATGCTAAACTCTGCTATGCTTCCAAACATGTTTTAAGTGATTCTCACTCTACACAACTCAAGTCCCTTCTTCTTATACTGGATAGTCAGTGTATAATAGTTAAAAATGACAACACAAAACAAAAACAAAGAAAAGACAAGTAATAGATAGAAGAGGTCGACATTGCTTCTGTAGGTAGGTATATGGTTCTACTTAAAGCCACAGATCTTTAAAGTGAGCTGCCCAGAATCTGAGCTGTAAAGCAATTATATTATTACCAATTATGTAACTGGACTTGCAAGAACATTCATATAGGTCGAGGAGTGCGGCTGAAAAAACAGGGACTAGACAAGGTAAATTCTGGAAGAGTCGGGGTGGATATGTAGTAAGTCATGAGTGCAGAGAGATATTCTCATATATTAGCTGTTATTTTACACAGAGGCTTCAAGTCTCCCACAGTTTCTGAAAGGATATAGTAATTTTTGTACTGTGCTAGAGTCAACCAGTCCCGAGTTCATCCTAAAATGAAGATCATCTTATTAAACAGTACAAAGAAAATGCTAGCTTCATTTCTATATTGTTCAAACAATCTGAAAGTGTGCAGATGATTGTTTGGTGAGTGAATAAACGAGTATGGGATTTAAGCCAGCTGTTACACTGAGATAACCGAAGTAATAACACAAGCATTCGTACAGTCAGCTTTCTGCAAGCTGACTATACATATGTAAACCACCTACTACTGAGTCACAGCAATATTTAGCCTATGATTACATAAACACATTTGACATTGGAATGCCAGAATTAATATGTAACTAAGCATATTCAACTACACAAGAAAGGCTCTCTTTTACATATTACTTGAGCTTAAAAGAATTTTCTTGTATAGAGTCAAGGAAACAATTTGGATCCTATAATCAAGTATTATTATCAAATACAAACTGAAATAACAAAATACAAACACCCTACCTGGGTATCTTTGTATTTGTCTCGTAAGTCCAAGAGCCGATGATAAGCTTTAATGGCTTCTGAGAATTCCCCAATGTCAGTGCTGGTGAGAATGTAGTTTTCCCAGATCTGCCAGTGTTCATAGTTGCACTTGAGGGCTTCTTGTAAAGTTCTAAAAGCTTTTACTCTATTGAAGGTCAAATTAAAAAGAAAAAATTGATGAACAACCATAGCTAAATAAATCATACCTACATATATAAACTGCTAATGTGGACTTTCTATCAGTCCTTAATTATTCATGTTAAAAAACAGAATTAGCAGAATGAGAATTAGAATTAATTCTAATTAGAATTAGAAATGCAAAATCGGAAATTTTAACATATACTAAGAAACTTTCCCGCTAGCCCTCACTTAAAAGAACAATTAAAAGATCCACTCTGGGGCTTCCCTGGTGGTCCAGTGGGTAAGGACACTACCTTGCAGTACAAGGGGCACCAGTTCGATCCCTGGCCTGGGAAGATCCCACGTGCCGCGGAGCGGCTGGACCGATGTGTCCAATTACCGAGCCAGAGCTCTGGAGTGCATGTGCCCAGAGCCGGCGCTCTGTGACGACAGACGCCACCGTGATGGGAGGCCCACACGGGCCAAAGAACAAAGATGGATGAAAATGGACAAATGAAAGACCAATAGAAGTGGCCCGCCTGCTCCTCTCCTTCCCTACCACCCCCCTCAAAATAGATAAATAAATGTTTAAAAAAAAAAAAAATTCACTCTGGCAAAAATAGGACCTTCAAAGGGATAGAAGAAATGATCAATGATGAGAAGAACTGAGGAAGCATATTAGTAAACTTAATTATTGAGGACAAAAATAATTATGAGCTGTGTTTTTAAAAGGTAAAACTAAAGGTATATGGACTATATTCTCTGCAACCATACAAAAACTCAACAGTGAAGAGACAGCTGAAACATAAATGCCCACAAACTTAGATGCACTCCTAAAATAAAGAAGCCAATGGCGGGAGGGAGGGTGGCAGGGCAGAAATCCACATTAGAAAGTACAAAATACTTAGAACCTAAAGAAAATCTATTATATATCAGTATCTACAAGACACGGGTGAAGCAGGACTTAGAAATTTATGGTTTTTACATGTGCTGGCTCTAATTTTGAGAGATGGAAAATAAATGAGGTAAGGCATCCCACTTAATCTGATAGAAGAAGAACATCAAATAATTCTAAGAATGAAGAAATTTTAAGAAATAAACAAATGATCAACAAAACCAAAGCTGGCTCTTTTGAAAAAAAAAAACAAAACTAATGGAACAAATCTCTAACTTAACTCCATTTAGAATTTAGAAAAAAGGTATAAATAAAATCAGTAATATTTTTTAAAAATCATGAGAACATCATGAACAAATTATGCAAAGTGAGTTAAAAGTACAAAGCCAAATAAACCATCAAAAATGAAATCCAGGTGAGGTGGTTTTTACAGATACAGTTTATCAAACCATCACAGAATCCTTGCCTTCTCCAAGTTACTTCAGAAAATAGAAAAAGACTTAAAAACTTTATATTGGGGCTTCCCCTGGTGGTCCAGTGGGTAAGGACACCACCTTGCAGTGCAAGGGGCGCCGGTTCGATCCCTGGCCTGGGAAGATCCCACGTGCCGCGGAGCGGCTGGACTGATGTGTCCAATTACCGAGCCGGAGCTCTGGAGTGCATGCGCTCAGAGCCTGTGCTCTGCAACGACAGATGCCACAGCGATGGGAGGCCCACAAGAGCCAAAGAACAAAGACGGATGAACAGAGAGAAACGAAAGACCAATAGAAGTGGCCCGCCTGCTCCCCTCCCTCCCTCCCCAACCCGATCCCAGCCCAAAAATAAATAAATAAATAAATCTTTAAAAAAAAAAAAAAAAGAAAACTTTATATTGACAAGGAAATCAATGAAACTACAACTACAGTAACCTCTGCCAAGGTATGCTATCAATCTCTCCCTCCAATAGCCTTTCTGATTTGCTAACTTAAGAGCATGAGGTCCACCTCTCTTTTCCTACTGAGCCTCACAGTGTTTCATCAAGACCGCTCCTCCCACAGGACTGGCAGGGACGTGAATGCTCAGGGGAATCAGATGAAACAGGAGAAAGCACTGAAGTGCTCTACTTTAGTGAAGAACCCGGCGATAGCAGAGGGAGAGATGAGGGAGTTTAAAGGGTCACTTTAAGTTAAGGTTAGGATTCTTTTGAGAGGAGCGGTAATAATTTGCCCCTGTAGCAACAATCTCGTGAGTCAAAAATGAGTTATGTCTGGAGAAGGCAGCAAAGAAAGCAAAGCCAAATGACAAGAAGAAAGGAGTGATTTACCTCTGACCTTACAACCCCACTTTTACACAAAAACCTATCCATGCAGCTGCAGGAAGACAAAAAAGTGTCAAAGAGAAGCTGAGGAACAATGTGCAAGAACCACCAAGAGAGAAGGCAATTAGAATTCTTAGGATTAATGGGCTGGAGGTAATATTTTTAAAAATCATGAGAACATCATGAACAAATTATGCAAAGTGAGTTAAAAGTACAAAGCCAAATAAACCATCAAAAATGAAATCCAGGTGAGGTGGTTTTTACAGATACAGTTTATCAAACCATCACAGAATCCTTGCCTTCTCCAAGTTACTTCAGAAAATAGAAAAAGACTTAAAAACTTTATATTGGGGCTTCCCCTGGTGGTCCAGTGGGTAAGGACACCACCTTGCAGTGCAAGGGGCGCCGGTTCGATCCCTGGCCTGGGAAGATCCCACGTGCCGCGGAGCGGCTGGACTGATGTGTCCAATTACCGAGCCGGAGCTCTGGAGCGCATGCGCTCAGAGCCTGTGCTCTGCAACGACAGATGCCACAGCGATGGGAGGCCCACAAGAGCCAAAGAACAAAGACGGATGAACAGAGAGAAACGAAAGACCAATAGAAGTGGCCCGCCTGCTCCCCTCCCTCCCCCCCCAACCCGATCCCAGCCCAAAAATAAATAAATAAATAAATCTTTAAAAAAAAAAAAAAAAGAAAACTTTATATTGACAAGGAAATCAATGAAACTACAACTACAGTAACCTCTGCCAAGGTATGCTATCAATCTCTCCCTCCAATAGCCTTTCTGATTTGCTAACTTAAGAGCATGAGGTCCACCTCTCTTTTCCTACTGAGCCTCACAGTGTTTCATCAAGACCGCTCCTCCCACAGGACTGGCAGGGACGTGAATGCTCAGGGGAATCAGATGAAACAGGAGAAAGCACTGAAGTGCTCTACTTTAGTGAAGAACCCGGCGATAGCAGAGGGAGAGATGAGGGAGTTTAAAGGGTCACTTTAAGTTAAGGTTAGGATTCTTTTGAGAGGAGCGGTAATAATTTGCCCCTGTAGCAACAATCTCGTGAGTCAAAAATGAGTTATGTCTGGAGAAGGCAGCAAAGAAAGCAAAGCCAAATGACAAGAAGAAAGGAGTGATTTACCTCTGACCTTACAACCCCACTTTTACACAAAAACCTATCCATGCAGCTGCAGGAAGACAAAAAAGTGTCAAAGAGAAGCTGAGGAACAATGTGCAAGAACCACCAAGAGAGAAGGCAATTAGAATTCTTAGGATTAATGGGCTGGAGGACAACACAGCGTATCAAGAGCCTCGCTAACTACACAATGATCAGGATTACTAGAAAAACCCACTGAGATCACTGCACAGCTAGGACAGGGATTTCCCCTCCCCTTGCTTTACACCAAAAGGGTCTCTAGTGAGTTTTAACACAATCAGTTGCAATCAAGAACATAGTATTATTTTCCAAAGAGTATGACTGAACAAACAGAACTTTATTTATGTAGTTATCTGAGAGCAGCGGAAGCATTTCATGATCTCAATGTAATGTGGATTTAATGATATCTCCAGAAATACTCCTGAATCCACAAAGAAAAAGTAAGTTTGAAAATATGGCCAAACAAAAATGCAAATGTATCTATCCTTCATTCATTTATTTAGAACTGGGCAACAGCCATCCTTGCCTCTTCCCTTTCCTTGGCTTTCTGTAGTCAGTGAGGAAGTCCAGTTAGTTGTGCCCTCTGTAAACTGGCAACCATCCCATCTTCTTCCAGCCTATCTATCTCCTGCCTGGGCTGTTACAACAGCTGTCTCCTAACTGGTTTCCCAGCCCCCAGTTTCCTCTCTAGTCCGTATCACACACTGTTACCAGATAAATCTCTCTAAAAAGCTTCTTTCTTCATGGAATGACCCCTACTGAAATCTCTGGCTTCTTATTACCAACAGGATAGTCTCCACTAGTTAGTCAGATAATCAGAACACGCTAACATTTGACCCCAACTGACATTTCCAACCTCATCTCTCACTATAGAGCTTACTAGTCTTGAGCTGGATGGCTTTACTTCCTGTCTTCCAAAGTGTGGCATTCATGCCTGTCACTCTGGTTTTGATCACCCAGATTCAGAAGGCTAAGCACACAAATTAACGATCGTTTATTTCCAAAGCCTGTCTGATTCTTCAGATTGTAGCTTGAGTCCAACACTGTCTCAGAAACGTTTATGAACCAGCACCACACATGTTCTCTCCTCTGAGATCCTCACAGAACTACACGAGTAAAAGAAAGGCCAATTAGAACATTCTATCCATGCAGCTGCAGGAAGACAAAAAAGTGTCAAAGAGAAGCTGAGGAACAATGTGCAAGAACCACCAAGAGAGAAGGCAATTAGAATTCTTAGGATTAATGGGCTGGAGGACAACACAGCGTATCAAGAGCCTCGCTAACTACACAATGATCAGGATTACTAGAAAAACCCACTGAGATCACTGCACAGCTAGGACAGGGATTTCCCCTCCCCTTGCTTTACACCAAAAGGGTCTCTAGTGAGTTTTAACACAATCAGTTGCAATCAAGAACATAGTATTATTTTCCAAAGAGTATGACTGAACAAACAGAACTTTATTTATGTAGTTATCTGAGAGCAGCGGAAGCATTTCATGATCTCAATGTAATGTGGATTTAATGATATCTCCAGAAATACTCCTGAATCCACAAAGAAAAAGTAAGTTTGAAAATATGGCCAAACAAAAATGCAAATGTATCTATCCTTCATTCATTTATTTAGAACTGGGCAACAGCCATCCTTGCCTCTTCCCTTTCCTTGGCTTTCTGTAGTCAGTGAGGAAGTCCAGTTAGTTGTGCCCTCTGTAAACTGGCAACCATCCCATCTTCTTCCAGCCTATCTATCTCCTGCCTGGGCTGTTACAACAGCTGTCTCCTAACTGGTTTCCCAGCCCCCAGTTTCCTCTCTAGTCCGTATCACACACTGTTACCAGATAAATCTCTCTAAAAAGCTTCTTTCTTCATGGAATGACCCCTACTGAAATCTCTGGCTTCTTATTACCAACAGGATAGTCTCCACTAGTTAGTCAGATAATCAGAACACGCTAACATTTGACCCCAACTGACATTTCCAACCTCATCTCTCACTATAGAGCTTACTAGTCTTGAGCTGGATGGCTTTACTTCCTGTCTTCCAAAGTGTGGCATTCATGCCTGTCACTCTGGTTTTGATCACCCAGATTCAGAAGGCTAAGCACACAAATTAACGATCGTTTATTTCCAAAGCCTGTCTGATTCTTCAGATTGTAGCTTGAGTCCAACACTGTCTCAGAAACGTTTATGAACCAGCACCACACATGTTCTCTCCTCTGAGATCCTCACAGAACTACACGAGTGGTAGAGAATGCAAGTGTTCTGCAAATATTACCTACTATTAGAGCCCTCTTCTCACTGAGGTTCACCACGTATGACCAAGATTATTAATCAATTTTTTAAACAACATGGCATAATATTTTCTAAACCCACACTCCCTGAAGACATTGGTTCATACTCTGGCTTATCAGTAATGTCCACAGCAAGCAATCATGCTCAGTAACAAGCCAGACAAGCGGGCTGGCTGGGAGATGGGAAGGAGGTTAAAGAGAGAGAAGACCTGTGTATACCTGGTTCATGTGGCTGATTCATGCTCATGTATGGCAGAAGCCAACACAATATATTAAAGCATTTATCTTCCAATAAAAATTTTAAAATAAATAAATAAAAAAAGGGCTTCCCTGGTGGTCCAGTGGGTGTGGAGCACACCTGCAGGGGGCACTGGTTCAATTCCTGGCCCAGGAAGATCCCATGTGCTGAGGAGCGGCTGGACCGGAGTGCCCAATTAAGAGCCAGTGCATGCACTCAGAGCTGGTGCTCTGCAACGAGAGAGGCCACGGCAATGGGACGCCCACACAGGCCAAAGAATAAAGATGGATGAAAATAAATAAATAAAGGACCAATAAAAGAGGCCAAAATTTAAAAAAAAAGATCTTGTTAAAAAAATTAATAAAAAGAATCCTCTTGAGTTGACTAAAGGCATGCTTGTTTTCATCATGTAATGAAATTCAGGGCACAAAACTTCAGTTTGAAATAAAGAGTTCAAAAAATATTTCTTATTACATACTAAATATTTCAAAGAAATAAACTACACTTAGAATGCAAGTGGCTATATTAAGCTATTCTAACTCAAAGATACCAGTAGGCAAGAGGAAAAAGATAAGGAGCAAAGGCATAATATTTCACTGTTCAGTTGAATAAAATCTCATTCATTTTACTTTGGAAGCAAAGTTCGTCATCTTTTTTCTGGTGTACTTACTTTTGTTTTAATCGGATATAAGAAGTTGACAAGTTGTTCCAAGCTTCAGCATTCTGAAATGATAGAGAACCCAGTTACAGACTATTATCATTTAGCTATAATTGCTGCCACCAGAAGTATATTTTTTTAGCTCAAGATATGCTCTTTATGATCATAATGCTCAATAAGGTATGTTTAAAGTGTGCAAGAAGAGTAAATTAAATTTAACATTTATAATAAAAAAGTCACAAAAAATAATCAACAAGATGATATAACTGTTATAGTACTAAGTTTGAATTTAGAAAATATTTTATTTCCAATTTAGATTCATGTAAACCCACACTCCCTGAAGACATTGGTTCTTTGTTGCCCCTGCAGTAACAAGCCAGACAAGCGGGCTGGCTGGGAGATGGGAAGGAGGTTAAAGAGAGAGAAGACCTGTGTATACCTGGTTCATGTGGCTGATTCATGCTCATGTATGGCAGAAGCCAACACAATATATTAAAGCATTTATCTTCCAATAAAAATTTTAAAATAAATAAATAAAAAAAGGGCTTCCCTGGTGGTCCAGTGGGTGTGGAGCACACCTGCAGGGGGCACTGGTTCAATTCCTGGCCCAGGAAGATCCCATGTGCTGAGGAGCGGCTGGACCGGAGTGCCCAATTAAGAGCCAGTGCATGCACTCAGAGCTGGTGCTCTGCAACGAGAGAGGCCACGGCAATGGGACGCCCACACAGGCCAAAGAATAAAGATGGATGAAAATAAATAAATAAAGGACCAATAAAAGAGGCCAAAAATTAAAAAAAAAAGATCTTGTTAAAAAAATTAATAAAAAGAATCCTCTTGAGTTGACTAAAGGCATGCTTGTTTTCATCATGTAATGAAATTCAGGGCACAAAACTTCAGTTTGAAATAAAGAGTTCAAAAAATATTTCTTATTACATACTAAATATTTCAAAGAAATAAACTACACTTAGAATGCAAGTGGCTATATTAAGCTATTCTAACTCAAAGATACCAGTAGGCAAGAGGAAAAAGATAAGGAGCAAAGGCATAATATTTCACTGTTCAGTTGAATAAAATCTCATTCATTTTACTTTGGAAGCAAAGTTCGTCATCTTTTTTCTGGTGTACTTACTTTTGTTTTAATCGGATATAAGAAGTTGACAAGTTGTTCCAAGCTTCAGCATTCTGAAATGATAGAGAACCCAGTTACAGACTATTATCATTTAGCTATAATTGCTGCCACCAGAAGTATATTTTTTTAGCTCAAGATATGCTCTTTATGATCATAATGCTCAATAAGGTATGTTTAAAGTGTGCAAGAAGAGTAAATTAAATTTAACATTTATAATAAAAAAGTCACAAAAAATAATCAACAAGATGATATAACTGTTATAGTACTAAGTTTGAATTTAGAAAATATTTTATTTCCAATTTAGATTCATGAAATAGTTGGGCAATTTACAACAATATTCATACAACATTTAGATTAATTACAAATGTAAAGCAGTGCAGAGCATTGTTTTTCCTATCATAAAAGGTTTGCTATTTTATCATCATCTTTCATCAGACAGGAGAATAAGGGAGCATGTATTCTTCAGCGTTGAGCCGACATATTTCATCAAATGCACTTCTCTACCTGTTCCTCTATGCAGTGACAAAAATAAATTGAAGCCTCTGTATAAAGAACAGTATAAATTATGCTTGCTCCTTTTTTTTTTTAAAACATTTATTTATTTATTTTGGCGGGGGGGGGGGGGGGGGGGACCACTTCCACTGGTCTTTCATTTGTCTAGTTTCATCCATTTTTGTTCCCTGGCCCGTGTGGGCCTCCCATCGCGGTGGCCTCTGTTGTCGCAGAGCACTGGCTCTGGGCGCATGCGCTCCAGAGCTCCGGCTTGGTCATTGGACACATCAGTCCAGCCGCTCCGCGGCACGTGGGATCTTCCCAGGCCAGGGATCGAACCGGCGCCCCTTGTACTGCAAGGCAGTGTCCTTACCCACTGGACCACCAGGGAAGCCCCTGCTTGCTCCTTTTTGTTCCACTTTTTATAAAACAAAGTATGTAGTTCTGAAGTTTCATAGACATAATTTAAAAATTAGTGACAATGAACCTCTGCTTACAGACAGAACACAGTTAGTACCAGACTAGCCTTACTACCATAAAAAGTTACAAACTGGACAAAATTTAGGAAACAACTGTTTTTGAGAAGTGGGACAGTGGGTAGCACAGGACTATGATCCCTGAGAGAAGGACTGCTAACGTGACTCAGCCAACAATCTGTACTTCTGCTAGAGGCACTTTGAGGACTGCAACACAGAAAGGTAGAAACCGAAGAAAACACAGCGAGTCTTACTGAGAGCAAGAAAGAGTTTGGGGCTGCAAAGTACCAGGGGAGAGGGATCGGTGCAGAGAATAAGCTCCAGAAATCTCAATAAGCGATTCTTTAAGTCCTTGGCTGAATACTAAGCTATACTGCGCTGGGTAACGTTTCTTAAGGCCGGGTGCTATACTGTGTTGTGCTAAGTTGCTTCGGTTGTGTCTGACTCTTTGAGACCCTATGGACTGTAGCCTGCCAAGCTCCTTTGTCAAGGGGATTTACTAGACAAGAATACTGGAGTGGGCCGCCATGCCCTCCTCCAGGGGATCTTCTTGACCCAGGACAGAACCTGTCCTGCATTGGTAGAAGGGCTCTTTACCACTAGAACCACCTGCAAAGTCCTTCAGGCCAGACTGGGAACAACGACCAGAGAGCTGTGAGCTGAATGGAGATTCTAGAGGTCACCCAGCACTGGGAGCTATTCAAGTGCCAACCAACCAAAATTCTTACTGATCACCATGAGATTAAATTCAGCTCCCAAAAGGTTATATCTTAAGAGAAAGGTGACTGCAACTCTTGAATAAGGATAACTCCAGATCTACCCTAAGCTGAAAATCAGGCTGATTCATAAGTAAATTAATCAAATGCCAAAATAAAACTCTACCTTCCTCAAGGGAAGAAAACAAAATATCCACAAGAACATAGCATCCACAAACATAGGATATGATAATAATATAAAAAGACTGGTAGATAAACAATCAGGAAAATGTATTCATAATCGAATTAAAAATCAGTTAATAGAAATAGGCACAGAAATTAAGGAGATATTGGAATAAACATACAAAAACTTCAAAGCAGTTCTTATAAATATAACCAAAGATTTGAGGAAAAATGAATCTAATAAGGGAACAATAGCAGAATCTTAGCAGAAACACGAAAACTGTAAAAAGAACCAAATAAAATTCTTGAACTAAAAAAAAGCACATTTTCTAAAATGATGTTTTTGACATATAATTGATATGTAGCATTACATCAGCTTTAGAATACTACACAGTGATTTGATACATATATATATTTCTGCAGTGACTTTACCACTGTAAGTTCAGTAAATACCCACCACCACACATAACTATAAGTTTAACGAACAGGTTAATAGCAGATTTGACATAAACATATGAGCTAACCCAATAAAATTCTTAGAAATAAAGATAAGGTAATGTTTATGACCTTAGACTTGGCAAAAGATTCTTAAATATGACACCAAAAGCAGAAGCAATAACAGAAAAAATAGATAAGCGGGACCTCATCGAAAAATTTTGTACTTCAAAAGACATGACCAAGAAAGTGAAAAACAACTTGGAAAACAAATCATATATCTGATATGAGACTTATTTCAAGCTTTAGGGTTACTGGAAAAAGGTGGGCCATGCCCTCCTCCAGGGGATCTTCTTGACCCAGGACAGAACCTGTCCTGCATTGGTAGAAGGGCTCTTTACCACTAGAACCACCTGCAAAGTCCTTCAGGCCAGACTGGGAACAACGACCAGAGAGCTGTGAGCTGAATGGAGATTCTAGAGGTCACCCAGCACTGGGAGCTATTCAAGTGCCAACCAACCAAAATTCTTACTGATCACCATGAGATTAAATTCAGCTCCCAAAAGGTTATATCTTAAGAGAAAGGTGACTGCAACTCTTGAATAAGGATAACTCCAGATCTACCCTAAGCTGAAAATCAGGCTGATTCATAAGTAAATTAATCAAATGCCAAAATAAAACTCTACCTTCCTCAAGGGAAGAAAACAAAATATCCACAAGAACATAGCATCCACAAACATAGGATATGATAATAATATAAAAAGACTGGTAGATAAACAATCAGGAAAATGTATTCATAATCGAATTAAAAATCAGTTAATAGAAATAGGCACAGAAATTAAGGAGATATTGGAATAAACATACAAAAACTTCAAAGCAGTTCTTATAAATATAACCAAAGATTTGAGGAAAAATGAATCTAATAAGGGAACAATAGCAGAATCTTAGCAGAAACACGAAAACTGTAAAAAGAACCAAATAAAATTCTTGAACTAAAAAAAAGCACATTTTCTAAAATGATGTTTTTGACATATAATTGATATGTAGCATTACATCAGCTTTAGAATACTACACAGTGATTTGATACATATATATATTTCTGCAGTGACTTTACCACTGTAAGTTCAGTAAATACCCACCACCACACATAACTATAAGTTTAACGAACAGGTTAATAGCAGATTTGACATAAACATATGAGCTAACCCAATAAAATTCTTAGAAATAAAGATAAGGTAATGTTTATGACCTTAGACTTGGCAAAAGATTCTTAAATATGACACCAAAAGCAGAAGCAATAACAGAAAAAATAGATAAACGGGACCTCATCAGAATTAAAAACTTTTGTACTTCAAAAGACATGACCAAGAAAGTGAAAAACAACTTGCAAAATGGGAAAAAATATTTGCAAATCATATATCTGATATGAGACTTATTTCTAGGATATATAAGGAATTCTTGCAACTCAACACTAAAAAGATCAATAATGCAAACAGGCAAAGGATGTCAGTAAACATTTCTCTAAAGATGATACACGAATGGCCAATAAGTTCCTGAAAGCTCAAGATTATCAGCCTTCAAGGAAATGCAAATTGCAACCACAAGATGCCATCTAGTAGGATGACTATAATCAAAAAGACAGATAATAACAAGTGTTGACAAAAATGCTGAGAAATTAGAACCCTTACATACTGCTGGTGGGCATGTAAAATGGTGCTTTCAAAAATAGTCTGGCAATTTCTCAAAATTTTGAACACAGAGTTAACATATGATTCAGTAACTCTGCTACTAGGTATATACCTAAGAGAAATGGAAGCGTATGTTTACCCAAAACCTTGTATGAATGCTTGCAGCAGCCTAATTCATAATGACCAAAAAGTGGAAATAATATAAATGCTCATCAACTGACAAATGGATAAATAACATGTGATATGCTCATACAATGGAGTATTATTTGACCATCAAAAGAAATGAAGTGCTGATACATGAAACAACATGGATGAACTGTGGAAACATTAATCTAAGTGAAGGAGGCCAGTCAGAAAGACCACTCACTGGGGATTCCCTGGTGCTAAGATGCCAAGCTCCCAATGCAGGGGCCCTGAGTTCGATCCCTGGTCAGGGAAAATGGATCCCACATGCTGCAACAAAGACCCAGTGCAGCCATAAAAAAGAGAAGACCACTCGTATGATTCCATTTATACGAAATATTTAGAACAGGCAAATCGATAGAGAGAACAACCATTAGTGGCTGCCTAGGGCTGGGGGTGGAAGGTAGGAAGTGTCTGGATGAAATGGGGAATAATTGCTAACTGGTCAGGGGGTTCTTTTTACAATAATAAAAATGTTCTAAAATTGACTGTGGTGATAGTTGCACAATTCTGAATATACTAAAAAAAAAAAAAAAAAATCACTGAATTATACACTTTAAATGGGTAAACTATATGGTATGTGGACCCTCAGTAAAACTGTTAAATATTTAAAGACCATCAAATATCAATAAAAGAACTTTCTAATCACGCAATTAATAGGCAGCACATGTTGGTGAGTGACAATATATATGTGACACTTCTAAAATAAAATAAAAATAAAAACTATTTTATTAAAATTATTTTCTAAACAAGACCATGAATACCTTAGATATTATAAGAAAAAACTTATTTCTAGATTTATAAATCATATGCTTTGGGTATCAAGGTACACTTACAAGGGTACCAAGGGTACACTACCAAGGGTACACTTCCCCCAACACAAAAGGAACTGATGTTCTCTTCTTTGGACATAAAAATAATAGCAAGTTTGAATCTTTTTGCCTTCTTTTCTCTCTCTCTTTTTATTGTGATAAGCTAGCGGGAAACAGCTGTATAGCAGAGGGAGCTCAGCTCAGTGCTCTGTGAGGACCTAGAGGGGTGGAATGGGTGGGTAAAAGTGGGAGGAAATGAAGAGGGAGGGGGTAATATATATATACATATGGCTGATTCCCAATGTCATACAGCAGAAACCAACACAACATTGTAAAGCAATCATATTCCAATTAAAAAAATATTTTTTTAAGCTAATAGAAAAGCAAAAAAAAAACCCCACCTAACATGAGATCACCCTCTTTACAAATTTTAGGCACAATACAGTATAGTTACCCATGGACACAATGTTATACAACAAATCTCTAGAACTTAATCATCTCTGATATCTGAAACTACATACTCATAGGAACTGCTATTCTGAACTACAGTACAGTTCAAGTATCTTAGAGCCATGGACACAATGTTATCCATCCTACTTGTCCCTGCAACAAAGACCCAGTGCAGCCATAAAGAGAAGACCACTCGTATGATTCCATTTATACGAAATATTTAGAACAGGCAAATCGATAGAGAACAACCATTAGTGGCTGCCTAGGGCTGGGGGTGGAAGGTAGGAAGTGTCTGGATGAAATGGGGAATAATTGCTAACTGGTCAGGGGGTTCTTTTTACAATAATAAAAATGTTCTAAAATTGACTGTGGTGATAGTTGCACAATTCTGAATATACTAAAAAAAAAAAAAAAAAATCACTGAATTATACACTTTAAATGGGTAAACTATATGGTATGTGGACCCTCAGTAAAACTGTTAAATATTTAAAGACCATCAAATATCAATAAAAGAACTTTCTAATCACGCAATTAATAGGCAGCACATGTTGGTGAGTGACAATATATATGTGACACTTCTAAAATAAAATAAAAATAAAAACTATTTTATTAAAATTATTTTCTAAACAAGACCATGAATACCTTAGATATTATAAGAAAAAACTTATTTCTAGATTTATAAATCATATGCTTTGGGTATCAAGGTACACTTACAAGGGTACCAAGGGTACACTACCAAGGGTACACTTCCCCCAACACAAAAGGAACTGATGTTCTCTTCTTTGGACATAAAAATAATAGCAAGTTTGAATCTTTTTGCCTTCTTTTCTCTCTCTCTTTTTATTGTGATAAGCTAGCGGGAAACAGCTGTATAGCAGAGGGAGCTCAGCTCAGTGCTCTGTGAGGACCTAGAGGGGTGGAATGGGTGGGTAAAAGTGGGAGGAAATGAAGAGGGAGGGGGTAATATATATATACATATGGCTGATTCCCAATGTCATACAGCAGAAACCAACACAACATTGTAAAGCAATCATATTCCAATTAAAAAAATATTTTTTTAAGCTAATAGAAAAGCAAAAAAAAAAAACCCTACCTAACATGAGATCACCCTCTTTACAAATTTTTAGGGGCACAATACAGTATAGTTACCCATGGACACAATGTTATACAACAAATCTCTAGAACTTAATCATCTCTGATATCTGAAACTACATACTCATAGGAACTGCTATTCTGAACTACAGTACAGTTCAAGTATCTTAGAGAGACTCAGAACTGTGAAAGGGAAAGAAGACCAGACAAACTTACATCGGGTTCCAGAGTCACACACCGCTGGAATGCCCTCGCTGAACCTCGGTAGTCTTCCAAGGCCAGATAGGCACAGCCCAGAGAAAACCACACCCCGAGCTGCAAAGACCAAAAGACAGTCACTAAAACACATAGAGACATTCATAGGATTAGCCTGAGAATCACTTAGGGTGCTACCAATAAACATACGCCACTCTAGTAGTGTATAGAGCTATATCATAAATATTTGCCTTACATTTTATCTTAGTTTAAACTAGGAAACTTAGCAATGGAGCTGATATTTATCCATATAATTTTCAAAACCAATACAGCAATGAAAGTATGTGCAACTTCCCTGGACAATTTTTACTGAGAAAGGCCATTCTTTGTGTTAACCAACTCCATGAACACAGTGGAGAGCTCTGTTGATAAGCCCTGATATGGTAAGTGTGGGATGAAACTAATATTTTTATGAGCATCTATATAACTATGTAAAAAGTATACAAAGCCTCAACAGGTTCACAACTGATTAATGTATTACAAATTTGAGAGGAAAAATAGTTGCTTCCATTTTCAAGTGAGATCACAAATACACTTTAGCAATTTTAACCAACAGGCAAACTACCCTAGCATTTACCTGCCGAGACATGCCTGACGAAATTGAGAAAAACCAGGCTTGGAATCTGGATTACCAAAGAGTCATTCAAAGTGGAAAGCCTGACTTAAGTCAGTAAGACTTACAAACTTAAGAGATGTAGAAAACAGGTCAATAGGAAGTGGCTATTGAAATTACAAAAGAATTCTTTAATTCTTTACACCACAGGGTTTCCTTAAAATTCAATAGCCTCTATTAAAAGGAAGATAAAACTGATAAAAATTCAATAAAATTAGTCAGAAATGCAGCCACTACAAGTCTGCTTTTCTTTCAGATACAGTTGGTAAGGCCAGCAGCAGAATGAGGTCTGGTTTCTTACTTTCTTTGACTTCCAGGAGGAAGGCAGTGAGCCAGCAGACAGACGTGGTTGAGCACTTCAGGGTGGGAAAGGAAATGAGGTGCTCTGTTATCTGTCCATGGCCTCCACAGAGGCGGACAGAAGGCTGCCCCGTCGCCACCGGCCCCATTCCCACAAAACTTGTTCCATATGGCTGGTTGAGGCCTGAAAGTTCTTTAAGCAGATAAAGATTTTCAGCCATAATCAGAGATAAGGCTTAGAAAGCAAACGTCCTTGGGCAATTTAGCACTTTGCCTTGAATTCACAAGAGGCTATAAATAACTGCTACCAGCAGCCTGTAGGAGAACAAATTGTGTTAGAGGTACAGGCAATGGCTGAAAAGGGGCAGGTGTGTGTGTCTGGGGTGACGTGGGTGGGGGGTACAGGTACTAAGCTGCAATTAAGTTAGAAGTCCCCTTTTCTGGATCAAGGGACTCCAGCAGCTTAAAAACTAGCTCATTACACTTCATTTTTGGTTACTGACAGAATCAGATGAAGAGTTCCAAGGCACTAAACCACACTCACTGAACTGGACTCACTCTGAGAGGGTCTAAAGCCTGATGCTAACGAATAAAACAACATATAAAACAAGCGCTCTTACTTCTAACCTAACTCAAAGTTTCAACATCTGTGTATCGTATTTCATCATTTATATGGTGCACTTTTTTTTCCCATTTAACATCTCTGCATGTTAATAACCAAGAGCTGATCATAGTCTTATTGTGCTGTGTGTATTCTCAATCAGTCACTCAGTCGTGTCCGACTCTGTGCGACCCTAGGGACTGCAGCCCGCCAGGCTCCTCTATCCATGGAATCCTCCAGGTAAGAATCCTGGAGCAGGTCGCCAAGCCCTTCTCCCTACCCAGGGATCAAACCTGCTTCTCCTGCATCTCCTGTATTGGCAGGCATATTCTTTACTACTGTGCCAACTAGGAAGCCAGCATTTAATTTTCTGTATAAGATGGCACTTAAAATAAATGTGCCTCTTACAAGTGACAGCTCCCCCAATGAATCATGGCAGCAAGTTTACTTGGAATGAGGATGCCTCATCCTGTGACTAAATCCAGAAAAATGACAACAAAGAAAAATCAGAAGTGCCCACGAAATTCTCAAAATGCATATCCCCTGCTTGCTTCCCGAATCAACAAAGAACAAACTTCCCACAAAATTACCTCATCTATGGCATCGAAAAGTGACTGTAAATTCAGTATGTAAATAAAGAGCTTTGTTTTTCAGTCCAGCTCAAAAGACAAAGGTTATAAATGTCTGAAATTACCAATTATCTTACAGCTTCAACATGAGTTGGTGGTGAGATTACTATTTAAGTTCTTAAAACAAGTCAATACTTTATAACCAATGTTTTAACACTAAAATAAGTTTAATGAAGATCAGGAAGATGACAATTTAATATATAGTATTATGATTCTCTTTTCACTCTTGGTCATTTGTGTAACTGCTTCAATAATTTGCATCTAAAAGGATCATTAAGGGCTTCCCTGGTGGTCCAGTGGGTAAGGACACCGCCTTGCAGTGCAAGGGGCACCAGTTCAATCCCTGGCCTGGGAAGATCCCACGTGCCGCGGAGTGGCTGGACCGATGTGTCCAATTGCCAAGCCGGAGCACTGGAGCGCATGCACCCAGAGCCGGTGCCCCGCGACAACAGATGCCACCGCGATGGGAGGCCCACACGGGCCAAAGAACAAAGATGGATGAAACTAGACAAGTGAAACACCAGTGGAAGTGGCCCGCCCACCCCCTCCCTCCCCACCCCGCCAAAAGAAAATAAATAAATAAATAAATAAATAAAAGGGTCATTAAGTGCTAGTAGGTTTTCATCTACTGATAACAGGTAATTAAGATGTGAGATGACTTCTGTATATACGCTATTCTCTGAATTACAAAATGACTTAAAAAAAAAGCTCTAAAATCTTGTAATTGCTTCTGGATGACCAACTAAACCATCAAAATTCATTTATATCTTGCGTCTTAACAGAAGTCCTCAGATTTTGGGGGACTAAGGAATATATTTGGTGACTCTTTCACTTTTTGAGGGCCACTTCTGTTGGTCTTTCATTTATCCATTTTCATCCATCTTTGTTTCTTGGCCTGTGTGGGCCTCCCATTGCAGTGGCCTCTCGCTGCAGAGCACCGGCTCTGGGCGTCGAGCTCAGCTCAGGAGTTGGCCAGAAAAATGACCAACAAAGAAAAATCAGAAGTGCCCACGAAATTCTCAAAATGCATATCCCCTGCTTGCTTCCCGAATCAACAAAGAACAAACTTCCCACAAAATTACCTCATCTATGGCATCGAAAAGTGACTGTAAATTCAGTATGTAAATAAAGAGCTTTGTTTTTCAGTCCAGCTCAAAAGACAAAGGTTATAAATGTCTGAAATTACCAATTATCTTACAGCTTCAACATGAGTTGGTGGTGAGATTACTATTTAAGTTCTTAAAACAAGTCAATACTTTATAACCAATGTTTTAACACTAAAATAAGTTTAATGAAGATCAGGAAGATGACAATTTAATATATAGTATTATGATTCTCTTTTCACTCTTGGTCATTTGTGTAACTGCTTCAATAATTTGCATCTAAAAGGATCATTAAGGGCTTCCCTGGTGGTCCAGTGGGTAAGGACACCGCCTTGCAGTGCAAGGGGCACCAGTTCAATCCCTGGCCTGGGAAGATCCCACGTGCCGCGGAGTGGCTGGACCGATGTGTCCAATTGCCAAGCCGGAGCACTGGAGCGCATGCACCCAGAGCCGGTGCCCCGCGACAACAGATGCCACCGCGATGGGAGGCCCACACGGGCCAAAGAACAAAGATGGATGAAACTAGACAAGTGAAACACCAGTGGAAGTGGCCCGCCCACCCCCTCCCTCCCCACCCCCGCCAAAAAGAAAATAAATAAATAAATAAATAAATAAAAGGGTCATTAAGTGCTAGTAGGTTTTCATCTACTGATAACAGGTAATTAAGATGTGAGATGACTTCTGTATATACGCTATTCTCTGAATTACAAAATGACTTAAAAAAAAAGCTCTAAAATCTTGTAATTGCTTCTGGATGACCAACTAAACCATCAAAATTCATTTATATCTTGCGTCTTAACAGAAGTCCTCAGATTTTGGGGGACTAAGGAATATATTTGGTGACTCTTTTACTTTTTTGAGGGGCCACTTCTGTTGGTCTTTCATTTATCCATTTTCATACATCTTTGTTTCTTGGCCTGTGTGGGCCTCCCATTGCAGTGGCCTCTCTCGCTGCAGAGCACCGGCTCTGGGCGTATGCGCTCCAGAGCTCCAGCTCAGGAGTTGGACACATCCATCCAGCCGCTCCGCGGCACGTGGTATCTTCCCAGGCCAGGGACTGAACCGGTGCCCCTGGCACTGCAAGGCGGTGTCCTTACCCACTGGACCACCAGGGAAACCCTGCCACTTTTACTTTCATCTTGATTAGGATGGTCATGCTCTCAAGAACAGAACATCATAAGAGAAAAAAATCAAAAGAAGGTTAAAAAAAAACCCTCACATGATTCCTCAAGTTAAAATTATATATAGTTGAGTACCAGAGGTCTCCATCTCCTAGTCTAATGCTATCAGATGAAACAGAATGCTAGCCTTATTACATTTTCTAGTAGCCACATTTTAAAAGTAAAAATAAATGGGTGAAATTAATTTTAACAACATTTTACTTAACTCTACATGTCTAAAATATCATTTAAACATGTTATTAATATACAAGATCACTGTGATATTTCATATTATCATTATTATTTTTCATATGAAGTCTTTAAAAACTGATGCGTGTGCAATACTTACAGCACATTGCGATTTGGACCGGCCATACTTCAGGTGCTCAACTGCCACGTGTGGCTGGCGGCCAGCCTAATGCTCAGCAGAGTTCCACACATTTCTCCAAACAGGGGCACAGACCCTGGCATACTTGCATCCTTCCATTTTTTTTCTCCATTAAAAAAACTAGCTCCTGGGCTTCCCTGGTGGTCCAGTGCACAAACAGTCCGCCTTTCAGTGCAAGGGGAACTGGTTTGATTCCTGACCCAGGAAGATTCCACGTGCCGCAGAGCGGCTGGACTGGTGTATCCAATTATGAGCCAGCACTCTGGAGCGCATGTGCCCAGAGCCGGTGCTCTGCAACCGGAGAGGCCACTGCAATGAGAGGCCCACACAGGTCAAAGAATAAAGATAGGTGAAAATAAATAAATAAATAAACAATAAAAGAGGCCAAAATTAAAAAAAAAAAAACAACTAGCTCCTCTGGCTGAGACCCTCGCTTGGGCTCCTCATACACTACAGTCGCTCCTGTTCCTCCCCACACAACCAGAACAATTTGCACTTAACGAGCACCTACGATGGTGCCAAGCCCTGATACCATGAGCTTTCCACACATCGCCTTGTCTAGTCCTCACAAGAGGACCTTGCAAAGCAGAAGGCATCACCCGCATGAGAGAGGTGACTGTGGACCAGACTCAGTCAGCGATGGAAGAGAGACTTGAGGCCCAGTGAGTGACTCCAGGGCCTGTGCGGTCTCCACGTGACCATGCCGCCTCCCCCTACGCCATTCCGCCAACACACACAGCCATGGTTTATGGCAATGCCATCCTTGTCACTAGCAGGCAGGGCGGGAGGTGGAGGGAGGGAAAGAGTCCAATTAACACGTGCTAGGAAAATCTAGGAGATCAATTTTTTAAGAACCAGGGCATTATCTACCTCCCCGTCTCTTGATAGGTAAGGGGACAAAGATGGAACAGAAGAATGGACGACCAGGCTTCCCTGGTGGCTCAGTGGTGAAGAGTTCGCCTGCCACTGAAGGAGACACGGCTTTGATTCCTAATCCGGAAAGACTCCACATGCTGCGGAGCAACTAAGCCCGTGAGCCACAACTATGGAGCCTGTGCTCTAGAGCCTCGGATCCGCAACTACTGAGCCCATGTGTCACAACTACTGAAGCCCGTGTGCTCTAGAGTTCGAGTTCCACAACAAGAAAAGTCACCACAACAAGAAGGCTGCTCACCTCAACAGAGAGTAGTCCCCACTCCCTGCAACTAAAGAAGAGCCTGCAGCAGATGTGAAAACCCAGAATTGTCAAAAATAAATACATAAAACTTTTTTAAAAAAGAAAAAAAAAAGAATGGACGACCATGCTTAGTTGGTGGAAAGAGCTGAAAGGCAAACCTCTCACCAAGGGACTGGGCAAGAATGGAGGAAGATAGAAACCATCAGGGAGGCTCTGGTGGCGATTTCTGCGGAGCTCATTTCCAGGGCGGACTGTGAAGGCAAGCAAGTGCTCTCCAGGCAGTGATCTTGAGAAGCCAGCAGTCTAGCTTCCTATTCTGAGGCAGCCAATACAGAGACACAAAAGCAGAGCTTTGAATATAATGACATCTGTACCTGAAGAATGGTTTTAACTGATTTTTAAAATAATTGTCAAAAAGCAGGAATGGTTGAAAATATGGTCTTTGAACTTCCCTCAAAACCCGCCTTGAGAAACGGAGGAATAGAGGGAAAGAGAGCTGATGGGGGTTCAAGGGATTCTAAGGAACTATATGACTTTGGCCATGTCACTCAACCTCCATGTCTCAGCTCCCTAGGTGTTACATGAGTGGTGGTGATAGGGAGAGGGGGTGGTTTAAGCAAAAATTCCAAGGTTCCTTCAGATCTCAGATCCTGAAATGCAGAAGGGACAGGGTTCAAAGGTACATTACTGCCATCTAGTGGCTAAACAAATACACTGATTATGCAAACAATTAGCAGGTGTGACAGACGAAGAAGAAATGAATTGAGGCTTAGAAATCAATTGAAAAGAGGTCACAAGGGACATGAGGTCTAGGAAGGAAGTGATTTGTCTGAAGCCATACAGTGGTTCCTGGTTCCTGGTGTGTAATACGTGTAGTGAAAAGAGTGATCATATGCTAAACTGCTTCAGCTGTGTCTGACTCTTCATGACCCCATGGGCTGTAGCCCCCCACTCTTTTGTCTATGGGATTTTCCAAGCAAGGATACTGGAGTGGGTTGCCATGCCCTCCTCCAAGGGATCTTCTTGACTCAGGGGTGAAACCGAAGTCTCTTACGCCTCCTGCATTGGGAGATGGGTTCGTTACCAATAATGCCACCTGGGAAGCCCAGCAACGCTTACTAAATGTCAACAATTAAAATAGAATTGAACAGTTTACTTCTTTGAGGACTAACAAAAACCAAGCACCACCGGTTTAATAGGCATGGATTATTTTTACAATTATGAAGTTAATTTTTACAAGGCTATCCAAAGCACATGTCCAACTGATGCCATTTGCTTACATAATACCACAGATTTCTTTAACTTAGGAGCCTACTATTCAAATCCCCTTTCTCCTCGAAGTTTCTGCAGAATAAATGAATAATCATAGCTTCACCTAATTTGATAACTTTCCTTATGCACTGATGATTTTTCTGATGTCCTGTATAACAGAGTGCAGCCTGTTATAACTGAATCCTGAAGCCAAGCAACACCCCATTCTCTCCATTCTGCAGTCCTGACTTATTCCCACGACCCCTAATGCAGATAAAGTGGTTGAATGTGGCTTCATTAAATAGGAAATGGCCCAAGCCAAATTCAAGGGAGAGATCAATGTTGTCTGGTAGTAGCTTTTCCTAAAATGATGCTTGGTGCTCATATTTTTAAAAAATGTGTACTACCACCAACTCTTTTGTAACCAAACTTCATATTTACTATTAAATACTAAGTTCTTCTCCCTAAGGAAACATTAAGTCTTCACCTGCCAGCTTCTCTCTCTCTCAAAAGCTTTCTCTTTTCCAAGTGTCTAATTTTAAACTACAGGAACAGGACTTTTCTCTTTTGCTAGAAAGGGTATTAGTTGTTTATTCCTGTCCTAGCTGGGTTATCACTGGGGCTTCTATTTGCCTACTCCTTAAGATTGAAAAGAAGAAATGAATTGAGGCTTAGAAATCAATTGAAAAGAGGTCACAAGGGACATGAGGTCTAGGAAGGAAGTGATTTGTCTGAAGCCATACAGTGGTTCCTGGTTCCTGGTGTGTAATACGTGTAGTGAAAAGAGTGATCATATGCTAAACTGCTTCAGCTGTGTCTGACTCTTCATGACCCCATGGGCTGTAGCCCCCCACTCTTTTGTCTATGGGATTTTCCAAGCAAGGATACTGGAGTGGGTTGCCATGCCCTCCTCCAAGGGATCTTCTTGACTCAGGGGTGAAACCGAAGTCTCTTACGCCTCCTGCATTGGGAGATGGGTTCGTTACCAATAATGCCACCTGGGAAGCCCAGCAACGCTTACTAAATGTCAACAATTAAAATAGAATTGAACAGTTTACTTCTTTGAGGACTAACAAAAACCAAGCACCACCGGTTTAATAGGCATGGATTATTTTTACAATTATGAAGTTAATTTTTACAAGGCTATCCAAAGCACATGTCCAACTGATGCCATTTGCTTACATAATACCACAGATTTCTTTAACTTAGGAGCCTACTATTCAAATCCCCTTTCTCCTCGAAGTTTCTGCAGAATAAATGAATAATCATAGCTTCACCTAATTTGATAACTTTCCTTATGCACTGATGATTTTTC
Source organism: Tragulus kanchil (assembly GCA_022376925.1). Classification (NCBI taxonomy): domain Eukaryota; kingdom Metazoa; phylum Chordata; class Mammalia; order Artiodactyla; family Tragulidae; genus Tragulus; species Tragulus kanchil. Next base: position 151,265,960 of record JAIOJX010000029.1, read on the forward strand.
TGATGTCCTGTATAACAGAGTGCAGCCTGTTATAACTGAATCCTGAAGCCAAGCAACACCCCATTCTCTCCATTCTGCAGTCCTGACTTATTCCCACGACCCCTAATGCAGATAAAGTGGTTGAATGTGGCTTCATTAAATAGGAAATGGCCCAAGCCAAATTCAAGGGAGAGATCAATGTTGTCTGGTAGTAGCTTTTCCTAAAATGATGCTTGGTGCTCATATTTTTAAAAAATGTGTACTACCACCAACTCTTTTGTAACCAAACTTCATATTTACTATTAAATACTAAGTTCTTCTCCCTAAGGAAACATTAAGTCTTCACCTGCCAGCTTCTCTCTCTCTCAAAAGCTTTCTCTTTTCCAAGTGTCTAATTTTAAACTACAGGAACAGGACTTTTCTCTTTTGCTAGAAAGGGTATTAGTTGTTTATTCCTGTCCTAGCTGGGTTATCACTGGGGCTTCTATTTGCCTACTCCTTTCAGAGAATTCACAGTATGAGGCGACATGGGTGTTTATGTGTTACCTGCAAGAGACTCTGCTGTGAGTTATATCTCCCTAGTTTCAGGCTACAGAAAATGGGGTTATGATTTTCTACCATACTACTATCACGCTTCAAGGAGTAAGATACAAAACTTCACTGAGAATTTAGAATGTGCCAGGAAATATGCTAGACATTTCATATACACTGGCTTTAATTTTTCCAGCAGCAAACTGAGGTAGGAATAAACGAGGAAACTGAAGCTCAGAAAGGTGAAGTGCCTCACCTGGGGATTACTAGGCTCTGGAGTTAGGTCTATGGAGCTCTGCCCTCCTCGCTACCCCTCAGTCCCAGCTACACCCCAGATGCTATCACAGCGCTGGTATTTCTTGGCAGCTAGGCAAGTTAGACCTTAAGAGCTTCGTTTTTTATTGCTTACCAATATGAGAAAGGAAGAACAAAAAGGAAATAACCTTTTTTTTTTTCTGCATATTATTCGCATATGTTCATTCTGTCTTCTCCACTGGAATGTACACTTCAAGTGCCTCAAACCTCCCCACCACAATAACGTAAGTACACCACAGAAGCTCTGTAACTCCACTGCAAATACATTTTCTTCTTTCAAATACCTACAAATCAAGGAAGAACACAAGTTCTCAAGATAACTAACAATTCTATCAGCGTAGCATATCATGAGAGTCTGGTCTTACACCCAGCATGGGCTGGGAAGGGCTGCCTTGGTTCTTCAAAAACTCCCTGGTCTCACAGAGACCCACCCGCTCTCACGTGCTGGGTGGTCCAGTAACACCAAAGTTACAACTTCACTTTGCTCCTGTTGAGAGCCCCGATGGCTATGTATAAAAGGAAGAAAAACACTTAAACTGAACAGTCTTGTATTCATAGCTTCCCATAACTTGACCTCAGCCAAATCTACCATTTCTTCCTAAGACAACAACCTTTAGAGGCAAAACAGCCAAGAGATGAAGAGTGAGTGCTATAAAACTGGAAAGCCCAGGTTCAAATCCCAGCTCCATCCCTCACATAAGCCATGGGATTTGGTGTAAATCAATTAACCCTCTATTCCTCACCTGTGTACCTCAGGGACTGGGCTGAGGACTAACAGTATATGCAATGCTTACAAAAGTACCGGGCACCCAGTAAATGTCAATGTTAGCTGCTAGTATGACTATTATAACTGAATTTAAATATAAATAGGCAAAACCTACAGTTACCAAGGAATACGACAGGGCTGTCTGCTGTCACCCTGTTTGTTCAAGCTATATGCTGAGCACATCATGAGAAATGCCTGCTGGATGAGTTACAAGCTGGAATCAAGACAGGCAGGAGAAATACCAACAACGGGAGATATGCAGATAACACCACTCTAACAGCAGAAAGGGAAGAGGAACTAAAGAGCCTCTACATGAGGGTGAAGGCCAGTGAAAATGCTGGCTCAATTAAATATTGAAAAAACTAAGACCATGGCATCCAGCCCCAATACTTCAAGGCAATTAGAAGGGGAAAAGGTGGAAGCAGTGACAAATTTCCTCCTCTTGGGCTCTAAAATCACTGCAGATTGTGACTGCAGCCATGAAATCAGAAGACGATTGCTGGGCTTCCCTAATGGTCCAGTGGGTAAGGACACCACCTTGCAGTGCAGGGGGCGTCAGTTCGATCCCTGGCCTGGGAAGATCCCATGTGCCACAGAGTGGCTGGACTGAATCATGAAAAAAAAGAGTTCTCAAGATAACTAACAATTCTATCAGCGTAGCATATCATGAGAGTCTGGTCTTACACCCAGCATGGGCTGGGAAGGGCTGCCTTGGTTCTTCAAAAACTCCCTGGTCTCACAGAGACCCACCCGCTCTCACGTGCTGGGTGGTCCAGTAACACCAAAGTTACAACTTCACTTTGCTCCTGTTGAGAGCCCCGATGGCTATGTATAAAAGGAAGAAAAACACTTAAACTGAACAGTCTTGTATTCATAGCTTCCCATAACTTGACCTCAGCCAAATCTACCATTTCTTCCTAAGACAACAACCTTTAGAGGCAAAACAGCCAAGAGATGAAGAGTGAGTGCTATAAAACTGGAAAGCCCAGGTTCAAATCCCAGCTCCATCCCTCACATAAGCCATGGGATTTGGTGTAAATCAATTAACCCTCTATTCCTCACCTGTGTACCTCAGGGACTGGGCTGAGGACTAACAGTATATGCAATGCTTACAAAAGTACCGGGCACCCAGTAAATGTCAATGTTAGCTGCTAGTATGACTATTATAACTGAATTTAAATATAAATAGGCAAAACCTACAGTTACCAAGGAATACGACAGGGCTGTCTGCTGTCACCCTGTTTGTTCAAGCTATATGCTGAGCACATCATGAGAAATGCCTGCTGGATGAGTTACAAGCTGGAATCAAGACAGGCAGGAGAAATACCAACAACGGGAGATATGCAGATAACACCACTCTAACAGCAGAAAGGGAAGAGGAACTAAAGAGCCTCTACATGAGGGTGAAGGCCAGTGAAAATGCTGGCTCAATTAAATATTGAAAAAACTAAGACCATGGCATCCAGCCCCAATACTTCAAGGCAATTAGAAGGGGAAAAGGTGGAAGCAGTGACAAATTTCCTCCTCTTGGGCTCTAAAATCACTGCAGATTGTGACTGCAGCCATGAAATCAGAAGACGATTGCTGGGCTTCCCTAATGGTCCAGTGGGTAAGGACACCACCTTGCAGTGCAGGGGGCGTCAGTTCGATCCCTGGCCTGGGAAGATCCCATGTGCCACAGAGCGGCTGGACCGATGTGTCCAATCACTGAGCCGGAGCTCTGGAGCACATGCGCCCAGAGCCGGTTTTCTGCAACAACAGAGGCCACCGCGATGGGAGGCCTACACGGGCCAAAGAACAAAGATGGATGAAAATAGATAAATGAAAGACCAATAGAAGTAGCCTGCCTGCCCCATCCCTCCCCAACACCCCCCCCAAATAAATAAATAAATAAATCTTTAAAAAAAAAAAAGAAGAAGAATACGACTGCTTCCTGGCAGAAAAGCTATGACAAACCTAGACAGTGTGTTGAAAAGCAGACATTACTCTACCAACAAAGGTCCATATAGTCAAGGCTATGGGCTTCCCAGTGGTCACATATGGACCATGAGAGCTAGACAATAAAGAAGACAGAATGCCAAAGAATTGATGTCTTCAAACAGTGGTGCTAGAGAAGACTCCTGAGAGTTCCTTGGACAGCAAGGAGAGCAAACCATTCAATCTTAAGAGAAATCTACCCTCAATGTTCACTGGAAGAACTGATGCTGAAGATGAAGCTCCAGTATTCTGGTCATCCAGCTCCAGTATTCTGTGAAGTGCTGATTCACTGGAAAAGACTCTGATACTAGGAAAGATTGAGGGCGTAAGAAGAGGGCATCAGAGGATGAGATGGCTGGATGGCATCACCGATGCAATGGACACGAACTTGGGCAAACTCCAGGGACAGTGAGGAACAGGGAGGCCTGGTGTGTGGCAGTCCATGGGGTCACAAAGAGTCGGACGCGCCTGGGTGACTGAACAACGACAGTTACCAAGAAACCTTTGCTTGATACATGCTTGTTTTCTGCATCTGCTAGTCTCCTTTCCTGAAATATGCTTTCCTAATGTTTGCCTCCAATTTAAATCCTAACTGTTCCTCCTAGTTTGTACCTCACAGAGATTTAGAAAGAGTTCATTTCCACTTATAGTCAAGTTTACTCTTTAGAAGATGCTTGCTACTGCTGCTGTGTAATCACTTCAGTCATGTCCTACTCTGTGTGACCCCATGGACTGCAGCTCAAGCTTCTCCATCCATAGAATTTTCTAGGCAAGAATAACTGGAATGGGTTGCCACCCTTCCCTAATGGATGGGTAAAATGAAAGACCCCCAATAGAAAAGGGTAGGCCTGAGCCGGAGCTCTGGAGCACATGCGCCCAGAGCCGGTTTTCTGCAACAACAGAGGCCACAGATGGGAGGCCTACACGGGCCAAAGAACAAAGATGGATGAAAATAGATAAATGAAAGACCAATAGAAGTAGCCTGCCTGCCCCATCCCTCCCCAACACCCCCCCCAAATAAATAAATAAATAAATCTTTAAAAAAAAAAAAGAAGAAGAATACGACTGCTTCCTGGCAGAAAAGCTATGACAAACCTAGACAGTGTGTTGAAAAGCAGACATTACTCTACCAACAAAGGTCCATATAGTCAAGGCTATGGGCTTCCCAGTGGTCACATATGGACCATGAGAGCTAGACAATAAAGAAGACAGAATGCCAAAGAATTGATGTCTTCAAACAGTGGTGCTAGAGAAGACTCCTGAGAGTTCCTTGGACAGCAAGGAGAGCAAACCATTCAATCTTAAGAGAAATCTACCCTCAATGTTCACTGGAAGAACTGATGCTGAAGATGAAGCTCCAGTATTCTGGTCATCCAGCTCCAGTATTCTGTGAAGTGCTGATTCACTGGAAAAGACTCTGATACTAGGAAAGATTGAGGGCGTAAGAAGAGGGCATCAGAGGATGAGATGGCTGGATGGCATCACCGATGCAATGGACACGAACTTGGGCAAACTCCAGGGACAGTGAGGAACAGGGAGGCCTGGTGTGTGGCAGTCCATGGGGTCACAAAGAGTCGGACGCGCCTGGGTGACTGAACAACGACAGTTACCAAGAAACCTTTGCTTGATACATGCTTGTTTTCTGCATCTGCTAGTCTCCTTTCCTGAAATATGCTTTCCTAATGTTTGCCTCCAATTTAAATCCTAACTGTTCCTCCTAGTTTGTACCTCACAGAGATTTAGAAAGAGTTCATTTCCACTTATAGTCAAGTTTACTCTTTAGAAGATGCTTGCTACTGCTGCTGTGTAATCACTTCAGTCATGTCCTACTCTGTGTGACTCCATGGACTGTAGCTCTCCAAGCTTCTCCATTCATAGAATTTTCTAGGCAAGAATAACTGGAATGGGTTGCCATTTCCTTCTAAAAGAAGACGCTTAATAAATACAAATTACTACTATAATATTAATGCTCTCATCTTCTTTCCTGTTTCATTAGAAAGCATCCTTGTTTCCAGAGCTAAATTTTTTTTTTTCCTTGCGGGGGGGTTGGGTTGGGGAGGGAGGGGACGGGTGGGCCACTTCTATTGGTCTTTCATTTATCTATTTTCATCCATCTTTGCTCTTTGGCCCGTGTGGGCCTCCCATCGCGGTGGCCTCTGTTGTCGCAGAGCACCGGCTCTAGGCGCATGCGCTCCAGAGCTCCGGCTCGGTAATTGGACACATCAGTCCAGCCGCTCCATAGCACGTGGAATCTTCCCAGGCCAGGGATCGAACCGGCGCCCCTTGCACAGTAAGGCAGTGTCCTTACCCACTGGACCACCAGGGAAGCCCCAGAGCTAAAATCTTCATCTCGTCTGTCTCCTCACTCCACTATTCCCTAGAATAATATTCCCTTGTTACCATTCTCTCTGTAACATTCAATCTCTCATTCATTCACTAGATTCAACCCCATAAGGGTCTCCAGTATCTTGAAAAGTTTGATTCAATTCTGCTGCCGCTTGGTGCAAAATCCTTTACACTTGAACTTTCATTTCTTGGACATACTCCAAAAAAGAATAGTCTATAGATGCTGTGTCCATCTTCACTCTTTAACCTCTTGAAGCTGGTTTTGCAGATCATTAGTGAGCTCCAAATTCCATGAACTCTTCTTCGCCTTCTGTAGACTTTATCACTACATGTGACACTCCTCACCAACACTCATTCTTCTCTTACTTTCCACAAATCCTTTCTTTGGAGTTCCTTCTCTCCCTTTGATCAAGACTCTGGTGCATTTTGCTTGAGTCATACATCACTAGTGCTATGTCTTCTCCCTTCCTCCAACCCCTGGAGATGCCTGAAGTTCAAGATTTTGCCTGATGTTCTCTTCCAACACAGTTTTCGTAAAGAATTAATTTACTTGCATGGACTTGCCTTACTTCCACAGAAAAGCCCCAACTGTAAGCTGTTTTTGAGCTCCCTCCTGGGCTTCAGGCTTTTATGCCCAGTGGACTGGAAGCCATCTCTACTCAGACACAGCAACATCTCTTCATTGTTGACACTCAAAATCACACGATCATCCCCTGTCAAAGATATTTTCCCTTTCTCCGGTATCCTCTGTATCTATCAATAGGGACATTTCCTTCTTAATCAAACGATTAAGAAAATGAGCATGTTCTTAGATTCCAAACTCTCCTTCAATCCTGCTAACCCAGGGAATAAATCCCCCAAAAACTTGTCTTTATAATGAGCTCCAGCCTGTTCTATCTGTGTACATGTGTGTACTCAGTCATGTCTGACTCTTTGCACCTCCATGGACTGCAGTCCACCAGGCTCCTCTGTTCACGGAATTTTCCAGGCAAGAATACTGGAGTGGGCTGCCATTTTCTACTCCAGGGGATCTTCCTCACCCAGGGATTGAATGAACCTGTGTCTCTTGAGTCTCCTGCACTGGCAGGTGGATTCTTTAGCACTGTGCCACCTGGGAAGCCCTATCCTTCCATCCTAACAGCTAAAGCCACTGATCACTCATCCATGATATCCATTCCTATTTAAACTTTCTAGAATGCCACTTTTGCTATCTCACTCTTTTATTCAAAACCACAACAGACCTCCACATCTACAGGATTAGCTAATTCTGAAGAAGGACCCTTGAGGCCCTCCACAGACTACTTCTGTCCGTATCATTTCCCAGAGGAAACTGTTTTCTGCTAATAGGTTGACACAGTCTAACTCATTCCCACATCTACATCTGGGTAAAAACAGGGTCTCATTAACTCTTGAAGCTGGTTTTGCAGATCATTAGTGAGCTCCAAATTCCATGAACTCTTCTTCGCCTTCTGTAGACTTTATCACTACATGTGACACTCCTCACCAACACTCATTCTTCTCTTACTTTCCACAAATCCTTTCTTTGGAGTTCCTTCTCTCCCTTTGATCAAGACTCTGGTGCATTTTGCTTGAGTCATACATCACTAGTGCTATGTCTTCTCCCTTCCTCCAACCCCTGGAGATGCCTGAAGTTCAAGATTTTGCCTGATGTTCTCTTCCAACACAGTTTTCGTAAAGAATTAATTTACTTGCATGGACTTGCCTTACTTCCACAGAAAAGCCCCAACTGTAAGCTGTTTTTGAGCTCCCTCCTGGGCTTCAGGCTTTTATGCCCAGTGGACTGGAAGCCATCTCTACTCAGACACAGCAACATCTCTTCATTGTTGACACTCAAAATCACACGATCATCCCCTGTCAAAGATATTTTCCCTTTCTCCGGTATCCTCTGTATCTATCAATAGGGACATTTCCTTCTTAATCAAACGATTAAGAAAATGAGCATGTTCTTAGATTCCAAACTCTCCTTCAATCCTGCTAACCCAGGGAATAAATCCCCCAAAAACTTGTCTTTATAATGAGCTCCAGCCTGTTCTATCTGTGTACATGTGTGTACTCAGTCATGTCTGACTCTTTGCACCTCCATGGACTGCAGTCCACCAGGCTCCTCTGTTCACGGAATTTTCCAGGCAAGAATACTGGAGTGGGCTGCCATTTTCTACTCCAGGGGATCTTCCTCACCCAGGGATTGAATGAACCTGTGTCTCTTGAGTCTCCTGCACTGGCAGGTGGATTCTTTAGCACTGTGCCACCTGGGAAGCCCTATCCTTCCATCCTAACAGCTAAAGCCACTGATCACTCATCCATGATATCCATTCCTATTTAAACTTTCTAGAATGCCACTTTTGCTATCTCACTCTTTTATTCAAAACCACAACAGACCTCCACATCTACAGGATTAGCTAATTCTGAAGAAGGACCCTTGAGGCCCTCCACAGACTACTTCTGTCCGTATCATTTCCCAGAGGAAACTGTTTTCTGCTAATAGGTTGACACAGTCTAACTCATTCCCACATCTACATCTGGGTAAAAACAGGGTCTCAGTAACAGTTAGTTAGGCAACCACATAATGCACTGCTCAAACAGCAACATTTTTCAAAGTGAAACAAGGCATTAAAAAATCATTAAAATTACATGACCTCAAAAAAGACCTTACTTATTGACCAACAAATTGTTGATCATCAAATTAGTTTTACTATATCAGAGGACCATATCAGAGGACTCTTATAAGATTGGCTCTATTAGAAAATCATTTTCAAGATTGAAATTTTTAATTGAAAAATGTATTAAAGTAAAAAATTATAATTGCTGACTATCTGAACATTTAGAAGGAACACAAGGATTCTCCTCTGGTGGTCCAGTGGCTCAGACTCTGTGCTGCTAATGCCGGGGGCCTGGGTCCAATCTCTGATCAGGGAACTAGATCCCATACGCTGCAGGGAAGAGTTCGCGTGCTGCAACAAAAGATCCTGCATGCTGCAAGGAAGATCAAAGATCCCATGGGCCACAACTAAGATCCGGTGCAGGTAGCTAGATAGATGGAGCATAGTTAAGTAAAAACTGGTCACGATTAATTAAGTGTCTGACTAAAGCTGAGAAGGTGACAGACACCTCCCTGTATGGACATCATGTATCATGATGTGTGAGTGTGTGTGTGTGTGTGTGTGTATAACTGACAGCAGCTAGTTTTTATTTCCGTTGGTAGTAGCTTGTTTGACCATATTATGTCCACCACTCCAACCAATTTCAAGTATATTTCTGCTCCACCGATTTTCTTAATTCAGAAAGAGTATTACTTTTACTAGGTTACCATGATCCACCAAAATTTGTATCCTTATTATTGCCATGGAAAGTACTTTTATCTTCGATGTTTAATATTTTGAGTTTATAATAGCATTCAGAATAATGTCAGATGTTTCATCTTTGATAGAGCAAATTTCCAAAAACTTTATTTAGAATCCACTGATCAAGTTAAAAAAAAAAAAAAAAAGAAACCAGTGTGAACCAAATTAATGAGTTTTCTATTTGAAGCATCTGATGTCACTGATATAAAACTGGCAAAGTCAGCTAATGAACTACTTCAGCTGATGAACTACTTCTGCTAAGAGTTATCATGTGAACAGCTATGATCTCACTTTTCATACACGCACAAGAAAATTTAGTATCAATTTTCTAAAATAATGTTGCTCGTTTTCATTTGTTCTAGATAAAAAGTCCAGTCTCACAGAATAACATGAAAATGCACCTCCTTCAGCTGCCTATTAAACTGTCATCTGTGGACATATATCCTATTAAAACAAAACAATAAGAACTACTTTTTCCTCCCGCCCCCCAGTGGCTGTACCATGGGGTTTGCAGGATCTTAGTTCCCTGACCAAGGATTGAACCCTGGCAGTGAAATTTAAGAGTCCTAACCACTGGACCACCAGAGAATTTCTAAAAAACTAACTTATGAGGTAAATGCTAATGTTTCTTCAGAAGACTTGGGTTTTCTGGTTTTCATGTGATTAGTGAAATGATTACAGCCCCTGAGGTGGAATGTAATTATATCAATTACATTTTGTGCAAGTTACACATTCATTTACTCTCTTGACAAGTAAAATTAAGTTCTTAATTGTTCTCTAAAAGCACATGCTTAAAATTTGTTTGCTTTTTGGAGTGGATTGCTGCCCAAAGAGTTTATTTTAAACTAAACAAAAAGTTACCAAGCAATAAAATACAGAAATAGTGGTACATTTAGACCATACCGTAAGGGACCAAACCCCAGCAGCAAGGGAATCCAGACTACCCTCCACGTGCACTTATTTCTGGCAGGACTTCTCTGCCTCCACTCCCCATACATCTATCCGCCTATAACTCCCCACATTTCTGCTCCACCGATTTTCTTAATTAAAAACTTTTACTAGGTTACCATGATCCACCAAAATTTGTATCCTTATTATTGCCATGGAAAGTACTTTTATCTTCGATGTTTAATATTTTGAGTTTATAATAGCATTCAGAATAATGTCAGATGTTTCATCTTTGATAGAGCAAATTTCCAAAAACTTTATTTAGAATCCACTGATCAAGTTAAAAAAAAAAAAAAAAGAAACCAGTGTGAACCAAATTGATGAGTTTTCTATTTGAAGCATCTGATGTCACTGATATAAAACTGGCAAAGTCAGCTAATGAACTACTTCAGCTGATGAACTACTTCTGCTAAGAGTTAGCATGTGAACAGCTATGATCTCACTTTTCATACACGCACAAGAAAATTTAGTATCAATTTTCTAAAATAATGTTGCTCGTTTTCATTTGTTCTAGATAAAAAGTCCAGTCTCACAGAATAACATGAAAATGCACCTCCTTCAGCTGCCTATTAAACTGTCATCTGTGGACATATATCCTATTAAAACAAAACAATAAGAACTACTTTTTCCTCCCGCCCCCCAGTGGCTGTACCATGGGGTTTGCAGGATCTTAGTTCCCTGACCAAGGATTGAACCCTGGCAGTGAAATTTAAGAGTCCTAACCACTGGACCACCAGAGAATTTCTAAAAAAAACTAACTTATGAGGTAAATGCTAATGTTTCTTCAGAAGACTTGGGTTTTCTGGTTTTCATGTGATTAGTGAAATGATTACAGCCCCTGAGGTGGAATGTAATTATATCAATTACATTTTGTGCAAGTTACACATTCATTTACTCTCTTGACAAGTAAAAATTAAGTTCTTAATTGTTCTCTAAAAGCACATGCTTAAAATTTGTTTGCTTTTTGGAGTGGATTGCTGCCCAAAGAGTTTATTTTAAACTAAACAAAAAGTTACCAAGCAATAAAATACAGAAATAGTGGTACATTTAGACCATACCGTAAGGGACCAAACCCCAGCAGCAAGGGAATCCAGACTACCCTCCACGTGCACTTATTTCTGGCAGGACTTCTCTGCCTCCACTCCCCATACATCTATCCGCCTATAACTCCCCACATTTCCCACTAATCCTGCCAACTGGTAGCCAGGCAACGTCATGCAGCTCACAGGCCATAGCTTGGCACAGATGTCTGATGCAGAACAAGGAACTTACAGAGATGCTGGCTCCAACATTTCTCCTGCTACAACCCATGGCCTAAGGAATCGGCTGTCCTCGGCCACTCCGAGCAAGCACAGTCAGTGACATCAGCAAGTTTCCCACACACTGTCCTCAAAAGGGCGATAGTAGTTAAGCCAAATCTGGAAAGGAAGATGGAAGCATGAAGTGGTTGTCTATGAAAAGCCATTTCAGCTTCCTTTAATGTAACTATGATTAACAATACCAATTTTTCCTGTCAATTTCTAGGGGGAGGGGATGCACTGCACAACATGTGGGATCTTGGTTCCCCTAACAGGGATCGAAACTGTGCAACCTGTAGTGGAAATGCACTCTTGACTACCAGATTACCAGGGAACCTGCTAACACTTCATTTAAACGTGTTAAAAATCTGGATCAGGGCTTCCCTGGTGGTCTAGTGGGTAAAGAGTTCACCTTGCAATGCAAGGGGCACTGGTTCAATCCCTAGTCAGGGAAGATCCCATGTGCCACAGAGCGGTGTGTCCAATTACAAGTCGGTGCTCTGGAGCGCATGTGCCCAGAGCCAGTGCTCTGCAGTGAGAGAGGCCACTGCAATGGAGGCTCACACAGGTCAAAAAATAAAGATGGATGAAAATAAATAAATACATAAAAACAATAAAAGAGGGCAAAAAAAAAAAATCTGGATCAAACTGGATGGATTATTAGGAAAACAGGCAAAGAGTGAGGTAGCCATGGACACTGGATGAACTCTCAAATCCTCGCCCTTCTTCGTGCTTTTCTCCTCCTGGGAAGGCAGCTCCTCTCTCACATCTACTGACTTCCCATCAGTCAGTGAACATCCAAGCTAACTTCTGTCCCATCTCTGGTCCCGTCACAGCAACCTCTCACCTCCTCGCAATGCCAACAGCCCTTCTGCCTACACAAGTGTCTTTGTGTATATATACAGCCAGTAATATCATATAACCTTACAAAGATGGCTAGCTAATTGAGGAGGAAAGTTTAAAAATTTAAAGGGGGTCAGGGAGAAAACTGACAAGATAAAAGGAATGAAATGTGTGTGTTGAGTGAGGGAGGGATGGAGAAATGACAGGAAGTGACATTCTCCTTTTTCAGGGCTCCACAGACTGCTAACTTGGTATCTGTGCAATTTCCTTGTCTTTATTCTTTGCATAAAAGTAGGGAGCAATGGGAATAGTAACTACCTAAGAGGAAACCTAAGGATTTATGTTTTAATTCTGGTCCTGTGTCTATAAAACCCTGCTTGGGAGGTTTGGTGACCACCGGACCACTTCCTTCCACTTTCTTCTGCTTCTAACAGCTCCATAATTCCAGAAGTCTAAGGCTGAATTTTAGTAGTTTCAGAAGTTACTTGGGAAAATGAAACAGCTGTCGGGAGTGAACGACAACAAGCATTCTTAAAAGCACAACTGCAAATGGTACACACATCTGTGGCTCTCGAACAAACACACCACAGATGAATGCATTTAGCTTTGTAGACCATCCTTGATATAAAACCAAACACTCCTATTTTTATACCAGTTTGATTCCAGGAAGCCATTTTGGTGCACAAAAGCCATTCATTTATCACTCTCATTTTTCCTGAGTTTTGTTATTAAACCTAATTAGTTGAATAAATCTGAAAAGGTAGGATAGAATTTTTCCAAATTCTACTTTTCTGTTTTCTTTCGGTTGAGGACTCTGAGGAGACAACAGCATGTAAGAGCCCCTTCTTCAGAGACAGTTCAAACTTGCATCACAAGTTACAGTGAGTCTAGTGCTCAAGTGTGCATCTTGTAGCAGTTCTGCACAACTGTAGCATCAAACCCGCTTTTAGGAGACATGGACACTGGATGAACTCTCAAATCCTCGCCCTTCTTCGTGCTTTTCTCCTCCTGGGAAGGCAGCTCCTCTCACATCTACTGACTTCCCATCAGTCAGTGAACATCCAAGCTAACTTCTGTCCCATCTCTGGTCCCGTCACAGCAACCTCTCACCTCCTCGCAATGCCAACAGCCCTTCTGCCTACACAAGTGTCTTTGTGTATATATACAGCCAGTAATATCATATAACCTTACAAAGATGGCTAGCTAATTGAGGAGGAAAGTTTAAAAATTTAAAGGGGGTCAGGGAGAAAACTGACAAGATAAAAGGAATGAAATGTGTGTGTTGAGTGAGGGAGGGATGGAGAAATGACAGGAAGTGACATTCTCCTTTTTCAGGGCTCCACAGACTGCTAACTTGGTATCTGTGCAATTTCCTTGTCTTTATTCTTTGCATAAAAGTAGGGAGCAATGGGAATAGTAACTACCTAAGAGGAAACCTAAGGATTTATGTTTTAATTCTGGTCCTGTGTCTATAAAACCCTGCTTGGGAGGTTTGGTGACCACCGGACCACTTCCTTCCACTTTCTTCTGCTTCTAACAGCTCCATAATTCCAGAAGTCTAAGGCTGAATTTTAGTAGTTTCAGAAGTTACTTGGGAAAATGAAACAGCTGTCGGGAGTGAACGACAACAAGCATTCTTAAAAGCACAACTGCAAATGGTACACACATCTGTGGCTCTCGAACAAACACACCACAGATGAATGCATTTAGCTTTGTAGACCATCCTTGATATAAAACCAAACACTCCTATTTTTATACCAGTTTGATTCCAGGAAGCCATTTTGGTGCACAAAAGCCATTCATTTATCACTCTCATTTTTCCTGAGTTTTGTTATTAAACCTAATTAGTTGAATAAATCTGAAAAGGTAGGATAGAATTTTTCCAAATTCTACTTTTCTGTTTTCTTTCGGTTGAGGACTCTGAGGAGACAACAGCATGTAAGAGCCCCCCTTCTTCAGAGACAGTTCAAACTTGCATCACAAGTTACAGTGAGTCTACGGTGCTCAAGTGTGCATCTTGTAGCAGTTCTGCACAACTGTAGCATCAAACGCCTGCATATTTGGCATGGCTCACAGATTGCCTGAATTGGATCCATATGACAAACTGTAAGATACCCTTACATAGTATCAGTTTGTACTGTGATGTTGCCCGGAGCAACTGTCATTTCTTTGCCTTGCTCAGTAATTAATTCAAAATTATACAACAAGACCATCAAGCCCTGTCAAGTCCTCCATTGCAAATTCTTACTCCATCTCTTCTTTCCAACTGCCACTCCCACCCAGACAGCTGTCCTTCTAACCCATTGTACAGCCTCCTAAGCCTGCCTACATCTAGTCTCTCATGTGGGCAGTGTTGCCAAATTAATATTCCTAAATCACCTTCATGCATCCACACTCCTTCATTCCAAACAAAGCCAAACACAAATCAACCCTTCAGTGGCTCCCTATCTTCCAAATTAAAAAGCAAAGGGTTTAGCCTCACATTCAAGACCTTCTGTAATCTGGTTCTAGTCTAGCTTTTCCACTGGGCCTCCCTTCCACGCTAAAAATCTAGTCTATTCACTAATATTCTGTTCCCCCGACACACATACACACACATCTTCTCTTTCTGTTTTTAGGACTGGGGGCTCATGAACCAAACAGATAAAGATTTCTACCTTCATGAAATGTATATTACAGTGGAGGAAAAATATTAAAAAAAAAAAAAAAAGAAAGCTACATATAATATTAGAGGGTGCCAAGTGCTATGTGGAAAAATAAAGTAGGGAAGGAAAATGAGGAACAGAAGGTAGGGGTGGAAGGTTGGTGGTGCGATTTTAAGTTGGATGATCATGGAGGGCCTCTGTGAGAAAGTGACATTTGAGCTCAGATGTGAATGAGGTAATGGAGCAAGGTACGCAGATGTCTATCTGGAAGGAGAACATTCCAGGCAAAGGAAGAGCAAGTGCTAAAATGCAGAGGTAGAAATGTGCCTGGAATGTTCTGGGAAGAACAAAGAGGCCAGTGTTGGGAGAGTGGAGGGGTGGGAGGGATGGGCGGAGGAAGGTAGAGAAGCAACAGGCGCTTGGCTCAGAAAAGCCTTGAGAGCCGGTCACGGGCACTGGCTGTTACCACTGGTGGTGCAGCAGAGGAAGGACACGTCTGACTCAAAGCTGAAAGGATCAACTCAGATGTTCCTTGCGTATGGTAATAACACAAAGGGGCTCCCTGGTGGCTCAGACAGTAAAGAGTCGGCCTGCGATATGCGACACCCAGGTTCAATCTCTGGGTCCGGAAGATCCCCTGGAGAAGGGAAAGGCCACCTTTTCCAGTATTCTTGCCTAGAGGATTCCATGGACAGAGGAGCCTGGCATGACTGAGCAACTAAGACAGAGGCAAGAAGGCCAGTAAGAAGGTAACACACTAACTAAGTGAGAGATGGGGGGATCTGACCCAAATGGTGGCAGGCAGCAAGGCACTGTCTGACTCTGGATCTATTTCAAAGACAGACCTAGGATTTGCTGATAGATTAGATGAGAGGATGTGGGAAGGAGAAATCAAGCATGACTCCAAGGTCAAGTGGGATGCCATTTACAGGCATGGGGATGATCTTGGGAGCAAAAGCTTTTAGGATGGGGAGAACAGTATTTCATATCAGAAATGTTAAGTCAGAGGAACACACAGGAAGACTGAGGAAGCCCTTAGATACAGTGGGGAGAAGAGGACTGAAAATCAACCTTTGGGAGCTGTCTGCATACAGAGTCTATTTAAAGTTGTGGGGGCCAAAAAAATAAAGATGGATGAAAATTAAATAAATAAAAACGGGTCAAAATTAAAAGCAAGCAAACAAACAAAAAAACTGTGGGACTAGATGAGATTAAGGCAGTGAGTGCAGAAAAGATAAAGCCTACGGAGCAAGCCCTAGGAACCAGGAGAAAAAAAGAAAAGGAGTAGCCAGTGAGGCAGGAGAACCAAGTTAAGGCTGGATATTAAGCAAAAACTGTGCTGCAAATACAGTTCATGTATGTGAGGTAAGTGGCACTGATTTAACTCAGACGATGGAGGCTAACTGAAGGAATTTATTTCCCCCACTCCTTATGGCAGTGGTGATTGGGTAAGCTTTAAGCAGACAGGCAAAGATACGATATCGTTTTCCATAAAAGTAAAATTTTATGAATACAATATTGAGTTCCACTTTCCACCAAAAAACTCCAGTGATAATCAAGTCAGTGCAGGGTTTCTCAACCTTGGCATAAATGGCATTTCAGCCTGAATGACTATGGTATGGGGGCTGTGCTGAGCATTATGAGATGCTCAGCAGCCATCCCTGGTCCCTACCCACTAGATGTCACCAGTGCACCCCTTCACCCCTCCCACCGCTGCCAAAGAATCCGTTCTCCCGTTGAGAACCCCCGAGTTAGAGCAAGCTGTCAACAAAAACCAACTCCATATTAAGCGTCCTTGCTAAGGAACGCAGCTCCCAATCTCTGCTAGTGTTCTGTACTGGTCCTCCTCTCCTCCCCAGGCCTCTCATGGGCCCACAGACTAGGAAGAGTTTCACTGCATTCACTGTCCAGAGTGAAGGAAATAAGCAATTAGCTCAATCCATCAAAAAAAAAAAAAAGCCTCAACCTGTCTTCTGATTTTTTTCAATGCAAAAGATATGCCCTGAGGGAACTCCTGGGTGGCCCTCAGTGGTTAGGACTCAGCACCTTCACAGCCACTGCTGGGTTCAGTCCCTGGTCAGAGAACTAAGGTCCTGCAAGCTTCATGGTGCAGCCAAAAGAAAAGTGTGCGCATCCATTGCATGGCTGCTGCCAAAAGATATGCTCTGAATCTACCAGGTTCAGAGTTGACCATTTCTACACACCCTCGTTCATCGCAGCACTGTTTGCAATAGTCAAGAGGTAGGACCAACCCAGTGTCATCAACAAATGAATGTATAAAAAACTGGTATCGACATACAGTGGGGTATTATTCAGCCTTAAAAGAAATAAAAGTCTTGACGCATGATACACCATGGTTGCACCTTGAGGATGTGACGCTAAGTGAAATACGCCAGTCACCAAAGGACAAACATTGTATGATTCCACTCTCATGAGGAACTTAAGAGTAGCCAAATTCACAGAGACAGAAAGCAGAGTGGTTGCCAGGGGCTGGAGTTGTCGGGGGAGGATCAGGAGCTTTTGTATACTGGGCAGAGTTCTGCAGGATGAAAAAAGTTGCAGAGATGGGTGGTGTGAGAACACCAAAGTGTACAACAAAGTGAATGTACTTCACACCACTGACCTGTACACTTAGAAACGGTTAAGATGGCAATTTTAGGGCTTCCCTGGTGGTCCAGGAAATGAATAAAGAGTCTGCCTTGCAATGTGGGGGGCGCTGGTTTGATCTCTGGCCCGGGAAGATCCCACGTGCACAGAGCGGCTGGACCGGTGTGTCCAGTTGCAAGCCAACACTATGGAGCGCATGCACCCAGAGCTGGTGCTCTGTGGCGAGAGAGGCCACCGCAACGGAAGGCCCACGGGGGCCAGAGAATAAAGATGGATGAAAAATAAACGAATGGAAAACCAATAAAAGAGGCCAAAATTTACAAAAAAAAAAAAAAAAAAAGATGGTAGTTTTATGCTACAGGCTTTTTACCACTAAGAAGAGTGCACCTTCACTCTGGACTCAGACTGAGTCCAAATACTAGAAAATGCCTAATAAGACTCCTGGCTCATAGTAAGTGCTTGGTAAACATTCATAGCTGACTACTGTTGTTCAGTCGCTCAGCTGTATCTGACTCTTTGTGATCTCATGAACTGCAGCACACCAGGCTTTCTTGTCCTTTACTGTCTCCCGAAGTTTGCTCAAACTCATATCTAACTGAGTCAATGATGCCATCCAACCATCTCCTCCTCTGCCATCTCCTTCTCCTACGGCCTTCAGTCTTTCCCCAGATCAGGGTCTTTCCCAAGGTGGCTCTTCATATCAGGTGGCCCAAGTATTGGAGCTTCAGCTTCGGCATCAGTCCTTCCAGTGAACAGTCCGGTTGATTTCCTTTAGGACTTATTGGTTTTATCTCCTTTCAGTTCAAGGGACTCTCAAGAGCCTTCTCCAGCACCGAAGCTCAAAAGCATCAATTCTTCAGTGCTCAGCCTTCATTATGGTCCAATTCTCACATCCACACATGACTACTGGAAAAGTCACAGCTTTGACTATATAGACCTTTGTTGGCAAAGTTGACTTATAATCCAAATTCACAGAGACAGAAAGCAGAGTGGTTGCCAGGGGCTGGAGTTGTCGGGGGAGGATCAGGAGCTTTTGTATACTGGGCAGAGTTCTGCAGGATGAAGAAAGTTGCAGAGATGGGTGGTGTGAGAACACCAAAGTGTACAACAAAGTGAATGTACTTCACACCACTGACCTGTACACTTAGAAACGGTTAAGATGGCAATTTTAGGGCTTCCCTGGTGGTCCAGGAAATGAATAAAGAGTCTGCCTTGCAATGTGGGGGGCGCTGGTTTGATCTCTGGCCCGGGAAGATCCCACGTGCACAGAGCGGCTGGACCGGTGTGTCCAGTTGCAAGCCAACACTATGGAGCGCATGCACCCAGAGCTGGTGCTCTGTGGCGAGAGAGGCCACCGCAACGGAAGGCCCACGGGGGCCAGAGAATAAAGATGGATGAAAAATAAACGAATGGAAAACCAATAAAAGAGGCCAAAATTTACAAAAAAAAAAAAAAAAAAAGATGGTAGTTTTATGCTACAGGCTTTTTACCACTAAGAAGAGTGCACCTTCACTCTGGACTCAGACTGAGTCCAAATACTAGAAAATGCCTAATAAGACTCCTGGCTCATAGTAAGTGCTTGGTAAACATTCATAGCTGACTACTGTTGTTCAGTCGCTCAGCTGTATCTGACTCTTTGTGATCTCATGAACTGCAGCACACCAGGCTTTCTTGTCCTTTACTGTCTCCCGAAGTTTGCTCAAACTCATATCTAACTGAGTCAATGATGCCATCCAACCATCTCCTCCTCTGCCATCTCCTTCTCCTACGGCCTTCAGTCTTTCCCCAGATCAGGGTCTTTCCCAAGGTGGCTCTTCATATCAGGTGGCCCAAGTATTGGAGCTTCAGCTTCGGCATCAGTCCTTCCAGTGAACAGTCCGGTTGATTTCCTTTAGGACTTATTGGTTTTATCTCCTTTCAGTTCAAGGGACTCTCAAGAGCCTTCTCCAGCACCGAAGCTCAAAAGCATCAATTCTTCAGTGCTCAGCCTTCATTATGGTCCAATTCTCACATCCACACATGACTACTGGAAAAGTCACAGCTTTGACTATATAGACCTTTGTTGGCAAAGGTAGCTGACTATAAATTACTATTATAACTAAAATTATGACAAGTCAGTGTGCATGGCTGTCAGAAACATGGCTTACAGTTACATGTAACTGGTGATTGGGAAAGCAGTATGTTTAAAAGCAAAAACACCACTTTGGGGACTAAAACCATTTTACTAACTGAAGATCATTAAATATCAAATAAGTTGATCTCTTTCCTCTCAAAATCAGGTACTCTCCTGTGGATTTATCATGTTACTTACATATTTTAAACATACAGGTTCCTTTTGTATTACTTTTTCAAATTTTAAAAAATATTTTAAACAATTTAAAATGCTTGTATCTATAGACATTTTTCCTAAAACGATCAACTATTCATTCTATATGTGACCTTATTTATTTATTTTATTTTTTTGTTGTTGTTTTTTGTTTTTTTTAAAGATTTATTTATTTATTTATTTTTGGGCGGGGGTCAGGTTGGGGAGGGAGGGGAGCAGATGGGCCACTTCTATTGGTCTTTCATTTGTCTGTTTTCATCCATCTTTTTTCCTTGGCTCCTGTGGGCCTCCCATCGCGGTGGCGTTTGTCGTTGCTGAGCGCCGGCCCTGGGCGCATGTGCTCCAGAGCTCCGGCTTGGCAACTGGACACATAGGTCCAGCCGCTCCGCGGCACGTGGGATCTTCTCAGACCAGAGATCGAACCAGCGGCCCTTGCACTACAAGGCGGTGTCCTTACCCACTGGACCACCAGGGGAAGCCCTGTTTTGTTTTTTTATGTTTTTTTGTTTTCTTTGTTTTATGATTCTTTTTTGTGTGACCTTATTTATATAAAAGTTTTTTCTTTAATTATTGACATCAGCAATAACTTGAAGAATTGCATTGTCTGTAATTCTGATTCTCATTTACTCCTTGCCTAGAATATCTGCTCAAAATGGATCCCAACTTTAATAGCTCTATTTGTGCTAAGGAGAGTTAACACAGAGAAATAACAAAATGAAATAGAAAAGCAAATAACAGAAACACAAAAGGAAGCGAGTAAGAGAAAACCAACCTGTCCACCACAGCGTGGTGACAAGCAAGACATGTATTAGAGACTAGCTTCTTGGCTCAGAGATGAGCTTACCAGTCTTTAGGACAGAACATGGGTATTCATTCAGTAAGAATCAAAATGAAAGAAAAGTAGAAATGATGAGAGCGGACACGGATTTACGAACTGTCCAACCTGCATGGGATTGATCTTCACCGAGCGTTCGAAGCACTCCACACACTCTCTGAACTCCTTGCTGCGCAGATGGAGGAGGCCTTTGGAGCGCTGGGCGCGAGCGCTGCGGTGCCGGGACAGCTCCCAGGCCCGGTCGTAGTAAGAGTGGTCTCGGAGGACGTCTCCCAGCAAGCAGTACAGACTCGGCGTTTCTTTTTTCTCCAGCTCTTGCCTCAAGACTTTTTCTGCCTAGAGATCACAAGAGAAATAAAGTCCTGAATGATGACAAATGCCTGTTGTTCAGCATCATATACATCATTTTACATCACATGATCCAAAATTTTATTTCCAAAGTATGCGATGATCTGCTTATTTCATGCATCTGAAATCACAGGCTGAAATATAGAGGAACAATGGAAGATAAATATCACACAAGTAACAGAGGAACAAGAAGCCAAAGGTGGAGCTTCCCTGACAAGAGTTCTATCCCTGGGCTTCCCTGGTGGTCCCATCGCGTGGCGTTTGTCGTTGCTGAGCGCCGGCCCTGGGCGCATGTGCTCCAGAGCTCCGGCTTGGCAACTGGACACATAGGTCCAGCCGCTCCGCGGCACGTGGGATCTTCTCAGACCAGAGATCGAACCAGCGGCCCTTGCACTACAAGGCGGTGTCCTTACCCACTGGACCACCAGGGGAAGCCCTGTTTTGTTTTTTTATGTTTTTTTGTTTTCTTTGTTTTATGATTCTTTTTTGTGTGACCTTATTTATATAAAAGTTTTTTCTTTAATTATTGACATCAGCAATAACTTGAAGAATTGCATTGTCTGTAATTCTGATTCTCATTTACTCCTTGCCTAGAATATCTGCTCAAAATGGATCCCAACTTTAATAGCTCTATTTGTGCTAAGGAGAGTTAACACAGAGAAATAACAAAATGAAATAGAAAAGCAAATAACAGAAACACAAAAGGAAGCGAGTAAGAGAAAACCAACCTGTCCACCACGCGTGGTGACAAGCAAGACATGTATTAGAGACTAGCTTCTTGGCTCAGAGATGAGCTTACCAGTCTTTAGGACAGAACATGGGTATTCATTCAGTAAGAATCAAAATGAAAGAAAAGTAGAAATGATGAGAGCGGACACGGATTTACGAACTGTCCAACCTGCATGGGATTGATCTTCACCGAGCGTTCGAAGCACTCCACACACTCTCTGAACTCCTTGCTGCGCAGATGGAGGAGGCCTTTGGAGTGCTGGGCGCGAGCGCTGCGGTGCCGGGACAGCTCCCAGGCCCGGTCGTAGTAAGAGTGGTCTCGGAGGACGTCTCCCAGCAAGCAGTACAGACTCGGCGTTTCTTTTTTCTCCAGCTCTTGCCTCAAGACTTTTTCTGCCTAGAGATCACAAGAGAAATAAAGTCCTGAATGATGACAAATGCCTGTTGTTCAGCATCATATACATCATTTTACATCACATGATCCAAAATTTTATTTCCAAAGTATGCGATGATCTGCTTATTTCATGCATCTGAAATCACAGGCTGAAATATAGAGGAACAATGGAAGATAAATATCACACAAGTAACAGAGGAACAAGAAGCCAAAGGTGGAGCTTCCCTGACAAGAGTTCTATCCCTGGGCTTCCCTGGTGGTCCAGTGGGTAAGGACACCGCTTTGCAGTGCAAGGGACGCCAGTTCGATCCAGGGCCTGGGAAGATCCCACGTGCCGCGGAGTGACTGGACCGATGTGTCCAATTACCGAGCCAGAGCTCTGGAGCGCATGCACCCAGAGCTGGCGCTCTGCGACGAGAGAGACCACTGAGATGCGAGGCCCACATGGGCCAAGGAACAAAGATGGATGGAAATAGATAAATGAAAGACCAACAGAAGTGGCCCGCCCACCTGCCTCCCCCCACAACCCGCTCCCCCTACCAAAAAAAAATTTTTTTAAAAAGAGTTTTATCCCTGGTGTGGGAAGATTCCACATGCCTCGGGGTAACTAGGCCTGTGTTACCACAACAACAGGCCCATGGGCTACAGCTGGGCCCCTGGGTCACAACTACTAAAGCCCTAGAGCCTGTGCTCTGCAACTACAGAAGTCCGTTCACCACAACTAGAGAAAGCCCTCGCAAAGCAATGAACACCCAGCACAGCCAAAAATAAAAATCAATCAATGAATGAATTCTTAAGAGGTGAACACGATTTGCTGACATCTCGAATCCTCCAGGAAAGGGACCAAGTAGAGATGACCTCCTGACACTGGGGGACTCATTTGGCTCCCCGTTTCCCTAGTCCCTGTTCTACCTGTCACCATTCTGACAACATTTGCTAGAGGAGAACCTTTAAATTACCTCCACACAATAGGAATGAATGGTAGGTTTTCCCTTTTGAAAAATGGTGTGCTTGGGGAGTCTGGGATTGCTGAAAATTTTATAAAAGAAAGAAGAGCATACAATTTAACAGGCACTGTTATAAACACCTGCCTTTTAACCGAACTGCACCTCACCTCACAGATAAAACTTGCTAACACAAGACCTATCTGCTTCCAGACAGTCTGTTCACTTTAGAAATTACAGACTATCCTCAATACATGGCTTGGCCTTTATTTGCATGTGTCCACAAATCGGATTCACCCTGTCACCCAAGTTAACTCTGGGCTTGTTACAACCACTACTCCACGCCCCATCCATGTCCATTACCCCTGCCCCTCCCCTTTCTGATGAATTTCAACAGAGAGCCAGACACAAGGTGGTAGTTCTCCTCTCCATCCTCACACAAACAAACAGGAGCTGGGTCACCAACGAGGCAAAGACAGTCATGGGTGCAGCTCGTGGGTGTAGCTAGCCAGGAAGCCAGCCTCTGGTAGCTAACATGGTGGATCAGACCCTCCCCTAACCTGTGTGGCTGGCCATCTGAAAGTCTGTTTATTTTATTTTCAACATATCTATAATTCTTAGGCAGTCCATACTTTCTGAGACATGTTTTTTAAAAAACAGCTGTGTTTCTCCAAGTGTCTTTGGATGCCATCTCTTTTGCAGTAAGGGTTGCATAGGTCGTTTAGGCCTAGTTTGAAAATAAAACCCGAGTTCTTAAATTGGACTCTAAGGGGAAACAGTTCTAAGTCCTAAACAGCCAAAATAAATTTTCAAATAAAATCCATGTAATTCCTTTATTCACAGATAATACAACAGTTCTTAATGTATCAAACTGTAATTCTTATGTTCAATATAATGGCTTTTCAATAAATATGTTTCAATACATTTAATATTCATTTATTTTTACATGTGTATGTACATACTCAACCAAGTTGTGCATAACGGACTGCAGTCACAGCACAGTAAGATTTCTGCTGCTTTGCAATGTAGTTGAAGACATTTCTTTTGGCAGCACGGCACTGAGATTTTATAACCACAGTCTCTCATTTCTGCTTTCAACTGTTAAGAGTGGATTCTGTGGTCTGCAATTAAATAATGACCACTACAGTAACTGGGTACACCAGTGATTACAGTCAGTGCATGTGCTTAGTCACTCAGTCCGCCAGGCTCCTCTGTCCATGGGGATTCTCCAGGCAAGAAAATGAGCATGGGGCTTCCCCTGGTGGTCCAATGGGTAAAGACACCGCCTTGCAGTGCAAGGGGCGCCGGTTCGAGCCCTGGCCTGGGAAGATCCCACGTGCCGCGGAGCGGCTGGACCGATGTGTTCAATCACCGAGCCAGAGCTCATGCGCCTAGAGCCGGTGCTCTGTGACAACAGAGGCCACTGCGATGGGAGGCCCACAGGAGCCAAAGAACAAAGACGGATGAAAATGGAGAAATGAAGGATCAATATAAGTGGCCCGCCCGCTCCCCTCCCTCCCCAACCTGACTCCCACCCAAAATAAATAAATAAATAAATCTTAAAAAGAAAAAAAAAAAAAAAAGAAAGAAAGAAAATGAGCATGGGTTACCATGCCCTCCTTCAGGGGATCAAGTGAAACTCTGTGAGGGGTTATTTGATCTGGTTGAATTTGAAAACAGCGTCGAGCCCGTGATGATGCATCAGTAGTCCATGATGTTCACGGGTGAAATGATTACTTGAATTATACCTGCAGGAACATAGAATGAAGCACCTATCTAACCAAGGCTTTTGTGGTTGGAGTGACAGGACACTGTGAGAGAGCACAAGACTGTTTCTAAGTATACTGGTCAGCTCAAAAAAAAAAGAAAATGACACTCAAGTGTTCAAGTTTTCTAAACCCTCAAGGTCAGAGAACCAGGCAACTTCTATAACTTCCTGAAAGAATACCCTTTTCCTCGTAGTTGTCAAGCTGGTATACCCAAAACTCAGATGCAGGCACTGCTCTTGCAAGACTGCTGCATTATAACAGAGGATGAACGCAGTCTCACAAGTTCTATGTGAAAGCTACTGCATTCAATCGGGTTCATCAAACAGGCTTTGTTGCTGTTGTTCAGCTGCTCAGTCGTGTCTGACTCTTTGAGATCCCATGGACTGCAGCAAGCCAGGCTTCCCTGTTCTTTATCTCCAGGAGTTTGCTCAAACAGTAAGTTTTGCCTTAATGTGTTGAAGACATTTTTTTGCAGCCGCCTGATTTTCAGGTTTCAACTGTTAAGAGTGGATTCTGTGGTCTGCAATTAAATAATGACCACTACAGTAACTGGGTACACCAGTGATTACAGTCAGTGCATGTGCTTAGTCACTCAGTCCGCCAGGCTCCTCTGTCCATGGGGATTCTCCAGGCAAGAAAATGAGCATGGGGCTTCCCCTGGTGGTCCAATGGGTAAAGACACCGCCTTGCAGTGCAAGGGGCGCCGGTTCGAGCCCTGGCCTGGGAAGATCCCACGTGCCGCGGAGCGGCTGGACCGATGTGTTCAATCACCGAGCCAGAGCTCATGCGCCTAGAGCCGGTGCTCTGTGACAACAGAGGCCACTGCGATGGGAGGCCCACAGGAGCCAAAGAACAAAGACGGATGAAAATGGAGAAATGAAGGATCAATATAAGTGGCCCGCCCGCTCCCCTCCCTCCCCAACCTGACTCCCACCCAAAATAAATAAATAAATAAATCTTAAAAAGAAAAAAAAAAAAAAAAGAAAGAAAGAAAATGAGCATGGGTTACCATGCCCTCCTTCAGGGGATCAAGTGAAACTCTGTGAGGGGTTATTTGATCTGGTTGAATTTGAAAACAGCGTCGAGCCCGTGATGATGCATCAGTAGTCCATGATGTTCACGGGTGAAATGATTACTTGAATTATACCTGCAGGAACATAGAATGAAGCACCTATCTAACCAAGGCTTTTGTGGTTGGAGTGACAGGACACTGTGAGAGAGCACAAGACTGTTTCTAAGTATACTGGTCAGCTCAAAAAAAAAAGAAAATGACACTCAAGTGTTCAAGTTTTCTAAACCCTCAAGGTCAGAGAACCAGGCAACTTCTATAACTTCCTGAAAGAATACCCTTTTCCTCGTAGTTGTCAAGCTGGTATACCCAAAACTCAGATGCAGGCACTGCTCTTGCAAGACTGCTGCATTATAACAGAGGATGAACGCAGTCTCACAAGTTCTATGTGAAAGCTACTGCATTCAATCGGGTTCATCAAACAGGCTTTGTTGCTGTTGTTCAGCTGCTCAGTCGTGTCTGACTCTTTGAGATCCCATGGACTGCAGCAAGCCAGGCTTCCCTGTTCTTTATCTCCAGGAGTTTGCTCAAACTCATGTCCACTGAGTCAATGATGCCAACCAACTATCTCATCCTCTGTTGCCCTCATCTCCTCCTGCCATCAATTGTTAATCATTCATTTTATTTCCTCTATTGCTCTTAAGCAATAGATCATTTAAATGACTGTTCTAGGGCTACGCAGGTGCATCTCAATTTATCGGAGTTCATTTCATTTACACTTAATATTGTATCATCTCATCTTTCTCATGTCACAAGTCCTCTTCCTAAATTTCTATTTCATAGAAACAATGGAGATAAACCATTGCCATTGTTTTAAGTCACTATGTAACCACTATGTTTCGATGTGGTTTGTTATATATCAATAATAATTGTAAACATCTACTTAAAGCAACAGGGTTGCTCTAGTTCCAGTTAGTTCATCATGGCCAGGAGAAGAGGGTTCCTGATTACACAACAGCCAGACCCAAGAAAGTGGGGACGTTTGGGATGATTAAGATAATAAGTACCCCCAAGCTCTCTAGAGTTTCCCACTCCAGTAGACACAACCCTCCTCATCTGAAAAGATAGGTGCTACCCGTCTTACTTACCTGCTGACGGACAGTGTAACATGTATACTTCAGGGAGCTGCCTTGCAAGAGAATGCCACTTCTGCTACTGCCTAGCCCTTCCCATTTCTCACCACCTCCAGACACAGATTTATTAACTGCAAGATCTGTTAACTGTCTAGAGAGAAAACCTTGAGATCACGTGAAAAAAGATTCTAAGGGGCTAGACCACAGACAAAGAGGATCATGATTTAAAATCAGCTGAATTTAGATATTCATCCAAAAAGGTCAGAGAACCAGGCAACTCATAACTTCCGGAAAGAATCCCCTTTTCCTCGTAGTTGTCAAGCTGGTATACCCAAAACTCAGATGCAGGCACTGCTCTTGCAAGACTGCTGCATTATAACAGAGGATGAACGCAGTCTCACAAGTTCTATGTGAAAGCTACTGCATTCAATCGGGTTCATCAAACAGGCTTTGTTGCTGTTGTTCAGCTGCTCAGTCGTGTCTGACTCTTTGAGATCCCATG
This sequence comes from Tragulus kanchil, assembly GCA_022376925.1. NCBI lineage: Eukaryota > Metazoa > Chordata > Mammalia > Artiodactyla > Tragulidae > Tragulus > Tragulus kanchil. The sequence continues at coordinate 151,293,566 of JAIOJX010000029.1, forward strand.
GACTGCAGCAAGCCAGGCTTCCCTGTTCTTTATCTCCAGGAGTTTGCTCAAACTCATGTCCACTGAGTCAATGATGCCAACCAACTATCTCATCCTCTGTTGCCCTCATCTCCTCCTGCCATCAATTGTTAATCATTCATTTTATTTCCTCTATTGCTCTTAAGCAATAGATCATTTAAATGACTGTTCTAGGGCTACGCAGGTGCATCTCAATTTATCGGAGTTCATTTCATTTACACTTAATATTGTATCATCTCATCTTTCTCATGTCACAAGTCCTCTTCCTAAATTTCTATTTCATAGAAACAATGGAGATAAACCATTGCCATTGTTTTAAGTCACTATGTAACCACTATGTTTCGATGTGGTTTGTTATATATCAATAATAATTGTAAACATCTACTTAAAGCAACAGGGTTGCTCTAGTTCCAGTTAGTTCATCATGGCCAGGAGAAGAGGGTTCCTGATTACACAACAGCCAGACCCAAGAAAGTGGGGACGTTTGGGATGATTAAGATAATAAGTCCCCCCAAGCTCTCTAGAGTTTCCCACTCCAGTAGACACAACCCTCCTCATCTGAAAAGATAGGTGCTACCCGTCTTACTTACCTGCTGACGGACAGTGTAACATGTATACTTCAGGGAGCTGCCTTGCAAGAGAATGCCACTTCTGCTACTGCCTAGCCCTTCCCATTTCTCACCACCTCCAGACACAGATTTATTAACTGCAAGATCTGTTAACTGTCTAGAGAGAAAACCTTGAGATCACGTGAAAAAAGATTCTAAGGGGCTAGACCACAGACAAAGAGGATCATGATTTAAAATCAGCTGAATTTAGATATTCATCCAAAAATTTCGTGGTGATAAACAGCTAGGGATGGTTCCAAACTATTTCTCAATGGCTTGTCTAAAACCTAGACTTGAACATGGCCAAAACTAGAGCTCAGATGCCAAAAAATGCCTTGGTGTAATATGGAAGAAAGAATCCAACAACTCAAAAGAAAAGGCTCTTGTTAATGTATCATGTGTGACCTGTTCACTCCCCCACGAGAGCCAAGGGGCTATGCCTTTGACTCTGACTTCGAGAAACACATCTGTAAATTGTACATGAGAGTGCCAGCATTTTGAAAAGTGCTACAGGAGAAGTCCTGTGCAAGCTGGGGGTAAAGCTGAGAAATGAGCTTCAAATGAGCCCATTCTTCTGAAATGAAGTTTCTGTTGAAATAAGCTTCCTGATTTCAATGGGGAACACTGAAAGCCAAGGTAGCAGGGACCCGCTGACAGCACTGACCCTCTGGAGGAATGGCGACCCAGTCCTTTGTAACACGCACAGCCACAGGGATAAGCGGAACAGTGTGACCAGTGCGGATCAAAGGCAATGGCCAACTGACCACGGACGCTTTAAGCCAAATTAGATAAACGGCCAACCAAGTACAGACTTGATCTATGTAAGACTTAAAAAAACAAACAAGCCTAGGTTTGAAGGCCACACATCTGACTTAAATAACCATGCTAAAACACTGACTCTCACTCAGTTTCTAACTGTGAGCTGCTTCACAGACTCAGAGCCTCTTATAAATAAATAAATAAGCAGGGAACCCAATACTAGTGAGACAGGACCCTATGAGAATGAAATATATACAATAATTCTTCATCCCTAGTCTTCCCCAAAAGGTCATTATACCCATTAGCCAGGCAACTGTGCCCTGAGGAAAAAGAAATACCTTCTCAAATGGATACATGTATATGTATGGCCGAGCCCCTACACAGTGCACCTGAACTTATCACAGAATTAAAAACTGGCCATACCCCAGTAAAAATGTTTTTGGTGTTAAAAAAAGAAACACCTTCTCTTTTCAGGGTGGATTAGCTCTTAGTTATACTAAACCCTGGAGACCCAGCTGACCACCATGTTGACTTGGAGGGCTTATGGGAATGGTCCACCCACTGCAGGCCTAGGAAGCCTCTGAACCACCCAGCAGTTAGTACCCTAGTTGAACACAGAGGTGAATTACAAACATCCAGCAGCAAGCAGAGCCCACGGTGAGGGCTACCTTGAAATAAAGGGCCAAGTGAAAGCCTCTGAAGCTGCTGCTTCTCATTAAAAGAGAAATTTCAAACATGTACCTATGTAAACTACAGAAATGTGTTCCACTACCAAAAACTTGAGAGACACTGCAAAGTGTGTGTGTTTGCATGTGTGTACATATGCACTTGAATCTACCCCTTTAAACTGAGAACACAGACGGGTCCTGGAAAGTGCCACAGATTATTATAAACTTAATGTAACCGTGCTCTAATTATAGCTACTGTCCCATTGTACTGCAGCAAATCATCACAGCCCGAGACATGCTAAGGAGGGACTGATAACAGCAAGTATGCTTTTCTCTACCCAACAACCAGACAACATCAAATGCGGTGGGCTCTAAGTAGCACAGAAAGACGTGGACTTTTCTTATCTTTCCTCAGAACAACAGGGACTCACAGTGTAGCTCAGTCTGCAGGGACCCTGACGCTCTCACCATCCCATTAGACCGTACCAGTCTTGATGACATCATGCTAACAAAGCTCAAGAAACTAAAATTAAAAAATTACGTGCCAATGTCAACCCCAAACCAATTGGAAATTACACACTCTGAGAACTGTAGCTTGTTATTAGGAACATTTTCAGTTTGTAAAAATTTACTTGATACTTTCCTTAGAAGGAACTCATCTATTAAATAAAGAAGGTATGTAAAGTAAATGTTTTTGTGTTAGTTTTGTGATTATTTCTAGTTATTTTTGCTCTTACATACTCTCAGAATGCTTCAATATCTGAACCTCCTTTTTTTTTTTCTTGGAATATAGTTGATTTACAATGCTGGATTAGTTTCAGGTGTACAGCAATGTTACATATACTTACTTTACAGAGTTCTGTTGTTTACAGCTATACATAATCCCAAACCAGTCATAGGTATAACCCTGACTCCTCCCATCTGAGCCCCACCTCTCTCTCCTGCGTGTCCCACTATTCCAGTTTGTTGCATAGCCCCCATGTAAGTTCCCTTAGTCTTACAGCTTATTCACTATGGTTATATCTTTTACATGACAGTGTATGTTTCCATGTTACTCTTTCCATACCGCACACCTGATCTTCCCTCCCCCACTGTCCATAGGTCTGTTCTTTATATTTGTTTCTCCACTGCTGCTCTGAGTGTGTATTTATCAGTACCATCTTTCTAGATTCCATATATATGTGTTAGTATATTGTATTTGTCCTTCTCTTTTTGACTTACTTTAGTCCTAATGAGGTGGGTGAATCTAGAACATATTATACAAAGTGAACCTCCTTCGAAGAAGCTGTAAGTCTCCCCCAAATCAGAAATTCTTCATTACCTATATAACACAATCTATAAAATACTCTGGGCCTGTGAATTCTCTGGCAGTCCAGTGACCTTGATCCCTGGTTGGAGAACTAAGATCCCACAGGCAGAACAGTGTGGCCAATAAAAGATAAAATAAATACAGTGGAATTCTCTGGGTCTATTAGTAGCTTGGCACTTTCCAAACAAGTAAACATCCAAGTAAAAGGGTTAAACACAGTCATACGTACTGGATATTGCTATGTGCTTGCTTATGCTGGGAACTATGTTTCCTAAAATCTCTTTTCCCTTCTGACTTCACGTTAGAGTCGGTGAGAAGAGAAACTTGCTAAGGATTTGACAGAAAGAAGAAAAGCAGCAAACATTCTTTCCTCTTGCAAGGCTGTCATGGTTAAGTGCTGTGTTAGCTGCTCAGTCGTGTCCGACTCTTTGCGATCCCGTGCGGCCTGCCAGCCTCCCTATCCATGGGATTCTCCAGGCAAGGATACTGGAGTGGGTTACTATTCCCTTCTCCAGGGGATCTTCCCAAGCCAGGAACTGAACCCAGGTCTCCTGCATTACAGGGAGATTCTGAGCCACCAGGGAAAGCCCTTGTCATAGTTAATTAAATATGGCATCAAACAGGATGCAGAGATGTCCTGCAGTGTGAAGTCCAGTGGATGGTTAAGTGATTCTTTCCCTGCTTCTCTTACCATCTCTTGCACATCTTCGTTTTCCTTCCCACATCTATGTGGGAGGAAACTGATTCTTTTGGTAAACCTCTTATTCCCTCAAATACTCACAGTGGGTCTGCTTCTATAAACAAAACCTGAATATTATATGATCTTCCTTTTTTCATTTTTGCCTTTTAAGTGCCTTATGTGTCCTTCCATCTGATACTGATTCACAGATGAGTCTTTATTCAGCACAGTATTAAATGTATTATCCCATCTAAGCTCTATAATGATTGAGAGGAAGATAATAAAATGCCCATTTTTAAGACAAAGAAATACATATATATGTGTTAGTATATTGTATTTGTCCTTCTCTTTTTGACTTACTTTAGTCCTAATGAGGTGGGTGAATCTAGAACATATTATACAAAGTGAACCTCCTTAAGAAGCTGTAAGTCTCCCTCAAATCAGAAATTCTTCATTACCTATATAACACAATCTATAAAATACTCTGGGCCTGTGAATTCTCTGGCAGTCCAGTGACCTTGATCCCTGGTTGGAGAACTAAGATCCCACAGGCAGAACAGTGTGGCCAATAAAAGATAAAATAAATACAGTGGAATTCTCTGGGTCTATTAGTAGCTTGGCACTTTCCAAACAAGTAAACATCCAAGTAAAAGGGTTAAACACAGTCATACGTACTGGATATTGCTATGTGCTTGCTTATGCTGGGAACTATGTTTCCTAAAATCTCTTTTCCCTTCTGACTTCACGTTAGAGTCGGTGAGAAGAGAAACTTGCTAAGGATTTGACAGAAAGAAGAAAAGCAGCAAACATTCTTTCCTCTTGCAAGGCTGTCATGGTTAAGTGCTGTGTTAGCTGCTCAGTCGTGTCCGACTCTTTGCGATCCCGTCGGCCTGCCAGCCTCCCTATCCATGGGATTCTCCAGGCAAGGATACTGGAGTGGGTTACTATTCCCTTCTCCAGGGATCTTCCCAAGCCAGGAACTGAACCCAGGTCTCCTGCATTACAGGAGATTCTGAGCCACCAGGGAAAGCCCTTGTCATAGTTAATTAAATATGGCATCAAACAGGATGCAGAGATGTCCTGCAGTGTGAAGTCCAGTGGATGGTTAAGTGATTCTTTCCCTGCTTCTCTTACCATCTCTTGCACATCTTCGTTTTCCTTCCCACATCTATGTGGGAGGAAACTGATTCTTTTGGTAAACCTCTTATTCCCTCAAATACTCACAGTGGGTCTGCTTCTATAAACAAAACCTGAATATTATATGATCTTCCTTTTTTCATTTTTGCCTTTTAAGTGCCTTATGTGTCCTTCCATCTGATACTGATTCACAGATGAGTCTTTATTCAGCACAGTATTAAATGTATTATCCCATCTAAGCTCTATAATGATTGAGAGGAAGATAATAAAATGCCCATTTTTAAGACAAAGAAATACAAGTTTAGATTCCTTGATCAACTGGTAAACACCAAAACAAAAGATAATAGTTGAAAAACAGGACCTTGATTTCAATACTTTTCCTATTTTCACATCAGCAAAAATGGCATGAAGACCTCTAAAAATCCCTGCACCATAAAAGCAGGAAGAAAACTGGCAAGACGTGTTTGAATCAACTTTTTCAGAACTCTGAAAACTAATCAAAGATTTGAAATAATCCAGAGAGTGTTTACTCAAGAACATGATAAAAGTCTTGTCAAGGAAAGCAAGCTTTGTGTCATTTTAACATGTACCATATCTATTCCCTCTTCTCCAGCTCTACACCAGCACTGGAAACTAGTAGTGTGCTCTCATGGTGAAAACCAGCAGCCAAGCAGCCAGCAGAGGAACAGACTGGATTTGGAGTTTCTCTGGAGCCTCATTCCCAGAAGACTGTCTGGTGACTCCCAGGAAGAGCCCACTTACAAAGCTGTCTTGATTTAACCCAACTCTGAACTTACCCAGTGTTGAGCCTTTGTCAAAAGCAATCAGAGACAACTGATTAATATTGCAGCTGCCTGAGGTGGTAAATAACACCTGGAGGAAACAATAGGCTAATCAAAACATTTAAAAGGAAAATAAGGGAATGAGATATACATAAGGGCTCTGAAAAACTCCAACATATTGGTGGGAATCTAGAAGTTCACGCAGGTGGGCTATGCACATGTTCAGGAAAGACTTGAGAAGGCCCTCTGCTCTCACCTCAAGCTGACCTTGAGGGTTTGCACAAGCAGTAAGTGAATGCTACAGCAGAGTTGTCAACTGCCTGGCTAAGCGCTGAAAGTATGCCCCAACACACAGATATTTCCCCCCCAAAATAAAAAGGAAAACGACACATCGTGTAAACAGTAAACAAAAGAGAGCCACAGTGACTATACTAAGACAAAATACACCTAAGACAAAAACTGTTACTAGAAGAAAGGCATATTTTCATGATAAATATCCACTCCATCAAGAAGCTATCACAGTTACAAGTATATATTCACCTAACAAAAGAGTCCCAAATTACACAAAGCAAAAATGGACAGATCTGAAGGGAGAATAATACCTGGAGACTTCAATATTCAACTTTAAACACTGAGAAGAACAACTATACAGAAGACAGAAACAGAAGACTTCAACAATACCATAAGCCAACTAGACGCACCAGACCCTTGCAGTGACATACACATTCTTCTCAAGAACACAGCGGGGCTTCCCTGGTGGTCCAGTGGGTAAGGACACCGCCTTGCAGTGCAAGGGGTGCCGGTTCGATCCCTGGCCTGGGAAGATCCCACGTGCCGCGGAGAGGCTGGACTGATGTGTCCAACAACCGAGCCGGAGCTCTGGAGCGCATGCGCCCAGAGCCAGTGCTCTGCAACTACAGACGCCACCGCGATGGGAGACCCACAGGAGCCAAAGGACAAAGACGGATGAAAATAGAGAAATGAAAGACCAATAGAAGTGGCCCACCAGCTCCCCTCCCTCCCTAACCCACCCCCCAAAAAATAAATAAATAAATAAATAAATCTTAAAAAAAAAAAAAAAAAGAACACAGCGAACATTCTCCTGGAGAGACACTGTATGCTAAGTCGAAAAACAAGTCTCAATAAATCTGAAAGTGTAGAAGTCACACAAAGTGCAGTCTTCACTGGATGAAATTAGAAATCAGTAATAGAAATTTGAGAAATTCACAAATATGTGGAAATGAAGCAACACATTGTTAAATAAACAATAAGTCACAAAAGAAATCACAGAGAAATTAAATTCACTTTGAGATAAATGGAAACAAAACTATAGTATGCTAAAACTTATGGCATCAGCAAAAGTAATGCTTAGAGGAAAGCTTATAATTATAAATGTCTGTATATTAATAAAAAGCAGTATCAATTCTGGGTATTTTATCTACTAAAAGATGGGTCTGGAGGGGCAGAGTAGGGCAGTTTCCTAAATAAGGTAAAAAATAGTAGAACAGTGGCTCAGCTTTGACTGAAGTTGCTTGTTTTTTCCTCAAATTCCCATCTCACAGTTTCTTTAGTCGATTCTTTCTCCTTGAGTGCTTACACCTCTCCATCCTGCCAACAGACTTACCTTCCCCAAGGGCAATGCTTGTAGGCAATCCATTTCCCTTCTTTAACTAGTCACATTGCGTTCCTCAGTCTTCCTCACTCCAAAATGATTCTCTTTCCTCCTCCACTTACCCATCAATTTATATTATTTATTACCAAATAAAGAACGATAAAAGATGTGTCTGGAACATAAATAAAGCCCAAGGGCTAGTAATATCAGTTCTGCAATATTGAAATGTGGGTGGTCAGAAATCTTGACAGAATGTGAAAAGCCTTAGTATTTCTGGCTATGGGTTGGTACTTTCCTACTGGAAACCACAAATGTATGTTCTTACATGATACAAGAAATCTGTCATCTTAACGTCTATTAAGTAGGATAAAAATACATTCCCAAATATGCAAAGGCATATTTCGAGTAGCAAATGGCTGCAATGAAGCTGGGGTACCTACAGGAATCTGAAGATCATTCCCTTACCCACACATACATATGTATTCTATATATCTATTTTATTTTGTAATTCCATACAACTATTAGTAATCATTACTCTTAATACGGCAATGACTGACTATTCTTCTTTACAGCAATGACTACGTATAGTGAGTTTCAGCATAAGAAGAAGTCAGCTGAGACTCACACAGCACCTGATGGGTCATGGCTGGAATAGCACTCTCCTCCTCACCAGGAAAACCTGCAGTGCTTAGAGCAAGGGTCACAAACTCAGATGCCCAGAGATTCTTGCCAATTACTAAAAATGACTAACGCAGGCTGGCAACCGAACACACAGAGAGAAGCCACTCTTCAACTCCAGCTCGCCAGCACAATAATGTGGGGATTTGGCCCAATATGTCCACATCATTTGATTTTTAAAGAGAAGCCAAGAAATCTAGATGTTTAGATGAAATCGCCTGAAAATGTTTACTCTGATTTTTTTTCCAAAACACTGTGTAAGTCAAACAAAATACCTCTTGCACTGCAGATTTAGAAAATTAAACTCCCACCTCACACTGGACATCACAAGCTCTTTTTCCTCTCAGCTCTGGTCTGATGATTACAAAATTTCTCTTCCCTGAGCAGAAACCATTCCATGTGGTACAGAGGCAGGGCCAGGTCACATGCCTCAAGCTGTTCTGAACTTTTCTGTTAGAGCCATGGAACTGACTCTGATCCACTGGATTACTAAACTCAAGCTTGCAGGGGCCATCCTGACTGGCTCTCAGAGAAATGATGCCATAACAGCTCCTGGATATGACCATCATTATGGGTCTACTAGAATTTAAAAGTTGCATGAAGTTATAAATTCCTTTTTTTGCCTAAGCTAGTATCTGCTGGCTCTCTTACAACCAAAAGCATCTTAACATGTCCCTAGAAAGCTGTGTTGCACAATTCACTCTATAGACTTCCAACTTTAAGAAGATCCGTAGGTGCCATTAGTCAGAAAGACACTTCAAATGCCAGTTTTACTACTTATTAAATGCACGATCATGAGTAAGTTCACTAATATGTTGAGAGTCTGCTCATCTGACACAACTTCCAAGACTTAGACGTGAAATGTACCTAGCATTTTGTCAGGCACACAGTAGACCCTAAACTAAGGCTTGTGCTCCTTCTTAATCCCTCCACTGGAAAGCCAGATTAGACAGCAAGATGCTGAAGGCTTCACTACTCAGAAGAAAGGAACTTGAAACAGCTTCCAGAAACATTAAAATTTTCTATAAATAATCATCCTAGTCAACTGTGCATAGTTTCTCCACAGGTAAGAGAAATTCTGTGCTAAAACTTAAATAGGTGTTTATGGAACCAAGGCCAACAGAACTAGAGGAGGTGAGGTCAAAGGGAAAACGTACTAATGCTACAAGGTTAAAAAACTGAACTCTTCCATGAAAGGCTGATTTCAACCAAACATCAGTTTTTTTATGGAAATGCATGGAGTCACAGGAGGTGACTCTACAGATCTCACAGAAAGAATCTGTACAAGATGCAAACTGAGGAGACTACTGTTTTATAGAAAGACAGCAGAGGGAGAAATATTCTGCTGGCCAAATAGAATTTGGAATCTATACATGTCTGTACTATCAGTCTATAAGCTCCTTGAAGGTAATTTCTTTTTTTTTCCCTCATCTTGGAATATGTATTCATTGCCTAGCACGTAGTCGGTGCTCTATAAAATGTTGGATAAATTCAACTGAAACTAACACTAAAATCACAAAGGGCTTCAGATTCTACAAAGCACTGAGAATAAAGTGAGAATACCGTGGGGTAATTTAGTCACTAAATTAGGATCTATCAAGCCAGTCCTAGCAACGAGAGAGGTTATACAGAAGAATCTGAATCTCACCCAAGTAATCACACCTAATGAGCTACTCTCAGGACTTCCTTGGTGGTCCTGGGACCACCAGGGGTTGAGAATCTGCGTTGGTTTGCAAACTAAGATCCCACAAGTGGCAGGACAACTGAGCCCCATGAGCCACAACTACTTAGCCCTAGAGCCACAACTGGAGAACTTGTGCCACATAACACAACAGACGTGACACAGCTAAGATCAGAGCAGTCAAATACATAAATACTGCGTTAAAAAGGGATTCTCGTCAGGACTAAAAACATCAAAGAGCAAAACCGGCAGCCTGAGTTCCCTGCTCTAGTGATGTAAATTTTGACCAAGTGGTCCACTGTTGAGAAGTTACTGAGAACTTCAATATATATATAAGTAAAAAAGCTAATGTAGTAAAAAATATGCCACATTGGGATTCAGTTACATTTCTGATGGTAATTTTTCTACCAGCCATCACATGGGGTACTCTAGGTTTGAGGCAGGCCGTGCCCTGAGTACGCTGGGATTCCCGGAAGCACCTCGGTAGAGACCAGGTCCTGGATGGGGATAAAGAACATGGGTGAAAGTTCAGTTCAGTCTCTGACAAAAAGAGAAATACAGCCTTTCAGGAAAATCATTTGTACATGAGTCAGAAGGAACTATCCAAACAAATGGCCCTTCTTGGCTGTGATTTGTGCCTTGACTTTATGAATGAGCGGAAGGGATTAAAGACTCCAATGTGCGGTAAGAGTGGCCCTCATCTGACACTGCGTCTGGTCAGGGGACTGGTAGGGGAACTGGCAGACCAGCAGCTCCCGGAAGCTCTCCTGGTCAAACAGTAAAGGTGGGGAAATGAGCTCTAGACCCAGAGGCGGTACCAATCATGACAAGTGCCTTTGAGGATGACAGAAACAACAGAATCATGCTTAACGACTAGAGCTCTGCTCCAAAGGGATCCAAAAAAATGGCAAGCTAAGAATTTGAGGTCATACTGCTAAGTCAGATCTGGCCATCTGGTAATAGCTTCAGGTTTTTAAAAATGTACTTGTGGGGCTTCCCCTGGTGGTCCAGTGGGTAAAGACACCGCCTTGCAGTGCAAGGGGCGCCGGTTCGATCCCTGGCCTGGGAAGATCCCACGTGCCGCGGAACGGCTGGACCGATGTGTCCAATTACCGAGCTGGAGCCCTGGCGCGCATGTGCCCAGAGCCAGTGCTCTGCAATGACAGTGGCCACCACGATGGGAGGCCCACAGGAGCCAAAGAACAAAGACGGATGAAAATGGAGAAATGAAAGACCAGTGGAAGTGGCCCGCCCGTCCCCCTCCCTCCCTACCCCACCCTCCAAAGGATAAATAAATTAAAAAATTAAAAAAAAAAAAAAAAAGTACTTGTGTGTGTGCGTTGTGCATATAACTCAAATACCTTGGGGCATGGTCTTTCTCAGTCTTCTCTCTGAAGCACAGAGGAACACGGTTTCTAATTTTCACTACAGGAGAGGCTGGTTCTCAAGAATAGGCAGCTGGACCACTGGAACGATCTCTACCGTCCCTGACACAGTCAGTAAGGGTGACCAGGTGGAACTAGCAGAGTTCCAAAGAACCCTGGACTCCTGAGGCTGCCCACACCATCCTTCTAGCAGAAAGGCACTTGCTCCTGGCCTGCCTCCTTCTTCTGTGAGCAGTGACAGAGAGGAGAAGATCACAAAACACCTCATCTTGCTGCAGTTGCCCGCTCCCCTCTTCCGTGGGGTGATGCCCAGTCCTGGTCACTCTCTGATTGAGCCAACTATGCACTAACTGTTAATGAGGGGAAGGGATTAAAGACTCCAATGTGCGGTAAGAGTGGCCCTCATCTGACACTGCGTCTGGTCAGGGGACTGGTAGGGGAACTGGCAGACCAGCAGCTCCCGGAAGCTCTCCTGGTCAAACAGTAAAGGTGGGGAAATGAGCTCTAGACCCAGAGGCGGTACCAATCATGACAAGTGCCTTTGAGGATGACAGAAACAACAGAATCATGCTTAACGACTAGAGCTCTGCTCCAAAGGGATCCAAAAAAATGGCAAGCTAAGAATTTGAGGTCATACTGCTAAGTCAGATCTGGCCACCTGGTAATAGCTTCAGGTTTTTAAAAATGTACTTGTGGGGCTTCCCCTGGTGGTCCAGTGGGTAAAGACACCGCCTTGCAGTGCAAGGGGCGCCGGTTCGATCCCTGGCCTGGGAAGATCCCACGTGCCGCGGAACGGCTGGACCGATGTGTCCAATTACCGAGCTGGAGCCCTGGCGCGCATGTGCCCAGAGCCAGTGCTCTGCAATGACAGTGGCCACCACGATGGGAGGCCCACAGGAGCCAAAGAACAAAGACGGATGAAAATGGAGAAATGAAAGACCAGTGGAAGTGGCCCGCCCGTCCCCCTCCCTCCCTACCCCACCCTCCAAAGGATAAATAAATTAAAAAATTAAAAAAAAAAAAAAAAAGTACTTGTGTGTTTTCATTGAGCATATAAATAAAAAACCTTGGGGCATGGGCTTTCTCAGTCTTCTCTCTGAAGCACAGAGGAACACGGTTTCTAATTTTCACTACAGGAGAGGCTGGTTCTCAAGAATAGGCAGCTGGACCACTGGAACGATCTCTACCGTCCCTGACACAGTCAGTAAGGGTGACCAGGTGGAACTAGCAGAGTTCCAAAGAACCCTGGACTCCTGAGGCTGCCCACACCATCCTTCTAGCAGAAAGGCACTTGCTCCTGGCCTGCCTCCTTCTTCTGTGAGCAGTGACAGAGAGGAGAAGATCACAAAACACCTCATCTTGCTGCAGTTGCCCGCTCCCCTCTTCCGTGGGGTGATGCCCAGTCCTGGTCACTCTCTGATTGAGCCAACTATGCACTAACTGTTCTGTATGTTTATGTGTGTGACTACACCACAGTCTGGCTTGATTTTTCAGAGGGTACCTGCCAACATAAATATCCGAAGTCCAAGATAAAGCAGAATAATTAAAAACAGGACTTGTTATCCAGTAAGATGATTATCTCCTATTCATATCACGTAGCTATCTATAGTTTCAGCGAGTGTTCTGCCTGTTTTCCTCAATCAAGTGAACAGAACAGGCTTTAACTTACATAACTGACCATCCAATTTCAAAGGACTAACAACAACCAGGATGGGGGGTGGGGGGAGGTGTTAGGGAAGGAGTGTGGGCTTTAGAGGAAAGGAAGGTCTGAGCTTGGATTCCAAAATGTGCCACTTACTAAGCCTAATCAGGAAAGAGGCAAAAGCAATTCACACTTTGTAGGCTGTTACAAATATTAAATGACAAAGACAAAATAGTTATACGGAATGTAGTACATAAGAGGCTCTCAAAAATTGTATTACATAGTAACTGCATGCTCACAGTATCTTAGCCTCCATGAAGCAAAAATAAAAGTTCTTGAAGGCTCCTATTTCTATTCCTTAAAATTAAAAGGTTTAAATGGGAGGAAAGTGATTTCATCATTTGTTTTTGGAGAAAGAATATAAGGTAGCACATGCAGAGGTTTCTTTCATAAGAAAGAAAGTTCCTAAGAGCCCATAAGGAGTGACTACTTGAAGATTTGCTTCAATACAGTAACTACTGTCAATATTCTCAACATTCACAATAGCTGAGAAAAGAAAAGAAGCAAAAGGCAAACGAGAAAGGAAAGATATACCCATCTGAATGCAGAGTTCTAAGAATAAGTAAGCCTTCTTAAGAGAACAATGCTAAGAAATAGAGGGAAAAAACTGAATGAAAAAGACCAGCGATCTCAAGAAAATCAGAGATACCAAGGGCACATTTTGTGCAAAGACGGGCACAATAAAGGACAGAAACAGTATGGAAAAACCTAAAACAGAAAGTCAAAGAATTAAGTGAGCAGTGACAGAGAGGAGAAGATCACAAAACACCTCATCTTGCTGCATTTTTGCCCAGTCCTGGTCACTCTCTGATTGAGCCAACTATGCACTACTGTTCTGTATGTTTATGTGTGTGACTACACCACAGTCTGGCTTGATTTTTCAGAGGGTACCTGCCAACATAAATATCCGAAGTCCAAGATAAAGCAGAATAATTAAAAACAGGACTTGTTATCCAGTAAGATGATTATCTCCTATTCATATCACGTAGCTATCTATAGTTTCAGCGAGTGTTCTGCCTGTTTTCCTCAATCAAGTGAACAGAACAGGCTTTAACTTACATAACTGACCATCCAATTTCAAAGGACTAACAACAACCAGGATGGGGGGTGGGGGGAGGTGTTAGGGAAGGAGTGTGGGCTTTAGAGGAAAGGAAGGTCTGAGCTTGGATTCCAAAATGTGCCACTTACTAAGCCTAATCAGGAAAGAGGCAAAAGCAATTCACACTTTGTAGGCTGTTACAAATATTAAATGACAAAGACAAAATAGTTATACGGAATGTAGTACATAAGAGGCTCTCAAAAATTGTATTACATAGTAACTGCATGCTCACAGTATCTTAGCCTCCATGAAGCAAAAATAAAAGTTCTTGAAGGCTCCTATTTCTATTCCTTAAAATTAAAAGGTTTAAATGGGAGGAAAGTGATTTCATCATTTGTTTTTGGAGAAAGAATATAAGGTAGCACATGCAGAGGTTTCTTTCATAAGAAAGAAAGTTCCTAAGAGCCCATAAGGAGTGACTACTTGAAGATTTGCTTCAATACAGTAACTACTGTCAATATTCTCAACATTCACAATAGCTGAGAAAAGAAAAGAAGCAAAAGGCAAACGAGAAAGGAAAGATATACCCATCTGAATGCAGAGTTCTAAGAATAAGTAAGCCTTCTTAAGAGAACAATGCTAAGAAATAGAGGGAAAAAACTGAATGAAAAAGACCAGCGATCTCAAGAAAATCAGAGATACCAAGGGCACATTTTGTGCAAAGACGGGCACAATAAAGGACAGAAACAGTATGGACCTAACAGAAGCAGAAGAGATTAAGAAGAGATGGCAAGAATACACAGACAACTATACAAAAAATGTCTTAATGACCCAGACAACCATGGTGTGACCACTAACCAAGAACCAGGCATCCTGAGTGTGAAGTCAACTGGGTCTTAGGAAACATTACTACAAACAAAGTCCATAAGGATGAGGTAATTCCAGCTGAGTTTTTTCAAATCCTAAAAGATGATGCTCTTAAAGTGGTGCACTCAATATGCCAACAAATTTGGAAAACTCAGCACTAGCCACAGGTCTGGAAAAGGTCAGTTTTCTTTCCAATCCCAAAGAGGAACGCCAAAGAATGTTCAAATTACTGCACAGTTGCACTCATTTCACATGCTAGCAAGGTAATATTTAAAATCCTTCAAGCTAGGCTTCAAGAATAGGTAAACTGAGAACTTCCAGATGTACTGACTGGATTTTAAAAAGACAGAGGAACCAGAGATCAAATTGCCAACATCCACTGGATCATAGAAGCAAGATAATTCCAGAAAAACTCTACTTCTGCTTCATTGACTACGCTAAAGCCTTTGGCTGTGTGAATCACAACAAACTGTGGAAAATTCTGAAAGAGATGAGAATACAAGACCACCTTACTTCCCTCCTGAGAAACCTTTATGCAGGTCAAGAAGCAACAGTTAAAACCAGACATGGAACAACAAACTGGTTGGGAAAGGAGTACACCAAGGCTGTATACTATCACCCTGTTTATTCAACTTATACGTAGAGTACTTTATGTGAAATGCTGGCCTGGATGATTCCCAAGCTAGAATCAAGAAAGAGAAATATCAACAACCTCATATATGCAGATGACACTGCCCTAATGGAAGAAAGAAAAGAGGAACTGAAGAGCCTCTTGATGAAGGTGAAAGAGGAGAGTGAAAAAGCTGCCTTAAAACTTAACATTCAAAACACGAAGATTGTGGCATCCAGTCCCATCACTTCATGGCAAATAGTTGAGGAAAACTGGAAACAGTGACAAACTTTATTTTCTTGGACTCCAAAATCACTGCAGATGGTAACTGCAGCCATGAAATTAAGACACTTGCTTCTTGGAAGCAAAGCTATGACAAACCTAAATAAACAGCATATTGCAGACTGCCAGACAACCATGGTGTGACCACTAACCAAGAACCAGGCATCCTGAGTGTGAAGTCAACTGGGTCTTAGGAAACATTACTACAAACAAAGTCCATAAGGATGAGGTAATTCCAGCTGAGTTTTTTCAAATCCTAAAAGATGATGCTCTTAAAGTGGTGCACTCAATATGCCAACAAATTTGGAAAACTCAGCACTAGCCACAGGTCTGGAAAAGGTCAGTTTTCTTTCCAATCCCAAAGAGGAACGCCAAAGAATGTTCAAATTACTGCACAGTTGCACTCATTTCACATGCTAGCAAGGTAATATTTAAAATCCTTCAAGCTAGGCTTCAAGAATAGGTAAACTGAGAACTTCCAGATGTACTGACTGGATTTTAAAAAGACAGAGGAACCAGAGATCAAATTGCCAACATCCGCTGGATCATAGAAGCAAGATAATTCCAGAAAAACTCTACTTCTGCTTCATTGACTACGCTAAAGCCTTTGGCTGTGTGAATCACAACAAACTGTGGAAAATTCTGAAAGAGATGAGAATACAAGACCACCTTACTTCCCTCCTGAGAAACCTTTATGCAGGTCAAGAAGCAACAGTTAAAACCAGACATGGAACAACAAACTGGTTGGGAAAGGAGTACACCAAGGCTGTATACTATCACCCTGTTTATTCAACTTATACGTAGAGTACTTTATGTGAAATGCTGGCCTGGATGATTCCCAAGCTAGAATCAAGAAAGAGAAATATCAACAACCTCATATATGCAGATGACACTGCCCTAATGGAAGAAAGAAAAGAGGAACTGAAGAGCCTCTTGATGAAGGTGAAAGAGGAGAGTGAAAAAGCTGCCTTAAAACTTAACATTCAAAACACGAAGATTGTGGCATCCAGTCCCATCACTTCATGGCAAATAGTTGAGGAAAACTGGAAACAGTGACAAACTTTATTTTCTTGGACTCCAAAATCACTGCAGATGGTAACTGCAGCCATGAAATTAAGACACTTGCTTCTTGGAAGCAAAGCTATGACAAACCTAAATAAACAGCATATTCAAAAGCAGAGACATCACTGCCAACAAAACTCTGTCTAGTCAAAGCTATGTTTTTTCCAGTAGTCATGTACAGATATAAGAGTTGGACCATAAAGAAGGCTGAGCACTAAAGAATTGATGTTTTCAAACTGTAGTGCAGCAGAAGACTCTCAAGAGTCCCTGAGATTGCAAGGAGATCAAACCAGTTAATTCTAAAGGAAGTCAACCCTGAGTATTCACTGGAAGGACTGATGCTGAAGCTGACGCTACAGTATTCTGGCCACCTGATGGGAAAAGCTGACTCATTGCAAAAGACGCCGATGATGAAAAAGACCGGTGTCGATTCCTAGAGTCAGACTGACATGATCTGATATGCCTTTTAGGAAGCTTCTTCTGACAGTAGTGTGAGAAAAGAACATGTAGGAACTCTCTTAAATCATATTAAAAAACTACCTTGGGGGAGAAAAAAAAAACAACAACCAAAATGTTAAAAGAATCTCGGTTGTTTTAGAAATAAAAGATTCATGTGGCAATTTAAAGCCAAAAAATAAAAAAATTTTTTTTAAAGCCCAGTGGCTACAGTGATCTGCTAAAATAACATAATTAAAGACAAGGCTCTGCGTGTCAGGTAAGCCCTGCTTCCTAGAAACAAGAGGAAATATGAGCGGTCCCAACCTGAATCTCTCCATGTCCTTGACCTCTGCCCTCTCCAGGCAGTTTATACCCGCTCAGTCTCTTTCCATTTATGGACTGATTTACATAACAAAATAAAAATGTTGTTATAGAAAAGCTTGGAGAAACTGCAAGAAGCGTGCCAGATAGTTTTAAAAAACTAAATGCTAACAGACGAGAACCACTCTAACCCCAAGGTCAAGCAAAATTAACCATGGCTATTTTGTCAATGATCATGAAATCACAAGAATTTCTGTAGGTAGTTTCTAAATTAGAGAGAGTGAGATCTTGCTAGTGGGTGCAAACGTGAGCACCACATCACAATAATTAGGTACTTTTCCAAATCTGCCTTTTAAAAATAATTATGCCATTAAGTACTAAATGCAAAGACTAAAATTTCACAAACAACTAGCTAAATCAAAATATGGTGACAACTAGTGGCACATGACCAAATACTAAAATAACTCAGCTGTTTTAGACATAAAACATTTTGGTTTCAGACTGAGGCAAAACTTCTTAGGGTTTATGATTAAGCTGACCTGCAAATACAGCATAAGAAAAATAGGTAAGGGAAGTCTCTTATGTGGCAAATAAAAAGCTAAAATCAATTTTTAAAATCAAGATTTTGAAGGATGTTTAGTTGTAACTCAGAAAAGACTTGAGACGAAGCTAATGACTATACATTCGTAAAAGTTAAAATATACAGATTTTATAGAGTGATTTAAAACACAGGAGTTTATCTTGCTCTAAGATATTTATCTTATTCTAACATATTTCTTACAAGGTTTACATGCATTTTTAAAACAGTAATACTGCAACTAATTTGGGGGACATAGTCAAATACATTTTCTGAAAGGAATGGGTTCATACTACTTCTTGTACAATAAGAGTATCTCTAGCTCCCAGCAGAGGATGAGATGGCTGGACAGCATCGCTGACTCAGTGGACTTGAGCCTGAGACAGTGAAGGACGGGGAAGCCTGGAGGGCTGCCGTGCACGGGGTCACAAAGAGTCAGACACGACGGAGTGACTCAACACTTACTTTCCGTATTTTCTAAAACTAACTGAATAAATTACCCAGATACCCAAGTGTGCCTTGGGTATCTGGGATTCACCAACTTTGCTTAATTATTTCAAAAAGCCACTGTTTCAAAAATTTCCACATTTTTACAGACAGCTACTACTTATTCGTTCACTGACCAATGTGAAGAACGGGACAATGGGGACTATGTGGACGGTAGTGTTTTGGGAGTCAAGATACCACTCATTCCTTTGTGAAACAAATACCTGCGTACTACTTGTATGCTTGACAATAGGAAACTAAATACTTAACTCAAAGAAACACAAGCCTATATTTCAGAAACATAATACTGTATTTCATCAAATTGGAGATGCCATCAAACTAATCACAATAATTAGGTACTTTTCCAAATCTGCCTTTTAAAAATAATTATGCCATTAAGTACTAAATGCAAAGACTAAAATTTCACAAACAACTAGCTAAATCAAAATATGGTGACAACTAGTGGCACATGACCAAATACTAAAATAACTCAGCTGTTTTAGACATAAAACATTTTGGTTTCAGACTGAGGCAAAACTTCTTAGGGTTTATGATTAAGCTGACCTGCAAATACAGCATAAGAAAAATAGGTAAGGGAAGTCTTATGTGGCAAATAAAAAGCTAAAATCAATTTTTAAAATCAAGATTTTGAAGGATGTTTAGTTGTAACTCAGAAAAGACTTGAGACGAAGCTAATGACTATACATTCGTAAAAGTTAAAATATACAGATTTTATAGAGTGATTTAAAACACAGGAGTTTATCTTGCTCTAAGATATTTATCTTATTCTAACATATTTCTTACAAGGTTTACATGCATTTTTAAAACAGTAATACTGCAACTAATTTGGGGGACATAGTCAAATACATTTTCTGAAAGGAATGGGTTCATACTACTTCTTGTACAATAAGAGTATCTCTAGCTCCCAGCAGAGGATGAGATGGCTGGACAGCATCGCTGACTCAGTGGACTTGAGCCTGAGACAGTGAAGGACGGGGAAGCCTGGAGGGCTGCCGTGCACGGGGTCACAAAGAGTCAGACACGACGGAGTGACTCAACACTTACTTTCCGTATTTTCTAAAACTAACTGAATAAATTACCCAGATACCCAAGTGTGCCTTGGGTATCTGGGATTCACCAACTTTGCTTAATTATTTCAAAAAGCCACTGTTTCAAAAATTTCCACATTTTTACAGACAGCTACTACTTATTCGTTCACTGACCAATGTGAAGAACGGGACAATGGGGACTATGTGGACGGTAGTGTTTTGGGAGTCAAGATACCACTCATTCCTTTGTGAAACAAATACCTGCGTACTACTTGTATGCTTGACAATAGGAAACTAAATACTTAACTCCGCAAAGAAACACAAGCCTATATTTCAGAAACATAATACTGTATTTCATCAAATTGGAGATGCCATCAATTATAAGATTAACTCTTAACTAGTAAAGAAAAAAATGTTTTCAATCAAAGTATGACATAATGCCTTGGATGAATCACATCAGCCTCTCATTACTTGATATTTTTTACAACTTCTCAGAAAAATCTGGCAATTTTTCCTGCCTTCAATACATTGCTTGACATTTTAAACAGTAACTTTTTCTTTTTCTTTTTTTTCTTTGTACAGATCTCAGTACAAAACACAGCTTCATCTACTTTGGGGTGTCTTCCTTTCTTGGCTCTCATAAGGCATTTAGTTCTTTTTAAAGAAAAGTAAGTGGAATATGATTATTTTACCAATGGCACATGTTTACTTCACTAATGCTAAATTCACATCTCTCCTCTCTGTTTTGATCCTTCACTGTGTGTTCAGTAACTTTTTGTTTCAATGCCAAATCATAATGGAATCTTTTTGAAGGTATTTTCAATGGCAATTAAATCCAACATATGTAGAGCTAACACTGACCATAACTCAGTTGAAATGATGATACTAAACACAGCCACAACTAAACTTATATAAGCACAAGTAGTTACAACCTGGCCCAATGGCCACCTGACTGACAGTAACTGACAGATGCCATCAAGTGATAGATATATTCCAAATTCAAAGACGTTAAACTGTGGGAGGAAACATATGTGTCTCAGTAACAGCAGCAAATACTCACACAACACTGTGAGGAAAGCAGCATTCTATGTACTTTTTCATACATTATGTCACAAAAAACTGTCAGGTAGGTAGATTATGTGCCTCGAGGTGAGGAAGTTGGGATTTTGGTGTACCTTGGGTATCTGGGATTCACCAACTTTGCTTAATTATTTCAAAAAGCCACTGTTTCAAAAATTTCCACATTTTTACAGACAGCTACTACTTATTCGTTCACTGACCAATGTGAAGAACGGGACAATGGGGACTATGTGGACGGTAGTGTTTTGGGAGTCAAGATACCACTCATTCCTTTGTGAAACAAATACCTGCGTACTACTTGTATGCTTGACAATAGGAAACTAAATACTTAACTCCGCAAAGAAACACAAGCCTATATTTCAGAAACATAATACTGTATTTCATCAAATTGGAGATGCCATCAATTATAAGATTAACTCTTAACTAGTAAAGAAAAAAATGTTTTCAATCAAAGTATGACATAATGCCTTGGATGAATCACATCAGCCTCTCATTACTTGATATTTTTTACAACTTCTCAGAAAAATCTGGCAATTTTTCCTGCCTTCAATACATTGCTTGACATTTTAAACAGTAACTTTTTCTTTTTCTTTTTTTTCTTTGTACAGATCTCAGTACAAAACACAGCTTCATCTACTTTGGGGTGTCTTCCTTTCTTGGCTCTCATAAGGCATTTAGTTCTTTTTAAAGAAAAGTAAGTGGAATATGATTATTTTACCAATGGCACATGTTTACTTCACTAATGCTAAATTCACATCTCTCCTCTCTGTTTTGATCCTTCACTGTGTGTTCAGTAACTTTTTGTTTCAATGCCAAATCATAATGGAATCTTTTTGAAGGTATTTTCAATGGCAATTAAATCCAACATATGTAGAGCTAACACTGACCATAACTCAGTTGAAATGATGATACTAAACACAGCCACAACTAAACTTATATAAGCACAAGTAGTTACAACCTGGCCCAATGGCCACCTGACTGACAGTAACTGACAGATGCCATCAAGTGATAGATATATTCCAAATTCAAAGACGTTAAAATGTGGGGGGAAACATATGTGTCTCAGTAACAGCAGCAAATACTCACACAACACTGTGAGGAAAGCAGCATTCTATGTACTTTTTCATACATTATGTCACAAAAAACTGTCAGGTAGGTAGATTATGTGCCTCGAGGTGAGGAAGTTGGGATTTGGAGAGGGAGCGTTGTTTGACTAACTTGCCCCAACATCACAAAGCTAGTAGGTGCCGAGGCTAGCTTTTGAATCCATGCAGTCCAGGCTATGCTTTTAACTCCTGTGTCATGTGGTCACTTAAGTTATTAATCAATAACTAGCTTTGTGACCTAACCCCAACCGTTAGAGACTCCTTTTCTACCTGGAAAAGGAGAGAACTGGAATGGATGATTATGGAGTTCCTTCCCAGGAAGAAAATATCCTAATTCTATAATCTTTTATAGTAAAATGCTATCCCCATGGTGGCCTCTCCTTAACCCAATACAGTTCAAACACCTTCATCACCATTAGTGACTAGTAAAAAGAATGTAACTTTTACTATTAGTCTAAAATACACACACACAGTAAGGTACTAGGAAACTGACATACTTATACCGCTATTACTCTTTTTCAGAGTGATGGCAAAGGCTGACTGTGGATACAAATGATCCAATTTGTGGGTCTTACTCTGCTTGTGTACCACACACATTAAGAAATTCAGCCATTGAAAATTTTAATCCAAAATTAACAAATGATTTCAATGTGTCTATTTTACACA
This sequence comes from Tragulus kanchil, assembly GCA_022376925.1. Taxonomy (NCBI): domain Eukaryota; kingdom Metazoa; phylum Chordata; class Mammalia; order Artiodactyla; family Tragulidae; genus Tragulus; species Tragulus kanchil. The sequence goes on from JAIOJX010000029.1 coordinate 151,316,167, forward strand.
CAGATACACACAATGCATAGTTCTTTAAAAATTCTGTTCATTTATGAGGAAAAAAAATAGATTAATAACAGATGCATGCAACATTTTCTCTCCTGACCCAATTTAAGGGTGGAATTACAAGTGCATTACACACTTGACAACTCTTGCCCCAAAGGGGGGTGCATTTTTTTTTCCCCCCCCAGGGTCAATCATAATGGAATCTTTTGAAGGTATTTTCAATGGCTTTTGTAGAGCTAACACTGACCATAACTCAGTTGAAATGATGATACTAAACACAGCCACAACTAAACTTATATAAGCACAAGTAGTTACAACCTGGCCCAATGGCCACCTGACTGACAGTAACTGACAGATGCCATCAAGTGATAGATATATTCCAAATTCAAAGACGTTAAAATGTGGGGGGAAACATATGTGTCTCAGTAACAGCAGCAAATACTCACACAACACTGTGAGGAAAGCAGCATTCTATGTACTTTTTCATACATTATGTCACAAAAAACTGTCAGGTAGGTAGATTATGTGCCTCGAGGTGAGGAAGTTGGGATTTGGAGAGGGAGCGTTGTTTGACTAACTTGCCCCAACATCACAAAGCTAGTAGGTGCCGAGGCTAGCTTTTGAATCCATGCAGTCCAGGCTATGCTTTTAACTCCTGTGTCATGTGGTCACTTAAGTTATTAATCAATAACTAGCTTTGTGACCTAACCCCAACCGTTAGAGACTCCTTTTCTACCTGGAAAAGGAGAGAACTGGAATGGATGATTATGGAGTTCCTTCCCAGGAAGAAAATATCCTAATTCTATAATCTTTTATAGTAAAATGCTATCCCCATGGTGGCCTCTCCTTAACCCAATACAGTTCAAACACCTTCATCACCATTAGTGACTAGTAAAAAGAATGTAACTTTTACTATTAGTCTAAAATACACACACACAGTAAGGTACTAGGAAACTGACATACTTATACCGCTATTACTCTTTTTCAGAGTGATGGCAAAGGCTGACTGTGGATACAAATGATCCAATTTGTGGGTCTTACTCTGCTTGTGTACCACACACATTAAGAAATTCAGCCATTGAAAATTTTAATCCAAAATTAACAAATGATTTCAATGTGTCTATTTTACACACAGATACACACAATGCATAGTTCTTTAAAAATTCTGTTCATTTATGAGGAAAAAAAATAGATTAATAACAGATGCATGCAACATTTTCTCTCCTGACCCAATTTAAGGGTGGAATTACAAGTGCATTACACACTTGACAACTCTTTTGCCCCAAGGAGAAGGGTGAGGGGCTGTCACATCCTTTGAATTTTCTACAGGTTGAGCTGCCTTCCCTCCTAGGTAACCTTCCTTCTGACCCACAGCCTCTGCGCATCAGGAAACCTAGTGATGCTTAAAATAATTTGTAACAGTTCACTTTGAAGTTGCTTATAGAAGGAGAGTTAATAAAGGGAAAGAGATCAAAATGCACAATGTCTTTAGAGCTTTCTTTACTTATCTGTAAACATCAAACACTGAATCCGTTTTGGGCTTTGCTTTTCTCCTTCATAATATACAGGGAGACATAAAATAATCAGAGAAAATCAGAGAAAACATTAAAAAGATTTCAGGAGAAAAGTAATAAAAGGAATATAAGTGGACTGTTGGCAAAAGCAGGCTTAGAAAACAAGTGAGATGAGGCTTAAAGATGAAAGGCTCGGGCCAGTACATAGAATTTCACTGTTACATACCTTCCCATGCTGCCCGGCTCTCTCATAGCAAATGACAACATCTTCCCACATTTCCAGCTTCTCAAATATCTGAAGGGCTGAATTGGTACATCCCAACTCAAAGAGTAAGCTTGCAAGTTGACGCTAGAAAAACAAGTTAAAATAATGAACAACCCTTTACACAAAGACAGATTCCTGTTCCACTTGTAGGTATGTCTAACCTACTATTTTAAGTATCTGCTTACTGTAATAAATGTCTGATAACTATAATTCAACCTCTACTAATTAGAAATTTGCAATCATTAAAATACTTTAGGAAGCTTCTTTAGAAGTGATAAGGAATTTAAAAACAATATAGGAACTGTTAAAACACTTCATATATCTGTCTTTCCCCAAAATTTAGAATTTAAAAGGTAAAATCTGCATTTCTTTATTACGTAGAGATTCTATATATGACAATCTCTGTTGTAAAGCTGAGATCCAATAAATCAATTGATCATTACCAGAAAGACAAGATACAAATGTTTCTGAGATGTGGAAAACAGAGGACCCTTGGGCACTGGAACCGTAAACTCATGCAGCCAATTCAGAAAACAATATGAAGGTTCAAGAAACTGAAAACAGAACTACCATGTGATCCAGCAATTCCACTTCTGGATACATAGCTGAGTAAAATGACAACACTGATTTATTTTAAGCACATTCTAAAAAACTTAACTACCTAATCTTCCAGTACTTGGCAGATAAAAGGGGGCAAATTGTGGTGAAGGTTAAGTATATTAAAAAATAAACATATTGTGTTTTATAAGCTGTCCATTCAGGAAACCTAGTGATGCTTAAAATAATTTGTAACAGTTCACTTTGAAGTTGCTTATAGAAGGAGAGTTAATAAAGGGAAAGAGATCAAAATGCACAATGTCTTTAGAGCTTTCTTTACTTATCTGTAAACATCAAACACTGAATCCGTTTTGGGCTTTGCTTTTCTCCTTCATAATATACAGGGAGACATAAAATAATCAGAGAAAATCAGAGAAAACATTAAAAAGATTTCAGGAGAAAAGTAATAAAAGGAATATAAGTGGACTGTTGGCAAAAGCAGGCTTAGAAAACAAGTGAGATGAGGCTTAAAGATGAAAGGCTCGGGCCAGTACATAGAATTTCACTGTTACATACCTTCCCATGCTGCCCGGCTCTCTCATAGCAAATGACAACATCTTCCCACATTTCCAGCTTCTCAAATATCTGAAGGGCTGAATTGGTACATCCCAACTCAAAGAGTAAGCTTGCAAGTTGACGCTAGAAAAACAAGTTAAAATAATGAACAACCCTTTACACAAAGACAGATTCCTGTTCCACTTGTAGGTATGTCTAACCTACTATTTTAAGTATCTGCTTACTGTAATAAATGTCTGATAACTATAATTCAACCTCTACTAATTAGAAATTTGCAATCATTAAAATACTTTAGGAAGCTTCTTTAGAAGTGATAAGGAATTTAAAAACAATATAGGAACTGTTAAAACACTTCATATATCTGTCTTTCCCCAAAATTTAGAATTTAAAAGGTAAAATCTGCATTTCTTTATTACGTAGAGATTCTATATATGACAATCTCTGTTGTAAAGCTGAGATCCAATAAATCAATTGATCATTACCAGAAAGACAAGATACAAATGTTTCTGAGATGTGGAAAACAGAGGACCCTTGGGCACTGGAACCGTAAACTCATGCAGCCAATTCAGAAAACAATATGAAGGTTCAAGAAACTGAAAACAGAACTACCATGTGATCCAGCAATTCCACTTCTGGATACATAGCTGAGTAAAATGACAACACTGATTTATTTTAAGCACATTCTAAAAAACTTAACTACCTAATCTTCCAGTACTTGGCAGATAAAAGGGGGCAAATTGTGGTGAAGGTTAAGTATATTAAAAAATAAACATATTGTGTTTTATAAGCTGTCCATTCTACAGGAATAAAAAAACAATATTAAAGAGGTTTTAAAAATAGGTGAAACACATAAATAAGGTACAGCTGTAAAATTCAACACGTTTAAGAGCTAAGAAGCTAATGTACCCAGAACATCTGAAAATAACAAACTTAGAAAGTAAAATGAAATTATACATTTTATAATGAAAAATTTCATTTTATAATGAAAACTATAAGCTAATATATTATCAGAATAAATAAAACCGATGTGCCAATTCCTCTGTTCACATGAAACACAAGAGAATTTGGCTATTTTAGAATATGTGATTGGACATTTTCAAAAACTGAACATTGCACGTGGGAGATGGAATAAACCTTAATGCTCATGTAGTAAGTAGTTCAATGTTTCTAATAATGATGTAAGTTATGGCATCTAAGCTGATATGGCTAGCTAGCAGTAAAGATAAGTACTTTTTATAATAAACTGTGCTGTTATTTCTTGATCTTTATGTATAACACATAGAGATATGACTACTCCCTATAATGAAAGAAAAATGATTTAATTTCTTAATCAAAGAGGATATTTATCATTGCCAAAAGATCCCAAAATCCACAGCGTCCTAGGCAGATAAACACTGAACCTATTTGAACAGTACTTAATTTTCCTAATGCTTCTGTTCAGAAAGTAACAGCTACACCCTTAACAGACATGTTTTGTCATAATAATAGCTCAGAGTTTGAGATGTTTATATATCACAAACCGCATAGCACAAAGTACCTGAAAAATTTCACAGATCTGGGTCAAAAATATGCCAGAAAGTTCCAGTTGTTAACACCTCTCTGATGAAGAAGCTGTCCTTTTGAGATAATATAACAAAGCTTTTATTTTGGGGAATGTTTTATTGAGACATCTTCAATAGATAAAGTGAATCTTGATGTATAAGACTGCCTCATTTACCCTGTGCTAAAGAATATATTAATAAAAAATCTTACAAAGATCCTGCATGAAACTTTTTAAAAACTTAACTACCTAATCTTCCAGTACTTGGCAGATAAAAGGGGGCAAATTGTGGTGAAGGTTAAGTATATTAAAAAATAAACATATTGTGTTTTATAAGCTGTCCATTCTACAGGAATAAAAAAACAATATTAAAGAGGTTTTAAAAATAGGTGAAACACATAAATAAGGTACAGCTGTAAAATTCAACACGTTTAAGAGCTAAGAAGCTAATGTACCCAGAACATCTGAAAATAACAAACTTAGAAAGTAAAATGAAATTATACATTTTATAATGAAAAATTTCATTTTATAATGAAAACTATAAGCTAATATATTATCAGAATAAATAAAACCGATGTGCCAATTCCTCTGTTCACATGAAACACAAGAGAATTTGGCTATTTTAGAATATGTGATTGGACATTTTCAAAAACTGAACATTGCACGTGGGAGATGGAATAAACCTTAATGCTCATGTAGTAAGTAGTTCAATGTTTCTAATAATGATGTAAGTTATGGCATCTAAGCTGATATGGCTAGCTAGCAGTAAAGATAAGTACTTTTTATAATAAACTGTGCTGTTATTTCTTGATCTTTATGTATAACACATAGAGATATGACTACTCCCTATAATGAAAGAAAAATGATTTAATTTCTTAATCAAAGAGGATATTTATCATTGCCAAAAGATCCCAAAATCCACAGCGTCCTAGGCAGATAAACACTGAACCTATTTGAACAGTACTTAATTTTCCTAATGCTTCTGTTCAGAAAGTAACAGCTACACCCTTAACAGACATGTTTTGTCATAATAATAGCTCAGAGTTTGAGATGTTTATATATCACAAACCGCATAGCACAAAGTACCTGAAAAATTTCACAGATCTGGGTCAAAAATATGCCAGAAAGTTCCAGTTGTTAACACCTCTCTGATGAAGAAGCTGTCCTTTTGAGATAATATAACAAAGCTTTTATTTTGGGGGGGGAATGTTTTATTGAGACATCTTCAATAGATAAAGTGAATCTTGATGTATAAGACTGCCCCTCATTTACCCTGTGCTAAAGAATATATTAATAAAGTACTCTAAAAAATCTTACAAAGATCCTAAGTCAATGAAATGTGGGTTAGCATTTATAATTCTAAATCACTACCACTTGTGCACAACCACTCTCTTGTGCACAACCCACAAGAGAGGACAGGAAGCTGGTTAAAATGACAAAAGTTACTAAAGCATCTAAAAATTTTTGGCTGGCATCATTTGACTTTACTTAGCTTCTCTGCCACAGCTTTCACGTTTGTAAAACAGGATTATTTCACAAAATTGTTGAAATAAAATAAAGCAATGTATGTGAAAGGCAGAACAAAAGGTGTGCCTCATAATAAATGTGCAATAAAAGCTGGTAGTTATTATCTGGAATAATTACAGTCCAATGAAGATACAGAAAAGGAGGTAAACTAGACTAAAAGGAAACTAGAGATGTTCATTGACTGCTGTATGATCAACAGTGGAAAAGCGTAGTTATTAATAACTGCACTGGGCCTCGGGATTTTTTCAAGGATTAAGAAACCAGAATTATAAGAAATTGGACCAAGTGTCTTAAGTTGCCTTCAGTGCTTAAAATTTTACAAAACAGAGGAATGACACCTGAAATACAGGAGAACCATCAGCGGGACCTAAACTAGGTGCTCTCCTATCATTAGAAAGAGGAGAACAGTCGAGGGTATTTCACAACATCAAGTATCAAGTAAATGCTTTCTTTTATCTTTTGTAAACAACTGGTTTAAAATTCATTCTTCAGCAGTAAACCCTTAACAGGCTTTTAAACATAAAAAGTTACTTTGAAAATGAAGACTTCTCTGGTTCTATTATTTAATTTCAGGAATTCTATTTAATATAGTTTACATTTTTTAATGCTTTTAAAGTCTAATATCACTTCACTCAAGTAGCAGTTTGAAGCAACTGGTGACCCGTAGCTAGATACTTTTTTTTTTTAACTGAAAATATTTGAAAATTCCAACATAAATTTATAGTCTTTCTTTTCTAACGCATTTACCCTGCTACAAAATTCAGATCTGGGTCAAATAGAATTATTTTAATTAAGAAGCTGTCCTTTTGAGATAATATAACAAAGCTTTTATTTTGGGGAATGTTTTATTGAGACATCTTCAATAGATAAAGTGAATCTTGATGTATAAGACTGCCCTCATTTACCCTGTGCTAAAGAATATATTAATAAAGTACTCTAAAAAATCTTACAAAGATCCTAAGTCAATGAAATGTGGGTTAGCATTTATAATTCTAAATCACTACCACTTGTGCACAACCACTCTCTTGTGCACAACCCACAAGAGAGGACAGGAAGCTGGTTAAAATGACAAAAGTTACTAAAGCATCTAAAAATTTTTGGCTGGCATCATTTGACTTTACTTAGCTTCTCTGCCACAGCTTTCACGTTTGTAAAACAGGATTATTTCACAAAATTGTTGAAATAAAATAAAGCAATGTATGTGAAAGGCAGAACAAAAGGTGTGCCTCATAATAAATGTGCAATAAAAGCTGGTAGTTATTATCTGGAATAATTACAGTCCAATGAAGATACAGAAAAGGAGGTAAACTAGACTAAAAGGAAACTAGAGATGTTCATTGACTGCTGTATGATCAACAGTGGAAAAGCGTAGTTATTAATAACTGCACTGGGCCTCGGTATTTTTTTTCAAGGATTAAGAAACCAGAATTATAAGAAATTGGACCAAGTGTCTTAAGTTGCCTTCAGTGCTTAAAATTTTACAAAACAGAGGAATGACACCTGAAATACAGGAGAACCATCAGCGGGACCTAAACTAGGTGCTCTCCTATCATTAGAAAGAGGAGAACAGTCGAGGGTATTTCACAACATCAAGTATCAAGTAAATGCTTTCTTTTATCTTTTGTAAACAACTGGTTTAAAATTCATTCTTCAGCAGTAAACCCTTAACAGGCTTTTAAACATAAAAAGTTACTTTGAAAATGAAGACTTCTCTGGTTCTATTATTTAATTTCAGGAATTCTATTTAATATAGTTTACATTTTTTAATGCTTTTAAAGTCTAATATCACTTCACTCAAGTAGCAGTTTGAAGCAACTGGTGACCCGTAGCTAGATACTTTTTTTTTTTAACTGAAAATATTTGAAAATTCCAACATAAATTTATAGTCTTTCTTTTCTAACGCATTTACCTTTCAAATGTAAAGTATTTTCCATATCCAATGACAACAGAAACAAAAATACCTGAATGGCCCAATGAGGTGGCACTTGACAGCAATAGAAAATCTTCAGACGTTCCAATACAGATGTAGCCTTATCTTCAAATTGGTCTGCAAGAGCCTTAAAAGCACAGATCATAATCAGAATCTACATGAGTAATAACTTTTTAAAATAACATTCTTTCTTGTAAAAGTTTTACAGACATATAAATAATAAAGAATAAAAAATTGCTTTGATAAGGCGATAGGATGTGTGAATATTTTCCTGAATGCCTTTAAATGTTAAAAAAAAACTTTAAATTGGGCTTCGTGGTCCAGCGGGTAGAGACACCACCTTGCAGTGCAAGGGGTGCTGGTTCGACCCCTGGCCTGGGAAGATCCCACATATCGCGGAGCGACTGTACAGATATGTCCAATTACCAAGCCGGAGCTCTGGAGCACACGCGCCCAGAGCCGGTGCTCTGCAGTGAGGGAGGCCACTGCAATGGGAGGCCCATACAGGCCAAAGAACAAAGATGGATGAAAATGAATAAAAATGAAAGACCAATAGAAGTGGCAAAAAAAAAAAGAAAAAAAAAACTTTAAATAATCAACATTTATGTAATTTGTACAGGAAAACAGTTGTTTTTTCATTTTCCTTTTACAAAGGAAAACAGTTTTTTAAATTGAGGTTTCCTATAGTAGTTCTTTCAAAGAACTCCAGCATCAGTGTGAAAGCAGACACTCTGGGGTCCCAGAAAACACACGGACAGCAGTCTCATTACCGTGATCCCCTTCGCCTGCCTCTGCATTTGTCCTCCAGTACATACACATTTTTTCTGCTTTACACTGATAGCATTCAGCAGTGCATTATATGACCTTTTATGCACAATGCAGCACTCAAATTTTCTTTTTCTTGGCAATCGACTAGTTTTCATAGGCCAGTCTCATAAGGATCAGATGGAGCAATATGCCAGTGTTACTCCACATACTATGCTTATGCCGGAGCACGTCTGTGTATTTGAGGATGATGAAGCACTGCTGGCAACTGACGTGCCAAAATTTCAGGATACAAAAGACAGCTGGTTCTGTACTTACAACTTTTCTGTAAGCTTCAAATTTTTTTAGGTTTTCATGAAATTAGCTTTTAAAATTTAAAAAAAAGTAAGAGGTAGCAAGTCCAAACTTCCTCATAAAAGGACAAGAATCTACTAAATCCCACTATCAGTAAAAGGAGACCAGTTTCTGAGCAGGGGAACTGCTCCTCAGCTAGGGGAGAAGGGAAGTTTTCTATATTATATGAGGTGGAAGATATATTTGTTAGCCTAAGAAGATCTTTCCCAATGAGAAAACATTCATTACATCACTTCTCTGACAATCCAAGATGTTATTCAATCAAACCTGTCAGAACAAATTGAGTCATAACCAGACTCCTAAACCATTTTGGTCAAAATATTTTAAAGGCTTTCTGGCCTTACTTCAGAGAAACTTAATAACAAAAAGGTTGCATGCATCTGCCCAAAGCTATTTAGAAAAGAGAGAAGAGAAGAAAAACCTCTGGCTGAGTACATATGGTTACAATACATAAATAAAAGGTTCACCGAATCACTTCATTAAGGGGGGGTGAATTTTTCTTTCTTTCTTTTTTTTTTTTGAATTTCTCTTTTTATTCAATTCCTTTTCTTCTTTTGGAAAGAAAAAATAAATAATGCTTATTTACTAATTAAAAGTCAAAAGCAACATCCCAACACTTAATGAAGTCTTAATTACATGCAAAACATTTACTTTTCAAACAAAACTCATGTGTTTGCTGAGAGTTACTGCAATCTAGCTAAAACATTGAACAGCACTCTGTACGTACTTCCTGATCTATTAATAGACAGATTTATTGGCAACCCACTCCAGTATTTCTGCCTGGGAAATCCCATGAATGGAGGAGACTGATGGGCTACAGTCCATGGGGGTCACAGAAGAGTCCAACACAACTATAGTGAGAGCATGCACAATGTGTATTTCAGATACTCTCAGACACTTTTAGATGGCCTCCGAGTGATATTCTCAGATACTCTGCAAAACAACGAAGCCCCCTGGAGAGAACAGAGAACCAACATTTATTTGAATTCAATACCACAAATAAGTTCCTGAACAAATACAGGCACACTCTATAAGAATTCAAATAGACCATGTGTATGATAAAGATTAAAAAGAGAAGGCTAACCTATTTTCACTACTGCACAGAATATACTTATTTCTATCTTAAATATGACAACCACAATAAAACCAAGAACATTAGTCTATTTCTTCTACTGAATTCAAAGGACTCTCTTACTTGCTAACTCACTGCAAATATAGGGACTTGTTCACAATTCCTCTCTAGATTTTTCATAGCAGGCTTATTTCCAGTGACTCTTTCTGAAATAATTCCATTATAGTCAAATGAACTGGAGTCCTTCACAGGAAAAGAGTGCTGATGAGTGACGGGGCTTGCATTCCCTTCTGGTCTACCCACAGCAAGCAAGTCATTTAAGCCCAAAGGCACTCGTTATTATATGATTTTCTAAATGACCTTTTGCACTTCACACACTCAGAGTATCTGCCTTTATCAAGAGTAATTTTGGGCCTTCCCTGGAGGCTCAGTAGTGAAGAATCCACCTGCCAATGCAAGAGACATAGGCTTCATCCCCGATCCAGGAAGATATCACATATTGCAGAGCAACTAAGCCTGTGCGTCACAAGTACTGAGCTGTGCTCTAGAGCCTGGGAACCACAACTACTGACCCCATGTGCTACAACTACTGAAGCCCATGCACCCTAGAACCTGGGCTCCACAACAAGAGAAGCCAATGCAATAATAAGCCTATGCATCACAACTAGACAGTAGCCCCCCACTTGCTGCAACTAGAGAAAAGCTTGTGCAGCAGCAAAGACGCAGCAGAGCCAAACATTCCAAAAATTTAAAAAGTATTCTGTTGAATTTCCAACATTTGAAAAAGTTGTCAGACTCACGTAGCATTAGTCAAACACAAATATCAGGTTCATTCCTCAGGGACAAACTGTACCCAAACAGTCTGGAAGGCAAGGGCAGGATGCTAAGTCCTGGGAGACTGGGACTGAACGAATGGGAAGCCTGAGCTTCTACTGTGAACATGCGTGTGTGAATGTGTGTGTATGACTGTGGACAGAAACAGGGAGCTCAGAGACAAACAGGTACTTTATAAGATTTCATACATCCCCAGAAATTCAGGTAAAGGACCTCTAAAGCAGTGTTCTATCCTTTCACTTGTCATTTTCTCTCTGCAGTTTCTAAATTTGATGTATTTCACATTTGACACTCCTGGGCACTTGGTCATAGGTTAAAATTAGTATGAGAAAGTTTTTAAGGAAAGATGCTAACATCAAAAATGGAGAGAGAGAGAGAAAGAAGCAAATACACTCTAAACCAAGGGAGTGGCAGGAAGTAGAATGTACTAAAGGAGGGTGACAGAGAGATGTGGATAAATAGGAAACACGATGAGAAAAGAGTAAGGAAGAGTCCAGGGCTCAGACTAGACTGAGAGGTAGGGGACAGGAGAGCCAGGTCACAGAAAACCCAGGTACAACTGCGGGACACACCAAAGATGACTTCCTGACTTACAAACTGGGAGAGGAAACTGGTTTCCAGTTTTAAGAGCCCCTTTTAATGTCCTTTTCTCCCCAAACTCCACCTCAAAGCATTTATACTTGGAGCGTTGTTTGAGACAATGTGCCTGCACATAGGGATTCTCTGACCCAGACAATAACAACTCTCGCATCTTGCAGAAGCCAGTACCAGAGGTCAGGGGATGCCTCTAACAGGGAGTTAAAAAACAAATCCCCAGAGAACAATGATGGACCCTCTCGGTTTTTAGTAGAGAAAGAACTTCCTTTCAAAAAACTAGAGAAGATCAAGACAACAATTTTAAAATAGCACATGGAGAATGATTTAGTGTAGATGGACAGTTCAGAACAAAGTCTGGTATGATTTAGACTCTATTCATGTGCTCACACCTAATGGTATGGCTACACATATTTTCAAAAAGACACGGCCAGTCCCTAAGGACCTACACTTTCAATGAAGGCTATTCTTTCTTGCTTGTGTGATATCAAAGCGCTTATCAGCTTTCTGAAGAGCCAAGTCAAAATTAACTGATAATCTAAAAGGTATGCTTGATCATATGCAACATCATCTTGCTTTTTTGTTAACTGTGTGTGTGCATGTGTGTCTAGAAGGGTGAGATTTACTACAGAAGTCTGTACTTAATCAAATATATCCAACAGTGTGGCGGAATAGTTCTAACTAGAGTCTGCAGTCATTCAGTTGTGATTCATAGAGGGGTCAAGCTAACTGCTACCTCAAACTTCCAAGGCAAAGAAAATTTCCAGTAGGAACAGGGAGATGAGAACCAAAACCTATTAACACACCTACTAAGTATCAACACAACTATTAAACCTATTGTTAATCCAGTTTTACCTTGCATGTAACTGCAGCTTAGGTTAAAAAAAATGTTGATCCAAAATTTAATTTTTTTCTTTTTGGCTGTTGTTTTGTTTTTTTTTTTTTGCTGTGCAGCACAGCATATAGGATCTTAGTTCCCTGACCAAGGATTGATCCTGTGCTCCCTGCAGTAGAAACATGGAGTCTTAGCCACTGGACCACCAGGGAAAGTCCCTGTGCCCAAAGTTTAAAGCTATGAAATAAGTGAGACTGTCTGATTTCAAACACTGAATTGATAGATTCATTAAAACCTTACTTTCTAAGTGGAAATTATCAGATCCGTGAAAACAAAAAGCTGTTTCTGACTGGAAAAAACTGAGAACTCTAACTGGGTTTTCCCCTATATAATCCCATAATAAGGGAGTCAGGGTGTGGCCTGGCCAAGATCTCTGCTTCCTGTTCCAGAGCCTTTGGAACTGGGTCTACTAAGGGGAGTTATGAGAGCCTAGATGTCTTTTTTTGATTCCAGACTGGAGAGATGAACATAAACAGGAAGGCTTCAAGGAAACTCAGACAAGGATCGTGGAGCATTCCCTTAGCCACACCTTAGCAGTTTGTTGGGAAGACAGCTAGGTGACCCTGTGGTGAGCCCCGGCTCTTCCCTAGGACCTACACTTTCAAAAGACACGGCCAGTCCCTAAGGACCTACACTTTCAATGAAGGCTATTCTTTCTTGCTTGTGTGATATCAAAGCGCTTATCAGCTTTCTGAAGAGCCAAGTCAAAATTAACTGATAATCTAAAAGGTATGCTTGATCATATGCAACATCATCTTGCTTTTTTGTTAACTGTGTGTGTGCATGTGTGTCTAGAAGGGTGAGATTTACTACAGAAGTCTGTACTTAATCAAATATATCCAACAGTGTGGCGGAATAGTTCTAACTAGAGTCTGCAGTCATTCAGTTGTGATTCATAGAGGGGTCAAGCTAACTGCTACCTCAAACTTCCAAGGCAAAGAAAATTTCCAGTAGGAACAGGGAGATGAGAACCAAAACCTATTAACACACCTACTAAGTATCAACACAACTATTAAACCTATTGTTAATCCAGTTTTACCTTGCATGTAACTGCAGCTTAGGTTAAAAAAAATGTTGATCCAAAATTTAATTTTTTTCTTTTTGGCTGTTGTTTTGTTTTGTTTTTTTTTTTTTGCTGTGCAGCACAGCATATAGGATCTTAGTTCCCTGACCAAGGATTGATCCTGTGCTCCCTGCAGTAGAAACATGGAGTCTTAGCCACTGGACCACCAGGGAAAGTCCCTGTGCCCAAAGTTTAAAGCTATGAAATAAGTGAGACTGTCTGATTTCAAACACTGAATTGATAGATTCATTAAAACCTTACTTTCTAAGTGGAAATTATCAGATCCGTGAAAACAAAAAGCTGTTTCTGACTGGAAAAAACTGAGAACTCTAACTGGGTTTTCCCCTATATAATCCCATAATAAGGGAGTCAGGGTGTGGCCTGGCCAAGATCTCTGCTTCCTGTTCCAGAGCCTTTGGAACTGGGTCTACTAAGGGGAGTTATGAGAGCCTAGATGTCTTTTTTTGATTCCAGACTGGAGAGATGAACATAAACAGGAAGGCTTCAAGGAAACTCAGACAAGGATCGTGGAGCATTCCCTTAGCCACACCTTAGCAGTTTGTTGGGAAGACAGCTGTGACCTGTGGACGTTCTGAAAGGTCTCGGGAGCCTCAGGGCTCCACAGTCACCCACTGAGAACTGGAGATGCTTCATCTCCCATGCCTTCCTCAGGCTCTCCCCACCTCCAACTTTCTCCCAAAACTTTTCCAGGCGACCTTGCTTATTTTTTAAGGAAAAACTTGGAAGTTCTCCTTCATTACCGTGTCTTAAAGTTCAGTGAGAAAAGTCAGTCTGTTTATAGTCAGCAAATAGTGTAAGAATGCAAAAAATGTTTATTATTAAAACCTTAGTGAATGTTTTAAATTCCTAGTATCGTCCTTCTAAGAAAGCTAAAGTCGTCAATCTAATACTAATTACACCTACTTTCCTGAGAGTCTCAGCAGATGCAGAGCGCCTGCTCCTCAGCAAGCTCAGCCTGGCTCCAGTCTGCAGCCCTCAGTGACACTCACCTCTAAGGTGCCTTTGGGCACTCAGTTCCCTGTTAAATCACAGTGCTGGCCTCCAGGCCTTGACAAATGCCCTTTGAGCCTCTGCTCTGTATGTACTTGGGTATGAGACAGGAAACCATCTGGAACTACTAAAGTTAAACAGCTGGCCTCTGCCAGGAGCAGTCTCTTCCAGAGGTGCCTATAATCACCACTCTCGCAGGACCCTCAATTTCTGCGGGCTGGGCTGAAGACCTGTATTTTAACAAGCACCTTGCAAGTGGTTCATATATGTTCAGGCAAGTTTGGGAAATGTTCCACAGGGCTCTTAAGATGTACACAGGGTGCTGTCCTGGGGAAAACCAATGTGTCGGCTCAACCAACACAATCTGACTCTGTCAAAGAATCTTCACTGTCCCGCTTGGAGTCTGAAGTGAGCATCTAATGCCTTTAGCGGGGTGTACTTTATTCACCCCACTAGTGAGTCCCTCTGCTATTCTGAGTTTTCACTGTTCTGTAACTTTCTAGGTTTAAAAAAATTTTTTTTTTACAATCAACGGTAGTTTATTTTATGCTGCTATGGCTTCTCTCTTCTTTGACCTCACTTATCTAGGAACCAACTGCTGCCTATTGTTTACTAATCTATTATGTTAAATGCACATCCTGGCTGGGCCCCCAGCCTCCTTGGGCAGCTCCCTCTCTTGGCCCGGGAAGAAGCCTGCTTCACTCACCACGGGCACGTTCTTTTCCCACACAGGCCCGCATCCTGAGATTGTGCGCGCTCCACGTCCTCCCCCACTCCCCTAAATTGTAGGCCATGAGACGCTGAGTTCTGCCACCAAGTCTTGCTCACAAAAGCTTCTATTCACTTCTTCCTGCCTAACCTGATTCAGCCCCTCTCCTCCAGACGATGCCAAGTCTCTCACTGCTATCTTCTCTCCCAGTGCTTCCTGAGAGGGGTGCAGCGTGGTCAATCAAAGCACGGACTTTGAAATCCAGGGCAGGCCTGGTTTGAATTCCAGTCTAGCTGTGAGATCTTGGGTAGGTCACTTAAACTTTCAGTGCTTTAGTTTCTTCATCAGTAAAAATATAAATACTGTGTACTTCCTAGGATTATCTAGCACCTGGCACATGAGTGTTCTGTCAATGGTTGTAACTAAACACAGTTCTAAACAAACAATAGTAACTACAACAATTTCAAAAATTAAATCACAGTGAGTCACAGGAGCAAGTTCTGGTATAGTTTTCAATAACTTGCAAATGCTACGTGAGGTTACTAATGCAGGTGAAGTAAAACATTAGAATGGAAGACATGATCTCTTATCTCGTCTATTTGAAAAGCACAATGGAAGGACTCAGCTCACTAAAGACGAAGCACTGTCATTATTTCAATGGTTCTCTGTCTTCCAGGTAGCACTGATGGCTTGCAGTGAGTTATGAAGGACTGGGCAGCTCTATTCTCTTGTGCCCAGACTTACCCTCTTTAAAGTGAGGGTATTAACAACAGTCAACGTTCACTGAGGGTTTACTATGTGCCAGGCTCTATTTCAAACCTTTCACAAATGTGAAGTCATTTAACGCCCTGGTGTCTGCATGAGGTGGCATGACTGGGCTCTCTGTTCTTCAGGTGAGGGAAGTGAAGCCCAGGAGATGAGGGGGCTCAGCCTTGGCCACAGTACATGATCTCTCTTCCTCCTAGACTGTGAAGTCAACAGACAACAAAATCTGGTGCTTTTCTGACAACAGACATTCTGATACTGAAGCAGGCAGAGAATGAGAAAGGAGAGCAAGACCTGATGATCTGTTTGAGCCTGGAATCCAGCAATTTCTGGGACTCAGAACCCAAAGTTTTCTTACTGGGTTCTTAAAACTGTACTGAAGTAGAAGCATAAACAAAATCTAAACTTCAATTTGACTGAGGGTTCTGCCACCAAGTCTTGCTCACAAAAGCTTCTATTCACTTCTTCCTGCCTAACCTGATTCAGCCCCTCTCCTCCAGACGATGCCAAGTCTCTCACTGCTATCTTCTCTCCCAGTGCTTCCTGAGAGGGGTGCAGCGTGGTCAATCAAAGCACGGACTTTGAAATCCAGGGCAGGCCTGGTTTGAATTCCAGTCTAGCTGTGAGATCTTGGGTAGGTCACTTAAACTTTCAGTGCTTTAGTTTCTTCATCAGTAAAAATATAAATACTGTGTACTTCCTAGGATTATCTAGCACCTGGCACATGAGTGTTCTGTCAATGGTTGTAACTAAACACAGTTCTAAACAAACAATAGTAACTACAACAATTTCAAAAATTAAATCACAGTGAGTCACAGGAGCAAGTTCTGGTATAGTTTTCAATAACTTGCAAATGCTACGTGAGGTTACTAATGCAGGTGAAGTAAAACATTAGAATGGAAGACATGATCTCTTATCTCGTCTATTTGAAAAGCACAATGGAAGGACTCAGCTCACTAAAGACGAAGCACTGTCATTATTTCAATGGTTCTCTGTCTTCCAGGTAGCACTGATGGCTTGCAGTGAGTTATGAAGGACTGGGCAGCTCTATTCTCTTGTGCCCAGACTTACCCTCTTTAAAGTGAGGGTATTAACAACAGTCAACGTTCACTGAGGGTTTACTATGTGCCAGGCTCTATTTCAAACCTTTCACAAATGTGAAGTCATTTAACGCCCTGGTGTCTGCATGAGGTGGCATGACTGGGCTCTCTGTTCTTCAGGTGAGGGAAGTGAAGCCCAGGAGATGAGGGGGCTCAGCCTTGGCCACAGTACATGATCTCTCTTCCTCCTAGACTGTGAAGTCAACAGACAACAAAATCTGGTGCTTTTCTGACAACAGACATTCTGATACTGAAGCAGGCAGAGAATGAGAAAGGAGAGCAAGACCTGATGATCTGTTTGAGCCTGGAATCCAGCAATTTCTGGGACTCAGAACCCAAAGTTTTCTTACTGGGTTCTTAAAACTGTACTGAAGTAGAAGCATAAACAGTCTTGAAAAGTTCTAAACTTCAATTTGTTCTTTACAAGAGCACTGTATTTTGGAAAAGGATATTTAAAATAAGTATAAAAACTGAATGCAATTTCTTAAATGTTGAAGCCACACCCCCTTGCTGGGCAAGCCAAACATGGTCACAGTCAGCTTGAACAACAAGATCACAAACCCCACCCCTCAATCTCCCATTCTGTCAGCAGCTACATAATGGCAGCCATATATTCTCCCCTCACGCAAATGGTCACATACCAAGGTCAAAACTCAAGCATAAGACACGTGGATACACTTTCATGAAGAAGATTTGTGAAAACATATTAGAGCACAAACATATTCTGACATTAACACATGGGAGAGAAGACGGCAATGTAGAAAAAACAACCAGCCTGAAATACACAGGAAAAGCTTTGTTTCTAAGTATGCTGAGAAATACCTAGTGAACATATTTCCAGTTAATTAAGTAGTTAATTCATGGACTCCAGTCTCTTATCACTTCTTCTAATGACCTCAGAGGGTAGTGATTCATGAATGAAGTTCATCATTTTTTAGGAAACCCTGTAAGAAAAAACTGACATTCCTTTATCTCTTTTCCCTTAAAAAAAATACAACCAACCAAACCATGAATTACTACCTGCCACGACCACTATGTTACCCTCAGTAGGATCATAACTGCTTTGTTCCTGTTAGCTTTGGCACTGAGTTGAAGATCTGGACTGGAATGATAGTAGAAAGGCCAATCTCTACAACTCTCAGATTGCTCAAACCCTTTCACAAATGTGAAGTCATTTAACGCCCTGGTGTCTGCATGAGGTGGCATGACTGGGCTCTCTGTTCTTCAGGTGAGGGAAGTGAAGCCCAGGAGATGAGGGGGCTCAGCCTTGGCCACAGTACATGATCTCTCTTCCTCCTAGACTGTGAAGTCAACAGACAACAAAATCTGGTGCTTTTCTGACAACAGACATTCTGATACTGAAGCAGGCAGAGAATGAGAAAGGAGAGCAAGACCTGATGATCTGTTTGAGCCTGGAATCCAGCAATTTCTGGGACTCAGAACCCAAAGTTTTCTTACTGGGTTCTTAAAACTGTACTGAAGTAGAAGCATAAACAGTCTTGAAAAGTTCTAAACTTCAATTTGTTCTTTACAAGAGCACTGTATTTTGGAAAAGGATATTTAAAATAAGTATAAAAACTGAATGCAATTTCTTAAATGTTGAAGCCACACCCCCTTGCTGGGCAAGCCAAACATGGTCACAGTCAGCTTGAACAACAAGATCACAAACCCCACCCCTCAATCTCCCATTCTGTCAGCAGCTACATAATGGCAGCCATATATTCTCCCCTCACGCAAATGGTCACATACCAAGGTCAAAACTCAAGCATAAGACACGTGGATACACTTTCATGAAGAAGATTTGTGAAAACATATTAGAGCACAAACATATTCTGACATTAACACATGGGAGAGAAGACGGCAATGTAGAAAAAACAACCAGCCTGAAATACACAGGAAAAGCTTTGTTTCTAAGTATGCTGAGAAATACCTAGTGAACATATTTCCAGTTAATTAAGTAGTTAATTCATGGACTCCAGTCTCTTATCACTTCTTCTAATGACCTCAGAGGGTAGTGATTCATGAATGAAGTTCATCATTTTTTAGGAAACCCTGTAAGAAAAAACTGACATTCCTTTATCTCTTTTCCCTTAAAAAAAATACAACCAACCAAACCATGAATTACTACCTGCCACGACCACTATGTTACCCTCAGTAGGATCATAACTGCTTTGTTCCTGTTAGCTTTGGCACTGAGTTGAAGATCTGGACTGGAATGATAGTAGAAAGGCCAATCTCTACAACTCTCAGATTGCTCAAATGCCAAATGAAACTATAACTGTCAATTTAGCTACCTCTCAATTATTTCTGCTAATAAGTAGGTAAATCAAAATGGATTTTTTTGGTTCAGAATAGTGGCATAGTGGGGTGAGGAAAAAGCTGAATGATGATAGATAAGCACTTGAAACTCCACTGGTAAAAAGCAGGGTCTAAATAAATATGACATTCGGCATTCAGCGAACACCCACCAAGTGGTTATATTATACAAGCATACAAAAATAGGTAAAACACAGAACCTGATCCTTCAAGAAGCTCACATTCTAGCTGTGAAGATGGAAACGTTTTTCAAATAAAATATAATTTAGCAAATGCTAAAATACAGTATCAAAAACAGACGTTCTAATAATACTCATTCAAACGTTGTGAAATCTCAATTTGCTTCCACCATTACGAAAGTCAAATTGCAGCATGAACAGTCTCCAGAGACAGAAAACTGCTACAATCTCAAATTCCCAATGTCTTCCTCCCAGAAATTCAAATGTGAAAGAAAAGGTTCCTGCTATGCAGTCATCTTCAGGGGCACAACCACCTGGACAGCGCAGACCTTCACCATTTAAATTAATCAATTTAAGAGATAACTGAGTAATTAAAATTCACCAGCAAAACCATTTTAATAATGAACATAAAGTAGCCTAACATTAATCCTCAACAACTGAGCTGAATTTCTCTAACACTAACATGAATATTATTAGACAAGGATGACATTTGGTTTGCACAAGTTTTTTTTGGTTTGGACAAAAGTGATGGTTCCTCTGAACGTACGTAGGGCTTCCCTGGTGGCTCAGACAGTAAAAAATCTACCTGCAATGTAAGAGACCCGGTTCACTCTCTGGAAGATCCCCTGGAGCAGGGTGTGCTTACCCACTCCAGCATTCTTGCCTAGAGAATCCCATGGACAGAGGAGCCTGGTGGGCTACGTGGAGTCTCAAATCAGACACAACTGAGCAACTAACACTTTGCTTTGTTCCTGTTAGCTTTGGCACTGAGTTGAAGATCTGGACTGGAATGATAGTAGAAAGGCCAATCTCTACAACTCTCAGATTGCTCAAATGCCAAATGAAACTATAACTGTCAATTTAGCTACCTCTCAATTATTTCTGCTAATAAGTAGGTAAATCAAAATGGATTTTTTTGGTTCAGAATAGTGGCATAGTGGGGTGAGGAAAAAGCTGAATGATGATAGATAAGCACTTGAAACTCCACTGGTAAAAAGCAGGGTCTAAATAAATATGACATTCGGCATTCAGCGAACACCCACCAAGTGGTTATATTATACAAGCATACAAAAATAGGTAAAACACAGAACCTGATCCTTCAAGAAGCTCACATTCTAGCTGTGAAGATGGAAACGTTTTTCAAATAAAATATAATTTAGCAAATGCTAAAATACAGTATCAAAAACAGACGTTCTAATAATACTCATTCAAAGCGTTGTGAAATCTCAATTTGCTTCCACCATTACGAAAGTCAAATTGCAGCATGAACAGTCTCCAGAGACAGAAAACTGCTACAATCTCAAATTCCCAATGTCTTCCTCCCAGAAATTCAAATGTGAAAGAAAAGGTTCCTGCTATGCAGTCATCTTCAGGGGCACAACCACCTGGACAGCGCAGACCTTCACCATTTAAATTAATCAATTTAAGAGATAACTGAGTAATTAAAATTCACCAGCAAAACCATTTTAATAATGAACATAAAGTAGCCTAACATTAATCCTCAACAACTGAGCTGAATTTCTCTAACACTAACATGAATATTATTAGACAAGGATGACATTTGGTTTGCACAAGTTTTTTTTGGTTTGGACAAAAGTGATGGTTCCTCTGAACGTACGTAGGGCTTCCCTGGTGGCTCAGACAGTAAAAAATCTACCTGCAATGTAAGAGACCCGGTTCACTCTCTGGAAGATCCCCTGGAGCAGGGTGTGCTTACCCACTCCAGCATTCTTGCCTAGAGAATCCCATGGACAGAGGAGCCTGGTGGGCTACTGATCATGGAGTCTCAAGGAGTCAGACACAACTGAGCAACTAACACTTTCGCTTTGAATGTATATGGTTTCAATTAATTAGCTTCATATTTGGATTATATGTATATGTGTTTAATATGTGTATATGTATATATGTGTATATAATATGTATATGTGTGTGTGTATACATGTATACACATGTGTACATATGTGTATTTATGTTTATGTGTGTGTATACAAATATGTATGTGTATGTGTGTGTGTGTGTGTAATATATATATATGTATGTATATATGCTTTATATTTGGATTATATGTATAATACATTAGGTTTACCATACTAAAGGAAAGGAGTGATCTTATGATAAAGAAAATGTTGATAATTTGGACTTGGATCAGACATGGCATGGTTGGATGGGAGAAAAGCAGAATGATGATCAATAAATAGGTTAAGTATTTTGTACTCCATTGGTAAAAAGCAAGGTTTAAGTAAATACTGGAGAATATAATCTTATTTTAATTGAAGCTGCTTCTAATTTCTAAAATAACCAGTTTCCATAAACATTATTTTATTCATCATACAGGCCTAAGCATGCCATAATTAAAGAACTCTAGCTTAGAATAATTTCTATGAGATAGAGTGATTAAAAAAAAATTTTTTTTTAATTATGGAAGTATGATAACACATTTACAGGAGACTTGGAAAATACAGAACAAAGTCACAAACAGTTCCACTATATATTACAATTATTTTTAAGCAGTTAAGATTTTTAGTTGGAGTTTCAATATCAAACTCTCAAAAATTAATAAAATGAAAAGGCAGAAAAGTAGAAGGATATAAGCAGACCTGAAAAGCACTTCGAACCAATTCAACATAATTAAGATTTATGCAATTTTCACACAACAGCAGAATACAAATTCTACTCAAGTCTCCATGGACTATAAACCAGGACACACCGGAACATGTCCAGGGACATAATACAAGGAGCAAATCTTCCATGATCTAAAGGTATCAAAATCATAGAGTCTGTTCTCTTATCACTGTGGAATTACATTAGAAATCAATATCAAGAGATTTTTGAAATAATGCACATAGTTTCAAGTGCAATGTGACACTGAGCAAGAGAGAGCTTTGACTTAGCCATTGAAAGTCTCAATAAAGTTAGAAGACTGAAAAAACACAGAGGATGACTGCAAAGAAGAAAGAATTTAAGTGAGAATATCAAAGATAAGTTAAAGAAAAAAAAAAAACCCATGTCATTGGAAACTACATATCCACTTTTAATTGATAGGAGTATCCAAGAAGCAGCAACAAGGAAAATCAAAAAATATGTGTAACAGAATAAAAATGAAAAGAGAATTTATCAGAATATGTTGCACACAGCTAAAGTTGCTCAATGCAGCTACATACAAAGTGAAATCTTAAAAAGATGGGGCATTTGTGATGGATTGGCCTTAACTTGGAGCTCCTTCTTCCTCTGTGGATCTTACAGCATTGATCATTACCTCGAGGTGTTACACAGTGGCTGCCAAGCTTGGCACGCCTCACTCAGAAATCCCTTCCAAAGCCGCTGTATTTAGGACCTGCACTGCTGCTTCAACGTAACTGCCGGTCATGGTTTAAGTTAAAGTCCAGACTCTGTCATTAACCAGCCAGCCAAACGGGGGGAAAGTCACCTGACCACATCATACCTGCATTTCTTCAACTTAGGACGTGACAAGATTATGCTTTTCCCTAAGAGCTCCTTTTAGCTTATTTTTCTTTCAGCCTTAAGACTTTATCACGTTGCCACTTTGCACAGCTAAGGAACGTAGCAGATTTCCACAGAAACTAAAACAGAACCTTTTAAAAACTTTGTTTTATGGGTACATGTACTTTTAAATCATTTTCCTCTTATTCTTCAGGGATGCGATAACTTCAACAAACAGTAATATCAAACTCTGAATCTGAGGAGCTGGCCCAAGTCCAGATTACGAGGTAAATGGCTCAACAAGTGACAGAAAATTAGACGAATTCTGTCTAATTCATCTTGTCCCATGATCTGACTATAATATCCAAATTTTCTGAGTTGGGGAGTGAAAAGATTTTCTCTGATTTCCACTGCAGAGGCAGACATAACAATTCTTTCATTCTGCTGCATAGGCAGAGAGGTAAAGCACTCTCTTCATGAGATGGATGGCAAGAGGAAGACTGGACAGAGCAATTGAAAGTCTCAATAAAGAAGACTGAAAAAACACAGAGGATGACTGCAAAGAAGAAAGAATTTAAGTGAGAATATCAAAGATAAGTTAAAGAAAAAAAAAAAACCCATGTCATTGGAAACTACATATCCACTTTTAATTGATAGGAGTATCCAAGAAGCAGCAACAAGGAAAATCAAAAAATATGTGTAACAGAATAAAAATGAAAAGAGAATTTATCAGAATATGTTGCACACAGCTAAAGTTGCTCAATGCAGCTACATACAAAGTGAAATCTTAAAAAGATGGGGCATTTGTGATGGATTGGCCTTAACTTGGAGCTCCTTCTTCCTCTGTGGATCTTACAGCATTGATCATTACCTCGAGGTGTTACACAGTGGCTGCCAAGCTTGGCACGCCTCACTCAGAAATCCCTTCCAAAGCCGCTGTATTTAGGACCTGCACTGCTGCTTCAACGTAACTGCCGGTCATGGTTTAAGTTAAAGTCCAGACTCTGTCATTAACCAGCCAGCCAAACGGGGGGAAAGTCACCTGACCACATCATACCTGCATTTCTTCAACTTAGGACGTGACAAGATTATGCTTTTCCCTAAGAGCTCCTTTTAGCTTATTTTTCTTTCAGCCTTAAGACTTTATCACGTTGCCACTTTGCACAGCTAAGGAACGTAGCAGATTTCCACAGAAACTAAAACAGAACCTTTTAAAAACTTTGTTTTATGGGTACATGTACTTTTAAATCATTTTCCTCTTATTCTTCAGGGATGCGATAACTTCAACAAACAGTAATATCAAACTCTGAATCTGAGGAGCTGGCCCAAGTCCAGATTACGAGGTAAATGGCTCAACAAGTGACAGAAAATTAGACGAATTCTGTCTAATTCATCTTGTCCCATGATCTGACTATAATATCCAAATTTTCTGAGTTGGGGAGTGAAAAGATTTTCTCTGATTTCCACTGCAGAGGCAGACATAACAATTCTTTCATTCTGCTGCATAGGCAGAGAGGTAAAGCACTCTCTTCATGAGATGGATGGCAAGAGGAAGAGACTGGACACACTGGAGAGCAAGACTTAAGAAGGGGCAAAGGGTCAGAGCACGGTGGTTTGGTTCTTTCTTCAACTCCATCTTCCCAGGCAAAATTCATCCTGGTTATCTGATATCCAAAAACACCATCTGCACAATTTAGAGAACCATGCAGGTTTTAAACCAAAGAGCTGGAAAAACAGACTGATCTCTGTACTTGCAGCTGCATCACTCACAGCACTGAGTGCTCTCAACTTCGGTGTTCTTCAGAAATATTTTCAGACATGGGACTTAATATTCTCCACTAGTTTAAAAAACACTCTGGGGGCTTCCCTAGTGATCCAGTGGGTAGAGAGTCTGCCTTGCAGTACAAGGGGCACCAGTTCGATTCCCCCCAGGAGGATCCCCCGTACCGTGAAGTGGCTGGACCGGTGTGTCTAATTATGAGCCAGTGCTCTGGAACATGTGCACCTAGAGCCGGTCCTCTGTGACAAGAGAGGCCACTTCAATGGGAAGTCCACACATGCCAAAGAATAAAGTAAATATAAAAGTAAAAAAAAGAGGCATGATGGGAACAAAAATGAAAAAAAAAATACCTTGGAGTAGAAACTATTAATTCCAGTTCATTAATGAATATTTTTACATTAGGATGAATTTTTTTTCTTCATACAATCTTTATTTTACTACCTTATATTATCTACTTTAACATTCACCATAAACCTACAAGTACAATTATTATTACCCTCTTTTATAGATAATGAAACTCAGAAATGTGATGTTGTGATATATCATATCAAATACATATGGCTTCCCTGGGGTAGCTCAATCAGTAAAGAACACCTGCAATTCAGGAGACCCATGGTCAATCCCTGGGTTGGGAACATTCCCTGCAGAAGGGAATGACAACTCACTCCAGTATTCTTGCCTGGGATGTCCTATGGACAGAGAGGCCTGCCAGGCTACAGTCCATGGGGTCACAAAGAGTTGGACATGACTGAGCAACTAACAGTTTCACTGTCATGTAGGTGTGTGTGTTAGATACACAGATGGATAGATATCTCTACGTGGTTCGTGCAGACTTCTAAAATCTCTGAACATCCAGAGTAGGATGGCAAGAGGAAGAGACTGGACACACTGGAGAGCAAGACTTAAGAAGGGGCAAAGGGTCAGAGCACGGTGGTTTGGTTCTTTCTTCAACTCCATCTTCCCAGGCAAAATTCATCCTGGTTATCTGATATCCAAAAACACCATCTGCACAATTTAGAGAACCATGCAGGTTTTAAACCAAAGAGCTGGAAAAACAGACTGATCTCTGTACTTGCAGCTGCATCACTCACAGCACTGAGTGCTCTCAACTTCGGTGTTCTTCAGAAATATTTTCAGACATGGGACTTAATATTCTCCACTAGTTTAAAAAACACTCTGGGGGCTTCCCTAGTGATCCAGTGGGTAGAGAGTCTGCCTTGCAGTACAAGGGCACCAGTTCGATTCCCCAGGAGGACCCCCCGTGCACGTGAAGTGGCTGGACCGGTGTGTCTAATTATGAGCCAGTGCTCTGGAACATGTGCACCTAGAGCCGGTCCTCTGTGACAAGAGAGGCCACTTCAATGGGAAGTCCACACATGCCAAAGAATAAAGTAAATATAAAAGTAAAAAAAAGAGGCATGATGGGAACAAAAATGAAAAAAAAAATACCTTGGAGTAGAAACTATTAATTCCAGTTCATTAATGAATATTTTTACATTAGGATGAATTTTTTTTCTTCATACAATCTTTATTTTACTACCTTATATTATCTACTTTAACATTCACCATAAACCTACAAGTACAATTATTATTACCCTCTTTTATAGATAATGAAACTCAGAAATGTGATGTTGTGATATATCATATCAAATACATATGGCTTCCCTGGGGTAGCTCAATCAGTAAAGAACACCTGCAATTCAGGAGACCCATGGTCAATCCCTGGGTTGGGAACATTCCCTGCAGAAGGGAATGACAACTCACTCCAGTATTCTTGCCTGGGATGTCCTATGGACAGAGAGGCCTGCCAGGCTACAGTCCATGGGGTCACAAAGAGTTGGACATGACTGAGCAACTAACAGTTTCACTGTCATGTAGGTGTGTGTGTTAGATACACAGATGGATAGATATATCTATGTGGTTCGCAGTGCAGACCTTCTAAAACTCTCTGAACATCCTGAGAGGTAGGAGTCAGAAGAGTGGCTTCTAACCCCGTTTCACCTTACTCGAGTTTACAGCAATGATGTGACCCCAGGAGGATGGGGCTAGTTGTGAGAGAAACCAACCACAGGACTAGGGGGCTGAAACTTCCAGCCCCATTCCCAAGGTCCGAGGAGGGAAGGCGAGTAGGTGACTGAGGTAATCCCCAACAGTTACTGATTCAATGAAGCATGCCAACCAAGTAGAAACTCCACAAAAACTCTAAAAACGAAGGGTTCAGAGTTTCCAGCATGGTAAATGCACCCAAGTTCTAGGAAAGCAATGCATCTCAAACTCCACAGAAGCTCCGCTGCCCAGGACCCTTCCAGACCTTGCCCTACACATCTCTTCATCTGGCTGTTCATTTGTTTCCATTATAATAAACAAGTAACAGTAATTAAATGTCTCCCTGAGCTTTGTGAGCCCTTCTAGCAAATTATCAAATATGAGCTAAGAAGGAGGTCAAGAAAACCCCTACTTTATAATCCAGACAGTCAAAAGTACCAGACTCGGAAATCAGAATCAAAAAAGGGGTGCAGTCTTACAGGACTGAGTCCTTAACATCTTGAGTTTGTACTAATTTCAGGTAGTGTCAGAACTGAATTAAACTGCAGGACACCCAGTTGATATCCACAGGGAATGAAGATAGGCTTGGTGTGAAAGCCACAAACACTTGGTGTCAGAAGTGTTTAGTAGAGGAACAGCTTTCCTTTAGAAAGGTTAAACACTACAGTCACAGAACTCAGGGGCATAGCTGGGCTTTGGAGTTAAGCAAATCCTAGCACAACATTCTCAAATAATAAAAAGTGTTTGACTAAAAGGAAAACCATCTCATTATTTTATACTCATAATAAACATGTATGGTTATTGATAACAATAAAAAGTTGGAAAGAGGGCTTCCCTAATGGTCCAGTGGGTAAAGAGTTGGACATGACTGAGCAACTAACAGTTTCACTGTCATGTAGGTGTGTGTGTTAGATACACAGATGGATAGATATATCTATGTGGTTCGCAGTGCAGACCTTCTAAAACTCTCTGAACATCCTGAGAGGTAGGAGTCAGAAGAGTGGCTTCTAACCCCGTTTCACCTTACTCGAGTTTACAGCAATGATGTGACCCCAGGAGGATGGGGCTAGTTGTGAGAGAAACCAACCACAGGACTAGGGGGCTGAAACTTCCAGCCCCATTCCCAAGGTCCGAGGAGGGAAGGCGAGTAGGTGACTGAGGTAATCCCCAACAGTTACTGATTCAATGAAGCATGCCAACCAAGTAGAAACTCCACAAAAACTCTAAAAACGAAGGGTTCAGAGTTTCCAGCATGGTAAATGCACCCAAGTTCTAGGAAAGCAATGCATCTCAAACTCCACAGAAGCTCCGCTGCCCAGGACCCTTCCAGACCTTGCCCTACACATCTCTTCATCTGGCTGTTCATTTGTTTCCATTATAATAAACAAGTAACAGTAATTAAATGTCTCCCTGAGCTTTGTGAGCCCTTCTAGCAAATTATCAAATATGAGCTAAGAAGGAGGTCAAGAAAACCCCTACTTTATAATCCAGACAGTCAAAAGTACCAGACTCGGAAATCAGAATCAAAAAAGGGGTGCAGTCTTACAGGACTGAGTCCTTAACATCTTGAGTTTGTACTAATTTCAGGTAGTGTCAGAACTGAATTAAACTGCAGGACACCCAGTTGATATCCACAGGGAATGAAGATAGGCTTGGTGTGAAAGCCACAAACACTTGGTGTCAGAAGTGTTTAGTAGAGGAACAGCTTTCCTTTAGAAAGGTTAAACACTACAGTCACAGAACTCAGGGGCATAGCTGGGCTTTGGAGTTAAGCAAATCCTAGCACAACATTCTCAAATAATAAAAAGTGTTTGACTAAAAGGAAAACCATCTCATTATTTTATACTCATAATAAACATGTATGGTTATTGATAACAATAAAAAGTTGGAAAGAGGGCTTCCCTAATGGTCCAGTGGGTAAAGAGTCTGCCTTGCAGTGCAAGGGGCACCTGTTCAATCCCTGGCCTGGGAAGATCCCACGTGCCACAGAGCTGCTGGACCGACATGTCCAATGACAAGCCAGCGCTCTGGAGCACATGAGCCCAGAGCCGGTGCTCGGCAACGAGAGGCCACTGCAATGGGAGGCCCACACAGGCCGAAGAATAGGGACGGATGAAAATTACATGAATAAAAAACCAATAAAAAGAGGCTCCCTCCCCGCCAAAAAAGTTGGAAAGGTGACAAGAACCGCCACAGTAAGTCTTACCTGCATCTGCCTCATTGCCCGTTCCACCCGGCGTGTGCTTCCTCTCTCAAGTTTTGTCCGGAGGATCAAAGCTGAAGTCTGGATGGCCCAGAACTTGGGCTGTGACAGCAAACACTGATGAGGAGGGGAAAAAAGGATCACAGAACAAATGGATAAACTCAATAATCTCACTCTAAATATAACAAATTATTATATCAGAGTGACGACTTGAAAATTACCTCAGCGAAAAATAAAAGACCACGTGTGCTTTCAAAATTTTTTTTTTTTATGAAGAACATGTTCATTTGAGCAGAATTATTACTTAACTGAGTTGACCTGCTCAGTTGACTAAATTCCTTAAGGAACGAATCAGAATTATTTCCCAATAATCAACAGAGTAAGTGGAATATATTATACCATCAATTAATAAATCTTTTTATCTCATGAGTTACAAAAAAAGTTACATAAAGGCTATATTCCTCAAATTTGAAAAAAACAAATTTAAAATAATCCAAACTCACAGATGAAAATAATTAGAAATCTGGTACCTTTTCACTTAAAAACTATCCTAATCCACTGATACAAATACAAATCAAAGAAAACCATCCTAACATTTTTGAGAATGCTTTCTAGTTTTGATTACAATAGGGAATCTCTAATTTTAGCTAAATGATTATAGAGGGGACATCTTAAGAAAGACTGGCTTATAAGAAAACTTTGAATATGCACACACGGAACCCTAGCCACAGAGGAAGCTGTGAGCACCATCAGTTCAGAGAGTGCGGCAGAAACCACTGACTATGACCACCATGGGGCAAAACTGACCTCTGGATGCACAAAAACAAGGGCAAAATTTATTCGGATACAATAGAGACTGCTTAGTATAATGAACACAATTTAAGCTCTCTGCTGATGACATGGAAACCAACACTGTCCTCAAGTGCCACAGAGCTGCTGGACCGACATGTCCAATGACAAGCCAGCGCTCTGGAGCACATGAGCCCAGAGCCGGTGCTCGGCAACGAGAGGCCACTGCAATGGGAGGCCCACACAGGCCGAAGAATAGGGACGGATGAAAATTACATGAATAAAAAACCAATAAAAAGAGGCTCCCTCCCCGCCAAAAAAGTTGGAAAGGTGACAAGAACCGCCACAGTAAGTCTTACCTGCATCTGCCTCATTGCCCGTTCCACCCGGCGTGTGCTTCCTCTCTCAAGTTTTGTCCGGAGGATCAAAGCTGAAGTCTGGATGGCCCAGAACTTGGGCTGTGACAGCAAACACTGATGAGGAGGGGAAAAAAGGATCACAGAACAAATGGATAAACTCAATAATCTCACTCTAAATATAACAAATTATTATATCAGAGTGACGACTTGAAAATTACCTCAGCGAAAAATAAAAGACCACGTGTGCTTTCAAAATTTTTTTTATGAAGAACATGTTCATTTGAGCAGAATTATTACTTAACTGAGTTGACCTGCTCAGTTGACTAAATTCCTTAAGGAACGAATCAGAATTATTTCCCAATAATCAACAGAGTAAGTGGAATATATTATACCATCAATTAATAAATCTTTTTATCTCATGAGTTACAAAAAAAGTTACATAAAGGCTATATTCCTCAAATTTGAAAAAAACAAATTTAAAATAATCCAAACTCACAGATGAAAATAATTAGAAATCTGGTACCTTTTCACTTAAAAACTATCCTAATCCACTGATACAAATACAAATCAAAGAAAACCATCCTAACATTTTTGAGAATGCTTTCTAGTTTTGATTACAATAGGGAATCTCTAATTTTAGCTAAATGATTATAGAGGGGACATCTTAAGAAAGACTGGCTTATAAGAAAACTTTGAATATGCACACACGGAACCCTAGCCACAGAGGAAGCTGTGAGCACCATCAGTTCAGAGAGTGCGGCAGAAACCACTGACTATGACCACCATGGGGCAAAACTGACCTCTGGATGCACAAAAACAAGGGCAAAATTTATTCGGATACAATAGAGACTGCTTAGTATAATGAACACAATTTAAGCTCTCTGCTGATGACATGGAAACCAACACTGTCCTCAAGTGATCTTCACAACAATAACTTTCAGTGAAGACTGGTTCAAAGAAAGGCAAAAGGCCTATTTGTCTGAAAGCTGACTACTTCCTTATTCACTTTTATTCCTAAAAGTCAGGTATTGGAAAAAAAAAAAAATCCTAGTTAACTAGAGTCCAATTAATCATTCAAAACCTAGTTGTGGATTAGAAGAAGCTTTTGGTGTTTTAAAAGTAAATCAGACCTCTGAGAGCAGGATATGGACACTGGTGTTTTTAAAACACTCACCAAGTAATTCTAAGGCACAGACAAATTTAAGAACTGCTAGGCTAAACTAACACAAATGTTTGTTGTTGTTTAGTCACTAAGTAATGGCCAACTCTTCTGTGACCCCATGGAGTCTACCCTGCCAGGCTCCTCTGTCCTGCGACTCTCCAGCCAAGAATACTAGGAGAGGTTGTCATTTCCTTCTCCAAGGGATCTTCCTGACCTAGGGATTGAACCCGTGTCTCCTGCACTGATAGGCAGATTCTTTACCACTGAGCCACCAGGGAAGCAATACAAGTATCTGGTTTTGGTCAAATACATTTATAACTCCAAATTCTCATTAAAAATTAGCAAGAAGTCCTTCAATGGGGGTATAAATTATATCACAGTTCCTGCAACTCCATACTTCACCATGGCCAGTCCACTTTCACCATTTCTATTACTTAACTAGCTCCTGTGGGTATTGGAATTTTCAAGTTCAGATCTAAGCCCTACTTTTTACAATAAAAAAGAGCACAACAGATTAGGTTACTTGCTCAATGTCACACCTTCATTAGTAGCAAAAGCTGATTCCCATACTTTGAGGTCTCTTGATCCTCAAAACATACCTTTATTTATTTTTTTGGCATGAGCTTCAACAATTTTCATTTTGTAACTAAAATATAGTTGATATACAATATTTTGTCAGTTTCACAAGGACTACATAGTGATTTGACACTCATATACATGGGAAAGGGATCACCCCAACAAGTCTATTAACCATCTTTCCCCATATAAAGTTACTACAATATTATTCACCATATTCCTTATGCTGTATACACTATCCTCATGACTTATTTATTCTATAACTGGAGTTATGTAACTCTTCATCTCCTTTACCTGTTTTGCCCATCCCACCTCACTTTGTAGCAACCATCTGTTTCTTCTTTGAATGAAAGTATTTGTTTTGCTCTGTTTATTTGCTCTTTGTTTTTTGTAAGTGAGGTCATGTATTCCTTCTTGTCTATTTCAAGTAGCATAATACCCTCTAGATCTATCCATGGTTGTCACAAATGTCAAGATTGTACCTTTTTATGGCTATAGAACATGTTAACATTGTTTTCTTAACACCTTCTCCAAGGAAGTGGATGACAGGACCCAGGAAATCCTGGTAGAGCAATGTAAGTAAAGAATTCAGTAATGAACTTTAGGAAACTAGTATATTAAAGGGAAGTGGAAGAAGAGGAGTAAACAAAGACTACACAAATAAGGGAAGAGAATCAAAAGAACAAAATCTTACTGAAGTACGTTCACTCATTAATTCACTGGAGCACTTCCTCTGCACAAGACACCGTGCACAAGGCCCGGGGGACAAAGTAGCGAGTGAGACAGGCAAGGTCCCTCCCCCTCAGAGAACTTAACATTCTAATGCAATGGCTGCTAGGTAATCTTATTCTTCTATTAATATAATAACTAAGTTTGCAAATCAAAATAGTTTTATTTCCTAGAAATAAGGTTATGTGGCACTCTAAATACATGCATGATGAAACAGAAAACATTGAAAAAGGAATTCTTTAAAATTTGTGACACTATTTGCAGAAGATTTTACTGTAAAATGTGATCTCAATAATTTTCAAAATAAAGAACGACCTTTTTTCCTTAAGGAAATCGGCACATGATTCTCCTCCTACAGTGGATGGCCGTTTTTCATTTTACTAAAGGGACTGTCTCTGTAACCCCATGTCATGATGGAAGACCACCAAGGAAAAGCCTCTGTAGAGCAGGGCAGAGAGCCTCAGCCAGAGCTAGATCAGAATCCCAGGCAGGTGGTCAGCTGGGTGACCTTGGGAAGTCACCTGACCCCTCAGGATCTCACTCCATCTCTCTAAAAGGGGAAGAGTTGAATTCTCATCTCTCACACATTTGTGAGGACTAAAGAAGCATGAAGAGGTATGCTTAACAAGCCTCTGAGAGTACCTGCTAAAAAACACACAGGGTCCTCGCCCCCGGATTTCTCCTCCTATAAGGCTGTCTCTCACCCTCAGCAGAAAGGTACCATTCAGAGTGGGCACAGGTAATGGCCTAACCATTGGTTACTCCCCAAACCAGACACCTGGGCATACTGAGCATTTTCAGCTGAAGGAGTATGAGAAAACAGCAGAAGCAGGAAGATCACTCTAACCTTTCCTCTTCCCTTCCCCCTTGAAACTAGTCATAAAACCCTCATGAGAGAGGTGTCCCCTCTACCAAGAGGAAAGGAGCATCCTTATTTCTGAGGACAAGGGATGATCAGAAGAATCCCAACAAGCCGGCCTTCCTAAGTCTCCCCAAGTTCAAACCCTTTACCTTTGCCCTATTGTATACCTCTGAAACTGCCCACGCTTCATCAAACCTAGCATAAAAATAGGCAGGTTGAACTGTTTCCTTCATAAGCGTGTGAAGGCTCCCATGTCACCCAAAACCTGTATTAAGTAAATGTGTGTGCTTTTTTCTGTTAATTTTTGTTACTAATTTATTTTTTTAATTGGAGGATAATTGCTTTACAGAATTTTGTTGGTTTCTGACAAATACCAACATGAATCCGCCGTAGGTATATACATGTTCCCCTCTTGAACCTTCCCCCCAAACCTCCCTCCCATTTCCCGCCCTATCCCATCCCTCGAGGTTGTTAGAGAGCCCCTGTTTGAGTTCCCTGAGTCATACAGCAGATTCCCGTTGGCTATCTATTTGACATATGGTAATGTGAATTTTGTCAGTTTAATTTTCGAACCCAGACTGAGACCCAGAGTGTTAGTCACTCAGTTATGTCCGACTCTTTGTGATCCCATGGACTGTAGCTCGCTAGGCTCCTCTATCCATGGAATTATCCTGGCAAGGACATTGGAAGTGGGTAGCCATTTCTTCAGCCTGGGACCCTAAGAGGCTCAAGGAAAACTCCCAGCTCCCAGTCATATGGTCACTGTGCCAATAACATCACGGCACACAAACCAGGGGGGGAAAGCTTTTGGGTTTGGGCTTGTTAAGCGTGAGGACTAAAGAAGCAAAATGCTTAACAAGCCTCTGAGAGTACCTGCTAAAAAACACACAGGGTCCTCGCCCCCGGATTTCTCCTCCTATAAGGCTGTCTCTCACCCTCAGCAGAAAGGTACCATTCAGAGTGGGCACAGGTAATGGCCTAACCATTGGTTACTCCCCAAACCAGACACCTGGGCATACTGAGCATTTTCAGCTGAAGGAGTATGAGAAAACAGCAGAAGCAGGAAGATCACTCTAACCTTTCCTCTTCCCTTCTCCCTTGAAACTAGTCATAAAACCCTCATGAGAGAGGTGTCCCCTCTACCAAGAGGAAAGGAGCATCCTTATTTCTGAGGACAAGGGGATGATCAGAAGAATCCCAACAAGCCGGCCTTCCTAAGTCTCCCCAAGTTCAAACCCTTTACCTTTGCCCTATTGTATACCTCTGAAACTGCCCACGCTTCATCAAACCTAGCATAAAAATAGGCAGGTTGAACTGTTTCCTTCATAAGCGTGTGAAGGCTCCCATGTCACCCAAAACCTGTATTAAGTAAATGTGTGTGCTTTTTTCTGTTAATTTTTGTTACTAATTTATTTTTTTAATTGGAGGATAATTGCTTTACAGAATTTTGTTGGTTTCTGACAAATACCAACATGAATCCGCCGTAGGTATATACATGTTCCCCTCTTGAACCTTCCCCCCAAACCTCCCTCCCATTTCCCGCCCTATCCCATCCCTCGAGGTTGTTAGAGAGCCCCTGTTTGAGTTCCCTGAGTCATACAGCAGATTCCCGTTGGCTATCTATTTGACATATGGTAATGTGAATTTTGTCAGTTTAATTTTCGAACCCAGACTGAGACCCAGAGTGTTAGTCACTCAGTTATGTCCGACTCTTTGTGATCCCATGGACTGTAGCTCGCTAGGCTCCTCTATCCATGGAATTATCCTGGCAAGGACATTGGAAGTGGGTAGCCATTTCTTCAGCCTGGGACCCTAAGAGGCTCAAGGAAAACTCCCAGCTCCCAGTCATATGGTCACTGTGCCAATAACATCACGGCACACAAACCAGTGGAGGCTGTGGGCTTGTTAGTTAAAGCCCAGCTTTAAAAGATTTGCACACCAAAGCGGGGGGATATTTTCCTCAGGAAAACTATCAGCTCAGTCTGTTTTCTATGCTGGCATGAGAACAAGAGTCTGCCTGAGACTTTTATGTGAGGGTCAAGCAAAACATTCTCACTGAACGCTGAAAGTAAAATGCAATCTGAAAAACAGACATTAGAAAAGCTTTAAAGAAGGAACTGGCTGGATAATGATGTCAGTGAAGAATGCATTTATCTCACATTTGTTTGGCTGGGAGATGTCTGACTTGGGAAAGCCTTTCTAAACGGAGGTAACTGCAGATAGGCCGTGTTTAACATATCTTACAAAGCACTGCTACCCAGAAGGTAAGAATCAATCAGAATATGGGGCATTAGATAAAGAAAATTAAACAGGAGATACATGGTTTAATGCTCCATAGTTGCAGAATGTTCATTTTATTGCTGAATAATATGTCACTGCAATATATAATCTATTTAACTATTACACTGCTAATAGGCATTTAAGTAGTTTCCAATCTGGGCACTACCAGATGCCCAGTGAACATTCTAATGTACTATTGGGATGTGCCATCTTGCACATTCTAAAACATGTTCTTTAAGTAAACATATAGGAGCATTTCTGTGACACATTAGTACTTAGGAGTGAAATGGCTTGGCCAGAGTATTTAGCTTTCATGAATACTTCCAATCTTCTGAAAGGTTTTCCACTTTACATTCTTATTAGAAACATTAGAGTCTTTGTTGCTTCACAACCTTGCAACCCTCAATGTTGTCTATTTTTGGCATTTTAGCCATTCTGGTGTGTACTTAGTAGTACTCTGTATGGTCAACTTGTACTTCTCTACCAAATTCATATTTCTCTAATGATGAATAAAGTTGAGAACCTTTTAATATGTTAATAATCACTTTAGTTCCTCTCTTTTAAGTCCCTGGATTCCCTTGTAGCTCAGCTGGTAAAGAATCCACTGACTATGCAGGAGACCCCGCTTTGATTCCCAGGTCGGGAAGTTTCTTTGGAGAAAGCACAGGTTACCCACTCCAGTATTCTTGGGCTCCCCTGGTGGCTCAGATGGTAAAGAATCCACCTGCAGTGTGGGAGACCTGGGTTCGATCCCTGGGTGAGGAAGATTCCCTGGAGAAGGCAAAGGCTACCCACTCCAGTATTCTTGCTTGGAGAATTTCATGGCTTGTCCATGGGTCGCAAAGAGTTGGACACGACTGAGAGACTTTCACTTTCACTCTAAATTGAACACTTGCTCCTTGGAAGAAAAGGATAAACCTAGACAGTGTATTCAAAAGCAGACACATCACTTTGCCAACAAGAGTCCGTACAAAGCTATGGTTTTCCCAGTAGTCATGTATGGATGTGAGAACTGGACCATAAAGAAGGCTGAGTGCCAAAGAACTGATGCCTTTGAAATGTGGTGTTGGAGAAGACTCTTCAGAGTCTCTGGGACTGTAAGGAAATCAAACCAGTTCACTCTAAAGGAAATCAAACCTGAATATTCATTGGAAGGACTGATGCTGAAGCTGAAGCTCCAATACTTTGGCCACCTGATGTGAAGAGACGACTCATTGGAAAAGACCCTGATGTTGGGAAAAATGGAAGGCAGAAGAAGGGGACAACAGAGGACAAGATGGTTAGATGGCATCACTGAGTGAATAGACATGAGTCTGAGCAAGCTCTGGGAGATGGTGAAGGAGAGAGAGGCCTAGCATGCTCAAGTCCATGGGGTCGCAAAGAGTCAGACTCGACTGAGCAACAGAACTGAACTTTTAACTCCCTACTGAAATCTGTGGCCTGTTGTTTTCTATTGGACTGTCAAAAATTTTCTTGATAATCTGTTAAATATTCTTCTTAATTTTTAGACACAAACCCTGTCTTTCTGTTGAAGGAGGGTGATACGTAATTACTATTTGACAAATACTTACACAGCACATACTTGTGCTAGCAAGCCACATTGGTCTAAGTGCCTTACAAATATTAATGGCATCTTTTGACTTTTTAAAAAGTGCTTAATATTAATAATAACCTAGTTTATAATTTTTTATGGTTAGAACTTTATTGTTGTTTTTGATTGTCCTAAAGTCTCAAAGATGTTCGCCCATATTTTTCCTCTTAAAAACTCTTTGCGGGCTTCCCTGGTGGCCCAGTGGGTAAGGACACCGCGTTGCAGTGCAAGAGGCGCCAGTTCCATCCCTGGCCTGGGAAGATCCCACGTGCCGCGGAGTGGCTGGACTGATGTGTCCAATTACCGAGCCGGAGCTCTGGAGCGCATGTGCCCAGAGCCGGCACTCTGCAACAACAGAGGCCACTGTGATGGGAGGCCCACACGGCCCAAAGAACAAAGGCGGATGAAAATAGGTAAATGAAAGACCAATAGAAGTGGCCCGCCTGCCCCTCTCCCCCCCCCCCCCCCCCCCCCCCAAAAAAAAAACAAAAAAAAAAACCCTCTTTGCTTTTCACTTCTACATATTCAATCTGGAATGAACTGTTTCATATTTATTGTGATACAGGGGTTAAGATAGCCTTTTCCCACATAAATGTAAATCATCTAGCACTACTTATCGAAAAGCCTGCCCTTTATCCCCACTGCACTGTGGTGCCAACTCTAACATAAGTCAGATGAACTGTGTATGTATAGCTCTGTTTTTGGACCCTATGTGTTCCACTGGTTAGTTTTTATTTCCTCATGTCAAAATGTCTTAATTCAGTGCTTCTCAAACTTTAAAATGCACAAGAATAATCTAGAGAGATTCTTAAAACACAGACTCCTTGGCTGTAACCCCAGAGAATCAGATTCAATAGGGTATGAAGTGGAGCCAGAGACATTCTATTTCTAACAAGCTCCCAGGTGATGTTGATGCTGCCAGGCCAAGAACCACTATATGCTAAGTGGTCTTAACTGATAAAGTTCTATAATAAGGCTTGGTATCTGCCAATGCACGTACTCTAATTCTGTTCTTCATGACTGCCTTAGCTATTCATAGCCCTCTGCATTTCCATATGAATCTTACAGTCAACTTGAGTTCCACAAAATCAAAAGAGCAGCAGCAGCAACAACAGAAAAAATTACAACAAAAATCAAACTGCTTGAATTCTGTCGGGGTTACACTGAAAATGTAGGTTAATTTGAGGAGATGTGATACTTTAATATTGAGTCCACATGGATATGGGCTTCCCTTGTGACCCAATTGGTAAAGAAACCGCCTGCAATGCAAGAGACCCAGGTTTGAGTCCTGGATCGAGAAGGTCCCCTGGAAAATGAAATGGCAATCCACTTATTCTTGCTTGGGAAACCCCATGGAGAGAGGAGTCTGGTGGGTTACAGTCCATGGAGCCGTCAGAGTTAGGCACAATTGGGCAGCTGAACCACCAACCACCACATGGATATAGTAAAACCCTCCATTTATCTAGGTCTTTATTAATTTCTCATTCATTATTAATTAATAATGTTCTGTAGATTTTAGGATAGAGGGCTTGGAAATCCTTTGGTAGACTTACTCCTAGGAATCTGATGTCTTTTAACACTATTGCAGGTGCTATCTTTTTTCTCGTTTCAATTTTTTTGAAATGGCGATAAGATACATATAACAAAATGTATGCTCTTGACCATCTTTAAGTGTACAGTGAAGGATATGCACATAGTTGTGCAACCAACCTCTAGAATTCTCATCTTGCACCTGAAACTCTATACCATCAAACAATTTCCCATTGTGCCCACCCCACCCAGCTCCAACCACCATACTTCTTTCTGTTTCTATGAATTTAACTGCTCTAAGTACCTTCTATAAATGTAATCATGCAGTTTCAAGTGCTACCTTTTCCAAGTTCATTTATTGTTACCTGGAGTCTAGTCACTAGAGCAATCTGATGAAATATTGGCTCACTAAATTGAGTACTACCTAAAAATACAGTAAAAAAAAAAAAAGAGACACTTAAGAAATTCAGTTTTGTTGAACTGGAAGCGATGTGAGAATTAGGTCAATGCTGCAGAACACTCTGCTGTCTGCAACTATCAACTGGTAGGTAAGATTTTCCACCACTCTCACACACTAGGGCAGAGACCAGAAACTCCCTAAAAGTGAATGGCAATGTGTGTGAGAAAAGTTCTCTCACTTCTCAAATCTCATTGACCAAAACCTCCAAAAGGTGACTCATTGAGTCAGCAGGCTTTTACATAATCTTTACATCTTACATAATTTTTCATATACACTTTAATATTTCTATTATTGCTGTAAAAGTTGAAATAAACTCTTTTATTTATAGTTGGAATGTCTTATAAGTTAAAGAATCAATCCACTTCAGCAACTGTTGATAAGGAGTGTAACAAGATACCTTGAGAGCAAATGAGAGACAGCTCTGCCTGCCTCACTGGGAGTTTCTCACTGAGATATACTGCCTGAGCTGATGCTTGGGCTCAGACTAAAAAAGGAGCTGTAATCATCTACCATCTGAGGAAATGCCTTTAACTACCTGAAATGAAAAAAGTAAGTGAGTTTCACTTTACCTCTCACTAAAAAGTATAGTATTATGACATGCTATAGAGACAGGAATGATTTTATTTGGCTAACAATTCCCACCATATGCAACTCTGCCTCACTCCCAGAAAAGCAGCAAAGAAGATTCTGTAACACCATCAAAGAGGATCTGGAGCATTGTTTCTATTAAAAACAATTTCCTTTCATTCTTATCACTAAACATTTCAAACACTCTTCTTCCAGAGGTCACTAGGACCCTTTACATGACAGACGGCCAATGTGATCCTTTAAATATGAAAGAGCTTTCAGAGAGTTGCTTTTTCCATCCATAAATCAAAGCAACTCAGAGCTCTCCTGTGGGTGCGTAACTGCCTGGCTACACTAAGGCCAAATCAAACAGTGCCCACCCAGGTCAGGATGACATTATAAAAGCAAGGAACAAAGAAATATCATAAAAGGCAAAATTATTCTCCCTTCTTAATGAGCAATTTAAAAGAGCATTCATTGCAAAAATGACAGTAAGTTTAAATTCCAAATGTGGTCTATAAATTATTCCCAGTAGATATAGAACAGCAGTTCAAATGCTCTGTCCTTGTTCTGTAGACCATTTAAAATCTGTCTCAAAGTTATCCCTCCACCCTAGTCCTACAACTACCCTAAATCAACTTTCCAACAAAGCCAAGTGAACCCACTGAGCTCACGTGTGGCCATCCCCTTGCCTTTGGTCACGTTATCACTCCATCGAGATCCCTTCTGTCTTTCAAGACCCCTCTAATCCTCTCTTAGGGAACAAAGCCTTCTTTGACTCCTCTGTTCTAAATATTTTCCTCTTTTCTAAGCAGTTAGAGGATTTATTTATCTGTGCTATTAATTTGTAGTTCAAATCGCCTGGTATTTTGTGAGTTTATCTGATCTTGGCTAAATTAAAAATTCCATGAAGGCAAGTCTTATGTTTTCTACTTTTATTTCTTCTACAATATCTAGCAGCATACTTGGCAAATCCTGAGATTCTGGATCTCCTGCTGTTACAATGCTCTCAAAGCGCTTTTCTCCACTCTGCAAATTTTCATATAGAAAGCAGATCCTAGAGAGATCAAGCTGGTGGTCATTCAGTTATCCCAAAAGAGAAAGATCTCCTGCATTCTGGAGATACCAGTTCATCAGCACTGCCGGATGCACCTTTCACACAGTCATGAAAAGTAGACCTATTTAAAACATACAAATTATTTTTGAACTGAATTTTTCATCCTTTAACACCATATTAATTCATAATGTCAAAAGGCCTAATACTTTTAGCTTCCAGGATGGCCAAAAGCAGAAGCACAAAAACATGAGTTTGAATAAGACTCCTCGATACCAAATGTTTACCACCTTGGCTACAACCCCCTAATATTTCTCCTATCTAGAGGCTGGAAGCCCCACAGAGGAGCCTTTCTTTCTTTAGGGCCTTTCCTTCACCTTATGTTCATGCTCTCCATCATCACTGTTCTGCTTCTCATCAGCCTAAGAGACAACAAGATTCACTTTAAGAACAGTGCCCACCCAGGTCAGGATGACATTATAAAAGCAAGGAACAAAGAAATATCATAAAAGGCAAAATTATTCTCCCTTCTTAATGAGCAATTTAAAAGAGCATTCATTGCAAAAATGACAGTAAGTTTAAATTCCAAATGTGGTCTATAAATTATTCCCAGTAGATATAGAACAGCAGTTCAAATGCTCTGTCCTTGTTCTGTAGACCATTTAAAATCTGTCTCAAAGTTATCCCTCCACCCTAGTCCTACAACTACCCTAAATCAACTTTCCAACAAAGCCAAGTGAACCCACTGAGCTCACGTGTGGCCATCCCCTTGCCTTTGGTCACGTTATCACTCCATCGAGATCCCTTCTGTCTTTCAAGACCCCTCTAATCCTCTCTTAGGGAACAAAGCCTTCTTTGACTCCTCTGTTCTAAATATTTTCCTCTTTTCTAAGCAGTTAGAGGATTTATTTATCTGTGCTATTAATTTGTAGTTCAAATCGCCTGGTATTTTGTGAGTTTATCTGATCTTGGCTAAATTAAAAATTCCATGAAGGCAAGTCTTATGTTTTCTACTTTTATTTCTTCTACAATATCTAGCAGCATACTTGGCAAATCCTGAGATTCTGGATCTCCTGCTGTTACAATGCTCTCAAAGCGCTTTTCTCCACTCTGCAAATTTTCATATAGAAAGCAGATCCTAGAGAGATCAAGCTGGTGGTCATTCAGTTATCCCAAAAGAGAAAGATCTCCTGCATTCTGGAGATACCAGTTCATCAGCACTGCCGGATGCACCTTTCACACAGTCATGAAAAGTAGACCTATTTAAAACATACAAATTATTTTTGAACTGAATTTTTCATCCTTTAACACCATATTAATTCATAATGTCAAAAGGCCTAATACTTTTAGCTTCCAGGATGGCCAAAAGCAGAAGCACAAAAACATGAGTTTGAATAAGACTCCTCGATACCAAATGTTTACCACCTTGGCTACAACCCCCTAATATTTCTCCTATCTAGAGGCTGGAAGCCCCACAGAGGAGCCTTTCTTTCTTTAGGGCCTTTCCTTCACCTTATGTTCATGCTCTCCATCATCACTGTTCTGCTTCTCATCAGCCTAAGAGACAACAAGATTCACTTTAAGAGAAAAAAGGGTACAACAATGTCTGTGCCATCCATTTCTTAAAATAGTTTATCAAAGAACATGTAAATGATCTTGCTATTACCCAAAATGGTTTTAGATTTTATTTTTCATTCTTTGATAGGCAAGGAAGATTAAACCTAACTAAAATGCAAGCTATAAAGCATAATATAAACACCTGTGAATCTGAGACTGGTTTTTTAACTTATTACATTTATAAAATTCATATACTGCAATTTACCATTCACTTGTTGATGGATATATGCAGTTTCTAGATTTAAGCTATTATGGATTAAACAGCTATGAACATTTGTGTAAATCTTTGTGGAACCATACACTTGGATTTCACATAGACAAATACCTGGAGGTGGGACTGATGATTAACTGCATGAGAAAACACCAAACTGTGTTCCAAAGCGGTTGTGCCATTTTATGTCACTTTACATTTCCAGTGTATGAGAATTTCAGCTACCTTGTATGAGAAGACATCTTTTAAGTGGTGTATAGTTGTATACTGTTGTGGTTTTAATTTGCATTTTCCCAAGGACTAGTGATATTAACCGTCTTTGCTTGTCTTAATGGTCATTCGCGTTTCCTACTGTCATTGGGTAGGTTTTTCTTTTGTATTTTGTCCATATCTTGTAATTTTTATGCAGACGAATGGTTCTGAGAAACTTCTTTGACCATCACAGAATCTGAAGTACTTCAAAAAATTTTAGAGCCAGCTTGTCAATTTCTAAGGAAAAAAACGGGAGGAGGGCAGCACCTGGATTCTGATTGCTACTGAATTTAAATTATAGCTCAATTTTGGAAGAACTGTCAATTCAACAATATTAAGCCTTTCAATCCATGAATATGGTCTCTCATTTAAATCTCCTTATTTCTTAAAGCAGTATTTGTCATTTTTAGTGTACAGGTCTTACACTTGAATCAAATTCATCATTAAACATCTGATATTGTATACTACTGTATGGGTTTTAAGATTACTTTCCCATTCATTGCTAGTATTATAAACATAAATGACTTTTTTTATATTGACCTTGTATTCTCAGACCTTGCTTGTTAGTTCTAGCAGCTTTCACGTCTATGCTTTAGGGTTTCCTATGTAAAGAGCTGGGTTGTCGGGACTTCCCTGGAGGTCCGGTGGCTAAGACTCACGCTCCCGATGCAGGTGGCCTGGGTTCAATCCCCGCTGGGGGAACCAGATCCCACATGCTTCAACTAAGATCTGAGGCAGCCAAATAAATACAAATTAAAATAAACAAATCCTTAAAAAAAAAAGAGCTGTGTTGTCTATGCATAATGATAATGTGATCTAGTTCTCTCCCATCTGCACG
Source organism: Tragulus kanchil (assembly GCA_022376925.1). Classification (NCBI taxonomy): domain Eukaryota; kingdom Metazoa; phylum Chordata; class Mammalia; order Artiodactyla; family Tragulidae; genus Tragulus; species Tragulus kanchil. The sequence continues at coordinate 151,360,057 of JAIOJX010000029.1, forward strand.
CCCTCTGTATCTTTTTCGGGTCTTCCTGCACTAGCTGGGATTTTCAGTTCAATAGAGAAGTGCCACTTTCGTGACCTTAGCAGATTTATTTTTCATCAATGATGATTTTAACTCTAGATTTTTCATAGAAGCCCTTTATCGGGTTGATATTCTCTTCTACTCACAGTTTACTAAATAAAGTGTTGAATTTTTTCATATGCTGAAATAAATACAGTGAGATAATCATTCAGTGTTTCTCCTTTACTATATTATATATTAATAAGATGAACTGCAATAACTGTTTAATGTTAAACCAATTTTGCATTCCTGAGATAAACACTATTTGGTCATGACTTACTATCCTTTTTATACACTCCAATGTCATATATTTTGCCCCAGATTTGTCGTTGTTTACAACAAGAGTTCGAATCCAGTACCTGTTACTCCAACATGGCTAGAAATAAACCCACAAAGAAGCATCAAGCTTAAGCCATGGTTAACTGTGAAGAAAGAAGTCTAGCAGTTACCAGAGTAGATGATGGTAAGAAAAGATCCCACAAGTCCTACTATGCTTTCTTTCTCTGTCTATTCTTGAAACAAGATACATACAAGTAACCTAGTTCAACTCCAGTCAACAAATAGTTGTAAGCCTCTGTTTAATAACAGTTAGAGCTTCCCTGTGGCTCAGATGATAAAGAATGTGCCTGCACACTGTGCAACGGCCTGGAGGGGTGGGATAGGGGGCATATACGATCATACACATCTGTAAACAACAAAACTCTGTAAAAGTAAAAAGTGAAATTAAAAAAAAAAAAAAAAGTGCCTGCAATGTAGGAGACCAGGGTTCAATCCTTGGGTTGGAAAGATCCTCTGGAGAAGGAAATGGCAACCTACTCCAGTATTCCTGCCTGTCTAGAATTCCATGGACAGAGGAGCCTGGCGGGCTGCAGTCCAGGGGGTCCCAAAAAGTCAGATACAATTGAGGGACTACAACTTTCTTCTGTCTTTTTCTCAATAATAGTTAACCCACAAACTGAAACAAAGCGTATCCAGCCCCTACTTCCTTAAAAGCTACCAAGTTATCACCCAGATAAAGCTACGAGGCCCATGATGCCTGTTAAATTAAAATGTATGAGTAACATCTAAGGAGACAAGTATTCAAGTCAGAAAGAAAACCAAATTCCTGGGTTACCCTGCTTAATACAGACATGTCATCATATAGCATGAGATTTCAGATTTTCATAGAAGCCCTTTATCGGGTTGATATTCTCTTCTACTCACAGTTTACTAAATAAAGTGTTGAATTTTTTCATATGCTGAAATAAATACAGTGAGATAATCATTCAGTGTTTCTCCTTTACTATATTATATATTAATAAGATGAACTGCAATAACTGTTTAATGTTAAACCAATTTTGCATTCCTGAGATAAACACTATTTGGTCATGACTTACTATCCTTTTTATACACTCCAATGTCATATATTTTGCCCCAGATTTGTCGTTGTTTACAACAAGAGTTCGAATCCAGTACCTGTTACTCCAACATGGCTAGAAATAAACCCACAAAGAAGCATCAAGCTTAAGCCATGGTTAACTGTGAAGAAAGAAGTCTAGCAGTTACCAGAGTAGATGATGGTAAGAAAAGATCCCACAAGTCCTACTATGCTTTCTTTCTCTGTCTATTCTTGAAACAAGATACATACAAGTAACCTAGTTCAACTCCAGTCAACAAATAGTTGTAAGCCTCTGTTTAATAACAGTTAGAGCTTCCCTGTGGCTCAGATGATAAAGAATGTGCCTGCACACTGTGCAACGGCCTGGAGGGGTGGGATAGGGGGCATATACGATCATACACATCTGTAAACAACAAAACTCTGTAAAAGTAAAAAGTAAAATAAAAATTCAAAAAAAAAGTGCCTGCAATGTAGGAGACCAGGGTTCAATCCTTGGGTTGGAAAGATCCTCTGGAGAAGGAAATGGCAACCTACTCCAGTATTCCTGCCTGTCTAGAATTCCATGGACAGAGGAGCCTGGCGGGCTGCAGTCCAGGGGGTCCCAAAAAGTCAGATACAATTGAGGGACTACAACTTTCTTCTGTCTTTTTCTCAATAATAGTTAACCCACAAACTGAAACAAAGCGTATCCAGCCCCTACTTCCTTAAAAGCTACCAAGTTATCACCCAGATAAAGCTACGAGGCCCATGATGCCTGTTAAATTAAAATGTATGAGTAACATCTAAGGAGACAAGTATTCAAGTCAGAAAGAAAACCAAATTCCTGGGTTACCCTGCTTAATACAGACATGTCATCATATAGCATGAATACAAACTATCAGAACTATCATGGATATCTCACAGTTATACTGCCTATCTTAAAAAACTAAAATTAAGAAGTAAGTATAACGTAGAAGAAAAAAAAGTATCATTTTTACCTGTAAAAATTGTTAGCAAACTAATTAAAGCTCACAGTTAAGCATCTATTAAATAGCTATGAAATTAATAGCAGATAGAGAAAATACATGCAACATAATGTATAACTTCCAAAGGTCTTTTTCCATTTTTCATTTAAAGGGACCTTGGGGCTTCAGGCAGACAGTCAGAAAGCAGGCTGCCAGTATCAATTCACACTTTAGCAAAACTTCTGCCAATGAAAACTGAAACACCTGTATGAATTAACTAAATTGTTCCCATTTTCAACAATGAAAGGAAATTAAAAGCATTACTGAATGTCACTGGCTTGGCTCATCTGAAAGGAAATAACGTAGATAACACAGCTAATTTTAAATTATCAAGCCGATACAATATAAATGGCTCTTTAGAACAATGTGGGTTATTTTTACTGTGACTCATTCAGTTTTCCTGAAATGTGAGGAAAGAATGTCTCAGAATAGGATTACATAATGACAATGCTAAAAAAAAAGTTAAGTATTCCTCTTAGGACAATCTCTGCCATTGTTGATTTAAAACATTTTACCAACGCATCTCACATATATCTCAACATGCTACACCTACTTGGAAACACTGTCAAAAATTCTTCCAAAAAAGAGACTTTTATTTTAGTAAACCTTAGGATAGACAGCTCATGAAACAACAAAATTCAGGACCGGTAAGTCATGCACTTATTTCAGTAAGTATTTATCAGATGTCCAATACTTGTGGTTCCTGTTCCTCCAAGTGCTCACAATACTTTGTTAGGGGTAGTGAGATTTCTACCCAGCTTGCTCTTGTATCAACAGAGGAAGACACCTCACAGCCTCAAGAGTATGCAACTCCAAACACCAGGCACCATGCTGCAGCCAGAGCAGGGAGATGCTCAGGAAGAGGGCATGGCTTCTTTTCCTCTCTACTCCCTCCTCTTCCATATCTACATGCCAATTTCAAACAGGCCTTATCTACTTAGGAATTCCTATTCCTTGAAAACAATAGCGTGTGCCGACAAACCAGTGACCAGGTAGCTGGATTCACCCCTGAATGCTCTGGGGGCATCAGACTCTATTTACTATCTACCCACTCTGCCGTATTACATTCTGTAATCTGATCCTTAGATCAAGTTTTCTGTGCCAAGGGAGGGACACATGATGCCCTCCCTCATTTTACAAAGGAGAAAGATAAAACCAGTGGCACCCTGAGGACACAGTAGGTATTGACAGGAAACTAGGTGGAGATACTACCTACTCCATGGAATTACGTGGAGCAATGCAGCTCCATTCCTAGCTCTAGTATGCTTCATTCTTTCTGGTATTCTGCATACTTTTCTTGAGCAATACCTATGAGTAAAGCATTGCAGCAGGTCTTGTTGAAGACCCAGAGAAGGACAGAGATCTGTCTCTGAAACAGGCAGTTTACAGTCTTATAGGGAAGATAAGACACACACAGAAATAATTACAATGAGCCCAAATATGACCTTTGTTAAAGAGAATTCAGAAGCAAGGTAGCACCTAAAAGTGGTCCCTCTTGCCTCAAACACTCCTCTGGAGTTACACAAGAAATAAATAAAGGACATATACGTACAAGATATACAGTTATTAAAGATATAAATTTTAGTAAAAGTCTTTATTGAAACCAGGGTCCTCTTTCAACTCACCTTATTACTGCTTCAGAAACATGCACAAAAAGGGGTAAGAGGAAGGCGTGAATGACCAAAGGAAGAGCTGCCCTGGGTGTTTCTGGAGTATTCTGTATGCTTCATTTGGGATAAGAAATAGAATGGATGGTACACAGCACCAAGTATGCATGGGGCTCCTCAGAGCCCTCCTCACTCGGAGTTCCTTGCCTTCCTTTCACCAGTTAAAGATTTATTTGGTGTTAACAAACTCATCTCGTGAAAAGTATTAGGCCTGGCACTATGGAGCAGTGTCACTGAATAGCTTTCCTAGAAAAAAAGATCAACCCTCAGGTCAGTGCTAACCTGGAGGAGAGCAGAAAAAATCATGTATCATCTATCCCTGGGGGAAAATTATGAAACCCGAATTTACAACCTTCACAGCAAGCTAGGAGGGGTGAGTTACCTACCAGCAGAGGTGACCAGAGTTATTATTTTGGAAGTATTGTACCTCTCTTCATAGAGGTACAAGAACAGGCAAAGAACAAGAAATGGAAGGGAAGAAAAAGAATAAGAAAAATAAGGAAAGAGGTTAAATAAAAGAACTACATCTCACCCACAAACAGCATTAAACACTAAGTTAACTGCTTGAATGTGAAAAGGATGCTTTCATGTTATTTCGGGGTAACTGTGGATAATCTATACTCCACACTAATTTGCTTATGAAGCCAATCTCCAGAAGATGTTTCTGCTGACCACCCTCCCGTGAGAGGCCAGCATGAACACTTCCTATCATACACTGCATCCTGTTTACCTCAGGCATCAGAAGAAGCATCGCGATCATCATTTATCATCTAGACACCAGATATCCCCATCCAGCTCTGGACCTCCCCACAATGGCTCAAGACTCCCGCCATACCAGACCCTTCCTGTCCTTACCGGTGCCTCACATCAGGGAGACTCATGCTCAATATCACCTTCCCATTAAGATGCTCTCGCACTATCTCGTCTAAAATAGCCATATTCGGCTTCCCTGGTGACTCAGTGGATAAGAATTTGCCTAGTTACACAAGAAATAAATAAAGGACATATACGTACAAGATATACAGTTATTAAAGATATAAATTTTAGTAAAAGTCTTTATTGAAACCAGGGTCCTCTTTCAACTCACCTTATTACTGCTTCAGAAACATGCACAAAAAGGGGTAAGAGGAAGGCGTGAATGACCAAAGGAAGAGCTGCCCTGGGTGTTTCTGGAGTATTCTGTATGCTTCATTTGGGATAAGAAATAGAATGGATGGTACACAGCACCAAGTATGCATGGGGCTCCTCAGAGCCCTCCTCACTCGGAGTTCCTTGCCTTCCTTTCACCAGTTAAAGATTTATTTGGTGTTAACAAACTCATCTCGTGAAAAGTATTAGGCCTGGCACTATGGAGCAGTGTCACTGAATAGCTTTCCTAGAAAAAAAGATCAACCCTCAGGTCAGTGCTAACCTGGAGGAGAGCAGAAAAAATCATGTATCATCTATCCCTGGGGGAAAATTATGAAACCCGAATTTACAACCTTCACAGCAAGCTAGGAGGGGTGAGTTACCTACCAGCAGAGGTGACCAGAGTTATTATTTTGGAAGTATTGTACCTCTCTTCATAGAGGTACAAGAACAGGCAAAGAACAAGAAATGGAAGGGAAGAAAAAGAATAAGAAAAATAAGGAAAGAGGTTAAATAAAAGAACTACATCTCACCCACAAACAGCATTAAACACTAAGTTAACTGCTTGAATGTGAAAAGGATGCTTTCATGTTATTTCGGGGTAACTGTGGATAATCTATACTCCACACTAATTTGCTTATGAAGCCAATCTCCAGAAGATGTTTCTGCTGACCACCCTCCCGTGAGAGGCCAGCATGAACACTTCCTATCATACACTGCATCCTGTTTACCTCAGGCATCAGAAGAAGCATCGCGATCATCATTTATCATCTAGACACCAGATATCCCCATCCAGCTCTGGACCTCCCCACAATGGCTCAAGACTCCCGCCATACCAGACCCTTCCTGTCCTTACCGGTGCCTCACATCAGGGAGACTCATGCTCAATATCACCTTCCCATTAAGATGCTCTCGCACTATCTCGTCTAAAATAGCCATATTCGGCTTCCCTGGTGACTCAGTGGATAAGAATTTGCCTGCCAACACAGAGACATAGGTTTGATCTCTGGTTCGGGAAGATCCCACATGCCACAGAACAACTGAGCCCTTGCACCACAACTCCTGAGCCTGTGCTCTGGAGCCAGGGAGCCACAACTACTGAAGCCCACACACCTGAGAGTCCATGCTCTGCAACAAAGAAGAGCACACAATGAGAAGCCCACACGCCACAACTAGAGTGGCGCCCGGGCTCGAGGCAACTAGAGAAAAGCCTGTACAGCAATGAAGACTCAGTATAGCCCAATAACTAAACTAATTAATTGAAAAAGTTAATGAATAAATAAAATAGCCATGCTCAACACATTCTTATTCCCTTACACTGTTTTATGTTTACACTGATACTTCTATCCAACATCTGTGTCTTTGTCTACCCTGCATTTCCCTCACAAGAACATAAACTGATGAAAACTCCAAGAGGGAAAAGATGGGTCATTGCTATATCCTCAGTAACCAGTACAGTGCCTGGCATGTGGTAAGTATTCAACAGAAAGCGGAATGGATAAAGAAGAGGTGCATAATAATTTTTTAAATATATCTTTAAAAAAAGGTTTAACACTTTACTTGTCAAATTCGTTAACAGTTTATGTAGCAACTAATTAGGGCCATTCCACGTAATTACTGAAACACACATATGCTATAATGAAAAACAGCCGATTTCTAATAATGCTGAAGTGGGAAACTAACACTGTCACCCAGAGGACTTGGAAAATTAACATCAACCAGTCCTAAAACTCTATGTAGGACATAGTAACTTGCAAAATTCATTTTACAGCACAAAGTAAGCTAGCTTTTCTTTCTACCAGATAAAAGTTCTTTAGTTTTGCCTTATCTGAAAAATAACACAGGAAGAAAGCACCAGAATTCTAACTTGATCCCTAAGACAGTAAAAATGCCTTTGAAAAAATGATGTATCTTGAGCAACTTGTGTTCACTATCAATGTGTGTATCTATACAGTTAAACTAACTATACAGTTAAAAAGATACTGACTGACCTCTTGTTCTGTAACTTTCCTCTTCTGAAAAGCCTTCTTTGATCTGAAATCCTCAAACAGCAATTCCCCTATCTTTCCCTTTCATGGCCATTCTTCTCCGACTGAGGTCTTCATCTATCAATTTTATTTGCTCACACCCCATTCCCTGGGCCCTTGCCCACCACAACTCCTGAGCCTGTGCTCTGGAGCCAGGGAGCCACAACTACTGAAGCCCACACACCTGAGAGTCCATGCTCTGCAACAAAGAAGAGCACACAATGAGAAGCCCACACGCCACAACTAGAGTGGCGCCCGGGCTCGAGGCAACTAGAGAAAAGCCTGTACAGCAATGAAGACTCAGTATAGCCCAATAACTAAACTAATTAATTGAAAAAGTTAATGAATAAATAAAATAGCCATGCTCAACACATTCTTATTCCCTTACACTGTTTTATGTTTACACTGATACTTCTATCCAACATCTGTGTCTTTGTCTACCCTGCATTTCCCTCACAAGAACATAAACTGATGAAAACTCCAAGAGGGAAAAGATGGGTCATTGCTATATCCTCAGTAACCAGTACAGTGCCTGGCATGTGGTAAGTATTCAACAGAAAGCGGAATGGATAAAGAAGAGGTGCATAATAATTTTTTAAATATATCTTTAAAAAAAGGTTTAACACTTTACTTGTCAAATTCGTTAACAGTTTATGTAGCAACTAATTAGGGCCATTCCACGTAATTACTGAAACACACATATGCTATAATGAAAAACAGCCGATTTCTAATAATGCTGAAGTGGGAAACTAACACTGTCACCCAGAGGACTTGGAAAATTAACATCAACCAGTCCTAAAACTCTATGTAGGACATAGTAACTTGCAAAATTCATTTTACAGCACAAAGTAAGCTAGCTTTTCTTTCTACCAGATAAAAGTTCTTTAGTTTTGCCTTATCTGAAAAATAACACAGGAAGAAAGCACCAGAATTCTAACTTGATCCCTAAGACAGTAAAAATGCCTTTGAAAAAATGATGTATCTTGAGCAACTTGTGTTCACTATCAATGTGTGTATCTATACAGTTAAACTAACTATACAGTTAAAAAGATACTGACTGACCTCTTGTTCTGTAACTTTCCTCTTCTGAAAAGCCTTCTTTGATCTGAAATCCTCAAACAGCAATTCCCCTATCTTTCCCTTTCATGGCCATTCTTCTCCGACTGAGGTCTTCATCTATCAATTTTATTTGCTCACACCCCATTCCCTCCTTAATTCTCTGCAATGAGGTGACTATCCAGCTATTCCACTGCATGTGCTGCAGAGATAAAGCAATGTGCCCCAACCATCGAAGCCTTAGCCTCCAGAGCCCATGCTCTCCTGGTTCTGCCCCTCACTCTCTGAAACCCTGTCTCATCACAGCCACGTAGCATCATCCTCGAATTTCAGCCAAAAGAGCTGCTCACTATTCTGACTTTGGAGCAAAGATTCAAACTCTTGCTCTGGCACTTCATTTACTCATTCAACAAGTATTTACTGAGCACTTATTATGTGCAAGATACTGGACTCAGCCCGGCAAACAAGGAGTATGTATTCACTGCCCTTAAATCTAAGCAAGTACAAAGGAAAATGCGTGTCTATAGGGAAGAGACTCGTGCGCACACCTGGGGAAGGGAGAGTAGCCCTGAAACATATAAATTGCTATATAAAATAGACAGCCAGTGGGAATTTGCTGTGATGAAGGGAGCGTAAATGCAGTGCTCTCTGACAATCTAAAGGTGTGGGATGGCGCGGGGGGTGGAAGGGAGGCTGAACAAGAAGGGGATGTGTGTGCACCTGGTGGTGATTCATGCTGATGCGTGGCAGAAACCAGCCCAACCTTGTAAAGCAATTATCTTCCAATTAAAAATAAATACAGATTTTAAAATGCTAATGTCTAAGTCAGCAACAAGATATATGCAGCTTGGAAACTAAAATGATAAGCTTTTTTTTTCCACCTTAATTTCCTTAGGTGGCAATATTTCAACATGAACAATCTGAGGCAAGAACATACTGGAGGCATAATAATTTACAAGAAAAAAAAAAGGAACAAAAGTAAAAAGTCATTACTCACTGATGTAAATGCCAGCAGCTCCTCTTCAGTTAACTTATGCACTGGGTTATTCTTTTGGAAATTTATGCTTTAAATTGGGAAAAAAGCAAATTAATTTCAGAATGCTTGTCTTAATGAATGAAATACAACTTTGGGAAAAAAACTTGAAAGCACACATTTTAATATTATTGCATTATCCTCAAACAGCAATTCCCCTATCTTTCCCTTTCATGGCCATTCTTCTCCGACTGAGGTCTTCATCTATCAATTTTATTTGCTCACACCCCATTCCCTCCTTAATTCTCTGCAATGAGGTGACTATCCAGCTATTCCACTGCATGTGCTGCAGAGATAAAGCAATGTGCCCCAACCATCAAGCCTTAGCCTCCAGAGCCCATGCTCTCCTGGTTCTGCCCCTCACTCTCTGAAACCCTGTCTCATCACAGCCACGTAGCATCATCCTCGAATTTCAGCCAAAAGAGCTGCTCACTATTCTGACTTTGGAGCAAAGATTCAAACTCTTGCTCTGGCACTTCATTTACTCATTCAACAAGTATTTACTGAGCACTTATTATGTGCAAGATACTGGACTCAGCCCGGCAAACAAGGAGTATGTATTCACTGCCCTTAAATCTAAGCAAGTACAAAGGAAAATGCGTGTCTATAGGGAAGAGACTCGTCGCACACCTGGGGAAGGGAGAGTAGCCCTGAAACATATAAATTGCTATATAAAATAGACAGCCAGTGGGAATTTGCTGTGATGAAGGGAGCGTAAATGCAGTGCTCTCTGACAATCTAAAGGTGTGGGATGGCGCGGGGGGTGGAAGGGAGGCTGAACAAGAAGGGGATGTGTGTGCACCTGGTGGTGATTCATGCTGATGCGTGGCAGAAACCAGCCCAACCTTGTAAAGCAATTATCTTCCAATTAAAAATAAATACAGATTTTAAAATGCTAATGTCTAAGTCAGCAACAAGATATATGCAGCTTGGAAACTAAAATGATAAGCTTTTTTTTTCCACCTTAATTTCCTTAGGTGGCAATATTTCAACATGAACAATCTGAGGCAAGAACATACTGGAGGCATAATAATTTACAAGAAAAAAAAAAGGAACAAAAGTAAAAAGTCATTACTCACTGATGTAAATGCCAGCAGCTCCTCTTCAGTTAACTTATGCACTGGGTTATTCTTTTGGAAATTTATGCTTTAAATTGGGAAAAAAGCAAATTAATTTCAGAATGCTTGTCTTAATGAATGAAATACAACTTTGAAAGAGGCAAGTAAACCATATTTATATACTTGAAAGCACACATTTTAATATTATTGCATTATTTACAAATGCAGAGATGAGTATGCCAAAGATAAGCAAAATAAGTAGTAAAATTCTTTTTAAAAAGTAGTAAAATGCTAAAAAATAAAATGTGGTTGATGTACCAATGTCAAAACAATTTATTTTATAAGAAAAATCAAAATTCAATTTGTGACATTTCACAAAGAAAATGAAAAGAATTAAGATGGTATCAACTCCTATTTATTAAACTCATGCAAAACAAAATTACTATCACTATGAGACAGGCAAAATTTAAGAAGTTCTCAAAGAGGTAGAACAATGGGAATTCTTAGATACTGCTGATCTAAGTACGATTTGAATAATTTTGGGAAGCAATGAAGCACTATCTTGTAAAGTGAACATTCACATATCCTAACCTCAGTAATTCCAGCCTAGATATAGTGCCCAGAGGAATTCAACAAATGTACCAGGAATCATTCACACAAATATCCATAGTAATGTGGTGTGCAATAGGAAAAATCTGTTAACAATTCAATGTCCAAAAAGGAAATCAATATGCTATAAAATACACACCCAATGGAATGCTATACTGCAAACTAAATTGCAGCTATATGTAACAATATGGATGAGTCCAGATAGAAACCATGAGAGAAAAAAGCAAATCACAGAAAACTACATATAGTAACAGACCACTTTTTTTTTAAAAAGATTTATTTATTTTTAAATTTTTGGTTGTGCTGGGTCTTCATTGTGGTGCTCAGGCTTCTCATTAGAATGGCTTCTCTCTATTTTTTCTTTTTTTTTAGTGGGGGAGTGGGTTGGGGAGGGAGAGGGGTGGGCGGGTCACTTCTATTGGTCTTTCGTTTATTCAGTTTCATCCATCTTTGTTCTTTGGCCCGTGTAGGCCTCCCACCGCAGTGGCCTCTGTTGTCGCAGAGCACCGGTTCTGGGCGCATGTGCTCCAGAGCTCCGGCTCGGTGATTGGACACATCGGTCCAGCCGCTCCATGGCACGTGGGATCTTCCCAGGCCAGGGATCGAACTGGCGCCTTGCACTGCAAGGTGGTGTCCTTACCCACTGGACCACAAGGGGAGCTCAACATAACACTTTTATAAAGCTGAAAGACAAGTGAAATGTAGGAATTGACTGAGAGATATAAAAGACATGTGAGTAAATATATTTTTTGAAAAGGCAAGAAAATGACAGACAAAATTCAGAACACTGCTTATCTTTTAAAGACAGGCAGACAGGGCTTCCCTGGTAGCTCAGTGGTAAAAAGTCTGCCTGCCCATGCAGGAGACAAGGGTTCAATCGCTGATGCTGGAAGATCCCATATGCTGAGGAGAAACTAAGCCCATGAGCCACAACTATTGAACCTGTGCTCTAGAGCCTCAGAGCCTCAACTATTGAGCCCATGTGCCCAACTACTGAAGCCCGTGTGCCCTAGAGCTTGACTTCCACAACAAGAGAAGTCACCGTAACAAGAAGCCTGCTCACCTCAACTAGAGAGTAACCCCCACTCCCTGTAACTAGAGAAGAGCCTGTGGCAGAAGTGAAGACCCAGAATAGCCAAAAATAAATAAATAAATAATTAAAATTATTAACAACAACAACAACAACAAAAAAACAAAAACAGGCAGAAAGATGAGATAGGAAAGAAGCACGCAGACTGAGCAAGGGGTCTTTGCAGTCTTTACATTCTTAAACTGGGTGGTGGGCTTCTGTTATTACACTATATAATTTATCTTTATGTATTACATAAGTTGATATAAATATTATTTGTATTAAAAATGAAAAGAAAATTCAAAATTCTGTTCTACCTGGAGGGATGCAATCAGAACCACAAACCCTCCCTTCTCTGATACCTTGGCTAATGGTGCAGAATGTGATACTTATTTATTTTTGCTGTGCTGAGCCTTTGCTGCTGTGTGAGCTTTTCTCTAGTTGTGGGGAGTGGACTTCTCACTGCAATGGCTTCTCTTGCCTGGAAGGACAGGCTCCAGGGAGCACGGGGGCTCGATGGTTGCAGTTCCCAGGCTCTAGAGCATAGGCTCAGTAGTTCTGGTCCATGGGCTTAGTTGCTCCGCGGTGTGTGGGATCTTCCCAGACCAGGGATAGAATCTGTGTTACATGTACTGGCAGGTGGATTCTTTACAACTGAACCACCAAGGAAGTCCCAGAGTGTGAATTTAATCATTTACACATACATATGTGTGTATATAATATATATATATTTTTTTTAATCAGACAAACTCAAATTGAGGGTAGCCCTACAGAATAACTGGCTTATAACTTTCCAAAGCATCAAGATCATGAAAGTCAAGCAAAAATGAAGACCTATTCCAAACTGACAGAAAGGATATGACAATTAAATATAACGCATGTGTTCTAGACTAGGTCCTGTGCTGTGAAAAAGACTCTTGGGACAACTGGCAAAATGTGAATTTGGTCTCAGTATGAAGTAATAGTAAGGCTTGAGTGCTGATGTTCTGATTTTCATAGCTGTATTATGGCTATACACAAAAACTCCCTTGTTCGTCGAAGACACACTAAAGTTTCAGGAGGACAGAGTATCATGTCAGAAAATCATTCTCAAAAAAGGCTTTGCAATGCCTTGCCCTTGCAGCTTTTGTCCAAATTTGAAATTATTTCAAAACACAAACATAAAATGAAAAACTATTTCTACACAAAAGGGTCTACCATTAAAAATACTATCCTCTGGGGCTTCCCTGGTGGTCCAATGGGCAAAGAGTCCACCTTGCAGTGCAAGGGGCACCGGTTCGATTCCTGGCATGGGAAGATCCCACCTGCCGCTGAGCAGCTGGACCGGTGTGTCCAATTACGAGCCAGTGCTCTGGAGCGCATGTGCCCATAGCCGGTGCTTTGCAACAAGAAAGGCCACCACAATGGGAGGCCCACACGGCCTAAAGAATAAAGATGGATGAAAAATAAATAAATTAAAAAAACAGTAAAACAGGCCAAAAAAGCTACAAATTCTATCCTCTGAATGCAAATATAGTCCAAGATCAAAATAGTCACCTCTCCTAAATATTTCCTTAAGAGTCTATTCCTAGCCAAGGCTAACCAAATAAAATTTCTTTATAAAGAGAAGGATAAGCCTATCAACTTATAGGAGATTCCTAATCTCTAACCCTTTAACTGGTTGCCCAACTCTTCTCTCTCTTCATAAACATTACAACATTTCCTATTCATCCAGAACTCTGGGGACTCGCATGAACAAAGACTTCCCGAACACAAGAGAACCCATATGCAAAAAGTTCAAGGCAGCCAAGTTAAGTCATTAACTTACCAGATTCCGAGGATAACAGCAAGTTCTTCAGCGCACAGGTCAGGCATCTGAAACTGTTCACAATCTGCTAACTTTATGTCATTTAGAACAGTGTCATCACTGAGCTCAAGATTCTAGTGGAACACAAACAAAAACATTTAGAATAAAAATTGAATCTGACTCATTCAATAGACTATACACAACAGACTGCTGGGTAGGATAATATCTTTTTGTTTAAGATTTTATAATGTCTCTTATAATTTCTATGTATGGTCAACAGGCTGTTCCTGTGAAACACTATTTAGGGACAAGTTACCATGTAGAAATGGAGGACATGCCACCAGGAATGCACTGACCTCATAACTAACAGGGAATAACTGCTATCCCCTGTTTGATTGAGCCTAGTAGGCAAAAGCTCCTCTACTGATATATCAGGAGTCCAAACCAGATCTTTCTAATCTGCTTCTAAATTATAAGCTAAAACACCTACACCCAAATCTGTTGGTCAAGATGATCTAGAATAGGAAAACCAATTTGAAAAAGAAATAAAACCTGAAGACTTAGAGAACTTGGTAGAGTACTTGATTTCGAGAATAACTATAAAGCCAAGACTGTGGAAACAGCATGAGGACAGACATACAGATGAAGGCAAGAGAACAGAGTCCAAAATCTCAGAGCCACATTATATGATTAACTGATTTTCAACAAGGTGCCTAGGTGATTTAACAAAGGAAGCTTTTCCAATAAATGATGTTAGAACAACTGTATATCCCATCTGGGAGAAAAACGATGCTCTACCCTGATCTAACACCAAACACAAAACTAAATCAAACTGAATCACAGACCTTACTGTAGAAGCTAGTACTAAAAACTTTCTAGAAAAGAAATCATAAGAGAAAAGACAACTTTGGGGTAGGCAGTCTTTAATTAAGACCCCCAAAACAACAACTGCTCTTTGAAGACACTGTTAAGAAAGTGAAAAGCCAAGCTACAGACTCAAAGAATATATTTACCAAATACCTGGAAAAAACCTTGTATTCAGAATACGGAATTATAACTCAGTAAGAAAGTAAACAATCCAACATAAACATGGACAATTTCACAAAAGAATAGCTGATAAGCACACAAAAAGATCCTCAACAGCAACAGTCAACAGGAAAATACTAATTAAAATCAGAATGAACTACTAGTACACACACATCGATAAAGTTTAAAAGATTGACAATACCAACTGTCGACAAGGATCTGGAACAATCAGAGCTTTCACACATTGCTGGTAGAAATGCAGAACGATACAACCACAGAAAACAGTCTGCTGGTTTCTTATGATAAACATAATCACCATAAGAGCTATCAATTCTACTCCTATGTAGCTACTTATTAGAAACAGAAACACATGTCTACAAGGATACATATATGAGTGTTCATAGCAGGTTTATCGGTAATAAACCAAAACTGGAAAGAATCCAAATGTCTGTCAACAGGTAAACAGATTAAAAAGAAAAATTATGGTATGTGAATTTCATGAAATTCTAATCAGCAATAAAAAGAAAGGACTGGCACATGCAACCACATTGATATATCTCAACTCAAAAACATGCTGAGCAAACATGGCCAGATACAAAAGAGTACACACTGTGGGATTCTAGTCACACGAAATTCTAGAAAAGGCAAACTAGAGTCACAGAAAATAGGAGTGACTGTTTAGGCCCAGAGAGGATGGAGAATTAACTGTGAAGAGGCAAGATGGAACTTTCTGGGGTAATGAAATGTATCTTGACTGTAATGGTTGGCTGGACATATTTTACAAATCTCATCAAACATAACATTAAAGTTTTTCTGTGTGTAAGTTATATCTCAATAAAATAGATTTTTAAAAATTAATCATCAAAAAAAAAAAAAAAAAAAAACAGCCACAGTAAAATCACAATGAGAAACCACTATACACAAACCACTAAAATGGCAAAAAATTTTAAACTGACAATGCCCAGCACCAGCAAGGATGCAGAGCAAGTGGTGGTCTCACATCCTGAGGGTGGGGACGTTAAATGGTACAGCCACTGGGGAAAGCAGTTTGACAATTTCTGAAGTTAAAACTACACTTACCACACAGCCTCGCCATTCTACTTCTTGGCATTTACCCGTGAAAATTAAAGACATACGTTCACATCAAGACTTACACATGAATATCCTGAGCAGTAAGAAAGTAAACAATCCAACATAAACATGGACAATTTCACAAAAGAATAGCTGATAAGCACACAAAAAGATCCTCAACAGCAACAGTCAACAGGAAAATACTAATTAAAATCAGAATGAACTACTAGTACACACACATCGATAAAGTTTAAAAGATTGACAATACCAACTGTCGACAAGGATCTGGAACAATCAGAGCTTTCACACATTGCTGGTAGAAATGCAGAACGATACAACCACAGAAAACAGTCTGCTGGTTTCTTATGATAAACATAATCACCATAAGAGCTATCAATTCTACTCCTATGTAGCTACTTATTAGAAACAGAAACACATGTCTACAAGGATACATATATGAGTGTTCATAGCAGGTTTATCGGTAATAAACCAAAACTGGAAAGAATCCAAATGTCTGTCAACAGGTAAACAGATTAAAAAGAAAAATTATGGTATGTGAATTTCATGAAATTCTAATCAGCAATAAAAAGAAAGGACTGGCACATGCAACCACATTGATATATCTCAACTCAAAAACATGCTGAGCAAACATGGCCAGATACAAAAGAGTACACACTGTGGGATTCTAGTCACACGAAATTCTAGAAAAGGCAAACTAGAGTCACAGAAAATAGGAGTGACTGTTTAGGCCCAGAGAGGATGGAGAATTAACTGTGAAGAGGCAAGATGGAACTTTCTGGGGTAATGAAATGTATCTTGACTGTAATGGTTGGCTGGACATATTTTACAAATCTCATCAAACATAACATTAAAGTTTTTCTGTGTGTAAGTTATATCTCAATAAAATAGATTTTTAAAAATTAATCATCAAAAAAAAAAAAAAAAAAAAACAGCCACAGTAAAATCACAATGAGAAACCACTATACACAAACCACTAAAATGGCAAAAAATTTTAAACTGACAATGCCCAGCACCAGCAAGGATGCAGAGCAAGTGGTGGTCTCACATCCTGAGGGTGGGGACGTTAAATGGTACAGCCACTGGGGAAAGCAGTTTGACAATTTCTGAAGTTAAAACTACACTTACCACACAGCCTCGCCATTCTACTTCTTGGCATTTACCCGTGAAAATTAAAGACATACGTTCACATCAAGACTTACACATGAATATCCTGAGCAGCTTTATTCATAATAGCCAGAAACTAGAAACTGCTCAACTGTCTACCAATGGGCGAATGGATAAACACACTATGGCTTATCTGTGCAATGAAATAACACTCAGTAATAAGCAGGAGCTAACTCTTGGTATCAAAATATTATGCTAAGTGAAGGAAACCAGACACAGAACAGTCATACTATCTGACTCCATTTATTTGAAATTCTAGGGGGAAAAAGCAGCTCTCATCTGTGCCAGAAAACAGACTAGGGGAAGGAAAGTGACTGACTGCAACGGAGTAGGGATGGACTTTTTGGGCTAATGGAAATGGTTCTGTATTTTGATTACAGTGGTGGTCACATGGGTCTATTTGTCAAAACTCACCAAACAAAATAGGTGCGTTTTATTTTATGAAAATTATTCCTCAATTATTCCTCATGTAATTTAATTTTTTTTCCTATTCAATATAAGCAGCTAAAACTAGGAAGACATTAAACTGAAGGCTTAGCTCTGTCTATAAAGTTTTGGAAAAAGGATACAACCTTCAACAATGGCTGACAGGAGGAACATAGAACTTGACGGGGCTGGGCGTTGAAAAAGTGCCTCCTTCTGACCTGGAGAGCTTCAAAAGGCAAGGCGGGCAGGTGCACAGCGCACCCTGGTGGCCAACCATTTTCAGTACAAGTCTTCCATAATTTTTTTAAAAATCCACTTAAGTAACTTCAAATGTTCTAACAGCTACATTGTTTTTTATTCCATACAAATTGTATTTTTTATTTTACAGGGTTTTGCTGTTTACTGCCACACATCGACCCAAACCCGCCATAGGTATACATATGTCCCCTCACTCCCGAACCTCTCCCATCCCCCTTCTCATCCCACCCCTCCAGGTCGCCACAGAGCCCGTTTGATCCCCGCGTCCCAAAGCATATTCCCCTCCCTCATACCAATGTCTGCAAGACTGACAGCTACATTTTAAAAAAGTGAAAAAAAATCAAATCCAAGTGGTTTAACCGAATGTGTCAAAAACATTACCCCTATAATATGCCTTTATAGAAGATTATTAATTAGACACTATATACTCTTTTTAGTACCATTTATGAAATCTAGTACATCTCTGACACTTCAGCACATCTTAGTTTGGACCAAGCAACTTTTGAGTGATTAATAAGCATATGTGCCTACAACACTGGACAGTGAAGCTCTATAGTATCCAAAACCCCCAGCTTTTCACATCCTGATAGTGCTTCCTTCTACCTGCCTGCCTATTGCTACTTAATGTTTGTGGAGTGCTTTTATAGATATAATATCATCCCTTTAAAAAAGTATGATGTGGGGAAAAAAATAAATGAGGAGGCTAAAAATAAAGTAACTTTCCTAGGTTCTCACCCTGGCCAGGCAATAAAGATGTGACAGGGACCCAAGTTCCTGCCTCCCAGCCAGGACTACCCTCCCCCCAGAAGACCTGAGACAGGCCAGCCTTAGCAAAGGAGCATTGTGTACTTGTCAGTTACAAACAGGTGATCAAAACAATTTCAATCTTCATTCAAAATTCTCTATGCTCCATTCAGCTCTTTTTGAAAATAAAACTGGTCGGCTACAGCACCTACTTGCCTATGTGTTCTACAAGCCACAAATTTAAAAGACAATTCTATTAATACTTTAATCCCATCTTAACCTCATAACATTCTACTGAACCAAAATATTAGCTACAGGGACTTCCCTGGTGGTCCAGTGGTTAAGACTCCAAGCTCCCAAAGCATGGGGCTGGGGTTTGATCCCTAGTTGGGGAATTAAGATCCCACATGCCTCTCAGCATGGCCAAAAAAAAAAAAGCTACAGTCTTTCAGTACAAGTGATGTTCGTACTCCTACTCAAGTGATGCTATGATATTTTTATTGTGTACCTATCACAAATTTATTTCCTCTTTAGTGCTGCCCTCGCCCTTGCTGTGTAATAAAAACAGTATCTAGATTATCAAGCCAAGGCCTGAAACTGCAAGAGTGTGGACTTTTGGACAGTCTTAGTTTTGCCCATAACCCTGTATAATCCTGAAACAGGCCAGTCACAGGAGACACGTAGCTGGATTGCTCTGTATTTAAAAAGACTGACAGCTACATTTTAAAAAGTGAAAAAAAATCAAATCCAAGTGGTTTAACCGAATGTGTCAAAAACATTACCCCTATAATATGCCTTTATAGAAGATTATTAATTAGACACTATATACTCTTTTTAGTACCATTTATGAAATCTAGTACATCTCTGACACTTCAGCACATCTTAGTTTGGACCAAGCAACTTTTGAGTGATTAATAAGCATATGTGCCTACAACACTGGACAGTGAAGCTCTATAGTATCCAAAACCCCCAGCTTTTCACATCCTGATAGTGCTTCCTTCTACCTGCCTGCCTATTGCTACTTAATGTTTGTGGAGTGCTTTTATAGATATAATATCATCCCTTTAAAAAAGTATGATGTGGGGAAAAAAATAAATGAGGAGGCTAAAAATAAAGTAACTTTCCTAGGTTCTCACCCTGGCCAGGCAATAAAGATGTGACAGGGACCCAAGTTCCTGCCTCCCAGCCAGGACTACCCTCCCCACAGAAGACCTGAGACAGGCCAGCCTTAGCAAAGGAGCATTGTGTACTTGTCAGTTACAAACAGGTGATCAAAACAATTTCAATCTTCATTCAAAATTCTCTATGCTCCATTCAGCTCTTTTTGAAAATAAAACTGGTCGGCTACAGCACCTACTTGCCTATGTGTTCTACAAGCCACAAATTTAAAAGACAATTCTATTAATACTTTAATCCCATCTTAACCTCATAACATTCTACTGAACCAAAATATTAGCTACAGGGACTTCCCTGGTGGTCCAGTGGTTAAGACTCCAAGCTCCCAAAGCATGGGGCTGGGGTTTGATCCCTAGTTGGGGAATTAAGATCCCACATGCCTCTCAGCATGGCCAAAAAAAAAAAAGCTACAGTCTTTCAGTACAAGTGATGTTCGTACTCCTACTCAAGTGATGCTATGATATTTTTATTGTGTACCTATCACAAATTTATTTCCTCTTTAGTGCTGCCCTCGCCCTTGCTGTGTAATAAAAACAGTATCTAGATTATCAAGCCAAGGCCTGAAACTGCAAGAGTGTGGACTTTTGGACAGTCTTAGTTTTTGCCCATAACCCTGTATAATCCTGAAACAGGCCAGTCACAGGAGACACGTAGCTGGATTGCTCTGTATTATTGCTTTTCCCCCCCTGAATATCATTGAATTACAGCTGACAAAAATGTAAACTGGGGGTCCCTGGTGGTCCAGTGGGTAAGGACACCACCTTGCAGTTCAAGGGGAGCCGGTTCCATCCCTGGTCTGGGAAGATCCCACGTGCTGTGGAGCGGCTGGACCGATGTGTCCAACTACCAAGCCGGAGCTCTGGAGCGCATGCACCTAGAGCTGGCGCTCTGCAACGAGAGAGGCCACTGCGATGGGAGGCCCACACAGGCCAAAGAACTAAAAGATGGATGAAAATAGATAAATGAAAGACCAACAGAAGTGGCAAAAAAAAAAAAAAACCCACACACAAAATGTAAAGTGACATTTCAGATTGCTTTTCTAAAATCTTTTTTTTTTTTGCCACATGTATTCATGTATTTTTTTTTGGCCTCATGTATTCATTTACACCATCCTATAACGTGGCACAATGCTGTAGAATGTATAATTCTGTGATCTTTATTTCCTTTGTATTCATTTTAAGCATCTTAATAAATTGCTGTATTGTGCTTTATGTAAAAACAGAAAAAAATTAACACATAACTTTTCTCCAATTTGTGGGACACATCTATTCAGCATTTAATGCATATTTTTGATCACTGATAAAGATTGTACAATGTTAATTTTTCCTCCCTCTTCATCCTACATCCCCATGATTTAACAATAAAGCACAGAGACTGTGCCTTTGATTTGTACACTGAGGTTATTCGTAACTGTTGGCTTGTTAACGCCTGAAGTGCAATAGCTCCAGGTTATATAAATTATGTAAATTCCCCATAAATAACAGATTAAAAATCTAGGAAGATCCAAAGGGAACTCTATGTTCCTTGTTGGCAATAAAATCATACACATATGACTAACCTGGGATTACACATATTTGTAAACAATAAAACTCTGTAAAAGTAAAAAGTAAAATAAAAATAATTTTAAAAAATCATGTTACTTGCTCAATTATAAGATACACATCTAGGCTTCCCTGGTAGCTCAGTGATGAAGAGTTTGCCTGACAATGCAGTAGACACGGGTTCGATCCCTGATCCGGGACGATCCCACATGCTGAGGAGAAACTAAGCCCATAAGCAACGACTATTGAGCCTGTGCTCTAGAGCCTTGGAGCTGCAACTATGGAGCCCATGTGCTGCAACTACTGAAGCCCACGTGCCCTAGAGCTGAGTTCCACAACAAGAGAAGTCACCACAACAAAAAGTCTGCTCACCTCAACTAGAGTGTAGCCCCCACTCCCTGCAACTAGAGAAGAGCCCGTGTCAGCAGTGAAACCCAGAATAGCCAAAAATAAATAATAAATAAATTAATTTTAAAAAGTTAAGAAAAGATTTACATCTTTACAGTGTAATATTTTAAACCATGATATATTTTATAATCACTACAATTGGTATCACAGTGCTCCTTTTTTCCTGAAAAGTTTGCTTCAAACAGAATTGGTGTATTTTGTAATCTAATAGCATCTTTGACATAAAGGAATAAGACATATAACTAATCAAATAAGCAAGTCTATCTTCCATCCATGAGTATGAAGCTGTTTCTATCTAATTTATACCTACACCACATAGTGTATATTTTCTACCTTTAAAAGTGGTAATTAATGCTGACCACAAGATTATTCGAATGTATTTTA
This sequence comes from Tragulus kanchil, assembly GCA_022376925.1. Classification (NCBI taxonomy): domain Eukaryota; kingdom Metazoa; phylum Chordata; class Mammalia; order Artiodactyla; family Tragulidae; genus Tragulus; species Tragulus kanchil. The sequence continues at coordinate 151,382,148 of JAIOJX010000029.1, forward strand.
ATCAAATATGAAAGATTAAATAAATTCCATATTAAATCACACATCACTTTTATACATTTCTCATAACAGTCATTATAATCATAGGAGACAATTCTCAATACAACTCCACATACATAAATACGTACAGATATACATGCATACATAGACAACAACGAATTATTGAGTTAAAAGCTTGAATTGCAGGACTGAATCTCTTTTCACTGATGCTGTGTTATGGCCTAAACACCAAGCTGATGATAATTAATCTAAAACTCAAGGAGAGACTTGGGTTACATTAAAAGCTGAAGGATAGGCTTCCCTGGTAGCTCAGTGATGAAGAGTTTGCCTGACAATGCAGTAGACACGGGTTCGATCCCTGATCCGGGACGATCCCACATGCTGAGGAGAAACTAAGCCCATAAGCAACGACTATTGAGCCTGTGCTCTAGAGCCTTGGAGCTGCAACTATGGAGCCCATGTGCTGCAACTACTGAAGCCCACGTGCCCTAGAGCTGAGTTCCACAACAAGAGAAGTCACCACAACAAAAAGTCTGCTCACCTCAACTAGAGTGTAGCCCCCACTCCCTGCAACTAGAGAAGAGCCCGTGTCAGCAGTGAAACCCAGAATAGCCAAAAATAAATAATAAATAAATTAATTTTAAAAAGTTAAGAAAAGATTTACATCTTTACAGTGTAATATTTTAAACCATGATATATTTTATAATCACTACAATTGGTATCACAGTGCTCCTTTTTTCCTGAAAAGTTTGCTTCAAACAGAATTGGTGTATTTTGTAATCTAATAGCATCTTTGACATAAAGGAATAAGACATATAACTAATCAAATAAGCAAGTCTATCTTCCATCCATGAGTATGAAGCTGTTTCTATCTAATTTATACCTACACCACATAGTGTATATTTTCTACCTTTAAAAGTGGTAATTAATGCTGACCACAAGATTATTCGAATGTATTTTAATCAAATATGAAAGATTAAATAAATTCCATATTAAATCACACATCACTTTTATACATTTCTCATAACAGTCATTATAATCATAGGAGACAATTCTCAATACAACTCCACATACATAAATACGTACAGATATACATGCATACATAGACAACAACGAATTATTGAGTTAAAAGCTTGAATTGCAGGACTGAATCTCTTTTCACTGATGCTGTGTTATGGCCTAAACACCAAGCTGATGATAATTAATCTAAAACTCAAGGAGAGACTTGGGTTACATTAAAAAGCTGAAGGATAGGCTTCCCTGGTTGCCCAGTGGTTAGGAATTCACCGGCCAATGCAGGGACACAGGTTTGATCCCTGGTAGGGGAAGATCCCACAGGTTGAGAAACAACTAAGCCCGTGTGCTGTAACTACTGAGTCCATGCACCTGGAGCCTGTGATCGGCAACGAAGAGCAGCCCAGCTCACCAACTAGAAAAAGCCCGCACACAGCAACAAAGACCCAGTACAGCCAAAAAGAAGCAAAGAAAACAAATCTCTTTAAAAAAAAAAAAGCCAGTTTGCTAAACAAAATAAATAAAAAAGCAGCAGGAGGAGGGTCTGGTACAGTCAAGAAGTAAAGAGAGGGTGGAAGCCGATGTCCACACAGCAGTACAAACCCTCTGTCACTCTACCCTGTGTCGTCTCATCCCTGAGTGTTTCCATCTTCTTCTTCCTCCCTCCTTTCCTTCTTCTCTTAGAATCCACAGCTACCCTGCCCACCAGTCCCCAAGATATCACAAAAACAGAGAATGTGAAGCAGGCCCAGGAGAAATGCAGGCTCTCATGAGAGGCCTTCCTCAGGATGCCCAACTGCTGCCACTTTTCTTTCCATACCCAGTCCCTACTCTTGGCATTTTTAATACAGTCAGAATCTTAGTGCTCAGTGCACCAAGTAAACTTGCTCACAGGCTCTGGAATGAATAGTAGCAAAACACAGGCTTCAAGGACAGTAACATCAACCAAATTACAAGCAAAAATATTGGTCTGGGGTCCCTGAGATGAGAAAGCATAAATGCTAATGGCCTCCACAAAAGCAGACGGCAGGCCTATTGAGTGGTAAACCGACCAACTATAAATTCAAGCTACAAGAGACATGTAACTAAATTCCATATTAAATCACACATCACTTTTATACATTTCTCATAACAGTCATTATAATCATAGGAGACAATTCTCAATACAACTCCACATACATAAATACGTACAGATATACATGCATACATAGACAACAACGAATTATTGAGTTAAAAGCTTGAATTGCAGGACTGAATCTCTTTTCACTGATGCTGTGTTATGGCCTAAACACCAAGCTGATGATAATTAATCTAAAACTCAAGGAGAGACTTGGGTTACATTAAAAAGCTGAAGGATAGGCTTCCCTGGTTGCCCAGTGGTTAGGAATTCACCGGCCAATGCAGGGACACAGGTTTGATCCCTGGTAGGGGAAGATCCCACAGGTTGAGAAACAACTAAGCCCGTGTGCTGTAACTACTGAGTCCATGCACCTGGAGCCTGTGATCGGCAACGAAGAGCAGCCCAGCTCACCAACTAGAAAAAGCCCGCACACAGCAACAAAGACCCAGTACAGCCAAAAAGAAGCAAAGAAAACAAATCTCTTTAAAAAAAAAAAAGCCAGTTTGCTAAACAAAATAAATAAAAAAGCAGCAGGAGGAGGGTCTGGTACAGTCAAGAAGTAAAGAGAGGGTGGAAGCCGATGTCCACACAGCAGTACAAACCCTCTGTCACTCTACCCTGTGTCGTCTCATCCCTGAGTGTTTCCATCTTCTTCTTCCTCCCTCCTTTCCTTCTTCTCTTAGAATCCACAGCTACCCTGCCCACCAGTCCCCAAGATATCACAAAAACAGAGAATGTGAAGCAGGCCCAGGAGAAATGCAGGCTCTCATGAGAGGCCTTCCTCAGGATGCCCAACTGCTGCCACTTTTCTTTCCATACCCAGTCCCTACTCTTGGCATTTTTAATACAGTCAGAATCTTAGTGCTCAGTGCACCAAGTAAACTTGCTCACAGGCTCTGGAATGAATAGTAGCAAAACACAGGCTTCAAGGACAGTAACATCAACCAAATTACAAGCAAAAATATTGGTCTGGGGTCCCTGAGATGAGAAAGCATAAATGCTAATGGCCTCCACAAAAGCAGACGGCAGGCCTATTGAGTGGTAAACCGACCAACTATAAATTCAAGCTACAAGAGAATGCATGACTATGCACACAGACTATGGTAGCAACCAGCCCAATAATAATAGAGAAATAAAGGCAGATCAGAAAACTGGTAAAAAGGGATTCTGATCATCTGTGCCCATATTTAGAAGTCCAAGAAAATTCAAGCTTCTTAACACTTGAAAATATCAACAGAAGACAAAAAATAGGGTAGCCACTGGAAAAATTAGTTTCTACTCAGTCTGCCTTCTGGATCTTTTTTTCAGGGCAGTAATACATAACTAACTACATTATTAATTCATATGAACCGAAGTCTAGAAAAACAACAGTTTATCTCTGTTTAAGGATAAAAATGGCTTTAAAAATGGGCCCTGTTTTAGATTCTTTTTAACATCCAGTCACCTTGTGAACGCTCAGAAAGGATCCAAAGAAGCTTCTCCCCACTCCATCCAGTATTTCTACAAAACTCACCTACAGGAACTATCAGACTTGGTGCTAACTTACGTGGCTGATGATCTTACTCACCTTCGTTAAAAATTCTTGAGGAGTGGGGGCTGGAGTGAATTCACAATCTGAAAAGACAGCTCCTTCCCTTCTTACATTTAGAACAAGTTGTGCCACATAATTTTCCTGGAACCGTGTCCTTTTTCCCAAAGCACCTGAAAATATATATATGAAGTTATACTCATTTCAGACTGCTGTCTACATAAAGAGTAGTATTTTCAGAGTGTTTTAGGGCTATGAGGTATTTTCTCCATTTCAAATGAGAGAAACCTAAAACCCAGTGATGACTTTAAAGTCATCACTAACTTTCTAAAATTATAAAGCCAGTAAGCCACAGGCCCAGAACTCAAATTTCTGCCACTAGAAATTCCACATACTTACCTTTACATTAAACCACCTCCTTCCTCAAAAAAGAGTAATGCATTAAATGTCACAGGGAGCAGAAACACGCTCCTCTCCACACCACAGATGAAAAAGTGGGAGTTCTGAAGTGTAGCCTCCCTCGCTTGCTCAAGATTACACGGTTTTTAGTATCAGAGCCAGAGTTTCAAGCCAGGGTCTTCAGGTTCTAAATCCCACAGTCTTTCTATTATATTATCTGGCTCTATGTAAGGCCAATTTTTTTTTTTCATTTTGTCTCTGAAATAACTAGCTGCAGAATAGTTTTAAAAGAAGCAAAAGCTCTGACATCTATTCTCTGGCGAGAGTTGGATTACAAAGAGCCTTGATTACAAAGACCAGTCTAAGGAGTCTGGATTTCATCCTGTGATGAGTCTGGCTCTGTGTTATACAACAACCACTGAAACATGTTGTGCTAAAAATACATATTGAGATGGTCTAACACTACTCACTTTTTTATAGTAAGGCAAGAGCTGAATGGAAAAAAATAATATGATTCTTATTTTGTATTTATGAACACATTTGTATTTTTAAGCTCTTCAGTCTTAACTTGGAAAAAAATATGAAGAACTAGCTAGTAAATACATCGACAATTAAAGCTGACTACACTGAATACCATGATACTAGTTTTATAAATAATCTCTGCCCCTGCAAAAGTCTACTAGGACAAAAACATTTAAAAACATGATTTCTGAAACTAACTTCATAACTTATATTGAAAGTGTTAAGTCATTCAGTCATCTACAACTCTTTGCAACCCCAGAGACTGTAGCCTGCCAGGCCTCTCTGTCCAATGAATTCTCTAGGCAAGAATACTAGAGTGGGTAACGATTCCCTTCTCCAGAGATCTTCCCAACCCAGGGACTGAACCAGGGTCTCCTGCACTGCAGGCAGTTTCTTTATCATCTGAGCCACCAGGCACCTGTATTACATATAACTATATTTCAAATACAAGAGTCCAACTTACATATAGACATTGTTCCCAAAGTTTTAAGTTGAATATGTAATAATTTTCCCCATACAGACAATGCAATAAATGATGGCTAAGATACCAAACTAGGCCACTAAGTGACATTTACCTCATAATATATCATAAGGATTTTATTGACAGGACTACCTCAATATAAGCATAAAGTTCAGGCACTAACAATCAGCCTCAGAGATAATCTAGACCAAGAGGACAAACAGGTTCAACCATTTCAAAATTCACAACTGTTGTTTCAACGTCCACAGAGCCCAGGTTCAACAGGGATAAATGGTGTGACCAACTGCTAACGTCTGATTTTTATGAACAGTTTCAATACAGAACGCCAATATTGTTGGACTACAGACAAGGTAATACATTAAAAGAAATGTTTCTTGTTTGGTACTCAGAAAAAACAGAGATTTGGGGAAATATTCTGTTAATTTGTTTGTTCTTCCAACAAATGTTTATTGAGTGCCTACTGTATGCCAGGCATTATTCTAAGGAAATGAAGAAGCATCCAAACAAAAGTCAAAAATCCTTTGTTTTTAAGGAATATGAAAAGGGCAGGATAGAAGCCACAGGTAGGTATTTACTGAAGAGAGCGATGTAGAGAGGTCAAACTAAATGTGAGAATCTGGAGGGGCCTTGGAAGTCCACATCCACAATCAAATGGATAAAGTGCATCTGTGTACCGTCTGGCTACCACATATCACTGACATGTCTACCATATTAGAAAATAAGTGAGCATCTGCAGGAATAAGGAAAATATACAGTTTTAATTTTGTTCTAAAACTATGAACTTTCTAAATAAAATCTTTAAAATCTATTTTTGTAAAGTAAACAAGAAGACACAGATAATCAAATACTACCAATACAGCCCAACAGTCAATATATATATATTAGCTTTATCATAAAAATAAATCAATTATCCACAAAAGGTTAAAAAATCTTACCTGTCAAATCAACTTGTAATCTGCAGATGTCTTTAAAATTTTTTTATAATTTTGTTTTATTAGCAGGCAGATTCTTTATCACACTGTGCCACCAGGCACCTGTATTACATATAACTATATTTCAAATACAAGAGTCCAACTTACATATAGACATTGTTCCCAAAGTTTTAAGTTGAATATGTAATAATTTTCCCCATACAGACAATGCAATAAATGATGGCTAAGATACCAAACTAGGCCACTAAGTGACATTTACCTCATAATATATCATAAGGATTTTATTGACAGGACTACCTCAATATAAGCATAAAGTTCAGGCACTAACAATCAGCCTCAGAGATAATCTAGACCAAGAGGACAAACAGGTTCAACCATTTCAAAATTCACAACTGTTGTTTCAACGTCCACAGAGCCCAGGTTCAACAGGGATAAATGGTGTGACCAACTGCTAACGCCTGATTTTTATGAACAGTTTCAATACAGAACGCCAATATTGTTGGACTACAGACAAGGTAATACATTAAAAGAAATGTTTCTTGTTTGGTACTCAGAAAAAACAGAGATTTGGGGAAATATTCTGTTAATTTGTTTGTTCTTCCAACAAATGTTTATTGAGTGCCTACTGTATGCCAGGCATTATTCTAAGGAAATGAAGAAGCATCCAAACAAAAGTCAAAAATCCTTTGTTTTTAAGGAATATGAAAAGGGCAGGATAGAAGCCACAGGTAGGTATTTACTGAAGAGAGCGATGTAGAGAGGTCAAACTAAATGTGAGAATCTGGAGGGGCCTTGGAAGTCCACATCCACAATCAAATGGATAAAGTGCATCTGTGTACCGTCTGGCTACCACATATCACTGACATGTCTACCATATTAGAAAATAAGTGAGCATCTGCAGGAATAAGGAAAATATACAGTTTTAATTTTGTTCTAAAACTATGAACTTTCTAAATAAAATCTTTAAAATCTATTTTTGTAAAGTAAACAAGAAGACACAGATAATCAAATACTACCAATACAGCCCAACAGTCAATATATATATATTAGCTTTATCATAAAAATAAATCAATTATCCACAAAAGGTTAAAAAATCTTACCTGTCAAATCAACTTGTAATCTGCAGATGTCTTTAGCAATATTGAACTGATCTTTTGCTTTTTTATATTCATAGTAGTATAAAAATATATATGCACATTCCAGATGGAACTGAACAGCCAAACATCGACCTGAATCATCTACAAACAGATCCTCTAGCTTCATCACTGTTAAGATAAAAGAGGAGACAATAAAAAATATTATGTGAATAGAAACACATTACTAAAATATTCAGTTCATAGTATGTGAAATATATATAGTACATAGTTCCTGCTTTCAAATAATTTCAAGCCTGGCAGATGAGGAACACATATAGTAGTCGTTTATATCAAGCACTGTCTAAGCACTGTATGTTCCAAACTATCACATACACTGTCTCCTTTATTCCACACAATTCTAGGAGACAGAATTCATAGCCTTGTTTTTTCTTTATTTAGAGTGTTTGTCTTAATCTTGCCAAAAATGTATGGCAACACAAGGTGATGATACAACATACCACGTGAATCTACAAAGAGTTAAACCACACAAAAATCTAATCAAGAGGAGATGGGTATATGGTTTTCCAAATAAAGAATGTAGAATTTCTCCCTTAAAGGGAGGAACAGGGCTTCCTTGTTGGTCCAATGGGTAAAGAGTCTGCCCTGCAGTGCAAGGCGCACCGGTTCAATCCCTGGCCAGGGAGCCGTGGAGAGGTTGGACCGGTGTGTCCAATTACAAGCCATTGCTCTGGAGTGCATGCGCCCAGAGTAGGTGCTCTGCAACAGGAGGCCACTGGCTACCAAAAAAACATATCACATAATGGATAAAGTGCATCTGTGTACCGCTGGCTACCACATATCACTGACATGTCTACCATATTAGAAAATAAGTGAGCATCTGCAGGAATAAGGAAAATATACAGTTTTAATTTTGTTCTAAAACTATGAACTTTCTAAATAAAATCTTTAAAATCTATTTTTGTAAAGTAAACAAGAAGACACAGATAATCAAATACTACCAATACAGCCCAACAGTCAATATATATATATTAGCTTTATCATAAAAATAAATCAATTATCCACAAAAGGTTAAAAAATCTTACCTGTCAAATCAACTTGTAATCTGCAGATGTCTTTAGCAATATTGAACTGATCTTTTGCTTTTTTATATTCATAGTAGTATAAAAATATATATGCACATTCCAGATGGAACTGAACAGCCAAACATCGACCTGAATCATCTACAAACAGATCCTCTAGCTTCATCACTGTTAAGATAAAAGAGGAGACAATAAAAAATATTATGTGAATAGAAACACATTACTAAAATATTCAGTTCATAGTATGTGAAATATATATAGTACATAGTTCCTGCTTTCAAATAATTTCAAGCCTGGCAGATGAGGAACACATATAGTAGTCGTTTATATCAAGCACTGTCTAAGCACTGTATGTTCCAAACTATCACATACACTGTCTCCTTTATTCCACACAATTCTAGGAGACAGAATTCATAGCCTTGTTTTTTCTTTATTTAGAGTGTTTGTCTTAATCTTGCCAAAAATGTATGGCAACACAAGGTGATGATACAACATACCACGTGAATCTACAAAGAGTTAAACCACACAAAAATCTAATCAAGAGGAGATGGGTATATGGTTTTCCAAATAAAGAATGTAGAATTTCTCCCTTAAAGGGAGGAACAGGGCTTCCTTGTTGGTCCAATGGGTAAAGAGTCTGCCCTGCAGTGCAAGGCGCACCGGTTCAATCCCTGGCCAGGGAGCCGTGGAGAGGTTGGACCGGTGTGTCCAATTACAAGCCATTGCTCTGGAGTGCATGCGCCCAGAGTAGGTGCTCTGCAACAGGAGGCCACTGCAATGGAGGCCCACACAGGCCAAAGAATAAAGATGGATGAAAATAAATTTTAAAAAAAAGGAATAATGAACATATATGATCATATACCTAAGACAATATGAGTATCAAGTAGCAGTCTTATTCTATTTCTCCAAATACCTGAGATGAAAAGATGGGAGAACCATAGCCTAATACATGGTTATACAATAAAGGGGCATCTAATGGGTCACCTCATCCAACCCTCTACAATATCCCTGACAAACTCTCCCTCACAAATGTTTCCAGTAGCAGGACCAGCATTTCACAAAGCAGTTCACATAAATGGAAGCATAGTATATGAATAGAAGATACATTTACAATGTCCAAAAATTAAGAATCAATTTCCTAGTATTCAAGCTGAAAAGAAAGTGATATTGACTGATACCTACTCTGCTCAGCATTAGAAATATTTTACATGCTGTGTTAATCCCCACAGTGATGTCTTTAGGCTTAACATCTACCTCATTTAACTCATTAGAAAACTGAGCTTAGACAGTTTACTGATTAGTTACCTCGGCTGTAAAGTAACAAAGCCAGAATTTGAATCCAAACTTGTGGGGAAAAGGAGGAGTGGGAATTAGTAGAGAAATAACAATTGTGTAGAGATGATGATACAAAACGTAATCTGTACACTCACCAAATAATCTGACAGAAACCTATAGATAAGAAACAGACCTCCTCTGTCTTATCATGAACCAAAAATAAAATGGGTCTGAAAAAGTGTTTTTGTATGTACTGCCAGTCCTTTAAAGAGATTCTTAAATTGAGAGACTATATCAAGATGTACATGTCTAGTGGACATATGGACATTGTGGGGAAGGAACAGTGGGTGAGAGGCATAAAGGAAGTAGCATGAAGGCCTGTACTATCATAAGTAAAGAAAATAGCTATAGCCATTGCTCTGTGAGAAAAGCTAATCCTTCACGGGTGCTGTATGACAATCTGGAGGGGTGGGATGGGGGGGGGATATACATACGACTAATTTGAGAACATCCATATCTGTAAACAACAACTCTGTAAAAGTTAAAAGTAAAATAAAAGTTAAAAAAAAAAAAAAAAAAAGACGTACATGTCTTACTTTAAAAGGCAGACAGGCATCCAAGCACTAACTTCTCACTGTGAAAATCCTTCACTGAAGTTTTTCCATGCAAACCAAACTCAAGAAAAGCTGGATCTGGGCTTCCCTGCTGCCTCAGCAGTACACAATCTGTCTGCCAATGCAGGAGACATGGGTTCGATCCCTGATCTAGGAAGATCCCACATGCCATGGAGCAACTAAGCCCCTGCAGCACAACTATCAAGCCTGTGCCCTAGAGCCTGGGAGCTGAAACCACTGAGCCTGCGTGCCACAACTACTGAAGCCCATGCGTCCTAGAGCCTGTGCTTCTCAACAAGAGAAGTCACCGCAATGAGAAGACTGCACATCACAGCTAGAGAGTAGTCCCGTTCACCACAACTAGAGAAAAAGCCCACACAGCAACAAAGACTCAGTACAGACAAATAAATAAACTTTTTTTTTTTTAAGTGGCAGGCAGAGATGTATGGAGAATAGGGTAGGAGGAAAATAGAGACAGACGGGAACTTCTCTGAATTAGAATACTTAGCTTCGATTAGTTACCTCGGCTGTAAAGTAACAAAGCCAGAATTTGAATCCAAACTTGTGGGGAAAAGGAGGAGTGGGAATTAGTAGAGAAATAACAATTGTGTAGAGATGATGATACAAAACGTAATCTGTACACTCACCAAATAATCTGACAGAAACCTATAGATAAGAAACAGACCTCCTCTGTCTTATCATGAACCAAAAATAAAATGGGTCTGAAAAAGTGTTTTTGTATGTACTGCCAGTCCTTTAAAGAGATTCTTAAATTGAGAGACTATATCAAGATGTACATGTCTAGTGGACATATGGACATTGTGGGGAAGGAACAGTGGGTGAGAGGCATAAAGGAAGTAGCATGAAGGCCTGTACTATCATAAGTAAAGAAAATAGCTATAGCCATTGCTCTGTGAGAAAAGCTAATCCTTCACGGGTGCTGTATGACAATCTGGAGGGGTGGGATGGGGGGGGGATATACATACGACTAATTTGAGAACATCCATATCTGTAAACAACAACTCTGTAAAAGTTAAAAGTAAAATAAAAGTTAAAAAAAAAAAAAAAAAAAGACGTACATGTCTTACTTTAAAAGGCAGACAGGCATCCAAGCACTAACTTCTCACTGTGAAAATCCTTCACTGAAGTTTTTCCATGCAAACCAAACTCAAGAAAAGCTGGATCTGGGCTTCCCTGCTGCCTCAGCAGTACACAATCTGTCTGCCAATGCAGGAGACATGGGTTCGATCCCTGATCTAGGAAGATCCCACATGCCATGGAGCAACTAAGCCCCTGCAGCACAACTATCAAGCCTGTGCCCTAGAGCCTGGGAGCTGAAACCACTGAGCCTGCGTGCCACAACTACTGAAGCCCATGCGTCCTAGAGCCTGTGCTTCTCAACAAGAGAAGTCACCGCAATGAGAAGACTGCACATCACAGCTAGAGAGTAGTCCCGTTCACCACAACTAGAGAAAAAGCCCACACAGCAACAAAGACTCAGTACAGACAAATAAATAAACTTTTTTTTTTTTTAAGTGGCAGGCAGAGATGTATGGAGAATAGGGTAGGAGGAAAATAGAGACAGACGGGGAACTTCTCTGAACAGACCTTGTTACAGAGTTTCAACTCTAAAATCATGTAATTATCTTATACATTCAAAAAATAAATCAGAAAACAAAAAAAGCAACCCCTAAAAATTGAAAACAAATGGAAAACTTATTCTAACTACGTAATAAGTTGGTGACAAGGGAAAAAGTAATTGCAAATGAGCTAGAGCACAGTATACATAGTTAATGTAATATATCATAGGGGCAAAGAGGATTGCAAAGACCTCTTAAACCTGATTCAGTGGTCTTAATATTTGTTGAATTGCTGGCATTGTTTTGAAACTTTTTATACATGCAACAAAGTAAGTCATTATGTTTCTATTGTTTGGCACAAGATTTTCAGCTTGAGAAAGATACACACCTATGAAATCAAAGATAGTGACACAATGCAAAGGTTTTTTTCAGTCACATTATTTCTTTGCTAGTATCAAATTGTTGAAATTACCCCAGTTTTTAAGTAACTTTTACACCTGACAGAACACTCCATCATTATTTTTCTCTTTAAAGATCTTCTTGACTATTTTTACACACTTTGTCTTTCAGAATCAATATGGAAATTCTCTCTTCAAAATGATTGTAATTGCACTAACTAATTCCAGTCAGCATCTTGACAATACTGATCAGCCTATTCAAGAAAATAGCAGGGCTTCCCTGGTGATCAAGTGGATAGAGAGTCCACCTTGCAGTGCAAGTGGCACCGGTTGGATCCCTGGCCCAGGAAGATCCCACATGCCGCAAAACGGCTGGACCGGTGGGTCCAATTACAAGCCAGCGCTCTGGAGCTCATGTACCCAGAGCCGGTGCTCTGCAACAAGAGAGGCCACTGCTATGGGAGGCCTACACAGGCTAAAGAATAAAGATGGATGAAAACAGATAAATAAAAAACCAATAAAAGAGGCCAAAATTAAAAAAAAAAAAAAGAAGAAGAAGAAGAAAAAATAGCAGATCTTTAACATTTTTTAATAAAGTTGTCCAACTGACTTCATTTTGGTTTTGAACATTTTAAGAAATTCCGAGGTTAAGTCTTTTCTGTTTTTGTCTTTTTATTGAAATATAATTGACATATAACATGGCACTAGTTTCAGGTATACAACATGATTCAATGCATGTATTACATGCAGCAAAGTGACTTGCACAGTAAGTCTAGTTAATATTCACCACTACATATAGTTATAACTGTTCTTCTGGTGATAAGAGCTTTTAAGATCCACTCTCGCAGCAACTCTCAAATGTACAGTACAGAACTATTCATTATAGTCACTATGCTATATATGCAAGGCTCAATTTTTCAACAGTTTTATTGAGATAATCCACGCACACAATCCACCAACTTTTATGTCAAGCTAGCGTTAATGATGCATAGGGGCAAAGAGGATTGCAAAGACCTCTTAAACCTGATTCAGTGGTCTTAATATTTGTTGAATTGCTGGCATTGTTTTGAAACTTTTTATACATGCAACAAAGTAAGTCATTATGTTTCTATTGTTTGGCACAAGATTTTCAGCTTGAGAAAGATACACACCTATGAAATCAAAGATAGTGACACAATGCAAAGGTTTTTTTCAGTCACATTATTTCTTTGCTAGTATCAAATTGTTGAAATTACCCCAGTTTTTAAGTAACTTTTACACCTGACAGAACACTCCATCATTATTTTTCTCTTTAAAGATCTTCTTGACTTTTTTTATCACACTTTGTCTTTCAGAATCAATATGGAAATTCTCTCTTCAAAATGATTGTAATTGCACTAACTAATTCCAGTCAGCATCTTGACAATACTGATCAGCCTATTCAAGAAAATAGCAGGGCTTCCCTGGTGATCAAGTGGATAGAGAGTCCACCTTGCAGTGCAAGTGGCACCGGTTCGATCCCTGGCCTGGGAAGATCCCACGTGCCGTGAACTGGCTGGACCGGTGGGTCCAATTACAAGCCAGCGCTCTGGAGCTCATGTACCCAGAGCCGGTGCTCTGCAACAAGAGAGGCCACTGCTATGGGAGGCCTACACAGGCTAAAGAATAAAGATGGATGAAAACAGATAAATAAAAAACCAATAAAAGAGGCCAAAATTAAAAAAAAAAAAAAGAAGAAGAAGAAGAAAAAATAGCAGATCTTTAACATTTTTTAATAAAGTTGTCCAACTGACTTCATTTTGGTTTTGAACATTTTAAGAAATTCCGAGGTTAAGTCTTTTCTGTTTTTGTCTTTTTATTGAAATATAATTGACATATAACATGGCACTAGTTTCAGGTATACAACATGATTCAATGCATGTATTACATGCAGCAAAGTGACTTGCACAGTAAGTCTAGTTAATATTCACCACTACATATAGTTATAACTGTTCTTCTGGTGATAAGAGCTTTTAAGATCCACTCTCGCAGCAACTCTCAAATGTACAGTACAGAACTATTCATTATAGTCACTATGCTATATATGCAAGGCTCAATTTTTCAACAGTTTTATTGAGATAATCCACGCATACACAATCCACCAATCTTTAGTGTGCAATTCAAAGGCTTTTAGTATATTCCAAGAAAGGTGTCACCATCACAACAGTCAACACTAGAACATTTTTATCACCTCAAAAATAAATCCTAGGAGCTTCCCTGGTGGTCCAGTGGGTAAAGAGTTCTTCCTGCAGCACAAGGGGTGATGGTTTGATCCCTGGCCCAGGAAGATCCCACGTGCCGCGAAGCGGCTGGACCAGTGTGCCCAATTACGAGCCAGTGCTCTGGAGCCATGGGCTCAGAGCCAGTGCTCTGCAATGAGACGGGCCACTGAATGGGAGGCCCACACAGGCCAAAGAATAAAGATGGATGAAAATAAATAAATAAAATACCAATAAAACAAAAGGCCAAAATTAAAAAAGAGAATCAACACAAAATCAAAAATAAATAAATAAATAGATCCTGTACCCTTCACCTGTCACTTTTCTCCCCTCATCCCTCCCATAGCCCTCAACAGCACTAATATACTTTCTGATTCTAACTTTACCTATTTTGGAGATTTCATATAAGTGTAATTACCTATCATGTGGTCTTTTAAAATTGGCTTCTATAGGGCCTACTATGATGTTTTCAAGGTTCACTTTCACTGAAGTATGCAGTATACTTCTTTTCTGTTTGTGGTTTAAAATATACTGTAATAGGGCTTCCCTGGTGGTTCGGCGGGTAAGGAGTTCACCTTGCAGTGCAAGGGACACCAGTTCAATTCCTGCAGAGCAGCTGGACCAGTGTGTCCAGCTACGAGCCTGTGCTCTAGACTGCATGCGCCCAGAGCCAATGCTCTGCAGCAAGAGAGGCCATTGCAATGGGAGGTCCCCATAGGCCAAAGAATAAAGATGGATGAAAATAAATAAATAAAAAACCAATAAAAGAGGCCAAAATTAAAAAAATATATACTATATAGAAACCACTGTATGAACATACAGTATTTTGTTTACCCATATATCAGTTGATGGACACGCTATTATGAATAATGCTATTATTAAAAAATTTATATACAAAGTTTTAGGTGGACCTATGTTTTCATTTCTCTTGTGTATATACCTAGAAGTTGAACTGCTAGATCATATGGTGATTCCATATTTAACTGTTGCAGAAACTGCCACACTGTCTTCCAAAATGGCTATCCCATTTTAGATTTCCACCAGCAGTGCTTCAATTTTTCCACGTCCTCAACAATACTGTTATTATCTCACCTTTTTTTTTTAATTACAGTCCCCTATGTGGATGTTAACTGTATTTTATGTAGTTTCGATTCTCATTGCCCTAATGACTGATATAAACATTTTTTCACGTACTTATTGGTCATCTAAATGTCTTTTTTAGATAAATATCTATTTATATCCTTTACGGGCTTCTCTGGTAGCTCAGATAGTAAAAAATCTGCCTGCAATGCAGAAGACCCAAGTTCGATCCCTGGGTTGGGGAATTCCCTAGAGGAGGGAGCACAACAACCTACTCTAGTGTTCTTGTCGGAGAATTCCAAGGACAGAGGAGCATGGTGAGATACAGTCCATGAGGTTGCAAAGAATCAGACACGACTGAGCAACTAACACATACACACACACACACACACACACACACACCCTTTACACATTTTTTATATTGGGTCAGTTGTCTTTTTTATTATTGAGTCGTCAGAGTTCTTTATATATTCTAGATATAAGTCCCTTATCAGCTATATGATTTGCAAATATTTTCTCCCATTCTATGGCTTGTCTTTTCACTTTCTTGATAGTGTTTTTTGAAACACAAAAGTTTTCAAAATTTTCTGAATAGACCTTGTTACAGGTTATAACCCTGTTATGAACTCCAACTTTCCTATTTTTTCTTTTCTTCCTCATGGTTTTGGTGTCCTATTTAAGAATCTACTGCCAAATCTGAGGTCATAAAGATTTACCCCTATATTTTATCCCAAGAGTCTCAGAGTTTTAGCTCTTACACTTAGGACTCTAATCCGTTTGATTTAAATTGTGTATACGGTATAAGGGTCCAATTTCATTCTTTCGCGTGTGGCTACCTAGCTATCCCAGCACATTTGCTGAAAATACTATTTTTTTCCCACTGAAATATTTTATACTTATAGCAAGTAATCACATAACATTGTTATGAACAAGATTTTTGGTTTAAAAGATACAGATATCAGTATAAACATTTTGTAAGGTTAAATTTTAATTAGAGCACTGTGATTAGGGTCAGGGACTTGACAGTCATGTTTGTTGGGGCCTGTGAATGGAGATTCAACTAACATGTTTGCTGAGAACAAAGTCTCAAAAAGGGTATCTGTTGGGTGCTTCCCTAAGTTTGAGACATGAGCTACACATTCCCCCAAAACCCGGCCTGGTGACCAAAAGCTCAGCTGGCATGTTTGCAAGGCCCAAGGTTCACCCAGACAGTTTCTTGGAAATCACTCAGAGGCTAGAGTGGTAGGCTTGTCGGAGGGTGAATTCAAAACTGGTGTGCTCAGCAGGGCCAGGGGTGCAACCAACATTCAGCAGAGCCAGGTCAAGGGCTAAGCTGTGGGCTCCCTGAGGTCAGGTCCAGGGGAGCTGCTTGAATGTAGAGACACAGCTAGGAGACTGGCTGTACACAGGGGGACTATACAAACATTTATACTGAGGCTAATGGGAGCCTTGTTTTTCACTGTCAAAGAAAGGAGTTAGAAATCTGGATGAGAGAAGACTAAAATAAACCCTGTAATATTGGATTGGAATTGGAGATGATGCAATTCATGGTTTTTTAAAAAATAGATAAATATAGAAATACAGATGCACATGTGTACTTACATACACACATACACATGCTTTCCAGCTATGTCTGTTGAAAGACTTTAAAAGGAACCAGAGCTCCTTGGAGAAATTACTGATTCCGGGGCCAGAACAAGGAAATACAAAATAAGGCTAAAGCATCTTCTTATGTTAGAAAATAAAGAAATCCTCAAAGATATGCTGAAAAGGCACAGAATTTGAACAAGCTCCAACTGGCCAAACGTGGGACAATTTGAGCACCAAACAGTAATCCACTGAATGAATTAGGAATCTGTGAGTACATACTAATATCAATGTCTAAATGCATAAATTAAAAATTTAGTGGGGAACTTACATGGCGTGTGGCTACCTAGCTATCCCAGCACATTTGCTGAAAATACTATTTTTTTCCCACTGAAATATTTTATACTTATAGCAAGTAATCACATAACATTGTTATGAACAAGATTTTTGGTTTAAAAGATACAGATATCAGTATAAACATTTTGTAAGGTTAAATTTTAATTAGAGCACTGTGATTAGGGTCAGGGACTTGACAGTCATGTTTGTTGGGGCCTGTGAATGGAGATTCAACTAACATGTTTGCTGAGAACAAAGTCTCAAAAAGGGTATCTGTTGGGTGCTTCCCTAAGTTTGAGACATGAGCTACACATTCCCCAAACCAGGCCTGGTGACCAAAAGCTCAGCTGGCATGTTTGCAAGGCCCAAGGTTCACCCAGACAGTTTCTTGGAAATCACTCAGAGGCTAGAGTGGTAGGCTTGTCGGAGGGTGAATTCAAAACTGGTGTGCTCAGCAGGGCCAGGGGTGCAACCAACATTCAGCAGAGCCAGGTCAAGGGCTAAGCTGTGGGCTCCCTGAGGTCAGGTCCAGGGGAGCTGCTTGAATGTAGAGACACAGCTAGGAGACTGGCTGTACACAGGGGGACTATACAAACATTTATACTGAGGCTAATGGGAGCCTTGTTTTTCACTGTCAAAGAAAGGAGTTAGAAATCTGGATGAGAGAAGACTAAAATAAACCCTGTAATATTGGATTGGAATTGGAGATGATGCAATTCATGGTTTTTAAAATATAGATAAATATAGAAATACAGATGCACATGTGTACTTACATACACACATACACATGCTTTCCAGCTATGTCTGTTGAAAGACTTTAAAAGGAACCAGAGCTCCTTGGAGAAATTACTGATTCCGGGGCCAGAACAAGGAAATACAAAATAAGGCTAAAGCATCTTCTTATGTTAGAAAATAAAGAAATCCTCAAAGATATGCTGAAAAGGCACAGAATTTGAACAAGCTCCAACTGGCCAAACGTGGGACAATTTGAGCACCAAACAGTAATCCACTGAATGAATTAGGAATCTGTGAGTACATACTAATATCAATGTCTAAATGCATAAATTAAAAATTTAGTGGGGAATAGGAGACTTACATGGTATTTAAGTATACTGCCATGTAACACCAATTAATCATAAAGAATAATAACTAAAAACTGGACGCAATCAAATTTCCATCAACAGATGAAAGGATGAACAAACTGTGGTATTTCCATATAATCGAACACTACCTAGTAATTAAAAGGAATGAAGTATTGCTATAGGTGACAATACGGATGAATCAAAATAATTATGGTAAGTTCAAGAAGCCCAGTCACACACACACACACACACACACACACATGAGTGTGGGACTTTATGAAACCACATTTATTAAATTCAAGGAAGTACAAACTAATATGTGGTAACAGAAAGCAAATCATTGGTGGCCTGAGAGGCTTAAGGAGAAATCAAAAACGGTGAAAGGTGTGCTTTGCTTGCCAACAAGCACAAGGAAGCTTTTGGGAGCAAAGCATGCTCATTATCTCAATTGTGGTGATGGTTTCATGGGTGTAAATACATGTCCACACTTTACAAATTGACATTTTAAGTATATCAGGTGTATTGTTTATCAATTATATCTCAATAAAGCTGTCTCAAAAATTAATTACAAAAATGTAAAGAGAAAACGGATAACAATAGTGAAGAAGACTGACAAATACCACCTTAAATGAGTAACCAAAGTTAGTATTACCAGTAATGGGACCAAATGAAATTATGTACCATCTGACAGGATGCAATGAGGATAACATATCACAATTCCTGTGATAGATTTCGACTGAAAGACACTGAAGAGATCCAACAACTAAACCTAACACTTGATTCTGGACTGGATCATTTTGCTGTAAAGGACATTTTGGGGACATATGGCTAAATCTGAATGGCAGTAATTAGGTATTAGTATTTAATCAATGTTAATTTCCTAATATTGGTGACTGTATTGTGATTGTACACAAAAATGTCTTCTTAGGAAAAACACCCTAAAATATGCAGAAGTGATGGAGTATCAATTCAACAACTTATTTTTAAATGGTTTCAGAGTGAAAAAAAGCCCTCTGTACTAGTGACTTTTACAGAGGTTTATGCTTCAGAAAAAAATTTAAGTTCAAAATATTAGTAATTAAAGAAAAATAATTAAGAACATCTCCTGCCTTTCCTATACAGATGAAATTTTAGGGTTCTTACATAACCCTGGTTGACGAATTCTTCTTTAGAGAAGAATTCTAGGGGGAAGAAAAGGAAAAAAAATGACTGAATTATAAAATCACTAGAAAAGTATTTAAGACTGAATAGACAGATTGCACTTTCAGAGCCAAATGCAGCCTAAGTCACCTAAATAAAAAGGCCAACCAAATGGAAACTTCATTGGATCCCCAGTAGTTGGATGCAGGGCATCCATCATAAGCCATGAAGACGAGGGAGGCACACAGCGACAGCAAAGTGCCAGCCTACTCCAACTCATTTCCTGAAAACAATTTTAGAAATCCTCTTCTCCCCGACCTCCATACTTCTCAAGCTTGTTTCCTACTGGCCCACTCTGATTTTTCCATCCTTCTCTTCCTTCCTGCCCCTCTCAACTTTCCCTCCTCCGTCCTACAATTCTCATCTGTATCTAATAAAGAATCTATATGCTTAGAATTCTGCAAGATCCTACAGCAAAGTTAAGCCCTGTGCTCCCCTAAAAAGAAGATGGGGAATAAAAAAAAAAGAAGTTGGGGAAGAAACACTAGGAAGAGAAGACACATAATCATTGTTCAATACATAGCAAATCTGATCTGAAAGTGGGTGGGTGGCACTGGCCGTAAATACCATAGGGGGAAAATCCATAAGGCTGGGATAGTTGGACAAACCTTGTCAGAAGGGCCAGGTGTTGAAAGACGGGTAGAATTTGGCTGTAACTCCACCTCTAGACTGTAAAGGTCATAAAAGAAGGATCCACATGTGTCTTGTTCACTGTTGTTTAAGCCTAGAACTTGTCATAGCTGGTACTCAATAAATATCCTGGGAGTGAGCAAATATTCAAAAACTCTCTGATGGCAGAATTCCAATTTCTGATCCATCTAGGTGCTAATCAACCTGCTGCCACAACATCACCTGACACACAACTCCTAACACTGTGCAGCCATTCCAAACTACTGGAAATCCCCAATGCATAAAGAGTCTCAAGTCTCTGTGACTCTCTTTGTAGGTATTATATGCTCTTTCCACTCAACTAATAAATGCTTTCTCATTCTTCAAGAAGCCATTCAAGTATTAGCTACTTTGCAAAGCCTTCTCAGGTCTCTTAAGTTTAGACTAATAATAACCTTTCTTTCATTCCTTCCTCTTTTTTAAAAAAAATGTATGTATGTATTTATTTATTTTTGGTTATTCTGGGTTTTCACTGGTGCTACAGGTGCTTCTCTAGTTGCAGGGAGTGGAGGCTACTCTCCAGTTGAGGTGAGCAGGCTTCTTGTTGTGGTGACTTCTCTCATTGTGGAACTTGGGCTCTAAGACACACAGGCTTTAATAGGTGCAGCTCTGAGGCTCTAGAGCACAGGCTCAATAGTTGTGGCTCACAGGTTTAGTTGCTCAGCAGCCTGTGGGATCTTCCCGGATCAGGGATGGAACCCGTGTCTCCTGCATTGGCAGGTGAACTCTTCAGCATTGAACTACCAGGGAAGCCCCATTCCTTCCTCTTTTTTAAACTGATGTACAATATTTTATTTTTATTTTTTTGATGTACAATATTATGTCAGCTTTTAAGTGTACTACATAGTGATTTGACGTTTGTGTAACACTGGTATACATTAAGAGACAATCACGAGTTTCCCTGGTGGTCCAGTGGGTAAAGAGCCCACCTTGCAGTGCAAGGGGTGCCGGTTCAATCCCTGGCCCAAGAAGATCCCATGTGCTACAGAGTGGCTGGACCAGTGTGTCCAATCATGAGACAGTGTTCTGGATCGCTCTGCAACGAGTGAGGCCACTGCGATGGGAGGCCCACACAGGGCAAAGAATAAAGATGGATGAAAAATAAATGAATGGAAAAAAACAATAAAAGAGGCCAAAATCAAGAAAAAGAGAGAGAGAGAGCAATCACCATGTAAGTCTAATTAACCATCTAAACCCATACAGAATGATTACTGACCACACTACTTATGTTGCACATTACGTCTCCTCAGTGTATTTATTTTATAACTAGAGGCTTGTACCTCTGAATCCGCTTTATCTATATTGCCCCTCCCATCTGCCTTTCTACCAGAAACCACCTGTTAGTTTTCTCCATCTGTGAGTGGGGTTTCATTTGACTGTTGTGGTTGTTTTTTAGATCCCATGTCTAAGTGTCTGCCTGCCTGCTCAGTCACTTCAGTCGTGTCTGACTCTTTGTGACCCATGGACTGTAGCCCACCAGGCTCCTCTGTTCATGGGATTTTCTAGGCAAGAACACTGGAGTGGGTTGCCTTCTCCAATACGTGAGATCACACAATTTTTGTCCTTCTCTGACTTATTTTTCACTTAGCATGATGCCCTCAAGGCCCATCTACCTGTCACAAATGACAAGGTTTCATCTTTTCTTTTTAACGGCTGTTCTTCCCTCCTTCTCATGCTCTCTCCTTCTACTTCTATTTTTTTTTTAACATTTATTAATTTATTTATTTTTGGCGGGGGTGGGAGGGAGGGGGGAGCGGGCCACTTCCACTGGTCTTTCATTTGTCTAGTTTCATCCATCTTTGTTCTTTGGCCCGTGTGGGCCTCCCATTGCGGTGGCCTCTGTTGTCGCAGAGCACCGGCTCTGGGCGCATGCGCCCCAGAGCTTCAGCTCGGTAATTGGACACATCAGTACAGCCGCTCCGCGGCACGTGGGATCTTCCCAGGCCAGGGATCAAACCGGCGCCCCTTGCGCTGCAAGGCGGTGTCCTTACCCACTGGACCATCAGGGAAGCCCTACTTCTATTTTAACCTTGATCCCACTGAGTTCATTGATATCTCTAGCAACTACTAGTGACTAGATCATAGCAAGCATTTAAAAAAATTTTTTTAAGTAAGTATCAATTTGTGCAAGAAACACAAAGTCAAAAATAAAACAGAATAATTAAAGATTTTCCTAATTAAAAAAAAATGACCTTTGATACGTCCACTATGGAAGACAGTATGGAGATTTCTTAAAAAACTAGGAATAGAACCAGCATACAACCCAGAAATACCACTACTAGGCATATGCCCTGAGATAATCAAAATTGAAAAAGACACATGTACCCCATTGTTCACTGCAGAACTATTTACGATAGCTAGAACATGGAGGCAACCTAGGTGTCCATCAACAGATGAATGGATAAAGAAGCTGTGGTATCTATATACAATGGAATATTATTCAGCCGTAAAAAGAAATGCATGAGTCTGTTCTAATGAGGTAGATGAACCTAGAACCTATTGTACAGAATGAAGTAAGTCAAAAAGGAAAAGATAAATATTGTATGCTGACACATATATATGGAATCTAGAAAGATGGTACTGATAAATGTATATGCAGAGCAGCAGTGGAGAAACAGACAGAGAACAGACTTGTGGACATTGGGGGAGGGAGGAGTGGGAGAGAGGTATGGAAAGAGTAATATGGAAGCTTACGTTGCCATATGTAAAACAGATAACTAATGTGAACCTGACGTAGATTAAGAGAACTTATACAGGGGCTCTGTGACAGCCTAGAGGGGTGGCATAGAGAGAGAGAGCGAAGGGAAGACCAGGGAGGGGACATGTGTATATCTCTTGCTGATTCAGGTTTATATGAGGCAGTAAACATCAAAACTGCAAAAGTAAAATATAACTTATTAATTAAAAAAAAAAAAATGACCTGATGAAAGTGGTATGTAAAAATAAAAGAAAAAAGTAATCCAGGGACTTTCCTGGTGTCCAGTGCCTGAGACTCCCTGCTCCTAATACAAGGAGGCCAGGATCCAACCCCTGGTCAAGGAACTAGATCCCACATGCTGCAGCTAATACTAATAAATAACAAAACAAATATAAATAGTTCGCCTGCCAATGTAGGAAACACTAGTTTGATGCCTGATCCAGGAAGATCCCACATGCTGCGGAACAACTAAGCCTGTGAGTCACAATTATTGAGCCTGTGCTCTAGAGCCCAGGAACCACACGTATTGAGCCCATGTGCCGCAACTATTGAAGCCCGTGTGCCCTAGAACCTGAGTTCCTCAACAAGAAAGTCACCGCCAACAAGAAGCCGGCTCACCTCACCTAGAGAGTAGCCCCGACTCCCTACAACTAGAGAAGAGCCTGCAGCACCAGTGAAAACCCAAAATAGTCAAAAATAAAAATAAACAAATAAATACATTTCTTCAAATAAATAACAAAATAAACAAAAAAATAACAACAATCCAGGCCTGCTGTATAAGGAGAAGAAAGGAAGGCGTAAGAAAGAGCCTACAAGTCAGGCGCAGCCCCTCAGACTCAAGAGATGGTTTGAACACCCTGCAGGAACTGACCACACAGGAGAAAGGACAGACCTACGTTGAAATTCTGTTGCTCAACACCAGTGCTATCCAATAAAACTTTCTGTGATCACGTAAATACAGCTGCACTGTCCAAAATGGTAGCCATTTACCACATGCAGCTTTTGAGCACTTGAAATGGGGTTAGTGAAATTGAGACTGAATTCTTTACTTCTTTTAATTAGCCACATTAATGTCTAGTGCCTACTACACTGGACAGAACAGTTTTAGCTAGCACTTGTGGCAATAAAATAGCAGATTTTTTAAACTGACTAAAAGGAAGCACTTTGCAGTGATTACAGATGCCAACAATGGTATGGGCTCCCCCTCAAAGAAAGCCCAAGGAGAGAGGAGATAAGTTTTTTGGAACAATCTTTCAACAGATCCTAGCAACAGGAAATCGGTCTACAAAGAATCACCTTACCTCATACCTGGAAAGACTCACAGACCACCTTCACAAAGAAGGAAACTCTTGGTCTGGAAGTTGGAGAAGCCCCTGAAGTCATACAGGGTGTCAATGACTTTCCTGGTGTCCAGTGCCTGAGACTCCCTGCTCCTAATACAAGGAGGCCAGGATCCAACCCCTGGTCAAGGAACTAGATCCCACATGCTGCAGCTAATACTAATAAATAACAAAACAAATATAAATAGTTCGCCTGCCAATGTAGGAAACACTAGTTTGATGCCTGATCCAGGAAGATCCCACATGCTGCGGAACAACTAAGCCTGTGAGTCACAATTATTGAGCCTGTGCTCTAGAGCCCAGGAACCACACGTATTGAGCCCATGTGCCGCAACTATTGAAGCCCGTGTGCCCTAGAACCTGAGTTCCTCAACAAGAAAGTCACCGCCAACAAGAAGCCGGCTCACCTCACCTAGAGAGTAGCCCCGACTCCCTACAACTAGAGAAGAGCCTGCAGCACCAGTGAAAACCCAAAATAGTCAAAAATAAAAATAAACAAATAAATACATTTCTTCAAATAAATAACAAAATAAACAAAAAAATAACAACAATCCAGGCCTGCTGTATAAGGAGAAGAAAGGAAGGCGTAAGAAAGAGCCTACAAGTCAGGCGCAGCCCCTCAGACTCAAGAGATGGTTTGAACACCCTGCAGGAACTGACCACACAGGAGAAAGGACAGACCTACGTTGAAATTCTGTTGCTCAACACCAGTGCTATCCAATAAAACTTTCTGTGATCACGTAAATACAGCTGCACTGTCCAAAATGGTAGCCATTTACCACATGCAGCTTTTGAGCACTTGAAATGGGGTTAGTGAAATTGAGACTGAATTCTTTACTTCTTTTAATTAGCCACATTAATGTCTAGTGCCTACTACACTGGACAGAACAGTTTTAGCTAGCACTTGTGGCAATAAAATAGCAGATTTTTTAAACTGACTAAAAGGAAGCACTTTGCAGTGATTACAGATGCCAACAATGGTATGGGCTCCCCCTCAAAGAAAGCCCAAGGAGAGAGGAGATAAGTTTTTTGGAACAATCTTTCAACAGATCCTAGCAACAGGAAATCGGTCTACAAAGAATCACCTTACCTCATACCTGGAAAAGACTCACAGACCACCTTCACAAAGAAGGAAACTCTTGGTCTGGAAGTTGGAGAAGCCCCCTGAAGTCATACAGGGTGTCAATGACAGAAGAGAAACTGAAAGTCAGATGCTAAAACACTAGATTCTGTTACTTATCTTGATTGTGAGAATTCCACAAGTATATCTGTATATAAAATACCACTAATTCTACACTTATATGAGTCTTACTGTAGGTTAATTACACTTCAAAAACACTGCTAAAAAAAAGGCGGGGGTTGGGGGAGATGCACAAATCTACTACTACATCTTCCTCTGTCGTCTTCAGTTGTATCTCATTGAGCTGTTGTGAGGGAAAAGCTAGTTAACATATTTAAAGACCTAGAACAATGCTTGTAACGAAGTAAGGACTACTGAAATGTAAACTGTATTATCATTATCAGATATTAGAATGCTGCCCTCCTGACCAGTTTGGAGAAAGTAATGGAGATAAGAGTAAGCAGGCTGTGGAGTCAGAAACTCCAGGTCATAGCTCTGGTTCTTGGATAATCTCTCTGAGCTTCAGTTCCTTGGAAAATGAGTTAAGCTGGACAAGATAATCTCTGAAGGGTCTGTCCAAACTAAATATTCCAGACACTGAGCAGGATAAGAGTGGTAGGAATGGAAAAGAAGGATGGATAGGGAAGAACTGATAAGATTTAAGAACTGGAAAGATACACAGAAAGATGAAAAACAGTGAGTCAACCATGAACACAAAGTTTTGAGCTTTAGATAACTCAAACTTAAATGCAAAGATGAAATAAAGAAATAAAAAGAACATGTTGACCCAACAGAGGTAAGTTTATTGCTTTAATAAAGATGCTCCCATAATGAAATACCCGGGCAAAATTAGCCACATTAATTGTCTAGTGCCTACTACACTGGACAGAACAGTTTTAGCTAGCACTTGTGGCAATAAAATAGCAGATTTTTTAAACTGACTAAAAGGAAGCACTTTGCAGTGATTACAGATGCCAACAATGGTATGGGCTCCCCCTCAAAGAAAGCCCAAGGAGAGAGGAGATAAGTTTTTTGGAACAATCTTTCAACAGATCCTAGCAACAGGAAATCGGTCTACAAAGAATCACCTTACCTCATACCTGGAAAAGACTCACAGACCACCTTCACAAAGAAGGAAACTCTTGGTCTGGAAGTTGGAGAAGCCCCCTGAAGTCATACAGGGTGTCAATGACAGAAGAGAAACTGAAAGTCAGATGCTAAAACACTAGATTCTGTTACTTATCTTGATTGTGAGAATTCCACAAGTATATCTGTATATAAAATACCACTAATTCTACACTTATATGAGTCTTACTGTAGGTTAATTACACTTCAAAAACACTGCTAAAAAAAAGGCGGGGGTTGGGGGAGATGCACAAATCTACTACTACATCTTCCTCTGTCGTCTTCAGTTGTATCTCATTGAGCTGTTGTGAGGGAAAAGCTAGTTAACATATTTAAAGACCTAGAACAATGCTTGTAACGAAGTAAGGACTACTGAAATGTAAACTGTATTATCATTATCAGATATTAGAATGCTGCCCTCCTGACCAGTTTGGAGAAAGTAATGGAGATAAGAGTAAGCAGGCTGTGGAGTCAGAAACTCCAGGTCATAGCTCTGGTTCTTGGATAATCTCTCTGAGCTTCAGTTCCTTGGAAAATGAGTTAAGCTGGACAAGATAATCTCTGAAGGGTCTGTCCAAACTAAATATTCCAGACACTGAGCAGGATAAGAGTGGTAGGAATGGAAAAGAAGGATGGATAGGGAAGAACTGATAAGATTTAAGAACTGGAAAGATACACAGAAAGATGAAAAACAGTGAGTCAACCATGAACACAAAGTTTTGAGCTTTAGATAACTCAAACTTAAATGCAAAGATGAAATAAAGAAATAAAAAGAACATGTTGACCCAACAGAGGTAAGTTTATTGCTTTAATAAATCAGTAGGTGCTCCACTATAATGAATATGCATGACCTTCTGGGTCAAAAATGTCGCTCACTATATTTAAAATGCATGCTAAAACCAAAATCTCTCATGAGACTATCTTAATGCTATGTTAAGTGAAATCTCTATGGATTTATATGGATAATTCGATAATTATAATTAGTGAATTGAATGACATTCATTCCAAAGTATGAAATTTATTTTTAAAAAAATGTATGCACACATCAGTTACCAAGGAACTAACCTTTTGAATAACTCTTTCGATGTGGAAACATCTAAGCCGAGAGTCACAGGGCTGCCTATAGATGTTACCTCTAACATGGAACCTCGGACAAAGCGTTTTGGCCTGTTATCTCTTAGACAGTGATTCCTTCATAAGCTCATCTTCAAATACCTAAACCTCAGTGTTACACCTCATGCACTACATGGAACACATTTTCAGCATCAGACCCCACAATGACTCTGTGCCCTCAGGGTTTCATTAGTACGACATTCAAAAGAGGACCTCAGAGTGTGCTGAG
This sequence comes from Tragulus kanchil, assembly GCA_022376925.1. NCBI lineage: Eukaryota > Metazoa > Chordata > Mammalia > Artiodactyla > Tragulidae > Tragulus > Tragulus kanchil. The sequence continues at coordinate 151,410,000 of JAIOJX010000029.1, forward strand.
CTGCAGACTGTTCCAAGATTCTAACTCACTGCTTTCAAAGATGGGATCAGTCCAGCAAAGTTACACTGACATTCTGATGGGCTGTACTCCACTATGTTGTACTGAGGTAACATCCCTGGACAAAAATACAAAGATCACAGTTGCTTATGTTTCACAAATTGAAAAAAAAAAATCTTGCCAACTTTTTGATGATCATTCAAGGGCAACATTTAAAATATAATATTCTTCTCTGGATACTGAACAATATTTCAGTTATAACTGACTGCTTGGTCAACATGTGGGTTAAATCCTAGAACATTTTTTTAAAATAAAATTGTTTATGAAATGCTGCAGTTTAAGATCACGTTGCAGACGTGTTTAGACATAGCCAAAACTGACCAATTTATGACTAGATAAAATGAAAAATGTCGTTGATTAGCCTAGAACAGCAACATAAAAAATTCTTAGTTGCAAGGCAAAGCAAATTATGTGCTAAAATATACTGCAGAAAAGAACTGGGGCCACTTGGGGAATGAGTCACTTAGGGTCATATTTTCCAGATATGTTAACCCTTTCTGTTTAGAGAAGTGTATTTTACCTTGTAGAATTCTCTCTACAACACATCATACAGTTCTTACCTTTTAAAATCATACATTACGAAGCTATTTTTTTTCTTAATAATTAAGGGTCATCATTAAGAACATTAGTTACTGATACGTGGTTAAGGTATAGACATGACTGTAGTCTATGCAGCTTTCCCTCTGGCAACTGCGTCAAACTTGATTTCCTTCACAATAAGAGAAAGAAATAAAAACTCCCAGCATCTTGTTTTTTGTTCATGTATCAATACTTCATAAAAGTATAACGAAGCATATGAAACTGTATAATATGCTACACAATATAATGTCATTACCTTTTTACAAAATTAAATAGTGGACTGAATCCTGATGCCATCTTCTTTCAAACGCTTTCACTATCCCTCTGGAATAATCAACTTTTCCCCCATTAATATCAGTAATGTTTGTTTGAGTCATCGCTGGCTTTCAAAACTTTTCCCAGTTTTGTGAACTAGAAGTTTATCCCAACTCCTCTTTTCTCCCTTGCACCAAGTTTGCTTATGCAATGCATCTCACTTCATTTAAAAGATATGAAATGGCATGAATGGGGGAAGACGTAAGTCTACACAATTTTCCTTTTACTAAAAATAGAAAGAGGACAATGATGCCTGCTAAACTGAGCATCAGGTCTTAATTTTGCCTAAGTCCAATTTCATATTTCATTTGGAAGAGAACTCCATGCCTAGGCAACACTTATGAGAAGATTCAAGATCCCATGTGGTATCGGAGTAGGATTAATCTTCTCATAACTTCTATATTTCGCTTTCTGAAAAACTCTTGTACAGAATTTAACTCAAATAAAAACTAGTATAGAGACGGAGGACAAATACAGTTCTACAACTTCTCCCCTGAAAAGTCAATGTAGAAAAAGTCCAATAGGACTTGCCTGGTTGATCCAGTGGTTAAGAATCCACCTGCCAATGCAGGGGACACAGGTTTGATCCCTGGTTTGAGAGGATCCCAAATTAAGCCCCGTGCACCACAGGTAGAGGGCTAAGCCTGGACACTGCCACTAGAGAGTAGCCCCCATCCACAGTAACAGAGACTTAGTGCAGCCAAAAATAAGTAGATAATTTTTAAAAGAAAAGGCTGAATAAATGTCAGCTATCACTATTCAACAAACACGCACTAAATATTTATTATTTTCCAGGCATTCTGCTAAACAGAAACAAAAAGGCAGTCCCCAAGGAGCTCACAATCTAGAGAGCTGCTGAGAGTCTTAACGAAAACATAGACAGTTCAGTAGCCTAAATTTGCTCATAAAAATCTCTTGTAATTCAAAAACATTAAACTAAAGACTTCTGCAGGAAAAAAAAATAGTTTTTCAGTTCTGTTACTTCACCATATCCCTAGAGATTTAATGAAATATCATTGTATAGAAAAGTAAATGTCTTACATTTAATAAAACAATCTTCTATCACATGTCAGGTTTAAACTTCATGGCAGAATATGGCTTTCTATATACAAAGTTTAAGCTGAGAATAATTTTTTTTCACATTTACAAGTCTGATCCAATATACCCGTGGTTGTTTCACAGTCTTACATAACCTAAAATCCTGAACAAATACAGACTTAAGTCTAAGATTTCCTCCCCTTTCCAAGATGCTTCCTGAGGGTTCCCCTGGTGGCTCAGCATAGAATCCACCTACCAGTGCAGAAGACGCGGGCTCCGTCTCTCATCTAGGAAGATACCACATGCCAAGAGCGACTAAGCTCAGGCACCGCAACTACTGAGCCTGTGTTCTACAGCTTGCACGCTGTAAATACTGAAGCCCATACGCCCTAGAGTCCATGCTCCACAACAAGAGAAGCCACTGCAGTGAGACACCTATGCACCACAACCAGAGAGTACATCAAGTCCAAGCAGCAAAGAAGACCTGGCACAACCATAAATAAATAAGTAATGCCTCCCTAGAAAGTCTAAGAGGTACCAGCAGCAAAAGCATTTACGTGGGTTGTAGTTTGTTAGTATTTGTTAAGTCTGTATTTCTATTCTAGCCATTTCCATCTGAACAGTATATATTACAATAAAAATAGTGAAACACAATGTGAAATTGCCTCTCTACCCACTGTCACTCTCACTAAAATTATTTTCTATCAATGTTATTAATAAAAAAATTCTTTCTTCATGCACTCAGTGGGATATAGGGTAATTTCCTGTTCTGTATGTAATTCAGCACAATTTACTCCAGTTCAATTAGTTAAGGATTGTTTCTTAATAAAGGGAGCTTACATTTGCTTCCAGCCAGGCTTCTTATATTAAGGAACTGGGAAAATATTTAAATACCTTTAGGCAATTTGTAATAAAATCATAGTGACCCACAGAGGATAAATCACTCTTTTAAGTAGGCATTAATAATATAAATAATAGTGACTGACTTTCTAAAACTTCAAAGATAAAAAAAGAAATCCTATAATCCGACATCCTAATAATTCATGGTAATCCACATCCAGAAAGAATGGAGAAAGAAACAAACTCAAAACAAAAAGCTGGGGCTTCCCTGGCGGGTAATGAGTCCGCCTTGCAGTGCAAGGGGTGCCAGTTCAATTCCTGGCATGGGAAGATCTCATAGGCCATGGAGTGGCTGGACCGGTGTGTCCAATGTTCTGGAGTGAATGTGGTGGAGAGGCCACTGCGACGGGAGGCCCACACAGGCCAAACAATTAAGCTGGATGAAAATAAATAAATGAAGAACCAATAAAAGAAAAAAAAAAGAGGCAAAAAAAAAAAAAAGTTATCCTCTGCTGTCAAGCAATAAATGAAAAAGGAACATCTCTGCCAAGAAAAGAGAATGAAACTACATGCTCAAAGCAGACAACATCTGCAGCATACCTTGCTCAATACAGTCTTCAGCAAGAGCAAAAAGCTGAGGGGAGCGTTCCTCAAGCATTTGCTGGTGAATATTCACACATCTCAACGTCCACCACGGCAGGCTCTGGAGAAAGGAAACACTAACGTAAGCGGAAATAAAAGGACCCTTTGAGAAAAAATTTTACAGTAATTCAAATCAACTTTTAGAACGTTTTTACATTTGTGAGGTTAAATTCACTTTTCAATTAGCTTACCTATCCATAGCTATATATTCAGTAAGAACAGCAAATCCATTACCGTGTCTTCCACAAGAGTAATATCTCTCCTCCATTCTCTCAGAGCCTGTATCTGTACCCAGTGGGGCTTCCTGATGACATCTTCAACTCACCATTTCCTCCTTTAAAATGCCCACAGTCATCACCCTGCTCTGCTGCAGCACTCTACCAGCACCATAATCCACGCTATCATCCTGGGAGGCCACCCCTCCTGTTCTGTATGTAATTCAGCACAATTTACTCCAGTTCAATTAGTTAAGGATTGTTTCTTAATAAAGGGAGCTTACATTTGCTTCCAGCCAGGCTTCTTATATTAAGGAACTGGGAAAATATTTAAATACCTTTAGGCAATTTGTAATAAAATCATAGTGACCCACAGAGGATAAATCACTCTTTTAAGTAGGCATTAATAATATAAATAATAGTGACTGACTTTCTAAAACTTCAAAGATAAAAAAAGAAATCCTATAATCCGACATCCTAATAATTCATGGTAATCCACATCCAGAAAGAATGGAGAAAGAAACAAACTCAAAACAAAAAGCTGGGGCTTCCCTGGCGGGTAATGAGTCCGCCTTGCAGTGCAAGGGGTGCCAGTTCAATTCCTGGCATGGGAAGATCTCATAGGCCATGGAGTGGCTGGACCGGTGTGTCCAATGTTCTGGAGTGAATGTGGTGGAGAGGCCACTGCGACGGGAGGCCCACACAGGCCAAACAATTAAGCTGGATGAAAATAAATAAATGAAGAACCAATAAAAGAAAAAAAAAAGAGGCAAAAAAAAAAAAAAGTTATCCTCTGCTGTCAAGCAATAAATGAAAAAGGAACATCTCTGCCAAGAAAAGAGAATGAAACTACATGCTCAAAGCAGACAACATCTGCAGCATACCTTGCTCAATACAGTCTTCAGCAAGAGCAAAAAGCTGAGGGGAGCGTTCCTCAAGCATTTGCTGGTGAATATTCACACATCTCAACGTCCACCACGGCAGGCTCTGGAGAAAGGAAACACTAACGTAAGCGGAAATAAAAGGACCCTTTGAGAAAAAATTTTACAGTAATTCAAATCAACTTTTAGAACGTTTTTACATTTGTGAGGTTAAATTCACTTTTCAATTAGCTTACCTATCCATAGCTATATATTCAGTAAGAACAGCAAATCCATTACCGTGTCTTCCACAAGAGTAATATCTCTCCTCCATTCTCTCAGAGCCTGTATCTGTACCCAGTGGGGCTTCCTGATGACATCTTCAACTCACCATTTCCTCCTTTAAAATGCCCACAGTCATCACCCTGCTCTGCTGCAGCACTCTACCAGCACCATAATCCACGCTATCATCCTGGGAGGCCACCCCCAAAGAGCCTCCCATGGGGCATTTCTCCTCTGGTCTCAACTTCCAGCAGATGGCTCGCACCTCCCTTTGCAAACACATTCCACCACACTCAGCTTCTAGTTGATCAGTCAGCTAGCCAACAAGGTGAGGAACCTCTTCTCTGTATCCTCCTTGAAGCAATGCAGGCTGTGCATACTACAAGGTGATAAGTAGCCTGGGTTCACATATTCTCCAAACTGAGATCTCTTGCACATCCTTTTCCACACAGCCTTCTCCCCCTAGTAAGGCACACAATAGTCTTTGCCTTCTCTGAACTTACACACTGTGCCTAGCAGTTAGCACTACTCTGGAGAGCTGGTTTTCTTTTAAGAGTGTAAGTACCTGGGTCTTTATAGTTTAGAGGGTAGAACGCAGTTTATACACTGTCTTGACTAACACACAGGCTGGGAGCACAGCAGCCTTTTCACAATTCTCTGGTCCTTCTTTTTACCTTTCAACAACACATCCTCATTAAACAACAAGTCGATACAAAAGCATCCACAGTGAAGATAATGCCTCTCTTCTGCTGCCTCAACACAATCATTCTCCTCCAGAAAAATCCATGACAGGTTTATATTCCTCTAGGCTCCTTCTCTCTCTCTTTTTTTTTAAGGATTTATTTTTTGGGGGCTTTTCCTGGTAGTCCAGTGGATAAGGACACCGCCTTGCAGTCCAAGGGGCGCCGGTTCGATCCCTGGCCTGGGAGGATCCCATGTGCCGCGGAGCAGCTGGACAGATGTGTCCAATCACCGAGCCGGAGCTCTGGAGCGCATGCGCCCAGAGCCAGTGCTCTGCAACGACAGACGCCACCGCGATGGGAGGCCCACAGGAGCCAAGGAACGAAGACGAATGAAAAACAGAAATGAAAGACCAACAGAAGTGGCCCGCCCCCTCCCCTCCCTCCCCAACCGGACCCCCGCCCAAAATAAATAAATAAATAAATCTTAAAAAAAAAAATTATTTATTTATTTTGGTGGGGGAGGGGTGGGGAGGGAGGGGAGCAGGCGGGCCACTTCTATTGGTCTTTCATTTGTCCATTTTCATCCATCTTTGTTCTTTGGCCCCTGTGGGCCTCCCATCGCAGTGGCCGCTGTTGTCACAGAGCGCCGGCTCTGGGCGCATGCGCTGCAGAGCTCCGGCTCGGCAATTGGACACATAGGTCCAGCCGCTCCGCGGCACGTGGGATCCTCCCAGGCCAGGGATCCAACCGGCGCCCCTTGCACTGCAAGGCGGTGTCCTTACCCACTGGACCACAAGGGAAGCCCTAGGTTCCTTCTCTATACACATGTGTGTGGGGGCAAGAAATAAGTATTAACTATTTTTGATAGGTTCATTAAATTACCAAGTAATTATTATACTTTGAAGCATCTAAATTAGTTATAACTATGTTACTTTGAATTATATTGCCTGAAGGTGTAAAAAATTAATTTTCTTTCTTTTAAAGCAATATGTACTAATTGGAAATCATGCTTAATTATCAAAAGCATTTTCTTTGTTACTTGAACTTAATTTCTTCATTTGTTTAAGGGGTAAAACTGCATGCTTCCCTCCCGAACAGCATGCTACACACAACTGCTGCAACAATGATAAAATCACAAACAAATTTTGACTCTAAGACAAAATCATTTCTAATTACTGTGTCATTTCCTCAGTCCATCGAAGGAAAGGAAAGGCAGAATTATCTAACAGAAAGAAGTTTCACATCATTTTTAATTCCCTGAGCTGTTGCCTCATTTTCATTCTTTTCCTATCACTAGGCTAATGATGTCAGTCTGTATTCCAATTATCTGTCCTTCTGTTGTCAGCAAGAAGTGAGTCAAGTTTGGCAACATCTTCTCTCCCTTTCTAGATATGAGAGTTTAGATAGATCCAGTTAAACAGATTGCCTTTTCAAGAAAACATACGACTTTAAGATGCACAACTCTTAAAAATTAAATTTATAAACTACACTCTTTAATCCAAAAATCTTCATATGGGAGAAGGAATATGAAACAAATGAAGAAAGTATAATCTATTTTTCTGCTAGAAAATAAAAGTGCCTTTTTCTATTAGTCAAGAATAATGTAATAGAAAATCTGAGGCATTAATGAAAAATGACACTTGAAGTCTTGCTTTAAATAGTTCCCAGATCCTGTCTCCTGACTATAGCACTTATTACTTGTTCTGACTGACAAATCATACTTGTTAAGAACCTTCTAGAAACACGAGCATGAGTGTACTCAAAAGAAATCCAGGAAGCATTGCCAGCTTAGTTCATTTTATAAATAAGGAAACTGATATTCAAAAATTCACTGGCCTAAGATCACACTGATGTTAAGAGGCTGAGCCAGATGAACTCCAGTCTGATTCCAAAGCCAAAATTCTTTTTACTCAACATTAACATATTACTATTGGGCTTCACTGCTGGCTCAGAGGTAAAGAGCTCACCTGCCAATGCAGGAGACATAAGAGATGCAGGTTTGATCCCTGGATTGGGAAGATCCCCTAGAGAGGGTATCACAACCTACTCCAGTATTCTTGCCTGGAGAATCCTATGAACAGAGGAGTCTGGTGGCTATAGTCGATAGGGTTGTAAAGAGTCAGACAGACATGACTGAAGCGACTCAGCACACACAACATATTTCCAATAATGGTCTATGTATTTCACAGACAAGGGGTTGGGGAAAAAAATCATCTTTTATTGTTTCACAAAAATAAAATCGTAATAAACAACCTGGTAAGTTCCTGCTTAACATGCATGCTGATGAAAGTTCTCCACCAAGAAAAGTATATCACTAACTCAATAATCATTAGTCTCACTACAAAGAAAATGATGCCATCTAGCAACCTCATATTTTTTTTTTTCCTATCACTAGGCTAATGATGTCAGTCTGTATTCCAATTATCTGTCCTTCTGTTGTCAGCAAGAAGTGAGTCAAGTTTGGCAACATCTTCTCTCCCTTTCTAGATATGAGAGTTTAGATAGATCCAGTTAAACAGATTGCCTTTTCAAGAAAACATACGACTTTAAGATGCACAACTCTTAAAAATTAAATTTATAAACTACACTCTTTAATCCAAAAATCTTCATATGGGAGAAGGAATATGAAACAAATGAAGAAAGTATAATCTATTTTTCTGCTAGAAAATAAAAGTGCCTTTTTCTATTAGTCAAGAATAATGTAATAGAAAATCTGAGGCATTAATGAAAAATGACACTTGAAGTCTTGCTTTAAATAGTTCCCAGATCCTGTCTCCTGACTATAGCACTTATTACTTGTTCTGACTGACAAATCATACTTGTTAAGAACCTTCTAGAACACAACGAGCATGAGTGTACTCAAAAGAAATCCAGGAAGCATTGCCAGCTTAGTTCATTTTATAAATAAGGAAACTGATATTCAAAAAAATTCACTGGCCTAAGATCACACTGATGTTAAGAGGCTGAGCCAGATGAACTCCAGTCTGATTCCAAAGCCAAAATTCTTTTTACTCAACATTAACATATTACTATTGGGCTTCACTGCTGGCTCAGAGGTAAAGAGCTCACCTGCCAATGCAGGAGACATAAGAGATGCAGGTTTGATCCCTGGATTGGGAAGATCCCCTAGAGAGGGTATCACAACCTACTCCAGTATTCTTGCCTGGAGAATCCTATGAACAGAGGAGTCTGGTGGCTATAGTCGATAGGGTTGTAAAGAGTCAGACAGACATGACTGAAGCGACTCAGCACACACAACATATTTCCAATAATGGTCTATGTATTTCACAGACAAGGGGTTGGGGAAAAAATCATCTTTATTGTTTCACAAAAATAAAATCGTAATAAACAACCTGGTAAGTTCCTGCTTAACATGCATGCTGATGAAAGTTCTCCACCAAGAAAAGTATATCACTAACTCAATAATCATTAGTCTCACTACAAAGAAAATGATGCCATCTAGCAACCTCATATTTTTTTGTTTTTTTTTTGAGAGGGGTGGGGTGGGGAGGAGGGGAGCAGGCGGGCCACTTCTATTGGTCTTTCATTTGTCCATTTTCATCCATCTTTGTTCTTTGGCCCCTGTGGGCCTCCCATCGCAGTGGCCTCTGTCGTTGCAGAGCACCAGCTCTGGGCGCGTGCGCTCCAGAGCTCCGGCTCAGTAATTGGACACATTGGTCCAGCCACTCCGCGGCACGTGGGATCTTCCCAGGCCAGGGATCGAACCAACGTCCCTTGCACCGCAAGGTAGTGTCCTTACCCACTGAACTGCCAGGGAAGCCCAACCTCATGTTTTGATGATATTTCCTTTAGGGTCAAGTACCACTCAGTCTACCAGATATTTTAATTCAAATCAACTTGGAAAAACATTTCTTATTCAAATTAATATCACTAAAAAAAAAATCAAAGATAAGGCCTTATATCTGCTAGTATTCACTGAAACCCATCAATTAACAACCCTTCTGGTACAACAGATTCCAAATCTTCGCGCGCTCATGAGAGCTGCTGAAAGAGGCATGGTCCCCGTCTTACCTCTTTTTCATCTCAACTAAAATGCTCAGGAAAATACAGCCTTACACAGGACAGACCAAGTCCCCATTTTACCCAGAGAAATGTTGCATTTCTTGAATTTTTTCAGCCAAGACTTGGAAACTGGGAGATTCCACAGTTTATTTATTCTGGCAATATAAGACCTGCATGCCTAAGTTGCAACAATCAGGACAGGAATCAGTAAGTTACAAGCCTATGGGTCAAAACCAGCCCACCGCCTATTTTCCCATAGTCCAAAACCAAGACTGGTTCTTACATTTTTGAAAAAAAGAAAAGAATATTTTGTGACATATGAAAAGTGTATGAAAGGTAAATTTCAGTGTCCATAAGTAAAGGTTTACTGGTACGCAGTCACACCCATTCACATACCGCCTGCAGCTGCCTTCATACTGCAAGGCAGACTAGTCAACTGCACAGAAGTGAGAAGCTGCGACAGAACCAGCACACCTCAAGGACTTTCTCTGATTCTCTCCAGTGGTTTTTATCATCTACTGCATATTAGCTTTCTGCATGAGTATTTTTCTCACTAATTTATATGTGACCAAGATAAACAATATAACAGATACTGAACAAATGCTCTATTAAATCCAATCCAAATACAAATCAAGGTAGGATATGAGCCAAAAAATAGTAACTAAGATCTACTGTAGGTGCTATGTACACTTTTGGCTATTGCTCGTTATGCTCAATGAAATTCACAGAAGACTGAAGGATGCAGGCCCAGAGCACTGGCTCAGTAATTGGACACATTGGTCCAGCCACTCCGCGGCACGTGGGATCTTCCCAGGCCAGGGATCGAACCAACGTCCCTTGCACCGCAAGGTAGTGTCCTTACCCACTGAACTGCCAGGGAAGCCCAACCTCATGTTTTGATGATATTTCCTTTAGGGTCAAGTACCACTCAGTCTACCAGATATTTTAATTCAAATCAACTTGGAAAAACATTTCTTATTCAAATTAATATCACTAAAAAAAAAATCAAAGATAAGGCCTTATATCTGCTAGTATTCACTGAAACCCATCAATTAACAACCCTTCTGGTACAACAGATTCCAAATCTTCGCGCGCTCATGAGAGCTGCTGAAAGAGGCATGGTCCCCGTCTTACCTCTTTTTCATCTCAACTAAAATGCTCAGGAAAATACAGCCTTACACAGGACAGACCAAGTCCCCATTTTACCCAGAGAAATGTTGCATTTCTTGAATTTTTTCAGCCAAGACTTGGAAACTGGGAGATTCCACAGTTTATTTATTCTGGCAATATAAGACCTGCATGCCTAAGTTGCAACAATCAGGACAGGAATCAGTAAGTTACAAGCCTATGGGTCAAAACCAGCCCACCGCCTATTTTCCCATAGTCCAAAACCAAGACTGGTTCTTACATTTTTGAAAAAAAGAAAAGAATATTTTGTGACATATGAAAAGTGTATGAAAGGTAAATTTCAGTGTCCATAAGTAAAGGTTTACTGGTACGCAGTCACACCCATTCACATACCGCCTGCAGCTGCCTTCATACTGCAAGGCAGACTAGTCAACTGCACAGAAGTGAGAAGCTGCGACAGAACCAGCACACCTCAAGGACTTTCTCTGATTCTCTCCAGTGGTTTTTATCATCTACTGCATATTAGCTTTCTGCATGAGTATTTTTCTCACTAATTTATATGTGACCAAGATAAACAATATAACAGATACTGAACAAATGCTCTATTAAATCCAATCCAAATACAAATCAAGGTAGGATATGAGCCAAAAAATAGTAACTAAGATCTACTGTAGGTGCTATGTACACTTTTGGCTATTGCTCGTTATCCTCACATGAAATTCACAGAAGACTGAAGGATGCTTCTAAACCCACTTTTAAGATTCAGAGAATGAACAGTCATACACATGTAAACATACACACAACACATATACACAACTCTATTAAAGAGATATTTTATACTAGACTAACCTTGTAAGGGGAGATAAAATTAAATATCTACAGGAGACATAGAAAATAAACATACCAAGACATTGCCAACATCACAGCTGAAGTTTGGTGTTTATCAGCACAAAAGTCACACCTGTGTTTGAAACTCCTGGGTCTGAATCTCCTGGCTCCTTTTCTTTCCTTACCTGAACAGCTGTCAGCTTATGTCTTATATTCACTAGGATAATTCTTGCTAATAACAGCAGGATAGGCTTAGTGGTCAGGCTGTAGACTGATTCGCCATCTAGAACGAGTAGACTCAGAATAAATGCATCTAGTCCTTTGATCTGAAAAAAAAAAATTAAGATCAAATAATTCAGAAAAATATTAATCTTTATATGTACATAAGGATACATATTTTCCACTTACTCAGCTTTGGAACACAATCACTGAAGACTTAACTGTAAAAAAAAAAAAGAAAAGAAAAACTTATCCGCTTTTCTGTCTTCTACTGCAGTGATTACACAGCAATTGGCTATGGTGAGATGAGAAAGATGTCTACCTACTGTAGCACAAATTTATATCACTATCCTCTAAATGAAATCCTTAAAGACAACAAACAAGTGACTTCACAGGGCAACGAAGAGAAAACTGCACAAAGAGATACTCCATAATATACTAATTAGATCTCATTTCCTCTGATATCCAAAGCCAGAGGTTGCTTACTCACTCTCCTACTCTTTTATGTTCTCTGGAAATGTCATTAACAGGGTAAATAATAAATAAACGAGTGAAATGCATGAATAAACAAATTTCTTTTCCTAAAGTTATCTTGCATCATCATCATTAAAAACTTAACTGTAAAAAAAAAAAGAAAAACTTATCCACTTTTCTGTCTTCTGTTGCAGTAAAGCAGCCTCAGCCTATTCCTGTGATGTAACACTGATATCGAACTCAGCTAAAATGTGCTTCCAGAGGTTTCAGAACATGGCTGAGTTTTAAAGTGGATTGTTAATATTTTTAAATTAAAACAGATAAAACCGAAGTTACAACTCCCTTAGGAACAATTACTCAGTGAAGAGAGCATATCAGAATACTGAAAAAAAAAGAAGTCAACATGTAGAAGCCTGAGATCAACTTGATATACATCCAGTTTACTAGGATATCAACTTTTATGTGCAAAGTAACCAACTCAGATGTTAACCTCCAGTGCTATTTCCCTGAGGCTAGTTAGACCAGAGGTCACGTAACAGTGCTAAAAACGACAAAGCCATAATTTAGAGGCAGGGGATATTTGGCTTTGATGACTATACTCCCTGACCGTAAAGTATATTCACAAATGTTTGTCCTTCACAAGAACCATGAAACATCAATCAGCGCAGGAAAATGACAACTGGAAAATACGGAGGCGCCATTCCCCAGTTTAAAAACTTCAGTTCCCTCTGTCTTCCAAATTCTCAGATTGCTGGTGAAGAGGATGAATTGAATAATTCTCTCAAAGACAACCTGACATGACCAAAAAGAGCTGAATACACACGTACCCTAAAGCACAGCAACTCCACACGTGGATATAGGTCCTCAGCAGAACTTCCCAACTCAGTGTTGGGAAGCGTTTACAAGTGTGGTAGAACACCAGTCGCCTCAGCCCGGATGGTTCCTCACTACAAGTTGTTGAGAGGGGCTGGAAAAACAGCCTCCTCTATTTAGTACAGCACACCAAACATTATCCTTTTTAAGGTCTGCTGCTGTGCTTGGAAACTCTTACAAATGATTTCCAGAAGATGTGTTCCTAATAGCACTGTACACAATAAATTACCAAAAAATGGAAACATTTCATGTGGCCATCCAGAGTAGACCAGATATATAAAGTGTGGTCCATTCATACAATGGGAATGCCGTGCAGCAGTAAAAATGAATAATGGTATAATTTCAAAAATAAACCTCTGAGCAACGCAAGCCACATAACACAATTTATTTCATTTATATAAAGTTCAGAAACTGGTAAAATGAAACAGTAAGTTCTATGAGGATACCTACATACATAAGTGCTAAAACTATGAAGCAAGCAATGGAAATGTTAACACAAAATTCAAGAGAGTGGTCTGTGAAAAGGGGGGCTGGGAACACCACCAGGAAACACACACAGGAGACCTTCTAACACTGTCTCAACATTTTCCAAGTCAGAGGACAAGCAGAAGATGCCATGATTTGCAAGGCAACTACAGAGGGCTGCTAGGCCAGACACCAGTTCCAGGGCTCTCCCAGCCCTGGGCCCACACAGCCAGCACAATGGCAAAGGGCCTCAAAACCTGATCAAGAGCAGTTGGGACGCTCCGTCCTCCAAGGCTGGTGATGGTCCTCTCTCAAGCCAGGTAGTGGGAACAAAGGAGTTTTGTTCTTTAAACTGTACCCACTTTGTATGCTGTTGTGAGTGTATGAATCACTTATAATAAAAAAATGAACATCAAGGTCTTAGTTTCCTATGATTTGATGTGAACCCCATCGACGCTGATCTCTTACAGCTGCTCCAACAGACTCAAGGCAACCCTCCCCCACAAACACCACACTCCTCTCCCCTCTAAATCTGTGCTCAAGTGACCACATCTAGACTGTTTTTCCTCCTCTTCTCTACCTATCCATCTCGTCATCACCCTTCGGGTTCTACCTCAAGGCCCACTCTTCACCAGAAGGTCTTCTCAGACACAATTCACCTCCCACACTTCTCTTCATTCATTTCAATGTTTCTTATAGTTTGAATCTCTCACATAATCCATTTCTGGACTGTGTGAATTATTAGCCTGATTTTACAGGTGCTTCCACACTAGTACAGCAGAAAAAGTGCCGCATTTGGACCCAGAAAATGTGGGTTCCAATCCCCCAGTAATAAAGCCTCCAACAAGTTTCTTTACCACAGTGAGCTTCAGTCTCCTCATTGACAGACTATGACAAATCAACACATGTGAATGAAACACCATGCCAACCACACATCAGTGCTATGTATACACGACCTTGTTCGGTAGATTTCTAACCTGCACTGTAGGGCAACAGAGGCCAGAGAGAAACAGGTTCATACACAGTCAAAGAGGGAGTGAGATGTTTCATACATGTAAACTTTTAGATAATCCAAGCAAATCTTTTTAAGTGCCCAGATCTTGGACGTTTTATTTTAACCGTTTTGGATGAAAACTTTCATAAAATATAGATTAAATTTGCTTCTTAGACATAAGATATGGAGGAGCTTTTAACCTTTCAATAATGATGTGGAGTCAGCACTGTGAATCTTTGTTACTCTATCACAATATAACATTATGACTCAGTGTTTAAACTGATGTGTACAGCGGTAACTGTTATGGCTACAGATTAGGTTTCTTTTTGCCCTTCTCTTCCTACCCACCATTTAATTATTAACACTGATCTCTAACAATTCCATCCCCTTTTCATTAGGTATTTCTAATTCTGAGAAACCAGGTAACAGCAAACACGTTCCTTTTGCTGCATAAGCTCTGGATGCTAACGTGCCCCATTTCCAGGCTGAGTGATCAATAGTTATGCTGCATTTCCCTGAGGTGGCTGCATGGGTCAGTTACCAGTCTTTTTCTTAGAGAATGTCACACTCCTCAAGCGCTGTGTGTATGTGCTCAAACACAACTAAGGAATTCAAACTGCAAGCTCTACTGATGTAGGTGAATGACATTATCTCCATATATCCATAATAAGAACCAGGATCACTGTGGAGCATCTCTGTGTCAGACACTTTCAGTACATACAAGTGAATGCATCTGCGACACAAAGGAAACCTCCCCGGGGAGGTTTCTAACTGTGTGTTTCTAACTGTGGTTTCTAACTGTGTTTTAAGCACAGTTAGAAAACTTTTCTGCAACAAAATTAAACAGAGCTCCGACTTTCTGCTTGGTCAGAAAAGATCTTTATGTAACTGTGGCAACATATGCAGCTGGTTGACAGGTGCAGCTGCCCGTACTTTAATAAAAAGAACAGCTAACAGAGTTCCATAAAATGAGAAGCACTTGAACACGAATTTGAGATGAAAATGAAACTCTGGAAATCACATGGAAATATGATCAATGAACAAGCATGAACAAGCATGCTATGTATACACGACCTTGTTCGGTAGATTTCTAACCTGCACTGTAGGGCAACAGAGGCCAGAGAGAAACAGGTTCATACACAGTCAAAGAGGGAGTGAGATGTTTCATACATGTAAACTTTTAGATAATCCAAGCAAATCTTTTTAAGTGCCCAGATCTTGGACGTTTTATTTTAACCGTTTGGATGAAAACTTTCATAAAATATAGATTAAATTTGCTTCTTAGACATAAGATATGGAGGAGCTTTTAACCTTTCAATAATGATGTGGAGTCAGCACTGTGAATCTTTGTTACTCTATCACAATATAACATTATGACTCAGTGTTTAAACTGATGTGTACAGCGGTAACTGTTATGGCTACAGATTAGGTTTCTTTTTGCCCTTCTCTTCCTACCCACCATTTAATTATTAACACTGATCTCTAACAATTCCATCCCCTTTTCATTAGGTATTTCTAATTCTGAGAAACCAGGTAACAGCAAACACGTTCCTTTTGCTGCATAAGCTCTGGATGCTAACGTGCCCCATTTCCAGGCTGAGTGATCAATAGTTATGCTGCATTTCCCTGAGGTGGCTGCATGGGTCAGTTACCAGTCTTTTTCTTAGAGAATGTCACACTCCTCAAGCGCTGTGTGTATGTGCTCAAACACAACTAAGGAATTCAAACTGCAAGCTCTACTGATGTAGGTGAATGACATTATCTCCATATATCCATAATAAGAACCAGGATCACTGTGGAGCATCTCTGTGTCAGACACTTTCAGTACATACAAGTGAATGCATCTGCGACACAAAGGAAACCTCCCCGGGGAGGTTTCTAACTGTGTTTTTCTAACTGTGGTTTCTAACTGTGTTTTAAGCACAGTTAGAAAACTTTTCTGCAACAAAATTAAACAGAGCTCCGACTTTCTGCTTGGTCAGAAAAGATCTTTATGTAACTGTGGCAACATATGCAGCTGGTTGACAGGTGCAGCTGCCCGTACTTTAATAAAAAGAACAGCTAACAGAGTTCCATAAAATGAGAAGCACTTGAACACGAATTTGAGATGAAAATGAAACTCTGGAAATCACATGGAAATATGATCAATGAACAAGCATGAACAAGCATTCCTAGTAGGCTGTGTACAAGCAATAAAGTCAGGTTTCTCTCCTACCTACTATTAACTCCGGTTTATAAAGATCCATTTCTAAAGGATAAACACAATAATACCTACATATGACATTTCCAAGAAGCGTACCTCACTGAACTGCTGGAACAATACAGATGGCAAAAAATCCTGAGGCTGTAAATCAACAACAGGCCCCGTCCAGTTACTCTGAACAAAAAGTTGCAAACTGCTCACACCAAGTAGGAATATCTGCTGTTGTCTGCATATAAGAATAAAGAATAAAGAAATAAACAGGAGCCACTATTACTCTATAGCCACAAACACACTACTATATCATTTCAGTGTCGTTAAGAAAAATGTAAGATATCAACATTGAGATTATCTGAGAACATTACAAAAAAATTTCTGAAACCTACATAGTTTAGGTCTGCAAAGTCCAACATAATCACCCTGAGTCACATACAGGTCTCTCAAATTTAAATTCCCAGGTGGTGCTAGTGGTAAAGAATCTGCCTGCCAAGGCAGGAGACACCAGAGATGTGGGTTCAATCCCTGGGTTGGGAAGACCCCCTGGAGAAGGAAATGGCAAACCACTCCAGTATTCTTGCCTGGAAACGTCCATGGATAGAGGAGCCTGGAAGGCTATAGTCCATGGGGATGCACAGATAAAGAGTCAGACACAACTATGCACGCACCCCCCCACACACAAATAAAATTTAAAAATTCAGTCCCTCAGCCACACTGTCTACATTTCAAGTGCTCAGTGGCCAAACATGGCTTCTAACTACCACATGGGATGGCACAGATACAGAGCATATCCATCGTCACAGAAATTCTCATGAACAGCACTGGTTTAGCACCTGATCGGGTACTGAGAACTCTGTCATGTGTTTTATTTAACAGCTCTGACACTGGCTGGGTGGAAGACTGACTTTACACAAAAGAAAACTGACAATAAAAGTTATTTTCAGGGAATTCCCTGGTGGTCCAGTGGTTAAGAATCTGCCTGTCAATGCAGGAGACATGGGTTCGATTCCTGGTCTGGGAAGATCCCACATGTCACAGGGTAACTAAGCCTGTGTGCTGCAACTACTGAGCCCATGAGCAACTACTGAAGCCCAAGTGCCTAGAGCTGTGCTCGACAAGAGAAGCCACAGCAATGAGAAGCAAGAGAAGCTTCACACTGTGAAGAAGAGTAGCTCCTGCTCGCCATAACTAGAGAAAGCCTGTGCACGACAATAATAAATAAATAATTTAAAAATTAAATAATTTTTTTAAAGGCTTTTTTTTAAAGTTATTTTCAAACTGCACTACCAACTAGTACAACAACCAACAAAAAACCCTAGATGTTCAAGTTTAACCTGTTTTTCTTTCAATCCTACTTTGCCCAAAGACAGGAGTGGGTACGTAAACTTACTCTGTAAAGGAGAGGGTAAAAAAAAAAAAATTAAGCTTTACAGGTCCCATGTGCTCCTGTTTTTCTTTTCCAACCTTTTTAGAAATGTAAACATCATTCTTAGGCACTGTGGCCTTGACCCAGCATAGGTAATTTGCCAACCACTGGATTAAGACACAAACTAGGGGGGGCATTCAACTCTAACAAACAACAGTCAGAGAATCCTGTAGCTTCACAGTGAAGAAAAAGTAAAAGCATTCATCCTCTTCCTCTCATATTTCCTAGGCCCTATTTCAAAAAAGAAAATTCCTTAAGGGAAAAAAAAAAAAAAACCTACAAGCTAGGGTATCCAGAACACTCTGGATGCAACAGAACTGAGAACAGAGAAGAGAAAGAGCCTGTTTGTAGTTAGAAGTCAGGAAATGTGGGGAAACAGGAGTGCAGAAAGATCTTAAAACCTTAAGGTAACCGTCACAACTAAATATCAAAATCTTCAAGAAGTGTGGAGAGCACAGTTTAATACCTCAAATGAGGTAACTGAAATGTCTCTTCCCAGCTCTCTGTGACAAGGAGAGCGATGATGTACCAGTCTATAATGCATGTATGTTCTCATGTGCACCACACAAAGTGAAGGGCCATAATACCACACACACACATCTGATAGTGAAACAATAGTCAGGAACGACATGAGAAGAATGTTAACTACTAGTAAACCAGAAAAATAAACATGAATGACATTTTTAAAATAAAATGTCTACAGTAGCATTCTCTTAAGAAGTCCTTATAGATACAGATTACATTTTATTCATCCTCACAACCTGTACACCAACCACAACAGTTGATTTGTTGAAAAACTAAATAAAGTCATTCTTTAGGAATAATGGTAAAACAAATTTGCATATGTTTTAAAGAAAACTAAAACAACGTGGTTGCCAAAGATGGTAGAGTAAAAAAGGGTATATTAACAAACTTACAACAGTAAAATATAAGCCACTGAAAAACTTAGGTTAACTGCTGTGTTAAGTAAATATTATAAAATTACATAAATATCAATGGAAGAAGACAAGCCACAATAAAAACATTAAAAGATAACAACCTAAAAATAATAAAAGTAGTTACAATTCTCATTCAGTAATCTACAAATAGCCAGATGAATACTGTACACTTTCAAGTTAAAAGCAAAGAAGCTCTGAAGTCTTAACTATGAGATCTAAGCATTTGGAAGCTCAGTGGGTTAGCAGCTACCACTCAGTCGTAAGTTAGCATTATATACGAACTCTTACACCCTATATCACTTTATCTTTTCGTTCTTGTTCGTCTCTGGAAAGAAAGCTCTTCCATAGATTATCAGGTACATTATGACTCCTGACTAAATGTAAAGCCAGGTTTTCAAAAAGAAAATTCCTTAAGGGAAAAAAAAAAAAAAACCTACAAGCTAGGGTATCCAGAACACTCTGGATGCAACAGAACTGAGAACAGAGAAGAGAAAGAGCCTGTTTGTAGTTAGAAGTCAGGAAATGTGGGGAAACAGGAGTGCAGAAAGATCTTAAAACCTTAAGGTAACCGTCACAACTAAATATCAAAATCTTCAAGAAGTGTGGAGAGCACAGTTTAATACCTCAAATGAGGTAACTGAAATGTCTCTTCCCAGCTCTCTGTGACAAGGAGAGCGATGATGTACCAGTCTATAATGCATGTATGTTCTCATGTGCACCACACAAAGTGAAGGGCCATAATACCACACACACACATCTGATAGTGAAACAATAGTCAGGAACGACATGAGAAGAATGTTAACTACTAGTAAACCAGAAAAATAAACATGAATGACATTTTTAAAATAAAATGTCTACAGTAGCATTCTCTTAAGAAGTCCTTATAGATACAGATTACATTTTATTCATCCTCACAACCTGTACACCAACCACAACAGTTGATTTGTTGAAAAACTAAATAAAGTCATTCTTTAGGAATAATGGTAAAACAAATTTGCATATGTTTTAAAGAAAACTAAAACAACGTGGTTGCCAAAGATGGTAGAGTAAAAGGGTATATTAACAAACTTACAACAGTAAAATATAAGCCACTGAAAAACTTAGGTTAACTGCTGTGTTAAGTAAATATTATAAAATTACATAAATATCAATGGAAGAAGACAAGCCACAATAAAAACATTAAAAGATAACAACCTAAAAATAATAAAAGTAGTTACAATTCTCATTCAGTAATCTACAAATAGCCAGATGAATACTGTACACTTTCAAGTTAAAAGCAAAGAAGCTCTGAAGTCTTAACTATGAGATCTAAGCATTTGGAAGCTCAGTGGGTTAGCAGCTACCACTCAGTCGTAAGTTAGCATTATATACGAACTCTTACACCCTATATCACTTTATCTTTTCGTTCTTGTTCGTTCTCTGGAAAGAAAGCTCTTCCATAGATTATCAGGTACATTATGACTCCTGACTAAATGTAAAGCCAGGTTTTTCAACAAGAGTCAAAATCAGTGTGCCTTATGCACTCAAGACACTACTACATGCACTCAAAATCCATTTTTCTATGAAAATTTCAAATAAAATTCTACCTTCTGGTTTTATCCAAATCTGCTGAGTCATCCAGGAACGTTACTATCTGCTTCTCTAGGTAGTTGTCAATCTTTTCTTCAGCTATCATTGCTGAATTTAAAATACTTTGAGTCAATGAATTTAAGAATACAGCTTCATAGTTTCCTTCTAGCAGCAATTGTAGACAAGATTCATTCTCTGTAACAGAAAGAAAGTGTGTCCAGAAAAGAACTTCTCTTTTCATACTGTAAAGGGTGACTCTATTATCATTTCAGCATACAGAAACATATATACATACATAGAATGCTTCCCATACATTAATCACAAAGCACTGAGGAAATTCCCATCACTTCTAGAATTAGAAACTCATCCATATCATGAGCAGTAAGACAGAAGTTCGACCTAGAAATAATAATCCTCATTAGCAAGTAAACACCACCCTTCTGCTGAGAATTCAAAAAGAATCCTACTGACAGAAGAAATGTTTCCTTAGAAAGTTTTGTTTCACCATCTGGCTCCCACTACCCCTACCATGAAGGTGAAAGTGACAGGTCACTCAGTTGTGTTCAACCCTTTGCCAAGTACTGTAACAGCTCCTTTAGTAAAATATAAGGCACTGAAAAACTTAGGTTAACTGCTGT
Organism: Tragulus kanchil; assembly: GCA_022376925.1. Classification (NCBI taxonomy): domain Eukaryota; kingdom Metazoa; phylum Chordata; class Mammalia; order Artiodactyla; family Tragulidae; genus Tragulus; species Tragulus kanchil. The sequence goes on from JAIOJX010000029.1 coordinate 151,431,283, forward strand.
GTTAAGTAAATATTATAAAATTACATAAATATCAATGGAAGAAGACAAGCCACAATAAAAACATTAAAAGATAACAACCTAAAAATAATAAAAGTAGTTACAATTCTCATTCAGTAATCTACAAATAGCCAGATGAATACTGTACACTTTCAAGTTAAAAGCAAAGAAGCTCTGAAGTCTTAACTATGAGATCTAAGCATTTGGAAGCTCAGTGGGTTAGCAGCTACCACTCAGTCGTAAGTTAGCATTATATACGAACTCTTACACCCTATATCACTTTATCTTTTCGTTCTTGTTCGTTCTCTGGAAAGAAAGCTCTTCCATAGATTATCAGGTACATTATGACTCCTGACTAAATGTAAAGCCAGGTTTTTCAACAAGAGTCAAAATCAGTGTGCCTTATGCACTCAAGACACTACTACATGCACTCAAAATCCATTTTTCTATGAAAATTTCAAATAAAATTCTACCTTCTGGTTTTATCCAAATCTGCTGAGTCATCCAGGAACGTTACTATCTGCTTCTCTAGGTAGTTGTCAATCTTTTCTTCAGCTATCATTGCTGAATTTAAAATACTTTGAGTCAATGAATTTAAGAATACAGCTTCATAGTTTCCTTCTAGCAGCAATTGTAGACAAGATTCATTCTCTGTAACAGAAAGAAAGTGTGTCCAGAAAAGAACTTCTCTTTTCATACTGTAAAGGGTGACTCTATTATCATTTCAGCATACAGAAACATATATACATACATAGAATGCTTCCCATACATTAATCACAAAGCACTGAGGAAATTCCCATCACTTCTAGAATTAGAAACTCATCCATATCATGAGCAGTAAGACAGAAGTTCGACCTAGAAATAATAATCCTCATTAGCAAGTAAACACCACCCTTCTGCTGAGAATTCAAAAAGAATCCTACTGACAGAAGAAATGTTTCCTTAGAAAGTTTTGTTTCACCATCTGGCTCCCACTACCCCTACCATGAAGGTGAAAGTGACAGGTCACTCAGTTGTGTTCAACCCTTTGCGGCCCCAAGTACTGTAGCCCACCAGGCTCCTTTATCCATGGAATCCTCCAGGCAAGAATACTGGAGTGGGAGCTTCCTTGGTGGTTCAGTGGGTAATGAGTCCACCTTGCAGTGCAAGGGGCACTGGTTCAATCCCTGGCACAGAAAGATCCCACATGTAGCGGAGCTTCCTTGGTGGTCCAATGGGCAAAGAGTCCACCTTGCAGTGCAAGGGGCACTGGTTCAATCCCTGGCACAGAAAGATCCCACATGCAGCAGACTGGCTGGACCAGTGTGTCCAATTATGAGCCAGTGCTCTGGAGCGCATATACCCAGAGCAGGTGCTCTGAAAGGAGAGAGGCCACTGCAATGGGAGGCCCACAAAAGCCAAAGAATAAAGATGGATAAAAATAAAGAAATAAACAAACCAATAAAAGAGAATAAAATTGAAAAGAAAAAAAAAAAAAAAAGAATACTGGAATGAGTAGCCATTACCTTCTCTAGGGGATCTTCCAGATCCAAGAATCGAACCCAAGTCTCCTGCATTGCAAGCAGATTCTTTACTGTTTCTGAGTCACCAGGAAAGCCTAACCCATACTCTCTGAAGAAAAGCTGCTGCACTCATTGTTCCCCTAATGCCCAAATGCACATTCCTGCCTCCAAGCTTTTACACTTAGGGCTTCCTCCCACGGAACTCTTTTCCACTTGTTAGAATTACTCTTTAATCAAAAATCAGGGCAAGTTTGATTTCTTCCATAAGACTTCTAGATTCACACTTCAGAAACCACCTCTCTCCTGAAGCACCTATTGTGTATACACTCAAACACCGATGCGTGTGCACGCCAACACACTCACACCCAGACACACACATACACTATCCTAAATTGTTATTTCTCTTTAGAGTCCAGCCTAAATCCCACAATCACAAGTGCCTAAATCCCTTTAGCAAATGTACCTTTGAACACTTTATTTCTCTGGTAAATGTGCTTTGTTTACAGGATTACACCTTTGCTGCCTCACGTCAGCTGTTGTACTTACCTGCTGTGCGACCTTGGATAAACTACTTAACCAATCTGTATTTAAATGTTTTCATCTGCAAAACGGGAAAGTGACAGGTCACTCAGTTGTGTTCAACCCTTTGCGGCCCCAAGTACTGTAGCCCCCAGGTCCTACCAGGCTCCTTTAGCAATGGAATACTCCGGCAGTGGGAGCTTCCTTGGTGGTTCAGTGGGTAATGAGTCCACCTTGCAGTGCAAGGGGCACTGGTTCAATCCCTGGCACAGAAAGATCCCACATGTAGCGGAGCTTCCTTGGTGGTCCAATGGGCAAAGAGTCCACCTTGCAGTGCAAGGGGCACTGGTTCAATCCCTGGCACAGAAAGATCCCACATGCAGCAGACTGGCTGGACCAGTGTGTCCAATTATGAGCCAGTGCTCTGGAGCGCATATACCCAGAGCAGGTGCTCTGAAAGGAGAGAGGCCACTGCAATGGGAGGCCCACAAAAGCCAAAGAATAAAGATGGATAAAAATAAAGAAATAAACAAACCAATAAAAGAGAATAAAATTGAAAAGAAAAAAAAAAAAAAAAGAATACTGGAATGAGTAGCCATTACCTTCTCTAGGGGATCTTCCAGATCCAAGAATCGAACCCAAGTCTCCTGCATTGCAAGCAGATTCTTTACTGTTTCTGAGTCACCAGGAAAGCCTAACCCATACTCTCTGAAGAAAAGCTGCTGCACTCATTGTTCCCCTAATGCCCAAATGCACATTCCTGCCTCCAAGCTTTTACACTTAGGGCTTCCTCCCACGGAACTCTTTTCCACTTGTTAGAATTACTCTTTAATCAAAAATCAGGGCAAGTTTGATTTCTTCCATAAGACTTCTAGATTCACACTTCAGAAACCACCTCTCTCCTGAAGCACCTATTGTGTATACACTCAAACACCGATGCGTGTGCACGCCAACACACTCACACCCAGACACACACATACACTATCCTAAATTGTTATTTCTCTTTAGAGTCCAGCCTAAATCCCACAATCACAAGTGCCTAAATCCCTTTAGCAAATGTACCTTTGAACACTTTATTTCTCTGGTAAATGTGCTTTGTTTACAGGATTACACCTTTGCTGCCTCACGTCAGCTGTTGTACTTACCTGCTGTGCGACCTTGGATAAACTACTTAACCAATCTGTATTTAAATGTTTTCATCTGCAAAACGGGAATAAAAGCGTCTACTTTATGTGTCTACTACAAGGATTAAATTACTGAATAAATGTTAAGGGAATAGAAAAATAAGTGACATGACTGAGGGCTTTCCTGGTAGTTCCGACAGTAAAGAATCCCTGGACGTGTAGAAGTTTAGGATGAAGACTTGCACGGAACCTGAAGACCAAGCCCACCATGTCAAGGATGCAACAACCCGAAGCCTTAAGAAATCAGCTAAATTGGGTAGGGAAAAATAAAAACAGGAGGGATGAAAACCCCGCCGCCTCCACCTCTTCTCCCCAGTCCTCACGGTGGCCTAAGTCCCTCCCTAACAGGTGCACCCCTCTTACCCGAACCGGCGACGCCCTCCTGCTTCCACCGCTGCCGCTCTGCCTCAGTAGGGAAGCCCCTCAGAACGGCCAGCTCCGGGGTCCACATCACCCCGGACATAGCTGCAACCAGAAGATGCCTACGAAGACCAACCAGGAGTCAAAATAATAAAATGAGAGTTGAAGGGTCCGATACGCCGGACTAGTGGCGACCGTTTCTGTAAACACAACCACAGCGCTAGAACTCCATGTGCGGATAACGGCACAAGGAGGCGGCCATGACAGTAGCGCGGAGAACCCTGGGAAAAGCACGCACACTCGCTGAACCGGCTTCCGCCTAGGAGACCAACGCATGCCCAGTGAAAATGCCCCGCCCTGAAAATGCTTTTCCACTTGTTAGAATTACTCTTTAATCAAAAATCAGGGCAAGTTTGATTTCTTCCATAAGACTTCTAGATTCACACTTCAGAAACCACCTCTCTCCTGAAGCACCTATTGTGTATACACTCAAACACCGATGCGTGTGCACGCCAACACACTCACACCCAGACACACACATACACTATCCTAAATTGTTATTTCTCTTTAGAGTCCAGCCTAAATCCCACAATCACAAGTGCCTAAATCCCTTTAGCAAATGTACCTTTGAACACTTTATTTCTCTGGTAAATGTGCTTTGTTTACAGGATTACACCTTTGCTGCCTCACGTCAGCTGTTGTACTTACCTGCTGTGCGACCTTGGATAAACTACTTAACCAATCTGTATTTAAATGTTTTCATCTGCAAAACGGGAATAAAAGCGTCTACTTTATGTGTCTACTACAAGGATTAAATTACTGAATAAATGTTAAGGGAATAGAAAAATAAGTGACATGACTGAGGGCTTTCCTGGTAGTTCCGACAGTAAAGAATCCCTGGACGTGTAGAAGTTTAGGATGAAGACTTGCACGGAACCTGAAGACCAAGCCCACCATGTCAAGGATGCAACAACCCGAAGCCTTAAGAAATCAGCTAAATTGGGTAGGGAAAAATAAAAACAGGAGGGATGAAAACCCCGCCGCCTCCACCTCTTCTCCCCAGTCCTCACGGTGGCCTAAGTCCCTCCCTAACAGGTGCACCCCTCTTACCCGAACCGGCGACGCCCTCCTGCTTCCACCGCTGCCGCTCTGCCTCAGTAGGGAAGCCCCTCAGAACGGCCAGCTCCGGGGTCCACATCACCCCGGACATAGCTGCAACCAGAAGATGCCTACGAAGACCAACCAGGAGTCAAAATAATAAAATGAGAGTTGAAGGGTCCGATACGCCGGACTAGTGGCGACCGTTTCTGTAAACACAACCACAGCGCTAGAACTCCATGTGCGGATAACGGCACAAGGAGGCGGCCATGACAGTAGCGCGGAGAACCCTGGGAAAAGCACGCACACTCGCTGAACCGGCTTCCGCCTAGGAGACCAACGCATGCCCAGTGAAAATGCCCCGCCCTGAGCGGGGAAGGGGCGGCACTTGGGGGAGGACCTAGATTGACCTAGGCCCCGCCTCGGGGGCGGGGCCTCGAGCGGTGGCAGGAGTGGAGGGCGTGGACTCATACAGTGCCACTCAGCCAGGAGGCCAGTTCAAGTGTTCAAAGTTGCGGTCTTGACGAGATGCGGTATAATTGGAAAGTCTGCAACTTTGATTCCTAAACGCTTTTAGGTCTGAACCTTCCAGACTACCTGATGAAAGCCTTAGTCGTTCCTCCCAAAGCAAGTGGGCCCTTCTACCAACACTGGGGTACCATTTCAGGGAATTAGAGAACTTTTGGCGTCCCAGTTGGCGTCAACAGCAGATGGTAAAGAGCCCACCTGTTTCATCGCTCCTGTTTTTATTAGGAGATCTACTGGGAAGGTCCCCTACAGAAGGAAATAGCAACCCACTCCAGTATTCTTGCCTGGAGGATTCCTTGTGTAGAGGAGGCAGGCGGGCTACAGTCCATGGAGTCACAAAGAGTCTGACACAACTGAAGCAACTTAGAACTGACGAGGAGTTCAGTGAACTCCAGATTAAGGCTTCCCAGTCAGGACTTCCGGGTTGGTCAAGTGGTTAAGAATTTGACTGCCAGTGAAGGACACTGTAGGATCCTTGGTTTCGGAAGATCCCACATGGTATGGATCAGGTAAGCCTGTGCACAACTGCTGACCCACCCAACGCAAGTACTGAATCCCACAAGCCCTAGAGCCTGACCTCAGCAACAGGAGAAGCCACAATGAGAACTCCAGGACCACAGCTAGAGAGTACCCGCTGCTCCCTGTACCTAGAGGAAGGCCCAGTCTGTGCATGTTCCCTCTGACAGGAGACAATGTTACACCCAGAAAAGTCCTGCCTGACATAGAGGAACAAAAAGGCACTGAAACTAGAGAACCTGACTGTTGATTAAGGATGCTTTCAGAGAAAGATCTTCACTACCGGAGGGACATGTAAAAATTTAACAAACAGATATTTCAATTAAATAGAGCTGGGAGCCCAGAAAAGGGAACTTAACACACAGCTTGCCATAGCTGTAGGCTCCAAAAATTCAGTTCTCTGATGATACTAAATAAACCTATCTTTGTTGGAGAAATATCTGGCAGTCTATTTGTATCAGGCAACAATAAAATATATTTTTTAAATCATTTAGTCAATTATTGTTATTAGAAGCAGGCCTTATAGTGGGCTGACTTAGAAGCCCCCAAAGACATCAAGTCTTAAATCCTGTTACCTGATTTGGAAAAGATTTTTAAAATGAAACTGATGGTTTCAAACTGCACAGAAACTGAAAAAGGCGAAGAATGGATTCTCCCCTACAGTCTTTAAAGGGGGAGTAGTCCTGCTGACACTTTGATTTTGAACTTACGGTCTTTAAAACTGTGTGGATATAAAAGAAGAAGGATAATAGCTTTACAGAGTTTCGTTGTTTACTGCCAAACATCAATATGAATCAGCCATAGGTATACATATATCCCCTCCCTCTTGAACTTCTCGCCAATCTCTCTCCCCATCCCACCCCTCCAGGCTGTTAACAGATCCTCTGAGTTCCGAGACTTACACCAGATTCCCATTGGTTAAATATTTTACATATGGTAATGTCAGTTTCCATGTTACTCTTCCCATACATCTAACCCACCCTCCCTCCACCCAATGTGTATAAGTCTGTTCTCTATGTTTGTTTCTCCATTGCTGCTCTGCATATACATTCATCAGTATCATCTTTCTTGATTCCAGTTATCAGTTACTTTAAGGGATTTCCCATACGGTTTAATGGATCCTTGCACAGCAAAAGAGACTGAATCCCACAAGCCCTAGAGCCTGACCTCAGCAACAGGAGAAGCCACAATGAGAACTCCAGGACCACAGCTAGAGAGTACCCGCTGCTCCTGTACCTAGAGGAAGGCCCAGTCTGTGCATGTTCCCTCTGACAGGAGACAATGTTACACCCAGAAAAGTCCTGCCTGACATAGAGGAACAAAAAGGCACTGAAACTAGAGAACCTGACTGTTGATTAAGGATGCTTTCAGAGAAAGATCTTCACTACCGGAGGGACATGTAAAAATTTAACAAACAGATATTTCAATTAAATAGAGCTGGGAGCCCAGAAAAGGGAACTTAACACACAGCTTGCCATAGCTGTAGGCTCCAAAAATTCAGTTCTCTGATGATACTAAATAAACCTATCTTTGTTGGAGAAATATCTGGCAGTCTATTTGTATCAGGCAACAATAAAATATATTTTTTAAATCATTTAGTCAATTATTGTTATTAGAAGCAGGCCTTATAGTGGGCTGACTTAGAAGCCCCCAAAGACATCAAGTCTTAAATCCTGTTACCTGATTTGGAAAAAGATTTTTAAAATGAACCTGATGGTTTCAAACTGCACAGAAACTGAAAAAGGCGAAGAATGGATTCTCCCCTACAGTCTTTAAAGGGGGAGTAGTCCTGCTGACACTTTGATTTTGAACTTACGGTCTTTAAAACTGTGTGGATATAAAAGAAGAAGGATAATAGCTTTACAGAGTTTCGTTGTTTACTGCCAAACATCAATATGAATCAGCCATAGGTATACATATATCCCCTCCCTCTTGAACTTCTCGCCAATCTCTCTCCCCATCCCACCCCTCCAGGCTGTTAACAGATCCTCTGAGTTCCGAGACTTACACCAGATTCCCATTGGTTAAATATTTTACATATGGTAATGTCAGTTTCCATGTTACTCTTCCCATACATCTAACCCACCCTCCCTCCACCCAATGTGTATAAGTCTGTTCTCTATGTTTGTTTCTCCATTGCTGCTCTGCATATACATTCATCAGTATCATCTTTCTTGATTCCGTATATATATGTTAGTATATGACATTTATCTTACTCTGAGTTACTTTACTTATGGCTCTAGGCTCTAGGTTCGTCTACCTCATTAGAACAGACTCAAATGCATTTCTTTTTATGGCTGAGTTATATTCTTTTCTACATATGTACCACAGCTTCTTTATCCATTCCTCTGTTGATGGACATCTAGATTGCATCCATGTTCTAACTATTGTAAATAGCACTGCAATGAATGATAGGGTACATACGTCTTTTTCAATTTTGGTTTCATCAGGGTATATGCCTACTAGTGGGATTGCTGAGTCATTTGTTGGTTTTATTTCTAGTTTTTCAAGGAATCTCCAAACTGTCTTCCAAAATGGCTGGATCAATGTACATTCCCACCAACAGCACAAGAAGGTTCCCTTTTCTCCACACACTCTCCATTTATTGTTTGTAGATTTTTTAATGATGGCCATTCTGACTGGTATGAGGTGATATCTCATTGTAGTTTTGATTTGTATTTTTCTAATAATGAGTTATATTGAGCGTATTTGTTGCTTTAAAAAAAAAATTTACTTCAGCTGCATCAGGTCTTTGCATCTTGTGGCTTATTTCCCCAGGGTATGTGAGATCTTAGTTCCCTGACCAGGGATTGAGAGGTGGATTCTGGTGGCCTTGCTGGACCACCAGAAAGGCCTTAAACTTCTGTTGCTTTAAGCAACCAAGTTTGTGGCTATTTGCTACAGCAGCGCCAAGAACTAATGTAAGTATTAAAATATGACTAATGATTGTTGTGTTTCTCCTTCTGTGCAGGGAACCCACAGGAGGCAAGGAGCGATTGGGTGAGCTGGAAGAATATCTAAGGAGCCATAGAAACATTATATTCTATATCTGTATTATATATTTATATATTGTGAAATATATATAATTTATGTATATCACATATATGTATATAATGTTTATATGATATATGGCATATATTATAAAGACATTATATATAATGAAATATATTCTATTATAAATTATTATTTGCATCCACACCTCACTATATGTTACTGGCTAGATTGTGGTAGGCTCTCCAATTTGTATATTGAAGTCTTACCCACAGTTAGAATCCCTCAAAATGTGATTGTATTTGGGGTCAGGGTCTCTAAAGAATTAAAGAAGATCATTAGGTAATTCTGATTCAAAGTGACTGATATCCTTCTTACAAAAGAGAGAATGTGAGATGCTGTTACCTTGAAGAAGCCTTGGTGGCTTTTTCTCAGTGTGGCTATTGTACATTTGTCTTTGTCAATGTCTAAACTTCTTCCTAGAAGAACATCTACCTTTTATGTAGAGCTATACCATAATCTTAACTCTTGAATTTTCTTTGGTAAATTGAAAAATTAAACAAAATAATTGTTTAAATCTTTTAAAACTTAGAATAACAATGGCCATCATGGGGCCCTTTTAACATGTCATAAAGAATAAATTATAATATGCTTATGAGGCATTCTGAAAAAAATTAGGAGACAAAACACCAAATAGATAACATCAGCTTCTTTAATTGGAAAAATGAGGCCTCAAAAAAAAAAAAAAGAAAAAGAAAAATTCAAACTCCAAGACAATCTCAAAAGTCTTTGTAATCTTTTGACCCTTATCTCCTTGAGTTACTCTCTTGTTCTACTCAGCTTTACCTAATTTTGAAAATGAATTTCTTCCCCCCTCCAAGTTTTCACAAAAAAATTTCACATACTCTAGTAGATCCAATCAACTCTGAACGACAAGGAAGCAAATGTACAGATTCTGGCAGAATGAAGGTGCAGAGGCAGATAATCCACAAAACTAATGCAGTTTAAGGTTTATGACCCTTCTCAAGGCTCTGGGTAGGGTCCTAACAATATAGTGACCAGATCCTCAGACTGCATAACATCTACAAAAATAAGAAAACGTCGGTTAACAATTGCTTAGGGCTGGTGAGGGGACAGGGGAAAGCTAACAGATAACAGGGTTTCTTCCTGAGATGATGAAAATGCTCCAAAATTGACGGTGTGATGGTTGCACGTATCTACTGAATACAGTAAAAACCACTGAATTTACACTTCAAAGAGGTCTAGAAGACTCCATACTTCCACTGTGGGTCGCACGGGTTCAATCTGTTCAGAGAACTCAGATCCCCACAGGATGCAGAGCCACAAAAGAAGATACTTCCATGTAAATTAGCTAGGCTCACCCTGTCTTTCATCAGATATGCTTCTGCTCTAACCAGATGGCTCTGGAGTGGCTATGGTAATCTGGGGTGTCCAGAAAGTTGAGTTGGAATGTTGAACTTTGGTTTACTGAGATAGATTTATATAGTATGCTGTCGTTTCTATGGATATTGCTAACCACTTCAGTGTAGGAATGGCTTTCAAGAATATTTCTACAGCCTTTGTAGTGACCTACCACGAAACAAAAATGAAGGCTGGAGATGTCAGAATGAAATACATGAATGAGCCCTGTGATACTCAATACCAGAGGTAGGTAGGTAATGGGGAAAAAAGATCTGAAAATGCACACAACCAGAAGCTATATAAAATTACTCTAGTAATCAGACTAATATAAAATTGTGAGAAGAGGGCTTCCCCGGTGATCCAGTCTGCCTTGCAGTGCAAGGGGCACCAGTTCAATCCCTGGCACGGGAGGATCCCACGTGCCGCAGAGCGGCTAGACTGGTGGGTTCAATTGAGGGTCAGTGCTCTGGAGCGCATGCGCCCAGAGTAAGTGCTCTGCAACCAGAGAGGCCACTGCGATGGGAGGCCAACATAGGCCGGGGAGTTACGATGGATGAAAAATAGATGAATGAAGGACCAATAAAGGAGGCCAAAATTAAAGAAAAAAAAATTGTGAAAATGAAAATCCACAATGGGAATGGGTTATTACTATAAATCCATCATGCTCTTTTCTTTTTTAAAAAGTTATTTTTTATTGGAGAAAAATTGCTTTACAGTGTTGTGTTGGTTTCTGCCATACATCAACATGAATCAGCCACAGATATACATATGTCCCCTCCCTCGTGAGCCTCCCTCCCACCTCCTACCCATCTTTTTTTTCGATGGGTATCACAGAACACAAAATTTTGGTGGGCCACAGATCTGTTAGAATACTATAAACAGTGGCTATATCCATGGGAGAAGTTGTACATTTATGTTTCCCCGCCATCAATAAATAAAAAACAAATTTTGTGCAACCACGCAGGAAGAATCATGAATTCTCTCTCTATTCAATCTTAGGAAATATTAATCAAAAGATTACAGCCGGGGCTTCCCTGGTGGTCCAGTGGGAAAGGACACCACTTTGCAGTGCATGGGGCGCCGGTTCGATCCCCGGCCTGGGAAGATCCCACGTGCTGCAGAGCGGTTAGACTGATGTGCCCAACTACCGAGCCGGAGTTCTGGAGGGGATGCCCCCAGAGCCGGTGCTCTGCAATGAGAGAGGCCACTGCAATGGGAGGCCCACATAGGACGGGGAGTAACGATGGATGAAAAATAGATGAATGAAGGACCAATAAAGGAGGCCAAAATTAAAGAAAAAAAAATTGTGAAAATGAAAATCCACAATGGGAATGGGTTATTACTATAAATCCATCATGCTCTTTTCTTTTTTAAAAAGTTATTTTTTATTGGAGAAAAATTGCTTTACAGTGTTGTGTTGGTTTCTGCCATACATCAACATGAATCAGCCACAGATATACATATGTCCCCTCCCTCGTGAGCCTCCCTCCCACCTCCTACCCATCTTTTTTTTCGATGGGTATCACAGAACACAAAATTTTGGTGGGCCACAGATCTGTTAGAATACTATAAACAGTGGCTATATCCATGGGAGAAGTTGTACATTTATGTTTCCCCGCCATCAATAAATAAAAAACAAATTTTGTGCAACCACGCAGGAAGAATCATGAATTCTCTCTCTATTCAATCTTAGGAAATATTAATCAAAAGATTACAGCCGGGGCTTCCCTGGTGGTCCAGTGGGAAAGGACACCACTTTGCAGTGCATGGGGCGCCGGTTCGATCCCCGGCCTGGGAAGATCCCACGTGCTGCAGAGCGGTTAGACTGATGTGCCCAACTACCGAGCCGGAGTTCTGGAGGGGATGCCCCCAGAGCCGGTGCTCTGCAATGAGAGAGGCCACTGCAATGGGAGGCCCACATAGGTCAAAGAACAATGATGGATGAAAATAGAGAAATGAAAGACCAACAGAAGTGGCCAAAAAAAAAAAAAAAAAAGATTACAGCCAAGAAAAAACTTGGCTGTAATCTTTTTTTTTTTTTTTTTTAAGATTTATTTATTTATTTATTTTGGGCGGGGGTCGGGTTGGGGAGGGAGGGGAGCGGGCGGGCCACTTCTATTGGTCTTTCATTTCTCTATTTTCATCCGTCTTTGTTCTTTGGCTCCTTGGGGCCTCCCATCGCGGTGGCGTCTGTTCTCGCACAGCGCCAGCTCTGGGCGCATGCGCTCCAGCGCTCCGGCTCGGTGATTGGACACATCAGTCCAGCCGCTCCGCGGCACGTGGGATCTTCCCAGGCCAGGGATCGAACCGGCGCCCCTTGCATTGCAAGGCGGTGTCCTTATCCATTGGACCACCAGGGGAAGCCCTGGCTGTAATCTTTTGATTTTGACTTTAAGAAAGTTTCAGCCAACATCCTAGAGTAGACCCAAGGATATCCTCTTTTATGAATGCGCTCAAGCATGAATTACTGAATTCAATCAGAAATAATACATAAAACTGCCAGGTTAAAAAATATCCAATGTGTAGTTAGTAATTTCCAGATAGTCTTAGAAAATAAACGAGTGATAAATCCACATAATCTGTGGATTATATAAAACAACAAAATGAGCCTAAAAATTTAAGGCTTGGGAGACAATAGGATAATGGTACAGATTGTACAGATAATAAACAGAAGGCCCTTTGGGAGAAACACTGATCCACAAATGCCTTTTAAAAAAAACCCAAGGGCTTCCCCTGGTGGTCCAGTGGATAAGGACACCGCCTTGCAGTGCAAGGGTCGCCGGTTGGATCCCTGGCCTGGGAAGATCCCACGTGCCGCGGAGCGGCTAGACTGATGTGTCCAATTACAGAGCCGGAGCTCTGGAGCGCATGCGCCCAGAGCCGGTGCTCTGCAATGACAGAGGCCACCGCGATGGGAGGCCCATAGGAACCAAAGAACAAAGACAGATGAAAATAGAGAAATGAAAGACCAGTGGAAGTGGCCCGCCCGCTCCCCTCCCTCCCCAACCCGACCCCCACCCTAAATAAATAAATAAATCTTTAAAAAAAAAAAACAAAAAAAAAACCCAAAACCAAAAAGACAAGTGTCCAAAACCAGCCCAATGATGCCACTTCAAGAGATATCAGCGGTCAACAGTATTTTGTCCTTCCTCTAAACTCCCAAGGGGAATTATCTACAATAATGGGACAATAATTCTTGTTGCTACAGTGCCACTTTATCTACCTCAAAACTGTAGAACATAAAATCTTGAAACAAGTGCCACTTCTATTGGTCTTTCATTTCTCTATTTTCATCCGTCTTTGTTCTTTGGCTCCTTGGGGCCTCCCATCGCGGTGGCGTCTGTTCTCGCACAGCGCCAGCTCTGGGCGCATGCGCTCCAGCGCTCCGGCTCGGTGATTGGACACATCAGTCCAGCCGCTCCGCGGCACGTGGGATCTTCCCAGGCCAGGGATCGAACCGGCGCCCCTTGCATTGCAAGGCGGTGTCCTTATCCATTGGACCACCAGGGGAAGCCCTGGCTGTAATCTTTTGATTTTGACTTTAAGAAAGTTTCAGCCAACATCCTAGAGTAGACCCAAGGATATCCTCTTTTATGAATGCGCTCAAGCATGAATTACTGAATTCAATCAGAAATAATACATAAAACTGCCAGGTTAAAAAATATCCAATGTGTAGTTAGTAATTTCCAGATAGTCTTAGAAAATAAACGAGTGATAAATCCACATAATCTGTGGATTATATAAAACAACAAAATGAGCCTAAAAATTTAAGGCTTGGGAGACAATAGGATAATGGTACAGATTGTACAGATAATAAACAGAAGGCCCTTTGGGAGAAACACTGATCCACAAATGCCTTTTAAAAAAAACCCAAGGGCTTCCCCTGGTGGTCCAGTGGGTAAGGACACCGCCTTGCAGTGCAAGGGGCGCCGGTTCGATCCCTGGCCTGGGAAGATCCCACGTGCCGCGGAGCGGCTAGACTGATGTGTCCAATTACAGAGCCGGAGCTCTGGAGCGCATGCGCCCAGAGCCGGTGCTCTGCAATGACAGAGGCCACCGCGATGGGAGGCCCATAGGAACCAAAGAACAAAGACAGATGAAAATAGAGAAATGAAAGACCAGTGGAAGTGGCCCGCCCGCTCCCCTCCCTCCCCAACCCGACCCCCACCCTAAATAAATAAATAAATCTTTAAAAAAAAAAAACAAAAAAAAAACCCAAAACCAAAAAGACAAGTGTCCAAAACCAGCCCAATGATGCCACTTCAAGAGATATCAGCGGTCAACAGTATTTTGTCCTTCCTCTAAACTCCCAAGGGGAATTATCTACAATAATGGGACAATAATTCTTGTTGCTACAGTGCCACTTTATCTACCTCATTCCCATAACTGTAGAACATAAAATCTTGTGAACAATTCTAAAGTTGACTGAAAAGCAAAAAGGAAAGCAAGTTCACTTAAAAAAAAAAAAAAAAGAAAGAAAGAAAGAAAAAGAAAAGAAATGCCCATGCCAGTGTGTGGGGGAAGAAAAGATAATAAAAAAGACAAGTTCATTTGAAGGTATTGAGTATAAAGAGCCTGGAGGGAAATGAACCTGTTTACATTGGTTTAATAGAAGCATTCAATTAGTAAGAATCTAATGAAAATAAAAAAGGAATCTCTAATGAACCAATGTCCTAACCTATGACTGTTGTTTTGGAATTATTAGAATATGTCTTTATTCTATGGGACACAACACCTACAATTTTAGGATTTGCTTTCAAACAGAATGTACTGTGTTTCTTTTGCAGGATCAGACTATAGCTGATCTAGACATTAGAATTCCTAGACTATAAATCTCTAAAGGTAAAACAGGACAAACAGAAGATTATGAGCCCACTTAAGAATCCAGTTGGATTATTCCTAGATCATTCTAAGTTTTTCTTTTCATACAGATTACTGAAAATATTAAATCTAAGCTGCTGGAGCATTTCTCTCAGTAACATGGTACAAATTGAAGAACTGTTGTCAAAGAAAGCATTTCATTTTAATTCAGTAGCCAATGCTTAGCCTCTTTGCTTCACAGACATTACAGGGGCCAAATGGTCAAAAAATCTTATACACTCAGAGCTAAGCTCACAAGGATAGTCACTTGTAGAAAGAAGGCACCAATCTGTTACAGGAGCTCTAGCTGGTCCTTCTAAATAATAAAAATCCTCTGGGGAAATTAGGAGTGCTCTGGGGCTAGGTCTGCCAACTCTGCTAACCGCAAGTAAAAAAAGATAAGCCAGAGAACAAAACCTGTGGGAAGGCTAGAGAAAGCAGTGACAAGGAACAGAAGGAAGCGGAGGTGCAGAGAGAGATCTGTGCCTATCCTTGTGACCTAGACCTTGGAAAAGAGAAGATGTCCTTCCTCTAAACTCCCAAGGGGAATTATCTACAATAATGGGACAATAATTCTTGTTGCTACAGTGCCACTTTATCTACCTCATTCCCATAACTGTAGAACATAAAATCTTGTGAACAATTCTAAAGTTGACTGAAAAGCAAAAAGGAAAGCAAGTTCACTTAAAAAAAAAAAAAAAAGAAAGAAAGAAAGAAAAAGAAAAGAAATGCCCATGCCAGTGTGTGGGGGAAGAAAAGATAATAAAAAAGACAAGTTCATTTGAAGGTATTGAGTATAAAGAGCCTGGAGGGAAATGAACCTGTTTACATTGGTTTAATAGAAGCATTCAATTAGTAAGAATCTAATGAAAATAAAAAAGGAATCTCTAATGAACCAATGTCCTAACCTATGACTGTTGTTTTGGAATTATTAGAATATGTCTTTATTCTATGGGACACAACACCTACAATTTTAGGATTTGCTTTCAAACAGAATGTACTGTGTTTCTTTTGCAGGATCAGACTATAGCTGATCTAGACATTAGAATTCCTAGACTATAAATCTCTAAAGGTAAAACAGGACAAACAGAAGATTATGAGCCCACTTAAGAATCCAGTTGGATTATTCCTAGATCATTCTAAGTTTTTCTTTTCATACAGATTACTGAAAATATTAAATCTAAGCTGCTGGAGCATTTCTCTCAGTAACATGGTACAAATTGAAGAACTGTTGTCAAAGAAAGCATTTCATTTTAATTCAGTAGCCAATGCTTAGCCTCTTTGCTTCACAGACATTACAGGGGCCAAATGGTCAAAAAATCTTATACACTCAGAGCTAAGCTCACAAGGATAGTCACTTGTAGAAAGAAGGCACCAATCTGTTACAGGAGCTCTAGCTGGTCCTTCTAAATAATAAAAATCCTCTGGGGAAATTAGGAGTGCTCTGGGGCTAGGTCTGCCAACTCTGCTAACCGCAAGTAAAAAAAGATAAGCCAGAGAACAAAACCTGTGGGAAGGCTAGAGAAAGCAGTGACAAGGAACAGAAGGGAAGCGGAGGTGCAGAGAGAGATCTGTGCCTATCCTTGTGACCTAGACCTTGGAAAAGAGAAGAGACTAGGGAGACAGAAAGGATCACTCACTCTCCCAGGAAGCCCAGCAGGCAGAGGTGCTTAACACGAGACATGTGCTTTCAAGTGGCCCCAGGCAGCCTGCAGCTGACATGGCTGGAATGGGCTTTCCCTCCCTGGAGAAGTGCCAGCTAAGTAAAACTAAACCCCATTAATATGGTGACTGGACACACTTTCTCCCTGCACTGGAAAACTCTGCTGGTGTGACCTGAGGAGAGGCAGACACACACAGGGAAAGCAAAGAAACCTCGTCTTCTGGTGGAGCCCATGGATCACGTCCAGGGGGTAAGAGAAGAAGGCCAGAGGATGCCTCTTCTGCCCAAGAAACGCGTAAGCTCAGAGGGCTCAGTGCAGCTCCTTCAGTTTGAAGCAGAGGATTAGAATCTGAGAGAAAGGAGGAGCTGCTGGAAACTGGGCAAACTTTGAAGAGAAAAAGAGGTAAGAACTTCCTTTCAAACTGGCATGCACCTTCCAACTCAAGCATGTGGCCCCTTACCTTCTTACCACCCTGATGGGCTCCGTTGCAGAGGAGAGGCAGAGAGCTTCTAAGCCTGTTCTGATTCAGCTGCAGACAGGTCTACACCAACATCAAAATCAATCCCAGTCAGAAAATATATGATTTCTTTGTCTTTGCAAAGGGGAGCTCTTAAAGAGTAAAAAAGCAATTAACATCACGAAGGAAAAGATCAATAGATGATTTCTTGATAATTTAAAACTTTTATGAGAAAAATTAAAAGTTAAAAGGCCATCTGGAAAAAATATATAGACATATGATAAAAATTAGTATTTTACCACAGAAATAGCTCACTTATATTAAAACATCCCAGGGCAATACATAAACATGGAAAAAAGTATAAACTAATCATTGACAAGGCAGAAACTCAAATGGCTAACAAAATATAAACAATGTTGAAAAAAAGGGCGAACTAAAGCATGTTTAATGACGACAGGTAAATATTTCAGATTCAAAAACTATAATCTCCAATACTGGCCAACATTAACTGAAGCTAGAAGTGTGAATCAATACAACCTCTCTGGGAAGCAGGAACTCACATAGCAAACCCTTTGACCTGGTAATCCTAGGTTTCCATCATAAAGAAGTTAAAGCTATAGACCATGTTCATTAGAGCATTATTTATAATTAGCCAAACAGAAATAACCTGAATGTTCAACCGTTAGGAGGTTAAGTATATCCATATTATGCAGCTAATAATTTTCTTTATGATAAAATATAACATGTTAAAAAAGTGATAAAATTGAACATACAATATACCAACTATATAGAAAGGTATAGAAAATAAGAATATATGGAAAGATACCAGAAAATGAAATGTTTAATTTCATGTTTCATACTTTTCAGTATTTTCCTGATTTTCCACAGTGAGCTATTCATTAGAGTATAACAATCAGTATTACTGGAACCCAGTGCACCTGAGGCCCTGCCACATTCTGACCCTCCTGTCTAAGACTGAAGCGCCGGGCAGTGGCTCCTAACTGTAGTCTCCTTGTACCCGGGCTGCTGCTTCAGCTCTGAGCATCGAGCTCTACTGAGGTCTGTTTCCACCTCAAGCATGTGGCCCCTTACCTTCTTACCACCCTGATGGGCTCCTGCAGAGGAGAGGCAGAGAGCTTCTAAGCCTGTTCTGATTCAGCTGCAGACAGGTCTACACCAACATCAAAATCAATCCCAGTCAGAAAATATATGATTTCTTTGTCTTTGCAAAGGGGAGCTCTTAAAGAGTAAAAAAGCAATTAACATCACGAAGGAAAAGATCAATAGATGATTTCTTGATAATTTAAAACTTTTATGAGAAAAATTAAAAGTTAAAAGGCCATCTGGAAAAAATATATAGACATATGATAAAAATTAGTATTTTACCACAGAAATAGCTCACTTATATTAAAACATCCCAGGGCAATACATAAACATGGAAAAAAGTATAAACTAATCATTGACAAGGCAGAAACTCAAATGGCTAACAAAATATAAACAATGTTGAAAAAAAGGGCGAACTAAAGCATGTTTAATGACGACAGGTAAATATTTCAGATTCAAAAACTATAATCTCCAATACTGGCCAACATTAACTGAAGCTAGAAGTGTGAATCAATACAACCTCTCTGGGAAGCAGGAACTCACATAGCAAACCCTTTGACCTGGTAATCCTAGGTTTCCATCATAAAGAAGTTAAAGCTATAGACCATGTTCATTAGAGCATTATTTATAATTAGCCAAACAGAAATAACCTGAATGTTCAACCGTTAGGAGGTTAAGTATATCCATATTATGCAGCTAATAATTTTCTTTATGATAAAATATAACATGTTAAAAAAGTGATAAAATTGAACATACAATATACCAACTATATAGAAAGGTATAGAAAATAAGAATATATGGAAAGATACCAGAAAATGAAATGTTTAATTTCATGTTTCATACTTTTCAGTATTTTCCTGATTTTCCACAGTGAGCTATTCATTAGAGTATAACAATCAGTATTACTGGAACCCAGTGCACCTGAGGCCCTGCCACATTCTGACCCTCCTGTCTAAGACTGAAGCGCCGGGGCAGTGGCTCCTAACTGTAGTCTCCTTGTACCCGGGCTGCTGCTTCAGCTCTGAGCATCGAGCTCTACTGAGGTCTGTTTCCACCTCTAGGCCGATCCAGCAGGCATCTCTATTTCTATCTTGAAGTCTCTTGATCTCACCAGTCTCCTGAACATACCAGAGTATCAACTCGGTATTACATTGTGGAAAACTATGTAATATGGTGAAAAAAGTGCAACTGTAGAAATCTGTCTACTAAATAATAAGTAGTGTTGGTTTAAGGAATAAATAACCAGTCAGCAATGCCTAGCTAGAGACCAGCTATCATGAGTTTTCCAGTACAGGGCTGCTCAAGCCATAGGCCAGACTGTGACCCATTGCCAGCAGGCTAAGTACTGAAGGTGAGTAAGCAATGGGCCGATGCTGTAACGTCTTCATTGTGTATAAGAATTGGTCTCCAAGGGAAAGCAGGGTACCCAAAAGCCTTGCTCCTTCACCAAAGGTTGGCACACAAACTACAAGGTTTCACCTCACCCATCCTACCTTAAATAAAATTATAGGATATCAAAGAAAAAATGTTTATAGGACCTTCTACATTTGATTTCAGATACTGGTCTCACATTAGGACGTTGTCTACTTTTTGCACTCCTCTTTGAGATCACAAGTACATAGTTTTATGAACTGATCAACCGGATTTACTGACTTCCGCACGTGCTCTTGGATCTGGGCTGCCCTACGTCTGCTGGCATCTGCTCCAGCCTTCTCCAAGGCCTTCCCACTCACCCTTCTCCCCAGACTGCAAGCATCCTGAACTTGTTCTTGTATTTGCCCCAGTCCTGTCGCTTGTCCCTTTCTCTCCACCTCTTCACTGTCCTAATAGATGAAAACCACCTGGACTCTACTGTGGGCTCTCAACTGACCTCTTTGTCACCCAACAGCTGGAGGATAATCTTCCTGAAACATGATCTGACCAGGTTGCTCCTCGAATTAAGGCTACTGGACAGCCCTCCATCACCAAAAGGATGTCAAAGCTCCTTAACAGGACAGACAAGTTCTTCCTTGACCCAATCCCTTCTAGCTTCCCCATACTACAGTCCAAGACCACCCATTTGACTACCCCCAGGTTGCCTCTTAAAATCCAGTAGTACTGAACATGGTACTGTTGACTCAAGTTCTCCTTTCGCTCCCTTGTGTCTGGAGTCGTGTCCTGTCTGGCTAACTTATTTATCGTCACCCTTCAAGACTCAGGGTATATGTTCTTTGAGGAAGCCGTTCTTGATCACATCATCAGCGTTTTGCCTGAGGTTAAGCGTTCCTCCCCCGTGCTCCTAATAGTATCCTGTCAATAACAGTATCAAGGACAGTATGCTTTCATGTTTGCCATTCAATCCTCAAGTGTAGGAACTTGTACCTAGTACAAAGTGAGTGCTCCAATGTCTGTTAACAGAGAGTCTAGATTCCAGATGGAACCAAAGTAGACTAAAGTCCCCAATTCAGAATTTAGGCCTTGCCTTTTAAAAAAAACATGATTTGAAACTTACAGTACTGATATTACTTACTTTGCTCTTATAAAGCTTTCTGAGGTCTAATGGAGTGAAATGGGGAAAATGACCCTACCTTATTTTAATGATCCAAAAATAGAAAATGATGGTAAACAATATACTTGGATAGAAGCTTTTGTACCTATCCCTGACAGGACCCTGACAGATCAAAGAACAAAAAGTCTAGAGGACTAATGACTGTCCTTTTATTACTTATCATTGATAATTTTATACTGAGTTCTAAGTCAGCATGTCTGCAGGTAATACTGAATTGATTCTTCTTTCTTATCAACTAAGTTCTGTCATGCTTAGAGTAACTCATCGCCCTCTAGACCTAAGGTGATGTGTTTTGGAAGCTCTGACTTACTGGTCACGCCCTTCATCCACCTGAGGGAGCTCTTGTTGAGAGAGAGGCCTGATCCCTAGTTCCCATTTCTTCAGAGTAAACTCGTTGTTCAGGATACAGCTTCTCTTTCCGGTCAGCTCAAGATTCAAGGTTTCCACATGCCAGTGTGTTTAATATAAACATGGTCAAGAATCATCTTAGCTTTTCCTTTGTGATAACTGGTCTTGAAAAAAACAGTCTTTCCATTCTTGTGAGTAGCTCTTCAAAGTGTTCAATTCCTTGTAGAAACAGCATTTCACAGAAATGGCAAACTATTTTAGAAATCCAGTAGTACTGAACATGGTACTGTTGACTCAACTTCTCCTTTCGCTCCCTTGTGTCTGGAGTCGTGTCCTGTCTGGCTAACTTATTTATCGTCACCCTTCAAGACTCAGGGTATATGTTCTTTGAGGAAGCCGTTCTTGATCACATCATCAGCGTTTTGCCTGAGGTTAAGCGTTCCTCCCCCGTGCTCCTAATAGTATCCTGTCAATAACAGTATCAAGGACAGTATGCTTTCATGTTTGCCATTCAATCCTCAAGTGTAGGAACTTGTACCTAGTACAAAGTGAGTGCTCCAATGTCTGTTAACAGAGAGTCTAGATTCCAGATGGAACCAAAGTAGACTAAAGTCCCCAATTCAGAATTTAGGCCTTGCCTTTTAAAAAAAACATGATTTGAAACTTACAGTACTGATATTACTTACTTTGCTCTTATAAAGCTTTCTGAGGTCTAATGGAGTGAAATGGGGAAAATGACCCTACCTTATTTTAATGATCCAAAAATAGAAAATGATGGTAAACAATATACTTGGATAGAAGCTTTTCGTACCTATCCCTGACAGGACCCTGACAGATCAAAGAACAAAAAGTCTAGAGGACTAATGACTGTCCTTTTATTACTTATCATTGATAATTTTATACTGAGTTCTAAGTCAGCATGTCTGCAGGTAATACTGAATTGATTCTTCTTTCTTATCAACTAAGTTCTGTCATGCTTAGAGTAACTCATCGCCCTCTAGACCTAAGGTGATGTGTTTTGGAAGCTCTGACTTACTGGTCACGCCCTTCATCCACCTGAGGGAGCTCTTGTTGAGAGAGGCCTGATCCCTAGTTCCCATTTCTTCAGAGTAAACTCGTTGTTCAGGATACAGCTTCTCTTTCCGGTCAGCTCAAGATTCAAGGTTTCCACATGCCAGTGTGTTTAATATAAACATGGTCAAGAATCATCTTAGCTTTTCCTTTGTGATAACTGGTCTTGAAAAAAACAGTCTTTCCATTCTTGTGAGTAGCTCTTCAAAGTGTTCAATTCCTTGTAGAAACAGCATTTCACAGAAATGGCAAACTATTTTAGAAACAAGACATACTAATACACCTAAGTCTTTATTTATTTGGCTCTAGGAAGAATTTGCATGAAAACGAGCCTATATGGCAAGTACAGAATGTACTGTAACAGCACCAGAGAGGTCCATCCTCTCTGCTCTACAGAGCCTCAGTGTTTAATACAGACATGTGATGTTAGCAATAAAACCAGAGAGTCCAGGAAGACAGGAGCCCTTGAGGAAAAATTCAGTTTAGAGTAACTTTGCAAACTGACCATTCCTTTTCATAAATTAAATTCAAATAACAGATACATTCACAGGCCCAAATATTGGCATAGAATAAAATCATGTTCATTTATTTTTCTGCATCTTAGAATTTTAGAAAGCATAAAATTAAATACGTTGAATGTAATAAATTCATCCATACAAGTGCAAGTCTCCAGCTAGAATGCATTTTATGGCAGATTTATCATTTAAAAAATGTACCAGTAAATCAAAAAAGAAGGAATATGTCCATTTAACTTTTATTGAAGTGTATGGCGGAGGTCTTCAGAAATCAAATATGAGCATGAAGATATGGCCAAACATAAAATCTATCAAATTCAGTGAAAAGTTGCTGACTTTAAATAGTAGTTGTAAGAATGACCAATATATATTCTTTGTTAACAACCCTTCACTCTACAGTGTAAAAAAAAAAAAAATTCAGTAAACATTCTTTCCTAAGGTAGTTTCCCTTATATAATCAGTGATTTCTCCATTTCTTTGTATACACAAATTTGTTGAACATACCAATCAGTGGTTCTCACAATTGAAAAATAAAAGCACACAAAAGTTTACACTCTTGTACAGGTAAATAAAAGATTACCTTGAATTAAACTGGATCTCCTTAAGGGTGTAGTATAGTTTCAGTCTCATTACCTATTACATAATTAGTTTCTTACATACAAATATTGACATATTTGGCTTGTGCTTCAAAGCCTTTGTGTCTATGAAGTCCATGTCAATGCAGCTCATAACTTGAAAAACAGTCTTTCCATTCTTGTGAGTAGCTCTTCAAAGTGTTCAATTCCTTGTAGAAACAGCATTTCACAGAAATGGCAAACTATTTTAGAAACAAGACATACTAATACACCTAAGTCTTTATTTATTTGGCTCTAGGAAGAATTTGCATGAAAACGAGCCTATATGGCAAGTACAGAATGTACTGTAACAGCACCAGAGAGGTCCATCCTCTCTGCTCTACAGAGCCTCAGTGTTTAATACAGACATGTGATGTTAGCAATAAAACCAGAGAGTCCAGGAAGACAGGAGCCCTTGAGGAAAAATTCAGTTTAGAGTAACTTTGCAAACTGACCATTCCTTTTCATAAATTAAATTCAAATAACAGATACATTCACAGGCCCAAATATTGGCATAGAATAAAATCATGTTCATTTATTTTTCTGCATCTTAGAATTTTAGAAAGCATAAAATTAAATACGTTGAATGTAATAAATTCATCCATACAAGTGCAAGTCTCCAGCTAGAATGCATTTTATGGCAGATTTATCATTTAAAAATGTACCAGTAAATCAAAAAAGAAGGAATATGTCCATTTAACTTTTATTGAAGTGTATGGCGGAGGTCTTCAGAAATCAAATATGAGCATGAAGATATGGCCAAACATAAAATCTATCAAATTCAGTGAAAAGTTGCTGACTTTAAATAGTAGTTGTAAGAATGACCAATATATATTCTTTGTTAACAACCCTTCACTCTACAGTGTAAAAAAAAAAAAAATTCAGTAAACATTCTTTCCTAAGGTAGTTTCCCTTATATAATCAGTGATTTCTCCATTTCTTTGTATACACAAATTTGTTGAACATACCAATCAGTGGTTCTCACAATTGAAAAATAAAAGCACACAAAAGTTTACACTCTTGTACAGGTAAATAAAAGATTACCTTGAATTAAACTGGATCTCCTTAAGGGTGTAGTATAGTTTCAGTCTCATTACCTATTACATAATTAGTTTCTTACATACAAATATTGACATATTTGGCTTGTGCTTCAAAGCCTTTGTGTCTATGAAGTCCATGTCAATGCAGCTCATAACTTGAAGTCACCAGGGAGTTCTTTACTGCTGCTGGGTTTGACCTGATCATGCATTAGCGTCTCCTCAGCACTGGCTGTGGCACTGCACAGCTCTGAGGCATCATCGGCATCAGGGTCCAAGCCTTCAGGACAGGGAAGTTTGAGCAGCTCCTCTCGGAGCTGAGCAGTGTGACGCTGCGCAGGGGAGAATGAGTGGTGTTAGAATTGCAAACCCCAGGATTCTACCACAGCATCACTGGAGGGAGGAACTGAATTTAAAGCAAAATCCAGAGCATGAGGTCTACTGTTACTTACTGGGGACCTTCCTTAAGCCAGCAACTCTAACAGTTAAGTGAACAAAACTGGCACAAAAAAAATACCTGATGTTGCTGATAAGCCATGAGCATTGAGTAGCATGCCCATAGACTTGACCAACGCCCCACTTCTGCAACAGAAGCAGCATTACTAATGGCTTAGACGACACCAGTCATTTGCTACACATAGTTGCAAATTACAGAGACTATCTTGACTTATAATAAGACAATGTCTCTGACGAGGTATTTCCGAGAAAAGCAGTTCATAAATTAAAATAAATCCACTGCTATTTTAATGAATCAAAACTATTTCTCAGGTACTAGGCCTTTTGAAGAACACTTGAAATGTTTCATACTCACGTCATGTTTGGAATACACATAGAAATAATTTCATCAGTGGAATTTTAAAAAATGTAAACAAATGAAAAAGAAGATCTAGAGAAAGTACCTAATTGTGTATTATGCTATATGGCCATTTATGGAAGGATACAGAGATTTTAATAGAGTCACTGGTTGTTCATGAGCATTAAACTTTATACATTTCTAGTTAGAGATAAATGATCACAAATCTCACCCCCAAAACTCTGAAAATTAGTGTGTCAATAGCTGACTTTGAAAATTAACCAACACTTATAGAACAAGGCATTGTGTTCAACGGTAATCATGTAAAAGCAGTAAGTAAAGTAAGGAAGACACAGCTGGATACAGACACAACTATAATGCCGTTTTCTCTAAGGGGCTTGAGAATCTGTGGATCTTGACAATTGTAGGGGTCTCTGAAACTAACCCCCTGTGGACATAGAGGACCAACTATACCATCTCTGACTTTACAGAGCTTATATTTTGGCTGGAAGTTTACACAAATACGCAAGATAAAAACACCTATACATTGGTAGCCATCTGTAAGGCTTCAAACTATATTCACATACTGTTAACTTAAAATTTTTCTAGTCCTAACTTCCCTTTCACTGTGAACAATAGAAGAAAATACTAATTAAAGAAGAAGAAACAAAACTGACAATGATGAAGGCTCAGTTGAGGTGGGAATACTATGCCTTTATGGTGAAGTTAAACTTAATAGCTGCATACTTTTCACAGAAAACCTAAGATAATAAAAATAGTGACTGATTCAGAAATAAGGTATTTCCAAATCAGAGTAATACAGAAACAAGAGAAAAAGAATTTGAGATAAAAGCAAGATACCGATTGAAGTAACAAAGCTAAAAAAGCTGGACTTCAGCCACTGAAGGGGAAGACATGCCTAAACACACACGATATCAATCTGGTTACGCACTATAGAAAAACTGGAAGGGGAATGAGACACAAGGAAGGCGGAGCCATCGGAACTGAAGGCAATAATGGAAAAAGAAATTTCTGTATTAAGGCAACACTGACAGAACCTAGCCCTGAACAGGCAGGCATAACTAGATGAAGGAGGAAGTAAATAAAATCTAAGATTTTAAGACAGAGAAAAGTGTTTAAAATAAAGTAAGTACACAAAGTACCTGACTGGAGGAAAGACAGGCTATCCAAATAAAATGTAAAAATGCCAGTAGTGTTAACTCTGAGAAAGCTAAGAGCAGACAACGGTTTGCACTTTTAAAGACTAAATGGACAAAGTCAGGGGTATAGATACAATGATCAAGAAACAGAATACCCCTCAGAGCCAAGCAGTCATTCAGGAGAAAAGCAAATGGAGAGAAACAGAACGTAAGGAGAAGAACAAGAGTCCACAGATGATGAGTACAGGGGGAAACACAAACATGAGCCCAAGGTTCCAAGTGTTGTAATAGGCAGCATACAGTGTCACAACAGACGACACGGAGATCATCTAACTTAAAAGACAAGGCAAGTTCCATGAAATGAAAACGGAATGGAAGTGAGCCTGCAGCACAGGTGAAAAGTAAGCATCGATAATGGCCTGAAGTGGGGGTGAGAGGCACCAGGGTCACTGGCTTTGAGGACCGGAGAGGTGGTAACTTTCACAGAATGGAAATTTAATTACAGAATGTTCCTTAGTGAGAGGGTTGCTGAAAAATGGAGGCAAAAGTGTTAACAGCTCTAGTTTGGTGGTAAAAAGACAAAAACATTTTTATATGGGGGGAAAAAATAGCTTAAGAAGATGCAAATGTTTAGGAGAAAAAAGTTGTCCTTTTAAAGGTTTTTATATTAAATGGAAAATCTCAGACCTTCGCAGAAGTGGACAGAATATAATATAAACTCCCATGAGTCTTATCACCAAATTCAACATTTATCAACTCAGAGCTAGTCCTCCTTCATCTATATTCCTGCCACTTGTCTCGTTTTATTTTGAAGCAAGCCCCAGATAATCACATGGCTTTACATTCATAAATATTTTTGTGGGTAACCTGAAAAGACAGGAATGGCTTAAAAATTCACTGATAAAAAAACTAATAAATCCTTACCATCATCGTCTAATCATTCTAAGTGAAGGTGCTTTTAAAGTCAGAAGGAAAGGAGCTGGTAGAGATAACCATAATCAGTGGAGAATAAAAGGAAGAGGTGAGTGGAAGATCCACGCAAAACAGAGAAAAGTGTTTAAAATAAAGTAAGTACACAAAGTACCTGACTGGAGGAAAGACAGGCTATCCAAATAAAATGTAAAAATGCCAGTAGTGTTAACTCTGAGAAAGCTAAGAGCAGACAACGGTTTGCACTTTTAAAGACTAAATGGACAAAGTCAGGGGTATAGATACAATGATCAAGAAACAGAATACCCCTCAGAGCCAAGCAGTCATTCAGGAGAAAAGCAAATGGAGAGAAACAGAACGTAAGGAGAAGAACAAGAGTCCACAGATGATGAGTACAGGGGGAAACACAAACATGAGCCCAAGGTTCCAAGTGTTGTAATAGGCAGCATACAGTGTCACAACAGACGACACGGAGATCATCTAACTTAAAAGACAAGGCAAGTTCCATGAAATGAAAACGGAATGGAAGTGAGCCTGCAGCACAGGTGAAAAGTAAGCATCGATAATGGCCTGAAGTGGGGGTGAGAGGCACCAGGGTCACTGGCTTTGAGGACCGGAGAGGTGGTAACTTTCACAGAATGGAAATTTAATTACAGAATGTTCCTTAGTGAGAGGGTTGCTGAAAAATGGAGGCAAAAGTGTTAACAGCTCTAGTTTGGTGGTAAAAAGACAAAAACATTTTTATATGGGGGGAAAAAATAGCTTAAGAAGATGCAAATGTTTAGGAGAAAAAAGTTGTCCTTTTAAAGGTTTTTATATTAAATGGAAAATCTCAGACCTTCGCAGAAGTGGACAGAATATAATATAAACTCCCATGAGTCTTATCACCAAATTCAACATTTATCAACTCAGAGCTAGTCCTCCTTCATCTATATTCCTGCCACTTGTCTCGTTTTATTTTGAAGCAAGCCCCAGATAATCACATGGCTTTACATTCATAAATATTTTTGTGGGTAACCTGAAAAGACAGGAATGGCTTAAAAATTCACTGATAAAAAAACTAATAAATCCTTACCATCATCGTCTAATCATTCTAAGTGAAGGTGCTTTTAAAGTCAGAAGGAAAGGAGCTGGTAGAGATAACCATAATCAGTGGAGAATAAAAGGAAGAGGTGAGTGAAGACACAGACGCCAAGGCAGGGAAGGCAGGGTGGCTGTGGAAGGTATGATTCCCACGTACAAAAAAACCCTCCCAAACCATCCTGTTCCACATTTCCATTCTGTGCATGCCCTCGCGGAAGACAACAGCTCACCTCCACCCAACCCGCCTGCACCACAGACGTTACCACACCACGCGGCCGGCAGGGGCTCCACACCACCATCCCCCTCACTAGTCCAAGTAACAAAATTCTGGAAAGTAAGAGGCCCAGGTCAAAGCTAATGCAAAATAACACAGGGTGCACTTTGTCGCCACCACCATCAAACACCTCGAGGAGGCTCTGTTGGTTCAGTCCCTGTATTCATTTTTAATTTTAGGAACTCTCAATTCATCGTCAAAAGGAATGGATCTCTTCTATAGACTTCTGAGGAAACCTTTGAGCCTAACACATTTCATACTTCTTGCTAGTGCTCACAGTGCTGTCAGTGAATACACACTTCTTCTAACGCCACCAGCAAGGCCTCTGTGAGGGCGGGTGACCCACCTTGAGCGCTGCTGCGTGGTGAGACATGGTCCTGCCAACTCGCTTGTCACTGCTGTACTGCTGGATGTCAGCAATCCACTCCTCACACTGGGCCATGATCTCAACTCGTTTCAAGTAAAAATGTTTATGGATAACCTTAAGAATAAACCAAGAAAGAGGACAAAATGGGATCAGGTCAGAATTTAAAAGACAACATATCTGGCATTATAAAGAGATAAAATTCAGAGAACTCAATGTGAACTGTACATTATTATTATTATTAATAACAGGGAAGAAGTAGGAAGATGGTATCAGATGACAAGTGCTGAAACAGCCAGTTCTATAGCAGGAAATAATACCCCATCCCTCTCAGACATTTCAGTAATTAATCCTACACAGAGAACACAAGCTATTTAGAACTCAACAGAATCAGAAGCAAATGTAAATAAAAGAGTAACTAGAAGAAAAAGTACTGAAAACATAAAACCTGCCCATTTCTATCTTTCAAAGAGAACTCAACATTTGGATGACTAAAGAGATTCTAAGTCAGAGGCATTTGTATAAAAATCAGAACACAGTCCTAAAATAGGCACTATTATTACTATCTTAATTTTGTCTTTCGGTGAACTGATGAAAACGATTTTATTTTCTGAAGTTTATCTCTTGTGATAAATGCGTTTCACATTTCAAATTTTTTTTTGTTTGTTTACACCAAAACCATTTTTATTGGGGCAAAGCCAGTTAACAATTTTGTGATAGTTTCAGGTGACTAGTGAAGGGGCTCGGCCATGCATATACATGTGTGTGTGTGTATACACACACACTCTCTCTCTCTCTCTCTCCCCCAAACCCCCCTCCCATCCAGACTCGTACATAACATTAAACAGAGTTCCATGTGTTATATAATAAATTTTTGTTGGTTATCCATTTCAAACATGGCAGTGTGCATTTCAGTTTCCCAAAGTCCCCAAACATCCCCTTCCCACTGCAACCATGAGTTCATTTACTAACTTTGTGAGTCTCTTCCTGTTTCATAAATAAGCTAATTTGTACCTTTTTTTTTTAGAATCAACATAAAAGGGATATCATATGATATTTCTCCTTCTCTGTCTGACTCAGTATGATACTCCCGAGGTCCATCCATATTGCTGCAAATGGCCTTATATCATCCTTTTTAATGACCAAGTAATATTCCATTATATATATATACACACATATGTATGTATGTATATGTATACACACACACACACATATATATACACACACAAACACACACCACATCTTCTTTATCCATTCCTCTGTTGATAGACATTTAGGTTGTTTCTATGTCTTGGCTACTGTAAACAGTGCTGAAAGAGATAAAATTCAGAGAACTCAATGTGAACTGTACATTATTATTATTATTAATAACAGGGAAGAAGTAGGAAGATGGTATCAGATGACAAGTGCTGAAACAGCCAGTTCTATAGCAGGAAATAATACCCCATCCCTCTCAGACATTTCAGTAATTAATCCTACACAGAGAACACAAGCTATTTAGAACTCAACAGAATCAGAAGCAAATGTAAATAAAAGAGTAACTAGAAGAAAAAGTACTGAAAACATAAAACCTGCCCATTTCTATCTTTCAAAGAGAACTCAACATTTGGATGACTAAAGAGATTCTAAGTCAGAGGCATTTGTATAAAAATCAGAACACAGTCCTAAAATAGGCACTATTATTACTATCTTAATTTTGTCTTTCGGTGAACTGATGAAAACGATTTTATTTTCTGAAGTTTATCTCTTGTGATAAATGCGTTTCACATTTCAAATTTTTTTTTGTTTGTTTACACCAAAACCATTTTTATTGGGGCAAAGCCAGTTAACAATTTTGTGATAGTTTCAGGTGACTAGTGAAGGGCGCGGCCATGCATATATGTGTGTGTGTGTGTATACACACACCCTCTCTCTCTCCCCCAAACCCCCCTCCCATCCAGACTCGTACATAACATTAAACAGAGTTCCATGTGTTATATAATAAATTTTTGTTGGTTATCCATTTCAAACATGGCAGTGTGCATTTCAGTTTCCCAAAGTCCCCAAACATCCCCTTCCCACTGCAACCATGAGTTCATTTACTAACTTTGTGAGTCTCTTCCTGTTTCATAAATAAGCTAATTTGTACCTTTTTTTTTTAGAATCAACATAAAAGGGATATCATATGATATTTCTCCTTCTCTGTCTGACTCAGTATGATACTCCCGAGGTCCATCCATATTGCTGCAAATGGCCTTATATCATCCTTTTTAATGACCAAGTAATATTCCATTATATATATATACACACATATGTATGTATGTATATGTATACACACACACACACATATATATACACACACAAACACACACCACATCTTCTTTATCCATTCCTCTGTTGATAGACATTTAGGTTGTTTCTATGTCTTGGCTACTGTAAACAGTGCTGAAACGAACACTGAGCAAAACGTATCTCTTTGGGCCATGCTCTTCTCTGGATATATGCCCGGGAGTTGGACTGTAGGGTCACATGGCAGCTCTATGTTTGGGTTTTTTTTTTACAGAATTTTTTTTGCCTCTAAGTCATCATCTATTTTTCATCCATCTTTATTGTGTGGCCTGTGTGGGCCTCCCACTACAGTGGCCTCCCAGAGCATCAGCTCCAGACAGTTGGCTCATAATTGGACACACTGGTTCAGTCGCTCTTTGGCATGTGGGACCTTCCTGGGCCAGGGATCGAACTGGTGCCCCTTGCACCGCAAGGCGGACTCGTTATCCAATGGACCACCAGGGAAGCCCTATGTTTACTTTCAAGGAACCTCCACACAGTTCTCCATAGTGGCTATACCAAGCTACATTCCCACCAACAGTGTAGGAGGGTTCCTTCTCTCTGTACCCTCTTCAGCATCTGTTGTTTGTGGAATTTTTGATGCTAGCCATCCTGACTGCAGGCAGTATTTCACTGTAGTTTTAATTTGCATTTCACGAATAACTAGCGATTTTGAACATCTGTTCATGTAAAATAAAACTCTTAGAGGAAAACATAGGCAGAACACTCTCTAACATAAATCACAGCAAGATCTTTTTTAATCCATCTACCAGAATATTGGAAATAAAAGCAAACATAAACAAATGGCATCCACTTAAACTCAAAAGCTTTTGCACAGCAAAGGAAACAATAAGACAAAAAGACAACCTACAGACTGTGAGAAAATACTTGCAAATGTTGTGACTGATAAGGGATTAGTCTCCAAAATTTACAAATAACTTATGACACTCAATAGCATCAAAACAAACAACCCACTCAAAAACTGGGCAGAAGACCTGAAGAGACATTTCCCTAAAGATGGCATGCAGCTTTGCACAGTGGCAGTATCGTAGCCAATGAGGTTTATCCGAGGCGCGATTATTGCTAATTGAAAACAAACAAACAAACAAAAAAGATGGCATGCAGATGGCCAACAGGCACAAGTTCAAAATCGCTAGTTATTAGAGAAATGCAAATTAAAATTACAATGAGATACCAACTCAACATCAGTTAGGATGACTATTAACAAAAATGCCACAAACAAATGCTGGAGAACGAACTTCCCTGGTGGTCCAGTGGGTAAAGAGTCTGCCTTGCACTTCAAGGGGCACCGGTTAAATCCCTGGCCTGGGAAGATCCCATGTGCCACGGAGCAGCTGGATTGATGTGTCCAATTACAAGCCAGCGCTCTGCAGCACATGCGCCTGGAGCCAATGCTCTACAGCGAGAGAGGCCACTGTGATGGGAGGCCCACACGGGTCAAAGAACAAAGATGGAAATGAAAGACCAATAGAAGTGGCCAAAAAAAAAAAAAAGCTGGCCAAATTGGAGAAGGTACAAAGAGAAGGGAACCCTCCTGCACTACCGGTGGGAATATAAACTGATGCAGCCACTATAGATAACTGTGTGGTGGTTCCTTAGAAAACAAGTTACCATGTGACCCTGCAACGCCACTCCTGGGCATGTATCAATTTTTAAAAATTCTCTCTTTAGAAAAGTGAGTAAAATCCTTGTGTACGAAGTAGATTTTGACATATCTAAGCTAGGAAATAGGTCATTCTGGAATCATTATTCTGTATTCTCTTCCTACAATGCCCCATGAGCTTATCCCCCTAAAGAAAAGACAATGCCTATAATGGAAAAATCATTAGGAAAATCTGGGAACTGGACATTAAACACCAGTTACTGAGTCTGACACATACAGAGATATAAAGGGAGTAACAAACAACCTGACATGAAGAGCCAGGAGAACCACACAACCAAATTCAGTAAACAGACTGAATTTGAGTATGTGAGTAAAAGAATGAAGCCACAAATTGCTAGGGTTCTGGGTTTAAAGGGTGCCTTTACTGAGAGAAGGGGGAAGAATCTTACAGGATGAGGTTTGAGGTGGTTATTATACACTATTCTACACTCTAGTAGACTTGTCAAGTAGTTTATATATTTGGATACATTATGTGAGCCTTAAGGACATTTAGGAGGAATATGAGTCTTTCAGGGCAGGAATTGAGTTTACTTTTCCATGGGTTCAGAGTACCTTAGTGTAGAACCCAGTAATAGCTGATACTGGCTGCAAAATGAACTGCTTAATATAAGTAACCCAAGTTTGAAAAGGGACAGAATCTTATGCTTAAGGGTACAAAGAAATCCGTATTTGTATATAAGGAAACATAATTAATTACCCACAGCCTTGAATACAACCCTATGCAAAAGTAAAATACCCAACTTTGTCATTCAAAGTGCAAATTCATTCAGTAATAACAAAAGGAAGAAATGTTTTTGTGTTCCTTCAAAACAGATACATCAACATTACCTGGTAAAGAGAGCTTTTGGTATAGCTACAGAGTAATAACACACATATTTTTGCTTAACTATATTAAAGATCAGTTTAAAGATATTATAGATCTTTTTTAAAAGATTTTAAATATCTTTAAAAATATTAAAGATCAAGCTTCTCTCCGGTAAATATGCCAATTTTTGGTCTAAAGTATTGTAGTTTCTAGCACAATCTAGGAAACTGATGATCAGGGAAACCAATTTAGGAAACAAGTTACCATGTGACCTTGCAACGCCACTCCTGGGCATGTAGCGAAGTTTAAACATTCTCTCTTTAGAAAAGTGAGTAAAATCCTTGTGTACGGAGTAGATTTTGACATATCTAAGCTAGGAAATAGGTCATTCTGGAATCATTATTCTGTATTCTCTTCCTACAATGCCCCATGAGCTTATCCCCCTAAAGAAAAGACAATGCCTATAATGGAAAAATCATTAGGAAAATCTGGGAACTGGACATTAAACACCAGTTACTGAGTCTGACACATACAGAGATATAAAGGGAGTAACAAACAACCTGACATGAAGAGCCAGGAGAACCACACAACCAAATTCAGTAAACAGACTGAATTTGAGTATGTGAGTAAAAGAATGAAGCCACAAATTGCTAGGGTTCTGGGTTTAAAGGGTGCCTTTACTGAGAGAAGGGGGAAGAATCTTACAGGATGAGGTTTGAGGTGGTTATTATACACTATTCTACACTCTAGTAGACTTGTCAAGTAGTTTATATATTTGGATACATTATGTGAGCCTTAAGGACATTTAGGAGGAATATGAGTCTTTCAGGGCAGGAATTGAGTTTACTTTTCCATGGGTTCAGAGTACCTTAGTGTAGAACCCAGTAATAGCTGATACTGGCTGCAAAATGAACTGCTTAATATAAGTAACCCAAGTTTGAAAAGGGACAGAATCTTATGCTTAAGGGTACAAAGAAATCCGTATTTGTATATAAGGAAACATAATTAATTACCCACAGCCTTGAATACAACCCTATGCAAAAGTAAAATACCCAACTTTGTCATTCAAAGTGCAAATTCATTCAGTAATAACAAAAGGAAGAAATGTTTTTGTGTTCCTTCAAAACAGATACATCAACATTACCTGGTAAAGAGAGCTTTTGGTATAGCTACAGAGTAATAACACACATATTTTTGCTTAACTATATTAAAGATCAGTTTAAAGATATTATAGATCTTTTTTAAAAGATTTTAAATATCTTTAAAAATATTAAAGATCAAGCTTCTCTCCGGTAAATATGCCAATTTTTGGTCTAAAGTATTGTAGTTTCTAGCACAATCTAGGAAACTGATGATCAGGGAAACCAATTTAGGAAACAAAATGTTGCGTGACAGAGAGTTACAATGTTAAGATGTGATGTAATCTGATATGATGAGTGAAAAATATAATCATATTTTAGTCAGACTGAGGAGAGATAACTAAACCTAGGAAAACACGTATCAGGACGTGGCAAAATAAAAGCACATCACAGAATCAAGACAGGCTTTAGAAACTAGTGCAACTTTTTCCTAAAGAAAAGAAACTATCTTTTTCTTAAATTCTGACACATAGATATCAGTATAAGAGCAAAGTTTCTATCTGCAGGACAACTAGAAATTACCTTGCTGCTGCTATACTTTAGTTGCTAAGTCATATCCGACTTGTTGCCACCCCGTGGACAGTAGCCCACCAGGAATTTCCCAGGCAAAAATACTGGGGTGGGGCTTCCCCTGGTGGTCCAGTGGGTAAGGACACCGCCTTGCAGTGCAGGGGGCGCCGGTTCGATCCCTGGCCTGGGAGGATCCCACGTGCCGCGGAGCGGCTGGACCGATGTGTCCAGTTGCCGAGCCGGAGCTCTGGAGCGCATGCACCCAGAGCCGGTGCTCTGCAACAACAGAGGCCACCGCGATGGGAGGCCCGCGGGGGCCGAGGAGCAAAGACGGATGAAAATAGAGAAAGACCAGTGGAAGTGGCCCGCCCGCTCCCCTCCCTCCCCAACCCGACCCCCGTCCAAAATAAATAAATAAATCTTTAAAAAAAAGAAAAAAAAGAATACTGGGGTGAGCTGCCATTTCCTTTTCCAAGAAAGTATCTTAACCTCTAATTAAAAAAAATAAAAATATGTATTATATATATTTTTTTATGAGAAATAGTTTAGTAACATAGTCTAGCATATAGTAAGGAGGCTTCCTTGGTGGCCTGCAGGTGGTAAAGAGCCTGCAGGGAAAATCCCCTGAAAAAATAAGTCAGATGCCTTTAAGGAAGTAAGGGTTTTAAAAATTCATCTGTACTATATTATTGCTGACATTTTCTTTTGGCTATTCCGGGTTTCACTGCAGTCACAGGCTCTTCTCTAGTTGCAGGGAGTGGGGGCTACTCTCTAGCTGAGGTGAGCAGGCTTCTTGTTGCGGTGACTTTTGTTGTTGGGACACATAGGGCACACGGGCTTCAGTAGGGCCTAGTTATGGCTCACGTGGAGCACAATCTAGGAAACTGATGATCAGAAACCAATTTAGGAAACAAAATGTTGCGTGACAGAGAGTTACAATGTTAAGATGTGATGTAATCTGATATGATGAGTGAAAAATATAATCATATTTTAGTCAGACTGAGGAGAGATAACTAAACCTAGGAAAACACGTATCAGGACGTGGCAAAATAAAAGCACATCACAGAATCAAGACAGGCTTTAGAAACTAGTGCAACTTTTTCCTAAAGAAAAGAAACTATCTTTTTCTTAAATTCTGACACATAGATATCAGTATAAGAGCAAAGTTTCTATCTGCAGGACAACTAGAAATTATCTTGCTGCTGCTATACTTTAGTTGCTAAGTCATATCCGACTTGTTGCCACCCCGTGGACAGTAGCCCACCAGGAATTTCCCAGGCAAAAATACTGGGGTGGGGCTTCCCCTGGTGGTCCAGTGGGTAAGGACACCGCCTTGCAGTGCAAGGCACGGCGGTTCGACCCCTGGCCTGGGAGGATCCCACGTGCCGCGGAGCGGCTGGACAGATGTGTCCAATTACCGAGCCGGAGCTCTGGAGCGCATGCGCCCAGAGCCGGTGCTCTGCAACAACAGAGGCCACCGCGATGGGAGGCCCGCGGGGGCCGAGGAGCAAAGACGGATGAAAATAGAGAAAGACCAGTGGAAGTGGCCCGCCCGCTCCCCTCCCTCCCCAACCCGACCCCCGTCCAAAATAAATAAATAAATCTTTAAAAAAAAGAAAAAAAAGAATACTGGGGTGAGCTGCCATTTCCTTTTCCAAGAAAGTATCTTAACCTCTAATTAAAAAAAATAAAAATATGTATTATATATATTTTTTTTTATGAGAAATAGTTTAGTAACATAGTCTAGCATATAGTAAGGAGGCTTCCTTGGTGGCCTGCAGGTGGTAAAGAGCCTGCAGGGAAAATCCCCTGAAAAAATAAGTCAGATGCCTTTAAGGAAGTAAGGGTTTTAAAAATTCATCTGTACTATATTATTGCTGACATTTTCTTTTGGCTATTCCGGGTTTCACTGCAGTCACAGGCTCTTCTCTAGTCACAGGGAGTGGGGGCTACTCTCTAGCTGAGGTGAGCAGGCTTCTTGTTGCGGTGACTTTTGTTGTTGCGGAACACAGGCTCTAGGGCACACGGGCTTCAGTAGCTGTGGCACGTGGGCTCCATAGTTATGGCTCACGGGCTTAGTTGCTCTGCAGCATGTGGGATCTTCCCGGATCAGGGATCCAACTCATGTCTTCTGCATTGGCAGGCAAACTCCTAACCGCTGAGCTACCAAGGAAGCCCTATTACTGATCTTTTTTTAAAATAAAATTTTTTGGGGTATATTTGTTTCACAATGTTGCATTAGCTTAAGGTGTACAGTGAAGTTATTATTATATGTTTTTACAGAGTTTTCTTGTTTACAGGTATACATAATCCCCAGTTACAGGTATATCCCTGACCCTTTTCTCCTGAGCCCTCCCCTCCCTTTTTCCCCTTCCCACCCCCCCCCCCAGGTTGATGCTTAGTCCCCATGTAACCCTTAGCTTAATCACCGTGGTAATCTCTATTACACATGATAGTGTAGGTTTCCTTGTTGCTCTTTCATACCTCTTGTCTGATCTTCCCTCCCCGCAATGACCACAGGTCTGTTCTCTTTCTCCATTGCTGTTCTGTGTGTGCATTTATTGGCACCACCTTACTAGATTTTTAATGATTAAAGACAATAGTAAAGTACACCACAGATTCTCTAAACATATATGTAAGTATAATACCAATAAACTATATACTGTCAGATTATATAGTTTTATAAACTATACAATGACATTACATAGCTTATAAAATATTTCATTAACTTTATTAAACTTACCTCTTTAAAACATGGTGAAGGGTTTCTGATTTGTTCTAGCATTGCCCACTTAACTGTTGCTTGGCGAATGTTCCCATCATATTCTCGAGAACTCTGAGTGCCACTGGGAGTGCCCCTAGACCGCTCATATCCTGGTTCATTAAAATAAGGCTCAGCTACTAATATAAGGGACTGAACAGACACCAACACCTGACGGATAAAGAAATAAAACAATAGTTATGATAGGACAGTTTTTATTATCAGTGAACTTATCTTGCTACATCACCATAAAGCCAATGTCAATGATACTGAAATACTTTACTAAGCAAAATTAAAATAGATATAGAACAATCTTATATAGTATTTACATATCATATGTTTTACATTCCTGAATCCTTGAAAAAAAAAAAAAAGAGGTATGAATACCCTATTTCCCAAACCTACTAAAGAAACATTTGCTTATAAACGCCCCATATCAATTCAGACATCATTTTACTCAAACTGTCCTTACTCTTAAAAGAGCATAACACTAACATTGTACTCTTAACAATACTCACTTGTAAGGTAAACTACACATGAGGCAATCTCTAATTTAAGGAAAATTAACTTTCACAGTAACACAAAAATCTTCTTACTAGACCCTTTCATTGGCAAGACCATGTGATTCTAAAACTACCTCTGATACCCTATTTATACACCAGAAGGTTTGTTTTTCTAGACATAACATTGAGAGCTCCTTCTTAGGTAATTTAGTACTGCTTGCTAAAATACTTATATAGCAATATGACATGACATCATTAAAGCTGGAAAATTATCAGCTATAATCTGCTCACCTCATAAACGAAAAAGGATTAGCCATATTTTCATTATAAAAGATGATTAAGCAAAGTCAAGGATATGCACCTCAGAAGTCAAGGATATTTTCTTCAAAAATGGTAAAAACTAGAAACTTGACCCTGAAATATATGACCTATAATATGACCTGAAGCAACCATGTTATTGAGGTTAAGGTCAACTACAGAAAAAAAAATTAATCTGTGAAATTTGGAGGCAAAGATTTCATAAATTTTAAATTTACTGAAACTAAATACATCACTGAAGGAAAGTGATTTCCCTTGGCTATATACTTTCCCCTACTCAAATCTGACACTTGTGAAATAATCGCCCAGGACATATTTATTATTTCCTTTCTTTTTCCCTGTTAAACAATCTTCCTCTTATATCAGTACAGTATATCCTCATTTTCTACAAAAGCGGAGCAAGAAATTTTGTAACACAGGATTCAGTTCCTTACTTACCCTCACTTTCTTTGAGACAAAATACAGTCTTATAAACTCAGATAGGTTTATAAACTACTTTAGATTCATACCAAATTTGGATTTTTTAAAAAAAAGCTAAACTATATAAAGGAAATGAAAAATACATGTTTTGTGCATAGAAAAAAAAAGAAAACTGCTAAAATGTACTAGTACAATCTTATATAGTATTTACATATCATATGTTTTACATTCCTGAATCCTTGAAAAAAAAAGAGGTATGAATACCCTATTTCCCAAACCTACTAAAGAAACATTTGCTTATAAACGCCCCATATCAATTCAGACATCATTTTACTCAAACTGTCCTTACTCTTAAAAGAGCATAACACTAACATTGTACTCTTAACAATACTCACTTGTAAGGTAAACTACACATGAGGCAATCTCTAATTTAAGGAAAATTAACTTTCACAGTAACACAAAAATCTTCTTACTAGACCCTTTCATTGGCAAGACCATGTGATTCTAAAACTACCTCTGATACCCTATTTATACACCAGAAGGTTTGTTTTTCTAGACATAACATTGAGAGCTCCTTCTTAGGTAATTTAGTACTGCTTGCTAAAATACTTATATAGCAATATGACATGACATCATTAAAGCTGGAAAATTATCAGCTATAATCTGCTCACCTCATAAACGAAAAAGGATTAGCCATATTTTCATTATAAAAGATGATTAAGCAAAGTCAAGGATATGCACCTCAGAAGTCAAGGATATTTTCTTCAAAAATGGTAAAAACTAGAAACTTGACCCTGAAATATATGACCTATAATATGACCTGAAGCAACCATGTTATTGAGGTTAAGGTCAACTACAGAAAAAAAAATTAATCTGTGAAATTTGGAGGCAAAGATTTCATAAATTTTAAATTTACTGAAACTAAATACATCACTGAAGGAAAGTGATTTCCCTTGGCTATATACTTTCCCCTACTCAAATCTGACACTTGTGAAATAATCGCCCAGGACATATTTATTATTTCCTTTCTTTTTCCCTGTTAAACAATCTTCCTCTTATATCAGTACAGTATATCCTCATTTTCTACAAAAGCGGAGCAAGAAATTTTGTAACACAGGATTCAGTTCCTTACTTACCCTCACTTTCTTTGAGACAAAATACAGTCTTATAAACTCAGATAGGTTTATAAACTACTTTAGATTCATACCAAATTTGGATTTTTTAAAAAAAAGCTAAACTATATAAAGGAAATGAAAAATACATGTTTTGTGCATAGAACAAAGAAAACTATACTTGAGAAATGAATTTGAGTATAACATTTTCTGCTAAAATGTTGAATTATAACATTTGCATTTAATAACATTTATTAGCAGAGATCATCATTTCTTAAAATAAAATTCAAAGAAAAAAAATTTTTTTTTAAAATTTTGGTCCCTTTTATATATTTATTTATTTTCATCCATCTTTATTCTTTGGCCTCTGTGGGCCTCCCATTGTGGTTGCCTCTCTCGTTGCAGAGCACTGGTTCCTAATTGGACACACTGGTCCAGCCCTCAGTGGCACATGGGATCTTTCCGGGCCAGAGATCGGACTGACACCCTTTGCACTGCAAGACAGACTCTTTACCCACTGGACCACCAGGGAAGCCCCCAAAGAATAATTTTTAACATTTGCTCTTTTATCAATGAATGACATTATCTACTTTTTATGGGCATTTTCCAATTTTTTTTTTGGGGGGTGAACTTCTATTGGTCTTTCATTTATCTATTTTCATCCATCTTTCGTTCTTTGGCCCATGTGGGCCTCCCAACGCAGTGGCCTCTGTCGCTGCAGAGCACCGGCTCTGGGTGCATGCGCTCCAGAGCTCCAGCTCGGTAGTTGGACACATTGGTCCAGTCACTCCGCAGCACGTGGGATCTTCCTGTGCCTGGGATCAAACCCGTGGCCCTTCACTGCAAGGTGGACTCTTCACCCACTGGACCATCAGGGAAGCCCTAATTACTTTTTTAACATGTAACTTTTAGGAAATATATAAATGCCACTTCACTTCTCTTCAGTGACTGGAGCCTATATTTAGGAGTAAAAATACTCATTTAACGGAATTTCTGGAGTCTTGAATTACCTGGTCTATTTACTCATTTTATTTCACAGTACACTTTATCATTCCCCTCAAAATAACACTCACATGAAAACCCAGTAAATAAATCCTAGAGAAGAAGGATTTCTCTTTTTAAAAAGGATCTGACTTTCAATGTTCAAAATTAGCATGATCTATCTATCTCTGCGAAACACTATAATTTGAAACCAGACAGACCAAGATAAGCAGAATAACTGTCCCCTCAGAATCCACTTTTTGGTCATCTGTAAAACACAAACAACACCTACTTATATTACAGGATGACAGTGAGAACTAAATAAGGTATTGACAGCTGTAAAAAGAAACGCAGAAGAAGCAGTCCTAA
Source organism: Tragulus kanchil (assembly GCA_022376925.1). Classification (NCBI taxonomy): domain Eukaryota; kingdom Metazoa; phylum Chordata; class Mammalia; order Artiodactyla; family Tragulidae; genus Tragulus; species Tragulus kanchil. The sequence continues at coordinate 151,473,131 of JAIOJX010000029.1, forward strand.
TGAGGTGGCTGGATCTAGAACCTATCATAAAAAGTGAAGTCAGTCAAAAAGAGAAGGACAAGTACAATACACTAACACATATATATATGGAATCTAGTAGGATGGTAATGATAACACACGCAGTGAAGCGATGGAAAAACAGACATGGACAGCAGACATATGGACATTGTGGGGAAGGAACAGTGGATGGGAGGCGTAAAGGAAGTAGCATGAAAACCTATACTATCATATGTGAAAAAAGTAGCTATTGTCATTGCACTGTGAGAAAAGGGGATTCTGCAGGGGCGCTGTGCGATGGCCTGGAGGGGTCGGATGGGGGCGATACACATATGACTAACCTGGGATCATACATATCTGTAAACAATAAAACTCTGCAAAGTAAAAAGTAAAATAAAAATTAAAAACAACAAAAAAACTTAACTTGTAAAAAAAAAAAAGGTGTTGAGGGCTATAAAACATTAGGGCCATAAGTAAGTATAATTAATGCACAATAGCTATTCATTCTTGGAGTAAAAATGACACCATGCATCCAGAAGACAGCAAAACACAAAACCCGTTTCTACTCTGAAAACAATTATATGTGTGTGTGTGCATACACACACATATTTTTATTTTTTTTCTTTAATTTTGGCCTCTTTTATTGATCCCTTATTTATTTATTTTCATCCATCTCCACTCTTCAGCCTGTGCGGGTCTCCCACCGCAGTGGCACCACATCACTGCAGAGCACCAGCTGAGCTCCTGAGCTCCAGAGCACTGGCTCGCAATTCAACACACTGGTCCAGCAATTCCAAGGCAGGCGGGATCTTCCCAGGCCAGGGATCAAACTGGTGCCCTGTGCACTGCAAGGCGGATTCTCCACCAGGGAAGCCCCATAAAACAATATATTTTAACTTACGTTAACAGGGATATGCAAAAACAATCAGCATTAGTTCCATTTTGATCAACAAAACTTACTTGAGGGCTTCCTGGATTAAACAAAACAAACAAACAACAACAAAAACCCTGATATTTATCATAGCTATATCTGGCTAAGTGTTTTATCCGAATATGAGTTGGTAATTAGCAGAAAAACATCTATTACATACCACATTATGTACACCTCTCCTCTTTAGCTTTATGTTAGCATACACAAAACTGTAAGATGTTCTGCAAGATTACTTTCCTAAAGTTCTGCAGTCTGCCTCTGAAGAAAGTTTCTCACATATATATATGGAATCTAGTAGGATGGTAATGATAACACATGTAGTGAAGCGATGGAAAGACAGACATGGACAGTGAACATATGGACATTGTGGGGAAGGAACAGTGGGTGAGAGGCGTAAAGGAAGTAGCATGAAAACATACACTGTCATATGTGAAAAAAAGTAGCTATTGTCATTGCACTGTGAGAAAAGGGGATTGTGCAGGGGTGCTGTGTGATAACCTGGAGCGTTGAGATGGGGGGCGATATACATATGATTAATCTGGGATCATACATATCTGTAAACAATAAAACTCTGCAAAGTAAAAAGTAAAATAAAAATTAAAAACAACAAAAAAACTTAACTTGTAAAAAAAAAAAAGGTGTTGAGGGCTATAAAACATTAGGGCCATAAGTAAGTATAATTAATGCACAATAGCTATTCATTCTTGGAGTAAAAATGACACCATGCATCCAGAAGACAGCAAAACACAAAACCCGTTTCTACTCTGAAAACAATTATATGTGTGTGTGTGCATACACACACATATTTTTATTTTTTTTCTTTAATTTTGGCCTCTTTTATTGATCCCTTATTTATTTATTTTCATCCATCTCCACTCTTCAGCCTGTGCGGGTCTCCCACCGCAGTGGCACCACATCACTGCAGAGCACCAGCTGAGCTCCTGAGCTCCAGAGCACTGGCTCGCAATTCAACACACTGGTCCAGCAATTCCAAGGCAGGCGGGATCTTCCCAGGCCAGGGATCAAACTGGTGCCCTGTGCACTGCAAGGCGGATTCTCCACCAGGGAAGCCCCATAAAACAATATATTTTAACTTACGTTAACAGGGATATGCAAAAAAACAATCAGCATTAGTTCCATTTTGATCAACAAAACTTACTTGAGGGCTTCCTGGATTAAACAAAACAAACAAACAACAACAAAAACCCTGATATTTATCATAGCTATATCTGGCTAAGTGTTTTATCCGAATATGAGTTGGTAATTAGCAGAAAAACATCTATTACATACCACATTATGTACACCTCTCCTCTTTAGCTTTATGTTAGCATACACAAAACTGTAAGATGTTCTGCAAGATTACTTTTTCCTAAAGTTCTGCAGTCTGCCTCTGAAGAAAGTTTCTAAGAGACAACAAAGGACAATGCAATCCTGTCTACATGTATCTGTTTCTACCTATTTCTGGTTTATAAAGCAGTACCATACACAAAAAAACTACAGACCAATGTTTCTGAGAAATATATGGGTACTAAAATCCTCAAGCAAAATGCTAGCAAATAGGGACATTCCTTGGTGGTCCAGTGGCTAGAACTCAGCACTTTTTTTCACTGCCTGGGTCCAGGTTCAATCCCTGGCTGGGGAACTAAGGTCCTGTAAACTGCTTGGTGCAGCCAAAAAAAAACAAAAAAACAACCTAGTGAACTGAATCCAGTTACACACAAAAAGAATCACATACCACGACCAACCAGGCTTTTATCCCAGGAAAGGAAGGTTGGTTCACATTTTTTAAAAATTAATACATCATATTAATAGAGTAAAAAATAAGAATACTACAATCTTTCAATAGATACAAAAAAAGTATTTGACAAAACCCAACATCTGTTCATGATGAAAATATTCAAGCAAACAGGAGTACAAGAGAATGTCCTAAACAGGATGAAGGAAATTTATGAAAAACCCACACCTGTGATCATCCTCAGTGGGGAAAGACTGGAAAGTTCCCCTAAGATCTAGAGAAGACAAGGCTATTCACTCTTGTCCACAAAAAAGGTATAGCCTCTTTGAGTCTTCCTTGAGTCAATTTTGTCCAAAGCATCTAAGGCAGGCGGGATCTTCCCAGGCCAGGGATCAAACTGGTGCCCTGTGCACTGCAAGGCGGATTCTCCACCAGGAAGCCCCATAAAACAATATATTTTAACTTACGTTAACAGGGATATGCAAAAACAATCAGCATTAGTTCCATTTTGATCAACAAAACTTACTTGAGGGCTTCCTGGATTAAACAAAACAAACAAACAACAACAAAAACCCTGATATTTATCATAGCTATATCTGGCTAAGTGTTTTATCCGAATATGAGTTGGTAATTAGCAGAAAAACATCTATTACATACCACATTATGTACACCTCTCCTCTTTAGCTTTATGTTAGCATACACAAAACTGTAAGATGTTCTGCAAGATTACTTTTTCCTAAAGTTCTGCAGTCTGCCTCTGAAGAAAGTTTCTAAGAGACAACAAAGGACAATGCAATCCTGTCTACATGTATCTGTTTCTACCTATTTCTGGTTTATAAAGCAGTACCATACACAAAAAAACTACAGACCAATGTTTCTGAGAAATATATGGGTACTAAAATCCTCAAGCAAAATGCTAGCAAATAGGGACATTCCTTGGTGGTCCAGTGGCTAGAACTCAGCACTTTTTTTCACTGCCTGGGTCCAGGTTCAATCCCTGGCTGGGGAACTAAGGTCCTGTAAACTGCTTGGTGCAGCCAAAAAAAAACAAAAAAACAACCTAGTGAACTGAATCCAGTTACACACAAAAAGAATCACATACCACGACCAACCAGGCTTTTATCCCAGGAAAGGAAGGTTGGTTCACATTTTTTAAAAATTAATACATCATATTAATAGAGTAAAAAATAAGAATACTACAATCTTTCAATAGATACAAAAAAAGTATTTGACAAAACCCAACATCTGTTCATGATGAAAATATTCAAGCAAACAGGAGTACAAGAGAATGTCCTAAACAGGATGAAGGAAATTTATGAAAAACCCACACCTGTGATCATCCTCAGTGGGGAAAGACTGGAAAGTTCCCCTAAGATCTAGAGAAGACAAGGCTATTCACTCTTGTCCACAAAAAAGGTATAGCCTCTTTGAGTCTTCCTTGAGTCAATTTTGTCACAGATCTGGACATCTATATTCAGTAGCCATATAAAAATATAGAGAAAGTCACATAATAATGGCATTATAAAACTGATATAATAAAAGTAGAATAGTTAGTAAAAAATGGAAAAATAGGTCAATTATATGAACTCAAAAGATTATTACTTAGAAATTATAAAAATATAAACTAGAAAGACGGATATGCTCTAATGTTAGGGGAACACAGCATTACACAATTATCTACTATGCTAATGATAACTGTGTGAACAATGTATATGACAAAAAACCCTAAAGGGAAACAGAGGAGATAACAATTTCTGTGGGAGTAGCAAGCGGCCAAAGTTGCAAAATCTAATGCCTCAGAGTAAGCTTCTTTTATTTCCTAGGATTTTTGGTATATATTTAATATACAGGCAATAAAAAAGTTAAAAGGAAATTCAATTTTTTTCTCTTTCTTTTGGTCATGTTCCATGGCCTGTGTGATCTCAGTTCCCTAATCGGGGATTGAGCCTGCACAACCTGCACTGGAAGCACAGAGTGTTAACCATGAGGCTGTCAGGGAAGTCCCAGCAAATGCAATTTTAAACTAAACAATTTTGAAGATTAACTGCAAATTTATTTCTCTACAAAAATCCAATAAAAGATTCAAAAACGGATTCCAGTTCTTAGGTTAATTCTAATTTACTTCATGAAAAATAGGATAGCCCTGAGTTTCCTTTCAGAGTAAAATTCATAAAAATAGTTACTGCTGACAACAGTAACATACATGTAGAAAAATTTTAAGTGAAGTTCTGTAGACTTACAATGTTGTGTTAGCTTCTGGTATACAGCCAAGTGAATACATATATATTAATTTTCATATTCTTTTGCATTATAGGGCACTGTAAGATACTGACCATAGATCCCTGCACTATACAGTAGGAACCCTGTTGCTTAGCTATTTTATATAAAGTAGTCTCTAGCAGCCCTTTTATGTTTCAAGAACAGGATACGAAGACGAAGGCCCACACCTGTGATCATCCTCAGTGGGGAAAGACTGGAAAGTTCCCTAAGATCTAGAAGACAAGGCTATTCACTCTTGTCCACAAAAAAGGTATAGCCTCTTTGAGTCTTCCTTGAGTCAATTTTGTCACAGATCTGGACATCTATATTCAGTAGCCATATAAAAATATAGAGAAAGTCACATAATAATGGCATTATAAAACTGATATAATAAAAGTAGAATAGTTAGTAAAAAATGGAAAAATAGGTCAATTATATGAACTCAAAAGATTATTACTTAGAAATTATAAAAATATAAACTAGAAAGACGGATATGCTCTAATGTTAGGGGAACACAGCATTACACAATTATCTACTATGCTAATGATAACTGTGTGAACAATGTATATGACAAAAAACCCTAAAGGGAAACAGAGGAGATAACAATTTCTGTGGGAGTAGCAAGCGGCCAAAGTTGCAAAATCTAATGCCTCAGAGTAAGCTTCTTTTATTTCCTAGGATTTTTGGTATATATTTAATATACAGGCAATAAAAAAGTTAAAAGGAAATTCAATTTTTTTCTCTTTCTTTTGGTCATGTTCCATGGCCTGTGTGATCTCAGTTCCCTAATCGGGGATTGAGCCTGCACAACCTGCACTGGAAGCACAGAGTGTTAACCATGAGGCTGTCAGGGAAGTCCCAGCAAATGCAATTTTAAACTAAACAATTTTGAAGATTAACTGCAAATTTATTTCTCTATAAAAATCCAATAAAAGATTCAAAAACGGATTCCAGTTCTTAGGTTAATTCTAATTTACTTCATGAAAAATAGGATAGCCCTGAGTTTCCTTTCAGAGTAAAATTCATAAAAATAGTTACTGCTGACAACAGTAACATACATGTAGAAAAATTTTAAGTGAAGTTCTGTAGACTTACAATGTTGTGTTAGCTTCTGGTATACAGCCAAGTGAATACATATATATTAATTTTCATATTCTTTTGCATTATAGGGCACTGTAAGATACTGACCATAGATCCCTGCACTATACAGTAGGAACCCTGTTGCTTAGCTATTTTATATAAAGTAGTCTCTAGCAGCTAATCCCAAACTCTTAACTTATCTCTCCCTGTAAAATGAAGAAGCAGGTACTTGGAGGAATATTCTAATAACTTCCTTAGTTACTTTGTGTGAATCATATAACCTTTTTTTTTCTTGTGTCTCTGTATTAGGAAAAAGGAAAAACTTATATTACAGTACTATTTCTTTAATACATGGACATGCTACAAGGTCTTTTCAAAGAATCTAAAAAAAGTCACATCCTAAAGAGTGATTTTTCATGTCTCTTTTATCTAATTCAAAATAAGAATTAGGCTAACGGAACTCAAACAGGGGCTGTGTAACGACCTGGAGGGGTGGAATGGAGAAGGAGACGGGAGGGAAGGTCAAGACGGAGGAAACATACATGGTTGATCCATGCTGATGTTTGGCAGTAAACAACACAACTCTGCAAAGTCATTCACCTTCAATTAAAAAAAAAAAAATCTATTATATAAAAAAAAAAGAATTAGGAAACTTTCAAGGTAAGTCAACTTTTATAGGCATACCTGGGGATAATTTATGGTAGTCTTTCTTAAATACTAAACTCTGGAGTTTAAACTACTATGCAGCAACAGTGATTTGCTTTCAATTCTTCAAGGATCAACCAACATAGTTAATTGCTATTATTAATATGTCTGTCTCTCTGCTGGAATTTTAAACTATTAAGATAAAGCATCAGCAGAAAAAGATTTGATGGGATAGTATTAATATATAACATTTTATTTTATGTAGTCAAATAGGTTGTGAAAATTAACTTAAAAAATTCAAGACTATGAAAAACGTGTGCTAAGTGCTCTGCAAAACACGAATGATAAATCTCAAGATTTATGAATTCCACAACAATACTTCTAAATCTCAGACAGTCCCACTGTTAACTAGATTACAGAAGAATCATATCATGGGTGGAGAGATAGGTAGTATTAGTAGTTATCAAATTCTGCCCGCCTGAGACTGAGCCAGTAGTGACTAGGAGAGGGGAGAGGCTACCCTGACTTGTCTGATCCTGTTGCACTTTACTTTAAGGCAAGTTAGGGACTTTTTAATGAGGAATTTTGACAAGAAGAAATTTTTAATGTTCTAACTTAAGAATCTAAACTCCAAATGAGATTTAATTCCACTGTACTAACTCCTTACCTATACGCTATTTAATATGTACTTTTTATCAATCTCATTTTTTACTTTTTATGGTTTACTATGTTTATTCTTGGTCAATACAAAAATGTTCTTAAACATAGATGGTTCTTTATTTTCTAAGTGAAACTGTAAGAGAAATCTGTTTACTTGCAAAAAGCTTGAGGTCTGGGGATTCCACTTCTCTTCTGGCCTTCCGTGCCAGGTATTTAAGATGCTTAAACAAACCTGAGAAAGAAAGGGGAAAATCGTAATCAGAATTGAAAAGAGGACTTTCCAAAAGTAAACTGCCAGAACTAAAAATAAAACTGAAATGTCTATATGTCCAAGTGTCCAAGTATCTGAGTTTCACGGCCCCAAATAAAACCCTAAGGGTCGGTCTGTTATAACTATGGTATCTTCAGATGTGATTCAAATCTATGTGACAATACAACTTCTTCATTACACACTAAATACAAGTAACACTTTTTTTTTAATGAAAAATCTTTTCCAGACAACAACAGTAACATTCTTGGTGAGGAAAAGTAGTATTATTTTACATTTAAGAAAATCTCTTTCAAAATTTTGGAAATTTTGAAACGGATATAGCTTAATAGAAGAGATTTTTAATTCTGCATCTGACTCTACATTAAGATAAAGCATCAGCAGAAAAAGATTTGATGGGATAGTATTAATATATAACATTTTATTTTATGTAGTCAAATAGGTTGTGAAAATTAACTTAAAAAATTCAAGACTATGAAAAACGTGTGCTAAGTGCTCTGCAAAACACGAATGATAAATCTCAAGATTTATGAATTCCACAACAATACTTCTAAATCTCAGACAGTCCCACTGTTAACTAGATTACAGAAGAATCATATCATGGGTGGAGAGATAGGTAGTATTAGTAGTTATCAAATTCTGCCCGCCTGAGACTGAGCCAGTAGTGACTAGGAGAGGGGAGAGGCTACCCTGACTTGTCTGATCCTGTTGCACTTTACTTTAAGGCAAGTTAGGGACTTTTTAATGAGGAATTTTGACAAGAAGAAATTTTTAATGTTCTAACTTAAGAATCTAAACTCCAAATGAGATTTAATTCCACTGTACTAACTCCTTACCTATACGCTATTTAATATGTACTTTTTATCAATCTCATTTTTTACTTTTTATGGTTTACTATGTTTATTCTTGGTCAATACAAAAATGTTCTTAAACATAGATGGTTCTTTATTTTCTAAGTGAAACTGTAAGAGAAATCTGTTTACTTGCAAAAAGCTTGAGGTCTGGGGATTCCACTTCTCTTCTGGCCTTCCGTGCCAGGTATTTAAGATGCTTAAACAAACCTGAGAAAGAAAGGGGAAAATCGTAATCAGAATTGAAAAGAGGACTTTCCAAAAGTAAACTGCCAGAACTAAAAATAAAACTGAAATGTCTATATGTCCAAGTGTCCAAGTATCTGAGTTTCACGGCCCCAAATAAAACCCTAAGGGTCGGTCTGTTATAACTATGGTATCTTCAGATGTGATTCAAATCTATGTGACAATACAACTTCTTCATTACACACTAAATACAAGTAACACTTTTTTTTTAATGAAAAATCTTTTCCAGACAACAACAGTAACATTCTTGGTGAGGAAAAGTAGTATTATTTTACATTTAAGAAAATCTCTTTCAAAATTTTGGAAATTTTGAAAACGGGATATAGCTTAATAGAAGAGATTTTTAATTCTGCATCTGACTCTACATTCAATTTGTTGTAATATGTTGTTTTGGTCGAAATGTATGAATAAAATGTGGCCTCACGTAAGCATGAAGTAGGAAAGGGAAGGACTCTGTCCAGAAATGATCCTGAGGATCCCGAGAGTGCCTAAGAGCAAATCTGAAGACACATTAGCTACTTGTTCACTTACAGAGCAAGGATGAACTCAAAGCACCTGCCAAACAGGTCACCAGTTACTCCAGGAAAAAGAGCACCTGAGATATGTTATCTGTGCTTGTAAACTAACAGTACTGTGCAATGGGCAAAAGATATGGAACATAAGTGGTCTTTAAAAAAGCAGAAAAATCCATTCCCCTGCTATTCTTTCAATGCTCTGTGTAAAGAATAATGCCAAATACATTAATTTGTTTAGTAAATTCACTAATAATTTTAAAAGACTAGCATATGAATAATTACTTGTTTCCTCAAACAAAGCAAAGTCTACCTATGGTTAAATATCCTACAATAAACCCAGAAAATGAATCCCAATTGTGTGACCTAAGTTACGGTGAAGACAAAATGATAACTTGTAAGCAAAGATCTGAGGCAAGCTTCACCTTTTGAAAACAGGGAGGTAAAAACCAAGAAAAACTGAAAACTGTATGTGCTTTGTATACCATTGTGTTTGTGTTGAGCTGGTTTCTTCCTCTGTCTCAAACCTCAGGTTAATTTTTGATTACAAGGAAGAGAAAACATGAAGAAACCCCTGTACTTCTGAAAAGAAGATCTAGACTAAAACACAATTTTGGTTCAAATTAAAAAGAACCTTTGGGTTACAACACTTTGGCATTAGAAACAAAGACTGCAATTACATTACCTTGCCATCATTGTAAAGGTTAGGATTGAATCGCACGCTATGACCACCAGTTGTCTCTAGGTTCACAAGAGGGGGTGAACTGGGATAATCTTGAGGAAAATATACATCAAACTCAAAGCAGCCATTTGCATAAGGAGTGTCCGCTGGACCAGTTATCAGAACCTAGTATGCACAGACCAACAAAAACCTATGTTACCATTCTTAAACGCTGCTGTTTAGAAAAACAACATAAAATAAGAACAGTCTTATATTCCATATACACTTCGAACAAAATGTATTGAAAATAAAGTAAAAGTTAAAAATATACACAAGACCATGAAATGGTTTTAAATTACGATTAAAGTGATTTGGTTTTGGTGAAAATGGGCTTTTAAAAGAGAAATGCCCAACTGCCAACAGTAAAGTTTACTTGCTCAGCAAATACCTTTTCAAATATTGAATTACTTTTTTTCTAAGAGCTTTCCTTCATGATTTCTACAGTACTGTCAACAATTTGAGATTCTAACACATCATTATACCTCAAAAGTATGAGGATAACTTTCTGCTTCAAATCTTCAAGCTAATAAAGAAACAGTTTAATTTTAAACATTTTCTTCTGGGATAATGAGACTAGCAGATAACAAGAATAAAAGTTCTCACATAACAACTAATAATCAAAAGGTTCTGAGAGAACAGTGGGTTTAACCCACCAGGCTCCTCTGTCCATTAACTTTTCCAGGGAAGAATACTGGTTCAGCTGCCATTCCCTTCTTCAGGAAATGAACCCATGCCTCCTGCACTGGCAGGCAGATTCTTTACCACTGTGCCACCTGGGAAGCCTTCCTTTATGGCTACTGATAGTCCAAAAGCCTGAATTTTTATGTGGGTCACCTAGGGATAAAATACTTCCATGGGCAATCACCTAATAGTTGGATCTGCTGTTAGTAACAAGGAAAAGTGAGAGTTCTACTGAAAAATTATCCAAAACAAAAGAGCAAGCAAGGGCTCCCCTGGTGGTCCAGCGGGTAAAGAGTCCGCCTTGCAGTGTAGGGGGCACCGGTTGGATCCCTGGCCCAGGAAGATCCCACATGCCGCGGAGCAGCTGGACCAGTGTGTCCAATTAGGAGCCAGTGCTCTGGAGCACATGTGCCCAGAGCCAGTGCTCTGCAACGAGAGAGACCACTGCAGTGGGAGGCCACACAGGCCAAAGAATAAAGACGGATGAAAATAAGTAAGTAAAAAAACAGTAAAACAGGCTAAAATTCAAAAAGAAAAAAAAAAAAGGCAAGCAAACAAAAAGCTTTCCTCAATTCAATGGGCCAACAGTTTCTACTGTGTATCTAAGGAAGCCAGAGTATGTATTTATTTATTTTTGGCCACTTCTATTGATTTTTCATTGATTTATCTTTGTTCTTTGGCCTGTGTGGGCCTCCCATCGCAGTGACCTCTCTTGCTGCAGAGCACTGGCTCTGGGTGCATGCGCTCCAGAGTTCTGGCTCGGTAGTGGGACACATTGGTCCAGCCACTCCACGGCATGTGGGATCTTCCCAGGCCAGGGATCGAACCGGTGCTCCTTGCACTGCAAGGCGGCTTACCCACTGGCCACCTGGGAAGCCCAAAGACAGAATATTTAATCCATGAGTTTAATCACGTTAAGAAAGGTTCCTCCCCTGCCAGGGATCAAAGCTTTGAAAGTTACTTGCTGCAGCATCTCTTGGAATTTAAGGCCAGATCACCACAGTGTTAGAACTGGAAGCTGCAGGTTTTATTTTTTATGGTACTTCCATTACTTATAGATCACGTGAACCTGTAAATACATTATATTACCTAAAAAAGAAAAAAAACTGAAAACAAAGTATAAAGCATGAGTGAAGTTTTTTAGATTATAAGGAAAAAATCCTGTAAACTTTTTTCTACTGATCAGTATTAAATCTTTTGATCCTATGCTCTAAAACTATGACAGGCTGCATACAGCCTTTATCCATAAAGGCTATGTCTAAGCCTTTACTTTGCTACTTGGTACTCTCCTCCACATACTTTGAACTAACATTAGAGACTTCCTTCTGTGATGTCCAGAACAGTCAACAGAATCTTTATTAAATGCATTAAATAAACTTCATGCTATTTCTAGTGCTATTTTATATGACTATCTGAATAAGTGGAATAGCCAGAGAGAAAAGAAAAAGCCTTTCTACCTTCATGATGTCAAGTCGCTCCTCATCACAGCGCACAAACACACTGGAGGACGACGACAGAGGCAGGGAGGTGGACAGCGTCACAGCTTCCTGCGCAAGGCGGCGGGCTCTGGCAGCACTGTTGGCATCATTGGCATTTTTCACCTGAGACATGTAGTGGTAGTTCACTTTAAAACCCAATTTCCCATCTTCATCTTCAGAAACCATTTCAAATGTATCTAAAAGAAGAAAAAAGGAAAAAAAAAAAAAACACTGAAAAAAAAAAAAAGAGCCAGAATGGAGGATAGCTGTTACAATAACAAAAATCACAAATAAATACGTCACTAGCCCTTCTTCACCCAGAATGGAGACAACTGTGGAAGAAGGGCAAACTCAAAGTGTTTATGTGACGCCTACACATGTGTGTTAATGCTGCTAGGTGGATAGAATATGCCATGGGAGCGAAGGAAGAAATGACTTTTAATTTGCAGTCTGGACATGGAGGCAGATTATATTATATCAAGTATTTAATAACGTTAAGAAAGGTTCCTCCCCTGCCAGGGATCAAAGCTTTGAAAGTTACTTGCTGCAGCATCTCTTGGAATTTAAGGCCAGATCACCACAGTGTTAGAACTGGAAGCTGCAGGTTTTATTTTTTATGGTACTTCCATTACTTATAGATCACGTGAACCTGTAAATACATTATATTACCTAAAAAAGAAAAAAAACTGAAAACAAAGTATAAAGCATGAGTGAAGTTTTTTAGATTATAAGGAAAAAATCCTGTAAACTTTTTTCTACTGATCAGTATTAAATCTTTTGATCCTATGCTCTAAAACTATGACAGGCTGCATACAGCCTTTATCCATAAAGGCTATGTCTAAGCCTTTACTTTGCTACTTGGTACTCTCCTCCACATACTTTGAACTAACATTAGAGACTTCCTTCTGTGATGTCCAGAACAGTCAACAGAATCTTTATTAAATGCATTAAATAAACTTCATGCTATTTCTAGTGCTATTTTATATGACTATCTGAATAAGTGGAATAGCCAGAGAGAAAAGAAAAAGCCTTTCTACCTTCATGATGTCAAGTCGCTCCTCATCACAGCGCACAAACACACTGGAGGACGACGACAGAGGCAGGGAGGTGGACAGCGTCACAGCTTCCTGCGCAAGGCGGCGGGCTCTGGCAGCACTGTTGGCATCATTGGCATTTTTCACCTGAGACATGTAGTGGTAGTTCACTTTAAAACCCAATTTCCCATCTTCATCTTCAGAAACCATTTCAAATGTATCTAAAAGAAGAAAAAAGGAAAAAAAAAAAAAACACTGAAAAAAAAAAAAAGAGCCAGAATGGAGGATAGCTGTTACAATAACAAAAATCACAAATAAATACGTCACTAGCCCTTCTTCACCCAGAATGGAGACAACTGTGGAAGAAGGGCAAACTCAAAGTGTTTATGTGACGCCTACACATGTGTGTTAATGCTGCTAGGTGGATAGAATATGCCATGGGAGCGAAGGAAGAAATGACTTTTAATTTGCAGTCTGGACATGGAGGCAGATTATATTATATCAAGTATTTAATAACTAGTAGAAGCATTCATTCTTATGACAAAATAATTCAGAATATGAAATGTCAAAAAGTATTTCATTACATTTCACTTTTCAAAGAGAGTAAGTCTTTATATATTCACACTGATCTGGAATCAGAAAACAAAAATGACAAGCTGAAGTTTACTTCTTTATTACTTTTGAAATTTAAGTTAACAGGATAAAAGATTAGGGAAATCTTCTAAATATAGAGTATATAAGTATACTCTGACAGAATATAACAGGCTAATTCTTTAATCATTTATTTAGGCAGATTTGGAAGGACTTAAAAGTTTTTCTTTGCTTATAGGCTAAATCCATATATAACAGAAAGAAAAAAAATCTCTAATTCAGATTAACCCTTATTCACCAAAGGATTAAAACAAAGATATTTAAATAACTTATAACACTAACTTAAAACCACCTACTAATACAGGGGCAAATACAAAGGAACAAACAATGGTAACTTTTGATTTTGTCTATATACAATTCGAAATATATAGAAAAACGCTAAAACTACATTATAATTATCATTAGTGTAATAAATTTTAGCAAAAACTTACTAAGTGTAAGGTCCTAGGCTTGGCTCCCTGGGTGTAAATCATAAATAGGAAAATATATCCGCCTCAAGAAGCTTATAATCTAGAAAAGAGGGTAAAGCCTATATAGTGCCGTGGGTCTGTGCAATATAAATGTATTATGTCTCAGCAAAACTTCTAGTTTATAGTAAAGACTACCGTTTTGGATCTGAAAGCAGGATTTCCCATCTTCATCTTCAGAAACCATTTCAAATGTATCTAAAAGAAGAAAAAGGAAAAAAAAAACCTAAAAAAAAAAAAAAGAGCCAGAATGGAGGATAGCTGTTACAATAACAAAAATCACAAATAAATACGTCACTAGCCCTTCTTCACCCAGAATGGAGACAACTGTGGAAGAAGGGCAAACTCAAAGTGTTTATGTGACGCCTACACATGTGTGTTAATGCTGCTAGGTGGATAGAATATGCCATGGGAGCGAAGGAAGAAATGACTTTTAATTTGCAGTCTGGACATGGAGGCAGATTATATTATATCAAGTATTTAATAACTAGTAGAAGCATTCATTCTTATGACAAAATAATTCAGAATATGAAATGTCAAAAAGTATTTCATTACATTTCACTTTTCAAAGAGAGTAAGTCTTTATATATTCACACTGATCTGGAATCAGAAAACAAAAATGACAAGCTGAAGTTTACTTCTTTATTACTTTTGAAATTTAAGTTAACAGGATAAAAGATTAGGGAAATCTTCTAAATATAGAGTATATAAGTATACTCTGACAGAATATAACAGGCTAATTCTTTAATCATTTATTTAGGCAGATTTGGAAGGACTTAAAAGTTTTTCTTTGCTTATAGGCTAAATCCATATATAACAGAAAGAAAAAAAATCTCTAATTCAGATTAACCCTTATTCACCAAAGGATTAAAACAAAGATATTTAAATAACTTATAACACTAACTTAAAACCACCTACTAATACAGGGGCAAATACAAAGGAACAAACAATGGTAACTTTTGATTTTGTCTATATACAATTCGAAATATATAGAAAAACGCTAAAACTACATTATAATTATCATTAGTGTAATAAATTTTAGCAAAAACTTACTAAGTGTAAGGTCCTAGGCTTGGCTCCCTGGGTGTAAATCATAAATAGGAAAATATATCCGCCCTCAAGAAGCTTATAATCTAGAAAAAGAGGGTAAAGCCTATATAGTGCCGTGGGTCTGTGCAATATAAATGTATTATGTCTCAGCAAAACTTCTGAGTAGTTTTCAATTAGTAAAAGACTACTCTAGAGTTATGCATCTGCCCAGCTCTGCTGCTTTTCACATAATGCCAGGATAAATTTTCCTTGAGTTTTATAAACAGCGATTCACCAGATACACACCTAGCTGTCTTAACATTAATCAAAGCCTCTGCCCTATGCTCTGACAAGTATGGCATAAATCTACATTTTGGGGGGAAACTCTTACCTTACTGTTACTTTTAATAAAGTCAATGTCCTCTGGGCTGGTTCTTAAGAATAAACAGAGGGACATATGATAATAGCTGAAAATGGTCATCGAAATTTGGAATTCTAGTGTTTATTTATAGTCCAGCACTTTATGAAGGGTACTGACATGATCTTTTCATCAGTCCTTACTTGCCAAGAGTTTTATAATGGGAAAGGCTACATTTCCCAAAGGTAAACCCCATGGAATTCTAAAATGGTAAGAGTCACAGACTTTGTTCAAAGTTCCAAGTTTTGGCTTCTTTCAGGCAAGGCTATATAGACACAGAAAAGAAAAAACCATCTTCTGCCCTTTACTTGTTAGATACTTGGCTTTATTTTTCTCCTACATTTCTTCTGAGTCATGATTTCCAAACATAACTGTAAATACAGCTATAAATTCAGAGACAGAAAGATAATAAAAATTTTTACATGTGTTCTTGCCTGAGAAATCCCATGGGCAGAGGAGTCTGCAGGCTACAGTCCACGGGGTCACAAAAGAGTGGGATCCGACTTAGTGATGAAACAATTAACAACTATATATATATATACACACACACACACACATACATACACATCTAAGTATATGAATAATCATGGTAAAGGCAAATATGAAATTCTAATTTTACTAGAATACATTTCAATAGCATTATTAAAAACTATGAAATGACATCTGAAAAAATGAAGGGTATGATTTCGACTTACCAAACTGTAATTTCTTCATGACAGCCACATATTTTTCTTCAAGTGATTTCAATACTGATAAAGGTTTGGGTTTCATAGTCACCTTCCTTGAATATTCACCTAGTTTTTTTTCTGTTATTTAATATTTCAAGATAAATTAAATAAGTATATGTTTTTGAAGAGCAGAACAAAAAAATTCATTAACGTCTAAAGATCAAATTTTGAATTCCAAAAAAATTACCCAACTCTTCATAATTATCCTCCTATATCGTTTTAAAATTAAAAGACTTCTTTCTATTTCATAACTAAAAACCTTATCAACTTTAAAGCTTAAATCTTAAGATATTAACACAATTTTATTCATTCAGGCAAAAACCAAAGAAATGAAACAACAGATGATGCAGAATCATTTATATCTTCCATTGTGAATGTGTGAAAACATCAATTTTAACTGCATTCTTACACATAATCATGTACTATTTGCATTTTTCCATTTCATAACTTTCAGTGGGAAGAAAAGACATATTTATATTGCATGCTGTCAGCCTACTAACAGTCTTAGATACCACACATAGTAGAGATTAATTCATAATGAGCTTGAAAACCTGACACAGAGCAGAAGCTTTAAAAACGTGCTGGAAAGTCATTAACAGAGTAAGAGAATGCAGCTTTCAGTAAGTAAATGAAACATCTTCGTACGAAGAGAAAAGCAGCAGAAAGGGACTAGGGGTGTACCTTGATTTGCTTGCCGCAGACTGGTGGTGGCTGCGTGGACGATCTCAGCTGTCTTCTGAATGTCTGGCACCAGGAGAGTAAGTCCTTCCGGCTCTTGATCAGATGCATCGGGTTTTACTCCTGTTTTAACGTTTTCTCTTTTAGATCTGAAAAAGTTTTTTTAATATGAAAAGAAATGCGAGGAAAATTAAGATTTTAGTCTTGAAAAATAAATACTTTGATAAGTAACAGTGGTTAAAAATCAACATGATATTGTGCATTTCATTTGACATACACATGAAATATACCAGGAGTAGTTCAAACTAGATTCATTTTGAAGCCATAAGACAATGTCTAGCATAATAACAAAACTTCCAGGTCTCTTCATATGCAAAAACAGACAAGAGTAAACTACATTTCAATAGAATTATTAAAAACTATGAAATGACATCTGAAAAAATGAAGGGTATGATTTCGACTTACCAAACTGTAATTTCTTCATGACAGCCACATATTTTTCTTCAAGTGATTTCAATACTGATAAAGGTTTGGGTTTCATAGTCACCTTCCTTGAATATTCACCTAGTTTTTTTTCTGTTATTTAATATTTCAAGATAAATTAAATAAGTATATGTTTTTGAAGAGCAGAACAAAAAAATTCATTAACGTCTAAAGATCAAATTTTGAATTCCAAAAAAATTACCCAACTCTTCATAATTATCCTCCTATATCGTTTTAAAATTAAAAGACTTCTTTCTATTTCATAACTAAAAACCTTATCAACTTTAAAGCTTAAATCTTAAGATATTAACACAATTTTATTCATTCAGGCAAAAACCAAAGAAATGAAACAACAGATGATGCAGAATCATTTATATCTTCCATTGTGAATGTGTGAAAACATCAATTTTAACTGCATTCTTACACATAATCATGTACTATTTGCATTTTTCCATTTCATAACTTTCAGTGGGAAGAAAAGACATATTTATATTGCATGCTGTCAGCCTACTAACAGTCTTAGATACCACACATAGTAGAGATTAATTCATAATGAGCTTGAAAACCTGACACAGAGCAGAAGCTTTAAAAACGTGCTGGAAAGTCATTAACAGAGTAAGAGAATGCAGCTTTCAGTAAGTAAATGAAACATCTTCGTACGAAGAAAAGCAGCAGAAAGGGACTAGGGTGTACCTTGATTTGCTTGCCGCAGACTGGTGGTGGCTGCGTGGACGATCTCAGCTGTCTTCTGAATGTCTGGCACCAGGAGAGTAAGTCCTTCCGGCTCTTGATCAGATGCATCGGGTTTTACTCCTGTTTTAACGTTTTCTCTTTTAGATCTGAAAAAGTTTTTTTAATATGAAAAGAAATGCGAGGAAAATTAAGATTTTAGTCTTGAAAAATAAATACTTTGATAAGTAACAGTGGTTAAAAATCAACATGATATTGTGCATTTCATTTGACATACACATGAAATATACCAGGAGTAGTTCAAACTAGATTCATTTTGAAGCCATAAGACAATGTCTAGCATAATAACAAAACTTCCAGGTCTCTTCATATGCAAAAACAGACAAGAGTTAAACACAGTAGAAACAACATACTATAAAAAGACCCTGACACCTGGTATGTCCTTTAACTAATACCTTTACAAACACATTTATAGTAACTATATACCTAGAAGCAGAAACATAGATTCTATATTTAAAAGCAAAAGATTCCCAGCCTTCTAAGACCTGGGAACCAAAGATCCATAGCCACTTTTTCATTTTAATAGTGCTTGTATTTCACTTAGAGTATATTAATTTTCGGGGGGGGGGGGGGGGAATAGTCCAGAATAAAGTGCAGGTTCACTACTAGGTAAATTAATACAATGTGCTTCTATTTACTGAATCCTTTTTTAAACACTAAGTTCTTGGGCATCATTTTAAAAATATTCTTTTGTTGCTCCCTATTCAGGGTCTAGAATATACTCAACTTAAATCTTCTGGATGAATTCTATAGTATTTTATTAACAAGGTTCGCTAAAAAAAACCCTAATCAATTTCCTATTTCTGTACTATTTTATTAACAAGGTCCACAAAAAACCAAAAAAACCCTAGTCAATTTTCTTTTTATTTCAACTCTCAGAACATTTCATTCAAATCATAATTACACCACTGCTTAGTACTAAAAAATCTACATATTTGTTAATTATCTATATAATTTCAAACAAACTAAAATCACATATAAATAAATGTATTTAAAATATTTATGCTAAGGTATGACCTAGACTGTGTATCACTGATTTTTCTAGGTTGCACACCTATTGACAAAAGGATGTGGCTATTATATTAAAGTAACATTTCACAAAGTGGGCATGGAGCCTTAAAGAACTATAAAAAGACTAACAAAAGGTAGAAGAGGCCTTAACAAAATAGTATTGTGCAATCTATGTCCAAACAAGCTGTTCTTTATTACAAAGATTAAAATCTGCTCAGAAGCATTTCTGTGCTTAACTTTAGGTAGATAGATAATCAGAGGTCAGTTAAGAGGAGCTACTCAGGTGGATAACAAGGGTAAGTGGATTCAGTGGTGTGTGTAAGTTCTGAACTGTTGCCCATACTGTTTGGAAAAACTAGTATCCACAGATATTTTTCACTACAAGGTGTATACTACCCCATGTAGCAAGATGATTTGACTTAAGCACTATAAAGTGTCACTGGGCTACTGTCTTTTCTCTATGCTCTCTTCCCATCTTCCCTGATGGATATAGGAGTCACAGAGAACACATGGCCATCTCTTTTCTGCTACTCAGGAACCACTTGGTAGATTTATACTGTGTATCACTTACACTGTGTATCACTTACACTGTGTATCAATCTCTGTGTGTAAATGTGTATATGATCACGTAAGTTTGCACATACAGGTAAAGAGAATATAGTGAATGAATGTTTTAAGAGTGAAATAGACATTTTACTGCTAGAACCAAATAAGATACTGTATCTTTTATAATTATGAAGCTGAGACTGTAATACTGAGTATGACCATTTTTTAAATAAAGATGATTCTGGCTGACAAGCTCATACAGATTCTGAACTTTTGCAACTTTTTTAAACAGCTGTTAACAACCTATGTAAAACACTGAGAGCCAAGAAAAGCACATAAGCTGATTGACAGGGCCCCCTCTGAATTGATTCTGACTTTCTTTCTCTTTAGTTGTGTATGATTCTTTCTGGGGCCTAAAAAAATTCTTAAGTAGAAGGGCCACTGAACAATAGGAAAACAACAGTGAGTAGTTTGAGAAAACAGAAGACTTGTGGTTATAGCTATAATAAAATAAAGATGATTTCCTAAACCAATCATCTGTCAGGTGATCCAGTATACTCTCAATAAAGACTGCACTTAAATAAATATATCTTGACAAGCAGAGAAGCAAGATTATAGGAATGAAGCTCATTTCTCCAGAATTAAGGTATTTTCTCCTTGAAGAAACAAGAACCTCTAGCGTGGAGAGTAAACTGCATCAATGCAATTTAGAGCAAGTTACCCTTGGAAAACTACTGATTCTAAATTCCAAGCCCTATTCAAGAATAGCAATTACCTAACTCTGTTTTAAAAAGACGATTAGCAGAAAAAATCTCTATCATTAAAACATACAAATAAGATGAAAATTTTTATGTATTTTTACCACAATATTTTAAAAACGTTTAAAAAATAGTGTAAAAACAAACAAGTTTTAAAAATAATTTTTTATGTCAAATGCATAAAAGAAATAATCATAGACATCTTGAAGATAATGGCTGAATCATAAAAGCAGACATCATTAGACCTTAACTGTAGGTTCTAATGTGAACAGTCTTTTTGACAAAAACATACAGGAGAAAAAGGAATAAACCTCAAAAGCTGACTCTATGAAGACAAACTACCTGCCTATTGATGACTACAACTCGTCATTGTCTGACGTTAAAACTACAGGCAGCAGTCTCTCTTCTGTAAAAGTTGCAGGTTACTGTCAACCCATATGTAGGCCCAGCTCATGAAAAAAGGCCATACCTTAGCTCACATCCTGAAGTCTGTGTGAAAAGCTATTTGAGTTCAAGGCACCTAGCTGGAAGTAGGTCTCTGAGACTGACAATGGATCCAACATGGTAAAAGCAATCAGCGACGGCCGCTACCATGGTATCCGCTGCTTTGTGCATACGTTGAATCTGGTTGTGATCACTGCCCTGAAGAAATATGAGGAATCAACTGAAGTTTCTACTTTTGCACAGAATTATCTGCAAACATTTTCCACTATGCTGTGAATTCCAACTAAACAGCTAAGAAATTAAGCAAATTTTGGCTCTGTGACATATAATCTAAACTAGGATGTGAGCAGAATGGGCAAATCTTTCTTGTGCAAACAAAAGATAACCCCCATAATTCAACATTCAGTTATAATGCATGGCCTCTGCTAATACTACCACCCAAACTAAGCTGGATATTTGTAAGACTACAAAATATCAGAATCACATTCACTTATAACGTATAAACTGAAAACAGCTCAATACAGCTATTTTCTTGGTGGAACACTGGGAAAGGCCATTTTCATTCCCTGCACTCCTAATTCTAAAGTCACAACTATCACACTGTTGAAATAAGCATTTAAAAGCAGAGTCACACTGAAGAAGTAATCAGGACACCATACGTTGAAATGTCCTGACTGAGAAGTCTTCAGAATTAGCATCTTAAGAGGAAGACTCAAAAACTACAAGAGAATGAAATTTCTACATTTACCTACAAAATAATGTGTTACATCATACTCTACAGTTCTAATTATTCTCTGCTGAGAATTATAGGTTTAAAGAAATAAATAAAAGCAGAAAAGACTGCGAAAATTACTACTTTGGAAAATTATTAGCCTCTTAATGTCTGACGTTAAAACTACAGGCAGCAGTCTCTCTTCTGTAAAAGTTGCAGGTTACTGTCAACCCATATGTAGGCCCAGCTCATGAAAAAAGGCCATACCTTAGCTCACATCCTGAAGTCTGTGTGAAAAGCTATTTGAGTTCAAGGCACCTAGCTGGAAGTAGGTCTCTGAGACTGACAATGGATCCAACATGGTAAAAGCAATCAGCGCGGCCGCTACCATGGTATCCGCTGCTTTGTGCATACGTTGAATCTGGTTGTGATCACTGCCCTGAAGAAATATGAGGAATCAACTGAAGTTTCTACTTTTGCACAGAATTATCTGCAAACATTTTCCACTATGCTGTGAATTCCAACTAAACAGCTAAGAAATTAAGCAAATTTTGGCTCTGTGACATATAATCTAAACTAGGATGTGAGCAGAATGGGCAAATCTTTCTTGTGCAAACAAAAGATAACCCCCATAATTCAACATTCAGTTATAATGCATGGCCTCTGCTAATACTACCACCCAAACTAAGCTGGATATTTGTAAGACTACAAAATATCAGAATCACATTCACTTATAACGTATAAACTGAAAACAGCTCAATACAGCTATTTTCTTGGTGGAACACTGGGAAAGGCCATTTTCATTCCCTGCACTCCTAATTCTAAAGTCACAACTATCACACTGTTGAAATAAGCATTTAAAAAGCAGAGTCACACTGAAGAAGTAATCAGGACACCATACGTTGAAATGTCCTGACTGAGAAGTCTTCAGAATTAGCATCTTAAGAGGAAGACTCAAAAACTACAAGAGAATGAAATTTCTACATTTACCTACAAAATAATGTGTTACATCATACTCTACAGTTCTAATTATTCTCTGCTGAGAATTATAGTTTTAAAGAAATAAATAAAAGCAGAAAAGACTGCTAAAATTACTACTGTGGAAAATTATTTGCCTCTTAATGTCTAGAGAAAACAGGAAAATAATTTTTGAAAGGCCTCAATAAACTGGACAAAGACCTTTGTAAGATGAATGCTTTCCATACTTCTTTTAAATCCTGGTTTTTAACTCTAGATTCCCTTTTGTTTTGATTTAAATTCTTTCCAAATGGAAGTACCGGTTTTAGGTTTTATATGGTTTAAATGTAAGTAGAAAATAAAATCCTTGTCTTAACTGAAAGCATCAATGAGCAGTAGGAGAGAAGGAAATATTTAAAATAGGGGTAAGAGAAACCTCTGAATATAAAACCTTGACTTCCAGATTAGATAAATATATAGTAATTTTCAGGTCAGACTTAACATCACAGAACAAATAATACTGTGTGCTGCTGGGGAATGAATTGGCCACAGGTAACACGCATCACCAGGGACAATCCAGATGAGGCTGAGAAGAGGCAACTATGTGTCAGCACTGCTGTCTCCACCACCAACTAAAAAAGGCTGATGAACCACTGAACTTGTTCAAGAGCATCACTAAAAGAAACTTAAAAATACATACATATGGCTGCAACAAATGCTTTTTGGCTAAGAAATTGGGTCTTATTTTCTAGATTTGAGAGACAGAGAAAAAAGAAGACACAGAAAACGCTTTTCCAACAAAAACAAAAGTAGAAGGACGAGATCTGGCATTCTCAACTGAAGCACTAGAGGAACTAACTTAAAGGAATTAAAATGAGAGAGTTTGATAGAAAATATGCCTTTAAAGAAGTAAATCAATTACACCATGCACTGCCTAATTTCTTAAAAGTCACAACTATCACACTGTTGAAATAAGCATTTAAAAGCAGAGTCACACTGAAGAAGTAATCAGGACACCATACGTTGAAATGTCCTGACTGAGAAGTCTTCAGAATTAGCATCTTAAGAGGAAGACTCAAAAACTACAAGAGAATGAAATTTCTACATTTACCTACAAAATAATGTGTTACATCATACTCTACAGTTCTAATTATTCTCTGCTGAGAATTATAGTTTTAAAGAAATAAATAAAAGCAGAAAAGACTGCTAAAATTACTACTGTGGAAAATTATTTGCCTCTTAATGTCTAGAGAAAACAGGAAAATAATTTTTGAAAGGCCTCAATAAACTGGACAAAGACCTTTGTAAGATGAATGCTTTCCATACTTCTTTTAAATCCGGGTTTTTTAACTCTAGATTCCCTTTTGTTTTGATTTAAATTCTTTCCAAATGGAAGTACCGGTTTTAGGTTTTATATGGTTTAAATGTAAGTAGAAAATAAAATCCTTGTCTTAACTGAAAGCATCAATGAGCAGTAGGAGAGAAGGAAATATTTAAAATAGGGGTAAGAGAAACCTCTGAATATAAAACCTTGACTTCCAGATTAGATAAATATATAGTAATTTTCAGGTCAGACTTAACATCACAGAACAAATAATACTGTGTGCTGCTGGGGAATGAATTGGCCACAGGTAACACGCATCACCAGGGACAATCCAGATGAGGCTGAGAAGAGGCAACTATGTGTCAGCACTGCTGTCTCCACCACCAACTAAAAAAGGCTGATGAACCACTGAACTTGTTCAAGAGCATCACTAAAAGAAACTTAAAAATACATACATATGGCTGCAACAAATGCTTTTTGGCTAAGAAATTGGGTCTTATTTTCTAGATTTGAGAGACAGAGAAAAAAGAAGACACAGAAAACGCTTTTCCAACAAAAACAAAAGTAGAAGGACGAGATCTGGCATTCTCAACTGAAGCACTAGAGGAACTAACTTAAAGGAATTAAAATGAGAGAGTTTGATAGAAAATATGCCTTTAAAGAAGTAAATCAATTAATTTTGAATAAAAAGGAATTGGGCATTTCTACCAGAGAATTCAGTTCTTTTAAAATATGATGGACTTTGCCCTGTAATAGCTAAGAAAAATGGCAATCAAGGCTACTCAATTTCACACTGTTAAAGAGAAGTTCAATGTCAAGAGCACCTTACATTCAACACAGTTATTTGTGTCACATTCGTATTAGCAATTAAGATTATGTGACTGACAGCAAGTCACTTTTTCAAATTTTTGGTGAAACTATCGAATACTAAATATACAAGATATGATTATTTGGCTACTGGAGTCTCACAGAAGTCTGCACAGAAAGTCAAGGACAGAATATTTTGCCTTTGCTCTAGCTCCAAGCAAGTTATCAAGTGTCATACCTATTCAAAAGTGAACCCAAACTATAGCTATACTCTGACTTCATTTTGAAATAACAGGTTGAAACGGCTGGCAGAAGATGAATTTCACAAAGAATGGTACTTAAAAGCTGAAAAGCTCACACCCTCACACTGTGATTATTTTATGGGCAACAAAATGGATTTTCACACTAGATAATTTTAGTTCAATTCAAGTGGAAACAATACAAAGACTTAAAATGTTGATCAATAACTGTTCATAAATAGGTGGGAGTTTTGTTTTTAAGTCAACTTTTTTTAATGCATTTTATTTATTTATTTATTTATTTATTTTTGGCTATTTTAGGTTTTCACTGCTGCTGCAGGCTCTTTTGTTGTTGCAGGGAGTGGGGGCTCCTCTCTAGTTGTGGAGAATGGGCTTCTTGTTGTAGTGACTCTCTCGCTGTGGAACTTGGGCCCCAGGGCACACAGGCTTCAACAGTGTAGCTCCAAGGCTCTGGAGCACAGGCTCCGTATCTGTGGCTCACAGGCACAGTTACTCCACAGCATGTGGAATCTTCCCAGACCAGGGACCGAACCCACGTCTCTTGCAATGGCAGACAAACTCTTCACCACTGAGCTACCAGGGAAGCCCGGGAGTTGTTCTTGCTTATTAAATAGAGTTTTCCGATATAAACTTTAATGTCTTCTTAGCAAGAAAGTTAAAAGATATTAGAAACATAAAGCACATTAACAAAATAACAACATTCAGGAGGTGGAATACAATAGGATGTGGAATACAGTAGGGTAGGAAGAGGGTTCTTTAGCAACAGAGAAAATAATCTTTTAAGAATCTTTATTTTTGGCTGCACTGGGTCTTTGTTACTGCATGTGGCCTTTCTCTAGTGGCAATTGGAGGCCACTCTCTCATTGCAGTTGAATTCTCTTACTGCCTAGGCTCTAGAGCTCAGGCTGAGCAGTTGTGGCACATGGGGTTATCTGCCCCTCAGCATGTGGAATCTTCCCAGACTGGGGATCAAACCCATGTCCCCTGCAACGGCAAATGGATTCTCAACCGCTGGACCACCAAGAAAGTTAGAGAAAATAATTTTATCTCCAACACACCACCCTAGTCTATGTAAGTAGATACCAAATCAGCTTGAAAAAAAAAAAAGTAGAAGAAAAATATTAATACATACAACAGTAACTAAGATATTTTCAGAGCAAGGTTTTTATTAATTCTTTTAAGACAAAAAAGAAAAAATTAAATGTGTGAAGTTGATTTATTCCTCATTTAAGTGATAATTATAATGAGCTGCTACCAGTTCATGTTCTACAATTCTCAATAGTTTACCTTACTAATCTAGTAATTATTCCTTAAGGACAACTCAAATGGCAATGCATATTTAATGAAATATGCTGCCTTTAAACATCATAGGGATAACTTAAAATTCTTTCGGAGAATGAAACAAATAAGCAAAGAAAATATCAAAAAATTTCGGCAGAATCTGCATTGCTGTATATACTTTTTAGATTATCAAAAGTAAAATTTTCAATTAAGAAATTTTACTTCAACATCAAAAAAATGTTTTATGAATCCTACCTTTCCAAAGTCAAATCAGAAGTTAAGTTCACATCTCCGATTTCAAATTATTCACTGATACATAAATTGTTCTTTTGAAGGCCAATTTAGTAAATAAATACACTTGATTGCTTCCCTGGCAGCTCAGATGGCAAAGCATCTGCTTGCAATGTGGGACAGACCTGGGTTTGATCCACTGGAAAACCCCCCTGGAGAAGAGAATGGCTAACCACTCCAGTATTCTTTCTTGGAGAATTCCATGGAGAGAGGGGCCTGGCGGGCTACAGTCCATAGGGCTGCAAAGTGTCAGACAAAACTGAGTGACTTAACATTTTCGCATCTTCACTATATCTGATTCGGACATTAGGAATTTGAAATCTAACCATAGCTCTGTCACTAAGCATCAGAGAAGGTGGAACAAATCACAGTATTTATAGACCTTGTTTTCCTCTTTTATAAGAAGGGGGGTCTGAGCTACATGAACTCTAAAGAGTGTCCCTTACAATTCTAAAAACCTATAGATAATATGGAATAGGTTGCTTATTGTGAAGTGCGAAGAAAGATTTGTTACAAACTAAATCTTACTTACCAAGGGACTTCAAATTCAGTTATTAAGATTACTTGAGATTTTGTCAGAAGTATATAGTGGAAACTGTTTTGAAACATAAAGCTTATCTAATGCAATCAGATAAGGAATAATCATTTTACCTGTTATGTCACTGAGGTATTATGTCAATTTATAATTTTTCATGTTTTATCACTTAAGTAGTTTTTTAGCCATACTGTGATACTTGATCTAAGTGTTTTCCAGGAACCAGCTAAGGCTAAAGTCCAGCCATTACATAAGCATGAAACCTAAACCAATGAACAGTTCTGGTAAAAGATACCAATGGTGTATAAAAGTAGGAGTATGTGGACTACAGGACAATCAATTTGCTTTCTTCCTAAATACTGTTTTTGATAATGAACACTACAGGCACCAGGAAACTGGGAAGCTAAATCCCAGATATATTGCCTACTAATATATATTTTTACATGTTTCATTCTTGGTCAAATAGGAATAAATATTTTCTTGTCTAATCACACAGAGTAGAAAAAAACTTAATAATAGACATCTAAGAAATACTAAGACTGCATATCTTACACAAAATTTAGACAATATTACCTCCTTGCCTTTTTATATAACTATAAGCTACTATATATTATAACTACCCATAATTTAAAGCAGTTTAGCTTACTGTCTAGAAACAAGGGAAATCCATAAAAGCATAGAAGCTAACTTCCTGGCAGCTCAGATGGCAAAGCATCTGCTTGCAATGTGGGACAGACCTGGGTTTGATCCACTGGAAAACCCCCCTGGAGAAGAGAATGGCTAACCACTCCAGTATTCTTTCTTGGAGAATTCCATGGAGAGAGGGGCCTGGCGGGCTACAGTCCATAGGGCTGCAAAGTGTCAGACAAAACTGAGTGACTTAACATTTTTCGCATCTTCACTATATCTGATTCGGACATTAGGAATTTGAAATCTAACCATAGCTCTGTCACTAAGCATCAGAGAAGGTGGAACAAATCACAGTATTTATAGACCTTGTTTTCCTCTTTTATAAGAAGGGGGGTCTGAGCTACATGAACTCTAAAGAGTGTCCCTTACAATTCTAAAAACCTATAGATAATATGGAATAGGTTGCTTATTGTGAAGTGCGAAGAAAGATTTGTTACAAACTAAATCTTACTTACCAAGGGACTTCAAATTCAGTTATTAAGATTACTTGAGATTTTGTCAGAAGTATATAGTGGAAACTGTTTTGAAACATAAAGCTTATCTAATGCAATCAGATAAGGAATAATCATTTTACCTGTTATGTCACTGAGGTATTATGTCAATTTATAATTTTTCATGTTTTTATCACTTAAGTAGTTTTTTAGCCATACTGTGATACTTGATCTAAGTGTTTTCCAGGAACCAGCTAAGGCTAAAGTCCAGCCATTACATAAGCATGAAACCTAAACCAATGAACAGTTCTGGTAAAAGATACCAATGGTGTATAAAAGTAGGAGTATGTGGACTACAGGACAATCAATTTGCTTTCTTCCTAAATACTGTTTTTGATAATGAACACTACAGGCACCAGGAAACTGGGAAGCTAAATCCCAGATATATTGCCTACTAATATATATTTTTACATGTTTCATTCTTGGTCAAATAGGAATAAATATTTTCTTGTCTAATCACACAGAGTAGAAAAAAACTTAATAATAGACATCTAAGAAATACTAAGACTGCATATCTTACACAAAATTTAGACAATATTACCTCCTTGCCTTTTTATATAACTATAAGCTACTATATATTATAACTACCCATAATTTAAAGCAGTTTAGCTTACTGTCTAGAAACAAGGGAAATCCATAAAAGCATAGAAGCTACAAATACTACACTAATCAAATTATTTCATACTGGCAGAACAAAAGGAATCTGGGCAATACATCCACCTAAGTCATTAATTGATAGTTATGAAAATTCATTTTCACCAGATTTTGATCTTTCATAACTGTCATGAACTTAAGTGACAGTGGCCCTGGCCTCATGTAAACAAACACCTAGACACGGTGTCTCTGGCATGAGTCTCTGCTCATACCTTTTTTTTTTTTTTTTTGGCGGGGGGGCTTTTATTTATCTTTCATTCATTTATCTTTGTTCTTTTGCCTGTGTGGGCCTCCCATCCCAGTGGTTTCATTCCCTGTATGAAGCTCACTTGGTGGCAGTATGTTCTTTTTATATGACTGGACTTCTTTGTAATATTTTGTTGAGAATTTTGGCTTCTATGTACGTTAGTGACATTGCTTTGAAGTTTTCTTTTATTTCCTTGGTCTGAGTTTCATACTGGTTAACGGTAGCTTCATAAAATGAGTTGGAAACTGTTGCCTGTGCTTCTGTTTCATGATAGAATTGGTGTTATTTCTTGTTTGACTGTTTGGTAGAATTTGCGAGTGCAATCACCTGTGCCTGAAGCTTTCATTTTTGAGAAAATTTTAATGTCAAATTCAATATCCTTAGTTATATAGGACTATTCAGGTTACTTATGTAATGCTGGATAAATTTTAGTTTGTGGTTTTCAAGAAATTGTGTAGCTTTATCTGTGTTGTCAAATTCATTAACTAGAATCAATTTGCTTTCTTCCTAAATACTGTTTTTGATAATGAACACTACAGGCACCAGGAAACTGGGAAGCTAAATCCCAGATATATTGCCTACTAATATATATTTTTACATGTTTCATTCTTGGTCAAATAGGAATAAATATTTTCTTGTCTAATCACACAGAGTAGAAAAAAACTTAATAATAGACATCTAAGAAATACTAAGACTGCATATCTTACACAAAATTTAGACAATATTACCTCCTTGCCTTTTTATATAACTATAAGCTACTATATATTATAACTACCCATAATTTAAAGCAGTTTAGCTTACTGTCTAGAAACAAGGGAAATCCATAAAAGCATAGAAGCTACAAATACTACACTAATCAAATTATTTCATACTGGCAGAACAAAAGGAATCTGGGCAATACATCCACCTAAGTCATTAATTGATAGTTATGAAAATTCATTTTCACCAGATTTTGATCTTTCATAACTGTCATGAACTTAAGTGACAGTGGCCCTGGCCTCATGTAAACAAACACCTAGACACGGTGTCTCTGGCATGAGTCTCTGCTCATACCTTTTTTTTTTTTTTTTTGGCGGGGGGACTTTTATTGATCTTTCATTCATTTATCTTTGTTCTTTGGCCTGTGTGGGCCTCCCATCGCAGTGGTTTCATTCCCTGTATGAAGCTCACTTGGTGGCAGTATGTTCTTTTTATATGACTGGACTTCTTTGTAATATTTTGTTGAGAATTTTGGCTTCTATGTACGTTAGTGACATTGCTTTGAAGTTTTCTTTTATTTCCTTGGTCTGAGTTTCATACTGGTTAACGGTAGCTTCATAAAATGAGTTGGAAACTGTTGCCTGTGCTTCTGTTTCATGATAGAATTGGTGTTATTTCTTGTTTGACTGTTTGGTAGAATTTGCGAGTGCAATCACCTGTGCCTGAAGCTTTCATTTTTGAGAAAATTTTAATGTCAAATTCAATATCCTTAGTTATATAGGACTATTCAGGTTACTTATGTAATGCTGGATAAATTTTAGTTTGTGGTTTTCAAGAAATTGTGTAGCTTTATCTGTGTTGTCAAATTCATGTGTATTTTTCTCTCTTTTTTTGGCCACTTCTATTGGTCTTTCATTTATTGATTTTCATCTATCTTTCTTCTTCGGCCTGTGTGGGCCTCCCATCGCAGTGGCCTCTCCGGTTGCAGAGCACAGGCTCCGGGCGCGTGCGCTCCAAAGTGCTGGCTTGGTAGTTGGACACATTGGTCCAGTTGCTCCGCAACACATGGGATCTTCCCAGGCCAGGGATCAAACTGGTGCCCCTTGCACAGCAAGGTGATGTCTTTACCCACTGGACCTTTAGGGAAGCCCTGCTCACACCTTTAAACATCCTTCATGTCCCATTTCTTTGCCACACTGCCATTCTCAGGTGCCTCCCCCACCACTGCCTCTCTCTTCTGGCCCCCTAGGGAACTATTTCTTCCACTGCCTGTAGATCTACAAACTAAAAGTATTAAACACAAAAATCATCAAATTATAAAACTAAATTAGAAAACAGAAATTAAGCCTTTTTTGGATAAAATAAATGAAAAACTGGTGAACTTTTCCTCCATTAGGCATGAAAGGAAAATTTTAATATTGTTATACTGAGGGCACCTGAAAAATGGAACATTTATCCAATAAAGTTTTCAAAAAACATGCCAGAGAATCAATTCTACTTATCCTTTATGACAAATGTTAAACTTTTTGTTCTTCATAAATGTCTATTACAGCAATAGAAAGGCAAAATAATTCTTTTATTTTGGAAGTACTTTAATCTTTTTATTGAAGTGATTACTAAGGTGACGTTTGGATAATTTCTCAAAAAATAAACTACTTAATATTACTAAGGCAAATGAAGTCAAATAGAATCATTATTTAAATCAACCATATCCACACTTTGGTCAAATTACTATAAGAAATTTCAACTGAATACGAAAAAAGTGTAAAATTTCCATATGACGGCATCCTAAAATGTTTCAACTCTGTTTAAATTTTAAATGAGAACTGTTAGGAAAATGGCTGATGTAGAAAATTACATTTATCCTTATAGGTACAGTTATGTTCTCAAAATTTGTATAAAACAGGTGTACAAAACATGTTATTACGTATTTAGAAAAAACTAATTGTTTAAAAGATCCTCATAATTGACTGTCTAAATCTTCTCTGTTTTAGAGAAAACTTGGAAAAAGTGCTGAACGCAAAAATTACTCATTTTGAATAAACAAAATATACTTAAAAAAAAATTTAGCCACTTTTTATTTATTTACTCTTCATCCATCTTTTTTCTTCAGCCTGCATGGGCCTCCCATTGCAGTGGCCTCTCTCATTGCAGAGCACCAGCTATGAGTGCATGAGTCCCAGAGTGCTGGACACACTGGTCCAGCTGCTCTTCAGCACGTGGGATCTTCCTGGGGCAGGGATCGAACCAGTGCCCCCTTTCACCGCAAGGCTGACTCTTTACCCACTGGACCAGGGAACCCCCAGTAAAATTTATTTTGTCTAGTCTTTTGTGTTTCTTAAATGAATGTTAGCTTGGATTTATCTTAATATAAACAACTAATATAATCAGCCAACAGAAATATTAATCAGTTTATCTATGTTAATCGTTAGACTCAAATTAACTCTAAATAGTTACTGCAAACTGTGAATCTCGAGAGGACTTTCTAGGATAAGTGGTAGACAGTAAAAATATAGACTCATGAGTAAAAGACTATTAAAATATTGTCATCTTTAGGAAGTTCTTAATGTAATTTGTATAGTAAATACTTAACAACTTTTGAAACACAAACTAAATAACAATAAATCATCCCTAGTTGCCACTTAGCCATGTCAAAAGGTTAATTTTGCCAGGAAAGATGAACATAATAAACTAGAAGTACATTTATTCCTTTAATACTGCTATGGTTTACACTAATATCAACCTCATCAGAGTACTGTAATTTATCAGTCACCAAATTAATCCTCACCCACAAGAGATAATAATTTTATTATTAAGATATAATTAAATAATTTAAGAAAATTAGACTGTTTCAACTCTGTTTAAATTTTAAATGAGAACTGTTAGGAAAATGGCTGATGTAGAAAATTACATTTATCCTTATAGGTACAGTTATGTTCTCAAAATTTGTATAAAACAGGTGTACAAAACATGTTATTACGTATTTAGAAAAAACTAATTGTTTAAAAAATCTTCATAATTGACTGTCTAAATCTTCTCTGTTTTAGAGAAAACTTGGAAAAAGTGCTGAACGCAAAAATTACTCATTTTGAATAAACAAAATATACTTAAAAAAAAATTTAGCCACTTTTTATTTATTTACTCTTCATCCATCTTTTTTCTTCAGCCTGCATGGGCCTCCCATTGCAGTGGCCTCTCTCATTGCAGAGCACCAGCTATGAGTGCATGAGTCCCAGAGTGCTGGACACACTGGTCCAGCTGCTCTTCAGCACGTGGGATCTTCCTGGGGCAGGGATCGAACCAGTGCCCCTTGCACCGCAAGGCTGACTCTTTACCCACTGGACCAGGGAACCCCCAGTAAAATTTATTTTGTCTAGTCTTTTGTGTTTCTTAAATGAATGTTAGCTTGGATTTATCTTAATATAAACAACTAATATAATCAGCCAACAGAAATATTAATCAGTTTATCTATGTTAATCGTTAGACTCAAATTAACTCTAAATAGTTACTGCAAACTGTGAATCTCGAGAGGACTTTCTAGGATAAGTGGTAGACAGTAAAAATATAGACTCATGAGTAAAAGACTATTAAAATATTGTCATCTTTAGGAAGTTCTTAATGTAATTTGTATAGTAAATACTTAACAACTTTTGAAACACAAACTAAATAACAATAAATCATCCCTAGTTGCCACTTAGCCATGTCAAAAGGTTAATTTTGCCAGGAAAGATGAACATAATAAACTAGAAGTACATTTATTCCTTTAATACTGCTATGGTTTACACTAATATCAACCTCATCAGAGTACTGTAATTTATCAGTCACCAAATTAATCCTCACCCACAATAGATAATCATTTTATTATTAAGATATAATTATAATCAAGAAAATCTGAAACATGTCTCAGAGTGTATTATTTCAAATACTAAAATTCAGCAGCTACTTTTCAAATATATGTATGCGTGTCCCCTAATATACACAGGCAACTATAATTATCTCTTCTGTTATTACATGTAACAGCAAAACCTCCTAATTACAGAACTAACAGCCATAAAAAGCCTTCAGTCCCATGATGTTGTGTCACTGTGCCACCTCAAGTCACTCCTTTCAGCGTTTGTTCTTACTGAAGCTTCTGGATGCACAGAGGGTTTGTTAATATGGTTGTAATGCAGTACTCCTTCCACCTAGTCTGCTCCCTAGGGGACCACCTGAAAGGGCATGTGCTAGAGAAGGCAACCCAACTAACACATCTCCAGTACACTCCTTCACTCAAGGGTTACCTGAGTTATCCTTTATTAAAGTACAAGTGCTCCCTTGAAAGGCTAAAGGATCATTTCCTTCTTTATATAAAACTGTAATAATCCATACCCAGGACAGTACACTGAAATAAAGAAGTCTGCCTTGAAGAAAAAGACCAAAATCCTGCAACATCGAAAAAGACGTAGCTGTAAGGCACTTCATTAGACAGAGGGCCAAAGGCGAACACTGGGTGACTTAATGAGCAGGAAAGTGAAAAATAAAATGGAAGAGACATTTCCATGTTAAGTTAAAAACCAGCTACTTTTGTGGATATCTTAAGGTAAAGATGAGAACAAATACCACTCTAAATTTTAGCCGATATAAAACAAAAGCTAGGCTAGTTTGGCTTCTGCTAATGTGATGAGGACTTTCTAGGATAAGTGGTAGACAGTAAAAATATAGACTCATGAGTAAAAGACTATTAAAATATTGTCATCTTTAGGAAGTTCTTAATGTAATTTGTATAGTAAATACTTAACAACTTTTGAAACACAAACTAAATAACAATAAATCATCCCTAGTTGCCACTTAGCCATGTCAAAAGGTTAATTTTGCCAGGAAAGATGAACATAATAAACTAGAAGTACATTTATTCCTTTAATACTGCTATGGTTTACACTAATATCAACCTCATCAGAGTACTGTAATTTATCAGTCACCAAATTAATCCTCACCCACAATAGATAATCATTTTATTATTAAGATATAATTATAATCAAGAAAATCTGAAACATGTCTCAGAGTGTATTATTTCAAATACTAAAATTCAGCAGCTACTTTTCAAATATATGTATGCGTGTCCCCTAATATACACAGGCAACTATAATTATCTCTTCTGTTATTACATGTAACAGCAAAACCTCCTAATTACAGAACTAACAGCCATAAAAAGCCTTCAGTCCCATGATGTTGTGTCACTGTGCCACCTCAAGTCACTCCTTTCAGCGTTTGTTCTTACTGAAGCTTCTGGATGCACAGAGGGTTTGTTAATATGGTTGTAATGCAGTACTCCTTCCACCTAGTCTGCTCCCTAGGGGACCACCTGAAAGGGCATGTGCTAGAGAAGGCAACCCAACTAACACATCTCCAGTACACTCCTTCACTCAAGGGTTACCTGAGTTATCCTTTATTAAAGTACAAGTGCTCCCTTGAAAGGCTAAAGGATCATTTCCTTCTTTATATAAAACTGTAATAATCCATACCCAGGACAGTACACTGAAATAAAGAAGTCTGCCTTGAAGAAAAAGACCAAAATCCTGCAACATCGAAAAAGACGTAGCTGTAAGGCACTTCATTAGACAGAGGGCCAAAGGCGAACACTGGGTGACTTAATGAGCAGGAAAGTGAAAAATAAAATGGAAGAGACATTTCCATGTTAAGTTAAAAACCAGCTACTTTTTGTGGATATCTTAAGGTAAAGATGAGAACAAATACCACTCTAAATTTTAGCCGCATATAAAACAAAAGCTAGGCTAGTTTGGCTTCTGCTAACTTTTGTTTCTTCCATTTAAGCACAGATAAAAGGCAGAAGAGGGTTTCCCAGGTGGCACTAGTGGTAAAGAACCTGCCTGCCAGTGCAGGAGACATGGGAGGCACAAGTTCCATCCCTGGGTAGGGAAAATCCCTCGGAGAAGGGCTGGGCAACTCACTGCAGTATTCTTGCCTGGAGAATTCAATGGACAGGGGAGCCTGGTGAGCTATCGTCCACAGAGTCGCCAAGAGTTGGATACAACTGAAGAGACTTACACACGAAAGGCAGAAGACGACTAAGATAGTCAAGTCAGTGGACACAGTCCCATTTCTTTTGTTAGTTTTTATTTGAAAAATAGTATTACTTTTATAAGACTGAAAGATATATCCTAGTAATAGTTCCCCATGGCATGAGAAAACATTAAGTGGTATTTAGACACAGTATTAGTTAATTGAATTAAGAGTGAGAAAACCAATCTTTTTCCACTGAAAAAGAAAGGTCTCAGTAAGCTCTTGGTAACTACTTATTTGTTAAATCTTCTTTCTTAAAACAGTAAACATGTCAGACACTAGAGTCAGACACTAACTTTTTAAAAATTCAGTTTCTTGATTTTTACAGTTACCATTTGTCAGTATATTTGAAATTTTCTCTCTAAATTCTAAAATAATATAAACAAAAGGATCCAGAAAAATTAAATCTGAGGCCTACATACTGCCGGATAAGTTCTCTACATATATACGACTTCAGCTGGATGACAGCTTTAAGGAAATGAACTGCAACTACTGAGCCCACATGACACAACTACTGAAGGCTGCATGCCATAGAGCCCATACTCTGCAACAAGAGACACCACTGCAATGAGAAGACTGCTCACTGCACCTAGAGAGCAAACCTTCCCAGGACAGTACACTGAAATAAAGAAGTCTGCCTTGAAGAAAAAGACCAAAATCCTGCAACATCGAAAAAGACGTAGCTGTAAGGCACTTCATTAGACAGAGGGCCAAAGGCGAACACTGGGTGACTTAATGAGCAGGAAAGTGAAAAATAAAATGGAAGAGACATTTCCATGTTAAGTTAAAAACCAGCTACTTTTTGTGGATATCTTAAGGTAAAGATGAGAACAAATACCACTCTAAATTTTAGCCGCATATAAAACAAAAGCTAGGCTAGTTTGGCTTCTGCTAACTTTTGTTTCTTCCATTTAAGCACAGATAAAAGGCAGAAGAGGGTTTCCCAGGTGGCACTAGTGGTAAAGAACCTGCCTGCCAGTGCAGGAGACATGGGAGGCACAAGTTCCATCCCTGGGTAGGGAAAATCCCTCGGAGAAGGGCTGGGCAACTCACTGCAGTATTCTTGCCTGGAGAATTCAATGGACAGGGGAGCCTGGTGAGCTATCGTCCACAGAGTCGCCAAGAGTTGGATACAACTGAAGAGACTTACACACGAAAGGCAGAAGACGACTAAGATAGTCAAGTCAGTGGACACAGTCCCATTTCTTTTGTTAGTTTTTATTTGAAAAATAGTATTACTTTTATAAGACTGAAAGATATATCCTAGTAATAGTTCCCCATGGCATGAGAAAACATTAAGTGGTATTTAGACACAGTATTAGTTAATTGAATTAAGAGTGAGAAAACCAATCTTTTTCCACTGAAAAAGAAAGGTCTCAGTAAGCTCTTGGTAACTACTTATTTGTTAAATCTTCTTTCTTAAAACAGTAAACATGTCAGACACTAGAGTCAGACACTAACTTTTTAAAAATTCAGTTTCTTGATTTTTACAGTTACCATTTGTCAGTATATTTGAAATTTTCTCTCTAAATTCTAAAATAATATAAACAAAAGGATCCAGAAAAATTAAATCTGAGGCCTACATACTGCCGGATAAGTTCTCTACATATATACGACTTCAGCTGGATGACAGCTTTAAGGAAATGAACTGCAACTACTGAGCCCACATGACACAACTACTGAAGGCTGCATGCCATAGAGCCCATACTCTGCAACAAGAGACACCACTGCAATGAGAAGACTGCTCACTGCACCTAGAGAGCAGACCCTGTTTGTTACAATTAAAAGCCTGTGCATCAACAAAGACCCAGCATGGCCAAAAATTAAATTTCAAAAAACCTGGAATCTTTGCTAATGATTCATGCCAACAGATGACTGCTTTCTGTCTTCAACAGAACAGTGGGATTAGTACAGACCAGATTTTTGTACATTAACAAAGAAAACTATTTATCCTACAGCACTTGCCCTTTATTGAAGGAGATCCCTAGAGATAAATTTGCTGTCACTGATATTAACACATATTTTGAATAATGTAGTTAATAAGTAACTTTAAGCCTGAGTTACATATTGCTTTTTTAAAGTTAAACATATGAAACATAGAAAGTAATTCTATTCAGGAACTAACCAGAGCAAGAATGTTAATGGACTCAAATTCTCAGTTCCAGAACAGCAGAGTGGGAACACATAGCTCAACTATCAAGACAGAGAGGAGGAAAATTTCTTCTGTGGCAATTTATTCCTTGTCTAATTCCCACCCTTTCATTCTGCTACGCTGTAAGACAATCTTTTTTTATGATGAAAATCTGATCAAGTCTCTGCTGAAATCCTTTCAATGGCTCATCACATTTAAAATAAGTTAACTATGAAGTTCTTCAAGCCCCTGTTTTCCTCACTAGTCTCATTTCCCACCCCTATCTCCTACCAAAAGGACACCCAGGCACGAATTTCTTCATTCTTCACATTTTCCTGAACTCATGCTACTCACATTCCTCGCACTGGTATACCAGCCTCCTGCTCCTCTTATTTAGCCAATTTGTACACATTCTTTGGGCTTCCAAATCTGGGCTGATGCTCCAATAATGTTGTAAATTTTCAATATACCATGTACTATATTATTAAAACTGTCTAGTTATTGTTTCCTGTATTATTTGTCAATCTCTTGGAAAAAGGCCTAATTTTCTTATTATGCCCTGATGAACATTCAAAAAACATCTGTATTATTTTCTACATATATACGACTTCAGCTGGATGACAGCTTTAAGGAAATGAACTGCAACTACTGAGCCCACATGACACAACTACTGAAGGCTGCATGCCATAGAGCCCATACTCTGCAACAAGAGACACCACTGCAATGAGAAGACTGCTCACTGCACCTAGAGAGCAGACCCTGTTTGTTACAATTAAAAGCCTGTGCATCAACAAAGACCCAGCATGGCCAAAAATTAAATTTCAAAAAACCTGGAATCTTTGCTAATGATTCATGCCAACAGATGACTGCTTTCTGTCTTCAACAGAACAGTGGGATTAGTACAGACCAGATTTTTGTACATTAACAAAGAAAACTATTTATCCTACAGCACTTGCCCTTTATTGAAGGAGATCCCTAGAGATAAATTTGCTGTCACTGATATTAACACATATTTTGAATAATGTAGTTAATAAGTAACTTTAAGCCTGAGTTACATATTGCTTTTTTAAAGTTAAACATATGAAACATAGAAAGTAATTCTATTCAGGAACTAACCAGAGCAAGAATGTTAATGGACTCAAATTCTCAGTTCCAGAACAGCAGAGTGGGAACACATAGCTCAACTATCAAGACAGAGAGGAGGAAAATTTCTTCTGTGGCAATTTATTCCTTGTCTAATTCCCACCCTTTCATTCTGCTACGCTGTAAGACAATCTTTTTTTATGATGAAAATCTGATCAAGTCTCTGCTGAAATCCTTTCAATGGCTCATCACATTTAAAATAAGTTAACTATGAAGTTCTTCAAGCCCCTGTTTTCCTCACTAGTCTCATTTCCCACCCCTATCTCCTACCAAAAGGACACCCAGGCACGAATTTCTTCATTCTTCACATTTTCCTGAACTCATGCTACTCACATTCCTCGCACTGGTATACCAGCCTCCTGCTCCTCTTATTTAGCCAATTTGTACACATTCTTTGGGCTTCCAAATCTGGGCTGATGCTCCAATAATGTTGTAAATTTTCAATATACCATG
This sequence comes from Tragulus kanchil, assembly GCA_022376925.1. Lineage (NCBI taxonomy): Eukaryota > Metazoa > Chordata > Mammalia > Artiodactyla > Tragulidae > Tragulus > Tragulus kanchil. Next base: position 151,512,927 of record JAIOJX010000029.1, read on the forward strand.
TACTATATTATTAAAACTGTCTAGTTATTGTTTCCTGTATTATTTGTCAATCTCTTGGAAAAAGGCCTAATTTTCTTATTATGCCCTGATGAACATTCAAAAAACATCTGTTAGAGGAACAAATCAGTCATGTTCTTGTGACCAAGCAAGTTACTAAAATACAAATCAGATAAAAGAAAAATAAATGATCTGCCTTTTCAGTGTTTAAACAATATTTCCTCTTAAAGAAGGTTTCAGGCTTAACCTATGTAATCTTCATCACTCTTTGAAACCTGAAATCAACATTCGTGGAGCTTAAGCAATGTACTCAAGATACAATAATTTCAATTAGGTTATTCCAACTTTCTCTTTGGACCTGGGCCAAACATTTTAATATCTTTTATCCACAAAAGATTACATATACAAAAAAAAAAAATTCAATGTAATTATTATATGTAACCAGAGGTATCACCTAGAGACCTGAAAATTACACAGAAAATCCATTTTTTATCTATAACAACCAATGAATGCTATAGCAAAATTTCATTTTAAGGGAAAAAAGGCATGCTTTTTACGTAAGCATCGCTTTAAAACGAAAAAACAAGAGCAACAAATAACAATACAAAAAAAAAAAGCAATACAATAAATACATGAACATAATTAGTAAACTAGTACTTGTTCTATCTCAAAAAGAAAAAAAAGGAAAAACTTCTACCAAATAGATGTACTTTATTTACCCTAACATTTTTTCCCAGAGTCCCTAGGACTTTACAAAAAGAATCACCCACAGGCACAGCACCCTTCCCTGCTTACTTCTCACTGAGAGAAAAAGAAGACAAAAATAATGTAAAAACAGTCTGACCTGTGGTACACCTACACATTACTTTTAAAATCACAACTCCAAATGTGATGAAGCACTAAAACACACTCTAAAGAAGATATGGAAACAGAATATATTTGCCTTGACCATCCTCTTCTGAGTATCCTGGTTTTCTTTCTTTCTTTGTTTTTTGAAATACACTTGGGTGTGAGATAGGCAGGTAGAAGTGGGAGGGGAAGCTTTGCACCTTGAAACAAGTGTTAAAAGTGAATTTAGGCCAACTTCTGTGAGTATTAACTTTACAGGAAATTGTACTACACTGTTCACTCTATTAGAGTTCTATACTGATGAAAATATGAAAAGCAATGCACCTTAAGGTTTGACAGGCTGGAAAAGAATAGATTCTCTCCTTTCTGGGAAGTGGAAAATGAATTTTAATGGTGCCAGAATCTTGAAAGGAAAGCAAATCAGTCATGTTCTTGTGACCAAGCAAGTTACTAAAATACAAATCAGATAAAAGAAAAATAAATGATCTGCCTTTTCAGTGTTTAAACAATATTTCCTCTTAAAGAAGGTTTCAGGCTTAACCTATGTAATCTTCATCACTCTTTGAAACCTGAAATCAACATTCGTGGAGCTTAAGCAATGTACTCAAGATACAATAATTTCAATTAGGTTATTCCAACTTTCTCTTTGGACCTGGGCCAAACATTTTAATATCTTTTATCCACAAAAGATTACATATACAAAAAAAAAAAATTCAATGTAATTATTATATGTAACCAGAGGTATCACCTAGAGACCTGAAAATTACACAGAAAATCCATTTTTTATCTATAACAACCAATGAATGCTATAGCAAAATTTCATTTTAAGGGAAAAAAGGCATGCTTTTTACGTAAGCATCGCTTTAAGAACGAAAAAAACAAGAGCAACAAATAACAATACAAAAAAAAAAAGCAATACAATAAATACATGAACATAATTAGTAAACTAGTACTTGTTCTATCTCAAAAAGAAAAAAAAGGAAAAACTTCTACCAAATAGATGTACTTTATTTACCCTAACATTTTTTCCCAGAGTCCCTAGGACTTTACAAAAAGAATCACCCACAGGCACAGCACCCTTCCCTGCTTACTTCTCACTGAGAGAAAAAGAAGACAAAAATAATGTAAAAACAGTCTGACCTGTGGTACACCTACACATTACTTTTAAAATCACAACTCCAAATGTGATGAAGCACTAAAACACACTCTAAAGAAGATATGGAAACAGAATATATTTGCCTTGACCATCCTCTTCTGAGTATCCTGGTTTTCTTTCTTTCTTTGTTTTTTTTTAAAATACACTTGGGTGTGAGATAGGCAGGTAGAAGTGGGAGGGGAAGCTTTGCACCTTGAAACAAGTGTTAAAAGTGAATTTAGGCCAACTTCTGTGAGTATTAACTTTACAGGAAATTGTACTACACTGTTCACTCTATTAGAGTTCTATACTGATGAAAATATGAAAAGCAATGCACCTTAAGGTTTGACAGGCTGGAAAAGAATAGATTCTCTCCTTTCTGGGAAGTGGAAAATGAATTTTAATGGTGCCAGAATCTTGAAAGGAAAGCAAGGATGGTATAATATGTACGTCTTTGTTGGCTTCTTTTTCTAACGGTGGCTATATTTTATACGTAAGTAAAAACATGATGGGTATCATAAGTGATCTTGATGAAGCATATTCAAACCCTCCACAAAATTCTCAGTAAGTGTTTTATTGTCAGTAAACTAGCTTTTAAAAAAGTAAACTGCACAAGATCCCTGTAAAGACAAAAAAAATGAAACGATCTCTATAAACAGTCATTATGACTCTCACATGCATTTTTTGCTGGTACAGATTTTAGAAGTTTGAAGTGTCATTTTTTTGTTGTTGAAAGATCTTTAAAGAATATTTTTTTTTCCAGGTAATCAAGTAGAATAAAGAGCTCCTGTCAAATGCAACTCAGTTATCATTTTCTGCAAGTAAATTTTTGTGGTGAATCATTAATACATTTCATGCAGAAGGTTACTTTAAAAATATTATACTGCATGTAATATGAATAGGATATACATTAATTCAAAAACATTAATTCATATAGCTAAGTAGCAAAGAAAGGCAATCTAGTTGTAAAAATTCCATTCACTTGGCTCAATTAGAAAAGAAAACCAGACCTTTAGTCTGATGATGCCACACTAGTTTTATGTATAATTATCTTAGCTGCCTAGGTTACCAGTAAGATTAGAAAGATTTTTGCTATAATGAAAAATGAGACCAAAGACATTATTTTCCTCTCTACAGCAGAAAAAATCACACACTATCAAAGAAAATAAACCTTTACATTTTCCTTCCCTGGTAACAGTATGAACCTATAGCTTTTATACTGCTACCAACTGGCTCTTCTTTAATCTCTTCTCTAATTTATGATCCTAACTGCCTGGCAGTGAGCCACAAGTTTTTAAACTAATAATGACAATACAATAAATCTAACAGAGTCAGGATAACCTGAGAAGTTGATTTCTTTGGAAAAATGAAGGCTGACATTCCTCCAATGATCAAATCTCTGCCACCATAAGATGCTCTGTGTTTCTCAAATTTTAGATTATTAAAAAAATGAGTAAGAACAGGTAGGACAAATATATTGCAAAGATGGAAAAGAAGACTGATTCAGAAGACGACTAACAAAGGAATAAACTTTGTCTAGAATAATACTGAATTTTTATGCAAGCATTAGAATGTATGCCATCTCTTCAAAGTGAAATTGACAACCACTTAACAGAGTCTGCTAAGAGAATGGAAAAAATTACCAGGGGAAGGTTATTTTTAAAGATTTTGGGAAGTGAACTCATCATCAGATTTCTAGCAAAGTATAAACTTAACTAAAGATTCATTTTAAACTTCAATTTCCCTTTAAGATAACATACTAACTTTATTATAACTCCAACAAATACATCCCTCATTTCTAAGATACTCTATAGCATGAATTATAACAAGTATCAAGATGAAACAGTAGTCATCCATAAATTCAACAGTTCTGATTCTATGAGAATTCTAATGAGAATTCTATTCTAATTCTAATTCTACTCTGCAGATTTCCACATATCCCAAAATATGTCAGAGGTTTTGTAAATTAGAGATAACCCAAATGTTGACAAAAAGATGGTTTAGTAAAATACAGCATCTATCCACAATGTATAATCTTAAAACGTATCAGCAATATGTATTCACTGAGAGTGAAGGTGTCTTTCACCTTAATACTGAGTGAAAATAGCATCTGTCTGTTTACTAGGTACAATGTAATCACATTTCTCAAAAATCTACCTACAGCGCTGAGATTTCATGTGGAGATGTATGATACGACAAGGTGATTCAATGTGTGACTGTAGGATTTGCGGGATACTTTTCCTTTGCAGCTGTGTTTATTGCTTGTACATATGTATATTTCATCAGCATGTATCATTTTTAAAATGAACAAAGCTATTTAAAAAGATGGTAAAAGTCAAGGTCAAATGAAATGAACATAATACCTTAAGCGGTTTTTAAAAAAATGACTCATGAGAATTTTGACAATACAATAAATCTAACAGAGATTTTGATTTCTTTGGAAAATGAAGGCTGACATTCCTCCAATGATCAAATCTCTGCCACCATAAGATGCTCTGTGTTTCTCAAATTTTAGATTATTAAAAAAATGAGTAAGAACAGGTAGGACAAATATATTGCAAAGATGGAAAAGAAGACTGATTCAGAAGACGACTAACAAAGGAATAAACTTTGTCTAGAATAATACTGAATTTTTATGCAAGCATTAGAATGTATGCCATCTCTTCAAAGTGAAATTGACAACCACTTAACAGAGTCTGCTAAGAGAATGGAAAAAATTACCAGGGGAAGGTTATTTTTAAAGATTTTGGGAAGTGAACTCATCATCAGATTTCTAGCAAAGTATAAACTTAACTAAAGATTCATTTTAAACTTCAATTTCCCTTTAAGATAACATACTAACTTTATTATAACTCCAACAAATACATCCCTCATTTCTAAGATACTCTATAGCATGAATTATAACAAGTATCAAGATGAAACAGTAGTCATCCATAAATTCAACAGTTCTGATTCTATGAGAATTCTAATGAGAATTCTATTCTAATTCTAATTCTACTCTGCAGATTTCCACATATCCCAAAATATGTCAGAGGTTTTGTAAATTAGAGATAACCCAAATGTTGACAAAAAGATGGTTTAGTAAAATACAGCATCTATCCACAATGTATAATCTTAAAACGTATCAGCAATATGTATTCACTGAGAGTGAAGGTGTCTTTCACCTTAATACTGAGTGAAAATAGCATCTGTCTGTTTACTAGGTACAATGTAATCACATTTCTCAAAAATCTACCTACAGCGCTGAGATTTCATGTGGAGATGTATGATACGACAAGGTGATTCAATGTGTGACTGTAGGATTTGCGGGATACTTTTCCTTTGCAGCTGTGTTTATTGCTTGTACATATGTATATTTCATCAGCATGTATCATTTTTTAAAAAAATGAACAAAGCTATTTTTAAAAAGATGGTAAAAGTCAAGGTCAAATGAAATGAACATAATACCTTAAACGGTTGGTGTAGGTATCAACACAGGTCTTCATTTTGGCTAATAAGGTACCAACAGAAGTTTGACACTCTGACTGGTCTTCTTCCTCTTCGCCATTCTCTGTGGAAAGAGGCAACAACAGGGGCACCATGCACGTACAAGAAGCAATGGCCCGGAGCAGTTCTAGCAGAGCCCGATACAGTGGCACGTGTCTTGCCATGTCAAGAACTGTAGAAGGAAAAGAGGAAAAGCATAAAATGAGGCCATGTGTGACACAGAAGTTAAGTCCACAACAACGTAGCTTCTACTTGGGCCTTAAGATTAACTGGTAGCTTGGAAAATGGAATGAAGTAGATGCTTACGAAGCAACAACACAGGCAACAAGAAAAATGAATATGGTGCAGAACTGGAAGATATCAAGAAATGTAAATAAGTAATTTAAATTATTTTTGGTTATGCTGCATCTTTGCTGCAGCGCACAGGTTTCTTTCACTGGGGAGCACAGGCTCTTGAGCACGTGGCTTTAGCAGTTGCAGTACTGGGGGTCTCTAGTCGCAGTGCACAGGCTCAGTTGCCCCACAGCATGTGGGATCCTAATTCCCCTTCCAATGCAGGCACTGAACATGTCTGCTGCATTGGAATGTGGATTCTGAACCACCGGGCTCACAAAGGAAGTCCCAAGTAGCTACTCAGCTATATCACACATAATACTGACTAAACAGTCCAGATAATACATTATGGCAGTAAATACATTTATTAGTACAACATGGGAATGTATTTTTCAAATAAAATTGAAAGGAAACCATTGTATCTTAAGTAAAATAGAATGATTTTTCCACAGTTTATCAAAAGCAAAATTCAACACGTCAACTTGTTAGGGGAAAAAAAAAGTTGACAGTGCTTTTAATTACTACCTACAAATCAAAAGAATTTTTGTCCTTAAAACTACATGTATCTAACAGTGGATTCCATGCTCTAAGAACACGAATTGCTTCTCAAGCTTATATTAGCTGTTTTGTTAGGTTTTGTGGCTTCTTCCCAAGTGGAATTCACTTTTGTGAATCATGTGTGGTAAGGACCTAACAACTTTTTTCCAGTACCAGTTACTGAACAAAGTTATTCCATAAATGTTTATTATTTAGTTAGTTATTCATTAATTATTTACTGAAAACCCATTGGTGGACAGGCTGGAAATAGAGCAGTAAAGGAAACAACCAGAACTCCTTGCCTTCATGTAGCTTACATTCAAGGTAAAAGATCAAGTCAGTAAAATTTTCTAGACATTAGTAAGTATGCTGAATGCTAAACAGAAGACTGAAACAGGGAACTCCTTGAGGAAGAAACTGTCTCACTACCCACAGAGCTCTATACTGGGGAGGGATAAGGCATGGCCCAGAATTCTGGGCTTTGTTTCATAAGTGATTTAAAAAGATGGCTTAAAAAATTAGTTCTGATAATATGAAAACAAACAGCGAGTTGTTCAGAGTAAACAAAGGAGTAGGTCCTTCTTTCACACCTTCCAATGATGATGCAAAAGCCAGGGGTAAAAAAGTATGACTGCTCATTCTTTCTTCACTTTTTGAAATTTCACTCTCCCATCTTTATACATAAAATTTCCATGTGTGCCTGCTCAGTCGTGTCCGACTCTGTGACCCCATGGACTGTATAACCCATTAGGCTCCTCTGTCCATGGGATTTTCTAGGCAAGAATACAAGAGTGAGTTGCCATTTCCTTCTCCCCGGGGCCCTTTTTCCCAAACCAGAGATCACATCTGTGTCTTCTGTATCTCCTACGTTGGCGGGCAGATTCTTTACCACTGAGCCACATACTTGGTTATGTCTAAAACTTCTTTGCCAACTAAAAATCTAATGTTACTTCTTTTATAATTCTATAGCCTAATATAGTACACTAGAGCTTTCAGGAACTTCCAAGTGAAAATCCAAGTACTAGTTTCCCTTATCAAAAGCAAAATTCAACACGTCAACTTGTTAGGAAAAAAAGTTGACAGTGCTTTTAATTACTACCTACAAATCAAAAGAATTTTTGTCCTTAAAACTACATGTATCTAACAGTGGATTCCATGCTCTAAGAACACGAATTGCTTTTCAAGCTTATATTAGCTGTTTTGTTAGGTTTTGTGGCTTCTTCCCAAGTGGAATTCACTTTTGTGAATCATGTGTGATAAGGACCTAACAACTTTTTTCCAGTACCAGTTACTGAACAAAGTTATTCCATAAATGTTTATTATTTAGTTAGTTATTCATTAATTATTTACTGAAAACCCATTGGTGGACAGGCTGGAAATAGAGCAGTAAAGGAAACAACCAGAACTCCTTGCCTTCATGTAGCTTACATTCAAGGTAAAAGATCAAGTCAGTAAAATTTTCTAGACATTAGTAAGTATGCTGAATGCTAAACAGAAGACTGAAACAGGGAACTCCTTGAGGAAGAAACTGTCTCACTACCCACAGAGCTCTATACTGGGGAGGGATAAGGCATGGCCCAGAATTCTGGGCTTTGTTTCATAAGTGATTTAAAAAGATGGCTTAAAAAACTAGTTCTGATAATATGAAAACAAACAGCGAGTTGTTCAGAGTAAACAAAGGAGTAGGTCCTTCTTTCACACCTTCCAATGATGATGCAAAAGCCAGGGGTAAAAAAGTATGACTGCTCATTCTTTCTTCACTTTTTGAAATTTCACTCTCCCATCTTTATACATAAAATTTCCATGTGTGCCTGCTCAGTCGTGTCCGACTCTGTGACCCCATGGACTGTATAACCCATTAGGCTCCTCTGTCCATGGGATTTTCTAGGCAAGAATACAAGAGTGAGTTGCCATTTCCTTCTCCCGGGCCTTTTCCAACCCAGAGATCACATCTGTGTCTTCTGTATCTCCTACGTTGGCGGGCAGATTCTTTACCACTGAGCCACATACTTGGTTATGTCTAAAACTTCTTTGCCAACTAAAAATCTAATGTTACTTCTTTTTATAATTCTATAGCCTAATATAGTACACTAGAGCTTTCAGGAACTTCCAAGTGAAAATCCAAAGTTACTAGTTGATAGGCATAAAATACATGAATATTTTTGAGGATATGAAAAGGCTAGACTTAAGCAAACAGGTGGACATGTAAAATGACAACCAATCTGGCATTACTTTACGTATCCATATTCTATGAAAGATGCTACCTCTGCGTAGGCCCCACTTAGGGAACTGAGAATCTAAACAGGTAACTCTCCAAAAATGATAAACAACTGGTCAATAAACACACTGTCATTAGTCATCAATGACAATCAAAATGCAAATCATAACCACCATGAGATATTTGCCATCTTACATGCACAAAGATCGCTGCAAACTGAAAGTCGAGAAATAACTTATAATGTGAACCAGCACTTCCACTTCTAGGTATACACCCAAAGGAATTAAAAAGGAGGAATGAAAATAGATACTGTAAACTAATGTTAACTAAAGCATTATTCACAATGGCTGTAAGGTATAAACAACTCAAATGTCAATCAAACGATGAATAAATAGGCAAAATGCAGTAGATATACATATAGTGAAATACTAGAGTAAAAATGCTCTGCTTAGATTAAAAAGCTAAACAAAAGACTGCATATTATGTAATTTATTTTATGGATAATGACCAACTGATTCCAAGATTTGTATGGAAAGCCAGAATACCCAGAAGAGCCAACACAACCTGAAGAACAACAACAAAGTTGGAGGACTGATGTGACCAGACTCCCAAAACTTACTATAAAGCTACAATAATCAAGAATCAGTATTTAAAATTTCCATGTGTGCCTGCTCAGTCGTGTCCGACTCTGTGACCCCATGGACTGTATAACCCATTAGGCTCCTCTGTCCATGGGATTTTCTAGGCAAGAATACAAGAGTGAGTTGCCATTTCCTTCTCCCGGGCCTTTTCCAACCCAGAGATCACATCTGTGTCTTCTGTATCTCCTACGTTGGCGGGCAGATTCTTTACCACTGAGCCACATACTTGGTTATGTCTAAAACTTCTTTGCCAACTAAAAATCTAATGTTACTTCTTTTTATAATTCTATAGCCTAATATAGTACACTAGAGCTTTCAGGAACTTCCAAGTGAAAATCCAAAGTTACTAGTTGATAGGCATAAAATACATGAATATTTTTGAGGATATGAAAAGGCTAGACTTAAGCAAACAGGTGGACATGTAAAATGACAACCAATCTGGCATTACTTTACGTATCCATATTCTATGAAAGATGCTACCTCTGCGTAGGCCCCACTTAGGGAACTGAGAATCTAAACAGGTAACTCTCCAAAAATGATAAACAACTGGTCAATAAACACACTGTCATTAGTCATCAATGACAATCAAAATGCAAATCATAACCACCATGAGATATTTGCCATCTTACATGCACAAAGATCGCTGCAAACTGAAAGTCGAGAAATAACTTATAATGTGAACCAGCACTTCCACTTCTAGGTATACACCCAAAGGAATTAAAAAGGAGGAATGAAAATAGATACTGTAAACTAATGTTAACTAAAGCATTATTCACAATGGCTGTAAGGTATAAACAACTCAAATGTCAATCAAACGATGAATAAATAGGCAAAATGCAGTAGATATACATATAGTGAAATACTAGAGTAAAAATGCTCTGCTTAGATTAAAAAGCTAAACAAAAGACTGCATATTATGTAATTTATTTTATGGATAATGACCAACTGATTCCAAGATTTGTATGGAAAGCCAGAATACCCAGAAGAGCCAACACAACCTGAAGAACAACAACAAAGTTGGAGGACTGATGTGACCAGACTCCCAAAACTTACTATAAAGCTACAATAATCAAGATAATTCAGTATTGGCAAAAGAATAGACAAATGGATCAATAAAATTTTTACATGAAGGTTTATAGCAGCTTTATCCATAACTGCCCCAAACTGGAAGCAACCATGATGTTCTTCAAAAGAAGACTGAATACACAAACTGCGATATAACTATACAATGAAATTCAGCAATAAAAAACGAATGAACTATAAGACTGAGAAAGGACATGGAGTACACACATACTGCTCAGTAAAAGAAGCCAATATGAAAAGGTTATACAGTGTATGGTTCCAATTATATGACATTCTGGAAAAACTATGGAGCCAGGAAAAGATCAGCAGTCACTAGAGGTTTCGCTGTGGGGAGGGAGAGAGGGAAGAACAGAGAGAACACAGGGAATTTCTCTGGGCAGTGAAACTATTTGTGTGATACTGTAATGGTGACACCCACAATATTAGGCATTTGTCAAAACCCACAGAACTGTAGAACACAAAGCGTGAACTCTAATGTAAATTACTGACTTTAGTTAAAAATATGTCCCTATTAGCTGATGAACTGTACTATGTCACCACACTAATATAGATTATCAGGTGGTTCAGTGGTGAAGAACCTGCCTGTTAATGCAAGAGACCTGGTTTGATTTGGTTTGGAGGAGCCTGATGGGCCACAGATCCATGGGGTTGCAGAGTTGGACACAACTGAGCGCACACACCATGCTGACATAAGATATACAAGGACAACGTTAGTGGAGGCGGAAGGGGGAATACGTACCATGTGCTCAATTTTCTTTACTACGGGCTTAAATAGCCTGACAAGAAGAGCACGACCACAACACTGTTAATACAACGCCATGTCTGCAAATGGCTTGCAGCAGCTTCTTCATCAGCAAGTGCCAAGTGCATGTTCAACTAATGTCAATCAAGCGATGAATAAATAGGCAAAATGCAGTAGATATACATATAGTGAAATACTAGAGTAAAATGCTCTGCTTAGATTAAAAGCTAAACAAAAGACTGCATAATTTTATTTTATGGATAATGACCAACTGATTCCAAGATTTGTATGGAAAGCCAGAATACCCAGAAGAGCCAACACAACCTGAAGAACAACAACAAAGTTGGAGGACTGATGTGACCAGACTCCCAAAACTTACTATAAAGCTACAATAATCAAGATAATTCAGTATTGGCAAAAGAATAGACAAATGGATCAATAAAATTTTTACATGAAGGTTTATAGCAGCTTTATCCATAACTGCCCCAAACTGGAAGCAACCATGATGTTCTTCAAAAGAAGACTGAATACACAAACTGCGATATAACTATACAATGAAATTCAGCAATAAAAAACGAATGAACTATAAGACTGAGAAAGGACATGGAGTACACACATACTGCTCAGTAAAAGAAGCCAATATGAAAAGGTTATACAGTGTATGGTTCCAATTATATGACATTCTGGAAAAACTATGGAGCCAGGAAAAGATCAGCAGTCACTAGAGGTTTCGCTGTGGGGAGGAGAGAGAGAAGAACAGAGAGAACACAGGGAATTTCTCTGGGCAGTGAAACTATTTGTGTGATACTGTAATGGTGACACCCACAATATTAGGCATTTGTCAAAACCCACAGAACTGTAGAACACAAAGCGTGAACTCTAATGTAAATTACTGACTTTAGTTAAAAATATGTCCCTATTAGCTGATGAACTGTACTATGTCACCACACTAATATAGATTATCAGGTGGTTCAGTGGTGAAGAACCTGCCTGTTAATGCAAGAGACCTGGTTTGATTTGGTTTGGAGGAGCCTGATGGGCCACAGATCCATGGGGTTGCAGAGTTGGACACAACTGAGCGCACACACCATGCTGACATAAGATATACAAGGACAACGTTAGTGGAGGCGGAAGGGGGAATACGTACCATGTGCTCAATTTTCTTTACTACGGGCTTAAATAGCCTGACAAGAAGAGCACGACCACAACACTGTTAATACAACGCCATGTCTGCAAATGGCTTGCAGCAGCTTCTTCATCAGCAAGTGCCAAGTGCATGTTTAATGTTACTGGTTACCACCAAGCAAGTCAAGTCACTATCCTTTGGATCCTCAGATGTACCTGCTAGCTGAATCATGCAATGCTCAAGCACTGTCCTTGGAATTTATCAACAACTACAGATACAGGTATGTGACACTACTATATAATTATTTCTTTCAGAGAAAATTTCTATCTTGAAAGTAGTAACTAGAACTGGCTAAAACAATAAAATCCTCACTTTCTGTATATGAAAAATCATTTCAATGGGGAAAATGATATTCAAATTGCAGGAAAGAAATAGAATAAAGGTTATCAGGATAAAATTTATAAGACATAATCATAGAGATTAGGTCATTTTTTCATGGAAAACACAAGTCAGCATATTTAAAAGCTAAAAATAATTCTAAGAAAAAATGGAAAACATTTACCGCTTGGCTTATTACTGGCAGAAGCTATCAAAGCTAACCAAATAGTTTCAGTAAAATTTACCATGGATTACTAATGCAAAAGATCCACTCCTTCCAGAGAACTGAAAATATTTGCCATCTTCAATAAGGAAGTTTATAATAACTGTAAGTGGAATATAACCTTTAAAAATTGTGAATCACTATTTTGTACACCATTAATTTACATAATATTATACATCAACTGTACTTTAAAAAAAACCAAGACATTTAGTAACTTCATTATTTTAGGCTAAAATATGTAGTGATTACATATATTAGGCATAAACTGCAATTTACATTAAATATGTCAGCTTAGACATATGTATATCCCCTTAAATATACATAAAATATTTTTAAAATATATTTATAGCTACTAAATATAGAGGCAGAATTCATACACGGTGGAATCTAATGTGTATGTTTTCTATTTCTCTATTTGACTGTTAAAATGATCGAGGAAGAAGAAAGAGAAGAAACTGTCCTGAGCATGTTGGACATTATTGGGATAGTACTTAGAAAGCAAACATGAAAAGCAAAAGTCAATCAGTAGTCTCCAACTCTTTGCAACCCCAATGACTATAGCCTTCCAGGCTCCTCTGTCCACAGAATTCTCCAAATAAGAAAACTGGAGTGGGTTGCCATTCCCTCCTCCAGGGGATCTTCCCGACCCAGGGATCGAACCCAGGTCTCCTCCAGGAGTAGCACTGAACCTCTTGGTAATTGTTTCCGTGTATATCTTTACTCCACTCTGACAGTCTCTTTTGTGGGTTGCATTCAAGACAAAATACAGCTTAAAAAAATTATTTCTAAGAATAACCTTCAAAAGAATATTTCTAGAAAATTATGGCAAATATTTTAGGGCAAACACCTAGCTCGTAAGGCAGCATCCAGGGTGCCTTATTCCTGGCACAGCAGTAAATAGGTCAACAATAAAGATTTCTTTCTGCATGCCAGAAAACATACAAGATCCAGTAATAGGAATAAGACACACAAAAAAATAACACAACAGATATTTTTCTAAAAGTGCATATTGAATACATATCATTTTCATTCAAACTGCTTTTACATTTATGTTCATTTTAAGTCGCCAATAATCTACCTGATTTAGGAAAGGAAAACTTTTTTCAACATGGGAAAGATGACTAATAAAAGAGGAAAATAAAGCTATATTCAGTATTAATAAATGCTTAATATTTTCAAAAGTACTCTCTTCCTTTGGATTTATATTTAATATCTCAAAAGAAACTCAATCTTTATAATAATCTATTGGTAGGTAAGCAGTAAGATCACATAAATACTACCTAGAAAAAAATCTTGTTTTTTTCGGATGTTCTTCAGCATATGTTGATTTTATTTCTCTGGTCAACTTAAATAATACAAAGTGAGAGGCTCAAGTGATGTATAAAAACTTCAATACAATCTGTTAATGTAATATTTGTTTATGGAACTTTATTTCAGTAGACACAAAATCTAATGTGAGAATTAATCAATTATTCAAATATTAAATTAAGTTATCCTTAAGTTATTTCTCTGTAAATTAAAAAGCCTTTCAAGTAACTGAATACTAAAACTGAATCCATAACTCTTTGCAATCAATATCCCTACAAGTTACATGACTAGCACGCATACCTTAAAGGATAATCATGGGAAAACAGCTAAGATTCCAAATGTATGTTTATTCCTAAATATCTTTTTAGTATTCTTCCTGAGGAAATTCCATGGATACAGGAGCCTGTCAGGCTACAGTCCAAGGGATCGCAAAAAGAGTCAGACATATCTTAAGGACTAAACAAAAACAATAAACTTTGTAGTAATAACTTTTGGATTTAAAGACTGTGGTCATATTTAACACATTTACACAGCAACAAAATTAACTTTATTCTCTCATAAAATTAAAGCTAAATTCTGAATTTTTGAGGAAATAACCTAAGATACAATGACTTTTAACCCAAAATACAGTGTGAGGAAACATCAGATGGTATAACAGAAGACCCTGTAGTAATACCTTTTGTCCCATTATAGCTGGTTACAGAACTATCAAGCCAGTATCATGGATATGAGGAAATTTTAATACTAGCATATACCATCAGTTAGCCAAGACAACAAGCCAAATTTGTAGATAATTCATAATACTCCCAATAAAAAAGTTCTGTGCTTGTTCTCATTTCAAACTTCCTCTAACATATCATATCTACTCATTTTTCTTTTCCACATTGAAAAAAATTCTATCTATATCTTTTTTAAACTTTGAAAATGTGTGATTTAATAATAATGGCCATATTATGGTTAAACACTTTAAGGTGGGCAACTGAATAAATTTCTCTTGATTTCACTTGCTTCTTCCTACCCTGACATTATGAAATAAGCACTAAAGAGGCAAAGATTTTAAAACATTTGATGAAGAGTTTCTAGAATATTCTACTATATTAATGGCAAGTAATTTAATGTGCTCAGTAGTGCTGTTTTCTGAAAACAGGTACATGTCATTTTCCAAAATGGGAATGAGAGAGAGTGAGAGACTAAAGTAACATTTCATCCGCAAATTCTCACTTTCACACATATAAGGTAATTCAGGCAATGAAACAAGATCGCCATCTAGTGACCAGTGTGGTAACTGAAGGTTTACTCAACAGCAAGCTTGTCAACTTACAGCAGCTGTAGGAAAAATGATCCTTCAGCGGCATTATTTACACGCAGCTTTCAAAGACAAATGAAAGTTGGAATATTGGGAGAGAGAGACTAAAATGAACACATGCTTTATTATAAGGATCTTCCTATATGCCCTCCTCCCCCGCAAGTCCTCATAAAAGAAGTTCTCTGGGGCTTCCCTAGTGGTCCAGTGGGTAAAGAGTCTGCCTTATATCGCAAGGGACACTGGTTCGATGCCTGGCCTGGGATGATCCCACATGCCGCGGAGCGACTGGACCCATGTGTCCAATTACGAGCCAGGGCTCTGGAGCCCATGTGTCCAGAGCCAGTGCTCTGCCGTGAGAGAGGCCACTGCAATGAGAGGCCCACATATGCCAAAGAATAAAAAGATGAATGAAAATAAATATAAATAAAAGAGGTATGATGGGGAAACAGAAAAAAAAAAACCAAAAAACAAAATAAGTTCTCTGAAGGTAAAATCAGAATAAATTCTATTTAAAAAGTTACTAAGTTTGCTACATATAACTGACAAGCACAAAGATGTTACTAAGCATTGTTTGCCTCCAGACTCACACATGCCAAAGAAAAAAAGATGGATGAAAATAAATATAAAAATAAGGAGGCATGAAAGGGAAAAAAAAAAAAAAAAAGAATACACCGAATACTCACAGAATAAAGTGAAAAGATTTTGACTTTTATGGAGGGTCCTGGAACCAATCTCCCAAGGTCTAACTACAGTTCTCTATGGATCTTAAAAGAACCTATTCATTAGGCTTGTGTTTTTGTATATTATATGCTAGCAATGTCAGAGAACCATCTCTTGACTATGATCCTGCACACAAAGTTATTAGCAATCTCTCACACTTAAAAACTACCTTGACACACAGTCGAGGTTTCAGGAAGAATGGCACACGTATATGTATGGCCGAGCTCTTTCGTTGGTTAACTGAAACTATCACAAAATTGTTAATTGACTATACTCCAATAAAAATGTTTATTGGTGTAAATAAAAAAAAAACTCGTAACTTGCTGGATATGCTATGAAATAGTCTATAAAAATGTCAATATCACAAAAGACAAAGAAAAGTTGGGAACATTTCCACATTAAAGAACACAGATATGAAAATTAAATGAAATAATAGATTCTGTACACGATGCTCTACCTTATCCCAAACTCCCCAAATGGTCAAAAATAATATTCTACAGACTAGTGACAAAATTGGAAAATAGACTTTGGACTAATTTTATACAGTAAAACCTACTAAGTACCAAGAAGACTATAATTTGTTCAGATTCTAAATGACACTTTAAAAATTAACATTTTAACCAAAATTGGTAACTTCAATAAGAGGTATATTTACTAGTACTAAGCTACATCTCCCTGAAATACATAATTTGTATTTAAGGCATACTTAAATAACATACATTGCTTGTCAAAAACTATGGATCAGAATATATCCCAACTAAAAAAAGTTTCTCTGATAAGTAAAAACTTCATTGAAGAGTTGTTCTGACAATTTTCCGACATTCTCAACTTAGTACATTTTTTAAATATTTACCTTAAAATCTAATTTCAAAATTATTTTTGAAACCACATTCAAATATAAATGTATCAATTAAAATTATACCACTGGATACAGTACAAGATTCAAGCATGTAAATCTAAACCTTGGATAAAGAAATTTCTTTATTATGGGAAAACAATCAAAAAAGGGTAGGTAAACATTAAATTTCTAAAATAGTTCCAAGATAAGTATTTAAGTCTCTGCAATTCCATGTATTTACCAGAATCACAGTTTATTTATTAAAATACATACTTTACTAGAAAGTGCATCTACTTGAATACATTATTTTAAACAATGAAAGTAAGCAACATCAGATTTCCCTTTTGACTCCGAACCATAAAGATAAAAGCTCAGTGTTACACACAGACTGAATTTCAGAACAAGACAAAATTAAAAACTTCTGAAAGTCATATAGTTTGAAAGTAAAAGGATATTATTAATATCCTTTTGTTATATTGTTGATATCATTAATATAAATGATATTGTTAATATTATTTTAACAACATGGAAGGAGATAAAGAGAAACCTTATCTTACTCTATTCAATTTTCCTAAATGATTTACAATTAAATTTTGGCACCAATCTGAAGTCGTTAAGTGTTTACAGCTCCAAATATTTCACATTGTCAAAAATGTATTGTGTATTTGTCTATTTAAAGACAAAGGAAAGTTGGGAACATTTCCACATTAAAGAACACAGATATGAAAATTAAATGAAATAATAGATTCTGTACACGATGCTCTACCTTATCCCAAACTCCCCAAATGGTCAAAAATAATATTCTACAGACTAGTGACAAAATTGGAAAATAGACTTTGGACTAATTTTATACAGTAAAACCTACTAAGTACCAAGAAGACTATAATTTGTTCAGATTCTAAATGACACTTTAAAAATTAACATTTTAACCAAAATTGGTAACTTCAATAAGAGGTATATTTACTAGTACTAAGCTACATCTCCCTGAAATACATAATTTGTATTTAAGGCATACTTAAATAACATACATTGCTTGTCAAAAACTATGGATCAGAATATATCCCAACTAAAAAAAGTTTCTCTGATAAGTAAAAACTTCATTGAAGAGTTGTTCTGACAATTTTCCGACATTCTCAACTTAGTACATTTTTTAAATATTTACCTTAAAATCTAATTTCAAAATTATTTTTGAAACCACATTCAAATATAAATGTATCAATTAAAATTATACCACTGGATACAGTACAAGATTCAAGCATGTAAATCTAAACCTTGGATAAAGAAATTTCTTTATTATGGGAAAACAATCAAAAAGGATAGGTAAACATTAAATTTCTAAAATAGTTCCAAGATAAGTATTTAAGTCTCTGCAATTCCATGTATTTACCAGAATCACAGTTTATTTATTAAAATACATACTTTACTAGAAAGTGCATCTACTTGAATACATTATTTTAAACAATGAAAGTAAGCAACATCAGATTTCCCTTTTGACTCCGAACCATAAAGATAAAAGCTCAGTGTTACACACAGACTGAATTTCAGAACAAGACAAAATTAAAAACTTCTGAAAGTCATATAGTTTGAAAGTAAAAGGATATTATTAATATCCTTTTGTTATATTGTTGATATCATTAATATAAATGATATTGTTAATATTATTTTAACAACATGGAAGGAGATAAAGAGAAACCTTATCTTACTCTATTCAATTTTCCTAAATGATTTACAATTAAATTTTGGCACCAATCTGAAGTACGTTAAGTGTTTACAGCTCCAAATATTTCACATTGTCAAAAAATGTATTGTGTATTTGTCTATTTTTTCAAAAAGATAAATCTACTATGTCAACAGATCAATCTGAAAAACTAATATAACACCATCATTTTTATAAAGAAATTTGAGGTAGGCTGGGAAGTGGTGTTATTTTTTGTTTTTCTTTTTTCTCTTTTTCCCATCATACCTCTTCTTTTATTTATATTTATTTTCCTCCATCTTTTCAATCTTTGCCCTGTGTGGGCCCTCCAACTGCAGTGGCCTCTCTTGCGGCAGAGCGCTGGCTTGTAATTGGACACACTGGGCCAGCCATTCAGCAGCATGTGGAATCATCCCAGGCCAGGAATTGAACTGGTGCCCTCTGTACTGCAAGACAGACTCTTTACCCACTGCACTACCAGGGAAGCCTGGTTTGAATGTTTTGTTTTTTAATTTTTGCTGCCCCAGAAGGTCTGTGGGATCTCAGTTCCCCAACCAGGGATCAAAATCACGCCCCTTGCCCTGGAAGTGCAGATTCTTAATCACTGGAGTGCCAGAGAAGTCCCAGAAATAGTGTTTTGAAGCACAATAATTTTTTTTTTAACTTTTTTTGGGGGGTGGGGGGCAGATTGGGGAGGGGGGTGGGCGGGCCACTTCTATTGGTCTTTCATTTATCTATTTTCATCCATCTTTGTTCTCTGGCCCGTGTGGGCGTCCCATCGCGGTGGCCTCTGTTGTCACAGAGCACCGGCTCTGGGTGCATGCACTCCAGAGCTCTGGCTCAGTAATTGGACACATTGGTCCAGCCGCTCCGCGGCACGTGGGATCTTCCCAGGCCAGGGATCAAACCAGCGCCCCTTGCACTGCAAGGCGGTGTCCTTACCCACTGGACCACCAGGGAAGCCCCACAATAATTTTTTGAAGGTGAAGAACAGGAGAAACTGAATTGAATTTAAACTGCTACCAAGCATCAAAGCAGACTACTTCAAGATTCATTCCCATTATTTTCTTTACCTATTCTCTCTTAATAATCTAACTGAATGTATGTCTATTTTCACGAATAAGAATATGAATTAAAGAAGATACAGTGAGAAAACAAAATTCTGTAAAGCAATTATCCTTCAATTAAAAAAAATAAATTAACTTTAAAAAAGCAGATATAAGAAGCAGAGCAGATAGTTCAAATTTTTAAAATGAATAAACAAAACAAACTGTCCTGCTTAAAATGAGGTGTTAACTGCTTATTTTTCTTGACAATACCTGTGTGTCACTGAGCGTCTAAATAAAACATAAAACTTTCTATTCTTACTTAAGAATACATTTCTTGGAAGATAATTCCACAACGAAAGAAATGAACTAGTTTCAATCGGTAGTCAGTTGAATATTGACAAAGTAATTACCTAAGTTACTTTTATAACTGAATTTGTAAAAACTAATACTCATTGTCAAGTACCTACAGACCTGAATAATTTATCTATCTGGCTTTCTTAAAAGTAACTACTGTCTGCAATTCTAGTGTTTGAGAAAAACATAAAAAACACACAAAGATTCAAGTAACCATGTTCGGATCACAATACTGTCATGAAGCTGCTAGACTTTCTCCTATCTTTTCCAGCTATAGGTTATTAAAAAGAAAAAAATGTACTTTCACAATTGGTAACAAAGGGCTAATAAAAAATTTTTCCACGTTTAGGACAGATGAATGTAGTAGCAAATTGGGGGCCCCCAAAACAACTAAATATTTCTAGAAGAATTTTTAAGAAATGCATCCATCAAACTCACACATACACAATAACTTCAAACATTCCCACTGAACCTTATTACTGAAAGTAATAATGACAAAATAAGTAAACAAAAGTACTCATCCACTACAATATTTTAAAGGACTAGTTTCCATGTGACTTACCTGAATCATTCCGTAGATAAGATGACATGGCAGGGATGAGGCAGGACTGACTGAGAAGCTCTAGCAGCACAGAAGGGAGGGCATTACTGTTCTGGCCTCTACTCTCGTGAGATGACTGAGTTTCGCCATTTACAGCACCACTGGCAGGATTTATATAACTTGCAAGAACCTAGAAATACAAATTGTTGCATTTAACCTTTAGTTTCACAAATTTAAAATCCCAAAGTTTATATTAGATGTTCAATTAGATTACAAAGAGTATATATTTTCAATGCAAATCAATCCTTCATGCTGTAGGGTTTTTTAAGTTCATTTATTTATTTATTTTTGGCTATTCTGGGTTTTCATTGCTGCTGCAGGCTTTTCTCTAGGTACAGGGAGTGGGGGCTACTCTCCAGTTGAGGTGAGCAGGCTTCTTGTGCGGTGGAACTCAGGCTCTAGGGCACATGGGCTTCCGTAGTTGCAGCCTGTTGGCTCCACTGTTGTGGCTCTGAGGCTCTGGAGCTCAGGCTCCATAGTTGTGGCTCACAGGCTTAGTTGCTCCGCAGCATGTGGGATCTTCCCGGATCAGAGATCGAACCCGTGTCTTCCACACTGGCAGGCAAACTCTTTACCACTGAGATACCAGGGAAGCCCCATACTGTAGGTTTTACAGTGTTAAGACCAGTGGTATAGTAAGCAGCAATCCACCTAAGAACATGAACTTAAAAGCTTAGTAGCAACTTGAAGATTATTTATTTTATTGAGTAAATTTAATTCATAGTTGAGGGTAATGGGATCTGAGTAGTTAATATTAGAATAAGCTTATTCTAGAACAACAAACAATAATGCTCAAAGACTTGAACAATGCTCAAAAAAAACACCAAAACCTAATTTTAGTCAATGAATTGATGCAGAAACAGAAGCTGATCTTTTCATTTCTGTATTAAAAAATTTTAATCTTGGTTTTTTTGTTTTTTAATTTTAGCCTCTTTTATTGGTTTTTTATTTTCAGACAAATTTATTCTTTGGCCTGTGTAGGCCTCCTGTTGCAGTGGCCTCTCTTGTTGCAGAGCACTGGCTCTGGGTGCACGCGCTCCAGACTGCTGGCTCGTAATTGTACACATTGGTCCAGCTGCTCTGCAGCATGAGGGATCTTCCCAAGCCAGGGATCGAACCGGTGCCCTTTGCACTACCCACTGGACCACCAGGGAAGCCCTATTAAAAACTTTATAAACTAGTTCACCTTGCCCAAGCCTAGAAAACTCACTATGATGTGAGAAACAAAGATGCAAATAGATAAAAAAGAGAGAGAAAGCCCAGAAATAGTTTAGATGAGAAGTTGACAAGAAGGAAGTAGATATGGTACATTCCTGTTATTGGACAACTTCATTTTTCTCACTTTCCTATCAGTGAGAAAGCTAACTAAAAGGGAAGAAGTTACACTTGCAAATAGGGAAGAGTAATCTTTATCTAGTATCTTAAATGAATGAGGGCAGGGAGTCCTTTTTAAAGATGAACTTTATAAAAAGTAGGTGAGGATGAGCTAGATGTTCAATAACAGTTAAAAACCAATACAAATACAAAACAATAACAACAACAACAAATGAACTATTGTCACTGGCCACACCAATTTTACAAATATACCTGCAGGAGACAGGTCACATGTTCCTCTTCCAGCCTCTGTTTGGTTAAAGCTTGCTCCACATCCCATCCAGAAGCTGTAGGTTTTACAGTGTTAAGACCAGTGGTATAGTAAGCAGCAATCCACCTAAGAACATGAACTTAAAAGCTTAGTAGCAACTTGAAGATTATTTATTTTATTGAGTAAATTTAATTCATAGTTGAGGGTAATGGGATCTGAGTAGTTAATATTAGAATAAGCTTATTCTAGAACAACAAACAATAATGCTCAAAGACTTGAACAATGCTCAAAAAAAACACCAAAACCTAATTTTAGTCAATGAATTGATGCAGAAACAGAAGCTGATCTTTTCATTTCTGTATTAAAAAATTTTAATCTTGGTTTTTTTGTTTTTTAATTTTAGCCTCTTTTATTGGTTTTTTATTTTCAGACAAATTTATTCTTTGGCCTGTGTAGGCCTCCTGTTGCAGTGGCCTCTCTTGTTGCAGAGCACTGGCTCTGGGTGCACGCGCTCCAGACTGCTGGCTCGTAATTGTACACATTGGTCCAGCTGCTCTGCAGCATGAGGGATCTTCCCAAGCCAGGGATCGAACCGGTGCCCTTTGCACTACCCACTGGACCACCAGGGAAGCCCTATTAAAAACTTTATAAACTAGTTCACCTTGCCCAAGCCTAGAAAACTCACTATGATGTGAGAAACAAAGATGCAAATAGATAAAAAAGAGAGAGAAAGCCCAGAAATAGTTTAGATGAGAAGTTGACAAGAAGGAAGTAGATATGGTACATTCCTGTTATTGGACAACTTCATTTTTCTCACTTTCCTATCAGTGAGAAAGCTAACTAAAAGGGAAGAAGTTACACTTGCAAATAGGGAAGAGTAATCTTTATCTAGTATCTTAAATGAATGAGGGCAGGGAGTCCTTTTTAAAGATGAACTTTATAAAAAGTAGGTGAGGATGAGCTAGATGTTCAATAACAGTTAAAAACCAATACAAATACAAAACAATAACAACAACAACAAATGAACTATTGTCACTGGCCACACCAATTTTACAAATATACCTGCAGGAGACAGGTCACATGTTCCTCTTCCAGCCTCTGTTTGGTTAAAGCTTGCTCCACATCCCATCCAGAAGCTGTAGAGCCTGTTCCAAAGCCAGTCCCTTTGGCCCAATAGAGCTGCTGTTCTTCTGTTGATGTAGGGTTATGAGAACTTGATACCTGTGGCTTATAACAAAAAGGAAAAAATCATTATTATTTGGTTTATTTAGCCTCAAAATATCAGGAGAAACTTAAATAGTTTAGCTGCTATGGAAAACAGTTTGGCAATTCCTTAAAAAACTAAACAAAGAAATATGGTATGACCCAGCAATTCCACTCTGAGGTATATATACTAAGGAAAAAAGAAAAAAAAAAAACTGATAAATAAATACGTTACACGAATGTTAATAGCAAGACCATTCACAGTAGTCAAAAGGTCAGTCCAAAAGCCCATCAATGGCTATATGGATAAACTGTGGTAAATTAACTACAATGAAGTATTATTCAGCCATAACAAATAACTAAGTACTGATTCATGCTACGTGGATGAGCCTCAAAGACAATATGCAAAGTCAAAGAAGACGGACACAAAGGTAACATACTGTGGGCTTCCATTTGTATGAACTATCTGGAGTTCACAGAGACAGAATACAAATTGGTAGCTTTCAAGGCTACGGGAAGGGGAAAATGGGAACAAATGCTTATATTTTCAAATAAATAAAAGAATTTTTTATCAATGTTTACCACGAATAGATGGAGTAAAGCATCTAAGGACCTAAAGAGTCAAAGACTCAAACTTAAACAGAGAAAGGGGCTTCCCTGGTGGTCCAATGGTTAAGAATCCACGTTTGCAATGCATGGGACACCAGTTCAATTCCTGGTCTGGGAAGATCCCACATGCCTTGGGGCAATTCAGCCTGCCAGCAGCACCTAGGGAGTAGACCCCACTTGCTAGAACCAGAGAAAACTTGCCTGAAGCAACGGAAATCCAGCACAGTCAAAAAGAAATTAAAATAAAATAAATAGAGAAAGCAGAAACAGGAATTAGGATATGAGCCAGATCTTTTAAGATGATTCTATGATAATATCTTAGATATATATATATATATATATATTTTTTTTTTTTTTGGCCACTTCTATTGGTCTTTCATTTATTTATCTTTGTTCTTTGGCCTGTGTGGGCCTCCCATCGCAGTGGCCTCTTTCACTGCAGAGCATCGGCTGTGGGCACATGCGCTCTAGAGCTCTGGCTCGGTAACTGGGCACGTCGGTCCAGCTGTTCCATGGCATGTGGGATCTTCCCAGGCCAGGGACCAAACCGGTGCCCCTTGCACTGCAAGGCGGTGTCTACACAGTGGACCACCAGGGAAGCCCCAATATCTTATATTTTTAATCACAGGGAGCAAGATTGCTTCTATTTCTAGGAGGAGTACATCTTAATTTCTTTCTAGTTCAGAATATGATGTGTAGAAAAATTTCTTTTGGGGACAGAGGATTTATTAAAAATGTAGATGCTGTAGAGACAGTGAAAAAAGGAGTGAGAATCACTGGTTTGGTCCATAAAGGTCAATTCTGATTATGATTACTGTTGACTATAAAATGAATTCTGTGACAAGAATCCTCCTTTAAAGCATTTTCATTAAATTAATATACTATGAACCCTAAAAATATTTGCATTTAAGTATTAATTTCAAGGGCATTTTATGAGTATTTTAATAGAAATATTTTCTAAGAATATTATGTATAAACACCACACTTTCATAAATTGATATGGAGAGTTGTACACATCTATAACTGAAGAATTCCATTTTTTACATTTTATAAAATAATCTGTTAAACAAATCATGAAAATTTTATTACCATATATTTACCAGTAGAAAAATAAAGGTTAAAGTAAAAATTGAGGCTATGATAAAACCAGCTATTTATTTTTTAAAAAAACATTTCTAGGGCTTCCCTGGTGGTCCAGTGGGTAAGGACACCGCCTTGCAGTGATTGGCATGCTTATGTACATATCCCATAACCTCTAGAAATATACATATTCTCACAGCACAGTTTTTTCCCTCAATGGAGTATAAAATGTCTGTTCAAGAAACCAAACATCTGGGCTTCCCTGGTGGTCCAGTGAGTAAGGACACCACCTTGCACTGCAAGGGGCACTGGTTCGATTCCTGGCCTGGGAAGATCCCACGTGCCACGGAGCGGCTAGACCAATGGGTCCAATTACCGAGCCGGAGCTCTGGAGCACATGCGCCCAGAGCCACTGCTATACAGTGATAGGTCACTGAGATGGGAGGCCCACACAGGCCAAAGAACAAAGCTAAGTAAATGAAAGATCAATAGAAGTACCCTCCCCCAACAAATTCTAAATGTGAAGTATAACATGTTTACAGAAAGAACACAAAACAAATATGTAAAACTTAATGAACTGAAAACAATTTAACCATGCACATCAATAATTAAACCCTGCTTGCAATAAACTGTCCTTGTCCTCTCACCCTCTCATTCTTCTATAAAGCTAATTATAATCCTGATTTTTATACTCATGACTTCCTTTTCTTTATAATTTTACCACCTAAACACAAAATTCTAATCACTATAACATAGCTTTGTTATTTTTTAACATTATATCAATGGAAACCATGATGTATATATCTAGCATTTTAGTTGTGCTTATAAAATTTATCAGTTCTATTATACATAGTTGGCTAAAACTGTTTACTTTCATTATCTTCTAGTATTCTATTACATAGTAGACTACAGCTTATTTACTCACACTGTTTTTTACATTATTTATTAAATTCTACTGTCTATATTATTACAGGTCTGATGGAACAGTATTTGGTACTGTTATTTTTAAAATCTTACACATTGTGATGGATGAGAACTCAGTGTATTCCTCTTGCATGCACTTGTACTTTTCTGGTAACTAAAGCAACAGATAACCCTTTCACATTTACTGACTATATAGGCTCTCCAGGTGAAGAACCCATTCTAGCCTTTTGTCTAGTATTCTTCTCTCACTGTTTGCCTCTTCCTTTGGGAATTTTTTTTTTAATAATTAAATGTATTCATTTTTAATTCGAGGATAACTGCTTTGCAATACTGTGTTGGTTTATGCCAAACACCAATGTGAATCTGCCATAGGTATACATATGCCTCCACCCTCTTGAATCTCCCTCCCCATCCCACCTCTCTAAACTGTTACAGAATCCCAGTTTGTCCTTTTGGAAATTCTAAAGCTCTTTAAATATTCTGGATATAAGTTCTTTATCAGATAGATACAAATATAGCCTCCCATTCAGTGGCTTTCCCTTTTGCTCTCTTAAATAGTGGAACCGATGAAAAGAAGTTCTTAATGTAGTTGCTTTTTGCCATTTTTCCCTCTTAAGGGTTAGTGGTTTGATTTTTTTAAATTAATTTTTCCCCCTGTATCCCGTTCAAGAAATCTTTGTCTCTGAGATCATAAAAGCATCTTTTTTTTGGTAAAGTAGTATTGTTATATATTTTTTTTTTTTGCTTTTTTGCTTTAAGAGTTTTGTTGCTTACAGATACGTATATTCCCAGATTAGTTTGTTGTATTTTATACATGCTATATATAGTCAAATTTACCATCAGTTAGAACTTTTGCATTTACAGCACAGTAGGGTCTGAAGATTCATTTTTGTTCCACATGGATACTTAACTGACCCCATCACCATTTGCTAATAAGATCATACTTCATTATGTTCCAGAGTCATCTTTCATGTATCAGAAAACTACATATGTAGATTTGAGTCTCTATTGCTTGTTGGGCTTCAATCTAACTCTGTGCAAATACCACAGCTTAACAGTAAGTTTCAAAATATGAGATTACGAAGTTGTTTGTATTTGAAACCGCTCTGGCTATCCTGTACCTGCTGAGTTTCTGAACAAATTCTACAAAGTCCTGTCAAACAAAATAAACCTGGAATTCCAGCAAATGTAAGAACCAACTTGGTGGGACTTTCCTGGTGATCCAGTGGTTGAGACTCCATGCTTCCAGTGCAGGGGCAGTGGGCCCCATCTCTAGTCAGAGAACTAAGATCCGACATGCTGCAAGGTGCAGCCAAAAAAAGAAAAAGAATCTATTTGGGAAGAAATACTAATGAAACAGTATTTTCTACTCCATGAGAAGTAAACATAGAGACTTCAGTTTATTAAAGTATCTTTTTTTACAGAGATTTATATATTTTATGAGGAGAGGTCTTACACATATCTTACAGTCTTTTTTTTGCCCTCTTTTTCGTTTGTTTGTTTATTTTTCATCCATTTTTATTCTTCGACCTGTGGGAGCCTCCCATTGCAGTGGCCTCTCTCATTGCAGAGCACCTGCTCTGGCCTCATGCGCTCCAGAGTGCTGGCTCATAATTGGACACACTGGTCCAGCCACTCCGCGGCATGTGGGATCTTCCTGGGCCAGGGATTGAACCAATGTCCTCTGCACTGCAAGGTGGACTGTTTACCCACTGGACCATCAGGGAAGCACCGCTCCTCTCCTTTTTTTTAGTAATGGGATCAGATGCCATGATCTTAGCTTTTCTTTTTTTTAATCACTTTTTAAAATTTTTTGGGGGGGGATGGCCTCATTTATTGGCTTTTCATTCATTTATGTTCATCCATCTTTATTCTTCGGCATGTGTGGGCTTTCCATTGCAGTGTCCTCTCTTGTCGCAGAGCACCAGCTCTGGGCACATGCACTCCGGAGCGCTGGCTTCTAATTGGACACACCGGTTCAGTCGCTCCTAGGCACCTGGGATCTTTCAGGGCCAGGGATCAAACCGGTGCCCCTTGCACTGCAAGGCGGACTCTTTATCCACTGGACCATCAGGGAAGCCTTAGCTTTTTTTTTTTTTTTGCCTCTAAGTCATCATTTATTTTTCATCCATCTTTATTCTTTGTCATGAGTGTGCCTCCCATCGCAGTGGCCTCTCTGGTTGCAGAGTACTGGCTCTGGGCACATGCGCTCCAGAGTGCTGGCTCGCAATTAGACACACTGGCCCAGCTGTTCCTCGGCACACTGGATCTTTCTGGGCCAGGGATCAAACTGGTGCCCTCTGCAGTTCAAGGTGGACTCTTTACCTGCTGGACTACCAGTGTAGCTCCATTTTTCAGTTTCATTATATTCTATTTTTGATGCTATTCTAAAGGATCTCTTTTAAAAGATCATTTTGTTTGTTGCTGGTATATAGAAATAACTTATTTTTATATATTAAAACTGGAAGTTATGTCCTCATTAAACTCACTCATGCCACTATTTATTTTTTGAATTTCTATAAATAAAATCAAATCATCTCAAAACTATCAGGTTTATTTTTTCTTTCCTTCTTATTTTCCTTGTCTTACTATAATACTGACTAGAGCCTCCCATTCAAGTATGATTCTCTAAAGTTCAAGTATAAATCCTGTGCATCCTGGTGAAAAAGCTTATTAAGCTATAATGGTTTTTTGTTGTTTTTAAGTAGATGGATTAACTTATGGCTTTCTGAAAGAGCCGAAGAAAATGAGAACAATTAACTCATTGTTTCTCTTTTCAATATCCTTTGTTTTAGGGGCAAAAGGAAGAACCAAATCAAAACAAAACAAAAAAGATCCTACTTCTGTAATAGTAATTACTACAGAAAAAAAACTCTGTCTATACTTCATGAATCTAACTTAGTTTTTCATGAGCTAAAGAATTAAAACCGGACCTACCTCTGTTTGATTGAGGCTAGAGTTTGGAACTCGTGGAGCATGGTGACTCAGAGCAGAGAGACAGACAAGAATGAGATGGAGTGCTCCAATTTCCAAAGCCATCCTCCGAAGAAGCACACCATCGTCAGTGGTCAAAGGCGTAGTGCTAAACAAGCTACGAAGGACATGAAAAGGAAGGGTTGGGAGCACGTTGGCTGATGGAGATTGCAAAATATGACCTAGATTAAAAGGAGAAGAGAACTCAAAATTAAAAACATGTAAAAACACAATAAGGAACAACACACAAGCTCACAAACTTATAATGACAATGTAATATAAAATTATACCATTATATTTTTATTAGAAAACCACAAAATAATAGCATAAATGGAATTAACATCTTAATATTTAATAATAGTGTCTAAAAAGATATCAAATACAAAAACTCCAAAAGAAAGTTGAAATATATTCATATGATACTTATAGACTATGCCAAAATTATAATAATCTAAAAATTTAAACTAAAACTTAACAACTAAAAAAGAAGCATTAAACCTTTCTTACAAGAATATGAAAGTAACTGCTTTGTCTTGGAAGTAGTTTCAACCATGAATGCAAGAATGAAATAATTTTGTTTTGTTTGCTGTAAAGTTTTCTACTGTGTTCTAGCTAGAGTGTTAAACGTAAAACAAAATTAAAAACAATCACTTCTACATGAATGGTATATGAGACAACTACTGCAAAAAGGTATACCAGAATTATGCTTTTAAAACAAACATTGCTAGAAATAGTTTGAAATGGCCTAAGGACAATTCCTTTTCATTTGAGGGCTACACCTACCCCAGTGACAATTCCTTGATTAACTTATGGCTTTGAAAAGTTTTGATAATGGTTTGTTGTTTTTAAGTAGATGGATTAACTTATGGCTTTCTGAAAGAGCAAGAAAATGAGAACAATTAACTCATTGTTTCTCTTTTCAATATCCTTTGTTTTAGGGGCAAAAGGAAGAACCAAATCAAAACAAAACAAAAAAGATCCTACTTCTGTAATAGTAATTACTACAGAAAAAAAACTCTGTCTATACTTCATGAATCTAACTTAGTTTTTCATGAGCTAAAGAATTAAAACCGGACCTACCTCTGTTTGATTGAGGCTAGAGTTTGGAACTCGTGGAGCATGGTGACTCAGAGCAGAGAGACAGACAAGAATGAGATGGAGTGCTCCAATTTCCAAAGCCATCCTCCGAAGAAGCACACCATCGTCAGTGGTCAAAGGCGTAGTGCTAAACAAGCTACGAAGGACATGAAAAGGAAGGGTTGGGAGCACGTTGGCTGATGGAGATTGCAAAATATGACCTAGATTAAAAGGAGAAGAGAACTCAAAATTAAAAACATGTAAAAACACAATAAGGAACAACACACAAGCTCACAAACTTATAATGACAATGTAATATAAAATTATACCATTATATTTTTATTAGAAAACCACAAAATAATAGCATAAATGGAATTAACATCTTAATATTTAATAATAGTGTCTAAAAAGATATCAAATACAAAAACTCCAAAAGAAAGTTGAAATATATTCATATGATACTTATAGACTATGCCAAAATTATAATAATCTAAAAATTTAAACTAAAACTTAACAACTAAAAAAGAAGCATTAAACCTTTCTTACAAGAATATGAAAGTAACTGCTTTGTCTTGGAAGTAGTTTCAACCATGAATGCAAGAATGAAATAATTTTGTTTTGTTTGCTGTAAAGTTTTCTACTGTGTTCTAGCTAGAGTGTTAAACGTAAAACAAAATTAAAAACAATCACTTCTACATGAATGGTATATGAGACAACTACTGCAAAAAGGTATACCAGAATTATGCTTTTAAAACAAACATTGCTAGAAATAGTTTGAAATGGCCTAAGGACAATTCCTTTTCATTTGAGGGCTACACCTACTGTCTCCTAGTAGAGTCCTAAATTACCATTGTTCTTACCCTCTGGCTACTTAAAAATTTAGCTCAAGCAATTAGAAATTGCTGATCTACTAAAGTAAGCATAAGATCTCTTGGAGAAGGAAATGGCAACCCACTCTAGTATTCTTCCCTGGAAAATTCCACATAGAGGAGCCTGGTGAGCATTAGTCCACAGGGTCACAAAGAGTCAGACATGACTGACTGACTAACACTTAATTATTAGAACTACATTCCCAATAAGAAAACATCTAATAGCTAAATTATGAAATAATGAATACTACGAAATGATCTGAATAATTTTACACAACCTACCTACATTAAATTGCATCAGTTAACACTCAACACTTACTTCCTTCTCCATCATCTGTCACTCCCAAAACCAAGCGAAGAAGGCACTGGGCATGTTTTCTCTCTTTCAGTAGCACTTCAGCATAGCCCGGAAGACGAAGAAATAATCCAAAAGCAGCCAAAGAATGGGCAGGTATGGGAGACATGGTCTGCACCGCTGACTTGATAGGCGGTGGTTCAGCCGCAATGGTTTCTGGTGCTTCATAAACTAATTCCCCTGATTGTTCAATAGTCACCCATTCAAACTGATCACTATCCTTCGGTTTTTCCTGAGTGGTAGATGTTACAACTGGAGCGCTCACCTAAAGAAAAAACAATATTCTTCGACTATTTGTATGTTTCAACACTGGGTTCAAAGTAAAAACTTGAATTCAAATAATCTCTTTAAAATATAAGAATATAAAAATAAAGTACACATAACTGAGTCACTTTGGTATACACCTAAAACTAAAACAACATTGTTAATCAACTAAACTTCACTATGAAATAAAAAACAATTTTTAAATCAATAAAAGGACTTGTTTCTTAAAATGAGTTATATCATACCATCAGTTTGGTGCTATCTGCCAGTATTTCTACTCTAAAAGTGACTATTTTCTCCTTTGTAATTAGTTAAGTATCTGCAGATTCTTTGAGACTATGTAAATATCTTGTTTCCCATTAAACTTTGATCATTAGAGGTAGTATTTTTATAATGCTTGCATGAAATAATAATGATTACAGTAGCTGCCAAATGGTGTTTTTTAATTCATCATTCCTTCTATATGTATTGCTTGGCAGTGAACTGTACACAAAAACATTTTTCTTCTTCTTCATCTGTGTATTCAGTCATTTATTAATTTATATCAGTGTGGATTCTAATTTATTCTGCAAGTTATGTATCTGTTACTATCATTTTATCTTATGTCCAAGCAGAATCGGTCTTGGTCAGTGGAATCTGCTTAAGCAGACCTAGGCTCATCTTGTATATTCTTTGCCCCACCTCCAGAATTTTTCCAAGAGGCACTGATTTCTTTTGGTGGAAATGGTATTTTAAAAAGCAGATATGGGATATAGGTATTGACACATTGCTGGAGGCTGTCTGACTCCATGCTCTATAAACAAACCAACCTAGGAAAAACACGCATAGGCGCATGTGTATATGTGACTGCATATATAGACAGGCTTTCTAGGCCCTACTCTCCCATGTGGTATGGTCATGAAAACAGAGATAACNGAATTGTTACAGGTTAAAGGAGATTTAAGAGACAACTAAATGTAATATATCAATATGATCCTGAATTGAATCTGACCACAAACTCCTGAAACTATGCGAAAGAAACTGAAACTTTTCCTTTTCTCCTTCAGAACAATAGTGGGACATCTGGCAAAATGTGATTAAGAGCTGTTCACTGCTATTTCACTGTTAACCACTGCGCTCATAAAGAAAAACAATATTCTTGACTATTTGTATGTTTCAACACTGGGTTCAAAGTAAAACTTGAATTCAAATAATCTCTTTAAAATATAAGAATATAAAAATAAAGTACACATAACTGAGTCACTTTGGTATACACCTAAAACTAAAACAACATTGTTAATCAACTAAACTTCACTATGAAATAAAAAACAATTTTTAAATCAATAAAAGGACTTGTTTCTTAAAATGAGTTATATCATACCATCAGTTTGGTGCTATCTGCCAGTATTTCTACTCTAAAAGTGACTATTTTCTCCTTTGTAATTAGTTAAGTATCTGCAGATTCTTTGAGACTATGTAAATATCTTGTTTCCCATTAAACTTTGATCATTAGAGGTAGTATTTTTATAATGCTTGCATGAAATAATAATGATTACAGTAGCTGCCAAATGGTGTTTTTTAATTCATCATTCCTTCTATATGTATTGCTTGGCAGTGAACTGTACACAAAAACATTTTTCTTCTTCTTCATCTGTGTATTCAGTCATTTATTAATTTATATCAGTGTGGATTCTAATTTATTCTGCAAGTTATGTATCTGTTACTATCATTTTATCTTATGTCCAAGCAGAATCGGTCTTGGTCAGTGGAATCTGCTTAAGCAGACCTAGGCTCATCTTGTATATTCTTTGCCCCACCTCCAGAATTTTTCCAAGAGGCACTGATTTCTTTTGGTGGAAATGGTATTTTAAAAAGCAGATATGGGATATAGGTATTGACACATTGCTGGAGGCTGTCTGACTCCATGCTCTATAAACAAACCAACCTAGGAAAAACACGCATAGGCGCATGTGTATATGTGACTGCATATATAGACAGGCTTTCTAGGCCCTACTCTCCCATGTGGTATGGTCATGAAAAACAGAGATAACAGAATTGTTACAGGTTAAAGGAGATTTAAGAGACAACTAAATGTAATATATCAATATGATCCTGAATTGAATCTGACCACAAACTCCCTGAAACTATGCGAAAGAAACTGAAACTTTTTCCTTTTCTCCTTCAGAACAATAGTGGGACATCTGGCAAAATGTGATTAAGAGCTGTTCACTGCTATTTCACTGTTAACCACAGGTAACATTCTCTTATTTATTTACTTATCTGGTTTTGTTTATTATTATATATTGTCGATGAGATGCTATAATAATTCCAGAATTAACAGTTTATTTTTATTTGAGAAAACAATTAAAATTACTGGTGGGTCAACCTTCAAGTTATGAAGACTTCTGTAAATTTATTAGAGTCTGTTGTAGTTTTGCCCTTACTTTTCAAGTGAATTCCTGATTACCAGTATGTCATCTATAGTCCTAATGTGTGACACATAAGAAATTCCAATAGAAAAGTACAAGCTTTTTACCTCTAACTTGGGAGGAACAGAACCGCAAATTCTGTCTCCTCCGTGCTGGACAGATGGTGAAATCTCTGGACAGTTCATTCAGCCTTCTAGTTTTCTCTCAAGAATACTAAGTATTCAGGAGCCAGTTACTCTTGTGCAAAAATTCACGTGCAGAATTTGGAGAGCCCCATCTGCAGGTCTCTCCTTTCTGAATCTCTCCCCTTTCACTCTCCAGCCAGGATGGAAGAGCCAAACTCCTCTACAGCTTTTGCATGAGTCCTATAATCTCACCCCAAAGAGGAGTATTCTCAGAAGATTAATTTCATCTAACATAGTTTCATTCTTTTTGTAATTAAATCCTCTCTATTATGTGCCTACTTTTGGTCACTCTCTAGCATCTTTAAATAATTGCTTTTTCTTTCTTTTCTTTTAAAAATAATCTGCCCAGACTTAATATATACAGGAGACTTATACCTGTTATTCTTGTGTTACCAATTTACCTTTCAGGGAAAGAGTACTGGTGGTTGCGGGAAATGTACAATATTTTCTTCACTAGGTATAAAATTCTAGGATGGCATATATATATATATATACACACACACACACACACACATATATATATATATGAATTTTTTTGTTACATTTCAAAGATGTAACTTCCTGGTTCCCAAGGTGTCTGATGAAAGGTAGTTGTCAGAGTAACTGCTACTGTTTTGAAAGAAACGGGTTTACTGCTTTGGGGCTGGTGTTAAGCTCTTCTCTTATTTTTAAGTAGTTTATCACAATGCTTTTAGGCATGAATATCCTATTTAAGGTTTACAGAGCTTCTTGAATTTTGGGCTGAGGTTTTATATCAGTTTTGGAAAATTTTCTTCCTTTCTTCCAGTATTGTTTCTGTCCTTGTTTCAAACCACTCTTTTCTGTGACCATAAATTCACATCAGAATTTTTCACTTTCAGCTACATGTCCATACAGTCCTCATGTTCTTTCCATTTCTTACATATTCTATGCTTCAGTTTGAACAATTTTTTTTGACATATCTTCTTTACTACTAATTTTGTAATCTTTAAGTACCTGAACTGTTGAAAAATCTATCTAACAGTTTTCTTCATATGAAATATTAGACATTTTCAACCCATTCTGGAAGACAGTATTACCCTGATGCCAAAATCAGACAAAAATATCCTAAGAAAAGTACACACCAAAATCTGTATTCATTTCCTATATGCTTTGCTGTAATACATCACCACAAACTTTCTGACTTAAAACAACACAAATTTATTTACCCTAAAGATCTAGATCAGAAGTCTAAGAGTCTTATGGAGCTGGAATCAAAGCTTTGGATCCTAAATACCAAGTGCCCTTTCTGAGGCTCTCAGGGAGTGTCAGTTCCTTACGTTCGCCAACGAAAGATCGTTCACATTCCTTGGCTTTCAGCTGCTGCATTTCAACCTCTGCTTCCATCCTCACATCTCCTCCTCTGACTTTGCTACCACCGTCATACAACTTTCTTTGACCCAGGCTCGGGTTTAGATGGCTGAGGGCATCCATGAATACTATGACTGAAGTCTTCAAACAGCCCTGTGTGCGACTGGCCACACAGCACCTTGATTTTTCTGAGGCACCAGCAAATATTGAAAGTCACATCCTTGGCTTTCTCTCCTAAGCATACTTTTCTGATAGCAAATCTCTGATTTCAGTATCTCCTGCAATCTGGACAGGCTGAGAAATTTCTCTAATTGTCAAGTGCTGGTTGCTTGTTGTTTAATAGCTCTTCACTCAATTTATCTCTTGCCTCTCACATTTCTTTGCTACTGTTTTGAAAGAAACGGGTTTACTGCTTTGGGGCTGGTGTTAAGCTCTTCTCTTATTTTTAAGTAGTTTATCACAATGCTTTTAGGCATGAATATCCTATTTAAGGTTTACAGAGCTTCTTGAATTTTGGGCTGAGGTTTTATATCAGTTTTGGAAAATTTTCTTCCTTTCTTCCAGTATTGTTTCTGTCCTTGTTTCAAACCACTCTTTTCTGTGACCATAAATTCACATCAGAATTTTTC
Organism: Tragulus kanchil; assembly: GCA_022376925.1. Taxonomy (NCBI): domain Eukaryota; kingdom Metazoa; phylum Chordata; class Mammalia; order Artiodactyla; family Tragulidae; genus Tragulus; species Tragulus kanchil. Next base: position 151,549,037 of record JAIOJX010000029.1, read on the forward strand.
ACTTTCAGCTACATGTCCATACAGTCCTCATGTTCTTTCCATTTCTTACATATTCTATGCTTCAGTTTGAACAATTTTTTTGACATATCTTCTTTACTACTAATTTTGTAATCTTTAAGTACCTGAACTGTTGAAAAATCTATCTAACAGTTTTCTTCATATGAAATATTAGACATTTTCAACCCATTCTGGAAGACAGTATTACCCTGATGCCAAAATCAGACAAAAATATCCTAAGAAAAGTACACACCAAAATCTGTATTCATTTCCTATATGCTTTGCTGTAATACATCACCACAAACTTTCTGACTTAAAACAACACAAATTTATTTACCCTAAAGATCTAGATCAGAAGTCTAAGAGTCTTATGGAGCTGGAATCAAAGCTTTGGATCCTAAATACCAAGTGCCCTTTCTGAGGCTCTCAGGGAGTGTCAGTTCCTTACGTTCGCCAACGAAAGATCGTTCACATTCCTTGGCTTTCAGCTGCTGCATTTCAACCTCTGCTTCCATCCTCACATCTCCTCCTCTGACTTTGCTACCACCGTCATACAACTTTCTTTGACCCAGGCTCGGGTTTAGATGGCTGAGGGCATCCATGAATACTATGACTGAAGTCTTCAAACAGCCCTGTGTGCGACTGGCCACACAGCACCTTGATTTTTCTGAGGCACCAGCAAATATTGAAAGTCACATCCTTGGCTTTCTCTCCTAAGCATACTTTTCTGATAGCAAATCTCTGATTTCAGTATCTCCTGCAATCTGGACAGGCTGAGAAATTTCTCTAATTGTCAAGTGCTGGTTGCTTGTTGTTTAATAGCTCTTCACTCAATTTATCTCTTGCCTCTCACATTTTACTGTTAGTACCAAGAAGAAACAGGTAGCTTTACACTCAGGTTGGAAATTCAGCTGAATGCCCAAGTTCATCACTTAAAAGTCCTGCCTTCCACATTCAGGACACAAATTTGCTAAGATTTCTACACTAAAAGATGGGGATCCCCTTTGCTCTAGTTTCCAATAACGTGTTCCTCATTTCCTTCTAAACTGCACCAGTAGTACTTTTAACATCCATATGTCTATCAACAGTCTGCTTAACCCAATATAGATATTCTCTATGATACATAGGTTCTCTCTATCATGATTCTCTCTTCTGGGCCCTCACTGGTCAAGGCTTTATGATCCATATTGCGACTAATCACCTGTTCAAGGCAATCTAGACCTCTTTTTATATGCTCCTTAAAATTTTTCCATACTCTGACAACTATTCAATTCTAAGTCACTTCCATTTTTCTAGGTATTTATTACAGCAGCACCTGATCTCCAATTAATACAATAAACCATAATGAATTAGGAAAAGTCATTTTCACTGAGTTATAATAATCCTGAGAATGTTGCAGTTTTTCCATTTCAAACTTTTGTGTGTATCATTACGTTTTCTAGAGAGAAATAAAATTTTACTCATATTTTTCTGTGACAGTCATCTTATAGCCTCGCTGTATTATTCAAAAATAAAAATATTATATGCTCTTTGAGTAACAGTTTAGTAATAACCATTTACTAAATAGGTATTGCCCTGGGTTGAACTGTATTCTCCCAAAGATACGCTCAAGTCTTATTAACCCCTAGCACCTGGGAAGGTGATCTTATTTGAAAATAGGGTGTTTGCAGATGTAATCAACTAAGAGATGAGGGCATACTGGCTTACAGTGGACCTCAAATCAAATGAATGATATTCTTATAAGGAGAAGGAGACACAGAGACACACAGACCTACAAAAGGAAGATGGTCATGTAAAAACGCAGGCAGAAACTGGAGTGATGGAGTTAGATGCCAATGAATGCCATCAACTGTCAGCAATAATCAGAAACTAAGAAGGAAGGAAGGAAGGATTCTCCCCTAGAGCCTTCACGGTGAGCATGGCTCTGGTGACACCTTGATTTCAGACTGAAAGCCTACTGAGCTATAAGGAAGTTAAACTTCTATTGTTCTAAGCCACCCAGTTCGTGGTACACTGTTACAGCAACCCTAGGAAACTAATACACACACACACACACACACACACACACACACACAGCAGATAAACTTACAGGGAAATAATTTCCCCACTTCAGTCAACAAAAATAAAGAACTCTGTATTTACAACTCTCCATGTGTCACACACTTCCCTCATTAACAAAAAAGCATACATCTCAGTGACAGTACATTAATAGGGGAACAAGTTAATGTTTTAAAAATGACTTAAATGGAAATGGCACCTAAAAAAGAATGAAAGTGAAGCAAAAAGACAGTTTATTTAAGTACATACTATTTAACTCTCCTATTTCCAACAGTGCCTATAATTAATATCACACCTTAAGCAGCACAGAAACAAGAATGCTACAGTGTGAGGACCCTGACAAATGTGCTTGGTCTTCAACATTTCTTCAGAACCAGAACCAGATTAATTCTCACAAAGTTCCATAGAGGGTGAAATTTGAAATATTTATACAATACTCAAAGACTTTACGGGAAAGGATACTTCCAAAGGTTAAGTTAAACACAAACCAGAATTAGGAAAAGTCATTTTCACTGAGTTATAATAATCCTGAGAATGTTGCAGTTTTTCCATTTCAAACTTTTGTGTGTATCATTACGTTTTCTAGAGAGAAATAAAATTTTACTCATATTTTTCTGTGACAGTCATCTTATAGCCTCGCTGTATTATTCAAAAATAAAAATATTATATGCTCTTTGAGTAACAGTTTAGTAATAACCATTTACTAAATAGGTATTGCCCTGGGTTGAACTGTATTCTCCCAAAGATACGCTCAAGTCTTATTAACCCCTAGCACCTGGGAAGGTGATCTTATTTGAAAATAGGGTGTTTGCAGATGTAATCAACTAAGAGATGAGGGCATACTGGCTTACAGTGGACCTCAAATCAAATGAATGATATTCTTATAAGGAGAAGGAGACACAGAGACACACAGACCTACAAAAGGAAGATGGTCATGTAAAAACGCAGGCAGAAACTGGAGTGATGGAGTTAGATGCCAATGAATGCCATCAACTGTCAGCAATAATCAGAAACTAAGAAGGAAGGAAGGAAGGATTCTCCCCTAGAGCCTTCACGGTGAGCATGGCTCTGGTGACACCTTGATTTCAGACTGAAAGCCTACTGAGCTATAAGGAAGTTAAACTTCTATTGTTCTAAGCCACCCAGTTCGTGGTACACTGTTACAGCAACCCTAGGAAACTAATACACACACACACACACACACACACACACACACACAGCAGATAAACTTACAGGGAAATAATTTCCCCACTTCAGTCAACAAAAATAAAGAACTCTGTATTTACAACTCTCCATGTGTCACACACTTCCCTCATTAACAAAAAAGCATACATCTCAGTGACAGTACATTAATAGGGGAACAAGTTAATGTTTTAAAAATGACTTAAATGGAAATGGCACCTAAAAAAGAATGAAAGTGAAGCAAAAAGACAGTTTATTTAAGTACATACTATTTAACTCTCCTATTTCCAACAGTGCCTATAATTAATATCACACCTTAAGCAGCACAGAAACAAGAATGCTACAGTGTGAGGACCCTGACAAATGTGCTTGGTCTTCAACATTTCTTCAGAACCAGAACCAGATTAATTCTCACAAAGTTCCATAGAGGGTGAAATTTGAAATATTTATACAATACTCAAAGACTTTAAGGGAAAGGGTACTTCAAAGGTTAAGTTAAACATAAACAAAAAAATGGTCTTTGCCATGGAATGATGTCATTCATTGGGAATCTTATCTTACCTGTTGAATTACTTCTGGATATAGCATAGGTAGTCTTTCTGCAATAAGAGCCAGTCCACCCATTCCTGCAAACACCTGCAACGGTGACTGAATGGGGCAGGTTTCAAGTAAAGATTCATCCAATATCCCATCCATACATTCATCACTTGGAGTGAGAGCTTCATCATCAGGACAACTACCAAGTAAATCTCCATGGTCTAGAACAATAATCACAAATAATAGCTAAGAGAGGATCTATCTTTATAATATGTTTTCATTTACAAAACAAATACTGTTGACATCACTTTACTAATTACCTTGTTATTCAGATTTAGCTATTTTAAAGCTAGAAGCTACAAAAATGTTTACATAATTTCCAATGGTTGTTTTACTATTCAAAGTACAGTCCATGGATCAGTCAGGATCAGAATAATCCTGAGAGCTTCTGAAATGTATATTTCTCAGGGTCCACCCTAGACCTACTGCAGAGGAATCTGCATTTTTAGAATGTTCTGTAGGTGATTTGCAAGCATATTGAAGTCTGAGAAGTATTATCCTTCAAGGCAGGGGCTACAGAAAATAAAACATCAGAGGCTATAGAAAATATTAATTAATGTATGCATGTTATTTACAACCTCTCCAAAATAAAGAACTCCGTATTTACAACTCTCCATGTGTCACACACTTCCCTCATTAACAAAAAAGCATACATCTCAGTGACAGTACATTAATAGGGGAACAAGTTAATGTTTTAAAAATGACTTAAATGGAAATGGCACCTAAAAAAGAATGAAAGTGAAGCAAAAAGACAGTTTATTTAAGTACATACTATTTAACTCTCCTATTTCCAACAGTGCCTATAATTAATATCACACCTTAAGCAGCACAGAAACAAGAATGCTACAGTGTGAGGACCCTGACAAATGTGCTTGGTCTTCAACATTTCTTCAGAACCAGAACCAGATTAATTCTCACAAAGTTCCATAGAGGGTGAAATTTGAAATATTTATACAATACTCAAAGACTTTACGGGAAAGGATACTTCCAAAGGTTAAGTTAAACACAAACCAAAAAAAACAGAACTTTGCCATGGAATGATGTCATTCATTGGGAATCTTATCTTACCTGTTGAATTACTTCTGGATATAGCATAGGTAGTCTTTCTGCAATAAGAGCCAGTCCACCCATTCCTGCAAACACCTGCAACGGTGACTGAATGGGGCAGGTTTCAAGTAAAGATTCATCCAATATCCCATCCATACATTCATCACTTGGAGTGAGAGCTTCATCATCAGGACAACTACCAAGTAAATCTCCATGGTCTAGAACAATAATCACAAATAATAGCTAAGAGAGGATCTATCTTTATAATATGTTTTCATTTACAAAACAAATACTGTTGACATCACTTTACTAATTACCTTGTTATTCAGATTTAGCTATTTTAAAGCTAGAAGCTACAAAAATGTTTACATAATTTCCAATGGTTGTTTTACTATTCAAAGTACAGTCCATGGATCAGTCAGGATCAGAATAATCCTGAGAGCTTCTGAAATGTATATTTCTCAGGGTCCACCCTAGACCTACTGCAGAGGAATCTGCATTTTTAGAATGTTCTGTAGGTGATTTGCAAGCATATTGAAGTCTGAGAAGTATTATCCTTCAAGGCAGGGGCTACAGAAAATAAAACATCAGAGGCTATAGAAAATATTAATTAATGTATGCGCATGTTATTCTCTAAAGTATCCAGTTACAAAAAACTGAGTAATGACAGACTCTTCTTACTGAAACTGAAAATTATACCATATTAGTAGACTCTGAATTATTCACAGAGGCAAACCAAAGCTTATGTTCACATATAACCATATCCTACGAACATTAAAATAAACAAATCCTGCTGGGGAAAGGAAATGTATTAAAATTTATTAAAGAGTACAAAAGGCTAATGATTAAATATTAATCATGGGAAAAATTGAAGATAAATAAGATACCATATCCACATTATAAAAATCATTGCTTAAATAGCATTTATAGTAATAAAACACTAAAAAGAATCAGAATGCTTCAACAACTACAAAAGAGATAAATTCTTACATCTGTACAAAAATACGCAGTAAAAATGCACATTTAGAAATAGTTAACTGAATATATAAAAATAAAAGGGCAAGAAATTATACGATCCCATTTTTGAGAAAAAAATGTTTAAGAGCACAAAATATCACTCAATATAAATTATCAGTAAATTGGAAATTCTAAATTGGGCCTCACACTTTGATTATAAAATTATGAACAATTAACATGGCTTGCTCAGAAATAATATTTTTAAAAATTAGGGAAGTCCCTAGCAGTCCAGGGGTTAGAACTCTGACCTTTCTCTACTGAGGGCTCAGGATCAGCCCCCTGTCAGGGAACTAAGATTGTACAAACAAAACTAAAGGAAGGAAAAACAAAATTCTCATACTGAGGGCTTTCAGGATCATTTACAAAACAAATACTGTTGACATCACTTTACTAATTACCTTGTTATTCAGATTTAGCTATTTTAAAGCTAGAAGCTACAAAAATGTTTACATAATTTCCAATGGTTGTTTTACTATTCAAAGTACAGTCCATGGATCAGTCAGGATCAGAATAATCCTGAGAGCTTCTGAAATGTATATTTCTCAGGGTCCACCCTAGACCTACTGCAGAGGAATCTGCATTTTTAGAATGTTCTGTAGGTGATTTGCAAGCATATTGAAGTCTGAGAAGTATTATCCTTCAAGGCAGGGGCTACAGAAAATAAAACATCAGAGGCTATAGAAAATATTAATTAATGTATGCGCATGTTATTCTCTAAAGTATCCAGTTACAAAAAACTGAGTAATGACAGACTCTTCTTACTGAAACTGAAAATTATACCATATTAGTAGACTCTGAATTATTCACAGAGGCAAACCAAAGCTTATGTTCACATATAACCATATCCTACGAACATTAAAATAAACAAATCCTGCTGGGGAAAGGAAATGTATTAAAATTTATTAAAGAGTACAAAAGGCTAATGATTAAATATTAATCATGGGAAAAATTGAAGATAAATAAGATACCATATCCACATTATAAAAATCATTGCTTAAATAGCATTTATAGTAATAAAACACTAAAAAGAATCAGAATGCTTCAACAACTACAAAAGAGATAAATTCTTACATCTGTACAAAAATACGCAGTAAAAATGCACATTTAGAAATAGTTAACTGAATATATAAAAATAAAAGGGCAAGAAATTATACGATCCCATTTTTGAGAAAAAAATGTTTAAGAGCACAAAATATCACTCAATATAAATTATCAGTAAATTGGAAATTCTAAATTGGGCCTCACACTTTGATTATAAAATTATGAACAATTAACATGGCTTGCTCAGAAATAATATTTTTAAAAATTAGGGAAGTCCCTAGCAGTCCAGGGGTTAGAACTCTGACCTTTCTCTACTGAGGGCTCAGGATCAGCCCCCTGTCAGGGAACTAAGATTGTACAAACAAAACTAAAGGAAGGGAAAAACAAAATTAAAGCAGAATTAAAGCATATGGGCCCATAAAAATAAGAGAGGCTATACAAGGAATTGACATTAATTTCCACCAGAAATAATGGCATTTTTCTATACTCACAAATAACTCAGTCATGAAGAAAAAACATACCTCAAACTGATGTATAAAATGTAAATAATCAGCTACAGAAATCCCAGTCTGCTCAGATTGCGCACTGCAACTCAAAAGAAATATCATACACGTACCTTTTTCAGGGTGTAGTCTCTTAAAAGAATCTGTTTTTGACAGACTTGCATCTGTGATAACTCTGGATCCCAATTTAACAGTCAGATCTATTGAACGGTAACCCTGAGGAAGTTTCCGGTCATACAGCAGTGTTAAAAGCTGGGCAAGTGTCATTTCAGCTGGCAGTGGCTGGCCTAAAAACAACACAACTAAGTTAAACCTGGAATCTAAGAGGGAGACATTTACTTGATTCAATTTATTCAATTACTGAATACTTTTATTAAATGACAGGTAAGAGTTGGACTCTGACCTCAATTTCAAAGCAATTTAAAAACAGCCAACAGAAAGTTTACAAACTCAAATCTATTTCTGACATGTGTGAATAATAATGTCTATACAAAGTGTTAATTAGTTACTAGCCAAATCTTCTGAGTCACGGTGAATAAAAAAGGAAAAAAAAAAAAATTCCATAAATCTGGAGTTGGCAGACCTTTTCCGTAAAAAGCCAAATAAGAAATATTTTAAGCTATGGAGGCCGTGTGGTCTCTGTTACAACTAACGACTCTACTGTAGCATGAAAACAGCTATGGACGATACAAAATGAATAGATGAATGGGGCACAGCTGTGTTCCTATGAAAATGTTTTTGGGAAAAAAAGCATCCAGTCTACCCACTATATTTTACTGACCTCTGCTACAAATCAACAATGTGAAGCTAAGAAGTAAAATCCAAAGTTAGTTGGCAATGAGATTATAATGATACCGCACAAACATGGAGATAAAATGGCTATCACCTTGACAAAAGCAAAGCGTACTGGTCAAAGAATATGACTCAGGAAGAGAGAAAGTTTAACTATCAGGACTGCCTCTAAGAAGTCCACTGCTAGAACTAGTTCTTTAAAATTAACCTTACGGTGCATCCTATATAACTTGCCATGAATGAACTAAAACACTAACTTTACTAATCATTTTATGGCACATTCATAACAAAATTTTAGAAGCTGGCACAAAAATACAACATAATGTTAAAGAGGGTAGGAAATAGGTTACTTTCTTTTTGTTCTCATTTCTCACGGAGAGAACCATATGGACAACATCTCACTAAATTATTTATCTCATCAACAGCACCTGATGGAACATGATTTTGGTGATGACACATCTGAATTATTCACTTGTAGGATTACTAGAATTTCTTTTATGCTTATCATTGTCAACATTACCAGCTAAGAGCTTATGGAACAGGTGAAAAACAGGGACAGTAATTATTTTGCTGGCAGCCTCTGCTCCTGAGGAAGCACTTCCTATTTTCTCAGGCATTGTCCTCCCTCTCCTGGATAAACAACAACTGAATGAATCTAAGAGGGAGACATTTACTTGATTCAATTTATTCAATTACTGAATACTTTTATTAAATGACAGGTAAGAGTTGGACTCTGACCTCAATTTCAAAGCAATTTAAAAACAGCCAACAGAAAGTTTACAAACTCAAATCTATTTCTGACATGTGTGAATAATAATGTCTATACAAAGTGTTAATTAGTTACTAGCCAAATCTTCTGAGTCACGGTGAATAAAAAGGGAAAAAAAAAAAAATTCCATAAATCTGGAGTTGGCAGACCTTTTCCGTAAAAAGCCAAATAAGAAATATTTTAAGCTATGGAGGCCGTGTGGTCTCTGTTACAACTAACGACTCTACTGTAGCATGAAAACAGCTATGGACGATACAAAATGAATAGATGAATGGGGCACAGCTGTGTTCCTATGAAAATGTTTTTGGGAAAAAAAGCATCCAGTCTACCCACTATATTTTACTGACCTCTGCTACAAATCAACAATGTGAAGCTAAGAAGTAAAATCCAAAGTTAGTTGGCAATGAGATTATAATGATACCGCACAAAGATGGAAATAAAATGGCTATCACCTTGACAAAAGCAAAGCGTACTGGTCAAAGAATATGACTCAGGAAGAGAAAAAGTTTAACTATCAGGACTGCCTCTAAGAAGTCCACTGCTAGAACTAGTTCTTTAAAATTAACCTTACGGTGCATCCTATATAACTTGCCATGAATGAACTAAAACACTAACTTTACTAATCATTTTATGGCACATTCATAACAAAATTTTAGAAGCTGGCACAAAAATACAACATAATGTTAAAGAGGGTAGGAAATAGGTTACTTTCTTTTTGTTCTCATTTCTCACGGAGAGAACCATATGGACAACATCTCACTAAATTATTTATCTCATCAACAGCACCTGATGGAACATGATTTTGGTGATGACACATCTGAATTATTCACTTGTAGGATTACTAGAATTTCTTTTATGCTTATCATTGTCAACATTACCAGCTAAGAGCTTATGGAACAGGTGAAAAACAGGGACAGTAATTATTTTGCTGGCAGCCTCTGCTCCTGAGGAAGCACTTCCTATTTTCTCAGGCATTGTCCTCCCTCTCCTGGATGGTGGGCGAGGTGGCGTAGATGACACAGCACGTTTAGATTGGGATTTCAGGCCTAAAAGACAAAAATCACAAAGATCTTATACAGCCAACACGCTGAAGAAGTAAAAGTGTATTTCTATAATATATTAATAAAGCACCACCGTCCTAACACCAAATGATAGAAATATTTCTTCTCATTTAATATCTAATCTTTTGATTCTATTGTTATTTGTCACTTATTATATTACATGAATAACTGGACATGACTTAGTGACTGAACAACATCAACAATGAATAACTGGCTGCATGTGTAAATTATTTTTCAAGAAACTACAGATTAACTCCTGTACTCTCTGAGACATGTACAGACTACCATACATTTACTCGAGAGTAATTCTGTGCAAATATATTCAGAAAATCTTGTGTTCTTAACTTTTCTCTGAGAAAGAAAAGATTAAACCAATACATAGGTCTTCTATTTAAGAAAAAAGGTAATCTAGGCTGAGCTTTCTCTTCTGAACTAAGAATTTTGTTAAGGAAAAAAATCCTCATCATTTATCTTGGTCATTTTTTCCTCCTCCTGCATCTAATAGTAAAAATTCAGTTTCCAGCCAGTTTTTTGATGACTTTTATTTTCCAATTAATGTAATGAGCACAATATCACAAGTAAAAACTAGTGAATACTTTCCCATTTTCTATTTTGTTTCTTTTTTTTAAAAAAGGTTACCTAAAAATTCCTTAATACTTGGTGAACTTTTAAGAGTAGAATTCTTTGTACCCTGTCAAGCTGAAATGGAAAAACTTTTAAGAGTTTTTTTATTGTATATTGAACTAAAACTTACCAGTTCTCATCAAATTGGACAACATCTCACTAAATTATTTATCTCATCAACAGCCCCTGATGGAACATGATTTTGGTGATGACACATCTGAATTATTCACTTGTAGGATTACTAGAATTTCTTTTATGCTTATCATTGTCAACATTACCAGCTAAGAGCTTATGGAACAGGTGAAAAACAGGGACAGTAATTATTTTGCTGGCAGCCTCTGCTCCTGAGGAAGCACTTCCTATTTTCTCAGGCATTGTCCTCCCTCTCCTGGATGGTGGGCGAGGTGGCGTAGATGACACAGCACGTTTAGATTGGGATTTCAGGCCTAAAAGACAAAAATCACAAAGATCTTATACAGCCAACACGCTGAAGAAGTAAAAGTGTATTTCTATAATATATTAATAAAGCACCACCGTCCTAACACCAAATGATAGAAATATTTCTTCTCATTTAATATCTAATCTTTTGATTCTATTGTTATTTGTCACTTATTATATTACATGAATAACTGGACATGACTTAGTGACTGAACAACATCAACAATGAATAACTGGCTGCATGTGTAAATTATTTTTCAAGAAACTACAGATTAACTCCTGTACTCTCTGAGACATGTACAGACTACCATACATTTACTCGAGAGTAATTCTGTGCAAATATATTCAGAAAATCTTGTGTTCTTAACTTTTCTCTGAGAAAGAAAAGATTAAACCAATACATAGGTCTTCTATTTAAGAAAAAAGGTAATCTAGGCTGAGCTTTCTCTTCTGAACTAAGAATTTTGTTAAGGAAAAAAATCCTCATCATTTATCTTGGTCATTTTTTCCTCCTCCTGCATCTAATAGTAAAAATTCAGTTTCCAGCCAGTTTTTTGATGACTTTTATTTTCCAATTAATGTAATGAGCACAATATCACAAGTAAAAACTAGTGAATACTTTCCCATTTTCTATTTTGTTTCTTTTTTTTAAAAAAGGTTACCTAAAAATTCCTTAATACTTGGTGAACTTTTAAGAGTAGAATTCTTTGTACCCTGTCAAGCTGAAATGGAATATCTAAACTATTTACACGTGTTCAATAGCCGATAAAATACAGTAAGCAGAAAATAAATTTAATAATTCCAGTGTCAAGCAGGTATTGACTAATGGGGAAATAATTGTATATTGAATACTAAGACATCAATTACACCAGCTTTTTGCATTAATACTTTTTATTACATGAAGCACCTATAAATATAAATTGTTATTTTACAGAAACCTAAAATCAGAAAGATTATAAAAAAGAAATCATACCTGAAGCAACAACAACACTGTAGTTGTCCTGAAATCCATTTTCTGCCTTAACTTTTTCCTTCTCTTCATGGTTTTTCTTTTCTTTGTCATCTTTTTGTTCACTAATTAGTTTAGCAGTGATACTTGGTGTATCTGTAAGAAATTTGTATGTAAAACACACTGATTTTCAACATCACTAAGGGAAACAATAAATACCTTAGGGGTCATCTACATGAGATTACATTATCACTAATACAAAGGCAATGTAAATGGTCTGAAAGAAATGATCTGAAGGAAAGGGTGACACATTCAATTATCACTGATTTCAATCAATGAAAGGGATTCACCATTCCCCTTAGGCCAAGACACTTCAACTCCAATCTCTAGAAAATATTCTGTATTATACTAGTACTACCTCTAGAGGGAGTTTAAAACTATTATCAAGAACATTTGCTCTATTTAAGGCATGCATCAATCTGCGTGTTACCTATATCTATATATTTCAGTCTTCCCAATATGCATATCAAGGAAGATTATTTTCAAAATAAGGAAACAGTCTTAGCAAGGTTACTGATATATTCTGTAAAGGGCAATATGGAATTCAAGCTCAGGACTCATCCTAATATGTATTACATGCTACTTCTACAATGGTAGTAGAGGTTGCTTGTTTTATTATTCTTATGTGGTTAAGAATCTTAGATGAAGTAACATATTGATTGTATAAGTACTTTAGGAATGAATACTAAGGACTTTCATATAAGCTATTACTCTGAATATGTTTTTTCATGCCTTTTAACATGATATGCTATTATAAATCATGAAATAAATGATGACCATACAATGATCTTAGTAACCACTAAGAAACTCAAAAAATATAAGGAGGCAATGGGGTAAAAAAGAACAGAGCTCCAGTGAACTGTAAAACAACTTCAAGAGGCCTAATAAATGTGTAATTAGAATCACCAAAAGAGAAGCGTTACAGGAGGACACATAAATTTGAGAAACCAATAGCTAAAACATTTCCAAATCTGATAAAATTCATAAGCATACAGATTTAAGTCAAAAAACTGAAAGCATAAGAATACAAAGCATATTATTTGATAACAATATAATCAAATTTCTTAAAAATGATAGAATTTTTTTAAAAAACATACATAATCTTTATTATTTGAAAGTAACAAAGTCATAAGCTATAGGAAGTGGATAAAAGCTTAAATAATCTGTTTTCATGCATGTTAATAAAATGCATATGCACATGCTAATATATCATGAGATATGGCTAAAGATCACAAACACAACTGAAAGGACTAAAGATTATTGCTAAAGAGAGGTTAAAATAGGCACCTAGAAGGTTTTTTATTCTTTTTCAATTTATTTTTATTTTACTGAGTTTTGTTGCTTACTGTCAAACATAAACCCGAATCAGCGACAGGTACACACATGATCCCTCCCACCTGAACTTCCATCCAATCTCCTTCCACATCCCACACCTCTAACTTAGAAGGTTTTGATATTAACTCAGGATAACCATGTTGGGACTTTTTACTAGGATACTGTTCTTTCACAGTCATCAGTTTTATTTTAATTTTAGGTATAAGGTTTTTGAAGTCTTCCAAAACTATCAAGGAAGATTATTTTCAAAATAAGGAAACAGTCTTAGCAAGGTTACTGATATATTCTGTAAAGGGCAATATGGAATTCAAGCTCAGGACTCATCCTAATATGTATTACATGCTACTTCTACAATGGTAGTAGAGGTTGCTTGTTTTATTATTCTTATGTGGTTAAGAATCTTAGATGAAGTAACATATTGATTGTATAAGTACTTTAGGAATGAATACTAAGGACTTTCATATAAGCTATTACTCTGAATATGTTTTTTCATGCCTTTTAACATGATATGCTATTATAAATCATGAAATAAATGATGACCATACAATGATCTTAGTAACCACTAAGAAACTCAAAAAATATAAGGAGGCAATGGGGTAAAAAAGAACAGAGCTCCAGTGAACTGTAAAACAACTTCAAGAGGCCTAATAAATGTGTAATTAGAATCACCAAAAGAGAAGCGTTACAGGAGGACACATAAATTTGAGAAACCAATAGCTAAAACATTTCCAAATCTGATAAAATTCATAAGCATACAGATTTAAGTCAAAAAACTGAAAGCATAAGAATACAAAGCATATTATTTGATAACAATATAATCAAATTTCTTAAAAATGATAGAATTTTTTTAAAAAACATACATAATCTTTATTATTTGAAAGTAACAAAGTCATAAGCTATAGGAAGTGGATAAAAGCTTAAATAATCTGTTTTCATGCATGTTAATAAAATGCATATGCACATGCTAATATATCATGAGATATGGCTAAAGATCACAAACACAACTGAAAGGACTAAAGATTATTGCTAAAGAGAGGTTAAAATAGGCACCTAGAAGGTTTTTTATTCTTTTTCAATTTATTTTTATTTTACTGAGTTTTGTTGCTTACTGTCAAACATAAACCCGAATCAGCGACAGGTACACACATGATCCCTCCCACCTGAACTTCCATCCAATCTCCTTCCACATCCCACACCTCTAACTTAGAAGGTTTTGATATTAACTCAGGATAACCATGTTGGGACTTTTTACTAGGATACTGTTCTTTCACAGTCATCAGTTTTATTTTTTAATTTTTAGGTAATGAAGGGGGCTATTTTGTTAAATACTCTAAATGACAGAACATAACATTTAGAAGACAGTATTCATTGATACTAAAGATAAAACTGATAAGCTTCCAGTTCTTTTGTACTACATCCATACATGTTGATTATCAAGTTAAATGTATGACATCATAAAAATTGAGTTTCAGTGCCCTTCTCCACTGCCTTCCTCCCATTAATTAATTAATATTTTTCATCATGTAGCAGGCATAATTCTGGAAAACTGAAATTTAGAAAAAAGTGTGAAAAATCAAATTTTTTAGTTTGGCTGTAACAAGTAAGGTGGATGTTTTCAAATAAGAAAAAAATGTTAGACATTTAATTCTTACACTTTACTGTGTAGTATATAAAAATGCAGGAAAATATTTAATATTATGCACATATTTGTGCTAGCAGAAGTTTCTAAAACTGCTCAACAATCCTTTCTACCTTATTTTCTCAAGGTGATCATATTCATTCATGGGGTTCAACTTACCATCTTTGTAAGTATGCATGGTAACAACTCTCACATCTCTTTAACTCGGTCTTTTATTCTAAGCTTGGATTAATATTTACAACTAATAAATAGACAGTCCCAGTTTTTTTGGAAACTCTTAGCTTCTTCCAGTTATCAGTGTTGCTTTAGGACTCAGAAACACACTGACATATTTAAATTGCAAACATTTATATCTTCCGTTTGCTTTTTATTCTGACAATTTACAAAAGATCATAAATACTCTGAGAGGCAGAGTTTGTGTTCTGCTCACTTTTACACCCCTAGAAGAAATTACTATGCTTAGCAAAAGAATTCTGATTCCATACTAATCACATCAATTAGTTTATAATCATGGATAACCATGTTGGGACCTTTTTATTTTTACAGAGTTTTGTTGTTTACTGTCAAACATAAACCCGAATCAGCGACAGGTACACACATGATCCCTCCCACCTGAACTTCCATCCAATCTCCTTCCACATCCCACACCTCTAACTTAGAAGGTTTTGATATTAACTCAGGATAACCATGTTGGGACTTTTACTAGGATACTGTTCTTTCACAGTCATCAGTTTTATTTTTTAATTTTTAGGTAATGAAGGGGGCTATTTTGTTAAATACTCTAAATGACAGAACATAACATTTAGAAGACAGTATTCATTGATACTAAAGATAAAACTGATAAGCTTCCAGTTCTTTTGTACTACATCCATACATGTTGATTATCAAGTTAAATGTATGACATCATAAAAATTGAGTTTCAGTGCCCTTCTCCACTGCCTTCCTCCCATTAATTAATTAATATTTTTCATCATGTAGCAGGCATAATTCTGGAAAACTGAAATTTAGAAAAAAGTGTGAAAAATCAAATTTTTTAGTTTGGCTGTAACAAGTAAGGTGGATGTTTTCAAATAAGAAAAAAATGTTAGACATTTAATTCTTACACTTTACTGTGTAGTATATAAAAATGCAGGAAAATATTTAATATTATGCACATATTTGTGCTAGCAGAAGTTTCTAAAACTGCTCAACAATCCTTTCTACCTTATTTTCTCAAGGTGATCATATTCATTCATGGGGTTCAACTTACCATCTTTGTAAGTATGCATGGTAACAACTCTCACATCTCTTTAACTCGGTCTTTTATTCTAAGCTTGGATTAATATTTACAACTAATAAATAGACAGTCCCAGTTTTTTTGGAAACTCTTAGCTTCTTCCAGTTATCAGTGTTGCTTTAGGACTCAGAAACACACTGACATATTTAAATTGCAAACATTTATATCTTCAGTTTGCTTTTTATTCTGACAATTTACAAAAGATCATAAATACTCTGAGAGGCAGAGTTTGTGTTCTGCTCACTTTTACACCCCTAGAAGAAATTACTATGCTTACACATAGCAGATACTCAATGAATTCCTCACTGATTAGGATTTCTGAGAGGTGAAAAACAAAAACTCACCACAGTCAACTTGCATTTTACCCCCAAAATGCTTTTTCTTTAATAACTTATATCCTACTTAAAGGCATCAACTGAGAGATACTGACATATAGGCAAAAAATCTAGACAAAACGTCTTCTTCACTGTTAAAAAAATAAGGTCACCAGTCGATTCTACCTACTTGTTTCTCCCCTAGGTTTAGTGTATGCTGATAACTTAGAATTCTGTCACACACAGTCTACAGATTTCTTAAAAAACTAAAACTAGAAGCACCATACGACCCAGCAATCCCACTCTTAGGCTTATACCCTGATGAAATCAAATCCGAAAGAAGCACCTGTACCCCAATATTCATTGCAGCTCTCTAGACAATAGCTAGAACATGGAAGCAACCTAGATGCCCATCAACGAACGAATGGATACAAAAGCTCTGGTACATATATACAATGGAATACTACTCAGCTATAAAAAGAAATGCAGAAGAATCAGCCCTAATGAGGTGGCTGGATCTAGAACCTATCATAAAAAGTGAAGTTAGTCAGAAAGAGAAGGACAAGTACAATATACTAACACATATATATGGAATCTAGTAGGATGGTGATGATGGCACATGCAGTGAAATGACAGACAGACAGACATGACAGTGGACATATGGACATTGTGGGGAAGGAACAGTGGGTGAGAGGCTTAAAGGAAGTAGCATGAAGGCCTGTACTATCATAAGTGAAGAAAACAGCTATAGTCATTGCTCTGTGAGAAAAGCAGATCCTTCAGGGGTGCTGTATGACAATCTGGAGGGGTGGGATGGGGGGGGATATACATATGACTAATCTGAGAACGTACATATCTATAAACAACAAAACTCTATAAAAGTTAAAAGTAAAATAAAAGTTAAAAAAAAAAAAAGAATTCTGTCACATAACCTAAGAGACTATAATTCATCTACTATAGAAAGATGGTTTATCTTGAGAAAATATCATTGTTTCCCACAGCTTGCTGACATTTCCAACCACCCATTCCGCCATCACTACACATAACACACATCACAACAAAAGAATCACAGGTGCTACAATGCATTATACATTTTGTACACTGCATCATGCTTCAAAATGTGGAACCATTTGGACCACTTCTAGTCATTAAATGGTTGCAGAGTAAGTAAATACAATAAAATTACAAAAATAATAAAATCACTATTTACATGTAACATAAAGTTAATGAAAAACAAATATTTAAAACTGACTTGCCTGATACTCTGTCCAGAACTTCCGATAATGTGGTTGAGACTGGCAAATGAAGTGTTCGGAACTTGTGGCCTGCCCCATACATTGGATGCTGGATGACGTGACTAGTAGCATTAATCCTCCCCTTATACAGCTGGGAATCAAGACAAAAAGATGTTTTTTTCAAACATGTATTGCTATATAACAATTTCAAAAGTATAAAAAAGAATTAAAAGAATAAAAATTCAGTCATGCATTCAAAAATATAAGAGTTTATTTTCTATACTTCTTCAAATGTTGCACATCTACTATGCGATTTGTTGGTCAAATTTTGCATTTTTCTTATTGTACCCAACAATCTATCAATTTTCCTTCCAAATGAAATTAGACTATTTATGGCAAGTTACTAGGAGGTTATTCTAGGCAGAGAGGGTTAGCTGAGATTTTCAAGTCCTATCATTAAGTAGAAAGACTACACTAGTTTCATTCTGCTATATTAGAAACTAGAACAGAGATAACTTCAAGTTCTGATATGAAACCATAATGTATCTACACACAGTTCATTATTAAGATTTAATTGTTAAATACTCACTGGACAGGGAGACTGAAGAAACATTGTTACTTTCTCATCCTCCAGCATCAATTGCAAAAATAATCTACGTACAAACCCAGAAATGTTCCCTGATGTTGGAAGGGCCCCTCTTTGAGGAGCTGTCTGAAACAGTTCACAGAGAACCTGGCAAAGTGAGAGATTTAAAAAGTTAAACGTGGTGTTGGCAGCTTTTTATTTTAAGGAATAAAAGGGAAACTTAAAATGTGGATTAATAAGCATACTTGAATTCATCAAATTAGCATTAAATATATTATTTCATCTTAAAATAGACAAATACAGAAGTAGACATGAAGTTAAAAATGTATCAGAAATTCCTGTGGATCAGAGAAGTTACTAGTACAGGGTTTTCACATAACACCTAGCAAAACCAACTTTTTAACTTCAGTCTATAACCAATGTGTTTATTATATAATAAAATTTTTGAAAAAAGTGTATTAAAAATATAAAGCAAAGCCTTAACAAGAAACTAAGAGACTATAATTAGGCCAGAAGACAATACAACATAAAACTATATACTACCCACAGGAAAAAAAACAAATTTTCAAAATACCCATGTTCAAGGACTTGGTTAAAACTGATGAAGTATTTCTTTCAAATTAACATATTAAGTACACAGTTTCCTAATAATTATTACTTTGAGGCAATAAAGTAGCTTTCTCTTCTTAAAGTTATACCACTCAGTAATTTTTGAAAATCATAATAGTTCATTCTTTTATATATTAATAGTTTAACCTGAATAAGCACTATCAACTAAGGATGTAAATGCTGGCTCCTATTTATTTGTGTCTACCATGTCTCAAACAGGCTCTATGCCAGTATATACAGCATGCCATGCTCATACACATTATAATTCTCTCTCTCAAAAAAGAAAAATCTTTTGGGAGGCAGGTGTTACTATCTCCATGTTATAGTTTTAAACAACTTGATGAAGATCACAACAGCTGCAAAGATAACTTCAAGTTCTGATATGAAACCATAATGTATCTACACACAGTTCATTATTAAGATTTAATTGTTAAATACTCACTGGACAGGGAGACTGAAGAAACATTGTTACTTTCTCATCCTCCAGCATCAATTGCAAAAATAATCTACGTACAAACCCAGAAATGTTCCCTGATGTTGGAAGGGCCCCTCTTTGAGGAGCTGTCTGAAACAGTTCACAGAGAACCTGGCAAAGTGAGAGATTTAAAAAGTTAAACGTGGTGTTGGCAGCTTTTTATTTTAAGGAAAAAAAGGGGAAACTTAAAATGTGGATTAATAAGCATACTTGAATTCATCAAATTAGCATTAAATATATTATTTCATCTTAAAATAGACAAATACAGAAGTAGACATGAAGTTAAAAATGTATCAGAAATTCCTGTGGATCAGAGAAGTTACTAGTACAGGGTTTTCACATAACACCCAGCAAAACCAACTTTTTAACTTCAGTCTATAACCAATGTGTTTATTATATAATAAAATTTTTGAAAAAAGTGTATTAAAAATATAAAGCAAAGCCTTAACAAGAAACTAAGAGACTATAATTAGGCCAGAAGACAATACAACATAAAACTATATACTACCCACAGGAAAAAAAACAAATTTTCAAAATACCCATGTTCAAGGACTTGGTTAAAACTGATGAAGTATTTCTTTCAAATTAACATATTAAGTACACAGTTTCCTAATAATTATTACTTTGAGGCAATAAAGTAGCTTTCTCTTCTTAAAGTTATACCACTCAGTAATTTTTGAAAATCATAATAGTTCATTCTTTTATATATTAATAGTTTAACCTGAATAAGCACTATCAACTAAGGATGTAAATGCTGGCTCCTATTTATTTGTGTCTACCATGTCTCAAACAGGCTCTATGCCAGTATATACAGCATGCCATGCTCATACACATTATAATTCTCTCTCTCAAAAAAGAAAAATCTTTTGGGAGGCAGGTGTTACTATCTCCATGTTATAGTTTTAAACAACTTGATGAAGATCACAACAGCTGCAAAGAAGGAAAATCTGGCAAAAAGCAACTACAATTATTTTAGAGATAATTCCAGCTTTCAAGATTTTGGGCCACCAGATTCAATTCAATAGCTTTCATACTTTAAATGTTATTTGTCAAGAGGCTCCTGTGAGAAACCTAATGTCTGCTTCATTAGAAGCAAACCAATAGCTTTCAACAATCTGGTTACTACAAAATTCAATGCCTTGATATAGATGAGGCACTCAGCGGCCACCTTTAAGTGGTCAATCCTGTTCCAACAGCTGAAAGTAACACTGTTCATTTTATTGGGGGAGCTTTTTTTTTTTTTAATTAAAGCCTCTTTCATTGTTTCTTTTTTTTTTTTTTTCCCATCCATCTTTATTCTTTGGCCTGTGTGGGCCTCCCATTGCAGTGGCCTCTCTCGTTGCACAGCACCGGCTCTGGATGCATGTGTTCCAGAGCACTGGCTCATAATTGAACACACCGGCCCAGCCACTCTGTGGCACATGGGATCTTCCTGGGCCTGGGATCAAACCAGTGCCCCTAGTACTGTAAGGCAGACTCTTTAACCCACTGGATAAGCAGGAAGCTCTGGGGGAGGTTTTTTAAATGATCTTCAGCTAGAATCTCCAAGACTTTGTCCATCATTCATCAAAAGGAACTGATTCATGTAACAAGTGCAGAGAGGAGGGAGGAAATATCAGTACATAATTTTAATTATGGTTTAAATTCAAATCCTCAAATGCAGCCAATGCCAAACTTCTTCATCACCTGGCCCTAATACGTGCCACTTCCAGAACTAATTTCAAGAGTGCTATGTGACAACACATGAAAATTGTAAGACACTTTGGAACACATGTTGGTTTTTCTACTCTTACCTGGGCCATCAGCTTTTGATTATTTGGGTGGCACGAAATGCACTGCAGGAAGAATGCAACAGTTGCATTCTCAATTGCTGTCCTCTGCTGGGTAGTCAATCCCGTTGTAGCAGCTGAGGAGCGAGAAGCTGACCTGGCACTGGGCTCTATGCCAGTATATACAGCATGCCATGCTCATACACATTATAATTCTCTCTCAAAAGAAAAATCTTTGGGGCAACAGATAGGATGAAGATCACAACAGCTGCAAAGAAGGAAAATCTGGCAAAAAGCAACTACAATTATTTTAGAGATAATTCCAGCTTTCAAGATTTTGGGCCACCAGATTCAATTCAATAGCTTTCATACTTTAAATGTTATTTGTCAAGAGGCTCCTGTGAGAAACCTAATGTCTGCTTCATTAGAAGCAAACCAATAGCTTTCAACAATCTGGTTACTACAAAATTCAATGCCTTGATATAGATGAGGCACTCAGCGGCCACCTTTAAGTGGTCAATCCTGTTCCAACAGCTGAAAGTAACACTGTTCATTTTATTGGGGGAGCTTTTTTTTTTTTTAATTAAAGCCTCTTTCATTGTTTCTTTTTTTTTTTTTTCCCATCCATCTTTATTCTTTGGCCTGTGTGGGCCTCCCATTGCAGTGGCCTCTCTCGTTGCACAGCACCGGCTCTGGATGCATGTGTTCCAGAGCACTGGCTCATAATTGAACACACCGGCCCAGCCACTCTGTGGCACATGGGATCTTCCTGGGCCTGGGATCAAACCAGTGCCCCTAGTACTGTAAGGCAGACTCTTTAACCCACTGGATAAGCAGGAAGCTCTGGGGGAGGTTTTTTAAATGATCTTCAGCTAGAATCTCCAAGACTTTGTCCATCATTCATCAAAAGGAACTGATTCATGTAACAAGTGCAGAGAGGAGGGAGGAAATATCAGTACATAATTTTAATTATGGTTTAAATTCAAATCCTCAAATGCAGCCAATGCCAAACTTCTTCATCACCTGGCCCTAATACGTGCCACTTCCAGAACTAATTTCAAGAGTGCTATGTGACAACACATGAAAATTGTAAGACACTTTGGAACACATGTTGGTTTTTCTACTCTTACCTGGGCCATCAGCTTTTGATTATTTGGGTGGCACGAAATGCACTGCAGAAAGAATGCAACGGTGGCATTCTCGATCGCTGTCCTCTGCTGAGTTGTCAATCCTGTCGTAGCAGCTGAGGAAAGAGAAGCTGACCTGGCACTGGGCTGCTGGGCACCTAGACTGTGTCCTCCAGAGGAGGATCCAGAGTGACACAATAAAAACAGAAGCGCTGTCCACAGGGGATTGACTTCAGACCCACCAAGCCAGTCTTTCATAATGTGGCTACTGCCAACTTCTGTCAAAAACCTAAGAATAGGAGCAACCAGGTCTGCTGTGATGGGCATCTTATTACACTGCTGGGGAACGTGATGCCGTCTGAGTTTGTCCTGGGAAGTATCTAATGACTGAGCAACGCTATCAGAGTAAGAAATGTGGTTAAAACAGAAGCTAGCCAGACTCCTCACAAGAAGAGAAGGCAAACCTGAGTCCAATAATTGTTTGATAGCTTCTGGAGATTGAGAGGAGGAAGCAAGGGTTGCCAAATGTGATTCAGTTAGTGCAAGAGGCGCTTGTGCATTTTTAGAGTCGTCTGTTAGAGATGAACTGAGATCTTGCTTTTTGCTGTCATCTGTTAAGGACAGTCCATGGTGACACTGCATTGGGGGAGGGGTAATACCCATCCAGCCCATGAGCAAAGAAAAATAACTTGGGTGTATGTGACACATCGAGCAGAGCAGACTGTCCACGGCTTTCTTCAAAACCATATTGCAGGGAAGAGACATGGACCAATTAAAAAGTAACCTAGGGAATAAAAAATACCATGTTAACTAAATACACTTATTTTTAGAAAGCCCTCACTGTCCATTATTTCTACTAGAAATCACTTTGATAAAATTATATAGTCTAACATTCAGTATTATGATATTATAAAGTCTCAGCAAGACTGCTTGTGAGAACATCATTAAGTCCCTTGGTAGACTGGAAGTAAGATTTGCAAGATGAACAAACAAAACTAAGAGACCCATATAAAAATGCTTCTACCACTCTCTATGTGACCTCAAAAAAATGACATTCAGAAAATAATGAAAAAATTATAGCAAAGAAAAGCTTTGATTGAATTTAACATGATTAATGGCTTTGATTCATGTCTGCAAAATAAAAATTATTATTGAGTTTCACTAATAAGATATGGATTATGTCAACTGAAAGAACCAAATATGAAAATGACAAACAAGAGGGCAAAAAAGCCAATCTTTTATGAGTCACGGAACTCTTCAGAAATACATATTATACTTTGCCATAGACTTAGCAATTACTAGGCAGTCAACTCAACAAAGCCTTCACTGCATATAGAGAAGAAATGTGGCTTAAGTGGAAACTACTTGTCAAAAGAACAGTCATAGCTGTCTAGAAAGAATGAGAAACATGCAATTGCAAAAACTGTCTAAAGTAGTTTTTCAAAATTTCTAGTCACACTTTTCCTCCAAAGTTGCATAATAATGACAAAAGAATCTGGTGAGTAAATCTGCAGAAGAGAATAAACACTGAACTGCAGGAAAATGAATCAAATATACAAAATGTAGGTGCAAAAATCAGCAATGCTAATAGTTTCTTAAAACATGAAGATAAATTAATTAAATTTGTGTAGCATCTCATTTCAAAATGCTATCATTTACACTTAACTAACACGTGCACTATTTTTTTTTAAAGATTTATTTATTTATTTATTTATTTGAGGGGGGTGGGGTGGGGAGGGAGGGGAGCAGGCGGGCCACTTCTATTGGTCTTTCATCTGTCCACCCTCATTCATCTTTGTTCTTCGGCCCGTGGGCCTCCCTTCGCGGTGGCCTCTGTTGTCGCAAAGCACCGGCTCCAGGCACATGCGCCCCAGAGCTCCGGCTTGGTAATTGGACACATGGGTCCAGCCGCTCCGCGGCACGTGGGATTTTCCCAGGCCAGGGATCGAACCGGCGCCCCTTGCACTGCAAGGAGGTATCCTTACCCACTGGACCACCAGGGAAGCCTGTCTATTTTTTATACAACTAAGCATATAAAAATGCTGTCTCTTCAAGTAAAAACCTAAAGTGATCTAATACTGGGGAAAAAAGAACTTCATAAATCATACTTACTCAAACAGCTCTCGGTCTAGCAGCGCTGGTAAATCATACTCTACCAGCAGTTCATAACTATGCCACAGAATTGCCGCTACACAGTGCAAGTGAGAAGGAGATGGCATCAGAAGACCATACTCTATTGTGGAAGAGTTTGGACACATGTCTGCAAAATAAAAATTATTATTGAGGTTCACTAATAAGATATGGATTATGTCAACTGAAAGAACCAAATATGAAAATGACAAACAAGAGGGCAAAAAAGCCAATCTTTTATGAGTCACGGAACTCTTCAGAAATACATATTATACTTTGCCATAGACTTAGCAATTACTAGGCAGTCAACTCAACAAAGCCTTCACTGCATATAGAGAAGAAATGTGGCTTAAGTGGAAACTACTTGTCAAAAGAACAGTCATAGCTGTCTAGAAAGAATGAGAAACATGCAATTGCAAAAACTGTCTAAAGTAGTTTTTCAAAATTTCTAGTCACACTTTTCCTCCAAAGTTGCATAATAATGACAAAAGAATCTGGTGAGTAAATCTGCAGAAGAGAATAAACACTGAACTGCAGGAAAATGAATCAAATATACAAAATGTAGGTGCAAAAATCAGCAATGCTAATAGTTTCTTAAAACATGAAGATAAATTAATTAAATTTGTGTAGCATCTCATTTCAAAATGCTATCATTTACACTTAACTAACACGTGCACTATTTTTTTTTAAAGATTTATTTATTTATTTATTTATTTGAGGGGGGTGGGGTGGGGAGGGGGGGGAGCAGGCGGGCCACTTCTATTGGTCTTTCATTTGTCCACCCTCATTCATCTTTGTTCTTCGGCCCGTGGGCCTCCCTTCGCGGTGGCCTCTGTTGTCGCAGAGCACCGGCTCCAGGCACATGCGCCCCAGAGCTCCGGCTTGGTAATTGGACACATCGGTCCAGCGCCCGCTGCACGTGGGATTTTCCCAGGCCGGGGATCGAACCGCGCCTTGCACTGCAAGGAGGTATCCTTACCCACTGGACCACCAGGGAAGCCTGTCTATTTTTTATACAACTAAGCATATAAAAATGCTGTCTCTTCAAGTAAAAACCTAAAGTGATCTAATACTGGGGAAAAAAGAACTTCATAAATCATACTTACTCAAACAGCTCTCGGTCTAGCAGCGCTGGTAAATCATACTCTACCAGCAGTTCATAACTATGCCACAGAATTGCCGCTACACAGTGCAAGTGAGAAGGAGATGGCATCAGAAGACCATACTCTATTGTGGAAGAGTTTGGACACATGTAGCTCATCCTGCCACTTCTTTTCATAGCAGCCACTCTGGCAGAATCACTGACCCACTTTAACAAGGCCTGAATTCTTGAAAGAAGAAAATGAATTCAAATAACCCAGTACATCACAGTGGACATTTAAGACAGATAAATACCACCACTGCATGGAAGCAATGTTAACTAAGAGAATAGTATAGTGATTGTTCTCAGTAATTTTAATCTAAAATAAGAGGGAAAAGGAATTATGCAATAAGATAATAGAATTCTAATTTCTCATTGACCTTATCAATCATAAGTGATGAAGTCTAATTCAGCATATAAACAGTGACTCTTTCACAATGGCAGAATATATAAATGTCTACAATTATAGGACACACAAGTTTTAAAAAAGCTCACTCTCTTCTAAATTTCAACTCATCTTGTAACAAATCCACATACCACAGAGCAGTGATCTGGGGCCAATCCTTCATGGTGAAGAATCTCGTGCAATACAGCATGTTTCATATCTCGGGTCCCCAAGCATTCACTACTAGTAGCAGCCACCCACCTTCCTGCACTCTGAAAACCAAAAAGCCTCAACACACGTACATTTTCAACTGCCAACCTAAACTCCATCTCCTGGAACTGGGGACCCCAAAATAAAAGCAAAAGTCTTTTTAAAACAACAGTGCTCTGACCTTTGTATTTTTAAGGGGAGAGGTGTAGATTTATTGTCAAGTGCTTAAATACTGTATTTATCTTTGTTTTCTTTACTTTGAAAAAAAAAAAAGATTTATTTATTTATTTTTAGCTGCTTTGGATTTTTGTTGCTACATGCGGGCTTTTGCTAGGGGCTACGCTGGTTGAGACGTGCCAGCCTCTCACTTTGGTAGCTTCTTGTTACCAAGCAGAGAAGCTAGGTTCACAGGTTTTAATAAGTGCTGAATGAGAAGGCTCAGTGGTGTGGCTCATAGGCTCTAAGAGCACAGGCTCAGCAGCTGTGGTGCAGGGGGTTCAGTTGCTCCACGGCATGTAGGATTTTCTCGGATCAGGATCGAGCTATGGCCCTTGCATCACATGCAGATTCTTTAACTTTTATTTTACTTTTAACTTTTACAGCATTTTGTTGTTTACAGATATGTATGTTCCCAGATTAGTCATTTCACCTGCAGATTCTTAACCACTAGGGTACCAGGGAAGCTGTTTTGTTTACTTTTTTTTTTTTAAAACCTTTATTTTGCTTTTAACTTTTACAGAGTTTTGTTGTTTATAGACATGTATGTTCCCAGATTAGTCATGTTTTCTTTACATAACTTTTTAAAAAAAATTTAATTTTATTTTTTTAATACTAAAACGTTTTGTATTGGTGTATACCCAATTAACAATTTTGTAATAGTTTCACTGACCTACAAAGACCTACAATGCAAGAGATTCAGGTTTGATCCCTGAGTCAGGAAGATCCCCTGCAGGAGGGCATACCAACCCACTCCAGTCTTCTTGCCTGAAGAATCCCATGGACAGAGGAGCCTGGTGGGCTACAGTCCACAGGGTTGCAGAGTCAGACACTACTGAAGCGACTGAGCACACAGCACATTATATTATCAGGGATTAAGTAACAATTTTTCTGAGACGCCTTCACTGCCTGGCGTTCCAATTCATAGCCTACACTCCCACCTGCGTAAATCTCCCCTTATGAGTGACACAGTTCTGTATCCCCACTTCTGAAAGCACAAGCTGGACTGAATAAACTTGATCTCTACAGTATTAGCATAATCCCAGGCATACAACTACAACTCAGTGAATAGCAATCAAATGAGTCAAGTACCCACCAGAAATTAACAATCTGGTAACAATCTATGAAGACATTTAATAACATACCAACTGATTTCACTTGAAGTAAAAAAATCAAAAATATTGAAGAATATTGCTTGAATATAAAATGTTCAACATACTTAAAAGGATGTTAACTCAGGAAATAGTCTCCAGCATAAAGATAATCCACATTACTTAGAGAATCACATACTCTATAAATATGTTCTCCAGATACAGATGACATACATAAAATCAGAGAATTTCAAAACATCCTTTAAAAATTTAGCAACAAAAATATGTTTCAAAGATACTTGGAGCCCTTACAATTTGGAGGTAGAAGATGTTAAGGAAGAAATCTATCAGTAAAACTCATTTAAAATTATCTATACTGAAATTTAAGTAAACATTTAGGTGAAACATTCAGTATTATTTACTTGGTATGACAGTGTGTCACTCTGTGATAGGAAGCAGGAGAAAGAAGGGAAAGAAACTAATGAAAAGATGTCAATAAATAATATAAATAATCAGCAAAAACAAGCACAACTATTTATCAAAATACTCTAGATATCTTATATGGATATAAAATTCCAATAGTTCTATAAGTTCAGTAATATCTAAGCTTTTCTTTTAAAAGATATCTAAGAAGAAGCGTTATAAGTAACATCCACTACATGAGCTTATGTGTACATATGTTCTCCTAAGAAAAATGAATCACCACATACCTGTCTTTTGTTCCAGGATCCTGAGTTGTTCCAAGTTGGTAAAGAATATCTATCGTAGAATCAGAAGAGAGTCCATTCAGTCTTCCAAAAAGTAAAGGGCTATTTAAATCTTGCAGAAATGAATCAAAAGGAAATATTTGTTAAAATAAGCAAATGGGATGAAAAGATCTGCTCAATTTAAGCTTAAATTATTCACTGAACATAGCTTCTATAAATTTCAACAGCAACAAAATACCAAATTCCAAAAGTAATGAAGCCATACGGATTTTCATTTCAGGAATGGAATTAATCCCAAACATCATGGTTCACCCATCATTAAATTGTCACCTGTAGGATCACTGCCTGAGGCTGCACAATTTCTCAGAAGAATGTCTATAAGCTTTAGGCCAATTCGAGTGGACTGCAGTCCTATCTTCACAAGCACGACCTCAATGTTGGGTGAGTGCATTCCACAGTATGGAGACATCAGCAGCGCAGCACAAGTCTGTAGCAGATTAGCCGTGGGTGCAGCTGAACTTGCCATCATTCCTTCCAGATCACTTATGTGAGTAAGGCAATGATGTAATAACCGTAACCATCCAATACTGAAATACACAACACCAAAAGGCTTATGGGTAAATACAAGTAGCTTAAATGACTTCTGACGCAAAACTTCTCCACTATTAAATAAAACTTCTCCAAGATCAGCATGTTGTGGAGGGACCTAGAGATTGTCATACTGAATGAAGTAAATCATACACGGAAAGACAAAAATAGTATGACACGGCTTATACGTCAAATCTTAAAATAAAAAAAGGGTAGAAATGAATTTACAAAACTGAAATAGAGTCAGATATAGGAAACACACTAATAGTTACCAGGATAAACTAGAAGACTGGGTCTTTTTTCTGCTTTATAAGACACAAGACATGTTTTTTGACACACATCTCCTCTTTTGTTTTGTTTTGCATTTTTAGATTCTTTGCCATGTAGGCCATTACAGAGTCCTGAGCAGAGTTTCCTGTGCTACACAGCAGGCACTTACTAGTCACCTATTTTATAAGTGTGTGGATGTTGATCATCTTCCAGTTTATCCCTGGTAACTTTTTCCTATATCCATGTCTCTACTGCAGTTTTATAAATAAGTTCACTTGTACCCTGTATTTCTAAAATAGCATCAATCTGTGGTTTTTTTTAAAAAAAATAGTATTTTTGGAACACTGTAACATCAATAAAGAGTTAAATAGACAATATGTTTCCCATGTAACATAACACATAAAAACACTTAATTATCAGTAGCATTCAGGAATTAAGAACTTGCTTTCTATTTAGTCAGGAAATAGTACTGAATAACATTATTTATATGTGTAAATATAAACTACTAAGGATGACAGAACTGCAAAACTGTAAAGACCTAGCAGCTTGAAAATAAAAAAGAAATCCCAAGTTTTTTCTCAGGCAAAATATACAATAAAACTAATCTATAAAGTTTTCAACCATCAAAATTTACCGGAAGAATGTAAATTAAAGGACACATTCATATTCTCCTTTGTTTGGTCAATCTGTATGGTTCAAATCAAACCCTTGACTGATTGGCAACTTAAAAATTACCATATAGGACTAGGTGCCTACATACATGGTCAATTTGTGTGATTCAGATGTACTCTCGAGGATAGGCATTTGGACACGCTTACTTAAGACTATAGTCCAAAGAAATGGAACTCATACCCACATACACGGCATCGCGGATCACCTCAAGGATTAAACACACATGAATCTCAATTTTGACCAGCCTCCGAGTTCTGTTTCTACAGACTCATTTTTCATTACACTTAATAAAATTATGGGGGACTTTCCTGGTGGCTCAGTGGTAAAGAGTTCGCCGTTAATGCCGGAGACACAAGTTCAAATCCTCATCTGAGAAGACCCCACATGCTGCGGATCAACTAAGCCCACGGGCCACAACTATTGAAGCCTGTGTGCTCTAGAGGTCGAGTACCACAATAAGAGAAGTCACTGCAACAAGAAGCCTGCTCACCTCAACTAGAGAGTAGCCCCGACTCCCTGCAACTAGAGAAGAGCCTGCAGCAGCAGTGAAAACCCAGAACAGCTATAAATAACTAACTAAATAAATACGCATTTCTTTTTAAAAAATGAAATGAAATAAAACTATGGTATTATTTAGAAACCTATGGAACAAAGAATTTCCCAAACTCTAAAAAGGAAAGAAACCACAGAATAGGAAAAGCACAGACAGGTTTTTCTCAAGAATGAGGAACCACATACCTTGTTTTAGATACCTGATCTTCAGATGGAAGAAAGGGATTATTAACTGTTGCTGAAGAAGTGGTACCAAAAGCCGTGAGTCCCAGTAACTTGATTTGTGAAAGGCCTAGTGTGCTGGCATCTCGGGGACGATGGAGTCTAAGGCAAACGGCGGAAGCTACTTCAGCTTTCACAAGTTGAATTTTTATGTAGGTAAGACCTAGCAGCTTGAAAATAAAAAAGAAATCCCAAGTTTTTTCTCAGGCAAAATATACAATAAAACTAATCTATAAAGTTTTCAACCATCAAAATTTACCGGAAGAATGTAAATTAAAGGACACATTCATATTCTCCTTTGTTTGGTCAATCTGTATGGTTCAAATCAAACCCTTGACTGATTGGCAACTTAAAAATTACCATATAGGACTAGGTGCCTACATACATGGTCAATTTGTGTGATTCAGATGTACTCTCGAGGATAGGCATTTGGACACGCTTACTTAAGACTATAGTCCAAAGAAATGGAACTCATACCCACATACACGGCATCGCGGATCACCTCAAGGATTAAACACACATGAATCTCAATTTTGACCAGCCTCCGAGTTCTGTTTCTACAGACTCATTTTTCATTACACTTAATAAAATTATGGGGGACTTTCCTGGTGGCTCAGTGGTAAAGAGTTCGCCGTTAATGCCGGAGACACAAGTTCAAATCCTCATCTGAGAAGACCCCACATGCTGCGGATCAACTAAGCCCACGGGCCACAACTATTGAAGCCTGTGTGCTCTAGAGGTCGAGTACCACAATAAGAGAAGTCACTGCAACAAGAAGCCTGCTCACCTCAACTAGAGAGTAGCCCCGACTCCCTGCAACTAGAGAAGAGCCTGCAGCAGCAGTGAAAACCCAGAACAGCTATAAATAACTAACTAAATAAATACGCATTTCTTTTTAAAAAATGAAATGAAATAAAACTATGGTATTATTTAGAAACCTATGGAACAAAGAATTTCCCAAACTCTAAAAAGGAAAGAAACCACAGAATAGGAAAAGCACAGACAGGTTTTTCTCAAGAATGAGGAACCACATACCTTGTTTTAGATACCTGATCTTCAGATGGAAGAAAGGGATTATTAACTGTTGCTGAAGAAGTGGTACCAAAAGCCGTGAGTCCCAGTAACTTGATTTGTGAAAGGCCTAGTGTGCTGGCATCTCGGGGACGATGGAGTCTAAGGCAAACGGCGGAAGCTACTTCAGCTTTCACAAGTTGAATTTTTATGTAGGTAAGACCACTTGTGACAACAGGCGTGGACAACGGTAGCATGTTGACTCCATCTGCACTTACTTCCACAGACACTGAGGATGGGCAAGCTACAGGAAGAGGAAATTGAACAACTGCTAAAGAAAAAGTACACTAGAGTTCTTATTTCGGTGGCAATCACAGCAAAACAGCAGCTTTCAGCTTTATTCATTAAGAACTCATAAAAATAAAATGTATACCCTAAGTCATACTTTGTCACTGACTTGCATTATGATTGATTTTGGAGCAATAATATGAAATTCAGAGTATAATAAGAATTGTATATAAAAGAATTCTAACATTAACCTAAAAAGCAGAGTAACTGAAGATAAAACAATTCACATTTACTTAATTCTCTCCAAGAAAACAAAAACAGGCAATTACTCTATTAAGTTCTACTCAGAATTATCACCAACAAAATCAGGCATTTGATTAGAATGTGGTGGTTTACTGTTATATATAATTTAGGAAGAATGTAATTTAAAAAGTACCTTTTCACAAGGTCATTATTTCACCACTCTCATACTGCTATGATTTTAAACATATCTGAGTTTAGAAATTGTTTTTTCACCTCCAATCTTTTTCTGCCTTTCAAAATTTAATATTCAGAATATTTGAAATCATTTCCTGCTAAAATCTAAGGAGGCCCAATGAGGTAATTGGGTGATATAATGGTAAAGAATCTGCCTATTAATGCAGGAGATGTGGGTTCCATCCCTAGGTGGGAAGATCTCTTGGAGAAAGAAATGGCAACCTGCTCCAGTATTATTGCCTGGAAAATACTATAGACAGAGGAGCCTGGTGGGCTACTATCCATGGGGTCACAAGAGTCAGGCACAACTGAGCACAT
Source organism: Tragulus kanchil (assembly GCA_022376925.1). Lineage (NCBI taxonomy): Eukaryota > Metazoa > Chordata > Mammalia > Artiodactyla > Tragulidae > Tragulus > Tragulus kanchil. The sequence goes on from JAIOJX010000029.1 coordinate 151,581,815, forward strand.
GCACACAATGAAGTAATAACTGACAGTTGCCACGGGAAAATTCTTTCTTACAAACATGCAAGAACATATAATAAATGTATCAATCAACTAAAACAACCTTTGAACCTTTGTTTTAATTTCAACTATTAAAATTTATTGTATGTCAATTATACCCCTGGTTTCCACAGAGAACTAGACAGGTCACATCAATTTTTAAATTTAACCTGTAAGATCCACATTAATCTCGTTGACTCTACCAATTAAACCTGACAAAGAGATTAAATAATCCAAACCCTGACTTGAACAAAAGGCACATATTATGTTCAAGACCATGTTTTGATTCTAAACGCTATGTTATTTTCATAGGAACACTCTATATCTTTAGTTTCTGCTAAGATCCAAAACCAAAATTATTAAGCACATTTGTGTTAGAAAACACATAATCTACTGATTTTTCATAATGTATAGAGTCCCCTATTGGAACATCCTTCCTGTCCAAATTCCTATGTGTAAATTCTAGCTACAATTTAAAGCCATTTTCTCCTTTCCCAAAAGAGCAGTTTCTTTCTCCTCTTAGATTAGCTCCTAAATCTTATACTGAATTGTAATATAGTCATTTTGGACTAATGAACATGCTAAAACACTGTGCATTAGTCTACCTTTCTTCTGTTGTTTTATTCATTATATCTACTTTAACCAGATATGTCTGGATTCCGCAGCCCTCTTAGGGTACAATAATCTAATCTTGCAAATAAGTAGAAGAATTTATTCTTCCAAATATGCCAGAGGTCTACAAAACTTCTAATAGTTCTTCATTAAATCACTGAGTGACACATGATAGCAATGAGAATCAATCAATGAAGATAAATGATTGTGACAACTTCAACAATTCTGTACAAATCATTATATTTATATTCAAAGAATCTGGGGACTACCATAAATGTAAAACAGTACTTCATCTTCCTTCATGAATGCTTGAAAGAGTTCTTACTTCTTTTAAAGTATAATTTATTTTTTAATTATTTTCAATTTATTTACCTTGCAAAGTTACAACAGAATATATTCAATGAAAATGCATCAAATGGATGATACTCAATAATTAAAAATTTAAAATGTCGTAAAAATTCAAAAAATCACACTCAACATATTACAATAAAAAATTCTCTGCAAATGTAATTATCTTACAATGGGAAGGGAACCTATGCTAATTTTACATTACGGAGCTAGGACTGAGGACTAGAAAAACTAAGACAGCTATCTACAGTTGTATAAAAACTAACTCATTTTGCCTTAATGCTATAGCATCATAAATGCGGGGTAAGACAGAAGGCAAGATAATACTATATAACTAGGATATACCTGCTTAAATTTCATCACACATTCTATTTGTTTCAGGGGAAGAGTCATGTCAATCATTTGATGGGAAATATATGATGATAATTCATAGGAACACTCTATATCTTTAGTTTCTGCTAAGATCCAAAACCAAAATTATTAAGCACATTTGTGTTAGAAAACACATAATCTACTGATTTTTCATAATGTATAGAGTCCCCTATTGGAACATCCTTCCTGTCCAAATTCCTATGTGTAAATTCTAGCTACAATTTAAAGCCATTTTCTCCTTTCCCAAAAGAGCAGTTTCTTTCTCCTCTTAGATTAGCTCCTAAATCTTATACTGAATTGTAATATAGTCATTTTTGACTAATGAACATGCTAAAACACTGTGCATTAGTCTACCTTTCTTCTGTTGTTTTATTCATTATATCTACTTTAACCAGATATGTCTGGATTCCGCAGCCCTCTTAGGGTACAATAATCTAATCTTGCAAATAAGTAGAAGAATTTATTCTTCCAAATATGCCAGAGGTCTACAAAACTTCTAATAGTTCTTCATTAAATCACTGAGTGACACATGATAGCAATGAGAATCAATCAATGAAGATAAATGATTGTGACAACTTCAACAATTCTGTACAAATCATTATATTTATATTCAAAGAATCTGGGGACTACCATAAATGTAAAACAGTACTTCATCTTCCTTCATGAATGCTTGAAAGAGTTCTTACTTCTTTTAAAGTATAATTTATTTTTTTTAATTATTTTCAATTTATTTACCTTGCAAAGTTACAACAGAATATATTCAATGAAAATGCATCAAATGGATGATACTCAATAATTAAAAATTTAAAATGTCGTAAAAATTCAAAAAATCACACTCAACATATTACAATAAAAAATTCTCTGCAAATGTAATTATCTTACAATGGGAAGGGAACCTATGCTAATTTTACATTACGGAGCTAGGACTGAGGACTAGAAAAACTAAGACAGCTATCTACAGTTGTATAAAAACTAACTCATTTTGCCTTAATGCTATAGCATCATAAATGCGGGGTAAGACAGAAGGCAAGATAATACTATATAACTAGGATATACCTGCTTAAATTTCATCACACATTCTATTTGTTTCAGGGGAAGAGTCATGTCAATCATTTGATGGGAAATATATGATGATAATGTTAAATATTATATTAAACTGTTCAAAATAAAGAAATCTGGAAATTTTATCTAAGTTTATCACTGTTTGCTAAGTATATTTCTCCTTTTTTAAATGTTTCTATATGTTACAGTTTATTTTCATGATGAATCTTTATACAAATTAATACTCACTTGCAAGAGATGCCAGGTGAGGCTGTATATGTATCTCTTTAAGGAGCACTGCTGCAGGAAGGTGAATGGTGAGGTCACACCAAGCCTCCTCAGGCAAAAAGATGTAAGACCACGCAGCAGAGCGAGCTCTTCTATGAGGGGGCGTGGCCTGCAAAAGCACTTCAGCTGGCTGAGCCGTGGGACTGCTTGATGTGATTGTACCTACAGAAGTAGTATAAATAAAATAAAAACTTGAAACTCCCCAAAGCATCAATAACTATTCAAATCACAGTTAACTACACTATAAAAATTAGCTAAAAATATGAACATTTAATATTATGAATGCACTTAATACACTTAAGAGTAATTTGTAATGGTATTCACAAAACATCAGGACATCCAGTCACTGGGAAGATGACAAATTCACTATTAACTGCTGCCCAAATTCTATATACTAAGACTGTACACTAAACTTAGTGAAAATGAAAGACGCAACAAGAAATCTAGCAGTAATTCTCAAATGATTTAAGAAAAAAGCAATGTCTAGTACAGCCATCAACTTGATAGTAATCATCTTCATTCTGAATTAGTAATGCTCATGAGTTAGAACTATGTAAAGAAACTATATTGACTAGAAAAAAGAATATATAAATCTGAAACTTTAAAGAAAAAAATCACTTAAAATATGAAGGAACCAAAAAAAAAAAAAGCAGGAACAAGTTCTTTTAAAACAAACATCTATACTGAAAACTGACAAAAGAATCTACTACTTAGGTTGATAAACTGTGTTCTACTTAAATTCAGAAATAAAAACAAATTTTTCTACAAAAGAACAATTAAAGAACAATTAAAAACTTCCTTCTAACTAGTAGGACGTTTGGAAAAGTGCTGCCTTTAAAATCAATGATTTGGGGGAGTCCAGTCAGTAAAGAGTGCACCCTGCAGTGCAAAGGGCACCAGTTGGAGCCCTGACCCTGGAAGATCCCATGTGTCGCGGAACAGCTGGACTGGTGTGCCCAATTATGAGCCAGCACTCTGGAGCACACACACCCTGTGCCACTGCTCTGCAACGGAGAGGCCACTGTAATAGGAGGCCCACACAGGTCAAAGAATAAAGATGAATGAAAATAAATAAATTTAAAAAACAATAAAAGAGGCCAAAAATTAAAAACAAAAGAAAAAATAATGGTTTGTAATTAAAATGGTCATATTATAAAAAAATCAACTTACTTGGACAACTACCTTTGCTTCATAGCAGCCAATTAACTACCATTTAAATTCATACTCATAAGATGAAAAAACTCTTTTCTTACCCAGGGGTGCAAAGTTATGGATCCCTTCTGCATTGTCAGGTTCAGAAGCTAGAATTCTTGTTTTCAAAGTACTGTCAACAGCTTTATTCGGACCGGAGAAATTTCAAGAAATTTCATTTAATAGTAATTTGTAATGGTATTCACAAAACATCAGGACATCCAGTCACTGGGAAGATGACAAATTCACTATTAACTGCTGCCCAAATTCTATATACTAAGACTGTACACTAAACTTAGTGAAAATGAAAGACGCAACAAGAAATCTAGCAGTAATTCTCAAATGATTTAAGAAAAAAGCAATGTCTAGTACAGCCATCAACTTGATAGTAATCATCTTCATTCTGAATTAGTAATGCTCATGAGTTAGAACTATGTAAAGAAACTATATTGACTAGAAAAAAGAATATATAAATCTGAAACTTTAAAGAAAAAAATCACTTAAAATATGAAGGAACCAAAAAAAAAAAAAGCAGGAACAAGTTCTTTTAAAACAAACATCTATACTGAAAACTGACAAAAGAATCTACTACTTAGGTTGATAAACTGTGTTCTACTTAAATTCAGAAATAAAAACAAATTTTTCTACAAAAGAACAATTAAAGAACAATTAAAAACTTCCTTCTAACTAGTAGGACGTTTGGAAAAGTGCTGCCTTTAAAATCAATGATTTGGGGGAGTCCAGTCAGTAAAGAGTGCACCCTGCAGTGCAAAGGGCACCAGTTGGAGCCCTGACCCTGGAAGATCCCATGTGTCGCGGAACAGCTGGACTGGTGTGCCCAATTATGAGCCAGCACTCTGGAGCACACACACCCTGTGCCACTGCTCTGCAACGGAGAGGCCACTGTAATAGGAGGCCCACACAGGTCAAAGAATAAAGATGAATGAAAATAAATAAATTTAAAAAACAATAAAAGAGGCCAAAAATTAAAAACAAAAGAAAAAATAATGGTTTGTAATTAAAATGGTCATATTATAAAAAAATCAACTTACTTGGACAACTACCTTTGCTTCATAGCAGCCAATTAACTACCATTTAAATTCATACTCATAAGATGAAAAAACTCTTTTCTTACCCAGGGGTGCAAAGTTATGGATCCCTTCTGCATTGTCAGGTTCAGAAGCTAGAATTCTTGTTTTCAAAGTACTGTCAACAGCTTTATTCGGACCGGAGTCAAGAAATTTCATAATAGTTGATACCATACTTCTTGCAGTGTTTACAATAGCCCTTGTACTAGTAACCATATTGTTGCAAATGAGCTGAACACCACCTAAATTCATAAAGAATGCTAAATGAAAATTATCTTAACATAGATGATCTGAAACAGAGTCAACTGTCACAGAAGACTACAAAAAGAACATACTATACTATTAAACAATTACACTGAAATGGCAGTTTTGGAAATTTTGTCTTACCCATATCATGGAAGGCTTTCAAGGCATCACTAGTATCCAGTACTCTCAGAATGAACCACAATAATGGTTCGGATAACTGGCAAGTAGCAAGAGAGCCCTAAAAAACGCAGACACGTACAAGTGATTTTCAAAAAGGTGATTATCAACTTTCTATGAATTAGGACAATTAAGTTTTCATTGAATATAATATTCTTTCATAGTTAATTATTATAAAATGGTAACCTTAACCTAAATCACTAAATATAAACTGTCTGGAAAATGTTTTGTTGTTGTTGTTTTTAATTATTTTTGGCTGTGCCAGGTCTTCGTTGGTACATGGGCTATGCTCTAGTTGCAGTGTTTGGGCTTTTAAATGTCATGGCTGCTTCTCTTGTTGCAGCGCACAGGCTCTAGAGCACAGGCTCAGTAGCTGTGGCATGTGGGCTTAGTTGTTCTGAGGCATGTGGGATCCTCCTAGATTAGGGATCGACCTCGTATCTCCTGCATTGTAAGGCACATTCTTTACCACTGAGCCACGAGAGAAGCCCAAAATGTCTGCCAAAATGTTTAAGAAATTTTACCTGAGTCAGCGTGGAAGTGAATAGCCTCCTCTCTGAACTCAGCAATTTTTGAGGCTGTCTTTGCCTACTACTATCATTTTCTACCTTAAATCAAACTGCTCTGATTTTGTTTTCCACTAGACAGTACTTTCCTTTAAAAATTTATCTTTCTCAAATATCTTTGTATATTCCAATGGAGAAAGATGTAGACAGATGCAGTATATAAAAATGAGAATCATAAAAGGATATAAAAAAGATTCCTTAAATAAATGCTTTAAAATCTGCTTTAAAAAAAAAAAAAGGCAAATAGACTAGAAGGTAAAATAATCCTACTGTCTCCTAAAATCTCATTTCTTAAAAAGGAAATTTAAAAAGTAGTAATATTCTAGTCTATGTCTCTTTTAAAATTACCCGAACCCTTTTTAACTGAAAGAAAACTAAATATGCAACTTGAAAAAAAATTCATGTTAAATTTTCATATGTACATCTTTGAAAAACTTCTATGGAAAAGGAAAGAACTACAGAGTCAACTGTCACAGAAGACTACAAAAGAACATACTATACTATTAAACAATTACACTGAAATGGCAGTTTTGGAAATTTTGTCTTACCCATATCATGGAAGGCTTTCAAGGCATCACTAGTATCCAGTACTCTCAGAATGAACCACAATAATGGTTCGGATAACTGGCAAGTAGCAAGAGAGCCCTAAAAAACGCAGACACGTACAAGTGATTTTCAAAAAGGTGATTATCAACTTTCTATGAATTAGGACAATTAAGTTTTCATTGAATATAATATTCTTTCATAGTTAATTATTATAAAATGGTAACCTTAACCTAAATCACTAAATATAAACTGTCTGGAAAATGTTTTGTTGTTGTTGTTTTTAATTATTTTTGGCTGTGCCAGGTCTTCGTTGGTACATGGGCTATGCTCTAGTTGCAGTGTTTGGGCTTTTAAATGTCATGGCTGCTTCTCTTGTTGCAGCGCACAGGCTCTAGAGCACAGGCTCAGTAGCTGTGGCATGTGGGCTTAGTTGTTCTGAGGCATGTGGGATCCTCCTAGATTAGGGATCGACCTCGTATCTCCTGCATTGTAAGGCACATTCTTTACCACTGAGCCACGAGAGAAGCCCAAAATGTCTGCCAAAATGTTTAAGAAATTTTACCTGAGTCAGCGTGGAAGTGAATAGCCTCCTCTCTGAACTCAGCAATTTTTGAGGCTGTCTTTGCCTACTACTATCATTTTCTACCTTAAATCAAACTGCTCTGATTTTGTTTTCCACTAGACAGTACTTTCCTTTAAAAATTTATCTTTCTCAAATATCTTTGTATATTCCAATGGAGAAAGATGTAGACAGATGCAGTATATAAAAATGATAATCATAAAATGATATATAAAAGATTCCTTAAATAAATGCTTTAAAATCTGCTTTAAAAAAAAAAAAAGGCAAATAGACTAGAAGGTAAAATAATCCTACTGTCTCCTAAAATCTCATTTCTTAAAAAGGAAATTTAAAAAGTAGTAATATTCTAGTCTATGTCTCTTTTAAAATTACCCGAACCCTTTTTAACTGAAAGAAAACTAAATATGCAACTTGAAAAAAAATTCATGTTAAATTTTCATATGTACATCTATGAAAAACATGCTGGTATCAACTATATGGTTTCAATGGAAAAGGAAAGAACTATTTCTTAAACACAATGGAAATAAAATCTAAAATTTAACAGCACTTATTCTTCTATCACTATAGTTAACTTTAACAATTTCAAGGAACCTTTGGTCTCCAATTTCTATTATTAACCTCTAGTTCTCATCTGCTGATTTTGTTCATTTTCCAAAATATAACTAAAATACTCTACAGAAATAATTCTCTACTCCCACTGTTAACAACTCAAATTACTGCAGTTGTCGCTGAGTTGTGCTTACCTGTCTACCCATATATCCACAGGCCATGTAGGTTAAAATTGGCTGCAGCATCACATGAACTGTAGAAGCTTTTTTACTAAGAGTCGTCAGTATGGTAAAGAGTCCATCCCCAACTGATATGGCATCTAACCCACCATGAAAGTTTTCATGTTTAGTGAGATGTAATCCACTTGCCCCTGGTTTAAATGAAAAGTTTACACATTTTTAAAAAAGCAAAACCTTAAAAACCAGTATATTTAAAACAGACAGTCTTTAAAAGCCATTTTTTCCCTCCAAACCACTCAAGGATGGGTACAAGTATCTGTACGTATGTGTGTGTATATTCATATACACGTGTCTAAAAATGAAAATACCTATTATAATATTCAGCAGAGAATGTTTTGGGGTTATCTTTTTACCTCTGTTGTTGGTAAAACAACAGAGTTGTATAAAGAAGTTGTATTTCCTGACTGAGGAATATCATTATACCTATCAAGAAAACAGGAGAGAAAAATAAATGATACTACTATGTAACTATACTTCAGAACTTTTAATCAAAAAGACATAGTCTTTCTTCCTTAACGTGAAGGAAGAAATACTAATAAGCAAAATTACATCAGGAATAAATTTTGTCACAATATACTGAAGTTTAATTCGTTTAAAAAATTAACACATTAGCTCTCAAATAGGTAAAAAAGTAAAGCAACAGCATAAATTTTACACTAATGTGTCACAGAACCTGTTAAATCTGAACAAAATTTATACTTCACTTTTTAAGAAACTGTAAGTAGACAAATTTTACCCATTCTCTAAAATGTAATTTGATATATAATCCTTCATCCTTATAATCTTAGAGATATATGACTATAAATTATGATACCTAGCTTATAAGACTGATTCTTTTTCTTAGTTCAATTTAGTATAGGTTATTTTGTTAATACTTTCCAATTAAAATTCACACTTAAAAATTTTCAGTGGATGGATGGCACTCTACAAGTTTTTAACTAATAAAATTCAGTGATGCGGAGAAGTTTACAATAAAGTAACTGCACTATACAGTAAAAACAAAATGAACTTATACATGGCCAAAGGAAAGAGACATAGTACTAGAAACAGGTGTAAGAGTAAACTGCTCAGTACATACCAATTATCATCGCCATGGCACTGCTGTTGCACAGGCCCAGGGCAGACAAAATCTGGCTCATGATCTGCTGGTTGGCCAACACTAAGTCAGCGACATATGCAGGTGGTCCTTGAATACTGCTACTGCTTCCGTTACCATCTTTGCCTCCTGAAACTTTTTCTTCATCTGAAACACTGTCTGTCGTATTGGTGGTCACAGACACTCTTGCACTGTATTCCCTACTGCCCGAGAGAGGCAGCTGTACTAAAATGTTAACCAGTTTTAACAAATCAAACATGAGTTGATCTCTTGTCATTTCACCACAAACTGCTTTCGCATCACCTGGACGAATGAGGTTGGCAAAGAGTCCCCCAAAGCATGCTCGAGCACCCACTGAGCTATCTGATCCACTTCGAGACATGACTTTGTCTGAGCAAGTGATATAGTGATGAACTAAAAAAGTGACCGATTCTATCACAGCAGAAATAGTACTAACGGAAACAACTTCAAAGACATAGTCTTTCTTCCTTAACGTGAAGGAAGAAATACTAATAAGCAAAATTACATCAGGAATAAATTTTGTCACAATATACTGAAGTTTAATTCGTTTAAAAAATTAACACATTAGCTCTCAAATAGGTAAAAAAGTAAAGCAACAGCATAAATTTTACACTAATGTGTCACAGAACCTGTTAAATCTGAACAAAATTTATACTTCACTTTTTAAGAAACTGTAAGTAGACAAATTTTACCCATTCTCTAAAATGTAATTTGATATATAATCCTTCATCCTTATAATCTTAGAGATATATGACTATAAATTATGATACCTAGCTTATAAGACTGATTCTTTTTCTTAGTTCAATTTAGTATAGGTTATTTTGTTAATACTTTCCAATTAAAATTCACACTTAAAAATTTTCAGTGGATGGATGGCACTCTACAAGTTTTTAACTAATAAAATTCAGTGATGCGGAGAAGTTTACAATAAAGTAACTGCACTATACAGTAAAAACAAAATGAACTTATACATGGCCAAAGGAAAGAGACATAGTACTAGAAACAGGTGTAAGAGTAAACTGCTCAGTACATACCAATTATCATCGCCATGGCACTGCTGTTGCACAGGCCCAGGGCAGACAAAATCTGGCTCATGATCTGCTGGTTGGCCAACACTAAGTCAGCGACATATGCAGGTGGTCCTTGAATACTGCTACTGCTTCCGTTACCATCTTTGCCTCCTGAAACTTTTTCTTCATCTGAAACACTGTCTGTCGTATTGGTGGTCACAGACACTCTTGCACTGTATTCCCTATTGCCCGAGAGAGGCAGCTGTACTAAAATGTTAACCAGTTTTAACAAATCAAACATGAGTTGATCTCTTGTCATTTCACCACAAACTGCTTTCGCATCACCTGGACGAATGAGGTTGGCAAAGAGTCCCCCAAAGCATGCTCGAGCACCCACTGAGCTATCTGATCCACTTCGAGACATGACTTTGTCTGAGCAAGTGATATAGTGATGAACTAAAAAAGTGACCGATTCTATCACAGCAGAAATAGTACTAACGGAAACAACTTCAAAATTCTGCTCCAAAGTGAATTCTAATAGCTTTACTTGGGCATCAAGAGGTCCTTGGCCTGTCTGGAAGGCACCCCTACAGGAAAAAAAGAGAGGATTAAAAATTAATCCATTTTACATTATTCTGAAAGAAGTAACCACTAGAATACAAGTAAGCTAAACAAAAATTAAACTCCTGATATTCACTATTTCATTTTGTAATAAAGAGGTTCCCACTCTTTCTGAGTCCTCCTTGTTCTTGACTTCATTTTAGCATATAAAATAAAAAAATGGATTCCCTTCCAAACAGAAAACTAAAGAACAAGTAAATCAAAGAGGTGATTTTGAAGCTAGACTAAAATCATTATGCATCACAAGAGACTCCTCATAATGAATGAGCTCTCAATTGTTACAATCTCAAATGTTGTTAGTTTAAGCATTTCTTACTGGTTTTGATTCTCAAAAATTAAGATTCAACCAATTAATTCTTACACATCAAAACTGAATGCTCTCAAGTTTTGCTTATGCCTAAGATATAAAAAGCTGAAAAGATCATCGCCCATCCAGCTTAACAATTTTAGAAAATGCCGAATTAAGTCCTAACTTTTCTTGAACCCATCAGAGAACTCAGAATACCAAAAAGACTAAACTCCATGAAAAGACAGGCATCTCCAGAAGACGGAATATGAGCATTGGCTTTCCAGTGACAGAATTTGAGAAGTCAAGACGCTGGCAATTTATGTAATGGTAAGAATTCACTTAAGGGCCTTCCCTTGTGGCTCAGTGGATAAGAACCGGTCTGCCAATGCAGGAGCCACAGGTTCTATCCCTGATCCGGGAAGATCCCACATACTGCAGAGCAGCTAAACCCACACATCAACAAAGACCCAGCACAGCCAAAAATAAATAAATAAAAAAGTTAAAAAAAAAAAAAAGAATTCACTTAAAATATTATTGTTAGCCGGGTATATAAGGGTGGTGCCACTGAACCCTGGGCGTTCCCATCAGCTCGTGGCACCCTCCCTTCACCCTCTGGCACACATACCCTGCCCTGTGCATCTGTTCTCTCTGGTTGTACCTGAGTCTTATTCTTAAACTGATAAATGTAAGTGAAATGTTCTTCCTGAGTTGTGAGTCTTCCTAGCAAATTACTAAACCAGAAGAGAGATTGTGAGAAGCCCTGAACTTGCAGTCAAGTCATACAACCAAAACGTTCGGTTCATGTTTTGTAACTACATGTATGCCTATCTGAACAGCAGGCTTTTGGTTCTGTCCATCTACTCCTTCCCACACTTGTGCTTCACCACTGTACGTATATACAATAAATGAGCTGAACTACAACCACATTTTTAAAATGCTATAAAAGGGGAAGAAAACACCAATGAGGATAGCACAAGAAACACATCAGTAAACCTTTCCCTCTTAATTCTTAGTATTATTCTGCTTATCTCTTCTCCATAAGCTCCCAACAAATGATAAGAGAAAATTTATTTGGAGGAACACCTGTTGCTTCTAGCAATACATTAGGAATATATGTCAACCATATTGAAATGTACCTTTCTGTTGCAAGTATATGAATTAACTTGAGCAAAAATTCACTGAATATCTGAGGACATGTTGAAGAAAGATGCACTTGTAATCGGGTAAGAAATTCTTGCATAGCTTGTGTAGCTGTTGGACCAACCTGAAGAGAAATACAATTCTATTGAAAACTGTTTACTGATTCCATTTACGAGAAATAGTCATTTAAAACGTTTGTTAAGTCAAGAGCCATATGGCTGAAACTTTTCATTTGAAATATAAAAATATTAACAGTGATAGCAGGAAACCAATCAAACTTTAGGTCTTGGATATACTTATTTTAAATCTAAAATTACAGATTCTGTTGTATTTTTTCCATTGTGGTTTAGAATAACTTATGCTTTACTTAATTCAATGTAGTAAAAGACTCACCTAAATTGACACAAGGAATATCTTTACAATATTTTCAAAATCATAAAAAACTGTGATTTTCACAATCTTTTTTTTTTTTTTTTATTTTGGGCGGGGGTCGGGTTGGGGAGGGAGGGGAGCGGGCAGGCCACTTCCATTGGTCTTTCATTTCTCTATTCTCATCCGTCTTTGTTCTTTGGCCCGTGTGGGCCTCCCATCGCGGTGGCCTCTGTTGTCGCAGAGCACCGACTCTGGGCGCATGCGCTCCAGAGCTCCGGCTCGGTGATTGGACACATGGGTCCAGCCGCACCGCGGCACGTGGGATCTTCCCAGGCTAGGGATGGAACCGGCGCCCCTTGCACTGCAAGGTGGTGTCTTTACCCACTGGACCACCAGGGAAGCCCCATTTTTCACAATTTTAATGATCCCACTTCAACAGACAGGTTAGGTAATTTACAAAAGGTCACACTTCTGACTAACAAGAGTAAATACTAAAACAAATGTTGGGGGAAAACCCTACAAACAAAAATCCTAAAGCTAAAAATAAACCTGTATCAATTCATAAAAGAAAAAATATTTTCCCAAATTTCTATCTTTTCAATGCAACAACACGACAACAAAAAACAATAGTGAGAACTATACCAAGTGCCCTTAACTATGGAATGTTATCATCATAAACTCTAGACAAGTTTTGGAAAAATAAAATGCAATGCAATTCTCCAAACCATTTCAAATTAGATAAACTTCATTTTTAATGCTGAACATAAAAATCATAACCAAACTACCTATTTAAAACCAAAATGGGGCTTTGCTGGTGGTCCAGTGGGTAAGGACACCGCCTTGCAGTGCAAGGGGCGCCGGTTCGATCCCTGGCCTGGGAAGATCCCACATGCCACGGAGCGGCTGGACCCATGTGTCCAATCACCGAGCCGGAGCTCTGGAGCGCATGCGCCCAGAGTCGGTGCTCTGCAACAACAGAGGCCACTGCGATGGGAGACCCACACGAGCCAAAGAACAAAGATGGATGAAAAACTAGACAAATGAAAGACCAGTGGAAGTGGCCCGCCCACCCCCTCCCTCCCCACCCCCGCCTAAATAAATAAATAAATAAATAAAATAAAACCAAAATGGGCTTCCCTGGTGGTCCAGTGGGTAAGGACACCACCTTGCAGTGCAAGGGGTGCCGGGTCGATCCCTGGCCTGGGAAGATTCCCCCGTGCCGCAGAGTGGCTAGAGCAGGAGCTCTGCAGCGCATGCGCCCAGAGCCAGTGCTCTGCAGCAACAGAGGCCACTGCGATGGGAGGCCCACACGAGCCAAAGAACAAAGATGGATGAAAACTAGACAAATGAAAGACCAGTGGAAGTGGCCCGCCCAATCCCCCCCCCCCCCCACCCCGCCTAAATAAATAAATAAATAAATAAAATAAAACCAAAATGGGCTTCCCTGGTGGTCCAGTGGGTAAGGACACCACCTTGCAGTGCAAGGGGTGCCGGGTCGATCCCTGGCCTGGGAAGATTCCCCCGTGCCGCAGAGTGGCTAGAGCAGGAGCTCTGCAGCGCATGCGCCCAGAGCCAGTGCTCTGCAGCAACAGAGGCCACTGCGATGGGAGGCCCACGCGGGCCAAAGAACAAAGATGGATGAAAATTGATAAATGAAAGACCAATACAACTGGCCTACCGGCCCCTCTCCCTCCCCACCCCACCCCCCAAAAAAACCCCAAATATCTGTGGAACTAGTGGTACAATTGTGGACAATGCAGATACTACATGTTTTCTCCTATGTAAAATAAAGAAGCTGGAATCAGTGATTTCAGGAATCCTGACATTCTAAATTCATGCACTCTTTAGGTATAATAATCACTTGATAACATGCCTCTGGCCCTTATCATAACTCTGGCCAAACAGAACTACCATGTACTTTCTTATCTTCTTTGTCTCGTTTAAATAATGATCTATAAAATTTACGTATGATGATCCACAAAATTTAAGTCTATTCAGGAGTATGACAGTGCTGACTGAATGTTACCCAACAGAATTTAAGCTCCAAGAATGGCAGAGACTCAGTAGCTACTTAATCTCTAGCATCCAGAACAGTAAACAGATCTAACAAATGGATAAGCACACAGCTAAGAAATCTTTTAACTCTACAAAACGATCGTAAATGATGTCTACAAGAAAGATGCCATGAACACTAAATATATCTTATTTGAAAAGAAATATAATGAAGGACAAATAATTTTTAAAGCAGTACAACAAAAGCTTAAATTATGATATAAAATAAATCTGTGGTTAGACTAAAAACGGTTTGTAAGCTCTGAATCAACAAAAGTATTATTTTTTTCCTTTCAGTTTTCAGACGTAATTGACACAAGGGACAGCCTAAGCTTAAAGTAAACAGTATAATGATCTCACTTACAGGCATCAGGAAATGATTACCACAGTAAGTTTAGAGCACATCCAGCTCATAGAGATACAAATAAAACAATTTTTTCTATTTCAGTCTCAAGATGTACTCTCTTAGCAAACTGTCATATATAACCTACAGAAATGTTAATTACATTTATTCTACTGTACATTACACCCCTAGTACTTACCTGTCTTATTTCTGTCTTCTGGTTATGTTCATCAATTCACCCAAGCCCCAACCCTGGTAACTGCACACCTGATCTCTTTTTCTAAGAGTCTGTTTTTCAAGTGAAATTCCTACAACACTATGTTTGTTCCTGGTGTACAACCGAGGGATCTGATACTTCTATACATTACAAAATGACCACCACAATAAGCCTGCTTACCATAAAGACAGTGCATTATTACTGACAACAAGTACATGTTATACTGGTGAATCATGTACTCTGTACCTCTCAATTTCCCTCGTCCTTCTCTCATCCTCCCCGCCATCCTCAACCCCATTCTGGCAATGCTACCTGTATTTATAACTCTATACTCATTTCTGTTACCTTTGTTCATTCGGTTTTTTGAGATTCCACATATAAGCAAACTCATGGCATTTGTCTTTCCCTATTTCACTGACCATAAAACTTCAGATCCATCCATGTCAACTTTTTGGTTTTTGTTGAATAAAACATTTAATGTTAGAAAAGAATTAACTTAAGTGACTTGTCAGTCTTAATAATAGAGGTCATTAAGTACACTACATTATTTTTAGAATACTTTTAAACTCCCAAGTTTCTGAAACACTTCCCTAACATTAAGGCAAGTATTTATTTAGAATGTTTCACAAATTATACAAAATGAACACCAAAAATACATCTCTGCATAAAAAACAAGCAAAATTCCAAAGGAAAACTTACTCCACGCTATAATTCAGTTATAGTAGACTTATTATTATAAATGACTCAAACTATTTTATTACACTGATTCATAAAAGGTCAACATTTAATATTGTAGCAATGAAAACATTACATATTGAGGTACACTTAAAATTTCCTTTACAAGTAACTTTTCTATATAATCTAAGCCTATCACTCGTCTTCAAAAGTCATATTACCTGTGGACTGTGTTGATTTGTTCCATGTGGACTTGTGCCAGAAAGAAATTTCACTAAAACATGGATCAGGTTTGCATCTGAAACCAGCAAATGGGCAGTACTCTCCTGAGTTCCCATGGCACTACTAGAACCAGCTATAAGGCATTAAAAAAAAAGTTATCAACAAATGGACCCTGAAATAGTGAAACTGCAGTAGTTAAAACATCTCTTGGTTTCAAAGAAAACCCCCTATCCCTAATAGTTATTATAACAATCTGAATCTCTACTGTACTGACTGAACCTCATTCTCTATTTTCATTGATCATAGGATCTCTTACCTCTCTTCTAATCTGATGGTGAGGAATACCTAGTTTAATGTATATCTTATTCAGTATACAGACAAGAGGAAAAGAATTAAATGAATGTTTACGGTCCTTTTGGTCGGCCTATTAGTACTTACTGTCCCCTTCTAGAAATAAAGATGTATTTTTCAGGTAAGTTTAACCCAGCTTTTGAAGATAAACTAAGGTAAAACTTACTTCACTTCAGCAGTCAGCTAAATAAAACTGTGTATTGCTAACTGATACACAGACAACACAATTTTTTGAAGTGAATAAAATACTCGAGTCAAATCTATCCTCAGTATCATATAGAAAGTGAAAGTCTTAGTGGCTTAGTCCTGTCTGACTCTTCGCAACCCCATGGGCTCTAACAGCCTGCCAGGCTCCTCTGTCTATGGGATATTCCAGGCAAGAATACTAAATTGGGTTGCCATTCCCTTCTTCAGGGGACCTTTCAATCCTAGAGATCGAACCTCCGTCTCCTAAACTGCAGGCAGATTTTTACTTTCTGAGACACTGAGGAAGCTCCCTTCTTTTTTTATTTTTTTTTTCTTTTCCCCATCATGCTTCTTTTATTTATATTTATTTTCATCCATATTTTTTATTCTTTGGCCTGTGTGGGCCTCCCATTGCAGTGGCCTCTCTCGTTGCAGAGCACCGGCTGTGTGTGCATGTGCTCCAGAGCGCTGGCTTGTAATTGGACCCAGTGGTCTAGCCACTCCGCAGCACGTGTGATCTTCCTGGGCCAGGGATCGAATCAGTGCCCTTTGCAGTGCAAGGCAGACTCTCTACCCACTGGACCACCACAAGTCCAGAAGTTCCCCTCTTAAAAGGTTTGGAAATTAATTTTGCTATCTTAACTTAAATAGGAAACAAAGGAGTAGGGCTAAGAAAGTAGGAAATCATTAGGACTTTAGAATCTGAGTAGAAGCATTTAGGTTCTGTAAATACAGGTTTTAGGTGTGAAAAACACAAAACAAGGTTATTAGTAGTGTGTGTGTGTGTGTGTGTGTGTGTGTGTATGTGTGTGTACACACCAATCTTACCATTTATTAATTTATTTTAGAGTTTTGTTGTTTACTGCCAAACATCAACCTGAATCAGCCATAGGTATACGATGTTTCCTCTCTCTTGAATTTGCCTCCCATCTTCCTCCCCATCCCTCCCCTCTAGGTTGTTGCACAGCCCTGTTTGATTTCCCTTAATCTTACAGCAGATTCCCATTGGCCATCTATTTGACATATGGCAATTTAAGCTCCCAGCTTTTGAAGATAAACTAAGGTAAAACTTACTTCACTTCAGCAGTCAGCTAAATAAAACTGTGTATTGCTAACTGATACACAGACAACACAATTTTTTGAAGTGAATAAAATACTCGAGTCAAATCTATCCTCAGTATCATATAGAAAGTGAAAGTCTTAGTGGCTTAGTCCTGTCTGACTCTTCGCAACCCCATGGGCTCTAACAGCCTGCCAGGCTCCTCTGTCTATGGGATATTCCAGGCAAGAATACTAAATTGGGTTGCCATTCCCTTCTTCAGGGGACCTTTCAATCCTAGAGATCGAACCTCCGTCTCCTAAACTGCAGGCAGATTTTTACTTTCTGAGACACTGAGGAAGCTCCCTTCTTTTTTTATTTTTTTTTTCTTTTCCCCATCATGCTTCTTTTATTTATATTTATTTTCATCCATATTTTTTATTCTTTGGCCTGTGTGGGCCTCCCATTGCAGTGGCCTCTCTCGTTGCAGAGCACCGGCTGTGTGTGCATGTGCTCCAGAGCGCTGGCTTGTAATTGGACCCAGTGGCCTAGCCACTCCGCAGCACGTGTGATCTTCCTGGGCCAGGGATCGAATCAGTGCCCTTTGCAGTGCAAGGCAGACTCTCTACCCACTGGACCACCACAAGTCCAGAAGTTCCCCTCTTAAAAGGTTTGGAAATTAATTTTGCTATCTTAACTTAAATAGGAAACAAAGGAGTAGGGCTAAGAAAGTAGGAAATCATTAGGACTTTAGAATCTGAGTAGAAGCATTTAGGTTCTGTAAATACAGGTTTTAGGTGTGAAAAACACAAAACAAGGTTATTAGTAGTGTGTGTGTGTGTGTGTGTGTGTGTGTGTATGTGTGTGTACACACCAATCTTACCATTTATTAATTTATTTTAGAGTTTTGTTGTTTACTGCCAAACATCAACCTGAATCAGCCATAGGTATACGTATGTTTCCTCTCTCTTGAATTTGCCTCCCATCTTCCTCCCCATCCCTCCCCTCTAGGTTGTTGCACAGCCCTGTTTGATTTCCCTTAATCTTACAGCAGATTCCCATTGGCCATCTATTTGACATATGGCAATTTAAGCTTCCATTTACTCTTTCCATGCCTCTCGCACCCTCTCTTGCCTCCCCCGATGTCTGTAAGTCTATTCTCTATGTCTGTTTCTCCATTGCTGCCTTGCGTAAGTATTTATCAGTACCATCTTTCTAGATTCTGACTTATTTCACTCTGTATAATAGGTCCTAGATTCATTCACCTCACTAGAATGGACTCAAATGCATTCCCTTTTATGGCTGAGCAATATTCCTTTGTATATATGTACCACAACTTCTTTATCCATTCATCTGTCCATGGACATCTAGGTTGCTTCCATGTTCTAGCTACTGTAAATAGTGCTGCAGTGAACAATGGGGCACATGTGTTTCTTTCAGTTTTGATTTCCTCAGGGTACATGCCTAGTAGTGGGATTGTTAGGTCGTATGGTGGCTCTATCACTAGTTTTTTGAGGACCTCCACACTGTCTTCCATAGTAGCTGTATCAGTTTACATTCCCACCAACAGTGCAAGAGAGTTCCCTTTTCTCCACACCCTCTCCAGCATCTATTGTTTGTAGACTTTCTGATGATGGTCATTCTGGCAGGTGTGAGGTGACATCTCATTGCAGTTTTGATTTGCATTTCTCTAACAATGAACGATGTTGAGCATCTTTTCATGTCTGCTGGCCATCTGTATGTCTTCTTTGGAGAGGTATCTGTTTAGTTCTTTCTCCCACTTTTCAATTGCGTTGTTTGGTTTTTTTTTGGTGTTGAGTGGCCTGAGCTGCTTGTGTATTTTGGAAATTAGTTCTCTGTCAATTGTTTCATTTGCTATGATTTTCTCCTATTCTGGACGCTGTCTTTTTACCCTGTTAGTTTCTTTTTGCTGTGCTAATAAAGCTTTTAAGTTTAATTAGATCCCACTTGTATTTTCATTTTTATTCCCATTTTTCTGGAAGGTGGGTCACAGAAGGATCTTGTTTTATGTCACTGAGTGTTCCGCCTGTGTTTTCCTCTAAGAGTTTTATATTTTCTGGTCTTATTTTAGGTCTTTAAACCATTTTCAGTTTATCTTTGTATAAGGTGTTAGGAAGTGTTATAATTTCATTCTCGTACATGTAGCTGCCCATTTTTCCCAGCACCACTTACTGAAGAGACTGTCTTTGCCCCACTGTATATTCTTGTCTCCTTTGTCAAAAATAAGGTACCCATAAGTGCATGGGTGTATCTCTGGGCTCTCTAACTTGTTCCATAGGTTTATATTTCTTATTTGTTTGTTTGTTTAATTTTGGCCTCTTTTATTGGTTTTTTATTTATTTATTTTCATCCATCTTTATTCTTTGGCCTGTGTGGGCCTCCCATTGCAGTGGCTTCTCTCACTGCAGAGCACCAGCTCTGGGTGCACGCGCTCTAGAGCACTGACTCATAATTGGGCACACTGGTCCAGCCACTCCACGGCATGTGGGATCTTCCTGGGCCAGGCACGCCAGGGATTAAACCAGTGCCCCTTGCACTGCAAGGTGGACTCTTTACCCACTGGACCACCAGGGAAGCCCTGGTCTCTATTTCTGTATTTGTGCTAATACCATAGAGTTTTGATGACTGTCACGCTGTAGTATAGTCTGAAGTCAGGAAGGTTGATTCTTCCATCTTCATTCGTTTAGCCGTGTATATTTATGAATATATTAATGAATAAATCTTTAAGTACTGAGTTACTTTAAAAAGAATAAATAACCAACAACAGACATAGACTAAAATTAAATGCTTGACTCTGTATTCTAAAAATGATCTATTTTAAAACTAAAAGTTTTTTGAAGGTAAAAATATAAAATATTAAAATATATATATATAATAACTTAAACTTGTCCTTATAGATACATGAGAATATACTAAAGAAACACAGAGGACAAGGCACATTAAGAACAAGTCCAGCAGAGACATATTGAAATAAGAAATTCAATCATTTCCACAACTCTTTCACTTCTTGAAAACATCTTTTTAAGAATGTGATAGCAAGAAAATAAAGTATATGTGAGAGATTTAAAGGCATGTCTGAACTTACGATTAAGCTGCATGTTTGTCATGAGTGTTAGACTATGAAGCACAAGGCACCATGTTTACTGGTTTTTTAGGTCTTTAAACCATTTTCAGTTTATCTTTGTATAAGGTGTTAGGAAGTGTTATAATTTCATTCTCGTACATGTAGCTGCCCATTTTTCCCAGCACCACTTACTGAAGAGACTGTCTTTGCCCCACTGTATATTCTTGTCTCCTTTGTCAAAAATAAGGTACCCATAAGTGCATGGGTGTATCTCTGGGCTCTCTAACTTGTTCCATAGGTTTATATTTCTTATTTGTTTGTTTGTTTAATTTTGGCCTCTTTTATTGGTTTTTTATTTATTTATTTGTATCCATCCTTATTCTTTGGCCTGTGTGGGCCTCCCACTGCAGTGACCCCTCCACTGCAGAGCACCAGCTCGGGGAACATGTGTTCTAGAGCACTGACTCATAATTGGGCACACTGGTCCAGCCGCTCCATGGCATGTGGGGTCTTCCCGGGCCAGGGATCGAACTGGTGCCCCTTGCACTGCAAGGCAGACTCTTTACCCACTGGACCACCAGGGAAGCCCTGGTCTCTATTTCTGTATTTGTGCTAATACCATAGAGTTTTGATGACTGTCACGCTGTAGTATAGTCTGAAGTCAGGAAGGTTGATTCTTCCATCTTCATTCGTTTAGCCGTGTATATTTATGAATATATTAATGAATAAATCTTTAAGTACTGAGTTACTTTAAAAAGAATAAATAACCAACAACAGACATAGACTAAAATTAAATGCTTGACTCTGTATTCTAAAAATGATCTATTTTTAAAACTAAAAGTTTTTAGAAGGTAAAAATATAAAATATTAAAATATATATATATAATAACTTAAACTTGTCCTTATAGATACATGAGAATATACTAAAGAAACACAGAGGACAAGGCACATTAAGAACAAGTCCAGCAGAGACATATTGAAATAAGAAATTCAATCATTTCCACAACTCTTTCACTTCTTGAAAACATCTTTTTAAGAATGTGATAGCAAGAAAATAAAGTATATGTGAGAGATTTAAAGGCATGTCTGAACTTACGATTAAGCTGCATGTTTGTCATGAGTGTTAGACTATGAAGCACAAGGCACCATGTCCGGAGCAAAGTGTTGGGATACCAAGCTAACACTGTGAGAAAGCTGGTTATTGATGCTAGGTAGAAAAGAGAAAGGAGAAATTTTTACTCAGAAAAAGCAAATGTTTACTAAGAATTAAAACAAAAATAATAAATTAAATTATGATTTGTTTTTAGTGGCATTATTTGTTTTAAATCAATTCAGTAACTTGTGTCCTTAAAACATATAAATAAGAATTCTCCATTAAACAAAACTAAAGCATTAGAGTCAATAACACTTTATGTCTAAGTTTAAAGGTCATACCATGACAAAGTAATATATCATCACTATACATTTGCTGTCTTTTCTAAACTATAGGCATTCTACTATAAAACAGTTATGTTTTATTTAAAAATGTCATATTCTGCAAAAGCAAAAATTGAAAACTAATACGGCATTTGGAAAACACAGGGCTGAGGTAGACCATTCAGAACCAATGTAACTTTACACACAAAACAACAAAAATAAAACAATAACTAAGCCACCTGCAAAGCTTAGATAAGAAGCACATGTGGCAGGGGAAGAAACGAAAAAAGCTATTAAGTATACATAATACACTGCCTATAACTGTGTCCTTAACACACCATGTATAAATGAGTAATTCTAGATTTCAGGCAGGAAAGAGTCTGGAACACCTATCATACTGAAACCTAAAAAAGATACTGTTGTGTATTTCACAAATAAAAAGAAAACCAAAAAAACTTTAAAAAGCAACATCTTATTGATTATTACAGCATAATTTCAGCATCAACACACATAACGATTAAACAGAAACATAAGAAATATTTTAAAATCATGAATTTAAACATTAAAGAAACTAAGCGGTCTAGACTATAGACTACTTGTAAACTAATTAACTTTAAATTTAATTTCATAGTACAAAAAATGTCATTTTTTGCCTCTGTTACACAAACTATATCTCCAAATGTACAGGACATGACAGTACATCAAAGGAAGTTTCTCTTTACTGGTATTTCAAGATAAATAGAAAAGGAATAACAAAATTAGATTATCTTCATTTTCAAACTTCTTGTGAATGGGATAGTAATTCTAGGCACTAATCATCAATGCCTACTAACAACACAAAAGAACAAACAATCTATGACACTGCCTATAAACAACAAAACAAAAAAATCAGATTAAGCACCATGTTTAACTACTAAACAACCAATCTTTGACAAATAACTTTGCAAAGGAGTTAAGGGAAAAAAAGGGACATATTAGAGTAATTAAAACATATAATTAAAATGTACAGACCTTCTACAGATTCTATCTCAAATAAACAACAAAAAAATTTGTAATCATTTAGACAACTGAAAATTTGAATACTGACCAAATATCTGATGACAGAAACAATACTTTCTACCCTTGTTTATGTTTAATGTTTTGTCATAATAATAGAGTTTAAAAAAGGGATGGGAGTAAAATTTGTAACAATAATCACTAAAACAGTGAAAGATATGGAAACCTAGTAAGCCTTGCTCCTGCTGAGAAAATGCGGGGATCAGCAGGACCAGAGCCAATGTGGCTGTCACTAAGGCTGAGGGACAGGCCATGTGAGGGCCATGATGCACATCTCTAGCGAGAAAGCACCAGGAATAAATTATTTTTACTTTTTTTTAAATACATTTTCGTAAACAGAAGCAAGTTCTACTCAGGTTGAAGGATATTACTCAAGTCTCACAATTCCCACAATCCTGTATTAGTCAAGAAAAAAAATGAACACAACTTCTATAAAAAACTGACATCCTTCTCCAATCTACTAACTCCCCTAAAGGTTTAAGAAACACCAGTTGCAAAAGAATAGCTTATGAACAAGACAAAACTTTAAGGAAATACAATGTGCAAAAAAGACATCAACACACATAACGATTAAACAGAAACATAAGAAATATTTTAAAATCATGAATTTAAACATTAAAGAAACTAAGCGGTCTAGACTATAGACTACTTGTAAACTAATTAACTTTAAATTTAATTTCATAGTACAAAATGTCATTTTGCCTCTGTTACACAAACTATATCTCCAAATGTACAGGACATGACAGTACATCAAAGGAAGTTTCTCTTTACTGGTATTTCAAGATAAATAGAAAAGGAATAACAAAATTAGATTATCTTCATTTTCAAACTTCTTGTGAATGGGATAGTAATTCTAGGCACTAATCATCAATGCCTACTAACAACACAAAAGAACAAACAATCTATGACACTGCCTATAAACAACAAAACAAAAAAATCAGATTAAGCACCATGTTTAACTACTAAACAACCAATCTTTGACAAATAACTTTGCAAAGGAGTTAAGGGAAAAAAAGGGACATATTAGAGTAATTAAAACATATAATTAAAATGTACAGACCTTCTACAGATTCTATCTCAAATAAACAACAAAAAAATTTGTAATCATTTAGACAACTGAAAATTTGAATACTGACCAAATATCTGATGACAGAAACAATACTTTCTACCCTTGTTTATGTTTAATGTTTTGTCATAATAATAGAGTTTAAAAAAGGGATGGGAGTAAAATTTGTAACAATAATCACTAAAACAGTGAAAGATATGGAAACCTAGTAAGCCTGGCTCCTGCTGAGAAAATGCGGGTATCAGCAGGACCAGAGCCAATGTGGCTGTCACTAAGGCTGAGGGACAGGCCATGTGAGGGCCATGATGCACATCTCTAGCGAGAAAGCACCAGGAATAAATTATTTTTACTTTTTTTTAAATACATTTTCGTAAACAGAAGCAAGTTCTACTCAGGTTGAAGGATATTACTCAAGTCTCACAATTCCCACAATCCTGTATTAGTCAAGAAAAAAAATGAACACAACTTCTATAAAAAACTGACATCCTTCTCCAATCTACTAACTCCCCTAAAGGTTTAAGAAACACCAGTTGCAAAAGAATAGCTTATGAACAAGACAAAACTTTAAGGAAATACAATGTAAAGACAGAGAAATATAATGTGAAGATTAACAGAACACTGTAGATTTTGTCTCTGTTAGACACAGACATAAGATAATACAGATCAGTTACAGTCTTCTGTCTTCTTTCCGGCTAATTATTAAGTTAATATACTAAAATAGGGGTTTTTTCCCACTAAAACATTTACAACCATAATGATAACGACAGGGCATCATTAATCTAATCATTTGCTTTTTAGCTGGCTACTTATGCTATGTTAATAGTTTTCCTGCAAATAAATCTTACCTTGATTTAATGTAATGACAGGTATTCGATTAGCATTGTATAAAAAAATGTCTGCTCCATTTTCTTTGTTTCCAGATGAACTGGAATTCAGACTCAATGTGAGCCACAACTGGAGAAGCGATTCCAACTGAAAAAGAATCAAAAGAGACAGAAAATGTACCCATCATATCATAAAATACCATTTAAACAAAAATCTTATGTATGAATCCTATGATTATGAGTAAATAATCTTTCAGTTAAATTCTATTTTTGGTTACTTCAATTCAGGTGACAAACAAACATGGTAAAAATCTAGAGGAAATGAAATTTAACTGAATTAAAATTTATAATTCACCTAAATACAAATGTTTTACTAAATTAAAAGGAATGATTCAAGTCTTTAAAGACTCATGTGTGTATAGTATGTGGTTAGAACTAAATCAGTAAAGCTTAAAAATCATAAAAATAGTAAATAACCTATCACTGACAAGTTAATCGAAGTCCCTCCAAGATTTTTTCATCTGATTATGACAAATAATCCCTGTCTGGTTAAGACTGATCTCCCCATTTATTTTCAGCTTTTCCAGGCTGGCAAGAACGTCTAAAAATACACCATTTCTCTTGAAGACATACCTGAACATGATGGACTTGAAGCATAGAAAAAAGTTTGTTGAAACAAACATTTAACATTGGGACAGACGATAACTGTATAATAAGCTGGTTGGACTGGTTTGTTGCTTGTAAGCCCCCGAGAAGTGAGTCATCTGTTCCAGTGGGAGACTGTGATACTGAAAATTAAACACAATTACGATTTTATCACAAAATATCAAGAGAAATGTTAACTAGCCAGTAATAGGCATAGATAAGTGAAGGCTTTTTTATTAATTAAAACTTCATTCTTTACAATGATCCAGCATTATACTATTTAAAAACTTGGTTTCACAACATTACTTGACAGTTTAAAAGAAAATAACCACAAAGAGAAGCTCCCAAATCTACCCTACTTGTCCACCATGGAGAAACAATCTGACTCTCTAGCAATTTCAATTTGCAATTTTCTCTTAATTAATAATGGGGGGGAGGGAAAGAAAGAAGACCAGTGCCTAGTTCTTGAGAAGGTAGTTTTAGAATAATCTAAACTATAATCCATTGATTCTCAACTTTAATGGCATATTAAAATTGCTAGGGAAGTGCTGAAAACTTCTGAGGTGAGGACACACACACCAAACTGAGTATAGATAGATGAAGAGGTGAGATATAAAGGGACAATAAGAGGGTTTTCATATACTTAGAAAGTTTTATATTAAATGAGGGACAGTTCTAAACAGAAAAATAGTCAAAAGATAGACTATATTGAGAAGCAGAACACTGTATCAATTCTTACATTTTTCTATTGTTTTCTATAATCCGTAAGACAAGGAAAAAATGAAAAATGCAAACCAAAAACATTCAACTTAACAGGAAGATATAAAAACCCAAGCTTCTCTATTGAAAAGGGCAGTGAATTCTCCTTCATAGAAGGATGTGCTGTGCTTCCTATATTCTAACTATAGTGTCCTACACCTTTATTCACCATCATGCCTCACCACATTTGCATTTTTCTTCGCTTAAGAAAATAAAAACATCACCTCCTGCTTAACACAGCTCTATTGTAAGCCAGACAGGCTGCTATCTTAAGTAAACTCACCCGACAGCAGGTATCTACCTAAGTCTAGCACAACATCAACTGCCAGCAAACCATGTCCTATTGGCAAAGTCTGGCAGGCCTGATTCTGTAACATGAATTCTTTAACAGTCATGCCTCTTTGTTTAGGCATATACTGTCTACAGCTGCTTAACCAATGTAGACTTAAGAGCTACACAACACAATGCATAACACAAAGCCTAAAATATTTACTATCTGGTCATTCATTAGAAAAAGATTTTCTTCATTTCCTGCAGATAATTCTGTAGTTCAATCAGACCCATTTGGCTATCATCACGATAAATCTTCCATCTTGGTCTTCAAGGAAGATAAAGATGTTACTAAATAAGAAACCCACTTTATCATATATTTGGATATAATGCAACAAACTTCCAGGCAGTTAGCTATACAGGCTTCCCCAAGAACTTCATTAACCTCACACCACCACAAATAATAAAAGCATGTCTCAAGTTTAGGGAATAAACTTAAAAATACTCCATGGAGGTGTTTTGTTCCCCTTCTATACTCCTGAGTCATTAATCCTTTGTCTTATTTCTCACCTTGCTACTAAATTAGCAAGGGAAAATTTAAAAATATGTCCTTAGGACTTCCCTGGTGGCTCAGTGGATAAGAATCCACCTACCAATGCAGGAGACACAGTTCAATCTCAATACAACTACTGAGCCTGGGCTCTAGAGATGAGAGCTGCAATTAATAAGCCTGTGTGCAACTACTAAGTCTATGTACCTAGCGCCTGTGCTCCACAACAAGAGAAGCCACGTCAATGAGAAGTCTGCGCACTGCAACAAAGAGGAGCCCCTGCTCACCGCAACTTGACAGAGAAAGCCTGTGCAAAGCAACAAAGACTCAGCGCAGTCAAAAATAGTTTTCTAAAAAATCCATCTTTAGGGGCTTCCCTTGTGGCTCAGTGGATAAGAACCCGTCTGCCAATGCAGGAGACACAGGTTCAAGCCCTGATCCGGGAAGATCCCACATACCGTGGAGCAGCTAAACCCACACATCAACAAAGACCCAGCACAGCCAAAAATAAATAAATAAAAGTTTACCAAAAAAAAAAATCCATCTTTACTGAGGGCATTTGACAATAATCTAGAGGAAAATTTAATACTCTAAGAATAATGACTTTTACATACATGTAGGAGATGTATTTGTTAATGCCTGTAAAATGGAATCCGCTTCCAGGGTAGACATCATTTTCAGCATAAGTTCTGCTTGTTGTTCAAGTCCAACTTCTAGGCGAGCATCTAGGGCTGCAAAAAAACAAAAGCTACGTAGTAATTATTATTTATATCCTACTTCCTACAATAAAATGTTGACATCTGAGCCCCGAACAGGATGAGGAGAGCGTCTTCCCATCAGAACAACCTGGCACAGTGTATGAGAGGTACAGCAGGTAACAGTATCTGGGCAAAGGAAGCTAGAGGTGGGACAGTGGAGACAGTAAGAGGAAAGGAAGTAATGATAATGGAAGCAAATACATTAAGGATAATGAGAATAAGGCACCTCACTATCAGCAAAAAGAAAAATATGGAAAAAGGAAAAATGAAGCCTATGAAGTTAGATTACAGTCAGGTTAATTGATGTATCAATGTAAACTTGTGGCATTCTAAGTAGACAGACAAATATAGAAATAAACATAAATGTGTGTACACACTCTCTAGATTTGTCCAGAAAGATAGCATGGAAACAGGGCTTCCCTGGTGCTAAGGAATCCACCTTGCAGTGCAAAGGGCACCAGTTCAATTCCTGGCCCAGGAAGATTCCATGTGCCGCAGAGCGGCTGAACCAATTGCGAACCAGCACTCTGGAGTGCATGTGCCCAGAGCCGGTGCTCTGCAATGAGAGCGGCCACAGTGATGGGAAGCCCACACAGGTCAAAGAATAAAGATGGATGAAAATAAATAAATAAATAACCAATAAAAGAGCCAAAATTGAAAAAAAAAATAGCATAAAAAATTTTAAATAAAGAGAGCATGGAAACAGCCAAAAATGAGTAAGTATATCTGGTACTCAAATCTTAAACTTTTCCACTAAAAAGATTTGAAATATCTTTTTTGTTCCTGAAGTGGCTAATTCCCTGTCCAGGGAAAGGAAAGTAAATGATGAGCCTGGGGCATCTTGTTATGCCAAAAAACACGGCAGTGTTCAAAGAAAGATGAGGACATGTCAAAAAACGAGACCAGTTTAATCCAAAAGATTAAAAAAAGAATAAGGACTTTTACATCCATGTAGGAGATGTATTTGTTAATGCCTGTAAAATGGAATCCGCTTCCAGGGTAGACATCATTTTCAGCATAAGTTCTGCTTGTTGTTCAAGTCCAACTTCTAGGCGAGCATCTAGGGCTGCAAAAAAACAAAAGCTACGTAGTAATTATTATTTATATCCTACTTCCTACAATAAAATGTTGACATCTGAGCCCCGAACAGGATGAGGAGAGCGTCTTCCCATCAGAACAACCTGGCACAGTGTATGAGAGGTACAGCAGGTAACAGTATCTGGGCAAAGGAAGCTAGAGGTGGGACAGTGGAGATAGTAAGAGGAAAGGAAGTAATGATAATGGAAGCAAATACATTAAGGATAATGAGAATAAGGCACCTCACTATCAGCAAAAAGAAAAATATGGAAAAAGGAAAAATGAAGCCTATGAAGTTAGATTACAGTCAGGTTAATTGATGTATCAATGTAAACTTGTGGCATTCTAAGTAGACAGACAAATATAGAAATAAACATAAATGTGTGTACACACTCTCTAGATTTGTCCAGAAAGATAGCATGGAAACAGGGCTTCCCTGGTGCTAAGGAATCCACCTTGCAGTGCAAAGGGCACCAGTTCAATTCCTGGCCCAGGAAGATTCCATGTGCCGCAGAGCGGCTGAACCAATTGCGAACCAGCACTCTGGAGTGCATGTGCCCAGAGCCGGTGCTCTGCAATGAGAGCGGCCACAGTGATGGGAAGCCCACACAGGTCAAAGAATAAAGATGGATGAAAATAAATAAATAAATAACCAATAAAAGAGCCAAAATTGAAAAAAAAAATAGCATAAAAAATTTTAAATAAAGAGAGCATGGAAACAGCCAAAAATGAGTAAGTATATCTGGTACTCAAATCTTAAACTTTTCCACTAAAAAGATTTGAAATATCTTTTTTGTTCCTGAAGTGGCTAATTCCCTGTCCAGGGAAAGGAAAGTAAATGATGAGCCTGGGGCATCTTGTTATGCCAAAAAACACGGCAGTGTTCAAAGAAAGATGAGGACATGTCAAAAAAACAGAGACCAGTTTAAAGAAGCTACCACTGGTTAATCAGGGCAATTTGAACATCAAAAGAAATAATGACAACATTGTGGATTTACCTAATGCACAAAACTGTACACTTAAAAATGGCTAAAATGGAAAGCTTCATGTTCCCTGTATTTATTCAAAGACAAACAAATAATGGTAACAAATTATAATGCACTGAATAAAACAGGAAACCACTGGTCTATTCACAACTAAATGAATAAACTATTAACTTCTTTCTTTGTGGGGGTCGGGGGCAGGTTGGGAGGGAGGGGGCCGGGAGGGCCACTTCCACCGGTCTTTCATTTCTCTATTTTCATCCATCTTTGTTCTTTGGCCTGTGTGGGCCTCCCATCGCAGTGGCCTCTGTTGTCACAGAGCGCCGGCTCTGGGCGCATGCGCTCCAGAGCTCCGGCTCAGTAATTGGGCACAGCGGTCAAGCCGCTCTGCGGCACGTGAGATCTTCCCAGGCCAGGGATCGAACCGGCGCCCCTTGCACTGCAAGGCGGTGTCCTTACCCACTGGACCACCAGGGAAGCCCCTACTAACTTCTTTCTTAAAGAATAGTTTCCAAGTATTATTCCACCACTCTAGTCACTCAAAACTTTTTTTACAAAAGGGACAAGAATAATTTTTCACTGGAAAATTTTGACAGACATCCTCTTTTACCAAGTAATTAAAACCACCAACAGTGACCCAAATTAAAATCATGAGCCACCTAATAGGATGCAATAAAAAATACTCTACAGTTTCCTGGTATTACTGCCAAAGTCACATAATCACAATCTATTCATAAGGAAATAGCATACAAACCCCAACTGAGGGACATTCTACCAAGTAAACTGGCCTACAATCTCCAAGAGCATCAAGATCATGGAAGTCACCTCTGACAAAGTCTGTTAGAATGATTAAGACTGAAGAGATACAGTAACTGTATTTCACCCTTGAACAACACAGTTTCAAATGAACAACTCAATTTATACAGATTTTTGTCAATAAATATATATTACACAATCTATAGTTGGCTGAATATTTGAATGCAAAACCTTGGAGAAGAAAGGCAAACTATACAGCTACACACAGACTTTCAACTGTGTAGGAGTCAGCCCCTCTACTCTCACATTATCCATGGGTCAACTATAAAATCCAAGGTACAATTTTGTACTGGATCATTTTGCATAAAGGACATTATTTAGATACAACTGCTAAAACTTGAATGGGGCTTAAAAAGTTAGTACTAATGTTAATTTCCTGATTTTGATGGAATGTGCTTCCTGATGTGTTTATGTAGAGGAAAGGCCCTGTTTTGCAAAACAAACAAAATAAAGCAGAAAAACATCAGATTAACAACTTATTCCCAAATGGGTCAGGATAACAGATATTCTTTCTATGATCCTTGCAACTTTTGAGTCAATGTATGATTGTTTCAAAATTTAAGAAAGTATTTCATTAAAAAAGTTATAAACTCTATGCGACTAGAAGAGTGCAAAAATAATATTCAACATGAACTCTTTCTGCTTACAAATAAAACAGATTTGCTATTGTAACAATAAAAATAAAAGAAACTGCAAATACTTAAAACCATGGCAAACCCACACAACTCACAAATATATTTTGCAAAGTGTTATTCTGAGGAGCAAAAGATGGACCATAAACAGAAGTGCTTCCAAACCCACCCACACACAGCTCTGAGTGTCAGTCACTTCCAAGGCACTCCTGCAGTAATAAATCCTCTCAGTATACATTCAGGATCAAATTCCTGACAAAGACTACACAAACACAGGATTTATTTTAATAAGAGCTTATGCCTTAAAATATGAACACACACTTACCCTGAGACACTGAAACACTAACTGTCTGCGATCCATTCTTCTCTGCATTTGCCGCTGGCTTTGCTACAGGAATTCCAAGACCTCCAATGTACGGGTTGTAATTGTATGTACCATAATCAGCACCCCAATAGTCATACCACGTACTGCTTATCGGCTTAAAAGAATAAAAAAAAACTGGTTTATTTTTGCCTCCTCACTAAGAGTAACATATTATTTAAATCACTTAAACTCAAACAAGGTTACAAAATAAACAATCCCCTTACCCTTTAAATTCTTAAAACATCTTAATGATCCATAGGAATGGTTCACAATATTCAATTGTATTTCCATGTCTAAAAAGATCTTATGAGAATCTAGTATCTTACTAAAATCTCTTACACAAAAAATAAAGAAATCAAGCACTGGAGATGTATCTCCCTTAGAAAAAGTAGTGGCTAATAACCACATAGACTCTGCAATGAACTCCACATGGATGAGCTCAAATGCTGCTTGAGACGTCAACAGTCCACAACCATACCTCGCATGCTTACTGGTGACTCTCAGTAGCATTTCCGATAATGTCAGCAGCTATACTAATAAAAATAATGTAAGTTCTCCTTATAATATTTCAATAGCATCATAAAATATCCACTATAGTATCTATAACAATTTAATTGTATAGTATCTATAGTATAGTATCTACAACAATTTAATTTTGAGTAAACTAAACAATGGGTTACATTAACCGTATACTTTCCTCTTTTCAGTGATCAATAAAACCATAAGCATAAAATGAAAGATTTTAATTGCAAAGAATACTCCAGTGGATCATACCTTAAAGACCTTGGCTGCAAGAGGATCCTTTTCCAAATCAATGTCTAAAGGATCAATGTCAACTTCCATTAGATCCTGAAGTAGTTCAAGATCAATTTCTTTATCTTTTTCCAGAGAGGAAAGTGGAGGTGCACCTTCAAATAATTTAAAGTGATATTTTTTTTGGTGGAGTATATAATTTAAAATGTAACCAATATACTGTTTTTAATTACAGAAAAAAGTTCATCTACTTATATATATATTAAATGTTTCTGATATACAAAGTCTCTAAATTTTTATATTTGACAATTAAGCATAAATACATATATAAGCAAATACATAACACAAAAATACCACTGCAATACCATGTGATAAGACTATAGGATTAGTCCTTTTTGAATCAAGTTACATAAACTTTGTGATTAAGAATAATCATTAACCATTATTAAAATGAACAATATTGCTCATTTTATTGCCTCAAACATAATTCATTATATTACACCCAATAGTTAAGGAAGGAAAACCTATTATTAAAGTGAAAAGTAAAGTTTTATAACATGGCTATTCACCTTATTTGTCTATCATGAATTAGAAATGATTTTGCTCTCAGATGACTCCAAATGTTTAACTAGCCTTTTATATGCCCTACAGCCCTCACCTTCTTTTCTTTCCCACCCTCTTTTATTCAACATATATTTATACAATGTAAAAAAAAGTCAGCCTGTTTTAGGGCTTGAGTGTATGAGGATCAATAAAACAATCCCGATCTCCAAATAAATCAAAGGGGTTCAGAAGTGAGGGTACACTACAGAAATTAAACCAACTAAAACACAGTAGCTGCTATCAGAGACAATCAAGAAAGCAGACAGCACTGACAGCAGTCTCCAATGCTGATGGTAATGGAAAAGCTCATTGGAGGTCATACATTATGTGCATCTTAGATAAGAAGTTCACCATGCCCACTAGAGAAGAAGGGTATTCCAAGTAAAGGGACCATCAGACAGAAAAGATAAAATCATAGGAGAATCTAAGATTAAGGAATGAAAGAGATGAAATTACTGTAGCAATGAATATATAATAACTAAAATAAAGTCTTGAAAAGTAGGGAGTATACTACAAAGAACTGTACATGCTAAGATATGCATGAGAGTTTTAAAAAGGTAGAAAATAAAGAAAAAAAAATCAAAGACAACAAGAGCCTTTAACTTTGCTGTCTTTACTACTGTGTATCTTTTTACTGCTTTCTAGCTTGTAATTCCTTCCATAAAGCCAAGTAAGGCCATATCAAAATGACATGGAGACTATGAAAGGATCCCATTTTATAACACAAAGCATAAAGAGAATGGAAGTAAAACCTACTTATGAGGAAAATACAGATATGGTTACAAGGCCAAAGATCCACTCTAAAAATTTTCCACCTCATTAATATTCTTAATTTTGAAAAAGTTTCACTTTTTAAAAATAGAGCCAAAGATATCTTTAGTAAAAAACGCAAAAAGTGTACCTGTCATATCATGTGTCAAAGGCTCATCTATGGTTTCCAGCAGCTGAACGGAAGACTGCTGCAGAGAGTCGTCAGAGTCGCCGGCTGTGGCGCCTACATCATCACTCCCTGTTCCTTCTTCCATGGCTTCAGCAGCTACTGGGGCCAGCAATTCCCCTGCAGGTAAGAAGATCCCCAAACTACTTTAGTCATCAGTAAGCGGGCACCGCAGACATATTTTTTCATCCAGTATAAAGAATAGCATATACACCCTACCAACTATGGAAGATTCTGAGGCCAATGGTCCCCACTATTCAAAGAAATGCCAGGGCCAGCCACTGAACTGCCTTCAAATGCTAGCTACAGGAAAATGCAAAATGTGCCATAAGAACAGGAGTTATTATAATCACTTTATATATATTAACTCACTTATTCATCAAATAACAGGAAAGGTATTATTACTATCTTTATTTTACAGATGAAAAAAAAAAAAAACTGAGGAAAGAGGGGTCTCAAGTGCACAAAGAGAACGAAGAAGCGGCCCACTGCTGGTCTTAGTAAGGAAGCCGACTAGCTCCCATATTCCTTCGTAACCTAACTGCCCCACAAACACCTGTATGTATCACAGGAGTCAATACAATTCAAAACAAAAGTAGTTCTCAGTGGTTGTTACTGCTATAACATGAAAGAGATATATTACACTTTTGAGGGGCAGTTTCCTTTAATGATTAGTCAAACACTGACAATCTAATTTTGACATATCTTATTAAAAAATAAATCCTAACAAACCTGCTAGAATATCCTGTAGCATACAAGTTAAGGAATATTGAGCCCAAGCACCACCCCAAGATATATCTCCTCTGTTGAAGTCAGTTCCAACCAAAAGTAATAGCAGTCTTTCCAGCTGGGGTTCATTTACAATCTCACACAGGTGTATAGTTGGCCGTGTAGCATTCGCAATGCGTGCAAGAACCTATAAAACATTTTATAAAATCATATAATTGAAATAGCTATTACAAAAAGAAAGAATCGAAGTAACTGTTCTCAATGAGATAAATGCTACTGATGTCAAAATAAACATCTGACATGGAATGCTAAGGAAATGTAATTTCATGATCAATGAAACGCAAGTAAAAAAAAAATCTGAGTCGAAATAGTTTAAAGTAATTTTTACAAGCAATGAATATGCTGCAAGGAAAGCATTCAGGGCATGAAGACAGTCTTCACTGCCCTAATATGACACTCATTTGTAGACTGTAGACTGCCTATCTTAACAGAAAAAAGGTAGGCTACAGACAGACATACCCTCATTATTCACATTTCAAATCTACATTAATCAATTTTTTTTTTTTAACTTTGGCCTCTTTTATTGGTTTTTGGCTTTCATCCCTCTTTATTCCTTGGCCTGTGTGGGCCTCCCATGCAGTGGCCTCTCTCGTTGCAGAGCACAGGCTCTGGGCGCATGCGCTCCAGAATACCATCTCATAACCGGACACACCAGTCCAGCCACTCCGTGGGCATGAAGGATCTTCCCAGGCCAGGGATATTCCTGGGCCAGGGATCAAACCAGTGTCCCTTGCACTGCAAGGTGGACTCTCCAACCACAGGACCACCAGGGAAGCCTTACATTAATCCAGTTTTAACAAGATAAGAAAGGTACAGTAGGTCTTCTTAAAAAAAAAAAAAAGAGAGAGCCAAAATATTTCTAAAATGTTTCTAAAGCACATTAAAAATTAAAAAAAGAAAAAAAAACTAGCCTACATAAAAGGAAAACAAAAGCACTTTTATTTCTCTTAAAAACCAATTTAAAGGGCTTCCCTGGTGATCCCGTGGGTAAGGACACCACCTTGTAATACAAGGGTCACTGGTTCGATCCCTGGCCTGGGAGGATCCCACGTGCCACGTAACGGCTGGAATGATATATCCTACTACTGAGCCGGAGCTCTGGAGCGCATGCACCCAGAATGGGGGCTCTGCAGCGAGAGAGGCCACTGCAATAGGAGGCCCACACGGGCCAAAGAACAAAGATGGAAATGAAAGACTAACAGAAGTGGCCAAAAACACCCCAAAACCTAAATAAAAAAATTAAAATGGGCAAAGAGCCTCAACAGACATTAAAAACAAAAACAAAAACAATTTAAGGGCTTCTCAGGTGGTCCAGTGGGTAAAGAGTCCGCCCTACAGTGCAAGGGGCACTGGTTTGATTCCTGGCCCAGGAAGATCTTACATGCCATGGAGTGGCTGGGCTGGTGTGTCCAGCTACCAGCCAGCACTCTGGAGCGCATGCGCCCACAGCCAGTGCTCTGCAACAAGAGAGGCACTACAATGGGAGGCCCACACAGGCCGAAGAATAAAGATGGATGAAAATAAAAAAAACAACAAAAAAGGCCAAAATTAAAAAAAAAAAAAAATTAAAACTGTAGTTATTTCTTCATTTTTTACCTTATTCTTTAAGCCTTTAATTATAAATAAGGCCTGTTAGTTTACTCACCTTACAAACAAACAGTAAGAGATCTGCATGGCATGTAAAATCCATAGAGAGGAGAAACAGGACAAGTTTCTGGACAACTGAAATACAACGTTCATGGGCCAAAGTAAACGGAAGTGGCTCTATGTCTGGACTTTCCTTTGCTGTTGTAACTTCTGTCTCTAAATTAGAACGAGACCACTCTGCTGTCCGACGTAACCGAATTAAATCCTTAAAGTGCTACACAGAAATTCACAATATCTAAATCAGTGTTTATTGAATGAAAATTCTTTCAGTGTAAGTTGATTTGAGCGATCATAATATATATTCAGAAAACTTAGAACTTCTATAGAACAAGATTTTTAGGCAAACCATAAGTTTCAAAAAGTAAGATTATTAAAAACTATATTGACAATATACCGATGTCCATTTTAGCATCAGATATCTAACAGAATTTCAAAAAGTATACATTCATAAATCTAAAATATTCTAAAATTATAAATCTTAAATATTACCATAACACCCTAAACATAATCTTAAAAGGTGAATGGTTAAAAAAACCTATACATACAAAATACAGAGTATTCATTCATTTCAAACTCTAATGGAATAATTCCAGTTTCATATGTATAGAAACACAAAATATAAACTTGATTACTACATGAAATGTTATCCCGCAAATATTAAAAAAATTCATTATTTAAAAAGCTTATTTACAAATCATTGAATTTAATTTTCACTCAGAATGGACGCAGTAGGAAAACCATACACTTCCTAAGTCCTTTTATCATCAATTTACTGGAAAAAAATTAAAGAAAATACACTAGAAAATTACTTTAAAGTCCACGTTAACCATATAGTTTCTTGAATTAAAGCTATCTTTTCCCCGAAAGAAGTACATAATATAAATTACTCTGTTAATTAGCAGAAAAACAAACTTTCCTGATTATTAAAGACAATTAACTATTCAAATAATTTTAAATACTAATAACTGAAAAGAAGAGCAACTTTTTTTAAGATAAAGATCATACCTTTGAGGTAGCCTGTTTTAATTTTGCTTGTTCTACAAGTAGTTTATATGATGATCCTTTGTTACTCTGAATTTTTTCTTTCTCCATCTGTTCCACCAAAGCTTTCTGTTTTGCTTTTAGTAAGTTGAGTTGCTTTAAAAAAAAAAAAAGTTAATCTTATAGTTAGCAATGCTAAAAACAACAAAATAAGTTACTATATTTCTTGGAATCCATACAACAAACTAATGGAATAAGCAGCTTTCTGTAAAGTCTAGTCAACTATCTTAATCAATAACCTACACTGCTGTACAAAGATATTTTTTCCTAACTATTTGAGAATAAGCTGGCAACCTGATGACCAACATCCCTGAATACTTCAGTGTGTACTTCCTATAAATAAGACCCTTTGTCTACAAACCAGAATACAGTGATCAAAATCAAAGTTACAATGCAGGACTATTAGCTAACTGTTCCTCAGACTCTCTTTAAGTTTTGCTAACCATCCCAAATATGACCTTCATAATAATGCACAAAATAATAGAATACTGCTAAGAAAAAGCCACTGGGCCCTACTCTAGGTTTGATTTCTAGCTTCATGTACTAAAGTAAATATGGCAAAAATAATCATTAAGTACTCAATAAACTTTAGCTAAATTCGAAAGGGTGATTTTCAGTACCACCTAAAATTAGTTAGGAGTCTCAGAAAGAAAAAAGAAGTTGAGGAAAAATCTTAACATCATCTTTCTTGCAAAAGATCCAATACTTGCTCATAGTAGAAAACTCAGAAGTAAAAATAATTTAGCACTAAGTCCTGTTTTTTAAAAACCCCAAAGCTTTCACAAACTTTCAGTGTGTAAAGGCTTTCATATAAAATCTCATTTCATCTTAAATCAATTATACAAATATTTTTAGATGACACACTAGGCCCAATCCTGAGCATTATAGTATGTATTCCTATATATACTGTAAGAGAGATGGAAGATGCATCTTAAAATATTTTTAATTTTTGAATTCTGAAACTATTCAAATAATTTTAAATACTAATAACTGAAAAGAAGAGCAACTTTTTTTAAGATAAAGATCATACCTTTGAGGTAGCCTGTTTTAATTTTGCTTGTTCTACAAGTAGTTTATATGATGATCCTTTGTTACTCTGAATTTTTTCTTTCTCCATCTGTTCCACCAAAGCTTTCTGTTTTGCTTTTAGTAAGTTGAGTTGCTTTAAAAAAAAAAAAAGTTAATCTTATAGTTAGCAATGCTAAAAACAACAAAATAAGTTACTATATTTCTTGGAATCCATACAACAAACTAATGGAATAAGCAGCTTTCTGTAAAGTCTAGTCAACTATCTTAATCAATAACCTACACTGCTGTACAAAGATATTTTTTCCTAACTATTTGAGAATAAGCTGGCAACCTGATGACCAACATCCCTGAATACTTCAGTGTGTACTTCCTATAAATAAGACCCTTTGTCTACAAACCAGAATACAGTGATCAAAATCAAAGTTACAATGCAGGACTATTAGCTAACTGTTCCTCAGACTCTCTTTAAGTTTTGCTAACCATCCCAAATATGACCTTCATAATAATGCACAAAATAATAGAATACTGCTAAGAAAAAGCCACTGGGCCGTACTCTAGGTTTGATTTCTAGCTTCATGTACTAAAGTAAATATGGCAAAAATAATCATTAAGTACTCAATAAACTTTAGCTAAATTCGAAAGGGTGATTTTCAGTACCACCTAAAATTAGTTAGGAGTCTCAGAAAGAAAAAAGAAGTTGAGGAAAAATCTTAACATCATCTTTCTTGCAAAAGATCCAATACTTGCTCATAGTAGAAAACTCAGAAGTAAAAATAATTTAGCACTAAGTCCTGTTTTTTAAAAACCCCAAAGCTTTCACAAACTTTCAGTGTGTAAAGGCTTTCATATAAAATCTCATTTCATCTTAAATCAATTATACAAATATTTTTAGATGACACACTAGGCCCAATCCTGAGCATTATAGTATGTATTCCTATATATACTGTAAGAGAGAGTGGAAGATGCATCTTAAAATATAATTACAGGGCTTCCCTGGGGGTCCAGTGGGTAAAGAGTCCGCCTTGCAGTGCAAGGGGCACCGGTTCGATCCCTGACCCGGGAAGATCCAGCGTGCCACAGAGTGGCTGGACCAGCATTGCAAGCCAATGCTCTGGGGCGCATGCCTTCAGAGCCAGTGCTCCGCGGTGAGATGGGCCACTGCGATGAGAGGCCCACACATGCCAGAGCATAAAAAAGATGGATGAAAATAAATATAAATAAGATAGGCATGATGTGGTAAAGAAAAAAATATATATATAATTACAAAAAAGTACTGCTGTATAAGAATCTGACATCAGTTATAAATACAAGCTAACAGAATAAAAGAATCTCAACAGAAGACTATGATAAATACAATGAAACAAAAATACAAGATACACAGGGAACGTATTTTATGGGATTCTAATTTAGAAACCAGGGAAGATCTCTTTGAGGAAGTGAGTATGAACTTATTTCTGAAAAATAAGTTAGATCAACCTGTCCAAGCAAAATAGTAAATTGTTTGGTGGGGATAGAAGATCAGGGAATAAGTACATACTAAAATAAATCCTGGATGAAAAAATGGTTGCAGGTGGTCCAGGAACTCAATTTCAATATAGCTAAGCCAAAATTCAACCTAAAAGTTAAACTGGCAGAAGATAAATATGCTAAATCCATGTTAAGGAGTTCTGCCATCATCCAAAGGTCAACCAATAGCCACTAACAATTTAGAGGAGTGATATGATCAGGTTTGTATCTAAAAGAATTCTCCAGCGCCCCACGAAAACTGAACTGGATTGAGAAAACACAGACAGACAGGCATTCTGACTAGACAAATGATGGCTGCTCTTGCTGACAGTACTAGAGATGTGAGGAGGTAGGCAGTTTAAAAGACTACAAAAATTTGTAAACTACATTCTATTGCCATCTTACAAATAAAGAAAGTCTCAAAGTGTCAAATAATTTCCCTAAATTAAGTAGTTCATTAAATATCATACCTAAGATCTATCTGATGGCAAGTCTATCTCATACAATATCTCAAATAAAAAAATGACCCAACTAAAAAACTCTGAAAATTACCTGTTTATGATGAACTAGCTGCTTTCTTATTTTTCTGGAGTATAATCTATCAAGGCTACTGCTGCCTTTGGAAGACCTGCTTATGTTTTGGGTGTGCAGACTGTTGTTAATAAAACTCCACTGGTTACCTACAGGGCAAGGAAAAGTTGTATTAATAATTCTGCTGAATGTGATTTTAAAGTACTATTCATACCCAGAAAGTATAAAATGATAAATGCATCAATCACAACAAAACAGTTCTTGAGAGAATTAAGGAAACTATGGCAAAAAAATTGCTAAGAACTTGTGACCTTAGAAAAGTTAACATAGACCCTAAGTGACTTTGAGACCAGAGTTCTCTGTGCCTCCAAACTTCCACTTACAATAACAGCCAACTTTCTCTACTACTATTTAGAATTAATCTTTGTACAACACAACTCTGATAATGTTACACAAATGTAACAACAAAATGCTCACTATTGCCTGTTTCAAACTCATATGCTTTTGTGCAGGGACCCAAAAAGAAAGGACACTCAATAATCAGATTTAATGATTGCAAAAACAAGACTGAATAGTTAAAAACCATGCTGTAAAGTTCTACTTCTCATTTTGGATGTGTCCAGACTATTCCATAAGCTGCCATTCTGTTCAGTTCAGGCTTAATCCCACATTCTCAATGATTTTTTCCATATCTCCTAAACCTAATGACAACTTTTTCTGTTCTCTTCTTATCATTTCAAGTCAATTTAAATTCTTCAGGCCTTAAAAAAATGTCTTCCGCCAATGTGTTTCCATAACACGTGAATGCTATGAATAAAACTAAAGCTTCCCATACTATCTATTATATTCTATCTTTACAGGTAGCTGTATCTGTGTCTGATTTCTAGTGTCTATAACTGAATAGTAACATATAGATACTAATGCAT
Source organism: Tragulus kanchil (assembly GCA_022376925.1). Lineage (NCBI taxonomy): Eukaryota > Metazoa > Chordata > Mammalia > Artiodactyla > Tragulidae > Tragulus > Tragulus kanchil. The sequence continues at coordinate 151,623,388 of JAIOJX010000029.1, forward strand.
AATACCATGGTTTAAAAATGTTAGAGTCTGTAACTTCTAGAGTCTATAACTGAATAGTAACCTATAGATATTAATGTACAGCATGATTTCTTGTACATGAAAAGAATTCCCCAACCCACTGTCGAACATAATGTGGATCATAAACAAATGATTTATGTATAAAATATCAATAGCTCTTTAATAGTAAAATCCTAATAATGTATAAAATTCCAAATTTTACGGAAATTCTTATCTTTATGTACATATGGGATTTAGCTACTTCAAAAGTTTTCTTAACTTGGAAAACAAGATGAAAACAACTTTTCACACTTTGATTTCCATTTTTTTTGGCCACTTCTACTGATCTTTCATTCATTTATCTTTGTTCCTTGGCCCGTGTGGGCCTCCCATCGCAGCAGCCTCTGTTGCTGCAGAGTACTGCCTCTGGGCGCATGCGCTCCAGAACTCCAGTTTGGTAGTTGGACACATCGGTCCAGCCGCTCCGCAGCACGTGGGATACTCCCAGGCCAAGGATGCAATGGGTGACCCTTGCACTGCAAGGTGGTGTCCTTATCCAGTGGACCACCAGGGAAACCCTTGATTTCCTTTTGATTTAAAATATTTTATGTGCTTCAAACTTACACAGATTACAACTCACAAAAATCTAGGAATTTCTATCTCTAAGCATAGAAGTCATTTGTAGTTAACTAATAGAAATATTGTATAATAGTAAATGGGATGACACGCTAAGCTAAATACCATAAAACTACAATAACTCTTCACAGACTACGTTTTCATAAACTTCACTTCCAGGGATCTTATTCCTGATAAAGTTAACTAATATTTTACATAAATTACATATAGCTGCAATCTCCATGCCAAAGGCAGTTCTGAAAAAACTGCCTAGTCATTCAAAATCCCCCCTAACAGATTATTATAAATTTCTGATACCTGTCATAAACCTCTCCCTGTCTTTACCATTCAAAGGTTTCTTGGCAGCTGCTGCTTCATCTTCTACAGTTGCCACATAATCCAGCAACCTGGACACTAGCATAACAACCCAACTGATCATGGGAATATCTAGTACTCCTGTGTAGAAATGGGAAGGGAAAAAATAGTTCACATGACCCAAGGAATATTAATGAAGTCTAATAAAATAATTATAAAATTAGGACATTTTATAAATCTAAAACATACCATATAATTATCAATGCTGATATTTATTTACAGTAAGCCTCAAAACTGAAACCTATGGCCACAAATCAAGTAACACATCAAATCTAATAGAATATTTGATATATCTTTCACGGTACAAAAACAGATTCATAAATGTAACTAGAATCTAACAGGTAATAACTCATAGAAAACAAGGTTAAACAACTATTCTTAGACTTAAAGGGGGCTGAAATTTAAAAAACAAAATAAATTTCAATTTACAAGTCATATAACTTTCAACCATGTTTTAAAGGTTTATTCCTATAACAATTTTCTTGCTAAAATGAAGCTCATCATCAATGACTGGAACAGCAATGCCTTAAAGCTTAAATGTAAGAGCTTGATTTTAATTATGATGGTATGAAACAACATACCACAACAATTTCAAGTTCAAAATTCACATAAAGAAAAGGTAAAATCTACTATATAGCAACCACATGGCAGTCAATCACATGAAGGCTGGCCATTCTGAAAAATCTGTATCACAAAAATATCAACAGAATGTGCAGCAAAATGAGTATTAAAATAAATATTTTAGAGTAGATAGTTTATACAAGTAGTATTTACAGAAATTGTATGTTTTCACTGAAGATTATTGATTTAAATAATACCTTCTGTCCTCCTATGCATGGGTAACTGTGGCTGAAGAGGTGATAGTAAGTTATCCAACAGATTAAGCAGGCTTTCTAATACTCCACTATTACTAAGTGATCTCTGACCAATGCAGGAAAGTAACATGAAGACCCTAAAAAAAAAGATACAAATAAACACCCAATATGAGTCAATTTAATTGTTCATTTTCAAAATAATTCACATTGTAATTTAAGACAGTAATGACAAACTATTCGATTACTAGTAAGATTTATATCATATCTGGAAACAATGTCAAAAAGCCCTTTTTCAGTACTATATTTGCTTTCCTCGTCTTTAGGTTTTAAGTAAGCCTAAAAATGAAAATACAGTCGGAGAATGGGAAGGAAAAATAGTTCACATGACCCAAGGAATATTAATGAAGTCTAATAAAATAATTATAAAATTAGGACATTTTATAAATCTAAAACATACCATATAATTATCAATGCTGATATTTATTTACAGTAAGCCTCAAAACTGAAACCTATGGCCACAAATCAAGTAACACATCAAATCTAATAGAATATTTGATATATCTTTCACGGTACAAAAACAGATTCATAAATGTAACTAGAATCTAACAGGTAATAACTCATAGAAAACAAGGTTAAACAACTATTCTTAGACTTAAAGGGGGCTGAAATTTAAAAAACAAAATAAATTTCAATTTACAAGTCATATAACTTTCAACCATGTTTTAAAGGTTTATTCCTATAACAATTTTCTTGCTAAAATGAAGCTCATCATCAATGACTGGAACAGCAATGCCTTAAAGCTTAAATGTAAGAGCTTGATTTTAATTATGATGGTATGAAACAACATACCACAACAATTTCCAAGTTCAAAATTCACATAAAGAAAAGGTAAAATCTACTATATAGCAACCACATGGCAGTCAATCACATGAAGGCTGGCCATTCTGAAAAATCTGTATCACAAAAATATCAACAGAATGTGCAGCAAAATGAGTATTAAAATAAATATTTTAGAGTAGATAGTTTATACAAGTAGTATTTACAGAAATTGTATGTTTTCACTGAAGATTATTGATTTAAATAATACCTTCTGTCCTCCTATGCATGGGTAACTGTGGCTGAAGAGGTGATAGTAAGTTATCCAACAGATTAAGCAGGCTTTCTAATACTCCACTATTACTAAGTGATCTCTGACCAATGCAGGAAAGTAACATGAAGACCCTAAAAAAAAAGATACAAATAAACACCCAATATGAGTCAATTTAATTGTTCATTTTCAAAATAATTCACATTGTAATTTAAGACAGTAATGACAAACTATTCGATTACTAGTAAGATTTATATCATATCTGGAAACAATGTCAAAAATTAGCCCTTTTTCAGCTATTTTGCTGATATTTTCTAACTTTATATTTGCTTTATGATAAAGGTGGAGAGAACTTTATCCTGAACTCAAAAATATACATGTGACACATACAGTAATAGGTTCTGATAAGAAATACTTATAAACATAAATCAATGAACTGCATACTTTCAGTTAGGAAACTAAAGAACACAGTTCAGTTATATCATGCAGAATCTTCTTCAATATGCCCTTCACTGGGCACTCCTCAAACTCTCAAAAGACATGCTTCATTGTTCTACACTCTTATCCACATACACAACATTTCCAATTTGAACACTGTGGGACGTATAAATCACTAACAACAAATTACACCAATATTTTCTGACCTACCTATCCTGTGGAAAGATGAGAAGCTGCTCTGAATTGTACAATTCCTGAAGGACATTAGAAAGAAACTGGCCCCACCATCTTTCACCACCGCAGAGCTGAACAAGGAGAAGACCAGTATGTAACCGTATCTTTGGAGTTCCACTGATGCACAGGTGTTTAAACAGCTCTTCACAGGCCTGGGCATGGAATGTACTCTGCAAAACTGCAGGAACAGAGTGTCCTATTACAAGAAAGAAAACAGTAAAATTTCCTATTTAAGAGTATGCTGTAGGATCAAAACCTGCATCCCCAGACAGGCTTTTCTCTTTACCAGCAAAACTTGCTCTATTTATTTGCCTATTCATTTATTTATTCCTTATATGTAAGAATTTTAATTACTGAGGGGGAAAGAAGAATTAGCAGTTACATCAACTGTATTTCTTCTATGTGGAGCTGGGTGATTTCTTGACAAGTAGAGACAGCTCTAGGCATATGTATGTATTTGTGTGCACACAGTCACACCATATGTAATGATCAAAAATAGCTTCTAGCTAGAATATAACAGTTCCGTATTAGGTTACTAATTTATTCACAGCTTTCACTGTTGAGCTTTCAAACATTACTTATTATTTTGCCTGTAACACAATGATGTGGCACATCAATAGTTGAAACTGAAGAAAAACATACTCAAAAGTCTATTTAAGAAAAACAAATAAAAATAAGGGATAAAAAGAGTCAACCTAAAAACACATTTAAAAAACATATCAGAAATGATATCAAAATAAACAGTATCCAGTAAATAGTAATACATTAAAATATACACAACACAATCATTATCAAATATATTTTCAGTCTTTTTAAGCACTTAAGCCAAGTACAAACCATTGGAAGAGTGAAGGAGGCTGAGCAAAGTGTCCAACAAGTATCTGATGATAGTACGTAACTGCTCTGTGGAAGACATCTGAATTACATCTTTCGGGTCTGATGTTTCACTCAGCATTTTCCTACTTGCACCAAGAGCTACTCTGAGTCTCTGCACTGCGTTATGAGCCAAATTTAGTTGAAGCTGTAGCTGAATACAATCCTGATAGGCAGAGAAAACTCGACTGTCCTCCTCAACTGCCTTGTCTGGCTTTCGCAAGAAGTACTGTGCATTGTTAGCACTGTTGAGAGGAGGAAGATCAATACTTTGCAAAAGAGTTTCCAGTCGATGACAAGCTAAGTTATACCTATAAGAAAAAAATAAATGAACAAAGTGATTCTTACAATGTTCTCCTTAATGTACATGTACACACTAGAAATTAAACCTCTAAAACAAGTCAACATAAAACCATTAGAAAGACTTAACAATTGATAAGTACTAAAAAAAAAAAAGAGCCAATTATTTAATCATATTAATGCATCAAACATTATTATAACATACTAGTGTCCTACTGCCTTTTGCTCTTTTCTATATACTTACGAAAAGACATTTCTTGACAAGTATATGTGAGACATTATACAAAATATAAGGCTTCAGTAAGACTAAAATAAGAGAGCCATTTTCTACTCACCTGCACTGTATATCCTCCTGCAGAGCAACCATCATTGCTAAATGCTGGTCAATTTCTGGTTGGTTTGCAGATTCTCCCTCTCCCCTCAGAGGATCATGCATTAATTTCAGTTCACTCTCCCAAGGCAAGATATAGGTATGACCATAGTAAAATCCTAAAGGGATTTTAGCTCTGGCATTTGTACTTCCATAACGCCCAATGACAGTGATCTGAAATAAAAATTTATAAATAAATATACACACCCACTCATCTACAACAATAAAAATCTGAATCATGCATTTTAAAAAATAATTACAAAAAGATACTTTATTTTATTAAAGTATAGTTGATCTACAATAACGTGTTAATTTCTGATGTACAACAAAGTGATTCACAAATATATATATATGTTTACATATGTACACACACATTTCTTTTTAATATACGTTTCCATTATGATTTATAATTGGATACTGAGTATGGTTCCCTGTGTTATAAGGATACTTTATGAAAAATATTCTAAATATTTTTCATAACTTATCAGAAACATAGAGAGTGCATCAAGTCATTTTAAGTCTTTACCTTCATGAATCTGCACACTGGAGGTGGTATCAAGTCATGAAGAATCAGTGAGTGGGTGCTGATATCCGTTGCCACGACCAATCGTCTCCCATCGACCTCTTCTCCTAATGTCCAAATGTCAATTGACAAAGAGGCTAAGTCTCCACAAGTGGGAATCAAAACATCTGTCAAAAGTATTGGTCTGCCAAAATCCAAGGTCACAAATCTCCTTGCTCCTATGAGAGAGAGAGCAAGAGCTGACATGAAAGACTGTATCAATTAACCAAAACATACACTCAGAAACAACTGGGAACATTTATCTTTAAACATAAAATCAACTTTACTGAACTCAATTAAAAAGTTAAAAAATTCTCATTCAAAAATTGTCTACAATTTCAATCTATATTAGTTTAAACTACAAGATTTAAGTTAACTACACAGGAATAAATTACTGTTAAGGCAATCAACTGTACATACAAGCTTATTTTAAAACTTCAGAACAAAAAAGGTAAATCAGCAAAAACAGAATATAGATGAACTCAATAAAGTACCTATCTGTTCTCCTTTTAATCATTTGGTCTTTTTTTCTTTTAATTTCCCAACTAAATGTATTAATGATATCAAATTTTATTATCTCATTTTGGTTTTCTTAAGTCTTGTTTAACATCTTTTGGAGCTGCATCTTACATGGGGGTTCAGATGTATAGGCTAAAATCATATGCAGTCATACTGCCACACTAAAAAAATCTCTTAGGAAGGCTCACCAATGGAGACAGGTAAAGCTTATCTCAAAGTGTGCTTACAAGGCTTGCTCTTTAAGGACCACATTAAAGAGGTACTATGTCTCCTCTGTGTGAGCTTGTATTAATGAAAGGCGAGAATGATCTGAGAGAAAAGCAGTTTGCATTTCTCTTCTCATACACATTTCAGGAATAAGCTCAATCAGTGAAACAGCAAGCAGACTCATTAGTAAAATCCTAATTATTTTTCTTCCTTATTGTACTGGGGACAAATAGTAACCTAACCAGTTACAATGTATGGTAAAGTAACTAATAGGATTAGAGATATTCCCACAGAGCTGTTTTACAGAAAACTAGGGACCAATTTTTCCGAAACATATAGACCACTGAACAAAACACATGATTCTCCCCTTTAGGAGGCTAATGCGCCACAATCCAATCCATAGATAAAATGCCAAATCACAGTGTAAACAACTGTCCACACTTCATAAGACTGGACAACAACAAATTTCACTCTAAATGCCATAAACTAAAATACTACCAATTAGTGATTAGTTGGGCAGAAAACAGCATTAACATCTTATTTCTTAAAAACTCTTCCAGGGGCTTCCTTGGTGGTCCAGTGGGTAAGGACACCGCCTTGCAGTGCAAGCGGCACCAGTTTGATCCCTAGCCTGGGAAGATCCCACATGCCGCAGAGCGGCTGGACCTATGTGTCCAATTACCAAGCGGGAGCTCTGGAGTGCATGCGCCCAGAGCCGGTGCTCTGCGACAACAGAGGCCACTGCGATGGGAGGCCCACATGGGCCAAAGAACAAAGATGAATGAAAATAGATAACTGAAAGACCAATAAAAGTGGTCAAAAAATTAGTAATAATAAAAATAAAAACTCTTCCAAGTAGGAAGGATCCAATTCAATAAAGCAAATATGGTTCAGCTCTTTATAGTGTGGAAGGTAGTACGGTACTCACTATACTCAAGTTACTTTCTCCTATGAAACACAATAAGGAGTTTGTTAAGTTCTGCTGCTTCTCAAGCCCAGAAATAACAGCTGGTAGGATAATAAGGGAAATAGTTCCTACAATGTGTTAGTAAACATGCTCTAATTGAAACTACCTATCCTGATCATTGGTCTCTAGCAATATAAGCATGGTACAAACCTAAGTAAAATCTTAATTACCCACAGATCATGAAATGCTAATCCTACTCAGTTATTATAATTAGCAGCTATTTTCAAAAAATGGTTCCAAGATTAAAACCATAAGACTAATGCTAGCCTTAGAAATACTTCTTTAAGAATAATTTTTGAACTGAAAAGCTACAACAGAGGCAGATATTTATGTCAAGCACAGTTCAACAGGTGAGATTCTTATACAGATTAAATCCACTGCTTGGACAGAATGAATGAAACTCCTCAGCAGTACTCCTCCAGTTCAAGTTCATGAGCACACAGCTTTAGCCTTAATGTAATGCTTATTCATGGTAAAAAGTACTTTTCCAAGAACAGATGTGATTTACTTGCACTGGAAAATCGAACTACAAGCTATTAAACTCTTCTAAGGGCCAACAGACAAAGGAAAAAAAAAATATATATATATATATAAATCGAAGATTACCTGAATGCATCCGCTCTATAATAATGGACTGGTGAGGTGGAGGTTGAAGAAAATGTGAAGCATGAGAAATTGCAAGGGCTATACCAGAACCAAGTGGATTCTAGAAAAGAAAAGAGAGTAACTCTGTATTGATATCACTCTGTATTGATATCACTCTAGAAAAACTAATAATCATAAAATGAAGTCAGTAAGTCTCATTTCCTAATGTATATTCTGCAATATTTTATAAAATAAAATAATCTTATTTGATATAACAAGTTAACATAATAAAATTTGCCTTCTAAAGTTAGCAAAATATTTTTAAATGTCTAATGAACACCTATTTAAAATATAATAATTTACCATTCTGGACTTGTTGGAATTTTTGTTATGTGCAGCAAGATTGACAGTTGGGGGATCAATAACTGAGCCTGGGAAAAGCTGTGCAAGTTCGGCATTAATCACAACGGAAACTGCTTCATTGGGTGGGGTGAGTGGTGGAGTCATAAAAAGTGGTGTTGTTTTTGGAGTGGGTGGAATAACATCAGATGGATGAATGAAGAATCCAGGGGCTGCCACTGGGTTGGAAGGCACAGAGTTGTGAACAGGACCTACTGCTGATGCTGCTGATGCTGCTGCAGCTGCTGCAGCTGTTGTCTGATGTAACTTGGCTTCCAGCTTTGCTTTCTGCAAAAGAAGTAAAGGCAACAAATATAGACTAATCCTGCCTACCTACACTGTGAGGGAACACTATATGGTGCATATCATGAAAATAAACATGATTAACTGGCTCTTACTTCAATAAAAATGAAACTAACCAAAAAAATGGACTCAACATGAATAGAGTACTTCTATGATGTGCACACATACATATATATTTCTTTAAAAATTTGATATTGATACAAAATTGCCTGAGTATTTGGGCAGTAGGTGTTTCTTGAAGCAAAGGTGGAAAGGAAGCAGAACAATTAAATGTAAATAACAAAACAAACTTCTCAAAACAAAGTATTAACAGGAAGTAGACTCTCCTGTTGCCTAACCTGGCACAATCTGTCACCTGAACTTGTATAGGCTACACCTCATCCACAATGAAAGCTCCAAAACATCTGCTATTATTACTACATTTTAATTCATTTAATATCTTTACAGAGTTGTTTTAGGCTTTTCAATCCACGAAAATAATAACTGTTGACTATTATGTTTGACCAAGAGTCTATAAACAAAGAATGGATTTTACTTAAAAGACTACAAAGAAAAATATCAATTATATTCTCCCAAATACATAATATAAAATGCATTTATATAATTTCAAAAAATTTACAGGCATCATGAAGATGTTACCTTAATTTTTGCAGAAAATGGTTAGCTCAGATCGGTCAACCTAATTTCCTTTATAAAAATAATGGTCACTTTTACAGTACTTTTTCAGCTTTTGAAGTTTAGAGACAGCATGAAAACAAAATCAATTTTAGTCAAACCTTTTACAGTACTTTCAGCTAAATGTCTAATGAACACCTATTTAAAATATAATAATTTACCATTCTGGACTTGTTGGAATTTTTGTTATGTGCAGCAAGATTGACAGTTGGGGGATCAATAACTGAGCCTGGGAAAAGCTGTGCAAGTTCGGCATTAATCACAACGGAAACTGCTTCATTGGGTGGGGTGAGTGGTGGAGTCATAAAAAGTGGTGTTGTTTTTGGAGTGGGTGGAATAACATCAGATGGATGAATGAAGAATCCAGGGGCTGCCACTGGGTTGGAAGGCACAGAGTTGTGAACAGGACCTACTGCTGATGCTGCTGATGCTGCTGCAGCTGCTGCAGCTGTTGTCTGATGTAACTTGGCTTCCAGCTTTGCTTTCTGCAAAAGAAGTAAAGGCAACAAATATAGACTAATCCTGCCTACCTACACTGTGAGGGAACACTATATGGTGCATATCATGAAAATAAACATGATTAACTGGCTCTTACTTCAATAAAAATGAAACTAACCAAAAAAATGGACTCAACATGAATAGAGTACTTCTATGATGTGCACACATACATATATATTTCTTTAAAAATTTGATATTGATACAAAATTGCCTGAGTATTTGGGCAGTAGGTGTTTCTTGAAGCAAAGGTGGAAAGGAAGCAGAACAATTAAATGTAAATAACAAAACAAACTTCTCAAAACAAAGTATTAACAGGAAGTAGACTCTCCTGTTGCCTAACCTGGCACAATCTGTCACCTGAACTTGTATAGGCTACACCTCATCCACAATGAAAGCTCCAAAACATCTGCTATTATTACTACATTTTAATTCATTTAATATCTTTACAGAGTTGTTTTAGGCTTTTCAATCCACGAAAATAATAACTGTTGACTATTATGTTTGACCAAGAGTCTATAAACAAAGAATGGATTTTACTTAAAAGACTACAAAGAAAAATATCAATTATATTCTCCCAAATACATAATATAAAATGCATTTATATAATTTCAAAAAATTTACAGGCATCATGAAGATGTTACCTTAATTTTTGCAGAAAATGGTTAGCTCAGATCGGTCAACCTAATTTCCTTTATAAAAATAATGGTCACTTTTACAGTACTTTTTCAGCTTTTGAAGTTTAGAGACAGCATGAACAAAGAGCCAAATAGTCTCCAACCTGTTGCTGAAGCTTCAAAAGCTGCTGCTGTTTCTCTTGCAGCACCTGTAGCTGTTGCTCGGCTGAAGCCATTGCATGAGAGAGAGACTGCAAAGCTACCTGGGCTGCTGAACTCAGGGCTGTCGAAGCTTCCCCCACTGTGCCAGACGACAGTCCACCTACTGCAGGAGTAACCCCGAAGGAACTCACTGGCATAAGACAAGAGAGGAAAAACAAGATAAAGATAGGGTTCACAGAGACACATACACCAAGCATACTACTTAGACACTAAACAACAGTTAATTTTAATTAAAAAAAAAAAAAAAATCTTGAAAGGAAATCTCAATAGTAAAAGTATACTGACGATAATAGTACACAAGTATAAGGGATTCAAGAATGATTTCTTAAAGAAAACTAGTGTATTTTTTTAAGCTTAAATATATTTTTAAGCTATAAGAAATTACATTTAATATGACTGAAATAAAAATACAAAATAATCTGATATAGTTTGAGCATAAGATGTAAACCGATTCTTGCTTTACTAAGATTTCCTACAAGAACACCACCTTCTTCTCCCTAAAAAGCTAAAAACCGACTCCTTTCCTGTGGAAGCTGGGCTAACACCCAAATGAAGAACTGCCAGGTTAAAAAAAAAAAAAGTTAAAAACACAAAAACTTTCAATTAAAAGAACATCATTTAACAAGACTGATGAGACCTATTGCCACATTTTAAAGCATAGCCTAGAGAGAGAATCTGGCTCACATAGACTGTGTAAAGCAATTGTTTTAGGCTTTTCAATCCACGAAAATAATAACTGTTGACTATTATGTTTGACCAAGAGTCTATAAACAAAGAATGGATTTTACTTAAAAGACTACAAAGAAAAATATCAATTATATTCTCCCAAATACATAATATAAAATGCATTTATATAATTTCAAAAAATTTACAGGCATCATGAAGATGTTACCTTAATTTTTGCAGAAAATGGTTAGCTCAGATCGGTCAACCTAATTTCCTTTATAAAAATAATGGTCACTTTTACAGTACTTTTTCAGCTTTTGAAGTTTAGAGACAGCATGAACAAAGAGCCAAATAGTCTCCAACCTGTTGCTGAAGCTTCAAAAGCTGCTGCTGTTTCTCTTGCAGCACCTGTAGCTGTTGCTCGGCTGAAGCCATTGCATGAGAGAGAGACTGCAAAGCTACCTGGGCTGCTGAACTCAGGGCTGTCGAAGCTTCCCCCACTGTGCCAGACGACAGTCCACCTACTGCAGGAGTAACCCCGAAGGAACTCACTGGCATAAGACAAGAGAGGAAAAACAAGATAAAGATAGGGTTCACAGAGACACATACACCAAGCATACTACTTAGACACTAAACAACAGTTAATTTTAATTAAAAAAAAAAAAAAAATCTTGAAAGGAAATCTCAATAGTAAAAGTATACTGACGATAATAGTACACAAGTATAAGGGATTCAAGAATGATTTCTTAAAGAAAACTAGTGTATTTTTTTAAGCTTAAATATATTTTTAAGCTATAAGAAATTACATTTAATATGACTGAAATAAAAATACAAAATAATCTGATATAGTTTGAGCATAAGATGTAAACCGATTCTTGCTTTACTAAGATTTCCTACAAGAACACCACCTTCTTCTCCCTAAAAAGCTAAAAACCGACTCCTTTCCTGTGGAAGCTGGGCTAACACCCAAATGAAGAACTGCCAGGTTAAAAAAAAAAAAAGTTAAAAACACAAAAACTTTCAATTAAAAGAACATCATTTAACAAGACTGATGAGACCTATTGCCACATTTTAAAGCATAGCCTAGAGAGAGAATCTGGCTCACATAGACTGTGTAAAGCAATGTTCCCTAAGAGCACTTACAGGAGGAGAAGCGTGTCCTATGCACAAGTCTGGCACACACTGCTTATCTATGAACAGTACCATTTTTGAAGGTCTATAAAATCACACAATTTTAAAATATTTTTACTTCCCTTTTCAATGTCATTCAAATATATAGTATAAAAGAACTTTTTTCCCATCAAATATTTACCAGTGTCTGCATATAACATTTTGGAAAAAGCTGAAATAAAAACTTCATTTCATAAACTCACACAATCTCTGACAAGGGAGGTAAGAACATACGATGGAGAAAAGATAGTCTCTTCACCAACTGGTATTGGGAAAGCTGGACAGTCACACGTGAATCAACACGGTTAGAACGTATCCTCACATTATACATAAAAATAAACTCAAAATGGCTTATTAAAGACTTAAACATAAGACATAATACCATAAAACTCCTTGAAGACAACACAGGATAACATTCTATAGATAAACAGACATAAATCATAGCAATGTTTTCTTAGGCCAGTTGACCCAGGCAATAGAAATAAAAACAAAAATAAAAAAACGGGACCTAGTCAAACTTACAAGCACAGCAAAGAATACCATACACAACAAGACAATCTATGGACTCAGAGAAAATACGTGCAAATAATGTGACCAATAAGGGCTTATTATCCAAAATGCACAAACAATTCTTACAATCCAACAACAAAAAAATGAACTCAACCGAAAACTGGGCAGAAGATCCAAATAAAAAGAGATACAGGGGACCAACAGACACATAAAAAGATGCTCAACACCACTAATTATTAGAGAAGCGTAAAACAAAATCACAAGATAATGCCTCGTACTGGCCAGAATGTCCATCATTAAAAAATATATGAATGGAATACTACACAGCGGTAAAAAGAAATGCAGAAAAAGCAGTCCTAATGAGGTGGCTGGATCTAGAACCTATCATAAAATGTGAAGTAAGTCAGAAAGGGAAAGACAAGTACAATATACTAACACATATATATGGAATCTAGTAGGATGGTAATGATAACACATGCAGTGAAGCGATGAAAGAACAGACATGTTGAATAAGCATATGGACACTGTGGGGAATGAACAGTGGGTGGGAGGCATAAAGGAAGTAGCATGAAAACTATACTATCATATGTGAAAAAAATAGCTATTTTCATTGCACTGTGAGAGAAGGGATCCTGCAGGCGCTGTGCAACTGCCTGAGAGAAGGGGAATGGAATGTGCAATTTTAAAATTTTACTTCCCTTTTCAATGTCATTCAAATATATAGTATAAAAGAACTTTTTTCCCATCAAATATTTACCAGTGTCTGCATATAACATTTTGGAAAAAGCTGAAATAAAAACTTCATTTCATAAACTCACACAATCTCTGACAAGGGAGGTAAGAACATACGATGGAGAAAAGATAGTCTCTTCACCAACTGGTATTGGGAAAGCTGGACAGTCACACGTGAATCAACACGGTTAGAACGTATCCTCACATTATACATAAAAATAAACTCAAAATGGCTTATTAAAGACTTAAACATAAGACATAATACCATAAAACTCCTTGAAGACAACACAGGATAACATTCTATAGATAAACAGACATAAATCATAGCAATGTTTTCTTAGGCCAGTTGACCCAGGCAATAGAAATAAAAACAAAAATAAAAAAACGGGACCTAGTCAAACTTACAAGCACAGCAAAGAATACCATACACAACAAGACAATCTATGGACTCAGAGAAAATACGTGCAAATAATGTGACCAATAAGGGCTTATTATCCAAAATGCACAAACAATTCTTACAATCCAACAACAAAAAAATGAACTCAACCGAAAACTGGGCAGAAGATCCAAATAAAAAGAGATACAGGGGACCAACAGACACATAAAAAGATGCTCAACACCACTAATTATTAGAGAAGCGTAAAACAAAATCACAAGATAATGCCTCGTACTGGCCAGAATGTCCATCATTAAAAAGTATATGAATGGAATACTACACAGCGGTAAAAAGAAATGCAGAAAAAGCAGTCCTAATGAGGTGGCTGGATCTAGAACCTATCATAAAATGTGAAGTAAGTCAGAAAGGGAAAGACAAGTACAATATACTAACACATATATATGGAATCTAGTAGGATGGTAATGATAACACATGCAGTGAAGCGATGAAAGAACAGACATGTTGAATAAGCATATGGACACTGTGGGGAATGAACAGTGGGTGGGAGGCATAAAGGAAGTAGCATGAAAACTATACTATCATATGTGAAAAAAATAGCTATTTTCATTGCACTGTGAGAGAAGGGGATCCTGCAGGGGCGCTGTGCAACTGCCTGGAGAGGGGGAATGGGGGAGATGTGCATATGACTAATCTGGGATCATACGTATCTGGAAACAACAAAACTCTGTAAAAGTAAAAAACAAAATAAAAATTTTTTTAAAAAGTCTATGAATAACAAACGCTGGAAAGAGTGTGGAGAAAAGGAAACCCACCTACACTCTTGGTGGGAATATAAGTTGATACTGCTACTATGGAAAGCAGTATGTAGGCTCCTTAAAAATCTAAAACTAGGGGCTTCCCGGGTGGTCCAGTGGCTAAAGAGCCCATCTTGCAGTGCAAGGGGCACCAGTTCGATTCCCAGCACGGGAAGATCCCCTGAGATGTGAAGCAGCTGGACGCCTGTGTCCAATTATGAACCAGCGCTCTGGAGCACATACGCCCAGAGCCGGTGCTCTGCACTGAGAGAGGCCACTGCAATGGGAGGCCCACACAGGTCAAAGAATAAAGAAGGATGAAAATAAGTAAATACAAAAGCAATAAAAGAGGCCAAAATTTTAAAAAAGAGAAAAGGTCATTAAGTTAAAAAAAAAAAATCTAAAACTGGAATTTCCGTTTGATTCAACAATCCCACTCCCTGGCATATCCAGAAAAAACTCTAATTCAGGGCTTCCCTGGTAGTCCAGTGGGTAAAGAGTCCACCTTGCAGTGCAAGGAGCACCGGTTTGATCCCTGGCCTGGGAAGTTCCCACGTGCCCCAGAGCGACTAGACTGGTATGCCCCGTTGCAAGCCACTACTCTGGAGGGCATGCGCCCAGAGCCAATGCTATACAACGAGAGAGGCCACTGCAATGGGAGGCCCACAAAGGCGAAAGAATAAACATGGATGATAAATAAATAAATAAATAAGAAATCAATAAAAGAGGCCCCCGGGCTTCCCTAGTGGTCCAGTGGGTAAGGACACCGCCTTGCAGTGCAAGGGGCGCCGGTTCCATCCCTGGCCTGGGAAGATCCCACGTGCCGCGGAGCAGCTGGACCGATGTGTCCAATTACCAAGCCGGAGCTCTGGAGCGCATGCACCCACAGCCGGTGCTCTGCGACAACAGAGGCCACCGCGATGGGAGGCCCACATGGGCCAGAGAACAAAGACGGATAAAAATAGACAAATGAAAGACCAATAGAAGTAGCTCGCCTGCTCCCCTCCCTCCCCACCCCACCCCTCCAAAATAAATAAATAAATAAATCTTTAAAAAAATAAAAATAAAAAAATAAAAGAGGCCCCTCAAAAAATTAAAAAAAAAATCTAATTCAAAAACATACATGCAATGTGAAAGAGATAGCTATCGTCACTGCGCTGTGGGAATAGGGGATCCTGCAGGGAAGCTGTGCGCTGGCCTGAAGGGGTGGGATTTGGGAGACTGGGAGGGGAGTGGCGGAGGGAGAGGGCCATGGATATACATATGACTAATCTGGGATTATACATATCTGTAAACAACAAAACTCTGCAAAAGTAAAAAGTAAAATAATTATTAAAAAAAAAACAAGCATACATGCACCCCAATGTTCACTGCCACACTATTTACAATAGTCAAGACATGGAAGCAACCTAAAGGTCCATCAAAAGATGAATGGATAAAGAAGATGCAGCATACATCTACAATGGAATGCTACTTGGCCATGAAAAAGAATGAAATAATGCCATTTGCCGCAACATGGATAGACAATTGGAAATGATTACAGTAAGTTAGGTAAGTCAGATAGAGACTCAGGAAAGACAACTGTTAAAATAACAGGAAATGTTTAGTGTGTACTTCTGAGCACCTTACTCTGTTTTAGTTAATTATCTTCAACAAATGAACAGTCCTGAAGGACAGGTACTATGATTGTTTTTCAACTGATTAAAGAATGGCTCAAAGAAGTTACCCTGTAGAACTGCCTAGTGGTAGAGCTAGGGTTAGAACCGAGGGCCGTGTGAAATCAAATCTAACATGAGGCACAGTGCTAAGGATCAACTCATTTAATCTTTGCAATAGTCTATGAGTATGCAATATTGCTACCTAATTTAAAGGTAATATATCTAAAATTCAGGGAGACACACAGCAAAAACCAACACAACATTTTAAATCAATTATACTCCAATAAAAATAAATAAAGTTGAGGGAAGTAATTTGCTTATAAATAGTTTAAAAGTAGAGGGAAGAGGTAATCTAACAGCCTATCCTGACATTTAACAATGAGTATATTATGCCAGAATTTAAGTAAACTCTTTTTTTTTTTTCGAGCTTCAGAGAGAAATTTTTAATGGTAAATTTAGTGATGAGGGCTACAGGGTGTGTGACTTTCTTCTGACTGGTTGATGGCGAGGTAACAGGGCAGAGATGCTCCAGGAATCTTCTGCTCAGCCTGAAGTGACCATCCTGCACCTGGGTGGGAGCTTTTGTTCCTGCAGAAGAACCAATGTCTGGACCCACTGAGGTTCAGGTTCTTCAAGTCTCTTTGCAGAGAATTCAGCGAGAGACAAAGTGATAGGTAAGAAATAGATTTATTCAGATTCAGAGAAAGCACACTCCACATACAGAGTGTGGGCCATGGCAGAGAAAATCCAGTGGCCAGTAAACTCTTTTTTAAAACTAAGTTACAGGGCTTCCCCTGGTGGTCCAGTGGGTAAGGACACCACCTTGCAGTGCAAGGGGCGCCATTTCGAGCCCTGGCCTGGGAAGATCCCACGTGCCGCGGAGCAGCTGGACTGATGTGTCCAATTACCGAGCCAGAGCTCCGGAGCGCATGCGTCCAGAGCCGGCGCTCTACAACGACAGATGCCACCGCGATGGGAGGCCCACAGGAGCCAAAGAACAAAGACGGATGAAAACAGAGAAATGAAAGATCAATAGAAGTGGCCCGCCTGCTCCTCTCCCTCCCCAACCTGTCCCCCGCCCTAAATAAATAAATAAATAAATCTTAAAAAAAAAAAAAAAAAGAAATGTGATCGAATAATGTTCAATATATTTGCAGTGTATATGCCAAAAAGAGGAATTGGATTTCTGATGTCAAGGGTACATGTATAGTATGCTTCCTGAGATAGCTGATAAAAATAATAATAAGTATAAAAAGGGCTCAATAAAAATAGTGTCAGCAATAAAACTGAAACAAAGGAAAAAAAAAGAAATCTCTAACAGGCAACATGAGAAATCTAATACAATATGTAAAAATCATGGTAGATTTGAATACAAATATATTACTAATTATATTAAATGTAAATAAACTTAATATATATAAAAGTTAAAAAAAAAAGTGGGAGGAAGAAGGTAATCTAACAGCCTATCCTGACATTTAACAATGAGTATATTATGCCAGAATTTAAGTAAACTCTTTTTTTTTTTTCGAGCTTCAGAGAGAAATTTTTAATGGTAAATTTAGTGATGAGGGCTACAGGGTGTGTGACTTTCTTCTGACTGGTTGATGGCGAGGTAACAGGGCAGAGATGCTCCAGGAATCTTCTGCTCAGCCTGAAGTGACCATCCTGCACCTGGGTGGGAGCTTTTGTTCCTGCAGAAGAACCAATGTCTGGACCCACTGAGGTTCAGGTTCTTCAAGTCTCTTTGCAGAGAATTCAGCGAGAGACAAAGTGATAGGTAAGAAATAGATTTATTCAGATTCAGAGAAAGCACACTCCACATACAGAGTGTGGGCCATGGCAGAGAAAATCCAGTGGCCAGTAAACTCTTTTTTAAAACTAAGTTACAGGGCTTCCCCTGGTGGTCCAGTGGGTAAGGACACCACCTTGCAGTGCAAGGGGCGCCATTTCGAGCCCTGGCCTGGGAAGATCCCACGTGCCGCGGAGCAGCTGGACTGATGTGTCCAATTACCGAGCCAGAGCTCCGGAGCGCATGCGTCCAGAGCCGGCGCTCTACAACGACAGATGCCACCGCGATGGGAGGCCCACAGGAGCCAAAGAACAAAGACGGATGAAAACAGAGAAATGAAAGATCAATAGAAGTGGCCCGCCTGCTCCTCTCCCTCCCCAACCTGTCCCCCGCCCTAAATAAATAAATAAATAAATCTTAAAAAAAAAAAAAAAAAGAAATGTGATCGAATAATGTTCAATATATTTGCAGTGTATATGCCAAAAAGAGGAATTGGATTTCTGATGTCAAGGGTACATGTATAGTATGCTTCCTGAGATAGCTGATAAAAATAATAATAAGTATAAAAAGGGCTCAATAAAAATAGTGTCAGCAATAAAACTGAAACAAAGGAAAAAAAAAGAAATCTCTAACAGGCAACATGAGAAATCTAATACAATATGTAAAAATCATGGTAGATTTGAATACAAATATATTACTAATTATATTAAATGTAAATAAACTTAATAGTCCAATTAAAAGAAAGGGGAAGAAAAAAAGAAACTACACATTTTGCTTATAAAAGACGTGTAAATACGTATGTCTACATACATATGACTAATCTCAGATTATACACATATCTGTAAACAACAAAACTCTGTCAAAGTAAAAAGTAAAATAATAAATTTTTTAAAAAAGACATGTCAAAAATAAGAAACACTGAAGAGACACTGAAAACTTAAAGTAAAAATACATGCCATACAAATAGTAAGCAAAAAAAAGCTGATGACTGGTAAAGAAATATCAAAAGAAGTAATTTTAGGAAAATTATTGTTAGAAAAACATAATACCTAAGGATAAAAGATTCCATTCACAAAAAATATACAGCCATTCTAAATTTGTATGGTAGCTTCAAAATGGATAAAATAAAAAACTGTTGACACTAAAACAGACAAATCCACATGTAAAATGACAAGAATTTAACATGCTGATCTACTAACTCAAAAAAAAAAGATAACACAACAGAGACAGAGAATTTGAAGAACACAATTAGCAAATGGCTGTCAAGCATTACAGTTAAATACTGTCAAGCATTATTGCAAATCCTCAGCAATTCCCAATAAAATTTGCCAAGACTGATAAAGTATTTCTTTTGACTTCACAATATTTTAAATATAAATGAAAAATAAATAGAAAATATTAATAAATTTGGATACTTCCATAATCAGAATATATAAGATGATTCTGAATAAAAAGGCACTTAAAGAACTGTTAAGTTCCCTTTGAAAACATGCTGCCATTCAGGACCCAAATGCAAGATCAAATTTTTCATGATTTCTCAAGCAACTATTTTTACTTTCTGTTAAACATCTAAAGAAACAAAAGAACACCCAATTACAAAAAAAAAAAAAGGAATTCATTCAAGACAGTATTTAAAAACATGTCTGTGAATGTAACACAAAAAAATCATATAAAGTATACTTTTTAAAGAGGTTACTTATTTATTTTGATGTGGACTCTCCTTAAAGTCTTATTGAGTTTATTACAATATTGCTTCTGTTTTGTTTTGGTTTTTTGCTGCAAGGTATGTAGGATCTTAGCTCCCTGACCAGGGATCAAACCTGTGCCTCTGCAGTAGAAGGCAAAATCTTAACCACTGGACCACCAGGGAAGTTCCTAAAAATATTCTTAATTATAAAATGTTCAATTATTTGTAAGGTTTCCCTGGTGGCTCAGACAGTAAGGACTTTGCCAGCAATGTAGGAGTCCTGGATCTGATTCCTGGATCAGGGAGATCCCCTGGAGAAAGGAATGGCAACTCAAGTCCAGTGTTCTTGCCTGGAGAATTCTACCGACAAAGGAGCCTGGTAGGCTATAGTCCATGGGACCACAAAGAGTTGACACAACTGAGTGACTAATACTTTCCAATTATTTGTGCCCAGATAGATCTAAGTGTAAATAAACACAGTTCCTACGATGTAACGAAAAAAACTTTTTAAATAAACAAGTTATCATCAATTATTCATTTAAAACATCACAACCACTATACATTAAAACAGACAATAACCAGTTCATGTATCCAAAGTTGTTTTAAGATAGTTGAAAAAAAAGTTCCCTCTTTACTCACCTCAAACTTCTGAAACACATCATCAAATATACTTTTAACTTTAAATGCA
Source organism: Tragulus kanchil (assembly GCA_022376925.1). Taxonomy (NCBI): domain Eukaryota; kingdom Metazoa; phylum Chordata; class Mammalia; order Artiodactyla; family Tragulidae; genus Tragulus; species Tragulus kanchil. Next base: position 151,644,134 of record JAIOJX010000029.1, read on the forward strand.
AGAAATAACATCATGATGTGAAAACTACACACGATACTGGCTGAAAATTAATGACTATGCAGACAAGTAATGAAAATAAAGTCTATTGTACTCTTCCCTTTATTTTATGTTTGCTATTTTCCAAACTGAAATGTTTCTAAAAATCCACACATATAACAAGATTTAACATAGGGTTCTAGAAAAATACCCATGAATAGACTTAGAAAAGAATATGATACTACTTACGTGTTTTTCCTTAAATTGTCCCTCCTACCAGTAAGCTTCTGCTTTACATGACAGTAAAGGAATTAAAGGTAATATAAACCGATCAACACATTTTTGTCAATTTCATAAAATGGTTTTAGTTAAAAGTGGCCCTTTAATAAATCCTCTTAAAATTAAATAAAGTTAATGTACACATTTAAAAAAAAAAAAAGGTACGTAGATACGTATAAATATATCACTTTATTATAACATAAAATACATAATAGAAGAATGTAGATAATAAAAAAAAGGTATATACCAGTAAACGTACTTGCATCATCCCTTTCTATTCTGGTTCCATCACTAGTTGACACACAGGAAAAGTGCAGAGGTTCAACTTCTAGAAGTCCAGTGAGAGACGTGAAGCTACCTTCAGCAGCCGTGCAGCTACTGACCTTTCCATTTCCTATTACAAAAGAGAGACAAGTTCTATATAGTGTGAATTAATCTTAAAAGGGCAAGTCATATTGAGAATTATAGTTACTACTTTGATTTTAACTATAAACATGTATAAATGTACAAACCTTACACAGAACTTCTACAATGCACATGGTTTTAAGAAAACTCATCAACAGGAGGTTCTACTAGTCCCTGTCCCATAAAAGCAGAGTCGTATAAAAGCAACTTAGTGGCCATTCACATTAACAAGAAAGAAGAACAAGTGATTTAGATTTAAAATGAGGAATAGAAAATAAAAGAAAAATAATAAATAAATAACAGATAACATTGTTTTACCATGAAAACAGTTGACCCACAGACTCGCTGAAAGGATCTCAGGATCCTTGAGGGGGCCTATGGACCACACTCTGAGAATCGGACTTGGGAAGAGATCTCAAGAAATAACATCATGATGTGAAAACTACACACGATACTGGCTGAAAATTAATGACTATGCAGACAAGTAATGAAAATAAAGTCTATTGTACTCTTCCCTTTATTTTATGTTTGCTATTTTCCAAACTGAAATGTTTCTAAAAATCCACACATATAACAAGATTTAACATAGGGTTCTAGAAAAATACCCATGAATAGACTTAGAAAAGAATATGATACTACTTACGTGTTTTTCCTTAAATTGTCCCTCCTACCAGTAAGCTTCTGCTTTACATGACAGTAAAGGAATTAAAGGTAATATAAACCGATCAACACATTTTTGTCAATTTCATAAAATGGTTTTAGTTAAAAGTGGCCCTTTAATAAATCCTCTTAAAATTAAATAAAGTTAATGTACACATTAAAAAAAAAAAGGTACGTAGATACGTATAAATATATCACTTTATTATAACATAAAATACATAATAGAAGAATGTAGATAATAAAAAAAAGGTATATACCAGTAAACGTACTTGCATCATCCCTTTCTATTCTGGTTCCATCACTAGTTGACACACAGGAAAAGTGCAGAGGTTCAACTTCTAGAAGTCCAGTGAGAGACGTGAAGCTACCTTCAGCAGCCGTGCAGCTACTGACCTTTCCATTTCCTATTACAAAAGAGAGACAAGTTCTATATAGTGTGAATTAATCTTAAAAGGGCAAGTCATATTGAGAATTATAGTTACTACTTTGATTTTAACTATAAACATGTATAAATGTACAAACCTTACACAGAACTTCTACAATGCACATGGTTTTAAGAAAACTCATCAACAGGAGGTTCTACTAGTCCCTGTCCCATAAAAGCAGAGTCGTATAAAAGCAACTTAGTGGCCATTCACATTAACAAGAAAGAAGAACAAGTGATTTAGATTTAAAATGAGGAATAGAAAATAAAAGAAAAATAATAAATAAATAACAGATAACATTGTTTTACCATGAAAACAGTTGACCCACAGACTCGCTGAAAGGATCTCAGGATCCTTGAGGGGGCCTATGGACCACACTCTGAGAATCACTGGGCCATCGAAAGAAAGTGAAGAGGTCAAGGGAAAGAGACAGATCATACAAGATTTTCTATACTGTGTTAAGAGACTTTGGATGGCACAATCTTGAGAAGAAATGAAAAATATCTGAAGAACAGAAACAAAATAATCAGATCAGGTTTACATTAAAATGCAAATGACTGCATTCATTGCACTGTAGAATATGTACAGAAGTAAGCCAAGAACAGATGCCAAATAACCAGTCAGAAAGCTATTATTTAGTCAAGGTTCAAGACAACTGTGGCCTAGGCTGTAATCTTCTGATTGCAAGCGATAAGAAGAGAATGGGCAGATTTGAAATACAGGTTGGTGGAAAAAGAGGATCAAATGACAGCCTCAATGTGGAGGATGAGAAACAGAGGCTAACACTCACACTTCTGTTTCATGCTACAGATGCCATTAACTCAAAAAGGGAATGCTGCAGAAGGTCTGATGGTGAGGAATACAATGAGAAGATACCATATGGATATGAATGTTCATTCTAAGTTGACTATATTTAACCAACCTCCTGGCCAGAGCTTTATGGTCTTCTCTGTACAGTTTCTCTGTAAAAATTTCTACCCTAAAGTGTAAAGAAGGTACCTAAAGATCTCATTCCAACCCCTCCTCTGAGCTCTACTCATATAATTCGATGTGTCACTTAGACAGACACACACTGGCATAAGATAATCAGAGTCTAAGACATCAAACAGAATAATTCATTAAGAATCAAGAAGACCAGACATATAGTATGATCTCTTCCATTAAAAATGTTCATAAACACATGCAGCAAACAAGTCTAAACAGTCAAACATTCTGTTAACAAGGATAATCTAAGAGGATGGAGAGGTCAGAGCTGAGACATTTTCCACTTTGTTTACATTTCCATATTTGATCATTCTCTATTGGTATCCTCACAATTCATAACTGAATTTAAATAAAACTGAGACTAAGTTCCAAAATTTACTTATATTTAATGTAGTAATTATCATGTTTACAAATGAACTGTTCAACATTTTGGTTTACTACCAACATCTGCAATAAGTACAACAGGTGGAAGAAAACAAAAAAAGTGATCAGTGGTATATCTAACAGAAACAGAAAAATGCCAAATTCTAGTATCTGAAGAACAAAACTAATCAGATCAGGTTTACATTAAAATGCAAATGACTGCATTCATTGCACTGTAGAATATGTACAGAAGTAAGCCAAGAACAGATGCCAAATAACCAGTCAGAAAGCTATTATTTAGTCAAGGTTCAAGACAACTGTGGCCTAGGCTGTAATCTTCTGATTGCAAGCGATAAGAAGAGAATGGGCAGATTTGAAATACAGGTTGGTGGAAAAAGAGGATCAAATGACAGCCTCAATGTGGAGGATGAGAAACAGAGGCTAACACTCACACTTCTGTTTCATGCTACAGATGCCATTAACTCAAAAAGGGAATGCTGCAGAAGGTCTGATGGTGAGGAATACAATGAGAAGATACCATATGGATATGAATGTTCATTCTAAGTTGACTATATTTAACCAACCTCCTGGCCAGAGCTTTATGGTCTTCTCTGTACAGTTTCTCTGTAAAAATTTCTACCCTAAAGTGTAAAGAAGGTACCTAAAGATCTCATTCCAACCCCTCCTCTGAGCTCTACTCATATAATTCGATGTGTCACTTAGACAGACACACACTGGCATAAGATAATCAGAGTCTAAGACATCAAACAGAATAATTCATTAAGAATCAAGAAGACCAGACATATAGTATGATCTCTTCCATTAAAAATGTTCATAAACACATGCAGCAAACAAGTCTAAACAGTCAAACATTCTGTTAACAAGGATAATCTAAGAGGATGGAGAGGTCAGAGCTGAGACATTTTCCACTTTGTTTACATTTCCATATTTGATCATTCTCTATTGGTATCCTCACAATTCATAACTGAATTTAAATAAAACTGAGACTAAGTTCCAAAATTTACTTATATTTAATGTAGTAATTATCATGTTTACAAATGAACTGTTCAACATTTTGGTTTACTACCAACATCTGCAATAAGTACAACAGGTGGAAGAAAACAAAAAAAGTGATCAGTGGTATATCTAACAGAAACAGAAAAATGCCAAATTCTAGTATCTGAAAAATCATACAGTGTTATACATTCCATCCTAAATGCATATTCTTTAGAAGTGCATCTAAGAATACACATAGTACTGTGTAACAATTTTACCTCAGACGACTGTGATGGAAGTTGCAGAAAATTTTTTTCTTTCTGTATCTTTGCTTATTAAAATAAGTATAGATCTAAGTTTTATTTTCTGTAATATGAAATAACATATTCTTTGATTTTTACAGACAGCAAATGCACACAAAATAAAACTGGAAAGACTAAAACAAATAGTCAAATTTTAGTCTCTTATTAGCATTAAAGTCATACTAACACGAAACAAAAAACAACAAACAAAAAACCAAATTTGAAGTCCTTTCTAAAAGAATGACAGTAATTTTGATGAGGGAGTTAAGAAACAAAGCAAATAGTTTAATGATTCACAGATATGAAAGTTAAGTTTTGGAAACTTTTAGCTCTCAAAAACAGAATGCAGTAACTATAGTCTATTAAAAATCAGTGGTACCTTAAACTCAAGATATAAAATTCAGAAAAATTCTTTAATAAAAGACTTTACTACCTGAAAGGACATCTGATAAATCAATTTCATCCGACTGGACCCCAATGCTGCTGTTGTATATATTTTTACAAGAAGAGCCACTCATCTCCAAATCAAAGAGGACAGGATCAAATGGTGAACTATACAATCCATATCTGAAAAATAAAACAATCTCCTAACAATTTTTCTGTCAACCATATAATTAACAAATTATCTATTTACTTAATTTTAAAAGCAGTTTTTACACAGGGTAATAGGAGACACTAACCAGAGGATGGAGAGGTCAGAGCTGAGACATTTTCCACTTTGTTTACATTTCCATATTTGATCATTCTCTATTGGTATCCTCACAATTCATAACTGAATTTAAATAAAACTGAGACTAAGTTCCAAAATTTACTTATATTTAATGTAGTAATTATCATGTTTACAAATGAACTGTTCAACATTTTGGTTTACTACCAACATCTGCAATAAGTACAACAGGTGGAAGAAAACAAAAAAAGTGATCAGTGGTATATCTAACAGAAACAGAAAAATGCCAAATTCTAGTATCTGAAAAATCATACAGTGTTATACATTCCATCCTAAATGCATATTCTTTAGAAGTGCATCTAAGAATACACATAGTACTGTGTAACAATTTTACCTCAGACGACTGTGATGGAAGTTGCAGAAAATTTTTTTCTTTCTGTATCTTTGCTTATTAAAATAAGTATAGATCTAAGTTTTATTTTCTGTAATATGAAATAACATATTCTTTGATTTTTACAGACAGCAAATGCACACAAAATAAAACTGGAAAGACTAAAACAAATAGTCAAATTTTAGTCTCTTATTAGCATTAAAGTCATACTAACACGAAACAAAAAACAACAAACAAAAAACCAAATTTGAAGTCCTTTCTAAAAGAATGACAGTAATTTTTGATGAGGGAGTTAAGAAACAAAGCAAATAGTTTAATGATTCACAGATATGAAAGTTAAGTTTTGGAAACTTTTAGCTCTCAAAAACAGAATGCAGTAACTATAGTCTATTAAAAATCAGTGGTACCTTAAACTCAAGATATAAAATTCAGAAAAATTCTTTAATAAAAGACTTTACTACCTGAAAGGACATCTGATAAATCAATTTCATCCGACTGGACCCCAATGCTGCTGTTGTATATATTTTTACAAGAAGAGCCACTCATCTCCAAATCAAAGAGGACAGGATCAAATGGTGAACTATACAATCCATATCTGAAAAATAAAACAATCTCCTAACAATTTTTCTGTCAACCATATAATTAACAAATTATCTATTTACTTAATTTTAAAAGCAGTTTTTACACAGGGTAATAGGAGACACTAACCAGATGTAACTCCTTAAATTCACTGAACCTAAACTGTGTTCCCTGCAAATGTATGCTCCAAAAGAGTTCAGAGCGTCCATAAATGTGACTTCAATTAAGCTGGTAACTAATGAACCAAGACTGAACCTTCATCAGTAGAATGAATCCAAAAAAAGAGGTATCAAGCACCTCTCCCTTGCCGCAAACATTACACGGACTCAGCAAATGTTATAAAAGTTTTGAGTAATATTCCATCAAAGTCAAATTTCTAATCAATAAAGAGTACAGAAATGATTGCTTTATGTAAAAGAATACTCTAAAAGAACTCATATCTAATCTTTAGCTATTTCTTATTACATTATGTTTAAGTTTTAGAAAATCAAACAGCAGATAAAGAATATTCGTTAAGGGCTTCCTGGTGGTCCAGTGGGTAAAGAGTCCACCTTGCAGTGCAAGGGCCATCGGTTTGATTCCTGGCACGGGAAGATCCCATATGCTGTGGAGCTGCTGGACTGATGTGTCCAATTACCAGCCAGCGCTTCGGAGCGCATGCGCCCAGAGCCAGTGCTCTATAACAAGAGAGACCTCCACGATGGGAGGCCCACACTGGCCAAAGAATTAAGATGGATGAAGGTAAGTATATGAAGGACCAATAAAAGAGGCCAAAATTTTAAAAAATAAATAAAAGAATATTCATTAAGGGCAAAACATGATTTAGACAACTTCAACTTACAAAGATTTAACAATAAAGAAACAAACTACCTTAAGTACTTATTTCATTTGCCAGAAACACCACCTTTAAAGTATGTTAATACAATTAGCCCTCTGAATAACCATCTCCAGGACCTCCAAAACTGTTAAAGGGAATTATTTTCAGAGAAAACAGAGGGAAAGAAAACCTTAAAGTAATATATATATATAATAACAGTACTGTGCACAAGTCGCATCATATCCAGAAAGGCCCATGATAAGTCATCTCGTAAATTAAAATACCTTGTCTGAAGCAAAGCCTCCATTGGTGTTAGCCTGTCCTGTAACTGTCTGGACACAGCAGTAAGCAGAGATGCACACGCCGTGCTACACCCTGCCAAATCTTCATCTTTAACATAATTCAGTAAGACAAAATACCAGTAGATGGAACCTGAAAACAACAACACATCAGTGCTTCTTTTCCTCATTTCTCTTTAACAAAGAGAAATTCAGATTTCACATTTATAAGCATGTTGTCTTTCCCTTGAAAGATTTTCTGGGAAGAAAATCTGTAAGGGCAAATTACAAAGAAGGACTGTCTCCTTGGAGGACTCTACGAGGACACCGACAAAGAATCACAATCATGCTTTTTGAGAAGTGTACAGTATTAACCTAGTCATTTAGGTTTTCAGTGAAGTGAGAGACATAATAACAGAAAAAGGAGATGTCAGGTCCCTCAAGTTCTTTCCTAAAATACTGTTTCTCTGTACTAAAAATTTCAAAAACAATGGATAGTAGTGAGCTACAAATAACATACTTTATCAAGTGAATGAAGTGTAGTTTTCTACACTGCCAGTTAGATACAAGCCAAAGGTGACCTTTAGAAGTGTTCATCATGATGTATTTTAAGACTTTATAAAACTAGAGATATCTAAATAAGTACTAAGTACACCCCATAATTTAGGTACCCAACCTCTAACCCTATTCTTAAACTGTTTTAAACACTCAGAGACTATTGCAGTGAGCAACCAAGTACAAAACATTGTACTCTATCGAACAAAGGGTTTATAGTGTTAGTCAATGTATGTTCAAGGTAAATATAAACAGAGTCTTTGTCTAAATTAAGATATTGATAAAATAATCATTTATGGGGGTTCCCAGGTGGCATAGTGGTAAAGTGTTCGCCTGCCAATTCAGGAGATGTAAGAGACATGGGTTCGATTCCTGAATTGGGACGATCCCTCGGAGTAGGAAATGGCAACCCACTCCAGTATTCTTGCCTGGAAAATTTCATGGAGAGAGGAGCCTGGATGGCTACATACAGTCCATGGGGTTGCAAAGAGCTGGACATGACTGAGCAACAGCAGCAACCATTTATCAACTAACTTTGAGCAAGCTTTTTTTCTGGTATGGCACAAAGATCAAATTCTTGTGGAATAAGAGATAACTTGTTGAATGGGTTGGTTACTTATGAAATAAAAGACTTTGCGAGATATGTCTTCAAAAAAATAAAATAAAATAACACTAGGTAAAGGGCAAAGCAGTAGCCCTTCATAGCAAATTCCTACCTGATAACTACATTCATTCTTGAATGGAATTTCCACAGTTTTAGGTGCTGTAAAAAAAAAAAAACTCACTGGCCCCTTTCAGAAAATTCCAGTTTGCCACAGATCCTACTGTTCACATACACGTATGTGTATGAACCATTTAACTTACTTATGTCATCTCTCTGGCACTCACATTTTAATTTGTGACATCTGATCTACCATCAGTAAACAACCAAACAACTCAACTGTCTTAATGAAGTCCACAAAATGTATGAATAGAGATGACGTGATTATTTATTTAAATCTTCCACTTTTTCCTAAAAATTTTATCAGAGTATCTGCCTACCCAATCACAATTTAAAGCCCCTTAAAAAAACGGATAAACTACAGGAAAAAAAGAAGAAGACTGAGGGAAAAAAAAGTTACTAAATAATACCAAGCACAATGTGAGGTATTTCCTAAGGGTACAGTTATTCGTGACTGAACCAATTTCACATACCACCAGTTGCCGCTGCAGGTAAAAACGACATATTATCAAGTAAGGCCTTCAGCAGAACAGATCCAAATCCAGGCTGACATGGGTCACATTTGCCATTGCTGAAAAAAATGTTAAAAGAAAAAATTTAAGTATGTTATTACTCAAGGCAATTAACACTAAACATGGTGTAATATTATTAAAATTCTTTAAATGTGTTCATAAGAAAACCTGCCTCAAAGCCCTATAGACACAAAGAAAGATAGTAGTGACTGATTATACTAGGGGTCTTTGTAACTATTTTCTTATGCATTAAACCACTCTTTAAAAAAAAAAAAAAAAAAAAAAAGAAGGGCTAACAAGCAGACTGCTAGCTTTTAAACATTTCCTAGAGAGTTCGAGGGCTGAGAGAAAATGACCTGCACAATGCTAAAGGCAAGTCTGATAAAACCTACGTAACTGGGAATTAGGCCTCAGGTGACGAATCCAAAGATAATCAGGGATGGTGGGAATGAAAGTAAGGGAAGGCCTACCCTTACCATACTCCCCCAAATTTTCTAACAAGAAGAGAAGCCTCATAGAATTCTTTCCTTACAAGATTTAATAGTAAAGTGCCCAAAAGAGAAAAATTTTTCCCTAGAATCTCAATAATCCTCATCAACTTTTAAAAATCATATAAAGTTATACATATATTCAACAAGAACTAAATGACAATGGACCCAAGGTATCACCTACGTAACTGCAGGGGTACCTACAACATGTATTTTCGACTTAAAAAAACACCAACCTGATGCACAAGGCCAGAAATCGAGCACACTTATGGGCTATGCTTCGTCCTGCCTCAAAGAAGCAAACACGTACAATGTCTGAAAGACATCTTCGTGTTTTGGAAAGCAGGCTCTCACTTCCTTCTTTTGAGCTGCAAAATAATAGCACACATTTAGGTTCATCTTGAACTTCTAACCATAACAGTCGAAGGGGAATCTGAGGTAAATAAAATCTTATTAACCTGCCAGGTCCATTCGAATGTACACCGGCTAACCAACAAAGAATATCTAACACAAGGCTCTGGGCATGTTCTGTGATCTGGCCATCATCTGCTTTTCTACACAACGTGCTGAGAAGCTTCTCATGAAATTCAGAAAACTGTAACATGGCACATCGCTGCACTCTACAAAAAATATATGTAAATACATCAATAAGCAAAAGAGAAAAGTCAGACTAAAATGATTTCAACCTAGTTGGACATCAAATGTTTCATTTGGAATCATGAATATTACAATTAAAAAAAAAAAACTTTCTGAAAATTACCAAGCAGTATATGGACAATCAAGGATGAACCAATGAACTGAAAAGACAATATATACCATCTTGTGAGAAATGAAAAGCAAACAAACAAAACTTTTCAAGCAAAAGTTAGGATTTTAATATTTCAGATACTGGTATATTTATTGGAAATTCTTCCTTTGTAGTCCTACTATTTTAAGAACAAGAGAAGAAAATGAAGTTACCTTTCCTTAGAAATTGAAGTTTTCTTAAATCTTCGGATGGTGACTGAGACTTCTTGAAGCAGGTCACAGCCCCGGAGGTTTTCAGATTTACGGTTGCCACCTGTATTTTCATTCTTAACATTAGAGGATTTTTCCTGAACATACAACAAAAAAATAATAGAATGAACAAACAAATGAAACAAAAAATTATTTTCTATAAAATTTTATGAACAAAAGGATATAATTAAATTATGACTATTGAAGCATAAATCCCAAATTAATGATAGATTTTACCCTCACATTCAGTAAATGACTAATTTACCCCCAAAATTATAACAGGGGAAGAAAAAAAAGACATAGTCATCACTTAAAGGTAAAGAGTACCAAGCCAAAGTCTGAGTCTCAGTTCCAACTACTGCTCTATGAGCTATGTCAGCTCCCTAGTCTCTAACTTTCACTCACAGTATGAAAAAATGAAGGTAACAGCACCTGTTCTGCCTACCTCACAGTTATTTTGAGGATTAAATCAGATAAAGTACACAGAAGTCCTTGAAAAATTGGAAGACCTATACAAAAAATCATCTTCGTGTTTTGGAAAGCAGGCTCTCACTTCCTTCTTTTGAGCTGCAAAATAATAGCACACATTTAGGTTCATCTTGAACTTCTAACCATAACAGTCGAAGGGGAATCTGAGGTAAATAAAATCTTATTAACCTGCCAGGTCCATTCGAATGTACACCGGCTAACCAACAAAGAATATCTAACACAAGGCTCTGGGCATGTTCTGTGATCTGGCCATCATCTGCTTTTCTACACAACGTGCTGAGAAGCTTCTCATGAAATTCAGAAAACTGTAACATGGCACATCGCTGCACTCTACAAAAAATATATGTAAATACATCAATAAGCAAAAGAGAAAAGTCAGACTAAAATGATTTCAACCTAGTTGGACATCAAATGTTTCATTTGGAATCATGAATATTACAATTAAAAAAAAAAAACTTTCTGAAAATTACCAAGCAGTATATGGACAATCAAGGATGAACCAATGAACTGAAAAGACAATATATACCATCTTGTGAGAAATGAAAAGCAAACAAAACTTTTCAAGCAAAAGTTAGGATTTTAATATTTCGTAGATACTGGTATATTTATTGGAAATTCTTCCTTTGTAGTCCTACTATTTTAAGAACAAGAGAAGAAAATGAAGTTACCTTTCCTTAGAAATTGAAGTTTTCTTAAATCTTCGGATGGTGACTGAGACTTCTTGAAGCAGGTCACAGCCCCGGAGGTTTTCAGATTTACGGTTGCCACCTGTATTTTCATTCTTAACATTAGAGGATTTTTCCTGAACATACAACAAAAAAATAATAGAATGAACAAACAAATGAAACAAAAAATTATTTTCTATAAAATTTTATGAACAAAAGGATATAATTAAATTATGACTATTGAAGCATAAATCCCAAATTAATGATAGATTTTACCCTCACATTCAGTAAATGACTAATTTACCCCCAAAATTATAACAGGGGAAGAAAAAAAAGACATAGTCATCACTTAAAGGTAAAGAGTACCAAGCCAAAGTCTGAGTCTCAGTTCCAACTACTGCTCTATGAGCTATGTCAGCTCCCTAGTCTCTAACTTTCACTCACAGTATGAAAAAATGAAGGTAACAGCACCTGTTCTGCCTACCTCACAGTTATTTTGAGGATTAAATCAGATAAAGTACACAGAAGTCCTTGAAAAATTGGAAGACCTATACAATATAAGATGTGTAACTGACATTGCTATTGCTGCTTATGGATAATGATGATATAGAAACAAATCTCCAGAGCTCAGCAAAGTACAAGATCACACCGGTATGAAGGAACTGCATGATATATACCAGGTTGTAGAAAACAAATCATGAAAATTACGACGTATCTCTGAAATCACTTCCCAACTTCTCTTTCTGTGGCCTCCCAAATGTTTACGAAAAATAAAAATAAAAAAACTGGCGTGTTACCAGCAAAGGGCACAGAAACAAACTCACAAAGAAATATGCATTGTGGTACAAAATAATTATAACGGCAAGTGCCTGCTAGCAATCACTCCTCAATGAATATACTTTATAGGAATTAGAGAGCTCAAAGTTAATGTAAATATTTTCTCTATCATTATATTTTTTTAACTTGCTGCAAAGAAAAAATACAAACAAACCAAGTACCTATTGAAAAATCAATTATGGGCCATATTACTTCCAAGAGTGTGTCAAATCTCAACCATAATATTTAAAACAGCGTGTAACAGTTCAAAATGATACTTTCTCATACCTTGCCTGCTGCAACTTTTGCTAAGAGTGAAGCAAGTGAATAACCCTTGTTACTCTGGTGTTTTAGGGATGGAAGTCTCACTACAGGACGTATACCACCATTACAGATCTCATCTGTTCCTCTTTCATTTACTGCCTTGACATGGATCAAAAATGAACGATACTTTCCTCCTGCCATACCTAGAGGAGTGGTACAGAATGGGATAAATTATTCTATCACCAAAAAGCCAATCTGTTTTTTGTCTTCATAGAGAAAGTTAAATAATTAACTGCACAGAAAGAAAAATACACTTGTCCAGAATTTTCAAATAACACTGTTTGCATACAATACAGCTAAATGCTTTGCATATAATACAGCTAAATGCCTTCATTTTTTGTAGCAAAAGAACGAAAAGCACAGGGGTCATACGAACAGCATAATAAAGTTTTGACACCTGTTATCCCAATCATAGAAGTTACTCATTTCAATTTTATGAACTACAGAAAACATAAAACACTGTCACTGAAGCACTGCCCAAAGATGATGATGTATTGTTCTATGTACTGACCCAGTTCTTTTACATATGTGTGCACATACATACATACATATGTGCGTGCACACATACATATAAGCATTATACTACTACACTTCAAAGAGCACAGGTTTTGGAGCCACTACCTGGGTCTGCTATTTTATTAGACCTGTGGCAAATTTACCTCTCCATGATCTAGTTTTTTCAAAAAGTAAGTGAAAATAATAAAAGTACCAACATCAAAGGTAATTAAAACACTTATAACTGCAGGGCAAAAGGAAGCACTCAATAAATATTGGTTGTTACTATCACTAGTTTATGTTTTACATATTTTAACTAAACTCACAAAGAAATATGCATTGTGGTACAAAATAATTATAACGGCAAGTGCCTGCTAGCAATCACTCCTCAATGAATATACTTTATAGGAATTAGAGAGCTCAAAGTTAATGTAAATATTTTCTCTATCATTATATTTTTTTAACTTGCTGCAAAGAAAAATACAAACAAACCAAGTACCTATTGAAAAATCAATTATGGGCCATATTACTTCCAAGAGTGTGTCAAATCTCAACCATAATATTTAAAACAGCGTGTAACAGTTCAAAATGATACTTTCTCATACCTTGCCTGCTGCAACTTTTGCTAAGAGTGAAGCAAGTGAATAACCCTTGTTACTCTGGTGTTTTAGGGATGGAAGTCTCACTACAGGACGTATACCACCATTACAGATCTCATCTGTTCCTCTTTCATTTACTGCCTTGACATGGATCAAAAATGAACGATACTTTCCTCCTGCCATACCTAGAGGAGTGGTACAGAATGGGATAAATTATTCTATCACCAAAAAGCCAATCTGTTTTTTGTCTTCATAGAGAAAGTTAAATAATTAACTGCACAGAAAGAAAAATACACTTGTCCAGAATTTTCAAATAACACTGTTTGCATACAATACAGCTAAATGCTTTGCATATAATACAGCTAAATGCCTTCATTTTTTGTAGCAAAAGAACGAAAAGCACAGGGGTCATACGAACAGCATAATAAAGTTTTGACACCTGTTATCCCAATCATAGAAGTTACTCATTTCAATTTTATGAACTACAGAAAACATAAAACACTGTCACTGAAGCACTGCCCAAAGATGATGATGTATTGTTCTATGTACTGACCCAGTTCTTTTACATATGTGTGCACATACATACATACATATGTGCGTGCACACATACATATAAGCATTATACTACTACACTTCAAAGAGCACAGGTTTTGGAGCCACTACCTGGGTCTGCTATTTTATTAGACCTGTGGCAAATTTACCTCTCCATGATCTAGTTTTTTCAAAAAGTAAGTGAAAATAATAAAAGTACCAACATCAAAGGTAATTAAAACACTTATAACTGCAGGGCAAAAGGAAGCACTCAATAAATATTGGTTGTTACTATCACTAGTTTATGTTTTACATATTTTAACTAAGTTGAATTCATACAACTATATGTAAAATTTACTGTAAAAATACTCTCAAACTAATATCCATGAGCAAACTATAAGCTGTTGCCTAAGCAGGTAGGATGAAATCCTTCTGTGATTTCAAAGGCTACTTTTGTGGTTTTCCACTGCTCTGCCTAACTATTGTGCCGGCACTGCACTGTTACATTCTTCTTACTTCAGTACTATTCTAGGTTCTATATTCTCTTAAGACCATGCTTCTCAATTTTCTTTTCCTACATGTCTTTGGCCCACATCATCCTTTTACTCAGCCACAAAAATTTAGCAATCATTTTCTCCAATTCAAAATTTCACGAATTAGAAGAGACAGTCACTTCTAAATTCTAGGAAAACTAACACTTACATTATTTAGGCTTTGGAAATACACATGATATAATTCTATTCCCAACTGTGTCAATCCCATAGACAAGAGGAGCCCGGCAGGCTACAGTCCATCAGGTCCCAAAGAGCAGGACATGACTAAGGGACTAACATAACAAAATACACAATTTTGTCAAAACCAACATCTAAATTTTCATATAATATTTTAAGTTTCACACTCTTATTTAACAAAACTAATTTACACTTTCAGCAATATGAGGGATGTTACTAGTTTTGGTCACCATTGTAACCTAGTATGTGGCCTAACAAGCCACAGGGTCTCAAAAACTTAATGACTAACAAAGACGTAGTCAAGGGAGTACATTCAAGCTCAGGTATATACTGTGCCTGTAACTAAAGGAAAGTGTGTGAATGGAGACAAACAGTATGAAGGGAATGTGCACAAACTGTAACTGTTGATAATGTAAGTGGCCTGATATTTTCTTGGTTTAGGGAAGCATCTCCACAACCTACTCATCTCCAATTTTACTTTAACAATTGAGGTGTCTCATTTGTTGGGTTCTTTGATTCACCCATGAGATACAAAGATGAAATGTCTTACTACTGCAATATTTAATACCTTACAGACATTAGATGTAAAACACACATTGTAATCTGTGTTTCAGACACATCATTATATTGAATACTTTAAAAACTCCTTTATAAAAGCCTTAAGAGAAGATATTATCACAACATACAACAAACACCCTGAAGACACAGGACTCTAAACTGATGGAAAAGGGAAGCATGCTGGAACATGATGTCTGGTTATTTGGAAGAATTCTGAATATTCATGTTAAGTCATACTACATTCATCTTCTTTATGCTTTTTCAAAAAGCACTGAGACCTTCAAGATCCAGAACACAGGATCTGAAGTTTCACATAACAACAGTCACTTATGAGAGGAAATTACCTCAGCTACCATGAGACCGTTGGAACTACTCACGAAAAGTCCCCTCAAAACCAGTATCTCACTTTTTTGAAATCAGGTTTTGTTTTCGTTTTTGCAATATCTACTTTCACAATTGTATGATTATTGTGCTTGTGTAAAACATGTTACTTCACCTTTAACAAGTTTGGGGCTTGTTAACGTCAACATCCCAGCATGCCCTGACAGATCAAGGCCACTAGCAAGCCATACTGGCCCACACAGAATGTCTTCTTTATGATCTTCTAAAAATGGACATAATCTAAGACCTAAAAAGAAAAACACACATTTTTCTTTTAAATTAGTGTTTAAGTTTAAAATGCAATACTTAATAAGCAAATATCCATCCCATTTACATATAACAGCACCACACAACATTCCATACTTAGAATGTGTTCCAATAAAATTCACTATCATGTTAAGCAACTATATTCATTATCGGATATATTATGCTGTTTTTCATTCCCATATTATCTATATTCACCTTGATTTTCGTAAAAAAAATTATAAAACCGTGACATGATCGCAAATCTCAAGATATTAAAAAAACAAGAAGGCAAGTATTAGCATAGCTGTGTTCACAAAGGTAAGCTGGGATTTAAGCATATTGCCAAAGCAGAATTACAGGTTATTTTTAATTGTGTTCTTAAAACCATGTTTTTGCAAGCCATAAGGAAATTTTTGCCCAACAGGCTGCATTTGGATCACTACTCCTTTTACTGTCATGGACAACAGCTCTATAAGTTAACTCACACTGTGATTCCTCTACATCCATGTGCTGCATTTCTTCATTCAAATCAACCAGGGACGGTCTCCCATTTTGTTCCACTTCAATGTTAAGAGCTGGAGACAAAGGAAAGGTGATCTGCCTATCTACTGCTGTTTCTAGAGGATAAAAATATTAATAAACTTTATTTTGCTTAATGTCAATGATTCATGTGCCTAAAATCCTAAAATTCTCCGTTAAAGTGGGAACTACGGTGATTTTTCATCACAGAGGTGAAAATGGTTGTTAGAAGAAGGAGGAAATTAGATTCAACTGTTTCATACACTCTTCTCTCTTTTAATGGTGGTAAAACATTCACCTGAAGAAATAATCTGGGGGCAACCAAACCAAGAATTCTTACCCTAGGCTATATAGTACAGCACCCACAGAGTTTTAAAAATACCAATACCTAAGTCCTATACCAATTAAATCAGAATCTGTCATAATTCAAAATTATACACACACACACACAAATACACACATATATACATAAAAACACATATATACACAAACACATACACACATATTTGTGAAATAGGAAACTGTTCATGTTTCAGTGCTTATACCCCTGGTGTGAAGAAGCTTTTTTACTCTTAAATTATCCCTCATCTTTTAAATTAAATTAGCCTATTGAGAAGAAAACACTGAGAAATAACATCTAGTTCCCAACAGGCCAAGTGTACGTAATCTATTTTAGTAACTCAATATATCAAATACTGAACTTATAAGAAAGATAAATAAATATGAATATATTTCCTGCAGTACATTCTGGGTTTTACTAATAACCTTAAAAGATTATGTGCCTTCCATACTAAAGTTTTTCCCACAAATAAGTCTCCTCTCAGGAAAAGAAATGCATTAAGTCCAGTAGAGCTACAAGTAAAACTAACTCACAAAGGAACTAACTGCCTAAAACCATAATTAAGTTATTCAAATGTATGCAGTTCTGAACAATGAGTTACTGACAATATCTTAGATGTTCTCTGGATAAACTTCTCTAAACAGAACCACAAAAACTTGAGAAGGAAAATAGGATAGGGGTATGGGGGCAAGACAGCCAAGTTGAAAACTAGTGTTTTTAAGAAACCAACTTCATCATAAAATCTTCAAGTGTGAATTTTGATCCAATCTTACCATTGACTTTCCCTAAACCTGGAGCTTTATTTTTCAGCAGTGTCACTTGTATCTGTGGAATATTGGTGATGTTTGAGTTCAAAACAAATTTGAAGTCCACATGTCCAACCATACAAGCTTTAGGTAGAACCAATTCAAATACATGTTCATCCCAGCTGTTGCTGTCAAGTAAGGGAGAAAATAAAAAAATAAGAGTGAAAATCTTTCTTCAGCCCTAACCATCTTACCACTAAAATCACCTTTCATACTCTGATTTGCAGCCTCCAACAAAACTTAATGCTTCTCAATGGGACTGGGAGAAAACACAAGCAATTCTACTGAGAAAAGTTAAACCTACAGCAATAAGACTCTTCCCTCAGCAATCCCCACCTGCCTCGGGAACTGTCCATCCCAGAAAGCCCCTGTTCCTCTAAGTGTGAACTACTGTGCAGCAGAGTTATGTTTGGACTCAAGGGCCCACCCTGAACCTGAGAGTGGGGCCATAGGGATTTGTATTTTAAAATAAGAATTTTTTGTACTTCTTAAATTATCCTCATCTTTTAAATTAAATTAGCCTATTGAGAAGAAAACACTGAGAAATAACATCTAGTTCCCAACAGGCCAAGTGTACGTAATCTATTTTAGTAACTCAATATATCAAATACTGAACTTATAAGAAAGATAAATAAATATGAATATATTTCCTGCAGTACATTCTGGGTTTTACTAATAACCTTAAAAGATTATGTGCCTTCCATACTAAAGTTTTTCCCACAAATAAGTCTCCTCTCAGGAAAAGAAATGCATTAAGTCCAGTAGAGCTACAAGTAAAACTAACTCACAAAGGAACTAACTGCCTAAAACCATAATTAAGTTATTCAAATGTATGCAGTTCTGAACAATGAGTTACTGACAATATCTTAGATGTTCTCTGGATAAACTTCTCTAAACAGAACCACAAAAACTTGAGAAGGAAAATAGGATGGGGGAATGGGGGCAAGACAGCCAAGTTGAAAACTAGTGTTTTTAAGAAACCAACTTCATCATAAAATCTTCAAGTGTGAATTTTGATCCAATCTTACCATTGACTTTCCCTAAACCTGGAGCTTTATTTTTCAGCAGTGTCACTTGTATCTGTGGAATATTGGTGATGTTTGAGTTCAAAACAAATTTGAAGTCCACATGTCCAACCATACAAGCTTTAGGTAGAACCAATTCAAATACATGTTCATCCCAGCTGTTGCTGTCAAGTAAGGGAGAAAATAAAAAAATAAGAGTGAAAATCTTTCTTCAGCCCTAACCATCTTACCACTAAAATCACCTTTCATACTCTGATTTGCAGCCTCCAACAAAACTTAATGCTTCTCAATGGGACTGGGAGAAAACACAAGCAATTCTACTGAGAAAAGTTAAACCTACAGCAATAAGACTCTTCCCTCAGCAATCCCCACCTGCCTCGGGAACTGTCCATCCCAGAAAGCCCCTGTTCCTCTAAGTGTGAACTACTGTGCAGCAGAGTTATGTTTGGACTCAAGGGCCCACCCTGAACCTGAGAGTGGGGCCATAGGGATTTGTATTTTAAAATAAGAATTTTTTGTACTTCTTATACATGTCCATGCTCTGATTTTAAATTCTACATATGTGCTCATAAATAAACTCCATCATTAAATTTCAAATTCAAATTCAAGTACCTACTAGGTTATTGCAAACTTATCATAAATAAACCCACACTACTTGATAACCAATTCTAGTATCTATACAAAGAAATTCCATTTTCTCAACTAGCTCAATTTAAAACATTAGAGTCCTCCTCAACTATTCTTACACCAGATGCTCAGAACATCAACATACTCGATTCCCTCCACTCTATCTGACCACTTGTCTCACTGCCTCTGCCAACCATCATCAGGGTCCAAGCTACCACCACCACCACCACAATCACCTGAAATACCACAACATCATTCAAGTTAGGATCCTTGCTCCTACTCATACACTTCCCTCTAATACACATGCTACAACCACGCATCTCTACTATCAACACAGGAGTCTCCGTATACCTTCTACTACACATATTAGATCGCATCCCTCCTATCGTAAACTCATCTAACACCTTCCCATCTCACTCAGCATCAATGTCTCACTAGAAAGACATTCCTCATCTGGCCTACCAACTGTCTCCTCTGATCTCACCTCCTACCACTCTCCTCCGTGTTCAGTGTGCATTACCAGCAGCCTCCACGCTCTTCCTAAAATTCATAATGTATACTCTTCAGGATCTCTGTTCTTGCTATTGTCTCCAAAACAATTTGATCCACATGTCCAACCATACAAGCTTTAGGTAGAACCAATTCAAATACATGTTCATCCCAGCTGTTGCTGTCAAGTAAGGGAGAAAATAAAAAAATAAGAGTGAAAATCTTTCTTCAGCCCTAACCATCTTACCACTAAAATCACCTTTCATACTCTGATTTGCAGCCTCCAACAAAACTTAATGCTTCTCAATGGGACTGGGAGAAAACACAAGCAATTCTACTGAGAAAAGTTAAACCTACAGCAATAAGACTCTTCCCTCAGCAATCCCCACCTGCCTCGGTAACTGTCCATCCCAGAAAGCCCCTGTTCCTCTAAGTGTGAACTACTGTGCAGCAGAGTTATGTTTGGACTCAAGGGCCCACCCTGAACCTGAGAGTGGGGCCATAGGGATTTGTATTTTAAAATAAGAATTTTTTGTACTTCTTATACATGTCCATGCTCTGATTTTAAATTCTACATATGTGCTCATAAATAAACTCCATCATTAAATTTCAAATTCAAATTCAAGTACCTACTAGGTTATTGCAAACTTATCATAAATAAACCCACACTACTTGATAACCAATTCTAGTATCTATACAAAGAAATTCCATTTTCTCAACTAGCTCAATTTAAAACATTAGAGTCCTCCTCAACTATTCTTACACCAGATGCTCAGAACATCAACATACTCGATTCCCTCCACTCTATCTGACCACTTGTCTCACTGCCTCTGCCAACCATCATCAGGGTCCAAGCTACCACCACCACCACCACAATCACCTGAAATACCACAACATCATTCAAGTTAGGATCCTTGCTCCTACTCATACACTTCCCTCTAATACACATGCTACAACCACGCATCTCTACTATCAACACAGGAGTCTCCGTATACCTTCTACTACACATATTAGATCGCATCCCTCCTATACGTAAACTCATCTAACACCTTCCCATCTCACTCAGCATCAATGTCTCACTAGAAAGACATTCCTCATCTGGCCTACCAACTGTCTCCTCTGATCTCACCTCCTACCACTCTCCTCCGTGTTCAGTGTGCATTACCAGCAGCCTCCACGCTCTTCCTAAAATTCATAATGTATACTCTTCAGGATCTCTGTTCTTGCTATTGTCTCCAAACTATCATGGAGGCCTTTCTCAGACCCCTTATATAAAAGTATTGCACACATTTTCTCTCCTTCACTCACTCTCACACACATGCACAGACCCAACAACTCTATCACTACAGTTTAAATCTCTTTCAGAGCTTTTATGACAATATAACATAGTAGATATCTGTCTTACTGTCTAGCCCCACTAGAATGTAAATGCCATGAGAGCCATATTACGAGTACCTTCCAAAGTACCTGCACAACTGGGAGACTGGGATGGACACATACATACTACTAAATACCTACACAGCATTGAAACTCCACTCAGCACTCTGTAATGGCCTATATGGGGAAACAATCTGGCTATTTGTATATGTATAACTGATTTACTCTGCTGTACACCTGAAACTTCCACAACACTGTAAACCAACTACACTTACATTAAAAAAACATTTTTTTTAAAAGAAAACCCATATTAACAACAAAAAAAGAAGTTTCTGTACAAAACAAACATTTAATAATTAGTCACACAATCTTATTATTTAACAATACTTATTTAACAATCTAACTGCAATGATGGATTTCTCTTAGAGTTTTATCCTACAACCAAGAATAGGAATATAGGAATATTTAGGCTTCCTCGAAGGTTCAGTGGTAAATAAACCTTCTACCAAAGCAAGAGGCTCAGGTTCGATCCCTGATCCAGGAAGATCACACCATGCCACGGAGCAATTAAGCCCATGCACCAAAACTACTGAATCCGTGCTCTGGACCACGGGAATCACAGCTACTAAGCCCACATGCCACAACTGTTGACACCCACATGCCCTAGAGCCCATGCTCCACAGTAAGAAAAGTCAGCACAGTAAGAGGCCTACACACTGCAGCAGCTACAGAGCAGCCCCAACTCGTGGCAACTAGAGAAAGTCTGCACAGCAACAAAGACCCAGCACAGTCAAAAATAAACAAATACATAAACAAATAAATACATTTTTTCAAAAAGAATATAGTCATCCCAAAGGAACAAAGTTGTTAATATGCAAAAGTTAACAGAGTAACACATATATAGTAATTCTATGTCATCTCTGTAAGATGAACTTAAAAATTAATTGAAATTAAATACCTTGGAAAAATGTTTTACCTGTCAGTCTGCAGCTTCCAAGTTCGAGTATGCTGAGCAGCATCTCCATGATGCTGCTGATGCAGATGCTGAGGATGCCTCCTTTGTTGCTGCTCCTGTTGAACTTCCACCCAGCAGGGTGGAACAGTAGCTGAAAACCGTGGAGTCAAAGTCTCAAAGCGGGTTAGCTCCACTAGAGATGTCAAGATGTCAAGAGTGAATGGCTGCTCCACCAATAAGTCAACTCCTTAACAACGGTGAACGTAGAGTTTGAAACAGGTTTTAAAAAAAAAGAAATTTTAATCCATGTGTTTTGTCTAGTCAATTACAACAAAGCTAATAATATAGGCTAAAGTAACTATCACTGACTTCTGAACAGGCATAAGAAAAATTCACCTCAAATATTTTACATTATAGAAAGGGAACTTCTTACTGGAGAAACCCAAAATCAGCCTCAGGAGAGCCCTAACTGAGACTTCCTGAGCCGCAGGTTAACAAGAGCAACAGAAACACTGGTGGTGCTATGTAAGCCTGACATACATCCAATCAGTACTTAACTTTTACACTTTGTTATTTACAAAACAAAATGCTAAACATCTGCAAGCACACCGTATCTGCTTTTTTTTCCTCTGTTAAAAACTAATTTTTAAAAAATCAAAGCTATAGTGACGTCAAACAAATACAAACCAAAAACCCAACAGTATTATTTCCATTTCTGGGGTAGTTAAGAATACCATGTATACACACTAGTATTGTAAAAGAAACAACCTGCTTCAGAGAGATTAGTTTGCTTTTACAAATATGTGTTAACATATTTGAAATGCCTACCCTAAGACAAAGCTGAAAAACTTTTGTCCTTGTTCCAATTAACAAAAATATTTTTTAAATGACTAAAATATGAAATGCGGTAAGTTTAGAATAGTTTCACAAAGAATGGTTACACTTTTATAATAAAACTACTATAAGTGTATTTCAAAATGCATTTTTCCTCAAAACTTAGGACTTTTAAAAATCTGACTGAAATTATTAAATGCTGTTTGTAAATAAGCATTAACAGCATATCAATGCTCTTTCTTCATATTATTTGCTCCTTTACTAAATGGTATTTTATATATCTTACATGAAAATTATTACACCAATATCCCACAAAATGTGAACCATTCAATATATTAGTTTCTTGAACCGACTTGTGTAGTTAATCAAGACAAGCAAGTCTAATTATACACAGCAAAAAACGTGAGTCACTGTATCTCAACCATAGGATACCTTGCCTCCCAAGAGACATATAGATGGAGGCAATAGTGTACCAGAAAATGAGTCATTAACAACGGTGAACGTAGAGTTTGAAACAGGTTTTAAAAAAAAAGAAATTTTAATCCATGTGTTTTGTCTAGTCAATTACAACAAAGCTAATAATATAGGCTAAAGTAACTATCACTGACTTCTGAACAGGCATAAGAAAAATTCACCTCAAATATTTTACATTATAGAAAGGGAACTTCTTACTGGAGAAACCCAAAATCAGCCTCAGGAGAGCCCTAACTGAGACTTCCTGAGCCGCAGGTTAACAAGAGCAACAGAAACACTGGTGGTGCTATGTAAGCCTGACATACATCCAATCAGTACTTAACTTTTACACTTTGTTATTTACAAAACAAAATGCTAAACATCTGCAAGCACACCGTATCTGCTTTTTTTTCCTCTGTTAAAAACTAATTTTTAAAAAATCAAAGCTATAGTGACGTCAAACAAATACAAACCAAAAACCCAACAGTATTATTTCCATTTCTGGGGTAGTTAAGAATACCATGTATACACACTAGTATTGTAAAAGAAACAACCTGCTTCAGAGAGATTAGTTTGCTTTTACAAATATGTGTTAACATATTTGAAATGCCTACCCTAAGACAAAGCTGAAAAACTTTTGTCCTTGTTCCAATTAACAAAAATATTTTTTAAATGACTAAAATATGAAATGCGGTAAGTTTAGAATAGTTTCACAAAGAATGGTTACACTTTTATAATAAAACTACTATAAGTGTATTTCAAAATGCATTTTTCCTCAAAACTTAGGACTTTTAAAAATCTGACTGAAATTATTAAATGCTGTTTGTAAATAAGCATTAACAGCATATCAATGCTCTTTCTTCATATTATTTGCTCCTTTACTAAATGGTATTTTATATATCTTACATGAAAATTATTACACCAATATCCCACAAAATGTGAACCATTCAATATATTAGTTTCTTGAACCGACTTGTGTAGTTAATCAAGACAAGCAAGTCTAATTATACACAGCAAAAAACGTGAGTCACTGTATCTCAACCATAGGATACCTTGCCTCCCAAGAGACATATAGATGGAGGCAATAGTGTGTACCATTGGAATTAAGTAAGAAGAAGTCAGAGCACAGGGCAAGTATCCCACAACAATGAATTTTCTAGTCTGAAATGCTGGTAGTGCTGAGAATGAGCACTTTGACATAAAATGAAATTCTAACATAAGATAGGGAAAACTGCTACATATTACACAAGGAATGACTAAAATTAAGATTTATCATACTAGTAATTACAAAAAGTTTGCCTTTAGTGCAAAAAACAATGATCAAATGCTCAAATGTACAAATTCACAAAGAACAAAAAACAACTTCATGTGTTAATTCTGTGTGGAATACATTTGAATTTAAACACATTTTCCATTAACGATTCATTGAAATTCTTTTAAATGCTCGGTTTCTTTTAAATCTTAGGTTGGGGAATAAAGTGTGGTAAGTGCCAAGGGTAAAACATATCTGCACGTGGGAGTACAAAAGGACTGTGTGTGGTACAGGGCAAGAGCAAAGACAGCTTAGCATAACATATGAAGAGCACGAAACTAAACACATTTAAGAAATCATGGAAAGTTTCCTTTAACTGCAGGTTGAGCAGAAGACCAGAGTTATTAGTCCACTGAGCAAGTAAAGATTTGTAAGCAGGAGTAACAATGCTAACATAAACTTCTTTTGAAAAACAACTTTAGAAGATGGATAGGAGAAAAGGCCAAACAAAACAAAACCTATGTAAAGGTTCACAATGCGATGATTAGGGTCTTAATAGATCACCCCAGGGAAAGAATATTTTTTCAGCACTTTTACTCCAGGGTAATATCAGTCATTTCATTCACTTTACACTTTGTGAATTCTTTCATCCTAATTAGACTAAAAGTGCCTCAAACAACCAAAATAACGTTTTTACCTCTGAGGCGACTTCACCAAAACTGGCCAGCCTACAAGAGGTTGAGAACCATTTCTTACTTTAATGTTTGTATAATTTCCCAACTACTGAAAAAATAGTGGTAAATAATATAGAAAAACAAGTCTGGAAGAATGTTCGTTTTGAGTCACCTGTGATTCAAGACAAGCAAGTCTAATTATACACAGCGTGAGTCACTGTATCTCAACCATAGGATACCTTGCCTCCCAAGAGACATATAGATGGAGGCAATAGTGTACCATTGGAATTAAGTAAGAAGAAGTCAGAGCACAGGGCAAGTATCCCACAACAATGAATTTTCTAGTCTGAAATGCTGGTAGTGCTGAGAATGAGCACTTTGACATAAAATGAAATTCTAACATAAGATAGGGAAAACTGCTACATATTACACAAGGAATGACTAAAATTAAGATTTATCATACTAGTAATTACAAAAAGTTTGCCTTTAGTGCAAAAAACAATGATCAAATGCTCAAATGTACAAATTCACAAAGAACAAAAAACAACTTCATGTGTTAATTCTGTGTGGAATACATTTGAATTTAAACACATTTTCCATTAACGATTCATTGAAATTCTTTTAAATGCTCGGTTTCTTTTAAATCTTAGGTTGGGGAATAAAGTGTGGTAAGTGCCAAGGGTAAAACATATCTGCACGTGGGAGTACAAAAGGACTGTGTGTGGTACAGGGCAAGAGCAAAGACAGCTTAGCATAACATATGAAGAGCACGAAACTAAACACATTTAAGAAATCATGGAAAGTTTCCTTTAACTGCAGGTTGAGCAGAAGACCAGAGTTATTAGTCCACTGAGCAAGTAAAGATTTGTAAGCAGGAGTAACAATGCTAACATAAACTTCTTTTGAAAAACAACTTTAGAAGATGGATAGGAGAAAAGGCCAAACAAAACAAAACCTATGTAAAGGTTCACAATGCGATGATTAGGGTCTTAATAGATCACCCCAGGGAAAGAATATTTTTTCAGCACTTTTACTCCAGGGTAATATCAGTCATTTCATTCACTTTACACTTTGTGAATTCTTTCATCCTAATTAGACTAAAAGTGCCTCAAACAACCAAAATAACGTTTTTACCTCTGAGGCGACTTCACCAAAACTGGCCAGCCTACAAGAGGTTGAGAACCATTTCTTACTTTAATGTTTGTATAATTTCCCAACTACTGAAAAAATAGTGGTAAATAATATAGAAAAACAAGTCTGGGAGAAGAATGTCAACAAGGAAATGAACTCCCTCAAAGTAACCAAGAACTGACTATAAAAAAATTAAACAATGTTTACGATTATATAAGAAAGATAAAAAAAAACTCTGAATATCAAAGAAATTGCACCTTTTAAAAATCAGTTTAAAAAGTTAGTATCATACCTGAAATGCCAGGACTTGAAGGATTTGACAAAGGTTTGGAACCTTCTGAAGACAGTTCTATTCCTTTTGAAAGAGAGCCATCCACTAGTATGTCAGCTTCATCAATATCATCACAAGTTCCTCCAATTTGGAGAAAATGAAGCTCACCACCTACAGTATAGTAAAATTCCATCAGCACAGGTACGTGAAAAACAGGCAGACCAGCGCACATTAGTTAGTTAAGAAACTTTATTTTGTATCACTTAAAAGGCAAGAAAAGAGTACTACCAAAGTGATATGTTTCCAACAACCTAGAAATCAAACTGTCACGGAATTATAAACTGAAAATTTAATGAAGAAATTGGCAAATACATAAACATATGTCAAAACAGTTATTTATCAAGTTTTTATATGTGTAAGACATTATTTTAAATGCTTAATTCATTTAGTCTTCACAAATAACCTTAAGGTAGGGAGTATTATTGTGGCCACTTTACAGATTAGAAGAGTGATGCACTAGCTATGCTGGAATCCACAGCCCACTCTATTAATCACAGCAATAGGAAAAGTGAAAAATTCTTCTTAGTTTTTGAAACATTCACAAAAAAAGAAACCAAATCTAATTTCTATTTTTCATATTTCTATTACAGAAAAAAATGGAAAGTGAGCTTAGCAAATATTTAAGAAAGAAAGAAAGGAAACAGAAATAACCGGAGATTTACTTCCAGAACGACAGGATAAGGAAGAGATAAACCTTATTCTTAAAAGGCAATTATAAAAGTTAGACCAAACTGTCATTTAAACAGAGTGGGTAAAGCCGTGAAACCCAGCAGATTTACTACTAATGTCACAGGGGGCTCAATGATTTGGAAGGCTTGTCTGCCTAAAGTAGCTGAGCAGTTAAAAGAAACCCACCAACTTTGGGCTTCCCTTGTGGCTCAGTGGATAAGAACCCATCTGCCAATGCAGGAGACACAGGTTCGATCCCTGATCTGGGAAGATCCCACATACCACAGAGCAGCTAAACCCACACATCAACAAAGACCCAGCACAGCCAAAAATAAAGCTTAAAAAAAAAAAAAAAAAAAGAAAGAAACCCACCAACTGTGTATCTGAAACCAGAATTCTGTGTGGAGCAAGCAAAACACTAAAATTAACCAGGGGTTTAACAGAGTTATAAAATGTGAGAGGAACATAGAGGGACTGGTAAACATCTCACATATTCCATGTTGATCAGAGGTTGCACTTATGTGCAACAAAGACCAGTCATCAACAGATTCCCAGTCTACAAAGTCCCAGTGCTTATGCACTAAAAGACCTGAAAGGGCGTGAGAGAAAATATAAGCAAAGAAAATAAAAGCTAGGGCACACTTCAACCCAACCTTACCAGTAAAGGTTTTTGATCAAAACCAATAATCAAAATTTTTAGCTGAACACTAAACTATGTGGACAGACAGGTAAGAAATAAGAAACAAAGTCTTAAAAATGAAAATCAGAGAAGGGAAAAAATTAAAGAAACATCAGTGCTGTCAGCTACAAGAGAAACAAACTTCACAGTTTAGTCCAGGTGGGGTAACAAACCACAAAATAACAACTTCCAACAGAAAATAAATCTGAATGCAAACCTTCTACAATGTTACTAAAATGTCCAGTATTAAATTAAAATTATGAAACTCGTGAAGACTGACCCAAGTTCAAGAAAAACAAAATCAATAAGAAATATCTGAGCACCCAGATTTAGATTCAGCAGACAATACTTCAAAGAAGTTATTGCAAATATTTTAACTAAAAGGACACCGGGTAAAGAAAGTTAAAAGAAATAACAGTAAAAATGAATCAACACATAAATATCGTCAACAAATTAACAAAAAAGGAATGCTTAGAATTTAAAAGTAACTAAAATGAAAAGTTCACTAGAGATTCAATGTAGATGTGAGATGACAGTAGAAGGATTCAGTGAAATGAAAACAGATCAACAGTTGTATGTTATATATGAAAGTTGTTAAGAGTAAATCCTACACTCTCTCATAAAAAAAAAATAATAGCTCAACAGAAGTAACTGAATGATATGCACAGGGACAATCAATCAATAACTTTGCATACAGCATCATTCTTCAAAAATGAATGTGAAATAAAGACATTTCCAAATAAGCAAAGACATTTTTTTGCAAGATTAGCCTTAAATACTAGGAAAAGTATTTCCAGATGAAATGAAGGCAACACCAAAATCACACACACACACACAAAAAAAGCCAAATGTAGGTGAACATATTTTCTTTCTCATTTCTTTGTTAACTTTTTTAAAGGATAAAGGCTGTATAAAATAACATTTTTGATTGGATTTATAATCCATCTAAGTGTAATATATATGACAATAGTAATACAAAGCTGGGAGAGAGAAAAATTAGAGCAAAGTTTCTATATTTTACTAGAATTAAGCTAGCATTACTCTGAAATAGACTGGAACAATCCACTAAGAAAACAATTTCAAAAAAATGTATTAAAAAAATAGAATCAATACAAGCACCAGTGACATCACAGCAAAGGACAGAAGAGGAAACTACAGGTGGGAAGATCAAGGTCAGCAGTACCAGTCAATGCAACTACTGAATTAGGAAGACTGAATGGAGGACTTCCCTGGGGTTCAGCTGTTAAGACCCCATAATTCCACTGCCGAGAGCACTGGTTCAACCCCAGTTCAGGGAACTAAGATCCCACATGCCATGCAAAAAAAATGTTAACTTATTAATTGTAGGTTTTTATCAAAAGACTCAATGTTCCTCCATGAGAAAGAGTTTTATAAAATCTGAATATCTTACAGGATAGTGTCAAATCCACTGATTTACAGTTTACAGTGTTTTTTTAAAACTCTACTTTATGGACTATTTATACATATATTTTAAAACAACAATTTTTATGTCCTCTTTATTGTCATTAAGCTCATCTTTTCAAATGCATCTTAAATCAGTCAATTCTTAAACAACTGGGGAATAATTTTAAAGCAGTTAACTTCTACTTCATCATAGAAATTTTCATTGCTTAGAATTTAAAAGTAACTAAAATGAAAAGTTCACTAGAGATTCAATGTAGATGTGAGATGACAGTAGAAGGATTCAGTGAAATGAAAACAGATCAACAGTTGTATGTTATATATGAAAGTTGTTAAGAGTAAATCCTACACTCTCTCATAAAAAAAAAATAATAGCTCAACAGAAGTAACTGAATGATATGCACAGGGACAATCAATCAATAACTTTGCATACAGCATCATTCTTCAAAAATGAATGTGAAATAAAGACATTTCCAAATAAGCAAAGACATTTTTTTGCAAGATTAGCCTTAAATACTAGGAAAAGTATTTCCAGATGAAATGAAGGCAACACCAAAATCACACACACACACACAAAAAAAGCCAAATGTAGGTGAACATATTTTCTTTCTCATTTCTTTGTTAACTTTTTTAAAGGATAAAGGCTGTATAAAATAACATTTTTGATTGGATTTATAATCCATCTAAGTGTAATATATATGACAATAGTAATACAAAGCTGGGAGAGAGAAAAATTAGAGCAAAGTTTCTATATTTTACTAGAATTAAGCTAGCATTACTCTGAAATAGACTGGAACAATCCACTAAGAAAACAATTTCAAAAAAATGTATTAAAAAAATAGAATCAATACAAGCACCAGTGACATCACAGCAAAGGACAGAAGAGGAAACTACAGGTGGGAAGATCAAGGTCAGCAGTACCAGTCAATGCAACTACTGAATTAGGAAGACTGAATGGAGGACTTCCCTGGGGTTCAGCTGTTAAGACCCCATAATTCCACTGCCGAGAGCACTGGTTCAACCCCAGTTCAGGGAACTAAGATCCCACATGCCATGCAAAAAAAATGTTAACTTATTAATTGTAGGTTTTTATCAAAAGACTCAATGTTCCTCCATGAGAAAGAGTTTTATAAAATCTGAATATCTTACAGGATAGTGTCAAATCCACTGATTTACAGTTTACAGTGTTTTTTTAAAACTCTACTTTATGGACTATTTATACATATATTTTAAAACAACAATTTTTATGTCCTCTTTATTGTCATTAAGCTCATCTTTTCAAATGCATCTTAAATCAGTCAATTCTTAAACAACTGGGGAATAATTTTTAAAGCAGTTAACTTCTCTTCATCTAAATTCCGTCACATTGATCACTTCATAGAAATTTTCATTGGCCAAACTCCATGAAGCATACTGATCTATTTTATAACTTAAATGTTATTTCTCCTCCGAATCGCCAAAACTATACCTCATCAAAAATTCAAATCAATAATCTCCGACTGCATCAAAACTACTAGTATTTTAGGACTACAAGCCCTGAGAACAGATCACTCAGATTCCAAAACCAGTTCCACTTGGGATGGCATACAGTAAATCAAACTGTTTTCATTTTTTTTAATCTTTCAGATTAAAATAAACCCAAAAATTTAATGTATGGATCTCCTGCTTGTATTACATTCTGGCAATTTAATGTATTTTAAGCACTCTAATGACAGATTGCCCAGGTCTGAATGCTGACTCATACATTAGCTCTGCGACTTACTCAAGTTACTTAACCTTTCTTTCCCTCAGTTTCCTTATCTCTAAAATGGAGACAAAATTAGGACAAGCTTCATAAAGTTAGTGTGATGACTAAACAAATTAACAGAGGTAAAGCTCTCACAGAAATGAACGGCACATACATTATCAATAAGCTCAAATTATCCTTGACACCACCTGGCATTTTAACAGTTTTCCCAAAAGTTTTGTTATTCTAAAGTTATTCTAGACTGCTCCCTTTTTTTAAGTAATCTAGCTGAACTTTGATGTTACTTGAGGATTTTCCCCTTGTTATTTCACTGGACATGTTTCAAAGAAGGCAAACCACACCACTACATTCACCATTATCCATCTTATCCAAACTCTTGAAATAACTTTAAAGAGAGGAAAAATTCAGGTTAATTCCGACCAGAGCCACAAATGAGATGCATAACTCTTCCCAAACCCAATTTTTTTGCTAAGTACTGGTTATAGTCACTGAGGCTTCAAGTATATCCTGATATCCTACTAAACAATCAATAAGACTATTAATTTCACCAATGTTTTTAAAACTCTACTTTATGGACTATTTATACATATATTTTAAAACAACAATTTTTATGTCCTCTTTATTGTCATTAAGCTCATCTTTTCAAATGCATCTTAAATCAGTCAATTCTTAAACAACTGGGGAATACTTTTTAAAGCAGTTAACTTCTCTTCATCTAAATTCCGTCACATTGATCACTTCATAGAAATTTTCATTGGCCAAACTCCATGAAGCATACTGATCTATTTTATAACTTAAATGTTATTTCTCCTCCGAATCGCCAAAACTATACCTCATCAAAAATTCAAATCAATAATCTCCGACTGCATCAAAACTACTAGTATTTTAGGACTACAAGCCCTGAGAACAGATCACTCAGATTCCAAAACCAGTTCCACTTGGGATGGCATACAGTAAATCAAACTGTTTTCATTTTTTTTAATCTTTCAGATTAAAATAAACCCAAAAATTTAATGTATGGATCTCCTGCTTGTATTACATTCTGGCAATTTAATGTATTTTAAGCACTCTAATGACAGATTGCCCAGGTCTGAATGCTGACTCATACATTAGCTCTGCGACTTACTCAAGTTACTTAACCTTTCTTTCCCTCAGTTTCCTTATCTCTAAAATGGAGACAAAATTAGGACAAGCTTCATAAAGTTAGTGTGATGACTAAACAAATTAACAGAGGTAAAGCTCTCACAGAAATGAACGGCACATACATTATCAATAAGCTCAAATTATCCTTGACACCACCTGGCATTTTAACAGTTTTCCCAAAAGTTTTGTTATTCTAAAGTTATTCTAGACTGCTCCCTTTTTTTAAGTAATCTAGCTGAACTTTGATGTTACTTGAGGATTTTCCCCTTGTTATTTCACTGGACATGTTTCAAAGAAGGCAAACCACACCACTACATTCACCATTATCCATCTTATCCAAACTCTTGAAATAACTTTAAAGAGAGGAAAAATTCAGGTTAATTCCGACCAGAGCCACAAATGAGATGCATAACTCTTCCCAAACCCAATTTTTTTGCTAAGTACTGGTTATAGTCACTGAGGCTTCAAGTATATCCTGATATCCTACTAAACAATCAATAAGACTATTAATTTCACCTGATATGGTCAGTAATTCCTTATTAGTAATACTATCTGTTACTCTACAAAGGGCTTCAAATACTCCCAAAAATAATTCACTGTCAAAGTTAGGATTGAATACGACAAGCAAAATTTATTTGGCAAAACTGATAATTCTTGACAACTTTTATTTCAGAAGAAAATAATGACATATATTAATATTTCTGCCAGAAACTTCACATACATTATTTCGTTTAATTCTGTCAAGCCTGGAAATAGGCTGCCTAGTCCTAATTTATAAACCAACAAAGGTTTGCTAAATTTAAAGTAACTTATCCAAGGCCACAAATGTGAGCAGACGAAGTCAGGACTCACTGAAACAAAAGCAGGTTATTTTCTTGAGGTTAAAGCAGAGAAGATACTTTCTGAGAAACTAACTAGCTTATTTACAATAGAATCCGTAGAAAAAAGTGTTTTAGAACAGTTAAAACAAGAGAAAGATTTACCACTTCATTATAAAAATAACTTTCTCTCCATCTATATGGATCTAAAATTCATGCTAGATGTCTTCCCTGGTGGCTCAAACAGGTGGGTCTGCTTGCATATATGGGAGACTCAGGTTCAGTACCTGGGTTGGAAAGATTCCCTGGAAAGGGGAATGGCTATCCACTCCAATATTCTTGTCTGGAGAATTCCATGAACAGAGAAGCTTAGTGGCCTACTATCCATGGGGTCACAAAGAGTCAGACAAAACTGAGCAGCTGAAACTCACTTCACTTCATGCACATATATGAATGCCCTATACAATGATTTCATAAGACTGACAGAAGAACCAAACAAACCAACATCTTACCTTTGGTGCATGCACACAGCCTGTCGGTGCCCGAGCAGTAAATGACAGAAACAAACATGTCCTGTTCCTCAGTGCCCTCCTTTTTGGGAGGTTCCACTTTGGCCAAAATATCAAAGTTTGAAAGATCTAATATTTTTACATATCCTCCCTGAGTGGTTATGACCAGGTGTCCAAGAGTAGAAATATCAGACTTTTTTTCTCTCTCAAGGCCATTCTTTGAGGTTAACTGCATCTCCTCTGCAGGTTCCTCACAGTCATCCTCTCGGTTATCCAATATATCTGGTGGAAGCAAAATGAGCGAGGTAATTGTGTCCTGGGTCTTTGATATGCTGGATTTTATTGGCTCCTCTTAACGTTCAAAACTCACAAATCAAAAGAATTTATTTGGCAAAACTGATAATTCTTGACAACTTTTATTTCAGAAGAAAATAATGACATATATTAATATTTCTGCCAGAAACTTCACATACATTATTTCGTTTAATTCTGTCAAGCCTGGAAATAGGCTGCCTAGTCCTAATTTATAAACCAACAAAGGTTTGCTAAATTTAAAGTAACTTATCCAAGGCCACAAATGTGAGCAGACGAAGTCAGGACTCACTGAAACAAAAGCAGGTTATTTTCTTGAGGTTAAAGCAGAGAAGATACTTTCTGAGAAACTAACTAGCTTATTTACAATAGAATCCGTAGAAAAAAGTGTTTTAGAACAGTTAAAACAAGAGAAAGATTTACCACTTCATTATAAAAATAACTTTCTCTCCATCTATATGGATCTAAAATTCATGCTAGATGTCTTCCCTGGTGGCTCAAACAGGTGGGTCTGCTTGCATATATGGGAGACTCAGGTTCAGTACCTGGGTTGGAAAGATTCCCTGGAAAGGGGAATGGCTATCCACTCCAATATTCTTGTCTGGAGAATTCCATGAACAGAGAAGCTTAGTGGCCTACTATCCATGGGGTCACAAAGAGTCAGACAAAACTGAGCAGCTGAAACTCACTTCACTTCATGCACATATATGAATGCCCTATACAATGATTTCATAAGACTGACAGAAGAACCAAACAAACCAACATCTTACCTTTGGTGCATGCACACAGCCTGTCGGTGCCCGAGCAGTAAATGACAGAAACAAACATGTCCTGTTCCTCAGTGCCCTCCTTTTTGGGAGGTTCCACTTTGGCCAAAATATCAAAGTTTGAAAGATCTAATATTTTACATATCCTCCCTGAGTGGTTATGACCAGGTGTCCAAGAGTAGAAATATCAGACTTTTTTTCTCTCTCAAGGCCATTCTTTGAGGTTAACTGCATCTCCTCTGCAGGTTCCTCACAGTCATCCTCTCGGTTATCCAATATATCTGGTGGAAGCAAAATGAGCGAGGTAATTGTGTCCTGGGGGTCTTTGATATGCTGGATTTTTATTGGCTCCTCTTCTAAAGTCACTATCCGAGTGGCATAATTCATTTTATAAAGTATTAAATAGCCACCACTAACGTTCCTCTGCTCAGGTTGAATTATCAAAGGAGTCTGTACATCTGCTGGTGATTCATGTTGGATTATACTAATATTTGCACCATTCACTGCAGCAAGATTTGATTCCAGCTCGCCTTTCTGTCTACTACATAGTGCAGAGTTTAATTTATTTAAGTTATTCAAGGCCTCTACTTGATTTATTGCACTCAAGGATTCAACGGGACATGTCCGCAGTCCTACCAATAAATGAATCCCATCAGCACAAGGAGTTATTGAGTCTATACAAAGATTCTCCTCCTCTGCAAACTTTGGCAGCCTCAAACACTGAACCAAAGTCCCAGGCTTGGGAAACACAGAGTTCCACTTCTCAGAATCTGGAGAGGTAAGGTTGGCT
This sequence comes from Tragulus kanchil, assembly GCA_022376925.1. NCBI lineage: Eukaryota > Metazoa > Chordata > Mammalia > Artiodactyla > Tragulidae > Tragulus > Tragulus kanchil. The sequence goes on from JAIOJX010000029.1 coordinate 151,680,032, forward strand.
GCTGCATCTGCAAACTGCTGAATGTAAGTCACAGGAGGGTCCTGCAACAACAACTGCTCCTGACTATCCAGCTCCATTTCAATGATCTGTGGGACTGTAAAACCATCATCATGCAGACTTTTACTCACGATATTGTTCATCTGGGAAAAGATTTTTCCTGCTTTCTCATCAGATTCTTTGATGCTATAAAGAAGCAAAACGGGTAAAGTCCTCCTTACCAGAGGAGAATTTAATTCTGAGTTAGTGCAGGATTCATTGTCAGTTGACCCTTGTTCTGATATACTTTCACCCTGAGTTCTGCTTAAACCATCCAGTGATCTGTGAGAATTACTACTAATGGGTGAGGTAGCAGGAGATTTATAGGTTAATAAACCTCCAGCTAACAAACATGGAAAGGGAATGTTGTGTTGCTCCTGGTGCTTCTCCTTTGTCTTTTCACTCTTAGAGCTGCTTAAGAGTAGAAATATCAGACTTTTTCTCTCTCAAGGCCATTCTTTGAGGTTAACTGCATCTCCTCTGCAGGTTCCTCACAGACATCCTCTCGGTTATCCAATATATCTGGGGGAAGCAAAATGAGCGAGGTAATTGTGTCCTGGGGTCTTTGATATGCTGGATTTTTATTGGCTCCTCTTCTAAAGTCACTATCCGAGTGGCATAATTCATTTTATAAAGTATTAAATAGCCACCACTAACGTTCCTCTGCTCAGGCTGAATTATCAAAGGAGTCTGTACATCTGCTGGTGATTCATGTTGGATTATACTAATATTTGCACCATTCACTGCAGCAAGATTTGATTCCAGCTCGCCTTTCTGTCTACTACATAGTGCAGAGTTTAATTTATTTAAGTTATTCAAGGCCTCTACTTGATTTATTGCACTCAAGGATTCAACGGGACATGTCCGCAGTCCTACCAATAAATGAATCCCATCAGCACAAGGAGTTATTGAGTCTATACAAAGATTCTCCTCCTCTGCAAACTTTGGCAGCCTCAAACACTGAACCAAAGTCCCAGGCTTGGGAAACACAGAGTTCCACTTCTCAGAATCTGGAGAGGTAAGGTTGGCTGCTGCATCTGCAAACTGCTGAATGTAAGTCACAGGAGGGTCCTGCAACAACAACTGCTCCTGACTATCCAGCTCCATTTCAATGATCTGTGGGACTGTAAAACCATCATCATGCAGACTTTTACTCACGATATTGTTCATCTGGGAAAAGATTTTTCCTGCTTTCTCATCAGATTCTTTGATGCTATAAAGAAGCAAAACGGGTAAAGTCCTCCTTACCAGAGGAGAATTTAATTCTGAGTTAGTGCAGGATTCATTGTCAGTTGACCCTTGTTCTGATATACTTTCACCCTGAGTTCTGCTTAAACCATCCAGTGATCTGTGAGAATTACTACTAATGGGTGAGGTAGCAGGAGATTTATAGGTTAATAAACCTCCAGCTAACAAACATGGAAAGGGAATGTTGTGTTGCTCCTGGTGCTTCTCCTTTGTCTTTTCACTCTTAGAGCTGCTTAAGCAAGGATTTGCTCCAAGTTCTTCAAGATCCTTAACGGTATCTTCAAGTACATTTGCAACAATCTCCCACTGAAGCTTTTCTGGCTGCTGGAGGATGCTGAGTGCTGTTATGTCGAGGCTCACGTCCATGGCTTCCTTCTGAGATGTATGCCCTTTGAAAAGGAACAACAATCATTACAAACGGTCTTGTGAATCTAAATCAAAATCTGTAGGGCTTCCCTGGTGGTCCAGTGGGTAAAGAGTCTGCCTTGCAGTGCAATGGGCACCTGTTCAATCCCTGGCCTGGGAAGATCCCATAGGCTGTGGAGCAGCTGGACCCGTGTGTCCGGTTAGGAGCCAGGGCTCCAGAGCGCATGTACCCAGAGCCAGTGCTCTGCAATGAAAGAGGCCATTGTAATGGGAGGCCCACACAAGACAAAGAATAAAGATGGATGAAAATAAATAACCAAAAAAAGAGGCCAAAGTTTTTTTTTTTAAATCTGTAGTATAAAATTTTCATGAATTCTCTTTTAATCATCCAGTTAGTACATTTTAATCACACCAATGGAAGAAATTAGTCCTCTTATATATATATATATATATATATATTCTTTTTTGGCCACTTCTATTGATCTTTCATTTATTTGTCTTTTTGTTCTTTGGCCTGTATGGGCATCCGCATCGCAGTGGCCTTTCTCGTAGCAGAGCACCGCCTCTGGGCGCATGCGCTCCAGAGCTATGGCTTGGTGGTTGGACACATCAGTCCAGCCGCTCCATAGCACATGGGATCCTCCCAGGCCAGGGATCGAACCGGCGCCCTTTGCACTGCAAGGCAGTGTCCTTACCCACTGGACCACCAGGGAAGCCCCGAAATTAGTCCTTTTAAAGGAAATTTAAACCAAACTGAGATGCACCTACTCAGAAAAACCATAGAGTATTAATGAGTCTCAAAATTCTGATATACTTTCACCCTGAGTTCTGCTTAAACCATCCAGTGATCTGTGAGAATTACTACTAATGGGTGAGGTAGCAGGAGATTTATAGGTTAATAAACCTCCAGCTAACAAACATGGAAAGGGAATGTTGTGTTGCTCCTGGTGCTTCTCCTTTGTCTTTTCACTCTTAGAGCTGCTTAAGCAAGGATTTGCTCCAAGTTCTTCAAGATCCTTAACGGTATCTTCAAGTACATTTGCAACAATCTCCCACTGAAGCTTTTCTGGCTGCTGGAGGATGCTGAGTGCTGTTATGTCGAGGCTCACGTCCATGGCTTCCTTCTGAGATGTATGCCCTTTGAAAAGGAACAACAATCATTACAAACGGTCTTGTGAATCTAAATCAAAATCTGTAGGGCTTCCCTGGTGGTCCAGTGGGTAAAGAGTCTGCCTTGCAGTGCAATGGGCACCTGTTCAATCCCTGGCCTGGGAAGATCCCATAGGCTGTGGAGCAGCTGGACCCGTGTGTCCGGTTAGGAGCCAGGGCTCCAGAGCGCATGTACCCAGAGCCAGTGCTCTGCAATGAAAGAGGCCATTGTAATGGGAGGCCCACACAAGACAAAGAATAAAGATGGATGAAAATAAATAACCAAAAAAAGAGGCCAAAGTTTTTTTTTTTAAATCTGTAGTATAAAATTTTCATGAATTCTCTTTTAATCATCCAGTTAGTACATTTTAATCACACCAATGGAAGAAATTAGTCCTCTTATATATATATATATATATATATATATTTTTTTTTGGCCACTTCTATTGATCTTTCATTTATTTGTCTTTTTGTTCTTTGGCCTGTATGGGCATCCGCATCGCAGTGGCCTTTCTCGTAGCAGAGCACCGCCTCTGGGCGCATGCGCTCCAGAGCTATGGCTTGGTGGTTGGACACATCAGTCCAGCCGCTCCATAGCACATGGGATCCTCCCAGGCCAGGGATCGAACCGGCGCCCTTTGCACTGCAAGGCAGTGTCCTTACCCACTGGACCACCAGGGAAGCCCCGAAATTAGTCCTTTTAAAGGAAATTTAAACCAAACTGAGATGCACCTACTCAGAAAAACCATAGAGTATTAATGAGTCTCAAAAATCATTTTGGATTCATAATACTTTCTCCTGATAATCTGTGAGCAAAATCCTTAAAATAAAGAGAGAATAAAAGGGTTAAGAATGACGACATTAAAAAAAGAATAACATTATTAATATCAAAATAAGACATTTGCCTTCAATTCTACAGCAAAAATACACTCAGTACTATGCATGTGTCCTTTATGCATTTTGCAGAACATCCATGAAACATTACTGTAATCTCAGTTCATCACCTCTCTCCAATCCAACTATGCTAATTATCAGTTGACTTCACAGTATATAACAGTATGCAATTTGATTCTAATACCAGCTCAGAAATAAACAGTAACTAGAAAAACCAATCCCAAATTTATCATTTTAAGTAAAATAAAAATGATGTCTTCTGGGGCTTCTCCGGTGGTTAGTAGTAAAGAATCTTCCTGGGAATGTAGGAGACACAGATTTGATAACTGGTGCAGGAAGACCCAACATGCCATAAAGCAACTAAGCCTGTGCACCGCAATTGTTTAGCTTGTGCTCTAGAGTCCAGAAACAGCAACTGCTGAGCCCACACTCCAAAACTACTGAAACCCCTCCACCTTAGAGACTGTGTCCCACAACAAGAGAAGTCACCAAAATGGGAAGCCTGAGCACCACACCTAGAGAAAATCCGTGCAGCAACAAAGACCCAGAACAGACTAAACAAATAATTTAAGTGCCTTCTGTACTATCGGCTAATATTTAGTTCATTTCAAGTCAACTACACTACTCCCTACTGACCTTTTCCCTATCATGTGCTTCAACCTGTCTTCTTCAACAAATAGTACAAAAGTCATTCCTCAGTCTCAATGCTCCAAAAATACCTCCCTCTCTACACAAAACCCTGAAATAGATGTCAGTCAACCTCTAAACCAAGTATAATCTCTTGATACTAAACGCAGTATCAACTCAGCTCTTTTTTTCTCAATAGCACAAACTACCAGGCAACAACCTATTACCAAGAATAACATAAAAATCACTCTATGATGACACTCAATAGCACCAAAACAAACAACCCACTCGAAAAGTGGACAGAAGACCTCAACAGGCATTTCTCTAAAAAGGACAGGCAGATGGCCAACAGGCACATGAAAATATGTTCAAAAATCACTAGTTACAGGGGCTTCCCTGGTGGTCCAGTGGGTAAGGACACCGCCTTGCAGTGCAGGGGGTGCCAGTTTGATCCCCAGCCTGGGAAGATCCCACATGCCACAGTGGCTGGACCCATGTGTCCAACTACTGAGCTAGAGCTCTGGAGCGCATGTGCCGGTACCCAGTGGGAGAGATCACTGCAATGAGATGCTCACACAGGCCAAAGAACAAAAATAAATGAAAGATCAAAAGAACTGGCAAAAAAAAAATCCTCATATATTAAAAAAAATCGCTACTTATTAGAGAAATGCAAGTTACAACTACAATGAGATACCACTTCACACCAGTCAGGATGGCTATCATCAAAAATTCCACAAACAACAAATGCTGGAGAAGGGAACCCTCCTGCACTGTTGATGGTAATGTAAATTGGTACAGCCACTATGGAGAACTGTGTGAAGGTTCCTTAAAAAATGAAACACAGGGGCTTCCTTGGTGGTCCAGTGGGTAAGGACACCGCCTTGCAGTCCAAGGGGTGCCTGTTCAATCCCTGGCCTGGGAAGAGCCCACGTGCCGCGGAGCGGCTGGACCGATGTATCCAATAACCGAGCCGGAGCTCTGGAGCACATGCGCCCAGAGCCGGTGCTCTGCGACAACATCCACACCTAGAGAAAATCCGTGCAGCAACAAAGACCCAGAACAGACTAAACAAATAATTTAAGTGCCTTCTGTACTATCGGCTAATATTTAGTTCATTTCAAGTCAACTACACTACTCCCTACTGACCTTTTCCCTATCATGTGCTTCAACCTGTCTTCTTCAACAAATAGTACAAAAGTCATTCCTCAGTCTCAATGCTCCAAAAATACCTCCCTCTCTACACAAAACCCTGAAATAGATGTCAGTCAACCTCTAAACCAAGTATAATCTCTTGATACTAAACGCAGTATCAACTCAGCTCTTTTTTTCTCAATAGCACAAACTACCAGGCAACAACCTATTACCAAGAATAACATAAAAATCACTCTATGATGACACTCAATAGCACCAAAACAAACAACCCACTCGAAAAGTGGACAGAAGACCTCAACAGGCATTTCTCTAAAAAGGACAGGCAGATGGCCAACAGGCACATGAAAATATGTTCAAAAATCACTAGTTACAGGGGCTTCCCTGGTGGTCCAGTGGGTAAGGACACCGCCTTGCAGTGCAGGGGGTGCCAGTTTGATCCCCAGCCTGGGAAGATCCCACATGCCACAGTGGCTGGACCCATGTGTCCAACTACTGAGCTAGAGCTCTGGAGCGCATGTGCCGGTACCCAGTGGGAGAGATCACTGCAATGAGATGCTCACACAGGCCAAAGAACAAAAATAAATGAAAGATCAAAAGAACTGGCAAAAAAAAAATCCTCATATATTAAAAAAAAAATCGCTACTTATTAGAGAAATGCAAGTTACAACTACAATGAGATACCACTTCACACCAGTCAGGATGGCTATCATCAAAAATTCCACAAACAACAAATGCTGGAGAAGGGAACCCTCCTGCACTGTTGATGGTAATGTAAATTGGTACAGCCACTATGGAGAACTGTGTGAAGGTTCCTTAAAAAATGAAACACAGGGGCTTCCTTGGTGGTCCAGTGGGTAAGGACACCGCCTTGCAGTCCAAGGGGTGCCTGTTCAATCCCTGGCCTGGGAAGAGCCCACGTGCCGCGGAGCGGCTGGACCGATGTATCCAATAACCGAGCCGGAGCTCTGGAGCACATGCGCCCAGAGCCGGTGCTCTGCGACAACAGAGGCCACCGCGATGGGAGGCCCACAAGAGCCAAGGAACAAAGACGGATGAAAACAGAGAAAGACCAATAGAAGTGGCCCACCCGTCCCCCTCCCTCCCCACCCCACCCTCTAAAGAGTAAATAAATAAATAAATGTTTAAAAAAATAAATAAATAAAACACAGGGCTACCATATGACCCTGCAACCCCACTCCTGGGCATATATCCAGAGAAAAACATGCCCCAAACAGATATATGCTCCCAATGTTCACTGCAGCTCTGTTTACAACAGTCAAGACATGGAAACAACTTAAATGTTCATTGACACAGGAATGGATAAAGAACATGTAATTGTGTGTGTGTGTGTGTGTGCATATAAAAGGGAATATATGTGATTATATATATATATATATATATATATTCTACATACATATAATGGAATATTACTGGGCCATTAAAAGGGATGAAATAAGGCCATTTGTAGCAATGTATGAATCCAGAGAGTCTCAAACTGAGTGAAGTCAAACAGAGAAGGGGAAATATCATATGACATCTCTTCTATGTGGATTCTAAAAGGAAAGGATACAAATTAACTTACAAAAGAAAGAGACTCATAAGCTTAGACAACGAACTTATGACTGGAGGGGAAGGGGATGGTTGGGGACTTTGGGAAAGTCATGTACACACTGCCATATCTGAAATGGATAACTAACAAAAATCTATTATATAGCACATGGAACTTTGATCAATGTTATGTACTATCCTGGATGAGGGAGAAGTATGGGGGAGAATGGATACATGTATATGTATGGTTGAGTCCCTTCACTGTTCACCTGAAACAATCACAAAATTGCTAATTGGCTATATCCCAATAAAAATGTTTTGGGGTAAAAAAAAATCACTCTATGTAATTTGTGAAAAGCCCAAAAGAAAAAAAAAAGGAATTGGTTTTACAACTTCACATTAATAACAGAAAAGTAAAGCAATACGTATAAAATAACTCACGACGAGTGCATGAAAATCTGAAAGTTACCCAAGTAAAGGAATGAGCAATAGGTATTCACAGAACATCAAATACTTGAGCTATACTGAAAGCTCTGTTTACACCATTTTTGCTAACCATTTCATAAACAGCATCTTCAAAATGCTCACCAGTTTTATCAGGACTCTCCTATTTTCTGAGCATAATCTTCTCATTTCACATAATGTCACTATTGCCATCAAACTATATTCATTCCTCATTAAGCAGATAAAACTTAAGTTATAAACTTAATGATTTAATTGTACTAATCATCTATTTAACCGCTCACTTGACTATCTTTATATACAGTCTATACTGCCATGCAATATTTATAGGCATTTATTCTATGAATTCACTCATTTAGATATGAGGCTGAAAGCTGAGAGGTTTTTATAGCATATGGCACATTGTAATAAATCTTGAGGATGCTAACTATCTATTGGACTAAACTGGAACTTGATCTTTTTTAAGTTAAGATGGGAAACTGCCAAGAAAAAGTTATTTTAGTCTATTCACATATTAAAAGAAAATTAACTGGGCTTTCCTGGTAGCTCAGTGGTAAAGAGTTTGCCTGCCGATGCAGGAGACACAGGTTCGATCCCTGAGCCGGGAAGATCCCACATGCTGTGGAGCAGCTAAGCCCGTGAGCCACAACTATTGAGCCTGTGCTCTAGAGCCTCAGAGCCACAACTATGGAGACCATGTGCCACAACTACTGAAGCCCGTGTGCCCTAGAGCCTGAGTTCCACAACAAGAGAAGTCACCACCACAAGAAGCCTGCTCACCTCAACTAGAGAGTAGCCCCACTCCCTGCAGCTAGAGAAGAGCCTGCAGCAGCAGTGAAAACCCAGAATAGCCAAAAATAAATAAATAAATAAAATGCATTTCTTTTAAAAAAAAAGAAAAAGAAAATTAACCATCAGTTACACATATTTACACACATTTAAGACAATATTCAAAGCAAATGTCACTTGAGGTGAGAATATCTGTTAAAAAAAGAAAAATATAACAGGCAGCATTACTCCTGTGCTTCTTCCCAACTATTTAATCAATGTCTAGGAAACGCTGTACATTCTCCATGTAAGACTGACAAAGCACAGTGACAACTGTCAATATCACAGTAAGGAAAACTGTTACCTTTACTTGTCTTGGAATTTCTCTAACCTACTGGACCAGAAAACAAATTTTGATAAAACATACCTACAAATATCCTGAAGTATACTGTTACTCAGATAATCATATTGGGAAACCCTTCTCTACCCTGCTTACCTAAGTACTGTCAGCCAAAAAACAGTTCTGCAGACAACTTTCAGGTTTAAGTTAGGCACTTTCCTAAACCATCAAATTTCAATTTGAACTATTCTTCAATCTCTTGCAAACTTTTTCTCACTATACATAAGAAGGTAAGGATCATTGATTCTGATATGTGGACCAAAAAGCAAACCTGTCTTTCTTGTATCATCTAGATACTTCACAAAATCATGACTTTCAACTAAAAAACAGAAGTCTCTAAGTCTAGATTTACATTTTTTGAAATTAAGAAATATAACCTATAATTCTTCAGATCTTATCATTTAATTTGATGGAAAGAACTTAGATAGTCAATTTAAGTTGTGAAATAGCATTTATTACTTATTTTAGATACTTCAGTAAGAAAATACATTTTCCATTAATATCACAAGCCTTCATAAATTCACCAACAGTCTCTCAATATAAAAGAATTAGCTTAGAAAATAACTTTTTTACTATGAATAAATAAACTACTTAACAAATCTGAAAATATATCCATTAATATTACAAGCCTTCATAAATTCATCAATAGTCTCTCAATATAAACATATTAGCTTAGAAGATCACTTTTTACTATAAATGAATAAACTACTTATAAATCCTCAAATGAAGCAAGTAAAAGTTCTAAACTCTAAGAATTTTTTTTTATTATACCACAGCTACCTTTCAATACTACGTAAGGACATGTGGACACCACTCCCAACCTTGAATGAGGTATCACAGAGTCATCAAAAACATACAGGAATTACAAAAATATATAAAAAGAAAAGAAAAAGACAAAGGAAAAGATTTCCTAGGTACCAGGAAGTGAAGCAAACAGAACTACAGAATCTAAAGGAAGAAAATCTAGATGAAGACAATAATGGTAAAAAAGGTATAAGGAAACAGATCAATATATAAGCACTATAATTACAAAAACACCTACTGAGATCCTTAAGACCCAGAGGAAGGAGCTAAGCTATAGCATACTAAGGAAAGGTTACAGTTAGAATAAAAAATTTTAAGAGTTGGGGGGAGGGACATTTTTTCGTCAGATTTTTAAAAATGCAATAGTAGCCCTTTCTTTTGCAAAGGGATAACAAAGTGAAAAAAGAGCACACTTCATCATACGGAATTTTTAAATGCAATCAATTATTCTTCCCAGAGCTAGTTACACATCTGTGTACTATTCAGGGCAAGTTTCTAAAATTTTCTTAATTTTTTTCATTATCTTAAAAGACAAATGAAGGCTAACTCAAAAATCACTGCAGTATTCTGTCTGGTGGTTTTAAAAAAGATATTATAACAAATTAAAATTGAAAGACCTGCTACGGGCTTCCCTGGTGGTCCAGTGGGTGAGCACATCGCCTTGCAGTGCAAGGGGCGCCAGTTCGATCCCTGGCCTGGGAAGATCCTACGTGCCGACTAACGTGTCCAATTACCGAGCCGGAGCTCTGGAGCGCTTGCGCCCAGAGCCGGCGCTCTGCGACGACAGAGGCCACTGCGATGGGAGGCCCACACGGGCCAAAGAACAAAGATGGATGAAAATGGACAAATGAAAGACCAATAGAAGTGGCCCGCCTGATCCCCTCCCTCCCCACCCCACCCCCCACCAAAATAAATAAATAAATAAATAAATCTTAAAAAAAAAAAGAAAAAGAACTGGAAATCCCTTTAAAAAAAAGAAAGAAAGACAGACCTGTTACGCTATATTAACTTTCAATATATAACTTTTAACAACTGAACTATATAAAACCAAGACTCCTCTAAAAAAACTTAGTAAGTTATATATGTCCTTATTTCATGACATTAGAGTACAGTCAGAATTTAACAATGATGACTTCTTTGAAATAGTGGCTACTGTCCCAGTACTCTGCTTCACAAATTTTAATCTTAATTCCCCAAATTTTAAATAATAGACATTAATATAATTTTATACATTAGGAAAAGATTTCCTAGGTACCAGGAAGTGAAGCAAACAGAACTACAGAATCTAAAGGAAGAAAATCTAGATGAAGACAATAATGGTAAAAAAGGTATAAGGAAACAGATCAATATATAAGCACTATAATTACAAAAACACCTACTGAGATCCTTAAGACCCAGAGGAAGGAGCTAAGCTATAGCATACTAAGGAAAGGTTACAGTTAGAATAAAAAATTTTAAGAGTTGGGGGGAGGGACATTTTTTCGTCAGATTTTTAAAAATGCAATAGTAGCCCTTTCTTTTGCAAAGGGATAACAAAGTGAAAAAAGAGCACACTTCATCATACGGAATTTTTAAATGCAATCAATTATTCTTCCCAGAGCTAGTTACACATCTGTGTACTATTCAGGGCAAGTTTCTAAAATTTTCTTAATTTTTTTCATTATCTTAAAAGACAAATGAAGGCTAACTCAAAAATCACTGCAGTATTCTGTCTGGTGGTTTTAAAAAAGATATTATAACAAATTAAAATTGAAAGACCTGCTACGGGCTTCCCTGGTGGTCCAGTGGGTGAGCACATCGCCTTGCAGTGCAAGGGGCGCCAGTTCGATCCCTGGCCTGGGAAGATCCTACGTGCCGACTAACGTGTCCAATTACCGAGCTGGAGCTCTGGAGCGCATGCGCCCAGAGCCTGCGCTCTGCGACGACAGAGGCCACTGCGATGGGAGGCCCACACGGGCCAAAGAACAAAGATGGATGAAAATGGACAAATGAAAGACCAACAGAAGTGGCCCGCCTGCTCCCCTCCCTCCCCACCCCCCCCCCACCAAAATAAATAAATAAATAAATAAATCTTAAAAAAAAAAAGAAAAAGAACTGGAAATCCCTTTAAAAAAAAGAAAGAAAGACAGACCTGTTACGCTATATTAACTTTCAATATATAACTTTTAACAACTGAACTATATAAAACCAAGACTCCTCTAAAAAAACTTAGTAAGTTATATATGTCCTTATTTCATGACATTAGAGTACAGTCAGAATTTAACAATGATGACTTCTTTGAAATAGTGGCTACTGTCCCAGTACTCTGCTTCACAAATTTTAATCTTAATTCCCCAAATTTTAAATAATAGACATTAATATAATTTTATACATTAGGAAGGGCAATAAAACTACAATTAGCGTCAAAGTTAGGATTTGAATTCTGATGTAATAAAACTATTTTGAGATGCCTTGCCCGTAACTGCATTAAAATATTTAGCCTTTTATATTCCTTTGCCCTGATATTTCATAGAACTTTCTTTTGGGAATAAGAATCAATTAATTATTAATTATTAAATGTGACATATATTTTAAGAACACAATACACTATAAAAATAAACTGAACACATTTGGAAGAGTATAATCTCACTGATACATGCAACAAAGATTCAATAAAGTACATTTTAATTCCTGTGGCTCAATTAGGTATTATTAAAATTTTAAATATGAAACTATATATACACTACTAATTCAAGATCTAATGCATAATATTTGTGTTTCCTTTGTGTAATAATGAAAATTTAGACTTGTACTCAGAAACACAGAATTAAGTGATATTTAGCTCTACCCAGAAACTATACAAATTCAAGGATATAAAGAAATAGATTAACATTTTTTACATACCTGTCACAGAATCTGATCTGGAATGCTCTTCACTGTCTGAATCCTCCAGTAAATCATCACTTAAAAGACAAATTAAAAATTAATTTCCACTTCAAAATAAATGAGACAGCAAAGTATAATATTACAACCATTGTTTTGTGTCTAAAACATAAGCATCACACAACTAGCTTACGTAATATGTACGTTGTTTAAAACTCTAACTGATTAACAGGGCAATAATGAATCATCTTAAATCATTAAATAATGTTTGCCTAAAATAGTGTATGGTAACCTCTAAAACTTTACAATTTAAGCTGTAAGATTTCGACAACTGAATAGGTGTGAATAGGTACAGCCTGGATAAATAAAATGAAAAAAGAGAAAAATAGATAATAAAATCAAGCACAAGCTTTCAGTAATAAAATTTTAATAACTATTCTATTACTGGGGGCTTCCCAGGTAGAGCAGTAAAAATTTTAAACTGTCCCAGTACTCTGCTTCACAAATTTTAATCTTAATTCCCCAAATTTTAAATAATAGACATTAATATAATTTTATACATTAGGAAGGGCAATAAAACTACAATTAGCGTCAAAGTTAGGATTTGAATTCTGATGTAATAAAACTATTTTGAGATGCCTTGCCCGTAACTGCATTAAAATATTTAGCCTTTTATATTCCTTTGCCCTGATATTTCATAGAACTTTCTTTTGGGAATAAGAATCAATTAATTATTAATTATTAAATGTGACATATATTTTAAGAACACAATACACTATAAAAATAAACTGAACACATTTGGAAGAGTATAATCTCACTGATACATGCAACAAAGATTCAATAAAGTACATTTTAATTCCTGTGGCTCAATTAGGTATTATTAAAATTTTAAATATGAAACTATATATACACTACTAATTCAAGATCTAATGCATAATATTTGTGTTTCCTTTGTGTAATAATGAAAATTTAGACTTGTACTCAGAAACACAGAATTAAGTGATATTTAGCTCTACCCAGAAACTATACAAATTCAAGGATATAAAGAAATAGATTAACATTTTTTACATACCTGTCACAGAATCTGATCTGGAATGCTCTTCACTGTCTGAATCCTCCAGTAAATCATCACTTAAAAGACAAATTAAAAATTAATTTCCACTTCAAAATAAATGAGACAGCAAAGTATAATATTACAACCATTGTTTTGTGTCTAAAACATAAGCATCACACAACTAGCTTACGTAATATGTACGTTGTTTAAAACTCTAACTGATTAACAGGGCAATAATGAATCATCTTAAATCATTAAATAATGTTTGCCTAAAATAGTGTATGGTAACCTCTAAAACTTTACAATTTAAGCTGTAAGATTTCGACAACTGAATAGGTGTGAATAGGTACAGCCTGGATAAATAAAATGAAAAAAGAGAAAAATAGATAATAAAATCAAGCACAAGCTTTCAGTAATAAAATTTTAATAACTATTCTATTACTGGGGGCTTCCCAGGTAGAGCTAGTGGAAAAGAACCTGCCTGGCAATACACAAAGAGATTCGTGTATTATCCTTGGGTCAGGAAGATCCCCTGGAGGAGGGCACTGCACCCCACTCCACTACGCTTGCCTGGAGAATTCTATGGATAGAGGAGCCTGGTGGGCTATAGTGCACAAGGTCACAAAGGGTCAGACACAACTGAAGCAACTTAGCATGTACTCATTCTATTACTGAATTCAGAAAAGTTACCCTAAAACCAATTAGAATAGCTGGATAAGTATATGTGTAAAGAAGTATTTTCAGGGCTTCCCTCATGGTTCAGTGGGTAAGGAGTCCCCCTTGCAGTACAAGGGGCACCAGTTCAATCCCTGGCCTGGGAAGATCCCATGTGCCGCAGAGCGGCTGGGCCAGTGTGTCCAATTAATTACAAGCCAGGGCTCTGGAGCACATACACCAAGAGCCTGGTGCCCTACAAAGAAAGAGGCCACTGCAATGGGAGGCCCATGCAGGCCAAAGAATGAAGACGGATGAAAATAAATACATTTTTAAAAAAGAAAACAATAAAAGAGGCCTCCCCAAAAAGAAATTTTTTAAAGTATTTTCACAGAAATATGCCTTTCATTTATGTTTTGCTTTGGAGCTGGTTTTTTTTTTTTTTTTCTAATTGCTTGTTTGGGAGGGGCTGTTAAGAACTCCTTGACAAGCAGGAAATCTACTACAACTCAGAAGTTGAGAGTCAAGACAACAAGACAATAGCTGCTCTTTTGCTCTTCATTCAGGTAGCCAAGAAATTGCCTGTCTCTCTTTACATCCAACTTACTCTCAAGTCTCCACTGTTATCAGACAGAAAAAAAAGGTATAATTACAGATTACTCTAGCACAACATTAGGCTGTGTTTGAGCTAAGTATCAGCACATCTCAGCAGGTCTAAAATTTTGATAACCTTAATTCTAAAAAGTAACTGATGCATTTCACAAGAAAGAATTCTCCCTTTTATGAAACAATATACCTCACTTCCACCTGAAATATCTAGACATTTATAATGCTATTTTATACAAAATGTAACCTGGTAATCTCCCTTAGAAATGCTTAAAGTAATGTCTGAAACTGGGGTGGGCAGATACTTGCTTAGATATTTTTGATAAAATATGTATTTTTTTTAACTGATAGCAATTAACCATAAACTAATTTCATGCTATAACTTAAAAACAACAAAAAGGATGTGCAAAAGATAAGCTCCTAAGTTAGCCTCAAACTATTCATATACTAAATGTCTATTTTCTGAAAAATAAAAAAGACATCTGGAAAAATAAATCTTAAGAGGAAATATCAATGACTGGGAATATTCCAGAATGAAGAAGTTCAAACCAAGACGACACAGTAGATTTTAAGGGTTTCTGCATCAAGAAAAATAGCCAAGGGATCTGCTGATCCACTAGTTAAAAAACATGCCTTTCAATGCAGAGGGCACAGGCTCAATTCCTGATCAGGGAACTAAGATCCCACATGGCTCAGGACAACTAAGACCTCCTGCCTCAACAAAAGGGAAAAAAAAAAAAGATCATGCATGCCACAACTAAGACTAATAAATAAATAAATATTAAAAAAAGAGATAGCCAAATATTGTCCATATATACTTAGATAAAAGATAATCTTAGTAGTAGCATATTTTAAAGAAGGAATAGAGATGTCCTGAAGTTACAAAGAATGTCACAATGGGTCACCAGCTAACTGCCTTAAATAACTCATCAAAAATAAAAAAGGCTTTATTGTGAAAGTCACTGAAATAAAATATCTTAAAAATATTATTTCTTGACATAAAAAACGCTCCTACTGCTACATGATAAAATCATATGACTAAAACTACTAAACTGTACACTTAAAGGGTGAACCTTATGATGGTTAATTATGTATCAATAATTTTTTCTTAAATCACATGGATTAAATCACTATACACACCTAAAGGTTATCAAGACTTCACAGTATGGTAATGGGGACTCTATATTCAATTTACTTCCATAATTTTTATCTATGAAAGTAATCGTCTGCACAACTGGGGTGAGGCAGATAAAATTTTTGTAACTGATGCATTTCACAAGAAAGAATTCTCCCTTTTATGAAACAATATACCTCACTTCCACCTGAAATATCTAGACATTTATAATGCTATTTTATACAAAATGTAACCTGGTAATCTCCCTTAGAAATGCTTAAAGTAATGTCTGAAACTGGGGTGGGCAGATACTTGCTTAGATATTTTTGATAAAATATGTATTTTTTTTAACTGATAGCAATTAACCATAAACTAATTTCATGCTATAACTTAAAAACAACAAAAAGGATGTGCAAAAGATAAGCTCCTAAGTTAGCCTCAAACTATTCATATACTAAATGTCTATTTTCTGAAAAATAAAAAAGACATCTGGAAAAATAAATCTTAAGAGGAAATATCAATGACTGGGAATATTCCAGAATGAAGAAGTTCAAACCAAGACGACACAGTAGATTTTAAGGGTTTCTGCATCAAGAAAAATAGCCAAGGGATCTGCTGATCCACTAGTTAAAAAACATGCCTTTCAATGCAGAGGGCACAGGCTCAATTCCTGATCAGGGAACTAAGATCCCACATGGCTCAGGACAACTAAGACCTCCTGCCTCAACAAAAGGGAAAAAAAAAAAAGATCATGCATGCCACAACTAAGACTAATAAATAAATAAATATTAAAAAAAGAGATAGCCAAATATTGTCCATATATACTTAGATAAAAGATAATCTTAGTAGTAGCATATTTTAAAGAAGGAATAGAGATGTCCTGAAGTTACAAAGAATGTCACAATGGGTCACCAGCTAACTGCCTTAAATAACTCATCAAAAATAAAAAAGGCTTTATTGTGAAAGTCACTGAAATAAAATATCTTAAAAATATTATTTCTTGACATAAAAAACGCTCCTACTGCTACATGATAAAATCATATGACTAAAACTACTAAACTGTACACTTAAAGGGTGAACCTTATGATGGTTAATTATGTATCAATAATTTTTTCTTAAATCACATGGATTAAATCACTATACACACCTAAAGGTTATCAAGACTTCACAGTATGGTAATGGGGACTCTATATTCAATTTACTTCCATAATTTTTCAGTATTTCTACAACAAGTATGCATCACAGCTGACCATTAAACAACACAGAGGGGTTAGATGCACCAACCCTCTCTGCAATAGAAAATCTGTGTATAACTTATAATAGTTGCCCTTCTGTATCCATGGTTCTGCACCTGCAGATTCAACTAACCACAGATCATGTAGCATTCACCATTTAAAAAAAATAACTGGGACTCAGTTCAAAACTCACACAATGCAACAATGAACTCATTGTTCAAGGGTCAACTGTACTTATATAATAAACACTAGATTTACTAAAGCCTTTTACATGATTTAAAACTTTTGCAAAGTAATAATTATGCAAAAAATGTATGGATAAGATGGTGAAGGCCAGGGAAACCTGGTGTGCTACAGTCCGGGGCGGGGGGAGGCGCAAAGAGTCAGATACAACTAGACGACTGAACAACAGCAAAATGCTTAGTTATGATTATATATGCCAATACTACAAGCGTATCTTAGTTTTAGTATATAACTAAGATATACAATAATATAAAAAACTTTAAAATTAGCTCAGGAAATTCTTACAGCTTGAAAAATATACAAATGAGACATCTGGACAAAATGTCAATTCATTAAAATTAAGTGCACCCTTCGGTCTTCCCGGTGGTCCAGTGGGGTGGTCCAGTGGGGTGGTCCAGGGGGGTTGTCCAGGGGTTAGGAATTCTCCTTCCAGTCCAGGATACTCAGGTTCAATCCCCCATCAGGGAGCTAAGATCCCACATGCTATGGGGAAATTAAGCCCATGTACCCACAGCTAGACAGCCCACACGTCACAATTATGACTCAATGCAACCAAAATTATTAGTAATGATAATAATAAATTAAAAATATACTAAATAAAATTAAATGCATCCCAAGTAAATATTTTTCCTTAAACAAATTCAGAGCAAGGAAAAATGCTACCTACTAAGTAGAAACAGACAAACAACAGTTTCCAAGCAAGTTATACTGTTAACTACTTTAAACTTCTCGCTTAAGCTTTAGTTTCTTCAATAATATATTATTCCTCAATCTAATGAAACACAGCATATTTTAAAACAAAATATAGTATTATATATATACTATATCTTGTGCCACAGAGACAGAGGTAATTGGACTCATTATATGTGATACCAATCCAACAGGAGTCCGCGACCTCTGGCGGAGAGGAAGGAGAGAAAATGGACTTGAAGCTCCACCTCTTCAGGCCTCCTGAAGCCAGAGTAATCTTTGTAAACTGCTACCCTAGAAAGATTTAAGTCCCTTAAAAATGCAGGGATTTATATTTTAACTGCAGCACACTAGCTCAAATAAAACCTGTCCACCAGAAATACTAGATATATGTTTACCTAAAATATACACTTTACGAAGGTATGTATGTATATCCTCTTGAAATGACACCCTGACTGAGTTTTTAGTCCTCAAATTACAAAACTCTGAGTCAGAAGTTCTAGTTACACTCAGTGTGTTCAGGACATACCAATTTTAGTATCTTCTATGAATAATTTTCCACTAATTTCTAGGAAAATCAAAGAGAACAAGCAGGATTATTTTTCAATTCTATTGGCAAATATGGTTGAACGCAAGACAACAATGGGCCAACTGGCTTCCCAACAAGCTGTCACAGGGACCTGGAAATAACTGAGAACACCATTCAGTGTGTTCCAGAGCGCAGACCACATTCATTTACTGACCCATAATCTCCACATACTATTAGCAAGAGGGAACAGACATTTTATATGAGGTACATTTTCCATTAATTTAAATAATGAAATAATCTCCATCAGTAAAGTTTTATTATCAAACAGACTGTGAAATAAAATGATAAATCACTGTGGTGTAACACCAATCACACATCAGTAACACAAGAAGCCCTGCAAGTGAAATGATATCTCAGTACACCAGGACATCTGATCACAGTTATGCAGGCTCCATTTCACATGACTGCCTTCAGAACCTCCCCAAGTAGTAGCTGCTATTGCTTAAGACCAGCCAAGTGGCTTATGGAACTCTTCATTCCACCTCCATGGGAGCACCAAAAATGTCGCTTTGTAATCCAACCCAGTTCAGAGCTACAACTGTAGCACCTCTTGGGAGACAAGTAGGCGATATGGGATTATACTGTGACTCCCATCCTCACAGATCAAATATAGCCACAGAAATCATAAATCTCCATAAAAGTTGAAAAGAAGAGAATCCAGCACAGTAAGTCTACCAGAATCTTTCTTTGGCAATAATTATTACACCTCAACTCACCGCTGACTACTAATACATTGCTTGTTTTAAAATAACTAGATCATCTAGCCTAACCATAGGTTATTTCACTATTC
The DNA here is from genome assembly GCA_022376925.1 of Tragulus kanchil. NCBI lineage: Eukaryota > Metazoa > Chordata > Mammalia > Artiodactyla > Tragulidae > Tragulus > Tragulus kanchil. The sequence goes on from JAIOJX010000029.1 coordinate 151,699,323, forward strand.
ACTACCACTTTGGTATTTTAGGTGCTAATGAAAACAGGAGAAATGAACCAAATGATTCAACTGCTCTACGAAAAGACTGAATAGAAGGTGAAATTACAAGTCTAATTTAAGGATTTCATTTCAGTATTTAGTATTTATTTTTCAATGGAATGTTTATTCACAATTAGCATGAACTAAGACAGAAGATAAAAGGAGTTAATAGGCAGATTTGATAAGGAGGCTAGGGGAAGGAAAAAAGAGAAAGAAAGGCAAAGAATTTCAATGCTGAAACTGAAACTAACAAGGCCTTTACATTAAAATGTCTCAGTCAGCCTTGAGGCCTAGAGACCATCCTCTAGCTAAGTGTTAAGTTAATACTGTGGGCCTAGCAAGGCATTTTACATTAGAATGTTATACGGAGACCTGAGATCTGGACAGGGTCCTAGCTATTCTCATGTTAATGTTGTGGGTATGGGCCAACAGGGCCTTTAAAACTGTAAAATATTCTTTTAAACTACTGTTAATAACCAATTGAAAAAGTATAAAATGCCAAGCCTAAAGTGGCTTCTGGGGTTCTCTTCTATCTCCCTTCCAGTGTCTATGCTGGAAGTTCTCTCTCTCTATCCTCTTTTCTTAATAAACTTATTCCATGAAGCTCTGAGTGACCATCGCCGAGTCTTTTTGATCCCAATGTGAATTCTTCTCCATTGGAGATCAAGAATCTGATACCGTTCACGGTAACATACTGTCATCTATCACCTATCAAAAACAAAGTATGTTTTATAGACTAAGGTGTTGGTGAATAAAAACTTTTTTCAGGAATTATACGGTCTTTTCAGATTTCTAACCAAAAATCTGTTCAGGCAACTATCTTGGGAGACAAGTAGGCGATATGGGATTATACTGTGACTCCCATCCTCACAGATCAAATATAGCCACAGAAATCATAAATCTCCATAAAAGTTGAAAAGAAGAGAATCCAGCACAGTAAGTCTACCAGAATCTTTCTTTGGCAATAATTATTACACCTCAACTCACCGCTGACTACTAATACATTGCTTGTTTTAAAATAACTAGATCATCTAGCCTAACCATAGGTTATTTCACTATTCACTACCACTTTGGTATTTTAGGTGCTAATGAAAACAGGAGAAATGAACCAAATGATTCAACTGCTCTACGAAAAGACTGAATAGAAGGTGAAATTACAAGTCTAATTTAAGGATTTCATTTCAGTATTTAGTATTTATTTTTCAATGGAATGTTTATTCACAATTAGCATGAACTAAGACAGAAGATAAAAGGAGTTAATAGGCAGATTTGATAAGGAGGCTAGGGGAAGGAAAAAAGAGAAAGAAAGGCAAAGAATTTCAATGCTGAAACTGAAACTAACAAGGCCTTTACATTAAAATGTCTCAGTCAGCCTTGAGGCCTAGAGACCATCCTCTAGCTAAGTGTTAAGTTAATACTGTGGGCCTAGCAAGGCATTTTACATTAGAATGTTATACGGAGACCTGAGATCTGGACAGGGTCCTAGCTATTCTCATGTTAATGTTGTGGGTATGGGCCAACAGGGCCTTTAAAACTGTAAAATATTCTTTTAAACTACTGTTAATAACCAATTGAAAAAGTATAAAATGCCAAGCCTAAAGTGGCTTCTGGGGTTCTCTTCTATCTCCCTTCCAGTGTCTATGCTGGAAGTTCTCTCTCTCTATCCTCTTTTCTTAATAAACTTATTCCATGAAGCTCTGAGTGACCATCGCCGAGTCTTTTTGATCCCAATGTGAATTCTTCTCCATTGGAGATCAAGAATCTGATACCGTTCACGGTAACATACTGTCATCTATCACCTATCAAAAACAAAGTATGTTTTATAGACTAAGGTGTTGGTGAATAAAAACTTTTTTCAGGAATTATACGGTCTTTTCAGATTTCTAACCAAAATAATTCTCTCTACTCTCTTGATCCATCTATTAACGCTTTCTGCCTCTCTAATTAGAATTAAGAGAATATACAACATAGGAAGAGGAAACATTTAACTTCTACAAATATTACTAAAGCAAATTTACACACCTATCTCCTTCCAATTTTGGTATATCTGAGCAACTAGAGGAGTCTTCCAGCCATGCCAAAGTTGGTCTCCTGGATTCAACTGCTGAGCTTGGTTCTCCCGACAGAATTAGCTGTTGTACAATTGCTGGATCGTACGCATTAATTTCAAACTTTAAGTGCACCTAAACAAATAAATGAAAAGCCTAAATTTACAACTGATTTTTTCATAATTACTGATCTGTTACTTCAAAATTAAAACATACCTTCATAAGTTTGGAAACATCCCATATACAGATCTTTCCTCGTTTTGTTGCAGCAGCTAAAAAGTGAGGGCAGCTCCCAGACCCAAAGCAAGATATTCGGTCAGTTCCATCCGTGCAAGGAAACTGCGCAGGGCTTGTTGCAAGAGTGACTGACAATGGCACATTCTGTGTATGCTCACCTTTCACAAATGGGCAATTTGGGGGAAAGTCTCTCGTGCTCAGACCTTCACACAAATTAAAGAAGGGAAAGTTTACTGAACAACTAAGCTGTTAAGTTTGTACTTAGAGAACTCTATGATATTTTTTCTTGAAAAAAAAAAAAAAGAAACAATTTATTTAACCCTGAATAATTCATTGGAAGCACTGTTGCTGAAACTGAGGCGCCAATATTTTGGCCACCTGATGTGAAGAGCTGATTCAATGAAAAAGACCCTGATGCTGGCAAAGACTGAAGGCAAAACGAGAAGGGGGTGGCAGATGGTAAGACGGTTAGACAGCATCACCAACTCAAATTCATGTATGAATTTGAACAAACTCTGGGAAATAGTGGAGGACAGAGAAGCCTAGCACGCTACAATCCATGGGGTCACAAACTCTGATACCGTTCACAGTAACATACTGTCATCTATCACCTATCAAAAACAAAGTATGTTTTATAGACTAAGGTGTTGGTGAATAAAAACTTTTTTCAGGAATTATACGGTCTTTTCAGATTTCTAACCAAAATAATTCTCTCTACTCTCTTGATCCATCTATTAACGCTTTCTGCCTCTCTAATTAGAATTAAGAGAATATACAACATAGGAAGAGGAAACATTTAACTTCTACAAATATTACTAAAGCAAATTTACACACCTATCTCCTTCCAATTTTGGTATATCTGAGCAACTAGAGGAGTCTTCCAGCCATGCCAAAGTTGGTCTCCTGGATTCAACTGCTGAGCTTGGTTCTCCCGACAGAATTAGCTGTTGTACAATTGCTGGATCGTACGCATTAATTTCAAACTTTAAGTGCACCTAAACAAATAAATGAAAAGCCTAAATTTACAACTGATTTTTTTCATAATTACTGATCTGTTACTTCAAAATTAAAACATACCTTCATAAGTTTGGAAACATCCCATATACAGATCTTTCCTCGTTTTGTTGCAGCAGCTAAAAAGTGAGGGCAGCTCCCAGACCCAAAGCAAGATATTCGGTCAGTTCCATCCGTGCAAGGAAACTGCGCAGGGCTTGTTGCAAGAGTGACTGACAATGGCACATTCTGTGTATGCTCACCTTTCACAAATGGGCAATTTGGGGAATGTCTCTCGTGCTCAGACCTTCACACAAATTAAAGAAGGGAAAGTTTACTGAACAACTAAGCTGTTAAGTTTGTACTTAGAGAACTCTATGATATTTTTTCTTGAAAAAAAAAAAAAAGAAACAATTTATTTAACCCTGAATAATTCATTGGAAGCACTGTTGCTGAAACTGAGGCGCCAATATTTTGGCCACCTGATGTGAAGAGCTGATTCAATGAAAAAGACCCTGATGCTGGCAAAGACTGAAGGCAAAACGAGAAGGGGGTGGCAGATGGTAAGACGGTTAGACAGCATCACCAACTCAAATTCATGTATGAATTTGAACAAACTCTGGGAAATAGTGGAGGACAGAGAAGCCTAGCACGCTACAATCCATGGGGTCACAAACAGTCAGATATGACTCAGTGACTGAAAAACAACATTCTTTAATTAAAGACTCAAATATCAAGAAGTTCCATTTTACTGAGATCACTCTTAACACATTAACCATTCACTTTAACACCACTGCACTTACAAATCCTAGACAATTTGTAATACAACAAGATGTCTTACATAAATGCTTTTACATGGCATCTGCAGGGACATGATATTTGAAATGGATTCCCCTCACAGTTAAACTCTAAGATATCTTCCCCTTTTCTATCTTTGCCTCAGTTGTAACTTTTTAATTAAAACTTTATTTAATAAGCAACATTTGACTAAAATACAGCAACAGACACACTTCAGGTATAATATCCAACCCCAGTAATCTCTTAACCCACATCAAGGTAGGCATTATTATACTTGTAAAGTTTTTGTTGCTGTTGTTTTTCTAAATCTTGGCCTCTTTTTTTATTGGTTTTTCATTTCTTTCATCCATCTTTATTCTTTGGCCTGTGTGGGCCTCCCATTGCAGTGGCCTCTCTCACTGCAGAGCACTGGCGCTGGGTGCATGAGCTCCAGAGCACTGGCTCGTAACTGGACACGCCGGTCCAGCCGCTCTGTGACATGTGGGATCTTCCCGGGCCAGGGATCGAACCGGCGTCCCTTGCACTGCAAGGCTGACTCTCTACCCAATGGACCACCAGGGAGGCCCCTTGTAAAGTATTTTTAAATATATTTATACCCATGTATCTACATACAGAATATATGGGTATTTTTTACTTTAAATAAACTATATTACTGTATGATTCATTCTACAACAGCTTTCTTGATACAATAACATATCTAAAAGGTACTGATGATGATTAATAGTTAAGTGTTTATTCCTTTAAGTGTTGGATCACAGTCAATTATATGAATATATTTTATTTATCTAGTCACTTTCCAGTTTTTCACTACAGTGACCATTCATTTTGTGCATAAGATGGTACCTGGTAAATCGTATTATACAAATGCTTGCTATTACTACTATATCTATTCATGTATGAATTTGAACAAACTCTGGGAAATAGTGGAGGACAGAGAAGCCTAGCACGCTACAATCCATGGGGTCACAAACAGTCAGATATGACTCAGTGACTGAAAAACAACATTCTTTAATTAAAGACTCAAATATCAAGAAGTTCCATTTTACTGAGATCACTCTTAACACATTAACCATTCACTTTAACACCACTGCACTTACAAATCCTAGACAATTTGTAATACAACAAGATGTCTTACATAAATGCTTTTACATGGCATCTGCAGGGACATGATATTTGAAATGGATTCCCCTCACAGTTAAACTCTAAGATATCTTCCCCTTTTCTATCTTTGCCTCAGTTGTAACTTTTTAATTAAAACTTTATTTAATAAGCAACATTTGACTAAAATACAGCAACAGACACACTTCAGGTATAATATCCAACCCCAGTAATCTCTTAACCCACATCAAGGTAGGCATTATTATACTTGTAAAGTTTTTGTTGCTGTTGTTTTTCTAAATCTTGGCCTCTTGTATTGGTTTTTCATTTCTTTCATCCATCTTTATTCTTTGGCCTGTGTGGGCCTCCCATTGCAGTGGCCTCTCTCACTGCAGAGCACTGGCGCTGGGTGCATGAGCTCCAGAGCACTGGCTCGTAACTGGACACGCCGGTCCAGCCGCTCTGTGACATGTGGGATCTTCCCGGGCCAGGGATCGAACCGGCGTCCCTTGCACTGCAAGGCTGACTCTCTACCCAATGGACCACCAGGGAGGCCCCTTGTAAAGTATTTTTAAATATATTTATACCCATGTATCTACATACAGAATATATGGGTATTTTTTACTTTAAATAAACTATATTACTGTATGATTCATTCTACAACAGCTTTCTTGATACAATAACATATCTAAAAGGTACTGATGATGATTAATAGTTAAGTGTTTATTCCTTTAAGTGTTGGATCACAGTCAATTATATGAATATATTTTATTTATCTAGTCACTTTCCAGTTTTTCACTACAGTGACCATTCATTTTGTGCATAAGATGGTACCTGGTAAATCGTATTATACAAATGCTTGCTATTACTACTATATCTATTAGTAGGGCCTTGGAGTAGTTATCAGTAAAAACGAGGTTCCAATACATGATCTCTAATATTCAAAATCACCATAGACCCCTTAGAATTACTTTAAAATTAGAAATGTAGATCATAAGGCCCCCCCTCCATGGATTCCCTATTGATGAGCTGCTCGCCAAAGAACAAGGCTGAACTACTGAATTTAATCATGCATTTAAAATTTATTTTGTCATTGCCTTCTAGTTTGAACTCCATTCTTTGGCACTTCTCCCATGGACAGACCTTGGGAAGTCAAAGACCTTAGAAACCCTGTGTACCAAGTGATGTGACAGAGCACAGACAGCATTACCTCATTCTTTTAGAACAAAGGCAAAAATATAGATGACAAAGGGCAAGAATATTAATATAAAGAGATCAGAGGAAAAAAACATAGAAACGTATTTATAGAATTTAGCCTATTATGTTCAGAAAAACCAAGACTCACCAAGGTTCATCAGTAGGCTCCCAACAAACAAGACATACACTACAAGTAAAACACATGGCTCGATCATCTCCAGATGAGGCAGGCTGCAGATTTGTAAGGAAGACAGATAAGGTTCATCAATAGTAAAATAGCCTAACAAAAACTCTTCTTAATAAATTCATACTTTTAGGTACAATTGCATACTGAGGAAAAGAAAATTAGCCTATACTACTAATATTAGGCTTCAACAATATACTTTCAATCTCCAAATGTTTACATATTTGCTGTTTTGTTTGAAAAATTGTCTTTCATCATCAAACAACCACTGAATCAAATATGGAGAGACCCACAGCCTCAATCTCTGGTCTAGCATTGTCTAATTGTATTACTAAAGTATTTTAAATATAGGTAAAGATATGAAAGGAAACCGTCTAATAGATTTGTTATCAAAAACTGAATTTTATATTACTAAATAAGAAACGGTAAGTAAAAAGGAAAAGCATACTAGTGAACATGATTCATGTAACATTTTTTAAGTAAGACACTTAGGACAAAATGATATTTACATATATGTGTGTGTGCGTGCGTGCGTATGTGTGTGTACACACACACATATATGCAACATATATAAAATCAAAACCTGAACTGAAATACACCTTTGAAAACTAATATTAACACTTTTGAGTACTTACTCTACTAGGCACTTAATATGTCTAGGGTGTAAATATATTTTTTAGAAGACTAGAATAATCAGCTCCTAATACAGGTAGAAGATTCTAGAAAACCTATGATTTTATCTTTTTGAAAAAATGGAATACAGTGAACAGTAGCTCAATGGCAAAAATATCAAGGTGTCACTTAACAGAGGCTATTATAAGAAAAGACAGCAAATAAGGAGAAAGATCGATTATTAGGAAAACCAGTCCTTGTATTAGTCAATCCTTAATTTAGGGAAATAATTTCAAATATTAGCCAATCTCCAAACAAATCTATCGTTAACTGGAAGTCTGACAGACTTTGAACAAAATCTTCAAATATCTATGGTTTTCTGATACAGTCGTAGTTTAAGATACCTCATGAATACTTCAAGATAATGAAGGAAGAATCACTCTTTATGACAATAACTTCAAAGTATTCAATGTTTAATTTTGTTCCAAAATTAAATAAGCATGTTTTATGTAAATTGACATGTAACTATTAGATTTCTTAACTTCTTCAACAACGGTAAAACAGTGGCAAGCCAGTCGGTATAATTCAGTTGAAGTTTCCTTTAATTGGTGTAGTATGGCAATCTAAACTCATTATTCTTAACTTCCTCTACTTTAGCTCAGTGAGGTTTTCTATAATGTCCCATTCTCACGTCTTTTTGTCACATTCACTCTTACACTGTACACCCTCTTTTCCTACATAAAACTATGGCTATTTCCCCTAATTATTTCTCTTTCTGTATTTCTTAATCAATTCTTCAATACATATGCGCTGAAGTTACACTGCACTGCTGCTTCCTTAGCTGTCTAATACATGGGTAATTTGTATCCCCAATAAAATCAAAATTTTAAGAGTAACTGTCATCTAATGCTTTTATTGTACTACCTTAATATATACTACTCCGTCATGAAATCATAAGTCAAAACTGAAAAATATACACCCAGAGTGAACACTTCTCAAGACACAAACCTGAAGAATACTGCCTGTCTCTTGATGATTATATAAAAAACATATTAAAAGTATTATATATTAATATATAACCTGAAAAAAAAATAGTTACACAGCATTAACTCAACTATTGATTTCTTTTTTTAACGTTTTCACCTTTCATACATAATATGCGACACAGGAAATAGTCAGTTAATATTATAATCAAAGAAAGATGTAAGAACAAAACTCATATTACATACACACAAGCATTGAGCCGTGTACATAAAATAATGTACTTGTGTGAAAGAGTATTAAAATGTTGACAGTCTTACTAAAGGTTACAAAGTCATATTGAAAAAACTTTTTTGACAGCCTTATTTACCTGATGATAAAATCCAGCTTGAGCCATGGGATCTGGTTGTGCCCATCTATAGCCTACATGAGGCCATGAGGTAAATGTCTCCCGTCTGTTAGCTTCACTATACATCAGTGATCTAAAAGTAAACATTTTATGTAAACAAAGTTAGGCATCAAATTACAGTGACATTATTACCTACCACTGAAGAAAAAGTTTATGGGATATCAACAAAAGCTGGGAATGTTTAATGACCAAGTTCAAATTTGTATTTTAAAATTAAAATGATCAGTTTTATGAATTTCCTATGAACAGAACAGGAAAAAAGAAACATAATAAGATGGCTACAACTGATAAGCAATTCCAAAGGTAGATTAAATTAACCAGTGTTGCATAATTAGTGATCAAAGAGCAGAGAATCTGAAAACCTAGAGGCAGTGACAATTTTGCATAAACGGATAAAACCACAGCCAAAGGAACAGTAGTTTTACCTCAATCATATTGAAAAAGTATATTCTAGTTTAAGACTTTTTTTTTTAAGAAGAAAGCAATTTATATGTTCTTTCTCCAGAGAAATCCTTTTCCAGGAAACCTGTACTTTGCAGGGAATTATCAAAAAAAAAGGAAATCTTCACATGTTTTCATTAAAATACATTAGCAAACTGAGACTGAACCTGCAACAATACTACAGTATTGAGAGACTATCAAAATTTTAAAAAGTTCAAAAAGTTTCAAATAAGAAAGACCCAGTATGCAAAGTTTCTCTTCCTAAAACAGAAGTGTAACTGATTTAATAAAAGAAATTAATAAAGTTCATCACAAAGAGATCAGAAAAAGACTTCTGTTTAAATTCTTCCCTTAAATCAGTACACAGTTTCCTACAACATTGCTAATGGGATTTAGGTTTAACTCATAGTTGTGTTCTAATTTGAAAAAAAAAAAAATTGCTGGATCAGGTTATAGACAAGTTCATGTCTTCAGAGCAGAAAATCTGTCCACTCAGTTATACTACCAAACAGAACAACAGCATTCAGTAGACCCTTACTCAAACCTACAACAACCTGAGTTCATCCCTCAGATTTTCATAAGGTTTCTAGATTCCTATTTGAAGAAATAAACACCAGACTACATCAAAATTACTATTTTGAGACATTTTAACACCTCCAGAAACACTGAAAATCCATCCAAGGAATGCATTTTCTAAAACAAACCATTCACCACAGCTTACACTGATTTTTTTAGAAAGTCTCCTACTGTTGCAAAGAAAATAGCTATGAAATTATAATCTAAAGATAGCCAAGGCTCTCAGACAAGAAACACTGATTATAAGTACATATTCTTCCTTTTATGCCCCTCTCCAGACAGATTCCAAAGAATATTAATGACAGCCACAGACATATCACCTGACAGTGAAGATTAAAAGGGACAGTCTCTACATTTTGCCCACAAGTTAGAGACAGCAGTATTACCATGGAATATAAAAATTCTTTCCAAATGTTAACAACCAATAAAAGTTATTTACCTAATAAAATCACTTAACTAAAAAAGGATAATTGATTAAGCAGTTTTGGTGTATACAAATGAACTAATAAATATTGCAAACTAATACAAAGGAATATGGGGACTCCCTATTGGTCCAGATTCCATCCCCAGTAGGGGAAATAGGATCCCAGAAGCCGTGTGGCATAACCAATTTTAAAGAAAAAAAGAGAGCTATATTTAAGATAACAGAAGTTAAAGGTTAACTCATTTAGTAATATTTTTGTTATATCAGCATATACTCTCTATAACGATGCTTTAGAAAACAATGTGGGCAGTTAAATTCACAATCAATGAAAACGTGAAAATGTAAAATGCTACATGGGAAGGCAAAACTTACCAAAATTGCTAAATTAGTAAATGCTCAATAAAGCATTTCTAAACTTCAGTACTGACAAATATTATTTCAAATAAAAATAATTTAAGCTTAAAAAAAAAAAAATTAAGTTTTTCCATGAGCATACTACTAACTTTTTAGTTTTATATAGAGCAGAATTCCAATAAATTTCTACTGAAGAAAATAATGACTGAGGTATGATTTATTTTTTATAATATTATTTAAATCCAAGGCAAGCAGTGTAAAAACCTTAATTCAAAATTGCCCTGGAAAAACAAAAACAAACCAAAAAACCCACAAAACTGCCCTGAAATTCTTTTTTAACTCTGTTCATTTTTTTTTAAAATACTGATTTATTTGGCTGTGCTGGGTCTTAGGTGCAACATGTAAACTCTTCAGTTGTGACATGTGGGATCTAGTTCCTTGACCAGAGATCAAACCCAGACCCCTGCATTGGGAATACAAAGTCTTACCCATTTGACCAACAGGAAAGCGCCTAGGATCTTCATATTTTAAGTAGGAAATAAGATATGGTTCTTATATTCAAATTCTGATACATCCTTTTATCAAAATTTATGCCCAAGATCATAGTATTTCATCAAAGCAAAATAATTCTTATATATTGAATAATTACATATAATAGGGACTTCCCTGATGGCCCAGTGGTTAAGATTCTGTGCTCCCAATGCAGTGGGGCCATGGTTCGATCCCTGATCAGGGAACTAGATCCCACATGCCTTAACTAAGACCCGGCACAGCCAAATAAATAAATAATAATAAAAAAAAAAACCTACAGGGCTTCCCCTGGTGGTCCAGTGGGTAAGGACACCACTTTGCAGTGCAAGGGGCGCCGGTTCGAGCCCTGGCCTGGGAAGATCCCACGTGCCGCGGAGCGGCTGGACTGATGTGTCCAATCACCGAGCCGGAGCTCTGGAGCGCATGTGCCCAGAGCCAGTGCTCTGCAACGACAGACGCCACCGCGATGGGAGGCCCACAGGAGCCAAAGAACGAAGACGAATGAAAACAGAGAAATGAAAGACCAATAGAAGTGGCCCGCCCACTCCCCTCCCCCACAAAGTAAATAAATAAATCTTTAAAAAAAAAAACCTACATATAATATATTGAATAATTATAATATTAATGTCTCAAATATTTACCAAGCAGTTATGAAACTAGAATTTTAAAAATATAGTTTCATAATTCCTTTAAATACTTCAAAGGGACCAAAAGAAACTGTTTAACAATAACAATTCAAGGAGTACTTTATTTTATTTCAGTACTCTGATAGAGATAAAAATTTGAGGGATTTTCAAAAATATTTCAAACTTCTTTTTGGTCATAATCAAATTTTACAGTTATTCTTTGTTAATCAAAACACTAACAATTCAATGTTACTGTCACATCTCTTTTTAAGCAAGTTCATACCTGTCCACAGAACGGCCTGGCCCCACCCCAAGTTCTGGACGCGCACTGGGTAAGAGGTAAGACAATCTGTCCATCACTGAGGATGCCACAGGTAAGGCAGTCTTCAGTTGTGACATGTGGGATCTAGTTCCTTGACCAGAGATCAAACCCAGACCCCTGCATTGGGAATACAAAGTCTTACCCATTTGACCAACAGGAAAGCGCCTAGGATCTTCATATTTTAAGTAGGAAATAAGATATGGTTCTTATATTCAAATTCTGATACATCCTTTTATCAAAATTTATGCCCAAGATCATAGTATTTCATCAAAGCAAAATAATTCTTATATATTGAATAATTACATATAATAGGGACTTCCCTGATGGCCCAGTGGTTAAGATTCTGTGCTCCCAATGCAGTGGGGCCATGGTTCGATCCCTGATCAGGGAACTAGATCCCACATGCCTTAACTAAGACCCGGCACAGCCAAATAAATAAATAATAATAAAAAAAAAAACCTACAGGGCTTCCCCTGGTGGTCCAGTGGGTAAGGACACCACTTTGCAGTGCAAGGGGCGCCGGTTCGAGCCCTGGCCTGGGAAGATCCCACGTGCCGCGGAGCGGCTGGACTGATGTGTCCAATCACCGAGCCGGAGCTCTGGAGCGCATGTGCCCAGAGCCAGTGCTCTGCAACGACAGACGCCACCGCGATGGGAGGCCCACAGGAGCCAAAGAACGAAGACGAATGAAAACAGAGAAATGAAAGACCAATAGAAGTGGCCCGCCCACTCCCCTCCCCCACAAAGTAAATAAATAAATCTTTAAAAAAAAAAACCTACATATAATATATTGAATAATTATAATATTAATGTCTCAAATATTTACCAAGCAGTTATGAAACTAGAATTTTAAAAATATAGTTTCATAATTCCTTTAAATACTTCAAAGGGACCAAAAGAAACTGTTTAACAATAACAATTCAAGGAGTACTTTATTTTATTTCAGTACTCTGATAGAGATAAAAATTTGAGGGATTTTCAAAAATATTTCAAACTTCTTTTTGGTCATAATCAAATTTTACAGTTATTCTTTGTTAATCAAAACACTAACAATTCAATGTTACTGTCACATCTCTTTTTAAGCAAGTTCATACCTGTCCACAGAACGGCCTGGCCCCACCCCAAGTTCTGGACGCGCACTGGGTAAGAGGTAAGACAATCTGTCCATCACTGAGGATGCCACAGGTAAGGCAGCAACATTTTGATTTATTTTCTTAAGTTCATTCACAATGGCACTGGCAATGGACTTCAACACATGATGAGGAAGATGAAATGTAACTGTGGCCCACTGAAAGAAAATAGGAGAGTAAGCAAAGGAAAACATACTCAATAGTATTCACCAAAACCCTGACTCATCCACTGTAAGATAAAAAAAAAAAAAACTATTAAAAAAAAAACTCGTCAGTTTATTCCATTAATTTATCATTTAATGTAAGTATCTGTAATTACATGAAAAATGAAACTAACCATTCTGAAAAAGAATGTTTAGACCAATATAATAGTACATCTTATATCCCATCCACAACTAAAAATACCTAAATTCACCTCTCATTGCTCATATTCCTCCAACATATGCATAATGATAAGAACAAACAAAACACTCAAATATCTCCATTCATAAAAATATAGTCATACAATTCATCACTACTGGGTTATATGAGGATTTATTTCAGATGAACAGTTTCTTTTGTATTTTTTGTTGTCAACATAATCCAGTAAAGAATCTTAAAAGCACAGACCTTATCACACAGACTGGGATTCTAAACTCAGCCTCACCATCAACCATGAGACCCTGATCAAATTAACCTCAGTTTCTTGCTTCTGGAAAATGGGAAAAACAAATACCTATTCACATAATGTTCTTCTAAGAATTCAAGTCAGGACTGGTACACCAATTAAAACAGAAAGCATTCAATAAATATCAACCACAATTACTTGATATTAAAATACTTAAAAAGTTAGATTGCTAAAAATCCTACGTAGTATTCTCCAAGGGAAATAAACCTATAAAGTAATTTCACCTTTATATTCTGTCCCTGCTTACCTATGAATGGTTTCCTTTGTCTAATACACTCTAGGCAGCTTACAAAATTACTACTTGTCTATACTACTAGAAAAACTTGTGGCCAGAAACACAACTTAAGAGAGAAGAAAAACTCTTACTTCGTTTCTAGACCTAATCTGTTCATAGACCCAGAGCCTCTTGGTTGAAAGGGAGGTCAAATCCCCTTGAGAAAGGATCCTACAACAAGTCCCAACTCTTCATGTAAATCATACTCCAAGTCTTCCTCAAAGGCACCTGTGGACATTTACTGAAGTCACTGTGCACTGGGGAATGGAAAATGGTGTGATCTTAAAAGGCATTACAAGAAATTAATATTGGACTGACCTAAAACATCACTGTGGTCCACTAGTGCAAGTGGGGACTTATGATGGTGAAATGACTAATGGAATTTTGGCCCAAATCTTTCTCAGTGGCCCCTGTGAATCCCCAGATTTATCTTGTAACTATTTCTCTAGTTCTCAAAGGTACAACTGGAAGAGAAACAGAACAAGCCACCAGAAAAATCCCTACACTATTCCTCTGATCCTCTTGGACTACTGAAGTAATAAGAAAGCCAAGCAGAAGCCTTAACAACTTTCTTTTCTACAAAGCTACTAAACAAAAACCATACCACACCTTGAGGAAATGCCTGAGATTAATGTCACTATAAAAGACCTGCGGTCAAACTATCTCACCTCCATTTAACTAACCAATTGGACCATGCAAAATGTAAACAGATCTTGAAAAATGACCATGTAAAATCAGGTGATGACTTCAACTGCAGCTGATTTTCCAGATGAGATATTTTTACTCATGCAAATCAACAAATTCCTTGATAACTGGTGGGTGGTTACAACTCTGTGAAATACCTTCTTGTCTACACTAATTTTTAGGACCATCCAAAAGTAGATTGCTTTTATCTGACAGTAACACTAAATCTGCACAGGGTTCATGCTCTTTACCATAATCTAGTCTGCAGAGATCCTGATGGACCTAACGTCCTGAAAATCACTGCCTTGGTCTACTACATTATTAACATCACACTAACTGGTCCAGAGGAGGGGAAAGGAGCAAGGAACTTAAGTGCCTTAGTGAGACACATGCAAGTCAGAGAGAATCAATAATCCCCAGAAAAACTCAGGGTCCTATAATCTCTGTGAAGTTACCAGAGGTCCAGTAGGCTATGCACATCAGGGTATTTCCTCCAAGGCTTGAACTTGAAATCAGTGAAACAGAGCACAATACTCCGTGGGTCTAAGGAGATTTTGGACCCAGCAATCAGCATATTTGAGTATGTTGCTGTACCTCAATTATCAAATGATCCCTAAGGCACAGAACAAGAAGCTCTACAGCACACCCAAGCTGAATCACAAGATGCTCTACCATTGTACCTTGCTAGCATATTCACTGACACTAGAAGTGTCCACTGCAAGTAAAGATGCTATAAGAAGTCTCTGGGACAACCATGCAGCAGAATGCGAGGGCAAAACCATGCCCTCTTCTGTAAGTAACTCTTCTCCTCTTGTGAAACAGCTCCCGGCCTCTGAGTAATTAGTCCCTGATAGAAACACCTACCCATGAGATAAACATGTATGCGATCAGAGCTGTTCACTATAAACTAGGTGTTACCTGACACACCAAACCACAATTACTGGGTAATGGGGTTAGCATTCATTAAATGGTTTGTAAGAAATCAATCTTGAGAAAGTCCAAACAGCAATTTAACTGTGAACCAGTTGTATAATCAAGTAGCTGAGATTTCTACGATACCTACTCATAATGGTTACTTTCTCATTCCACATTGATGGCTTCACAAGGAGTTTCTTACGATGAGGTAACTGAGGAAGAAAATCTGTAGCTCTAGCATACAGCTGGTTCTGCCTATAAAAGTGCTATCCCACAGTGGAGGGCTGCAGCACCACATTACCAATCAGGACCATAGTGAAGGTAAATCTTGTCAGTGGGAAGAACGTCAACCGGACACTGGACTGTTTTCTTTCTCTGGATTGAGAGCTGGCCAGAGTAGTGGTCCTCACTGATTAACAAACAGTAGCTAACATTTTGGTTGGATGTTCAGGCACTTGGAAAGATCAGGCTTGGAAGACTGTTAACAGAGAAGTCAATGTGAAGGGTAAAGGTCTATCGACAGACCTCTCCAAATAAACACGGAATGAAAATATTTGTGAAATGCATGAATGCTCATAAAAAGGCATCCATTGAAGAGGAAACTGGCAAATTATACACAGTATATGAGTGTCACTCACTCTCTTGCCATAAACACTCCAGTGTTCACTCAATGAATCTTTTCATCAGAGATACAGGGTATGCCCAGGGTCAACATGAACTTATCCAGGGCTAGAATCGGGTTTGTAAACAGAGCACAATCACTCCGTGGGTCCTAAGGAGATTTTGGACCCAGCAATCAGCATATTTGAGTATGTTGCTGTACCTCAATTATCAAATGATCCCTAAGGCACAGAACAAGAAGCTCTACAGCACACCCAAGCTGAATCACAAGATGCTCTACCATTGTACCTTGCTAGCATATTCACTGACACTAGAAGTGTCCACTGCAAGTAAAGATGCTATAAGAAGTCTCTGGGACAACCATGCAGCAGAATGCGAGGGCAAAACCATGCCCTCTTCTGTAAGTAACTCTTCTCCTCTTGTGAAACAGCTCCCGGCCTCTGAGTAATTAGTCCCTGATAGAAACACCTACCCATGAGATAAACATGTATGCGATCAGAGCTGTTCACTATAAACTAGGTGTTACCTGACACACCAAACCACAATTACTGGGTAATGGGGTTAGCATTCATTAAATGGTTTGTAAGAAATCAATCTTGAGAAAGTCCAAACAGCAATTTAACTGTGAACCAGTTGTATAATCAAGTAGCTGAGATTTCTACGATACCTACTCATAATGGTTACTTTCTCATTCCACATTGATGGCTTCACAAGGAGTTTCTTACGATGAGGTAACTGAGGAAGAAAATCTGTAGCTCTAGCATACAGCTGGTTCTGCCTATAAAAGTGCTATCCCACAGTGGAGGGCTGCAGCACCACATTACCAATCAGGACCATAGTGAAGGTAAATCTTGTCAGTGGGAAGAACGTCAACCGGACACTGGACTGTTTTCTTTCTCTGGATTGAGAGCTGGCCAGAGTAGTGGTCCTCACTGATTAACAAACAGTAGCTAACATTTTGGTTGGATGTTCAGGCACTTGGAAAGATCAGGCTTGGAAGACTGTTAACAGAGAAGTCAATGTGAAGGGTAAAGGTCTATCGACAGACCTCTCCAAATAAACACGGAATGAAAATATTTGTGAAATGCATGAATGCTCATAAAAAGGCATCCATTGAAGAGGAAACTGGCAAATTATACACAGTATATGAGTGTCACTCACTCTCTTGCCATAAACACTCCAGTGTTCACTCAATGAATCTGTATGCAAAATGCCATGGTAACAGAGATACAGGGTATGCCCAGGGTCAACATGAACTTATTCTCACCAAGACTAAGCTGGCTAACAGCAGGTTAACCTGCCAATGGCAGATACCAAAGTTGAGCCACCCAAAGGACACCATTTTCCAGAAGAAACAGCCAACTACCTGACCGCAGGTTCATCACGGATTGGACAGCAATTTGTCTCCACTGTAGAACTTATCTGTTTCTGCCCACAATGCTTCTGCCATAATATGAAACCACTAAAAAGTATTCCGTACAACTTTTCTTTTTGCTCCTGCGTAAGAAAGCACTTCAAAGGGGGAGGGGGAGGGAAGAGCAATGGCCTCTTGCCCATGAAACTGATTGGTCTTACGTAGCATCCTACAGAAAGAGCTGACCTGAAAAAAGGGTGTGATCCCCTACCAAAGGCTCATTTTCAGTACTAACTGGTTAAAACGCTTTAAAGCCCTAATCTTAAAGGATTATGTATATGCTTTCAATCAACAAAAAACACATGATACAGATTCTCCCAGGAGGGTTGTTATTATACTTAATAATCCATTTTCTTTTTTAAGCTTTAGGCTCTAGAAGTCTTGTGTGAAGGAATGTCCCAGCAAGGGTACAATAATGGTTTCATTAAATAAGGTGTTAATACTGTTACCCAGTAATTTTGAGTTCCTCTTGACAATGAGATCAAACCAGTTAATCCTAAAGGAAATCAACCTGGGAAGTTCATTGGAAGGACTGATACTGAAACTGAAGCTCCAATACTTTGGCTACCTGATGTGAAGATCAACTCCCTGGAAAAGACTCTGATGCTGGGGAAAACTGGAGGGGAAAAGGAGAAGAAGGCAGCAAAGGATGAGCTGGTTGGATGGCATCACTGATTCACTGGACATGAACTTGGGTAAACTCCCGGAGATGGTGAGGGACAGGGGAGCTTGGCACACTGCAGTCTATGGGATCCCAAAGAGTCAGATATGACTTAAGTGACTGAACAACAACGATATACATTAAATCACCACAACATATACCTTTAAAAAAAACCTCACTGTTATTGTAATAAAAATTACAATTTTTATTTCTTTATCTTCAATTCTTATCAGACAAAGAGGGTGGTTATTCTACTGGTTGATATGATTAAAACTAACAAACAGAGGGAAACTGGATTGATGCTAAATAACAGAAGCAAGGAGAACTTAATTACAATCCAAGAGATTCCCTAGACTGCCTCTAAGCTCTTCCACATACAATAATAGTAAGACTGAAAGGATGATTACAACTTAACACAGCACTACAGAAGATGGGAATCTTGCAAGAGTGAAGACGTGGATCACTTGACCATGTAAAGACACATGACCAGCTGAGTTGCTGGCTAAAGACAAAAAGAATACAGAATAGATAGGAAAGGAGGAGGTTGTAATTATCAAGAATATCATCTTGGTATTACAGACCATTATAGAACTGAAGGATATGGTAACTATACACATTTTCTTCCCTTCTTATTACATAAATGATAGATGGACATAAATTTAGATAAGGACACAGAAAGACAGACATGATTTTACAGAAGAATACTTCGCTGTAGTTAATTTGGTCTTTAGGTACCACACCTCTGTTACCTGAACCCTTGAAACTATACATTCTAAAAGTAGTTAATATCACCTAGGGATAAATAAAATATCTTTTGAAACTTCAGATATGCCTATTCTGGGGACAGCATGTGAAAATTTTCATTTGTAAAAAGGAAAAAAGCCTCCCTTTAAGTAAAAGCGTAGTATTTTTGTGGTATGAAAATTCAAACACATAAAGATGTTATGTATGGAGATGCTCACAGGAGAGGACAGTGCCAGTTATTAAACTACTGCCTCTCAGGTCCAAACGGATCCTTTTCTCTCCTCGGTCATTGGGGCTGGGATTCTGGAAACTATTATTTCTTCTTCACCAGTTTCCTGTCTGTTAAGTTCTGACAAAAGGAACACAAGAAGCAAACTGGAAAGCATGATGAGGGATAAAAGACTTGCCTCTTGCTAAATTACTTGTCTCTGCTGTGAACATCATTTCAGCAAAGGACTTGGTGGCAGCAGCTGATTTCTCTGATCTTTATTATTTTTAGGAAACAAGCTTCTACCTTACATACTTCAGTATGAGAATTGTATATGTACTATACTTATAATTTTTTTTTAAATCTTAAAAGAAAAATACAGAAGAATTAATGAAGTATATCCAAAGATTTAATTCAAAGCACATCTCCCACAGACATCCTAGTCATCGGTGCAGGGAGAACAGAGAAAGGCAAACGTATGGAGGTGTTCTTCCCATTATTAACCCCAAACAAGGCGATTTTTTTTTTTAACATTACAATTTTTATTTCTTTATCTTCAATTCTTATTCTTTTAGTTCTTTTTCCTTGCATTACCACACTGGCTAAGACCTCTAACATAGTTATCCTTGTCTTGTCTCTGATCTGAGAGGGACAGCTTTGAATATTTTAGCAGTAAGTATATCTGCAGTAGCCTTATTTTGGGAGGGGGGGTGCGGTTGGGGAGGGAGGGAGTTGGGCAGGCCACTTCTATTGGTCTTTCATTTATCTATTTTCATCCATCTTTGTTCTTTGGCCCGCGTGGGCCTCCCATTGCGGCAGCCTCTGTTGTCGCAGAGCACCGGCTCTGGGCGCTTGTGCACCAGAGCTCCGGCTCGGTAATTGGACACATCGGTCCAGCCGCTCTACAGCACGTGGGATCTTCCCAGGCCAGGGATCGAACCGGCGTCCCTTGCAGTGCAAGGCGGTGCCCTTACCCACTGGACCACCAGGGAAACCCAACAAGGTGATTTTTTTTCAGCTTCTTACCTTAGCAACTTTGTGGTTTGCTGCAGTCTCATGAGATGTATTTTTCAAGCCATCTTTGAGCTGTGTGATGAACAAATCATAACCCTCTGTACTAGAAACATCTACTTTTTCTAAACATGCCAATAAGAGCTGTTGCGCCTAAATAAAAAAAGATGATCACAAAAAAAAGAAAATCAACCATACCAAAAACGCTAAATTCAGCCTCTTACACAAATGTTTTAATCTAACAGGTACTATAGAAAAACTTACTACTTTTACTTTTCTTTAAACAACCTTCGTTACTTAAGCAAATAATGATTTGGAGGGTTATTACAAAATTTAATGAGATAAAGCAATGTACTCAGTGTATTACCACATAATAAATTTTCAGTACATGGAAGTTTTTATAAAGCAAAGCAAGACAGAAAGAACTGGACAATCTGAAACTATGAACAAAAACAAAAGAGATAAAAATTTAAAGACAAATGTAAAGTCCCTCAATGAGCTTTACAATGTAAAAACCCGTAAGAGGAGTCACTCAGTAAGTCAGCAGATAATTAAAAAGAAAAAAAAGCCCTTTGCACTGTTACCAACATATTAAATATGAACTATGTTAATAGCAATTTTGGGTCAATATATGGAAAATAACACATTCACACTAATCCAATAAAACCTAGGAGACCATACTTCAGGCAAGACAATGAGAAACTAATGTGATTCAGGAAAGAATGCCTGGGATGGTGGAAGTACTACAAAAAACAGTATTACATGACCAAGAGGACTATAATTACTTATGTAAAAAGAAAGAAAAACAGCAACAGATATTACAAGCTGGCAAGGCGGGAGAGGTGGCAGAAGCTGGCTAAATATGTAGTTGTTGTTTGGTTTATTAAATTTTGGCCTTGTTTTTAATTGGTTCTTTATTTATTTTTATCCATCTTTACTCTTTGGTCTGTATGGGCTTCCCACTGCAGCAGCCTCTCTCGCTGCAGAGCACATGCTCCAGAGCGCCAGCTTGTAATTGGACACACATGTCCAGTCACTCCACGGAACGTGAGATCATTCCAGACCAGGGATCGAACCGGCGCCCTTTGCACTGCAAGGCGGACTCTCTACCCACTGGATCACCAGAGAAGCCCCAATATCTAGAATTTAGATCAGTGTAGTAGGGAAAGTATTGACTTGAGACTTCATATCATATAAACGCTCAACTATTTCATGTAATTCTGTAGCGCTCCCTTTAAAATCCAGTGGATTAAATTGGTACCATCTTCACATTAACGTATATCCTTTATGAGGATATCAGTTTTATTAATATATCACCTGGTCTAAATCCCTTAAAGTAGAAGGAGGAAAAAATAGTCAATACAAGTAAAATTAATTCTCTGTCCAAATATTTTAACATTCCCCCAGATCAAGATATTCTGATGACAAAAAAATGGCTACTGTTTTCAGAACTCAAAGCTTTAGCAAAATGCTTTCAATATTAACATCATATTTCAATGTTTCAATACTTCAAAATGCTTTTAATTTTAATATAAACTAGATGACTGTTGATTATGACACTGAACCACACATTAACATTTTTCTTGTCCTAGAAATGGAAATAGGCTATACTGATTTTATCAACTAATCACATCAACCTACCAAAACAAAACAATAATTAACAAATTGGGATAAGGACAAAAATAACATCTCACATTTTGAGGGAATACAGCATTATAACCTCTTATATTTTTAAGATAATTTAAAGTCTCATAAATCTGAAAAATGTAGTTTTAAATTACACAATATGAACATCAGTACACACAAAAGGATTTGTTAGGATAAACTCATAAATTAAGTAATAAATATGTAACACAAAAAGTACCACTGAAATTTTAATCTGAAATTTAGAAAAATGATACATAGCAAAGATGACTGGTAATACATTAATATTTATTCCTTCTTTTTTAATATTAAAGGATTTGTTAGATAAATCATGAAATCAAGTAAAGTAATTGGTTCTTTATTTATTTTATCCATCTTTACTCTTTGGTCTGTATGGGCTTCCCACTGCAGCAGCCTCTCTCGCTGCAGAGCACATGCTCCAGAGCGCCAGCTTGTAATTGGACACACGTCCAGTCACTCCACGGAACGTGAGATCATTCCAGACCAGGGATCGAACCGGCGCCCTTTGCACTGCAAGGCGGACTCTCTACCCACTGGATCACCAGAGAAGCCCCAATATCTAGAATTTAGATCAGTGTAGTAGGGAAAGTATTGACTTGAGACTTCATATCATATAAACGCTCAACTATTTCATGTAATTCTGTAGCGCTCCCTTTAAAATCCAGTGGATTAAATTGGTACCATCTTCACATTAACGTATATCCTTTATGAGGATATCAGTTTTATTAATATATCACCTGGTCTAAATCCCTTAAAGTAGAAGGAGGAAAAAATAGTCAATACAAGTAAAATTAATTCTCTGTCCAAATATTTTAACATTCCCCCAGATCAAGATATTCTGATGACAAAAAAATGGCTACTGTTTTCAGAACTCAAAGCTTTAGCAAAATGCTTTCAATATTAACATCATATTTCAATGTTTCAATACTTCAAAATGCTTTTAATTTTAATATAAACTAGATGACTGTTGATTATGACACTGAACCACACATTAACATTTTTCTTGTCCTAGAAATGGAAATAGGCTATACTGATTTTATCAACTAATCACATCAACCTACCAAAACAAAACAATAATTAACAAATTGGGATAAGGACAAAAATAACATCTCACATTTTGAGGGAATACAGCATTATAACCTCTTATATTTTTAAGATAATTTAAAGTCTCATAAATCTGAAAAATGTAGTTTTAAATTACACAATATGAACATCAGTACACACAAAAGGATTTGTTAGGATAAACTCATAAATTAAGTAATAAATATGTAACACAAAAAGTACCACTGAAATTTTAATCTGAAATTTAGAAAAATGATACATAGCAAAGATGACTGGTAATACATTAATATTTATTCCTTCTTTTTTAATATTAAAGAAAAAAGAACCACCTCTGCTTAATGTGGCCATATGACTAAACTCTGGCCAATGAACTAAATATGAAACGGACAAATGTGAAAGAGTTTGTAAAAGATAACCAGAAAACTTTAGTAGGGAGCAGAGAGGATAGGAAAGGATGAGGGAGGGAGGTAGAAGGAAAAGCAGGAAAGAAGGGTGGGTAATGTCAGTGTGCTCCCTGGCCTTCTGCTCTCCCTTTCCCTAAGACCGAGGAGTGATGAGGCTTGAAGCAGCTGTCTTGGACTCAGGAAGTGAAAGCTAAGTGTTGAGGCTGGCAAAGCTGTCCCTATACTTACCCTTGTACTATTACTGGAAAAAAACTACCTCGTTTAAGCCATTCTATTTTGGGGTCTATGTTACACTGGTTTGCCCTGGACAGTTCACAATTCCTTGTTTTAACAGAGGTACATAAATAATATCCTCAAAGGACAACCTGATAGCATTAAACAATTAATACATCTGAAACTACATAAAGTAGAAAAGCATACTGATAATTATTCCAACTTACCTCTGTGACAGGTAATTCAAGCTGAACCACATCATCCTGCTTTGAAACTGGAGTTTGCAGAGCAGTGTCTAACAACAAGATTCCATTCAGGTCCTTCCTACACCCTACTGCATAATCATCCACAAAAATAACTTTATCCGCGGCAGAAATATACTGACATTTCACCTGTCCACCCGGTTTAGCTGTTAAAAGAACAGAAATTCAACACTTAAGACTTTAAGACCAGTAGATCTCTCTTTTATTTTTAATTTTGGCCTCTTTTATTTCTTTATTTTTTTTCATCCATCCTTAAGTCTTTGGCCTGTGCGGGTCTCCCATCACAATGGCCCCTCTCATTGCAGAGCACCTGCTCTGGGCGCATGCACTCCAAAGTGCTGGCTTGTAATTGGACACACTGTTCCAGTCGTTCAGTGGTACATGGGATCTTCCTGGGCCCAGGATCGAACCAGTGCCCCTTGCATGGCAAAGCGGACTCTCTACCCACTGGACCACGAGGGAAGCCCACCAGTAGATCTTTTAAAATGAATGTTTCCATGTCAACTAAATATAATACATAGTCTTTGACTGGAAAAAGATTCTCTAAAGGACATTCTTAGAATTGATTAAATTGGAATATGTACTGTACTTTAAAGTAACAATATGAAACTTTCAGAACTTGAAAATATACTGCTGTAATAAAAGAGAATAACATTGTTCTTAGAAATAAACATAAAAATAGTAAAAGGGCACAACAGGGGGCTTCCTGGTGGAAGGAGGGAGGTAGAGGAAAAGCAGGAAAGAAGGGTGGGTAATGTCAGTGTGCTCCCTGGCCTTCTGCTCTCCCTTTCCCTAAGACCGAGGAGTGATGAGGCTTGAAGCAGCTGTCTTGGACTCAGGAAGTGAAAGCTAAGTGTTGAGGCTGGCAAAGCTGTCCCTATACTTACCCTTGTACTATTACTGGAAAAAAACTACCTCGTTTAAGCCATTCTATTTTGGGGTCTATGTTACACTGGTTTGCCCTGGACAGTTCACAATTCCTTGTTTTAACAGAGGTACATAAATAATATCCTCAAAGGACAACCTGATAGCATTAAACAATTAATACATCTGAAACTACATAAAGTAGAAAAGCATACTGATAATTATTCCAACTTACCTCTGTGACAGGTAATTCAAGCTGAACCACATCATCCTGCTTTGAAACTGGAGTTTGCAGAGCAGTGTCTAACAACAAGATTCCATTCAGGTCCTTCCTACACCCTACTGCATAATCATCCACAAAAATAACTTTATCCGCGGCAGAAATATACTGACATTTCACCTGTCCACCCGGTTTAGCTGTTAAAAGAACAGAAATTCAACACTTAAGACTTTAAGACCAGTAGATCTCTCTTTTATTTTTAATTTTGGCCTCTTTTATTTCTTTATTTTTTTTCATCCATCCTTAAGTCTTTGGCCTGTGCGGGTCTCCCATCACAATGGCCCCTCTCATTGCAGAGCACCTGCTCTGGGCGCATGCACTCCAAAGTGCTGGCTTGTAATTGGACACACTGTTCCAGTCGTTCAGTGGTACATGGGATCTTCCTGGGCCCAGGATCGAACCAGTGCCCCTTGCATGGCAAAGCGGACTCTCTACCCACTGGACCACGAGGGAAGCCCACCAGTAGATCTTTTAAAATGAATGTTTCCATGTCAACTAAATATAATACATAGTCTTTGACTGGAAAAAGATTCTCTAAAGGACATTCTTAGAATTGATTAAATTGGAATATGTACTGTACTTTAAAGTAACAATATGAAACTTTCAGAACTTGAAAATATACTGCTGTAATAAAAGAGAATAACATTGTTCTTAGAAATAAACATAAAAATAGTAAAAGGGCACAACAGGGGGCTTCCCTGGTGGTCCAGTGGGTAAAGAATCTACCTTGCAGTGCATGCAAGGGGTATCGGTTAGATCCGTGGCCCAGGAAGATCCCACATGCTGAGGAACAGTTGGGCCAGCACTCTGGAGCGCGTGGGCCCAGAGTCACTGCTCTGCAACTAGAGAGGCCACCGCAATGGGAGGCCCAAATAGGCCAAAGAATAAAGATTGATGGAAAAAAAAAACCAACAAAGAACAAAGACTTAGAGACAAAAAAAAAAGGGCACAATCTATATGCAACCTATTCACAAGAGAGCAAAAGTATTATGTATGTATATATGAGGGAATGACATGCAAATGTGGTATTATTTAAAACACTACAATTAAAATTAGTGGAAATGAATAAAGGTTATAGGGAAGTTCTCTGCATTACACTACTTCAAAATAACATTTTTGGAAAAAAATGTTTAATATCCAATACTGTACAATACTGTATACTTCAATTAAAATAAATATTCAATATTTTCTTCAGAACTTTTTTTTTAATTCCATACAAATTTTATTTATTATTTTTTAACAGGGTTTTGTTGTTTACGGTCACATGTCGACACAAATCCATAATAGGTACACATATGCCCCCCCCAAATCTCTCCACATCTCCCTTGCCATCGCACCTCTCCAGGTTGCCAGAGTCCCTTTGTGAGATCCCCTAGTCCCAGAGCATGTTCCCCTCCTTCACACCAGTGTCCGTAAGACTGTTCTCCATGTCTGCCTAATCAGCAAATTTAGCAAAATCATAGGATACAAAATCAATATGCAGAAACCACTTGCATTCCTATATACTAACAATAAAAAATCAGAAAGAGAAATCAAGGAAGCAATCCCATTCACCACTGCAACAAAAAGAATAAAATATCTAGGAATAAACCTACCAAAGGAGACAAAAGAACTGTACACAGAAAATTATAAGACACTGATGAAAGAAGATATAAACAGATGGGAGAGATATTCCATGTTTCTGGATTGGCAGAATGAATACTGTAAAAATGACTATACAACCAAATGAAATCTACAGAGTCAATGCAATCCCTATCAAATTACCAATGGCATTTTTCACAGAGCTAGAACAAAAAATATCACAATTCATATGGAAACACAAAAGCAGTCTTGAGAAAGAAGAACAGAGCTGGAGGAACCAACCTTCCTGACTTCAAACTATACTGCAAAGCAACAGCTATCAAGACAGTATGGTACTGGCACAAAGCAGAAATATTAACCAATGGAACAAGGTAGAAAGCCCAGAGATCAACTCACACACTTATGGGTACCTTATTTTTGACAAAGGAGGCAAGAATATACAATGGGGCAAAGACAGCCTCTTGAATAAGTGGTGCTGGGAAAACTGGACAGTTACATGCAAAAGAATGAAGCTGGAACATTACCTAGCACCATCCACAAAGATAAACTCAAAATGGATTAAAGACCTAACTGTGAAACCAGAGATCATAAAACTCTAGGAGGAAAAACATAGGCGGAACATTCAATGACATAAATCAAAGCAAGATCTTCTAGGACCAGCCTCCTAAAGCAATGGAAATAAAGACAACATAGACAAGTGGGGCTTAATGAAACGTAAAAGCTTTTGCACAGCAAAAGAAAACTGTAAACAAGTGAAAATACAACTTGGGGGGGGCGGGGCTGGGGAGGGAGGAGGGCGGGCAGGCCACTTCTATTGATCTTTCATTCATCTATTTTCATCCATCTTTGTTCTTTGGCCCGCATGGGCCTCCCATCACGGTGGCCTCTGTTGTCGCAGAACACCGGCTCTGGGTGCATGTGCTCCAGAGCTCCGGCTCGGTAAGTGGACACATCCGTCCAGCCGCTCTACGGTACGTGGGATCTTCCCAGGCAAGGGATCAAACCGGCACCCTTTGTACTGCAAGGCGGTGTCCTTACCCACTGGACTACCGGGGAAGCCCCCAACTTTTTTTGTTTTTAACAAAAGTCATTAAGCAGAAAATCAGTGTGGACGTTTCTAGATAATGACCTCAGAAGTTCTTTAGGGCATCTGTATCTGAGATAAAATTATGGAAGATGAAAAAAAAAATTATGGAAGATGGTTACAATGTAAGTTAAGAGAACTAGTAAAGTTAAGAACTAAGAATTAAGAACTAAGTTAAGAGAACTAATAGTAGTTCAACTACCACTGAAAAACCACAGTTAACTTCAATCACTGAAGATCAATGTCCCATGAAGTTTCAGCTGAATCAATATCAGAAGAGTATTATAACAGAAAATGGAAACACTAACCAAATGAATACATTAAAATTTCTATTAGAGTAGAATTTCAAAAACTATTACAAAAGACAGTAGAACACAAAAGCTTTAAATATAAAATGAAAAAGTAAAATTTATAAAAGATAACATCTATTTCTACAATTTACAGGAGATTTATGAGAAAACTAATGTTAAGTGTTCTGTCATGAACACAAGAGTCTTTGTAAAAAAGACTTGAAAAATGATCAACTATGAAATTTTATTACACTGGTGAAGAAACTTCTTGGGGACAAGTAATTCTGCCACCAGTATACCTTGTTCTAAATTCTCATAACTCTACAGAATATTCCTGATCTTACCACTGTTACTGCCTAGTGATGCAAAAGCAGAAAAGAGGAGATAAATCAGGGTCCTACTCATCAGTGTGTAGGACAACTATAAAACATGTTATTTGCTGTTGTTCAATCACTCGATCGTGCCCGACTCTTTGCAACCCCATGGACTGCAGCATGCCTTCACTAGCTCCCAGAGCCTGCTCATTTGATGTCATCCAACCATCTCATTCTGTCACCCTCTTCTCCTCTTGCCTTCGTCTTCCCAGCATCAGGGTCTTTTTCAATGAGTCGGCTCTTCACATCAGTTGGCCAAAGTATTGAAGCATCTGTCCTTTCAATGAATATTCAGGGTTGATTTCTTTTCAAGATTGACTGATTTGACCTTCCTTGCTGTCCAAGGGACTCTGAAGGCTCTTCTCTAACACCACAATTTGAAAACATCCATTCTTCAGAGCTCAGCCTTCTTTATGGTAGAACTCTCACACCTGTACATGACTACCGGAAAAACCATAGCCTTGACTATATGGACCTCTGTTGGCAACATAATTTCTCTGTTTCCTAATACACTGTCCAGATTTATCACGGTTTTACTACCAAGGAGCAAGTGTCACTCAGTTTCATGGCTGCAGTCACTGTCTGCAGTGATTTTGGAGACCAAGAAAATAAAATAAAATCTGTCACTGTTTCCACTTTTTTCTCCACCTATTTGCCATGAAGTGATGGAACCAGATGCCATGATCTTAAGTTTTTTGGATGCAGAGTTTTAAGCCAACTTTTTCACTCTCCTCTTTCCCTTTATCTATGAATATTAGGGCTAGCTTTCTTAATCTCAGATTATTAGAAAAAAGAGACAGTAGAACACAAAAGCTTTAAATATAAAATGAAAAAGTAAAATTTATAAAAGATAACATCTATTTCTACAATTTACAGGAGATTTATGAGAAAACTAATGTTAAGTGTTCTGTCATGAACACAAGAGTCTTTGTAAAAAGACTTGAAAATGATCAACTATGAAATTTTATTACACTGGTGAAGAAACTTCTTGGGGACAAGTAATTCTGCCACCAGTATACCTTGTTCTAAATTCTCATAACTCTACAGAATATTCCTGATCTTACCACTGTTACTGCCTAGTGATGCAAAAGCAGAAAAGAGGAGATAAATCAGGGTCCTACTCATCAGTGTGTAGGACAACTATAAAACATGTTATTTGCTGTTGTTCAATCACTCGATCGTGCCCGACTCTTTGCAACCCCATGGACTGCAGCATGCCTTCACTAGCTCCCAGAGCCTGCTCATTTGATGTCATCCAACCATCTCATTCTGTCACCCTCTTCTCCTCTTGCCTTCGTCTTCCCAGCATCAGGGTCTTTTTCAATGAGTCGGCTCTTCACATCAGTTGGCCAAAGTATTGAAGCATCTGTCCTTTCAATGAATATTCAGGGTTGATTTCTTTTCAAGATTGACTGATTTGACCTTCCTTGCTGTCCAAGGGACTCTGAAGGCTCTTCTCTAACACCACAATTTGAAAACATCCATTCTTCAGAGCTCAGCCTTCTTTATGGTAGAACTCTCACACCTGTACATGACTACCGGAAAAACCATAGCCTTGACTATATGGACCTCTGTTGGCAACATAATTTCTCTGTTTCCTAATACACTGTCCAGATTTATCACGGTTTTACTACCAAGGAGCAAGTGTCACTCAGTTTCATGGCTGCAGTCACTGTCTGCAGTGATTTTGGAGACCAAGAAAATAAAATAAAATCTGTCACTGTTTCCACTTTTTTCTCCACCTATTTGCCATGAAGTGATGGAACCAGATGCCATGATCTTAAGTTTTTTGGATGCAGAGTTTTAAGCCAACTTTTTCACTCTCCTCTTTCCCTTTATCTATGAATATTAGGGCTAGCTTTCTTAATCTCAGATTATTAGAGCCTTCTCAAGCTCTTGGAGGCATTACAAAACTGATTATGAACTAATTCATTATCTACATAAATCAAATAACAATTCATGGAATTTCTATAGCTTATTCCCAGATCTATTAGTTTGAAATGTATGTCAGCATATGGGAAAATAAACTCTGTAATACAAGAGGAATATTTACCTAGCACTTCTCATCTCCAGGTAAAACCACAAGAAATCATACAAATTATAGAATGCAGAGTAAAATTATGTAAGAACTTGCAACAATAGCTTCAAAACTCATTAAAATATTTTTTTAAATAGACTATTCTTTTTTTTAATAGACTATTCTTTTTCTTACAGTGGTTTTAGACTCACAGGAAAGTTCAGCAGAAGGTAGAGATTTCCCGTATGTGCCATGTCTCCCACACATAACTATACAATTTTCAAAAAACAAACTACAATTTGTTTTGTTTAAGCAATAGGTCATTAGATAAGGAACTATAAAAACCATTATTTTGTTAAAACTTCTACAGAGAGGTATGAAATTTGAGAATCTACACCAGGGTTTTCAAATGGGTTTCCATGTGACTCTAGATTTCAAGAGATCATGACAAAAAAAAACCACTTTTTAAAAAATCTCTTACACTATACAATATTAGAATTCAAAATAATGCACAGTGACCAAACAGCCTAATGGGTGGGCAATTGCTTCTGAAGTCTTTCAGGCCCATAGAGCTTGTAATAGGACCATGTTTATTCAGATGAGTCCATTCTCAGCTTTTTGACCTGAGTTACAAAAGGCCATTTATAAGCAGTGACTTGCTGTACTGCACAACGGAAAAACAGCAAACTGATTATCAGCCATGCTACCCTATCCTACAGGCTCTTCAAGCTCATATGACCTCATTTTAACTAATTACATCTGCAAAGACCCTGTTTCTAAATAAGGTCTGAGATCCCATTAGCACATGAATTCTGAGGGAAGATTACACAACCCACCAGAAACTTTCTCTGAAACTTTTACCCAGCCTGAGAACTGTATTTCAAGAAAAAGAACTATGTTAATGTAGTGAGATAGTACACTCAAGATTTTATTTACATCTACCCCTAAACAAGTTCTAGACTTCTGTGAAGAAAAAATATCTTGCAGTGAACAAAGAATATTTCATACAACTTTGCACCTCCTAACATGTTAGAGCAAGTCTTTCCTTACCTAACAAAAAAATAAGACAAAGGACATAAATTCTCTAATTTGGGATAAAAATGAAATTGACGTGTGCTTAAGCACATAGTTCTGACCCAGAACTGAGTAACTATACAGAAAGAAAAAAAAAAGCATAGGTTCACAATGAGAGGTAAAAACCAATATGAATTTTCAGTTATAACAATTTCGAATGCATAAAGGTTCATAAAAGAAATGAAGAAAATATCTTTTCAAAGGCCTGCCTGAAATTGTATGTTAAGTTATACTTTTATTCATATTGCTTTGTTTCATGGCTTTTGAAGTATTACTATTCAACGCTGTCAATAAATTTCAATGTTGCAAATAACATTAAGAAAAAACTTACTTACAAGCTATATTTAAGCTTCCCACACCTACATTTAAGAAGCTTAAGTCCCGGGACTTCCTGGGTGTCTCAGTGGTTAAGAATCTGCCTGCCAATGCAGGAGACACAGGTTTGATCCCTGGTCCAGGAAGATCCCACATGCCAAGGGACAACTAAGCCTGTGTGCCACAACTACTGAGTCAATGTTCTAGAGCCTGAGCTCTGCAACAAGGGAAGCAACCAAATGGAAAAACTAGCTGTCCCTTTAAAATAGAGCTTGTAATAGGACCATGTTTATTCAGATGAGTCCATTCTCAGCTTTTTGACCTGAGTTACAAAAGGCCATTTATAAGCAGTGACTTGCTGTACTGCACAACGGAAAAACAGCAAACTGATTATCAGCCATGCTACCCTATCCTACAGGCTCTTCAAGCTCATATGACCTCATTTTAACTAATTACATCTGCAAAGACCCTGTTTCTAAATAAGGTCTGAGATCCCATTAGCACATGAATTCTGAGGGAAGATTACACAACCCACCAGAAACTTTCTCTGAAACTTTTACCCAGCCTGAGAACTGTATTTCAAGAAAAAGAACTATGTTAATGTAGTGAGATAGTACACTCAAGATTTTATTTACATCTACCCCTAAACAAGTTCTAGACTTCTGTGAAGAAAAAATATCTTGCAGTGAACAAAGAATATTTCATACAACTTTGCACCTCCTAACATGTTAGAGCAAGTCTTTCCTTACCTAACAAAAAAATAAGACAAAGGACATAAATTCTCTAATTTGGGATAAAAATGAAATTGACGTGTGCTTAAGCACATAGTTCTGACCCAGAACTGAGTAACTATACAGAAAGAAAAAAAAAAGCATAGGTTCACAATGAGAGGTAAAAACCAATATGAATTTTCAGTTATAACAATTTCGAATGCATAAAGGTTCATAAAAGAAATGAAGAAAATATCTTTTCAAAGGCCTGCCTGAAATTGTATGTTAAGTTATACTTTTATTCATATTGCTTTGTTTCATGGCTTTTGAAGTATTACTATTCAACGCTGTCAATAAATTTCAATGTTGCAAATAACATTAAGAAAAAACTTACTTACAAGCTATATTTAAGCTTCCCACACCTACATTTAAGAAGCTTAAGTCCCGGGACTTCCTGGGTGTCTCAGTGGTTAAGAATCTGCCTGCCAATGCAGGAGACACAGGTTTGATCCCTGGTCCAGGAAGATCCCACATGCCAAGGGACAACTAAGCCTGTGTGCCACAACTACTGAGTCAATGTTCTAGAGCCTGAGCTCTGCAACAAGGGAAGCAACCGCAAATGGAAAAAAAGCCTTTCATGCAGTGATGAAGACCCAGCACAGACATAAATAAATGATTAAAAAAAAAATTAAGAAAACAGAAGCTTAAGTCCCATTTTGACGTAAAACTGTTATGTAACAGAAATTTACTTCATTTGCCCTATGAGTTTAAAATGTCTGAAAATAAATTTCTCAAAGAAAGATAAGTCATACTTAACTAATGTTTTGGGGGTTTTTTTGGCCACTGGTCTTTCATTTATTTGTTTTCATCCATCTTTGTTCTTTGGCCCATGTGGACCTCCCACTTGCAGTGGTCTCTCTCGTTGCAGAGCACCAGCTCTGGGCACATGCACTCCAGGGCTCTGGCTCGGTAGTTGGACACATTGGTCCAGCCGCTCCGTGGCATGTGGGATCTTCCCAAGCCAGGGATCGAACCAGTGCCCCTTGCAATGAAAGGCGGTGTCCTCAACCACTGGACCACCAGGGAAGCCCTTTTAACTAATGTTTGAAAAGTCAGTTTTGGTTTTTAAATAGAGAGGAAAAAAACACCCACTCTATACGACACGTTGCACCTTGTTAGAAGACACCTGTAAAATGACTTTGAATCCTACATGGATAAAGTTTAAAAAAAATTCAAGCAGAGAATTTAATAGAAGAAACTCAAATTTCCTTCATCTATACCAGATATCCGCAAATTTCTTATAAAAGGATCAAATAGTATTTGAGGCCTCATAAGAAACAGTCTTTTCTCACAATTACTCAATTCTCCCACTGTACTAAAACATAAAATTGGCAAATGAAGAAAATATCTTTTCAAAGGCCTGCCTGAAATTGTATGTTAAGTTATACTTTTATTCATATTGCTTTGTTTCATGGCTTTTGAAGTATTACTATTCAACGCTGTCAATAAATTTCAATGTTGCAAATAACATTAAGAAAAAACTTACTTACAAGCTATATTTAAGCTTCCCACACCTACATTTAAGAAGCTTAAGTCCCGGGACTTCCTGGGTGTCTCAGTGGTTAAGAATCTGCCTGCCAATGCAGGAGACACAGGTTTGATCCCTGGTCCAGGAAGATCCCACATGCCAAGGGACAACTAAGCCTGTGTGCCACAACTACTGAGTCAATGTTCTAGAGCCTGAGCTCTGCAACAAGGGAAGCAACGCAAATGGAAAAAAGCCTTTCATGCAGTGATGAAGACCCAGCACAGACATAAATAAATGATTAAAAAAAAAATTAAGAAAACAGAAGCTTAAGTCCCATTTTGACGTAAAACTGTTATGTAACAGAAATTTACTTCATTTGCCCTATGAGTTTAAAATGTCTGAAAATAAATTTCTCAAAGAAAGATAAGTCATACTTAACTAATGTTTTGGGGGTTTTTTTGGCCACTGGTCTTTCATTTATTTGTTTTCATCCATCTTTGTTCTTTGGCCCATGTGGACCTCCCACTTGCAGTGGTCTCTCTCGTTGCAGAGCACCAGCTCTGGGCACATGCACTCCAGGGCTCTGGCTCGGTAGTTGGACACATTGGTCCAGCCGCTCCGTGGCATGTGGGATCTTCCCAAGCCAGGGATCGAACCAGTGCCCCTTGCAATGAAAGGCGGTGTCCTCAACCACTGGACCACCAGGGAAGCCCTTTTAACTAATGTTTGAAAAGTCAGTTTTGGTTTTTAAATAGAGAGGAAAAAAACACCCACTCTATACGACACGTTGCACCTTGTTAGAAGACACCTGTAAAATGACTTTGAATCCTACATGGATAAAGTTTAAAAAAAATTCAAGCAGAGAATTTAATAGAAGAAACTCAAATTTCCTTCATCTATACCAGATATCCGCAAATTTCTTATAAAAGGATCAAATAGTATTTGAGGCCTCATAAGAAACAGTCTTTTCTCACAATTACTCAATTCTCCCACTGTACTACAAAAGCAACATGTAAATAAGTGGGTGTGGATGTGTTCCAGTTGTGTTTTATTTATAAAATTAGGAGACAGGCTGAGAGCAAGAGATGGCAGGCCATACTTTGCAGACCTCTGACTGACACTAATGACTTGCATTAGTACAGGTTTTCTTTGTGGGAACGAGAAACTTCACAAAAATAGTAGGTTAAAAATTCATAGCCAGATACAGTAAGCTGCTTTAACTTAAAACTAAAACTAACAAAGAAAAATTGTGAAAGCAACCAGAAGGTATGTTACATACAGGTAAGTAATAGTTGCAATCAAAGCATGTTTATCAATAAAAAACCATGGAGCTAATTCGGAATTGAACCTTTTTTTTTTAAGATTTATTTATTTATTTATTTTGGGCAGGGGTTGGGTTGGGGAGGGAGGGGAGTGGGCAGGCCACTTCTATTTGTCTTTCATTTCTCTATTTTCATCTGTCCTTGTTCTTTGGCTCCTGTAGGCCTCCCATCGCAGTGGTGTCTGTCGTCGCAGAGCACCGGCTCTGGGCGCATGCGCTGCAGAGCTCCGGCTCGGTAGTTGGACACATCGGTCCAGCCGCTCTGCGGCACGTGGGATCTTCCCAGGCCAGGGATCGAACCGGCGCCCCTTGCACTGCAAGGCTGTGTCCTTACCCAATGGACCACCACGGGAAGCCCGGAATGGGAGGCCCACACAGGCCAAAGAACAAAGATGAATGAAAATAGATAAATGAAAGACCAATAGAAGTGACCCACACACCCCACTCCTTCCCCACCCCCCCCAAAAAAAATTTTTTTAAAAAATAATAATAAAGTACAGTAAAAAAGAAATTCTATTCAACAAAAAAAATCCATCAAGAATGAAGGTGAAATAAAAGACATTTTCAGATGAGGGAACACTAACGAGAAATTCTGCTAGCAAATCTGCTCAAAAAAAGAAATTCCAAAAAAAGAACATAATGTCTGGGTGTTCAAGCAGAGAATTTAATAGAAGAAACTCAAATTTCCTTCATCTATACCAGATATCCGCAAATTTCTTATAAAAGGATCAAATAGTATTTGAGGCCTCATAAGAAACAGTCTTTTCTCACAATTACTCAATTCTCCCACTGTACTACAAAAGCAACATGTAAATAAGTGGGTGTGGATGTGTTCCAGTTGTGTTTTATTTATAAAATTAGGAGACAGGCTGAGAGCAAGAGATGGCAGGCCATACTTTGCAGACCTCTGACTGACACTAATGACTTGCATTAGTACAGGTTTTCTTTGTGGGAACGAGAAACTTCACAAAAATAGTAGGTTAAAAATTCATAGCCAGATACAGTAAGCTGCTTTAACTTAAAACTAAAACTAACAAAGAAAAATTGTGAAAGCAACCAGAAGGTATGTTACATACAGGTAAGTAATAGTTGCAATCAAAGCATGTTTATCAATAAAAAACCATGGAGCTAATTCGGAATTGAACCTTTTTTTTTTAAGATTTATTTATTTATTTATTTTGGGCAGGGGTTGGGTTGGGGAGGGAGGGGAGTGGGCAGGCCACTTCTATTTGTCTTTCATTTCTCTATTTTCATCTGTCCTTGTTCTTTGGCTCCTGTAGGCCTCCCATCGCAGTGGTGTCTGTCGTCGCAGAGCACCGGCTCTGGGCGCATGCGCTGCAGAGCTCCGGCTCGGTAGTTGGACACATCGGTCCAGCCGCTCTGCGGCACGTGGGATCTTCCCAGGCCAGGGATCGAACCGGCGCCCCTTGCACTGCAAGGCTGTGTCCTTACCCAATGGACCACCACGGGAAGCCCGGAATGGGAGGCCCACACAGGCCAAAGAACAAAGATGAATGAAAATAGATAAATGAAAGACCAATAGAAGTGACCCACACACCCCACTCCTTCCCCACCCCCCCCAAAAAAAATTTTTTTAAAAAATAATAATAAAGTACAGTAAAAAAGAAATTCTATTCAACAAAAAAAATCCATCAAGAATGAAGGTGAAATAAAAGACATTTTCAGATGAGGGAACACTAACGAGAAATTCTGCTAGCAAATCTGCTCAGAAAGAATCACAGAAAAAATTTCACCAAAGAGAAGGGAAGTTATTTCAGAAACAAATGTATCAAGGATGAGGGAAGAGCTACAGAAACGATAAATGTCTGGGTGAATGTAAGTGATGATTCTTTTTTTTAATTATTATTTTTTTTTTGGAGGGTGGGGTGGGGCGGGAGGGGGATAGGCGGGCCACTTCTATTGGTCCCTCATTTCTGTTTTCATCTGTCTTTGTTCTTTCGCTCCTGTGGGCCTCCCATCGCGGTGGCCACTGTCGTTGCAGAGCACCAGCTCTGGGCGCATGCGCTCCAGAGCTCCGGCTTGCTAATTGGACACATCGGTCCAGCCGCTCCGCAGCACGTGGGATCTTCCCAGGCCAGGGATCGAACCCGCGCCCCTTGCACTGCAAGGCGGTGTCTTTACCCACTGGACCACAAGGGGAAGCCCAGTGATGATTCTTAAATTCAGTTCTTTAACATATATTTGATAACTGGAAGCAAAAATTACTACAATGTTTGATAGTCTGAAATATCACATATGTAATAAGACTAAGTTGATTATAACTTAAAAGAGGAAGATACAATATGCGGTACGGTTTCTATATTCTACTTGAATTAGTAAAATGTTGATTCTAAATAGACTGAGAAAAGTATGTACAGTGCAATCCTTGAAGTGACTAAAAAAAAATAATTAGTCAAAAGCAAAAGATGAGTTTAAAAAAATAAAGCCAAAAAAAGCTTAAAAGAGGAAAAAGAGAAAACAAATAATAAAATGGAACATCTAAATCAAAATACAAACTATTTACATTAAACATAAATGGCCTAAGTATGCCAATGAAAAGACAAGCTGAATTTAAAACACATACAGTCTAATGCCATGATGTCTAAAAGAGACTTTTACAATTCTAAAAGGATAAAAAGATGGAAAAAAGATATGTCATACAAATGTTAAAGAAAGATGGAATAAAAGACATTTTCAGATGAGGGAACACTAACGAGAAATTCTGCTAGCAAATCTGCTCAGAAAGAATCACAGAAAAAATTTCACCAAAGAGAAGGGAAGTTATTTCAGAAACAAATGTATCAAGGATGAGGGAAGAGCTACAGAAACGATAAATGTCTGGGTGAATGTAAGTGATGATTCTTTTTTTTAATTATTATTTTTTTTTTGGAGGGTGGGGTGGGGCGGGAGGGGGATAGGCGGGCCACTTCTATTGGTCCCTCATTTCTGTTTTCATCTGTCTTTGTTCTTTCGCTCCTGTGGGCCTCCCATCGCGGTGGCCACTGTCGTTGCAGAGCACCAGCTCTGGGCGCATGCGCTCCAGAGCTCCGGCTTGCTAATTGGACACATCGGTCCAGCCGCTCCGCAGCACGTGGGATCTTCCCAGGCCAGGGATCGAACCCGCGCCCCTTGCACTGCAAGGCGGTGTCTTTACCCACTGGACCACAAGGGGAAGCCCAGTGATGATTCTTAAATTCAGTTCTTTAACATATATTTGATAACTGGAAGCAAAAATTACTACAATGTTTGATAGTCTGAAATATCACATATGTAATAAGACTAAGTTGATTATAACTTAAAAGAGGAAGATACAATATGCGGTACGGTTTCTATATTCTACT
This sequence comes from Tragulus kanchil, assembly GCA_022376925.1. Classification (NCBI taxonomy): domain Eukaryota; kingdom Metazoa; phylum Chordata; class Mammalia; order Artiodactyla; family Tragulidae; genus Tragulus; species Tragulus kanchil. Next base: position 151,737,899 of record JAIOJX010000029.1, read on the forward strand.
TGAATTAGTAAAATGTTGATTCTAAATAGACTGAGAAAAGTATGTACAGTGCAATCCTTGAAGTGACTAAAAAAAAATAATTAGTCAAAAGCAAAAGATGAGTTTAAAAAAATAAAGCCAAAAAAAGCTTAAAAGAGGAAAAAGAGAAAACAAATAATAAAATGGAACATCTAAATCAAAATACAAACTATTTACATTAAACATAAATGGCCTAAGTATGCCAATGAAAAGACAAGCTGAATTTAAAACACATACAGTCTAATGCCATGATGTCTAAAAGAGACTTTTACAATTCTAAAAGGATAAAAAGATGGAAAAAAGATATGTCATACAAATGTTAAAGAAAGATGGAATAGTTATATTTAGATGAGACAAAGATCACAAAGAAAATCACTGGAGATAAATGAGGACACTGTGACACAATACAGGTCAATTCATGAAGAAGAAAAACCAATCCTAAACACATACACCAAACAAAACTTAAATACACATTCAGCAAAAATTAACAGAATTGAAAAGAGAAACAGACATCCATAATTAGAGCTGGAGATTTCAACTTACAGTAACTGACAGAACTAGCAGACAGAAAACTAGCAAAGCTATAGAGAAACTGAACATCATCAGCCATGACATTTTTTAAATATTCCACCTATCAACAGTGGAATGCACATTCAAGTGCACACTGAATATTAGTCAAGATATATGATACCCTGGATAATAAAACAGACCCTAATATAAAAGAAATAAACTTAAAAGCATGTTCTCTGAGAGCCCAGAAGTAAACCCACACACTTCTGGTCAATTCATCTTCAACAAAGGAGGTTAAGACTATACAATGGGAAAAAGACACAGTCTCTTCAGCAAGTGGTGCTGGGAAAACTGATCATTCGCCTGTAAATCAATGAAATTAGAACACACCCTCACATTATACACAAAAATAAACTCAAAATGGCTGAAAGCTTAAATATAAAAAACAACATCATAAAACTCCTAGAAGAGACCAAAGGCAAAACATTCTCTGACAAAAATCATGCTACCGTTTTAAAAGCAAAAATAAAAACGGTTTCCCTATAGGCTTTTCCACAGCAAAGGTAACCAAAACTAAAAATAATTAGTTCAATTAAAGGCTAAATAGACTGAGAAAAGTATGTACAGTGCAATCCTTGAAGTGACTAAAAAATAATTAGTCAAAAGCAAAAGATGAGTTTAAAAAAATAAAGCCAAAAAAAGCTTAAAAGAGGAAAAAGAGAAAACAAATAATAAAATGGAACATCTAAATCAAAATACAAACTATTTACATTAAACATAAATGGCCTAAGTATGCCAATGAAAAGACAAGCTGAATTTAAAACACATACAGTCTAATGCCATGATGTCTAAAAGAGACTTTTACAATTCTAAAAGGATAAAAAGATGGAAAAAAGATATGTCATACAAATGTTAAAGAAAGATGGAATAGTTATATTTAGATGAGACAAAGATCACAAAGAAAATCACTGGAGATAAATGAGGACACTGTGACACAATACAGGTCAATTCATGAAGAAGAAAAACCAATCCTAAACACATACACCAAACAAAACTTAAATACACATTCAGCAAAAATTAACAGAATTGAAAAGAGAAACAGACATCCATAATTAGAGCTGGAGATTTCAACTTACAGTAACTGACAGAACTAGCAGACAGAAAACTAGCAAAGCTATAGAGAAACTGAACATCATCAGCCATGACATTTTTTAAATATTCCACCTATCAACAGTGGAATGCACATTCAAGTGCACACTGAATATTAGTCAAGATATATGATACCCTGGATAATAAAACAGACCCTAATATAAAAGAAATAAACTTAAAAGCATGTTCTCTGAGAGCCCAGAAGTAAACCCACACACTTCTGGTCAATTCATCTTCAACAAAGGAGGTTAAGACTATACAATGGGAAAAAGACACAGTCTCTTCAGCAAGTGGTGCTGGGAAAACTGATCATTCGCCTGTAAATCAATGAAATTAGAACACACCCTCACATTATACACAAAAATAAACTCAAAATGGCTGAAAGCTTAAATATAAAAAACAACATCATAAAACTCCTAGAAGAGACCAAAGGCAAAACATTCTCTGACAAAAATCATGCTACCGTTTTAAAAGCAAAAATAAAAACTGGGATATAATCAAACTTATAGGCTTTTCCACAGCAAAGGAAACCATAAACAAAACAAAAAGACAGCCTATGGACTAGGAGAAAATATTTGCAAATGATAAGACCAACAAGGGTTTTAACCTTCAAAATATTCATATAGCTCATACAACTAAACAAGAAAACAACCCCATCAAAAAATGGGCAAAAGACTTTAAGACATTTCTCCAAAGAAACAGATTGCCAAGAGGCACATAAAATAGATGTTCAACATCACTAACTATCAAAAAAAAAATGCAAATCAAAACTACAATAAGATACCACCTCACACCAACCATAATGTCCATCATTTAAAAGTCTACAGAACTACCCTGGTGGTCCAGGAGTTAAGACTCTGCACTTCCAATGCAAGTGGCCTGGGTTCGATCCCTGATCAGGGAACTAAGATCCCACATGCCACCACTAAGACTTCATGTGGCCAAATACATAAATTTAAAAAAAAAATTTTTTTTTTTTAAATTAAAAGTCTAAAATAACAAATGCCAGAGAAGGTGTGGAGAAAAGGGAACCCTCCTACACTGTTGGTGGGAATGTAAGTTGGTACAACCACTGTGAAACAGTATGGAGGTTCCTCAGAAAACTAAAAATATAATTATCATATGATCCAGCAACCCCACTCCTGGACATATATCCAGACAAATTTCTTAATCAAAAAGATTAAAAAAAAAAAAAAAAAGATACAAGCAGGATCCTGTAGGGGTGCTGTGCGACAGCCTGGAGGGTTGGGATGGGGGGGATATACATATGACTAATCTGGGGTCATACATATCTGTAAACAACAAAACTCTGTAAAAGTAAAAAAAACTAAAAAAAAAAAAAAAGATTCTTGCACCCTTATTCTCATAGCGGCACTATTCATAGTAACCAAAACATGGAAACAACCTAAATGTCCAACAAAGGATGAACGGGTAAAGAACATGTGATACATATATACAATGGACTATTACTGAGCAATTAAAAAGAACAAAATAATGTCATTTTCAGCAACAGGAGTGTAACTAGAGATTATCATACTAAGTGAAGTCAGAAAGAGAAAGAAAAGATACTATACAGTATCACTTCTATGTGGAATCTAAAATGAGACATAAATGAACCAAAGTACAAAAGAGAAACAGACTCATGGACACAGATAACACATTTGTGGCTGCCAAGGGGGAGGGAGTCAAGAGAGAGATAGAGTGGGAGGTTGAGGTTAGCAGATGTCGGCTATTATATACAGAATGGATAAATAATGAGGTCCTACTGTATAGCACAAGGGTCCTATAGTCCTACTGTTAATTCCATGATAAACCATAATAGGAAAGAATATTAAAAAGAAGATATATACATATATATACACATATACATATATACATATATATATATAACTGAATCACTTCCCAGACCACTTTACCTATCTCTTGAGAAGCCTGTAGGCAAGACAAGAAGCAACAGTTAGACCCAGACATGGAACAATGGACTGGTTCCATACTGGGAAAGGAGCACTGACAAGGCTGTATATTCTCACCCTGCTTATTTAACTCATATGCAGAGAACATTATGCAAAATGCTGGGCTGGATAAATCACAAGCTGGCATCAAGACTGCTGAGAGAAATATCAATAACCTCAGATATGCAGATGATAACACTTTCATGGCAGGAAATGATGAGGAACTAAAGAACCTCTTGATGAAGGTGAAAGAGGAGAGTGAAAAGCCGGCTTAAAACAACATTCAAAAAACCATGATCATGGCATCTGGTTCCATCATTTCATGGCAAACAGGCAGGAAAAATGTAGAAACAGTGACAGATTTTATTTTATTTTCTTAGACTCCAAAATCACTGCAGACAGTGACTGCAGCCATGAAACTGAATGACACTTGCTCCTTGGAAGAAAAGCTATGACAAAAAAACAAAGGAAAAAAAAAAAAAGAAAAAAGAAAAGCTGTGACGAATCTAGACAGTGCATTAAAAAGCAGACATTACATTGCCACCAAAGGTCCATATAGTCAAGGCTATGGTTTTTCCAGTAGTCATGTACAGATGTGAAAATTCGACCACAAAGAAGGTTGAGCACTGAAGAACTGATGCTTTCAAACTGTGGTGCTAGAGAAGATTCTTCAGAGTCCCCTGGACAGCAAGGAGGTCAAACCAGTCAATCCGAGAGGAAATCAACCCTGAATACTCATTGGAAAGACAGATGCCAATAATCTGGCCACCTGATGTGAAGAACTGATTAACTGGAAAAGACCCTGAAGCTGGAAAAGACTGACAGCAAAAGGAGAAGGGGACAACAAAGGATGAGATGGTTGGATGGCATCACCGACTCAATGGACGAAAGTGTAGGCAAACTCCAGGAGCCACTGAAGGACAAGGAAACCTGGCATGCTGCAGTTTATGGGATTGCAAAGAGCTGGATACAATTTAGTGACTGAACAACAGCAGAAATTAACGTAACACTATAAAACAACTATACTTAAATGAAACAAAACCTATGTTATCTGACCACAAAGGATGTAAGTAGAAATCAGTAACAAATATAATGGGAAACCTCTGAATACTTGTAAATTAAGCAACATACTTCTAAATAATTCTTAGGTTAATGAAGTTTAAAGTAACTTAGAAAACATTTTTAAAAGAATGAAAATGAAAGAGTGCCCTGATGGTCTAGCAGTTGGGATACTGGGCTTTCACTGCTGTTCCCCTGGCTGGGGAACTGAGATTCCACAAGCTGCAGCTCAGTACCCTCACCCCAAAAAGAACAAAAATATAATATCAAAATATGTCACGTGACGCTAAAACAGTGATTAGGGTAAAATTTATAGGACCTGAATGCTTACATTGTAGTAGGGAAAGAGGCCTTAAATCAATAACCTAAGCTTCTGCTTAAGCAAACCAGAAGAGCAAAACAAACCCAAAACAAGCAAAAGGAAAGAAATAATAAAGACAATAGTGGAAATCAATTTAAAAGTGAAACTAGAAAAACCATACAGAAAAATCAATATAACCAAAAATGAGTTTTTTGGAAAAGATCAGTGAAGTTGTTAAACCCAATTTTAAAGAGAAACAGCTCATAACATATCTTACAATTCAAATTCTATAAAAATATAATAATAGAAAAAGGCAAAAAGAACTTGTTCCACACCAAAATGTTAAGACTAGCCATCTCTAGGTAATGAAATCTTAAAAGAGGGTTCATCTTTCCCTTACTCTATCTGATGTCTTAGCTTCCCAGGTGGCTGACATGGATTCAATCCCTGAGGCAAGAAGATCCCTTGGAGAAGAAAAGAGCAACCCACTCCAATATTCTTGCCTGGGAAATTCCATGGACAGAGAAGCCTAGCAGGCTACAGTCCACAGGTTCACAAAAGAGCTGGATACAACTCAGTGACTACACAATAACAACAGCTGATGCTCTATTAATTTACCAAGTCACCTGAGTTGTGTCCAACTCTTTGTGACCCTATGGGCTGTAGCCCACCAGGCTGCTCTGTCCATCAGACTCTCCAGGCGAGAATACTAGAGTGGGCTGCCATTCTCTTCTACAGGGGAACTTCCCGACTCAGGGATCAAGCCCACATCTCACATCTCCTGCACTGGCAGGCAGGCTCTTCAACACTAGCACACTGGAAAGCCTTAATACTTGTAAATTAAGCAACATACTTCTAAATAATTCTTGGGTTGAATTCTTAGAAAACATTTTTAAAAGAATGAAAATGAAAGAGTGCCCTGATGGTCTAGCAGTTGGGATACTGGGCTTTCACTGCTGTTCCCCTGGCTGGGGAACTGAGATTCCACAAGCTGCAGCTCAGTACCCTCACCCCAAAAAGAACAAAAATATAATATCAAAATATGTCACGTGACGCTAAAACAGTGATTAGGGTAAAATTTATAGGACCTGAATGCTTACATTGTAGTAGGGAAAGAGGCCTTAAATCAATAACCTAAGCTTCTGCTTAAGCAAACCAGAAGAGCAAAACAAACCCAAAACAAGCAAAAGGAAAGAAATAATAAAGACAATAGTGGAAATCAATTTAAAAGTGAAACTAGAAAAACCATACAGAAAAATCAATATAACCAAAAATGAGTTTTTTGGAAAAGATCAGTGAAGTTGTTAAACCCAATTTTAAAGAGAAACAGCTCATAACATATCTTACAATTCAAATTCTATAAAAATATAATAATAGAAAAAGGCAAAAGAACTTGTTCCACACCAAAATGTTAAGACTAGCCATCTCTAGGTAATGAAATCTTAAAAGAGGGTTCATCTTTCCCTTACTCTATCTGATGTCTTAGCTTCCCAGGTGGCTGACATGGATTCAATCCCTGAGGCAAGAAGATCCCTTGGAGAAGAAAAGAGCAACCCACTCCAATATTCTTGCCTGGGAAATTCCATGGACAGAGAAGCCTAGCAGGCTACAGTCCACAGGTTCACAAAAGAGCTGGATACAACTCAGTGACTACACAATAACAACAGCTGATGCTCTATTAATTTACCAAGTCACCTGAGTTGTGTCCAACTCTTTGTGACCCTATGGGCTGTAGCCCACCAGGCTGCTCTGTCCATCAGACTCTCCAGGCGAGAATACTAGAGTGGGCTGCCATTCTCTTCTACAGGGGAACTTCCCGACTCAGGGATCAAGCCCACATCTCACATCTCCTGCACTGGCAGGCAGGCTCTTCAACACTAGCACCATCTGGAAAGCCTTAATAAGGTTAAGTCATTTTTAAAATGGAGATTTTCAAAGGAAGGAAATTGTGGAGTTCTTTAATTATCAATTTTAATATCCACATTAAGAAATAGTCAACTCTTTATCGATGCACTAATCATATGCATCCCTTCAAAACTTGGAAAAATATTATCAGAAATGTCTTTGCCACCTGACACTGCACACTGTAGAAGTCCATGTCCACTGAGATATCATCATACCTCAATGTTTAAAACAGTCTATACACTAACAATGAAACATAATTTAAAGTCTACCATCACCTATGTGCATGTGTAATACATCTCTCTCCACTAAACCAGAGCCCAAGAAAAATAAGACTTTGTTGGCAAACATTAAATGTTTGACATACAGTGAAGGTTTTTGGCTAAGTGAATCATTTTCCATAGTTTTGGAAGAACATTTTTATGTATTAGAACTAAGCTCTAGGGCTTCCCTGGTAGCTCAGTGAAAACGCATCACCGCACTTAACTGATTAGGAAAAAAAAAATCAAACAAGAATACATTTCATCAAAAAGGGACAAAACAGAGCAACAGGAATTTGGCCCTTGGTATATTCCTGTTGTTCACAAGCATATTTCATTGTCTATACATTAAATATACCTTAAGATACAGCTGAGTAGGTTTTATTAGCAGAGAAACTAACTTGGGAGGCTTTTCTTACAAAAAAAGAAAATAAAAATTAGGTTTCCCTGGTGGCTCAGTGGTAAAGAATCCACTTACTAACGCAGGAGTTAGGTTTGGTTCCCGGAGATATACGTTTGATTTCCGGTCAGGAAAATCCACTAGAGAAGAAAAATGGCAAGTGTTTCTGCCTGGGAATTCCATGAACAGAGAAGCCTGGTAGGCTACAGTCACCGGGTCACAAAAGAGTCCGACACAGTGACTCAACAACAACAACAGAATACTATTCAATACAAATAAAATCTCTCATTTATTTCAGGCATATCAAATACATTCACTCATTTAGGGTTCAAGGTGAAGTTTGAACCTCTAAACCTGGCTGCACATCACTGAGAAAGTTTAAAATCAAAAAAAAAAAAAAAAAAAGTATGCTTACACTCCACTGCAGGCCACTTAAGTTAGAATACTGGGACCCAAGCAAAGTATGTCTTTAAAAACTCTCCTGATGAGTCTAAGGAGCCACCAAGGCTGAGAACCACTTCCCTGTACTATCTCTCCAGTCTGCCTTGTCCCTCTCCAACTTCAGAAATCAAAGTAAAAGCACAGAAAGAAATCATAAAGATTTAAATTCCTGACGCCTACAATAAATGTCTTTGCCACCTGACACTGCACACTGTAGAAGTCCATGTCCACTGAGATATCATCATACCTCAATGTTTAAAACAGTCTATACACTAACAATGAAACATAATTTAAAGTCTACCATCACCTATGTGCATGTGTAATACATCTCTCCACTAAACCAGAGCCCAAGAAAAATAAGACTTTGTTGGCAAACATTAAATGTTTGACATACAGTGAAGGTTTTTGGCTAAGTGAATCATTTTCCATAGTTTTGGAAGAACATTTTTATGTATTAGAACTAAGCTCTAGGGCTTCCCTGGTAGCTCAGTGAAAACGCATCACCGCACTTAACTGATTAGGAAAAAAAATCAAACAAGAATACATTTCATCAAAAAGGGACAAAACAGAGCAACAGGAATTTGGCCCTTGGTATATTCCTGTTGTTCACAAGCATATTTCATTGTCTATACATTAAATATACCTTAAGATACAGCTGAGTAGGTTTTATTAGCAGAGAAACTAACTTGGGAGGCTTTTCTTACAAAAAAAGAAAATAAAAATTAGGTTTCCCTGGTGGCTCAGTGGTAAAGAATCCACTTACTAACGCAGGAGTTAGGTTTGGTTCCCGGAGATATACGTTTGATTTCCGGTCAGGAAAATCCACTAGAGAAGAAAAATGGCAAGTGTTTCTGCCTGGGAATTCCATGAACAGAGAAGCCTGGTAGGCTACAGTCACCGGGTCACAAAAGAGTCCGACACAGTGACTCAACAACAACAACAGAATACTATTCAATACAAATAAAATCTCTCATTTATTTCAGGCATATCAAATACATTCACTCATTTAGGGTTCAAGGTGAAGTTTGAACCTCTAAACCTGGCTGCACATCACTGAGAAAGTTTAAAATCAAAAAAAAAAAAAAAAAAAGTATGCTTACACTCCACTGCAGGCCACTTAAGTTAGAATACTGGGACCCAAGCAAAGTATGTCTTTAAAAACTCTCCTGATGAGTCTAAGGAGCCACCAAGGCTGAGAACCACTTCCCTGTACTATCTCTCCAGTCTGCCTTGTCCCTCTCCAACTTCAGAAATCAAAGTAAAAGCACAGAAAGAAATCATAAAGATTTAAATTCCTGACGCCTACAATAAATCTTAAAGAAGACATTCCCATCTGCCCCAACATTTCTGTCACTTCCTCTAAAAGAAACATAATATTTATCTCTTCTAACATACACCTCTGATTTAACACTCAAACTAGACCACAATTACTTCTTTTAGAAGCACTGCCCTTGTCACAAATAATTAACTTTATGTGGCAATTAACTTATCCTGTTTGTCATTTGTACCTCCTTTTTCTTCTCTATACCCAAGGAGTTTGGCTAACATTGTTGTATCCCTCACATCTACAGCTCAAGTTACAAAGAATGTCTACGTTCATTATCACATAATAAAGTAGTCTGGGCAAGAATTACTAACCCATTTTAGAGATGGTATCCCAGAGACATGCCTTGCCAAATGCACCTATGGCATGAGGCTCTGAGCACTATCAGAGATATATTTACCACCCACTTGCTGACTATTTTTACATACTCCACTACAGAAATCTATTATTGTTTACCTTCCATCTATAGTTATAGAGAACCTTCTAAGGATAGATTGCCAAATTTTCAACAATTTAAGTACAGTTACAACTACAGATTCCAGCTAAACAAGGATATAAGACACACAATTTGCCTCTGCTCCCTTCCTTACGCCCACTGAAAAGACAGGAAAGGAATTAAAGTGGGCATTAAACAAGCCCACAAAGACAGAAAGACCAAGGAAATAACAACAAAGTATCTGAAGCTGGAGTGTAGGCAGAAGACTGTTAATTGACTTGTTCCCCCAATAAAAATTTCAAGGCAAAGCCAGCAAGAAAAGCTCCAAGTATGTGTGTTGTAGTGTTTTTCAAATTGCACAGATAATAAGAAGCTTACAATGAAAATTACTTAAAAGTAGCAGCTTTTTGCTATATTTTATCAACTAATATTAAAAACATATCTATCATAATAGGGCCCTACATTTTTTACCTTAAACTGGGAATTTGTCTACTTAAAACTATGGAAGCCATCGCTCAGGAGAACCAAGTCCAAGATCCTCAGGCGGCCCCTCCCTCCCTTCCTCGTGCTCCGCCCTCCTACACTAGACACTCAAAACAAACACTCCCTGCTTTCACGCCCCTGCTCCTGTTCCTGCTGTTCCCTCTACCTAGCTAACTTCACTGCTTTCAAGTCTCAGCTGAGCTGTCATCTCTTCTAGAAAGATTTCCAAATTTGCGGGATGAATGGATTGAAAATCTTACTATCCCCATATGGTAAACACCTGTTGAAATGAATTATATAATTAAAAACATCAATACAGAGAGTAACATTTATTGAGTGCTTATAGTGGGTCAAACAATGTCTACATGTATCAGTTCACTTAATATCTTTCCAATAACCAAATGAATTAGGTACTAATAATGAAGTGCAGAGAGAGAGGTTAAGCCTCTTGCTTAAGGGCACAGCTAGTAAGTGATGAATCACAGACAAGAATTCAATCTGGCTCCAGAGCTAACAGCCTTAACCATAGACTCTGCTTTCTCTATAAATGTCAATGTCTTCCAAATCTGTATTTTCAAATCTTCAAGCTTAATTTCCAAATGTCTTCTGGCCATGTCTACTGAGATGTCCTTCAAGAACTTCTAAATTAACACAACTGAAATCACCATGTCCCTCTTTCCTCGGCATATGTCAACAGAAGCTACTCATCACACCTTCTTTTTTTATTTTTTAGAGTTTTGTTGTTTACTGCCTCACATCAACCTGAATCCACCATAAGTACACATATGTTCCCCCCATCAAACCTCTCTCCCATCCCACCCCTCCAGGTCACAAAGAGCCCCTGTTTGAGTTCTCTTACTGCCACAGCATATTTCCCTCCCTCATTCCAATGTCCGTAAGTCTGTTCTCTATGTCCGTTTCTCCAATGCTGCTCTGCATATACATTTATCAGCACCATCTTTCTAGATTCCATATATATGTGTCCGTATACAATATTTACCTTTCTCTTTCTGACTTACTTCACTCTATAATAGGCGCTAGATTCATCCACCTCGTTAGAACAGACTCAACTGCATTTCTTTTTATGGCTGAGTAATATTCCATTGTGTATATGTACCACAGCTTCTTTATCCATTCATTTGTCAGTGGATATCTAGGTTGCTTCCATGTTCTAGCTACTGTAAATAGTGCTACAATCAACAATGGGGTATATGTGTCTTCTTCAATTTTGGTTTCCTCAGGGTATATGTCTAGTAGTGGGATTGCTGGGTCATATGGCAGTTCTATTTCTAGTTTTTTGAGGAATCTCCATACTGTTTTCCATAGCGGCTGTATCAATTTACACTCCCACCAACAGCACAAGAGGGTTCCCTTTTCTCCACACCTCTCCAGCATTTACTGTTTGTAGACTTTTGATGATTGCCATTCTGACTGATATGAGGTTCATTCAAATAATTATATAATTAAAAACATCAATACAGAGAGTAACATTTATTGAGTGCTTATAGTGGGTCAAACAATGTCTACATGTATCAGTTCACTTAATATCTTTCCAATAACCAAATGAATTAGGTACTAATAATGAAGTGCAGAGAGAGAGGTTAAGCCTCTTGCTTAAGGGCACAGCTAGTAAGTGATGAATCACAGACAAGAATTCAATCTGGCTCCAGAGCTAACAGCCTTAACCATAGACTCTGCTTTCTCTATAAATGTCAATGTCTTCCAAATCTGTATTTTCAAATCTTCAAGCTTAATTTCCAAATGTCTTCTGGCCATGTCTACTGAGATGTCCTTCAAGAACTTCTAAATTAACACAACTGAAATCACCATGTCCCTCTTTCCTCGGCATATGTCAACAGAAGCTACTCATCACACCTTCTTTTTTTATTTTTTAGAGTTTTGTTGTTTACTGCCTCACATCAACCTGAATCCACCATAAGTACACATATGTTCCCCCCATCAAACCTCTCTCCCATCCCACCCCTCCAGGTCACAAAGAGCCCCTGTTTGAGTTCTCTTACTGCCACAGCATATTTCCCTCCCTCATTCCAATGTCCGTAAGTCTGTTCTCTATGTCCGTTTCTCCAATGCTGCTCTGCATATACATTTATCAGCACCATCTTTCTAGATTCCATATATATGTGTCCGTATACAATATTTACCTTTCTCTTTCTGACTTACTTCACTCTATAATAGGCGCTAGATTCATCCACCTCGTTAGAACAGACTCAACTGCATTTCTTTTTATGGCTGAGTAATATTCCATTGTGTATATGTACCACAGCTTCTTTATCCATTCATTTGTCAGTGGATATCTAGGTTGCTTCCATGTTCTAGCTACTGTAAATAGTGCTACAATCAACAATGGGGTATATGTGTCTTCTTCAATTTTGGTTTCCTCAGGGTATATGTCTAGTAGTGGGATTGCTGGGTCATATGGCAGTTCTATTTCTAGTTTTTTGAGGAATCTCCATACTGTTTTCCATAGCGGCTGTATCAATTTACACTCCCACCAACAGCACAAGAGGGTTCCCTTTTCTCCACACCCTCTCCAGCATTTACTGTTTGTAGACTTTTTGATGATTGCCATTCTGACTGATATGAGGTATTCACCACACCTTCAAGTTAATTCATTCACCCAGTCACTCAAAGTAGAAACCTAAGCATGAGTAACATTCCTATGTTTGCCAAATTATATTGTTCCTACCTCTCTAACTTACATGCAGCTCTCACCACTTCTCACACCTGGGCATTAACTTGGCCTCTTTCTTAAAAGCAAATCTGATTGTGTCATAACCTATAATGGCATCCTACCACTGACATATAGTCCAAAGTTCTCAGTAAAACGCATTATGATCTTCTCTTTACCAGCTCTCAACTTCAACTCGAACGAACTTCAACTCCTCTTCCCCTCAAAACTTCCCTGAATCTACCATGCTTCTAAAGACCTAACTGTGATAACAAACGCAGTGAACTCATGGAAAAACAGAGAATAGACATAGGCACAGTGTGGGGAAGAAATAGGGAGGGGGAAGCATGGAGGGAGTAACATGGAAACCTATACTGTCATGTGTGGAAAAGATAGCTAGTGTCATAGTGCTAAGGGAATAGGAGTGTTTACAATGGCTTGGGGCAATGGTCCGGAGAGGTGGAATGGGGGAACTGGGGGGTGGAGACCAGGGATATGCATATGACTGATCTGGGAACATACATGTCTGTGAACAACAAAACTCTGTAAAGCCTTTAAAATAAAGAATTTTTTAAAATAAAAATTAAAAAATAAAATAAAATAAATATATAAATATATAAATAAATAAAACTCTAATCTGAAAAAAAAAAAAAAAAGACCTAATTGTCTCTGTATAAGCAAGTACCTGGCCTAAGATGATCATCTCTCCCACTATCTCATCTTCCCAAACTGATCATAAAGCCAGCATCCTTTGAAAAGCCTTCTCTACTCCTCTCAGGTTAACAAAAACTCTCTCCTCTATACTCACATAGTCTGCATATCTAAATTTTGTTAATAGTACTTACACTAAAATGGTTTACCTAAAAACATCACCAAGCATGTATTAAAAGTTCAAAAGGCTGCCTTATTTCGTACCCCCATGCCTAGCATCTGTTAAGTAAGGAATGAATCACTGTGCTCTTTCAACAATTTCAAGCTCAAATTCAATTACCTTAACACATAGACTTTTATCTCTCCGTAATACAAAATTATTTAAAGAATTATTTCTCATACACCAATACTTATCTCTTTTAGAAGTTACTGTTCCCATTTCCACATATGTGAAAAACTGGAACAAAAAACACTGAAATTTCAACAGAGTATCTGCAGCAAAAACATCTACTACATCAGCAAGCTTTCAAATGGCCACAGCTACCACAAGAACATTTACAGAGCAGATACTATATTCCCTGTAGGAGGAAATGGCAACCCATCCAGTATTCTTGCCTGGGAAGTCCCATGGACAAAGGAGCCTGGCGGGCTACTACAGTCCAAGGGGTCAGAGTCAGAAATGACTTAGTGACTAAGCACTACTATATATATAGCAGGCATACTCTACATGTTTAATATGCATTAGCTCACTTTAATTCTCACAGCCACTTTATGAGATACATAACATTATAAAGCTCATTTTATTGACGAATTTCAAGATTAAACATAACCAAAAATAAACCTCAAGTTATTTCACTCCAGAAACTGACCTCTTACACTGCCTCTCATTAGTAAGTCTAAAACTACTAAAAGAAAGACTAGAATTCTTTCTTAGAGCAAAATCATCTTTGAGCATTGAAACTTTGGTTAGGAAAATGTGAGGGCAAACGTAGGGAATGCAGGTTCAATCCCTGGTCAAGGATATAAGATGCCACATGCTGTGCACTGAGGGCTCCCCCCAGCCAAAAAAAGAACAAGTAAACATGAAAATTAATTCAGTCTAATTAACTACAGAAAAATGTTTTGCTGGGCTTCCCTTGTGGTCCAGTGGGTAAAGAGTCCACCATGCAGTGCAAGGGCACCGGTTCAATCTGTGGCCCGGGAAGATCCCACGTGCCGCTGGACCAGTGTGTCCAATTACGAGCCAACGTTCTAGAGCGCATGCGCCCAGAGCCAGTGCTCTGCAATGAGAGAGGCCACTACAATGGGAGGCCCACACAGGCCAATGAATAAAGATGGATGAAAACAAATAAGTAAAAAAATAAGTAAATAAAAAAGAGGCCAAAAATTAAAAAAAAGAAAAATGTTTTGCTAATAAAACACCCAAATAATCCCTGATGTAAGATAGGTCATCATCAGACATGGACAGTGGACATATGGACATTGTGGGGAAGGAACAGAAGGTGGGAGGTGTAAAGGAAGTAGCATGAAGGCCTGTACTATCGTAAATGAAGAAAACAGCTCTAGTCATTGCTCTGGGAGAAAAGGAGATCCTTCAGCGGTGCTGTGTGATGGTCAGGAGGGGTGGGAAGGGAGGGATATACATATGACTAATCTGGGAATGTACATATCTGTAAACAACAACTCTGTAAAAGTTAAAAGTAAAATAAAAGATTAAAAAAAAAAAACATTATTAAGGTTTATACCAAAACAAAACAAAAAAAAGATAGGTCATCATATAGAATTACTATAGTCAGTCAACTGAAAAAAAGCCAAAGTACATAGTCACAGCCCACAAAGATATTTGCCTAATTAAGTTTTTACAAGGAAAAGATGGGCTTCCCGGGTGGCACAAGTGGTAAAGAACCTGTCTGTCAATACAAGAGATATAAGAGATGCGTGTCTGATCCGGGGTAGGGAAGATCCCCTGGAGAAGGGCATGCAACCCACTCCAGTATTCTTGCCTGGAGAATCCCATCAACAGAGGAGGCTGGTGGGCTACAGTCCATAGGGTCTCTAAGAGTTGGACACAGTTGAGGAGACTTAATATGCACACATACAAGGAATTCAGATGCAACCAAGAAATTTTTGCAAAATTTTTGGAAACTTGGGAAATTCAAACGAGGGAATGCAGGTTCAATCCCTGGTCAAGGATATAAGATGCCACGCTGGAGGGCTCCCCAGCCAAAAAGAACAAGTAAACATGAAAATTAATTCAGTCTAATTAACTACAGAAAAATGTTTTGCTGGGCTTCCCTTGTGGTCCAGTGGGTAAAGAGTCCACCATGCAGTGCAAGGGCACCGGTTCAATCTGTGGCCCGGGAAGATCCCACGTGCCGCTGGACCAGTGTGTCCAATTACGAGCCAACGTTCTAGAGCGCATGCGCCCAGAGCCAGTGCTCTGCAATGAGAGAGGCCACTACAATGGGAGGCCCACACAGGCCAATGAATAAAGATGGATGAAAACAAATAAGTAAAAAAATAAGTAAATAAAAAAGAGGCCAAAAATTAAAAAAAAGAAAAATGTTTTGCTAATAAAACACCCAAATAATCCCTGATGTAAGATAGGTCATCATCAGACATGGACAGTGGACATATGGACATTGTGGGGAAGGAACAGAAGGTGGGAGGTGTAAAGGAAGTAGCATGAAGGCCTGTACTATCGTAAATGAAGAAAACAGCTCTAGTCATTGCTCTGGGAGAAAAGGAGATCCTTCAGCGGTGCTGTGTGATGGTCAGGAGGGGTGGGAAGGGAGGGATATACATATGACTAATCTGGGAATGTACATATCTGTAAACAACAACTCTGTAAAAGTTAAAAGTAAAATAAAAGATTAAAAAAAAAAACATTATTAAGGTTTATACCAAAACAAAACAAAAAAAAGATAGGTCATCATATAGAATTACTATAGTCAGTCAACTGAAAAAAAGCCAAAGTACATAGTCACAGCCCACAAAGATATTTGCCTAATTAAGTTTTTACAAGGAAAAGATGGGCTTCCCGGGTGGCACAAGTGGTAAAGAACCTGTCTGTCAATACAAGAGATATAAGAGATGCGTGTCTGATCCGGGGTAGGGAAGATCCCCTGGAGAAGGGCATGCAACCCACTCCAGTATTCTTGCCTGGAGAATCCCATCAACAGAGGAGGCTGGTGGGCTACAGTCCATAGGGTCTCTAAGAGTTGGACACAGTTGAGGAGACTTAATATGCACACATACAAGGAATTCAGATGCAACCAGAAGGCAACTATCTGGTGGGTATACTGAAGTCCCAACTCTGTAGCATGTTTATAACTGAGACTAAGAAGGCTTCATGTACTCAGATTAATCAGGAAATAAAAATGATTTGTATCATTTACAATTTCCAAAACTGAGATCCTACAGGAAAATGTTGCATTTTACCCAAATTAATACATACCCAATTCAGAAGTAGTAAGAAAAATATTTTCCACCTTTAAAGAGATGATAAATATGAGTTTATTCATAAAATGTATTTCGTGAGAACTCTGCAAGCTAACCTAATTAGTTTTCTATATTCCAAGATTTATTGGAGCAGGTAACTCCGGGTTCTAAGTCTGAACAAGAAGCCATCATACCAAATAAAAATGGTACATCACAAAAAAATTCCTAAAAATCTCAAATCTCGGGTTAAATTCAAAAGATTAAACAGAATATCAAACTCATTTTAGTAAAAAAAAAAAAAGATTTACAAATAAACATTTTTGAACAGTAAGCACTATTCTAAGCACTTTACATTCATTACATGCATTAACACTTAATCTTCACAATTAAAACAATTATCACCCCCACTGTGCAAATGGAGACACTAGGAATAAAAAAACGCTAAGTAATTCAAAGTTACATAGTTCAGAGAGGAAAAAACAAAACAGAAACTAGGATCTTAACTAGGATCTTGCTCCTTCCTGTTATGCTAACATAACAGGCATTAGTTAAATGTCGTTAAAGACAGGAACATGTATAGTAATAGAAACAACATAGCCAAGAGGCTTGTGGAGAGCTATTTTGATTTTTTAAACCCAAAGTTCACAAATAAGCATATGAAAACATGTTCAAAAGCATATGTCATTAGGGAATTACAAATTAAAACAAAGAGATATCCCTACACACCTACTGGAATAGCAACAATCCAGAACACTAACATCAAATGCTGATGAGGACGGAATGCAACAGAACTCTCATTTGTTACTGCTGGGAATGCAAATGGTATAGCCACTTTGGAAGACAAGTTCTTGGTAGTTTTTTTCATACAGTCCATAGGGTCTCTAAGAGTTGGACACAGTTGAGGAGACTTAATATGCAAAATGGAATTCAGATGCCAGAAGGCAACTATCTGGTGGGTATACTGAAGTCCCAACTCTGTAGCATGTTTATAACTGAGACTAAGAAGGCTTCATGTACTCAGATTAATCAGGAAATAAAAATGATTTGTATCATTTACAATTTCCAAAACTGAGATCCTACAGGAAAATGTTGCATTTTACCCAAATTAATACATACCCAATTCAGAAGTAGTAAGAAAAATATTTTCCACCTTTAAAGAGATGATAAATATGAGTTTATTCATAAAATGTATTTCGTGAGAACTCTGCAAGCTAACCTAATTAGTTTTCTATATTCCAAGATTTATTGGAGCAGGTAACTCCGGGTTCTAAGTCTGAACAAGAAGCCATCATACCAAATAAAAATGGTACATCACAAAAAAATTCCTAAAAATCTCAAATCTCGGGTTAAATTCAAAAGATTAAACAGAATATCAAACTCATTTTAGTAAAAAAAAAAAAAGATTTACAAATAAACATTTTTGAACAGTAAGCACTATTCTAAGCACTTTACATTCATTACATGCATTAACACTTAATCTTCACAATTAAAACAATTATCACCCCCACTGTGCAAATGGAGACACTAGGAATAAAAAAACGCTAAGTAATTCAAAGTTACATAGTTCAGAGAGGAAAAAACAAAACAGAAACTAGGATCTTAACTAGGATCTTGCTCCTTCCTGTTATGCTAACATAACAGGCATTAGTTAAATGTCGTTAAAGACAGGAACATGTATAGTAATAGAAACAACATAGCCAAGAGGCTTGTGGAGAGCTATTTTGATTTTTTAAACCCAAAGTTCACAAATAAGCATATGAAAACATGTTCAAAAGCATATGTCATTAGGGAATTACAAATTAAAACAAAGAGATATCCCTACACACCTACTGGAATAGCAACAATCCAGAACACTAACATCAAATGCTGATGAGGACGGAATGCAACAGAACTCTCATTTGTTACTGCTGGGAATGCAAAATGGTATAGCCACTTTGGAAGACAAGTTCTTGGTAGTTTCTTACAAATCTAAACATATTTCTGTCATAGCATCCAGTAGGCATGCTCCTAGGTATTTACCCAACTGAACTGAAAACTTAAATGTCCAAACATAATCCTAGACCCAGATATTTACAGCAGCTTTATTAACTGTCACAACCTGGAAGCAACCAAGAGGTCCTTCAGTAGGTAAAAGGATAAATAAACTGTGGTCATCCAGACAATGGAATATACTGTTTAGTGCTAAAAAGAAGCTATCAAGTCACGGAAAGACATAAAGGAAACTTAAATTCCTGTTATTAAGTGAAAGAAGTCACACTGAAAAGGCTACATACTATACGACTTGCTAGAAAAAAGCAAAACTATGGAGACAATAAAAAGATCAATAGTTGTCAGGGAGTAGAAGAGAGAGAGGTGAAGAGGCAGAGTAAGACGATTTCCATGAAACTATATTCCACAGTATGTTTTAAACAGTTAGAACCCATAGCATGTACAATGCCAAGGGTGAAGGATAATATAAACTGTGGACTTTGGGCGATAATGACGCGTTAATGTAGTCTCATTGATTGTAACAAACATTTCAGTGTGGTTACAGATGTTCATAGTGAAGGGAAGGCTGCAGGGGTAATATGGGAACGCCTTACTTTCTGCTCAGTTTTACTTCAAAGTTAAAACAGCTCTAAAAAAAGTTTACTTATGAAAGAAAGAAAAAAAAAACAAATTCAAAGAAAGTATACTTACTTGGTAGTTAATAAGAAGCCATACTCACTAATATACATACACCAAATCAAAAATATTAATACATTGTGCTAGGCACCCTGTGGAGGGGATATAAACAAAGTTCCTTCCTACAAAGAGTTTGAAATACAGTTAAACAGATATCATATATGCACGAACAACTAATAAAATGAAATTTAAATAGTTCAAGACAAGAAACATACCACAAACAGCTAAGTTGCCAAATTACTACAACAGCGTTAACACGGAATCAGTGGCTCACTTGGTTAACAGAATCAGGCAGTTATACATGTGCTCTATGCAACAGAACTCTCATTTGTTACTGCTGGGAATGCAAATGGTATAGCCACTTTGGAAGACAAGTTCTTGGTAGTTTCTTACAAATCTAAACATATTTCTGTCATAGCATCCAGTAGGCATGCTCCTAGGTATTTACCCAACTGAACTGAAAACTTAAATGTCCAAACATAATCCTAGACCCAGATATTTACAGCAGCTTTATTAACTGTCACAACCTGGAAGCAACCAAGAGGTCCTTCAGTAGGTAAAAGGATAAATAAACTGTGGTCATCCAGACAATGGAATATACTGTTTAGTGCTAAAAAGAAGCTATCAAGTCACGGAAAGACATAAAGGAAACTTAAATTCCTGTTATTAAGTGAAAGAAGTCACACTGAAAAGGCTACATACTATACGACTTGCTAGAAAAAAGCAAAACTATGGAGACAATAAAAAGATCAATAGTTGTCAGGGAGTAGAAGAGAGAGAGGTGAAGAGGCAGAGTAAGACGATTTCCATGAAACTATATTCCACAGTATGTTTTAAACAGTTAGAACCCATAGCATGTACAATGCCAAGGGTGAAGGATAATATAAACTATGGACTTTGGGCGATAATGACGCGTTAATGTAGTCTCATTGATTGTAACAAACATTTCAGTGTGGTTACAGATGTTCATAGTGAAGGGAAGGCTGCAGGGGTAATATGGGAACGCCTTACTTTCTGCTCAGTTTTACTTCAAAGTTAAAACAGCTCTAAAAAAAGTTTACTTATGAAAGAAAGAAAAAAAAAACAAATTCAAAGAAAGTATACTTACTTGGTAGTTAATAAGAAGCCATACTCACTAATATACATACACCAAATCAAAAATATTAATACATTGTGCTAGGCACCCTGTGGAGGGGATATAAACAAAGTTCCTTCCTACAAAGAGTTTGAAATACAGTTAAACAGATATCATATATGCACGAACAACTAATAAAATGAAATTTAAATAGTTCAAGACAAGAAACATACCACAAACAGCTAAGTTGCCAAATTACTACAACAGACGTTAACAGGACAATATGTGCTTAGGAGTTCAGTGGCTCACTTCGGGTTAACAGAATCAGGCAGTTATACATGTGCTCTATGTCATGAAAAAGGGATAAGATTTGTCTAATTTTCTGGAGGGAATTGGTGGATTCCAAGAAAGAGTATAACTACTGGAGTTAGGAAAGAAAATTAAATGAACCAGTTTCATAAAACAAAATGGAGATACAAAACTAGGAAGACTGGTCAAAGCCAGAGCATGGAAGTCACTGAATCCAGATTCGGAAATCTTAACCCTTAAACACTAACTGATGACTCTTACTCTAACAAAAGTCTATTTATGGGCTTCCCCTGGTGGTCCAGTGGGTAAGGACACCGCCTTGCAGTGCAGGGGGCACCGGTTCGATCCCTGGTCTGAGAAGATCCCACATGCCGTGGAGCGGCTGGACCAATGTGTCCAACTACAGAGCGGAAGCTCCGGAGCGCATGCGCCCAGAGCCGGTGCTCTGCGACAACAGAGGTCACTGCGATGGGAGGCCCACACGGGCCAAAGAACAAAGATGGATGAAAATAGATAAATGACAGACCAAAAGAAGTGGCCCGCCCGCTCCCCTCCCTCCCCAACCAACCCCCGCCCAAATTAAATAAATAAATAAATCTTTAAAAAAAAAAAAGAAAAAATCTATTTATAATTATTTCATGTGAGATACACATAGTTTGAAGATATACAGTAATCAACGGTGGTAGTTAAAAATTCACCATCATCGCCATGGAGGCGAATACAGACAGATAGACAGACAGATAAATAGATAGATGGATAGATATGGGAGCCCTGCTCCCATTTTTCAATTTCCAATCTCCAGCAATAGGATACCCATAACCCCATAAACTGAACCCATCCATAAGGCTACTCTACCACCCAATAAAATTCTATATGGTTACACCACTCTATATCCCCTCAAGTATGTCCTTCCTCTGGGACAGAAAAGAAGGTGGCTCACTGCCCATGAGCTGGAAAGATGGATCACGTAAGGACCATGGATATTACTGGCACCTTCTCCCCCATTCTATTTACAGAACTGTCAACCTCCATTCATCATTAAAAGCAAACCAATTAAGTACCTACATACTTAAGGCAAAATATACAACACAGCCATCCTTCCCCAAGCAGCTGAGTAAATGATACACACAGGACCCTATACAGCCTCTGGGAATTATTATTATTAATAAACCGCATTTCTCATATATGAAAACATTTCAGAATTTGTCCACGGTTACTTTTAAACTTGTTTTATAGTTCTTCTGTTTGCCATAAACTCTTCTGCATGATTTTAATCACATACTACTCAATTCTCAATGCATAGCTATCCACCATTGTATCCATTCCCATACTTTCCAATTAAATGTTACAACATCAACTAAGGCATCCTAAATCAGTGCTGTAGTTATGTATCTAAGTTAAGACTTATATAGGGTACCTAAAGTACCCCCCTTCAGTAATCTACCATTAGAGTGACTGTTTTCTTCCCCTTCATTAATAGGCACATTCATGCATGTCCAATTTCCCCAATCATTTATAACTAAGTCTGGCATATATAACCTTTCTGAAACATGGCCTCTAGCCATAAAAACATCCCCTGAGAGTTCTCTTTCTATCGAAAACATTTTAAGACTTTTGTTCAAAGGGCTTTTTATAGAAATACAAACACATACCCTATGATACCACTTATTCAAAGTTTAAAATCATGAAAGACACCAATGGACACTGGTTAAAAACAAAGGTTTATGCTAAAAAAGGTTTATGCTAAAGACATGTATAAAAAGAGAGAACTGAAGGCAGGCAATTCAGAAGGGGCAGACAACTTCAACTCTGTAATTTTATTTTAATTGCGCCTGAAATACACGGCTGTCACAATTAGTTTTATACCTTCTCAGATCTGAAATATATTTAAGTGAGTTTAAGAAAGAAATTCCACTATTTCTTTTGGGTATCAATGTGAAGTACCCTCTCATACAGAGTGGCAAGCTGTTCTGACCAAGTTGCAGTGAATGTTCATTGCTACATCTGGGACACCACTCTTGTACTTCACCTAAGCCTTAAAAGAAAAGTCACAAGGCTAAAATACAAACTTTCTTAAGTATATTTTAGATGTGTTGCAGATTAATTTTCAATAGCTATCCACGGTCCATTTCTTTCACAAAGCTCACATCAACAAAAAGTAAAACCTGTAACTTTGTATTCCTAAACTGCCACTTACTCTTAAGTGCCTCACACTGTAAATCAGAACCACCACCTTATTTGGCTCTGTCAAAATACAAGTGAATTGGTAAGATCACATAATCACTTCCACTTGGCTAAATGCAGACAAGTTGTACACATTACACCTCTGTGCAGGAGTCTAACTCACATACTCTGTACACTAACTCTTCAATTTCGATTCAACCGCAAATGAAACGTCATCTCACCCAAAGGTAACCTGGCCACTACAACTGCACACTACTCCTCTACCGAGCGTTCACCTCTTGCATCCTCAAGGTTTACATCACCCAGAGTTCCTCTCCTCCACCGCGGAGCCTCTCACATGTCCTCGTATCCCAACTCTTGGCTCGCAGTGGTAAAGCCAGCAGAGCCCGCCGGAAGTTTCACCTCATTACAAACCCAAAGGAATCTAGAGCTCAGACACCGCAGGTGCTGAGTTTCCCGTCCCTGGAGGGTAGAAGGCGGCAGCCCCGGGCTAGGAAACAAGGGCCTGGGCCCTAAAGTCGTCGACCGAACAGTCCGAGCGGCGGGCCCGCCTACTTCCCTCCCGCCCCCACCCTAGGGCCACCCCGCCCCCAGCCCGGGCGCGAAGCCGGCCGTGCATCCCAGCACCTGCGGGTCCCAGGAACAGATGCGGGGCCACTTCCCCCCACCTGAGGCGAGGCTTGGATGCCGGCTCGGGCGCTCGCCTCCGGCCACCGGCCTCTCAGCTTCAGGACCAACCCTGCGACCCTTTCACTTTCTGATCGAACAGCAGCTGTACCGACGCCCTCTCCAGGACCCAGCCAGGAGCCTGGGCTTCCCCAGGGTCGGCCTCCTGGGCTCCCTCACCTCTCCCAGAGGACCAGCCCGCACCGGACGCTCAAAGCCCGAAAGGCAACTCCCAGCACTCCCCGTCTCTTCTTCCCAGCTGTGGCCGCTGAAAAAGCCAAGTTCTAAGGTCCTCCTCCATCCATTTCCGGGCCTCCCTTCCCAGCCTGGCCGGAGCCCCCAGCCCTGCCCTCCGCCACCCGCTCCCGTCTCGCCGCTTTTCCCTCTCCAGGAGGCCGAGCCCCGGGGCTGGGCGGCTTCCTTCCCCGGCATCCCTGGGCCCGGCTCCTCCCGCGGCGGGCCCGGCCCCCGCCCGGCGTGCCGCACGCTCACCGCTGAGCGCCGAGGCCTGCAGGGTGGCCCCTGAGGTGCCGTCGATGACTTTGATGGTCCCGCGACTGGTGACGGCCAGGATGGCGTTGAGCGCCGGGTGGTAGGAGAGGCTGTGCAGCCCCTCGGCGTCGCAGCGCATGCAGCCGTCCCGCAGCACCAGCCACTCGGAGACCCCGGCCGCTCCCGCCCCCGCCGCCGAGGAGCAGCCCGGGCCCGAGGCCGCCGCAGCCGCAGCCGCCATCTTCCGGCCTGCGCTCAGCACAATCACACTGGGAAGCGGCTCAGTGACAGTCCCGGGAGGTGCAGCACCACCGCCAGTCACCATCCGGGGCCAGGGGGCAAGCGGAGCGCGTTAGCCGGAAATGAAGTCAGGCGCCGGCACGCAAGCGGGACGTCGGCCGCGTGCCCGGAGGGGCTAAGCTCGGAGGGAGGCTGGCGGGGGAGGGGCAGCGGGCGCGAGAGAGGCGGGCCCCGGGCTGGGGGCGGGAGGCGGGCGGCCGGAGCATGCGCGGGAGGCCGAGCGCGTGCCACGCGCCGCCGGCCGGGCCAGCTCCGCGTCCGCAACGTCCCAGGGATTTTTTCCGAGTTCGGGGAGTGGCCGCTGCCCGGTCTCCGCCCAGCTCCCGTTCCTCGGGCCGCGGAGGGGCGGATGGGTGGAGAGTTGGGGGTTGGGAGAAGTGTCTCCGCTCGGCGGGGACCCTGGCCGCGGCGACCCGGCTGAGATGCCTCGAGGCGCCTTGCTGCGGTTCCAGCTGTGCCCGGACGGTTCCCAGCACGCGCGGTGCAGCTGTTGGGCTGTGGCCCAGAGGAGGCTTCGGGTCTGGGCCTCTGCTCAGCGATCTGAAAAACCTCTGGTTTGGGTTTGCAGAAACTGGGCGACCTCCCGAAGCCAATGGCCACAGCCACCGGTTCCCAAATCATTTTGTTGAACCTAAGTACCAGATACAAGGTGCTCGAAACATATGATTAAACTGTTAATCCATATTCCAAACGCAAATTGTTAATAGGTGTGAGTGGGTGTTGTGGGACAAGAAGGGACTGTAGTCAAGTGAGTTTACAAATCCCCCTCTGGAGTGTAAGAATTCCTTTTTTATTAACTCTATATCTCAAAGTAATTATTATTCACAGTCAGTTGCAATTATAGTACTGACTTCTATGGTCTGTCTACTCAAAACCTATAACCTTCATCTGAGAAAAACGTTGGACAAACCGAAGTTGAAGGTCATTCTATGAAATACCTGGTCAGTACTCCTCAAAGATAGAACAGAGGGGTCCACCTTACCCAGATTCCCCTAATAGGTTACATAATTTTAAGTAATAAGTTAGCAGAGATTTGATATACTATATGTGGATATAACTGTGTCATTTTATCATATGTAGACTCATTCTGCACAATCAAGGACTGGTCTGTGTATTTGGGTGTCATTACATTATCTTGGAAAGCCTAATTTCCTTTCCCTTAAAATCTAATTAAAGTACTTTTGGAAGGATTAAGAATCATTTGTAAAATGTGTATAAAAGTCTCTTTCCTACAGTAGGTGATCAATAAAAGTTACAAATGTTAATTGCCTTCCCACATTCCTGCAGAATTCTTTAGGAAATCTTCATGGTTTATCCCAACTACATCTTAAGCTTGTTTATTCATATGCAAAGTTGTATTTATATAATTTATACATTCCATTCTAGAATGGCAAATAGGCCATTTTATCTAGTGTTAAGAGGCAACATATAATAAAGTGAGGAAAATACCCAAGGATTGAAGTCTAAATGAATATCCTATTTTGAGTCACTGTGTCTTCATTTACCTGTGAACATGGGCAAGTCACTTACACATTCGGAGGAAGTTCCACCAAGAGTCAAGACCCGGCGAGATGCTGAGGGGGGGGACTAGCCTCTGGGCTGTCCCTGGGCTCTCTGCTCAGCGATCTGAAAACCTCTGGTTTGGGTTTGCAGAAACTGGGCGACCTCCCGAAGCCAATGGCCACAGCCACCGGTTCCCAAATCATTTTGTTGAACCTAAGTACCAGATACAAGGTGCTCGAAACATATGATTAAACTGTTAATCCATATTCCAAACGCAAATTGTTAATAGGTGTGAGTGGGTGTTGTGGGACAAGAATGGACTGTAGTCAAGTGAGTTTACAAATCCCCCTCTGGAGTGTAAGAATTCCTTTTTTATTAACTCTATATCTCAAAGTAATTATTATTCACAGTCAGTTGCAATTATAGTACTGACTTCTATGGTCTGTCTACTCAAAACCTATAACCTTCATCTGAGAAAAACGTTGGACAAACCGAAGTTGAAGGTCATTCTATGAAATACCTGGTCAGTACTCCTCAAAGAACAGAGGGGTCCACCTTACCCAGATTCCCCTAATAGGTTACATAATTTTAAGTAATAAGTTAGCAGAGATTTGATATACTATATGTGGATATAACTGTGTCATTTTATCATATGTAGACTCATTCTGCACAATCAAGGACTGGTCTGTGTATTTGGGTGTCATTACATTATCTTGGAAAGCCTAATTTCCTTTCCCTTAAAATCTAATTAAAGTACTTTTGGAAGGATTAAGAATCATTTGTAAAATGTGTATAAAAGTCTCTTTCCTACAGTAGGTGATCAATAAAAGTTACAAATGTTAATTGCCTTCCCACATTCCTGCAGAATTCTTTAGGAAATCTTCATGGTTTATCCCAACTACATCTTAAGCTTGTTTATTCATATGCAAAGTTGTATTTATATAATTTATACATTCCATTCTAGAATGGCAAATAGGCCATTTTATCTAGTGTTAAGAGGCAACATATAATAAAGTGAGGAAAATACCCAAGGATTGAAGTCTAAATGAATATCCTATTTTGAGTCACTGTGTCTTCATTTACCTGTGAACATGGGCAAGTCACTTACACATTCGGAGGAAGTTCCACCAAGAGTCAAGTTGAGGGGTTTCCCTGGTGTCTCAGTGGTAACGAGTCAGCCTGCCAATGCAGGAGACATGGGTTTGATCCCTGGTTCTGGAAGATCCCACATGCCTCAGGGAAAATAAGTCCGTGTGTCACAGCTACTGAAGCCCTCACTCTAGAGCCCAGGAGCTGCAGCAAGAGAAGTCACTGCAATGAGCAGCTCTGTGATGAGAGAATAGCCCCCCTCACAGCAACTAGAGAAAAACCCATGCAGGATTGAAGACCCAGCACAGCCATTTAAAAAAAAAAAAGAGTCAAATGCAATCAAATGATTTGCCTTACTTTGGTGTGTTACGAGTACTTGTGAAAGTGCCAGTAAACTCTAAGAATGGAAACACAGGTTAAATGACTTGTCCAAGGTCTCACATCTTGTGAGGAGAACAGTATAAATTAGAGTTTGAACTCAAGCAATTTGACTCCAAAGCCCATATTCCAAACTTAACTCTCCTGTTCAAAACTCCAGTACCTGCGTGCTTAGTCCCTCAGACTCTTTATGACCCCCTGAACTGCAGTCCCCCTTACCCCGTCCATGGCATTTCCTACCCAAGAATACTGGAGTGGGTTGCTATTTCCTTCTCAAGGGGATCTTCCTGATCCAGGAATCAAACTGCCATCTCCTGTACTGGCAGGCAGGTTCTGTACCACTGAGCCACGTGGGAAGCCTCCTCAAAACTTCAGTGTCTTGAGGTAAATAAAGGAATGCAGATGATCAAATCTAACTGTAGCTGGGTGTATCCTTCCAATACAGTTTTTCAAATCTCAGGACCCAAGCTGAGATTATAGAAGCTAACATTTCGAAGAGTTTTGTCTCTCAAGATGCATTTGGAACAAACTTTTCCACTAATCTGAAAGGTTTCTCTGAGGACCCCCATCTTGTTGATAGGGAAAACAAACTCTTACCCTGAATGTTAAATTTTTTTTTATTTTTATTTATTTATTTTCATCCATCTTTATTCTTTGGCACATGGGGGCCTCCTGTTGCAGTGGCTCTCTCATTGCAGAGCACTGACTCTGGGTGCATGCCCTCCAGAGCACTGGCTCATAATGGGACACACCGGCCCAGGCTCTATACAGCACGTGGGATACTCCCGGGCCAGGGATCGAACCGGTGCCCCTTGCATTGCAAGGCGGACTCTTTACCCACTGGACCACCAGGGAAGCCCCCTGAATGTTAAATTTAAATTTAATGCACTTTCATGTTCTACAATGTTAAAAATGATAAAAGGAGTGAGTGAGTGAGTGAGTGAGTGAGTGTGAGTGAGTGTGTGTGTGTGTGTGTGTGTGTGTGTGTGTGTGTTAGCCTATTAAAGTTTTTGGTTGGGATTTAAAAAACAATTTGGTGAATTTAGATTTGTTTCACCTGTAAACCAGCTTTCCCCAAAATTCATTACCCAGATGTTCTGAAATATAACACTGTCATAATCAAAAAAATGGGGAAAGAATCCCCCCTATATTTTTCTTCTTAGGAGATTTATTATACTTGTTAGCTTATCAAAAGCTCTGAGACCTCCTATGATAAAGAGGACTGTTTGACCTCCTTTTATTTTACAAACTCATATAAACATAGAAACCTCCTAAACCAGTGTTTCAAAGAAAAATCTTTAGTGTAACTTGTTGCCTGTTTTTGTGAGTGTGTATTTTTGTTTGAGCACTGGCTGAAACCTCCACACTGTAGTGAAGTGCTTCAGGATGCAGGGTAAGATACCTGGAATTGATCATGAATGAAAATGAAACTGGGCAAGACAGTGATGTTTCCCATCAGCTGTGCTGCTGGTGTCTTTCTGCTTGTATAGTTGAGAGCAAATACTCCAGACAATGAAAATGTACTGATATTCATGGTTCCTCTCTTTTGAAGTGATGGCCTTTTGAGGCCCAACCATTTTGAGCACAGGCGGTAATCACCTAAAGCAAGTAGAAATTCTCACAGAGAGTCATTCCGGAAAGAAGAATTCGCTGGAATCAAAGATGCGGACTCAAAAAACAGGTCTGACTGATACAAAAAAAGCACTTGATAAAAATCCACTCAACGGGGAAGAAAAAACCTTTTGGCAAACTGAAAATACAGGGAAATTTCCCCAACTTGAAAAAAAGCATCCACCAAAAAACCTACATCTCACACCATACTTAACAGTAAAAGACTTCTTCCCTCTAAAATCAGGGGTAAATCAAGGACATCTCATCAGTCCTTTTTAACACTCTATCTGGAAGATCTGGAACTTAATAAGTCACAGCAACAAGGCAAGTAAAAGAAATAAAAGGCATAGAAAGAAAGGGAGAGCAGAGTTTCCCACCCCCGCTACCCCTCCCCCTCGTGCAGCCACTGGTGGTTCAGAACCAGCCTGTAAAAGGAGGAATAGAGGCTGAGGTAAAACTGAGACAAGCCTCCCCAAAACTGCAAGAAGATGATGGGCAGAGGAGTAAGCAGTGCTCTAGGTGAAGGGAGGCCTGCTGGGAGCCCCATAGGAATGGAGAGAGAGGTAAAACTGATTCTGGAGCTTACAGAGCAAACACTGTCCCTGAAGACTGATTTCCTGTAGTAGTCGGGGGAGTCTTAACGGATGGCTGAATTGGGACACATTTACAACTTACTCCAGGGAAACCTGCAACATACACAAACATACACTTAAGTGATGTAAAACTGCACAGAAAAAATGTTTGATATAATAAGGGAATCTGAATTTAGGAAAGAAAGAAAACTTTGAGGATAAATCTTTAAACTAAAAAAAAAAAAAAAAAAAAAAGGAAATCAGTGCCTAATGTCCAGTTAATTAATTTCTCCACTGAAGTTTACAAGATTTGCTTTCTCTCAAAGCAGAATATGATAATATGATGAAGTTCTAATGATTTCTCACAGAAGGGCTGATCTCCTAGCAATTCTTTCTTTCTGGCCTGGTAATAGAGAGCCAGCCGTATATATGTCATTAAAAGTCACTCTGAGGACAAAACCATAGTGAGACACCAATTCCCATTCATTAGGATGGCTACCAGCAAAAAATTAAAAAGGAAAACACAGAAAACAAGTAGTTACGAGGATGTGGAGAAACAGAAGCCCTTGTGCACTGTTGCTGAGAATGTAAAATGGTGCTAGTTTTTGAACCATTTTGAGCACAGGCGGTAATCACCTAAAGCAAGTAGAAATTCTCACAGAGAGTCATTCCGGAAAGAAGAATTCGCTGGAATCAAAGATGCGGACTCAAAAAACAGGTCTGACTGATACAAAAAGCACTTGATAAAAATCCACTCAACGGGGAAGAAAAAACCTTTTGGCAAACTGAAAATACAGGGAAATTTCCCCAACTTGAAAAAAAGCATCCACCAAAAAACCTACATCTCACACCATACTTAACAGTAAAAGACTTCTTCCCTCTAAAATCAGGGGTAAATCAAGGACATCTCATCAGTCCTTTTTAACACTCTATCTGGAAGATCTGGAACTTAATAAGTCACAGCAACAAGGCAAGTAAAAGAAATAAAAGGCATAGAAAGAAAGGGAGAGCAGAGTTTCCCACCCCCGCTACCCCTCCCCCTCGTGCAGCCACTGGTGGTTCAGAACCAGCCTGTAAAAGGAGGAATAGAGGCTGAGGTAAAACTGAGACAAGCCTCCCCAAAACTGCAAGAAGATGATGGGCAGAGGAGTAAGCAGTGCTCTAGGTGAAGGGAGGCCTGCTGGGAGCCCCATAGGAATGGAGAGAGAGGTAAAACTGATTCTGGAGCTTACAGAGCAAACACTGTCCCTGAAGACTGATTTCCTGTAGTAGTCGGGGGAGTCTTAACGGATGGCTGAATTGGGACACATTTACAACTTACTCCAGGGAAACCTGCAACATACACAAACATACACTTAAGTGATGTAAAACTGCACAGAAAAAATGTTTGATATAATAAGGGAATCTGAATTTAGGAAAGAAAGAAAACTTTGAGGATAAATCTTTAAACTAAAAAAAACAAAAAACAAAAAAAAGGAAATCAGTGCCTAATGTCCAGTTAATTAATTTCTCCGCTGAAGTTTACAAGATTTGCTTTCTCTCAAAGCAGAGTATGATGAAGTTCTAATGATTTCTCACAGAAGGGCTGATCTCCTAGCAATTCTTTCTTTCTGGCCTGGTAATAGAGAGCCAGCCGTATATATGTCATTAAAAGTCACTCTGAGGACAAAACCATAGTGAGACACCAATTCCCATTCATTAGGATGGCTACCATCAAAAAATTAAAAAGAAAAACACAGAAAATAAGTATTGACAAGGATGTGGAGAAACAGAAGCCCTTGTGCACTGTTGCTGAGAATGTAAAATGGTACAGCTGCTGTAGAAAATAGTATGGCTGGTCCTCAAAAAATTAAAAGTAGAATTACAGAATGATCCAGCAGTTCTACTGTGAGGTATATACTGAAAAGAACTGAAAGCAGGATCTCAGAGACATTTGTACACCCGTGTTCCTGGCAGTATTAGCCTCAATAACTAAAGTGTACTAGGAACCCAAAGTATCCATCAATGACAGATGCCTGATGGCTGTATAAGCAAAACATGAAAAACTAAATATAGAGAGACATTATTCAAACTTAGAAAAGAAGGAAATTCTGACTTATGCCATGACAGAGATGCAACTAGAGGACATTTATGCTCAGTGAAATAAGGCAGTCACAAAAAGACAAAGGCTGTATGACTCCACTTATGTGAGGTACTGAGAGTGCTTAAATCCTTACAGACAGTGGAATAGTGGCTGCGGGGTTGAAGGAGGAGGGAATGGGGCGCTGTTTAATGGGAAGAGTTTTAGTCATGCTCAGTGGTGATGGTAGTACAGTAATGCGAATGTCCTCAATGCTGAACTGTGAACTTAAAAATGGTTACAATTATATCACTACACACCTATCAGAATGGCTAAAACTTTTTAAGCCAACAATAATAAATGATGATAAGGATGTGGAAAAACAGGAACTCTCATTCATTCCTACAGAGAATACAAAATGGTGAAAAAAAAAAAAAAAACCAATAAACCCACTTTGAAAGACAGTTTGGTAGTTTGTTAGAAAGCTAAACACACTTCCTGTATGAGCCAGCAATCACACTCCTAAGTATTCACCCAACTGAGCTGAAAACATAGATCCACACAAAAGCTGTATACAAATATTTACAGTAGCTTTATTCAGAATCACCAAAACCTGGAAGCAACTAATATGTCCTTCCACAGATGAATGGATAAGCAATCTGTGGGAAATCTGTACAGTGGATTGTCAGTGATAAAAAGGAATATACTATCAAGCTATGAAAGACATGGAGGAACCATAAATGCATATGGCTAAGGAAAAGAAGCCAAACTGAAAAGGCTTTATACTGCATGATTCCAACCATACAACATTACTGAAAAGAAAAAAATGGTAGAGACAGTAAACAGACCAGTGGTTGGCAATGGTTAATGGGAGGGAGGAGCAATGAGTTAAGTGGAGGACTGGATTTTTAGGGCAGTGAAACTGTTCTGTGTGATTCTATAATGACAGATACATGACATTACACATTTGTCAAAACCCACAGAAATGTACAACACAAAGAGAAACTTTAATGTAAACTATGGGCTTGGTTAATAATTATGTGTCATTATTGGTTCATTTACTATAACACATATGCCATATTGATGCAAGATGTTAATCATAGGAGAACTGAGTACAGGGAAGCAGGTATATGAGAATGCTTTGCACAGTCTGTTCAATTTTTCTGTAAATGTGAAACTGTTCAAATGTGGGTAAAATCCTCACCACTAAGGGGAGGAAATAAAGCAGTTTAAAGCATTAAAAATAAATAAATAAGTAAAACTGTTCTAAAATCTATGAAGTTTTAAAAATTGTCAAAATGGTAAATTTTATGTTATGTGTATCTTATCACAATGTTTAAGTAAACAAATGTACTGTCAGGAGAAAACAGAAGCATGGTTCACATTTGTTTCTCATCACTGGGAAGGGATTAGTTGCCCCAATTATTCTACATTCAGTTTCGTTTCATATTAGTGGTATCCTAGTGTCCTGGAAAGAGGCCAGAGCTAGGGCTGTTACAGGATGTGTGTATTTGGGACGTGAGTATCATGAGTTCTAGGAGGGAAGTGTTGTCACAGGGAACAATAGCGTGCTAGCTCCATATACTGTGCTAGTGCCAAAGATCAGTCTTCATGAAGTTGATACATATCCAGGGGGTACTGGTTTTTAAACTAACCCTCTGTAGTAATTTGCATAAACTTACTAGATTTGTGTGAGGTTTTCTCTTCTTCAGAAGTTGGAGGTAATCATCTTTAAATGTGTTGGTGTTTCCTCCTTTCTTTTTCCTACAGGCTTTTACTGTTTTTTCTCACTTCTGCTATTTTCATAATATTTTTTAACCCTTCCTATGAAAAACATGTGACATGGTGTAAAGATGAGAAGTCAAACAAATTATCTCATATCCATGATGCAGTGTTTGGGAGAATGTGCAATTTACATTGAAATGCATTAAAAAGGATCAGGATTGGATGAATAGAGAAACGGATGGAAGTGGACAGATATGTGATACAGCAAGGACAGTAAAATGTTAACAGATGGAATCTAAGTTGTCAGTATACAGATGTTTACTGTGAAAATCCTATCAACTTTTCTGAGTATTAACTTTTCATAATAAAATATTTTTAAAATAACAGAATAAAAAAATAAAACTAAACACTTGTAATCTCCCTCCAAAAGAATTCTTTTCCAGTGCAGCTTTGCCACTATTTAGTGACTAAGAGCAAGCTGCTAAAGCCTCCTAACTCAGTCGCCTCCTGTGTGAAATTATAGAGCTGGACAAAATCAGTAGTTTCTAAATTTTATGTGTCATTTTATGTGTTGGCAGCATCAGAGTCATTGTGGAGCCCCATCCTAAACCTAAAAAATTAGACTCTCACAGAATCCATATTTTTTTAGACAAACATCTCATGGGATGTGGGTACTAACCACATTTAGGAACCTTTGGACTACAGTCTCTTCCTATTCTGAAGTAGGTACCTGTTTACACTAAACCTTTACTAGGAACATGTGTTCTTAAGTTTTTCAAGTCCCAGGAAACTTATTAAAATATGGATTCTGGAGGTGGGGATCTCAGATTCTGTTCATGAGTTTTCCTGGAAAGAGGCCAGAGCTAGGGCTGTTACAGGATGTGTGTATTTGGGACGTGAGTATCATGAGTTCTAGGAGGGAAGTGTTGTCACAGGGAACAATAGCGTGCTAGCTCCATATACTGTGCTAGTGCCAAAGATCAGTCTTCATGAAGTTGATACATATCCAGGGGGTACTGGTTTTTAAACTAACCCTCTGTAGTAATTTGCATAAACTTACTAGATTTGTGTGAGGTTTTCTCTTCTTCAGAAGTTGGAGGTAATCATCTTTAAATGTGTTGGTGTTTCCTCCTTTCTTTTTCCTACAGGCTTTTACTGTTTTTTCTCACTTCTGCTATTTTCATAATATTTTTTAACCCTTCCTATGAAAAACATGTGACATGGTGTAAAGATGAGAAGTCAAACAAATTATCTCATATCCATGATGCAGTGTTTGGGAGAATGTGCAATTTACATTGAAATGCATTAAAAAGGATCAGGATTGGATGAATAGAGAAACGGATGGAAGTGGACAGATATGTGATACAGCAAGGATAGTAAAATGTTAACAGATGGAATCTAAGTTGTCAGTATACAGATGTTTACTGTGAAAATCCTATCAACTTTTCTGAGTATTAACTTTTCATAATAAAATATTTTTAAAATAACAGAATAAAAAAATAAAACTAAACACTTGTAATCTCCCTCCAAAAGAATTCTTTTCCAGTGCAGCTTTGCCACTATTTAGTGACTAAGAGCAAGCTGCTAAAGCCTCCTAACTCAGTCGCCTCCTGTGTGAAATTATAGAGCTGGACAAAATCAGTAGTTTCTAAATTTTATGTGTCATTTTATGTGTTGGCAGCATCAGAGTCATTGTGGAGCCCCATCCTAAACCTAAAAAATTAGACTCTCACAGAATCCATATTTTTTTAGACAAACATCTCATGGGATGTGGGTACTAACCACATTTAGGAACCTTTGGACTACAGTCTCTTCCTATTCTGAAGTAGGTACCTGTTTACACTAAACCTTTACTAGGAACATGTGTTCTTAAGTTTTTCAAGTCCCAGGAAACTTATTAAAATATAGATTCTGGAGGTGGGGATCTCAGATTCTGCATTTAACAAGGCTCTTATCTGAAGTCAATGCCAGCGATGCCTAGACCATATTTCAAAAATCAAAGAGCTCGCAGATCAGAAACAAAAGTCAGGGGAATCCCCTATTTATTTCATAGGTTCAGTTCTTCATTTTTGGTCAGATCACATGCACAGGAAATAACGTATGTTGAACATCTTCCATTTTCTGAATTTGATATAGAATAACCATATGGAAGAGCCTAATGCCTTTTTGTTGTGAGCAGTCATTAGTTCTGGAGAAAGCTCAATATGGCACTTACTTGAAAGGTTTGGATACCTGATCCACTTCTGACACTTTCAGGAAACAATTGAAAAAAAGGTCACCAGGCTGTTCTGGATTAAGAATAGGCACCTTCAAGAGCCACAGATAAGATAAGAATAAGCAAAGGATTACAGTTTGAGATTAAAGGAAAAATTAAGAACCAAAAAAAACAGCAGGAACTCACTGGACGTTGATTTGCTTTCCTCCTTGCTTTCATACACTATCTGATTTCCCTTTTTAATAATATTTTGTGAACATTTTATTGAGAATTTATTATGGTCCAGTCACTGAGTTAGGTATTTAGTAGGCCCTTACTACTTACTTGGCACTGGTGATAAAGATGAATGAAACAACAGAACAAAGAGATAGGTATCAGAAATCCCTGGTGGCCCAGTGTTTAGGACTCAGGGCTTTAAAATAACAGAATAAAAAAATAAAACTAAACACTTGTAATCTCCCTCCAAAAGAATTCTTTTCCAGTGCAGCTTTGCCACTATTTAGTGACTAAGAGCAAGCTGCTAAAGCCTCCTAACTCAGTCGCCTCCTGTGTGAAATTATAGAGCTGGACAAAATCAGTAGTTTCTAAATTTTATGTGTCATTTTATGTGTTGGCAGCATCAGAGTCATTGTGGAGCCCCATCCTAAACCTAAAAAATTAGACTCTCACAGAATCCATATTTTTTTAGACAAACATCTCATGGGATGTGGGTACTAACCACATTTAGGAACCTTTGGACTACAGTCTCTTCCTATTCTGAAGTAGGTACCTGTTTACACTAAACCTTTACTAGGAACATGTGTTCTTAAGTTTTTCAAGTCCCAGGAAACTTATTAAAATATAGATTCTGGAGGTGGGGATCTCAGATTCTGCATTTAACAAGGCTCTTCTCTGAAGTCAATGCCAGCGATGCCTAGACCATATTTCGAAAATCAAAGAGCTCGCAGATCAGAAACAAAAGTCAGGGGAATCCCCTATTTATTTCATAGGTTCAGTTCTTCATTTTTGGTCAGATCACATGCACAGGAAATAACGTATGTTGAACATCTTCCATTTTCTGAATTTGATATAGAATAACCATATGGAAGAGCCTAATGCCTTTTTGTTGTGAGCAGTCATTAGTTCTGGAGAAAGCTCAATATGGCACTTACTTGAAAGGTTTGGATACCTGATCCACTTCTGACACTTTCAGGAAACAATTGAAAAAAAGGTCACCAGGCTGTTCTGGATTAAGAATAGGCACCTTCAAGAGCCACAGATAAGATAAGAATAAGCAAAGGATTACAGTTTGAGATTAAAGGAAAAATTAAGAACCAAAAAAAACAGCAGGAACTCACTGGACGTTGATTTGCTTTCCTCCTTGCTTTCATACACTATCTGATTTCCCTTTTTAATAATATTTTGTGAACATTTTATTGAGAATTTATTATGGTCCAGTCACTGAGTTAGGTATTTAGTAGGCCCTTACTACTTACTTGGCACTGGTGATAAAGATGAATGAAACAACAGAACAAAGAGATAGGTATCAGAAATCCCTGGTGGCCCAGTGTTTAGGACTCAGGGCTTTTCACTGCGGAAACCTGGGTTCAGTTCCTTGTCAGGGAAGATTCAGTAAACTGTGTGGCAGGGCCAGAAAAACCAGGAAATCATCACTGTTCCTTGGGGATTACAATCAAGTAAACTGGCAGACATTAATCAAATTATCATTAAAAAATGATTACAAATGTGATGTGTATGAAGGAAAAACTTATAGTGCTATGGAAAAGTAACTAGTGTGAAATCAGGCTTTCTAACATACATTATAGTGAAGAAAAAAAAAAAAGTGTTAGTGTCTCAGTGGTGTCTGACTCTTTGCTGCCTCATAGACTGCAGCCCACCAGGTTCCTCTGTTCATGGAATTCTCCAGGCAAGAATACTGGAGTGGGTATCTATTTGCTTCTAAGTGGAAGTCAAGCTGACATCTAAAACCTGAAAGTTCCATTCAGGTCATTCGCTCAATCATGTTGGACTCTTTGTGACCCCATGAATATCAAAGCCAGGCTTACCTTCTCCTGGAGCTTGCTCAAACTCACGTCCATTGACTCAGTGATCAAAATCTGAAAAGGTTTGATCAGTGATAAAACCCGAAAAGGAAATCATTTATTAGTATTTATTAGTATAAAAAGGAAAGTATTTTTAAACTAATAAACATTACTTTTAAATAAATAAATATTAGGAAAGTATTTATTAGTATTCGTAAAAAGAGAATCTACTGGGCTATATGAAGGTCCTGGGGCATTCAGCTTTTTCCTGCCAGTGTAGGTAGGATTGAAAAGGCCAAGGGAAGAGAGCCTCAGATGCAGTTCAAGAAGGCAGGGGCCAGCTTATGTCAGAGCCGGTAGGTGTGGGCCACTGTAAGAATTTCGAACTTTACATTAAGTGCAAAGGAAAGGCGTTTAACGACAGTGACAGGATCTGATTTACCTTTAAAGAGAGCACTCTGTGAAGAGTAAATTTAAAGGTAAGAGAGTTTTGGTCCAGTCACTGAGTTAGGTATTTAGTAGGCCCTTACTACTTACTTGGCACTGGTGATAAAGATGAATGAAACAACAGAACAAAGAGATAGGTATCAGAAATCCCTGGTGGCCCAGTGTTTAGGACTCAGGGCTTTTCACTGCGGAAACCTGGGTTCAGTTCCTTGTCAGGGAAGATTCAGTAAACTGTGTGGCAGGGCCAGAAAAACCAGGAAATCATCACTGTTCCTTGGGGATTACAATCAAGTAAACTGGCAGACATTAATCAAATTATCATTAAAAAATGATTACAAATGTGATGTGTATGAAGGAAAAACTTATAGTGCTATGGAAAAGTAACTAGTGTGAAATCAGGCTTTCTAACATACATTATAGTGAAGAAAAAAAAAAAAGTGTTAGTGTCTCAGTGGTGTCTGACTCTTTGCTGCCTCATAGACTGCAGCCCACCAGGTTCCTCTGTTCATGGAATTCTCCAGGCAAGAATACTGGAGTGGGTATCTATTTGCTTCTAAGTGGAAGTCAAGCTGACATCTAAAACCTGAAAGTTCCATTCAGGTCATTCGCTCAATCATGTTGGACTCTTTGTGACCCCATGAAT
Organism: Tragulus kanchil; assembly: GCA_022376925.1. Classification (NCBI taxonomy): domain Eukaryota; kingdom Metazoa; phylum Chordata; class Mammalia; order Artiodactyla; family Tragulidae; genus Tragulus; species Tragulus kanchil. Next base: position 151,776,868 of record JAIOJX010000029.1, read on the forward strand.
ATCAAAGCCAGGCTTACCTTCTCCTGGAGCTTGCTCAAACTCACGTCCATTGACTCAGTGATCAAAATCTGAAAAGGTTTGATCAGTGATAAAACCCGAAAAGGAAATCATTTATTAGTATTTATTAGTATAAAAGGAAAGTATTTTTAAACTAATAAACATTACTTTTAAATAAATAAATATTAGGAAAGTATTTATTAGTATTCGTAAAAAGAGAATCTACTGGGCTATATGAAGGTCCTGGGGCATTCAGCTTTTTCCTGCCAGTGTAGGTAGGATTGAAAAGGCCAAGGGAAGAGAGCCTCAGATGCAGTTCAAGAAGGCAGGGGCCAGCTTATGTCAGAGCCGGTAGGTGTGGGCCACTGTAAGAATTTCGAACTTTACATTAAGTGCAAAGGAAAGGCGTTTAACGTACAGTGACAGGATCTGATTTACCTTTAAAGAGAGCACTCTGTGAAGAGTAAATTTAAAGGTAAAGAGCTGGGGGAATTCCTTGGTGGTTCAGTGGTTAGGACTTGGAACTTGTGCTTTCACCGCCAAGGGTTGGAACTAAGATCCCACAAGCAGGGCTCGCCTAAGGAATGGCCCTTGCCTTGGGGAAGGCACTAGAGTAAAGCACTCATCTTGGATGCAAAATTCAAAGAGCTGCCAAAACACTCAGTGATCCAGATTAGTTATATTTAAAAAAAATAAAATCTACAAACTGCAGCCTATAGTCCAGCTCCTTGTTTTAGTGAATAAGATTCTCTTGGAACCAGGGTTGAGTTCCTTTTAAGAAAAGTACAACAGGATTGTGCAAGTGCAAATCCTATCTTTATTTAAAATTTTGATGCTTTGCCACCATTGTTGCATATTTTTTGATTTTTAAATACTTCATTAAAGTATAATTTATCATTGAAGTTTTTCTCACCCCCTTAAGTTTGCACCTCACTTTCTCTGCCCCACAAGAACAGAAATAGGAAGACTAAACAATGCCACTCTGTTCTCATGGACTGTATATTCTAATTTCAGACTAAAACTCCAAATAAACAAGATGGCTTTAGATTTTAGGTCCAATTAAGGAAGTAAAAGAGAGAATATGACCTGGTGACCAAGAGGGGACTACTTAAGGGAGCACAGCCAGGGAGGGCCACTAGAACTAAAATCTGAATGGTGAGAAACAAAGGAAGAGGGTCCTAGATACAGGGAATGTCAAAGTAGGCTAGAGCAGAATGCAGGAGATAAGAGAGTGGCTTGAACCGACACAGTAGCAAAGAAACATGAGGTACTTTAAAGCAGAATCAATAATACTTGGTTCAATGATACTCGAGGGACAGAAAGGGAGATGACGAGGAAGACTCTCCAGAATGCTTTGACTGTCATGGCATTTTAATTCAGCGTAAATGCTGGTCCCGGGGAATCAATACTTTGACCATGCACAAGACCCAGGTCAAATGCCTACAGTCCCACTGAAAGACCCTTGTCTCTAAGAGATCCACTCCGGGCTCCCTGAATATAAGATAAGATGGGGAGAGTCTAGCCATCTGATAGGTAAGGAAGATACGTGCTGTTCCCTCAGGATCCTTCTCCAGGTTAGCATGATCTGTCCTGGATGACTAACACTTTTTCTGTGACTGCGATCTTTCCTGTCTAATTGGGAGGTACCCTTTATATTATGCCCAACTCTTATCCCTTTTGGGTATCTCACCCCTTTTTCTGACCTGCTTCATCGTGTCAGAATACTTAATATTCTGATTATTCCCTGATCACAGTGTGCAACAACACTTCTCATGAGTAGTCTCTCATGCCAGCTAGCAACTGCGGTGAACTTTTCAGTACCCAGGGCAGCACTGGGCAGGGCACAGTTTTCTGAAAAGACCAAAGGAGGAACATTATCTTAGACATACAGACCTTACCATCATCCTGAGGTGCAAAATGTCGTCATTCCTATTTTATGGATGAGGCCACTGAAGTCCTAAGATGTTAAGGAAGTCAAAAAATGGATTAAAGGAATAAAGAAGATTATATATTAGTAAATGGAGGAGCCAAGGTTTGAACTTTGAACTCCCATCTGAGTTCATACCCTGAACTTTTAGCCACTAGACTAAACTTTCTGCTGCAATGTGTAACTTTTCTGTTGTATTTATTTTATCGAGCTATAGTTGATTTACAACATTGTATCAGTTTTAGGTGCATAACAAAGTGATTTAGAGATTGAGAGATGGACAGATAGACACATTGATAGATGATAGGTTCTTCTCTGTTTCTTCATAGGTTATTACAAGATATCCCCGGTAGGTAAAAATGTCAAAGTAGGCTAGAGCAGAATGCAGGAGATAAGAGAGTGGCTTGAACCGACACAGTAGCAAAGAAACATGAGGTACTTTAAAGCAGAATCAATAATACTTGGTTCAATGATACTCGAGGGACAGAAAGGGAGATGACGAGGAAGACTCTCCAGAATGCTTTGACTGTCATGGCATTTTAGTTCAGCGTAAATGCTGGTCCCGGGGAATCAATACTTTGACCATGCACAAGACCCAGGTCAAATGCCTACAGTCCCACTGAAAGACCCTTGTCTCTAAGAGATCCACTCCGGGCTCCCTGAATATAAGATAAGATGGGGAGAGTCTAGCCATCTGATAGGTAAGGAAGATACGTGCTGTTCCCTCAGGATCCTTCTCCAGGTTAGCATGATCTGTCCTGGATGACTAACACTTTTTCTGTGACTGCGATCTTTCCTGTCTAATTGGGAGGTACCCTTTATATTATGCCCAACTCTTATCCCTTTTGGGTATCTCTCCCCTTTTTCTGACCTGCTTCATCGTGTCAGAATACTTAATATTCTGATTATTCCCTGATCACAGTGTGCAACAACACTTCTCATGAGTAGTCTCTCATGCCAGCTAGCAACTGCGGTGAACTTTTCAGTACCCAGGGCAGCACTGGGCAGGGCACAGTTTTCTGAAAAGACCAAAGGAGGAACATTATCTTAGACATACAGACCTTACCATCATCCTGAGGTGCAAAATGTCGTCATTCCTATTTTATGGATGAGGCCACTGAAGTCCTAAGATGTTAAGGAAGTCAAAAAATGGATTAAAGGAATAAAGAAGATTATATATTAGTAAATGGAGGAGCCAAGGTTTGAACTTTGAACTCCCATCTGAGTTCATGCCCTGAACTTTTAGCCACTAGACTAAACTTTCTGCTGCAATGTGTAACTTTTCTGTTGTATTTATTTTATCGAGCTATAGTTGATTTACAACATTGTATCAGTTTTAGGTGCATAACAAAGTGATTTAGAGATTGAGAGATGGACAGATAGACACATTGATAGATGATAGGTTCTTTTTCTGTTTCTTCATAGGTTATTACAAGATATTGAATATGGTTCCCTGTGTTGTAAAAACAAAATCCTTGTTTATCTTATTAATTTGATATTAATGCTCAAGGGGAACACGGGTAATAAGAGGATGGCTTGGGTTAGAGGATCTTGTGCAAGTCGTGGTTTCCCCAGTAGTCTCTCACTCTGCCCCTCTGAGTAGTAATTCTCAAAACACAGGAGCCCCTTGGGCCTCTAGAGGAACTTCCTTGTCCCACAGCAGATCCGCTGAGTTGAAACTGGTGACATATGGGAAAGAAGGTTTCAGGTAGACAGATTTGATTTTTTAAGCAAAACCATCAATTTGTACTTTTTATGTAAAATCTCTTTGTCTTAATGTTAGCAAGGAATTCACCTAATAAGGTGAAGTTGTGGCTCAGACAGTAAAAATATCTACCTGCAAAGCAGGAGACCAGGGTTTGATCCCTGGGTCAAGAAGATCCCCACTCCAGTATTCTTGCCTGTAGAATTCCATGGACAGAGGAGCCTGGCAGGCTACATAGTCTATGGGGTCGCAAAGAATCAGACATGACTGAGCGACTAACTCTTTCTTTTTCCTTCTTTTTGTTAACACTGCCTTTTCTTTCACAGTTGTTTAAGAAAAAAAAAAAAAATCTCCGTGTAGACAAATGACATCCTTGGGCCTAACCTAGCTGGGCTTCTGCTTTAAGAAAGTTGCCAACAGAATCTCCCCCCTAAAAAGAATATACTTTGTTTAAAAACATCTTAATGGGGCTCCTTTGATGGTCTAGTGGGTAGAGAGTCCACCTTGCAATGCGAGGGGCACCGGTTCTTTCCCTGGCCCACAAAGATCTCGTGTGCCACGGAGCAGGTGGACCTGTGTGTCCAATTACAAGCCAGCGCTCTGGAGCGTGTGCACCCAGAGCCAGTGCTCTGCAACAAGAGGCCACTTGCAATGGGAGGCCCACACAGGCGGAAGAATAAAGACGGATGAAAATAAATAAATATAAAACCAATGATAAAGATGACAAAATTAAAAAAAAAATTTTTTAAGTCTTTTTTTTTTTTTAAAGATTTATTTATTTATTTATTTTGGGCGGGGGTCGGGTTGGAGAGAGAGGGGAGCGAGCGGGCCACTTCCATTGGTCTTTCATTTCTCCATTTTCATCCGTCTTTGTTCTTTGGCTCCTGTGGGCCTCCCATTGCGGTGGCATCTGTCGTCGCAGAGCACTGGCTCCGGGCGCCTGCGCTCCAGAGCTCCGGCTCGGTCATTGGACACATCAGTCCAGCCGCTCCACGGCACGTGGGATCTTCCCAGGCCAGGGATCAAACCCGGTGCCCCTTGCACTGCAAGGCGGTGTCCTTACCCACTGGACCAGCAGGGGAAGCCCCTTTTTTAAGTCTTAATGTAAATAAATTTTTAAAAGTCAACCAGACTGAAGGAAGCCCCAAATAGACTATCATTAACAACAAATGAACGTAATCATAGTCAAAATGAATAGCATAAGCACACTGAAGGGAATGGAGGGGATAGGAGCTAATCTAAATAGTTTGGGACACTGTACACTCCCTATATACTGTAAATTTGAGAAGAACTTCAGCAAGTACCGTGCTTTGGTTTTGTCACAGACAAAGGTTAGCAATTCTGAAACTACTTTACATATTGACATCACCTACCCCATGATGTGACAGACTACTGGGGAGGACATCACTTTGAAACTTCCTGCTAAAAACACACACCCTCAAGTCTAATCATGAGAAACACATCAGACAGACCCAGACTGAGGGACATTCCACAGAACTGTGCTCTTCTCAAGTTCCAGTGCCATTCACAAGCTTCCGGGTCATGAGAACAAGGAAAGATGAGGAACTGTTTTAGACTGGAGGAGACTGAAGGAATCACGATGACAAGACCCTGGGATCCAGGATTCGGTCCTGGAACAGAAGCAGCATAGTAATGGAAAATCTGATGCAATCCAAATAAAGTCTGTCATTTTTAGTTAACAGTATCATACTGATGTCAATGTCTTGATTTAGGTCAATGTACTATGGTTATGCTTCAGTATTCTTGCCTGGAAAATTCCATGGACAGAGAAGCCTGGCTGGCTGCAGTCCATAAGGTCACAATGGGTAGGACACAACTGAGCGCGTGTGCACAGACACACACACATTATGGTTATGCAAGATGTTAACATTAAGGAAAACTGGGTAATACAGTCTCTCTGCATTACTTCCATTGGTCTTTCATTTCTCCATTTCATCCGTCTTTGTTCTTTGGCTCCTGTGGGCCTCCCATCGCGGTGGCGTCTGTCGTTGCAGAGCGCCTGCGCTCCAGAGCTCTGGCTCGGTAATTGGACACATCAGTCCAGCCGCTCCGCGGCACGTGGGATCTTGCCAGTCCAGGGCTCGAACCGGCGCCCCTTGCACTGCAAGGCTGTGTCCTTACCCACTGGACCAGCAGGGGAAGCCCCTTTTTTAAGTCTTAATGTAAATAAATTTTTAAAAGTCAACCAGACTGAAGGAAGCCCCAAATAGACTATCATTAACAACAAATGAACGTAATCATAGTCAAAATGAATAGCATAAGCACACTGAAGGGAATGGAGGGGATAGGAGCTAATCTAAATAGTTTGGGACACTGTACACTCCCTATATACTGTAAATTTGAGAAGAACTTCAGCAAGTACCGTGCTTTGGTTTTGTCACAGACAAAGGTTAGCAATTCTGAAACTACTTTACATATTGACATCACCTACCCCATGATGTGACAGACTACTGGGGAGGACATCACTTTGAAACTTCCTGCTAAAAACACACACCCTCAAGTCTAATCATGAGAAACACATCAGACAGACCCAGACTGAGGGACATTCCACAGAACTGTGCTCTTCTCAAGTTCCAGTGCCATTCACAAGCTTCCGGGTCATGAGAACAAGGAAAGATGAGGAACTGTTTTAGACTGGAGGAGACTGAAGGAATCACGATGACAAGACCCTGGGATCCAGGATTCGGTCCTGGAACAGAAGCAGCATAGTAATGGAAAATCTGATGCAATCCAAATAAAGTCTGTCATTTTTAGTTAACAGTATCATACTGATGTCAATGTCTTGATTTAGGTCAATGTACTATGGTTATGCTTCAGTATTCTTGCCTGGAAAATTCCACGGACAGAGAAGCCTGGCTGGCTGCAGTCCATAAGGTCACAATGGGTAGGACACAACTGAGCGCGTGTGCACAGACACACACACATTATGGTTATGCAAGATGTTAACATTAAGGAAAACTGGGTAATACAGTCTCTCTGCATTACTTTTGCAACTTCAGTGGATAATGTGGATTGGTTCACTTAAACTGCATTCCACCCTCTTCCAGGGTACCTCCCTGTACTGGAGAGGCTAGAAGACAGAAATCTGCAATTCTGGTTCCTTTGCAGGTCAGCTGTGGATGTGAGTTAGTTTCCATAAACTTAACACATTCCAATGAGGGTTAGAAGGCAGGAGCAAGCTAGATGCTATTTTCCTGCTCCTCTTGTTTATTTTCCTGCTACAGGTGAGGTCATGAGAATGTAGGGTTTGGGGTGTTTTTGTTTTTTTTTTTACAGCAGCACCTTTGGTGTTTCTTCTACAGTTTCGTGAAGTTTGGGGTGCGGTTACCAGGGCAACAGAAGCCATGCTGGATTTCTGAATGCTGGAATGTAGCCATGTTATTGGGGCCTTGAACTCCATCCATCATTCCAAGCAGTTGCCTCAGAAGGCAGGTCCCTGGCGAGTCAGTTCTGTATTGTTCTAGGAGCCACTACTGAAGTCCCAGTCTAGAACCTGCTCCTTCAGCCTTTTCAGAGATTTTTTAAGCACAGGAATTTGTATAATAAATCTCTTCATGCTTAAAATACTTTCAGTGGTTTGTTTCATGGTCTGAGCCCTGCTGGTACAATTGGCAAGATTCAGAGAATAATATAGTGAAATATTCTGCCTGCATCTTCGTGTTCCAATCCAGGCTTTCTAATTACCCCAGTAGTGGTCCCTCACTGTGATCCCAGCCTTGACTCCACGCAGATAAGACATGCAGAGCTCAAAATCAGAAGCCCTCTCACTTTGCTTATTCCCGATTTGACCTTTGTTCCACGTGTCTCACCATTGGGCATAACCTCCCCTCCCCCTTTCCCCCAGCTGAGTTTTACCACTTGAAACTCAGTTCCGGATTTTTGCCTAACACCTTGAAAGCTGAGTTCCTAAATAGATGGTTACAGCACTGTTTGGATACCTGATTCCTACAAGCACTTCAGGCTGAAGACCATCTCAGAGAACTCACCAATATGGCTGTACGGTGGTTAAAATACTGAAACAGGCACTATCCTGGACAGCACAGTGCTTCCTAATACTGTCTCTCCCACCTGGACCCTCCTTACCATGCAGCCACTAGAGGGTAACACTTTATCCAGCACAGTCCTCAGGGCACGGGTTCCAGAGCCATCAGTCAGCTCAGTTCAGTTGCTCAGTGGTGTCCGACTCTTTGTGACCCCTTGTACCCCATGAACCCCAGGACTCCAGGCTCAATTCTGATTAGTACACGATTGTTCCCTACTGGTGGTCAAATACTTTAAAAAGCATCTCTGTATGTAAGTGTGTAATGTCTTTGTCAATCAAGTGATCTCTTCATCTCTATTGTTCATTTGCAACTAGAAAACTTGCCTTCTATTCCATGAATCTTCACTGTTCAGCTCTAGAGACCTTTATTATCCATCTCTTGGTTTTACATTCTAGTTTCCACTGGTGTCCAGTATTTTTATATTACCCGTTGTATCTTAAGCTTGTTCAGTGTCAGTAGCTTATGTCTTATTGCAGAAAAGACTCCTGAGATTAGTGATCCCTTTGTAAAGCCTCAATCTTTACCTGCTTTTAGCCCAAGGCTCCTGAATCAATCCTATTCTAAACTATGTTTATAAGGAAAAATTTAACGTTCTAAGAAACAGTATTTTTAAAGCATTAAAATATATTTGAACTCATTAGGCTTAATAAAAGTTGATCTCATGAATATTACTTAAGGAATAAAATCTTTGGTTACAATTTGGTTACAATTCTCTTTAAATGGTGACAATAATTGTGTACATGCACTTAAATTGAGCTAATCTATGTTATTGGAAAATACTGTTAAAAACAAGACAGGGCTTCCCTGGTGGTCCAGTGGGTAAGGACACCTCCTTGCAGTGCAAGGGGCGCCGGTTCAATCCCTGGCCTGGGAAGATCCCACGTGCCACGGAGCGGCTGGGCCAATGTGCCCAATTACCGAGCTGGAGCTCTGGAGCGCATGCGCCCAGAGCCAGTGCTCTGTGACAACAGAGGCCACCACGATGAGAGACTCACACGGGCCAAAGAACAAAGATGGACGAAAATAGGTAAATGAAAGACCAATAGAAGTGGCCCGCCTGCCCCTCTCCCTCCCCAACCCGCCCCTCCACCGAAAAAAGAGAAAGATTTGAAAAAAAAAAAAACAAGACAGCTTGACAAAATTAGTCAAACTCACAGTAGATTTGGCAACTTTTATGTCACAAAATACATATTATGTTTTTCTAGATTATTTAGATTATTATTTCACCAAACAAAGAACCAATGATTGCTGCATGTTATAGAATTCATAATAAACCAAAGAAGGATATTTGTGCTTCTCTTGTAAGGAGTCTAAGAAAAAAGTTGGAAGGTAAGTGCATAAGGGATAAACAATTAAAGAGGAAGAAATTCAAATGGGTGCGTATCATTTATTTTTTCAGAAGGAAAAACCAAGGAAATGTCCTAAATTAGAAAATAAGAAATCCTTTTGAAGATGTATTGAAGTATCCCAGCAAAACAAAGGCAAACATCAAGAACTATGAGGACATGGGATACAGGACAGTAGCCAACCAAAAGCCCAGTGAAGAACGCCAAGATGAGCAGAGCTGGAAGCTAGTGTTTCCCCAGAAGGTGAGTCACCGAGCCCCAGGGAACAAGTATTCAAGGCTGGGAACAGAATGCTTTTCATGCTTGTAGGTGGATAAACAAGGTACATAGTAAGGAAAAATAAAGGCAATTTGAATTTGTAGGAAAAACAAAAAAAATCACAAGAAAACCAGTTCAGATATGAAGCAGACTAAAATGTGACTTGATATTGAGGAGTTGATAGGATTCAAGGAAAGCACATTCTCTTAGGTGGCAGAGGGGTCAAAAAGTGGCCTCGGGAAGAAGGAAATATCCCAGCAGAGCACCTGCTGCCATAGCGAGTAATATTTACATAGTGATAACAAAGCAAATGCTGCTTATGGCTGTTCAAAGTTCAGAGCCAGTTACAGACAAAACATTGCATGGTTATTTATAGTTACAGAACATCGTTGCCATTAACCTCAATGTCATAAAATTAAAAGACAGAAAGCAAAAGTGAAGCTGACAGGTTGGGTGGAAGAAGAGGAGAAAACGAAAGGTGAGGGTGATGATGCTTTCATCTTACATTCAAGAGAGATGAGCTATTATTTAAAAACCTGATGAACAAGACAGGAGAGCTTATCATAAGTTATAGACCTCCAACAGAGTAACTAAAGACAATGTAACTACTTAAAATGAAGAGGAGGAAGAGTAGCTTACATACAGTCCTTATGAATCAAAGGTAGGAGTAAATGTCTCCAACTGATACAGTGAGAAATACTGACAGAGGAATATGATTCAAAGATATGAAGATCACTACCTGGAAGACAAAACAAAATGAACTGCCCCAGAAAAGTAGTACTGGGACAGGTGGAGAAGGAAGGGCAGAGAGGGCTGTGACATTTCATGATACTTCCTCTGGACTGGGTAATTTTTTTGTTTTTTTACTAAATAGCATTAGAGATTTGCACAGCATGCGAACTTTGTGCAGCTGAATTCTTAGACTTCTTTTTTTTTTTAATTTTGCCCTCTTTTATTGGTTTTTTATTTATTTATTTTCATCCATCTTAATTCTTTGGCCTGTGTGGGCCTCCCATTGCAGAGCACTGGCTCTGGGCACCTGCGTTCCAGAGCACCAGCTCATAATTGGACACACCGGCTCAGCTGCTCCGCAGCATGTGGGATCTTCCCGGGCCTGGGATCTTCCCGGGCCAGGGATCAAACTGATGGCCCTTGCACTGGAAGGTGAACTCTTTACCTACTGGATCAACAGGGAAGCCTCCTTAGCTTGTTTTTTTTTTTAAAAAAATTTTTATCGGGGTATAGCCAATTAGCAATTTTCTATCAATCAACACATATATATTTGGGGGGGTGCTGGTTGGGAAGGGAAGGGGGCGGGAGGGCCACTTCTACTGGCCTTTCATTTACCTATTTTTCATCCATCTTTTTTGTTCTTTGGCCCGTGTGGGCCTCCCACTGCAGTAGCCTCTCTTGTCGCAGAGCACCAGCTCTGAATGAATGCGCTCCAGAGCTCTGGCTTGGTAATTGGACACATTGGTCCAGCCGCTCTGTGACATGTGGGATCTTCCCAGGCCAGGGATGAACCAGTGCCCCTTGCACGGCAAGGCGGTATCCTTACCCACTGGACCACCAGGGAAGCCTCCTTAGCCATGTTTTTAATATCATTTGAATATTTCATTTTTAATGAGATTTCCTAATAATCCTTACATACTTAAAATCCTTTCATAATTTGTGTAGAGGCTACACACGTTGATTCTTGTTACTGTCTGAGCCACCAGGGAAGCCACATGTTGATTCTCACTCATATTCAGTATCTACTAACTTTTGTCTGATTTCCTGTTATCTATGTTATCTTTAATCTTGTATATAAAAAAATCTCTCCTTTGCTATGAGACAAGAGTGGGATATTTGTGAGGCATGCAGCAATGAAATTCTGGCCTAGTTTTAGTGTCTACAAAATTGAAGGGAAAAACCATAAAAATACTCAGAGGAGAGACTAGGTAAACAAATATATATATATATATATATATAGAGAGAGAGAGAGAGAGAGAGACAGATAGATAGATAGATAGATAGATAGATAGATATAGATACAGATATAGATATATATATAGTACATACCACCTACCAGGCACAAGGCTAACTGATAATATCTTGTACCGAAACAGGATCAGCAGCATCATTCCATCCCTAGGAGTCCTTTATCTGAAATGTTAGGAAATGCGTTCATTTAGTGCAAGATTTCTCAACTTTGGCACCGCTGTCATGTTAGACCAAATCATTCTTTGTTGTTGAGGGTCTGCCCTGGGCCTTGCTGATGTTAACAGCATCCCTTATTTCTACCACTAGATCCCAGGAATGTGCCCTCCCCTCCCCTGCTCCCAGTAGTGATAATCAAAACTATCTCCAGACTTTGCACCTGGTTGCAATTTTCTATCAATCAACACATATATATTTGGGGGGGTGCTGGTTGGGAAGGGAAGGGGGCGGGAGGGCCACTTCTACTGGCCTTTCATTTACCTATTTTTCATCCATCTTTTTGTTCTTTGGCCTGTGGGCCTCCCACTGCAGTAGCCTCTCTTGTCGCAGAGCACCAGCTCTGAATGAATGCGCTCCAGAGCTCTGGCTTGGTAATTGGACACATTGGTCCAGCCGCTCTGTGACATGTGGGATCTTCCCAGGCCAGGGATGAACCAGTGCCCCTTGCACGGCAAGGCGGTATCCTTACCCACTGGACCACCAGGGAAGCCTCCTTAGCCATGTTTTTAATATCATTTGAATATTTCATTTTTAATGAGATTTCCTAATAATCCTTACATACTTAAAATCCTTTCATAATTTGTGTAGAGGCTACACACGTTGATTCTTGTTACTGTCTGAGCCACCAGGGAAGCCACATGTTGATTCTCTCTCACTCATATTCAGTATCTACTAACTTTTGTCTGATTTCCTGTTATCTATGTTATCTTTAATCTTGTATATAAAAAAATCTCTCCTTTGCTATGAGACAAGAGTGGGATATTTGTGAGGCATGCAGCAATGAAATTCTGGCCTAGTTTTAGTGTCTACAAAATTGAAGGGAAAAACCATAAAAATACTCAGAGGAGAGACTAGGTAAACAAATATATATACATATGTATATATAGATAGATAGATAGATATAGATATAGATATAGATATAGTACATACCACCTACCAGGCACAAGGCTAACTGATAATATCTTGTACCGAAACAGGATCAGCAGCATCATTCCATCCCTAGGAGTCCTTTATCTGAAATGTTAGGAAATGCGTTCATTTAGTGCAAGATTTCTCAACTTTGGCACTGCTGTCATGTTAGACCAAATCATTCTTTGTTGTTGAGGGTCTGCCCTGGGCCTTGCTGATGTTAACAGCATCCCTTATTTCTACCACTAGATCCCAGGAATGTGCCCTCCCCTCCCCTGCTCCCAGTAGTGATAATCAAAACTATCTCCAGACTTTGCACCTGGTTGAGAATCACTGGGTGTGATCATATTTTTTTTTGATCATATTTTTAAACAACTAAAATGTATTTAATTTTAGAGATACTAACACTGTGCCAACCATGCTTATTTCTCCTGTGATGAACCTGTCTTACATACTGTCTCATTACATTTAACTTGAGAAAGAGAAGCCACAGTGGACACCAATTGTTAGATGAGATAAATAGAAGCTTTGGCACTGCAGTTGAGTGGCATTTTCAACAAACTTATGAATAGCAAAACAAATATGACTTGTTATTTTTAGCTTAGGGAGTCTATCTTAAACTATACATGGCTGGTAAAACTGTGAAAGCTAAGCTTTTAGGATTTCTCCTGAGTTAACCAGATGGCATGCTTATGATCTGCCTACAAAATCTTTCCATTCTTTTTCAAATAAAAAGCTATTTTTCACTTTCCACTTTAAGATCATATGCTTTTAGATTCTTTCCAAGTGAGAAAAAAAGTTCAGGCTACCATTAGACACTAAAGCAAATGATCACAAGTCCTGAGATTCCTGGGATATATAAATCTAAGGAAAATGTCGCCTACCTCCGTTATCTTTACTTTCACCTTCTTACATCTTCACATAATCTTAGCTTCTAATCTATCCTTACCTTAACAGCAAACACATATATACTCCTTATTTGCCAGGCATCATTCTAAGCTCCTTCATATTTATTTAAATTGTTTTCCATCTTCCTGAGGTATAATTGATATACAAAAACTGTGCATATTTAAAGTGGACAATCTGATAAGTTTGCACATGCATACAACTGTGAAACCATCACCACAATCAAAGCAATAGACATATCTATCAAAGGAAAATGTTTTGACTTAATCCCAGACCAAAATTCTAAGAATAGTACAATGAGCTACTGGGTATCTTCTACCCAGATTCACCAGTTTTTACCGCTTTACTGCATTTGCTTTTCTCTTCCCCCACTTTATGTGTGTGTGGCTATAGCATGTACTTTTTTCCTTAACCACTTTGGAATAACTTACGCCATTTTACCTCTAAATGCCTCAGTGTAGTTTTTTCCTAAAATCAAGGAAATTGACATTATGATGATCCTATTATCCAACTCACATTCAGATCTTACCATTTGTCCTAAAAATGTCCTTTAAATCAGAAGAAAATCCAAGATGAATGTGTGCATTCTACTGCCATGCCTCATTGTCATCTGTCAGTCTGGCAGTTTCTGTCTCTCTCTGCAGAGAATGACACTGACATTTTTTGATAAGGACAGGCCGTTGGTGGTGTAGACTGTGTTTCTAAGTTTGAATTTGTGTGGTGATTCCTTCTGAAAGAGATCCGGGCTATACAATGCGGCAAGAACACCACAGAAGTGAGGGTGCATCTTGCCAGTGCTTCAAAAGACATGATACTGGTTTTCCCCAATATCAGTGATCCTGTCTTTGACACTGGTTAAGGTATGATCAACCAGATTTCTCACTGTCACGTTATTTTATCTTTTGTAGGTAATAGGTATCTTTGAGATACTTTGAGAGTAAGTAAATACTGTTATCCTCAAACTTTCACCCACTAGTTCTAGCACCCATAAGTTATTACTATGATAACTGCCAAATAATGATTTTATAATCTTATAATTTCTCCTAAAGGCTTTCTACTTAAAAAAATGAAATTTAGGGCTTCCCTTGTGGTCCAGTGGGTAGAGAGTCCGCCTTGCAGTGCAAGGGGCGCCGGTTCCATCCCTAGCCAGGGAAGATTCCACGTGCTGTGGAGCAGCTGGACCGGTGTGTCCAACTACAAACCAGTGCTCTGGAGCACGTGTGCCCAGAGCTGGTGCTCTGCAACAAGAGAGACCACTGCAATGGGAGGCCCACACAGGCCAAAGAATAAAAAATGGATAAAAATAAATATAAAAGTAAAAGAAATGTTTTAAAAAACTTAAAAAAAAAAAATATATATATATATAAAGAAATTTACCTATCTACCTATGTATCTATCTATCTGTCCAGTTCTATCGTTTTGGTCCTATTCTTTACTCAATAGGTTATATTCCATTGGTTTACTTTATTTATTTTATGTCCAGTGTCACGTTTGGTCCTATTCTTCTGGTTCACTTTGTGTGTGTGGCTATAGCATATTTTCACATTAAACGCCATTTTACCTCTAAATGACTCATTTTAGTTTTTTCCTAAAATCAAGGAAAATGACATTATGATGATCCTATTATCCAACACACATTCAGATCTTACCATTTGTCCTAAAAATGTCCTTTAAATCAGAAGAAAATCCAAGATGAATGTGTGCATTCTACTGCCATGCCTCATTGTCATCTGTCAGTCTGGCAGTTTCTGTCTCTCTCTGCAGAGAATGACACTGACATTTTTTGATAAGGACAGGCCGTTGGTGGTGTAGACTGTGTTTCTAAGTTTGAATTTGTGTGGTGATTCCTTCTGAAAGAGATCCGGGCTATACAATGCGGCAAGAACACCACAGAAGTGAGGGTGCATCTTGCCAGTGCTTCAAAAGACATGATACTGGTTTTCCCCAATATCAGTGATCCTGTCTTTGACACTGGTTAAGGTATGATCAACCAGATTTCTCACTGTCACGTTATTTTATCTTTTGTAGGTAATAGGTATCTTTGAGATACTTTGAGAGTAAGTAAATACTGTTATCCTCAAACTTTCACCCACTAGTTCTAGCACCCATAAGTTATTACTATGATAACTGCCAAATAATGATTTTATAATCTTATAATTTCTCCTAAAGGCTTTCTACTTAAAAAAATGAAATTTAGGGCTTCCCTTGTGGTCCAGTGGGTAGAGAGTCCGCCTTGCAGTGCAAGGGGCGCCGGTTCCATCCCTAGCCAGGGAAGATTCCACGTGCTGTGGAGCAGCTGGACCGGTGTGTCCAACTACAAACCAGTGCTCTGGAGCACGTGTGCCCAGAGCTGGTGCTCTGCAACAAGAGAGACCACTGCAATGGGAGGCCCACACAGGCCAAAGAATAAAAAATGGATAAAAATAAATATAAAAGTAAAAGAAATGTTTTAAAAAACTTAAAAAAAAATATATATATATATATAAAGAAATTTACCTATCTACCTATGTATCTATCTATCTGTCCAGTTCTATCGTTTTGGTCCTATTCTTTACTCAATAGGTTATATTCCATTGGTTTCACTTTTATTTTTATGTTCATATTGTTACAGATTCGGTCAAACGAGAGTTCCTTCAAACAGGCTTCTGTGATTGACATAGTTCAAAAAGACATCCCAGGCTCTTCTTGTATTTTCTCTCTCCAAGCCACTCCTTTAAGGAGCCTTGGTTGTTCTGAATGGTATTTAAAAGCCAGCATCTGCATGCTGTGTGCTCATTGCTATTGGGCTGTACGAGGAGACAAATGGGAAATAGATGTAATTATAGACATTTATATCTACATATGCATACATACATATGGAATACCTCATCTTATTGTACTTCATTGAGCTTCACAGATAACTGCATCTTTCACAAATTGAAAGTCTGCAGCAACACTGTAGCAAGCAAATGTATCACCACCATTTTTCCAACAGCATTTGTTTACTTCATGTCTCTGTGCCACATTTTGGTGATTCTCACAACACTTCAAATATTTTTCATTATTATTATATTTTTATGATGATATTTTATCAGTGATCTTTAATGCTAACTATTGTAAAAAGATTATGACTCACTGAACACTCAAATGATGGTTAGCATTTTTTAGCCATAAAGTATTTTTAAGTATGACTACTGTTCCTGGACATAATACTATTGCACCCTTAATAGGCTACATTATAGGGTAAACATAACTTTTATATGCATTGGAAAAAAATATTAATTTTAAAAATTAAAATTGTACTTTATTGCAATACTCACTTTATTGTGGTGGTCTAGAACCAACCCTGCAGTATTCCCAAGGTATGTCTGTATTAACGTTTACTCGTTACAATCGTATGAATTATCTACCACTTATCATTTTCATTTTACAGTTGAAGAAACTGAGGCACAGAAGGCATTAAGTAACTTGTTAAAGATCTCTCACTCAAGTGAGAAGGCTGAGATTCGAACCTGGGCAGTCTGACCGCAGGCTTACCCTCCTAGCATAACTATTTAATTCTGACCAGGAAAGTGGACTGTCATTACACCATTGTGAATTTATCCTTGGAAGATTTTATAAGAGCAAAAAGGAGACTGAATATAAATTAGACATATACCTATGTCTCATTTTGGGAGTGATATCATGATAATTTTAAAAATTCATGTGATACCCAGGCCAGCGATTCTTAAAGAAAATACAGTGGGATAGGGAAGCTTTTATAAAGATATTCTAACAATGTAAATGTCAGAGATTCCATGAGCAAGATGGGCACGTGTTCAAAGCAACTGAAGTGCTGTGAGTGGAGCTCTCAGATGAACTCAGACAAACTCAGAAGTCAAAGATGAATAAAACAAGAAGATACTCTAAGGATACTGTAGCAGGGCTCATCACAAATTATCTCTGTATAGATGTATACATACCTGGAAACTTGACACATCGTGGGTTCTGTGGGGATAGGTTGAATTATTTACTAAATGTTGCTTGGATAATTAGTTATCAATATAGAAAATAATAAAATCTGTTCTTATTTCATACCATAAACAAAAATAATTAACAGGAGGATTAAAGTCCTAAATATGAAAAGCAAAAATTTTAAATAAGGGAATGCTGAAGATAGGGAGAATATCCTTCTGACTTTAGGCTAGAAAAGAGTTTGCTGTCTTTTTTTTTTTTTTTACCAAAATTAAAGCATACATGCAAGAAAATGACGTTTGATTATGTTAAAGTTTAAAAACATCTAAAACTTCCATACACAGAGTAAAAAAAGCAAGTTGAAGACTGGAAGACTATATTTGCAAATGCAAATAAATGACAAGGAATTAATTTTCCTGAACACATAAAGAACTACAAATACAAGGAAGACAACCCAATATTGTAAAATGATAATACTGGCAATAATAATAACATAGGGTATTAACATATACACGAATCCTTTACAGAAAGTTGAATAGCTAACAAATATAATGAAAAGATGCTCCACTTCACTGGAAATCAGGAATGTTAAAATCATGATCAGATACAATACAGATTGGCAAATTAAGAATTCAGAGAATGTTAAACATTCATGAAGATGGGAAGCAAAAGGAAAGTTCTGGTAAGAGAGTATATTGCTGTATTCACTTTGGAGTGGAGAGCAATTTGGCAGTTTATATTGAGGCAGAAGATGCATGTGCCTCCTAATTCTACTCCTAGGTAAACTTTCCTTTAGAGAAAATGTTATTGTATGCACAATGCACTGGGAGAAAGGAATGTTCATAGCTACATTGTATGTAATAACAAATATTTGGCAACAATGTATATGTCCTATGGAGAATGGGTAAGTATAGATGTGGTACATTCAGTTGAGTAAATTCTCCACAGCAGTGGTAAGGAATACATTTACAGCTATCTGAATTCCCACAGAGGAAGGAGGATGCAAAAAAATGTATAATGATCCCAATGACATAAAAATTTTAAACATACAAACCAATCCTACGCATATTGCTTAAGGACACGGACACACACACACACACACACACGTAGTTAAATTATAACAAAAAACATGGACATGAAAATCACCAAATTTAGGAACTGGCATTTTTTTTGTAGTGATTAAATAAATTAATGTTAATATTTTATTTCTTAAACTCCTTATTTCTTTTTTTTTTAAAAGAAAACTTTTTTTTTTTAAATTTTATTTATCTATCTTTTGGGGGGGGGGGGGGGGGGGGGGGGGATGGACGGGCCACTTCTATTGGTCTTTCATTTCTCTATTTTCAGCCGTCTTTGTTCTTTGGCTCCTGTGGGCCTCCCGTTGTGGTGGCCTCTGTTGTTGCAGAGCGCCGGCTCTGGGCGCACACATGCCAGAGCTCCAGCTCGGTAATTGGACACATCGGTCCAGCTGCTCCACGGCACATGGGATCTTCCCAGGCCAGAGATCGAACCAGCGCCCCTTGCACTGCAAGACGGTGTCCTTACCCACTGGACCACCAGGCAGGGGAAGCCCAAACTCCTTATTTCTTAACAAAGGTGCTGATTACATTACTCTGCACACTTTTTATGAGTTTGAAATGCTTCATAGTATATTTAAAACAAAAGTCATCTTGGTCTTATTTTCCTGACTGTAGGCTCATCATGATACAAAAGCAGTTCCTCATCATGATAGAAAGGTATTACCCTTTTTCCAATCAAGCCTTTATGTTACTGGTACGAGAATGTTAAACATTCATGAAGATGGGAAGCAAAAGGAAAGTTCTGGTAAGAGAGTATATTGCTGTATTCACTTTGGAGTGGAGAGCAATTTGGCAGTTTATATTGAGGCAGAAGATGCATGTGCCTCCTAATTCTACTCCTAGGTAAACTTTCCTTTAGAGAAAATGTTATTGTATGCACAATGCACTGGGAGAAAGGAATGTTCATAGCTACATTGTATGTAATAACAAATATTTGGCAACAATGTATATGTCCTATGGAGAATGGGTAAGTATAGATGTGGTACATTCAGTTGAGTAAATTCTCCACAGCAGTGGTAAGGAATACATTTACAGCTATCTGAATTCCCACAGAGGAAGGAGGATGCAAAAAAATGTATAATGATCCCAATGACATAAAAATTTTAAACATACAAACCAATCCTACGCATATTGCTTAAGGACACACACACACACACACACACACACACGTAGTTAAATTATAACAAAAAACATGGACATGAAAATCACCAAATTTAGGAACTGGCATTTTTTTTGTAGTGATTAAATAAATTAATGTTAATATTTTATTTCTTAAACTCCTTATTTCTTTTTTTTTTTAAATTTTATTTATCTATCTTTTGGGGGGGGGTGGGGAGGGAGGGGGATGGACGGGCCACTTCTATTGGTCTTTCATTTCTCTATTTTCAGCCGTCTTTGTTCTTTGGCTCCTGTGGGCCTCCCGTTGTGGTGGCCTCTGTTGTTGCAGAGCGCCGGCTCTGGGCGCACACATGCCAGAGCTCCAGCTCGGTAATTGGACACATCGGTCCAGCTGCTCCACGGCACATGGGATCTTCCCAGGCCAGAGATCGAACCAGCGCCCCTTGCACTGCAAGACGGTGTCCTTACCCACTGGACCACCAGGCAGGGGAAGCCCAAACTCCTTATTTCTTAACAAAGGTGCTGATTACATTACTCTGCACACTTTTTATGAGTTTGAAATGCTTCATAGTATATTTAAAACAAAAGTCATCTTGGTCTTATTTTCCTGACTGTAGGCTCATCATGATACAAAAGCAGTTCCTCATCATGATAGAAAGGTATTACCCTTTTTCCAATCAAGCCTTTATGTTACTGGTACTGGGATGGAAAAGGAGTAATGTGATTAGAGAACAAGGAGGAATCCTGGGGACTGGGTTTGGAGGATCTTCTTAAGACATTTACAGGAGTCTCTCTTGTGTGGTTGTATCCAGGGAGGTCAAGGCTCATGTAACTGCAGGGGCCTTGAGAGCAAAGCAGAAGTTTCTGTGTTGTGGCAGCCTGTGGTTGGTGGGAGATGACAGTGAGGACATTTTGGTGGTCTTCATAGAGCAATAGGGCCTGTTAGGTGGAGGAGTGCCATCTCCTTTATCTAGAGTCAGAGAATCAGACCACCAGAGGGAGAAAAATCCCACTGAGTGCCAGTTAGACCACAGCCAGATGTGAGGAATGGCCTAACAGTATTCAGAAGTGAGTGAAATCAGCTTTTAGGTAACCATATTCTTATTTATTTATTTATTTTTGCTGCACAGCATGTGGTATCTTGGTTCCCCAAGCAGGGATCAAAATGCACCCTGCATGGAGTATTAACCACTGGACTGCGAGGGAAGCCCCAGGCAACCATATTCCATGACAAGCTGTTCACATGTATGACAACTCACCTACAGAAAACCTTGCATGCCTTATGCTTTAAAAAGGTAAGTATATAAAATAGATAGCCAACGAGCATTTGCTGTATAATTCAGGAAACTCAATCAGAGGCTTTGTAACAACGTGGAGGGATGGGATACAGAGGGAGATGGGAGGGAGGTTCAAGAGGAAAGTGACATAATTATCCCTATGGCTGATTCATGCTGATACGTGACAGAAAACAACAAAATTCTGTAAAGCAATTTTCCTTCATATTAAAAAAAAGATGTATTATTTAACTATTTTTTCTTACATATGTTTCTGAAAATCAATGAGCACTAAAGTATAATTAGAATAAGATTACACAAAATGCACATATATAAAATGCCCGTGTTTAGCCTTAGGGACATGGGTGTGAGGGAGGGGAATGTGCTGTGGGACTAGGGACCTCAAGCAGGAGCTCCACGGCAACTTGGAAGGGTGGGGTGTGGAGAGCGATGGGCACTCGGGGGTCTCAGGAGCTGGGGGCATGTGTGTGCCTATGGCAGATTTGGGTGGATGTGTGGCAGTACAACAACAAGACTCTGTAAAAAAGTAGTAATAATAGGGCTTCCCTGGTGGTCCAGTGGATAAAGAGGCCTTGCAGTGCAAGGGGCACTGGCTCGATTCCTTGCCCGGGAAGATCTCACGTGCCACGAGGGCCTGGACTGCTGTGCCCAATTGTGAGCCAGCACTCTGGAGTGCACACGCCCAGGACCAGTGCTCTGCAACAAAAGAGGCCACTGCAATGGGAGGCCCACACAAGCTGAAGAAGAAAGATGGATGAAAATAAATAAACAAAAAAATCAAAGAGGCCTAAATTGGAGAAAGAGAAAAAAAAATAATAATAAATAAAATTTTTATGAAATAAAAAAACGTCCATGTTTTAAGACTATGGATAAGGAATTAAAAAAAGAAAGTGTATTTGGGTTCTTAAGAAAGACAGAACCAATAGGTGGTGTGTGTTTGTGTATAATACTTTGCTCTTATAGAAAAACATGCCAGAGTTCCCTTGTCGCTTTGGCCACGTGAAGATACAAATGTGTAGTCTGAACAAGAAACAATAGCTCTCAGAGGCAAACACTTTTAAAAGCACACCTATGGTCCTAAGAAGCCCAGAAGTCTAGGGATATTCACTGTAACAGCAAAAAGCTGAATACATCTTAATGACCTCTGAGAAAGAGCTAAGTTATACTGTAAATTCTGCTTAATAGTAGCAACAATAAAATCCCTCTACAATTATTTTTCTTTTAAAATATGAGGCCTAAATGCTCACTGACACACACATATATATTTAGACCTATATACATATAAATATAAAAGCAAAGAGATTTAGAAAACAGCAATTAGCTCACCAGATTATAAAGGCTGATGAGTCCCAAAATATCAGGTAAGTAGGCAAGCTGCGGAGAACCAGGAGAGACAAAGGTGAAACTCCAGTCCAAAGGTCAGTGGGCTCAACCCAGAAGGACTTCTGAATCTGAGGTCAGGAAAAAAACAGATCTCCCAGACAGAAGGCAGTCAGGCAGAAGGAATTCTTTAGGGGGCCAGGGAGTAGAGGGTCGGCCTTTTTGTCCTACTCAGGCCTTCAACTGATGGAGGGAAGGCAATCTGTTTCACTCAGTCTATATGAGATTTAAATGTTAATCTCACCCAAAACACATTCTCACAGAAACACCTAATATCTGGGCTCCACATGGCCCAGACACATTTCCATTTAAAACTGACCATCACAGAAGGGAATATCAAAATGTTATCAATTCACTAGATAGTAACAGTTTCACTTGCATTAGCCTTATATTTTGTTATTTCAAACTGCTTACTTATATATTTTATTTATTTTTAAAAATTTTTGAGTTATAATTAACAATCAAGGAGACTTCTTTGGTGGTCCAGTGTTTAAGAATTTGCCTTTCAATTCAGGACACGGGTTCAATCCCTGGTCAGGGAACTAAGATCCCACATGCCATGGAACAACTAAGCCCCCACACACAAATACTGAGCCAAGCAACACAACTACAGAGAAGCCTGTGTGCCACGACAATGAACCCACTATGCCACAACTTTGCTCTTATAGAAAAACATGCCAGAGTTCCCTTGTCGCTTTGGCCACGTGAAGATACAAATGTGTAGTCTGAACAAGAAACAATAGCTCTCAGAGGCAAACACTTTTAAAAGCACACCTATGGTCCTAAGAAGCCCAGAAGTCTAGGGATATTCACTGTAACAGCAAAAAGCTGAATACATCTTAATGACCTCTGAGAAAGAGCTAAGTTATACTGTAAATTCTGCTTAATAGTAGCAACAATAAAATCCCTCTACAATTATTTTTCTTTTAAAATATGAGGCCTAAATGCTCACTGACACACACATATATATTTAGACCTATATACATATAAATATAAAAGCAAAGAGATTTAGAAAACAGCAATTAGCTCACCAGATTATAAAGGCTGATGAGTCCCAAAATATCAGGTAAGTAGGCAAGCTGCGGAGAACCAGGAGAGACAAAGGTGAAACTCCAGTCCAAAGGTCAGTGGGCTCAACCCAGAAGGACTTCTGAATCTGAGGTCAGGAAAAAAACAGATCTCCCAGACAGAAGGCAGTCAGGCAGAAGGAATTCTTTAGGGGGCCAGGGAGTAGAGGGTCGGCCTTTTTGTCCTACTCAGGCCTTCAACTGATGGAGGGAAGGCAATCTGTTTCACTCAGTCTATATGAGATTTAAATGTTAATCTCACCCAAAACACATTCTCACAGAAACACCCTAATATCTGGGCTCCACATGGCCCAGACACATTTCCATTTAAAACTGACCATCACAGAAGGGAATATCAAAATGTTATCAATTCACTAGATAGTAACAGTTTCACTTGCATTAGCCTTATATTTTGTTATTTCAAACTGCTTACTTATATATTTTATTTATTTTTAAAAATTTTTGAGTTATAATTAACAATCAAGGAGACTTCTTTGGTGGTCCAGTGTTTAAGAATTTGCCTTTCAATTCAGGACACGGGTTCAATCCCTGGTCAGGGAACTAAGATCCCACATGCCATGGAACAACTAAGCCCCCACACACAAATACTGAGCCAAGCAACACAACTACAGAGAAGCCTGTGTGCCACGACAATGAACCCACTATGCCACAACTAAGACCCAATGCAGCCAAAAATAAAAACAAATATTACAAAATTAGCAATCGCTATCATATATATTTCCATATTTTAGATAATTTCTGCTTCTTTTTCACATTTTTAGTTTCAATCATGTTCGGTTCCTGTCAAATTAATTTGTAAACCTCAGTAAAACACTGCTGTCTGGACAGGAGGGAGGGTGGGAGGTTCATGAGGAAGGGGACATATGTGTACATATTGTTGTATGTTTTATGAAAGAAATCAAATCAATATTCTAAAGCAATCATCAATTAAAAATAAATTTTTTTTTAAAAGCCAAAAAAGAAACAAATAAATAAAAGACTGCTCTCTGAAAAACCTAAATAATTAATATCTTCACTTAAATACTTTTGTGAGAACAACTTTCTAAACATATTTTCATAATCTAAATATTTGTTCTGATATCAAAATCTCTAATGAAGATAATACGGAAGGCTGATAAGAATTCCAAATTACTTTTGTAGTTCTAGCACTACAGGTTGCCACTGAAACCAAAATATAATTCCAATTCTCATTATCACAATTTATCACAAATTTTTTAGGTATTAACTTTCTCAGAAAAATTTTACATTTGCTCTCACCAATTTATTCCAAAATTACAGTTTACTGAGGAAACACTTAAGGGTGATCCATTTATTTACATCTTTATTACATCACTTGGCGATATCTGAATTTAGTATCTTTAGGTCAAATTAAAACATCTGGAAATCTTTCTAAACCTCTGGCTAAATTTCCACAGAAACACCTAATATCTGGGCTCCACATGGCCCAGACACATTTCCATTTAAAACTGACCATCACAGAAGGGAATATCAAAATGTTATCAATTCACTAGATAGTAACAGTTTCACTTGCATTAGCCTTATATTTTGTTATTTCAAACTGCTTACTTATATATTTTATTTATTTTTAAAAATTTTGAGTTATAATTAACAATCAAGGAGACTTCTTTGGTGGTCCAGTGTTTAAGAATTTGCCTTTCAATTCAGGACACGGGTTCAATCCCTGGTCAGGGAACTAAGATCCCACATGCCATGGAACAACTAAGCCCCCACACACAAATACTGAGCCAAGCAACACAACTACAGAGAAGCCTGTGTGCCACGACAATGAACCCACTATGCCACAACTAAGACCCAATGCAGCCAAAAATAAAAACAAATATTACAAAATTAGCAATCACTATCATATATATTTCCATATTTTAGATAATTTCTGCTTCTTTTTCACATTTTTAGTTTCAATCATGTTCGGTTCCTGTCAAATTAATTTGTAAACCTCAGTAAAACACTGCTGTCTGGACAGGAGGGAGGGTGGGAGGTTCATGAGGAAGGGGACATATGTGTACATATTGTTGTATGTTTTATGAAAGAAATCAAATCAATATTCTAAAGCAATCATCAATTAAAAATAAATTTTTTTTTAAAAGCCAAAAAAGAAACAAATAAATAAAAGACTGCTCTCTGAAAAACCTAATTAATATCTTCACTTAAATACTTTTGTGAGAACAACTTTCTAAACATATTTTCATAATCTAAATATTTGTTCTGATATCAAAATCTCTAATGAAGATAATACGGAAGGCTGATAAGAATTCCAAATTACTTTTGTAGTTCTAGCACTACAGGTTGCCACTGAAACCAAAATATAATTCCAATTCTCATTATCACAATTTATCACAAATTTTTTAGGTATTAACTTTCTCAGAAAAATTTTACATTTGCTCTCACCAATTTATTCCAAAATTACAGTTTACTGAGGAAACACTTAAGGGTGATCCATTTATTTACATCTTTATTACATCACTTGGCGATATCTGAATTTAGTATCTTTAGGTCAAATTAAAACATCTGGAAATCTTTCTAAAACTCTGGCTAAATTTCCACATTTTTTTCCCGAGCATTCCATAGAACTGGCTATTCCAAATCCAGTTGTTTTTATACAGTTCTTATTGCAATTATTTTCCTTGAACGTCTGTAATAAATTTTGGTATCTTCGCCAAGATGTTACCTTTAGTTCCACAGAACCTAAGTCATGACACTTTGCTTAAGTAAATTATTAAGACACTTTTATGTGTAGCAATCAAATCTGTGCATTTGTTCTCTTCTGGTTTTGTCAGATATGTTTTATAGGTGAGACCATAAATCTCAATTGTAATAAGTCTGCATTACTGTTTTATTCAATGTTTTGAGCCTAAAAATCCTTGATTGTACTTAATAACATTGATAACATAAGATGACGTTAACAATTTGAATGGTATTTAAAAATATTTGTTGTTTGAGCAATTGAATCTCTTAGGTCAAAATTTTAGAACATTCACATCACTTGCAGTAAATCGTGTTTTCATTTCAGAAATAAAAATCATGTTTTGTTTTATATTAATTATTAGACAATATTGAAAGACATTTTATGATTGTTCTAAGAAATGTTCTAAATTATCAGTTCATTATCATTTTCTTCCACAGTTTCAGAATATGAGCATTTACAGCATTAAAAAGGAATGTTAAGAAGCTTATCGATACTTTGCTAATGTTCATTCTGGGTGTTTTCTTTTCTCCCTCCAATTCACAGCTTTAAAGTTAAACACAGTAACTTTACAGAAAGGTACGCATGTTACAGGTGGATAGCTTGATAAATATTCATAAACTGAACACACACAAATGATTAGCACCCAGATAAAGAAACAGAACATACCAGCATCCTCAAAGTCCCAATTCCCATTCTTTCAGTTATTAACTTTCTCATAAAAATTTTACATTTGCTCTCACCAATTTATTCCAAAATTACAGTTTACTGAGGAAACACTTAAGGGTGATCCATTTATTTACATCTTTATTACATCACTTGGCGATATCTGAATTTAGTATCTTTAGGTCAAATTAAAACATCTGGAAATCTTTCTAAAACTCTGGCTAAATTTCCACATTTTTTCCCGAGCATTCCATAGAACTGGCTATTCCAAATCCAGTTGTTTTTATACAGTTCTTATTGCAATTATTTTCCTTGAACGTCTGTAATAAATTTTGGTATCTTCGCCAAGATGTTACCTTTAGTTCCACAGAACCTAAGTCATGACACTTTGCTTAAGTAAATTATTAAGACACTTTTATGTGTAGCAATCAAATCTGTGCATTTGTTCTCTTCTGGTTTTGTCAGATATGTTTTATAGGTGAGACCATAAATCTCAATTGTAACAAGTCTGCATTACTGTTTTATTCAATGTTTTGAGCCTAAAAATCCTTGATTGTACTTAATAACATTGATAACATAAGATGACGTTAACAATTTGAATGGTATTTAAAAATATTTGTTGTTTGAGCAATTGAATCTCTTAGGTCAAAATTTTAGAACATTCACATCACTTGCAGTAAATCGTGTTTTCATTTCAGAAATAAAAATCATGTTTTGTTTTATATTAATTATTAGACAATATTGAAAGACATTTTATGATTGTTCTAAGAAATGTTCTAAATTATCAGTTCATTATCATTTTCTTCCACAGTTTCAGAATATGAGCATTTACAGCATTAAAAAGGAATGTTAAGAAGCTTATCGATACTTTGCTAATGTTCATTCTGGGTGTTTTCTTTTCTCCCTCCAATTCACAGCTTTAAAGTTAAACACAGTAACTTTACAGAAAGGTACGCATGTTACAGGTGGATAGCTTGATAAATATTCATAAACTGAACACACACAAATGATTAGCACCCAGATAAAGAAACAGAACATACCAGCATCCTCAAAGTCCCAATTCCCATTCTTTCAGTTATTTCCTTCTCCCTCAGGAGAAACCAACATCTTGTTTTTGTACTTTACATAAATAGAAGCACAAAGCATGTTATTCCTGTCTCTGGTTTCTTTTGTTCAACATTATCTTTTTGAGATCATCTGAAATCTTACAAGTGTTTATACATGTTTCAATATTATTGTATTCTATTGTCTGACAACACCATAATTTGTCCATTTGGTTGTTCCCAAGTTTAGATAATAGTAATGGCAGGGCTTCCCCTGGTGGTCCAGTGTATAAGGACACCGCCTTGCAGGGCAAGGGGCGCCGGTTGGATCCCTGGCCTGGGAAGATCCCACGTGCAGCGGAGCGGCTGGACTGATGTGTCCAATGACCGAGCCGGAGCTCTGGAGCGCAACAGAGGCCACTGCGATGGGAGGCCCACAAGAGCCAAAGAACAAAGACTGATGAAAATAGAGAAAATGGAAGACCAATGGAGGTGGCCCGCCCGCTCCCCTCCCTCCCCAGCCCAACCCCCACCCAAAATAAATAAAATAAATAAATCTTTAAAAAAAAAAAAAGTAATGGCACTGCTGTGAACACTCACTGCTCAGACCAACATGGTAGCGACTAGCCAAATGGAGCTCTTTAAGTCAGCTCCGCAACTGCACTAACCACATTCCAAGTGCTCAGCAGCTACATGACTAGGAGCTACTGCATGGATAGTACAGAACAGAGTACTCACATTATTGCAGCAAGTTCCACTGCACAGTGCTGAATTCACATGTTGGTGACCACATGAAACTGCTGGGTGAAAAGCTATGCATCTGTTTCACATTAACTGATGGAAGATAGTGTCAAACAGTTTTAGAGTGTTCATTACTACTTCGTTAAAAGTTCTTCTATTTTAAAATATTAAAATACTGTATTTGCTTTTCATCTAATAATCACAATGTACTACATAGGCAAATCAAATTAAAATATTAAACTATTTAGAAGCAAAAGCCACTGTTAGAACACAGAATGACTCATAGGTAATGAATAAGTCAGCAACACTATTTACCACAACACAGGTCAAATTAACAGATGTTGCAAATGCTCCTCTGATGTCATTACAACAAAAGGTCCATTATCAATGGTTGTCACAAAAGAACTAATGAGTTTTTTTGGAGAAACCAACATCTTGTTTTTGTACTTTACATAAATAGAAGCACAAAGCATGTTATTCCTGTCTCTGGTTTCTTTTGTTCAACATTATCTTTTTGAGATCATCTGAAATCTTACAAGTGTTTATACATGTTTCAATATTATTGTATTCTATTGTCTGACAACACCATAATTTGTCCATTTGGTTGTTCCCAAGTTTAGATAATAGTAATGGCAGGGCTTCCCCTGGTGGTCCAGTGTATAAGGACACCGCCTTGCAGGGCAAGGGGCGCCGGTTGGATCCCTGGCCTGGGAAGATCCCACGTGCCGCGGAGCGGCTGGACTGATGTGTCCAATGACCGAGCCGGAGCTCTGGAGCGCATGCAGACGCCACCGCGATGGGAGGCCCACAAGAGCCAAAGAACAAAGACTGATGAAAATAGAGAAAATGGAAGACCAATGGAGGTGGCCCGCCCGCTCCCCTCCCTCCCCAGCCCAACCCCCACCCAAAATAAATAAAATAAATAAATCTTTAAAAAAAAAAATAGTAATGGCACTGCTGTGAACACTCACTGCTCAGACCAACATGGTAGCGACTAGCCAAATGGAGCTCTTTAAGTCAGCTCCGCAACTGCACTAACCACATTCCAAGTGCTCAGCAGCTACATGACTAGGAGCTACTGCATGGATAGTACAGAACAGAGTACTCACATTATTGCAGCAAGTTCCACTGCACAGTGCTGAATTCACATGTTGGTGACCACATGAAACTGCTGGGTGAAAAGCTATGCATCTGTTTCACATTAACTGATGGAAGATAGTGTCAAACAGTTTTAGAGTGTTCATTACTACTTCGTTAAAAGTTCTTCTATTTTAAAATATTAAAATACTGTATTTGCTTTTCATCTAATAATCACAATGTACTACATAGGCAAATCAAATTAAAATATTAAACTATTTAGAAGCAAAAGCCACTGTTAGAACACAGAATGACTCATAGGTAATGAATAAGTCAGCAACACTATTTACCACAACACAGGTCAAATTAACAGATGTTGCAAATGCTCCTCTGATGTCATTACAACAAAAGGTCCATTATCAATGGTTGTCACAAAAGAACTAATGAACTTATACCTATTAATTTTAGTGCTACTGAATTTACAGTAAAATGATCTACTGCTGGTACAAATAAATTTCAGTATTTTAACTGAGAGCCATGCTGGTGCCTTATCAGCTAAAAATCAGATCTACTCATAATCCCAAACAATTAATACTGGATATTATCAATCATCTAAAGTTTTGATAAATGGAGAGACCAATGTTGTTTAAACTATATTTAACCATGAATGAATCTGAGCACATATATATTTGTGTATATACATATACATATTTTGGTCTTTATAACTTCTCCCCTTTTGAGTTGCTCATTTATATTCCTTGTCAATTTAAAATTATTTATAAATTCTTCTACTATTCTACATTATATCCTACCATTGCCCATGTATTATCTTTTGCTCACTGATAGTTACTACTTCGTGAATGTTATTTTACAATAAGGAAATTAGCCGTCTATCTACCTAAGTCTTACAAATATTTTCCCCAAAACTGTAGTTTATGTTTTTCCTATAGAGTCGCCTTAAATGTAGTCAATTTCTTAATCTTTTTTGGCTTTTGCATTTTATATCATGTTTGAAAGCCTTGTCTTCTGAAAGAGTATATGAAAAATTAATTTGTTTTCCTACCTTAAAAAAATACTTGATATATCTGTAATTAACATACTCCAGCATAAGAAGTACAGAGCCATCCTTGTATTTTTCTAAGTGGCCTATAATGTTTTTGTTACACACTTTTAGCTATCTACCTGGCTCCCATTCTTCCTTACTAATAAGAATGGGACTTTGTTTAGGGCTGTAAAAGTGCCCAGCTTAAAATACTTCCCCAGTCTCTGTTATAGCAAGGGGCAGCCAAGTTTTTTCCATTTTGTCCTGAACATGGCTTCCAGATTGATTTTTAAAGGCAACTTTGACATGATCCATTTGTGCTCTTAACCTTCACTTCTCTTCCTGATTGGAACCTGGATGTACTACCTAGAGATGAAACAGCTGTATTGAGACATGTTTATGAAAGCCATTCACCGAAAAATAGCAGAGTACAAAGATAAAAGGAGTCAAAGTGCTTGGCGACATTAAGCTGCCATTAGTCCTGGATTATACACCCTTGGATTGCTTATATGAGAAAAATTAACTCTTTGGTTACTGAAGGATCATAGGGTATGATCATACTGATCACAGGGCTGTTTCTTGCAAATGCATTCCTATCTTGATGCATTATCTTCTGTATACCAAGTTAGGCATGCTACTTGTAGTATTAACTTCCTATATATAATTGAATATATTTCTGGAAACCCTCTTGTTTCATTAATCTAAATAATTTATTTAATAGTTACTATTTACTGAATATAGGATGATTCTAAATGTTTTGTATTAATTAGCTCACTTAAGGCTAACAACAGTGCTTTCAACCTTTATTATTTAATATTAATGTGTAGAACTTCTAAGCCTAAAGCTAACGATAGATTTTTTTAAACACCTTTATTTATTTATTTTTAAATTATTTGTTTATTTGGCTCCACTGGGTCTTGGTTGCAACATGTGGGATCTAGTTCCCTGACCAGGGATTGAACCCAGGACTCATGAATTGGGAACACAGAGTTTTAACCACTGGACCACCAGGGAAGTCCCTAACGATAGATTTTTAAAAATGAAATAGAAAAGATCAAAAAGAAAAGAGAAAGATGTTCAGTAATCTATACAATGGATTGCAGTAGAAGGCAATAGTCTATGATGCCCTCTAACTAGCAACACTGCTGTTCCTCACAGTAATGGAGAGTACAAGACTTTGGGTTTGAAGACATAAGCTCTTATTCCAATTCTGCTGGTCAACAGTGTTTGACAACCCTTCCTTAGACTTCGGTTTCCTCATCTGTATAATGAGGCATGATTACACTTGTTAGGTGATTTCTAAACCTTTGCGTAACTTTAATAATCTATGAAAGGCTAATAATAAAAATAATGGTTTTGAAATTCACTGGATCCAAACTTGAATTTGATATTCAATGACCAGGCTCATGTATTCATTCAACAGAAGTACTGGGAGTTCTTTAACGAACATGTCAGAAAATGTCCCTGCCCCAGTGGAGCTTACATTTTAGTGGAGGACTTAAAAAAAAAGAAATCTAGACACTTGTTGAGTAGTATAGTACTACAAATGAAATTAGCAAAGATTAACTGGGGCACATGGTTGGGTAGTTTGTAAGATTCAGTGAAGATTCCTCTGAAGAAATGGTTATGAAATTTGCATAACATGAATATAGCTATGGCATAGTACATGAAAGAGTAAAATGTGAAGTGGCAGCTGAACTACGTTAAAACAATTATAAAAATCAAGGATGCACTGTAATGTAACACATACAGAAAAGTACATAAACCACACAGCTTAATTATTAAACACCACCCATTTAAGTCCTCCTCAAGGCTCTTTCCAACTACAACTCTTCTCTCTCCTCAGTAAGGGTAAAGCATTAAGACATTTTGGTGGTCACCTTGTTGCACATTGCCCTAATTTTCATTGCATAAAATTCCACTGTGTAATTGTACCTATTTTATGTACCAATTTTTTGCTATCATGGATCGTATTAGTATGCTCATGTTCTTAAGCTCTGACCACCACTAACTTCATCCAAATGAGTTTTAATTTCCTTTTACTCACCTGTTATTCCCTCTGTCTGCAGTAGTCTTCCCTTCCTTCATTGCTTAACTTTTACTTACCCAAGGATTTCAGCTTAAGCATCATTGCCTCAGGAAGACTTTTCTTGTCTAATTCCTTATTGTTATGTACTCTGTCACCATAGGCCTCTGTTCTCTCCATTTGTCACAACTGTTTTACAATTTGTTCTATCTCTCAAAAACACTGGCGCTTTAGGGTGCACGTGTGGTCTCTGTTGCACATTACTGCACGCCTGAACCTAGTGTAGAACCTGGTACATAGAAAAGGGTCAATAAACACGATGAAATCTTTTGACAATTCAATTTTTGAAAGGCTAATAATAAAAATAATGGTTTTGAAATTCACTGGATCCAAACTTGAATTTGACATTCAATGACCAGGCTCATGTATTCATTCAACAGAAGTACTGGGAGTTCTTTAACGAACATGTCAGAAAATGTCCCTGCCCCAGTGGAGCTTACATTTTAGTGGAGGACTTAAAAAAAAAGAAATCTAGACACTTGTTGAGTAGTATAGTACTACAAATGAAATTAGCAAAGATTAACTGGGGCACATGGTTGGGTAGTTTGTAAGATTCAGTGAAGATTCCTCTGAAGAAATGGTTATGAAATTTGCATAACATGAATATAGCTATGGCATAGTACATGAAAGAGTAAAATGTGAAGTGGCAGCTGAACTACATTAAAACAATTATAAAAATCAAGGATGCACTGTAATGTAACACATACAGAAAAGTACATAAACCACACAGCTTAATTATTAAACACCACCCATTTAAGTCCTCCTCAAGGCTCTTTCCAACTACAACTCTTCTCTCTCCTCAGTAAGGGTAAAGCATTAAGACATTTTGGTGGTCACCTTGTTGCACATTGCCCTAATTTTCATTGCATAAAATTCCACTGTGTAATTGTACCTATTTTATGTACCAATTTTTTGCTATCATGGATCGTATTAGTATGCTCATGTTCTTAAGCTCTGACCACCACTAACTTCATCCAAATGAGTTTTAATTTCCTTTTACTCACCTGTTATTCCCTCTGTCTGCAGTAGTCTTCCCTTCCTTCATTGCTTAACTTTTACTTACCCAAGGATTTCAGCTTAAGCATCATTGCCTCAGGAAGACTTTTCTTGTCTAATTCCTTATTGTTATGTACTCTGTCACCATAGGCCTCTGTTCTCTCCATTTGTCACAACTGTTTTACAATTTGTTCTATCTCTCAAAAACACTGGTGCTTTAGGGTGCACGTGTGGTCTCTGTTGCACATGACTGCACGCCTGAACCTAGTGTAGAACCTGGTACATAGAAAAGGGTCAATAAACACGATGAATATCTACTCTCTTCACATTCAGGGTACCCAATTCGAATGCCACTTCCTCTGAATGCTTCATTCTTGAGGCTACCACCAGTACTATTCTTTGAAAATAAATTTGTATTAGGCAAAAGTTCCATCAGTCTCATTTATTTAAAAAAAAAAACTGAGTATGAAGCACTTAGTATATAGGCTCATCATCATCACCATCAAGAATACTTTCACTATTTTCTATGGCAACACTATAGTTATCCTAGTGTAATTTAGCGTAAGGATTACAAAATAAATGGGTCATTTGACTATCAGATGCTGCACACAATTTAAATAATATTTACACAGCAACTGATTAATTCCCCAAAGTAGAATACTATAAAAATCAAGAAAAATGTAGACTCAAATCATTTATTAGTGAGCACTTGTGAACAGCAACAATCTTTTGTATTAGCTATTCATCGATTATAAGATGACAAATTTTTTCCATAATCAGTCATTCCTTATAATTTCATTTGATCCCTGTGTAAATACTTTGGTAAGATATTTTTGCTTGTTTGAGTTTTAATAAAAATTTACACAGTGGCAACTATCATAGAAAAACTAAGGGCTTCCCTGGTGGTCCAGTGGGTAAGGATACCCCAAGAGGCACCGGTTCGATCCCTGGCCTGGGAAGATCCCTCGTGCCGCAGAGCAGCTGGACCGACATGTCCAATTACCGAGCCAGAGCTCTGGAGAGCATGCACCCAGAGCCAGTGCTCTGCGACAACAGAGGCCACTGCGATGGGAGGCCCACACGGGCCAAGGAACAAAAAAAAAAGATGGATGAAAATAGCTAAATGAAAGACCAATAGAAGTGGCCCGCCTATCCCCTCCCTCCCCACATCCCCCAAAAAGAAAAACTAAGATTTCTATTCTTGATAAATCTAATTTACTTATATTCCAAGTATTAATATAACAAAATTGTCACAGGTAAGAGAGCTTACTTTCTCTGCCCCACAAGCATCAATAACCTTTATATACTCTAATTACAAGTTAAATTCAAAATATTTCATTAAAATTTTTTCATATTAACTTAAACTTAACTTAAATCTCAGTAACAGCATTAGTATATCACTAAATTGTTCAGACAGGATGATTTGTTTTTTTTTTTTGCCACTTCTATTGGCCTTTCATCCATTTTTGTTTTTTTGGCCTGTGTGGGCTTCCCATCACAGTGGCCTCTCTCACTGCAGAGCACCGGCTCGGTAACTGGACATATATATCAGTTCAGCCGCTCTGCGGCACGTGAGATCTTCCCTGGCCAGGATTGAACTGGCGCCCCTTGCACTGCAAGGCAGTGTCTTTACCCACTGGACCACCATGGAAGCCCCAGAAAGGATGTTTAAAGAACTTTTTTCCAAGCACTTGCAAATTGTAAACTAAATATCTTCAAAATAAAAATGTGTAGATTATCTTGCTGAAAATTAGAAAAGTTGAAACCAAGGTAATTATCAATACAAAATATAAAATAGGGAATTATTTTACTAAAGCCATCTTAAGCATTCTGACTTTCTTCCCCTAAATTAACCTTCAAAATACAACATCAGCATATCAAAAGAATTTCAAATGAGCAACCTAAGCTGTAAAGTGTTAGTCACTCACTCAGTCCAGTTCAACCCTGCGAGTCTATGGCAATGTCCTGCCAGGCTCCTCAGTCCTTGGAGTTCTCCAAGCAAGAATCTGAAGTGGGTGGCCGGCCAGTCCCTTCTCCAGAGGATCTTCCCAACACGGAGATGGAACCTGGGTCTTCTGCACTGCAGGCAGATTCTTTGCCAACAGGGAAGCTCCAACCTAATTCTAAACTTTAAATTTAATAATATAGGCCTTGCACAGGGAGTATTCGCAACCATTTCTCTTTAGACAACTCAACTCAACAGTAGAAACTAGAATAGTTATAAAGTATACATAAAGTTTGTTATAAAGAAAATGTATTCACAAACAGAACATTTTCCGGAAAATATGATTTCTAGTCCAAAGATTCAAGAATATAACAAAATTGCCACAGGTAAGACAGCATACTTACTCTGCCCCACAAGCATCAATAACCTTTATATACTCTAATTACAAGTTAAACTCAAAATATTTCATTCAAATTTTTTCATATTAACTTAAACTTAACTTAAATCTCAGTAACAGCATTAGTATATCACTAAATTGTTCAGACAGGATGATTTGTTTTTTTTTTTTGCCACTTCTATTGGCCTTTCATCCATTTTTGTTTTTTTGGCCTGTGTGGGCTTCCCATCACAGTGGCCTCTCTCACTGCAGAGCACCGGCTCGGTAACTGGACATATATATCAGTTCAGCCGCTCTGCGGCACGTGAGATCTTCCCTGGCCAGGATTGAACTGGCGCCCCTTGCACTGCAAGGCAGTGTCTTTACCCACTGGACCACCATGGAAGCCCCAGAAAGGATGTT
This sequence comes from Tragulus kanchil, assembly GCA_022376925.1. Taxonomy (NCBI): domain Eukaryota; kingdom Metazoa; phylum Chordata; class Mammalia; order Artiodactyla; family Tragulidae; genus Tragulus; species Tragulus kanchil. The sequence continues at coordinate 151,813,169 of JAIOJX010000029.1, forward strand.
TAAAGAACTTTTTTCCAAGCACTTGCAAATTGTAAACTAAATATCTTCAAAATAAAAATGTGTAGATTATCTTGCTGAAAATTAGAAAAGTTGAAACCAAGGTAATTATCAATACAAAATATAAAATAGGGAATTATTTTACTAAAGCCATCTTAAGCATTCTGACTTTCTTCCCCTAAATTAACCTTCAAAATACAACATCAGCATATCAAAAGAATTTCAAATGAGCAACCTAAGCTGTAAAGTGTTAGTCACTCACTCAGTCCAGTTCAACCCTGCGAGTCTATGGCAATGTCCTGCCAGGCTCCTCAGTCCTTGGAGTTCTCCAAGCAAGAATCTGAAGTGGGTGGCCGGCCAGTCCCTTCTCCAGAGGATCTTCCCAACACGGAGATGGAACCTGGGTCTTCTGCACTGCAGGCAGATTCTTTGCCAACAGGGAAGCTCCAACCTAATTCTAAACTTTAAATTTAATAATATAGGCCTTGCACAGGGAGTATTCGCAACCATTTCTCTTTAGACAACTCAACTCAACAGCAGAAACTAGAATAGTTATAAAGTATACATAAAGTTTGTTATAAAGAAAATGTATTCACAAACAGAACATTTTCCGGAAAATATGATTTCTAGTCCAAAGATTCAAGAATATCTATCTTTCACTGATGTCAAAAATCATATTAAAAAAAAAAAAAACAAACACATTTTGGATTTAAAAAGTGACAATACATTCTCAAGCACACATACTGTCAGATTATACAAATGTGGATCAGAACACATTATTCTATTTTTAAAGGGAAATTAACATGCATATTAGGTAAAGCCCAAGATGTGATACAAGTGTTCAGTTAAAGAAACTATGAAAGATGATTTAAAAGAAACTTATTTCATGTGACTAAAACATCAGAGAAGGGAATATATCAGGATGATTTTTAGTTCTACTAAAACTTATTTCAGACTGCCATGAATTGCATTAACACAAGCCTAAATCCTGTAAGAGGGCCTTTTAAACACTCTGAGACACCCTTATAGTTCCCCATGATGTGTGTGTGCTGTTCTCATCTGCTGCAATCAGCAAAAAAGAAACCCATCTTGTAAAGTGTGTGTGTATATATATATATATGTATATATATATATACACACACACAGATATGTATACTAATATGGAGGACATTTTAACAAAAATTAACAAAGGTCCTAAAACCTAAACATTAGCTAAAATATGTACCGCTGAAAAGGTAAAAGATAAATAACAATCTTATTAAAATATTCAATTTTGTTGAATATGAAAAATATTGTTTTTATTAGTTTGTAGAAGCATTATTTTATTTCATGTTTTATTACATCAGAATCTTTTAAATGAACTAAATTTTAAACAATATGTAAATGAAAATATCCACCTCACATTTTAAGTCAATGTAAATTTTCACTAATTTAGAAATATTAGTATATTAATATTATGGGAATATCTGGAAATAGATTATATTATATATAAAATTTGTCTTACAGATCTTAGAAATTAGCAAGTTTAGTAATGGTTCATAAAACTTTATAAATCTTCCTAAACTATATTTTAATACAAACAAAATAATATATAGACTTTGATTTAATTTAGAGTCAAAGTTTCAATCATTTTATAATGAATTTAAAACAGAAGTAAATATGTCTCATAATTCTTTTTTTTTTTTGAGGATTAACATTCATCAGGATTACTACAACTAGAAACACTTAAAACATATATACACACACACAACTAGAAGAAATAATCTGGGTAATTCTGTTTTAAAAATACTAATTATAATTAGGTTGGAAATCTTATTTTCAATCAATATGACATAAAGTCTTTTTATATATAAATTCAAGGAGAGGACATTACAGACAGCTTACCATTATTAGCTATAACAGTACTGAATCTTATACACATTTACAAATCATGTTTCAAACTGATGATCTGTTTTAACTGCTTTGTTCACTAGCACATGAAGACTCTGGCTAAGCTTGAAACATCATAAATTGTTTATATATATATACCCTAAACTGGACAAGTCCCAAGGTTAAATGCTATTATTTTTAAATGCCTTTTTGGAACACAAATATTTCATTTTCCTTTACATCATCAATAATAAGACTCATACAAGTGAACATTTCATTCACATCTTAAAGAAATAATAACTTAAGAAAAAAAAAAGTAAACCATCTTTTGATGGAGTTGGTCCTAAAATGCCTTGATTTATTGCTTAGTAAAATTTTACTGCCTGGTATGGACCTCCAAACTTTTGGGGGAGGATTCTAGCCAGGGTCAACACTGTGAACATCAAATGTAATAATCTACAATAACGAAGTATGGATCTCAGAAACCCCTAAAGTATGACGAATGTTTACCTCATAGTTGCTGATTCTGTAGCTGTAGATCCTTCCTTACTATTTCATATTATTTTAGGTTTTAGAGGTTTATCCATCTGTTGCTTCTAGTCTGTTTTCCTAAGGCTTTTAAAATAATCAGTATTATGTAATTTTTCCGTATTATTCTGGCCTAGAGATAGCTCTACACTTTTCCTGCAGCTTAAAATAAGTTTTTTTTTTTTTTCCTTTTTTAGGCAGAGGGGAGAAGTGGGCTTGATATTTTGCTAATCTGTAGGCTTATTTCAGAGTTTCTGGCTATCTCCTGACACATCAGATTGCTAAAGGAATATATACCAAGAAGTGGCCACGTTATCATATATTGAATACAGCAGTTAATTCTTCCAGCTGAGACAAGAAAGGACAAGGATAGTATAATAATTTGCAGTTGGTGTTTTACCGATATCAAATATTTCACCTACTTTACAAACTAATATTAATTAAAAGTACATCCAGAGTCTATGAAATTATTTGCCAAAAGATTTCGCTTGCTGGAATTTCTTAATACTTTCCTTAACGAACATTGTATGCTTGTTAACAAGTACCTGATACCTGTTAAAACATCAAGTAATATAAGACAAGGTGTTATAAAACAAAACACAAAGCTGGGAAGCATTTTATTTCTTTCTACTTTATATAACATTGCTCGGGACCAGAAAACTCTAAAGGTCTCTTTCCAGCAACTTCTATGGCTTATAAGTACCACTTAAAAATATTTACTACTGCTATAAATATTACTGTTTTTCTACATACTGACAATTTTAATGAATGCCATATCCACTGAATGCCATCAACAGAAACTTTAAATCTGATGTTTAGACATTCAAAAGTGGTTTGTAAAAGCACACCCAAACAAACCAAATCTACATCAGCTACTATTATAATTAGTTTTAGTTGTTATTATCAAGAATTCTGATGTATGACAGAAGCCAGCACAATATTGTAAAGCAAATATCTTGCAATAAGAATAGAAAAAGAAAAAATTCTTAACAAGAACACACTTCCTGAAGCATGTATGAGACTGTAAAAGTTATATACAACTTAAAAGCAAATTTAAGTTCATAAATAAAAAGATTAATGACCAAATTAAAGTGTAAGCATCGGATTTAAAATATCTTAATTTTTAGGCTATTCAGAAATATATTTTGTGAATAATAAGAATTACTTCATAAATATATATGTATAAATATAAATATATCTCTATAGGATCTGCAATGCAAGAGAAAACCCTTTAAAGAAAAAAATTGCACTTGTAGATCATCAGGATGTTGTCATATTTACCCTTCAAGTGAAATATAATTACCATTCCAGGTGCTTTTGGCACAAGTTTTTAGGTGAATATTGACACAATCTTAAAAACACAATGCTTTTATATTTTATTCACTGGAATATGAAGAATCAAACAGAATTCAGAATTCTGACCAAAAATATTCAGATAACTGCAACTGCTTAATTAAATACAGAAACAAAATATTGTTTCAAAAAGACCTTAAACTGCCTTTACATCTGGAACATGTAAAATTTTATCGGCAACAGGTGTTTTTCAATCCCCCCAAGCAAGCATATCCAGCCTACACAGAAATGTAACATTATCTTTTTCTACTTATATATGACTTAGATCACACCCCAGTATATAAGGACAAAAATAAATGTATAATAAAAGATTGGATAAATCAGGAGAGGCTTTTTGGTCTTGAATTCTTCACCCACTAACAATGAAGCAGCACTGTAGGCAGCCCAAAACACACCAAAGAGCTTTAAAAAAAAAAAAGACAAAAGGCAGCATATTAGCAAGTCAATTAATATTCTGAGTATCAAAGAATAAAAACAACATTTACAGTATTTTTTTTAAAGCAACCCTGGGAACCAATTAGATAAACAGTAAAACTTATTGAGAATGTTGAATATTTATGAAGAATATTCATCTTTGTTCTGTTCTGACATCTGTAAAATTCTGCAAAGAAGTCTTACGTTACAACAATTTAAAAATCTGATGTTTAGACATTCAAAAGTGGTTTGTAAAAGCACACCCAAACAAACCAAATCTACACCAGCTACTATTATAATTAGTTTTAGTTGTTATTATCAAGAATTCTGATGTATGACAGAAGCCAGCACAATATTGTAAAGCAAATATCTTGCAATAAGAATAGAAAAAGAAAAAATTCTTAACAAGAACACACTTCCTGAAGCATGTATGAGACTGTAAAAGTTATATACAACTTAAAAGCAAATTTAAGTTCATAAATAAAAAGATTAATGACCAAATTAAAGTGTAAGCATCGGATTTAAAATATCTTAATTTTTAGGCTATTCAGAAATATATTTTGTGAATAATAAGAATTACTTCATAAATATATATGTATAAATATAAATATATCTCTATAGGATCTGCAATGCAAGAGAAAACCCTTTAAAGAAAAAAATTGCACTTGTAGATCATCAGGATGTTGTCATATTTACCCTTCAAGTGAAATATAATTACCATTCCAGGTGCTTTTGGCACAAGTTTTTAGGTGAATATTGACACAATCTTAAAAACACAATGCTTTTATATTTTATTCACTGGAATATGAAGAATCAAACAGAATTCAGAATTCTGACCAAAAATATTCAGATAACTGCAACTGCTTAATTAAATACAGAAACAAAATATTGTTTCAAAAAGACCTTAAACTGCCTTTACATCTGGAACATGTAAAATTTTATCGGCAACAGGTGTTTTTCAATCCCCTCAAGCAAGCATATCCAGCCTACACAGAAATGTAACATTATCTTTTTCTACTTATATATGACTTAGATCACACCCCAGTATATAAGGACAAAAAATAAATGTATAATAAAAAGATTGGATAAATCAGGAGAGGCTTTTTGGTCTTGAATTCTTCACCCACTAACAATGAAGCAGCACTGTAGGCAGCCCAAAACACACCAAAGAGCTTTAAAAAAAAAAAAGACAAAAGGCAGCATATTAGCAAGTCAATTAATATTCTGAGTATCAAAGAATAAAAACAACATTTACAGTATTTTTTTTAAAGCAACCCTGGGAACCAATTAGATAAACAGTAAAACTTATTGAGAATGTTGAATATTTATGAAGAATATTCATCTTTGTTCTGTTCTTTGACATCTGTAAATGACTTCTGCAAAGAAGTCTTACGTTATCAAACTTGTCTATTCCCTGGGGTGACTATTAGAAACAGAATCCTGGGATTCATTCTAGTTCTATTGAATCAGAATCTCTAACAAAGGAAAGGTCTAATTATCAGTCATTTTAACAAGTGTCCTGGTGATATAAGATAAGGTAATTTTTAGAAAAACTTTTACTGGGGTAAGTTGCTGAAAGATATTTATTTCCTAAAATGAAAGTAGCTGATCCTTAAAAAGTAGAAAATCTTTTCTTTTCTTCCAAGAAGTAGAAAAACAGATTAAGTGAAAATTTTACACAATATTTATTAAATATCAAATCATTTTCCCAGGACCAGGGGTAAGTATAGTGTTACAAGGGAAGGAGGAAAAAAATAACATTTTGGTTCAGAGTATTCTGACTATGCATCTACTTAATTTCAAATTATATCCACTAGAAATTTATGTAACACTCCTTAATCTAGTCAATGAAGGCATTTTATAGAATAAAATGGGAAGAATAACTTCAAAGACAGAAATCAGGGACATTAGGATAGGAACACTTGGCACAGAACAGGGTTTCTCAACCTTGCACTTACCAAATTTCTGAGCTGGATAATTGCTGTGGGAAGCTGTCCTGTGCACTGTAGGATGTTCAGCAGTATCCCTGGCTGCTAGCCACTACATACTAGTACCACCCCACTACTCCCCATCTGTGACACTAAAAATTATCTCCAGACAGTCCTGAACGTCCCCTGGGAGACAGAACTGCCATCAACTGAGGACAACCAGTACAGAGGTGAAAAAGAAATACGGCCTGACTGACTGAAAATTATTTGAGACACGCATAATATAGCACAACTTAATTTATTGAAGCAGCACTGTAGGCAGCCCAAAACACACCAAAGAGCTTTAAAAAAAAAAAAGACAAAAGGCAGCATATTAGCAAGTCAATTAATATTCTGAGTATCAAAGAATAAAAACAACATTTACAGTATTTTTTTTAAAGCAACCCTGGGAACCAATTAGATAAACAGTAAAACTTATTGAGAATGTTGAAAATTTATGAAGAATATTCATCTTTGTTCTGTTCCTTGACATCTGTAAATGACTTCTGCAAAGAAGTCTTACGTTATCAAACTTGTCTATTCCCTGGGGTGACTATTAGAAACAGAATCCTGGGATTCATTCTAGTTCTATTGAATCAGAATCTCTAACAAAGGAAAGGTCTAATTATCAGTCATTTTAACAAGTGTCCTGGTGATATAAGATAAGGTAATTTTTAGAAAAACTTTTACTGGGGTAAGTTGCTGAAAGATATTTATTTCCTAAAATGAAAGTAGCTGATCCTTAAAAAGTAGAAAATCTTTTCTTTTCTTCCAAGAAGTAGAAAAACAGATTAAGTGAAAATTTTACACAATATTTATTAAATATCAAATCATTTTCCCAGGACCAGGGGTAAGTATAGTGTTACAAGGGAAGGAGGAAAAACATAACATTTTGGTTCAGAGTATTCTGACTATGCATCTACTTAATTTCAAATTATATCCACTAGAAATTTATGTAACACTCCTTAATCTAGTCAATGAAGGCATTTTATAGAATAAAATGGGAAGAATAACTTCAAAGACAGAAATCAGGGACATTAGGATAGGAACACTTGGCACAGAACAGGGTTTCTCAACCTTGCACTTACCAAATTTCTGAGCTGGATAATTGCTGTGGGAAGCTGTCCTGTGCACTGTAGGATGTTCAGCAGTATCCCTGGCTGCTAGCCACTATATACTAGTACCACCCCACTACTCCCCATCTGTGACACTAAAAATTATCTCCAGACAGTCCTGAACGTCCCCTGGGGGACAGAACTGCCATCAACTGAGAACCACCAGTACAGAGGTGAAAAATAAATACTGTCTGACTGACTGAAAATTATTTGAGATGATCCAATTTTCTATGTGCTTTTAAAACTAAATGCAGACAAAAAATACAAGATATTTTAATCCTACAAAAAATTATATGAGGTGAATGTGTGGCAGTAAACAAGACTCTAAAAAAAAAAAAAGGTATAGGGAAATAAATGAAATAAAACTATAACCAAATTGCATTTGTATATAACAATTAAATGTTTGTTGTAAATAAATGATTAAGACTGGTTACAGTTACTGAGATTTACTGTTAAAAAATTAGTTTTTCTAGATTAAACGATTCTAATGCTAGAGTTAAATGATGAGAATTCTGAAACATTATTTCTCAACAGACTTTGGATTAAAAGAAGAAACACGTGACATAGATCCCTACACAAAGAAGATGAAGTGACTAAGGAAAGAAATGTGGCGAAGAAAAATCTAAGGTTCACAAAATTTTTGTGGTACGTGCTCTTTCCCTACCCCACTGGCGGGTGCTTCCAGGAATCCCTGAGCTGTCTGCAGCCACACTGGGGAATGCAGTTTATCTTATAAACTGTCTCCCCTCACCAAGACATAAACTGTGATCATGTTTCAAAAAAATAATAATAATAAAGTTCACAAAATTTTTACCCTAACTATTAATGATATAAAAAAGACTTCCATTTTATAACACTGTCACATGTCACATAAAGAATATTAAGATCAATTTTTTCTTCTTTTTTAATTTTTGGCCTCATTTATTGTTTTTTTTATATACTTATTTTCATTCACTTTTATTCTTTGGCATGTGTGGGCCTCCCATTGCAGTGGCCTCTTGTTGCAGAGCACTGGCTCTGGACACATGCGCTCCAGAGCACTGGCTCTTAATTGGATTCAGCTGCTCCTCGGCATGTGCAATCTTCCTGGGCCAGGGATCAAAACCAGCGCCCCTAGCACTGCAAGGCCGACTCTTTACCCACTGAACCACCAGGGAAGCCCTAAGACCAATTTTCAGTTGAACTCAATGACTAAAAATAACCAGAGGACACTCACAGCAGTTTGGGGAGTAGTCTCAGAAGCATTCAGTCTTTAACTTGAGTAAAACAATACACTGGCAGCGATAGTAAATGACTCTGTGAAGTGGTATGCTCACCAAGGTCAAATAATTAAATGCCAGCATGGGGCTAGCTCCTGCAATGGAAGACTTTCAAACTTATGCTAATAATGATAATTTTTTTTTAAAAAAATTAGGATTTGAAGAGTAAAAGCTCTTTTTCTTGGTTTCTAGAGTATTCTCACTGTTTAAACATACAAAGATGTTCTCATAATAGTCATTTAATATTTATAGCAATAATACCCACTGCTTGAGTAACTACTGTGTGTCAAGCAATATACTAGGCATTATTTATACTTTAAAATCTTCATAACAAACCCTAAAAAGAAGTTGCAAAGTTTCCATCTGCAGAGGAGGGTAAGGAAAGATAGCCCCCCAAGGAGGACAGCAAGAGGCAGAAACAGGATATGAATTCAGAATTGAGTGGTTCTAAAATTCAACTCTTTTCAGCATCCAAGGCTTATATAATGTTAGTATTAGGCCGGAGTTACTCAATTCTAAAAGGAATAATTTCTTTTACTTTGGAATTTAGTAATAAACTTTAAGTAAAACCAAAAGTCATTAAAAGTGACTCTACTTATATGACTATTTAAATATTCTAGTGTGGAGACTATATAATGGTAGTTCAAAGAGTTTTAATTTCCATAAAGAAAAAAAATTACATTCACTATGTAATATACACACATGTGCAAAAGTAGTCATTTATTTTTTCCAAAGTTGTTCAAAATTAATAAATGCCAAAACTTGTTATATTGCTATTCATTAATAGTATTTAACATTATTGGTAAATGTTTAAAGTGGGTACATTGTTAATAGTTTAACACAGCATAAATAAGTCTTGGTTTCTGCAACACAGAAAAACCAATTTTTAGGACCATGTACATCATATTTGATCAGCAATCATGAAACAAATGCCCAGTGGAATCTCAAATAAATATGATGAATTCATATCATAAGCATAGAAAAATTTAACATTAAATAAAGAAATTTTCTTAGTGCAATATTCTGAGGCCTGATTTTTCTCTGTTTTTTTTATTCCACCCTAGATATACATTACATTTTCTGGCAATTAAAAGGGGAAAATAAATACAATTGGTAAAATCAGTAAGCAAAGTCACTGTTCTGAAATGCTACTAACTGTTTGATGAAACAGTTATGGATTACAAGATTCTCAGCCAGAGAACTCTTAATAGAGTCAGCTCTTACTACCTATGAGCTCTGCATCCAGATTCAACCAACTGTGGACTGAAAATATTTGGGAAAAAAAAATTCGAGAAAGTTCCTAAAAGCCAAACCTGAATATACTGGACTACAGAAAACTATCTACATTGTATTGGGTATCGTAAGTAATCTAGAGATCATTTAAAGTAGATGGAAGGATCTGCATAGGTTATATGTAAACACTTGGGGACTTGCCCATCTGCAGGTTTTCGTGACTGTGGTAGTAGCGGGGGAGATCCTGAAACCAATCCCCCTCTGATATGCAGGGATAACTGTATAGCTTTGTTACTGGGAAACAGTAAACTATTTTTTATAACACACACTACTTACTTTTATAAGTGTAGACACGACTTCAAATGATCCAACCACCAAAAGTACAGGGGCTATTACAATGAGAGGAAGTAATGAATATCCTATAACTCCCAGAACTTGGCCATATGCAACCTGTGAATGTTTAAAATTTTTAATAAATATCACAGAAATCAAGATACTTCCTTAACCAGTATTAAGTATCATATATACTTTGTTGTACTTATACTAATGTTAGAATTAAGAAAGTCATAAAAGTATCATACAGTAGTAGTATTACTATCCCCATTATGAAGAAACTGATTCTCCAAGAGACAATGGTCTTCATTCAGGAAAGCACAGCTAGCTGGTAAGAGTTCAAAGTAAGATCTAGGTCTTTTAACTTCTATAGCAACAGTCTTAAATTACCAAAGCAATTTGTGATACCTGTTTTTATATAAAAATAATGAGATTTTGTCTAGAATGTAGGAAATAATATGCAAACAAATGTCATTTTAAGTCCATGCTAGAATTGTTTTAAATTTCCATAAGCAGCATCAAAATGTTACATAGATAAATGTTACTCTAAATTTATTCAAGAGTTTTAGGTTAAGATTGTGAATTGAGGACATATATCTAGTACCATTCCTTCCTGAAACTCCACTAAAAGGGAAGGAAAAAAAAGAAACTCCTTTTTGTTAGAGGCATACATAAACAGGAGACAAGAAGATGGAACAACAGCAACTTAATTTTGGAAACTGGAAAGAAGAATAAGAGCTAAGAATCAGACTTGGAGACCTTTCTACCAAGTGTGAGAAAAAGGCTCAAGAGTTGTGCATTTAGGGCCCAGTGTTCATAGAGTAACCCTGATATGAGTCAGTACCCATAGCATAACTCCACCTGGGATCCCTTCTGCTTTACTCTCTCTCAGCTGAATCCGAGTGCTGGAATTCCTAGGTTTATAGTAATTAATAAAGTTTAATTTAATGGAGCAGTGATTCTCAAGGTGTGGCCCAGGTACTCTTCTAAAAGACTGGACATGAAAACTGTGTTCTGTAATAGTAATAAAACATGATTTGCCTTTTTAATTAGGTTGATATTGGTACTAACAGAACAAAAGCACTGGGTAAAACATGCTGCTTTAGCATGCCAAAGTGGCATGAACCATACTAATAGTAACTATGTTCTTTACTACCAAACACACAAAAAGAAGGGAAAAAAGCCTGCATCACTTAAGAATGTTCTTAATGAATGAGTTAAATATGACTGATTTTATTAAGCCTCAACCTTTGAACATATCTTTTTAATACTTTGTGTAATAAAATGCAAAGTATACAGAAAGCAATTCTTCTACTCTGAATCAGTGGTTATCCTAAGGAAAGAGTTTGCACAATTGTTTAAGTGAAGAGTTGAATTAGATGCTTTATCCATGGAACACCATTTTTACATGAAAGAACAACTGAAAGACAACTATAATTACTCAGAGTTAGGTAGTGACAGACAACATGAATGAAAATGAATGAAATTAGCCTGTTATTTTAAGAAAAACAACTCACAGTATTCCTCCCAAATTACAAAATGCTATCTCTTAAGCAAAAAGTAGAATTTTGGAAAACTTATATTCAACACTGTAAGCCTCAGATTTCTGCTGAGATTGGTGGTGATATTAATGAATTTTGGAAATTATATTCAACACTGTAAGCCTGAAATTTCAATACAGATTTCTGCTGAGATTGGTGGTGATATTAATGAATTTGATTTTCTGATATTGTATATAATAAAATGTGTCAACACTTGGAAAATTGAAACACTAAGAAAAAAAAACTCCTTTTGTTAGAGGCATACATAAACAGGAGACAAGAAGATGGAACAACAGCAACTTAATTTTGGAAACTGGAAAGAAGAATAAGAGCTAAGAATCAGACTTGGAGACCTTTCCACCAAGTGTGAGAAAAAGGCTCAAGAGTTGTGCATTTAGGGCCCAGTGTTCATAGAGCATCCCTGATATGAGTCAGTACCCATAGCATAACTCCACCTGGGATCCCTTCTGCTTTACTCTCTCTCAGCTGAATCCGAGTGCCGGAATTCCTAGGTTTATAGTAATTAATAAAGTTTAATTTAATGGAGCAGTGATTCTCAAGGTGTGGCCCAGGTACTCTTCTAAAAGACTGGACATGAAAACTGTGTTCTGTAATAGTAATAAAACATGATTTGCCTTTTTAATTAGGTTGATATTGGTACTAACAGAACAAAAGCACTGGGTAAAACATGCTGCTTTAGCATGCCAAAGTGGCATGAACCATACTAATAGTAACTATGTTCTTTACTACCAAACACACAAAAAGAAGGGAAAAAAGCCTGCATCACTTAAGAATGTTCTTAATGAATGAGTTAAATATGACTGATTTTATTAAGCCTCAACCTTTGAACATATCTTTTTAATACTTTGTGTAATAAAATGCAAAGTATACAGAAAGCAATTCTTCTACTCTGAATCAGTGGTTATCCTAAGGAAAGAGTTTGCACAATTGTTTAAGTGAAGAGTTGAATTAGATGCTTTATCCATGGAACACCATTTTTACATGAAAGAACAACTGAAAGACAACTATAATTACTCAGAGTTAGGTAGTGACAGACAACATGAATGAAAATGAATGAAATTAGCCTGTTATTTTAAGAAAAACAACTCACAGTATTCCTCCCAAATTACAAAATGCTATCTCTTAAGCAAAAAGTAGAATTTTGGAAAACTTATATTCAACACTGTAAGCCTGACAATTTTCCAATACAGATTTTTCTGCTGAGATTGGTGGTGATATTAATGAATTTGATTTTCTGATATTGTATATAATAAAATGTGTCAACACTTGGAAAATCTGCAAAACAGCGAACTAGTGTTCTCTAGATGACTGTGCACAGGTAAAAAGATTCATTCAAAATGAAATTCAACAAAAGTTTAAGAAACCTGTTGAATGTTAACACAGTATCAGAATAGAATAACCACAATCATCCCAAAAAATGCATTAAAATAACCCTCCTTTTCAAATTCTATACCTATGTGAATCCTTATTTCTTATATATACTTTAACCAAAACTTTTAACCGATTGTTATATATCATGTAACAATTGAACGCAGAATGCAGAATCTAGTTTCCATTAATTCAGATATTAAAGCTACTTGCAAGAATGTATAACAATGTCTTTTTCTCACTTTGTTTTAAACAGCAGTTTTCTTTAAAATGTATTTTTTATATTAAAATGTATTTGATTTACTTTTAGGTCTAAATGGATAAATATCTATTTAAAATTTTTATTTTAATTTCTAACATGGTAGCTTTTGCTTGTTTTACTTTTTAGTCTTGCTATGGGGCATGTGGGATCTTAGTTCCCTAACAATGGATGGAACTCACACTGGCTGCAGTGCAGATGTGGCATCTTAACAGTTGGATTGTCAGGAAAGTCCCTATGGTAAACACTGGTAAATACAACCTTACCTTAAGAAATCTCCCTGGGGACCTGAGATCAAAAGTTTGAGGACTGTGGGCTTCCCTTGTGGCTCAGTGGATAAGAACCCGTCTGCCAATGCAGAAGACACAGGTTCGATCCCTGATCTGGGAAGATCCCACATACCACAGAGCAATTAAACCCACACATCAACAAAGACCAAGCACAGCCAAAAATAAAGTTTAAAAAAAAAAAAAAGTTTGAGGACTGAACAGAAAATAAACTGTATGCTTCCTATAAAGCTGTAAATCATTTATAAGTGAAATGGGATTTTTTTCTTGCCTCTCTATTTCTTGTAACATTTATTGAGTATCCATAATACTAATACATAGATCACCTTGAAATAAGCAGCAGTTTCTGGAGCAACAAATATGAACATAGTTAATGATAGTATCTGCAATATAAAAAAAAAAGCTTATAAAAAATAAAGGCTATTTTCAAAATTAACTACTTACTTCTCCACCAAGAACTCTAGCCAGTAAGAAAATCGTTAGTGAACCAAATATCCAAATAGTTATAATCCAAGAGACCACCTTAAGAGAAAAAAAATTCATGCAATTAATATCTGTGTTACCAATAAACTGGTAATTTCCCATGAACTCAATTCTCTACCAGATAAGATATTTTGGTATAAACAAATTTAAGACATAGAGAGTATGGGTTCCCAGGTATCTTTCCAAAACTTAATTTAAGAATTTATGTGTAATATAATTTTATATCCAAATTGAAAATTTACCAATGATCAGTTGCCTAAGAAACCTCAGTATTTTAAGATTTATGATAAAAGATTACTGCAAAAAGAGAACTCTCAACTTCTGTTTTATAGCATTCAGCAAGGTAAATTCATTCATGAAACAAGTTACCAATCTTCTCAGGAGGTCTCTAAAATTCATATTAATTACATTAATTATATACTTATTCAAGTAATAAAATACAGACAACACTTCAGACAATTTTAACTCCTGAGACTTGGTGTAATGATGATACATTCGTGTATTTCCAACTTCAGTCTGCTTGAGGAAGGTCTAGAAATAAGGATACCCAGTAGCAACATCAGAACATTTATTGCCCAATTATAGTGTATGGTGTATGTGCTTAGTTGTGTCTGACTCTTTGCAACCCTATGGAGCCTGCCAGGTTCTTCTGTCCATGGGATTTTCCAGGCAAGAATACTGGACTGGGTTGCGATTTCCTTTTCCAGAGGATCTTCTTGATCCAGGGATTAAACCATGTCTCATTGCACATTCTTTACCACTAACACCACCTAGGAAGTGTAGATACTGGTTTCTAAATATTCCCCAATACTAGGAACTAGGACTCTCTAGAGAAATGACTGATTCCAGGGCTGGGATAGGGAAAATAAAAGATAAGTCCAGAATGCACTATGGAGTCAGAAAGAAAGGAAGTGAAATGGGATTTTTTCTTGCCTTTTTCTGCAATATACAAAAAATAAGCCTTAATAACAAAAAATATGAACATAGTTAATGATAGTATCTGCAATTTTTCAAAATTAACTACTTACTTCTCCACCAAGAACTCTAGCCAGTAAGAAAATCGTTAGTGAACCAAATATCCAAATAGTTATAATCCAAGAGACCACCTTAAGAGAAAAAAAATTCATGCAATTAATATCTGTGTTACCAATAAACTGGTAATTTCCCATGAACTCAATTCTCTACCAGATAAGATATTTTGGTATAAACAAATTTAAGACATAGAGAGTATGGGTTCCCAGGTATCTTTCCAAAACTTAATTTAAGAATTTATGTGTAATATAATTTTATATCCAAATTGAAAATTTACCAATGATCAGTTGCCTAAGAAACCTCAGTATTTTAAGATTTATGATAAAAGATTACTGCAAAAAGAGAACTCTCAACTTCTGTTTTATAGCATTCAGCAAGGTAAATTCATTCATGAAACAAGTTACCAATCTTCTCAGGAGGTCTCTAAAATTCATATTAATTACATTAATTATATACTTATTCAAGTAATAAAATACAGACAACACTTCAGACAATTTTAACTCCTGAGACTTGGTGTAATGATGATACATTCGTGTATTTCCAACTTCAGTCTGCTTGAGGAAGGTCTAGAAATAAGGATACCCAGTAGCAACATCAGAACATTTATTGCCCAATTATAGTGTATGGTGTATGTGCTTAGTTGTGTCTGACTCTTTGCAACCCTATGGAGCCTGCCAGGTTCTTCTGTCCATGGGATTTTCCAGGCAAGAATACTGGACTGGGTTGCGATTTCCTTTTCCAGAGGATCTTCTTGATCCAGGGATTAAACCATGTCTCATTGCACATTCTTTACCACTAACACCACCTAGGAAGTGTAGATACTGGTTTCTAAATATTCCCCAATACTAGGAACTAGGACTCTCTAGAGAAATGACTGATTCCAGGGCTGGGATAGGGAAAATAAAAGATAAGTCCAGAATGCACTATGGAGTCAGAAAGAAAGGAAGTGCTCAAAAAAGGGTGGGAATATGTCAAATGACACCAAAGCTAACCTGAAGGAGCTCCCAATAGCTAACAATCTGCAACAATGTGAGTAATAAAATACATGATTATACTGATAGTCCAGAAAATAAAATATCCAGGAGTCCATACTGACAAAAATAAATAAATGATTAAGTAATAACAAATAAAGAACAGCTATTCCAAAGAGAACACAGATTAATATATATGGAAGGAATGAGGAAAATCACCATTCAGTAAATAATACAGTAATGACTGCTGTATGCAAGATTCATCAATAGATCCTAAAATCAGTGGGTTAATGTTTGATGAGAAACAGGGTACTTGCAGTGGTCACAAAGTATCTCCACAAGATGCTTTTTTTTTCTTTTCTTTTTTTTGGAGGGGTGCAGGTTCGGGAGGGACGGGGGCAGGTGGGCCACTTCCATTGGTCTTTCATTTATCTATTTGCATCCATCTTTGTTCTTTGGCCTGTACGGGCCTCCCATCGCAGTGACTCTCTGTTGTCGCAGAGCACCAACTCTGGGCGCATGCGCTCCGGAGCTCCGGCTCGGTAATTGGACACATGGGTCCAGCCGCTCCGCAGCATATGGGATCTTCCCAGGCCAGGGATCGAACCGGTGCCCTTTGGACTGCAAGGCAGTGTCCTTACCCACTGGACGACCAGGGAAGACCCTCCACAAGATGTTTATTAAAAAGGGGAAAACAGCAACTTTACAGTGGAGGAACTGGGCAGATACCACCCCATCACCTTACCAAGTGATGATACATTCGTATTTCCAACTTCAGTCTGCTTGAGGAAGGTCTAGAAATAAGGATACCCAGTAGCAACATCAGAACATTTATTGCCCAATTATAGTGTATGGTGTATGTGCTTAGTTGTGTCTGACTCTTTGCAACCCTATGGAGCCTGCCAGGTTCTTCTGTCCATGGGATTTTCCAGGCAAGAATACTGGACTGGGTTGCGATTTCCTTTTCCAGAGGATCTTCTTGATCCAGGGATTAAACCATGTCTCATTGCACATTCTTTACCACTAACACCACCTAGGAAGTGTAGATACTGGTTTCTAAATATTCCCCAATACTAGGAACTAGGACTCTCTAGAGAAATGACTGATTCCAGGGCTGGGATAGGGAAAATAAAAGATAAGTCCAGAATGCACTATGGAGTCAGAAAGAAAGGAAGTGCTCAAAAAAGGGTGGGAATATGTCAAATGACACCAAAGCTAACCTGAAGGAGCTCCCAATAGCTAACAATCTGCAACAATGTGAGTAATAAAATACATGATTATACTGATAGTCCAGAAAATAAAATATCCAGGAGTCCATACTGACAAAAATAAATAAATGATTAAGTAATAACAAATAAAGAACAGCTATTCCAAAGAGAACACAGATTAATATATATGGAAGGAATGAGGAAAATCACCATTCAGTAAATAATACAGTAATGACTGCTGTATGCAAGATTCATCAATAGATCCTAAAATCAGTGGGTTAATGTTTGATGAGAAACAGGGTACTTGCAGTGGTCACAAAGTATCTCCACAAGATGCTTTTTTTTTCTTTTCTTTTTTTTGGAGGGGTGCAGGTTCGGGAGGGAGACGGGCGGGTGGGCCACTTCCATTGGTCTTTCATTTATCTATTTGCATCCATCTTTGTTCTTTGGCCTGTACGGGCCTCCCATCGCAGTGACTCTCTGTTGTCGCAGAGCACCAACTCTGGGCGCATGCGCTCCAGAGCTCCGGCTCGGTAATTGGACACATGGGTCCAGCCGCTCCGCAGCATATGGGATCTTCCCAGGCCAGGGATCGAACCGGTGCCCTTTGGACTGCAAGGCAGTGTCCTTACCCACTGGACCACCAGGGAAGACCCTCCACAAGATGTTTATTAAAAAGGGGAAAACAGCAACTTTACAGTGGAGGAACTGGGCAGATACCACCCCATCACCTTACCAAGTGATCAACAATAATAGCATCAGTAATAAGACACACTAGTACCATGTAATACCCGATAGTATGTACAGAAGGGCACAAATCACTTCTGTGATATTCTTGCTAAAAATGGATGACTTCAATCCATCATGAGAAAATATCAAACAAATCCAAATTAAGAAAACGTTCTCATTGTCCTGTGGGCATAGGAGATCCTGCAGAGGCGGGTTGTGACGGCCTGGAGAGGTGGTGGTGGGGTACTGGGAGAGGGGAGGGGGCCAGGGATACGCATATGACTGATTTGGGAACATACATGTCTGTAAAAATTTCTTTAAAATAAAATTAAATTAAAAAAAAAACATTCTATGAAAGTAAGAGTTTTGTTTTTAACCTTGGAAACTTTCATTCACCTGAAAGATTATATAGATAAAATTCACATGAAAGATTATATAGATAAAATTCATGTAGTGATGTTCTACATGAGGGGCTGGCGGTGGGCAGGAGACCAGAACCCCCCTTTAACTTCTTCAATGGTCCTTGTTTGCAACAGCATACTTAATACAAACTGATTCAAGGTAAATATTAATAGGTCTAGTGTTACATAGGATCTTGCTATGGAGACAATACTCTGGATTATCCAGTGAGCACCAATTTAATCACAAATGTCCTTTAGAAAAGGAGGCAGGAGGAGATCTGACTACAGCAGAGAAGGCAATGTGACAACGGAGACTGAAGTGATGCAGCCAGAAGTCACGGAATGTTAGCCAACTCTAGACATAGGAGGAGGCAAGCCAATAGCTTGTCCTGGCGGCTCCAGAAGATTCAGCCCTGCTAACATTTTGATTCTAGCCCTTTAACACTCAGTTTGGACTTCTAACTTTGAGAACAGTCAAAGAATAAATCTGCATTGCTTTAAATCACTAAACTGGTAGAAATGTGTTACAGAGTAAAAGGAAACTAATTTATTACCAAATCACTCTGTGATAGAGTTATTTTTTACTCCCCCTAAAGCTTTAAACTAAGGATGAGGGAATAATGTGTACAAGCTGTATTTTGATGATACAGATAAAGCCTCTGAATAAAAGATAAAGTATTATGTAAAAACAAATACTGATGGAATTCCTGTGATCATTTATTAAAAAGTTTATTTAAAAAAAATAGAACTAAAAATGAATAAAAGTTAAAAACATGACTACTGTGTTTCTAATTCTTTATCCTTAGGGAAAGTCAGACAGGGCACGGGCAGCTGGGAGCAGTCCCAACCACTTACCCACTTGCACACAGATACTAATACTTCCTTTGTGAATGATGATGAAGAAGAGTTTGGAAGCCATTAATCCAAGGCACTCTGCACTTACTTAATTAAGAACAGTTGCAGGGATGAACAAAAGAGAAATAAAGCTAAAATATTTCTCAAACATAATGAAGTACTACAGGTGGCTATTTTAAATTTTACTCTTAAATGATTCAGAATTTGTATAAACTAAGATATACTTACCCTAAACTGTCCATATAATGATATCATGGAAAAGAACAGAACAACGGCCAGAGGACCCCAAAAGTCAGGATTGTCTCTCACCACTTGTCTATTAAAACCAAGTGATGGCATTGGCATCAAAACACATCGAATTTTGTAGTAAATATCCTTTAAATCGATATCCAATTCTTCCCTATAATTTTAAAATAAGAATTCTTAAAAAGCACATACTTTTGGATAACTGAGACAGCTGCAGTAGAATTTAAGAAAATATAACAAACAGTATAGTTGCCATCGGTCAATAAAATATTTGCATTTGAAGTACATTTCACTGGTTCCAAGATACACATTTTCAACAACTCTAAAGTTGGGATACATCTCACAATAGCTGGTATCTTACAACTGTTGTCATAGGAGGAGGCAAGCCAATGCTTCCTGGCGGCTCCAGAAGATTCAGCCCTGCTAACATTTTGATTCTAGCCCTTTAACACTCAGTTTGGACTTCTAACTTTGAGAACAGTCAAAGAATAAATCTGCATTGCTTTAAATCACTAAACTGGTAGAAATGTGTTACAGAGTAAAAGGAAACTAATTTATTACCAAATCACTCTGTGATAGAGTTATTTTTTACTCCCCCTAAAGCTTTAAACTAAGGATGAGGGAATAATGTGTACAAGCTGTATTTTGATGATACAGATAAAGCCTCTGAATAAAAGATAAAGTATTATGTAAAAACAAATACTGATGGAATTCCTGTGATCATTTATTAAAAAGTTTATTTAAAAAAAATAGAACTAAAAATGAATAAAAGTTAAAAACATGACTACTGTGTTTCTAATTCTTTATCCTTAGGGAAAGTCAGACAGGGCACGGGCAGCTGGGAGCAGTCCCAACCACTTACCCACTTGCACACAAATACTAATACTTCCTTTGTGAATGATGATGAAGAAGAGTTTGGAAGCCATTAATCCAAGGCACTCTGCACTTACTTAATTAAGAACAGTTGCAGGGATGAACAAAAGAGAAATAAAGCTAAAATATTTCTCAAACATAATGAAGTACTACAGGTGGCTATTTTAAATTTTACTCTTAAATGATTCAGAATTTGTATAAACTAAGATATACTTACCCTAAACTGTCCATATAATGATATCATGGAAAAGAACAGAACAACGGCCAGAGGACCCCAAAAGTCAGGATTGTCTCTCACCACTTGTCTATTAAAACCAAGTGATGGCATTGGCATCAAAACACATCGAATTTTGTAGTAAATATCCTTTAAATCGATATCCAATTCTTCCCTATAATTTTAAAATAAGAATTCTTAAAAAGCACATACTTTTGGATAACTGAGACAGCTGCAGTAGAATTTAAGAAAATATAACAAACAGTATAGTTGCCATCGGTCAATAAAATATTTGCATTTGAAGTACATTTCACTGGTTCCAAGATACACATTTTCAACAACTCTAAAGTTGGGATACATCTCACAATAGCTGGTATCTTACAACTGTTGTCAGTCTGGCATGAAGCCAAGTGCTTCCAAGATCTGCTTTTCCTTTTGGCAGTCTCCTAGCAAAAACGAGACTAATTTGGGACTTTATTTTTTTTAATTCATAGTTTTAAAATTATTTTCATTAATGACTTTATTTATTTTCACCCATCTTTATTCTCTGGCATGTGTGGACCTCCCATTGCCGTGGCCTCTCTCCTTACAGAGCACCAGTTCTGGGCTCACATGCTCCAGAGTGCTGGCTGGTAATTGGATACATCTGCCCAGCTGCTCCACGGCACATGGGATCTTCCCCGCCACAGATCAACCGGTCGGTGCCCCTGCTTTGCAAGGCGGACTCTCTACCCACTGGACCACCAGGGACGCCCTAATTTGGGACTTTAAATAAAATTCTTTCCTTGAGATGTTTTGGGACTATACTGATAATTCAGACTGCAATCCTACATTCTCATGGGAACTTTTCCTTCCAAAATCTCACCCAGTGCCAAACAGACAAGCAATCTTCCTAGCTGTCTTTTTTTGTTTGGTCAGTTATTTCTCATTTATCCTTACACTAAGGAGATAAGACAGCCCTTAATATTCTAACTTTATACTGCCTTGGGTACTTTTTATTTTACCAATAAACATGAAATAAGTGCATCTTATAATCTGTAACATCTTAGATTTGATGGAATTCAGTATATTAACATTAAGAAACAGGATGTTTTCATACTTGATCTACCAATAATTACTACAGAGCATAACCAGGTAAAGCCTGTTTGCATTTTTTTTTATAAATCATGTATGACATTGGCAATTTTGTAGTAAATATCCTTTAAATCGATATCCAATTCTTCCCTATAATTTTAAAATAAGAATTCTTAAAAAGCACATACTTTTGGATAACTGAGACAGCTGCAGTAGAATTTAAGAAAATATAACAAACAGTATAGTTGCCATCGGTCAATAAAATATTTGCATTTGAAGTACATTTCACTGGTTCCAAGATACACATTTTCAACAACTCTAAAGTTGGGATACATCTCACAATAGCTGGTATCTTACAACTGTTGTCAGTCTGGCATGAAGCCAAGTGCTTCCAAGATCTGCTTTTCCTTTTGGCAGTCTCCTAGCAAAAACGAGACTAATTTGGGACTTTATTTTTTTTAATTCATAGTTTTAAAATTATTTTCATTAATGACTTTATTTATTTTCACCCATCTTTATTCTCTGGCATG
This sequence comes from Tragulus kanchil, assembly GCA_022376925.1. Classification (NCBI taxonomy): domain Eukaryota; kingdom Metazoa; phylum Chordata; class Mammalia; order Artiodactyla; family Tragulidae; genus Tragulus; species Tragulus kanchil. Next base: position 151,835,329 of record JAIOJX010000029.1, read on the forward strand.
TGTGGACCTCCCATTGCCGTGTCCTCTCTCCTTACAGAGCACCAGTTCTGGGCTCACATGCTCCAGAGTGCTGGCTGGTAATTGGATACATCTGCCCAGCTGCTCCACGGCACATGGGATCTTCCCTGCCACAGATCAACCGGTCGGTGCCCCCTGCTTTGCAAGGCGGACTCTCTACCCACTGGACCACCAGGGACGCCCTAATTTGGGACTTTAAATAAAATTCTTTCCTTGAGATGTTTTGGGACTATACTGATAATTCAGACTGCAATCCTACATTCTCATGGGAACTTTTCCTTCCAAAATCTCACCCAGTGCCAAACAGACAAGCAATCTTCCTAGCTGTCTTTTTTTGTTTGGTCAGTTATTTCTCATTTATCCTTACACTAAGGAGATAAGACAGCCCTTAATATTCTAACTTTATACTGCCTTGGGTACTTTTTATTTTACCAATAAACATGAAATAAGTGCATCTTATAATCTGTAACATCTTAGATTTGATGGAATTCAGTATATTAACATTAAGAAACAGGATGTTTTCGTACTTGATCTACCAATAATTACTATAGAGCATAACCAGGTAAAGCCTTGATTTTACAAAGCCATAGGTTCTTCTTCCCAATTACATAAATATTAGTTAACACATATTCTGTATGCTACATGCACATTTACATATATTTTATGCATTCATGATATTTCTAGGCTACACGGTTCATCTCCAAGTTTTCTCGCACTGATGCAAATTTCAAAAAATTTTTCCAGGGCTTCCCTGGTGGTCCAGTGGGTAAAGAGTCCACCTTGCAGTGCAGGGGGCACTGGTTTGATCCCTGGCCTGGGAAGATCCCACATGCTGAGGAATGGCTGAACTGGTGTGTCCAACTGTGAGCCAGGGCTCTGGAGCGCATGCACCCAGAGCCTGTGCTCTGTGGTAAGAGGGCCCACTGTGATGGGAGGCCCACAGAGGCCAAAAGAATAAAAATGGATTAAAATAAATAAACAAACAATACAAGAGGCCAAAACATTAAAAAAATTTTTTTTCCAAGTGCTGAAAATAAACCATATATACATATACCTGCACAGTTCAAACCTCTTATTGTTTAAAAGTCAACTGTACTAGTAAAATAGTAGTACTGAAAATAGCTAAAATTTTTGACCATAAAGGTTAAGGTTTTCCATAACTGTCTTAAATAATATGAAAGAATATAATCTTCCTACAGACCAGCTCTAAAAACAAAATATATATATATTTTTTACATACAAGAGTGGCTTGTTATCTTCAGGGTCATCATCTTCAACTTCCAAAAGCCAGCCATATCCTCTTTGTCTCAGAAATGTAGTGGCTGTAGATTCCTTGACAAAATCTCCACCAAGGTTTAACTTGACATCTGGAGATGCTATTGAACCACTGAGATCTTAGGAGAAAAGATGAAAAAGCTATAAATCAAAGTAAAATGTATGAATCCTAACCAACATGAGCAAATATTCAACCAAAAGCCCATCACTTAAGTTATCTCTTAGTATGAACATCTGCTAGTACATACAATTTTCATATTTTATAGTATTAAAAACAAGATAACAAGCACAAAATGGAGTCTCTTATACTAAGTTCCAAGTCACCAAACCAAGACTTAATTACAGTTTTGGCTTTTCCCAGAAACAGAAGCATAAACTAGTGAATCAGAAATCACTTGGTTAGCACGAGTGAGGTAATCTGCCTGACAGACCCCTCAATCTCCCAAAGGAAAGTGACCTTGCTGTAACTAACCCAATTCTAGCTAATGCAACTACCTCTTCCTGCTTCTTTCTGCCTAAAGTCTTTCACTCTATACAGCTCCTCAAAGCTCCTTTCTGTCTGCTAAGTGTGATGCTGCTCAATTCATAAATTACTGAATAAACCAATAAAAGCTTTAAAGGTTACTTAGTTGAATTTTTTTTACCAGTACCTAAAAACCACTTTCATTTTATAGGAATATGAAACTGAAAGTGGTGAAGACACATGAAAGATTTCACATCTAATTAACTAAACGTGTACCAGAGTCTAGAATTGTAACTTTAAATGGAAGACAGATGCAAAATATATTACAGGATATCATCTTGGGTCTTTTCTTATTTGTTTGTTTGGTAGGTAGGCTGGCTTGGTTTTGGCTGCACCCTGGGGCCTGTATGATCTTAGTTCCCTACCAGATATTGAACCCTGGCCTTGGAAGCAAAAGTGCCAAGTTCTAATCACTGGACCACCAGGGAATTCCCAACAGGATATCATTATGGATTCCCTTCGTTATTATGTACTTAATATGCTTCAGAAAAAAGTGATTGCATAAATTCTTTTGAAAGGCATTACACATTAATATATGCAAACCAACAGATATCATTATTTGTTAAAGGAAAACCATAGATAATTTGTCCTGCTTTTTCATGTATTTATTCATATTTTTTTTTAAATCACCCAACATTTATGCTAAGTGCTTCATATATTAATACTTAGTTCTGAATAAATCTGACTAGTAAGAGTTCCCTGATATTTCAGCTAACTTATTTTCTTTTTTAACTTTTCTTTATATAAGTACATCATTTATATTTAGTTTTGGCAAAACAAAGGTTGAGTTCTTCTCAGATCAACTCTAAAAAGTAATGAAGAGATTCTGTTATCCACATTACAAAATAAATCTGTTCACAGTCTGTACCAGTGCCTCAGAGGTTACAGATAATCACAGCAGTACATATATCACATGTTCTGGTCAAAAAAATACGGGAATAGTAAAGGACTTGCCTGAGGCCACACAGGAACTAACAGAAAAACACATCTGTAGGACCAAACAACATGCACTAGTAAACAACCATCAATGCTGGCAACTAGTCACAAGACTGTAGTAGTACTTTAGAAAACAATTTGCAACTGGAACACTCAACAGCTCTTTCTGAATCCTGCCCCCAAGTGTGATGCTGCTCAATTCATAAATTACTGAATAAACCAATAAAAGCTTTAAAGGTTACTTAGTTGAATTTTTTACCAGTACCTAAAACCACTTTCATTTTATAGGAATATGAAACTGAAAGTGGTGAAGACACATGAAAGATTTCACATCTAATTAACTAAACGTGTACCAGAGTCTAGAATTGTAACTTTAAATGGAAGACAGATGCAAAATATATTACAGGATATCATCTTGGGTCTTTTCTTATTTGTTTGTTTGGTAGGTAGGCTGGCTTGGTTTTGGCTGCACCCTGGGGCCTGTATGATCTTAGTTCCCTACCAGATATTGAACCCTGGCCTTGGAAGCAAAAGTGCCAAGTTCTAATCACTGGACCACCAGGGAATTCCCAACAGGATATCATTATGGATTCCCTTCGTTATTATGTACTTAATATGCTTCAGAAAAAAGTGATTGCATAAATTCTTTTGAAAGGCATTACACATTAATATATGCAAACCAACAGATATCATTATTTGTTAAAGGAAAACCATAGATAATTTGTCCTGCTTTTTCATGTATTTATTCATATTTTTTTTTAAATCACCCAACATTTATGCTAAGTGCTTCATATATTAATACTTAGTTCTGAATAAATCTGACTAGTAAGAGTTCCCTGATATTTCAGCTAACTTATTTTCTTTTTTAACTTTTCTTTATATAAGTACATCATTTATATTTAGTTTTGGCAAAACAAAGGTTGAGTTCTTCTCAGATCAACTCTAAAAAGTAATGAAGAGATTCTGTTATCCACATTACAAAATAAATCTGTTCACAGTCTGTACCAGTGCCTCAGAGGTTACAGATAATCACAGCAGTACATATATCACATGTTCTGGTCAAAAAAATACGGGAATAGTAAAGGACTTGCCTGAGGCCACACAGGAACTAACAGAAAAACACATCTGTAGGACCAAACAACATGCACTAGTAAACAACCATCAATGCTGGCAACTAGTCACAAGACTGTAGTAGTACTTTAGAAAACAATTTGGTAATAGCAAACTGGAACACTCAACAGATTCTCCTTCCCTGGAGATCATACATATTTAAAAGAAGAGCTTAATCTGCACATTACCCTAAATTCTATGTTAGCTTTTAAAAAATGCCATTAAAAATTTCTGACTTAGACTTCAGTTACTGAGGGGCTCAATTATGAGGCACATCACTGTCGAGGGTCCTGGCAACTCCTGCAATTAATTATAATAAAGTCCGCATTCTGAAGCTAAGTTCTAGCTTACCTACTAATTAATAAAGCAAATCATTAATGTTATTTGGTCTCCAGTTTCCTATTCAAAGTTCTTTCCACATTTAACATTCTATGAGTCTAAGACACTTTTATATGGGAGTTATTCAGCTAGAGGTAAAATGCGAGAACTAAAACAGTCTCTGTAGATGCTAACTGACACAGAATATTCTGATTAAAATATTCTCTTAAAATTACTTTCTGCTTTGTCTTACTCTGAGACGAAAGAGTTGAAACTTAACTAAAATTCTATTTTCAACAGATACAAGGAATGCTTTTTTTGTTCTTTTTGATTTAACAACAGGAAGGTTTAGATCAGGAAGTCATTAATACAGTAGTGACATGAGAAGTTTTAGAAGTATGAGATAGGAATGGACCTTAACGCCTGTTTCCTGGCCTCTAGAAAAGACTGCACTGAAAGTCCTTAATCTAAAACAAAAAAAAGATATATACATTATAGTGCTAAGGAGTGCTGTGAGAAAGAATTGTAAGCAGTCAACAAAAATGTGCAGGTTGGATGAATTAAATAATGGAAGCACAAATAACTCCATAGAGCTTGAAAGAAGTAAGAATATAAACTAAAAGTTGGTGGAAAGGAGACCTTTGTTGTTGTTTTTTTTTAACTTTTATTTTACTTTTAACTTTTACAGAGTTTTGCTGTTTACAGATATGTATGTTCCCAGATTAGTCATATGTATAGACCTTTGTTATTTTGTGGTATATTTTGTTAACACTGTAACCTGCAGTAACATGAAAAATAAAATAATAAAAATTAAATTATTTTAATTATCAATTAATTTTAATTATTATTATTTAGTTATTAAAATATTAAACAGGGCTTCCCTGGTGGTCCAGTGGGTAAGGACACCGCCTTGCACTGCAAGGGGCGCCATTTCGAGCCCTGGCCTGGGAAGATCCCACGTGCCGCGGAGTGGCTGGACTCATGTGTCCAATTACCGAGCCGGAGCTCTGGAGCGCATGCGCCCAGAACCGGTGCTCTGCGACAACAGAGGTCACTGCGATGGGAGGCCCACACGGGTCAAAGAACAAAGATGGATGCAAATAGATAAATGAAAGACCAACAGAAGTGGCCCACCCACCCCCCTCCCTCCCCAATCCAGCCCCACTCCAAAAAATAAAAATAAAAATAAACATAAAAAGAAATTATATCAAGAAGAGACATTAGGGCTTTCCTGGTGGCTCAGTGGTAAAGAATTCACCTGCCAATGCAGGAGAACAGGGGTTTGATTCCTGGTCCAGGAAGATCCCACATGCTGCGGAGCAACTAAGCCCATGTTCCACAACTACTAAGCCCACATGCAGCAACTAGTGAAGACTGCATGCTGTTGAGTCCGTGCTCTGCAACAAGAGAAGCCGTTGCAATGAGACGCCCATGAGCCATAACTAGTGAGTAGTCCTGGCTCACCACAAATAGAGAAAAGCCCTCATAGCAACAAAGACCCAGCACAACCAAAAATAAAAATAAATAATAATTTTTAAAAAGAAAAAGGCATAAGAGGCTTTTTAAACATTATTTTATTTATTTATTTTTGGCTATTCTGGGTTTTCACTGCTGCTGCAGGCTCGTCTCTAGTTGCAGGGAGCGGGGGCTACTCTCTAGCTGAGGTGAGCAGGCTTCTTGTTACACTGACTTCTCTTGTTGTGGAACTCTGGCTCTAGGGCTCACAGCCTTCAGTAGTTGCGGCACACGGGCTCAACAGTTGCGGCTCGGAGGCTCTAGAGCACAGACTCAATAGCTGTGGCTCCCAGACTTAGTTGCTCCGCAGTATGTGGGATCTTCCCGGATCAGGGATCTAACCCACGTCTCCTGCATTAGCAGGTGAACTTTTTACCACTGAGCTACCAGGAAAGCCCCATAAGTGGCTTTTTTTAAAATTTTTTTTGGTGGGGGGGTTGGAGAGGGAGGGGGGAGGGCAGGCCACTTTTATTGGTCTTTATCTATTTGCGTCCATCTTTGTTCTTTGGCCCGTGTGGGCCTCCCATCGCAGTGACCTCTGTTGTCGCAGAGCACCGGCTCTGGGGGCATGTGCTCCAGAGCTCCGGCTCGGTAATTGGACCCATCAGTCCAGCCGCTCCGCGGCACGTGGGATCTTCCCAGGCCAGGGATCGAACCGGCACCCCTTGCATTGCAAGGCGGTGCCCTTACCCACTGGACCACCGGGGAAGCCCCATATAAGCAGCTTTTTTTTTTCTTCTTCATTTTAAAGGTTTTACAGTTTTGTTGTTCACAGACACGTATGTTCCCAGATCAGTCATATGCATATCCGTGGTCTCCAAACCCCCAGTTCTCCCCATCCCACTCCTCCAGACCATTGCCCCATGCCATTGTGAGCACTCCTGTTCCCTTAGTACAATGACAATAGCTATCTTTTCCACACATGACAGTATAGGTTTCCATGTTACTCCCTCCCTGCCTCCCCCTCCCTATTTCTTCCCCACAATGTCCCTATGTCTATGCTCTGTCTGTTTTTCCATGAGTTCCCTGCGTGTGTTATCAAGACCGTCCTACTAGATTCCATATATGTGTGTTAGTATACTATATTTGTCTTTCTCTTTTTGACTTACTTCACTTTTTATGATAGGTTCTAGAGCCAGCCACTTCATTAGGACTGAGTCTTAACAGCTGAGTAGTATTCCATTGTATATATGTACAAGAGCTTCTGTATCCATTCATTCGTCGATGGACATCTAGGTTGCTTCCATGTTCTGGCTAATGTATAGAGAGCTGCAATGAACATTGGGGTACAGGTGCTTCTTTCAGTTTTGATTTCATCAGGATATAAGCCTAATAGTGGGATTGCTGTGTCGTAGGGTGCTTCTATTTTTAATTTTTTAAGGAATCTCCATACAGTCTTCCATAGAGACTGTATCAATTGACATTCCCACCAGCAATGCAAGAGGGTTCCCTTTTCTCCGCACCCTCTCCAGCATTTATTGCCTGCAGATTTTTTGAAGATGGCCATTCTGACGGGTGTGAGGTGATATCTCACTGTAGTTTTAATTTGCATTTCTCTAATAATAAGCGAGGTTGAGCATCGTTTCATGTGCTTTTGGGTCATCTCTATGCCCTCTTTGGAGAGGCGTCTCTTTAGATCTTTTTCCCATATTTTGATTGGGTTGTTCGTTTTTCCTGTGCTGAGTTGTCTGAGTTACTTGTAGATTTTGGAGGTTAATTCTTTGTCTGTTGTTTCATTTGCTATGATTTTCTCCCACTCTGTGGGCTGTCTGTTTAGCTTTTTTGTAATTTCTTTTGCTGTACAAAAGCTTTTAAGTTTCATGACGTACCACATGTTCACTTTTCTTTTCAGTTCCACTATTCTAGTAGGTGGGTCAGAGAAGATCTTGCTTTGATTGATGTCCTTGAGGGTTTTGCCTATATTCTCCTCTAAGAGTTTGATGATTTCTGGTCTTACATTTAGGTCTTTAATCCATTTTGAGTTGATCTTAGTGTATGGTGTCAAGGAATGTTCCAACTTCATTTTTTTTGCATGTAGGCCATATAAGCAGCTTTTAATAAAGCAACTTTGCTTTCTGTAACCATAATGCTTAGAGAAGGAAATGGCAACTCACTTAAGAAATTCTTGCCTGAGAAATTCCATGGACCCAGAAGCCTGGCGGGCTACAGTCCATGGAGGCACAAAGAGTTGGATGCAACTAAGGAAATGAACAACAACAAACATAATCTTAGCTGCACTAGCAAGGGCTGATTTAAGTGAGGAGAGGTTGAGGAGGAAGTATGGTCATTTTTGAATTAAGGCAATGGCGCTACTCTGAAATAATCTGATGATAAGCTGACTATGAGAAAGTGAGACAGAGAGACTAGAAACAAGTTTCTGGTCTTTTCCAATAGGAACTATGTCACAAACGTAAGTCATTTTCCCTTTATTACTTTCCTCATTTTCAACACTGATTAAGTAATATCAATAAATGTTTATAGATTATTTATTTCTATAAGCCCTAAGAGTGATATAAAGAAGATACTTAGAGGAGTTTAAAATCTAATCAACCATATATCCAAACAATGGAATACTATTCAGCCAGAAAAGGAATGAATTACTGATTTAACAAACCTTGAAACCATTATGCTGAGTGAAAAAAAAAGACACAAAAGGTCACATATTCAATATATTAACACATATATATGAAATCTAGTAGGATGGTGACAATAGCACACGCAGTGAAGCGACAGACAGACAGACAGGGACAGTGGACATATGGACATTGTGGGGAAGGAACAGAGGGTGGGAGGCGTAAAGGAAGTAGCATGAAGGCCTGTACTATCATAAGTGAAGAAAATAGCTATAGTCATTGCTCTGTGAGAAAAGGAGATCCTTCAGGGGTGCTGTGTGATGGTCGGGAGGGGTGGGAGGGGGAGATATACATATGACTAATCTGGGAACATACGTATCTATAATATTTAAAAGTAAAATAAAAGTTAAAAAAAAAGGTCACATATTATACTACTCTATTTACATGGAATGTTAACAACAGGCAAATCTGCAGAGTCAGAAAGTAGACTGGTGATTGCCATGAGGGAACAAAGAGTAACTGGAAGTGGGTACAGGGTTTCTTTTTTGGGGTGCTGAGTATGACACAAACGCCTACTAGTATTATGAAACACACTCTTCTGTAAGTAAATGACACTACCTGTAGTCAAAATATCATAGATGCCAGAGAAGTGAAGAGGCCTAAGCTATAAAAGAGGGGCAAGAAGGCTCTGTGGAAGTAGAAACGAATCTGGCTACAGTCCATGGAGGCACAAGAGTTGGATGCAACTAAGGAAATGAACAACAACAAACATAATCTTAGCTGCACTAGCAAGGGCTGATTTAAGTGAGGAGAGGTTGAGGAGGAAGTATGGTCATTTTTGAATTAAGGCAATGGCGCTACTCTGAAATAATCTGATGATAAGCTGACTATGAGAAAGTGAGACAGAGAGACTAGAAACAAGTTTCTGGTCTTTTCCAATAGGAACTATGTCACAAACGTAAGTCATTTTCCCTTTATTACTTTCCTCATTTTCAACACTGATTAAGTAATATCAATAAATGTTTATAGATTATTTATTTCTATAAGCCCTAAGAGTGATATAAAGAAGATACTTAGAGGAGTTTAAAATCTAATCAACCATATATCCAAACAATGGAATACTATTCAGCCAGAAAAGGAATGAATTACTGATTTAACAAACCTTGAAACCATTATGCTGAGTGAAAAAAAAAGACACAAAAGGTCACATATTCAATATATTAACACATATATATGAAATCTAGTAGGATGGTGACAATAGCACACGCAGTGAAGCGACAGACAGACAGACAGGGACAGTGGACATATGGACATTGTGGGGAAGGAACAGAGGGTGGGAGGCGTAAAGGAAGTAGCATGAAGGCCTGTACTATCATAAGTGAAGAAAATAGCTATAGTCATTGCTCTGTGAGAAAAGGAGATCCTTCGGGGTGCTGTGTGATGGTCGGGAGGGGTGGGAGGGGGAGATATACATATGACTAATCTGGGAACATACGTATCTGTAATATTTAAAAGTAAAATAAAAGTTAAAAAAAAAGGTCACATATTATACTACTCTATTTACATGGAATGTTAACAACAGGCAAATCTGCAGAGTCAGAAAGTAGACTGGTGATTGCCATGAGGGAACAAAGAGTAACTGGAAGTGGGTACAGGGTTTCTTTTTGGAGTGCTGAGTATGACACAAAAGCCTACTAGTATTATGAAACACACTCTTCTGTAAGTAAATGACACTACCTGTAGTCAAAATATCATAGATGCCAGAGAAGTGAAGAGGCCTAAGCTATAAAAGAGGGGCAAGAAGGCTCTGTGGAAGTAGAAACGGAATCTGGCATGAGAGATAAGTGGGCTGAGCAGAGAAGGAATAAGAAATCATTCCAAGGATGGGAGAAAACACTTGCAAATGATGTGACTGACAAAGGCTTAATCTCCAAACCGTACCAACAGCTCATACAGCTAAACACAATAACCAAAAAAACCATCGAACTGAAAAACAAGCAGAAAACTTTAACAGAAATTTCTCCAAAGAAGACATACAGATGGCCGGTAGGCATATGAAAAGATGCTCAACATCACTAAATACTAGAGAAATACAAATCAAAACTACAATGAAGTACCACCTCACACTGGTCAGAATGGTCATCATTAAAAAGTCAACAAATAACAAATGCTGGAGAGGGAATGGAGAAAGGGGAATCCTCCTATACTGTTGGGGGGAATGTTAGCAAGTGCAGGAACTAGAGAAAACAGTGTGAAAATTCCTCAGAAAACTAAAAATGGAATTACTATATGATCCAGCAATCCCATTCCTGGGCACATACCTGGATACAACTGTAATTCAAAAGAACACAAGCACCTCTATATTCAGAGCAGCACTATTCACAACAGATAAAACATAGTAACCACCTAAATGTCCACTGAAAGATGAATGGATGAAGATGTGGTGTACATATATATAGTATATATATAAAATGGAATACTGGCCAACCATAAAAAAGAATGTAATAATGTCATTTGCAGCAACACGGATGCAACCAGAGATTATCATACTAAATGAAGTCAGAAAGATAACAAATATCAGGTTATCACTTACATGTGGAACCTAAAATATAGAATAAATGAGCCTATTTACAAAAAAAAACAGACTTACAGACACAGAAAATGGCCTTGTAGTTGCCAAGGAGGCAAGGGTAAGAGAGGCAAGGACTGGGAGGTTGGGACTAGCAGGTATAACCTTACATACCACAAAATCCACTTGGATTTTCAGAAACTAATAACTGGCAGTGACAAAGCTACTAGTGGTGATTGCCATGAGGGAACAAAGAGTAACTGGAAGTGGGTACAGGGTTTCTTTTTGGAGTGCTGAGTATGACACAAAAGCCTACTAGTATTATGAAACACACTCTTCTGTAAGTAAATGACACTACCTGTAGTCAAAATATCATAGATGCCAGAGAAGTGAAGAGGCCTAAGCTATAAAAGAGGGGCAAGAAGGCTCTGTGGAAGTAGAAACGGAATCTGGCATGAGAGATAAGTGGGCTGAGCAGAGAAGGAATAAGAAATCATTCCAAGGATGGGAGAAAACACTTGCAAATGATGTGACTGACAAAGGCTTAATCTCCAAACCGTACCAACAGCTCATACAGCTAAACACAATAACCAAAAAAACCATCGAACTGAAAAACAAGCAGAAAACTTTAACAGAAATTTCTCCGAAGAAGACATACAGATGGCCGGTAGGCATATGAAAAGATGCTCAACATCACTAAATACTAGAGAAATACAAATCAAAACTACAATGAAGTACCACCTCACACTGGTCAGAATGGTCATCATTAAAAAGTCAACAAATAACAAATGCTGGAGAGGGAATGGAGAAAGGGGAATCCTCCTATACTGTTGGGGGGAATGTTAGCAAGTGCAGGAACTAGAGAAAACAGTGTGAAAATTCCTCAGAAAACTAAAAATGGAATTACTATATGATCCAGCAATCCCATTCCTGGGCACATACCTGGATACAACTGTAATTCAAAAGAACACATGCACCTCTATATTCAGAGCAGCACTATTCACAACAGATAAAACATAGTAACCACCTAAATGTCCACTGAAAGATGAATGGATGAAGATGTGGTGTACATATATATAGTATATATATAAAATGGAATACTGGCCAACCATAAAAAAGAATGTAATAATGTCATTTGCAGCAACACGGATGCAACCAGAGATTATCATACTAAATGAAGTCAGAAAGATAACAAATATCAGGTTATCACTTACATGTGGAACCTAAAATATAGAATAAATGAGCCTATTTACAAAAAAAAACAGACTTACAGACACAGAAAATGGCCTTGTAGTTGCCAAGGAGGCAAGGGTAAGAGAGGCAAGGACTGGGAGGTTGGGACTAGCAGGTATAACCTTACATACCACAAAATCCACTTGGATTTTTCAGAACTAATACTGGCATATTAAAGGCTCTGGGAATTACAGACACTGGTTTAACTTAGTGTAACACTTTATCAAATTTTTGTCACAGAGCCTGTCCCCATTGGAAAACACTGCTGAAGATCCATCTATAGATGACAGGAAACAAGTACAGGTCTAGCAGAGTGGTATTATTAGAGGCTGAGGAAATAGGAAGTAACAGAGTTTAAGCTGTGAAAATCAGGAAAAATGGAACTAAAAGAGTTAATTAAAAACTTTGTCAATTAGGAAGGGACCTGTGAGTGATGTCAGTGATGGAAGTAACAGAAGAGAAATTTTAATAGAAAATGCTACAGAGAAAAACAAAGAAAAAGAAAAGTTCCAAAAGAGGCAATATGGGAATAAAAGTACTAGTAGAGGCTTATCCAAGGAAAGAAAGAAACTTTTCCTTTAAGATTTGCAAGAAAGATGGATGTTCTGATACAGACTCAAAATATTTAGAGAGAGAAAAATATGAGGACAGGAAAACGCCCACTGCGTGACTCAGATCATCTTTCTTGCTTAGTTGTGTTCATGCTCTTTCCAACCAGTTGGGCTTCTATTGAATTTGTCTTGGCTTCAGTTCTTATCTTTATCAAAAACTATCATGTAGTCATCAAACATTTATTAAGTTCCTGCTATGAAACAGGCTCTGTGCTAGGCAGTAGGTATGATACTGATAAGACAGCACCTCTATATTCAGAGCAGCACTATTCACAACAGATAAAACATAGTAACCACCTAAATGTCCACTGAAAGATGAATGGATGAAGATGTGGTGTACATATATATAGTATATATATAAAATGGAATACTGGCCAACCATAAAAAAGAATGTAATAATGTCATTTGCAGCAACACGGATGCAACCAGAGATTATCATACTAAATGAAGTCAGAAAGATAACAAATATCAGGTTATCACTTACATGTGGAACCTAAAATATAGAATAAATGAGCCTATTTACAAAAAAAAACAGACTTACAGACACAGAAAATGGCCTTGTAGTTGCCAAGGAGGCAAGGGTAAGAGAGGCAAGGACTGGGAGGTTGGGACTAGCAGGTATAACCTTACATACCACAAAATCCACTTGGATTTTTCAGAACTAATACTGGCATATTAAAGGCTCTGGGAATTACAGACACTGGTTTAACTTAGTGTAACACTTTATCAAATTTTTGTCACAGAGCCTGTCCCCATTGGAAAACACTGCTGAAGATCCGTCTATAGATGACAGGAAACAAGTACAGGTCTAGCAGAGTGGTATTATTAGAGGCTGAGGAAATAGGAAGTAACAGAGTTTAAGCTGTGAAAATCAGGAAAAATGGAACTAAAAGAGTTAATTAAAAACTTTGTCAACTAGGAAGGGACCTGTGAGTGATGTCAGTGATGGAAGTAACAGAAGAGAAATTTTAATAGAAAATGCTACAGAGAAAAACAAAGAAAAAGAAAAGTTCCAAAAGAGGCAATATGGGAATAAAAGTACTAGTAGAGGCTTATCCAAGGAAAGAAAGAAACTTTTCCTTTAAGATTTGCAAGAAAGATGGATGTTCTGATACAGACTCAAAATATTTAGAGAGAGAAAAATATGAGGACAGGAAAATGCCCACTGCGTGACTCAGATCATCTTTCTTGCTTAGTTGTGTTCATGCTCTTTCCAACCAGTTGGGCTTCTATTGAATTTGTCTTGGCTTCAGTTCTTATCTTTATCAAAAACTATCATGTAGTCATCAAACATTTATTAAGTTCCTGCTATGAAACAGGCTCTGTGCTAGGCAGTAGGTATGATACTGATAAGACAGTAAAACAGTTTTTTCTTTTTTTTAAGATTTATTTATTTATTTATTTTTGGGCGGGGGTTGGGTTGGGAGGGAGGGGAGTGGGCGGGCCACTTCTATTGATCTTTCATTTCTCTGTTTTCATCCGTCTTTGTTCTTTGGCTCCTGCGGGCCTCCCATCGCGGTGGCGTCTTTCGTCGCAGAGCACCGGCTCTGGGCGCATGCGCTCCAGAGCTCCGGCTCGGTAATTGGACACATCGGTCCAGCCACTCCGCGGCACGTGGGATCTTCCCAGGCCAGGGCTCGAAATGGCGCCCCTTGCAGTGCAAGGCGGTGTCCTTACCCACTGGACCACCAGGGGAAGCCCGTAAAACAGCTTTTAACTCCAAGAATCTCATGGTATAAACCAGCATTTCTTTAGGTCTGTGAAGACTGAGAAGTATAAAATACAAGGACTCTGTGCTCAGTTGTATTGGACTCTTTGCCGTCCCATGGACTGTAATCCACCAGGCTTCTCTGTCCATGGAATGTTCCAGGCAAGAATACTGGAGTGGGTTGCCATTTCCTACTCCAGGGGATCTTCTCAACCCAGAAATCAAACACTTGTGTCTTCTTCATTGGCAGGTGGATTCTTTACCATTGAGCCAAATGGGAAGCAAAACAGAGGAACTGCCTCAACGAATTACTGCCTTTACAATAATCACAAGACAGTGATCAATGCAGGAGTTAAAACTGAAAAAAAAAAAAATGGAAAAGAAATGGAAAAACATAGGGAAAACCACTAGGCCATTTAGGTAAGACCTAAATCAAATTCCTTTTGATTATACAGTGGAGGTGACGACTACATCTGATAAACAGAGTGCCTGAAGAACTATGGACAGAGGTTCATAACACCGTATGAGTCAATGGCCAAAACCATCCCAAAGAAAAAGAAACGCAAGAAGGCAATGTGATTGCCCAAGGAAGCTTTACCTATAGCTGGGGAAAGAAGAGAAGCAAAAAGCAAGGGAGAAACAGGAAGATATAGCCAACTAAATGCAAAATTCTAGAGAACAGCAAGGACAGATAAGAAGGCTTTTAGGGCTTCCCTGGTGGTCCAGTGGGTAAGGACACCGCCTTGCAGTGCAAGGGGTGCCGGTTTGATCCCTGGCCTGGGAAGATCCCACGTGCCGTGGAGCGGCTGGACTGATGTGTCCAATTACCGAGCCGGAGCTCTGGAGCGCATGCACCCAGAGCCAGTGCTCTGCGACAACAGAGGCCGCCGCGATGGGAGGCCCACACGGGCCAAAGAAAAAAGATGGATGAAAAAATGGACAAATGAAAGACCAATAGAAGTGGCCCGCCTGCTCCCCTCCCTCCCCACCCCACCCCCACCAAAATAAATAAATAAATAAATCTTTAAAAAAAAAAAAGAAGGCTTTTAAAAATGAAAACTGCAAAATAGAGGAAAACAAACAGAATGGGAAAGACCAGACATCTCTTCAAGTAAACTGGAGGTATCAAGGGAACATATCATGCAGAGATAGGCATAATAAAGGACAGAAACGAAAACAGAAGCAGAAGAGATTAAGAAGAGGTGCTAAAACTACCACCAAGGGCTTCCCTGGTGGTCCAGTGGGCAAGGACACCGCCTTGCAGTGCAAGGGGCGCCAGTTCGATTCCTGGCCTGGGAAGACCTCACATGCCAAGAAGCGGATGGGCGGATGTGTCCAACTACTGATCCGGAACTCTGGGGCATATGCGCCCAGAGCCAGTGCTCTGCAATGAGAGAGGCCACTGCAATGGGAGGCTCACACAAGCCAAAGACCAAAAGATGGAAATAACTGAAAGGCCAATGGAAGTGGTCAAAAAAAAAAAAAAGAGGCAATAATAAAAAAATAAAGTCAAAGGACTGCTTGAAAGATTTCCAAGTTATACTTTATAAACAAAACAGTATCATTGCTGTTGTCTAGTCGCTAAGTCATGTCTTTTCTGTGACCCCATGGACTGTAGCCCGCCCAGCTCGTCTTCATTCTTGCATTTATACACATATATTTTATTATTGCTTTTTGATGTAGGTTTACACCATGACCTGAATATTCACTCTGGATTTTATTTTTCATTTATTTATTCATTTACTGGCTATACACAGCCTATGTTCTTTTAACTTGTACTCATAGACCTTGCTTCTTCTTTTTAATTTTTGCTCTTGTATTGATCCTTCATTTATTTATTTTCATTCATCTTAATTTTTTGGCCCGTGTGGGCCTCCCATTGTAGTGGTCTCTTTCGTTGCAGAGCACTGGCTCTGGGCGCATGCACTCCAGAGTGCTGGCTTGTAACTGGACACACCCGTCCAGCCGCCACAGGGCATGTGGGATCTTCCCATGCCAGAGATCAAACTGGTGACCCTTGCACTGCAAGGCAGACTCTTTACCCACTGGACCACCAGGGAAGCCCTGATCTTGTTTCTGTACACATTATCTTAAGTAGTTTTCACAGTATTCTTTTAAGTGTGCTTTTCACTTTATGGGTGAAAATGTAAGATTACAGACGCTATGTAATTTGGCCAGTATCACATGGCTACTGTAACAGTCAGACCTTGAATTGAAGTCTTGTGGCTCTGAATCTAGTAACTTTTTAAGCTATACATTCCAAAATGTGCTAAGGTTTGTAGTCCCAAATGTCAATGTCATATGAGATGAAAGTAAGCAGAAATCATTTATTCCTTCAACAAACAATTACGTTGTGATGTTTATATTCTGGTTCTGTGCTAAGTGCCAGGATACAGAAAAGATTTGGGAAGTTTCCAAAAAAAAGTTAAGCAAAGTTTCAGTAAGGAAAGAGTATCTGATTCATCTTGGGGTAAGGAAGAGAAAAACATTCTAAGCAGGAGGACCAGGATACACATACATGTGGATACAAACACCAAAGCAAATTTTAGAACAAAGGAATCATACATAGCAATAATAAGTATTAAGAAAGAGACTTGGGGCTTCTAGACCAGTGTGTCCCATTGCGAGCCAGCGCTCTAGAGTGCACACGCCCAGAGCCAGTGCTCTGTAACGAGAGAGGCCAGGAGGAGGGTATACATGAAAACATCTGTAAGCTGAAAACATTCATGTTTAGATAAAAATCATAAAAAGGGAAATGCAAGAGTTTATCTGACATGCTTAGGAACCAGAGAGGAGACTTGGCGTCACAGAGCAAAATGTTCATGTTAGAGAACAATAAAAAATAATTGTGGGTTTCATTATTAACTCAAAGCAGCAGCAACACTGCTAACAAGTACTGAGCATTTAACTCTGTCAGATGGACTAAGTGCTTTGCATGTCCAAAATGTTTCGGCACTTGGGTATTACTATTCTCATTTTAAGTATATGGAAGTTTAAGAGATTGAGTCATTTGCCCAGTATACACAGATAGTAACTGGCAAAGACAGCATGCAAATCCAGGACTTATACTTCATATATACTATTCAGCTTTCACATTTTAAGTATATGGGAAGTCTTAGGAGATTATTGTATACAAACCTGGTGGCCCTTGCACTGCACGGCAGACTCTTTCCCCACTGGACCACCAGGGAAGCCCTGATCTTGTTTCTGTACACATTATCTTAAGTAGTTTTCACAGTATTCTTTTAAGTGTGCTTTTCACTTTATGGGTGAAAATGTAAGATTACAGACGCTATGTAATTTGGCCAGTATCACACGGCTACTGTAACAGTCAGACCTTGAATTGAAGTCTTGTGGCTCTGAATCTAGTAACTTTTTAAGCTATACATTCCAAAATGTGCTAAGGTTTGTAGTCCCAAATGTCAATGTCATATGAGATGAAAGTAAGCAGAAATCATTTATTCCTTCAACAAACAATTACGTTGTGATGTTTATATTCTGGTTCTGTGCTAAGTGCCAGGATACAGAAAAGATTTGGGAAGTTTCCAAAAAAAAGTTAAGCAAAGTTTCAGTAAGGAAAGAGTATCTGATTCATCTTGGGGTAAGGAAGAGAAAAACATTCTAAGCAGGAGGACCAGGATACACACACATGTGGATACAAACACCAAAGCAAATTTTAGAACAAAGGAATCATACATAGCAATAATAAGTATTAAGAAAGAGACTTGGGGCTTCTAGACCAGTGTGTCCCATTGCGAGCCAGCGCTCTAGAGTGCACACGCCCAGAGCCAGTGCTCTGCAACGAGAGAGGCCAGGAGGAGGGTATACATGAAAACATCTGTAAGCTGAAAACATTCATGTTTAGATAAAAATCATAAAAAGGGAAATGCAAGAGTTTATCTGACATGCTTAGGAACCAGAGAGGAGACTTGGCGTCACAGAGCAAAATGTTCATGTTAGAGAACAATAAAAAATAATTGTGGGTTTCATTATTAACTCAAAGCAGCAGCAACACTGCTAACAAGTACTGAGCATTTAACTCTGTCAGATGGACTAAGTGCTTTGCATGTCCAAAATGTTTCGGCACTTGGGTATTACTATTCTCATTTTAAGTATATGGAAGTTTAAGAGAGATTGAGTCATTTGCCCAGTATACACAGATAGTAACTGGCAAAGACAGCATGCAAATCCAGGACTTTATACTTCATATATACTATTCAGCTTTCACAAATATATGAAACCTGCATCATGGTTTAGTGTAATCTGAGGAGACAGAAGACTAGCTCTTAATTCCAGATTCTTGATATGGAGATTATTGAACTTCTATAGGCCTCAGGTTCACTAAAAACTCAGGAATAGGGCTTCCCTGGTTGCTCAGCGGTAAAGAGTTCACCTGCCAATGCAGGAGAGATGGGTTCAATTCCTGATCCGGGAAGATCCTCCATGCTGTGGAGCAACTAAGCCCGTGAGCCACAACTATTGAGTCTGTACTCTAGAGCCTCGGAGCCGCAACTATTGAGCCTGTGTGCCACAACTACTGAAACCCAAGAGCCCTGGAGCCCGAATTCCACAACAACAAAAGTCGCTGCAGCAAGAATCCTGCTCACCTCAACTAGAGAGTAGTCCCCACTCTCTGCAACTAGAGAAGAGCCTGCAGCTGCAGTGAAAACCCAGAATAACCAAAACAAACAAAAAAATCTGCTCAGGAATAATAGAATTCAGCAGGATTCTTAAAAAGACCAAACAAGTCCTTTGTTTAAAATAGTCTGTATGTCTAAAATGAACTTATGGTGTGGGAGAAGGGGATGGTTGAAGACTTTGTGAAAGTCATGTACACACTGCCATGTTTGAAATGGATAACAAACAAAAATCTATTGTATAGCTCTGCTCAATGTTATGTACTAGCCTGGCTGGGAGAGGGGTTTAGGAGAGAATGGATACATGTATGTACAACTGAAACGTGTAAGTATTCACTGTTCACCTGAAACTATCACAAAATTGTTAACTGGTTATAACCCAATAAAAAAGATTTGGGGTCAGAGAAAAAAAAGAACGTGAACATTAAAAAAAAGAGAGCAAAATAGGTTCTATGTTTAAACTGAATAATGTTATATACATGAGGATAACACATATCCATCTTTATGTGTTTATCTCTGGGTATACACGGAGTCTATACAACCTTGGAGGATACACAGAGAAGTTTGAATAAATCTTAAGGATTTTACTTATTCCAGGTTTCTTGGTTTTATATATGGAGTCAACGGATTAGCTTGTTATATTACTAACAGATTTCTTCAGTATATTTAAGAGAGGTAATTTCTGGAGGAAGGGAGGATGTGAAAACTACAAACACTGAAAAAAAAATGATAAAAAGACAAAAAAAATAATAAATAACAAACTACAAACACTGATACATGAACTTAAACCAACAGGCTGTGACACTCAATGACAGATATTTTTTCTTACAGTCTGGGAAGCTAAGGTTGGATATTTCTCCCCAAGCACTGGGCTACTAAATGTAGATTAAACAAATTAAAATATTTGGGGTGGCCATATTTCACCAAATTTCTACGCTACACTGAAATCTATCAGCTATGTTTTCTATAATAAATTTTTTCTTTGCATTTTAAATGATAACTGAAACTATAATCCTTTTTTTTTCCCAATAATGCCACTCAAAAAAACAAAACGAGGAAAGCAAAACAGAAAAAGGGAAAGCAAGCTGTATTAACTAATGTATCACAAAAACAGATTTCTCAGGAAACACACTAGGTCCTTCTCTAAAATGGAATTTCTACAGCTAATTTATTTCCTTCCTATGGGGGTGTTAAGTCTGGTCACTGGAAAACTACTGGTGAACAAAGTCTAACAAAAGGAGCAGAGACAGATTTCTGTTACAAGGTAGAGTCTGGTAAAACACAGAGAAAAGGAGGAAAAAACTTCTCCCTTACTGTAGAAAAATCTGTCTTGCGCCCTCAAAACAGAATATACGGAAATCTAGAGAAGCTACTGGGAACACTACGCTGGATTACAAGACGTTTCAAATATATCTGGGTCCACTTCTCTGAACATGGAGATCAAATACCATAAAATAGGAGGAAAACTGGGACGTATTGAAGATACCAGATTCCATAAAATCCACGAACTCCTCGAAGGAAGTGCGGATTTGCAGCGCCCGATCTACGCAAAAGTTATGTCTGATAAATAACAGAGCAACACAGCCCTCCTTCCTCGTTCTCATTCTCCGACACCTACTCGGCCAAACTAACCATCCCTTCCTAGTCATTTTAGAAATAAAACGTTGGGGCCCCGCGGATGCACTCCAGGTGCGTAAGTCCACTATAAAAACTTGCCACCAGATTGTGTGAGGAAAACCAGGAGCTGACCAAGTCACTTGGAAAGCTCCCCACGCCAAGCCCTCGGCCACTCGGCCCTCGGGAGGCCCGGCGGGACCAGAGGCTCGAGTCCCCCGTGGGTCAGCTTCCTGCCCGTGCCCAGCAGGCCACAACCCCCTCGGCAGACAGACCTGCCGCGTCCCCTGCGGGGACGGGCCCTTCCGGGGCTCAGTCTCACCTTCCGCGTCCGCCGAGGAGACGAAGGTGAAGTCCCCGTTAGTCGGGGAATACGCCGGGGGCGGGCCCGGAGGCTGCATCTCGCGGCCCCTCCGAGCCCACGGCGGAGGAGGAGGCTGCGGCCGAGCCCAGGCCCCAAGGCGGCCGCTGCGCCGACCCTCACCCGCGCCCTACGAAGCGACTAGCGAAACGGAAGATGCAGTCTGGCAGCAAGGCCGGAGACGACCGTCGCTTGCCACCGGGCCACCCGCAAGCCTCTCCCACCCGAGTCCTCTCGGTGGCGACAGCCCAGGAACCACGACGCCGGCGCCCTGACAGGATCACAACAGTGACAGCGCCGCTCCGATTGGTTCTTTGTAATCTGCTCTCCCATTGGCTCCCGGAGAAAGGTTCTCATTGGCTCTCCCTTTGTGGCTTGCGGAAGTTTACCCGAGACAGGAAGTTCATTTGTAATTCGTGGAAAACGCAGGCGTCCCGACTTTTTTGTTTGTTTCCGTAAAGGCTAATCTCTTCTGGCCTTTCTTTATATCGTCTGCTTTTGTTAGCTAGACGGGGTAACAAATTTGAGAACTGGGAATGTTTTTAGAGATCACCCCTGATGGAAGATCCCAAGATTACATTTCCCTTACTCAATTTTATTTACTTTTTTAAAGCTTTTAATTTTGTATTGAGGTATAGCCAATTAACAAATGTTGTAGTTTCAGGTGAACAGCAGAGGGGGGACTCAGCCATATACACATATGTATCTATTCTCCCTCAATTTCTTTCTTTATTTTTTTTTAAATTTGCACTTCTTTTATTGGTTTATTTATTTTCATCCATCCTTCTCTGGCCTGCGTGGGCTTCCCATTGAGTGTTTCCTCTCATTGCACAGCACTGGCTTTGGGCACATGTGCTCCAAAGTGCTGCCTCGTAATTGGACATACTGGTCCAGCCGGTCCAGCCGGTCCAGCCACTCCGCGGCACGTGGGATCTTCCTGGGCCTGGGATCGAACCCGTGCCCCTTGCAGTGCAAGGTGGACTCTACCCACTGGGCCACCAGGAAAACCCTCTCCCTCATAAGTTGTGCATTGTCTCTGAGACTTGGTTTTCTCATCTGTGAAATGAAGGGGGCTGGATTGGCTACTAATAAAAATTAAAGAAGCTATAAATTACCTTTCAGTGACTAGAGCTCTAGTCTGCTACATGCCTCTATGAGGGAAGCAATTGAGGCCAGAAAAGCAAAGAAAGGAACAGAATTAGAAAAGTACCGGAATCTTCAGAATTCTAGTCCAATGTTCTTTTCACAAAGGTTTGTCTGCTGATAAACTTGTTTAGGCGTTAAGTGGTGTCTGACTCTTTCTGACCTCATGGATTGTAGCACCCAGACTCCCAGGTCCTTCATTGTCTCCCAGAGATTGCTCAGATTCATGCCCATTGAGGTGATGATGTTGTCTTAACAAGCTTATCCTCTGCCGCCTCCTTCACATTTTGCTTTACATCTCTCCCAGTATCAGGGTCTTTTCCAATAAATAGTCTCTTTGCATCAGGCAACCAGAGTATTGGAGCTTCAGCAACAGTCCTTCCAGTGAATA
The DNA here is from genome assembly GCA_022376925.1 of Tragulus kanchil. NCBI lineage: Eukaryota > Metazoa > Chordata > Mammalia > Artiodactyla > Tragulidae > Tragulus > Tragulus kanchil. The sequence goes on from JAIOJX010000029.1 coordinate 151,857,864, forward strand.
TTCAGGAATTCTCAAGAGTCTTCTCCAGCACCACAATTAGAAAACGTCAGTTCTTCAGTGCTCAGTCTTCTTTATGGTCCAAATCTCACACCCATACGTGACTACTGGGAAACCATAACTTTGACTATATGGACATCACTTTGTGATGTCTCTGCTTTTTAATATGCTGTCTAGGTTTTCATTGCTTTTCCTCAAAGGAACAAATATCTTTTAATTTCATAGCTGTAGTTGCCATCTTCAGTGATTTTTGAGCCCACGAAAATAAAATCTACCACTGTTGCCACAGTTTCCCTTGTATTTGGCATAAAGTGATAGGACTGGATGTACTGATCTTAGTTTTTTGACTGTTGCATTTTAAGCCAGCTTTTTCACCCTCTTCAAGAGGCTCTTTAGTTCCTCTTCTCTTTCTGCCATTAAAGGGTATTATCTGCATATCTGAGTTTGTTGATATTTCTCCTGGCAATCTTGATTCCAGCTTGTGATTCATCTAGCCTGGCATTTCACGTGATGTACTCTGCATATAAGTTAAATAAGCAGAGTGATGATATATAGCTGTGATGTTCTCCATACCCAGTTTTGAACCAGTTTGATAGTCTATGTCCAGTTCTGACTGTTGCTTTTTGACTCACATACAGGTTTCTTCGGAGGCAGGTAAAGTGGTCTGGTATTCCCATCTCTAATAATTTTCCAGTTTGTTGTGATCCACATAGTCAAAGGCTTTTGAGTAGTCAGTGAGGCAGAACAAGATGTTTTTCTGAAATTCTCTTGCTTTATCTATGATCCAACAAATGTTGGCAATATGTTCTCTGGTTCCTCCTCCTTTTCTTCTTCTTATTTTTTTAAAAAAATATTTATTTATTTTAGGGTCATGGGCTTCAGAATGCAGGCTCAGTATTTGTGGTGCACAGGCTTAGTTCCCCCATGGCATGTGGGGATCTTTCCAGACCAGGAATTAAACCAGAGTCCCCTGCATTGCAAGGCAAACTGTTAACCACTGAACCATCGGGGAAGCCCCTCTGCTGACTTTTCTAAACCCAGCTTGCACCTCTGGAATTCCCGGTTCATATACTGCTGAAGCCTAGCTTGAAAGATGTTGAGCATTACCTTGCTAGCACGTGAAATGAGGGAAATTATACAGCAGTTTCAACATTCTTTGGCATTGCTTTCTTTGGAATTGGAGTGAAAACTGACTGATTCCAGTCCTGGGGCCATTGCTGAGTTTTCCAAATTTGCTGGCGTACTCAAAGTACTATGTAAACAGCAACATCTTTTAGGATTTTAAATAGCTCAACTGGAATTCCATCACCTTCACTAGCCTTGTTTGCAGTAATGCTTCCTAAGGCCCACTTGACTTCACACTACAGGATGTCTGGCTGTAGACGAGTGACCACATCATCATGGTTGTCTAGGTCATTAAGACATTTTTTTGAAGTTCTTCTGCGTATTCTTGCCACCGCTTCCTAATCTCTTCTGCTTCTGTTAGGTCCTTGCTATTTTTTTCCTTTATTGTGCCCATCTTTGCATGAAATATTCCGTTGGTACCTCTAGTTTTCTTGAAGAGATCACTAGTCTTTCTCATTCTATTGTTTTCCTCTATTTCTTTGCAGTGTTCATTTAAGAAGGCTTTCTTATCTCTCCTTGCTATTCTATGGAACTCTGCATTCTGTTAGGTATATCTTTCCTCTCTCTTTTGCTTTTCACTTCTCTTCTTTTCTCAGCTATTTTTAAGACCTCCTCTGATAACCATTTTCCCTTTCTGCATCTTTTTCTTTGGGATGGTTTTGGTCACTTGCTCCTGTACAATGTTACGAACCTCTGTCCATAGTTCTTCGGGCACTCTATCTAAGTCGCACTCATGTGACATACAGTTTTTGAGAGAGAAAATCTGAGGGTATATTATGAAGATAAAGTTCAAGAGATAAGTGATAGACCAGCTGTAGAGCAATGGGACGGCATGGACATTAATATATAAGAATGCTTAAAAGTTTATCACAGGAGGTAACAACTAACTTGGTACTTATAGGGTGTATAAAAGTTTTTGCCAAGAAAGATATGTGGGACTGGCAACCTGGGTCATAACATTCCAAAGATCTGGAAACTAGAAGTCATTTACTTTACTTAGAGCTTAGGTTACCTGAGAGAGGATAGCTGCAGATGCAATTGCATGAGTTAGATAAAGAAGAAATCAAGAACAATCTTGCATGCTATTCTAAGTATTAAAAAATGTTTTATGGAAGTATTGGGGGAACCATGAAAGGAATTAAAGCAAAGGAGTGACATATCAGATATTCTTGTTAGAATATAATTACTTAAAATATCTGCAGCAGTGGATGTTTTGATTTGGAGAACAGAGATTTGTATTAGACATTAGTAGAAATATGTCTTGGACTAGGGTTGCAGCTTTGGGGATGGGGAAGAAGAAACAGTGAGACATATTAAGGATTTAGGATCCACAAAGGACTTCCCTAGTGGTATAGTGGATAGGAATCTGCTTGCCAGGGGCCACAGATTTGATCCCTGGCTTGGGAAGATCCCACCTGCCTCGGGGCAGCTAAGCCCTTGCATAGCAACTACTGAGGCCTCACGCCCTCATTTCTAAAGCCTGTGCATCCTAGATCTCATGCTCTGCAACAAGAGAAGCCACTGCACTGAGAAACCAGTGAACCACAAAACTAGAGAGGGGCAGCAGCCCCATTTCTTTGCAGTGTTCATTTAAGAAGGCTTTCTTATCTCTCCTTGCTATTCTATGGAACTCTGCATTCTGTTAGGTATATCTTTCCTCTCTCTTTTGCTTTTCACTTCTCTTCTTTTCTCAGCTATTTTTAAGACCTCCTCTGATAACCATTTTCCCTTTCTGCATCTTTTTCTTTGGGATGGTTTTGGTCACTTGCTCCTGTACAATGTTACGAACCTCTGTCCATAGTTCTTCGGGCACTCTATCTAAGTCGCACTCATGTGACATACAGTTTTTGAGAGAGAAAATCTGAGGGTATATTATGAAGATAAAGTTCAAGAGATAAGTGATAGACCAGCTGTAGAGCAATGGGACGGCATGGACATTAATATATAAGAATGCTTAAAAGTTTATCACAGGAGGTAACAACTAACTTGGTACTTATAGGGTGTATAAAAGTTTTTGCCAAGAAAGATATGTGGGACTGGCAACCTGGGTCATAACATTCCAAAGATCTGGAAACTAGAAGTCATTTACTTTACTTAGAGCTTAGGTTACCTGAGAGAGGATAGCTGCAGATGCAATTGCATGAGTTAGATAAAGAAGAAATCAAGAACAATCTTGCATGCTATTCTAAGTATTAAAAAATGTTTTATGGAAGTATTGGGGGAACCATGAAAGGAATTAAAGCAAAGGAGTGACATATCAGATATTCTTGTTAGAATATAATTACTTAAAATATCTGCAGCAGTGGATGTTTTGATTTGGAGAGCAGAGATTTGTATTAGACATTAGTAGAAATATGTCTTGGACTAGGGTTGCAGCTTTGGGGATGGGGAAGAAGAAACAGTGAGACATATTAAGGATTTAGGATCCACAAAGGACTTCCCTAGTGGTATAGTGGATAGGAATCTGCTTGCCAGGGGCCACAGATTTGATCCCTGGCTTGGGAAGATCCCACCTGCCTCGGGGCAGCTAAGCCCTTGCATAGCAACTACTGAGGCCTCACGCCCTCATTTCTAAAGCCTGTGCATCCTAGATCTCATGCTCTGCAACAAGAGAAGCCACTGCACTGAGAAACCAGTGCACCACAACTAGAGAGTAGCCCCCATGCTCTGTAACTTGAGAAGGCCTGTGCAGCAGCCAAAACCCAGAGTAGCCATAAATAAATAAATGACTTGAAAAGTAGGTACTTGAAAAAATAGCCACTTCTCCCTGTCAGTGAAGACTGGCTCTGTGTCGCGGCAGTCCTTCACCAATTAACAGGTTGTGCTCTGAGCCTAGAGTCGTCACAGCTTGCCCCTCTCAGCGTGAAATGCCCACTTTCATTCTTACCAAGATTAAAGAGATTTTTCTTAAATGAATGTTTCTCCATCTGTTGTATACCCTAAGGACAATTTTCAGAGACTTTAAATAGTTGGTTTTTCAAATAATTTTCTCCAATTAACCAGTGGTTTTGTTGGGATTGAGAGTGCTGAACTCTTTAGTCCACTTTGCCAGAATCTTGTGCCCATCCTTTTATTTGAACTTTTCTGCATACTTAAAGTCTAGATACATCTTTTTGTAAATAGAATTTTCCCCCAGAGTCCATGACTTTCAAACTTGAGCATCGAGTCCATCTACATTCATTATAGTTACTGGTGGTTACTGTTTTTTAATTTTTTTGTATCTTATTTTGGGTTTCCTATTTGTTTGCCTTTTAAATTTAACTTTGTTTGGCATCTCTTGTTTCTTTGATTATGTATTTTCTCTTATTTTGTTTTTTCCTTTTACTAGTTTAGAAGTTATAGCCTCTATTTCTATTTTCTTATCCTTTGCAATGCCCTTTTAACATGTGTACTTATCACAGTCTCAAGTTAATCAGTATCCTTACTCTCTCCCAGATAGTACAAAAACTCTAGACCGCTCTAATTTTCGTAAGCCCCAAACAACTTGGAAAATACTTCTGTTACAAATTTTGGTTCTGATTCATGCCTCTTTTTTACTCCACACTGATGTTTTAGAATGTCAGTATTTATTTAGATTCCACCCCAAATTTAATTTTCTATAATCATCATTAATTCTTCACTTCTGACTTTCTACTTTTTTCTGCCTGAAGTACATCTTTATAAGATTTCCTTTAGTGAATGCACACTGGTGGATAAATATCTGTTTTTATATATAGATGTCTGTATTTTGCTTCTGTTTTACAAAATATTTGTATTGGGAACATTACTATGTATGTGTGTCACTTCAGTCATGTCCAACTCTTTGTGACCCCATGGATGTAGCCTGCCAGGCTCCTCTGTCCATGGGATTTTCCATGCAAGAATACCGACTTGAAAAGTAGGTACTTGAAAAAATAGCCACTTCTCCCTGTCAGTGAAGACTGGCTCTGTGTCGCGGCAGTCCTTCACCAATTAACAGGTTGTGCTCTGAGCCTAGAGTCGTCACAGCTTGCCCCTCTCAGCGTGAAATGCCCACTTTCATTCTTACCAAGATTAAAGAGATTTTTCTTAAATGAATGTTTCTCCATCTGTTGTATACCCTAAGGACAATTTTCAGAGACTTTAAATAGTTGGTTTTTCAAATAATTTTCTCAATTAACCAGTGGTTTTGTTGGGATTGAGAGTGCTGAACTCTTTAGTCCACTTTGCCAGAATCTTGTGCCCATCCTTTTATTTGAACTTTTCTGCATACTTAAAGTCTAGATACATCTTTTTGTAAATAGAATTTTCCCCCAGAGTCCATGACTTTCAAACTTGAGCATCGAGTCCATCTACATTCATTATAGTTACTGGTGGTTACTGTTTTTTAATTTTTTTGTATCTTATTTTGGGTTTCCTATTTGTTTGCCTTTTAAATTTAACTTTGTTTGGCATCTCTTGTTTCTTTGATTATGTATTTTCTCTTATTTTGTTTTTTCCTTTTACTAGTTTAGAAGTTATAGCCTCTATTTCTATTTTCTTATCCTTTGCAATGCCCTTTTAACATGTGTACTTATCACAGTCTCAAGTTAATCAGTATCCTTACTCTCTCCCAGATAGTACAAAAACTCTAGACCGCTCTAATTTTCGTAAGCCCCAAACAACTTGGAAAATACTTCTGTTACAAATTTTGGTTCTGATTCATGCCTCTTTTTTACTCCACACTGATGTTTTAGAATGTCAGTATTTATTTAGATTCCACCCCAAATTTAATTTTCTATAATCATCATTAATTCTTCACTTCTGACTTTCTACTTTTTTCTGCCTGAAGTACATCTTTATAAGATTTCCTTTAGTGAATGCACACTGGTGGATAAATATCTGTTTTTATATATAGATGTCTGTATTTTGCTTCTGTTTTACAAAATATTTGTATTGGGAACATTACTATGTATGTGTGTCACTTCAGTCATGTCCAACTCTTTGTGACCCCATGGATGTAGCCTGCCAGGCTCCTCTGTCCATGGGATTTTCCAGGCAAGAATACCTGAGTGGGTTATTATTTCTCAGCATATTTGAGGATATCCCCTTGCCTTTATTTTTACTTTTAGTTGCTTTTGAGAAACGAGCTTCATGTCTCTGAAGATGTTTCCTCTATTTTCTTTGATTGCTTTTAATGTCTTTGCCTTTCTTTATTTTTTGTCTTTTTGCTCATTGTCTTTTATTTAATTTTTTTCAGAAAACATTTTATTCCTTTCCCCCATCATGTCTCTTTTATTTATATTTATTTTCATCCATCTTTTTATTCGTTGACATGTGTGGGCCTCCCATTGCAGTGGCCTCTCTCACTACAGAGCACTGGCTCTGGGCCCATGCATTCAAGAGCACTGGCTAGTAATTGGACACACCGGTCCAGCCATTTCGTGGCATGTGGGATTTTCCTGGGCCAGGGACCGGCACCCCTTGCACTGCAAGGCAGACTCTTTAACCATTGGATCACCAGGGAAGCCTCCCAAAACCTTTTTATTGGGGTATATCCAATTAACAATTTCAGGTGAACAGTGTGTCTTCGCCTTTCTATATGCATAAAATAGATACTGAGATGAATATGGTATGCATTTCTTTTTGTTATATTACTTAGAATTTACTGGATAAGTTGAATCTCAACGTTTTGGTCTTTCTTCAATTCTTGAAGTTGTTAATTATTCTCTTTTCTAATATTGCTACTACCCTATTCTTGCTCTCTTCTCCTGAAACTTCAATTAGATATATGACCATAATGGATAATATCTGCATGATACTTAACAGCTAATAGTTTTTTTTGTTGTTGTTAAATTTTGGCCTCCCTTATTGGCTGTCTATCCATTCACTTTCATCTCTCTCCATTCTTTGGCCTGCATGGGCCTCCCACTGCTGTGGCCTCTCCTGTTGCAGAGCACCAGCTCTGGTAGTTGGACACAACGGTCCAGCCGCTCCGTGGCACATGGGATCCTTCCAGGCCAGGGACCGAACTGGTGCCCCCCACACCACAAGGTGGACTCCCCACCCACTGGACCACCAGGGAAGCCCCCGCAGCTAACAGTTTTGTGGCTCTTTCTATGTGCCAAGCATTATGGTAAAGCTTTACATCACTCAATCCTCATAGCAACCTCATTAAGCAGATACTGTTACTTTACCCACCTGATAGATAAGGAATATGAGGCAGAAAAGTTTATTGCTTGCCAAAAATCATGGAAATACTAAGTGATGGAACTAAGGCATGAACACAGGTCATCTAACCCCAGAGTCTCAGTGCTCTGAAACTGCTTTGTGTTTTGCTACTCTTCAGATTCATTGTTCTTCCTTTGATGTTTAAGGATTTGTTTTTGTTCTTTTTTTTTCTCCACACAGCTTTGGTTGTATACTGAATTTGGCACTAAGCAATCGGTTTGCAGTAGTTACAACTAAATTTAAGTGAACAGGTTTTGATATAGTTACCTAGATGCTGTGACACAGTATTCAATGAGAACATAATCCTGATAAATTATAGACATTCTTTTCTCCAGTCTAGACTTTGAGCAGCTGAGGTCAGGATATTTGTAGACTATGATTCTTGTTTCAGTAATTTGTTTGTTTTGTTTCTTTAAATAATATGTTTGTTGACTTTCAGGAGTGGTACACATGCTATATTTAATTTGGTTATATGACTTTCATGTTTTAAATATTGTTTAAGAGACTAATGTATTCAGACTAAAAATCTTTAGCTGTGATGTTTATTTAAACTACCTCAAACTTAAGTGGGAAACTCATGGCTTTTTTTGTTTGTTTTATCTTTTTGCTTGCCACTCTTTGTCTTATCTTAAAACTATAGCATGTTTATTGGAGAAAACAGAAAAGAAAAATCATCCTATTATATTACCTATAGAGGTTACCACTATTAACATCTTAAACTCTTACAGGGCTTCCCCTGGTGGTCCAGTGGGTAAGGACACTGCCTTGCAGTGCAAGGGGCGCTGGTTTGATCCCTGGCCTGGGAAGATCCCATGTGCTGCGGAGCGGCTGGACTGATGTGTGCAACTACTGAGCTGGAGCTCTGGAGCGCATGCGCCCAGAGCCGGTGCTCTGCGACAACAGAGGCCACTGCGATGGGAGGCCCACACGGGCCAAAAAACAAAGATAAATAAATGAAAGACCAATTGAAGTGGCAAAAAAAAAAAAATCCAAAAACTTTACAATACTTTTTGAAGTATTTATGTAGAAGCATATATTGTATTCCGTAAGATTAGGATTTTCTAATGTCACCATGTTTTTTCTGTAACATTCTAATGCTGCCTTTTATTCATTTACTGGATATTTTATAGTTTTCATTGGTTTTCTTTTCATATTTTCATAATAATAAAACAACCCCATGATAAACAATCTTATAGCTGTACTTTTATATTAATATATGTTCATGAATGTTTCCTTAGGATATATTTTTAAGAAGGGGAATAACTAGATCAAAGATGGTACAAATGTATTAGGTTTTAAAGTACATTCGTAAATTGTCCTCCAAAAAATAGTAACAAATTTAACGTCCTTTGACACAGTATAAGAGTACTTCTTTCCCTACCTTTATTCTTATTATTAATACTGGACATAATTTTTTAAAAAACAGGTCAATTTGATGAGTATTGCATATTTTTTGTTTCCATTATCTTTCTTCTTCTTTTTTTTGACCACACCATGTAGCATGAGGGTTTTGAGGTCTAACCAGGGATCAGACCTTTGTCCCCTACAGTGGAAGTGTGGAGTCTTAACCACTGGACCACCAGGAAAGTCCCGAATGTATCATCTTAATGATTTCAATTAAATCATGATACTTCAGAGTAACTGATAAGTAGACAATCTAAAGGGTGGTTAGAAGAGACACTTCAGATGTGAGTGAAAGGGAATGTTTTCTATTTTGAATTAATACGAGTGAGGGAAGAATGTAACACAACGAAGTGTAGCATAAAGGCAAATAAACCCAAGACCTCAGTCAATTGTCATTATATTCATAACCAAGGAAGCAGATGTTATATACACTTGAATGGACAATAGCTCCAGAAAAAAATGAAAGTTTTCAGGATGTATTTAAGCTTATGGAGCCAGTATATACAATTGCTAACTCATTTTTATCTCCCTCATTTACCTTGTCATGGAAGCCAGAAACTTGAATGTCACTATGGACACCTCCCTTTCAGTCATCCCTCAGGGCCCATCCAGTCCTGCTGGTTATACATCTCAAACAGAGCTTGGAAGTAATTCTTTTCATCTTCACTATGGCCACTCTTATTCAGGTTACCTTTATTTCTCACGTGGAAATCTGTGAACACTTTTTTTTTTTCTTCAAATTTTGGCCTCTTTTATTGCTTTTTTATTCATTTATTTTCATCCATTTTCATTCTTTGGTTTGTGTGGGCCTCCTACTTCAGTGGCCTCTCTCGTTGCTCATGCGCTGTAGAGCGCCAGCTTGTAATTGGACACACTGGTTCAGCCGTTCTGTGGCGTCTGGGATTCCCTCAGACCAGAGATCAAACTGGTGCCCTTTGCACTGCAAGACAGACTCATTACCCACTGGGCCACCAGGGAAGCCCTGTGAACACCTCTTAACTGGTTTTGCAATGCAGCAGCTAAAGTGATCTTTTAAAACATGAATATTATTATGCCTCTTTCAATGTAAAATCTTTCAGTGGCTTCCCACTATATTTGGAATAAAATCCAAACTCTTTACTATCTCTCGCTTTCCTCATCAGCGTCATCTCTTTCAAGCTCTCACTTGCACTCAGTCATCCTGGACTTTTTTCAGTTCTCTGTGCTTGCTTTTCTCTACCTGGAAAGTTCTTCCTTGCATTTTCAGGGCTGGTTCTAACCATTCTTCAGATCTTAGCTTAAATATCGCCTTCCTTAGATTCCCTGGCTACCATATTAGTCTTAATTATAGTACCCTGGTTATTTCTAAAACTTATAGAAAATGTCATTATGCTATTTATCTGCTCATTTTTTAAAGGGTGATTTGAATGCAAAAAAATGAGATACAACTTCTCAGTCGGTAGAATTAATGACAATAGCCAAATTCAAAGGCAAATAAACCCAAGACCTCAGTCAATTGTCATTATATTCATAACCAAGGAAGCAGATGTTATATACACTTGAATGGACAATAGCTCCAGAAAAAAATGAAAGTTTTCAGGATGTATTTAAGCTTATGGAGCCAGTATATACAATTGCTAACTCATTTTTATCTCCCTCATTTACCTTGTCATGGAAGCCAGAAACTTGAATGTCACTATGGACACCTCCCTTTCAGTCATCCCTCAGGGCCCATCCAGTCCTGCTGGTTATACATCTCAAACAGAGCTTGGAAGTAATTCTTTTCATCTTCACTATGGCCACTCTTATTCAGGTTACCTTTATTTCTCACGTGGAAATCTGTGAACACTTTTTTTTTTTTCTTCAAATTTTGGCCTCTTTTATTGCTTTTTTATTCATTTATTTTCATCCATTTTCATTCTTTGGTTTGTGTGGGCCTCCTACTTCAGTGGCCTCTCTCGTTGCTCATGCGCTGTAGAGCGCCAGCTTGTAATTGGACACACTGGTTCAGCCGTTCTGTGGCGTCTGGGATTCCCTCAGACCAGAGATCAAACTGGTGCCCTTTGCACTGCAAGACAGACTCATTACCCACTGGGCCACCAGGGAAGCCCTGTGAACACCTCTTAACTGGTTTTGCAATGCAGCAGCTAAAGTGATCTTTTAAAACATGAATATTATTATGCCTCTTTCAATGTAAAATCTTTCAGTGGCTTCCCACTATATTTGGAATAAAATCCAAACTCTTTACTATCTCTCGCTTTCCTCATCAGCGTCATCTCTTTCAAGCTCTCACTTGCACTCAGTCATCCTGGACTTTTTTCAGTTCTCTGTGCTTGCTTTTCTCTACCTGGAAAGTTCTTCCTTGCATTTTCAGGGCTGGTTCTAACCATTCTTCAGATCTTAGCTTAAATATCGCCTTCCTTAGATTCCCTGGCTACCATATTAGTCTTAATTATAGTACCCTGGTTATTTCTAAAACTTATAGAAAATGTCATTATGCTATTTATCTGCTCATTTTTTAAAGGGTGATTAAATGAATGCAAAAAAAAATGAGATACAACTTCTCAGTCGGTAGAATGACAATAACAAAGACAGATAATAGCAAAGTATTGACAAAGATATAGAAGAATTAGAACCATTATACATCATTCTCATTAAAGTAAAACAGTCCCACTGCTTTGGAAAACAGTCTATCAGTTCCTGAAATGGTTAAACATAGATGTACTGTATTATTTAGCAATTTTACTCCTAGGTGTATACCCAAGAGAAATGGGAACTTACATCCACATAATAGCCTGTGCGGAAACATTTGTAACAGCATAATAGCCAAAAGTGGAAATAATCTAAATGTTTATCAACTGATGAATGGATAAGTACAATTTGTTATAACCATACAATGAAATATTATTTGGCAATACAAAGTGACGAGATACATGTTAAAACATAGATGAATCTTGGAAATATTATACTAAGAGAAAGAAACCAGTCAAAAAGAGTGCATATGATGATTCCATTTACATGAAATATCCAGAATAAGCAAGCCTACAGAGACAGAAAGTAGACGAGTGATCAGCTAGGCCTAGAGGGCATGGTAGTTTGGGGTGACAGCTAGAGTACATGTTTTCCTGCTGGAGTAATGAAAGTGTTCTAAAATTGACTGTAGTGATCATCTCCAGGGGATCTTCCTGATCCAGGGATTGAACCCAGGTCTCCTGCATTGCAGGCAGATTCTTTACCATCTGAGCCACCAGGTAATCCTAGTTTATTTCTAGTAGTTACTAAAAGACTGAACTTCAGTTTTAACATATTCCTGTTTAAATCTTACTTCTGCCACTTATTGGTAACATGACACTGGAGATGTTGCTCCTCTGTAAACTGAAGATGATAATCATGTCATCAAGGAGGGGTAAATGACATAAGACATATAAAACAATTAGCAAAGTGATTGGCACAATGTAAACACTCAGTATGTGTCATGATAAAAAATGTTCAGTGAACTAGGAAAAGAAGAACAGTTCCTTATTCTGATAAAGGACATATGTGGTAGGCATTAAACTTATGCTATTATCTGCTCATTTTTAAAAGGGTTATTTCTAAAACTTATAGAAAATGTCATTATGCTATTTATCTGCTCATTTTTTAAAGGGTGATTAAATGAATGCAAAAAAAAATGAGATACAACTTCTCAGTCGGTAGAATGACAATAACAAAGACAGATAATAGCAAAGTATTGACAAAGATATAGAAGAATTAGAACCATTATACATCATTCTCATTAAAGTAAAACAGTCCCACTGCTTTGGAAAACAGTCTATCAGTTCCTGAAATGGTTAAACATAGATGTACTGTATTATTTAGCAATTTTACTCCTAGGTGTATACCCAAGAGAAATGGGAACTTACATCCACATAATAGCCTGTGCGGAAACATTTGTAACAGCATAATAGCCAAAAGTGGAAATAATCTAAATGTTTATCAACTGATGAATGGATAAGTACAATTTGTTATAACCATACAATGAAATATTATTTGGCAATACAAAGTGACGAGATACATGTTAAAACATAGATGAATCTTGGAAATATTATACTAAGAGAAAGAAACCAGTCACAAAAGAGTGCATATGATGATTCCATTTACATGAAATATCCAGAATAAGCAAGCCTACAGAGACAGAAAGTAGACGAGTGATCAGCTAGGCCTAGAGGGCATGGTAGTTTGGGGTGACAGCTAGAGTACATGTTTTCCTGCTGGAGTAATGAAAGTGTTCTAAAATTGACTGTAGTGATCATCTCCAGGGGATCTTCCTGATCCAGGGATTGAACCCAGGTCTCCTGCATTGCAGGCAGATTCTTTACCATCTGAGCCACCAGGTAATCCTAGTTTATTTCTAGTAGTTACTAAAAGACTGAACTTCAGTTTTAACATATTCCTGTTTAAATCTTACTTCTGCCACTTATTGGTAACATGACACTGGAGATGTTGCTCCTCTGTAAACTGAAGATGATAATCATGTCATCAAGGAGGGGTAAATGACATAAGACATATAAAACAATTAGCAAAGTGATTGGCACAATGTAAACACTCAGTATGTGTCATGATAAAAAATGTTCAGTGAACTAGGAAAAGAAGAACAGTTCCTTATTCTGATAAAGGACATATGTGGTAGGCATAATAATGCCCCTCTCAAAGTTGTCCATGTTCTAATACCCAGAACCTGTGAAGATGTTACATTACATGGCTAAGGAGAATTAAGATTTCAGATGGAATCTTTGCCATCTTGTGATAACACACAAATATGACAGAAAAACACAAAACAGGAAAGAAATAAATGATGAATTGAACTTCATAAAAATTAAAAATGGTTGAAGAATTTGTTAAGTCTATGAAAAGACACACCACAAACTGGGAGAAAATATTCACAATACATGTATCTAACAAATGATTTGCCTCTAGAATAATTAATTAAAGAAATGTTATAGCTCATTAAAACATGGACAAAAAATTTGAACAGGGCTTCCTCGGTGGTCCAGTGGGTAAAGAGTCTGCCTTGCAGTGCAAGGGGCACCGGTTTGATCCCTGGCCTGGGAAGATCCCACGTGCCACAGAGCAGCTGGACCGATGTGTCCAACTACTGAGCCAGCGCTCTGGAGCACTTGTGCCCGGAGCCGGTGTTGTGCAATGAGAGAGGCCACTGCTATGGGAGGCCCACACAGGCCAAAGAATAAATATGGATGAAAATAAATAAATAAAAAACCAATAAAAGAGGCCAAAATTTTTAAAAAAATCATGAGGCTGACTTAAAAAAAAATTCGAACAGATATTCTTTTAATCAATAAGTATAGTAAACACGCCTAACTTTGTTAGCCATAATGGATATGTAAACTATAACCACAATGAGATGCAACTGTAGGCTTATTAAACGGCTACATTGAGAAACAGTCCCATTGATATGGGACTTCCTTGGTGGTCCAGTGGTTAAGAATCTGCCTTCCAATGCAGGGGACACAGATTCAATCCTGGATGGTGAACTATTGATAAGATTCCACATGCTCCAAGGCAACTAAGCCTGCATGCCCTAGGGCCCGTGTGTCGCATTTAGAGAAGCCTGCGCGCTGCAGCGAATATCCTGTGTGCCACAACTAATACCCACACAGCCAAATAAATAAGTCTTAAAAAAGCAAAAGCAAAAGAATAATAGTACCAAGCACTGAAGAGTATGTGTATGTGAAATTCTCATACACACGTTCAGAAGTTACTTATAAAGTTGAAAACATATAAAACCATGTGATCTATGAATTCTAAATACTTACCTAATGAAAACCCATGTCTACACCAAGCTTTATACGAAATAACATAGCAATGTAAAACTGAAAACAAATGTCCATCAAAAGATTAGTAGATAAATGGATAAACTGTGATACATCCAAACGATAGAGTAATACTCAGCAATAAAAAGGAATAATCTACTGATTCATATGAGGATATGGATGAATACCAAAAATCTTATGCTGAGTGATAGAAGACAGACACAAAAATGTACATACTTTATGATTCCATTCATATTAAATTCTAAATAAGAAAAATTATAACCTATAGTGACAAAACCCAGATTATCAGTTATCTGGGACCAAAGCTACAGAGGGGCTTGAGGACAATTTTAGACTTTGTGGTGGTCTTTATCACAACTCATCAACTGAACAACTTTAATGGGACAGTTTTGTATATGATTTGCATAAAAAGAGGCTGTATTGCACAGGGAACTCTATTCAACATCTCACAGTAACCTATAGTCAAAAATCATCAAATAAATAGTCTTCTGTACATCTAAAACAAATACAATGTTGTAAACAAACTGTATTTCAATAAAAAACAAAGAGAAAGAGGTAAAGAACTTGACAATTCATAAAATGAGGACTCAGAATTGCCACCAAAGATGAAAAGAAGTCAAGTTGACTAATAATCTAAAGAAAGGCATATTCAAGCAATGAGATATCATTTAAAATTTATCACATTACCAAAGATTTAAGCAAATGATAATGCAGTGCCCAACGTTACAAGGTTTATGAATGGTTCACCTCTTATACTGTTAGTAGTTACACAGATACATCTTTTCTTAAATAACTATTTGACAAATTACATGTATATATATATTGTTTATCAAAAGAATGATTTTAGTGAGCCCAGACTCTTGCATCTTCCCATACATAGTAAAGTGCTAAAATTCATTAACTTGAGCTATCTGAATTTTCTTTTGACAAATTATATTTTAAGATCTTTAAAAAGTATTTTTTCTTTGACACCAAATTTATGGGTTTTTTTATATTTTTATAATTTGTTCTGGGAATTCCCTGGAGGATCAGTGATTAGGACTTGGTACTTTCACCCAGGGCCTGAGTTCAATCCCTGGTTGGGGAACTAAGATCTCACAACCCATGCAGTGCAGCCAAAAATGAAAAAAGAAGTTATTCTAAGAAATATTCAGACCATAAACAAATAATCATAATAAACAAAATTTGTATGAAAAAAAATATTCAGACCATTGTGCACTTTTAGGACATTTATCAAAGATTAAAAACTGGATACAGGGTTTCCCTGGTGGTCCAGTGGATAAGGACACCGCCTTGCAGTGCAAGGAGCGCCGGTTTGATCCCTGGCCTGGGAAGATCCCACGTGCAGCAGAGCGGCTGGACCCATGTGTCTAACTACTGAGCCGGAGCTCTGAGGCACGTGCACCCAGAGTCAGTGCTCTGCAACAAGACAGGCCATTGCGATAGGAGGCCCACACAGGCCAAAGAACAAAGACCAACGAAAATAAATAAATGAAAGACCAATAGAAGTGGTCAAAAAAAACCAAAAAGCATACGTCATTCAGTGCCTACTGTATTTTCTTCATTGAACCTAAAGGTAATTATCTCATTAATTACACACAAAAATGTCTTTACAGTTGCAAAATCAGCTTTTTAAAACCAGAAAACAGTACGTTCACTTTTCAAACGTAAATAGCCTAATCCAGGACCACCCTCAATAAAATGTGATGGATGAACGATTTTAGAGACTAACCAGTAACTCCTGCTTATTTTTTCTCTCAAGAACTTTCTTAACAGTCCTTAGTCCATTGACCCAGAAATGTAGAGCATTTGTGGTTGGGAGGGGGAAGCCCCTCCTCCCTAGCTTCTGGAGGCTTTCCTATAGCATTCAGGATGTCTGAAATTCCCAGCCTTTTGTGAGGAGATGGGAAAAACAGTCAATGTGTCAGACAGGGATAGAAAAGAAGAGATGTAAACTGTTGATTTTTAGTGAGCCCAGACTCTTGCATTTCCCATACATAGTAAAGTGCTAAAATTCATTAACTTGAGCTATCTGAATTTTCTTTTGACAAATTATATTTTAAGATCTTTAAAAAGTATTTTTCTTTGACACCAAATTTATGGGTTTTTTATATTTTTATAATTTGTTCTGGGAATTCCCTGGAGGATCAGTGATTAGGACTTGGTACTTTCACCCAGGGCCTGAGTTCAATCCCTGGTTGGGGAACTAAGATCTCACAACCCATGCAGTGCAGCCAAAAATGAAAAAAGAAGTTATTCTAAGAAATATTCAGACCATAAACAAATAATCATAATAAACAAAATTTGTATGAAAAAAAATATTCAGACCATTGTGCACTTTTAGGACATTTATCAAAGATTAAAAACTGGATACAGGGTTTCCCTGGTGGTCCAGTGGGTAAAGAGCCTGCCTTGCAGTGCAAGGGACACCAGTTCAATCCCTGGCCTGGGAAGATCCCACGTGCAGCAGAGCGGCTGGACCCATGTGTCTAACTACTGAGCCGGAGCTCTGAGGCACGTGCACCCAGAGTCAGTGCTCTGCAACAAGACAGGCCATTGCGATAGGAGGCCCACACAGGCCAAAGAACAAAGACCAACGAAAATAAATAAATGAAAGACCAATAGAAGTGGTCAAAAAAAACCAAAAAGCATACGTCATTCAGTGCCTACTGTATTTTCTTCATTGAACCTAAAGGTAATTATCTCATTAATTACACACAAAAATGTCTTTACAGTTGCAAAATCAGCTTTTTAAAACCAGAAAACAGTACGTTCACTTTTCAAACGTAAATAGCCTAATCCAGGACCACCCTCAATAAAATGTGATGGATGAACGATTTTAGAGACTAACCAGTAACTCCTGCTTATTTTTTCTCTCAAGAACTTTCTTAACAGTCCTTAGTCCATTGACCCAGAAATGTAGAGCATTTGTGGTTGGGAGGGGGAAGCCCCTCCTCCCTAGCTTCTGGAGGCTTTCCTATAGCATTCAGGATGTCTGAAATTCCCAGCCTTTTGTGAGGAGATGGGAGAAGCAGAGACAGTCAATGTGTCAGACAGGGATAGAAAAAGAAGAGATGTAAACTGTTGACTTGGAGAAAGAGGAGAAAGGAGCCACATTTTAGCAATCTCCTGGCATTAGGCAACCAGATGGTTTCCACAGCAGGAAATGGCACTTACACACTCCCTGAGCAAAGTGCCACATTCCAGATGAATACACCAGCAGCATGTTCTATCAGAGGAACTGACTTGAGAAGAGGATTCTGATCCTTGTTATTGCTGTCAGGGACAGAACTTAGAATACCTCCCAGGAAGGAAAGAGGGAGGGAAAAAAATGTCAACAGGAGCTTTAAGTTGGAATATGACTAAATTATAGATCTGGATAGACTGAGGGCTCATTAAACTGGAGAAGCTTACCTCAATGAATAGATGAGAAATCCACCATCAACTAAAATGGGGGCTGTATCAGAATAGCAGTTTCATTTATACGGAAACAAAGCTTGTTTATTTTCACAGCTGTATTTGTAACTATGAAATTAGTCACATAAGTACTAATACTAAATCAAACAAAAGTTGTAGAGTCATCATAGACTTGTTCGAAAATACTTCCATTGTAAAAATGGACTGAGCGGTTAGGGCTATGCTTTACCTGAAGGAATTATTATATAACTAATGGTGGAACATCAGTTAAGTCTTGGTGCAACTGTCTTCTGTATCCTCTTGCTTCAATTTTTAAATCACCTGTAGTGGAAAAGTAATTGCAAACTGTTTATAGGACATTGATCAAACGTATTCACGCAGATTTCTACTTCTCAAACCCTTACTACTCTTATGCATAGAATCATAAATTTGATAGAAATCAGAACTAATTCAACTTCCCACATAAAGCAAATACTAACCTCCTAAAGAACTATGCCAATTAGTTGCTAAGACAATACTTAACATGACAAGGTACCACGAACCCATTTCAGCGAGTTTAAGCAGAAAAGGAATTTATGAAGAATATCATATAACTCACAGAATCTTCAGGAGAGTGCAGAGAACCAGGACTGGAAGACTGTGCAGCCAAGAACAGCTCACTGCAGTGCTGGGTCACTCGGAAACCTACTGCTCCACCCCTGGACTCAGGCTCTGCAGGACACCAGAGTCGGAGCATTCGTGCCCCTGCTTCCAGAAGAAGGATGTCTCTCCGCTCTTTCACCAGGATGGCTTTCACACCGTATCACTTTGGCACTCCAACTGCAGTGTCATGTTGGCTTCCAATCAGCAGAGCCCTGGTGTAGGTATGTACTCGCTAACTTCAAGGGACACTGCAAAAGGGTTTCTGGCTTCTGTTTTGGGAATATGGATTTCATAATTTGGGAAATTCCCCAATAATTGGAAGGTTATATGTATATGTATATCTATATCGATATAGATATAGATATATAGAAATTCAAGGAGAGTAAAAAGCATCACCAGTTACCCTAAAGAAGTGTGTTTATCTTTGCGCTTCTTTGGTATTTTGAATGAGATACTGATTCCTGGTAAATAACATTAATTTGTCTTGAACATCTGAAACCAGCTCCTTCTTCCCTGTGCCCTGCCTTTGCAGACATCTGAACACATAAGTACTAATACTAAATCAAACAAAAGTTGTAGAGTCATCATAGACTTGTTCGAAAATACTTCCATTGTAAAAATGGACTGAGCGGTTAGGGCTATGCTTTACCTGAAGGAATTATTATATAACTAATGGTGGAACATCAGTTAAGTCTTGGTGCAACTGTCTTCTGTATCCTCTTGCTTCAATTTTTAAATCACCTGTAGTGGAAAAGTAATTGCAAACTGTTTATAGGACATTGATCAAACGTATTCACGCAGATTTCTACTTCTCAAACCCTTACTACTCTTATGCATAGAATCATAAATTTGATAGAAATCAGAACTAATTCAACTTCCCACATAAAGCAAATACTAACCTCCTAAAGAACTATGCCAATTAGTTGCTAAGACAATACTTAACATGACAAGGTACCACGAACCCATTTCAGCGAGTTTAAGCAGAAAAGGAATTTATGAAGAATATCATATAACTCACAGAATCTTCAGGAGAGTGCAGAGAACCAGGACTGGAAGACTGTGCAGCCAAGAACAGCTCACTGCAGTGCTGGGTCACTCGGAAACCTACTGCTCCACCCCTGGACTCAGGCTCTGCAGGACACCAGAGTCGGAGCATTCGTGCCCCTGCTTCCAGAAGAAGGATGTCTCTCCGCTCTTTCACCAGGATGGCTTTCACACCGTATCACTTTGGCACTCCAACTGCAGTGTCATGTTGGCTTCCAATCAGCAGAGCCCTGGTGTAGGTATGTACTCGCTAACTTCAAGGGACACTGCAAAAGGGTTTCTGGCTTCTGTTTTGGGAATATGGATTTCATAATTTGGGAAATTCCCCAATAATTGGAAGGTTATATGTATATGTATATCTATATCGATATAGATATAGATATATAGAAATTCAAGGAGAGTAAAAAGCATCACCAGTTACCCTAAAGAAGTGTGTTTATCTTTGCGCTTCTTTGGTATTTTGAATGAGATACTGATTCCTGGTAAATAACATTAATTTGTCTTGAACATCTGAAACCAGCTCCTTCTTCCCTGTGCCCTGCCTTTGCAGACATCTGAACACAGACAGTGAAGTTCCTTGAAGTGTTCTTTTCTTCTTGCCAAATATCTCCAGCTATTTCAAATGTTAATTTTAGGACAGGATTCTGGTTGTCTTGAAAATCAACAATCTGTCCTCCCACATTTAGTTTCTCTTACTAAAGCTTCTCTTATATCAGTGTATCTGAGTTAGTAGGCCAATTGTAAGGAGTGAGAATGGGGAATTCTAGATTTTGTGGGGGCGGGAGGGGGAGGGAGAGGGCGGGCGGACCACTTCTATTGGCCTTTCATTTATCTATTTTTCATCCATCCTTTGTTCTTTGGCCCGTGTGGGCCTCCCATCGCAGTGGCCTCTGTTGTCACAGAGCACTGGTTCTGGGCGCACATGCTCCAGAGCTCTGGCTTGGTAATTGGACACATCTGTCCAGCCGCTCCGCAGCACATGGGATCTTCCCAGGCGAGGGATCGAATTGACACCCCTTGCACTGCAAGACAGTGTCCTTACCCACTGGTCCACCAGGGAAGCCCTACAGATTTTTAAAAATATATATATAGTATATATAACAGAGAATAATAGACAGATATATCCCTCCCTCCGAAAAGAGTCAAGGAGTGTTAACCCTCCTTTATTGAGGCATGGTAGGAAGTGGCCAAACATGAGTTGGCCCAATAGCTTCCCCTTTCACTGACTCTTTGGGCAGAAGACTAGCAAAATTCTAGAACAATGTTTAGAGTTATGAGCTACAGGACCCTAGGGAGAAAGGTGTGACTTTTCCCCCTCACTTCCCATTAAATTGAGAGCGAAAGGCAAGAGTATCTATAAACATTTAAAGTCACTGTCAGATACAGCAGCTCAGATGATGTTCATACAATCCTGGAGTAAGCTGGTTAACCACCATTTTACTGCTAAGAAGCTTAAGTGACTTGTTTTAGAAGCAAAATGAAACCCACATTTGAATTCAGGTCTTTAGAGCCCTAGCTGTTTCCATATTGCCACACTCCCAGGAGAGTAAAGGTTGGAAAGAGACTGGGAAGGAGACTTAAAGAGCAAGGGGAGGGACATAGCTCTTGGAAGTTATTCAGGATGCCAGATTTTCTAGTACATTATTCATCCTAAAGCTGGGCTGCCCAGCTGGCACAGTGGCAAAGAATCCAGCTTTGACACAAGAGACACAGGTTTGATCTCTGGGTCAGGAAGATCCCCTGGAGGAGGAAATGGCAGCCCACTCCAATATTCTTGCCTGGAAAATTCTACAGACAGAGGAGGCTGGCGGGCTACAGTCCATGGGGTCGCAAAGAGTTGGACACGACTGAGTGACTGCGCACAGCACAGCACAGCATCCATTATCAATGTATTGAAAACACCTGATTGCAAATCTATTGCCAAAGGAAAGTAATGAGGCTATATGGAAGATGTGCTTGAATGAATGAATGTGGATGTTATTTTACTCATTTTACCATGATACACTACAGCATTCATTGCTATGGTACAGTGGCTACTCTACTATACTGTGGGTGGTTTCAAACAACAGAAATGCATTCTCTCACACTCTGGAGGCCAGAGGTCCCAAGTCAGCATCACTGGACTGAAATCAAGTTATCAGCAGGACCACACTCCCTCTGGAGGCTCTAGAGGAGAATCCATGCTTTTTTCTTTTTTTCTTTTCTTTCTTTTTTTTTTGCCTCCTCTAGTTTCAGGTGGCTTGTCAGCATTCCTTGACTCAGAGCCGGTCCAGTATCTACCTCCGTGGTCACATTGTCTTTTCCTTTTCCATGTGCTTCAAATCTCCTTCTGCTTCTTCTTTTATGTGGACACTTTTTAACAATGCATTTATTGCTTACCCAGATAATCCAGGATTATATCCCCACTTCAAGAGCCTGAATTTAACCATATCTCCAAAGACACAACATTTACAGATTCCAGTGATTAAGATTTGATATATTAATGGGTGGCCCACTACAACCACATTTCTATATTCCCCATTGCTATCCTGTGTTACATAATTTGTCATTATAAAAGCAATAGGTGCTTGTTATAGAAAAGCAGAACATACAGATAAACAAAAGAAGAAAACTTAAAATTATCCCCCAGAGATAAGTATTGTTACTATTGCTGTTGCCTGTCTTTATGGTTTTTCTCTGTAAACACACATTTACATATAGGTTTCATTAAAAGTTCATTAAAAGTTCAAAAATCCAAACTGATAGCATAGCCCTGGGTCTCACTTCAGAGAAGCCCACCTCACAAGTTAGGAAACACTGTTGTTTAATCCCATAGGAAACCCCAGTGTTGAATTTTATTTAGGGTAAAAGTAAGATATCCCTCTATGTCAGATAAGTTAATGTCGGAAAGCCCTTTTTAAAGTAAGAAGTTTTGTTAAGATCATGATAGATTGTGTAAAAGTACGGGAAGGAGTATGCAAGAATGACATTCTCAAGATAAGCGTTGCAGATTTCTCCATTCTGGGAGCCAGCTGTAAACCTACTTCCGGAAGCTTGTGACCACAAGCTCTGAACGTGTGTGCACTACTAGGACCCTGTGGCTCTTCAAAGTCAGGAGGATGCCCTGAGCACCATCATGGGATGGACTGATAGTGGTGGTCCATTTGCTCTGCATTAACCTCGCTCAGAACCCTGACTAAGTGTATGGATTTGCTAAAGTCTTCTGGGATCCAGATGTAGCATGACTTTAGCTGAGGTAGCAATAAACTTTAACTAACCCAACCAGCTCATTTCATTTCTCTTGCTTTCTTGGTTAATAATAAAAATATAATATATATTAAATGTTAAAAAAACTTTGTTTTCATTTTAAGCTATAGAATAATTAACAGCCACAGGACTCATTTGTTCTGAATCCAGAACAAATGAGCAATTCTTTCCTGTTGTGAATTTCCAGCTTTGCATCTTTTAAGCTCGTTTTCACTTCTGCTTCTTCTTTTATGTGACACTTTTAACAATGCATTTATTGCTTACCCAGATAATCCAGGATTATATCCCCACTTCAAGAGCCTGAATTTAACCATATCTCCAAAGACACAACATTTACAGATTCCAGTGATTAAGATTTGATATATTAATGGGTGGCCCACTACAACCACATTTCTATATTCCCCATTGCTATCCTGTGTTACATAATTTGTCATTATAAAAGCAATAGGTGCTTGTTATAGAAAAGCAGAACATACAGATAAACAAAAGAAGAAAACTTAAAATTATCCCCCAGAGATAAGTATTGTTACTATTGCTGTTGCCTGTCTTTATGGTTTTTCTCTGTAAACACACATTTACATATAGGTTTCATTAAAAGTTCATTAAAAGTTCAAAAATCCAAACTGATAGCATAGCCCTGGGTCTCACTTCAGAGAAGCCCACCTCACAAGTTAGGAAACACTGTTGTTTAATCCCATAGGAAACCCCAGTGTTGAATTTTATTTAGGGTAAAAGTAAGATATCCCTCTATGTCAGATAAGTTAATGTCGGAAAGCCCTTTTTAAAGTAAGAAGTTTTGTTAAGATCATGATAGATTGTGTAAAAGTACGGGAAGGAGTATGCAAGAATGACATTCTCAAGATAAGCGTTGCAGATTTCTCCATTCTGGGAGCCAGCTGTAAACCTACTTCCGGAAGCTTGTGACCACAAGCTCTGAACGTGTGTGCACTACTAGGACCCTGTGGCTCTTCAAAGTCAGGAGGATGCCCTGAGCACCATCATGGGATGGACTGATAGTGGTGGTCCATTTGCTCTGCATTAACCTCGCTCAGAACCCTGACTAAGTGTATGGATTTGCTAAAGTCTTCTGGGATCCAGATGTAGCATGACTTTAGCTGAGGTAGCAATAAACTTTAACTAACCCAACCAGCTCATTTCATTTCTCTTGCTTTCTTGGTTAATAATAAAAATATAATATATATTAAATGTTAAAAACACTTTGTTTTCATTTTAAGCTATAGAATAATTAACAGCCACAGGACTCATTTGTTCTGAATAACCAGGGAACAAATGAGCAATTCTTTCCTGTTGTGAATTTCCAGCTTTGCATCTTTTAAGCTCGTTTCACCTGTACTTCACTCCTCATCTTTCATTTTCGAACTGGCGGTTCAAACTATGTCCAAATCATTCTTACTATGCTTGAAAGAAAGAGAACCTGCCAGTATTTGCCCTTCACATGCACTTCCCTGTCGGTAACGGGGAGACTTCAGGTCTACAGGAACACCAGATTTTACTGTGAAACAGAAAGCAAACAAAAAGAAATTTTATTTTTGGCCATGCTACAAGAAACTTTATTTGAAACGTGTCTTTTGCTCCATCAAGAAGAGGGCAACTAGATTGTTCAGCCAGGTACCGTGGGGACAGAGAATGGGGGATTAAGTGGGTTTGGGAACCGTATATTGACATTTATTTAATGTTTGTGTCCAGTGGGTAAGAAGCCTTAACACTAAAGAGGGCAGTGTTGCATGGCTGGCTGGATTTGACAGCAGGGAGACTTTTAGTGGTGGTAAATCTGGTCTGCTGGGGTTTTATACGGTTCTTCAGAGCTGATGTTCAAATGCACATCAAGGCAGAGGGGTGTGTTTATGTTTACTGTGAGACAGAGTGAGGGAAAGGACTTTGAAAATAGAAATGAAACCTATACTCGTTCGTGAGACTTTTGTTAAGAGTTGCAGAAGGTCAGAGCTGAAAAGCCCCGGGGGCACTGCTTAGTGCATACATTCCCCTGAATTACGAGAAACCTGGTATCTGGACAGGAAGTGAAGGGAACACAGCTATCGCAGATGTAGAAATGCCTGAGCACCATCATGGGATGGACTGATAGTGGTGGTCCATTTGCTCTGCATTAACCTCGCTCAGAACCCTGACTAAGTGTATGGATTTGCTAAAGTCTTCTGGGATCCAGATGTAGCATGACTTTAGCTGAGGTAGCAATAAACTTTAACTAACCCAACCAGCTCATTTCATTTCTCTTGCTTTCTTGGTTAATAATAAAAATATAATATATATTAAATGTTAAAAACACTTTGTTTTCATTTTAAGCTATAGAATAATTAACAGCCACAGGACTCATTTGTTCTGAATAACCAGGGAACAAATGAGCAATTCTTTCCTGTTGTGAATTTCCAGCTTTGCATCTTTTAAGCTCGTTTCACCTGTACTTCACTCCTCATCTTTCATTTTCGAACTGGCGGTTCAAACTATGTCCAAATCATTCTTACTATGCTTGAAAGAAAGAGAACCTGCCAGTATTTGCCCTTCACATGCACTTCCCTGTCGGTAACGGGGAGACTTCAGGTCTACAGGAACACCAGATTTTACTGTGAAACAGAAAGCAAACAAAAAGAAATTTTATTTTTGGCCATGCTACAAGAAACTTTATTTGAAACGTGTCTTTTGCTCCATCAAGAAGAGGGCAACTAGATTGTTCAGCCAGGTACCGTGGGGACAGAGAATGGGGGATTAAGTGGGTTTGGGAACCGTATATTGACATTTATTTAATGTTTGTGTCCAGTGGGTAAGAAGCCTTAACACTAAAGAGGGCAGTGTTGCATGGCTGGCTGGATTTGACAGCAGGGAGACTTTTAGTGGTGGTAAATCTGGTCTGCTGGGGTTTTATACGGTTCTTCAGAGCTGATGTTCAAATGCACATCAAGGCAGAGGGGTGTGTTTATGTTTACTGTGAGACAGAGTGAGGGAAAGGACTTTGAAAATAGAAATGAAACCTATACTCGTTCGTGAGACTTTTGTTAAGAGTTGCAGAAGGTCAGAGCTGAAAAGCCCCGGGGGCACTGCTTAGTGCATACATTCCCCTGAATTACGAGAAACCTGGTATCTGGACAGGGAAGTGAAGGGAACACAGCTGACAGGTCCCTGTTATTGATAGGGTCTTTACAGACTTGATCTCAATTAATTCTTACAGCCCTGGAGGAGAGAGCCATCAAGGGACTTGCTGTAGGTTATGCAGTAATTGTCTACAGAATTAGGGTAGAACCCATGTCCTGTCACTGTTCTCTTAACAGTTCACTGCCCTTCTATAATACTAATTGTGTTCGTCAGCTCCAGCTGCCATAACAAAAATGCTACAGACTGGGTGGCTTAAACAACAGAAAGTTATTTTCTCACACTTCTGGTTGCCAGGAGTCCAAGGTCAGTCAGCTGTTGGCAGGTCTGGCTTTTGAGGCTGCTGTCATGGCTTGCAGATGGTCGCCTTCTCCCTGTGTCTTTCCATCTCTCCTCGGGGCATGCATCTCCGGGGCCTCTGTGTATCTGAATCTATTCTGTATAAGGACACCAGGCAGACTGGGTTAGGACCCACCCTTAAGACCTCATTCAACTTAATTACATATTATAAAGGCCCCCTTTCTAAGTACAGTCCCATTTTAAGCTATTGGGGGTTAGTGCTTCAACATATGGATAGGGGGCAGAATGCAATTAATCTCATAACATTAACAATAACAATACTATGCAAGATTGCTGGAATCTATGGGAGATTCAAGAACATTCTAGAATACAGCCTTTTTACTAGAGAGGGAGACAGATAATGCTCACTGATCATCTCTGTCCCAACTGTTTTCCTGTTTAATTTTATTTATTTATGGCTGTGCTGGGTCTTCCTCTGTGGGTGGGTTTTTCTCTATTTGTGGTGAGTGAGGGCTACTCTCTAGTTGCAGTGCATCGGTTCTTCATTGCGGGGGCTTCTCTTGTTGTGGAGCATGGGCTTTAGACTGCTCAGCTTCCATAGTTGCAGCATGTAGGCTGCTGTAGTTGTAGCTCCTGGGTTCAATAGTTGTGGCACATGGGCTTAGTTGCTTCATGGCATGTGTGATCATCCTGGATCAGGGATTGAACCCACGTTCCTTGTATTAGTAGGCAGATTTTATCTACTGTACCACCAGGGAAGCCCTAACAGCTTTTCTCTCATTTCATCCATAAACCATAACAATGGCTCCATAGACATGAGTTTTATGGGTCTTGAGGAAATTCAGTACTCTAAGGAACTCATGTAACTGTTCTGAAGAAATACATATTTTTAGAATTAATTCTAATTATTATTTTCCAAAGCACAAATATAGTAAAAGAACTTCTTCCATGTAATTTGGTTATTCTCTTGACATCTTGTTGAAGGGTGTGGGCTGGAGGTGTTCAGAGCCATAGCCAGGATACAGGGGAGCAAACTGGTCACAGCTTTGTTCTTTATGCCATTGGGTAACAGAGTGGATGACTTGAGCTTTGAACTACAGGAAAATTTTATTCTTTTTTTTTTAAACATTTATTTATTTATTTATTTTGGCGGGGGTTGGGAGGGAGGGGGGGTTGGTGGGCCACTTCCACTGGTCTTTCATTTGTCTAGTTTCATCCATCTTTGTTCTTTGGCCCATGTGGGCCTCCCATTGCAGTGGCCTCTGTTGTCACAGAGCACCGGCTCTGGGCGCATGCGCTCCAGAGCGCTGGCTCGTAATTGGACACACCGGTCCAGCTGCTCCACGGCACGTGGGATCTTCCCAGGCCAGGGATCTAACCAGCGCCCCTTGCACTGCAAGGCGGTGTCCTTACCCACTGGACCACCAGGGAAGCCTGGAAGATTTTATTCTTGAGAGCAATAAATAATTAGTTGACTGCCTCTGACTAGGTTTGCTGATATAGTTCCTACTCTGTGGGTAGGAAGATGCTCCAGTATCCAAATGGAATATGAATTTTCAGCAGCTTCAAAATCAGCTGAGATTCCTGCCTGATGATCCATGTAAAGTTTTAATCACTTCTGCAGACAGCATGACAGAATGGCTAACTTTGGTCTAGTTTATTCTGTTTGTATGTGAATATACAAAACTTCTTGGGCTGTGGTATATATATACACAATGGACTACTACTGAGCCATAAAAAGGAATGCATTTGAGTCAGTTTTAATGAGGTGGATGAATGTGTTATCATCCTGGATCAGGATTGAACCCACGTTCCTTGTATTAGTAGGCAGATTTTATCTACTGTACCACCAGGAAGCCCTAACAGCTTTTCTCTCATTTCATCCATAAACCATAACAATGGCTCCATAGACATGAGTTTTATGGGTCTTGAGGAAATTCAGTACTCTAAGGAACTCATGTAACTGTTCTGAAGAAATACATATTTTTAGAATTAATTCTAATTATTATTTTCCAAAGCACAAATATAGTAAAAGAACTTCTTCCATGTAATTTGGTTATTCTCTTGACATCTTGTTGAAGGGTGTGGGCTGGAGGTGTTCAGAGCCATAGCCAGGATACAGGGGAGCAAACTGGTCACAGCTTTGTTCTTTATGCCATTGGGTAACAGAGTGGATGACTTGAGCTTTGAACTACAGGAAAATTTTATTCTTTTTTTTTTAAACATTTATTTATTTATTTATTTTGGCGGGGGTTGGGAGGGAGGGGGGGTTGGCGGGCCACTTCCACTGGTCTTTCATTTGTCTAGTTTCATCCATCTTTGTTCTTTGGCCCATGTGGGCCTCCCATTGCAGTGGCCTCTGTTGTCACAGAGCACCGGCTCCGGGCGCATGCGCTCCAGAGCTCCGGCTGGGTAATTGGACACACCGGTCCAGCTGCTCCACGGCACGTGGGATCTTCCCAGGCCAGGGATCTAACCAGCGCCCCTTGCACTGCAAGGCGGTGTCCTTACCCACTGGACCACCAGGGAAGCCTGGAAGATTTTATTCTTGAGAGCAATAAATAATTAGTTGACTGCCTCTGACTAGGTTTGCTGATATAGTTCCTACTCTGTGGGTAGGAAGATGCTCCAGTATCCAAATGGAATATGAATTTTCAGCAGCTTCAAAATCAGCTGAGATTCCTGCCTGATGATCCATGTAAAGTTTTAATCACTTCTGCAGACAGCATGACAGAATGGCTAACTTTGGTCTAGTTTATTCTGTTTGTATGTGAATATACAAAACTTCTTGGGCTGTGGTATATATATACACAATGGACTACTACTGAGCCATAAAAAGGAATGCATTTGAGTCAGTTTTAATGAGGTGGATGAATGTAGAGCCTATTATACACAGTGAAGAAAGTCAGAAAGAGAAATATAAATGTTGGATACTAACCATATATATGAAATCTAGAAGATGGTACTGACGAATGTATATGCAGGGCAGCAATGGAGAAGCAGCATAGAGAACAGACTTATGGGAGGGAGGAATGGATGAGATCTATAGAACAGGTAACATGCAAACTTACATTACCATATGTAAAATAGATAAGCAATGGGAATCTGCTATAAGACTAAGGGAACTCAAACAGGGGCTCTGAAACAACCTAAAGGAGTGGGACAGGGAGAGAGACGGGAGGGAAGTTCAAGAGGGAAGGGACATATGCATACCTATGGCTGATTCACATTGATGTCTGGCAGTAACAACAAAACTCTGAAAAAAGAAATTAAAATAAAACATACATATCTGTAAACAACACAATTCTGTAAAAATAAAAAGTAAAATAAAAAATAAATACAACAAAACCCCCAAACAAACAAAGAAAAACCCCTCCTTGGTTCCTTCCTCTATTTTCTTCCCCTTTTTCTGCTCTCACTTAAATTTTGACTGAGTCAATGGAAGTCTGATGAACCCTTTCTTCTGGGGGCAGGGTGTAGGAAGCTGGGGAAGAAGTTCTCATAGCCACTATTCTTTCTGTGTACCAGTCACTGTTTCTTGATGGAGGACTCCCAGCCTGTTGGTGCAAGAGCTGGAATTTACCTCAATCCCAGGATCAAAATACAAAATAGGCCCTTGCTTACAATCAGGAGTGTCTCAGTCCTTGGTTTGGGGCTCTTCCTTGCTTAGTTTCTCCCCTGTGCTGGTTCCTCTGCCTAGAAATAGCCTTTCCCGTTTACTGCCTGGTAAGCTTTGGTTTCCTTTAAGAACAGTCCAAAAGTTACTTCTTCCAAGCAGAAATAAATCTCCATGAGGGGGCTTCCCTGGTGGTCCAGTGGGTAAGGACACCGCCTTGCAGTGCAAGGGGCGCCAGTTCGATCCCTGGCCTGGGAAGATCCCACATGCCGCGGAGTGGCTGGACTGATGTGTCCAATCACCGAGCCGGAGCTCTGGAGCGCATGCACCCAGAGCCGGTGCTCTGCGACAACAGAGGCCACTGCGATGGGAGGCCCACACGGGCCAAAGAACAAAGATGGATGAAAATAGACAAATGAAAGACCAATAGAAGTAGCCTGCCTGCTCCCCTCCCTCCCCACACCACCCACCCCAAATAAATAAATCTTTAAAAAAAAAAAAATCTCCACGGGCGCCCCTTTAGAACACCAACCTTCAAATTTCTACTGAAGTTTCAAAAAATAAATTCAATTCATAATAATAAGTAAGACATCACTACCCAGTGCCAGGATGTATAAACTTTCATGAAAAAATATAGTGATAATACAGCATTTTGACTAAGGGAACTCAAACAGGGGCTCTGAAACAACCTAAAGGAGTGGGACAGGGAGAGGCGGAGGGAAGTTCAAAAAATATGCATACCTATGGCTGATTCACATTGATGTCTGGCAGTAACAACAAAACTCTGAAAAAAGAAATTAAAATAAAACATACATATCTGTAAACAACACAATTCTGTAAAAATAAAAAGTAAAATAAAAAATAAATACAACAAAACCCCCAAACAAACAAAGAAAAACCCCTCCTTGGTTCCTTCCTCTATTTTCTTCCCCTTTTTCTGCTCTCACTTAAATTTTGACTGAGTCAATGGAAGTCTGATGAACCCTTTCTTCTGGGGGCAGGGTGTAGGAAGCTGGGGAAGAAGTTCTCATAGCCACTATTCTTTCTGTGTACCAGTCACTGTTTCTTGATGGAGGACTCCCAGCCTGTTGGTGCAAGAGCTGGAATTTACCTCAATCCCAGGATCAAAATACAAAATAGGCCCTTGCTTACAATCAGGAGTGTCTCAGTCCTTGGTTTGGGGCTCTTCCTTGCTTAGTTTCTCCCCTGTGCTGGTTCCTCTGCCTAGAAATAGCCTTTCCCGTTTACTGCCTGGTAAGCTTTGGTTTCCTTTAAGAACAGTCCAAAAGTTACTTCTTCCAAGCAGAAATAAATCTCCATGAGGGGGCTTCCCTGGTGGTCCAGTGGGTAAGGACACCGCCTTGCAGTGCAAGGGGCGCCAGTTCGATCCCTGGCCTGGGAAGATCCCACATGCCGCGGAGTGGCTGGACTGATGTGTCCAATCACCGAGCCGGAGCTCTGGAGCGCATGCACCCAGAGCCGGTGCTCTGCGACAACAGAGGCCACTGCGATGGGAGGCCCACACGGGCCAAAGAACAAAGATGGATGAAAATAGACAAATGAAAGACCAATAGAAGTAGCCTGCCTGCTCCCCTCCCTCCCCACACCACCCACCCCAAATAAATAAATCTTTAAAAAAAAAAAAATCTCCACGGGCGCCCCTTTAGAACACCAACCTTCAAATTTCTACTGAAGTTTCAAAAAATAAATTCAATTCATAATAATAAGTAAGACATCACTACCCAGTGCCAGGATGTATAAACTTTCATGAAAAAATATAGTGATAATACAGCATTTTGACAGATTTAATTCTATTTCACTTTTTAAATTATACTCATTGTAATATACTTCAGTTGATATCATGACCTGCTAATGAGTTCAGCTGTTTGAAAAAAATGCCCCCAAAGACATTCTTTCTTCTTTTGCCAGCTTTTCTTACTTCTCTCCTCTCTGGCAGTCTCAGATCTTCTGGCTCCTCATGCAGATGCCCTGGAGTCCAATTCTTTGGTGTCCCATCTATTACTCATCCAAGAAGTTCCATTTTAAATTTGATTTGTTTGTCCACTGATGGAAGTTTTGGCTCTAAGAGCATGACTGTTTGTATCTTGGCTAGATGTACCTTCCATATTTAAACAAATCATTTTGAATACCTCCTTCCTTTATATAATTTAATTTTCAGTGATAATCATATAACAAGATTATGATAGTAATGGCAAAAAAGAAAACTCAGTGACGATTTTCATTTTCTTAAAAAAATTTAGTGTGGAAAAATACATGTAACATCATATTTACGAACTTAACCATTTTTAAAACTTAGACACTGGATTTTATTTTATTGCTTTATGTTTTGGCCACGCCACACAGCTTGTAGGGTCTTCAGACCTGGAACCAATGCCCCTGACAGTGGAGGCACAGAATCTTGACCACTGGATTGCCAGGAAACTCCCTCATCTTAACCATTTTTAAGTGTACAGTTAGGTAGCAGTTATACATACTCACACTGTGGTCCAGTCTCCAGACCTGTGGACACTCCAAAACTGAAACCGTCTCCACTAAGCCACAATTCCCCACCCCTACCCAAAGCCCCTGGCAACCACCATTTTACTTTCTGTTTCTATGAATGCTCGGGTTCTCTAGATTTTCTGTGAGCTACGGCATATAGTTTTCATATTTTTATGATTCGTTTATTTCTGTCAGCATCTTGTCTGCAAATTTCAACTACGCTGCAGCATGTGACAGAACTTCCTTCCTTTTTCCTTGGGACAGGATAATCTCTAGGTGCAGCCATGGTGCTGCAAATGGCATCATTTTGTTCTTTTCTATGTCTGAGTAATATTCCATTGTGTAAATGTACCATGCATTCTCTATCTAGTCATCAGTTAACAGACATTTAGTTTGCTTCCAGGTCTTGGCTACTGTGAATAGGCTTTCTATAAACATTGGGATGCACGTCTCTTTTCAAATTAGAGTTTTCTCTGGATATAAGCCCAGAAGTGGGATTGCTCGAGGATTTGCTTCTTTTTCTTTTTTAATTTTTGACCCCTTTTATTGGCTTTTTATTTATTTATTTTCATCCATCTTTATTCTTCGGCCTGCGTGGGCCTCCCATTGCAGTGATCTCTCCCATTGCAGAGCACCAGCTCTGGTTGAATGCTCTCTGGAGCGCTGGCTTGTAATTGGATACACAGGTCCAACTGTTCTGTGGCACGTGGGATCTCCCCGGGTCAGGGATTGAACCGGTGCCCCTTGCACTGCAAGGTGGACTCTTTACCCACTGGACCATCAGGGAAGCCCTGATTCATTTTTAAGACTCAACAATATTCCATTTTATGTTATTACACATTTTGTTTATCTATTCATCTATTGGTTAACACATGGGATTGCTTCTATTTGGCTGTCATAATATAAAGCTGTTATCAATATGGGTGCACAAATATTTCTGGAGGACTCCCTTTCTTTTTCTTTTTACATACCCAGAAGTGAAATTGCTAGATCACATAGTAATTCTATTTTTAACTTTTTTTAGGAACCACCATATTGTTTTCCATAACAGCTGCACCGTTTTATACTTACCAAAGCACAGAAGGGTTCCAATGTCTCCATATCCTTATCAGCCCTTATTATTTTCTGTGTTTGTTTTTAGCAGTAGCCATCCTAATAGATACAAATAATATCTCACTGTATGTTTTGGTTTGCATTTCCCTGATGATTAGTGATGTTGAGCATATTTTCGTATCGTTTTTGGCCATTTGCATATTTTCTTTGAAGAAATGTCTAATCCAGTTTTTTGCCCATTTTTGAATCTGGCTGTTGTTTTAGTAGTGGCCATTCTCTTTTATTGAATTTGATGCACATAAGCATGGTAAAATAAACAAATGAGCAAAATAGAGTAAATATTACAGTACAGAAAAAAGGGAAAATCTATACTCACATATTAGCTCAGGATAGTCATGAATAATAAAATCTCTTCTCAAGCTTTATCTTCTGTACCTTTGTCAATAACTTTAGCAAGTTGATCATTTTGTGTATGTGTTCAATAGAGTCTTGTCAGAATTGTTAATATATCTTTGAGCATTGTTGAATGAAGAATTCTTTTCAAAAATTGTAATTTCAAAAAGTTTATTTCACATGAATTAAAAAGAAAAAAGCCCCTCGGGACTTCCCTGGTGGTCCAGTGGCTAAGACTCTGCACTCCCACTGCAGGGGGTCTGGGTTTGATCCCTGGTCAGGGAACTAGTTCCTGCATGCTGCAACTAAGACCTGGTGCAGTCAAATAAATAAATAAAAATTAAAACTCCTTAGAAGTCTTAAACACAATTCTTTTAGTAGAAATTCATAAGTATTCTATTTCATGTTATATTTCAGAACTTGAAATAGTGTCCATGCTTTTGTCTCTTTGGTATTGATTGTAATGAACCTTAAATGTCTCTGTAGTAAAATAAATAAAATATTCCCCTGGGTCAACTGAGCTCTGTTAATATCTCAATAGGTGAGGCTCTGGTAAAATAATTGATGTTGAGGGCAGGCCTTGTCAGGAAGAATAGAACGCTCTGGGCATATTTTTAAACGGCTACTTTTCTCCTTTCTTTGCTGGAAGCAAGAGGAGATTTTTCTCTGATCTACACTATGAGGACCTGCCTGGCTGGGCTCCTGGAGGTTTATCTCACAAAAGCATCGGGACCTTTTTAAGACTGGACCCTCTTGGAGTTTTTAGCTCTCAGACTTCTCCATGCTGACCTTCTATAAATTCATCAAGCATTGTTAAAGGTTTCCTACCTGATTACTAGATCCTCTGAGTTTTTTACTCATGAGCTTCTGCTCCTCAAAGGTTTCTGCTCCAGTAAGTTCCAAGGACTGTTGACTGCCTGTTCAGCTTTGGGGTACCATTTCCCTGATGATTAGTGATGTTGAGCATATTTTCGTATCGTTTTTGGCCATTTGCATATTTTCTTTGAAGAAATGTCTAATCCAGTTTTTTGCCCATTTTTGAATCTGGCTGTTGTTTTAGTAGTGGCCATTCTCTTTTATTGAATTTGATGCACATAAGCATGGTAAAATAAACAAATGAGCAAAATAGAGTAAATATTACAGTACAGAAAAAAGGGAAAATCTATACTCACATATTAGCTCAGGATAGTCATGAATAATAAAATCTCTTCTCAAGCTTTATCTTCTGTACCTTTGTCAATAACTTTAGCAAGTTGATCATTTTGTGTATGTGTTCAATAGAGTCTTGTCAGAATTGTTAATATATCTTTGAGCATTGTTGAATGAAGAATTCTTTTCAAAAATTGTAATTTCAAAAAGTTTATTTCACATGAATTAAAAAGAAAAAAGCCCCTCGGGACTTCCCTGGTGGTCCAGTGGCTAAGACTCTGCACTCCCACTGCAGGGGGTCTGGGTTTGATCCCTGGTCAGGGAACTAGTTCCTGCATGCTGCAACTAAGACCTGGTGCAGTCAAATAAATAAATAAAAATTAAAACTCCTTAGAAGTCTTAAACACAATTCTTTTAGTAGAAATTCATAAGTATTCTATTTCATGTTATATTTCAGAACTTGAAATAGTGTCCATGCTTTTGTCTCTTTGGTATTGATTGTAATGAACCTTAAATGTCTCTGTAGTAAAATAAATAAAATATTCCCCTGGGTCAACTGAGCTCTGTTAATATCTCAATAGGTGAGGCTCTGGTAAAATAATTGATGTTGAGGGCAGGCCTTGTCAGGAAGAATAGAACGCTCTGGGCATATTTTTAAACGGCTACTTTTCTCCTTTCTTTGCTGGAAGCAAGAGGAGATTTTTCTCTGATCTACACTATGAGGACCTGCCTGGCTGGGCTCCTGGAGGTTTATCTCACAAAAGCATCGGGACCTTTTTAAGACTGGACCCTCTTGGAGTTTTTAGCTCTCAGACTTCTCCATGCTGACCTTCTATAAATTCATCAAGCATTGTTAAAGGTTTCCTACCTGATTACTAGATCCTCTGAGTTTTTTACTCATGAGCTTCTGCTCCTCAAAGGTTTCTGCTCCAGTAAGTTCCAATTCTGGATCTGCTTGACTGCCTGTTCAGCTTTGGGGTACCATTTTCTCTTGTGACCTCTGATAGATCTAAAAACAGTTGTTTATGTTCAGTTTATTTAGATGTTGACTTGCCATTAGGGTAGAGTAACAACTTCCTTACATGCCAGCCAGAAACCGGAAGTCAAAAAGTCTTCTTAAAAAAAAAAAAATCTTCTTTTGGCACTTCCCTGATGGTCCAGTGACTAAGACTCTGTGGGGCCCAGTTGACCCCACATGTCTCAACTAAGAGCTCACGTTGCCACAACTAAGAATCCCAAAGCTGCAAGTAAGATCTAGTGCAGCCAAATAAATAAAAATAAAATATATTTTTTAAAAGACTTCTTTTAAAAATAGAAATTAATAAACTAATTTTAAAATTTATGTGTAAGGCTTCTCTGGTGGTCCAGTGGATAAAGAGTCTGCCTTGCAGTGCAGAGGGTACTGGTTTGATCCCTGGCCTGGGAAGATCCCACATGCCGTGGAGCATTTGGGCTGGTGTGTCCAGTTGTGAGCCAACACTCTGGAGCGCATGCACCCAAGGCCATTGCTCTGCAGCAAGAGAGGCCACTGCAATGGGAGGCCCACACAGGCCAAAGAATAAAGATGGATGAAAACAAATGATGACTTACAGGCAAAAAAAAAAAAAAAAAAAACCACTTAAAAAAGTAACAAAATGAGGCAGTTTAATACTTAACTGATAAAGAAAGATCTAAAACAATTTAGTAAATGAAGAAAACATGTCAAATATTATGTATACTGAGTCCTTTCTGGTGTCAAAAAAAAAAAAAGAACAGGAAAGTGACCATGGTGCTTCCTGATGGTTTCTGGTTTGTTAGTTTTACAGGAGGAGCCATTTTACAGAAAGAAGAGAATAACCCTGGAGTCATAGTTGACTTCTCCATTTGGAAATAATACTGTCTATCGAGATACAGAAAGCTGGAGAGTTTTTATTCAGAAAAAGTAAGTATACTAGAAATCACATCTCCCTGACTACACAGTGTGCTTTCAAATATGGGTGATATTGAATAGAAAATCAATTTATGCCTTCCTTTGATCAGTTATATATGGAATTCCCATGAAATATTCTCTTGTAATTTGGAGAATTCACTAGTACCAGGAACGGCAGAACCACAGATAGACCACAAAGAGTGATCATTTTAAAATATGGGTCCCCTCCATCACCTGCTCGGGGTTACGCTGCTGCTCAGACAACAGAGAGGTCTGTCAAGATCATTGTGAAGGAACATAGTGTAGATCTAAGTTACAACCAAAATGTAACTCTTTATACTTTGATGACCATGTGTAGAGTGTGCTGTTCAATGTGGTCAGTAGCAAGTAGCCATATGTGTCTATTTAAATGTGAATTTAAATAAACAGAAATTAAATAAAACTCAAAATTTAGTTGCACAGTTCACATTTCAACTGCTCAGTAGCCACGTGTGATTCAATGGCTCCACTACAGGGCAGAGCAAATACAGAATGTGTATACCATTTCAGAAAATTCTACTCTATAGCACTAGTCAAAACAGATATTTTGATAAGAATGAATACTGAATGAATGAATAAGTAGCATGGTTTTCACCTAACTACCTGATAAGAGACAAGTTTCGTAGTCCATACACAGGAAGATACCATGGCTACTAAAAAGAACATTTTATAGTTACATAGCAGTGTACGTTTCCAATTTTAAAACATTTTAATGTCTGTGAATTTATTCAGTCTTTTCCATGAGTCTTTTAAATAGTTAAAGTATCAAAATCTTCATTTTACAGCTGAAGAAATGTCCCTTCAAAAGTTAGTACTGGGGCTTCCCTGGTGGTCCAGTGGGTCGGGACACCGCCTTGCAGTGCAAGGAAGGCCAGTTCAATCCCTGGCCTGGGAATATCCCACGTGCCACGGAGCAGCTAAACCAGTATGTCCAACTACTGAGCCAGAGCTCTGGAGCGCATGTGCCCAGAGCCCGTGCTCTGCGAGGACAGAGGTCACTGCGATGGGAAGCCCATATGGGCCAAAGAACAAAGACGGGTGAAACTGAATAAATCACATCTCCCTGACTACACAGTGTGCTTTCAAATATGGGTGATATTGAATAGAAAATCAATTTATGCCTTCCTTTGATCAGTTATATATGGAATTCCCATGAAATATTCTCTTGTAATTTGGAGAATTCACTAGTACCAGGAACGGCAGAACCACAGATAGACCACAAAGAGTGATCATTTTAAAATATGGGTCCCCTCCATCACCTGCTCGGGGTTACGCTGCTGCTCAGACAACAGAGAGGTCTGTCAAGATCATTGTGAAGGAACATAGTGTAGATCTAAGTTACAACCAAAATGTAACTCTTTATACTTTGATGACCATGTGTAGAGTGTGCTATTCAATGTGGTCAGTAGCAAGTAGCCATATGTGTCTATTTAAATGTGAATTTAAATAAACAGAAATTAAATAAAACTCAAAATTTAGTTGCACAGTTCACATTTCAACTGCTCAGTAGCCACGTGTGATTCAATGGCTCCACTACAGGGCAGAGCAAATACAGAATGTGTATACCATTTCAGAAAATTCTACTCTATAGCACTAGTCAAAACAGATATTTTGATAAGAATGAATACTGAATGAATGAATAAGTAGCATGGTTTTCACCTAACTACCTGATAAGAGACAAGTCTCGTAGTCCATACACAGG
The DNA here is from genome assembly GCA_022376925.1 of Tragulus kanchil. NCBI lineage: Eukaryota > Metazoa > Chordata > Mammalia > Artiodactyla > Tragulidae > Tragulus > Tragulus kanchil. Next base: position 151,896,503 of record JAIOJX010000029.1, read on the forward strand.
AAGATACCATGGCTACTAAAAAGAACATTTTATAGTTACATAGCAGTGTCGTTTCCAATTTTAAAACATTTTAATGTCTGTGAATTTATTCAGTCTTTTCCATGAGTCTTTTAAATAGTTAAAGTATCAAAATCTTCATTTTACAGCTGAAGAAATGTCCCTTCAAAAGTTAGTACTGGGGCTTCCCTGGTGGTCCAGTGGGTCGGGACACCGCCTTGCAGTGCAAGGAAGGCCAGTTCAATCCCTGGCCTGGGAATATCCCACGTGCCACGGAGCAGCTAAACCAGTATGTCCAACTACTGAGCCAGAGCTCTGGAGCGCATGTGCCCAGAGCCCGTGCTCTGCGAGGACAGAGGTCACTGCGATGGGAAGCCCATATGGGCCAAAGAACAAAGACGGGTGAAACTGAATAAATGAAAAGACCAATAGAAGTGGCCCGCCAGCCTCCCTCCCTCCCTCCCCAACCCGCCCCCAACCCCAGCCCCCAAAAAGTTAGTACTGGGCTTGCCTGTTGGTCCAGTGGGTAAAGAGTCTGCCTTGCAGTGCAGGGAACACCGTTTCGATCCCTGACCCAGGAAGATCCCACATGCCACGGAGCAGCTGGACCGGTGTGCCCAGTTATGAGCCAGCACTCTGGAGTGCATGTGCCCAGAGCCAGTGCTCTGCAAGGAGAGAGACCACTGCGATGGGAGGCCTACACATGCCAAAGAATAAAGACGGATGAAAATAAACAAATAAAAGGCAAATAAAACAGGCCAAAATTTAAAAAAAAGTTCGTTCTTGGGACTTCCCTGTTGGTCCAATGGTTAAGATTCTACACTTCCAATCCAGGGGGCATGGGTTAAATCCCTGATCAAGGAGCTTAGATGTGGATGCTGTGATGCACAACCAAAAATAAAATGAAAAGGCTAGTCCTTTGATCTTGAGGTGGTCTCTAGTTTTCTCTAAGTGACTAAAACAAGACTTAGAGGTTGTCTCCATAGGGGGAATGTAGAAGCCAAGAAGACAGATGAGACCGCCAGAGAGAGAGAGAGGAGACTCACTGATAGGCTATGTAGACACAGATATGGTGACACTCCAGCTGAGGTTAGCAACAGAGATCTGAGACAGAGACAAAGGGGACCTGTGGTGAGACCCTGGGGGTCTGAGTGCCTGAGGGTGCAGTTCAAATGAGACTGGCCTCAGTGTTCGTGGGAGCAGAGATCCACTTGGATTTGTCAAGAAAGATTTGAAAAGCAGGAGCAGCCTAACCCAGAAGGAAAAGAAGTGCAGATGGTGTCTGAGAGTAAGACACCAGGGAGACATTTCTCTGAGCTGACAGTCAGACATGAGACAGCTTTTCCAGGGCTTAGAGGTGAGAGAGCTTAAGGTGAATGCAGAAAATTGTTCTGCAGGGATACTCTTCAGAAAACACCAAATTCCACAGGAGATAAAATGTACTACTTCTTTCAGCGGTGGCATAAGAATAATGGCTAAAAATAGTAGCTAACATTTATTGAGCTATTACTTTCTATGAAATACTACACATGAATTCTCGTTACAAGTTCATAAGTAACTTCTCACCTTCAATGTACAGGTAAGGAAGCAATGGTATACTAGAGCTGGCTCTGTTTTATGAGACCTGATTGCTAAATGTTTATGCTTTTTGTTAGCCAGCTGACACACACTGTTAGCTTGAAATTGGCTGTGGTGGAAATATTTATAACATGCACATTGGTATGTGCTATGAATTTGGGCTTTTTTTCAACATTTAGCAGCACAGCACTGAAACAGGGCCAAAGAGGCTTAGCAACTTGCCAAGGATTCCCTGGTGGCTCAGACGGACAATATGGGTCACTTTGTTAGAAAAAAATCTTGCTCATCAAGGACTCTGGTGTTAGGAATATGGGGCTTTACAGAGCTCTTCTTGAAGGCCTAGAATTCAAGCATCTGGCACCTCCATAACTAAGATTCTCCTTTGGGAAAGAACGCAGGACCCTACTGTTCTGGCAACATGATGCTGATATGCACATTTTGTATAAATGAATAAACATGTATATTTCCCTCCCCCCACTCCCTAAGTGAACTTCATAAAGGAGAACAGTCAAGTTCTTATTCAAAGGATGGGAATGACTGTTATAAAGCAAATCTTGGATGAGCTATTTGTATGGAATGTTATGAATTACGAAGAAGTAAACATCATTTGCTGTGAGAAGGTCGAGCAGGATGCGGCGAGAGGGATCATTCACATGATTTTGAAGAAGGGTTCAGAAGCCTGCAACCTCTTTCTTAAATCTCTTGAAAAGTGGAACTACCCTCTCTTTCAGGACTTGCATGGACTAAGTACGTATCAGTTGGCTTTTATGCATTCTACAAACAGAATAAACCACAAAGATTCATAATCCTCATGACAGAGCCTCAGCTCTCCTCCCTCTTCATATCCCTGGACTGTGGGCTTTGGCCATGTTCAGGAAAAGCTCAGACACTCTCAGAAAAAAGTTAAAAGAAAACCACTTCCACTAGATTACTTGAGGGTGAAGCCAAATAAGTAACTTCAAGGTCTGGGAATAAATGATTTAGCATAGTCTGACTTCAGCATCAAACTGGATAATGAAGACACTTAAGAAATCAATGGGGAGTAACATGGAAACCTATATTGTCATGTGTGGAAAAGATAGCTATTGTCATTGTGCTAAGGGAATAGGAGTGCTCACAATGGCTTGGGGTGATGGTCCAGAGGGGTGGGATGAGGGGTACTGGGCTGGGGGGTGGGGGTGGGACCAGGGACATGCATATGACTGATCTGGGAACATACATGTCGGTGAACAACAAAACCCTGTAAAACCTTTAAAATAAAGAATTTAAAAAGAAAGAAAGAAAGAAAGAAAGAAAACAACAGAAAAAAAAAAAAAGAAATCAATGCAGGGACTTCCCTGGTGGTTCAGTGGTTAAGGCTCCACCCTTCCACCGCAGGGGACACAGGTTTGATCCTTGGTCAGGGAACTAAGATCCCTCATGCCAGTACCCCTGCCCCTAAAAAGAGAAGTCAGTGCAGTAGTAGTTTTCAACATTCCTCAATCTGACGAGGACCATGTGTGAATACGTGGCCCTCTGACTACCTACTCTGATCCAACACCATGGTAAAGAGAGCCTGACTGACTAAAGCACGATTCTGCTTTTCATGAAATATTAATCAAGGGTAACTCTTGATTTGCTGAGGGTCACCCCAGACCATCATTCTCCGCCATATCCCCACTATTCTCATGCACTTTCCTTAACCCAAACACTGGCTCCTCTCCTTTCCAATCAGCTGCTACAAAATTTGATGGTGTAAAGGAAGAAACAGAAGGAGAATGAGGGTAAAGGATAACAGGGATAAGCAGGCGTAAATATCTGGAACACTTTCTACCAGCTCAGAACTTGGGAAGGAAATTAAAGTCAGATACTCAACACCTCTCCTGCTTCCTTCTCCTGAACACGGGGGAGATGCACAACTGGGTCCTCCTTAACCTCATCTCTTCTCTAACAGGTCTTTTTCATCAGATGTCAGAAGAAGACGTAGATGCTTTGGCTGAGGAATTAAAGCACTTCTATCAGTGTCCATCTTTTCTGAACTTCTATCCTTTGGGTGAAGATATTGACATTATGTTTAACTTGAGAAGCACCTTCACACAACCGGTGCTATGGATGAAGGACCAACACCATCACCGCCTGGAGCAACTGACCCTGAGTGGCCTGCTGGACACTCTTCAGAGTCCCTGCATCATTGAAGGGAATCAGGCAAAGGAAGACCACACTGCTGCAGCGAATCGCCATGCTCTGGGCGTCTGGAGAGTGTCAGTCTCTCACCAAATTCAAATTAGTCTTCTTTCTTCGCCTGAGCAGGGCCCAGGGTGGACTCTTTGAAACCCTGTGTGACCAACTCCTGGACATACCTGACACGATCAGCAAGCGGACTTTCCTGGCCGGGCTGCTGAAGCTACTGGCGGAGGGTTCTTTTTCTCCTTGATGGCTACAATGAATTCGAGGCCCAGAACTGCCCAGAAATTGAAGCCCTGATAAAGGAAAACCACCGCTTCAAGAATATGGTCATTGTCACCACCACCACGGAGTCCCTGAGGCTCATCAGACAGTTTGGGGCACAGATTGCAGAGGTGGGAGACATGACAGAGGATGGTGCCCAAGCTCTTATCCAGGAAGTGCTGAAAAAGGAATTTGCTGAAGGCTTGTTGCTCCAAATTCAGAAATCCAGGTGCCTGGGAAAATCTTGGAAGTGCCCCGATGGGGAAAAGTGAGTTCCACTCTCACACAACAGGGTCACCAGACTTTCATTCTCCGCCATATCCCCACTATTCTCATGCACTTTCCTTAACCCAAACACTGGCTCCTCTCCTTTCCAATCAGCTGCTACAAAATTTGATGGTGTAAAGGAAGAAACAGAAGGAGAATGAGGGTAAAGGATAACAGGGATAAGCAGGCGTAAATATCTGGAACACTTTCTACCAGCTCAGAACTTGGGAAGGAAATTAAAGTCAGATACTCAACACCTCTCCTGCTTCCTTCTCCTGAACACGGGGGAGATGCACAACTGGGTCCTCCTTAACCTCATCTCTTCTCTAACAGGTCTTTTTCATCAGATGTCAGAAGAAGACGTAGATGCTTTGGCTGAGGAATTAAAGCACTTCTATCAGTGTCCATCTTTTCTGAACTTCTATCCTTTGGGTGAAGATATTGACATTATGTTTAACTTGAGAAGCACCTTCACACAACCGGTGCTATGGATGAAGGACCAACACCATCACCGCCTGGAGCAACTGACCCTGAGTGGCCTGCTGGACACTCTTCAGAGTCCCTGCATCATTGAAGGGGAATCAGGCAAAGGGAAGACCACACTGCTGCAGCGAATCGCCATGCTCTGGGCGTCTGGAGAGTGTCAGTCTCTCACCAAATTCAAATTAGTCTTCTTTCTTCGCCTGAGCAGGGCCCAGGGTGGACTCTTTGAAACCCTGTGTGACCAACTCCTGGACATACCTGACACGATCAGCAAGCGGACTTTCCTGGCCGGGCTGCTGAAGCTACGGCGGAGGGTTCTTTTTCTCCTTGATGGCTACAATGAATTCGAGGCCCAGAACTGCCCAGAAATTGAAGCCCTGATAAAGGAAAACCACCGCTTCAAGAATATGGTCATTGTCACCACCACCACGGAGTCCCTGAGGCTCATCAGACAGTTTGGGGCACAGATTGCAGAGGTGGGAGACATGACAGAGGATGGTGCCCAAGCTCTTATCCGGGAAGTGCTGAAAAAGGAATTTGCTGAAGGCTTGTTGCTCCAAATTCAGAAATCCAGGTGCCTGAGGAATCTGATGAAGACCCCTCTCTTTGTGGTCATCACTTGTGCAATCCAGATGGGGAAAAGTGAGTTCCACTCTCACACACAAACCACGCTGTTCTGTGCCTTCTATGATCTGCTAGTTAATAAGAACAGACAAAAACGCAAAGGAGTGGCTCCAAGTGAGGTCACTCGGAGCCTGGACCACTGTGGAGACCTAGCCCTGGAGGGCGTGCTCTCCCGCAGGTTTGATTTTGACCCAGATGACCTGTCCAGTGTGAATGAGGATGTCCTGCTGACAACGGGACTCCTTTGTAAGTACACAGCTCAACGGTTCAAGCCAAAGTATAAATTCTTTCATCAGTCCTTCCAGGAATACACAGCAGGACGCAGACTCAGCAGTTTACTGACATCTGGAGAACCAGCGGAGGTGACCAAGGGGAATGATCACTTGCAGAAAATGGCTTTCATTTCAGACATTACATCCAAGTACAGCAACCTGCTCCTGTACACGTGTGGCTCATCTGCCGAAGCCACGAGGACTGTCCTGAAACACCTGTCATCAGTGTACCAACATGGCAGTCTCTTTGGACTTTCTGTCACCAAGAGGCCTCTCTGGAGGCAGGAATCTATGCAAAATGTGAAAAGCACCACTGCACAAGAAATTCTGAAGGCCATAAACATCAATTCCTTTACAGAGTGTGGCATCAACTTATTCCATGAGAGTATATCTACATCTAACCTGAGCAAAGAATTTGAAGCTTTCTTTAGTGGTAAAAGCTTATATATCAACTCAGAGAATATCCCCGACTACTTATTTGACTTCTTTGAAGACTTGCCTAACTGTGCAAGTGCTCTGGACTTTGTTAAACTGGATTTCTATGAGGGAGCTGTGGCTTTGAGGGACGAGACCAGAGAAGACACAAGCAGGACCCAGGCTCAAGAGTCCTCAGGTACCTACATTCCTAGCAGGGCTGTGTCTTTGTTCTTCAACTGGAAGCAGGAGTTCAAGACCTTGGAGGTCACACTCCGGGATTTCTGCAAGTTGAATAAGAAAGATATCAAATATCTGGGGAAAATATTCAGCTCGGCTATCAGCCTCAGGCTCTACATTAAGAGATGTGCTGGCATGGCTGGAAGCCTCAGTTCGGTCCTCAGCACCTGTAAGAACATTCATTCCCTCATAGTGGAAGCCAGTCCCCTCACCCTAGAAGACGAACAACATATCACGTCTGTGACAAACCTGCAAACCTTGAGCGTTCACAACCTACAGACTCAACGGCTGCCAGGTACTGCGAACACCAGCAGTTTAAGCTGTAATCCAACTTGGCTAGTTACTGTGGGATATTAGTTATTGTTTGTTTTACTTTAAATTTTCTAGTAGTTTCTACCAGGAGTCAGGGTTTAGAAAGGAGTGGGAGGGCTTGGGAGCAAGTTCTGTGTCAGGCGAAGGTTATCAGATTTGGAGGCCCTAGGGGAGGATTCCCAGAGCTACAGCTCCATAGTCTGACGGCATAGCTCTGTAGCAGTGTGTAGGGTGAAGTGTGTGTGTTTGTGTCTGTCTGTGTGTGTATACAGTAGGTTAAGTCTGTCTTTTGTAACCCTTCCATCTTTTGAGCATGTCCATCTCAACTCAACACTCACTGCTTTCCTGCCAAGTAGGACCTGCCCTTCTTTGAAGTCTGGGAGGAAATCTACACATAAACCGATCACCTGCAGAAGCTAGTGACTAATTGTGTCACTAGATTCTCAACCAGGACATTGCAGCAGCATACTACCCAGCCCCACCCCATCCCAAGTATCATTCATTTTGAAAGAAAATTTAGGGAAGAGGTTTTGTCTAACGTGAAGGAATTCCAGATTTTAGACACAATACATATGGGGTCAATCTTCTTGGGTAAAGGGGAGTTTTCCCCAAATTCAAAATAACACTAAAGATGAGGGTCTCCCTTACCTGTGTAGACCAGCCACACCTGTGTAGATTCCTCCTGTTGCCCAGAGCAGGGGCTGCTGAGTTCTGTGAAGCTATGGCCAGGCAGGAGCCTGGCTTCACATGATTGTAATCTGGGATTGGCTTTCATCCACAAGTGATTTCCCATCTGGCTCTGCCTCACTTGTCACCCTGTAGAGGACATTTTCTATCATTCTGAGAATGTAGAATCTGTTTTGTACAGATAAGCCTCGTAGCCTCCTACTCATGCAAGAACCCCTTCTATGAGATTCTGGATAGTCATGCAGATGATTAGACTTCCTTCTCTGTTAAGAGGCTTACCATCTCCTCTTGAGAGCGATTCCTTTGTGCTGATTTTGCAAACTGGTCTCTTATGAGCTGAATTTGACCTATATATAATTAAAATTTTTCTTCTAAATCTTGGCCAATATTTTGTTCTTAATATTTTAAACTTACTTTTCGAGTAGCATATTCACAAATACATTCTAAATGTATTCCAAATTATATAACAATCTATAATGCAAAGTCTTCTTCTCTTTTGTCTCCTCTGGCCGTGATTCTTCTCCTTGAAGGAGATGTCACTGTTTTGAAATTGGGAAATGTCATATGAAAATACAGGTTCCTCATTCCTCTTGAAAATTACAGACCTGACAACTTTACTTGGTAACAGCTAGCTAGAGTTTCATGATCTCATCCTATGCTCTCTGGACAAGACATATCATCTCCAGTTGGGCACAGAGCTCAACTGTTCCTTTTGGCTCCATCTCAACTTTTCTGTCTTTGTAACCCTTCCATCTTTTGAGCATGTCCATCTCAACTCAACACTCACTGCTTTCCTGCCAAGTAGGACCTGCCCTTCTTTGAAGTCTGGGAGGAAATCTACACATAAACCGATCACCTGCAGAAGCTAGTGACTAATTGTGTCACTAGATTCTCAACCAGGACATTGCAGCAGCATACTACCCAGCCCCACCCCATCCCAAGTATCATTCATTTTGAAAGAAAATTTAGGGAAGAGGTTTTGTCTAACGTGAAGGAATTCCAGATTTTAGACACAATACATATGGGGTCAATCTTCTTGGGTAAAGGGGAGTTTTCCCCAAATTCAAAATAACACTAAAGATGAGGGTCTCCCTTACCTGTGTAGACCAGCCACACCTGTGTAGATTCCTCCTGTTGCCCAGAGCAGGGGCTGCTGAGTTCTGTGAAGCTATGGCCAGGCAGGAGCCTGGCTTCACATGATTGTAATCTGGGATTGGCTTTCATCCACAAGTGATTTCCCATCTGGCTCTGCCTCACTTGTCACCCTGTAGAGGACATTTTCTATCATTCTGAGAATGTAGAATCTGTTTTTGTACAGATAAGCCTCGTAGCCTCCTACTCATGCAAGAACCCCTTCTATGAGATTCTGGATAGTCATGCAGATGATTAGACTTCCTTCTCTGTTAAGAGGCTTACCATCTCCTCTTGAGAGCGATTCCTTTGTGCTGATTTTGCAAACTGGTCTCTTATGAGCTGAATTTGACCTATATATAATTAAAATTTTTCTTCTAAATCTTGGCCAATATTTTGTTCTTAATATTTTAAACTTACTTTTCGAGTAGCATATTCACAAATACATTCTAAATGTATTCCAAATTATATAACAATCTATAATGCAAAGTCTTCTTCTCTTTTGTCTCCTCTGGCCGTGATTCTTCTCCTTGAAGGAGATGTCACTGTTTTGAAATTGGGAAATGTCATATGAAAATACAGGTTCCTCATTCCTCTTGAAAATTACAGACCTGACAACTTTACTTGGTAACAGCTAGCTAGAGTTTCATGATCTCATCCTATGCTCTCTGGACAAGACATATCATCTCCAGTTGGGCACAGAGCTCAACTGTTCTAATTCTTGTAATAACACCATCTCCCTTGCCCTCTTTGACATTTGAGTTTGTAATCAACATGTACTTTCTTATAACTAGAATCTAGTCAGTCTTGAAAGGCATGTAGGTTGTTTCCAGTTTGGGCAATTATAAATAAGGCTTCTATAAGCATGACTATGTAAGTTTTTATGTCAAGATAAGTTTCCAATTCACTTGGGTGAATACTTAGTCCTGGGACTGCTGAGCCATATGGCAAGCGCTTGTTTAACTTTCTGAGCTATTTTCTACTGTGTACATTTTACATTATCAATAGCAACACATGAGAACTGTTGCTCTGCATTTTCACTAGCATTTAATAGTCTTTCTGTTTTTCCCTTTTTGTCATTTTCCAATAAGAAAAAACAAATGACAGGGCCAAGTGCTGATGGAGATGTGGAGCAACTGGAACTCTGTGCATAGTGTGATCTCATCTGAGTTGACTGATAAAAGTTGAAAATTTTGCATGTGCTCATTTTCCAACTTAGCGAAATGTCTGTTGAAGTTTTCACCCATTCTTACAAGGGTTAATTTGTTTTCTTAATGTTTAAGTATTTTAAAATACATTCTGGATATACATCCTTTGTCAGATAAGTGATTTGAAAATATTTTCTCCCAATTGGCAGTCTTTTCATTCTTTAACAGTGTCTTCCATAGAACAAAATTTTTACATTTTGTTGCAGCTCACTTTTTTCTCTTTATGAACCCAACTTCCGGTGTCATGTCTAAGAACTCTTTGCATAACACCAGGTCATGATCATTTTCTTATATATTTCCTCTTTGTGTGTGTGTTAGTTGCTTAGTTGTGTGCAGCTCCTTGATACTTCATGGATTGTAGCCCACCAGGTTCCTCTGTTTATGGAATTCTCCAGGCAAGAATACTGGAGTGGGTTGCCATTTCTTTCTCCAATTTAAAGTTTAATGTCTCACATTTAGATCTGTGATCCACTTTGAGTTAATATTTGTGTAAAATGTTAAGTTTAGATCAAGGTTCATTTTTCTTTGATATGGCTATTCCGTTGCTCTCTTTATATCTTAAGATTATTTATTTATTTTAATTTGGCCACACTTGGTCTTAGTCGCGGCATGCAGGATCTAGCTCCCTGTCCAGAGATTGAACCTGGGCCCCCTGCATTGGGAGCATGGAACCTTAATCACTGGACCACCAGGGAAGTCCCCATTGTTCTCTTTATTGAAATGAGCATTCTTTCATGTCTGACTAGCCTTTTTATCTTTGCCCAAATTATTTGGCTATAGTTATATGAGTGTATTTATGAATACTATTTTCCATTGATCTTTCATTTGCCAATACCCTTGTCTATTTCCTGGCAATGCTGCATTGTCTCAGTAACTTTTGCTTTATCGTAAGTTATAAAATTTGGTAGCATTATTTCTCCAAATTCCTTCTTTCTCTAAAATATTACAAAATATTCTAATTCTTTTGTCCTTCCATATAAGTTTTAGAATCAATTCTTTTTTTTTTTTTGGCTGGGTCTCATAACCTACAGGATCTTAGTTACTCAATCAGGGATTGAGTCTGAAAGAAAGCATAAAGTTCTAACCAATAGACTGCCAGGGAATTCCCAAGAATCACATTTATATTGTCAAAAACTCTTGGTTGGAATTACATTGATCTACAGACTAATTTGGGGCTTCCCAGATGGGGTTAGTGGTTAAAAAACCCTCCTGCTAATGCAGGAGATGTAAGAGACACTGGTTAGATCCTTTGGTAGGGATGAACCCCTTGTGGAGGGCATGGCAACCCACTCTAGTATTCTTGCCTGGAGAATCCCACAGACAGAGCAGCCTGGAGGGCTACAGTCCAGTGTCATGAAGAGTCAGACACGACTGAAGCAACTGAGCACACATGCATGCACAGACTTTTTAAGATGCCTTTTATCAGGTCGAGGGGGTTTCCTTCTACTCTTAGGCTGCTGAGAGTGTTTATCATGATGAACAGTTGTTGGATTATGGCAAATACTTTTGTTGTATAAATTTATATGATCATTTCATTTTTCTTCTCTAGACTGTTAATATACTGAATTACATGGATTGATTTTCAAATATCAAAACAGTGCTTCATCCCCTGTATGAAGCTCACTTGGTGATAGTATAATATTCTTTTTATATATGGCTGGACTTCTTGGTAATATTTTGTTGAGAATTTTGGCTTCTATGTACATTAGTGATACTGCTTTGAAGTTTTCTTTTATTTCCTTGGTTTGAGTTTCATATTGGTTAATGGTAGCTTCAAAAAATGAGTTGGGAACTGTTGCCTGTGTTTCTGTTTCCTGATAGAGTTGGTGTTATTTCTCGTTTGACTGTTTGGTAGAATTTGTGAGTGCAATCACCTGTGCCTGAAGCTTTCATTTTTGAGAAAATTTTAATGTCAAATTCAATGTCCTTAGTTATATAGGACTATTCAGGTTACTTATGTAACATTGGATAAATTTTAGTAGTTTGTGGCATTCAAGAAATTGTGTAGCTTTATCTGTGTTGTCAAATTCATGTGTATTTTTCTCTATCCTTTTAACATCTGTGATTTCTGTAATTATATCTTCCTTTTCATTTCTGATATTGGTAATTTGTTTTTCTTCATTTTTTTCTTTGTCAGTGTTGCTAAAATTTGTCAAATTTATTGATCTTTTCATAGATACAGCTTTTAATTTCCATTGATTTTTCTCTATTGTTTATCTATTTGCAATTTTTGTTATTGATTTCTACCCTTACCTTTATTATTGTATCACTTCTTCTTCCACTGCGTTTATGTTGCTATTCTCTGTCTAGTTTCTTAAGTAAGCTTAGATTACTGACTTGAAAACTTATTTCTAATTTAAGTATTCAATGCTCTAAATATCCGTTTGCGCAACTGTTAACTGGAGATTTTGATATATTTTATTTTTATTTCTGTATTTTTCAAAATGTTATCCATTTTTTCTTGAGACTTCTTATTTGATGCTTGTTTAGAAGTGTGTTATTTAATTTCCACCTGTTTGGAAACTTCCTACTTAACTTTCTGTTACTGTTTCCCAGTGTAACTCCATTATATTTGGAAGGCATGCTTTTAACTAAAGAAGATGCCCATCTCTGATGAAAAATACGTATTTGTGTGTCAATTTCATGAACATTTCTTGCCCCTGGTGCAATAAAAGTCTTTGGATTGGTAAGAGAAATATAGTAAATGACAGATGAACAGAGTCCAATCTTTTTTTTTTTTGGCAGGTGGTCTGACCGACAGCTTAGGTAATTTGAAGAATCTTATGAAGCTCATACTGGATAATATTAAGATGAATGAAGAAGATGCTATAAAACTAGGTCAGATTTTTGTTTTCTCTAATACTGTTATTAATACAAGTTTAATAATAAGAACAGTGAAAACTCGTTGACTCTTTGACACTGGCTATGTCTATATAAGGCAAGGAATCCTTTATATACTTGGTGTCCTAATGCATCTCCTTTCCATTTGTTTGCAGCTGAAGGTCTGACGAATCTGAAAAAGATGTGTTTACTTCGTTTGACCCATCTGTCTGACATAGGAGAAGGAATGGATTACATAGTCAAGTCTCTATCAGTTGAACCCTGTGACCTTAAAGAAATCCAGTTAGTCTCCTGCTGTCTGTCAGGAAATGCTGTGAAAACCCTAGGTAACTGCTGTCTGCATTAACTGAATGAAAACAGTGTGAGAAAACATGCGATACTTTTAAACAAAGACATGCAAAGTCTCTCAAATAAAAATTTCGTCTTTAGAGAAACTGGAAAAGAGAATAAAGACTTCTAGGTAATATCTGACCTGTTTTTAATGATCTCCATGATTGGAATGAAAATGCATTATGGATGAATAATAGGAGAGGATTTGGGGATAATTGAAGATGTCATTTTAAGAGAAGAGGAAGGAAATAAGAAATAGGTGCTTGAAATCTGGCACATTCTGTTATATAACTGCTTAATAAAATTTTGGTTGAATGGATAAGTGACTGAGAAGCAGAGGGAGAAGAATTTCCTTAAATGTTCTCAATCCTTCCAGTTCTTTTCTATTGCCCTGTTAAGATGGAAGTAATGTGCATCAACACAAAAGTGGAGTTTTTTGAGTTCCTAAAGGGTGTACATACCAAGTATGAAGAAACTTTTGCATATTTCTAGATAAACTAGATATGTCCAAATCAGATTTTTTTTTTTTTAACTTAGGGTTTGTGGGGGAAAGATGGTCTGGCCCTTTTTTTTTTTTTTTAAAGATTTATTTATTTATTTATTTTGGGCGGGGGTCAGGTTGGGGAGGGAGGGGAGCAGGCAGGCCACTGCTATTGGTCTTTCATTTCTCTATTTTCATCCATCTTTGTTCTTTGGTACGTGTGGGCCTCCCACCGCAGTGGCCTCTGTTGTCGCAGAGCACCGGCTCTGGACGCATGCGCTCCAGAGCTCCGGCTCGATAATTGGACACAGCGGTCCAGCCGCTCTGCGACACGTGGGATCTTCCCAGTCCAGGGATCGAACCGGTGCCCCTTGCACTGCAAGGCAGTGTCCTTACCCACTGGACCACCAGGGGAAGCCCTGGTCTGGGGCTTTTAAAAACAGAATACACAACTTCTAGGTAATAGTGTCCTAAGGAAACTTGTTTGACCCATCTGTCTGACATAGGAGAAGGAATGGATTACATAGTCAAGTCTCTATCAGTTGAACCCTGTGACCTTAAAGAAATCCAGTTAGTCTCCTGCTGTCTGTCAGGAAATGCTGTGAAAACCCTAGGTAACTGCTGTCTGCATTAACTGAATGAAAACAGTGTGAGAAAACATGCGATACTTTTAAACAAAGACATGCAAAGTCTCTCAAATAAAAATTTCGTCTTTAGAGAAACTGGAAAAGAGAATAAAGACTTCTAGGTAATATCTGACCTGTTTTTAATGATCTCCATGATTGGAATGAAAATGCATTATGGATGAATAATAGGAGAGGATTTGGGGATAATTGAAGATGTCATTTTAAGAGAAGAGGAAGGAAATAAGAAATAGGTGCTTGAAATCTGGCACATTCTGTTATATAACTGCTTAATAAAATTTTGGTTGAATGGATAAGTGACTGAGAAGCAGAGGGAGAAGAATTTCCTTAAATGTTCTCAATCCTTCCAGTTCTTTTCTATTGCCCTGTTAAGATGGAAGTAATGTGCATCAACACAAAAGTGGAGTTTTTTGAGTTCCTAAAGGGTGTACATACCAAGTATGAAGAAACTTTTGCATATTTCTAGATAAACTAGATATGTCCAAATCAGATTTTTTTTTTTTTTAACTTAGGGTTTGTGGGGGAAAGATGGTCTGGCCCTTTTTTTTTTTTTTAAAGATTTATTTATTTATTTATTTTGGGCGGGGGTCAGGTTGGGGAGGGAGGGGAGCAGGCAGGCCACTGCTATTGGTCTTTCATTTCTCTATTTTCATCCATCTTTGTTCTTTGGTACGTGTGGGCCTCCCACCGCAGTGGCCTCTGTTGTCGCAGAGCACCGGCTCTGGACGCATGCGCTCCAGAGCTCCGGCTCGATAATTGGACACAGTGGTCCAGCCGCTCTGCGACACGTGGGATCTTCCCAGTCCAGGGATCGAACCGGTGCCCCTTGCACTGCAAGGCAGTGTCCTTACCCACTGGACCACCAGGGGAAGCCCTGGTCTGGGGCTTTTAAAAACAGAATACACAACTTCTAGGAGTCTGTAAAGTGTCCTAAGGAAACTATTTATATGCCAATGTAAACCTAAAGCTAAAGAAACCTAGGATTAGAAAAGACCAGATAAACAATGAGGAAATAAGAATGATGATCATACTCTTTTACTTGTTTGCCTGCCCTGGGGAGAGAGGTAGAACAGAAAATGGCAGCTGTACTCCTTGTAAGAGGAGTTCTTCATGTTGTTGTTGTATTTTTTTTAATTGATTTTTATTTATTTAGGCTCTGCTGGGCCTTTGTTGCTGCTTGGATTTTTCTCTAGTTATGGTGAGAGGGGGCTACTCTCTAGTTGTTTTTTTACTGCCGTGGCTTCTCTTGTTGAGGAGCACAGAATACATGGGCTTCTGTAGCTTTGACTCTCAGGCTCTAGAACACAGGCTCAGTAGCTGTGGTGAACAGGCTTAGTAGCTCTGTGGCATGTGGAATCATCCTGGCCCAGAGATAGAACCCATGTCTTCTGTATTGGCAGGAAGATTCTTTACCACTGAGCCACCAAGGAAGCCCCAGGCCTTTTATTTTATTTTATTTTTTGGCCACTTCTATTGCTCTTTCATTTCCACTTTCGTTCTTTGGCCTGTGTGGGCCTCCCATCGCAGTGGCCTCTCTGACTGCAGAGCACCTACTCTGGGCACATGCACTCCAGAGATCCGGCTTGGCAGTTGGACACATTGGTTCAGCTGTTCCATGGCACGTGGGATCCTCCCAGGTTAGGGATCGAACCAGCGCCCCTTGTACTGCAAGGCGGTATATTTACCCACTGGACCACCAAGGAAGCCCCCCAGGTCTTTTATTTTAAACCAAATCACAAAGATATTTTACTCTAAGAGAAGAGTTAATATGGCTGATTAAAAGTAATAATAGCTGCTATTGTAATCAGAGTATGCATTCATTAAAAAATTGACCAATTTTTAAAGGAGATGTTTCTAGTAAGTCTGAATAGGAAAAGGTTCAACTAAATTAAACAACCATGATAACTATCTGAAATGAAGAAAAGAATTAAGCAGTTCTTAGCCAGAATGATGGCATTTATGGTTAATGTTTACATGTAACATAATTTTCCAAAATTTTAAACTCAATATATTTCTGTCTGTGTCATTAAAATACATCTCTTATAGATAGCATGGAATTGGATCTTACTTTAAAAAAAAAACACCTAGCTTTATTAATCTCTGTCTTTAATCGGAGCGTTTAATCCATTTAATGTAATTATTGATATGAGTAGATGTCCAGCTACCATTTTGGCATTTGTTTTCTATTTTTCTTATCTGTCCTTTTTTTTTTCAGGGGTGGGTTGAGGAGGGAGGGGGATGGGCGGGTCACTTCTATTGGTCTTTCATTTATCTGTTTTTCATCCATCTTTATTCTTTGGCCCGTGTGGGCCTCCCATCGCAGTGGCCTCTGTTGTCGCAGAGCACTGGCTCTGAGCGCATGCATTCCAGAACTCCAGCTTGGTAATTGGACACATTGGTCCAGCCACTCCACGGCACGTGGGATCTTCCTAGGCCAGGGATCGAACCAGTGCCCCTTGCACTGCAAGGCGGTGTCCTTACCCACTGGACCACCAAGGAAGCCCTTATCTGTCCTTTTTAAATTTCTAAGTTTTATTATTAGCATCACAACTATGACACTAACAAAATCATCTAAACGGAGTACACAAAGAACAGCTCATCTTATCTGGTTTTTGTTCCTTTGTTTCTCTGGCATTATAGGGTATTTAGAATTGTAAGCAACCTCAGAGTTTATTTCAACTTCCTCATTCTAAAGATGAAGATGTTGAGGCCTAGAAAAGCAGAGTGATTTTACTAAAGTGACATTAAAAACGATCTTCCAGGCTGCTTTAGGCTTTGGGTGAACTGAGGCATTTCAATCAGAACTCAGGACCAGGAAATATCTGTGCATCAGTCATGGCTGTGGCAACTGGGGGTTAATCAAGTCAAATAATGATTTGCATACTACCAACAAGGACAACAAGGACTCAGAGTTCTTCTAAGGATATTTTCAAATGCATTTATAATTCCCTAAAAGTCTTGTTTTGAATTAAAATTTATTTCTTCCAGCTCAGAATCTTCATAACTTGGCCAAACTGAGCATTCTTGATTTATCTGAAAATCATTTGGAAAAGGATGGAAATGAAGCTCTTCATGAACTAAGTAAGAATGACAATTTTGCCAAAATCAAGTACTCAAATGATCAGAAAAGCAGAGCCTGAATCCTGCAATTTTTTTTACCATGTGTGCCTTCCTAAATGGACCTTAGTGAAAGTGAAAGTTGTTACACAGGTCAATTTAGCCCTATCTTAAACTGTTCTTGAAGTATACAGGCCCACTGCTTTTGAGCTATCAGTTTTTCCTGCTTGCCTCCTTCTAGACAGCTAGTGTCTGAGAGTAAATAATACTCAAGAAAAATTTGCTTAAGAAGTTAGTGATAAGATTTTTTAAGATGTGGTAATGATTTTCTGATTATGCTAAAATAAAACAATCTGGTACTGTCTGAGATTTGGTTCAAACTAATACAGAAGGGAAAGAATCTGATGACAATGAAGCAAGACTGTTCACGATTTAGCGTTTGTTGAAACTTGGCATATTAGTACATATAGTTTTATATATGTTTGTATATTCTTGAATACTCCCCATTAAAATATTAAGAAAAAACCAAGTAGATCTTATGGCACAATGAGCAGGTTTCAGAGATAATAGTCATTCCTCACATTCCTTCATCGTACATCAATTTTGAGATGGATCTAATTCTGAAACTACTCCCTGATTCTTCAAGTTGACAGGCTGCACGTCTTGGAACAGCTAACTGTGCTGATGCTGCCCTGGTGCAGTGATGTACGGGTCAACCTGGCCAGGCTGCTGGAGCAACTGGAGGGGGCCCCACAGCTCGTCAAGCTGGGGCTGAAAAACTGGAGACTCACAGATGCAGGGATTGAATTCTAGGTAGGTATACGCACAGAGCATTTCAATCAGAACTCAGGACCAGGAAATATCTGTGCATCAGTCATGGCTGTGGCAACTGGGGGTTAATCAAGTCAAATAATGATTTGCATACTACCAACAAGGACAACAAGGACTCAGAGTTCTTCTAAGGATATTTTCAAATGCATTTATAATTCCCTAAAAGTCTTGTTTTGAATTAAAATTTATTTCTTCCAGCTCAGAATCTTCATAACTTGGCCAAACTGAGCATTCTTGATTTATCTGAAAATCATTTGGAAAAGGATGGAAATGAAGCTCTTCATGAACTAAGTAAGAATGACAATTTTGCCAAAATCAAGTACTCAAATGATCAGAAAAGCAGAGCCTGAATCCTGCAATTTTTTTTACCATGTGTGCCTTCCTAAATGGACCTTAGTGAAAGTGAAAGTTGTTACACAGGTCAATTTAGCCCTATCTTAAACTGTTCTTGAAGTATACAGGCCCACTGCTTTTGAGCTATCAGTTTTTCCTGCTTGCCTCCTTCTAGACAGCTAGTGTCTGAGAGTAAATAATACTCAAGAAAAATTTGCTTAAGAAGTTAGTGATAAGATTTTTTAAGATGTGGTAATGATTTTCTGATTATGCTAAAATAAAACAATCTGGTACTGTCTGAGATTTGGTTCAAACTAATACAGAAGGGAAAGAATCTGATGACAATGAAGCAAGACTGTTCACGATTTAGCGTTTGTTGAAACTTGGCATATTAGTACATATAGTTTTATATATGTTTGTATATTCTTGAATACTCCCCATTAAAATATTAAGAAAAAACCAAGTAGATCTTATGGCACAATGAGCAGGTTTCAGAGATAATAGTCATTCCTCACATTCCTTCATCGTACATCAATTTTGAGATGGATCTAATTCTGAAACTACTCCCTGATTCTTCAAGTTGACAGGCTGCACGTCTTGGAACAGCTAACTGTGCTGATGCTGCCCTGGTGCAGTGATGTACGGGTCAACCTGGCCAGGCTGCTGGAGCAACTGGAGGGGGCCCCACAGCTCGTCAAGCTGGGGCTGAAAAACTGGAGACTCACAGATGCAGGGATTCGAATTCTAGGTAGGTATACGCACAGAGCCAAGAGAAAGGATGTTAGCCCTCACAAAGTTCTTCAGTTGGCTTCTTCTATTTAGTTAGTTAACTAGTATCTTATTTGTTTATTTATTTGACTTCTCTTTTTTATATAAATATATCGAGAGAGTGTTCACTCACATTAAGAAGTAAAATGATTGAGGACACTGGCCTGCCTTCAAACTTTCACCTGAAGTGTTTAAAGGTAAAATAGTTATGTTATCTGATAAGGTATATTATATTAGGTATTGGTTTTCCTGGCCTTAACTATCTAAAATTCAGCAATGCCAATCTTGGGAAATGTGCTTAAATCACTTGTTGGGTATTTAAAACATGTAAGAAAAAGAAGAGTTGTTCAGTGGTGTGCAATTCTCTGTGATCCTATGGACTGGAACTCCAGGCTCCTCTATCCATGGAATTCTCCAGGCAAGAATACTTGAATGGGTAGACATTCCTTTCTCCAGGGGAATCTTTCCAATCCAAGGATTGAACTCGGGTCTCTTGCAAAGCAGGCAAATTCTTTACCATCTGAGCTACCAGAGAATCCCAGGTCCAACTTTAATGTAAATGAGACCATGGAACACATTTAAGTAGCTGCAAAATGATCCAGGAACAAATAAATAAAGTGTCCACATGCTCTCTGTATTAGTTATCAATGTCTGTGTAAGATTACCTCAAAACCTGTGGCTTAAAACAACTATAGGGCTTCCCTTGGTGGTCCAGTGGGTAAGGACACCGCCTTGCAGTGCAAGGGGCGCCGGTTCGAGCCCTGGCCTGGGAAGATCCCATGTGCTGCGGAGTGGCTTGACTGATGTGTGCAACTACTGAGCCAGAGCTCTGGAGCGCATGCGCCCAGAGCCGGCGCTCTGCAACGACAGATGCCACTGCGATGGGAGGCCCACAGGAGCCAAAGAACAAAGACGGATGAACATAGAGAAACGAAAGACCAATAGAAGTGGTCCGCCTGCTCCCCTCCCTCCCCAACCTGACCCCCGCCCAAAATAAATAAATAAATAAATCTTAAAAACGGGGATAAAACTATGCCCATTTAAAAAAAAAAAAACAACAACTATAAACATTATCTCATGTTCTTATGGGTCAGGAATTTGGAAGCAGCTTGCCTGGGTGGCTCTGGCTTGGGCTTTGTCATGAGGTGGCAGTTCATATGTCGACCGGGGTTACTGGAAACCTGCTTCCAACGCAGCTCCTCTCGTGGTTGGTAGGTTCATGCTGGCTGTTGGCTGGAGGCATTAATTTCTCATCCCTGGACCTCTCCATAGACTGCTTGCATGTCCTCACAACACGGCAGCTTACTTTCTCCAGAGCAAGAGATCCAAGAGAGAATCAGTTAGAAGTTGCAATATTTCTAATGCCCTAGCCTGGGAAGATCATTTCTGGGGTCATCTCTACTGTGTCCTATTGGTTACTCATGTCAGTCCAACCAAGTATAGGAGGGGACAACACAAAAGAGTGAATACTAGGAGGTGAGGATCATTGAAGCCAACTTGAAGGCTAACTACTATACTACCTCAGGCAAAGGAATCGTGAAAACAGCCTTGACGGCCTCCATTTCCCTTGGATTGTCGAGAAAGTATTTGTAGGATACACATCATAAAACTTACCATTTTAACCATTCTTAAATCTATAGTTTCATGGAATCCACATTCTTATGCAACCACCATCACCATCCATCTCTAGAATTTTTTCATTTTCCTGGCTGAAACTATACTCATTCAAGACTAACTTCTGGGCTTCCCTGGTAGCTCAGTGGTAAAGAGGTCGCCTGGGTTTAATCCCTGATCTGGGAAGATCCCACGTGCTGTGCAGCAACTAAGCCCATGAGCCACAACTATGGAGCCTGTGCTCTAGAGCTTTGGAGCCACAAATACGAGCCCATGTGCTGCAACTACTGAAGCCTGTGTGCTCTAGAGCCTGAGTTCCACAACAAGAGAAGTCTCCGCAACAAGAAGCCTGTTTACCTCAACTAGAGAGTAGCCCCCATTCCCTGCAACTAGGGAAGAGCCTGTGGCAGCAGTGAGAACCCAGAATAGCCAACAACAACAACAGCAACAACATATTTTAAAAAGACTAACTTCGTCTTTTAAAAACTTCTCTTAGAGATGTGTCTGTCTTTAAGTTCTCAGGCTGCCCCGAGGGTCTGCTATTCTTCGTGATCCTCAAATTCTGGGTCTTTCCTTCCCTTAATTTATTTTATTTAAGTAAAAATTTTTTTGGTGCGCTGGGTCTCTGTCGCTGCGCTCGGGCTTGCAGTGCACGGGCTTGTCATCATGGCAGCTTCTCTTGTGCCACACAGGCTCTAGGGCACACAGGCTTCAGTAGTCATGGCTCCCAGGCTTAGTTGCTCTGCAGCATGTGGGATCTTCTTGGATCAGGGATTCAATCTGTGTGCTCTGCATTGGCGGGCTAATTCTTAACCACTGGACCACCAGGGAAGTCCTCTCCTTCCTTTAATTTCTAATTCCACTTCCATCTTCCTTTAACCATCAAATCCTATCATCTCGGGTGTTACTCTTCCGAGCCTCTCTGCAATCCTGGGTGATATTCAGTAGGTGGGGCTTCTGAGAGACCAGATAATTAGCTAGCTAATAAATAATTCCTCTCAGGTAACCTCATACCTAAAGCAAGTTGGAAAGGGTATATTTTTTCAAGGAGGCTGTTGGGCAGTGTGCAGAATTAGAATTACAGGTGAATGGAGGCATTTTTACATGGAGACCCTTTATCATCTTTCACTTATTTTTAGGTAGGTAGTTGCTTAACTTGCCCACTTCTGAGGTTGACTATTGAGACCAGAGAAGGAGATGGTGTGTTTATTAAGAATTAAGCTAGGCAGTCATTTGCCAATTTGCTTTAATAGCCTAGTGCCTAATAGCCTTCATATGTAAATGAGAAATATAACAGAAGATAGCTGACTCTTGGGAATTTAGCTGGAAGGATGTACCCCAAAATGCAAGTGAAAAAATGACAAAATGAACAACTAATTTATTTTTAAAAATTAAGAATTTAAAAGATTTTGTGGAATTAACCATTATATAGCTAATAAAACATAACTATTATCCCTGTTTTATAAAGAAGCAGAGACATAGGACTTCCCTGTCAGTCTGGTGATTAGGACTCCGCACTTCCCCGGCAGGGGGCGCCAGTTCGATCCCTGGTGAGGGAATTAAGATACCTCCTGCCTTGCAGCAAAGTCAAAAACAAAATTAAAAAAAAAAAAAACAAAAAACAAAAAAACCAGCAGCTGAGACATAAGCAGGTTGTCATATTAAAGTACGGAGAGGGCTAAAGACAGAAGCGTTGATGAAAGGAGGAAGAGAGTGCAGGTGCAGGCATGGTTCCTCTCCAGCTGTTTCCTCTACCTCTGAAAGATATAAGCGCTTCCCAGGTGGTTCAGTGGTAAAGAATCTGCCTGCCAATGCAGGCGACAGAGGTTTGATCCCTGAAGAGTGAGAGTCAAGCATTCTCTGCCTTTGGTCTTTAGCCAGGGGATGAGCCCTCTCTAGAGGCTCCATCATTAATAAAGTGCAAGTGACTAGCTGAATTAATTGTAGAGTTAGAAAGATCTGCCCACCCCTTCTGCTTGATATATTTATGGCCTGCAGTAACCTAAAGTTGCTAAGCCTCAGTTTGTTCATCTGTCAAATAGGGATAATTACAATGCCTATGGTATGAGAGGTTTTTGTGCTGATCCATAATTGAGCTAATGAATAGTAAGAAATTCAATATTGATTTGTATATCCTCAATAAAAGATACTGTGATCATTATTCTCTGGCAGCTTCAAGGGGAACCAGGTGCTAAGGTCTTCTTTCTGTGAAAAAGAACTTCTTCAGCCTGCAAATAAAATATAATCTGCTCATTTTCTGTGAATAAGACTCTTCAAAATAGAGTCCCAATCCACCTTCCTCTCCATCTTCCTCTTCCCCATGTCTCCCCCATGTGCAGCTCCATCCTAATGGGACTCTTGCTAGTCCCCCCAAATGCTTTCGTCCATGCCTCCCTCTTCTAGGAAGTCCTTCACTTCCTTTACAGTCCTTTAAGACCTGGTTGACATATCTCCTTCTTAGTGAAATAGTTTCCTTTTTAAAAAAATTATTTATTTTTACTTGGAGGATAATTGTTCTACAATGTTGTGTTGATTTCTGCCACACATCAACGTGAATCAGCCGTAGGTAGACCTCTGTCCCCTCCCTCTTGAACCTCCCTCCAATCTCCCACCTCATCCCATCCTCTAGGTTGTCAGAGAGCCCCAGGTTGAGGTCCCTGTGTCACACAGCCACGTCCCACCAGCACTCCTGGTGAAATAGTCTCCTCCTGCTCCCTCTTCCGCACCCCTATGAGTAATCTAGATGGCGGGTTTAGGCTTCTTGTCCAGTCTTTCAATTTTTTTCTTTTTTTTAATTTTTTTTACTATAACCCACATTTAAAAAGGGCTTCCTTGAGGGCTCAGCGGTAAAGAATCTACCCTATATAGGATTACAAAGTGTCAGACATGACTGAAGCGACTTAGCACGCATGCAAGCACACACATTTAAAAAATATGTTAAAAAATACATAAAATATATATTTTATCTTGTGATCTAATACACACATACATATCCATTTTTATCATTTCACAAAAATTATCTTTTGCTGTCTAATATACTCTGTTATTTTCTATTCTGTCTATCCAGTTTCACTTAAATGCTGACTGCAACCCATTAAATTCACCTCATGAATACTCTGAAGCTTAAAAAAATACTGCTCTAAAAAAGGAATCCTCTTACACTATTGGCAGGAATGGAAACTGTTGCAGCCACTAGAGAGAACAGTATGGAGGCTCCTTAAAAAACTAAAAATAGAGTTACTGTATGATCTAGAAATCCCACTTTTGGGCATATATACCAAGAAGACTAATTCAAAAAGATACATGAACCCCAACATTCATATCAACACTATTTATAAAAGCCAAGACACAGAAACAACTTAAATGCCCACTGACAAACGCATGGATAAAGGAGAAGTCGTACATATATACAATGGAATATTACTCAGTCATAAAAAAGCACTAAATAATGCCATTTGCAGTAACATGGACGGACCTAGGGATAATCATATCAAGTGAATTAAGTCAGACAAAGACAAATATTGTATGGTATGTATGATATCACTTATATGTGGAATCGTAGAAATGACATAATTATTTACAGAACAGAAATAGACTCTCAGACTTAGAAAACAATCTTATGGTTACCAAAAAAACCAGTGGGGACAGGGGTAGAGATAAACTTGAAGTTTGGGATTAACATATATGTACTACTATATATAAAATAGATGGGCAACTCAGGGAACTTTCAACTTTTAAATCACTTTGGTGTATACCTGAAACTAATATATTGTAAATTAACTATACTTCAATTTAAAAAACAGTTAAAAAAAAAACCAAAAAACCTGTTCTAATCCATATCCTGAATCCAGGGCTTCTGTTTCCATGGTCACTTCTGGCTCTGCATTTCTGTTTTTGCGTGAGTCTGGATTCATGCCACCTCACCTCCTGCAGTGATTCCTTTCCCTATTCTCCAAGTGACCCAGATAGGGAGAATTCACTTATCTTTAACTTCTGCAAGAAGGCCCCTGTGTAATTACAGATGTAGCAGATTTACCAAATGTCATAAGTAATCGTAAAGGGTGGGGTTACATGATAGTTCTGAAGAGCACATTAAATTTAATACTGGCACTTCTCATTTCTCAGACAGATGCAAGATCATTTCTGCCAATTCAGGCTCCAGCTGCCTGTCAATTGCCCTGTCCTACTTCATCACCATCTCTTACAATCCCCCAACAATTAAATTCACCTCATGAATACTCTGAAGCTTAAAAAAATACTGCTCTAAAAAAGGAATCCTCTTACACTATTGGCAGGAATGGAAACTGTTGCAGCCACTAGAGAGAACAGTATGGAGGCTCCTTAAAAAACTAAAAATAGAGTTACTGTATGATCTAGAAATCCCACTTTTGGGCATATATACCAAGAAGACTAATTCAAAAAGATACATGAACCCCAACATTCATATCAACACTATTTATAAAAGCCAAGACACAGAAACAACTTAAATGCCCACTGACAAACGCATGGATAAAGGAGAAGTCGTACATATATACAATGGAATATTACTCAGTCATAAAAAAGCACTAAATAATGCCATTTGCAGTAACATGGACGGACCTAGGGATAATCATATCAAGTGAATTAAGTCAGACAAAGACAAATATTGTATGGTATGTATGATATCACTTATATGTGGAATCGTAGAAATGACATAATTATTTACAGAACAGAAATAGACTCTCAGACTTAGAAAACAATCTTATGGTTACCAAAAAAACCAGTGGGGACAGGGGTAGAGATAAACTTGAAGTTTGGGATTAACATATATGTACTACTATATATAAAATAGATGGGCAACTCAGGGAACTTTCAACTTTTAAATCACTTTGGTGTATACCTGAAACTAATATATTGTAAATTAACTATACTTCAATTTAAAAAACAGTTAAAAAAAAAACCAAAAAACCTGTTCTAATCCATATCCTGAATCCAGGGCTTCTGTTTCCATGGTCACTTCTGGCTCTGCATTTCTGTTTTTGCGTGAGTCTGGATTCATGCCACCTCACCTCCTGCAGTGATTCCTTTCCCTATTCTCCAAGTGACCCAGATAGGGAGAATTCACTTATCTTTAACTTCTGCAAGAAGGCCCCTGTGTAATTACAGATGTAGCAGATTTACCAAATGTCATAAGTAATCGTAAAGGGTGGGGTTACATGATAGTTCTGAAGAGCACATTAAATTTAATACTGGCACTTCTCATTTCTCAGACAGATGCAAGATCATTTCTGCCAATTCAGGCTCCAGCTGCCTGTCAATTGCCCTGTCCTACTTCATCACCATCTCTTACAATCCCCCAACAATTAAAAAAAAAATCCTTCCATGTTATTATAAAGAATAATTCAATTACATTTAGCCTCCTAAGCCCAAACTTTGTTCAGGAACTTCCTGTGCATTGTTGTTTAGCTGCTAAGTTGTGTCTGATCTTTTGCCACTCCATGGAACTATAGCCTGCCAGGCTTCTCTGTCCATGGGATTTCCCAGGCAAGAACACGGAGTGGGTTCCTGTTTTCTTCTCCAGGGGATCTTCCTGACCCAGGAATCAAAGTGGCATCTCCTGCCTTGGCAGGTGGAATCTTTACCACTGAATCACCAGGAAAGCCTTTCCTTCACATAGTCAAAGACTAATGTGCTCTATAAATAACAGGCTCCACATCCAGGTCTCTCCTCTTCTCCTCCACTACTGGGTTCTATAAACAGCAGAGAATAATAGATATATTTCCTTGATAATTTGAATCATATTAAAAGGCAGAAGAAGCCAGAGTCAGGGTTCATTTTGTTTTTGTATTTTTTAACTGACGTATAACATACTCTCAGAAAAACGGATAAATCCTAAGTAGATAGTACAATGAATTTTCACAAGGTTCACATATCCATGTAATTAGTAGCCAGATAAAGACATGGAAGATTTAAAAAAACAAAAAGAAAAGAAAGAAAGAGAGGACTGTCAGCTTTATAGTTCCCTTCTCCCAAGGGTAACTGCTATCCCGACTTCAAACATCATGGATTAGTCTTGGCTGTTTTAAATTTTTACATAAATGGACTCATATACTGTGTATTCTTTTGTTTTCTTTGGCTCACTATCATGCATGTGAAGTTCATCCACATCATTATGTGCAGTCATGGCTCATTCATTCTCATTGTTGTAAAATCTGTTGTGTAAACATACTTCAACAGATTTTTCCCCATTCTACTGGTGATATTTGAGTAATTTTTAGTTTTTTAATACTATAAATAGTGCTGCTATGAATATCCCTGTGTACACCTTTTGGTGAGCATATGGGCATATTTCTTCTGGGTGTCTATATAGGATTGGGCCCAGATTACAGATAAAGTGTACGTTCAGTTTTTTGGGCTTCTGTGGTGGCTCAGACGGTAGTCTATCTGCAAGGCAGGAGACTCGGGTTGGGAAGATCCCCTGGAGAAGGGAATGGCTATGCACTCCAGTACTCTAGCCTGAGAGCTCCGTGGACAGAGGAGGCCGGCAGGCTACAGTTCGTGGGGTCACAAAGTGATGGACTCAACTAACACTTTCACTTTTCATATGTTCAGTTTTAATACACATTTTAGTCTTTCAATATACTTATATTCAATTTAGGTTTTAAAAAAAACTGGTTATCATTATTACACACAGATAACTATTTTTATTAGCGAATGTATTCACGTTTCTGTCTACCCATCTGATGAAGCTCAAGGTAGTCAAAGTGGTCATCTCCTGCCTTGGCAGGTGGAATCTACCACTTAATCACCAGGAAAGCCTTTCCTTCACATAGTCAAAGACTAATGTGCTCTATAAATAACAGGCTCCACATCCAGGTCTCTCCTCTTCTCCTCCACTACTGGGTTCTATAAACAGCAGAGAATAATAGATATATTTCCTTGATAATTTGAATCATATTAAAAGGCAGAAGAAGCCAGAGTCAGGGTTCATTTTGTTTTTGTATTTTTTAACTGACGTATAACATACTCTCAGAAAAACGGATAAATCCTAAGTAGATAGTACAATGAATTTTCACAAGGTTCACATATCCATGTAATTAGTAGCCAGATAAAGACATGGAAGATTTAAAAAAACAAAAAGAAAAGAAAGAAAGAGAGGACTGTCAGCTTTATAGTTCCCTTCTCCCAAGGGTAACTGCTATCCCGACTTCAAACATCATGGATTAGTCTTGGCTGTTTTAAATTTTTACATAAATGGACTCATATACTGTGTATTCTTTTGTTTTCTTTGGCTCACTATCATGCATGTGAAGTTCATCCACATCATTATGTGCAGTCATGGCTCATTCATTCTCATTGTTGTAAAATCTGTTGTGTAAACATACTTCAACAGATTTTTCCCCATTCTACTGGTGATATTTGAGTAATTTTTAGTTTTTGAATACTATAAATAGTGCTGCTATGAATATCCCTGTGTACACCTTTTGGTGAGCATATGGGCATATTTCTTCTGGGTGTCTATATAGGATTGGGCCCAGATTACAGATAAAGTGTACGTTCAGTTTTTTGGGCTTCTGTGGTGGCTCAGACGGTAGTCTATCTGCAAGGCAGGAGACTCGGGTTGGGAAGATCCCCTGGAGAAGGGAATGGCTATGCACTCCAGTACTCTAGCCTGGAGAGCTCCGTGGACAGAGGAGGCCGGCAGGCTACAGTTCGTGGGGTCACAAAGTGATGGACTCAACTAACACTTTCACTTTTCATATGTTCAGTTTTAATACACATTTTAGTCTTTCAATATACTTATATTCAATTTAGGTTTTAAAAAAAACTGGTTATCATTATTACACACAGATAACTATTTTTATTAGCGAATGTATTCACGTTTCTGTCTACCCCATGAAACTGTGAGGTCTTGAACAGGGCTCAGGCCATTAGACTTGGTATTTGAGTGTATATCCCACACTCAATAAATATTTGTTGTATAAATGAACACAAGAGCTTATAGCACCTCCATAATTTGCCATGAAATACAGGCTAGCTTGGGTTCTTGGGAACCCAATTATAGTAAATGCTATTTTTTTAAAGATACAAAATCATCCCCAGATTCTAAAATACATTTATATGATTTCACAAACTCTTTATGGTATCTGAGCCAGCCAATTATTGAAGCTTCTAGCATTAGTTTCCTGGCTCTGGTCTATCGTTTCTCTCCTGGATTAGACCTGGCTTTGGGTTTCCCATCCCTCTTTAGTGATAGTGTAAGTGATGGATAAGACACAATATGCCTTGAGACGGGATAACAGAATGCAGACTGGTAATATGAGATGGGGAGCCTAATGAAGTACAGGCTACACAGGAAGAAGTAGGGAGGAAATACATCATAGGGAGTGTTTAATGAGATACACGGCTGATGAGATGCACTGGAGACACAGGGAGTATTTTCAGAAAAGTACATTTTTGCCAAAGATTTTAGATACTTCCTAGTCCTAACTGAAACCTGGCTCTCCGCTACAGCTCTCATACTTAGCTTTTATTTTCTTGTATCCTTTTGCCTCTCAGAGTTCAAAGGCAAGGTCAAGTTCTTGATTCTCACTGCCCTTCAAGTCCACCCCTCCAGTCTCACTAAGGATTCCTACTTCCATTGCTTGGCAATATAACTGGACTATAGTTTGTCCTTTCTGCTATGAATATCCCTGTGTACACCTTTTGGTGAGCATATGGGCATATTTCTTCTGGGTGTCTATATAGGATTGGGCCCAGATTACAGATAAAGTGTACGTTCAGTTTTTTGGGCTTCTGTGGTGGCTCAGACGGTAGTCTATCTGCAAGGCAGGAGACTCGGGTTGGGAAGATCCCCTGGAGAAGGGAATGGCTATGCACTCCAGTACTCTAGCCTGGAGAGCTCCGTGGACAGAGGAGGCCGGCAGGCTACAGTTCGTGGGGTCACAAAGTGATGGACTCAACTAACACTTTCACTTTTCATATGTTCAGTTTTAATACACATTTTAGTCTTTCAATATACTTATATTCAATTTAGGTTTTAAAAAAAACTGGTTATCATTATTACACACAGATAACTATTTTTATTAGCGAATGTATTCACGTTTCTGTCTACCCCATGAAACTGTGAGGTCTTGAACAGGGCTCAGGCCATTAGACTTGGTATTTGAGTGTATATCCCACACTCAATAAATATTTGTTGTATAAATGAACACAAGAGCTTATAGCACCTCCATAATTTGCCATGAAATACAGGCTAGCTTGGGTTCTTGGGAACCCAATTATAGTAAATGCTATTTTTTTAAAGATACAAAATCATCCCCAGATTCTAAAATACATTTATATGATTTCACAAACTCTTTATGGTATCTGAGCCAGCCAATTATTGAAGCTTCTAGCATTAGTTTCCTGGCTCTGGTCTATCGTTTCTCTCCTGGATTAGACCTGGCTTTGGGTTTCCCATCCCTCTTTAGTGATAGTGTAAGTGATGGATAAGACACAATATGCCTTGAGACGGGATAACAGAATGCAGACTGGTAATATGAGATGGGGAGCCTAATGAAGTACAGGCTACACAGGAAGAAGTAGGGAGGAAATACATCATAGGGAGTGTTTAATGAGATACACGGCTGATGAGATGCACTGGAGACACAGGGAGTATTTTCAGAAAAGTACATTTTTGCCAAAGATTTTAGATACTTCCTAGTCCTAACTGAAACCTGGCTCTCCGCTACAGCTCTCATACTTAGCTTTTATTTTCTTGTATCCTTTTGCCTCTCAGAGTTCAAAGGCAAGGTCAAGTTCTTGATTCTCACTGCCCTTCAAGTCCACCCCTCCAGTCTCACTAAGGATTCCTACTTCCATGTGGCTTGGGCAATATAACTGGACTATAGTTTGTCCTTTCTTATTGCTATGAATTCTAAATTTCTTACACACTTTTCTTATGCATTGAAGCCTTTGACAACTATCTTACAGAATTCCTCACCCTCTCATTCTGGTCAACTCAGCAGACTTCATCTCTTATGTGAAACTACTCAGTCAACACTAAGGAACCTCCTCCTCGGTCCTTCGCTTCCTTCTCCTTCACCCTCTGTGAGCATGGAATTATCAGGTTATGACAACTCCACTTAAAACTGTTCTGCCTCTAAAAAACTAAACTCAGATAATTCATTCTCAAAAAACCTTCTAGGGCTTCCTGGTGGTCCAGTGGGTAAAGAGTCCACCTTGCAGTGCAAGGGGCACCAGTTCAATCCCTAGCCGGGAAAGATCCCACGTGCCACGGAGCGACTGGACAAGTGTGTCCAATGACGAGCCAGCACTCTGGGGAGCGTGATCCCAGAGCTGGTGCTCTGCACCGAGAGAGGCCACTGTGATGGGAGGCCCACACAGGCTGAAGAAAAAAAATGGATGAAAATAAATAAATTAAAAGACAATAAAAAAAAAAGACCCCCCCCCAAAAAACAAAAAAAAACCCTTCTAAATTTCCACCCTAGTTACTCAGTGACTAATTACCAGTTCTTTTTACTTCACTGGGACTTCCAGTCCGTTGAGGCCACTGTTATCTACCTACCAAACAGCCTCTGTTTATCTTGTCTTTTCTTCCCATCTAGTTTAAATTCTATCATCATCCTCCAAACATTCTTGTCACAATAGCTGGAGCTCTCACAGCCCATGGTATTACAAGTCAATTTAGGCAATGACATTTAATGTGTGTGTGACAGATGCAATAGTGAAATGAAGAAAGTGTGGGCCAGATGCTTTAAAAAAAGTACATTTTGCCAAAGATTTTAGATACTTCCTAGTCCTAACTGAAACCTGGCTCCGCTACAGCTCTCATACTTAGCTTTTATTTTCTTGTATCCTTTTGCCTCTCAGAGTTCAAAGGCAAGGTCAAGTTCTTGATTCTCACTGCCCTTCAAGTCCACCCCTCCAGTCTCACTAAGGATTCCTACTTCCATGTGGCTTGGGCAATATAACTGGACTATAGTTTGTCCTTTCTTATTGCTATGAATTCTAAATTTCTTACACACTTTTCTTATGCATTGAAGCCTTTGACAACTATCTTACAGAATTCCTCACCCTCTCATTCTGGTCAACTCAGCAGACTTCATCTCTTATGTGAAACTACTCAGTCAACACTAAGGAACCTCCTCCTCGGTCCTTCGCTTCCTTCTCCTTCACCCTCTGTGAGCATGGAATTATCAGGTTATGACAACTCCACTTAAAACTGTTCTGCCTCTAAAAAACTAAACTCAGATAATTCATTCTCAAAAAACCTTCTAGGGCTTCCTGGTGGTCCAGTGGGTAAAGAGTCCACCTTGCAGTGCAAGGGGCACCAGTTCAATCCCTAGCCGGGAAAGATCCCACGTGCCACGGAGCGACTGGACAAGTGTGTCCAATGACGAGCCAGCACTCTGGGGAGCGTGATCCCAGAGCTGGTGCTCTGCACCGAGAGAGGCCACTGTGATGGGAGGCCCACACAGGCTGAAGAAAAAAAATGGATGAAAATAAATAAATTAAAAGACAATAAAAAAAAAAGACCCCCCCCCAAAAAACAAAAAAAAACCCTTCTAAATTTCCACCCTAGTTACTCAGTGACTAATTACCAGTTCTTTTTACTTCACTGGGACTTCCAGTCCGTTGAGGCCACTGTCATCTACCTACCAAACAGCCTCTGTTTATCTTGTCTTTTCTTCCCATCTAGTTTAAATTCTATCATCATCCTCCAAACATTCTTGTCACAATAGCTGGAGCTCTCACAGCCCATGGTATTACAAGTCAATTTAGGCAATGACATTTAATGTGTGTGTGACAGATGCAATAGTGAAATGAAGAAAGTGTAATGAGAGAGACTCTCTAAATAAAGATGACTTAATGAGATGTAGGGAGAAAATGAGATGTGGAGGTAAGGTATGAAATGAGATACAGTGGTTAGAATGTATTTGCTGGCAAAACTTTCAAAGTCTGGATTGTCCTTAATTTTCCACTTGTTCTGTACCTGTACTCAGACTACTGGAGAAAACCACACAATTTGGCAGACAGGTACACTACAGGTTTATAGTGACAAATTTCAACAACATTTAGAGAACACAGTAAGAAAACATTATGTATTGAAATGTAGTATGCAGCAAAAGCAGGACTTGAATAAAATGTTCATAGTCCTTTTTTTTTTTTTTAGCCTTTTTAAAATTTCTTTTCTCCATCATGCCTCTTTTATTTATATTTATCTTCATCCATCTTTTTATTCTTTGGTCTGTGTGGGCCTCCCATTGCAGCGACCTCTCTCACTGCAGAGCCCTCGCTCTGGGCACATGCACTCCAGAGTGCTAGCTCTTAATTGGACACACCGGTCTAGCTGCTTTGTGGCACATGGGATCTTCCTGGGCCAGGGATGGAACTGGTGCCCCCTGCACTGCAAGGAGGACTCTTTACCCACTGGACCACCAGGGAAGCCTCAAAATGTTCACAGTCTTAAATATTTATATTAGAAGAGAAGAAAGGCTGAAAGTTATTACATTTCTAATTTAAGAAGCCAGTAAAAGAGAAAACATCAAGATAGTAAACATACAAATATAAATCAATGAAGTAGAAAACAAAAATAAATTTAAAGAAAGACTGAAGAAGTGAAAGCTGCTCAGTCGTGTGTGGCTCTGTGCAACCCCATGGACAAAGCCATGGAATTCTTCAGGGGATCTTCCTAACCCAGGGATCCAACGCAGGTATCCCACATTGCAGGCAAATTCTTTTATCATCTGAGCCACCAGGGAAGTCCAAAGAAAGATTAGTAAAGCTTAAAATTGTTTTTTTAAAAAGAGTAACAAAATAGGGCTTCCCTGGTGGTCCAGTGGGTAAAAAGTCCGCCTGGCAGTGCAAGGGACACCAGTTTGATCCCTGGCCTGGGAAGATCCCATGTGCCTCAGAGCAGCTGGACCAGTGTGTCCAATTATGAGCCAGTGCTCTGGAGTACATGTGGCCAGAGCTGATGCTCTGCAATGAGAGAGACCACTGCAATGTGAGGCCCACACAAGCCAAAGAATAAAGATGGATTAAAAAAATAAATACATAAAAAATTAATAAAAAAGGGACCAAAATTAAAAAATGAAATAATTAAAAAAGAGTAACAAAATAGATAAAAATAAGCAAAATCAATAAAGAAAAAAACAGAATATAAATATTTCATTAATCAAAGTGGAGACATAAGCACACACCAAAGTGGAGACATAGCACATGAATATTTGTAGTGACTTTATTCATATCATATATCTGATAAAGGACTACTATCTAGAATATATAAAGAACTTCTACCACTCACTGATTAAAAAGACAACTCAATAGAGTTTAGAGAAGGCAAAGGATCTGAATAGGCATTTCTCCAAAGAAGACATATAAATGGCTAGAAAACATCAGTAAAGATGCTCAATATCATCCGCCATCAGGGAAATGAAAATCAAAGTCATAGTGAAATGCCTCTTACCTACCAGGATGTTTACAGTAACAAAAAGGACAGGTAATAACAAGCACTGACAAGGACACAGAGAAACTGCAGCCCTCATATGCTGGTGGTTGGAATGTTTCCTGCTTAAAAAAAACCATTCTGGCATCTCTTCAAAAGGTTCAACATAGAGTTACCCATTCTTCCCCAAGGAATTCAAGAGAAATGAAAATATATGTCCATATAAAAATATGTATAGCAATGTTCATAGCATATTTTATAATCTGCAAACAGAAACAACCCAGAAGTCCATCCCTGAATGGATAAACAAAATGTGACAAATCCACACAATAGAGTACTATTTAGCCATAAAAAGAAGTGAAATATTAGAACACACTATAACACGGATGTTGAACCTTGAAAACATCATACTAAGTGAAAGAATCCAGTCACAAAAGACCATATATGATATGATTCCATTTATATAAAATGTACAAAACAGGCAAATCTAGTGACAGAAAGTGGATTAGTGGTCACCAATATCAGGGGTAGGGTGAGAATGAGTGCCAATGACTGTGGAGTTTAGTTCTGGGGTGATCAAGATGTCCTAGAATTAGACAGTAGTGCACAAGTTAGTGGATATGCTAAAACCCACTATGCTGTTGCTGTTTAGTTGCCCAGTCATGTCCAACTCAATTCTGAGACCCTGTGGATTGGGATTTTTCAGGCAAGATTACTGGCGTGGGTTGTCATTTCCTTTCTCCAGGGGATCTTCCCAACCCGGGGATTGAACCCACATCTCCTGCCCACGTCTCCTGCATTGCTGGTGGATTCTTTATTGCTGAGTCACTGGGGAAGCCCCAAATCCAGTACAGTTACACTTTAAAAGGTTGAATTTTATGTATCAAAAAAAAGACCCATAAAGTATATCCCAAGCAATGTATTTTTTTAGATACGCAGTATTTGTCAAAACCATATTTTTAGAATCATGGAAGAATGATAAACTCTACATCAGCATAGTTTCTTTGGGTCAGGAGGGGGCAGATGTGTACGATAAGAGGATACCACATAGTAGGTCCAAGTTTTTATCCACATTCTTATTCACAGGCTAATGCTAGATGCATGAATGAATAGGTCAAATTAGTGACCTATCCAATTCTGAATACATGAGGCCCATTATAACAAGCACAGCCTCTCAGCATCTCCTGGTAATCTCACTTTGCCTCTGTATGCAACTGTCTCTACATAAACAATTTAAAATTTTATTCTCCTTAATCCACGAGTCTTCCTCTATTTCACAATGACTGTGATTTTTCCTCCTCTCTCATTACATTATTGTAGGTCTCTCCCCTCCTATCTAAGGGCAGCCTCTCTGCTCTAGTCTTAATGGAGATCCCAGCCCTGCCCTCGTCTCTGTTTAAGGATATCCCTTCACCAACTATGCCCTTCTTTACACTTTCCTATCAGTTTTTAAAGGTGCTGAAATCTCTCTCATTTTAAATAAAACTTTGCCTGACTCCAGTGTTCCTCCTATGGCTATCATCCTCTCCCTCCTTCCTTTTAAGGCAAAAATGTATGTACCCTCAACTCCACTCTCTGACCATCCTCTGCCTCCTACTTATTCCAGCTGACTCCCTACAATCTTGCATGTGACTTAATTCAATGCACATTTTCCGTAAGTGTTTGACTTACCTGTGTAAAAGTTGACACTGAGCACTCCCTCCTTTTCAAAATCTTCTCTTGACTTCCATGTTACCTTGGTTATTTCTCAGTCTCCTTTTGTGATGGCAATTCCTCAACATAGATGTTAAGTGCTCCCAGTTTTTCTTAGAACCCGGTCCTAGGCTTTCTGCTCTTCTTCCTTAGCGGTTACATTTCATCCTAAAGCTTTAATTACCATGTTTACATTTTGACTCCTAAATTTTGCTTCTTCCCCATCAGCGATCTGCGACTACTGGGAAAAAATCAACGAGAGCTCAGAGATCCACTGCACCTGTTCTTACATACCTTGACTTTTAAATGTTTCGCAAAGAAGGCCCCCGAACTCCATTATCCAATTTTTCTCAAACTAAGAATGAAAAAAAACTCTACATCAGCATAGTTTCTTTGGGTCAGGAGGGGCAGATGTTACGATAAGAGGATACCACATAGTAGGTCCAAGTTTTTATCCACATTCTTATTCACAGGCTAATGCTAGATGCATGAATGAATAGGTCAAATTAGTGACCTATCCAATTCTGAATACATGAGGCCCATTATAACAAGCACAGCCTCTCAGCATCTCCTGGTAATCTCACTTTGCCTCTGTATGCAACTGTCTCTACATAAACAATTTAAAATTTTATTCTCCTTAATCCACGAGTCTTCCTCTATTTCACAATGACTGTGATTTTTCCTCCTCTCTCATTACATTATTGTAGGTCTCTCCCCTCCTATCTAAGGGCAGCCTCTCTGCTCTAGTCTTAATGGAGATCCCAGCCCTGCCCTCGTCTCTGTTTAAGGATATCCCTTCACCAACTATGCCCTTCTTTACACTTTCCTATCAGTTTTTAAAGGTGCTGAAATCTCTCTCATTTTAAATAAAACTTTGCCTGACTCCAGTGTTCCTCCTATGGCTATCATCCTCTCCCTCCTTCCTTTTAAGGCAAAAATGTATGTACCCTCAACTCCACTCTCTGACCATCCTCTGCCTCCTACTTATTCCAGCTGACTCCCTACAATCTTGCATGTGACTTAATTCAATGCACATTTTCCGTAAGTGTTTGACTTACCTGTGTAAAAGTTGACACTGAGCACTCCCTCCTTTTCAAAATCTTCTCTTGACTTCCATGTTACCTTGGTTATTTCTCAGTCTCCTTTTGTGATGGCAATTCCTCAACATAGATGTTAAGTGCTCCCAGTTTTTCTTAGAACCCGGTCCTAGGCTTTCTGCTCTTCTTCCTTAGCGGTTACATTTCATCCTAAAGCTTTAATTACCATGTTTACATTTTGACTCCTAAATTTTGCTTCTTCCCCATCAGCGATCTGCGACTACTGGGAAAAAATCAACGAGAGCTCAGAGATCCACTGCACCTGTTCTTACATAACTTGACTTAAATGTTTGAGGCTGAACTCTCTTAATCCAGCATGTTCGCAAAAAGAAGGCCATCACACCTGAACTCCATTATCCAATTTTTTCTCAAAAAAAGAACCACCACAGACTGTACTCATGCTTTACCTCAGTGGTAAATCCTGGGTCAAATCATTCTGTAACATGGATCCTCATAATTTTCTAACTGCTCTGTTTGCTGCTTGTATTCTGTTTTTTTAAATAGCATCTTACTTTTAAAAAGTTTATTTACTTATTTATTTTTGGCTATTCTGGGTTTTCACTGCTGCCACACTCTTCTCCAGTTGCAGGGAGTGGCGGCTACTCTCTAGTTGAGGTGAGCAGGCTTCTTGTTGTGGTGACTTCTTTTGTGTAACTTGGGCTCTAGGGCACACGGGCTCAATAGTTGTGGCTCAGAGGCTCTAGAGCACGGATTCAATAGCTGTGGCTCATGGGCTTAGTTGCTTCGCAGCATGTGGGATCTTCCTGGATCAGGGATTGAGCCCGTGTCTCCTGCATTAGCAGGCAAACCTTTTACCACTGAGCTACTGGGGAAGCCCCCAA
Organism: Tragulus kanchil; assembly: GCA_022376925.1. Taxonomy (NCBI): domain Eukaryota; kingdom Metazoa; phylum Chordata; class Mammalia; order Artiodactyla; family Tragulidae; genus Tragulus; species Tragulus kanchil. Next base: position 151,934,105 of record JAIOJX010000029.1, read on the forward strand.
ATAGCATCTTACTTTCATTGTGTTAGACACAGTAACTTTTTTAGGGTCTCTGAAAAAAACTGTATTTTCGGAGTTTGTTTTTCCTCTTCCCTATGTTGCCTCATTTCTTGGGAGCTTTTTGTTTGCCTTTTAGTCTGTCTTCCTTGTTGGAGTCTGTTCTCAACTGTCTGGTATTCCTGAACTGTTCTCTTCATATTTTAGAATGAGGCACAAGTTGGTAGAAGTTCCCTGTACCTGAGGGATGGGCTTAGGTTTGCCATGGGTGGTCGAGAAAGAAAAATGGCTCTTCCTTTGTAGGGCCTTTCCTTGGATGCATTTCAGTTTTCCCTGAGAAGGATCCTTCAGTCTTGCTCCTGGCGCATAAGAGCCTAACAGGAAACAAAGTGGGGCTGGAAGGTCGATGGCTTTTGTGTGCTCCCAAGGCACCCAGGCCTGTCACAGCAACTATAGCCCATGGAGTTATTTCAAAAGGTATGCTTTCGTACTATTATTATAAACTCAAGAGGGCTTCCCTATTCGCTCAGTCGGCAAAGAGACCACCTGCAATGCAGGAGACCCAGGTTTGATCCCTGGGTTGGGAAGATTTCCTAGAGAAGCAAAGGGCAACCCATTCCTGTATTCTTGCCTAGTAATCCCATGGACAGAGGAGCCTGGTGGGCTACAATCCTTGAGGGTCCTAAGCGTTAGACAGGACTTAGCGACTAAGCCACCAATGAGACAGAGACCATGTGTTCCCAGCACCGAGTGTATACAGCAGGCACTCAAGATGTTTTCTAAGTGAATAAATGGTAAGGCCTCTGGCTCAGGGGAACTACAGGGTGGTCTTTGCCCACACCAGAGCTTTGTTTAGCATGCGAGAACCCTTCAAGGATCAGAATCCTTCTACCCAGAGGATCTGAGATTCTGCCTGGAATTGGATCAAGCCACTTGCATCATCACAGCCCACGTGGAGCTTACAGCACTAAACGCCACCGATTCCTCTTCTCTCAAAAGAAGCCTGCTCCTCATGGGCTTAGTTGCTTCGCAGCGTGTGGGATCTTCCCAGGTCAGGGATTGAGCCCGTGTCTCCTGCATTAGCAGGCGAACTCTTTACCACTGAGCTACTGGGAAGCCCCCAAATAGCATCTTACTTTCATTGTGTTAGACACAGTAACTTTTTTAGGGTCTCTGAAAAAAACTGTATTTTCGGAGTTTGTTTTTCCTCTTCCCTATGTTGCCTCATTTCTTGGGAGCTTTTTGTTTGCCTTTTAGTCTGTCTTCCTTGTTGGAGTCTGTTCTCAACTGTCTGGTATTCCTGAACTGTTCTCTTCATATTTTAGAATGAGGCACAAGTTGGTAGAAGTTCCCTGTACCTGAGGGATGGGCTTAGGTTTGCCATGGGTGGTCGAGAAAGAAAAATGGCTCTTCCTTTGTAGGGCCTTTCCTTGGATGCATTTCAGTTTTCCCTGAGAAGGATCCTTCAGTCTTGCTCCTGGCGCATAAGAGCCTAACAGGAAACAAAGTGGGGCTGGAAGGTCGATGGCTTTTGTGTGCTCCCAAGGCACCCAGGCCTGTCACAGCAACTATAGCCCATGGAGTTATTTCAAAAGGTATGCTTTCGTACTATTATTATAAACTCAAGAGGGCTTCCCTATTCGCTCAGTCGGCAAAGAGACCACCTGCAATGCAGGAGACCCAGGTTTGATCCCTGGGTTGGGAAGATTTCCTAGAGAAGCAAAGGGCAACCCATTCCTGTATTCTTGCCTAGTAATCCCATGGACAGAGGAGCCTGGTGGGCTACAATCCTTGAGGGTCCTAAGCGTTAGACAGGACTTAGCGACTAAGCCACCAATGAGACAGAGACCATGTGTTCCCAGCACCGAGTGTATACAGCAGGCACTCAAGATGTTTTCTAAGTGAATAAATGGTAAGGCCTCTGGCTCAGGGGAACTACAGGGTGGTCTTTGCCCACACCAGAGCTTTGTTTAGCATGCGAGAACCCTTCAAGGATCAGAATCCTTCTACCCAGAGGATCTGAGATTCTGCCTGGAATTGGATCAAGCCACTTGCATCATCACAGCCCACGTGGAGCTTACAGCACTAAACGCCACCGATTCCTCTTCTCTCAAAAGAAGCCTGCTCCTCATGATACAAAAACACCAGACTAAATGAACAAAATGCATGCCCTTGCTTACGGATTACATAGCTTGTTCTTGGTTCATGTGCTTGTGCACATCCTAGTAATTTATCCAAGCTCTCTTATTGGTAGCATTCTTTAAGCCTGACAGCTTGTGTAAATAGCTTACCCTCTGAAGGTGGAATGGGCTTGAAATTCCTTGTTAAAGTGCCTTTCAGGTGGTGCAATCTGTTCTGTTAGTTGAGAAGTGAAGTTGCTCTTTGGGGAAGGAGCCTCATATACAGACATGCTACCTGGCAACCAGTATTTTGACTGAGCACATGCCTTTCTGGAAAGCACCTGGGCAAGAGGCAGAGTCAGAAAGGACTCGAACATGAGGTATAAGAAGAGAGCTGCCTACAAGGAAGAAAGGTTTGTTATGGGAAGGAGGAAGGAGAGGAGAAACTGAGGCCCTATGTATGAGCTTGGCTGGGCACAGGCTGGTGCAATGAGACCCACACACCTTGGCTTACAGAACACAGAGCTGTATTCCCCGCGCCTGTAACACTCAGGAGTGCACAGTCCAGGCAGGTGGGGTGGCTTTGCTCTGTGTAGTCCTTCAGACCCAGAAACCTACCTTTTCTTTACTCCTCCATTCTTTAGGGTGTTTGGTGTCATGGTAATGGCTAGGATGTCAACCTTGCCTTTGTAGGAGGTACTTTATTTTTTACAAGTTAAAAAATGTATTTATTTATGGCTGTGCTGGGTGTTTATTGCTGTACAGGCTTTGCTCTAATTGTGGAGAGTCGCGACTACTCTGTTTGCAGTGCACTGGCTTCTCATTGCAGTGGGTTCCCTTGTCGTGAAGCACAGAATCTGGGGTGCACGGGCTTCCATAGCTGTGGCATGTGGGCTCAGTATTTGCAGCTTGCAGGATCTAGAGCACAGGCTCAGTAGTTGTGATGCATGGGCTTAGCAGTTCCGTGGCATGTGGGATCTGCTCAGGCCAGGGATGGAACCCCTATCTCCTGCACTGGCAGGCAGCTTCTGATCCACTGAGCCACCAGGAAGCCCTGTAGGAGGTACTTTAGAGCGCCTATTTTATAAGGAAAGGAGGAAATTCCTGAAGAGTTTAAGGAGGGTTAAAAATAACAATGCACAAACTCTGTTATCTTGAGATACCCAAGGAGCTTACTTACTCAAGCTTACAGCTAGGATATTTCACACCAAAAGAAACAATCAGTACGTAGCGTTTGCCTCTCCAAAAGTGGAAATGACCAAAGTTGCCAAAGTCTGACTCCAGGTTTGAAAACAGGTACTGAATATTTCAACTGTATCTCCCACATCTCAATTTTTACACAATCTTCCATTTTCTGGAAAAGTCAAGGAAAGGGAAAAAATATATAATTCATTTATGTTTGCTTGCTATACTACTAATTGCTCTTTATCAGATTCCCTTACATTTTAGGAAAAACATAATTTGTAAATATAATGGACCAGATTTACAATCACTTTTTTAACTACAGAGAATTCTAATTTCTTTCTTAAGCAAGACACTAGTTGAAACATAGCAATTTATTTTTTAAAAGAGCTTTGTTTCCAGTTAATAGACTCATTTCTATGTTTTGATTCAGGTGCATTTTTTGAAAAGAACCCTCTGGAAAACTTCCAGCAGTTGGATTTGGCAGGAAATTGTGTGAGCAGTGATGGATGGCTTCTCTTCATGAGTGTATTTGAGAATCTTAAGCAACTGGTGTTTTTCGACTTCAGTACGAAAGGACTTTTACCTGAGGCATCATTAGTCAGAAAACTTAGCCATGTGTTATCCAAACTAACTTTTCTGCAAGAGGCTTGGCTTGTTGGGTGGCAACTTGATGATGATGATGTCAGTGTTCTTAAAGGTGCTTTTAAACTAGTAACTGCTTGAATAAAGGATACCCTAAGTCTCTGGAATGCTCTGGGGACCTCGTTGCTTTCAGCCTGGTGATTTAAAAATCTTTGCTCTAACACTTAGGAATGAGAAATGTATGCTTATTGTTAGCTACTATCTGGATTATTTCTTAAATTCCATGAATATAATAAAGGCCTGGCTTGAAAAAAAAAACAACACACATTTTTTGTTCATACAGTTCAAGAGTCTGAAAGTAAACAGCAATTCACTATAAGTCTAAAAATTATCCTTCTCAACAGGGTCTGTCTAACTCATCCCTTCTAAAGATTTTGTTCTTTTACTGATATCAGTATGATGTAGGGCACCATCACCTTTTTAGCTGGTCTCTTCCATGGAAATCAGCTTTTTTAGTTTCATTACTTAAATAAAAGAAGAAAAAAAGGAGGATGCTAGGAAAATGAGGCCACAGAAGAGGAGGAAGTGGGAAGGAGTTTAACTTGACATGTAAAAATAGTTCTGGTGTGTGGTCACTTCTGTCAGCTACTTGAAGGCGACTCCTGTTTATCTTCATATTCTCTTTGGTCTTAATTAAGGATGGCAGGTCACCGAAATTTATATTTTGTATGTACATTTACTTAGGACAGTGCATGGCATATACTAGATTCCTGACAGGCATCTGCTGAATACGAGATAAAGTTACCAATAAATAGCTATTAAAAGAAACAGGTCAAAGTTATTTAAAAGCAGAGAGAAAACTCCATGTATGTTCTTTATTCAAACAGTTTAATTCAAACAATTTGGAATGTAAAAAGTATTTTCTTGTATAAGAAGATTAGACTTCCCAAAAAGATCAGCAATCTTTAGTTAAACAAAAAATTGGCAGTTTATGAGTAGCTCAATCAGAGGCTTGAATATGAGTAGCTAAGCCAGCTGCTGATATATGTAGGCAATTCCATCTGTGACTTTAGATGGTTTCCCTTTCTTCATGAGTGTATTTGAGAATCTTAAGCAACTGGTGTTTTTCGACTTCAGTACGAAAGGACTTTTACCTGAGGCATCATTAGTCAGAAAACTTAGCCATGTGTTATCCAAACTAACTTTTCTGCAAGAGGCTTGGCTTGTTGGGTGGCAACTTGATGATGATGATGTCAGTGTTCTTAAAGGTGCTTTTAAACTAGTAACTGCTTGAATAAAGGATACCCTAAGTCTCTGGAATGCTCTGGGGACCTCGTTGCTTTCAGCCTGGTGATTTAAAAATCTTTGCTCTAACACTTAGGAATGAGAAATGTATGCTTATTGTTAGCTACTATCTGGATTATTTCTTAAATTCCATGAATATAATAAAGGCCTGGCTTGAAAAAAAAAAACAACACACATTTTTTGTTCATACAGTTCAAGAGTCTGAAAGTAAACAGCAATTCACTATAAGTCTAAAAATTATCCTTCTCAACAGGGTCTGTCTAACTCATCCCTTCTAAAGATTTTGTTCTTTTACTGATATCAGTATGATGTAGGGCACCATCACCTTTTTAGCTGGTCTCTTCCATGGAAATCAGCTTTTTTAGTTTCATTACTTAAATAAAAGAAGAAAAAAAGGAGGATGCTAGGAAAATGAGGCCACAGAAGAGGAGGAAGTGGGAAGGAGTTTAACTTGACATGTAAAAATAGTTCTGGTGTGTGGTCACTTCTGTCAGCTACTTGAAGGCGACTCCTGTTTATCTTCATATTCTCTTTGGTCTTAATTAAGGATGGCAGGTCACGAAATTTATATTTTGTATGTACATTTACTTAGGACAGTGCATGGCATATACTAGATTCCTGACAGGCATCTGCTGAATACGAGATAAAGTTACCAATAAATAGCTATTAAAAGAAACAGGTCAAAGTTATTTAAAAGCAGAGAGAAAACTCCATGTATGTTCTTTATTCAAACAGTTTAATTCAAACAATTTGGAATGTAAAAAGTATTTTCTTGTATAAGAAGATTAGACTTCCCAAAAGATCAGCAATCTTTAGTTAAACAAAAAATTGGCAGTTTATGAGTAGCTCAATCAGAGGCTTGAATATGAGTAGCTAAGCCAGCTGCTGATATATGTAGGCAATTCCATCTGTGACTTTAGAGATTAAAGAAGAAAAAATGGACCCCATTTTCTTGTACCCTCTGGAAGCTAAGGGTACCTTGTCCTAATCTGTTTCCTAACACTTCCAAAAATAAGGCAGGTCACCGAAATTTATATTTTGTATGTACATTTACTTAGGACAGTGCATGGCATATACTAGATTCCTGACAGGCATCTGCTGAATACGAGATAAAGTTACCAATAAATAGCTATTAAAAGAAACAGGTCAAAGTTATTTAAAAGCAGAGAGAAAACTCCATGTATGTTCTTTATTCAAACAGTTTAATTCAAACAATTTGGAATGTAAAAAGTATTTTCTTGTATAAGAAGATTAGACTTCCCAAAAAGATCAGCAATCTTTAGTTAAACAAAAAATTGGCAGTTTATGAGTAGCTCAATCAGAGGCTTGAATATGAGTAGCTAAGCCAGCTGCTGATATATGTAGGCAATTCCATCTGTGACTTTAGAGATTAAAGAAGAAAAAATGGACCCCATTTTCTTGTACCCTCTGGAAGCTAAGGGTACCTTGTCCTAATCTGTTTCCTAACACTTCCAAAAATAAGGCAGGTCACCGAAATTTATATTTTGTATGTACATTTACTTAGGACAGTGCATGGCATATACTAGATTCCTGACAGGCATCTGCTGAATACGAGATAAAGTTACCAATAAATAGCTATTAAAAGAAACAGGTCAAAGTTATTTAAAAGCAGAGAGAAAACTCCATGTATGTTCTTTATTCAAACAGTTTAATTCAAACAATTTGGAATGTAAAAAGTATTTTCTTGTATAAGAAGATTAGACTTCCCAAAAAGATCAGCAATCTTTAGTTAAACAAAAAATTGGCAGTTTATGAGTAGCTCAATCAGAGGCTTGAATATGAGTAGCTAAGCCAGCTGCTGATATATGTAGGCAATTCCATCTGTGACTTTAGAGATTAAAGAAGAAAAAATGGACCCCATTTTCTTGTACCCTCTGGAAGCTAAGGGTACCTTGTCCTAATCTGTTTCCTAACACTTCCAAAAATAATCCTTTCCCACAAAGAAAGAAGTCTAAAATAAGTCTGTTTAAGGTGAACAGATTTAAGTCGAGGCAACTCTGAAATCAACAAAAACCAAATGTCAGCCTGGGATTTATGCTCTGTTTTCATGGCACCTCAAATTAATGGCTCGGGTGTCGGAGTAGGTAACACTTGGCCTGTATGTTGAGGTAGTCACTGAAAAGAAATTCTGGGTACAATATTTTATTTTGCAGGGGGGCAATATTTTCTGCAGATTTAGTCGTACGACTTTAGAGCTGACAGTTTACAGATCAACTACTTCATTCCCCACCCTAACTTTACAGATGAGAAACCTCAGAGGAGTTAAATGTCATTCCCATGGTTCTAAAACTACTCATATAATGGCAGCATCAGGACTGGAACCCAAATCTCTTGTCGTCTTCTTGCTGTATTACTGTTATAATACAGCAATTTCTCAAATAGGATTCATCACACTCCATGGAGTTTGCTCTTAGTCACAAACCATGGGTCAAGTATTTAACTCAAACTTGTCTGACTTCATGTAACTCTGTGGTAAGATTTACTGGTCAGGTTACTACTTCTAGGCCCATGCTGGCCAAGTTTCTTACATTCATCTCCAGAACCTGGCAAATGAGACTAGTTTATATAATAATGCCCGGAGCAATGTCACCTGCAGCAATTGGCACTATCAAATTTTGGCAACTAGAGCCAATCCCTGGAGGACCCATGTGCAACTTCTCAACTACTGCAGTTGGGTATTAAAGCACCTTTGGACGGACAACTGCACAGGTGTAACCTCTGAATAAGTGTTGAGGAAATAGGCATTTAACCTCACACAGAACTGTGTTTAGTACATGGGCACTTTAAAAATCCCCTGGAGATGGAGACATGCACAGCGTGGCAGCACATACCTCTTAATCATCATTCAGGACAAAGCAATTCTTCAGATTTCATGCATGACCCGAATTCACATTTAGATGAGGTCAACGGAGGAAAAATCGCCCTGTAATAGTAGACCAGTAATAGGTATAGGAACAGCTGGAGGACATAAGACAAATGGCAGGAAACAGGTTGCCTTCCACGCCCAGCTAAGGGTACCTTGTCCTAATCTGTTTCCTAACACTTCCAAAAATAATCCTTTCCCACAAAGAAAGAAGTCTAAAATAAGTCTGTTTAAGGTGAACAGATTTAAGTCGAGGCAACTCTGAAATCAACAAAAACCAAATGTCAGCCTGGGATTTATGCTCTGTTTTCATGGCACCTCAAATTAATGGCTCGGGTGTCGGAGTAGGTAACACTTGGCCTGTATGTTGAGGTAGTCACTGAAAAGAAATTCTGGGTACAATATTTTATTTTGCAGGGGGGCAATATTTTCTGCAGATTTAGTCGTACGACTTTAGAGCTGACAGTTTACAGATCAACTACTTCTTTCCCCCACCCTAACTTTACAGATGAGAAACCTCAGAGGAGTTAAATGTCATTCCCATGGTTCTAAAACTACTCATATAATGGCAGCATCAGGACTGGAACCCAAATCTCTTGTCGTCTTCTTGCTGTATTACTGTTATAATACAGCAATTTCTCAAATAGGATTCATCACACTCCATGGAGTTTGCTCTTAGTCACAAACCATGGGTCAAGTATTTAACTCAAACTTGTCTGACTTCATGTAACTCTGTGGTAAGATTTACTGGTCAGGTTACTACTTCTAGGCCCATGCTGGCCAAGTTTCTTACATTCATCTCCAGAACCTGGCAAATGAGACTAGTTTATATAATAATGCCCGGAGCAATGTCACCTGCAGCAATTGGCACTATCAAATTTTGGCAACTAGAGCCAATCCCTGGAGGACCCATGTGCAACTTCTCAACTACTGCAGTTGGGTATTAAAGCACCTTTGGACGGACAACTGCACAGGTGTAACCTCTGAATAAGTGTTGAGGAAATAGGCATTTAACCTCACACAGAACTGTGTTTAGTACATGGGCACTTTAAAAATCCCCTGGAGATGGAGACATGCACAGCGTGGCAGCACATACCTCTTAATCATCATTCAGGACAAAGCAATTCTTCAGATTTCATGCATGACCCGAATTCACATTTAGATGAGGTCAACGGAGGAAAAATCGCCCTGTAATAGTAGACCAGTAATAGGTATAGGAACAGCTGGAGGACATAAGACAAATGGCAGGAAACAGGTTGCCTTCCACATTTACAAAGTTTCCCCAGCAGTCAAGGTAGTGTGGGCTCTCTTTCTTCAGCAGGTCAAATGCCTGAACAGGGCTGCAGAGGTCAAAGACAATGATCAACTCCCCATTAAGCAAAAGTTATTTGGGACATGGTCACTTATTATCACAGGATGACTACAACTCTACTCGACAGAGATGGCTTCTTAGATGTTTACAACTTCACTGTAAAGAAATAGGATTTAGGAGTGTTGCTTACATTTAAAGGAGGATGAGTTGACTGAAGAAACTTGCGAACTTAAAACAAACTTCTTGAGATAGCTGCTGATGGCTGGAAATGTCACAAATCTCTAGGAGTACTGGATTCTAGAAAAGTTGAATCCAGTTTCAAAATCCTCTTTAAAAACTTAATTTATAAAACTTTTGATAAAACCAACAAACAAAAAACCTCATAGGTAATTTGTGACTGTTGCTTGTTATACGTTTTATAAGTAATGCTGGCCATGCTGGAAAGTCCTTAACATTTGCATTTGGAAAATAATTTTAAAATAAAATAATCTACATGATTTTCACACTTCATGATAAATGCTAACAATTCACTATTTTCAATAAAGCAAAGCAAAATAAGTTAGAAACTGCCTACTGCAGATCTAACAATACTATATTCTATAACCTAATGTCCACTATGTTTTGGTAAAACTCTATAAATTCATATCGTTTGTGTATCTTTGAAAAACAGATCAAAAAGTACTACTGTGTATGGAATTCCACATACTTTGGTAATGCGTGTGATATTTTGTTAATAAAGTGAAAAATTAAAGTCAACCAATAAAAAGGCGACCAAAAAGATAAATCTATCATTATGTCAGTATTTGATTAAATGTAAGACTGAAAACTGGGATTCCTTCACTGCATATCACCTAAGGATATGGTATTTATTTAATCAAAATAAGACATGTGAGAATTATGGGTCACTTACGAATGTACAGAAATTTTTAAATGAAAACTATTAAAAAACTGATAATTAATAACTTTAAATTGTGCCAGATAGTAAGATGTCTTTCAAAATTTCTGATAATAATGCTTTTAACCTTGTGTAATCTAGGAGGACCTCAAAGAAAAACGTAGCAATTGAGCTTGGAAAATCTATAAAAGAGACTTTTACTTTTAGAATGGACATTTTTTTCCTTTCCTAAAATGTGTAGTCAAGAAGCATGTTTATAAATTTCACTGAATAAAGTACTGTATTTTTAATAATGTGACAAATCCATTCCATCAAGTGGTTCTCTTATAAAGGTAATGTTATATCACACTGCAGTCAACTACAAAACCAAAGATAGCAAAATTCAAATTTAGAGAAACACGCTTTCTAAAGGAAGCCTATTTAAAGTCTATAACATTTAGAAGGTTTTCACTGCCCCAAATACATTTTAGAAAAATAGAGTTTCATCAGTTTCATGAAATGTGAACAAGCCTACCACTCTTCAGCATTTAAAGGAAATGACTGAACAGTCGATGCAAAGGTAGATTACTAAATAAACTGAAAAGTCGAGAAGCCAATATTCCTCATAAAAATAAATTAAATAACAGTATATCATGGCCTTGGTTGTCCAATTCTACTGTTAGTTCCATATCTACTTGGGATATTTGTAAAGCCAGTCCTGAATCCTTGGGTTGCTCCAATGCCTGGAACGCCAAGTCCTTGATTAAGCATGCTGCTGTAAGGTGCATGTCCATGATTAAGACCCAAACCATAAGGTCTTGTTTGAGTATTTAGAAGAATGACTGGGCTCACATTCTTTCCAGGGGTGTTAAATGAAAATTCTGGAGGTGGACTACTAGGTTTAGCTGGAGTTGATGTGACAGGGCTTGAATCGTCAGTTCCCTTTAGAGGAGGCACTGGGATTATGTGATGATCTGAAAAGTTTAGGACATTGGCTGCAACAGGCCCAGACAGTAAGGCAGGCCTGATCCAATCATCCTTGAAAATCTGAACAGTCAGAGTAGATACTAGTGTGTACAGCCTGTTGGTCACATGAGCAAGAACCATTTGTTCATTGGCATCTCGTCGAATTCTCACATGAACTGATCCAGCCTAAAAGGGACAAAATCATAAGGAAAAAACTGTTTAGAATTATACCACTGAAGACTCCATTAGAAACAAACATTTTATTTATGATCTGGTTGTAACAATACTTGGTATTTTCTTTAAAACAAGAGCAAACTTAAAGTCTTGCTATTCCTTAGAGACTTACTAGTAATTATTGATGTAGAGTGTTAAAATAATTTATGACTAAATTGAGGCCTCCCTGGTGACTCAGATGGTAAAGAGTCGGCCTACAGGGACTTCCCTGGTGGTCCAGGGGTTAAGAATCGGCCTTGCAATGCAGGGGATGTGAGTTCAATCCCTGGTTGGGGAACAAAGATCCCACATGTGGCAACTAGGACCTGATGAAGCCAAATCAATAAGTAAATATATATACTTTTTTAAAAAAAGAGAGTCTGTCTGCAGTGTGGAACACAGTTTCAATCCCTGGGTCAGGAAGATCCCCTGCAGAAGGGAAGAGTAACCCACTCCAGTATTCTTATCTGGAGAATTCCATGGACAGAGGAGCATGGCGAACTAGTCTATGCAGTCACAAGAAGTCAGACACGAATGAGTGACTAACATACACATACATGACCCTAAATAAAATGCCACTTCTTAAAATATTTTTTAAAAAAAAAATCCATGTAAGAGAAAGGCAAGCATGTAATAACAGAAGGCAGAACACAAATAAACTCCATGGAAAATGCACTAAAAGGGCAGAGAGGGTACATATTACTTCTAATTGAGGAAGACTTCAAAAGAAGAAGGCATCTGATCTAAATGAAACTTCAAAAGGTAGAGACAGGCATTCTGAGCTGAGGCAATAGCAATTAAAAGCAAGGCATGTTTGGGCAAGAATAAAGAACATTACTATATAAGAGAAGTACCATATTTCAGGAGGCAGAAAAAGAATGAAAGAGAAAACACAAGAAGAAGAGAAAGAGGAAAGGAGGAAACAAATAAGGAAAGGAAGAATTGAAAGAAAGACAGCTTAGGTAATAAGGTTAAAAAGAAAGGCTAGTTGGGGATTCTAAAAGTCATGAATATGGAGTTTTAAAGTTACAGCAACCCAAAAGAAGTAAAATAATCACAGTTCCAAAAAAATTAGAATTATGGGTAACTGTTAATTAGGAAATCACTGCAAACAGTCTAGGTTAGGAATAAAGAGGCCAAATAGGGCAGATATAGTGGGATCAGAGTGACAGATGGCCATGGGTTAGAAGTGGGACGCCTTTATTCTCAACTGGATATAATAATGAATGAGGGATATGAACTCATCAAAGACAATCTCAAGGTTCCTAGCCTAGGTTAACAGGAGGATAGACAGCACAGGCATTAGAATGATGGTCAGAAGTATATTTATTAACTAGATAAAGTGGTCATTACACAGTTTGTTTTTAAAAGAGAATAAAATAATAGGTACAACAATGATCATATTCTGATTAAAATATACAAAAATATCAAGAATATCACTTCTCAATAGATATAAAAAAAGCATTTGACAAAATACAACTTCTACTCACAATAAAAACTGTCAACAAAGTTGGTATAGAGGAATCATATGTCAACATAATAAAGGCCATTTATGACAAACACATGGAGCTCCCAGGTGTCTCCCTGGTAAAGAATCCACTTGTCAATGCAGAAGACACAGGAGACCCCAGTTCAAACCCTGGGTCTGGAAGATCTTCTGGAGGAGGAAATGGTAACCCACTCCAGCATTCTTTCCTGGAAAATTCCATGAACAGACGAGCCTGGTGGGCTACAATCCATATGACTGAGTGACTGAACACACACACATGCATGAAAAATACAGAACTAAGCAGAGAGCTGGCACGCAGCATGAAGAATAAACACAGAGGGCCAGCACGGGCAGCGTGGGCAGCTCAGGCCACAATCAGCCCATGCCAAGACCCAAAACTCTACTGGGACTGCATCAGAAACAAAACTCCAACTGATGATCCACACACAGATGAGAAGGTAAGATCACAACTGAGAACCAGAAACAGGGATACTATGGAAGACAGTATGGAGATTCCTCAAAAAATTAAGAATAGAAGCACCATATGACCCAGTAATCCCACTATTAGGCTTATACCTTAATGAAATCAAGCTTGAAAGAGACACCTGTATCCCAATGTTTATTACAGCAATTTATACAACAGCCAGAACATGGACGCAATCTAGATGTCCATCAATGAATGAATGGATAAATATGCTATGGTACATATATACAATGGAATACTTCTCAACTGCAAAAAGAAATGCAGAAGATTCAGTCCTAATGAGATGGATGAATCTAGAACCTATTATACAAAGTGAAGGACGTCAAAAAGAGAAGGACAAGTACAGTATACTAACACATATATATGGAATCTAGTAAATAAATACACAGGCAGAGCATCGCTAGAAACACAGTTACAGAGAACAGATTTATGGACACTGGGGAGAGGGAAGAGTGGGTGAGAGAGATAGAACAACACAGAACCCTATACTATCTTATGTAAAAGAGATAACTATTGTCAATGCGTTGTGTGTTAAAGGATCCTACATGGGGCTAAGTGATGGCCTGGAGGGATGGGGGGGATGGGATATTCATATGACTAATCTGGAATTATACATATCTGTAAACAACAAACTCTGTAAAAGAAAAAAAGCAAGATAGAAAAAACTTGTGATTGTGGCAAAATGAAGATACTAGAAGGAGTGAATAGTAAAAAAAACAAAAAGTTTTAAATCAAAACAATCTAAAAAACCCCCCGAATCTTTCTAAAAAAAGAAAAGAAAAACACACAAATGGTATCATACTTAACGATAAAAAGCTGAAACTTTTCCTCTAAGATCAGGAACAAGACAACAATGTTCACCTTTGCCATTTCTATTTAACATATTCCTAGAAGTTCTAGCCACAGCAATCAAAGGAGAATAAGAAATAAGAGGCATCCAAATTGGAAGGGAAGAAGTAAAATCATCACTATTTGCAGAAGGCATGACACTATATGCAGAAAACCCTAAAGATTTCACCAAAAAACTATTAGAACTAATAAATGAATTAAAAGTTTCAGGATATAAAACTAATATAGAGAAATCTGTTGCATTTCTATATACTAATAATGAACTATCAAAAAGAAAAAAATCAAGAAAATCTCATATACAAATGAATAAAAAAGAATAAAATATCTAGGAATAAATTTAACTAAAAAGGTAAAAGACCCATACTCTGAAACTACAAGACAATGAGTAAAGAAACTAAAGATGATACCAATAAATGAAAGATAGTTTGTACTCATGGATTGGATCAATTAATATTAATAAAATGTCCATACTACCCAAAGCAGATTCAGCCATGGCTTTTTTTCACTGAATTAGAACAAAGAACTCAAAATTTTACACTGAACCATAAAAGACCCCAAATAGCCAAAGCAATCTTGAGAAGGAAGAATAAAGGTACTATATCTCTACCTTCAAACTATACTACAAAAGTTATAATAATCAAAACAGTATGGTACTGGCACAAAACCAGACATATAGATTAATGGAAGAGAAGAGAGAACGCAGAAATAAATCCACACACATATGGTCAGTTAATCTTCATGACGGAGGTAGAAAGTGCAATGAGGAAAAAGACAGTTCTTTCAGTAAGTAGTGCTGGGAAAACTGGCAAAAGTTACAGGCAAAAGAATAAAACTAGAACATTTTCTCATACCGCATATACAAATAAAATTAAGAAAACACACACAGTAATAAACTCCTTGACATCAGTCTTATATTTTTTTGACCTGTCTCCTGAGGCAAGGGCCATGGAAGCAAAAATAAACAAATAGGACCTAATTAAACTAAAAAGCTTTTGCAGTGAAGGAAACCATCAATAAAATGAAAAGGCAACCTACTGAATGGGAGGAGATAGTTACAAATGATACGTCTGATGAGGATATAAAAGAATGGATTCAACTCAACATAAATAAAAAAAACTCAATTAAAAAGTGGCCTTGGGAAAAAAAAAAATGGCCTTGGGGGACATCCCTAATGGTCCAGTGGTTAAGACTCTGTTTCTACTTCATCTAGTATGGGTATGAGCCCTGGCTGGGGAGCTAAGATCCTGCAGGCTGTATGGCATGGCTAAGAAAAAAGAAAAAAATTTATTAGAGGGCTGATTAAGTAAAATGTGACATATTCATATATTGTAAAATCCTTCAGTCATTATGAATTAACCTGGGATTCTTGAACGACAGAAGCACTGGGAGTATTTTTTGAAATGCCCCAAATATCCCGACAAAAAGCAGAAACTAAGAAAATCAAAAACCTATGAACAACACTTACAAACCTCCCCCAGAAAACCTAGATAACACAACACCCTAAGAAAAGCCAAATACAAACACTTAAGACCTGTAAGGTGCCAGCATCTGTGGAGAAGGATGCAATGGGGCATTTGACTGATCTAAAAACCTTGCAATAGGTAACTAGCTCTTAATGGAAATTTAGGACAGTGAACCTGAGAAAGGCAGCTGGGAACTGGGAGGGGGTTTGCACATTTCAATAGGGGGTCAATACACTGGGTTTGCAATAAGATATGAAGAGGTCGAGTAGTCTGACCCTGCGAGCTCTCAGATGTAACCCTTCCAGTAAAAAGTCCCACATTAAGAAGAAATAGCTGGGAAAAGAATCTAAACTGAATAGCAGAGAAGAGACAGGATAAAGAAGGTTCAGATACAAATGGGAGAGGAACAAAATGATAAGAAAAAAAAACCTTTCACTTCACAGACTTATCAGAAGAGGGAGCTTAGAAATGATGAATTTAGACACCATGAATTTAAACTATTTTTTAAAATTTTAAAATTCAGGAAAACAAATTTCACATAAAAAGGAATAAAAGAGAAGAACTGAATCCAAATTTCACACACAGTTATTATAAGAAAAAAAGAGAATTCCAAATAAATGATAGAAGATTGGAAAGATTTACCTACAAAACTGATGAGAACTATTACCTACTTTTTCAAATCAATTTTTTAATTGACTGAATGAAGAACAATATAAATCAAAATCAGAAAAGCTAGAAATGAATCAGCAATTAGAAATAGATGAAAAAAAAACTCTTTAGGGAATTCGCTGGTGGTCCAGTGTTTAGGACTTGCCACTTTCACTGCTGTGGGTCTGGGTTCAATCTCTAGTCAGGGAACTAAGATCTGGCAAGCTACACAGCATGCAGGCTGTATGGCATGGCTAAGAAAAAAGAAAAAAATTTATTAGAGGGCTGATTAAGTAAAATGTGACATATTCATATATTGTAAAATCCTTCAGTCATTATGAATTAACCTGGGATTCTTGAACGACAGAAGCACTGGGAGTATTTTTTGAAATGCCCCAAATATCCCGACAAAAAGCAGAAACTAAGAAAATCAAAAACCTATGAACAACACTTACAAACCTCCCCCAGAAAACCTAGATAACACAACACCCTAAGAAAAGCCAAATACAAACACTTAAGACCTGTAAGGTGCCAGCATCTGTGGAGAAGGATGCAATGGGGCATTTGACTGATCTAAAAACCTTGCAATAGGTAACTAGCTCTTAATGGAAATTTAGGACAGTGAACCTGAGAAAGGCAGCTGGGAACTGGGAGGGGGTTTGCACATTTCAATAGGGGGTCAATACACTGGGTTTGCAATAAGATATGAAGAGGTCGAGTAGTCTGACCCTGCGAGCTCTCAGATGTAACCCTTCCAGTAAAAAGTCCCACATTAAGAAGAAATAGCTGGGAAAAGAATCTAAACTGAATAGCAGAGAAGAGACAGGATAAAGAAGGTTCAGATACAAATGGGAGAGGAACAAAATGATAAGAAAAAAAAACCTTTCACTTCACAGACTTATCAGAAGAGGGAGCTTAGAAATGATGAATTTAGACACCATGAATTTAAACTATTTTTTAAAATTTTAAAATTCAGGAAAACAAATTTCACATAAAAAGGAATAAAAGAGAAGAACTGAATCCAAATTTCACACACAGTTATTATAAGAAAAAAAGAGAATTCCAAATAAATGATAGAAGATTGGAAAGATTTACCTACAAAACTGATGAGAACTATTACCTACTTTTTCAAATCAATTTTTTAATTGACTGAATGAAGAACAATATAAATCAAAATCAGAAAAGCTAGAAATGAATCAGCAATTAGAAATAGATGAAAAAAAAACTCTTTAGGGAATTCGCTGGTGGTCCAGTGTTTAGGACTTGCCACTTTCACTGCTGTGGGTCTGGGTTCAATCTCTAGTCAGGGAACTAAGATCTGGCAAGCTACACAGCATGACCAAAGAAAGAAATTATTTCTGAAACAAAGATTAAGCTAGAAAAGCAATAAAAATACAGGTTTACTGTAAAAAAAAAAAAAAAAAAAAAAAGCCAAGGTAAAAAGAAGGTAAGCTTTAAAAATCAAAAGAAATCGAGATAATAAGTAACCGAAAGAAAACAACAAATATGAAAGAAAGGGAAAGATCTCACATGCTTTTAATAGGTGTTTCCAAAGAAGAAAATCAAAGCAACAGAACAGAATATTAAAAACTTTAATTAAAGAAAGCTTTCCTGAAAGTTCTAAAGAACTACTTTTGAAATAACCTTATAGAAAGGTACACTACATACCTGAAATAACTAACCATCAACACCAAGACATATTCTAGTAAAATTACTGGACTTAAAAAAAAAATCTTTTAGGCACAGAGGTGAAAAAATCAAGTCACAAATAAAGGGGAATAAAAAATCAGACTGAGTGATCAGGCTTTATCACAGTAATGCTTTATGCAGAGGTGACTACAGTAATGTATTTTAAGAAACTCAAGAAAATACAGAATGTGCTCAGAATTCTGTATCTGGCCAAATGACATCTGCCTCTAAAATCTGTCATATTACAAAAGGCAAGTCTTATTTTTTTTAAATTGGTATTTAACAACATGGAAGCCTGTTTATGATATATTAAGTGAAAGAGAAAATTATAAGAAAAAACCTTTCACTTCACAGACTTATCAGAAGAGGGAGCTTAGAAATGATGAATTTAGACACCATGAATTTAAACTATTTTTTAAAATTTTAAAATTCAGGAAAACAAATTTCACATAAAAAGGAATAAAAGAGAAGAACTGAATCCAAATTTCACACACAGTTATTATAAGAAAAAAAGAGAATTCCAAATAAATGATAGAAGATTGGAAAGATTTACCTACAAAACTGATGAGAACTATTACCTACTTTTTCAAATCAATTTTTTAATTGACTGAATGAAGAACAATATAAATCAAAATCAGAAAAGCTAGAAATGAATCAGCAATTAGAAATAGATGAAAAAAAAACTCTTTAGGGAATTCGCTGGTGGTCCAGTGTTTAGGACTTGCCACTTTCACTGCTGTGGGTCTGGGTTCAATCTCTAGTCAGGGAACTAAGATCTGGCAAGCTACACAGCATGACCAAAGAAAGAAATTATTTCTGAAACAAAGATTAAGCTAGAAAAGCAATAAAAATACAGGTTTACTGTAAAAAAAAAAAAAAAAAAGCCAAGGTAAAAAGAAGGTAAGCTTTAAAAATCAAAAGAAATCGAGATAATAAGTAACCGAAAGAAAACAACAAATATGAAAGAAAGGGAAAGATCTCACATGCTTTTAATAGGTGTTTCCAAAGAAGAAAATCAAAGCAACAGAACAGAATATTAAAAACTTTAATTAAAGAAAGCTTTCCTGAAAGTTCTAAAGAACTACTTTTGAAATAACCTTATAGAAAGGTACACTACATACCTGAAATAACTAACCATCAACACCAAGACATATTCTAGTAAAATTACTGGACTTAAAAAAAAAATCTTTTAGGCACAGAGGTGAAAAAATCAAGTCACAAATAAAGGGGAATAAAAAATCAGACTGAGTGATCAGGCTTTATCACAGTAATGCTTTATGCAGAGGTGACTACAGTAATGTATTTTAAGAAACTCAAGAAAATACAGAATGTGCTCAGAATTCTGTATCTGGCCAAATGACATCTGCCTCTAAAATCTGTCATATTACAAAAGGCAAGTCTTATTTTTTTTTAAATGGTATTCTAGAAGAGTAATATTTAACAACATGGAAGCCTGTTTATGATATATTAAGTGAAAAGAGAAAATTATAAAACAGTATGACCTCATTTTCTAGAGAGAGTAAGTATGTAAGTATTAATACCAAAAAATCAATATTATTTTTCTCCACATAACAGGATCATGGTTGTTTCAATTTTTTTCTGGGTACTTTCCTGTATTTTCCTCATCGTCCTTGATATAGGAATAAAACCATGCCACAACAAAATCTCCTTGGCAATGAGGTTTAAATTGAATTAGAAAACATGGAATTTTATGCTGAAGCAGCTATTATTATAATTCTTTACATAATCAGCAAAAATCTCCAAAATCAGAACTTTCATAAAAAAGAAAATAACTGCGCATTTGACTTTTGCAACATTTTCATATTTAGGAATGTCTGACTATGGTCTTCACTTTTTTGAACAGCCCAGTATTAAGATCACGTAGTTTAAAAGTAAAAAAATGAGGGGCTTCCATGGTGTCCCAGTGGGTAAGGACACTGTCTTGCAGTGCAAGGGGCGCCAGTTCAATCCCTGGCCTGGGAAGATCCCACGTGCTGCGGAGCCGCTGGACCGATGTGTCCAACTACCGAGCCCGAGATCTGAAGCGCATGCGCCCAGAGCTACTGCTCTGCAGTGACGGAGGCCACTGGGATGGGAGGCCCACACAGGCCAAAGAACAAAGATAAATAAATGAAAGATCAATAGAAGTGGCCAAAAAAAAAAAAAAGTAAAAAATGAGACAAACAGTCTTTAATTACTCTTGAATAGGTTACTGAATCTATCTACATTTTTTACTTTATTGAACAGAAACGGGAATCAAAGGATATATAAAAATATTAAAGAAATACTTTTCTTCCATTTTAAAAATTATAAACTATGTTTTAAATTATAATTAAAGTAATACATAGAAAGCATACCAATGATCCAAAACCAAGGGTCCAAAAATGCTCATTTCGGACTTCCAAAACTCCATCCAAGGTAGATACCTAATCAAAAACACAGAAATAGGGTTTTTGTATTTGACATATCCAACACAATTCAGTCATATTAAGGACTTGCTTTAAGCACAGAAATGACATGATCAAACGCTGCATGAAGACACTTGTTAGTCAAGAGACCATTCACTCAAGATATCATTTCTGGTCGTGTGATACTGAGTCAGGGCCTTTTTTGTTTTTCCTAGTTTCTTATCTGCACCAATCTCTCTAGAATTAGGTCTTTACTTCCCTCACCTACACCTTGTTCAATAGTGTGTAGTCCTTTCTATCTTATTAGTATGGTCTTTATTTATATCCAGCACTTGAGGTATCAGAATTTTTGCCTTCTCAATCATTTCTTCCTCTGGATTCTCCTTCAACACATTTCTGTACAACACAGGATGTTTTTTGAATGTAAAAGGAAATTCCAAGACTATATGTACAACGTGTAGCCCACTGGTACTGTGGCACAGACTCCAGTAGCCGAGACAAGTGGTCAGCCATACTGATCAAAGTGGCCTCTGTGATACTGGTAGCCAAGAGTTTTAATTACTCTCAACATTCCAAAAACTCGATTTTCTTTTCCCTTCATTAGTCAACAGGCAGAATTTTATAATACAAAATGTAAACCTACAGATCAAGAAGGTGGTGAAGCAATCACTGTGACTTAACAGAAATCCTAGGTATGAATATGCTTCATGTGTGTGCGTGCTCAGTCTTTTCTGATTTGTTGCGACCCCAAGACTTTAGCCTATCAGAGTCCTCTGTCCATGGGATTTTCCTGGCAAGAATACTAGGGTGGATTGCCATTTCCTCCTCCATGGGATCTTCCTGACTCAGGGATTGAATCTGGTCTCCTATGTCTCCTGCACTATCAGGTGGATTCTTTAACACTGAGCCACCTGGGAAGCTGGGGTCTGAATACAGAATCATACAATTCACAGCTCTTACACAGCAAATAGTGTAGTCTTTAGACAACTAATTACCTTCAGCATTTATTTCAATTGAATCTGGTTCCCCAACTGAACAAGCTGTCAAATTTTTCTATTTCTGTCACTATGTTACATAAACATCCCTAAAATTCTAGAAAGAGCTGAAATTATTTGTACGCACTATCTGCATTCTCTAATCATAAATTAAAATGACTATTTATTATTCCAACTTACCTCTCTGATAAGTTTGTCCAACTGACCAATAACATGGGGTGGTGTTGTCTGAGGGCAAAAATAAAACATGACATGAATATATAGAGATAAAACATTTCTGCAAAGGTGGCCCTGACAGTATATAAAAAAAATCATGAGTCCTATCATATCACCCACTAAGAAAGCAATATCAGGAATCGGCCCATGCTTATTTCTTATCTTGCAAAGAAGCTGCTAACTCTTTCACCAAATAAGTCTTAAAGAACCAACGAATTAACAAAAGTTCACACATTTCTTTGTTACATTTCTTCCTCTGGATTCTCCTTCAACACATTTCTGTACAACACAGGATGTTTTTTGAATGTAAAAGGAAATTCCAAGACTATATGTACAACGTGTAGCCCACTGGTACTGTGGCACAGACTCCAGTAGCCGAGACAAGTGGTCAGCCATACTGATCAAAGTGGCCTCTGTGATACTGGTAGCCAAGAGTTTTAATTACTCTCAACATTCCAAAAACTCGATTTTCTTTTCCCTTCATTAGTCAACAGGCAGAATTTTATAATACAAAATGTAAACCTACAGATCAAGAAGGTGGTGAAGCAATCACTGTGACTTAACAGAAATCCTAGGTATGAATATGCTTCATGTGTGTGCGTGCTCAGTCTTTTCTGATTTGTTGCGACCCCAAGACTTTAGCCTATCAGAGTCCTCTGTCCATGGGATTTTCCTGGCAAGAATACTAGGGTGGATTGCCATTTCCTCCTCCATGGGATCTTCCTGACTCAGGGATTGAATCTGGTCTCCTATGTCTCCTGCACTATCAGGTGGATTCTTTAACACTGAGCCACCTGGGAAGCTGGGGTCTGAATACAGAATCATACAATTCACAGCTCTTACACAGCAAATAGTGTAGTCTTTAGACAACTAATTACCTTCAGCATTTATTTCAATTGAATCTGGTTCCCCAACTGAACAAGCTGTCAAATTTTTCTATTTCTGTCACTATGTTACATAAACATCCCTAAAATTCTAGAAAGAGCTGAAATTATTTGTACGCACTATCTGCATTCTCTAATCATAAATTAAAATGACTATTTATTATTCCAACTTACCTCTCTGATAAGTTTGTCCAACTGACCAATAACATGGGGTGGTGTTGTCTGAGGGCAAAAATAAAACATAACATGAATATATAGAGATAAAACATTTCTGCAAAGGTGGCCCTGACAGTATATAAAAAAAATCATGAGTCCTATCATATCACCCACTAAGAAAGCAATATCAGGAATCGGCCCATGCTTATTTCTTATCTTGCAAAGAAGCTGCTAACTCTTTCACCAAATAAGTCTTAAAGAACCAACGAATTAACAAAAGTATCTTTAAGAACGTAAAATTTTGTAGACACAGCACTACCAAACTAATATCTTACTGTTATTACTGCTTCTGGAGAGGAAGATATAATCCATACATTTTAGAAAGGGTGTGAGGATAAGGCATAAGGTAAAGAGTGCCTATATATTCATCTAATCCTGGGAAACCACCTTTCTATTCAGGTGCTTGTCTACAGGTGTTCCTAATTGTTTCAATAAGGAGTGGTTTCTCATTTTTAAGTTTTAAAATTGGATGTCTCACTAATTCAAGGATAGGAAATAAGAAAAAAACCATAACTGGATTATATAATAGCCAAAATACATTAGAGGAAAGTAGGTATTAGGATATTAGGTATCTAAAAAAAGATTTTAACTAATATTGCTTTTACTTGAAATATTATTAAAGGCAAAATTTTTCATTTACGCTTGTGTCATATATATTTATTTATTTATTTATTTTTGGGGGTGAGGCGGGGGTGGGGTGGGGACGGAGGGGGCAGGTGGGCCACTTCTATTAGTCTTTCTCATTTGTCTATTTTCATTCATCTTTATTTTTTGACCCGTGTGGGCCTCCCATCACGGTGGCCTCTGTTGTCGCAGAGCACCGGCCCTGGGCGCATGCATGCCAGAGCTCTGGCTCGGTAATTGGACACATGGGTCCAGCCGCTCCGCGGCACGTGGGATCTTCCCAGGCCAGGGATCAAACCGGCGCTGCTTGCACTGCAAGGCGGTGTCCTTACCCACTGGACCATCAGGGAAGCCCTTGTGTCATATATAAATACACGAAGACTTATTTGTGGGCTATTTTGCCCAACATTATAATTTCATCTGGGGTTTCTCCTATACAAATTTCAGAGGACAATTTATTGTTTGGCTTCATCTCCAACAGTACTCTCTAGTAGCTAAAGACTTCATAATCTAGTAGAAGAACACATACCGCTTTATAATCTGGTAAAAGAACCTAGGTGATTTTACGCATGCATACTGAAAGAAGACCCTTACCTGGAGTAAGACTTTCCCACTGTACACGCTCATGGGATACATGGTGCCAAACGTCATCAGGGCAATAGCGATGGCGGACGCAGTATCCACAGCAAAATAATTACTAAAAAGACAAAACAACTCTAAATCTTAAATGTTTGCTTCATTGGGCTTCTTATAGTTTAATCTACCAAACTTAAATTATCTCAAGCAACAGGACTATTTTACCACAGCTGGGCACTACCAGCAATGAGAGCATCTCAAAGGAAAATAAGTTTTCAGAATCCTTTCTTGCCAAAATTTAGGGGAAATAACTAATAATTATGTCAATTAGTGTGAAGAGAGACGATGAAGAAAAAATTTCCCACAATGTACTTTCAATCTACTTGTCAACTATAAATATGTCATGTGTATTCATCTGCTGCAATAAATAGAAACCTTTAACTAGTAATTCCTGATAAAGACTAATGGAATTCATCTGTGATTCTACCAACTTGCTGTAAACAATAACTTTCCAATAATTCGTATTAAAATTTTTCCAATTCCTCAGGAATTTCACAAGATGAGATTCTCAGGAATTTGTTATAACAGCACTGGGACTGAATTATAATAGCTCATCAATAGTTCACTGACTACTAATAAGAGACACTGAAATGCTCTTAGGTTACAAGCTAATCACATACTCTTTTTTACTTTTTCCCATGTGCTGGCAATAGAAACACGAGCCAAGATATACTCCTGCCTCTGAAATGGCAGGAAACGCACCTATGAAAAATATAAGGAAGGACCTTGAGTACAAGGAGAAGCCCTACAGGGCATCATGGATGCACAATGGAGTCAGCAGTGAGCCTGCAGGGGTAGGATAATTCAGAAAGGCTGAATAAAGAAGAGGTGACATGTGAGCGGAGACTTCACAGATAAGCAGGACGATGGGAACAAGATAGCACAGACAGGGAAAGCAGTATGTGCAAGGGCAGGAAAACCCTGCAGCGATGGAACTACCAACAGCTAAGTACAGGCAGATGGACAGCTAGTAAGGTTGGTAGAGGCTTCATCATACAAACAACTTTTAAGTATGCAAATCTGGTAAAAGAACCTAGGTGATTTTACGCATGCATACTGAAAGAAGACCCTTACCTGGAGTAAGACTTTCCCACTGTACACGCTCATGGGATACATGGTGCCAAACGTCATCAGGGCAATAGCGATGGCGGACGCAGTATCCACAGCAAAATAATTACTAAAAAGACAAAACAACTCTAAATCTTAAATGTTTGCTTCATTGGGCTTCTTATAGTTTAATCTACCAAACTTAAATTATCTCAAGCAACAGGACTATTTTACCACAGCTGGGCACTACCAGCAATGAGAGCATCTCAAAGGAAAATAAGTTTTCAGAATCCTTTCTTGCCAAAATTTAGGGGAAATAACTAATAATTATGTCAATTAGTGTGAAGAGAGACGATGAAGAAAAAATTTCCCACAATGTACTTTCAATCTACTTGTCAACTATAAATATGTCATGTGTATTCATCTGCTGCAATAAATAGAAACCTTTAACTAGTAATTCCTGATAAAGACTAATGGAATTCATCTGTGATTCTACCAACTTGCTGTAAACAATAACTTTCCAATAATTCGTATTAAAATTTTTCCAATTCCTCAGGAATTTCACAAGATGAGATTCTCAGGAATTTGTTATAACAGCACTGGGACTGAATTATAATAGCTCATCAATAGTTCACTGACTACTAATAAGAGACACTGAAATGCTCTTAGGTTACAAGCTAATCACATACTCTTTTTTACTTTTTCCCATGTGCTGGCAATAGAAACACGAGCCAAGATATACTCCTGCCTCTGAAATGGCAGGAAACGCACCTATGAAAAATATAAGGAAGGACCTTGAGTACAAGGAGAAGCCCTACAGGGCATCATGGATGCACAATGGAGTCAGCAGTGAGCCTGCAGGGGTAGGATAATTCAGAAAGGCTGAATAAAGAAGAGGTGACATGTGAGCGGAGACTTCACAGATAAGCAGGACGATGGGAACAAGATAGCACAGACAGGGAAAGCAGTATGTGCAAGGGCAGGAAAACCCTGCGCAGCGATGGAACTACCAACAGCTAAGTACAGGCAGATGGACAGCTAGTAAGGTTGGTAGAGGCTTCATCATACAAACAACTTTTAAGTATGCAAAGGGAGAATTTTGAAACAGGAAAAACCTTATGTCTAGATTTCCAATTTTTAATGATCACTTAAGTAGCAAAGTAGCAGGTAACTAATGATGTGTGAGAATAAAAATGATATGATCAGTAGACTGTTCTTATTAAATAGCCAAGGAAATGATGATAAAGGCCTCAATTAGGGAACAGAATGGGAAGAAGGGAAAGGTAAAAATTAAAAAGAAAGATTAAGCAAAAGTAGGTGATAAGACTGCTGTTTACAACAGCCAGGACATGGATACAACCCATGTGTCTGCTGACGAATGAATGGATAAAGAAAATGTGGCAAATATGTACACTAATGGAACATTATTCAGTCATATGAAGGAAATCCTGCCACTTCTGACACGGATGGACCTTGAGGACATTACGCTAAGTGAAATAAACAGATACAAAAGGACAAATATGTATGATTGCATTTATACGAAGTACTCAAGAGCAGTCAAACTCATAAAGACAGAAAGTGGAACAGTGGTTTCAGGGACTGGAAGGAGGCAGAATGTGCAGTAGTTATTAAATGGGCACATGTTCAGCTGGGGAAGTTGAAAATGTTCTGGAGATGGACCATGATGATGATTGCACAACAAAGTGAATGTACTAAATGCCTGTGAAAGTATGAAACTGTATGCTTGGAAATGGTTAAAAGGGCAAATTTTTTATGTATGTTTTTTACACAATTTAAAAGCAGAATGTAGGGCTTCCCTGGTGGCTCAGAGGTAATGAATCCACCTGCCAACGCAGGAGACACAGGTTCTATCCCTGACCCAGGAAGATCCCACATATGCCACAGAACAACTAGCCTGTGTGCCGCAACTACTGCGCCCATGTGCTACAACTACTGAAGCCTGAGCAACCGAGAGCCTGTGCTCTGCAATAGGAGAAGACCATGTACCAAAATTAGCCCCTGCTTGTCACAACCAGAGAAAAGCTCATGCTGCAATAAAGATTCAGTGAACCATAAATAAATAAAACAATTAAAACAGACAAAGGAAAAAACAGAATGCAATGGAATAGATGGCAGCAGCACTCACTCTCACAGGAAATACAAGAAAGAGCAGTTTGGGGAATGTGGAAAATAGGTTCACTTGAGGTGGATATGAAAGAAGATACACTTTTTGGAATTCAATAGAGGTCTGAGATAGAACTAAAATGAAGGAATCATAGAGAGGTAGAAAATGAAAACATGATTGTACGTGAGGTCCTAGGAGAGTATGTAAAACGGAATGGAGTCAAAGAATAATGTTATAAAGTTGTGCTTAAGGCTGCTAAAGGCTATTTCCTAATACGTTTGCTTTTTTTAAAAAAACTTCGGGCTTCCCTGGTGGTCCAGTGGGTGAAGAGTCCGCCTTGCAGTGCAAGAGGCGCCGGTTTGATCCCTGGCCTGGGAAGACCCCAAGTGCCACAGAGCGGCTGGACCAGTGTGTCCAGTGGGAGCACATGCGCCCAGGGCCGGTGCTCTGCAACGAGAGATGCTGCCATGATAGGAGGCCCACACAGGCCAAAGAATTAAGATGGATGAAAATAATTAAATGAAGGACCAATAAAAGAGGCCAAATTTAAAAAAATTTGGTTCACATCTACTCTTCCTCCTCACTCAGCAACAGTAACTGCAATTGATGTGTCTCTTACCCTGCTGTTCTCAGTTTCATTTCTCTGGCCATTATAAGGGAATTTAAATAGCTTTCCCATCCACATTATAGATTGTGGTGAAGATTTCTTAATGAATCCGTCTTAATTTTTCAGATGAAGACACCTGAGGACAAGACTTGACCAAAGTTGCACAGGTCATAAACAAATACCCATCCTGAAGTCCTTAAAAATCAGGCCCCAGGAATGGAAACCCCTTTGATCAATAAAAAATATACTTACTTAATTTCAATTAGCATATAAGTAATACAAAGAGCAAATGCTCCAGCAAGATCAATCAAAACAAATGGATTCATTCGGGGAAGGAAGATACTGCTAAGTCCTGGAATAATTCCGCACAAGCTATTAAAAAAAAAAAACAAACAAACAAAAAGAGTGTTCATTAGCAAAACTTATGTAATACTGATGAAAATCATATAAAAGATGACTTGTATTTTATGCCATGTATCTTTTAAAGAAAGCAAAGAGGATTTGCGAGTAAACCTCTTGCTCATAAGGCTCTCTTTTGCATCATCAATTAAAAAGCTAGAAAAAGTGAACGGAAAAGAAGAATCTGATCTGTGAGATTCATGTCATAACCTACAGTTCTCATGTATTCCTTTAACACTGTGTATTTTACAAAATCCCACACACCTTACCTTCGACTAAGATCTGCAACATGCTCTTGAAGCCAGCTAGTACTAGCAGCTTTAAAAAGAAAATATTTAAATTATTAAGGTTACCAGAAATAATTATCAAGTTATCAGAAATACTTGATTATTAAATTAAAAAAATAAGTTTGGTCATGACTGTGTAACACTACAAAAGGATACATTATATATAAAACTTTTTTTCTCTTTTATGCCTTTAGGACATTAAAGGAAAAGGAGTTTCAACTACAATACGTAGCTGATCTGACAATCAATGAACTTACATGTCATTGTTACTATTAATTTGAAATTTTAAAGGCTTATTATACTGGAAAGCAAAGCTTCCTCCACTACAGTACCAGTGTGGTGGGAATGAGTTGTAGGTCCATCAATTATTAAGTCCCTTTGGCCCTCAGAAAGGCCAGGTAGGGACCTCGCTACATGCAGATGCCTGTCAGTGACTGTCCCTGGACAAGTAGCCTCCAAGCTCAAGCACGCTCTTATATACACCCCAGGGTGCTACAGAAACTCTCATTTTTTTATGCCTGCCACGATGAAAAAGATTGGCAAGCCATATGAAAAGTGGCCTATACAGCAGTTAAGAGCAGACCTTGATGCCACAATATCTGGCTGTAACCTCAGCTCTGCCCTTACTGAGCTATACAGAGACAAGAGACTTAATCTCAGTGCCTCCATGTAAAGTGGGGATAATAAAATGATTTACCTCAAAAGGTTTTAGGAAGAATTAAATGGATTCTGTGTAAAACAGAGCACAGTGTCTGGCAGATACAAAGTGCTTTAATATTATTTTTCAAATTTCAACTAATGTAATCTTGATGTTTATATGAACTTTCATTTCTAGTTAATACAAATACAAACCAGATGATTTTTCTGGAAATAAATCTCGTAATACATATCAAAGATTTTTTAAAAATACTGTATTTTTAACCCGCTTATAATTTTTTCTCTGGGAAGAATTAGAAATGTATACAAGAAATCTGATACAAAAAAGGTGCTTATAGCATTATTTGTAAAAGGGAAAGCTGGAAATGTATAGTAGACTAATATTTTAAAAATTCATAACAAAATATTATGCAGGCATTCAAAAATCATTTTTTCAAAGAGTATTTAGGGCTTCCCTGGTGGTCCAGTGGGTAAGGACACCGCCTTGCAGTGCAAGGGGCGCCGGTTCGATCCCTGGCCTGGGAAGATCCCACGTGCCGCGGAGCGGCTGGACTGATGTGTCCAATGACCGAGCCGGAGCTCTGGAGCGCATGCGCCCAGAGCCCGTGCTCTGTGACAACAGACGCCACCGCGATGGGAGGCCCACAGGAGCCAAAGAACAAAGACGGATGAAAACATGGAGAAAAGAAAGACCAACAGAAGTGGCCCGCCCGCTCCCGTCCCTCCCCAACCCGACCCCCGCCCAAAATAAATAAATAAATAAATCTTAAAAAAAAAAAAGTTAATAATGTTATCTCTGTCTCATGAGATTATCAGTACTGTTTCCTGCTTGTATCTTTCTGATCTTCATCAAAATTTAATTTCTATATCTTTATACTTTCTTAAAATTTCTAGAATGAGCGTAACATTATTTTAATGAAGCTTTTTCAAAATAATTCTGATCATCACAAATGTCATTTTTTAATTTTCTAGTTCCTCCAGTAATTCTTAAACTCCAATTCATACAAATACAACTCATACTTCATAATACTTAAGAAGTTGTTTAAATTTGAACGGGCATTTCAGGAAGCTTTCTGCCCGTGCAAGTCAGTGAGATCTAAAAAGACCTTCACCTATTTTTGCCTCAAAGTATGGGTGTGTATACATAACCCAGTTTTTTTTTTTAAATTTTTGGTCTCTTTTTATTGTTTTTATTTATTCATTCATTCATTCATTTATTTGTTTATTTATTTATTTTCGTCCATCTTTATTCTTTGGCCTGCGTGGACCTCCCATTGCAGTGGTCTCTCTCGTTGCAGAGCACGAGGGGCCTCCCATTGCAGTGGTCTACAATTTTTAAAAAAAACCCCCCATATCAAAGATTTTTAAAAATACTGTATTTTTAACCCGCTTATAATTTTTTCTCTGGGAAGAATTAGAAATGTATACAAGAAATCTGATACAAAAAAGGTGCTTATAGAATTATTTGTAAAAGGGAGAGACGGAAATGTATAGTAGACTAATATTTTAAAAATTCATAACAAAATATTATGCAGGCATTCAAAATCATTTTTTCAAAGAGTATTTAGGGCTTCCCTGGTGGTCCAGTGGGTAAGGACACCGCCTTGCAGTGCAAGGGGCGCCGGTTCGATCCCTGGCCTGGGAAGATCCCACGTGCCGCGGAGCGGCTGGACTGATGTGTCCAATGACCGAGCCGGAGCTCTGGAGCGCATGCGCCCAGAGCCCGTGCTCTGTGACAACAGACGCCACCGCGATGGGAGGCCCACAGGAGCCAAAGAACAAAGACGGATGAAAACATGGAGAAAAGAAAGACCAACAGAAGTGGCCCGCCCGCTCCCGTCCCTCCCCAACCCGACCCCCGCCCAAAATAAATAAATAAATAAATCTTAAAAAAAAAAAAGTTAATAATGTTATCTCTGTCTCATGAGATTATCAGTACTGTTTCCTGCTTGTATCTTTCTGATCTTCAGGGAAATTTAGTTTCTATATCTTTATACTTTCTTAAAATTTCTAGAATGAGCGTAACATTATTTTAATGAAGCTTTTTCAAAATAATTCTGATCATCACAAATGTCATTTTTTAATTTTCTAGTTCCTCCAGTAATTCTTAAACTCCAATTCATACAAATACAACTCATACTTCATAATACTTAAGAAGTTGTTTAAATTTGAACGGGCATTTCAGGAAGCTTTCTGCCCGTGCAAGTCAGTGAGATCTAAAAAGACCTTCACCTATTTTTGCCTCAAAGTATGGGTGTGTATACATAACCCAGTTTTTTTTTTTAAATTTTTGGTCTCTTTTTATTGTTTTTATTTATTCATTCATTCATTCATTTATTTGTTTATTTATTTATTTTCGTCCATCTTTATTCTTTGGCCTGCGTGGACCTCCCATTGCAGTGGTCTCTCTCGTTGCAGAGCACGAGCTCTGGGCACATGCGCTCCTGAGCGCTGGCTCGTAATCAGACACACTGATCCAGCCACTCTGCAGCACATAGGATCTTCCCAGGCCAGGGATCAAACTGGTACCCCTTGCACTGCAAGGTGGACTCTTTACCCACTGGACCACCAGGGAAGCCCCCCACTTTAGCTTTTACCTCAGTGTAAAGTGAGGTAAAATTCCTCCATCCATCCAACAGTGGTTAACCTTGTATGGGTTAGTAGGATTCCAAAACTCTGCAATTATTGAAAAATGTCAATAATTTAGACCACTAAAGTGAAAAGCTATCTGAATATTTTTATTTGTATTTTTAAAGACTTGAAAGTGAAATAATATATCAAAAGGAATAAAACTTTGCTACTTTCAAATATATGCCCACCCATTACTGGCCAAGAGAAGCTCCTGGGAACAAACTTAATTAACAAAAATGCAATTATTTTCAATGAGTACATCAACTAGTCTATGCATACTGATGCTTCTAAAATGCTTTCTTAACTAGGTTATACATCTAAAATCTCATTCATGTTATCTGGTAAATGTAATTTTTTATCTCATGTAATTTAATATATAAGTCAGTTCTGCTTGTTTTTAAGGAGTATGTTATTTAAAAGCTTAAAATAATTGGATATTTTTTTTCCCAGAATTTTCCCAAGACTTTAGAACCTTGGGGGTAGTCCTCTCTTCTCTTCAGGATATACTTTCTCATTCATTTATGAATTAATGAAACAAACAAAAAACTTGTTATGAGAAATTAATTGTATTTTTATTAATGGTAAATAAAAACATACCTTCAGAGACATAAGCAAAAGGTTTATTCCTAATTGAAAGCATCGTGAACAGGTTGAAAGAAAGAGCCACAAAAGTACCAACTAATAATCTTCCCCTAAAAAGAATAACACACATTATTATCTTTTTATTGGTAATATTAATATGTAATTTCATCAGACATGGGGGAGACAAAGTGGTCTGCTTCAGTATTTGCAGGGTCAGAATCTGAACTTGGTTTCTAGCTCTGTGACCCATGTCCTGTCTATGGTTGCTCCATCTTACACAGGACCCCCACCAAAAAAAAAAGACTCTCAGCACTAATGGTATCTTCTTATAGGTAATGCTGTTTTAAAGTTTTACAAATGCTAATGGTATTTGGTTTACAGTTCACTGGCTGTGTCAGACTGTCCTGAATTAAACTGATTAGAATAGGCCCACACAGTTTAGCAACTATGGTGTAGCTTATAACAATTCTATCTCTCCTAGAGATGTTACTGAAAGATTTGGGGGATCCAATTTTGAATTACAGAAGATCAGATGGGGCTGGCTTAGCATGTTGACCTGGGTTTGGAAATACTGATGGACTCGATGTCACAGCAGAGAGGCTTTTCTTCCATAGAAAAATGTGAGGGCTTGGGAACAGTCAAGGGTGAAAAGAAGGAGCCTTGGGATTTGTGGATTTTACTTGTGAAATATATATTACCACAATAACTCCAGCACTGACCAAAATAACCACTATTTCAGTAATATACCAATTAATCACTGGGAATCAAACTTAATAGTAAATTATATGTCAAAAGTAGACTCTCACGTGTGTATCTCGGGCTGCTCCAAAAAGCGTTCTGCACTAAAAGAAAGAAAGAATATTAATGTATTAAATAAGTCCTACAAATTATAAAGGTAAAAAATTTTATTAAATACATATTAATCTAATATATTCACAAAACTTTTAAATATGATTAGCAGTGATGAGATAAGCAGACCCACAAATTACCCTCAAGGTGTGATGTTAATCTTTCCCTAACCAATCTGCTTCAATGGGTTTGTACTAAGCATTCAAACATGTCTGAGTGAATCCCCTCCTTTTATTCACATCTACTTACGACTGGATTTAGTAGTGCCAGAAAAGGAAATAAAAGAAGGGGGAAAAGAGAGAGAAAAGTCTGAAATGTGAAGAAACTGTTCTATCATATCTCTAGCACTGCTCATCTTAATTTGTATCCCTTTCGAACCACACAGGTAAGTCTCACTGGATTCTTTCAATTTCCAAAGGTGGCGAGGTATACGATTTGCAATGACACTACCATGGTATACAAATGTACCTTTCTTTTAATATAAAGAGAGCTCCCAATTGTGCCAAGACTGTGGAGGCAAATACAGCCAGGACTTCTAATCTTTCAAATCTGAAATTGGAAAATTAATTGAATCAGCATAATTTTTTCAATTCATAAACCAGCATCTCTAGACACATTTACTCACTCACTGTATCTGTGACTACTTAGCTAATGATTTAAACTGTTTTAAAGTTTTACAAATGCTAATGGTATTTGGTTTACAGTTCACTGGCTGTGTCAGACTGTCCTGAATTAAACTGATTAGAATAGGCCCACACAGTTTAGCAACTATGGTGTAGCTTATAACAATTCTATCTCTCCTAGAGATGTTACTGAAAGATTTGGGGGATCCAATTTTGAATTACAGAAGATCAGATGGGGCTGGCTTAGCATGTTGACCTGGGTTTGGAAATACTGATGGACTCGATGTCACAGCAGAGAGGCTTTTCTTCCATAGAAAAATGTGAGGGCTTGGGAACAGTCAAGGGTGAAAAGAAGGAGCCTTGGGATTTGTGGATTTTACTTGTGAAATATATATTACCACAATAACTCCAGCACTGACCAAAATAACCACTATTTCAGTAATATACCAATTAATCACTGGGAATCAAACTTAATAGTAAATTATATGTCAAAAGTAGACTCTCACGTGTGTATCTCGGGCTGCTCCAAAAAGCGTTCTGCACTAAAAGAAAGAAAGAATATTAATGTATTAAATAAGTCCTACAAATTATAAAGGTAAAAAATTTTATTAAATACATATTAATCTAATATATTCACAAAACTTTTAAATATGATTAGCAGTGATGAGATAAGCAGACCCACAAATTACCCTCAAGGTGTGATGTTAATCTTTCCCTAACCAATCTGCTTCAATGGGTTTGTACTAAGCATTCAAACATGTCTGAGTGAATCCCCTCCTTTTATTCACATCTACTTACGACTGGATTTAGTAGTGCCAGAAAAGGAAATAAAAGAAGGGGGAAAAGAGAGAGAAAAGTCTGAAATGTGAAGAAACTGTTCTATCATATCTCTAGCACTGCTCATCTTAATTTGTATCCCTTTCGAACCACACAGGTAAGTCTCACTGGATTCTTTCAATTTCCAAAGGTGGCGTAGGTATACGATTTGCAATGACACTACCATGGTATACAAATGTACCTTTCTTTTAATATAAAGAGAGCTCCCAATTGTGCCAAGACTGTGGAGGCAAATACAGCCAGGACTTCTAATCTTTCAAATCTGAAATTGGAAAATTAATTGAATCAGCATAATTTTTTCAATTCATAAACCAGCATCTCTAGACACATTTACTCACTCACTGTATCTGTGACTACTATAAGCCAAACACTGCTTAAAAAGACTATAGTTTCTAGAATGATAATAAACAATGAACATCATGTGTTGAATAAACAGGCACTCTTTTAGAGCCTTAGGGGTAGTCCTCTCTTAGAAGTCCACTCTTTCAGAAAGAGTGACTATTTATACAACATACATTGCCTATGGCTTTTATTTTCTAGAAATAATCATTACTATAATAACAGGCAATGTTTGACTCATCTTACGTTAGGTACAGGTTGAAGTACTTAACATATTACCTCATCTAAATCCTTAATGAGGGTTACTTTATCGATTTTAGAAAAAGAAAAACACATGAGTTAAGGAACTTTATTAACCACTGATATCAAAGAAAATGAAGTTGAATGATTCTGTGAAGACCTACAAGACCTCCTAGAACTAACACCAAAAAAAGAGATGTCCTTTTCATCACAGGAGACTGTAATGCAAAAGTAAAAAGTCAAGAGATACCTGGAGTAACATGTAAGTTTGGCCTTGGAGTATAAAATGAAGCAGAGCAAAGTTTTGCCAAGAGAATTCATTGGTCATAGCAAACACCCTCTTCCAACAACACAAGAGATGATTCTACACATGGACATCACCAGATATGGTCAATACTGAAATCAGACTGATTATATTCTTTGCAGCTGAAGATGGAGAAGCTCTTTATAGTAGGCAAAAATAAGACCTAGAGCTGACTGTGACTCAGATCATGAACTCTTGATTATAAAATTCAGGCCCAAAGTGAATAAAGTAGGGACCACTAGGCTATTCAGGTATGAGCTAAATTACGACTGTATAGTGAAGGTGACAAATAGGTTCAAGGGATGAGATCTGGTACACAGACTGTCTAAAGAACTATGGATAGAAGTTTGTAGCATTGTACAGGAGGTGGTGACCAAAACCATCCCAAAGAAAAAGAAATGCAAGAAAGCAAATGACACTACCATGGTAACGTTTTATTGGCTCCCAATTGTGCCAAGACTGTGGAGGCAAATACAGCCAGGACTTCTAATCTTTCAAATCTGAAATTGGAAAATTAATTGAATCAGCATAATTTTTTCAATTCATAAACCAGCATCTCTAGACACATTTACTCACTCACTGTATCTGTGACTACTATAAGCCAAACACTGCTTAAAAAGACTATAGTTTCTAGAATGATAATAAACAATGAACATCATGTGTTGAATAAACAGGCACTCTTTTAGAGCCTTAGGGGTAGTCCTCTCTTAGAAGTCCACTCTTTCAGAAAGAGTGACTATTTATACAACATACATTGCCTATGGCTTTTATTTTCTAGAAATAATCATTACTATAATAACAGGCAATGTTTGACTCATCTTACGTTAGGTACAGGTTGAAGTACTTAACATATTACCTCATCTAAATCCTTAATGAGGGTTACTTTATCGATTTTAGAAAAAGAAAAACACATGAGTTAAGGAACTTTATTAACCACTGATATCAAAGAAAATGAAGTTGAATGATTCTGTGAAGACCTACAAGACCTCCTAGAACTAACACCAAAAAAAGAGATGTCCTTTTCATCACAGGAGACTGTAATGCAAAAGTAAAAAGTCAAGAGATACCTGGAGTAACATGTAAGTTTGGCCTTGGAGTATAAAATGAAGCAGAGCAAAGTTTTGCCAAGAGAATTCATTGGTCATAGCAAACACCCTCTTCCAACAACACAAGAGATGATTCTACACATGGACATCACCAGATATGGTCAATACTGAAATCAGACTGATTATATTCTTTGCAGCTGAAGATGGAGAAGCTCTTTATAGTAGGCAAAAATAAGACCTAGAGCTGACTGTGACTCAGATCATGAACTCTTGATTATAAAATTCAGGCCCAAAGTGAATAAAGTAGGGACCACTAGGCTATTCAGGTATGAGCTAAATTACGACTGTATAGTGAAGGTGACAAATAGGTTCAAGGGATGAGATCTGGTACACAGACTGTCTAAAGAACTATGGATAGAAGTTTGTAGCATTGTACAGGAGGTGGTGACCAAAACCATCCCAAAGAAAAAGAAATGCAAGAAAGCAAAGTAGGGCTTTCTTGGTGATCCAGTGGGTAAGGACACCACCTTGCAGTGCAGGGGGCGCCAGTTTGATCCCTGGTCTGGGAGGATCCCACATGCTGCGGAGTGGCTGGACCGATGTGTCCAATTACCGAGCCAGAGCTCTGGAGCGCATGCGCCCAGAGCCAGCGCTCTGCGACAACGGGGGCCACCGCGATGGGAGGCGCATAAGAGCCAAGTAACAAAGACGGATGAAAATAGAGAAATGAAAGACCAATAGAAGAGGCCCGCCCGCCCCCCTCCCTCCCCACCCCACCCCCCAAAAGATAAATAAATAAAATAAATGTTTAAAAAGAAAAAGAAAGCAAAGTCGTTGTCTAATAGCTGAGAAAAGAAGAGAAGCAAAAGACAAAGGAAAAGGGGAAAGATAAATCCAAATGAATGCAGAGTTCCAGAGAAGAGCAAGGAGAGATAAGAAAGTCTTCATAAGTGAACAATCCAAAGAAATAGAGGAAAACAATAGAAAGGGAAAGGTTAGAGATACCTACAAGAAAATTAGAGATACCAGGAAACATTTCATGCAAAGATAGG
The DNA here is from genome assembly GCA_022376925.1 of Tragulus kanchil. Lineage (NCBI taxonomy): Eukaryota > Metazoa > Chordata > Mammalia > Artiodactyla > Tragulidae > Tragulus > Tragulus kanchil. The sequence continues at coordinate 151,971,766 of JAIOJX010000029.1, forward strand.
CACAATAAAGGACAGAAACTGCAAGGACCTAACAGAAGCAGAAGAGATTAAGAGGAGGTGGCAAGAACACACAGAAAAACTGTACAAAAAAAGCTCTTAATAACCCAGATAACTACAATCGTGTAGTCATTTACCTAGAGACAGACATCCTGGAGAGTGAAATCAAGCGGGCCTTAGGAAGCATTGCTATGAACAAAGCTAATGGATGTGACAGAATTTCAGTTGAGCTATTTCAAATCCTAAAAGATGATGCTATTAAAGTGCTGCACTCAATATGCCAACAAATTTGGAAAACTCAACAGTGGCCACAGACAGGAAAAGGTCAGTTTTCATTCCAATCCCAAAGAAGGGCAATGACAAAGAATGTTCAAACTACCATACAAATGCACTCTTCTCACATTCTAGCAAGATTATGCTCAAAATCTTTCAAGCCAGACTTTACCAATACATGCACTAAGAACTTCCAGATGTACAAGCTGGGTTTAGAAAAGGCAGAGGAAACAAAGATCAAATTGCCAACACCCACTCAATTATAGAAAAAGCAAGAGAATTACAGAAAAAGATTTACTTCTATTTCACTGACTACACTAAAGCCTTTGACTGTGTGGATCACAACAAACTGTGGAAAATTCTCTAAAAGATGCTCCTGAGAAACTGGTATGCAGGACAAGAAACGGCAGTCAGAACTGGACATGGAACAATGAACCGGTTCAAAACTGGAAAAGGAGTACATCAAGGCTGTGTACTGTCACCCTGCTTATTCAACTTATGTGCAGAGTACATCATACGAAATGCTGGTCTGGATGACTCATAAGCTGGAATCAAGACTGCCAGGAGAAATAACAATCTCAGGCATGCAGATGATATCACTTGAAGGCAGAAAGTGAAGAGGAACTAAAGAGCCTCTTGATGAAGGTGAAAGAAGAGAATGAAAAATCTGGCTAAAACTCAACATTCAAAAAACCAAGATTATGGCATCCATACCCATCACTTCACAGCAAATAGATGGGGAAAAAGTGGAAACAGGGTTAGATTTCATTTTCTTGGGCTCCAAAATCACTGCAGACAATGACTGCAGCCACAAAATTAATTGACACCATTTTTCTTCCCTTTGGAAGAAAAGCTGTGAGAAATCTAGACAGAATATTAAAAAGCAAAGATATCATTTGCTGACAAAATTCTGTAAAGTCAAAGATATGTTTTTTTCAGTAGTTACGTATGGATGTGAGAGTTGCACCCAAAAGAAGGCTGAATGCTGAGGAATTGATGCTTTTGAACTATGGTGCTGAGAAGACTCTTGAGAATCCTTTGGACACCAAAGAAATCAAACCAGTCAATCCTAAAGGAAGTTAATTCTGAATATTCATTGGAAAGACTGGTGCTGAAGCTGAAGTTTCAATATTTTGGCCACCAGATGCAAAGAGCTGACTCATTGGAAAAGACCCTGATACTGAGAAAGATTGTGGGCAAGAGGAGAAGGGGTGACAGAGGATGAGATGATGCTTGGACAGCATCACTGATTCAATACATAGGAGTTTGAGCAAAGTGAGGGAGATAGGGAAGGACAGGGAGATAGGGAAGGACTGGTATGTTCACAAAGAGCTGGACACGACTTAGTGACTGAACAACAACAAAGCAACTTGAAGCCTAAGAGGAAAAGTAACTGTTTGGAGTCATATAGCTAACAAGTGAAGTTAGGTTCTCAAACTCAGACAGTCTGGCTCTAGCGTTGTTGATTTTTAACCACTACCACACTGTCTGTCACACATATCTATACATAATTGCAGTTAATTGAATGTGTCTTATAATCCCTAAACTATCAGCTAGAGGCCATGGGCTGTTGTCTTATTTATCTTAGTCTTTTTTTCCACTACACATAGTTTAATGGCATTCAACACTTGTGGTATATACACATGCTTAAAATTTCTCAAGGAAAGAATTATTTTCAGTAAATATAACAAAATAATTAAGGATGTTCATCACATTACTTTTTCTCCTCAAATGAGCTAGTTTAATTCCAGGAGGGACAGAATTCAGGAGATTAGAAAATAATTAAGGACATTCATTACAGACTCTTGATAATGGAAAAATGTTGGAATCAACAAAAGACCATAACATATTATTAAAAATGTAACAGAAATATATTTATTGACATGAAGGATATACATTAAAAAAATGTTGGTTATAGGAGAGTATGAAAAAACAGTATGTAAATACAGTAACATTATCTGTAGATATTCATAAGCTGATACTAAACTGCACATAGAAACAAAAAAGTTGAAAGAAAGCAATCTGAAGAACAAAAATTAAAATGTCAAATCAAGATGTCAAAACTAGGGGCTTCCCTGGTGGTCCAGTGGGTAAGGACACCGCCTTGCAGTGCAAGGGGCGCCGGTTCGATCCCTGGCCTGGGAAGATCCCACGTGCCGCGGAGCGGCTGGACCGATGTGTCCAATTACCGAGCTGCAGCTCTGCAGCGCATGCGCCCAGAGCCGGGCCCCGCGTAACCAGTCAATCCTAAAGGAAGTTAATTCTGAATATTCATTGGAAAGACTGGTGCTGAAGCTGAAGTTTCAATATTTTGGCCACCAGATGCAAAGAGCTGACTCATTGGAAAAGACCCTGATACTGAGAAAGATTGTGGGCAAGAGGAGAAGGGGTGACAGAGGATGAGATGATGCTTGGACAGCATCACTGATTCAATACATAGGAGTTTGAGCAAAGTGAGGGAGATAGGGAAGGACAGGGAGATAGGGAAGGACTGGTATGTTCACAAAGAGCTGGACACGACTTAGTGACTGAACAACAACAAAGCAACTTGAAGCCTAAGAGGAAAAGTAACTGTTTGGAGTCATATAGCTAACAAGTGAAGTTAGGTTCTCAAACTCAGACAGTCTGGCTCTAGCGTTGTTGATTTTTAACCACTACCACACTGTCTGTCACACATATCTATACATAATTGCAGTTAATTGAATGTGTCTTATAATCCCTAAACTATCAGCTAGAGGCCATGGGCTGTTGTCTTATTTATCTTAGTCTTTTTTTCCACTACACATAGTTTAATGGCATTCAACACTTGTGGTATATACACATGCTTAAAATTTCTCAAGGAAAGAATTATTTTCAGTAAATATAACAAAATAATTAAGGATGTTCATCACATTACTTTTTCTCCTCAAATGAGCTAGTTTAATTCCAGGAGGGACAGAATTCAGGAGATTAGAAAATAATTAAGGACATTCATTACAGACTCTTGATAATGGAAAAATGTTGGAATCAACAAAAGACCATAACATATTATTAAAAATGTAACAGAAATATATTTATTGACATGAAGGATATACATTAAAAAAATGTTGGTTATAGGAGAGTATGAAAAAACAGTATGTAAATACAGTAACATTATCTGTAGATATTCATAAGCTGATACTAAACTGCACATAGAAACAAAAAAGTTGAAAGAAAGCAATCTGAAGAACAAAAATTAAAATGTCAAATCAAGATGTCAAAACTAGGGGCTTCCCTGGTGGTCCAGTGGGTAAGGACACCGCCTTGCAGTGCAAGGGGCGCCGGTTCGATCCCTGGCCTGGGAAGATCCCACGTGCCGCGGAGCGGCTGGACCGATGTGTCCAATTACCGAGCTGGAGCTCTGCAGCGCATGCGCCCAGAGCCGGTGCTTTGCGACAACAGAGGCCACTGCGATGGGAGGCCCACACGGGCCAAAGAACAAAGATGGATGAAAAATAGACAAATGAAAGACCAATAGAAGTAGCCCACCTGCTCCCCTCCCTCCCCCACACACCCCCAAAATAAATAAATAAATAAATCTTTAAAAAAAAAAAAAAAAGATGTCAAAACTACAGCAATTAACACAGTACAGAACTAAATGCAGGCTTCCCTGGTGGTTCAGCTGGTAAAGAATATGTCTGCAATGCAGGAGACCCCACTTTGATTCCTGGGTTGGGAAGATGCACTGGAGATGGGATAGGCTTCCTACTCTAATATTCTTAGGTTTCCCTGGTGACTTGGATGGTAGAGAATCTGCCTGCAATCCAGCCAGAGTTCAATCCCTGGGTTGGCAAGATTCCCTAGAAGAGGGTTTGGCAACCCACTCCTGTATTCTTGCCTGGAGAATCCCCATGGACTGAGAAGCCTGGAGGACTGCAGTCTATGGGGTTGCAAAGAGTCAGACATGACTGAGTGACTAAGCAACAACAAGGACTAAATCCAAGGGGAGACAAATATACTAACATTTTGAAGAGCATGAAGAATACAGAAACAGACCAATATACACATAGCACTTAATTAATGAAAAAATAGCACATAAAAGCAATAAAAACAATAAAAAAGACTAAACTTAATACAATAAATGTTTTATCAAATTGAATAACTATATAGAAACAAATATACCTTGACCTCTACTTCAAACCACACACAAAAACCAATTCTAGCTTGATTGCAAGCCTGTATGTGAGCAGTCAAACTGTAAAACTTCTAATGACAGGGCAGAATATCTTTATGATCTCCTGTCAAGACTTCTTGCAAAGTACATAAAAAGTACTAACCATAAACAAAAAGACTGACAATTGAATTTATTAATGAAATTAAAAACTTTTCACTCATCAGAAGACAGCTTTAAGAGAATGAAAGAGGAATGACAGTGAGAAAAGAGTGGAAGAGAGGAAGAGTGAGAAAAGATATTAAGAACTCCTATAGATCAAAGGAAAAATAAGCAACCCAATTTAAAAATGGGTAAAACACTTTAAGAAGCATTTTCCAAATCAGGTAATATGAATGACTAATAAACACAAGAAAAAGCTTCAAATACTCATCAAGAAAATAACTTAAACCCACAATGAGATACCACTGCACACTCTAGAATGGCTTTAAAAAAAAAAAAAGCAACACCAACAGTTTGTAATGACATGAAGCAACTGGAACTCAGATATACTACTGCCATAAGACATGTATGCTGCCAGTGGAAATGCAAAGCCACTCTGGAAAACTGTTTGGTATTATCATATCTTCTAATGATAAATATATGAAAGTCCTATAAGTGAGTAATTTCACTCAAAGACATAAGTCCAACATAAATGAACACACATGTATACCAAAAGAAATGTACAAGAATGTCCATACGTAGTTTTATTCATAATAACAGAAAGTTAAAAATTACCTAAATTCAATAGTTAAACATGTAAATAAATGTTAGCATATTCACATATGGAATATTAGAGCAAGAATGAATTAATGATATATGCTGATACATATATTACAATCCCTTTTACATGACTTCAAAATTGGCAACGATAATTTGCAATGACAACAATCAGAATTGACTTTTGTCAGCATTTGACTCAACAGCTCTAGAGGAACTTGTAATAGTTATCGATCAATGTAGGACTAAATCCAAGGGGAGACAAATATACTAACATTTTGAAGAGCATGAAGAATACAGAAACAGACCAATATACACATAGCACTTAATTAATGAAAAAATAGCACATAAAAGCAATAAAAACAATAAAAAAGACTAAACTTAATACAATAAATGTTTTATCAAATTGAATAACTATATAGAAACAAATATACCTTGACCTCTACTTCAAACCACACACAAAAACCAATTCTAGCTTGATTGCAAGCCTGTATGTGAGCAGTCAAACTGTAAAACTTCTAATGACAGGGCAGAATATCTTTATGATCTCCTGTCAAGACTTCTTGCAAAGTACATAAAAAGTACTAACCATAAACAAAAAGACTGACAATTGAATTTATTAATGAAATTAAAAACTTTTCACTCATCAGAAGACAGCTTTAAGAGAATGAAAGAGGAATGACAGTGAGAAAAGAGTGGAAGAGAGGAAGAGTGAGAAAAGATATTAAGAACTCCTATAGATCAAAGGAAAAATAAGCAACCCAATTTAAAAATGGGTAAAACACTTTAAGAAGCATTTTCCAAATCAGGTAATATGAATGACTAATAAACACAAGAAAAAGCTTCAAATACTCATCAAGAAAATAACTTAAACCCACAATGAGATACCACTGCACACTCTAGAATGGCTTTAAAAAAAAAAAAGCAACACCAACAGTTTGTAATGACATGAAGCAACTGGAACTCAGATATACTACTGCCATAAGACATGTATGCTGCCAGTGGAAATGCAAAGCCACTCTGGAAAACTGTTTGGTATTATCATATCTTCTAATGATAAATATATGAAAGTCCTATAAGTGAGTAATTTCACTCAAAGACATAAGTCCAACATAAATGAACACACATGTATACCAAAAGAAATGTACAAGAATGTCCATACGTAGTTTTATTCATAATAACAGAAAGTTAAAAATTACCTAAATTCAATAGTTAAACATGTAAATAAATGTTAGCATATTCACATATGGAATATTAGAGCAAGAATGAATTAATGATATATGCTGATACATATATTACAATCCCTTTTACATGACTTCAAAATTGGCAACGATAATTTGCAATGACAACAATCAGAATTGACTTTTGTCAGCATTTGACTCAACAGCTCTAGAGGAACTTGTAATAGTTTATATCATGATCCAGATAGTAGTTACATAAGCATCAGTTAAAATGTATCAAACTGCATAAGGATATAAGAAAAGAATAAGATACAGTCCATGTTACCAAGAAATTTATATTTTAAAGGGGGGAGAGAAAAACAAATAAATGATAAGTTCCATACAGAGAATTATAGTAGTCTGATGTGACAAGAGGTTAATAAGGTGATCTATTTTAGAATTCATTTTAGATTGGGCCCAGTCACTTAATGACATTAGCATTTAATGATATTAACGTTGGAATAACAAAACTGGGCTTATCTTGAAAGAATTAAGTAAAGAGCATTTCAAGGATAAAGGAGAGTCTGCAAAGATCCTAAAGCAGGAGTAAGTTCTGTTCAAATTATAGCTACAAAGACTGTGCGATGGAGGGCGTGAGAGTGGTAACCTGAAAAGAAGAAGGCTGGGTCTAAGCCATCCAAGACCTCCATAAATGAGGGAAAGAATACAGGATTCCTAAGGCATACAAGACCTCTGTAAATGAGGGAAAGGAAAGACAGGATTTTATTCAAAGTATGATAGGAAACAACTGGATAGTTTTAAGGAGTAGCATGATAGCATGACTTAGGCCTAAAAAAACACTGGTTGCTTTACAGAGAATGCACTTTAAAACTCTAAACTACTGCCATAAGACATGTATGCTGCCAGTGGAAATGCAAAGCCACTCTGGAAAACTGTTTGGTATTATCATATCTTCTAATGATAAATATATGAAAGTCCTATAAGTGAGTAATTTCACTCAAAGACATAAGTCCAACATAAATGAACACACATGTATACCAAAAGAAATGTACAAGAATGTCCATACGTAGTTTTATTCATAATAACAGAAAGTTAAAAATTACCTAAATTCAATAGTTAAACATGTAAATAAATGTTAGCATATTCACATATGGAATATTAGAGCAAGAATGAATTAATGATATATGCTGATACATATATTACAATCCCTTTTACATGACTTCAAAATTGGCAACGATAATTTGCAATGACAACAATCAGAATTGACTTTTGTCAGCATTTGACTCAACAGCTCTAGAGGAACTTGTAATAGTTTATATCATGATCCAGATAGTAGTTACATAAGCATCAGTTAAAATGTATCAAACTGCATAAGGATATAAGAAAAGAATAAGATACAGTCCATGTTACCAAGAAATTTATATTTTAAAGGGGGGAGAGAAAAACAAATAAATGATAAGTTCCATACAGAGAATTATAGTAGTCTGATGTGACAAGAGGTTAATAAGGTGATCTATTTTAGAATTCATTTTAGATTGGGCCCAGTCACTTAATGACATTAGCATTTAATGATATTAACGTTGGAATAACAAAACTGGGCTTATCTTGAAAGAATTAAGTAAAGAGCATTTCAAGGATAAAGGAGAGTCTGCAAAGATCCTAAAGCAGGAGTAAGTTCTGTTCAAATTATAGCTACAAAGACTGTGCGATGGAGGGCGTGAGAGTGGTAACCTGAAAAGAAGAAGGCTGGGTCTAAGCCATCCAAGACCTCCATAAATGAGGGAAAGAATACAGGATTCCTAAGGCATACAAGACCTCTGTAAATGAGGGAAAGGAAAGACAGGATTTTATTCAAAGTATGATAGGAAACAACTGGATAGTTTTAAGGAGTAGCATGATAGCATGACTTAGGCCTAAAAAAACACTGGTTGCTTTACAGAGAATGCACTAAAACAGCTGGTAAAAGCAGAAGCATGGGGACCAGTTAGGATTAGGATGCAGGACGTTGGTTGAGGCAAGAAATCAAGGTAGCTTGGTTAGGACAGTAGGAGTGGAGGTAGAAATCGGGGCAGGGGCAGATTCTGGATGTGTTCATGAGTTATCCTGACATAACATACTGATGGATCAATGTGGGTGATAAGGGAATAATCAAGTATTCTGCTTGAGCAACTAAGTTGTAGTGTATTTACTAAGATGGGAAAAGCTGCAGAGGAACAGATTTTAGGAAAAGAAAACAAGAATTTTAGCTTGAACTTAAGACATGAATTATAGACATCCACGGGAAGCTGGCATGAAAATAATGCTTACATGAGATAAATCTCAGTGTTGTAGAACTGAATTCTGGAATTATTAGATATAGACGATACTTCAAGCTTTGCAGTTGACTGTAATTATATTTAATTGCTCCCTCTGGCCCTATTTTCTAAGGAGCAAGGCCAAACGAGAGCTGTCATGTCCTTATTTAACCATGTTTCCTGGCCACAGGAGCTGATATAAAAACCAACAACTATACCAAGGTGGACCAACCAGCAGCAATCAGAATACTCACGACTTTCTGAACTAGAGTTGGGGAAGAGTCCTTTCCTGTCTAGGACAAATGTGAGAAGGTTCCAAGTCTTGCTAGAAGTTATCATTCCAAGAGAGTGGAGAAAAGTGGTCTGAGAAACTGAACCTGACATGCAGAGAAAAGCAGGCCACTACAGTGTCCTGAGTGTCCCCAAGCCAGTTTACCTCAGTCTTCCCACACTGTGGTGTGTACATTACCATTTCCCCCCCAGACTAATTTGAGTTGGATTTCTGTCACTTATGGCCAAAAGCCTTGACTCAAGAGTTACAGATTTCCATATATAGATACCTATATTTGACAAATGATTACCATAGTAACAGTCCAACTCTATCACATTTCACTAACATAAATATCTTCATTTCACATTAAAATTTCATGTTTACTCTGTCCTATTCAAAGTATGATAGGAAACAACTGGATAGTTTTAAGGAGTAGCATGATAGCATGACTTAGGCCTAAAAAAACACTGGTTGCTTTACAGAGAATGCACTAAAACAGCTGGTAAAAGCAGAAGCATGGGGACCAGTTAGGATTAGGATGCAGGACGTTGGTTGAGGCAAGAAATCAAGGTAGCTTGGTTAGGACAGTAGGAGTGGAGGTAGAAATCGGGGCAGGGGCAGATTCTGGATGTGTTCATGAGTTATCCTGACATAACATACTGATGGATCAATGTGGGTGATAAGGGAATAATCAAGTATTCTGCTTGAGCAACTAAGTTGTAGTGTATTTACTAAGATGGGAAAAGCTGCAGAGGAACAGATTTTAGGAAAAGAAAACAAGAATTTTAGCTTGAACTTAAGACATGAATTATAGACATCCACGGGAAGCTGGCATGAAAATAATGCTTACATGAGATAAATCTCAGTGTTGTAGAACTGAATTCTGGAATTATTAGATATAGACGATACTTCAAGCTTTGCAGTTGACTGTAATTATATTTAATTGCTCCCTCTGGTCCTATTTTCTAAGGAGCAAGGCCAAAACGAGAGCTGTCATGTCCTTATTTAACCATGTTTCCTGGCCACAGGAGCTGATATAAAAACCAACAACTATACCAAGGTGGACCAACCAGCAGCAATCAGAATACTCACGACTTTCTGAACTAGAGTTGGGGAAGAGTCCTTTCCTGTCTAGGACAAATGTGAGAAGGTTCCAAGTCTTGCTAGAAGTTATCATTCCAAGAGAGTGGAGAAAAGTGGTCTGAGAAACTGAACCTGACATGCAGAGAAAAGCAGGCCACTACAGTGTCCTGAGTGTCCCCAAGCCAGTTTACCTCAGTCTTCCCACACTGTGGTGTGTACATTACCATTTCCCCCCCAGACTAATTTGAGTTGGATTTCTGTCACTTATGGCCAAAAGCCTTGACTCAAGAGTTACAGATTTCCATATATAGATACCTATATTTGACAAATGATTACCATAGTAACAGTCCAACTCTATCACATTTCACTAACATAAATATCTTCATTTCACATTAAAATTTCATGTTTACTCTGTCCTATTATTTAAGTAAATAAAACCTGATTTTGTTCAAAAGAAAATAATCCCAAATGAATGGTATGGAAAAGAAAGGTTAAGTTTGGTTCAAGAGTTTCTTCACCAAAGTTAAATTTTTCTTGCAAGTTTCTTTCCTTGAATCTGAAAAGAACTCATATTTTCCTAATGTATTAAAAGAAAAGTTCTCTGACATAACAGATTATTTCCAACTTTCAGCAATTTCTAAACTATAGGCACAGAAATCTCAAAATCTTTGTCAGTTTGTTGCTGTCACAAATCTAGTCTTAAGACAAAAATACATCCCCATCACTGCATTAATTTTAAAATATATCCCACTTACTTTAATATTTAGAAGATACATACATGAAAATCCTCTGTACCTTCTCTAACTGAAATAAGAGATTACCAAAGTATTAAAGTCCTTAAAATGAACATTTTATGCTAAGATTTATTTTATAAAATAGAGAAGAACCTAATGTGTATATTTTACTTTAATATATCCATGTTTCTTACCTAGAATCTTCTGGAAGATGCTTTATAAAATTTACTTTCACTATTTGATCAGCATCACACTAAAACAGGCAATATTAATTTTCTAGAAATACTCAAGCTAGCTCTTTACTGTGGTATCACTTCTATTTTTTAATAGCAAAAAAAAATTAAAAAAATCAGGGGAGAAAATAAAGTTTCTGAACTAGAGTTGGGGAAGAGTCCTTTCCTGTCTAGGACAAATGTGAGAAGGTTCCAAGTCTTGCTAGAAGTTATCATTCCAAGAGAGTGGAGAAAAGTGGTCTGAGAAACTGAACCTGACATGCAGAGAAAAGCAGGCCACTACAGTGTCCTGAGTGTCCCCAAGCCAGTTTACCTCAGTCTTCCCACACTGTGGTGTGTACATTACCATTTCCCCCCCAGACTAATTTGAGTTGGATTTCTGTCACTTATGGCCAAAAGCCTTGACTCAAGAGTTACAGATTTCCATATATAGATACCTATATTTGACAAATGATTACCATAGTAACAGTCCAACTCTATCACATTTCACTAACATAAATATCTTCATTTCACATTAAAATTTCATGTTTACTCTGTCCTATTATTTAAGTAAATAAAACCTGATTTTGTTCAAAAGAAAATAATCCCAAATGAATGGTATGGAAAAGAAAGGTTAAGTTTGGTTCAAGAGTTTCTTCACCAAAGTTAAATTTTTCTTGCAAGTTTCTTTCCTTGAATCTGAAAAGAACTCATATTTTCCTAATGTATTAAAAGAAAAGTTCTCTGACATAACAGATTATTTCCAACTTTCAGCAATTTCTAAACTATAGGCACAGAAATCTCAAAATCTTTGTCAGTTTGTTGCTGTCACAAATCTAGTCTTAAGACAAAAATACATCCCCATCACTGCATTAATTTTAAAATATATCCCACTTACTTTAATATTTAGAAGATACATACATGAAAATCCTCTGTACCTTCTCTAACTGAAATAAGAGATTACCAAAGTATTAAAGTCCTTAAAATGAACATTTTATGCTAAGATTTATTTTATAAAATAGAGAAGAACCTAATGTGTATATTTTACTTTAATATATCCATGTTTCTTACCTAGAATCTTCTGGAAGATGCTTTATAAAATTTACTTTCACTATTTGATCAGCATCACACTAAAACAGGCAATATTAATTTTCTAGAAATACTCAAGCTAGCTCTTTACTGTGGTATCACTTCTATTTTAATAGCAGTAAGTCAGCAGAAAATAAAGTTATTTGAACTTACCCAAATGAATAGGCAGGGCTAGGTTTCCTCATCATTACCCAGTAACTTATTAAACATGTTATTAAACTAAGTGAAAAAGGAAAATAAATTCAGCATTAGTATGAGAGCTAAAGGACATAAAGAGGGTTAGCTTTCAGAATACCTGTTGCTAAAAGTTAACAGTGTTTGCAGACTAATAACAATTTATTCTAATATAATCTAATCACAATAAGCACCCTAACGTGTGAGTTTTAACATGGGGAGAAATGGACAGAAGTTATGATATACCATTAAGACGGTTCAATAGAACATAAACCTTCTCTACTCAGTAAGTTATCCACCCTAAATGTTTCCATAACTGAGCCTCCAAACAATGACACAGTTATAATAAGGATAATTTACTTGATTTTAGGCATATATATTTTAACTTTGATAAACTTTATTTAATCTTTGTTAAAAGTTAAACTGGGGGTTTCCCAGGTGGTCCAGTGGGTAGAGTCCACCTTGTAGTGCAAGGGGTGCTGGTTCGATCCCTGGCACGGGAAGATCCCACATGCCACAGAGCGGCTGGACCAGTGTGTCCAGTTGCAAGCCAGCGCTCTGGAGTGCGTGAACCCGGAGCCGGTTCTCTGCTATGGGAGAGGCCACTGCAGTGGGAGGCCCACATGGGCCAAATAAAAAAGAAGGATGAAAATAAATAAATGAAAGACCAATAAAAGAGGCCAATATTTTTTTAAAAAAAAAAAAGTTAAGCTAAATATGGTAACACCTTGACAATATTCTGGATGGGATAAAGTTATCATCACTTTCTACATATAGTGGAGAGTCACTCCAAAACAATTTACTACACTGTGAAATTCAGATAACAACCATCTGTTTTAGACCAAGCAAGGTTTAGTTTTGTGACTGATGAAAAGTGATCCTTATACTCTTATGGCACAGATCTTGAAGACATCATTGTCTAAGGCTTTTGCAATCTTTTCTGGAAATATGAAAGGTCCCCCAAAGTAGAAGCCAACAGGTCGTCTCTCTAGCTCACAATTACATACATGCTTTGCAGTTATTAATACCCCTCATTTCATTTTCTTTTCCTCTACACAGTTACAGTGGGAACTGGTATGTTCTTATGTGTTCCTGCTCCCTGGTCACAGCTGACTTGTCTACAGGTATGCACCTGACAAAACATCTGGGAATTTTTCTGTTGCTATATAAATGGGTTATCTTCTTCCAGCATATCTTCTTTTTTTGGAGGGGGGGTGGGGGGCAAGCCACTTCTTTTTTTTTTTTTTTTAAGATTTATTTATTTATTTACTTTGGGGTGGGTGGTGGGGAGGGAGGGGAGCAGGCGGGCTACTTCTATTGGTCTTACATTTATCTATTTTCATCCGTCTTTGTTCTTTGGCCCGTGTGGGCCTCCCATCGCGGTGGCCTCTGTTGTCGCAGAGCACCAGCTCTGGGCGCATGCGCTCCAGAGCTCCGGTTCCGTAATTGGATACATCGGTCCAGCCGCTCCGCAGCACGTGGGATCTTCCCAGGCCAGGGATCGAACCAGCGCCCCCTGCACTGCAAGGTCACCAAGTGTCCTTACCCACTAGACCACCAGGGAAGTTCCCCCCCCCCCCCAGCATATCTTCTAACTGTTTTTATTTGCATACATGGTCCATGTTAATAATTTTACTTATTTCACAGATTATTTTCCTTAAGAAGAAAATTTCATAAATTCATTTCAACAAACTCCCTTCTTTCAGCTTAATTTTTTTAATTTTATGCAAAGTAGGACATTTATCCAGAAATGTGTATAAGGCACACATGTACATTTTAACAAATAGAAAAAAAACACCCATGTAACCACCACTTAAGGTCAGAAGTAAAACAATGAGGAAGTCTTCTGGAGGTTTTTCTCCTTTTTACATGAAGTATAACTGATAACATTATTTATCAGCTTTAAAACATTGAGGAGAGTTTTAAAAACTTACCTAAAAAGATCGAAAATGGTCAGGTAAGTATATGCAGTTAAAGCTGCAAAACAACAAAAAGACTCATGAAAACGTTACTGAATCCACAGAGGAAATACAACAAACTGTCTACAGTCATACCACCGTGAATGTGCCCCATCTCGTCTGCTCTTGGAAGCTAAGCAGGGTCAGGACTGGTTAGTACTTAGATAGGAAATAATACAACAAACCATCATACTTGTTCATACCAGGGACATTCATCACCAAAAAAATCACGAGTCACTAATTAATTTATATATGGCAACTGTCTAGTAAATCTGATTAATGTATATAGGCAGAGTTGGTTATGTGGCCAAAGTTGGTTAATACAAAAGCTTACATTAGAGCCTGATTTCTCCATCAGAAAAATGAAGCAACATATGCTCAAAAGTCTTCGGACCAATTTGTTTCCTTCTGTTATCTAAGTACCATTTTAAATGTATTTTTTAAATAGCAGGAAATAATAATGGTACCTATATAAATAAATAAAATTAATAAAAAAGAAGATGTGGTATACCTATATACAAGGGAATATTACTCAGTCATAAAAAACAAATGAATTCTGCCATTTGTACAACATGGATGAATCCTAGAGAATATTCTGCTTGGTGAAATAAGTCAGAGAAAGACAAATACTGTATGGTATCACTAACATATGAAATCTAAAAATTACAATAAACAAATATATTGATACATAGCTTCCTCACCAAGGAAGTCCCTACAATAATTTTTTAATTTTAAATTTGTAATTTATTTAGGGCTATTCTGGCTTTTCACTGCTGCTGCAGGCTCTTCTCTAACTGCAGGGAGAGCCGTTACTCTCCACTTGAGATGAACAGGTTTCCCGTTGTGGTGACTTTTCTTGTTGTATAACTTGGGCTCTAGGGCAGACGGGCTTCACTAGTTGCGGCACATGGGCTCAATAGTTGAGGCTCCAAGGCTCTAGAACACAGAATGAAGTATAACTGAGAAGTCTTCTGGAGGTTTTCCTTTACATGAAGTATAACTGATAACATTATTTATCAGCTTTAAAACATTGAGGAGAGTTTTAAAAACTTACCTAAAAAGATCGAAAATGGTCAGGTAAGTATATGCAGTTAAAGCTGCAAAACAACAAAAAGACTCATGAAAACGTTACTGAATCCACAGAGGAAATACAACAAACTGTCTACAGTCATACCACCGTGAATGTGCCCCATCTCGTCTGCTCTTGGAAGCTAAGCAGGGTCAGGACTGGTTAGTACTTAGATAGGAAATAATACAACAAACCATCATACTTGTTCATACCAGGGACATTCATCACCAAAAAAATCACGAGTCACTAATTAATTTATATATGGCAACTGTCTAGTAAATCTGATTAATGTATATAGGCAGAGTTGGTTATGTGGCCAAAGTTGGTTAATACAAAAGCTTACATTAGAGCCTGATTTCTCCATCAGAAAAAATGAAGCAACATATGCTCAAAAGTCTTCGGACCAATTTGTTTCCTTCTGTTATCTAAGTACCATTTTAAATGTATTTTTTAAATAGCAGGAAATAATAATGGTACCTATATAAATAAATAAAATTAATAAAAAAGAAGATGTGGTATACCTATATACAAGGGAATATTACTCAGTCATAAAAAACAAATGAATTCTGCCATTTGTACAACATGGATGAATCCTAGAGAATATTCTGCTTGGTGAAATAAGTCAGAGAAAGACAAATACTGTATGGTATCACTAACATATGAAATCTAAAAATTACAATAAACAAATATATTGATACATAGCTTCCTCACCAAGGAAGTCCCTACAGTAATTTTTTAATTTAATTAGTAATTTATTTAGGGCTATTCTGGCTTTTCACTGCTGCTGCAGGCTCTTCTCTAACTGCAGGGAGAGCCGTTACTCTCCACTTGAGATGAACAGGTTTCCCGTTGTGGTGACTTTTCTTGTTGTATAACTTGGGCTCTAGGGCAGACGGGCTTCACTAGTTGCGGCACATGGGCTCAATAGTTGAGGCTCCAAGGCTCTAGAACACAGGCTCAATAGTTGTGGCTCATGGGTTTAGTTGCTCTGCAGCATGTGGGATCTTCCCGGATCAGGGATTGAACCCGAACCCGTGTCTCCTGCATTGGCAGGTGAACTCTTTACCAACTGAGCTACCAGGACAGCCCCTTATAGTAATTTTGAGTGGAGTATAATCTATAAAAATATTGAATCTAAAAAGGAATCTGTTTTTCAAATAGATTTAAATTTTTTTGAAAAAACTCATTTTAAATGATAATGTCTAACAACTGAACCAAATTTTATACTTTACTAGGTACTTTTGGGGACTTTCCTGGCAGTCTAGTGGTTGAGACTCCACAATGCAAGGGGTAGACAGGGGATCAATCCCTGGTTAAGGAATTAACATCCCACATGCCATGTGCATAGCCAAAACAAAACAAGGTACTATTGGAATAGACTCCCTCATTTAAATCTTTTGAGTTATATTTCAGAATAAAATAGTCCAGTTAAAGAAGACATACCTTTATTTAAAATGAGAACAATAAAAGTGAAACCAATAATTAACTCTATAAAAAGGAGAACAGTGACATACCTATACTGTTAGTGGAACTGCACCACATGAGCAAGAAGCCAGTACATGTTACATTTATTGCACCAAAAAGCAGTATCTTCCAGGACTGTGAAAAGGAAAATCATCCTTATTTGTACAAGCACTGATAAAATTTCTGGGTCCATTCAAGCTGTAGTGATTCATACTCTAATGTTTAAAGGAGTAAGTAAAACCTGTTTCAAAAAGCTGAAAAACCTAATTTTCTAAAACTTGGTGATTTACTGTATGGTATCACTAACATATGAAATCTAAAAATTACAATAAACAAATATATTGATACATAGCTTCCTCACCAAGGAAGTCCCTACAGTAATTTTTTAATTTAATTAGTAATTTATTTAGGGCTATTCTGGCTTTTCACTGCTGCTGCAGGCTCTTCTCTAACTGCAGGGAGAGCCGTTACTCTCCACTTGAGATGAACAGGTTTCCCGTTGTGGTGACTTTTCTTGTTGTATAACTTGGGCTCTAGGGCAGACGGGCTTCACTAGTTGCGGCACATGGGCTCAATAGTTGAGGCTCCAAGGCTCTAGAACACAGGCTCAATAGTTGTGGCTCATGGGTTTAGTTGCTCTGCAGCATGTGGGATCTTCCCGGATCAGGGATTGAACCCGAACCCGTGTCTCCTGCATTGGCAGGTGAACTCTTTACCAACTGAGCTACCAGGACAGCCCCTTATAGTAATTTTGAGTGGAGTATAATCTATAAAAATATTGAATCTAAAAAGGAATCTGTTTTTCAAATAGATTTAAATTTTTTGAAAAACTCATTTTAAATGATAATGTCTAACAACTGAACCAAATTTTATACTTTACTAGGTACTTTTGGGGACTTTCCTGGCAGTCTAGTGGTTGAGACTCCACAATGCAAGGGGTAGACAGGGGATCAATCCCTGGTTAAGGAATTAACATCCCACATGCCATGTGCATAGCCAAAACAAAACAAGGTACTATTGGAATAGACTCCCTCATTTAAATCTTTTGAGTTATATTTCAGAATAAAATAGTCCAGTTAAAGAAGACATACCTTTATTTAAAATGAGAACAATAAAAGTGAAACCAATAATTAACTCTATAAAAAGGAGAACAGTGACATACCTATACTGTTAGTGGAACTGCACCACATGAGCAAGAAGCCAGTACATGTTACATTTATTGCACCAAAAAGCAGTATCTTCCAGGACTGTGAAAAGGAAAATCATCCTTATTTGTACAAGCACTGATAAAATTTCTGGGTCCATTCAAGCTGTAGTGATTCATACTCTAATGTTTAAAGGAGTAAGTAAAACCTGTTTCAAAAAGCTGAAAAACCTAATTTTCTAAAACTCTGAAAATTATCATCACCCAAGTAATTACTATAATACACAAACCTAAAAGGCTAATTTGAGAAGGGGAACTATTCAAGAGAAAATAAACTCTAACATATAAATTTTCAAATAGCTGAGAAAGTACACTGACATTTGAATATAATTCTGTCTCTGTAAACATTTATGTGGAGACAGTGATGAAACAAGTAAGCCAAAATATAAACAACTGACGAATGTGACTGCAGGGCGTATGGGAATTCCTTAGAGTAATCTTGCAACTTCTAAGTTTGCAAGAAATAGTTCCCCTGCCCACTCACTTCTAAGTTTGCAAGAAATAGTTCCCCTGCCCACTCACCCATCAAGAAAAAAAAGCAATGCTTGGTTGTTTAACACATAAGTGATAAGAAACAGGACTGCAAAAGAGGGAGATTACCACGATTTAGAAGGTCACAGAAAAGGGAGGATTTGAGATACACCTTGAAGCAGGCAGGATTTAGTCAGTGGAAGGAAGAACAGCATTCTAAAAATAAACGAAGACAAGATCAAGTGAAGTGTTTTTTATTTTTGTTCTGCTCCACTTCCTACACAAGGAGACCAACACTTGTTTGAAAGTAGAGATGAAATAAATTAGTGGAAAGGTAGTTATTTGGAAATGTAAAGTTTAAATTGCTAAGGTCAAGTGTGGTATGGAATTGGATGGTTTTAGAATACAGATGAATGCTGTATGTCTAGAATAGAAGAACACCTCTAAGAGAAGTGAGAAGGATAAGAAGGTAACTGAAGAGACACAATTCCTCAGTGAGAGTGATAGAAGGTAATCTTTTGAGTTATATTTCAGAATAAAATAGTCCAGTTAAAGAAGACATACCTTTATTTAAAATGAGAACAATAAAAGTGAAACCAATAATTAACTCTATAAAAAGGAGAACAGTGACATACCTATACTGTTAGTGGAACTGCACCACATGAGCAAGAAGCCAGTACATGTTACATTTATTGCACCAAAAAGCAGTATCTTCCAGGACTGTGAAAAGGAAAATCATCCTTATTTGTACAAGCACTGATAAAATTTCTGGGTCCATTCAAGCTGTAGTGATTCATACTCTAATGTTTAAAGGAGTAAGTAAAACCTGTTTCAAAAAGCTGAAAAACCTAATTTTCTAAAACTCTGAAAATTATCATCACCCAAGTAATTACTATAATACACAAACCTAAAAGGCTAATTTGAGAAGGGGAACTATTCAAGAGAAAATAAACTCTAACATATAAATTTTCAAATAGCTGAGAAAGTACACTGACATTTGAATATAATTCTGTCTCTGTAAACATTTATGTGGAGACAGTGATGAAACAAGTAAGCCAAAATATAAACAACTGACGAATGTGACTGCAGGGCGTATGGGAATTCCTTAGAGTAATCTTGCAACTTCTAAGTTTGCAAGAAATAGTTCCCCTGCCCACTCACTTCTAAGTTTGCAAGAAATAGTTCCCCTGCCCACTCACCCATCAAGAAAAAAAAGCAATGCTTGGTTGTTTAACACATAAGTGATAAGAAACAGGACTGCAAAAGAGGGAGATTACCACGATTTAGAAGGTCACAGAAAAGGGAGGATTTGAGATACACCTTGAAGCAGGCAGGATTTAGTCAGTGGAAGGAAGAACAGCATTCTAAAAATAAACGAAGACAAGATCAAGTGAAGTGTTTTTTATTTTTGTTCTGCTCCACTTCCTACACAAGGAGACCAACACTTGTTTGAAAGTAGAGATGAAATAAATTAGTGGAAAGGTAGTTATTTGGAAATGTAAAGTTTAAATTGCTAAGGTCAAGTGTGGTATGGAATTGGATGGTTTTAGAATACAGATGAATGCTGTATGTCTAGAATAGAAGAACACCTCTAAGAGAAGTGAGAAGGATAAGAAGGTAACTGAAGAGACACAATTCCTCAGTGAGAGTGATGGAGCAGGGAGGTAATAGGCTTAAGTCTCTAGAAAGGAAGAAACAAGGGGCCATTTTCTTTTCTTTTTTGCCATTTTTTAAATTTTAATATTTTGCTTTTACAGAGCTTTGTTGTTTAGATATGCATAATCCCAGATTAGTCGTATGTATATCCCATCCCCCCCATCCAACACGTCCAGGCCATTGCATAGACTCCATGTAAGATTCCTTAATCCATAACACATTGACAATAGTTCTCTCTTTGACATGATAGTATAGGGCTCCATGTTACTCTTTCCGTGTCTCTCACCCACTCTTCCCTCTCCCCAATGTCCATAAGTCTGTTCTCTATGACTGCGTTTCTTTTTTTTTTGGAGCGGGGGGAGGGCCACTTCTATTGGTCTTTCATTTATCCATTTTTCATCCATCTTTGTTCTTTTGGCCCGTGAGGGCCTCCCACCGCAGTGGCCTCTGTTGTTGCAGAGCACTGGCTCTGGGCGCATGCACTCCAGAGCTCCAGCTCGGTAATTGGACACATTGGTCCAGCTGCTCCACAGCATGTGGGATCTTCCCAGGCCAGAGATTGAACCAGCGTCCCTTGCACTGCAAGGCAGTGTCCTTACCCACTGGACCACTAGAGAAGCCCTATGACTGTTTTTCCATTGATGCTCTGTGTGTGTGTATTTATCAGTACAATCTTACTAGATTCTATATATATGTGTGTTAGTATACTGTACTTGTCCCTCTCTTTTTGATTTACTTTACTTTGTATAATAGTTTCTAGATTCATCCATCTCATTAGGACTGATTCTTCTGTATTTCTTTTTACAGCTGAGAAGTATTCAATTATATATATGTACCAGAGCTTCTTTATTCATTCATTCATCGATGGACATCTTGGTTGCTTCCATGCTCTAGCTATTTTGCAGAGTGCTGCAATGAACAATAGGGTACAGGTGTCTCTTTCCATTTTTATTTCATCAGGGTATAAGCCTAACAGTAAGACTGCAGGGTCATATGGTGCTTCTATTCTTAGCTTTTTGAGGAATCTCCATACTGTCTTCCATAGTGGTTGTATCGATGTACATTCCCATCAACAATGCAAGAGTGTTCTCTTTTCTCCACACCCTCTCCAGCATTTATTATCTACAGATTTTCTGATGGCCATTCTGACTGATGTGAGGTGATATCTCACTGTAGTTTTGATTTGCCTTTCTCTAATAACAAGTGACGTCGGGCATCATTTCATGCATTTTTTGGCCATCTGTAAGTCTTCTTTGGAGAGGTGTCTGTTTAGATCTTTTCCCGATTTTTTGATTGGGTTGTTTGTTTTTTTGGTATTGAGTTGTCTGAGCTGCTTGTATATTTTGGAAATTCATTCTTTGTCAGTTGTTTCATTTGCTATTATTTTCTCCCATTCTGTAGTTTGTTTGTTCATCTTGTTGTAGTTTCTTTCGCTGTGCAAAAGCTTTTAAGTTTAATTAGGTAAGGGGCCATTTTCTAAAATTAAGGGATATGGTAAAGTAGGACTGGAAACTTAAATATAGAATAGAATCTGCAGAATAGCTGTTATGGTAAATGTTACTGAATCACCAAAAAAGAGATGAAACAAGAATTACGAGCATGAATTTATGGGAGATGTCACTCTCGAACTTCCTCCTCAACCAAGAGCAAAACCAAAAGAGACAGGATGTTAGAGACTTGAGAACTGATATGACAGGTCAACAGGACAAGGGTGCCTGTGACTGGTGAGGACATTAATGAAATGACTGGACATGTCTAGTCAGGACAGGGATTCCATAACAGAATAGGCAGACAAAGCATGCAATGAACGCTGTTCTCCTGCTAAGTCAAGCTGTTAATCAGCAAACATTTGAGTACCTATTTTTTAACAGACACTATATTTGAGGCAGTGGAGATAAAGCAGTGAACAAAATATGGACCTCAAATCCAGGCAGGGTGATAGACAAGAGGCAAATACATAAAGTCAGGTGATGAAAAGTGTTAGGAAGAAAAATAAAGTATGGTAAGAACACAATAAGGGAAGATATACAAACGATAAGCCAGGTATATCTCTTTAGTTTAAATTATGATAGCAGTTATCTGTACAATTCAGG
Source organism: Tragulus kanchil (assembly GCA_022376925.1). Lineage (NCBI taxonomy): Eukaryota > Metazoa > Chordata > Mammalia > Artiodactyla > Tragulidae > Tragulus > Tragulus kanchil. The sequence goes on from JAIOJX010000029.1 coordinate 151,993,877, forward strand.
TGTTTCTGGATTAATTTTGTTCCTACTACCTATTCTCTGGTATACTGTGCTTCATGAAGTATACTTAAAGAACTTCCTCTTTATTTCTGCAACAGAGTCACTTTCTATCAACATCATAAAGCTATAACTATCTGTTCTCAGAGATCATCCTAAATGAACTAGATACATAAGAAAGCAGGTAAGTTCCCTACCCATGGCTCTCGAAGTTTAACATCCAGGGGTGACAACATTTCCAAATACTAGAATTACTGACTTCTGACTATATCCCAAGATTTTAGAAACAGGAGATAAAGGAGTAAAAAACCAACAAGTCTTTTGTATAGTACCACAATACATGGTCACTATCACTGCTTCTGCTATTATGATACACTGAAGTTAGCATTATTTAAAATTTTATTTTACACTTTTATTAAAAATGTGAGCAAAAGACATAGTCACAGCCCTCAAGGAGCTTACAGTATAAATGAAAGAATAATGAGAACAGTGAAAACAGAATAATCAATAGAAAGTCCCCACTGGTGATCAAAAGGGTACCAATCATCTATAGTCTCAAAGCTTAACTTATGAGAAAACTTACGTTTTCCGCCTTACATTCAAAATGAGAAAACATGAAAATAATTATTAAAAAGGAAAAATAAATGAGAAAACATGGTTTCAGACCACATCAATTTAATTTGTTAAAAAATAACAACAGGGCTTCCCCAGTGGTCCAGTGGGTAAGGACACCACCTTGCAGGGCAAGGGGTGTCAATTCGATCCCTGGCCTCGGAAGATCCCACATGCCGCGGAGCGGCTGGACTGATGTGTCCAACTACCGAGCCGGAGTTCTGGAGCGCAAGTGCCCAGAGCCAGTGCTTTGCAGTGAGAGAGGCCACTGCGATGGGAGGCCCACACAGGCCAAAGAACAAAGATAAATAAATGAAAGATCAATAGAAGTGCCCCCTGCCAAAAAACAAACTAACAACATAAGGCAATCACCAAACAATTTTTCTTTAAAACTCTTTAAAATCAGAATGAAAACTAACCAAAGCCTAGCTCTCTCCCAGTCGTAACAACCGTATACTAAAGTGCTATAATTTTACATTAAAAAATGACTTATCCAATATAAAAAATGAAAACAGTGTGATGGATTGAGAGTGATTTCTATTTGTCTTAAACATTACCTTTTCTCAACGTTATAATGTTGTTGGTGTAATAATTAAAATTAGGGTAAAGGAATAAAAATAACTTACCCTTCGATCAGCTGCTACAAGTCTAAATTCCTGCAATAACTTCCCCAAAAAAGATCTTTGTGGTTTTCTAAAGAGATGAATCGTCCCCTTTAAAGCAAACAAAAAGTACACACATTAGCATTTAAATATCTGTGATATACTAATAACAACTGACATTTCTTGAATGTTTGATATGTACCAATCAATTATTCTAGACACTTTACATGTATTAATCTATTTAAGACTCACAATAACCTATGTGGTGGAAACAAACTTCATTAAAATTTCTAAGCACACAATGTTAATAATGTCTGAGCAGGAATTCAAACCCAGACATTTTAAGCTTAGGACAAAACTCTCTTTTTTTCCAACAGAAAGTTCCATATGTTTACTACTAATCCCCATAGACTTCTAGCGAGGAAACAAGTTAACACCAGGAGCTGAGCCATTCCATCTCTGCTAAGCTGTTCAGACAGGAGCAAGGTTCTCACTATGAGTTGGCCGATTAATATGCACATGGTATGTGTGCCACTTTATATGTGAGGCTTCTCACAGTCTAAACTGGGTGCTTCTCCAGTGTCTTTGCTTGGAGTTGTACCTGAATTTATTACTAGTTTTCAATTGAATCCATTGAGGAATGGGTCAATTCTGCTTTTGTCTCTTGGTTAGGAATCACTTGATCCTGAAAGTCTTGTGAGAAGACATGGTGAGCAGTGAATTCAACTGCACAGACGATGGAGGAGAAAAAAGCAGGGCCAAGACCAAACTCTTTTTTTTTTTTTTTTTAAATTTTGGCCTTATTCATTGATTTTTTTTTCTGGAGGGGGGTGGGGAGGGAGGGGACAGGCGAGCCACTTCTATTGGTCTTTATCTATTTTCATCCATCTTTGTTCTTTGGCCCATGTGGGCCTCCCATCGCGGTGGCCTCTGTTGTTGCAGAGCACTGGCTCCAGGCGCATGCGCTCCAGAGCTCCAGCTCGGTAATTGGGCACATTGGTTCAGCTGCTCCACAGCACGTGGGATCTTCCCAGGCCGGGGATCGAACTGGCGCCCCTTGCACTGCAAGGCGGTGTCCTTACCCACTGGACCACCAGGGAAGCACTATTCATTGATTTTTTTATCCATTTACTTTCATCCATCTTTACTCTTTGGCCTGTGTGGGCCTCCCATTGCAGTGGCCTCTCCGGTTGCAGAGCACCAGCTCTGGGCACACGCACTCCAGAGCACCCGCTTGTAATTGAACACACTGGTCCAGCAGCTACGCGGCACATGGGATCTTCCCAGGCCAGGGATTGAACCAGTGCCCCTTTCACTGCAAGGTGAACTCTTTACCCACTGGACCACCAGGGAAGCTCCAAACTTTTTTTTTTTTTTTAAATAGACTGCCTCAGCAGTTTTGAACCAGAAAAGTAGTTTTCAAGTTGATCTAACTTCCAAGAAATTATTATCATTTGCCTAATTAAAGCTTTATATATGAAATGTTTGGCAACTATTACTAGAGTCAAACCTCTGAGTTTCTCTCTTAGGCACTCAAATTATCTGACATCCTAGCTAGCTTCCATGGTCCCTTCTAGTACACAGTACGGTCCTATCAGAGAAAGGCATGACAGTGGTGATCACAATGGGACTTACCACTCAAGTTCAGGAAACAATGTAAGAAGGTCTTAACATAAAGGAGAGTGCAAGCACATACAGGAAATTAGCCTGAGATTAAGGTTGTACCCAACATCAGTGAGAGAAAGTATAGGTTATTCAATACATGGTATTTGGAAAAAAGGCAAAGGTAGGTCCTTACTATCCTTCTCACTCTAGGTTTCCATCATTTTACAATCAAAATATAAAACTCATGAATGTATAATTTTATAATCTTGGATGTGAAGACCTTTTTCAAGAGGACATAAAACCAAGATGCTGTGAAGAAAAAATACTGAACAATTTTTCTGTGTACTTGAACGATGGGGCTACAATACTCTACAAAAAAGACAAAACACTCTATAAAACAAACTGAACATCTAAAATTGTTTCTAGAGAAAAAAAAAAATCCTTCACAATTTTCGATGGGTCACATATAAAAACTTGACTACTAAGTGCCACGCATTTGAATCTTTGGATTTCAACTTTAACAGAATATTATCCTAGATGGTAAAGGTCACAATCACTGTAACAACCATATGACATTTCTATCTCAGTAAAGTTGGCCAATTTGCCTCAAACACTGGAGTCCCACAGATAGTACTGGGACTGGGAGTTAACGTACTAAAAATGTGAAAAACTTTCAGATTCAATTCAAGCAAGTTAGCATCTAGAAACATCTCAGTGGCTATAAGATGATATATGCCATTTTTTCAAGTTTGACATGTCATTAGTTGCATTATGTTGAGACTCAGGGAAAGCAGCAAATGGACTAAGTGGTAGAAATCTGGCATAACAAAAACACCAAAATGCTGATAACATCAAGGCCAAGTTATGGCCACATGAGGGCTTATTATATTCTCTCTATTATTCTGAATATTTGAAATTTTCCACAATAAAAAGTTAAAGATATATTTAAAAATAAAGCATCAACAAAAAGGTATTACTAATTTTGATATACAAATAAAGATCAATGCTTACTAGAGTCAAACCTCTGAGTTTCTCTCTTAGGCACTCAAATTATCTGACATCCTAGCTAGCTTCCATGGTCCCTTCTAGTACACAGTACGGTCCTATCAGAGAAAGGCATGACAGTGGTGATCACAATGGGACTTACCACTCAAGTTCAGGAAACAATGTAAGAAGGTCTTAACATAAAGGAGAGTGCAAGCACATACAGGAAATTAGCCTGAGATTAAGGTTGTACCCAACATCAGTGAGAGAAAGTATAGGTTATTCAATACATGGTATTTGGAAAAAAGGCAAAGGTAGGTCCTTACTATCCTTCTCACTCTAGGTTTCCATCATTTTACAATCAAAATATAAAACTCATGAATGTATAATTTTATAATCTTGGATGTGAAGACCTTTTTCAAGAGGACATAAAACCAAGATGCTGTGAAGAAAAAATACTGAACAATTTTTCTGTGTACTTGAACGATGGGGCTACAATACTCTACAAAAAAGACAAAACACTCTATAAAAACAAACTGAACATCTAAAATTGTTTCTAGAGAAAAAAAAAAATCCTTCACAATTTTCGATGGGTCACATATAAAAACTTGACTACTAAGTGCCACGCATTTGAATCTTTGGATTTCAACTTTAACAGAATATTATCCTAGATGGTAAAGGTCACAATCACTGTAACAACCATATGACATTTCTATCTCAGTAAAGTTGGCCAATTTGCCTCAAACACTGGAGTCCCACAGATAGTACTGGGACTGGGAGTTAACGTACTAAAAATGTGAAAAACTTTCAGATTCAATTCAAGCAAGTTAGCATCTAGAAACATCTCAGTGGCTATAAGATGATATATGCCATTTTTTCAAGTTTGACATGTCATTAGTTGCATTATGTTGAGACTCAGGGAAAGCAGCAAATGGACTAAGTGGTAGAAATCTGGCATAACAAAAACACCAAAATGCTGATAACATCAAGGCCAAGTTATGGCCACATGAGGGCTTATTATATTCTCTCTATTATTCTGAATATTTGAAATTTTCCACAATAAAAAGTTAAAGATATATTTAAAAATAAAGCATCAACAAAAAGGTATTACTAATTTTGATATACAAATAAAGATCAATGCATGTGAACAACCCTAAGGCTCTGCTGATTCCATTGAAAAAGAACAATGTATTATTTTCATCTGAGATGTTTATTAATGTTAATGTTAACAAACATACTGTATTCTTAAAGAATTATGCATGGGATATTTTGGTCCCAAAGATAAATTCTGCTTATTATTGGTATCCTTGAAGCTACCTTCAGCTCATTTAAAATTATTTCAGTTACTTTAAGTTTATGGTTAAGAAAATCAGTAAGATTTCAAAAAAGAAGGCGTCCATTTCTGATGCCATTCTGATAGTGGTGGAGCAATCACAAATACCCTAATCTTAATGCTACTCTTTCCAAAATTATATTGACTCTCCACAGCTCTCAGAATAAACTCCAAATTTTACAAACTGGAACTCAATGTGTTCAATGAGTTAGACTCAGTTTCTTTCCATTTTTTCTCTTGCTCCAGATAGGAATCTTCAATTCCCACTAAACTGGTGTACTCCTTGTCTCACAATCATACCATTCTAGAGTGAAAAGGTCAGACTGGTCTAACCCAAGCAGTAATAGCCCAGTAGCACTTAGCAAGCTACCTGACGTCTGTTTCATCACCCATAAGAGAGTAATAAATAATAGACTAAGAGACAGAATAAAGGGACAAAGTACTTAGTTCACTGGTTCACTTCCTGCATGGAGTCATATTAGATTATTTAAGCTATAGAGTTTTTTAGGCCACTTGCATTGGAATTCACCCCTGGCTAGCCTTCATCTTGTCATCTTGCAGGTAAGTTAGTTTTTCAGTAACTTCACCAATAGCCAGACCTATATTTTCTTTATATTTTCTAAGACAGCACTAATGCTTTCAACATAGCATATGTTATCCCCGAGAGAAGGAAATGGCAACCTACTCCAGTATTCTTGCCTGGAAAATCCCATGGAGAGAAGAATCTGGTAGGCTACAGTCCATGGGGTTGCAAAGACTTGGATACAACTGAAGCAACTTAGCACACACAATACATAGTGGGCAACTTTAAAAATAAAACTTGGATGCTATTTCTCTTATTACTAGTGTCTCAAGCATAGAAATTTACTGCCATGGTTACTTACTCATCCTTCTCTAAAACAGGTATTTTTTGAAAACTTTCTCTGAATCAGGCACTATACCTAAGACTCTGGGAATATAAAAATGAACATATTGGTCCTGCTCTCAAAGAGCTTACAGGCTAGGGAGTGAAAAAGACAAGCACGTAATTACACAACCTTAACATATCCTGGTAAAGCCTACAGCCGTTACTGCTAAAAAGCACCTTCATAGGCGCATCAAGCAGGCACTTCATAAGACCTTGAGATATGGCAGAAAGGCTCAGGAAAGAGACTAGTTAACCTACAGGGATGCAGAATGATTCTGGCAGAAAGAATAGCATATACTAATTTAGCGCAAAGCCTTAATTCTTGGAGTACAGTCTGCAAGTTGATCCCTGTAGCTGAAATATGGATATAGGTATGTATGCGTAAAAAGAGACTGAAAGGGGAAGAAGCTAGACTACAGATTTCTTTGCTTGCCATATAAACGGGACTTTGGCTTGCGGGCTAACGAAGGAAAAAAAAAACAAAAGGGACTGGCATCAAGTTTTAGAAACTTAACTCTGGCTACATTAGTGGTGGATGTTTTGAAAAACATAGACTATTGGTCAGCCAAAATGCGTCAATTTTTACCCACTTTCTGCATGTAGAGGAAAGATTACAGACAACTTAAAAAAGATTTTTAAAGTTATGTAAATAAGACACTTTTTCAACCATATCCACTTCAAGGAAAAAACTTAACGGAGGGACAACACTCAGGCAAAGAAACATGGTCCTTTTCTCCTATAACAGGCTAACAGTAAGAGATCCATGAATTTTTCTGATGAAACGGTGCGTACCTCCTTTGACACTGAAATCACAATCAACCGCTTATCCTTAAAATTCAGCGAGCTATATACTTGATTTCTAAAATAAAATGACTAACTCGTCTAACAAAATTTAAACACCACGTCCCTAAATGCCCTAAGATATGCTAGGATCTACAAACCCACAAAAAAAGCTGCAGTAAGAGGCACTACCAACACCTTGACTATCGCCCGTCTCCGGCCTTCTGAAAGCTGCTGCTGTGTCCGGCTAACTGCAGCCAGTATCCCCTGTTAATCATTCTCTTTACTGATGCCAATGTTATCATCACTGCTCTAAGCATCACTAACACCGTCGTTGCGGCTGTGTACTTGTTCACAGACCTTTTGTTGGTGTGGTCGCTGATGCCACCAAAGACTTGAGTCATAAACTCATCAGAGCAGAAAAGTCGGCCTGGAGCTGGTCTGGGGTCCCCAGAGGCTAAAGAACCGGGTAAAGGAGTGAGGGGGCACCAGAGCTCTGAGGACACTCTCTCAGACGCCAGTGGCTCTTCCCAGGGACCTCGAGCATAACTCGGACGACCCTTCCTCTGGGCGGCTGAGGCATTTCTAGGCTGCTTCGGGACCAGAGAAGATAAGAAAAATCGCAGCAGGAACCCTCATGCCCCTGGCCAACTCACCATGACAAAGGGTGGCTTAACTCCCGCTGGAAGACGTTCTGGGAGCTGGGATTTCCCAAGAGCGGAAGGAGTGAACATTAGAAGCCGATTGGCTGCACGCGACGCAGGGGCGGAAGTGCGTGCACTGGCCTTCCGGTGCTCCGCCTCCATTCCCGACTGCACTTGCGTTCTATAGAGGCGGAGGCAGCTAGAGCGCCTTTTCCGAGCTGGCGGTGACCTGGTCGCGGTTTTCGCGTGAGGTTGTCACGGAGCTCCTTGTAAGGAAGCAATTAGGGTTTGTTTATAATGTTAAGAGAAATTTCATTGAGTCCTGAAGAGCTTTTACCTGTGTTGTGTTAATTTGCTACGAAATAGGTAACCCTTTCCAATTGAGAAATTTACCCAGACCTTTTAAGCTGAATTTGAACTCAGGCAAAGGAACATGGTCCTTTTCTCCTATAACAGGCTAACAGTAAGAGATCCATGAATTTTTCTGATGAAACGGTGCGTACCTCCTTTGACACTGAAATCACAATCAACCGCTTATCCTTAAAATTCAGCGAGCTATATACTTGATTTCTAAAATAAAATGACTAACTCGTCTAACAAAATTTAAACACCACGTCCCTAAATGCCCTAAGATATGCTAGGATCTACAAACCCACAAAAAAAGCTGCAGTAAGAGGCACTACCAACACCTTGACTATCGCCCGTCTCCGGCCTTCTGAAAGCTGCTGCTGTGTCCGGCTAACTGCAGCCAGTATCCCCTGTTAATCATTCTCTTTACTGATGCCAATGTTATCATCACTGCTCTAAGCATCACTAACACCGTCGTTGCGGCTGTGTACTTGTTCACAGACCTTTTGTTGGTGTGGTCGCTGATGCCACCAAAGACTTGAGTCATAAACTCATCAGAGCAGAAAAGTCGGCCTGGAGCTGGTCTGGGGTCCCCAGAGGCTAAAGAACCGGGTAAAGGAGTGAGGGGGCACCAGAGCTCTGAGGACACTCTCTCAGACGCCAGTGGCTCTTCCCAGGGACCTCGAGCATAACTCGGACGACCCTTCCTCTGGGCGGCTGAGGCATTTCTAGGCTGCTTCGGGACCAGAGAAGATAAGAAAAATCGCAGCAGGAACCCTCATGCCCCTGGCCAACTCACCATGATAAAGGGTGGCTTAACTCCCGCCGGAAGACGTTCTGGGAGCTGGGATTTCCCAAGAGCGGAAGGGGAGTGAACATTAGAAGCCGATTGGCTGCACGCGACGCAGGGGCGGAAGTGCGTGCACTGGCCTTCCGGTGCTCCGCCTCCATTCCCGACTGCACTTGCGTTCTATAGAGGCGGAGGCAGCTAGAGCGCCTTTTCCGAGCTGGCGGTGACCTGGTCGCGGTTTTCGCGTGAGGTTGTCACGGAGCTCCTTGTAAGGAAGCAATTAGGGTTTGTTTATAATGTTAAGAGAAATTTCATTGAGTCCTGAAGAGCTTTTACCTGTGTTGTGTTAATTTTTGCTACGAAATAGGTAACATTCCCATTTTTCAACTGAGGATTGAGAAATTTACCCAGACATTATCTAGTTTGCCACAGTAGCTGAATTTGAACTCAAGCCGACTAATGACGGAGTATTGTTCTGTGATTCCTAAAATACTGCTTAAATTTTATAAGATTAATTTTACTTTATAAAAAGAGAATAAAGCACACTGAAACAATTCATTTGGCAAAAACTGAATGTGGAGCACGTTGTGTGTCAGGTACTGCTCTCTCGAAAATGATACTCCAGTAAGAAGGGACAAAAAATTAGGAAGAGAGTATTTAAATATGTCGGTAAGGTGTGCTGTTTAGAAATTAGGGTGATGGTAGAGAATAACTGAGCCGCTAATTTAAAGAAGTAGTCACCGAATATTAAATTTGACTTTCAAATGACAAGTCTTACTGTGGAGTTTTTTGAAGTTTTTTTTTTTTTTCCTGGCGGCGTAAGTAGTGCAAATACCGAACTAAACCCAGTATGCTTGTTCTAAGACCTGAAAGAAGGTGGTGTGTCTGGAGCGTTGTGCTTCAGAGGAAGAAATAAGAGAATAAGTGGCAAATAGGAGCCAGATGAAGCAGAAATTTCTAATTAGAGGCAAAGAGCTTGCTTGGTTTTTCTTTCCTTTCTTAAGGAGACAGAAACCCCGTGGATGGTTTTTTACAATGGAGTGACTCCCATTTTGGCTGTAGTATGGAGAATGGATTGTAGATGGAAGATAATAGCTAACGTTTATTAAGCACATATGTAGTAGGCACTAAGAACTTAAAGTGTATCAGCGCATTTAATCCTTAAAACTTCCCTTTGTTGTACATTCTATTGTTAGCTCCTGCTTGGAACATTGTGTACACAGGGTCACACATCTAGTAAGGGTGGAGCTGGAATTCCGGACAACCTAATTTTTTTGCTGCTATTAAAAAGGACAATCTAATTTTAAAGCCTTACCAGCTACCCTGAACTTGCTACTCCTGGATAGAATTAGCATAGAGAAGGTAATTAGAATAGTATTGCTTCATTTACACTGAGCACATCATTCTTGATTCTTGAAGTTTCTTTCCAGTCTTTTCTGTTTTAACAAAGCTGGAATCAGATAGTACATATTGTTTATAGTCTGCCTACTTCATGGAAGGGTGTACTGTGACACTTTCTCATGTCTTTTTTTTTTTTTTCATGTCTTTATAGTTATAGTGCCTCATGTAATTCAGCCATAGGCATGTGCCTTAATATCAGTTGTGTATGTATGTGTGTGTGTGTGCACACAGTCAGTTATGTCTGAGTCTTGGATCCCATGGACTGTAGCCCCCGAGGCTCCCCTGTCCATGGAATTTTCCAGGCAAGAATATGGGAACAGGTTGCCATTAACTGTCTTCCTAGCTCACAGATCAACCCGTGCCCCCTACATTGGCAGGTGGATTCTTTATCACTATGCTACCTGGGTATCAATATATTTAATTCCTTATTGATGAGTGTAACAGGGTTTAGAGGTAGTAAAAAGAAAACTCTCAAGCTATGTTAAAAAGAAGAATCTAATTCAGAGCATTGACTGATTGGCATAATAGCACAGGAAAGCCATTTCACACAAGATAGAAGAGGAAGAAACTACATACGTACTATATCTAACACATGTCTAGAATACACCATCCAATTTCCATCTGGTGGAAATTTTAGAAAAACACTCTTAAAGAAGAAATCACAAGAGAACTTAGACAATACATTGAGATGAATGAAAATTAAAATTCATCATACCAAAACTTACTGGATACAACAAAAGCAATCCTTAGAGGGAAATTTAAAGCTGTAAATGTCTATACTTAAAAAAAGAAGAAACATCTCAATAACATAATCTCCCACCTTAAGAAACTAGAAAAAGAAAAGTGAACTAAATGAAAAGCAAGCATGGAGAAGAAAATAAAGGGGCTTTCCTGGCAGCCTAATGGTTAAGACTTAATGCTGTCACTGAAGGTTTGATCCCTGCTCAGGGCAACTAAAATCCCACATACCATGTGGCAAAAAAAAAAACACAAAGGAAGAAAGCAGCCACCTAAAAATGTGGCAGCTTGAACAGACTAAGACTGGAGAATATAGAAAATGAGTGATATGTGTGCTCATTGCTTTTGGGGTGTAGTTACTCAGGGCTTTCTCAATGCAAAGGACTAGAGAATATGCGTACACACATAGAAATATATTTATATTCATCACTTTTATGTATCTTGAACTTGTATTCTTAAATTCAGTTCCAACCCAACCATACAGGTTTCATTCTTTTTGGATTCATAGCTCCTTTCTGTTGACAGAAACAAGGTTCCAGCAGGGTTCATCCACATTGACTTGTTTTGAGTCTCCTGTACTGTGCTGACACCATTCCTCCATACACACACCTGTCTATTCTTGAGAACTTACTCATTTCGGGCTGCCCCTACCCATATGAATAACTTCCACACTGTCTCCAATACCCCAGACTCAGCTGCCCATTGTTGTAGACACCCTCCTCACTCTGTTTTTTTTTTTTTTAATTTATTAATTTATTTATTTGGGGGAGAGGGGGTGGGCTGGCCACTTGTATGGGTCTTTCATTTGTCTGTTTTCGTCTGTTTTTGTTCTTTGGCTCTTGTGGGCCTCCCATCCCGGTGGCCTCTGTTGTCGCAGAGCACCAGCTCTGGGCGCATGTGCTCCAGAGCTCCGGCTCGGTAACTGGACACATCAGTCCAGTTGTTCCGCAGCACGTGGGATCTTCCCAGGCCAGGGATCGAACCGGCACCCCTTGCACTGCACTGCAGTGTCCTGGTGTCCTTACCCACTGGACCACCAGGGAAGCCCCTGCTTGCTCGTTGACATCCTACATGTGTCCCTTTTCCTCACTGCAAAGCCTGCGCTGCACCATGATGCAGGAAAGAGCTAAAATGACAGGGCTGAGACCACTGTCCTGTGAAAGGCCTTGCTAGTTTGGCTCTTAGTTGGCATCTAAGTTTGGGGGAGGGCTCCTATCATTCCCTGACTGATAATGGCTCACTTGCCTAACAGGGATGGGCCTAAAGTCTTCACACATGTTATAACTTGATGCTAGAGGAATTAAATGCATCCTGTGTAACTCCAGTGGAAGAAGACTCTTGGAAGCCAGTACTTGGTTTCCTTTTGACTTCGCCCCATATCCTTGTTACCTTTGTTGGGTGAGAGATAATATGCACCCTCATCAGTCTACCTTAATACTGTATAACTTTATGTGCAGTAACCTGATTTCTACATAATTCCATTTACTGTCCTCTCCCACCCTTTGAACTATTATTGTCTACTTCTACATATATTATAAATGCCACACACTGTAAACTTTTTAAAAAAAAAACCAAATAGAAAATTTTTTCAGTTCCAACCCAACCATACAGGTTTCATTCTTTTGGATTCATAGCTCCTTTCTGTTGACAGAAACAAGGTTCCAGCAGGGTTCATCCACATTGACTTGTTTTGAGTCTCCTGTACTGTGCTGACACCATTCCTCCATACACACACCTGTCTATTCTTGAGAACTTACTCATTTCGGGCTGCCCTACCCATATGAATAACTTCCACACTGTCTCCAATACCCCAGACTCAGCTGCCCATTGTTGTAGACACCCTCCTCACTCTGTTTTTTTTTTTTTTAATTTATTAATTTATTTATTTGGGGGAGAGGGGGTGGGCTGGCCACTTGTATGGGTCTTTCATTTGTCTGTTTTCGTCTGTTTTTGTTCTTTGGCTCTTGTGGGCCTCCCATCCCGGTGGCCTCTGTTGTCGCAGAGCACCAGCTCTGGGCGCATGTGCTCCAGAGCTCCGGCTCGGTAACTGGACACATCAGTCCAGTTGTTCCGCAGCACGTGGGATCTTCCCAGGCCAGGGATCGAACCGGCACCCCTTGCACTGCACTGCAGTGTCCTGGTGTCCTTACCCACTGGACCACCAGGGAAGCCCCTGCTTGCTCGTTGACATCCTACATGTGTCCCTTTTCCTCACTGCAAAGCCTGCGCTGCACCATGATGCAGGAAAGAGCTAAAATGACAGGGCTGAGACCACTGTCCTGTGAAAGGCCTTGCTAGTTTGGCTCTTAGTTGGCATCTAAGTTTGGGGGAGGGCTCCTATCATTCCCTGACTGATAATGGCTCACTTGCCTAACAGGGATGGGCCTAAAGTCTTCACACATGTTATAACTTGATGCTAGAGGAATTAAATGCATCCTGTGTAACTCCAGTGGAAGAAGACTCTTGGAAGCCAGTACTTGGTTTCCTTTTGACTTCGCCCCATATCCTTGTTACCTTTGTTGGGTGAGAGATAATATGCACCCTCATCAGTCTACCTTAATACTGTATAACTTTATGTGCAGTAACCTGATTTCTACATAATTCCATTTACTGTCCTCTCCCACCCTTTGAACTATTATTGTCTACTTCTACATATATTATAAATGCCACACACTGTAAACTTTTTAAAAAAACAACCAATAGATATTTAGAGAAATAAATTATCTTTTGTATTTACTGATGTACACATCATTTCCAACACTGATTCCTTTGCAGGATTACTTTTCGTTAGCCTAAAGAATGGCTTAGGGACTTCCCTGGTGGTCCACCGGTTAAGGCTCTGAGCTTCCAATGCAGGGGGCCTAGATTTGATCCTTGGTCAGGGAACTAGATCCCACATGCCACAATGAAGATCAAAGATCCCGTGTGCCACAACTAAGACCTGGTGCAGCCCAATAAATAAGTAAAAATATTTTTAAAAACAGGGTATCTTAAAGCTGTCTCCTATGTTGGCCTACTAACAACAAATTCTTTTTGTACAACTGGAATAACTTTTGTCTTAGTATTTTGAATATTCTAAGCAGACAGAATTTTAGGTTAACTTTTGCTCATTTTTGTACTTTATTATTTTTTTAACTGATGTATAGCTGAATTCTAATGTGTGTTTCAGGTGTTTAGTGATTGTTACATATTTTTCAGATTCTTTTCCATTTTAAGTTGTTATACTGAATTATGCTACACAGTAGGTCCTTGTTGTTTGTCTGTTTTTATATAGTAGTGTATGATTTTCACCTTAAAAAATGCCATTCCAGGGCTTCCCTGGTGGTCCAGTGGGTGAAGAGTCCACTTTGCGCAGTGCAAGGGGCATCTCTTCGATCCCTGGCCCAGGAAGATCCCACATGTCATGGAGCTGCTGGACTGGTGTGTCCAATTACAAGCCAGCGCTCTGGAGCACACGCGCCCAGAGCCAGTGCTCTGTGACAAGAGGCTGGTGCAATGGGAGGCCCACCCAGGCCGAAGAATAAAAATGGATGAAAATAAATAAAGGACCAATAAAGAAGTCAAAATTTTAAAAAAAGTCATTCAATCATTTCCTGGATTCCATTGTTTCTGATAAAGTTAGCCACTATATTTACTGTTATTCAAGTGTAATGTCATTTCCCTTTGATGGCTACTTTTGACTTTTTATTTGGTTTTGTCCATGGGTGTGAGTTTGGCATTTATTCTACTTGCAGTTCACTGAACTTCTTGGACCAGTAAGTTGATGTCTTTCAACCATTTTGGTTAAACTCCAGGCATTACTGCTTCAAGTATTTCTTTTGCCCCATTCTCTTCCTGTCCTCTCCTAGACCTCAGAGTGCCTATACATTAATAGACTGATACTGTCCCACAGGTCTCAAATCTGTTCCTTTCTCTTCTTCACTTGGTAATTGTATTGGGTACAATTTCCTCTGATGTATCCAGCTTACTGTTAAGCCCTTCCAGTGATTTTGTAAAAATTCAGACACTGTATGATTCATTTCATATTTTAACTTATAATCAGACTTTCTAGTAGGTTTTGTTTGTCTGCTAAGAATCCTATTAACCCACCATTTTCCCCTGTAAATTTTTTAATTATTTTAAAGCTGTTGAATAATTTTCTGTTAATTTCAATAAAGCATCATCTGTGTATCTGCTTATATATATTTTCTAATGATTATGGATCATATAATTTTTCATTTGCTTATTATTTTGAACTGGACTTTGTCTATGTTGTGAAGACTCTGAATTCTGTTTTATAATGTTTTATTTTGGGTAGCTGTTAAATGACTAGTAGATAACCCTGATGCTGTGAACGCTTGATTTTAAGCTTTGTTTCAGTGAGTTTCTTCCAGTTGTGCCCAGAGTTCTAAAGTACAGCCCTTAGTTCTAGGATGCTGTCCTTCCTCCCAAGCCATGGCCCATTTCGGGTTTCAATGGAAAACCAGGAGTGTTTACTAAACCCCTCTTACTGGAGTTTCAATTTCAAACTCTTCATCCAGCAGTTGCTACAACTACCCTTTGGATTTCAATTATTGCTTCTTCCTCGATTCTTTTCACTGTCACAAGGCACAGGTACAATTCTGGAATCCACCAAGCATTTGAAAAGAACTGGCAGGCAGATTTTGGGGCTTATGTCTCTGAAGATCTCTCCTTTTCAAATTTTCCTTCCTAATTTCAAACTGTTCTTGAAGCACCAAATGCCTGCTCAGTCCATTAAGACTGTCGTCTTCACCTTGAGTTCTGTTTCCAGGCACACTGCAGACACTGCTGATTGCTCTCACGGTAAAACCTAGTTAATGTGATCTCTTCTAGTATATGATTTTGTGCTTTTTTTGCCCATTTTTAATTGCTCTCTAGTCTTCTAATCACAGCTTTTTATATTTTGTACCAAGTTTATAATTGTTATTGGCAAGACAGTCATTCCAATTACAAGCTACTCCCTTCAATACCAGATTGCAATGTCTAAAATATCAAAAAGTTTCAAATAAAAAAAGGCAAAATAAAGTTTATAATTTATTTTCAATCCATTAGGATAAAAATCCACTTATGCAGCTGAATCTTTTAATTCATTTCTTCTGAAGAAAAGTACAAAAGACCAGAGAAAAACTCAGACACACATTTAAAGGAAAATCCTTTGACTCAAGAGTGCAAAAACAAACTCTGTAAATGGTTCATTCTCCAAAAGAATTAGTTTTTGTACAAAATATAATGAATTTTACACTATGAACAAAGGCGTTGTATATTTACTTAAATTAGGATTCTAGTATCTGCTTTTCATCCAAGTCTTTCCAAGTACAAAGCACATTTGCAAGTCAGAAATCTAGTTTTGAACTGGACTTTGTCTATGTTGTGAAGACTCTGAATTCTGTTTTATAATGTTTTATTTTGGGTAGCTGTTAAATGACTAGTAGATAACCCTGATGCTGTGAACGCTTGATTTTAAGCTTTGTTTCAGTGAGTTTCTTCCAGTTGTGCCCAGAGTTCTAAAGTACAGCCCTTAGTTCTAGGATGCTGTCCTTCCTCCCAAGCCATGGCCCATTTCGGGTTTCAATGGAAAACCAGGAGTGTTTACTAAACCCCTCTTACTGGAGTTTCAATTTCAAACTCTTCATCCAGCAGTTGCTACAACTACCCTTTGGATTTCAATTATTGCTTCTTCCTCGATTCTTTTCACTGTCACAAGGCACAGGTACAATTCTGGAATCCACCAAGCATTTGAAAAGAACTGGCAGGCAGATTTTGGGGCTTATGTCTCTGAAGATCTCTCCTTTTCAAATTTTCCTTCCTAATTTCAAACTGTTCTTGAAGCACCAAATGCCTGCTCAGTCCATTAAGACTGTCGTCTTCACCTTGAGTTCTGTTTCCAGGCACACTGCAGACACTGCTGATTGCTCTCACGGTAAAACCTAGTTAATGTGATCTCTTCTAGTATATGATTTTGTGCTTTTTTTGCCCATTTTTAATTGCTCTCTAGTCTTCTAATCACAGCTTTTTATATTTTGTACCAAGTTTATAATTGTTATTGGCAAGACAGTCATTCCAATTACAAGCTACTCCCTTCAATACCAGATTGCAATGTCTAAAATATCAAAAAGTTTCAAATAAAAAGGCAAAATAAAGTTTATAATTTATTTTCAATCCATTAGGATAAAAATCCACTTATGCAGCTGAATCTTTTAATTCATTTCTTCTGAAGAAAAGTACAAAAGACCAGAGAAAAACTCAGACACACATTTAAAGGAAAATCCTTTGACTCAAGAGTGCAAAAACAAACTCTGTAAATGGTTCATTCTCCAAAAGAATTAGTTTTTGTACAAAATATAATGAATTTTACACTATGAACAAAGGCGTTGTATATTTACTTAAATTAGGATTCTAGTATCTGCTTTTCATCCAAGTCTTTCCAAGTACAAAGCACATTTGCAAGTCAGAAATCTAGTAACCTCATTTGGCAGACTGTCTTAGAATAAGCTTTTACCCTTAAGGTATCTGGAAAGATACTATCAGTTCTTTCCATTGGCTCAAAGTCCAGTACATCAGTAAGTTTTAGTTTACAAAACTCTGCCATATTAACATGAAGAGCACACTAACCTTTAATGTTTAAACATTACCTTTTCTAAATAATATGACACAGATCTCTGCAAAATCTACAAGGTCACAATCTAAGTCTAATATTAGCTCGGAAATCCTCAGCAACTTCTATCTTTATTGAAAAAGACCAAACCAATCCCTTACATGTCCTACTGTATTCTACTTTTATGGCCCTTCTATGAGAGAAACACGGCTTAAAAGAAAACTTGATCATGTAAGTCAATGAAACTAGTTCTCTAGCACAAAGCTCAACTTCAGACTTAATCAGGAAATTAACTTCCATACTCCATATATTGGTGGATATTCATACAGTAATATAATTCTGACTCAGTGTTTATGACAATATTAATTTGATTTTTATGTAACATTTGAAGTCTTTTTATCTACAACCTTTCCCAATAACTGAGTTATTAATGTATGTATTATTGTGGTAATTTTAAAGGTGTTTATATTTTAAAAGTTAAGTTTAACATACATAGACTTTTAATACAACTGACCAGTTATTAATAATCTTTTTCCAAATGAAAATTTAAAAATTAAATTTTATAAGTGTTATTGAAAATGTTTTAATTTGGTATGTTTGTCATTCTTATTGTGTATATTTAATCATCTTTCATTATCAGTATTTTATAGTGGATGCTGTAATGTTTGAAACCTTAAAAAGACACTACTCATGATCTAAAATATGCATGGTTCTGGCTTACAATTTTTTCTATTTATCTCAACCCTCATTTTTATTATCCAGGAGTTCTATCGTTAGAAGAGACATAATTTAAGCTATAGTGTGTGATCTTAAGAAATCATACATCTTCTATATTTACTTTTCACTTAAAAGCGTTGTATATTTACTTAAATTAGGATTCTAGTATCTGCTTTTCATCCAAGTCTTTCCAAGTACAAAGCACATTTGCAAGTCAGAAATCTAGTAACCTCATTTGGCAGACTGTCTTAGAATAAGCTTTTACCCTTAAGGTATCTGGAAAGATACTATCAGTTCTTTCCATTGGCTCAAAGTCCAGTACATCAGTAAGTTTTAGTTTACAAAACTCTGCCATATTAACATGAAGAGCACACTAACCTTTAATGTTTAAACATTACCTTTTCTAAATAATATGACACAGATCTCTGCAAAATCTACAAGGTCACAATCTAAGTCTAATATTAGCTCGGAAATCCTCAGCAACTTCTATCTTTATTGAAAAAGACCAAACCAATCCCTTACATGTCCTACTGTATTCTACTTTTATGGCCCTTCTATGAGAGAAACACGGCTTAAAAGAAAACTTGATCATGTAAGTCAATGAAACTAGTTCTCTAGCACAAAGCTCAACTTCAGACTTAATCAGGAAATTAACTTCCATACTCCATATATTGGTGGATATTCATACAGTAATATAATTCTGACTCAGTGTTTATGACAATATTAATTTGATTTTTATGTAACATTTGAAGTCTTTTTATCTACAACCTTTCCCAATAACTGAGTTATTAATGTATGTATTATTGTGGTAATTTTAAAGGTGTTTATATTTTAAAAGTTAAGTTTAACATACATAGACTTTTAATACAACTGACCAGTTATTAATAATCTTTTTCCAAATGAAAATTTAAAAATTAAATTTTATAAGTGTTATTGAAAATGTTTTAATTTGGTATGTTTGTCATTCTTATTGTGTATATTTAATCATCTTTCATTATCAGTATTTTATAGTGGATGCTGTAATGTTTGAAACCTTAAAAAGACACTACTCATGATCTAAAATATGCATGGTTCTGGCTTAAAATTTTTTTTCTATTTATCTCAACCCTCATTTTTATTATCCAGGGAGTTCTATCGTTAGAAGAGACATAATTTAAGCTATAGTGTGTGATCTTAAGAAATCATACATCTTCTATATTTAGACAAATCTTTAAGAAAGAGTAAAGTTAAGAATGTATGTCTTAATTATAAAATTCTTATCTAGTAGGGGCAAGTAAACTTTAATATATTCTCTCAAAACCAAAGATAATTTTCCTAAATGAAAAATATTTACTACTATAAAATTATTCTTTCCATTCACGACATTTTACATAAAAAGCACCAAATAAAATTTCTGTAAACAAACTTTTAACCAGTAAACTAAGGGCAAATATCCATTTGCCTTTATTACAATATTTAGAAGGCCATGAATCTCTACTTCCTACAAGGACTTTTTTATAATAAAAACCCAGGCATACGTATACAAACAAGAAACGGAATTACTGTACATTTGCGGGGAACAAAAGGCAGATTAACAGGCTAAAACTTTTTAGTTAACAAGTGAGCACAAGAAACCTATAAAATGTACGCAATGTATAAAAATTCAGTAATTTTTTAAAGTTTCATTGGAGGGATTAATAAAACACAGTAGATCCACTGGCTTGTAATTATCCTGTAAACAGTAAGAAAGTAATAAGCAATAAATTAGAAATGTCTTAGCTCCCAGTACTTCCCTTATGTTGCACAGGAACTGTTTTTACAGCAGTTAAAATTGGCTTTCTTATATATTAGAATAATTCTAGCAGAAAATAAATTCCATTAGGAATAAGTTAACAGTCTACAATAGATTTCTGACAAACATATTAGAAATAAAATACTACAGGTCACAGGAGGATTGATCTACATGTTGTAGGACAGAGTCTGAAAACTTCAAACTTTCTCCTTCTCCCTCGCACTAGATTTGTTTTGTTGCTATCGTATTGCTGTCTAAATTGCTTGGTTAAAAGGTAACAGAAAAAATAAAAAGAGAAAAGAAAACATTGTTTAATGTCTGTAGGTCTATGAAGAAAAAAACCTTCAAAATTCTTTTTCCTACTACTGTTTACATAGGAAAAAGTTTCATTTGGCACACAATTTGTAAAAAGAAAAAGAAAAAAACAACAGTATTTGACATTCCAATCACCCCACAGTAAAGACAACAATAGGAAAGGAAAATAGGAAAAATGACTATTTTAAGAAATGATGTCAGAAGACAAACCACCAAAGGCTCTTGTGTCTTCTACCATTCACTGTCTCTGGAATACTTTCATCTGCAACATAATATACAAATCACTATTTACATTATGATTATGTTGGTAAAGAAGACCAGAATCAGTTTTTGTTGTGCTCTGACTTACAGTGCCCACTGGGATATCTGTGACCATCAAGGCAAGAAGGCCTTAAACAAAAATATTCCATTTGCATTGTATACTTTATTTAAATTTATTTTATGGTTCATCTTCTGGAGTGCACAAGTAATTGTAAGCCTCTGAAAAGTCCTGTAAACTTAGGTTGAGTTTCTGTAGCTGCTAACTATTCATTGAAGATGGTGTATTTCTTCTCTCTTGGAAAGTAAGACGTTCTGCAGGCTTAAACAGTGGTATCTCCAAAGTCCTTGTTCCAACGTATGTAAGCTTCTAAGGTTTGAGGGCTCACGCTGCGTTTTATCTTTTTTAAGGATTCGGTGAAGTCAGATAATCGAATATTTCTCATCTAGATTAAAGAAAAACACACATGACAATACAGATGATGACCACATATACAATAACGAATCCAATGATTGATAAAAATGATGCTGTTGTTTATTAATGTTAAAATATATATAGAGAGATATTAGAGAATCAGGCCAATCTTATTTTACATATTATATATAAGGCAAGTTTCCTATTTAAGAAATCCTACCAAAGAATGTACTTTCTTTTTTTTTTTTAAAGATTTATTTATTTATTTATTTTGGTGGGGGTTGGGAGGGAGGAGGCAGGTGGGCCACCTCCATTGGCCTTTCATTTGTCCATTTTCATCCATCCTTGTTCTTTGGCCCGTGTGGGCCTCCCATCGCGGTGGCCTCTGTTGTCACAGAGCACCGGCTCTGGGCGCATGCGCTCCAGCGCTCCGGCTCGGTGATTGGACACATCAGTCCAGCCGCTCCGCGGCACGTGGGATCTTCCCAGGCCAGGGATCGAACCAGCGCCCCTTGCACTGCAAGGTGGTGTCCTTACCCACTGGACCACCAGGGAAGCCCAAGAATGTACTTTCATTTCATGTGTTTGGCTTCTTAGGTATTAACATTTTAATTTACAATATTTTCCTACTATAAAAACAAAACAATCATTACAGAAAACTGTAAACACAATTCCACCATTCAGATATACGAGCACTATTTGGGTTATCTCCTTCCAACTTTTTTCTGCATTTAGTTTCATGGAATTTTACTCTCAAGTCTCACTCACCACAAGCATATTCTGGCTAAATTTATGTTTATCAGAAAGGAAAGAGGAGTTTACAAGATGCACACAGGACTCTGAAGGAAATATTGCTCTTAATTACAACATGGAGGATGCTTATGTCAAAAATTTTCTAATTTTTATATTAATTCGGTCTTATTTTCTGAGATTTTTAAATTGGTTTAGAGAATATAGACGAAAACAAAAATGAGCTAGCACACACCTAATTTTCACCCTAAGCATTTTTAAAAAGCAAAATACAGTCTGGCACAAAATGATCAATTAAAAATTAGCACTTATTCGGCTTCCTTTGAGGGCTCACGCTGCGTTTTATCTTTTTTAAGGATTCGGTGAAGTCAGATAATCGAATATTTCTCATCTAGATTAAAGAAAAACACACATGACAATACAGATGATGACCACATATACAATAACGAATCCAATGATTGATAAAAATGATGCTGTTGTTTATTAATGTTAAAATATATATAGAGAGATATTAGAGAATCAGGCCAATCTTATTTTACATATTATATATAAGGCAAGTTTCCTATTTAAGAAATCCTACCAAAGAATGTACTTTCTTTTTTTTTTTTAAAGATTTATTTATTTATTTATTTTGGTGGGGGTTGGGAGGGAGGAGGCAGGTGGGCCACCTCCATTGGCCTTTCATTTGTCCATTTTCATCCATCCTTGTTCTTTGGCCCGTGTGGGCCTCCCATCGCGGTGGCCTCTGTTGTCACAGAGCACCGGCTCTGGGCGCATGCGCTCCAGCGCTCCGGCTCGGTGATTGGACACATCAGTCCAGCCGCTCCGCGGCACGTGGGATCTTCCCAGGCCAGGGATCGAACCAGCGCCCCTTGCACTGCAAGGTGGTGTCCTTACCCACTGGACCACCAGGGAAGCCCAAGAATGTACTTTCATTTCATGTGTTTGGCTTCTTAGGTATTAACATTTTAATTTACAATATTTTCCTACTATAAAAACAAAACAATCATTACAGAAAACTGTAAACACAATTCCACCATTCAGATATACGAGCACTATTTGGGTTATCTCCTTCCAACTTTTTTCTGCATTTAGTTTCATGGAATTTTACTCTCAAGTCTCACTCACCACAAGCATATTCTGGCTAAATTTATGTTTATCAGAAAGGAAAGAGGAGTTTACAAGATGCACACAGGACTCTGAAGGAAATATTGCTCTTAATTACAACATGGAGGATGCTTATGTCAAAAATTTTCTAATTTTTATATTAATTCGGTCTTATTTTCTGAGATTTTTAAATTGGTTTAGAGAATATAGACGAAAACAAAAATGAGCTAGCACACACCTAATTTTCACCCTAAGCATTTTTAAAAAGCAAAATACAGTCTGGCACAAAATGATCAATTAAAAATTAGCACTTATTCGGCTTCCCTGGTGGTCCAGTGGGTAAGGACACCGCTTTGCACTTGCAAGGGGCGCCAGTTTGATCCCTGGCCTGGGAAGATCCCATGTGCCATGAAGCAGCTGGACCAATGTGTCCAATTACCGAGCTGGAGCTCTGGAGCACATGCACCCAGAGCTGGTGCTCTGCAAAGAGAGAAGTCGCTGCAATGGGAGGCCCACACAGCCCAAAGAACAAAGATAAATAAATGAAAGATCAATAGAAGTGGGCAAAAAAAGCCTAATAAAAAAATTAGCACTTGTATATACATGTATATTTTGCCCCAAAGAAGAACTAGAGACAAAACTTCAACAACTGATACGTATTTGTATTCTTTTAAATTTATATTTTAAAATTTATTTATAATTGGAGGATAATTGCTTTGCAATGTTGTATTGGTTTCTACTATACACCAGCATGAATCAGCCATATGTGTCCTTATGTCCCCTCCCTCCTGAACCTCTCTCCCACCTGCCACCACCTCCCACCACTCTAGGTTGTCACAGAGCACCAGGCTGAGCTCCCTGCCTCAAAGAGCACATTCCCACTGGCTATTATTTTACGTTTAGTAATGTGTATGTTTCAATGCTACTGTCTCAATCCATGTCACCCTCTCCTTCCCCCACTGTGTCCACAAGTCTGTTTTCTGTGTCTCTATTACTGCCCTACAAATAGGTTCATCAGTACCATTTTTTTTAGATTCAATATACATATGTGTGTGTGTGTGTGTGTGTGTGTGTGTGTTAATATATGATATTGTTTTTCTTTGACTTACTTTACTCTGTATAACAGGCTCTAGGTTCATCTCCTTGACCAGAACTGACTCAAATTCCTTTCATTTTTATAGCTGAGTAATATTCCATTGTATATATGTACCACAGCTGCTGCTTTATTTTTTTTAATATTTATTCATTTATTTACTTATTTGGCTGCACTGGGTCTTAGCTGGGGCATGTGGGATCTCGTTCCCTGACAAGGGATTGAACCCAGATCCCCTGCAATATTCACTATTGCCAAACTTCAAGTGCTTTATAAACATTACATAAGCCAGGGCTAATAGCTAAAAACTGTTACCAAATTATTAATACTAAAACCATTAGGTTAAAAATAAACTGCTTAGGGCTTCCCTGGTGGTCCAGTGGGTAAGGACACTGCCTTGCAGTGTAGGGGGCGCCAGTTCGATACCTGGCCTGGGAAGATCCCACGTGCCGTGGAGCGGCTGAACTGATGTGTCCAATTACCGAGCCAGAGCTCTGGAGCGCACGCGCCCATAGCCAGTGCTCTGTGACAACAGAGGCCACTGAGATGGGAGGCCCACATGGGCCAAAGAACAAAGATGGATGAAAACAGACAAATGAAAGACCCATAGAAGTGGCCCGCCCGCCCCCCTCCCTACCCCCTCCAAAATAAATAAATAAATAAACCTTTAAAAGAAAAAAATAAACTGCATAAAAGTATAGAGTAGAACCAAAAACTTTAACAATGTAACCATTACACATTATTAGTGGAATGAACACAAAAGGCACCATCATGTCATTTTTTATAATAAAAAGTTTTAGTATTGCTATCTAAAATTTAGGGATTTCCCTGGTAGTCCAGTAGTTGAGAATCCACCTTGCAATGCAAGGGGCGCAGGTTCAATCCCTGGTCAGACCTGTGGTCCCACAGGCCACAGAGCACCTTCTGAAGCCCGCACACCCTGGAGCACAGGGAGCACAACCACTGAGCCTGCACCCCCAGCGGAAGAGCCCACATGATGCATGGAGGATTCAGCGTGCCACAATGAAGACCCAGCACAGCCAAATACGTAAACAAAATTTAGTTTTAAATAATGAAATGGCTCATATACTTATATAAATACAAAGTACAATTACATCGATATTTTTAGGAGGAGGATTTAAAAATTGAAGTTGATACATTATGCTGTAATCCTGAAATAAATGTACTTTATCAGAATGAATTCATGATACTTAAAAAATATTTGTATTTTTATGCTCATGTCATTGGAGTACTCTCACCAACACTAATAAAAACAATGCAGTATGCATTCTGACACAAAGTCTCTTCAATTATTTTCCATTAAAATGAACCCAGGTGTTTAGAGTCACTGATTCCAGTCTTGGGATAGGCAATTTCAAGGCGTGCCTTACTCCCAGAAAGCAAGAATGTTTTTCAGAGCCCTAAAGTAGAATTGAGCGGGCTGATCTTAATATAAAAGCAGATTATCCAAGGTTATCTTTAAGTAAAGAATCTGAAATTTTTCTCACTTGGACATAAAATTAAACACTGAGTTTTGAAGCTGTTGGTTTGAAAAAAAAAAAAGCAGATTTCACTGGCTATTACACATAAAACTATAATTGATTTACATATGGGGGAAGCATCTTCTGCTATGTCTCGTAAGGAGCCATCTCTGCTACATACGTCCTGTGTAATCCCTTCCTCTTGAATGTGTACTGGAGAACAGAACACAGCAAAAGTGATGCGATGCCACTTCCAGGGTTAGGTTATCACAGCAAGGACTTCCACCCTGCTGGCACTCTCTCTTCTCTTCCTGGCTCATTGGCTTTGATGAAGCAAACTACTATACTGGGGAGGCCTATGTGACAAGGAACAGAAGGTGGCCTTCAGCCAATAAACAGAGAAAACTGAGGCTCTCAGCCCAACAACACAAGAGGAAATTAATCTGGTCAAAAGAAAGAAAAAAACACGTGAGCCTGGAAGCAGATCCTTCCCATTTGAGCCTTACAATGACTATAGCCCCAGCCAACATCCTGATTAAATTGTTGTAAGAAACCCTAGATGAGTGCCCTGCCTGCAGCCCTCTGAGAGAGTTTAAAGCAGAGGACTCAGCTGAACTGTGCCCATATTCCTTAATTTGTGAAAATGTGAGATAATAAACACATGTCATTTAAGCTGTTAATTTTTTTTTTTTAATTTTGGCCTCTTTTATTGGTCCTTCATTTATTTATTTTCATCTGTCTTAATTCTTTGGCCCGTGTGGGCCTCCCATCGCGGTGGCCTCTCTTGTTGCAGAGCACTGGCTCCACGCCCATGTGCTCCAGAGCGCTGGCTCATAACTGGACACACCAGTCCAGTCGCTCCACAGCATATGGGATCTTCCCGTGCCAGGGATTGAACTGGTGCCCCTTACAACTGCAAGGTGGATTCCTTACCCGCTGGACCACCAGGGAAGCCCTAAGCTGCTAAATTTTGTGGCAAGTTTTTGTTATATAATAGATACCTAATACAACAGAATTACATTGTTTTAAAATCAGTCTAGAAAGAATTACTAAGAAAAAGAAAGTAGACTCAAAATTTACTCTTCAAATAAAACAGAAACTATATTTAAATTGAGTTTGTTCAGTGGAGAAGACAAATGTGAAAGTTTGGTTGTATGTATAATGGGTAAAACATAAACCCACTATACAGAAAAAGTTTTCTTTTCTCATGAAATAATTACACATAAAACTATAATTGATTTACATATGGAAGCATCTTCTGCTATGTCTCGTAAGGAGCCATCTCTGCTACATCGTCCTGTGTAATCCTTCCTCTTGAATGTGTACTGGAGAACAGAACACAGCAAAAGTGATGCGATGCCACTTCCAGGGTTAGGTTATCACAGCAAGGACTTCCACCCTGCTGGCACTCTCTCTTCTCTTCCTGGCTCATTGGCTTTGATGAAGCAAACTACTATACTGGGGAGGCCTATGTGACAAGGAACAGAAGGTGGCCTTCAGCCAATAAACAGAGAAAACTGAGGCTCTCAGCCCAACAACACAAGAGGAAATTAATCTGGTCAAAAGAAAGAAAAAAACACGTGAGCCTGGAAGCAGATCCTTCCCATTTGAGCCTTACAATGACTATAGCCCCAGCCAACATCCTGATTAAATTGTTGTAAGAAACCCTAGATGAGTGCCCTGCCTGCAGCCCTCTGAGAGAGTTTAAAGCAGAGGACTCAGCTGAACTGTGCCCATATTCCTTAATTTGTGAAAATGTGAGATAATAAACACATGTCATTTAAGCTGTTAATTTTTTTTTTTTAATTTTGGCCTCTTTTATTGGTCCTTCATTTATTTATTTTCATCTGTCTTAATTCTTTGGCCCGTGTGGGCCTCCCATCGCGGTGGCCTCTCTTGTTGCAGAGCACTGGCTCCACGCCCATGTGCTCCAGAGCGCTGGCTCATAACTGGACACACCAGTCCAGTCGCTCCACAGCATATGGGATCTTCCCGTGCCAGGGATTGAACTGGTGCCCCTTACAACTGCAAGGTGGATTCCTTCCCCGCTGGACCACCAGGGAAGCCCTAAGCTGCTAAATTTTGTGGCAAGTTTTTGTTATATAATAGATACCTAATACAACAGAATTACATTGTTTTAAAATCAGTCTAGAAAGAATTACTAAGAAAAAGAAAGTAGACTCAAAATTTACTCTTCAAATAAAACAGAAACTATATTTAAATTGAGTTTGTTCAGTGGAGAAGACAAATGTGAAAGTTTGGTTGTATGTATAATGGGTAAAACATAAACCCACTATCAACAGAAAACAGTTTTCTTTTCTCATGAAATAATTATGGACAGATCCCTACATATTTCTCCTATTCTCTAAGCAGCCACCCACTTGGCTTTCATAAAATTAGTACAAAGTACTAATGAAGGTGTATCAAAGGAGCCATTTATAGGTTGTAGTGGCCTTCCTAATGGTTGAAAGTGAAAAAAGTGAAAGTCTTAGTTGCTGAGGCATTTCCAAT
Source organism: Tragulus kanchil (assembly GCA_022376925.1). Taxonomy (NCBI): domain Eukaryota; kingdom Metazoa; phylum Chordata; class Mammalia; order Artiodactyla; family Tragulidae; genus Tragulus; species Tragulus kanchil. The sequence continues at coordinate 152,021,628 of JAIOJX010000029.1, forward strand.
TCTTTGTGACCCCATGGATGGGGCCCACCAGGCTCTGTCCAAGGAATTCTCCTGGCAAGAATAGTGGAGTATACCATTCCTTATTTACACAAACGCCAGGCCTAGGAACTTGAGACAGTGAGGAATACTTGCAGATGTGGAGCTCAGTGAATTTTGCATAAGTTGATTAGGAATTTGCAGGCAACTTCTTACCAAAAATTATTTGCCATATAGTAGTTTTAGTTCATTACTTACTGCCTTGATGAGCCTCTTCTTTGTGTACAGTCTGTCCACAGGACAAAGACAGAGGCCTAAAATGTCACACAACAGACCTTTCCTCAATTTTAATCTAAAGGGGCCAGGGTAAATATATGAAATATCAAGTTTATCTGTTCTGAGTCCAAGGCAGGGAGAGTAGTATGTGGGAAAGAAATAATTCATGCACAGTGCTAACTTTTTGGATAGAAAAGTATAATTAGGTTTATGTCATAAGAACATTTTTAAAATAATACATTGATATTAATAATTTATACCTAAGCAAAAAAGCCCTCAAGACTAGCTTAGTGTTTAAGGAAAAACTAGCATATTTTTTAAAATTAGAAACATGGATAAAAGTAACATAAACTTATACTTTAAACATGGGTTTTAAGGGTAATCATAGCTAAACACCAAAGTATATGAGATGTGGAATTCTCTATTCCTAAGCTTCATTCATGCCAAACACACGCCAAGCTAGACCGCTGAAATGGAAAAGGGTTTTTTGAATAAGCACGAACCCCTCCCTAGTAACAGAGCAAAATTTACTCTTCAAATAAAACAGAAACTATATTTAAATTGAGTTTGTTCAGTGGAGAAGACAAATGTGAAAGTTTGGTTGTATGTATAATGGGTAAAACATAAACCCACTATCAACAGAAAACAGTTTTCTTTTCTCATGAAATAATTATGGACAGATCCCTACATATTTCTCCTATTCTCTAAGCAGCCACCCACTTGGCTTTCATAAAATTAGTACAAAGTACTAATGAAGGTGTATCAAAGGAGCCATTTATAGGTTGTAGTGGCCTTCCTAATGGTTGAAAGTGAAAAAAGTGAAAGTCTTAGTTGCTGAGGCATTTCCAATTCTTTGTGACCCCATGGATGGGGCCCACCAGGCTCTGTCCAAGGAATTCTCCTGGCAAGAATAGTGGAGTATACCATTCCTTATTTACACAAAACGCCAGGCCTAGGAACTTGAGACAGTGAGGAATACTTGCAGATGTGGAGCTCAGTGAATTTTGCATAAGTTGATTAGGAATTTGCAGGCAACTTCTTACCAAAAATTATTTGCCATATAGTAGTTTTAGTTCATTACTTACTGCCTTGATGAGCCTCTTCTTTGTGTACAGTCTGTCCACAGGACAAAGACAGAGGCCTAAAATGTCACACAACAGACCTTTCCTCAATTTTAATCTAAAGGGGCCAGGGTAAATATATGAAATATCAAGTTTATCTGTTCTGAGTCCAAGGCAGGGAGAGTATGGGAAAGAAATAATTCATGCACAGTGCTAACTTTTTGGATGGGAAAGTATAATTAGGTTTATGTCATAAGAACATTTTTAAAATAATACATTGATATTAATAATTTATACCTAAGCAAAAAAGCCCTCAAGACTAGCTTAGTGTTTAAGGAAAAACTAGCATATTTTTTAAAATTAGAAACATGGATAAAAGTAACATAAACTTATACTTTAAACATGGGTTTTAAGGGTAATCATAGCTAAACACCAAAGTATATGAGATGTGGAATTCTCTATTCCTAAGCTTCATTCATGCCAAACACACGCCAAGCTAGACCGCTGAAATGGAAAAGGGTGGTTGGAAGAAGCACGAACACCTCCGTAGTAACAGAGCTGCTTAACCACTAGGCACAAGATGCCTGAAGAGAACCTCAGATTTACTTGGAAGCTTTAAGAAAAAAGGACTACCAAAATGGACTCATACTCAAGTACACTCATTCTCTATACTAAGATTTCACTATTAATACTTAGAACTTTCTGCAATGTGCAAACCCTTGTCAGCCTCCAGCCCAAGTCTCTGGGGTGTTGCTGTTGTTGTTGTTTTGCAGTTTACACTTGAACTCCACTGGAATTCCATTCTCTATTCTATCCCAAGAATGAAGTCTCTTTCGTTAGTAATGTCTCAGGTGCTATCTGAGTGCTAATCTGATTTAAAATGTCTGATTACATAGTTATGCTCATTCTGAATATCTAATTCTATATTTTGCAGGAATTTTTTTCAAAAGCAATTGGCTTCAGCATCTCTTAAGGGGACCTACCACATTTTTAAGATGTAATAAAATATGTTACAATGGAAACTGTATTACTTTTATAAGAAAGAAAAATAAACATTATTGAAAAACTGACAAAAATAGAACATCAAGGGGTTAACCTGTTACAAGCCATCTTCACAATGTATAAAATCGTCAAGTGGAAGTTGCTCAGCCACGTCCGATTCTTTGCAACCCCATGGATGAGCCATGGAATTCTCCAGGCAAGAATACTGGAGTGGGTAGCCTTTCCCTTCTCAACCCAGAGATCTTCCCAACCCAGGGACTGAACCTAGGTCTCCAGGGGATTCTTAATGCAACCCCATATGAGTGGGAAAGAAATAATTCATGCACAGTGCTAACTTTTTGGATAGAAAAGTATAATTAGGTTTATGTCATAAGAACATTTTTAAAATAATACATTGATATTAATAATTTATACCTAAGCAAAAAAGCCCTCAAGACTAGCTTAGTGTTTAAGGAAAAACTAGCATATTTTTTAAAATTAGAAACATGGATAAAAGTAACATAAACTTATACTTTAAACATGGGTTTTAAGGGTAATCATAGCTAAACACCAAAGTATATGAGATGTGGAATTCTCTATTCCTAAGCTTCATTCATGCCAAACACACGCCAAGCTAGACCGCTGAAATGGAAAAGGGTGGTTGGAAGAAGCACGAACACCTCCGTAGTAACAGAGCTGCTTAACCACTAGGCACAAGATGCCTGAAGAGAACCTCAGATTTACTTGGAAGCTTTAAGAAAAAAGGACTACCAAAATGGACTCATACTCAAGTACACTCATTCTCTATACTAAGATTTCACTATTAATACTTAGAACTTTCTGCAATGTGCAAACCCTTGTCAGCCTCCAGCCCAAGTCTCTGGGGTGTTGCTGTTGTTGTTGTTTTGCAGTTTACACTTGAACTCCACTGGAATTCCATTCTCTATTCTATCCCAAGAATGAAGTCTCTTTCGTTAGTAATGTCTCAGGTGCTATCTGAGTGCTAATCTGATTTAAAATGTCTGATTACATAGTTATGCTCATTCTGAATATCTAATTCTATATTTTGCAGGAATTTTTTTCAAAAGCAATTGGCTTCAGCATCTCTTAAGGGGACCTACCACATTTTTAAGATGTAATAAAATATGTTACAATGGAAACTGTATTACTTTTATAAGAAAGAAAAATAAACATTATTGAAAAACTGACAAAAATAGAACATCAAGGGGTTAACCTGTTACAAGCCATCTTCACAATGTATAAAATCGTCAAGTGGAAGTTGCTCAGCCACGTCCGATTCTTTGCAACCCCATGGATGAGCCATGGAATTCTCCAGGCAAGAATACTGGAGTGGGTAGCCTTTCCCTTCTCAACCCAGAGATCTTCCCAACCCAGGGATTGAACCTAGGTCTCCAGAATTGCAGGTGGATTCTTCAGTGTCTGAGTTACCAGTGAAGCCCATAAAATTCTCAAGTTGCCTATAATTTTGTGCTGTTTAGTACTTACATAATGATTTGACAGAAAATGACTTGATGATTATATATATATTTTGTACATTACCAAAGAACATCATAAGAGATTGTACTTTGACAGTCCTCCATATTTTGAAATGAAGCAAAATTAATTTTTTATAGTTTCTACTCAAACTAGAAAAATCCAGGCAAAAGATATGTCTTACAATCTACAGGACCAGACAAAGGAAAGATAACTATAAAACTGTTTACCTCACTGGCAGACATATTCTTCACTTGTTCTGGTTTCAGTTCTATAAAATATAAAAGTCAGTCACTTAAAAAAAGACTTCCAAGTTTAATTAACAAAGTTCAATCATCTAAATGTATATGTTCAATAGAAATCATATGAAAGAGAAATACATTAATATTAACAGCACATATAATTTATAAGTGCTTAGACTAATAGTCTTTCTTAGGAAGGCATCAATTTCTTTATATATTGTTCAAGAACAATAGATTCTACAAATTTGAGAGTAAACTTAAAATAATACAACTTCTCTACAAAAAGCATTAGTCATTTTTAAATCAACAACTTTTTTCAGAATAATAAATAAAATATCCCCCCAAAATACAAATGATTTATATATTAGCTACTGTGTCTGAGTTCAGCATCTGAACAAGATTTTATGCCTCTAGCAGAAAAAAGCTTGACCAAAATGGTATACCCAGAGTTTGAAAATATATTCTCAAGGCTACATTTATTATTCTCTGAAGAGCAGGTCTTAACCTGTAGTCTGTTTGACTGTTAGAACTATGTTCTGCAGTTGAGTGTTCCATGTTCTATTTGCCATCATAGTCTGAGTGCAAACCTGAGAGCATCACCCAGCCACTGCCCAGGTGCCTGTGGGAAAGGGGCTGAGAGCGTCTACTCTAACGGGATTATCACACTAAGCTTAACCTAACATAACCCCAAAATGACAAATTACCTTAAATCCAAACAAAGCAATGTACAATATACTTTTTTTCAAAAAGATGCAATTTTTCAAAAGATAATATATAATGATAAAACTAGTAAAAACATCTATTTATTTATATCCTTACATACATTAATTTCAAGTTGACACTAGAATACTGAAAAGAACCATAAAATAGATAAGAACATTTCCCCTTTACTATTCTTTTCTGCTTGCTTAAAAAAGATCTCTTTTTCTTGAGTTGTTCTGCTGCTAACCTACTACCAAAAGGCGAAACCTGCTGTCTAGAATGAGGCTTGTGGTACACTGAGCCACGAACTGTTTTTGTATGGTCTGTGAGCTAAGAATGGTTTAATATTTTCTGTGTTTTTGTGGAAAGGGGAAAAAGGAAGGGGAGGAAGAAAAAGGAGGAAGGAGGAGACTGATAGAGGAGGAGCAAACAGCAGAAACAGTAGTAACAGCAGTAGCAGCAGAATATGCAACAGAAAGCCTAAGTGGCCCATGAATCTAAAACTCTTTTCAGAAAGGTTTCTTAACCTTAAGTCTAAAAACTTTGTATCAAGTTTTAATCAAGCTTTCCACTGGTACAGTTTTACTGCTTTCGTAAGTGGTGTAATAAACAGTTCTAAATGTTTCAAGCTTTGTTGTTCTTACCTCGGATAGGACCCAGTGCTGCATCTTTTGCCAAAGCTGTTAGATCGCTGCCTGAGTACCCATCGGTCATTCTGAGAAGAAGGAAGAAAGAGGAAGCTATTTTCACCTATGCAGATTTAAAATCTCCACATAAGAGGGTAAAACCACCTTGTACGTCTTTTAATCATCAAGCAGACAACAATGTGATTTGATTTTTAAGGGCACAGGAAGGCCCACTTGCTAAAAACAAAACAAAAAACAAAACAATACAGCCAACTGGTTCCTTGTAATACCTCAAATTTTCATCATTAGAACCATTCCTTTAGATTAAGGAGATTCCATTAAATTGTAAATACATGCCCAGGAAAGGTGACATCCATAAGCCGTTGCTGGCCAACTGCCACATAACCACAATTACTTCTCTACAGATTATGAGTCTGTATCTAGACCAAGAACAGCCTTGATGGAATGAGGGGCAATCAAGGAAGATTTCTCTAAATGTAGGACAGACCAGGTGAGGGAAGGGTCTGGGAAAGAAGACACTGACAAGAGGAGGCACACCTGAATGGGATCCCCAGTGAAAACTCCTGAGCAGCCCAGAGATTATCAAAGGAAACTAAGAACTAGGGAGGCAAAGTGGAAGAAGAAACTAAAACGGGGAAAAGAAAGTATTTGCTTGTCATGTACTGTGTTAAATAACTGCAAACATTAGCAGATTTTTTTAATGGAATAACAAAGAAGGCTTGCAACATTTCCAAGTACTGAATTTCTTCTTTTCTTCATAGGTATCTTGGAACTCAAGAGCTTTTACTAACAATACTAGCTATTCACGTTCTTGTTAAATATTTTAAATTACTTTATGAGTTTTTTTCAATGACTTAAAATACATGAGTGCATCTCCTATACTCAGTTTCTACTTAATACACCACTTACAAAAAAAAGTGAAGATGCAATAGTTAAAAAAAAATTATGTGTAATACAAAGAACAAGTTTAAGTGAAAATACCTGTTAGTGTGAGCAGATATGCAATGTATTACCTTAGAAAAATAATTTTAAGACCACTTAAAATTTTAATAAGTTTATAAAAAGAATATACAGTACCATCACTAGTTATTTAGGTCATGTCTTCTAGAAGATTTAGAAACTGGTAGATACCATACATAAGACAATGAGGTAAGAGAGAAAATAAAGGAAGTGGAGAATGAAACAAGTTTTCAGATAAATTGCTCATTTTAGACATGGGATTACTTTAAACAAAACAGAAAAAGACTTCTTAAAAATAAAACAAAGCTGCAGGATAGACAAAATCAAATCACTCACCTAGCAAGTTGAGCTAGTTCTTTTTGGGTCAATGGGCTTCCCTGTTTACATAATAGATTTTTTAATAAAAGTAGCCGTGTCTGAAACAAAATATTAGAAGTATTATCAATCCTAAGAATTTCCTGAATATAATAAAATATCCAAGAGCTAGGTTCAAATCCCAGCTCTCACTTAGGAAAAAAACCTAACATCCATAAGCCGTATCCCGGGGGCCCCAACTGCCACATAACCACAATTACTTCTCTACAGATTATGAGTCTGTATCTAGACCAAGAACAGCCTTGATGGAATGAGGGGCAATCAAGGAAGATTTCTCTAAATGTAGGACAGACCAGGTGAGGGAAGGGTCTGGGAAAGAAGACACTGACAAGAGGAGGCACACCTGAATGGGATCCCCAGTGAAAACTCCTGAGCAGCCCAGAGATTATCAAAGGAAACTAAGAACTAGGGAGGCAAAGTGGAAGAAGAAACTAAAACGGGGAAAAGAAAGTATTTGCTTGTCATGTACTGTGTTAAATAACTGCGCAAACATTAGCAGATTTTTTTAATGGAATAACAAAGAAGGCTTGCAACATTTCCAAGTACTGAATTTCTTCTTTTCTTCATAGGTATCTTGGAACTCAAGAGCTTTTACTAACAATACTAGCTATTCACGTTCTTGTTAAATATTTTAAATTACTTTATGAGTTTTTTTCAATGACTTAAAATACATGAGTGCATCTCCTATACTCAGTTTCTACTTAATACACCACTTACAAAAAAAAGTGAAGATGCAATAGTTAAAAAAAAATTATGTGTAATACAAAGAACAAGTTTAAGTGAAAATACCTGTTAGTGTGAGCAGATATGCAATGTATTACCTTAGAAAAATAATTTTAAGACCACTTAAAATTTTAATAAGTTTATAAAAAGAATATACAGTACCATCACTAGTTATTTAGGTCATGTCTTCTAGAAGATTTAGAAACTGGTAGATACCATACATAAGACAATGAGGTAAGAGAGAAAATAAAGGAAGTGGAGAATGAAACAAGTTTTCAGATAAATTGCTCATTTTAGACATGGGATTACTTTAAACAAAACAGAAAAAGACTTCTTAAAAATAAAACAAAGCTGCAGGATAGACAAAATCAAATCACTCACCTAGCAAGTTGAGCTAGTTCTTTTTGGGTCAATGGGCTTCCCTGTTTACATAATAGATTTTTTAATAAAAGTAGCCGTGTCTGAAACAAAATATTAGAAGTATTATCAATCCTAAGAATTTCCTGAATATAATAAAATATCCAAGAGCTAGGTTCAAATCCCAGCTCTCACTTAGGAAGCCCTATGATTTTACACAACACACTCTACCTCTTATAGCCTCACTCATACCTATTAAAATGACAATTTTTTGAGAGTTCCTAAAAGAGTTTAAAATAATCCAAATAAAGCACTAAGGAAACAGTTGCTGTTGCTACCAAGTATGCTGAGGGTCTGAGCTAGAGAAACACAATTTAAAGGTATGGATTCATATAACACAGACTCTCACCCACTTTAAGTGTATAATTCAGTGACTTTTAGTAAGTTTAGAGTTGTGTAACCATCACATAATCTAATTTCAGAACATTTCTATCACCACCAAAAGCTTAAATGTGTCTGTAATTAATCCTGACTTCTACCCAAAGCCTTAGCTAACCCCTATTCACTTTATGTTTCTAGCAATTAGCCTTTTTTAGACACTTCATATAAATAGGATCATATGATAGGTAATTTTCTGCATCTGGCATCTTTCACTTAATATAATGTTGTTGAGATCCATCCATTAAGGTATGTGTAAGTAATATATACGGAATAGTACAGTACTGTTTAGCAATAAAAGAAATGAGCACATTTGTATATCTTTTCACCAACTGATGACTATTTTTTTGTAGTTCTTGGCTATTATTTATAACGCTATTGTAAAAATTCTCATACATGTCTGTATAGGTAATATGTTTTCATTTCTCCTAAGGAGATTCTTAGGACTAACATTTTGGGGTCTTAGGTGCATGTTCAATCACTAAGTCATGTCCGACTCTTTGTGACTCTATGGACGCCCCTCTGTCCATGGGATTCCCCAAGCAAGACTACTGGAGTGGCCAATATTCTTGCCTGAAAAATACCATGGACCGGGGAGCTTTGTGGGCTACAGTCTGTGGGGGTTGCAAAGAATTGGACATGACTGAGCATGCACGTGCATGCATATGGAGAAAGATAAAGTAAATGGAAATTCCCCCAAGCAAATTATGGAAGGAAGTTAAGGATATTGCTGGGTAGAATGTAAAATAGTACATCTACTTCATCTACTTCTATGTATTTACTAAGGAAAAGCAAAAACCATCACCAAAAGACTTACATGTTCATTGCAGCTTAATGTGCAAATAATGTAAATGCCCATCAACAAATGAATGGATAAATTGTGTTATATCCATAATGGGATGACTCAGTAACAAAAATAATTGACAAAACATGTAATATTATTGGCAGATGTTGCTGAGGGCAAGAAGCCAGACATAAAAGAATCTCTAGTATGAGATTTTACTTAATACATGAAGAAGACAGACTAATCTATGGTATTATAAATAAGACCAGTGATTACATGAGTCAAATAAGGGTCAGGGAGGAGATCTGCTACAAAGAGGGAAGTCTCTGACATAATCGGAGTTTTCTGTATCATTTGTCAAACATATCAAACTATAAACTTATAAGTATAAAACTGTACCTTAATAAATGTGACTACCAAGAAAAAAAAAATACTGGAGGAGGTTGCCATTTCCTCCTCCAGGGGATCTTCCTGACCCAGGGATGGAACCCACATTGTCTGAATCTCCTGCATTGGCAGGTAGATTCTATAGTACTGTGCCACCTGGAAGCCTGTGGGGTCTTACAGTAAGTTTATCATTTTAAGAAACCACCAAACTTTTCCAATGCAGCTGTACCATGTACCAGAAGACTTAATACTGTTAAATGGCAGTTCTTATTTCTGCCTAAAATTTAAAAATTCAAACACAGATACATACCTCCTCATTTGGCAAAGACACGTATACCCGTTTGGTGAAACGCCTAAAAGAAGGATTCAAGCCATCTCAGAAATACAGTGTTGAATTTAAAGATAACTCAGTTCAAGTAGCAAATAACAACTACAAACCTTTAAGGATAATGCTCAAGGCATTTGAATACATCTCAGTAGTCATCAATTTAAAAAGTCTCTTTTTTAAAACACTCTAGTTCAATATATAAAATAGATAACTAATAAGGATCTTCTGTCTAGTGTTATCTGTGGTAATGACCTATATGGGAAAACAATCTAAAAAAGAGTGGGTATATGTATATGAATAACTGATTCATTTTGATGATTCACCTGAACATAACACAACATTGTAAATCAACTATAATCCAATAAAATTTAAAAAACTTTCAGTTAGGGCTTCCCCTGGTGGTCCAGTGGGTAAGGACACCGCCTCGCAGTGCAAGGGGCGCCAGTTCGAGCCCTGGCCTGGGAAGATCCCACGTGCCACGGAGCGGCTGGACCGATGTGTCCAATCACCGAGCCAGAGCTCTGGAGCGCATGCACCCAGAGCCGGTGCTCTGCAACAACAGACGCCACTGTGATGGGAGGCCCACAGGAGCCAAAGAACAAAGATGGATGAACACAGAGAAACGAAAGACCAATAGAAGTGGCCCGCCTGCTCCCCTCCCTCCACAACCTGACCCCTGCCCAAAATAAATAAATAAATAAATCTTAAAAAAAAAAAAATTTCAGTTAATGATTAAAAATCTTTAATTCAATATTGTCAGAATTGTATGAACCATTTATGTATCTGTATTTTTAAATAGCAATAACACTTTAAAACAAAATGTCTGACATAAGAAATTGAAGAAACAGATCTCTGCTCTCTCCTTGAAACTGAAAACAATGAAAACCAACAAGGACAACAGAACAGAAATGAAATTCCATCAGCAACAAACCAGGCAATGTTTACAGCACTAAAATGTATGAAGAAGGGCTGCCTTGGGCAGTGAATGTTACACTGACAAAGGTAAATACAGACAGGACTTGCCATTGCACATTCACGGCTGTCAGAGCAGAGTTTTCCAGAGGAAACAGAGCACACTCTGAAGGGCAATAAAACTAAGCTCCCCACATTTAAACAAGTGGGAGGACTGGCTCTGCATATCATGTGACCCTGGTCAGGAGCAAGGGAACAACAAGGAAGATGAGGCTGAACAAAGAAACTCAAAGCCACATTATCTTTGTAAGAAGACATCAATTAGTCTAGCAAATCTTACAAAGGCCAAGCTTTTTCAGTCGAAGATATCAACACTCTAGTTCAATATATAAAATAGATAACTAATAAGGATCTTCTGTCTAGTGTTATCTGTGGTAATGACCTATATGGGAAAACAATCTAAAAAAGAGTGGGTATATGTATATGAATAACTGATTCATTTTGATGATTCACCTGAACATAACACAACATTGTAAATCAACTATAATCCAATAAAATTTAAAAAACTTTCAGTTAGGGCTTCCCCTGGTGGTCCAGTGGGTAAGGACACCGCCTCGCAGTGCAAGGGGCGCCAGTTCGAGCCCTGGCCTGGGAAGATCCCACGTGCCACGGAGCGGCTGGACCGATGTGTCCAATCACCGAGCCAGAGCTCTGGAGTGCATGCACCCAGAGCCGGTGCTCTGCAACAACAGACGCCACTGTGATGGGAGGCCCACAGGAGCCAAAGAACAAAGATGGATGAACACAGAGAAACGAAAGACCAATAGAAGTGGCCCGCCTGCTCCCCTCCCTCCACAACCTGACCCCTGCCCAAAATAAATAAATAAATAAATCTTAAAAAAAAAAAAATTTCAGTTAATGATTAAAAATCTTTAATTCAATATTGTCAGAATTGTATGAACCATTTATGTATCTGTATTTTTAAATAGCAATAACACTTTAAAACAAAATGTCTGACATAAGAAATTGAAGAAACAGATCTCTGCTCTCTCCTTGAAACTGAAAACAATGAAAACCAACAAGGACAACAGAACAGAAATGAAATTCCATCAGCAACAAACCAGGCAATGTTTACAGCACTAAAATGTATGAAGAAGGGCTGCCTTGGGCAGTGAATGTTACACTGACAAAGGTAAATACAGACAGGACTTGCCATTGCACATTCACGGCTGTCAGAGCAGAGTTTTCCAGAGGAAACAGAGCACACTCTGAAGGGCAATAAAACTAAGCTCCCCACATTTAAACAAGTGGGAGGACTGGCTCTGCATATCATGTGACCCTGGTCAGGAGCAAGGGAACAACAAGGAAGATGAGGCTGAACAAAGAAACTCAAAGCCACATTATCTTTGTAAGAAGACATCAATTAGTCTAGCAAATCTTACAAAGGCCAAGCTTTTTCAGTCGAAGATATCAACCCTATTATTTACACGCACACACATACTTCTTCACCAGGCGGGGCTTTGTTGTGAGCCAAGGAGAGTATCCACCAGTCCAGGGCACATAGGACAACTCAAGACATTTGCTTGCTATCTCTTCTAGCTCGTCTCCTACAACAGCCTTCCAAAACTAGCTTTTCCAAAAAAACTCCCCTTACTCAAACAAAACAAGCAAAACAGACAAAAGTGTAAGACTGATTTTAAATGACAGTATCAGAAAATGAGGGGAAAGAATACAGTCAACATAAAACAGATAAAATGAAGAACACAAGAGGATTTTGCCATAAAGCAAATTAAAATTGTGACCAAATATCTTTCCAAGAAAACAGAATAATTTAATTTAAAAAGGCTCCTATTAAATAACAGCTCAATGAGATATAAAGGTTCAAAGAAGTAAGACAACAGAAGATGAAAAATGGGATTGCAGAGAACAGGAAAGCAATAAAAAAGAAGACAAAACCTACCACAGAAACAAAAGTCACAAAAGTAGTAGTAGTAGAAAGGTGATTAGACACTAACCCTACTGGATTAACCAATAAATGTGAATAAAAGCAGACTAGCTTCAGACTCACACTGCAATATCCAATCCTAGAAACAACGGGCAATGTTATAAATTCCTCAGGAAAAGAATGGGAGGTCCAAGAATTTCACATTGAGTCAATCTGCCCTTGCAATACAAAGGGGACAAATTTGCTCAAACACATGAGAAAAGAATGCAGCTCCCACTGTGCTTTTAGCAGAGTAAAAATCAGTTCTGGGGCTTCCCTGGTGGTCCAGTGGGTAAGGACACCGCATTGCAGTGCAAGGGGCGCCAGTTCAATCCCTGGCCTGGGAAGATCCTACGTGCCGTGGAGCAGCTGGGTAATCGATGTGTCCAATTACCCAGCCGGAGCTCTGGAGTGCATGAGCCCAGAGCTGGTGCTCTGCGACAACAAAGGCCACCGCAATGGGAGGCCCACATGGACCAAAGAACAAAGATGGATGAAAAAATAGATAAATGAAAGAACAATAGAAGTGGCCCACCCAACCCCTCCCTCCCCAACCCGCCCCCCCAAAATAAAATAAATAATTAAAAATGTTTAAAAAAAAAAAAATCAGTTCTGGAGTTTTAAAACACTTTAATCCAACCCAGAAGAAATACACAATTTGTCTAAGACCATAATGTTAAAAACAGTTCTCCTGATATCATGCTGGCCCAGTCCTCAAATGCTTCGGTTGCAAATTAAAAACAAACAAACAAACAAACAAAAACACCTTTGGTTGCTAACAAGAGGCCAGGGGATGGGTATAGAGAGGAAAATAATGAAGTTAGTCTTTAAATTAAGAGTGAAAGAAACAAGAAATATGTGACACAAACACATGAGTAAATCTGTGATACATGGGTGCATTTCTACATAAATCTCCTTACCTGAGAACAGCTTCATCAAGCTCCTGTGGCCTATTAGTTGCACCCATTACAAGTACTCTGTCATCTCCAGCAGATTGTACCTATCAGTCAAAAAATTTTTTCATTACTTTTAAATAAAGTAATAACAAAGAAGAACATAATAAAGATATCTCTTTCTAATTTGACCCATTCAACAGGAAAATATATACAGTAAAATGCTACGACATAAAAATATTATAATCAATACGTACACCATCAAATTCTATTAGAAACTCAGTTTTTTGACGTCTGCTAGCATCGTGTTCTCCTTCTCTTCTTTCACATAAAAGGCTATCAACTTCATCTAGAGGAAATACAGGATGAAATTTTAATTAAAAGCCAAGCTGCATGAGTTATATAAGATTAACCTAGCTTACTACTTAGGTTATTAATATAATGGGTCTTACTCAATTTGTTGACTAGTCTTTAGCTTATGTTTCTTAAAAAATTTTACTTCTGCAACTGTACTTCAATGAAAACTAAAAAAAAAAACTTCTTACTTCTGAATAATGTTTCCTATCATGCTTCTCACATTTGGGAGAAGGGAGTTTCACAAATGTTCAACTAAGCTGTTAGATAACATGTTCTTACCTATAAAAATTATGGAAGGTTGAAGTTCTCGAGCCACAGCAAAAAGAGCTCTCACCAATTTCTCTCCTTCCCCCACCTAAAATAAGACCAAAGAACAAAGATGGATGAAAAATAGATAAATGAAAGAACAATAGAAGTGGCCCACCCAACCCCTTCCCCAACCCGCCCCAAAAATAAAATAAATAATTAAAAATGTTTAAAAAAAAAAAAATCAGTTCTGGAGTTTTAAAACACTTTAATCCAACCCAGAAGAAATACACAATTTGTCTAAGACCATAATGTTAAAAACAGTTCTCCTGATATCATGCTGGCCCAGTCCTCAAATGCTTCGGTTGCAAATTAAAAACAAACAAACAAACAAACAAAAACACCTTTGGTTGCTAACAAGAGGCCAGGGGATGGGTATAGAGAGGAAAATAATGAAGTTAGTCTTTAAATTAAGAGTGAAAGAAACAAGAAATATGTGACACAAACACATGAGTAAATCTGTGATACATGGGTGCATTTCTACATAAATCTCCTTACCTGAGAACAGCTTCATCAAGCTCCTGTGGCCTATTAGTTGCACCCATTACAAGTACTCTGTCATCTCCAGCAGATTGTACCTATCAGTCAAAAAATTTTTTCATTACTTTTAAATAAAGTAATAACAAAGAAGAACATAATAAAGATATCTCTTTCTAATTTGACCCATTCAACAGGAAAATATATACAGTAAAATGCTACGACATAAAAATATTATAATCAATACGTACACCATCAAATTCTATTAGAAACTCAGTTTTTAGACGTCTGCTAGCATCGTGTTCTCCTTCTCTTCTTTCACATAAAAGGCTATCAACTTCATCTAGAGGAAATACAGGATGAAATTTTAATTAAAAGCCAAGCTGCATGAGTTATATAAGATTAACCTAGCTTACTACTTAGGTTATTAATATAATGGGTCTTACTCAATTTGTTGACTAGTCTTTAGCTTATGTTTCTTAAAAACTTTTTACTTCTGCAACTGTACTTCAATGAAAACTAAAAAAAAAAACTTCTTACTTCTGAATAATGTTTCCTATCATGCTTCTCACATTTGGGAGAAGGGAGTTTCACAAATGTTCAACTAAGCTGTTAGATAACATGTTCTTACCTATAAAAATTATGGAAGGTTGAAGTTCTCGAGCCACAGCAAAAAGAGCTCTCACCAATTTCTCTCCTTCCCCCACCTAAAATAAGACATTATACACTATTATACCATAAAATGCAAGACGGTCCTAGCTTTTTCAATTTCACTATTAAAAGTCTAGAACCTAGGAATTTAATTTCCCTTCTTTGTAGCAACCAAAGATTTGGTTTAAAGAATAGAGGTGAGGGTGGTTATTGAATCGTCCCTTATCATTTTAGTAAACAGATTACTTATTCATTATTTAAGACAGGTTGGTGAGCTTTTTTTTTTTTTTTTTTTTTTAAAGATTTATTTATTTTGGGCGGGGGTCAGGTTGGGGAGGGAGGGGAGAGGGCGGGCCACTTCTATTGGTCTTTCATTTCTCTATGTTCATCCATCTTTGTTCTTTGGCCCGTGTGGGCCTCCCATCGCGGTGGCCTCTGTTGTCGCAGAGCGCCGGCTCTGGGCGCACGTGCCCCAGAGCTCCGGTTCGGTAATTGGACACATCGGTCCAGCCGCTCCGCGGCACGTGGGATCTTCCCAGGCCCAGGGCTCGAACCGGCGCCCCTTGCAGTGCAAGGCGGTGTCCTTACCCACTGGACCACCAGGGGAAGCCCTGGTGAGCTTCTTAAAAAACAAAATATATCTCTGTCTTGTTTCACTCTGCATTCCTAAGACCTGAGACTGGAGTAGCTATTAGGGTGTAACTACTGAGAAAGAACACTGGAGAAGGGAGGTATGCAGCAATATTCCTTCAGTTGTATGCTGCAGGGTGTATATACAGAAGCAACAAGTTGGAACGTGCTCTCCTAAACAAAACTCGCTCTACTAAGAACATCTTGAAACTCCATTCTCACAGTATCATTGTCAATAAATATCAAAGCACTTCTAGGTAGTCCAGGAGGTCTATGAACACTCCTTGAAGCATTCTCAGGGGCTTAAACACTATACAAAGCCATTCTATGCACCAACACATCTGTGCTTTAGAAGGGTCAAGAGGTCTGTGGTAATCTACTACAAAAACTATTTTGTCCTCTAGGTGGCATCTATCCATTCTATTGAAAATTAATAAATGGAAAAAAAAAGCAAAAGCAAAACAAAAGCCCCAGATCTAGAATCTGCAAAACAAATAGTTCTACCTGAGGCCACAGCAAAAAGAGCTCTCACCAATTTCTCTCCTTCCCCCACCTAAAATAAGACATTATACACTATTATACCATAAAATGCAAGACGGTCCTAGCTTTTTCAATTTCACTATTAAAAGTCTAGAACCTAGGAATTTAATTTCCCTTCTTTGTAGCAACCAAAGATTTGGTTTAAAGAATAGAGGTGAGGGTGGTTATTGAATCGTCCCTTATCATTTTAGTAAACAGATTACTTATTCATTATTTAAGACAGGTTGGTGAGCTTTTTTTTTTTTTTTTTTTTTTTAAAGATTTATTTATTTTGGGCGGGGGTCAGGTTGGGGAGGGAGGGGAGAGGGCGGGCCACTTCTATTGGTCTTTCATTTCTCTATGTTCATCCATCTTTGTTCTTTGGCCCGTGTGGGCCTCCCATCGCGGTGGCCTCTGTTGTCGCAGAGCGCCAGCTCTGGGCGCACGTGCCCCAGAGCTCCGGTTCGGTAATTGGACACATCGGTCCAGCCGCTCCGCGGCACGTGGGATCTTCCCAGGCCCAGGGCTCGAACCGGCGCCCCTTGCAGTGCAAGGCGGTGTCCTTACCCACTGGACCACCAGGGGAAGCCCTGGTGAGCTTCTTAAAAAACAAAATATATCTCTGTCTTGTTTCACTCTGCATTCCTAAGACCTGAGACTGGAGTAGCTATTAGGGTGTAACTACTGAGAAAGAACACTGGAGAAGGGAGGTATGCAGCAATATTCCTTCAGTTGTATGCTGCAGGGTGTATATACAGAAGCAACAAGTTGGAACGTGCTCTCCTAAACAAAACTCGCTCTACTAAGAACATCTTGAAACTCCATTCTCACAGTATCATTGTCAATAAATATCAAAGCACTTCTAGGTAGTCCAGGAGGTCTATGAACACTCCTTGAAGCATTCTCAGGGGCTTAAACACTATACAAAGCCATTCTATGCACCAACACATCTGTGCTTTAGAAGGGTCAAGAGGTCTGTGGTAATCTACTACAAAAACTATTTTGTCCTCTAGGTGGCATCTATCCATTCTATTGAAAATTAATAAATGGAAAAAAAAAGCAAAAGCAAAACAAAAGCCCCAGATCTAGAATCTGCAAAACAAATATTCTCAGAGTCAGAAGGAACGGAAAGAGATCACCTCATGTGACATCAACATTCTATAAGACTTCCCGGTGGCCCAGTGGTTGAGAGTCCACTTGCCAAAGCAGGTGACAGGGGGACATGAGTTCGATCATGGGAAGATTCCACATGCTGTAAGGCAACTCAGCCTGTAGGACACAACTACTGAGCCCAAGCCACGTCAATGAGAAGCCTGTGCAACACATGTGGAGAGTAGTCCCCACTCGCCAGAGCTAGAGAAAGCCAGCACGTGGCAATGAAGACCCAGTCCGGCTAAAAATAAATAAATACGCTTAAAAAAACAAAACACAGGATTTCCTTGGTGGTCCAGTGGCTAAGACTCTGAGCTCCCAATGCTGGGGACCCGGGTTCGATCCCTGGTCAGGGAACTAGATCCCACATACCATAATTAAGACCCAGTGCAACCAAATAAATACATTAAAAAAAAAAAAAAACAAAAAAACAAAACACTTCATATGCAAAGTTAGGTTGGCATCCCTACCTCCTAACTTTCAGGATGTGTTTTCTGTTGTGGTGTGTGTGGAATATGGGTGAACCTACTGGACTAACAGTTTGACTTCTAAAACTTCACATAGGAAGCAAAATTTAGCCAGAAAAACTATGACTGTATAGTTACCTTTAATTACTTTAAAAACTGAGACCTTTGCCAGTACCTGATCTTAGACTTCTAGCCTCCAAATTTCTATTGTTCAAGCCAGTTAGTCTGTGGTACTTTAATACACAAGCCTAACAAACAAATACAGTATCTCAGAAAATTTTCAGTTTTAAAAGAGCCTAACAAATGCACATAACTTTCAACTTTGAAGAGTAAACAACAGATATAAAACTCATATAAACACATTTCTGTGTAATGGTTTTGCCATTTATTCTGAACACAGTAAGATTCAGACAGTGACTTTTAAGTATGGTAATACTGGAAAAAGAGCACTCACGTATTTTGAAGTTAGACTTGCAGCACTTATATTAAAGAAGGTTGCATTGGATTCTGCAGCTACTGCTTTAGCCTTTGAAAGTCAGAAGGGTAAATATATTAGTTCAATTGCTTTAAAAAGATAACCACATTTGATTAACTTAAGTTCTAGAGAAGATTTCCTAAAAATATAACGTATGACAATTTCCAGCAAATAGCAATCAATGAGGAAAAGGTATAGGAAGACTTTGGCTCCTCTCTACTCTTCCTCTAAGAGAGAACTGAAAGACAGATGTTAAATAAGAATAAAGGGGAGGGTGTTATTCTCTTCCCAGTTATAGAAGATAACTGCTAGAGAAAAACAAAGAGCTAAAGGATAAAGTTATTCTTTCCCTATTTATATTTTCCCTCTAGGAGAGTTATGTAGGAAAAAAGATCCTAGCAAAAACTTTTGGCAAAAAGATACAGAAAAAACAATCTGTTGTGTGTCAGTTATGCCTCAATTAGAAAAAGAAAGAAAGAAATAAATTTCTTTCAGACTATTTTATTTAAATACTAACAAAAAAAAAAAATCAAAGATTAAGAATATACTCAATATAGTAAGGTAAGCTCTTCTATGGCAAAATTTGACTATTTAACTTGGGAAAACAATGAAAATCACACTGTTCCTAGACTCAGATTAATACTGAAGATAACACACATGCTTTTTCACCTAACTTCATCATTAAAAGCTAGCTTGAAACCTGGGAGCTCCCTGGCGGTCCAGTGGTTAGGACTCAGCGTTTTCACTGCCGTGACCCTGGATTCAATCCCTGGTCTGGATACTAAGATTCCACAAGTTGTGCAGTGTGAGGAGGAAAAAAAAATGTGTACCATAGCAAAAGGCAAGTCATAAATAACAGACTCAGCAACAATGAAATATTTCTTTTATTCATATTATACTCCTAATATCTCAACAGGACATGCAAATTTAAAAGAACTCTTACCAGCATTGTTTTCCCATTTCCAGGTGGACCAAAGAGTAACAATCCTCTGGCAGGAGCTCTAAGCCCTGTGAACAACTTAAAAATACATACTTTAGTTCACAACTGTGGTTCTGGAGATACTTTTTCCAGTCATTTAAAGTATTTCCAGTTATTTAAGTCATTTTAAGTCATTTGTTATCTATCAGTAGGATCCTCCCAAAGAGAGTTGCCCAGAGCTTTAAAGAGAACACATAATCAATAAATTACTGCAATTATTAAAAACAGAAGAAAACAAAATGAAATAAAACCAAACTCTTATTGATCAAAATGAAAGCAAACTGGGCTTTCCTGGTAGTCCAGTGGTTAAGAATCCACCCACCAATGCATGGCACACAGGTTCAGTTCCAGGTCCAGGAAGTACCACATGTTGAGGCAACTAAGCCCATGTACCCACTAAAGCTGAGAGCTGCAACTACTGAACCAACATGTCCTAGAGCCCATGCTCCACAAGAGAAGCCAGCACAATGAGATGCCCGTGCACCACAACCAGAGAGTAATACCTCTCACCACAATGAGAGAAAGCCCCCTGTGCAGCCATGAAGACCCAGCACAGTCAAAATAAAAAGTTTTTTAATTTTTAAAAATAAAATGAATTCAGAAAAATGAAAGCAGACTGGTTAACCAAGACATATTGAACAAAATATGTTCTCTAATTCCTTAGGAATCTCATCAAAATAACAGTAAATGAATAAAAAAGATATAAATCTTCAAAACAAACACAAAACGAAAAGAGACAAAAGAGGACAAAGATTGTTGCAGATGGAGAATTGATAACGTGTGGTAAGATACTTAGTGAAGCTGAGGCAGCTAAAACTAAGCGCCTGCTTGTGAAGGGATGGCTAGATACAAGGAGCAAGTTGATGTGAACAAAAATACCCTGGAAAAGCTCAGAAACTGGAGGCATCAGGTATGGGAGAAAGCAGTAGTAAGGCAGCTGGCCAGAACCAGAGGAACTGATGGAAAATTGTATGAGGAACAAGGGAGACCATGCTCCCGCCCTAACCAGGAGCACTCCAGCAGTGCTGCCCTCCACAACAAAAGGAGGCTGATGCTTTAGTCTCCAGAGAAATAAAAGCAGAGTCGCCAAGCTCAGGGACACCAGCCAAGGCAGGAATGAATACTGAAGCACCAAACTGGTAACATTTTACTTAACAGTGAAAGTGTATATACTTTAACTTGAAACATATGAACTTGAACCATATGAAGTAACTGGTAATCAACTTAGAGACAAAATTTTTTTTAGTGGTTTTGGGTTTACAGAAAATTCAATTCAATGGAATGCACAGAGAGTTTCCATATAACTCCTCACCTCCCCCACTTCCCCTATTATTAACATCTTTCATTGGTACCATACATTTAATACAGCTGATGAGTATCGACATGTTATTACTAATGTGAGTTCACAGTTTACATCAGGGTTGACTGTGTCACAGAGAGTTTCATATAGAACATTAGTTTCATATGGAAGAGTTTCACTACCTAAAAACTGCCTTCTCCAGCATCTATTCACCCTCCTCTGCCTCCCCATGAATGCTGGCACCCGCGCATCTTTTTACTGTCTCCACAGTTATTCCAGTTGGAATCACACAGTATTTGCCTTTTCAGATTGTCTTCTTTGACTTAGCAATATGTATTTAAGGTTCCTCTGTGTATTTTCATGGCTGGATAGCTCATTTCTTTTTAGTGCTGAATAACATTTCATTGTATGAATATACCATAGTTTGTTTATCCATTTAATTACTGAAAACTATCTTGAATGAACAAGGGTTAAAGTATTTGCTTTAAGTAATTCTGAGAATAAATTAACTCAAAAATGTATTTTTAATATTATTTACCTCCTTTTAGCCATTTTTGGTGTTTAGTAACTTTATTATGATTCTATGTTTCTCTGAAATAAAGATTCTAGCACACTAAAGAATGTATGTATACATTCATCATGATGCCTGTCATACCCAACTTTCCAGTCTAGTCTAAGTGTTCCCACTGTGGTCCATGCAAGCTCCCCACTGTGGAGAGTTAAAAATAAAGCTGATCTGGGGCTTCCCTGGTGGTCCAGTGGGTAAGGACACCGCCTTGCAGTGCAAGGGACGCCGGTTCGATCCCTGGCCTGGGAAGATCCCACGTGCCGCAGAGCGGCTGGACCGATGGTCCATGCGGTTAAACCGCGCAGGGACACCGGGCCCAAGGGCAGGAATGAATACTGAAGCACCAAACTGGTAACATTTTACTTAACAGTGAAAGTGTATATACTTTAACTTGAAACATATGAACTTGAACCATATGAAGTAACTGGTAATCAACTTAGAGACAAAATTTTTTTTAGTGGTTTTGGGTTTACAGAAAATTCAATTCAATGGAATGCACAGAGAGTTTCCATATAACTCCTCACCTCCCCCACTTCCCCTATTATTAACATCTTTCATTGGTACCATACATTTAATACAGCTGATGAGTATCGACATGTTATTACTAATGTGAGTTCACAGTTTACATCAGGGTTGACTGTGTCACAGAGAGTTTCATATAGAACATTAGTTTCATATGGAAGAGTTTCACTACCTAAAAACTGCCTTCTCCAGCATCTATTCACCCTCCTCTGCCTCCCCATGAATGCTGGCACCCGCGCATCTTTTTACTGTCTCCACAGTTATTCCAGTTGGAATCACACAGTATTTGCCTTTTCAGATTGTCTTCTTTGACTTAGCAATATGTATTTAAGGTTCCTCTGTGTATTTTCATGGCTGGATAGCTCATTTCTTTTTAGTGCTGAATAACATTTCATTGTATGAATATACCATAGTTTGTTTATCCATTTAATTACTGAAAACTATCTTGAATGAACAAGGGTTAAAGTATTTGCTTTAAGTAATTCTGAGAATAAATTAACTCAAAAATGTATTTTTAATATTATTTACCTCCTTTTAGCCATTTTTGGTGTTTAGTAACTTTATTATGATTCTATGTTTCTACGAAATAAAGATTCTAGCACACTAAAGAATGTATGTATACATTCATCATGATGCCTGTCATACCCAACTTTCCAGTCTAGTCTAAGTGTTCCCACTGTGGTCCATGCAAGCTCCCCACTGTGGAGAGTTAAAAATAAAGCTGATCTGGGGCTTCCCTGGTGGTCCAGTGGGTAAGGACACCGCCTTGCAGTGCAAGGGACGCCGGTTCGATCCCTGGCCTGGGAAGATCCCACGTGCCGCAGAGCGGCTGGACCGATGTGTCCAATCACCGAGCCAGAGCTCTGAGGCACATGCGCCCAGAGCCGGTGCTCTGCGACAACAGAGGCCACCGTGATGGTAGGCCCACATGGGCCAAAGAACAAAGATGGATGAAAATAGATAAATGAAAGACCAATAGAAGTGACCCCCCTCACCCCCCCAAAAAAAGAATAAAGCTGATCTGTTGCACAGTATAGGTACTTTATGAAATAACTGTTTCCCACAATCCATTTTAGGGTCTACTGTGAAAAGACAAGCTTGGTTAATCATATTCCCTTTCTTGGGAATCTGAACCCGAATTATAAAATGTTCCAGTTGGGAGCGTGGAGATGAAGAGACAAGTGGTCAGCATCCTGAGATGGCTCTACGTCAGATGCTGTTCTTTCGCAAGGCCCACTTTAGTACATTTAGTAAGGCTTCTGCCCCTCCCAAGCCAAGGTTATTCAACTTTGAAATTCCAGTTTTTATCAAATACTGTGGCCCTAACATGGAAGTACGCTTCATGAAAGCTCCTGTGCTGTTTGACCTCACTCTTCACTTCAGATGTGCTCCCTACAGTGATGGGTAGAGCAGAGGCTGAAACACTTCCAGTGCAGTCTAAATATGTTACAGTCTTAGATGTACTTTTGTACTATAAGACGTTCATCACTTAATATTAAAGCCCATACTTGAGAATGATCCACCACTTAACTATAATCCAGAGCAAGAAATTTAGGTCTTAGAACTCGTTTCTTTAGCAACAAATGAACTAAATGTTAAAGTTCTACAAATGTATGAATCCTTTCAACAAGCATTTGTGATCAGTAATCAGTGTGCTGCATTTACTACTCTTATATATAAGCCCTGGGAAAAGGTTAGACCCAAATACAAGCCGTCATATGTTTCTTCAAAGTGTGGCATGTGGTAGTACAAGAGATAAATCTGGCTGATATAAGGACAAATGCTTTCTATTTTAATAATTCTCTAATTAATTTATCTTGTATTAAGAAAGTTTCAATTAGCACAGTAAACCAGTGATTTCCTGCACATTGCTTCTCAGAATGGGAAAGAAGTAAAACAAAGAAAGTAGAGTCAACAAATAGAAGTTTCAAGATGGTTGGTACTCACAAGTTACAAACGCCATGACAGAGACTATAGAAAAATAAAGCCACACAACCTTTACACATTCATTTAAGAGTGTATTCATCATAAAATGCTTTATAACATTTATGTTCACTAGATATTATAAATGAGTCCATTAAGACTTGAAAGTTGAAGAAGAAGAGAAATAGCTGACCCAGACGGGATTCTCAGATTTATTTTTTCACAAATTTTTTCAGAATAGTATCAAGTATGCAATCTGTGAATTGTGAAAATTTAAAACAATGCTAAGTATGGAAACTTAAATATTTATTATCAGGCCTCCCTCATAGCTCAGTGGTAAAGAATCTGCCTGCCAATGCAGGAGACAGGTTTGATCCCTAATCCGGGAAGATCCCACAAGCTGCATAACAACTAAGTCCGTGAGCCACAGCCATTGAGCCCACACGCCGCAAGTACTGAGCTGGTGCACTCTAGAGCCCACACTCTGTAATGAGAGAAGCCACTGCAACAAGAAGCTTGCTCACTGCAACTACAGAAAAGCCCTTGTGCAGCAATGAATACCCAGAACAGCCAAAAATAAATAAATACATAAAATTATTTAAAAAACCACACACAAAAATAGGGCTTCCCTGGTGGTTCAGTGGGTAAAGAGTCCACCTTGCAATGCAAGGGGCACCAGTTTGATCCTGACTCGGGAGGATCCCACATTCCACGGAGTGGGCAGACCAGTGAGTCCAATTATGAACCAGTGCTCTGAAGTGCATGTGCCCAGAGTCAGTGCTCTGCAGTGAGAGACCACTGCAATGGGAGGCCCACAGAGGCCAAGGAAAGAAGATGAATGAAAATGAAAACAAAACAAACAAAAAAACACAAAAATAAATAAATATTTATTATCAGTTGAAAGACTACTTCTTTAGTGAGTTAAAAAATACAGTTCGGAAGGTTAGGCCTCTATCCATCATTTATCACCTCTTTACTTACTTTGATGACTTAATATCTTGAAAATAATTCTTTTAACTAACTTTATCTTAATTTCTCTTTTCTCCAGTATGGTTTTGTCTCTTAATTTTGAATTCAGTAATGGATGATGCTATAAGAAAAGGACAATATAAAGTTCTTACCTCAGGCCTCAGAGACGGAAGAATAACAATTTCTTGTAATGCTTGTTTTGCCAGCTCTTGACCAGCTATATCATCAAATTTAACAGCTGTGCCACTAAGAAACAGAATTTAGTTAGCTATACAACAGAAATATACTTCAGTTATCATAAAATTAAGTCTAAGCTCCATGTAATGTAGCCATTTTTATGTGAACTAAGAGTGAAAGTAGAGCTGACCCAGACGGGATTCTCAGATTTATTTTTTCACAAATTTTTTCAGAATAGTATCAAGTATGCAATCTGTGAATTGTGAAAATTTAAAACAATGCTAAGTATGGAAACTTAAATATTTATTATCAGGCCTCCCTCATAGCTCAGTGGTAAAGAATCTGCCTGCCAATGCAGGAGACAGGTTTGATCCCTAATCCGGGAAGATCCCACAAGCTGCATAACAACTAAGTCCGTGAGCCACAGCCATTGAGCCCACACGCCGCAAGTACTGAGCTGGTGCACTCTAGAGCCCACACTCTGTAATGAGAGAAGCCACTGCAACAAGAAGCTTGCTCACTGCAACTACAGAAAAGCCCTTGTGCAGCAATGAATACCCAGAACAGCCAAAAATAAATAAATACATAAAATTATTTAAAAAACCACACACAAAAATAGGGCTTCCCTGGTGGTTCAGTGGGTAAAGAGTCCACCTTGCAATGCAAGGGGCACCAGTTTGATCCTGACTCGGGAGGATCCCACATTCCACGGAGTGGGCAGACCAGTGAGTCCAATTATGAACCAGTGCTCTGAAGTGCATGTGCCCAGAGTCAGTGCTCTGCAGTGAGAGACCACTGCAATGGGAGGCCCACAGAGGCCAAGGAAAGAAGATGAATGAAAATGAAAACAAAACAAACAAAAACACACAAAAATAAATAAATATTTATTATCAGTTGAAAGACTACTTCTTTAGTGAGTTAAAAAATACAGTTCGGAAGGTTAGGCCTCTATCCATCATTTATCACCTCTTTACTTACTTTGATGACTTAATATCTTGAAAATAATTCTTTTAACTAACTTTATCTTAATTTCTCTTTTCTCCAGTATGGTTTTGTCTCTTAATTTTGAATTCAGTAATGGATGATGCTATAAGAAAAGGACAATATAAAGTTCTTACCTCAGGCCTCAGAGACGGAAGAATAACAATTTCTTGTAATGCTTGTTTTGCCAGCTCTTGACCAGCTATATCATCAAATTTAACAGCTGTGCCACTAAGAAACAGAATTTAGTTAGCTATACAACAGAAATATACTTCAGTTATCATAAAATTAAGTCTAAGCTCCATGTAATGTAGCCATTTTTATGTGAACTAAGAGTGAAATTAGAGCTATAACAGTAAAGCAATGGCTCTCTACTTTTATAGCAACTGAAAACCATCATAAAAATTAAATATGTAAATCAGACAAGGTATTTATTACCTACTTCACTCATGATATATTTTACAAATACAAAGGTGGTCAAACTCATAAAATATTTTAGATAACAATATTTACTTGTCCACAATTTCATTCATTATAAGGTTAGCAAGGTTGCTGTCCACATTCCTAAAGTTCTTCAAGTCTTTCTTTTTACGAGCAGCAGTTGTAGGAGTAGAGGGTTTATTTGTTCTATTTGTTTTTGGTGTACTCTGAAAAGACAAAAAATTTTGATGTGGAAACACAACATAATGTTTATAATTTTCACATCTGAGTTAACCTTAATGTTCACAGATTAAAGATTTAAAAGTAGAAAAAATAGATATAAAAATACAAAGATTGTATACTTAAGATAAAATGGCATTCTCTGTAGAACTACATTTGGCATGAAGTGAGTTTACAGAAGACTTTATCCAGAGATACTTAGTTACTATAAAACAAAATAGGCTCTATGACAATACACTCATATAATTTTGACCCTTGTTAGAATTGTAACAAAACTCTGTATGTTATAAAATATTTATGTACATTTACATAATTCAAAGAATAACAAATTTAAGATAACCTATAGGAAATTCTCCGGCAGTTCAGGGTTTGGAACGCCGTGCTATCACCGCTGAAGGCGTGGGTTCAGTCCGTGGTTTGGGAACTGATTCAGCAACCTGCACTTCACAGCACAGCCAAATGAATACATAAAATAAAATTATAAAAAAAGAAAAAAAATTATAAAAAAAGAACTATATAGTATTATATGAAACAGACTGGATAAGCAAACTTACCATAAAAAAAAAACAAACCTAGTTAGGACCAAAAGGAGTTAAGGAAAGATTTGCTTAAAAGATAATAGAGAAAACAATAAAGAAAAGATTTGCTTTTTAGTAGTAGCAAAATTGCCGCTGCTACTTACATTTTTTTTATTATTTTTATTTTAATTAAAAAATATTTGTTAAAAAATAATATAAAAAGAAAAAAGTTATTTACTTATTATTTGGCTGTGCTAGGCCTTCATTGCAGCATGTGAGATCTTTTAGCTGCAGCATACAGGTTGACCAGGGATGGAACCTAGGCCCCTTGCCTTGGGAGTATAGAGTTTTAGCCAGTGGACCACCAGAGAAGTCCCTACATAGATTTTAAAAATCTAAATTAAAAAAAGAAAAATCACATCATTCAACTTTGTGGAAACTTATCAATTCTCTAAAGAATTACAAAGTACTTGTAATAAACTTAGGTAAGCATATAACGTTCAAAATTTTCTATTTGCAACAGCAGAGCAACTGAAATTACTGTCTCAAAATACCTTATGAGTGGCAGCTGCAGGACCAGGTCCTTGTCTCACTCCAGAAACCATGGACAGACCACTGCAACTAGGTGCCCTGTGGTGGCCCGAGAGACCTGTGGGTCCAGTTTTCATAACTGTTTTTGATCGAGGCAGTGAATTACTAGCATGAGTTAATGGATCTTTTCTTTTTGGAACTGCTCCACTTTCTATCAAGGAAAAAATGAAGGCATCATGGTCAAAAAATTGTAGCTAAATAATATAAAAATTAATATAAAGACCAGTACAATTTGTAAAACTAATTAATATTACTTTTACTTCAGCAATATTTCAATGACTTCAATCAGAAAATATATTAAGGAGTTCCTAAGGATTGTTACTGGATGTGGACAATATTACGATTATTTTCTGCTGTTGTTCAGCCACTAAATCATATCAGACTGTTTGCAACCCCATGGACAGCAGCACACCAGGCTTCTCTGTCCTTCACCATCTCCCAGAGCTTGCTCAAAATCATGTTCATTGAGTCAGTGATGCTATCCACCCGTCTCATCCTGTTGTCCCCTACTCCTCCTGCCTTCGATCTTTTCCTAGCATCAGGGTCTTTTCCATGAGTCATCTCTTCACATCAGTGGCCAAAGTACTGAACTTCAGCTTCAGCATCAGTCCTCTCAATGAAAATTCAAGGTTGATTTTCTTGGAATGACTGGTTTGATCTCCTTGCTGTCAAAGGGACTTTTAGGAGTCTTCTCCAGCACCATAGCTTGAAGGCATCAATTCTAAGGAGCTCAACCTTGTTTATCGTCCAGCTCTCACATACATACATGATTACTGGAAAAAACATAACTTTGACTATAAAAACGTCTGTAGGCAAAATAATGTTTCTGCTTTTTCATATGCTGTCTAGGTTTGTCATAGCTTTTTTTTTTTTTCAAGGAGCAAGCATCTTTTAATTTCATGGCTGCAGTCTTCACCCACAGTGATTTTAGAACCCAGGAAAATAGTCTGTCACTGTTTCCATTGTTTCGCCATCTATTTGCCATGAAGTGATGGGACCAGATGCCATGATCTTCATCTTTTGAATGCTGGGTTTTAAAACAGCCTTTTCTCTCCTCTTTCACCTTCAGCAAGGGACTCTTTAATTCCTCTTTGCTTTCTGCATAAGGATGATGATTATTTAGTCTTTGCCTTTTCCTAGTGTATAATTTTCTTTAAAGGAATATGAATTTGTCATGAAAAGAAATAACTATTTGTGTGGACAAGAGGAGGATAATATCAAAAGGTACCAAGAAAATAAAGATTCCAAAATATTAAAATTTTTTGGTTTGTTTTATTTATTTAAAAGCTGCCAAAAGTTACAGAAAGAAAATGTAGTAAAGGCATTAGGGGTAGGCTGTACAAAGGAGAAAAAAAAATACATTTTGTTCCAAACTCTAAGAGCTACAAAATAGTATGAAAGCCCAATCTGTGTCACTAAAAGAGTTTTAAAAAATAATTTTAATTTAAGGAGTATAAAGATGTGACTAATATGCCAAGCATTTTATGCTATATTCATGTTCCCAGGTGGCTAGTGGTAAAGAATCCACCTGCCAATGAACGGAAACATAGGGGATGTGAGTTCAATCCCTGGGTGGGGAAGATCCCCTGGAGAAGAGAAAGGCCCCACCCACTCCAGTTTTCTTGCCTGGAGAATCCCATGGACAGAAGAGCTTGGCAGGCTACATATAGTCCATGGGGTGACAAAGAATCAGACAACTGAGCATGCACATATGCACATATAAACAAGTATATTTTCTATTAAGTCTAAAAGGTTACATGATCTACCTACTCTTCTATGCATAAGCTACAGACTTAAATATTCAAGTCTCACTGCTTCTAAATCATATTTTCATATACTATATAACAAACATTAGAGTTTATTAGTAGCAATATTCACCGTTACATCAGCCAGTGAATTAGCGTAGCCTAGAGAAAGACCAGCTTAAAGACAAAAGCCTTATTGTTGCTTTGTCATAATATCCCTTAATATGGCTCAAGGAAACTCCAAAGAAGGGGACTTGCTTCCAGTGTAGGGGTATGGGTTTAATTCCTGATTGGGGAACTAAGATCCCACATGCCACAAGGCATGGTGAAAAAAAACCTGAAAATTAATAAAAAGTACAGTAAGTTAACCAAGGGTTCTTTTCCAGTAAATAAAAGTTCTGTACCATTTATTCAAGGAACTAATGTATAATGACCATACAGGAAAAAGGAGGAAAGCCATCCAGAAAAGAGTAACAAGCAAAAGCCAAAATGTGAATAAAAGGAAGATCTGTCTAGGGTAATAAGTAATTATCACTTATTTCAAAAGGAAAAAAGGAGACTGGAGAAGAATTTCTTTAGACACAAAATACACAGTCCCAAGATTATAAATGGATCAAAATTTTTATAAGGAACTATGAGAATGATAGCAGACTTTTCACAAAGATAACAAAGGTCAGGAGGCAACTGAGTAAAGCTGCCAAAAGTTACAGAAAGAAAATGTAGTAAAGGCATTAGGGGTAGGCTGTACAAAGGAGAAAAAAAAATACATTTTGTTCCAAACTCTAAGAGCTACAAAATAGTATGAAAGCCCAATCTGTGTCACTAAAAGAGTTTTAAAAAATAATTTTAATTTAAGGAGTATAAAGATGTGACTAATATGCCAAGCATTTTATGCTATATTCATGTTCCCAGGTGGCTAGTGGTAAAGAATCCACCTGCCAATGAACGGAAACATAGGGGATGTGAGTTCAATCCCTGGGTGGGGAAGATCCCCTGGAGAAGAGAAAGGCCCCACCCACTCCAGTTTTCTTGCCTGGAGAATCCCATGGACAGAAGAGCTTGGCAGGCTACATATAGTCCATGGGGTGACAAAGAATCAGACAACTGAGCATGCACATATGCACATATAAACAAGTATATTTTCTATTAAGTCTAAAAGGTTACATGATCTACCTACTCTTCTATGCATAAGCTACAGACTTAAATATTCAAGTCTCACTGCTTCTAAATCATATTTTCATATACTATATAACAAACATTAGAGTTTATTAGTAGCAATATTCACCGTTACATCAGCCAGTGAATTAGCGTAGCCTAGAGAAAAGACCAGCTTAAAGACAAAAGCCTTATTGTTGCTTTGTCATAATATCCCTTAATATGGCTCAAGGAAACTCCAAAGAAGGGGACTTGCTTCCAGTGTAGGGGTATGGGTTTAATTCCTGATTGGGGAACTAAGATCCCACATGCCACAAGGCATGGTGAAAAAAAACCTGAAAATTAATAAAAAGTACAGTAAGTTAACCAAGGGTTCTTTTCCAGTAAATAAAAGTTCTGTACCATTTATTCAAGGAACTAATGTATAATGACCATACAGGAAAAAGGAGGAAAGCCATCCAGAAAAGAGTAACAAGCAAAAGCCAAAATGTGAATAAAAGGAAGATCTGTCTAGGGTAATAAGTAATTATCACTTATTTCAAAAGGAAAAAAGGAGACTGGAGAAGAATTTCTTTAGACACAAAATACACAGTCCCAAGATTATAAATGGATCAAAATTTTTATAAGGAACTATGAGAATGATAGCAGACTTTTCACAAAGATAACAAAGGTCAGGAGGCAACTGAGTATGCTCAAAATGCTGAAGAAAAAACAATGTTACTTTTCATCTATTCTACATTCAGGTGATTGATTAGTCATAAGAATGAGGGTATTTTCAGACACTAAGCTGAGAGAGTTTATCTACAAAAACTCATTAAAAGCAATACTAAAGCAGGTCTTCTAGTTAAAAAGCAAATTAAAATACAGAAAGGAGCAAAAAATTGTAATATGAAGCTAGAGAGCAAGGAAAAATATAAGACAACCAGAGGGGAGGAAAAATGGAAACAAAACAAAAATAGCAATAGAGTTACAGATGCAGAAAACAAGCTTATTGTTACTGAGGGGGAAGGGGATAAACAGAGATTGGGATGGACATACACACACTACTACATATAAAGTAGACAACTAACAAGGACCTAAAGTATAGCATAGGGAATGCTATTAAGTATTCTGTTGTTGTTTTTATTGTTTAGTCACTTAGTCATATTCAACTCTTTGCGACCCCATGGACTGCAGCCCACCAGGCTCCTCTTTCCGTGGGACTCTCCAGGTCAGATTACAAGAGCAGGTTGCCTTGTCCTTCTCCAGTTGAACTTCCCAACCCAGGGATCAAACCTGTGTCTCCTGCCAGTGGCAGGTGGGCTCTTTACCACAAAGCCATCAAGGAAGCCCTAATATTCTGTAATGGCCCTTATGGAAAAGAATCTGCAGAAGAGTGGATATATGCATAACTGATTCACTATGCTGTACACTTGAACCTAACACAACACTGTAAATCAATTATACTCCAATAAAATTTTTAAAAGCAAAAAATCTTAAAGCTTTTTTCTTACATATGAGTAAATAAAGCAGTTTTCTTACAGTCTATATTATGAGTTTTTTGCTACAGTTTGAACAAAATAATATTTACTTAATAAAATTTGAGCCCTGGACACAGAATTTTAAAAGTTAATTATTCACTTATTTCAAAAGGAAAAGGAGACTGAGAAGAATTTCTTTAGACACAAAATACACAGTCCCAAGATTATAAATGGATCAAAATTTTTATAAGGAACTATGAGAATGATAGCAGACTTTTCACAAAGATAACAAAGGTCAGGAGGCAACTGAGTATGCTCAAAATGCTGAAGAAAAAACAATGTTACTTTTCATCTATTCTACATTCAGGTGATTGATTAGTCATAAGAATGAGGGTATTTTCAGACACTAAGCTGAGAGAGTTTATCTACAAAAACTCATTAAAAGCAATACTAAAGCAGGTCTTCTAGTTAAAAAGCAAATTAAAATACAGAAAGGAGCAAAAAATTGTAATATGAAGCTAGAGAGCAAGGAAAAATATAAGACAACCAGAGGGGAGGAAAAATGGAAACAAAACAAAAATAGCAATAGAGTTACAGATGCAGAAAACAAGCTTATTGTTACTGAGGGGGAAGGGGATAAACAGAGATTGGGATGGACATACACACACTACTACATATAAAGTAGACAACTAACAAGGACCTAAAGTATAGCATAGGGAATGCTATTAAGTATTCTGTTGTTGTTTTTATTGTTTAGTCACTTAGTCATATTCAACTCTTTGCGACCCCATGGACTGCAGCCCACCAGGCTCCTCTTTCCGTGGGACTCTCCAGGTCAGATTACAAGAGCAGGTTGCCTTGTCCTTCTCCAGTTGAACTTCCCAACCCAGGGATCAAACCTGTGTCTCCTGCCAGTGGCAGGTGGGCTCTTTACCACAAAGCCATCAAGGAAGCCCTAATATTCTGTAATGGCCCTTATGGAAAAGAATCTGCAGAAGAGTGGATATATGCATAACTGATTCACTATGCTGTACACTTGAACCTAACACAACACTGTAAATCAATTATACTCCAATAAAATTTTTAAAAGCAAAAAATCTTAAAGCTTTTTTCTTACATATGAGTAAATAAAGCAGTTTTCTTACAGTCTATATTATGAGTTTTTTGCTACAGTTTGAACAAAATAATATTTACTTAATAAAATTTGAGCCCTGGACACAGAACTAATTCTAAAAATGTTACCAATAAAACTAGACAATATGTCAGAGAACCTAGGAAATGAAGATTCCTTCTACCAAAACAAAATAAAACAAAAAAGCATTTAATTTTTTGTAGAAACTGATGTGATGCCCAAAGTTGGAAAACAAATTTAACCTATGGTAAATAAGAATTCTAGTATCTTTCTTCACTATATGAACTCAGCTTCTAACATTTTCTAGTGGGGTCTATGACTAAACACTAGTTTACTGTACAAATGAAATGTATACGCATTGAAAACTGGTATATGAGAAAGTAAAATTAACATTTTTGTCTCAGAAAACACCCCTTTATAAAAACTTGGAAAAAAAAAACAAACACAAAAGAACATTTTAATAATTTAGGAAAATTAGCTTTCATATTTTATAATCACGAAACTTGGGAGGCTGTAAAATATGCAACTATAACATGCCAAGAATGGCTATCCCTATTCGTTACATGTTTACACAAAGACAGGGATACTGTATTTTCCACAAAACTCTGTGCAAACAAAAACCAATCAAAGCTATCACTGCAAAATTAAATCAACGTTAACAGGTTAAGCAGGACTCTACATGCAAGCTCTATTATTTGACACGTTAGTTAACCTAAACCCACCTGACTGGAGATGTCCGTTACGGCATGTCAAGTTAGTACTGTCATTATAGACGTCCGTTTGTGACTTGGAAAATTGCAAACTTGGTTGCAGCTTCTCTATGCAACAGATGGGGAGTAAAAAAGAAAAAAAATAAAAAAACAGAACAAAAAAAATAATAAAAAATGTATTTGTGAAAGTCAAAATGATTCAAAGTGTTACAAAGTTATTATATGCTGAAGGGTTTTGCATGTATAGAAAGTTATCTTTAACAGCATAATTATTAGAAAATAAGACATTAAAATTGCAACAGAAATAAACGAGTGAATGACTATGCTCAAAATACACATTATTCAGGTTTTGTAACCTCAGGCAATTCTATAACACTACTATCACCAGCAAATATTTCCTGCATCTCTATTACATCCAATCATTGTGTAGGGAAGGAAAAAAGAGAACATCAAGAAGACTTTATAAAGGAAGTGGGCTCTGAGCTGGCGAGGATCTGGAAAGAATAACAACAAAAAAGGACATTTCAGGAAAGCAGAATGACACAGAACCTAGGAAATGAAGATTCCTTCTACCAAAACAAAATAAAACAAAAAAGCATTTAATTTTTTGTAGAAACTGATGTGATGCCCAAAGTTGGAAAACAAATTTAACCTATGGTAAATAAGAATTCTAGTATCTTTCTTCACTATATGAACTCAGCTTCTAACATTTTCTAGTGGGGTCTATGACTAAACACTAGTTTACTGTACAAATGAAATGTATACGCATTGAAAACTGGTATATGAGAAAGTAAAATTAACATTTTTGTCTCAGAAAACACCCCTTTATAAAAACTTGGAAAAAAAAAACAAACACAAAAGAACATTTTAATAATTTAGGAAAATTAGCTTTCATATTTTATAATCACGAAACTTGGGAGGCTGTAAAATATGCAACTATAACATGCCAAGAATGGCTATCCCTATTCGTTACATGTTTACACAAAGACAGGGATACTGTATTTTCCACAAAACTCTGTGCAAACAAAAACCAATCAAAGCTATCACTGCAAAATTAAATCAACGTTAACAGGTTAAGCAGGACTCTACATGCAAGCTCTATTATTTGACACGTTAGTTAACCTAAACCCACCTGACTGGAGATGTCCGTTACGGCATGTCAAGTTAGTACTGTCATTATAGACGTCCGTTTGTGACTTGGAAAATTGCAAACTTGGTTGCAGCTTCTCTATGCAACAGATGGGGAGTAAAAAAGAAAAAAAATAAAAAAACAGAACAAAAAAAATAATAAAAAATGTATTTGTGAAAGTCAAAAATGATTCAAAGTGTTACAAAGTTATTATATGCTGAAGGGTTTTGCATGTATAGAAAGTTATCTTTAACAGCATAATTATTAGAAAATAAGACATTAAAATTGCAACAGAAATAAACGAGTGAATGACTATGCTCAAAATACACATTATTCAGGTTTTGTAACCTCAGGCAATTCTATAACACTACTATCACCAGCAAATATTTCCTGCATCTCTATTACATCCAATCATTGTGTAGGGAAGGAAAAAAGAGAACATCAAGAAGACTTTATAAAGGAAGTGGGCTCTGAGCTGGCGAGGATCTGGAAAGAATAACAACAAAAAAGGACATTTCAGGAAAGCAGAAATGACACAGAAGGAAACTGTAACAAGTGTCTAGGAAATGCAAGAGCCAGCTACATTAACATATGTCAGAAAAAAAGAACTGTAATACAGCAGAATGGAATAAACACACAGCAGAACTGTGTGTACAGTAACCTACCATTTATTCAAACACACACACGTATACTTGTATATGTGAAAATTCTCTCTAAAAACAACCCAGAGAAACTGGTAAATACTAGGTGCCTCTAGGGAGGAGAAATGAGTGGCTGATACACAGTAGAGGATGGGTGCTTTTTGAACTTCAGCTTCTCAAATGTTCCGGCATGTGCATATAGTACCTAATTTTAACTTAAAGATTTTAAAGGATTATTTCAACCCTATCCCCAGTTCAAATAACAACGAATCCTCGCAAGAGCTGGGTCTCTATGTCCAGCATGGGAAGCGGAGCTGTAGCAGTTGGAGCCTCCTTGCCGCCCTACATCACTGCTGCACTCTTTCCCTGGTGAAGTCACTCCATACTGCTAGCTAACAAACACCTTGCTCCACCGCTACTCACTACAATGAACTTGCTTTAGCATCAGTTTTCCAAGGGTCTCAAGGATTATATAAAGCACTACATAAAGAACCTTACCCTGGGCCTCATTCATAATAGGACTCAATTTTGACCATATTTATTTTGTTGAAATACTACAAGTTATCATTACTGATTCTTTTCTCCAGTACTAAGAAGGCAATGAATATATGAAAACATGTAGCACATACTTACTAACTCTCTTAAACTTTCATTTCTAAGGTCAGACAAGCAGGCGCCATGCTTGGTTTATGGTACAACCACACATGCCTTTGGGACAGGTCAAATAGCAGCTACCCTTTCTGCACAAAGTACAAAGTACTACACAGCTTTTGTATCCTAGAACTGGCTGATACAATATACGCTGGAGCCCTTTTATTGTTGTTAGTTAACTGGTAGGTCATCTGATTTTTCTCAAAGATAATACTCTTCAAATCACTGTATTG
The DNA here is from genome assembly GCA_022376925.1 of Tragulus kanchil. NCBI lineage: Eukaryota > Metazoa > Chordata > Mammalia > Artiodactyla > Tragulidae > Tragulus > Tragulus kanchil. Next base: position 152,058,226 of record JAIOJX010000029.1, read on the forward strand.
AGAAAGAAAGCACTTGTGCTGGTAAAAGACATAAATTAGAAAAAATTGATTTGTAAATGTCTTGTTTATCAACTAACACTCTCTTCAATGAAATTTAACAAAAAGGTCATGTAAACATTCATTATATAGCAAAAATAAACAGAAATTAAATCCTTCATTTTAATAACTAGCATAAAAAGCCAAAGAACGTGTTTGTTGAGTTTAGATTTATATGTGTGAAAACACATAGACAATAGCAGGACACAGCTAATGCAAACCTGCTCTGATTCTTTTTTTTTTTTTAAGAAAGTAAACTTGGTTTATGCTTCCATTCAGAAGGAATAAAAGTCATGCAGGCTTATCAATGATCTCAAACAAGTCCCCTTGCTTCTTGGTCCCCTCCCGTGCCATTCCCACATAACTACCTCAGTGATCCACTTACACAGAAAATTTTACCACATAATTCGCGGACCCAAAACCTTTGAGTAGCTTCCCACTGCCCACAGATTAGCATGCAGGTTCCTTGCTACGATCTGCAAGGCCTGCCTTGACCCGCCCATTCTTCTCAAGCTGGAGCAATTCCAAGTTCATCTCTCTACCAGCACTATGCTTTTCCTTGTCCCTGAGTCTACATTCACGCTGTTAGTTCCTTTTGGAATATCCTTACTCCCAAACATTAAGAACTTTTATTTATCTTTCTAGTTTGATTTTTTTTGAAATATTTATTTTATTTATTTGGCTGCACCAGAACTTAGTTGCAACATGTGGGATCTAGTTCTCTGAACCCAGGCTCTCTGTGTTGGGAGCTGCGTCACCACTAGTCACTTCCCTGGCACACCCGTCAGGTACACCTGCTACCACGCTGGTGCAGGCTGCCATGCCTTCCCCGGCACACCACGACAGCTATTCTATTCTACTAGCTATTGCTATTCTTTTTCGTGATGCTATTTTGCTATTGCATGCATCATGCCAGATCGTAAAGTACTACACAGCTTTTGTATCCTAGAACTGGCTGATACAATATACGCTGGAGCCCTTTTATTGTTGTTAGTTAACTGGTAGGTCATCTGATTTTTCTCAAAGATAATACTCTTCAAATCACTGTATTGAGAAAGAAAGCACTTGTGCTGGTAAAAGACATAAATTAGAAAAAATTGATTTGTAAATGTCTTGTTTATCAACTAACACTCTCTTCAATGAAATTTAACAAAAAGGTCATGTAAACATTCATTATATAGCAAAAATAAACAGAAATTAAATCCTTCATTTTAATAACTAGCATAAAAAGCCAAAGAACGTGTTTGTTGAGTTTAGATTTATATGTGTGAAAACACATAGACAATAGCAGGACACAGCTAATGCAAACCTGCTCTGATTCTTTTTTTTTAAGAAAGTAAACTTGGTTTATGCTTCCATTCAGAAGGAATAAAAGTCATGCAGGCTTATCAATGATCTCAAACAAGTCCCCTTGCTTCTTGGTCCCCTCCCGTGCCATTCCCACATAACTACCTCAGTGATCCACTTACACAGAAAATTTTACCACATAATTCGCGGACCCAAAACCTTTGAGTAGCTTCCCACTGCCCACAGATTAGCATGCAGGTTCCTTGCTACGATCTGCAAGGCCTGCCTTGACCCGCCCATTCTTCTCAAGCTGGAGCAATCCCAAGTTCATCTCTCTACCAGCACTATGCTTTTCCTTGTCCCTGAGTCTACATTCACGCTGTTAGTTCCTTTTGGAATATCCTTACTCCCAAACATTAAGAACTTTTATTTATCTTTCTAGTTTGATTTTTTTTGAAATATTTATTTTATTTATTTGGCTGCACCAGAACTTAGTTGCAACATGTGGGATCTAGTTCCCTGAACCCAGGCTCTCTGTGTTGGGAGCTGCGTCACCACTAGTCACTTCCCTGGCACACCCGTCAGGTACACCTGCTACCACGCTGGTGCAGGCTGCCATGCCTTCCCCGGCACACCACGACAGCTATTCTATTCTACTAATGCTATTGCAGCATCATGGCCAGAGGGCTCTTGTTGTAGTGAGGTCAGATGATGCTATTCCTTTTCCTAAAGATCATTATAACTGCACCCTGCCTCACAGGTGGTAAATGCTCAAATCATCATAGTTGCCTCAGTGTTGTCAAGACCCGATCCTCCCTACCCCGACATCAGCTCTTTGATCTCATCTCTCTCTTTGCTGTGGCACACTGGCCTCTTTAATGCTTCTCAAACATTCTAGATGTGTTTTCTTAAGACTTTACATCGGCTCTTCTCTGCATTTTTCTCCCAAACGTCTGCAAGACTAACTGATGTCAGCTCTCAAAGAGGCATACCTTGACCATCCTACTTAAAACTAAAACTTCAGACCACCTCTCATCTACTCCTAAACCCTTGTACTATATTTTATGTTTTCTTTTCTCCATGTATTTAGCATCATCTGGAGAAGACTCCTGAAAGTCCGCTGGACTGCAAGGAGATCAAACCAGTCAATCCTAAAGAAATCGACCCTGAATATACACTGGAAGGACTGATGCTGAAGTTCCAGTATTTTGGAGATGGTGAGGGACAAGAAGGCCTCGCATGCTACAGTTCATGGGGTCACAACAAGTCAGGTACAACGGGATGATTGAATAACACATAGAATAACTTATTTATTCTATATATTTATTGCCTACTATCAGTATTCCCCCTTCTGGAAGGTCAACTCTGACACAAGTGCTTACAATATGATAACTACTCAATAAATATTTCCCGAGTAAAGAAATAAATTCAGTTTATATCCCTTGGCACTGTATCTGGTACAGATAAGGATTTAATAAGTGGATATTGAATGAAGATAATTTTTTTTTAAAGAGCAACTGGCAAGTATACGAAGAAGCCAGTGTCAAAATCACCTTTTTATCTATAGCAGTTTTACACTTAAGCTCTGCTCTAAGGTTCACTATCACTACACTGAAGATGTCTAATACACAGGAACTCCCCCATTGTAATCAGAGAAGGTACATCCTCTCCAACTGGCCTGCACGGGGAGCTTCCAGTTTCATTCTTCATTCTAATTGGATACCTATCAGGCATCCTACCTCTGAAATGATCTGTTTTTAAGTAGCCATTTGCACGCATCATGGCCAGAGGGCTCTTGTTGTAGTGAGGTCAGATGATGCTATTCCTTCCTAAAGATCATTATAACTGCACCCTGCCTCACAGGTGGTAAATGCTCAAATCATCATAGTTGCCTCAGTGTTGTCAAGACCCGATCCTCCCTACCCCGACATCAGCTCTTTGATCTCATCTCTCTCTTTGCTGTGGCACACTGGCCTCTTTAATGCTTCTCAAACATTCTAGATGTGTTTTCTTAAGACTTTACATCGGCTCTTCTCTGCATTTTTCTCCCAAACGTCTGCAAGACTAACTGATGTCAGCTCTCAAAGAGGCATACCTTGACCATCCTACTTAAAACTAAAACTTCAGACCACCTCTCATCTACTCCTAAACCCTTGTACTATATTTTATGTTTTCTTTTCTCCATGTATTTAGCATCATCTGGAGAAGACTCCTGAAAGTCCGCTGGACTGCAAGGAGATCAAACCAGTCAATCTTAAGGGAAATCGACCCTGAATATACACTGGAAGGACTGATGCTGAAGTTCCAGTATTTTGGAGATGGTGAGGGACAAGAAGGCCTCGCATGCTACAGTTCATGGGGTCACAACAAGTCAGGTACAACGGGATGATTGAATAACACATAGAATAACTTATTTATTCTATATATTTATTGCCTACTATCAGTATTCCCCCTTCTGGAAGGTCAACTCTGACACAAGTGCTTACAATATGATAACTACTCAATAAATATTTCCCGAGTAAAGAAATAAATTCAGTTTATATCCCTTGGCACTGTATCTGGTACAGATAAGGATTTAATAAGTGGATATTGAATGAAGATAATTTTTTTTTAAAGAGCAACTGGCAAGTATACGAAGAAGCCAGTGTCAAAATCACCTTTTTATCTATAGCAGTTTTACACTTAAGCTCTGCTCTAAGGTTCACTATCACTACACTGAAGATGTCTAATACACAGGAACTCCCCCATTGTAATCAGAGAAGGTACATCCTCTCCAACTGGCCTGCACGGGGAGCTTCCAGTTTCATTCTTCATTCTAATTGGATACCTATCAGGCATCCTACCTCTGAAAAGCTCTGTTTTTTTAAGTAGCACAAAATATACAAATACACTCTGCTATGCACTCCTGCATACTCTTTTTTACTATCTTTTATATATAATTCCCAGACATCTGAGTTCTCAAAATATAGGAAAACACTGATGATGTCTTTTACTCCACTCTCTCTTTTGTAAAGTAATGTCTTTCATGAATGGACATACAGTGCTTTTGATAACAGACAACAACAGTATTCAAATATTTCTATTAATGCCTAACTTCGTATTATATTATTATTATATATTCTCTTTCTTGTCCTTTCCTCTAATACCACAAAGAAGAAATTACAAAGTTGCAAATAAAGACAAGTCTTACAAATTGATGAACTGCTTCTAATGCTTTACCATATCACAAATTTAAAGATAAAAGCCAGCTATTAATCAATTTGAAACATGTTATAAAATGTTCCATAATCAAACAACCTACATCACATATACTGATACCGTGTATATATGCTGAAAGGTGTTATAGGTAAAACACATAGAAAGGACCAATAAGAACAATTAGGTAATTATTTTACTACAGCAACCCTTGATGTAATATAACACAGTAACATTCACTTAAGAAGTAAGAAGGCGAACCCTATCAGCCACAGACACCAAAGGAACACTTCCTTGTTAGCTATTTGAAAATAAGAAGTGTTTCTTTTGCAGAAATGTGGGGCAAAAAGTTTATAAACACAATAGACCATATAAGAATGAATGAATGAATAAAATACAAATGGATATGTATTTATACAAAAGCAAGTGTGGTGATTACACACAGGTAAGAAGATGAACAAAACTCAGCATTTTTTTGAGTGCCAACTATGGGTCAAGTTTCTTCAACAATTCATTGGTCACAAATACAGTGAGATAGTAATTATTCATCTGCCTCATATTACAAGTGAAAAAAAAAAAGACTGAGACATGCTAAATAACTTAGCAAAATCACAGAGCAACAAATAAAGTCTGTTGGGTTTACCAAGTTTCTATACTATTCACATCATTTCAAGCTATGGTAAAACTAACCTTATTCAAGAAGGGTGGATTTCAGTTTCACTTTGTTTCAAGGGCAGATTTACCCTAATATATTTTTAAAACCTGTACCATCAACTAGAAGATGAGAAGTTTCTCTTTATAGACCCTTTCCAACTGATGAACAAAAAACCTCTAAATTTTTTAACCAAAATATAAAAACACTGCATGCACTCCTGCATACTCTTTTTTACTATCTTTTATATATAATTCCCAGACATCTGAGTTCTCAAAATATAGGAAAACACTGATGATGTCTTTTACTCCACTCTCTCTTTTGTAAAGTAATGTCTTTCATGAATGGACATACAGTGCTTTTGATAACAGACAACAACAGTATTCAAATATTTCTATTAATGCCTAACTTCGTATTATATTATTATTATATATTCTCTTTCTTGTCCTTTCCTCTAATACCACAAAGAAGAAATTACAAAGTTGCAAATAAAGACAAGTCTTACAAATTGATGAACTGCTTCTAATGCTTTACCATATCACAAATTTAAAGATAAAAGCCAGCTATTAATCAATTTGAAACATGTTATAAAATGTTCCATAATCAAACAACCTACATCACATATACTGATACCGTGTATATATGCTGAAAGGTGTTATAGGTAAAACACATAGAAAGGACCAATAAGAACAATTAGGTAATTATTTTACTACAGCAACCCTTGATGTAATATAACACAGTAACATTCACTTAAGAAGTAAGAAGGCGAACCCTATCAGCCACAGACACCAAAGGAACACTTCCTTGTTAGCTATTTGAAAATAAGAAGTGTTTCTTTTGCAGAAATGTGGGGCAAAAAGTTTATAAACACAATAGACCATATAAGAATGAATGAATGAATAAAATACAAATGGATATGTATTTATACAAAAGCAAGTGTGGTGATTACACACAGGTAAGAAGATGAACAAAACTCAGCATTTTTTTGAGTGCCAACTATGGGTCAAGTTTCTTCAACAATTCATTGGTCACAAATACAGTGAGATAGTAATTATTCATCTGCCTCATATTACAAGTGAAAAAAAAAAAGACTGAGACATGCTAAATAACTTAGCAAAATCACAGAGCAACAAATAAAGTCTGTTGGGTTTACCAAGTTTCTATACTATTCATATCATTTCAAGCTATGGTAAAACTAACCTTATTCAAGAAGGGTGGATTTCAGTTTCACTTTGTTTCAAGGGCAGATTTACCCTAATATATTTTTAAAACCTGTACCATCAACTAGAAGATGAGAAGTTTCTCTTTATAGACCCTTTCCAACTGATGAACACAGAAAGAATAACAATTACAATGTCACTAGGCACAAGTCATCAATTGCTACTAACACCATTAAGAACTACTGATGGATAAACACAAAACCACCTATCAAGTAGTCTTATCATTAAGAAATAAAAACCTACTTTCAATCCAATTAAGGTTCTATATTCAACCATCAATTTATAGGGAGGACAGAAGAATGTGTTAAAAGGTAACATGGAGATGCATGCAGCAAAAGTCAGACTATGGGAAACACTACATGGCAAAGATCTGGTTCATAAACAAATAAATTGCAAGAAGAAGAAAAAACAGATGTGTATATTAAAAAAGACATACAGTATGGATCTTCTTGAGATCTTGATTCACACAATTAAATTATAAAAAACAGTAATAATTATTAAATTATGAGATACTGATTGCACATTATATATTAAATATTAAATCTAGGAACTGACCATTTGTTTAACTACTAGTCTAATGTTAGTGTTTAAAGAACTATTGTATTTTTAGGTGTGATAATGGTATTTTGCTTCTCCCCCTCCTTTTTTTGCAGTCATGCCTACAACCACATCTACTGCAGCTTCCTCAGATGGAGGAATCATTACCTTCATTGACTATAATGAAATCATTATCTCCACTGAAACAAGTTTTCTTACTGAAGGTTGTAAGTATAAATCAAAGTGAAAAATAAAAATGATACACTGGAAATAATATCAAGAGACAGTCTCAAAACAGTAATATGAAGCTGTGGAAAGTGGGCACGGATATAAGCTGGGGTTGGCAAACATTTTCTGTAAAGAGCCAGAGAGTAAATATTAACATATTTTCACAAGCTCTATAGTAAAAGGCTTTGTAGGCTGCGTGGTCTCTGCATCAGCTCCTCAATTCGGTCACTGCAGCATGAAAGCTTAGCAAATACAACAAAAAAGTTTTACCAAGTTTCTATACTATTCATATCATTTCAAGCTATGGTAAAACTAACCTTATTCAAGAAGGGTGGATTTCAGTTTCACTTTGTTTCAAGGGCAGATTTACCCTAATATATTTTTAAAACCTGTACCATCAACTAGAAGATGAGAAGTTTCTCTTTATAGACCCTTTCCAACTGATGAACACAGAAAGAATAACAATTACAATGTCACTAGGCACAAGTCATCAATTGCTACTAACACCATTAAGAACTACTGATGGATAAACACAAAACCACCTATCAAGTAGTCTTATCATTAAGAAATAAAAACCTACTTTCAATCCAATTAAGGTTCTATATTCAACCATCAATTTATAGGGAGGACAGAAGAATGTGTTAAAAGGTAACATGGAGATGCATGCAGCAAAAGTCAGACTATGGGAAACACTACATGGCAAAGATCTGGTTCATAAACAAATAAATTGCAAGAAGAAGAAAAAACAGATGTGTATATTAAAAAAGACATACAGTATGGATCTTCTTGAGATCTTGATTCACACAATTAAATTATAAAAAACAGTAATAATTATTAAATTATGAGATACTGATTGCACATTATATATTAAATATTAAATCTAGGAACTGACCATTTGTTTAACTACTAGTCTAATGTTAGTGTTTAAAGAACTATTGTATTTTTAGGTGTGATAATGGTATTTTGCTTCTCCCCCTCCTTTTTTTTTGCAGTCATGCCTACAACCACATCTACTGCAGCTTCCTCAGATGGAGGAATCATTACCTTCATTGACTATAATGAAATCATTATCTCCACTGAAACAAGTTTTCTTACTGAAGGTTGTAAGTATAAATCAAAGTGAAAAATAAAAATGATACACTGGAAATAATATCAAGAGACAGTCTCAAAACAGTAATATGAAGCTGTGGAAAGTGGGCACGGATATAAGCTGGGGTTGGCAAACATTTTCTGTAAAGAGCCAGAGAGTAAATATTAACATATTTTCACAAGCTCTATAGTAAAAGGCTTTGTAGGCTGCGTGGTCTCTGCATCAGCTCCTCAATTCGGTCACTGCAGCATGAAAGCATTTAGATAACATATAAAGGAATGAGAGTAGCTCTGCGCCAACTTATAATAAAAACAGGCAGTGAACTGAGCTGAGCCCGCAGGCTAGTCTGCCAGTCTTGAACAAGGTCAGTGATGGTCTGATAAGTGTCAAGGCTGAGTGATAACTAATGGGTTCAATATACTCTTTCATATATGTTAGAAATTTTCATAAGTTAAAAAAAAAGCCTAGAAGAAAATTTCAAGTGTGTTCTGTACGAGCACGATCAAGTATGATCACTGATTTATTTCTAACTACATTCAGAGTTTTACTAAACACATATTTCAAATGCATCTCATTACAACTATAAATTCATTAATTGATACCTAATAGTTGTAAACGGTCCTTGGCCATAACTAAATTAGTCATCATTTTAGCTTGAAGGCGTTTAGCTCGTTCACACTGTTCACCTGAAAGAAAAGGCAGAAAAAAATAATTAAAATATCTACATTTACCTACTAACATTGCTTTAAGATAATTATACCAACTAATCTCAAGAGAAGTCAGTCTTATAAAGAAATAAAGAAAATATCATTTTCAAATAATACCTTTAAGAAATCAGTTATAGTTTCTTATGATAGTTTCAGATCTAGTATGGTACTTTATGGATTTCATGGGTTTTGAGACATACTTTGTTCCCCTACATTTAAAAATCTTTGAAGTTGGGAAGTGCTTTTAACACCAGTGTCAACCTACTACCAACTAGGCTACAGTATAACATGGTTAGTCACTGCCTCTGCATACAAACATGTGGTCACAGATATTAATACTTCTGTTACAGCTATGTCTGTATAAGATCAGGACAGCATACTCAATAAGGTCAAAATTCAAATCCTATGTGATAAGAAGAGAATGTGTCATAGTTTGACACTGTTTTCTCTTAGTGCTCCAAAGGCATTTTTTTATTCAATGAAATATTTTTCTTACAACCAACCAAAAGCTTCTTGGAACTCTTCTATACATTTGACAAACAACAGCAAATAGTTTGTACATAATTTATAAAGTAATGCTCATAAACTCATGAATATCTCTAAGAATTAACCTCTCATATTTACTTGTTCTGCTCCCAATAGCTACAGAAACAGTCAAAATTAAAAGGAGAGAAAAAAAAAATCATAGCAAAATTGGACACACTGTTGTAACTGGAGATTAATTGATATAAGTTACTGAGCTGAGCCCGCAGGCTAGTCTGCCAGTCTTGAACAAGGTCAGTGATGGTCTGATAAGTGTCAAGGCTGAGTGATAACTAATGGGTTCAATATACTCTTTCATATATGTTAGAAATTTTCATAAGTTAAAAAAAAAGCCTAGAAGAAAATTTCAAGTGTGTTCTGTACGAGCACGATCAAGTATGATCACTGATTTATTTCTAACTACATTCAGAGTTTTACTAAACACATATTTCAAATGCATCTCATTACAACTATAAATTCATTAATTGATACCTAATAGTTGTAAACGGTCCTTGGCCATAACTAAATTAGTCATCATTTTAGCTTGAAGGCGTTTAGCTCGTTCACACTGTTCACCTGAAAGAAAAGGCAGAAAAAAATAATTAAAATATCTACATTTACCTACTAACATTGCTTTAAGATAATTATACCAACTAATCTCAAGAGAAGTCAGTCTTATAAAGAAATAAAGAAAATATCATTTTCAAATAATACCTTTAAGAAATCAGTTACAGTTTCTTATGATAGTTTCAGATCTAGTATGGTACTTTATGGATTTCATGGGTTTTGAGACATACTTTGTTCCCCTACATTTAAAAATCTTTGAAGTTGGGAAGTGCTTTTAACACCAGTGTCAACCTACTACCAACTAGGCTACAGTATAACATGGTTAGTCACTGCCTCTGCATACAAACATGTGGTCACAGATATTAATACTTCTGTTACAGCTATGGCTGTATAAGATCAGGACAGCATACTCAATAAGGTCAAAATTCAAATCCTATGTGATAAGAAGAGAATGTGTCATAGTTTGACACTGTTTTTCTCTTAGTGCTCCAAAGGCATTTTTTTATTCAATGAAATATTTTTCTTACAACCAACCAAAAGCTTCTTGGAACTCTTCTATACATTTGACAAACAACAGCAAATAGTTTGTACATAATTTATAAAGTAATGCTCATAAACTCATGAATATCTCTAAGAATTAACCTCTCATATTTACTTGTTCTGCTCCCAATAGCTACAGAAACAGTCAAAATTAAAAGGAGAGAAAAAAAAAATCATAGCAAAATTGGACACACTGTTGTAACTGGAGATTAATTGATATAAGTTATAGAATCAACCAGCCAGATAATATATCTTGAGTGGACTGATCTGTAAGGCAAGATATTTATCGTAATTTTTGCATCTGAATTTATTTGAGCTAGATAAGCCGAAGTACTTTACTCATTAATAGTGGTACTCATACACCACACAAGAATCACAGTATTTAAGAATTCAGGCTTTGAAGCCAGACTTCCTTAGTTTAAATCTTGACTCTCTCTCTTCATATCTACTGAGACCTCAGGCAAGTTACTTAACTTCTCACTTAAGGTTTTTCATCTGAAAAATAAGGCTAACAGTAGCAGCTTCAGAGTGTAGCTGAAAATAAGAGACGATATGTATGAAGCACATAAAAGGGAGCATGCAAGAAACATTATCTATATACTTAAAGACAATATTAGACTCTAATTTTTTAAATTTTACATGACAGGAAATATGAAAAATAAGTGCTTTGATTTTAAGAGGTCATGTGTGAATCAAAATAAGACATACAGCTCATATTCCAACACGCAGTCAGGCATAACCCACACTGAAAAAGGGTGTCTGTGAATTAACCATTCCTCCTCTGCCTTGACAATGAGGAAAAGATGAGGTTTCAAAGACAGGGCTACAAAAAGGGTTAAAGTATCACGAACAGTGGTCCAGAGGACGACACAAGTAACACACTGGTTTTTACTTTACTGCTATAGGTAATCAAATTTGAGTATATCTGGTTATAAGTGCATTAGGTAATAAAGCATTAACTGTAAGTCTACAAAGATTAATAGTTACATTTTTAAATCTGTTAAACACATTTATTTAGATAAAAGGGTCTGAAATCAGGACAATCATGACTATAACAAAGTATCACTTTACCTTGTCCTGTAACTACGACGGCTATTCCTTTTTCTAATTCTTCAATACCTTTCTTGTACCATTCCACAGCTTGGTCCTTTTGTCCTACTTTGAAATAGAAATTAATTATTTGTATAAATCATTAGTATACCATAAGAACATGCTAAACATTTTTCAAAGCATGTTCTTTTAATCTTAAAAAAACCAGCCAAAAAGAAAAATAAGCAAAATTGGACACACTGTTGTAACTGGAGATTAATTGATATAAGTTATAGAATCAACCAGCCAGATAATATATCTTGAGTGGACTGATCTGTAAGGCAAGATATTTATCGTAATTTTTGCATCTGAATTTATTTGAGCTAGATAAGCCGAAGTACTTTACTCATTAATAGTGGTACTCATACACCACACAAGAATCACAGTATTTAAGAATTCAGGCTTTGAAGCCAGACTTCCTTAGTTTAAATCTTGACTCTCTCTCTTCATATCTACTGAGACCTCAGGCAAGTTACTTAACTTCTCACTTAAGGTTTTTCATCTGAAAAATAAGGCTAACAGTAGCAGCTTCAGAGTGTAGCTGAAAATAAGAGACGATATGTATGAAGCACATAAAAGGGAGCATGCAAGAAACATTATCTATATACTTAAAGACAATATTAGACTCTAATTTTTAATTTGACATGACAGGAAATATGAAAAATAAGTGCTTTGATTTTAAGAGGTCATGTGTGAATCAAAATAAGACATACAGCTCATATTCCAACACGCAGTCAGGCATAACCCACACTGAAAAAGGGTGTCTGTGAATTAACCATTCCTCCTCTGCCTTGACAATGAGGAAAAGATGAGGTTTCAAAGACAGGGCTACAAAAAGGGTTAAAGTATCACGAACAGTGGTCCAGAGGACGACACAAGTAACACACTGGTTTTTACTTTACTGCTATAGGTAATCAAATTTGAGTATATCTGGTTATAAGTGCATTAGGTAATAAAGCATTAACTGTAAGTCTACAAAGATTAATAGTTACATTTTTAAATCTGTTAAACACATTTATTTAGATAAAAGGGTCTGAAATCAGGACAATCATGACTATAACAAAGTATCACTTTACCTTGTCCTGTAACTACGACGGCTATTCCTTTTTCTAATTCTTCAATACCTTTCTTGTACCATTCCACAGCTTGGTCCTTTTGTCCTACTTTGAAATAGAAATTAATTATTTGTATAAATCATTAGTATACCATAAGAACATGCTAAACATTTTTCAAAGCATGTTCTTTTAGGAGATACACACAAAAAAAACATTGTGATCAAATAAGCCTGAAAACTGTTCCTCTGTGAATTCTTCGTACTTTGCATCTTAATGTGTATATGGCTCTGCAAGAGGGGGATACAAATGTCAATGTTTCTCAAGATTTCAGAGATGAGGATCCTTTACTGTTTATCATCTCATGGTACTGATGTTTATAGCCACCATAACAGTGTGTTAGAGAAATAAATTTTATTCAAGACATTATTTTAGATAAATGGCTTTTAAAACATGATGTTAGAAAAAAATGATTTCAATAACAAGGAGAAAAAAGAAGCACTGTTTAACCTAATTGTATTCAAATACAATGTAACATGTTTATCCTTAGTGCTCCTTTCAAGAGTTAGTTTTTATTTAACAAATGACAGCACCATGAGAAATGATACATGAAATTACAAGTGTGGCTATTTAGTAACACATTTCTAAAACATGACATTTATTCTTGATCCAAAATTAAGCTGTAAAACAAGGACCTAAAAAATCAGCATAATTAAAATATGTATAGAATATTTCTTTAAAGTTGTAACAAGTATACACAAATTTCAGTGGTTTTAAAAATTAATTTCTTTGTCTTTAGAATCTGCAAAGCCTCATAAGGGTCTAATACAGAGATACAGTAAAGAGTAGGTTGAAATCATCCTTTAGAGCTGATTTTCATTGTTCCCAACTCATGTTTCTATTTAATCAAACAAAAATTCCCATGTCATTCTTTATTATAATTTGAAATGCCAAAATCAATAAAACATCACAACTCTCTTGAGAACAAAGAATAGATGAAATCTTATTATAAACATCACACAACAATAACTAAGAAATGCTGTTGGGCTTTCCTGTTGGCTCAGTGGTGGGAAATTCGCCTGCCAGTTCAGGAGACACGGGTCTGATCCTTGACCTAGGAAGATCCCACACGTTGTGGAGCAACGAAGCCCGTGTGCCAGAGCTCAGGAGCCGAAACAACTGAGCCCAAGAGCTGCAACTACTGAACCTCAGGTCCCTAGAGTCCGTGTTCCACAAGAGAAGCCCCTGCAATGAGAAGCCCATGCACTACAACTACGGGATAGCATCCGCTCACAACTACAGAAAAGTCTGTGCAAGAACAAAGACCCAATACAGCCATAAATAAACTAAAATATTGAAAAGAAAAGAAATGCTATTCCCTTATCAGTGTGTACCTCTGACCCATCTTCCTCTACCCGCCTCAAATAAATCACTAACTAGATTCAGCCCCTTAGGGTAATTTTCTGACTTACTATACTGCCATTAGTATTTTACTTAGTGTCTGATCCAGAATAAGTGTTCCTAAGTACCTGATAATGACACACAAAGGAATTATTAAGCATTTAAGTCAATTCAAACTATGTAATGCTTGCTTCCCAGTTTTTTATTTAAAAAATCTGTTTACATGTATTTTGGGTTTTTTTTTTTAACTAAAAAAAAGAAGTAATTTACAGAACCCCCCAGTAAAATAGCACTTGCATTCTGAGTGGTAGGAAAATTGATAACAATATCATATCTGCTTTAGAATTGTAAAAATAAAGTGCAATTTAACAGACGTATTTTTGTTCCTCTTCTCATTGCTTCTTTCCTTCTCAGAGATCAGTCTCATGAACTAAGTGCCCATCTTGCTTGTATATATTTTTCTACTTTTCCTATTTTATTTGCATCACTTTATTTTAAACATTAACATTGTTTTTGAGATCTAGGTTGCTATGTCAAGATGTAGTTCCTTCATTTTGACTTCTGTATAGTACCCTATGTGTGCATGCTAAGTCACTTCAGTTGCGTTCAACTCAGCGTGACCCTATGGAGTGTAGCTCACCAGCCTCCTCTGTCCATGGGATTCTCCAGGCCAGAAGATTGGAGTGGGTTGCCCTCCTCCAAAGGACCCTCCCAACCCAGGGATGAAACAAGTGTCTCTTGTGTCTCATGCACTGGCGGGTTCTTTACTACCAGTGCTACCTGGGGCTTCCCTGGTGGCTCAGATGGTAAAGAATCTGCCTGCAATGCAGGAGACCCAGGTTTGATCCCTAGGTCGGTAAGATCCCCTGGGAATGGCTACCCACTTCAGTATTCTTGCCTGGAAAATTCCATGGACTGAGGAGCCTGCTGGGCTACAGTCCACATGGTGGCAAAGAATCACACGAACACAATCAGCTGCCTGTTTTTTATGTAAAGCTTCACTGAACCACACCCCCTATATAAGACTGTGGAACAGTTGTGAAAGAGCACTTAAAGTATTTACTAAATGGTTCAACAACAACAACAACAAAACAAACAAAGCTTCCCTGGTGGTTCAGTGGTAAAGATTCTGCCTCCCAATGTAGGGGGCACTGGTTCACTCCCTGCTCTGGAAAGATCCCACATGCTACAGGACACCTAAGCCAATGCACCACACTACTGAGCCTGTGCTCCAGAGCTTGGGAGCTGCAACGACTGAGCCCGACTGCTGACCTACTGAAGCCCGAGCACCTACAGCCTGTGCTCTACAACAAGAGAAACCACTACAATGAGAAGCTGGTGCATGGCAACTACAGAGTGCAACCCCGAATGCCTCAACTAGAGAAAGCCCACGTGCAGCAACGAAGACTCAGTGAAGATATAAACAAATATTTTAAAATGAATGCAAAAATGGGCAAAGGACTTCAACAGACATTTTTCCAAAGAAGATATACAAATGGCCAATGATCACATGAAAAGATGCTCAACATCATGTATCATTACAGAAACACAAATCAAAACTATGATGTGATCCCACTTTGTATTAATTAGCATGGCCATTACTTTAAAAAGTAAACTGTGAAACTAACAAATGTGGAGAAATTGAAAACCCTTGTACACTGGTGCTGGGAATGTAAAAATGCAAAGCTGCTCTGTGGAAAACAGTTTGGCAATCCCTCAAAAAATTAAACGTAGTAATTAACATATTATCCCACAATTCTTTTCCTATGTGGATACTCAAAAGTGCTGGAAGAGGATTCAGAGACTTATGCATCAATATATTTATAACTTTATTATTTTTTTTTGGCTATGCCACATGGCATACAGCATCTTAATTCCCAGACCAGTGATCAAACTCATGTCCCCTGCACTGGGAGTATGCAGTCTCAGCCACATAACCCAGGTTTGATCCCTAGGTCGGTAAGATCTGGGAATGGCTACCCACTTCAGTATTCTTGCCTGGAAAATTCCATGGACTGAGGAGCCTGCTGGGCTACAGTCCACATGGTGGCAAAGAATCACACGAACACAATCAGCTGCCTGTTTTTTATGTAAAGCTTCACTGAACCACACCCCCTATATAAGACTGTGGAACAGTTGTGAAAGAGCACTTAAAGTATTTACTAAATGGTTCAACAACAACAACAACAAAACAAACAAAGCTTCCCTGGTGGTTCAGTGGTAAAGATTCTGCCTCCCAATGTAGGGGGCACTGGTTCACTCCCTGCTCTGGAAAGATCCCACATGCTACAGGACACCTAAGCCAATGCACCACACTACTGAGCCTGTGCTCCAGAGCTTGGGAGCTGCAACGACTGAGCCCGACTGCTGACCTACTGAAGCCCGAGCACCTACAGCCTGTGCTCTACAACAAGAGAAACCACTACAATGAGAAGCTGGTGCATGGCAACTACAGAGTGCAACCCCGAATGCCTCAACTAGAGAAAGCCCACGTGCAGCAACGAAGACTCAGTGAAGATATAAACAAATATTTTAAAATGAATGCAAAAATGGGCAAAGGACTTCAACAGACATTTTTCCAAAGAAGATATACAAATGGCCAATGATCACATGAAAAGATGCTCAACATCATGTATCATTACAGAAACACAAATCAAAACTATGATGTGATCCCACTTTGTATTAATTAGCATGGCCATTACTTTAAAAAGTAAACTGTGAAACTAACAAATGTGGAGAAATTGAAAACCCTTGTACACTGGTGCTGGGAATGTAAAAATGCAAAGCTGCTCTGTGGAAAACAGTTTGGCAATCCCTCAAAAAATTAAACGTAGTAATTAACATATTATCCCACAATTCTTTTCCTATGTGGATACTCAAAAGTGCTGGAAGAGGGATTCAGAGACTTATGCATCAATATATTTATAACTTTATTATTTTTTTTTGGCTATGCCACATGGCATACAGCATCTTAATTCCCAGACCAGTGATCAAACTCATGTCCCCTGCACTGGGAGTATGCAGTCTCAGCCACGGGACCACCAGGGAAGTCCCTAAAGCAGTATTATTAACAATAGATGGAAACAACCTGAATATCCATTAAGAGGTGAATGGATACACAAACCATGGCATATACATACAATGGAATATTATTCAGACTAAAAAAAGGAATGCAATCTATTACATGCTATATTTCTTATAGACAGTGAAATGTTAAGTGAAACGTCAATCACAAAAGGTCAGATACTGTATGATTCCACTTATCTGAGATACTCAGAACTGCTGAATTCCTAGAGACAGAAAGCAGAACAGAGGTTATCATGGATTGGGACAAGGGGAGAATGGAGAAGTGAAATGAGGTGTTATTTTTTAATGGGTACAGAGTTTCCATTTGGGAAGATGTGAAGCTCTAGACATGGACAGTAACAATGGCTGCACAAAACTGTGAATGTATTTTTTTTATTTTGGCCGTGACACATGGCATACAGGATCTTAGTTTCTCGACCAGGGATCAAACCATGTGCCCTGCATTGGAAGCATGGAGTCTTAATTACTGAACCACCAGAGAGTTCCCTGTGAATGTATTTAATGACACCAATTCCCACACTTTAAATTATTAAAATGGCAAATTGCTATCTATGTTTTACCACAATAAAAAAAAATTACTAAATGACCCATTATGTGCAGTTTGTAGACTACTAGTATACAGCAATGAAAACGAACAATTACTGCCAAAGGTAACTTCAAAGACTAATCTGACCAGCATAATGTTGTGCAAAAGCAGCCATACACAGATGTGGGAAACAAGCCAGTGGAGGTTTTTTGCAGCCTTGGCCAAGCTATGAGAAAAACATCTTAGAATGAGAAAAAACTATGAGAAACATAACAGAAAGGACTAAGACAAAAAGTTGATTCAATTCACATGGGCTTGTTAGCTGGGGTCACACTGATCAGCAAGAAAAGGTGGGAGATTTGCTGCGGACCTAGGAACACCAGGTCAGTGCGCCTTAGAATGCTCTGTGTGCATATAGAACAGACTCCCTAACTTCTCGCGGGTATAGTTGCCCCTCAACTGTAGTAAGCCCTTTCCATTAAGGAGACAACGTAAACAACTTAAGAGTCACGAGGTTAATTATTGAGTAGGTGTCTGAGTGAGTTCCAGTCTGTGCTAACTGTATCATTCCCTGCAAACACCTGGATGCTTAAGCTCTCAATAAAAGCAGACTGGTGAAATGTGTTCAGGGCTCTTGACCCTGCAGGAGGTCTTGAGCTCCCCTTTCCCCAGCCCCATTCCCATCCTTTCGGTCTCTGTGTGTATGTATTTCTTAACATCTCACCACACCAGCTATTCTCTATGCACCTGCCTGATGCACTGCAGCGCACAAGAGGAATGTGAACTGTATGATTTCACCTATAAAGCTCAAGATCAGGCGAAGTTGACTTACGGTGTAAGAAGTCAGGAACTAAAGATACCTTCGTGACCGGTGGGAAAAGGTAGTGAGCAGAAGGGAGGATACGAAAGGTAGCCTTCCAGAGTAATATTCTACCTTTTGACCTGGTGAGGTTTCAAATTGCTATGTTCAGCTTAATAATTCATTAAGTAATACACTGTGTACTTCATGTATACTTTAATAAAAGTGTACTTGAAACTGAAAAAAATACAGGAGGAAGATTAAATATTTTGAAATGGAGAATCCCCACCTATTAAGTAAAAAAGGTTATAGATCAGTTTCTATGTAACATTTTTCATTTTCCCCTAATGAACAGATAATTTATGTTTATGTAACTAGACAAAGTCAGGAAACTTATCAGTACTCATCTCTCTAAGGATAAGATTACAGAAGACTTCACTTTCTATATGTGTGCATTATTTTAATTTTTAATAAAGTTTTATTTTTACTTTTTGAGCATGTGTTACTGTACAAACAACAAAAATATTGATGATACCCATCTTTAAATAAAGATAAGAATATTGGACTAATCTGTGGATTATCTACGGCATCTTTTCCTTAGCGGTACCCAGACTGCCACAAAAAGGATCAAAACTAGAGCAGCTTGGATAGAGACAGAGGGTGTCAGTTTGCAGCTAAGTGAGTTAGAAAAAGTACACACTGATCACAAAAAACTGGTAACACCAGGTCAGTGCGCCTTAGAATGCTCTGTGTGCATATAGAACAGACTCTAACTTCTCGCGGGTATAGTTGCCCCTCAACTGTAGTAAGCCCTTTCCATTAAGGAGACAACGTAAACAACTTAAGAGTCACGAGGTTAATTATTGAGTAGGTGTCTGAGTGAGTTCCAGTCTGTGCTAACTGTATCATTCCCTGCAAACACCTGGATGCTTAAGCTCTCAATAAAAGCAGACTGGTGAAATGTGTTCAGGGCTCTTGACCCTGCAGGAGGTCTTGAGCTTCCCTTTCCCCAGCCCCATTCCCATCCTTTCGGTCTCTGTGTGTATGTATTTCTTAACATCTCACCACACCAGCTATTCTCTATGCACCTGCCTGATGCACTGCAGCGCACAAGAGGAATGTGAACTGTATGATTTCACCTATAAAGCTCAAGATCAGGCGAAGTTGACTTACGGTGTAAGAAGTCAGGAACTAAAGATACCTTCGTGACCGGTGGGAAAAGGTAGTGAGCAGAAGGGAGGATACGAAAGGTAGCCTTCCAGAGTAATATTCTACCTTTTGACCTGGTGAGGTTTCAAATTGCTATGTTCAGCTTAATAATTCATTAAGTAATACACTGTGTACTTCATGTATACTTTAATAAAAGTGTACTTGAAACTGAAAAAAATACAGGAGGAAGATTAAATATTTTGAAATGGAGAATCCCCACCTATTAAGTAAAAAAGGTTATAGATCAGTTTCTATGTAACATTTTTCATTTTCCCCTAATGAACAGATAATTTATGTTTATGTAACTAGACAAAGTCAGGAAACTTATCAGTACTCATCTCTCTAAGGATAAGATTACAGAAGACTTCACTTTCTATATGTGTGCATTATTTTAATTTTTAATAAAGTTTTATTTTTACTTTTTGAGCATGTGTTACTGTACAAACAACAAAAATATTGATGATACCCATCTTTAAATAAAGATAAGAATATTGGACTAATCTGTGGATTATCTACGGCATCTTTTCCTTAGCGGTACCCAGACTGCCACAAAAAGGATCAAAACTAGAGCAGCTTGGATAGAGACAGAGGGTGTCAGTTTGCAGCTAAGTGAGTTAGAAGACAGAGATTTACGTCCTTGCACCATCATTTAGTAGCTGTATGACTTTGGGAAAGTCAGGCAATCTCTCTGAGCTTTAGTGTCCTTATCTAAAAACTAGATGAAATTTCTCTGAGTTGTGTCAAAGATCAAATGAAATAAGGCACGGGATAACATTTTAACAAAAGAGGTATGTAAAGATTACTTTTATCATACTCAGCAAATTTGCTGGTAAACATAACTGCTTCTACTCCAGAACTCTATGCACAGTAGTATTTTCGCTTGTAAAGCCTACTGTTTTTACTTATCTATTTAGTCCTTCTTAAGCGTCATTCTACAGACATATTCCAGGTAATAAATATATCCATTTTCCTACACAATTTTCTGCTAGCAACTTGCAAGTGTCACATTAGCAGAGGAACAGGAATCTTTCAAAACCTTACAGTAGGTTTAATGTGCGCAAATCCTCAATAAACCCAGTGAGACCATCAGTGAGACCCAGTGAGACCCAGCGAGTGTTGCATCAGCTACAGCCCCATATTAATTCTCTCATAGTTCACTATCAGAGAAAGGATCCTTTCCATTGTTTTAACTCAGCAAAAAGGTCATATTTGCTTTTATGTTCAAACATTAAGGTCTATTTCTGAAGACTTATTTTCCCCATAACTGGAAAGGTTTTTTTAAACCCCCTGTAAAGATATCATTACACTTTTGGACATTTTCTTTAAACCCTAAGAATTTCGATTTATGTTCTTTAAAAGTTTTTTGCATTTACTATGGATGGATGGAGGTAATTTTAACTTCTGTGTGTTTTCAGTATATTCCAAATTCTCTATCAAGAGTTTGCATTCAGGAAGTCCCATGTGGCTCTGTGATTTAAAGAAAAAAAAAAAAAATCCATCTCTTAATGCAGGAGACAAAGGTTCAATCCCTGATCCAGGAAGATCCCACAACCCTCAGAGCAACTAAGCCTCTGGACCACAACTACTGAGCCTGTGCCCTGGAGCATGGGAGACACAACTACTGAGCCCACATGCTGCAACTACCGAAGCTGGAGCACCCTAGGGCCTGGGCTCTCCAACAAGAGAAGTCGCCGCAAGGAGAAAGAAGCCCATGCACCATAACTAGAGAGTAACCCCCGTTGGCCATAAGTAGAGAAAAGCCTGCACAGCAGTGAAGACCCAGCATAGCCAAAAACCAATCAATCTTAAAAAAGAAAAAGAAAAAAAATGTTTCCATTCACAGATAAGTATTTATGTAAGAACAAAAAATACATTTTATCTCCTTTATAATAAACAGTTAGGATACTAAACTAAGGCTAAAACGAGACTTCCATTTGTTTTTCTGAACTAAGGGTCATAATCAGCAAAGTGATATCTAGTTTAAGAGTTTTTTCCTTCTTAAGCGTCATTCTACAGACATATTCCAGGTAATAAATATATCCATTTTCCTACACAATTTTCTGCTAGCAACTTGCAAGTGTCACATTAGCAGAGGAACAGGAATCTTTCAAAACCTTACAGTAGGTTTAATGTGCGCAAATCCTCAATAAACCCAGTGAGACCATCAGTGAGACCCAGTGAGACCCAGCGAGTGTTGCATCAGCAACAGCCCCATATTAATTCTCTCATAGTTCACTATCAGAGAAAGGATCCTTTCCATTGTTTTAACTCAGCAAAAAGGTCATATTTGCTTTTATGTTCAAACATTAAGGTCTATTTCTGAAGACTTATTTTCCCCATAACTGGAAAGGTTTTTTTAACCCCATGTAAAGATATCATTACACTTTTGGACATTTTCTTTAAACCCTAAGAATTTCGATTTATGTTCTTTAAAAGTTTTTTGCATTTACTATGGATGGATGGAGGTAATTTTAACTTCTGTGTGTTTTCAGTATATTCCAAATTCTCTATCAAGAGTTTGCATTCAGGAAGTCCCATGTGGCTCTGTGATTTAAAGAAAAAAAAAAAAAATCCATCTCTTAATGCAGGAGACAAAGGTTCAATCCCTGATCCAGGAAGATCCCACAACCCTCAGAGCAACTAAGCCTCTGGACCACAACTACTGAGCCTGTGCCCTGGAGCATGGGAGACACAACTACTGAGCCCACATGCTGCAACTACCGAAGCTGGAGCACCCTAGGGCCTGGGCTCTCCAACAAGAGAAGTCGCCGCAAGGAGAAAGAAGCCCATGCACCATAACTAGAGAGTAACCCCCGTTGGCCATAAGTAGAGAAAAGCCTGCACAGCAGTGAAGACCCAGCATAGCCAAAAACCAATCAATCTTAAAAAAGAAAAAGAAAAAAAATGTTTCCATTCACAGATAAGTATTTATGTAAGAACAAAAAATACATTTTATCTCCTTTATAATAAACAGTTAGGATACTAAACTAAGGCTAAAACGAGACTTCCATTTGTTTTTCTGAACTAAGGGTCATAATCAGCAAAGTGATATACTTTTATATCACTCTTTAAATAATTCTCCTTCTTCCCTGAATCACATTTGAACTGCTGTTTCCTAAAATGGGGTAATAAAACTAGATATCAAGGTTTAACAACATTCTAGCATAACCTCTAATGGCTGTAACCTGAAGAGAACTGTAAAATTAAAAACAATAGTTTCCATTTTCTGAGAACCTGCTATGCACAAGCATTAAGTATTTTACAAACATTATTTCACTGTAGTGGTAAGTAACTTGTCCAGGATCCTATATAGCCAGAATTCAAATGTCAATTTTGGTTAAGAGGCACTGCAACTTAAAAAAGACAGAAACCAATGCAATTCTGTAAAGCAATTAGCTTTCAATTAAAAAATAATTTTTTTAAAAAAGGCTAAAATTATAGACACTCAAAGCTGAAAAAAGAAAAGTGATCCCTGACATTCAAGAGCTAGTACCATCAACTAAGCTTTGGTGTAACAAGGAAATGACCTGACATTACAAGTGGGCCTTGATATTCTATTGAATGAATAATTTCACAGAACATCAACATCAGACAAGGCCACTGTGTGATCATGATGGATAAAGGCAAAAACAATGCAATCATGTCTAAACACAAGACAAAATATGGGACCCCTGTCTAAGCCATGAAACACCAATCATTCCCCTCTTCAAGCTAATGGGTGCTTCTTAACCAACAGTAGTTTCCTCCTCACTCTAGTCTTCCCTCCTTCGGGATCAAATTTAAGATAATCAGAATTATCCCCAATTCCTAAAAACAATCAATTCAGAGCAAAATCCTGCTTCCATAAATCCTCTTCAAGATCACAGATTACAAACCCAAATTCTGTAAGCCTTTTCCTGTGATAAGCCATGGTTCCCACAGTGTATGCTATCTTGGTTACATTAAGTAATACATCCTACTTGTTCAGCCATGGGTGTGTGTTCTAGTGATAGTTCACTGAAAGGCACTGGCAAAATCCACTTAAGAACAACAGTTAATTCTCTCCCTCCCTATACGAAGAGGTGAATAAGCATAGTGTGTCTACGCTGTACCTATACGGCTGTAAATATTTACATTTTTTTTACTAGAAAATTGTGGATTTTGATGTTTTTCTTTCCTCACTTATCAGAAGGAACTGTTCAGGTGTGCGCTCAAAGATGTTCTATTCTACAGGACATCTAGCGTGAGCAGTTGTTAATTCACAGAGCAAGAGAAAAAAAAAGCTAGGTCAGCTTATTAATACTTTCACTGATATTATATAGGTCAAGAAAGAGGAAAATTAATAGAAAATCAAAGAATCTATACTTTGCCAGAATTGAAAAATTCAACTATTATTGGGTAGAGCACGGAAAATAAGACAGTGGGAAAGAGGCACCAAGGGTTAGGGAAGATCTTTCTTCAATAATTTAATACCTATTTACTGACTGTCTCTCAAATGTCATCAGGATGAGTAACAATAATCCTAGGAATCTAGTTACAAGGTGAGTTTTATAGGGCTTAACTGTATTCTGTATTAGGAAGGATATAAACTACATTCAAACAAACAAACAAAAAAATCTAAAAACAGAACAAGAGAGGAAGTTCCTAAGAATGGCCGTCTTTTGGTTTCTTTAGTGCAAATACCACTAAATATTCTTGAAGAGAAGTATGAAATGTTTATTAAATGTATATTTAATAAAAAGTAATGTCATTCTCTGGGAAAAGTATAACATCAAAACGTCTATTCATCATAATAACTCCTTCCTTGTTCTAATCATTTAAAGCAAAAATTAGACACAAAAAATTGTCCTTTCAAAATGACATCTAGTAGTTTTTAGGAGTGAAAGGAAATATACCAGATCTGATACTTCTGATTTCTACTCTCTTAGCTTCACTTTCTGAAAACAGGTGTGGATAAGTAAGTGGCGGGGGTGGGTGGGTGGGTGTGTGGGTGTGGGTGTGTGGGTGTTTTAAATTTTGGCCTCTTTTATTATTTTTTTATTTATTTATTTTCCTCCATCTTTATTCTTTGGCTTGTGTGGGCCTCCCATCGCAGTGGCCTCTCTCACTGCAGAGCACTGGCTCACGTGCTCTGAGTGCCAGCTGGCAGCTGGATACACCAGTCCAGCTGCTCTGTGGCACGTGGGATCTTCCCAGGCCAGGGATCGAATCGGTGATCCCTGCACTGCAAAGCAGACTCTCCACTCACTGGACCACCATGGAAGCCCTGCGTGTGTTTTAAATAAAGTACGATGTTGGATTATATGAAATTATAAAATTATAGAGTAATTAATTGAAAAATCCTGTTTTAAATACAAATTGACTAGAAATAAATATAAAAGGATTTTATTCAGATAATTTCTTTCCTTGATGACAGATGTTGCAGTCCTATCTTATCTTGAGAAACTGGCTCGCTCTCTCATACAACACTGGGCCCTTGCTGTCTGTCAAGTCCTACAAATGACGTAACTGAATCACACCCAGACAACCTGCACCACTGTTTTACTCAGGAGATCCTAGACTGGTCTACCTGCAGGAGCCACGCTAAGCATGTGAGGTCATGTTCTGGTTAATCGAAACAACCACTATTACAACCTCCTCTTCTCCCCCAAGTATCCCAAGGGGCCCATAGAACTACACAATAGAGAACCTGTATATATGTGTTAATATATTGTATTTGTCCTTCTCTTTCTGACTGACTTCACTTTTTATGATACGTTCTAGATCCAGCCACTTCATTAGGGCTGATTCTTCTGCATTTCTCTTTACAGCTGTGTAGTATTCCACTGTATGACTTCACTCTTTAAATTTCAGTTTCTCAAGATATACAATGGATAACATAAGTTACCAACTTTCCGAAGATACCATCAATTAAATAAAATATTCACAAATCTTTATCTCCTTGGGGAAAAAATGAATGATATATAATACATATGAAAGTGTACACACATTTATTAATCACACAAGAAATGTTGTTTTAATACATCTCACTAGAGTTGTTGTTGTTCATTTGCTGAGGGTCTTTGTGCCCTCATGAACTGAAGCATGCCAGGCTTTCCTGTCCTTCACTATCTCCCTGGGTTTGCGCAAACTCACATCCATTAAGTCAGTGATGCCATCCAACCATCTCATCCTCTGTCACCATCTTCTCCTCTATCCTTCAATCTTTTCTAGCATCAGGATCTTTTTCAATGACTCATCTCTTCACATGAGGTGGTCAAAGTATTGGAGTTTCAGCTTTAGAATAAGTCCCTCCAATGAATATTCAGGGTTGACTTTCTTTAAGATTGACTGGTTTGATCTCCTTGCTGTCAAAGGGCCTCTCAAGAATTTTCTCTAGCATCACAGTTCGAAAGCATCAGTTCTTCGGAGCTCAGCTTTCTTTAAGGTCCAACTCTCATATCCATACATGACTACTGGAAAAACCATAGTTTTGACTATACAGATCTTGGTCAGCTAAGTGATGTCTCTGCTTTTTAATATGCTGCCTAGGTTTGTCATAGCTATTCTTCAAAGAAGCAAGTGTCTTTTAATTTCGTGGATGTAGTCACTGTCCACATTGATTTTGGAGCTCAAGAAAATGAAATCTGACAGTTTCTACTTTCTCCCCTTCTATTTGCCATTAAGTGATAGGATCTTCAGTGTTTTGAATGTTGAGCTTTTTTATTTATTTATTTATTTTTGGCTGTCCTGGGTTTTCACTGCTGCTGCAGGCTCTTCTCTAGTTGCAGAGAGTGGGGGCTACTCTCTAGTTGAGGTGAGCAGGCTTCTTGTGGCAGTGACTTCTCTTGTTGTGGAAACTTTTGAAGACTACCCACTCAATTCATTTCTATTTGTTCATGTGATTTTGATGCAGGAAACGAGAGAGAGAATGAAATTCTCCTGGAATTAAGCTCTGTACTGCCAAGGATGCCTGAGAGGCAAAGAGACTCGAAATGTGAACTCTTGCATGTACTGAATTAAGGTTAAAGTATAAAAAAATTCAATATGATAAAGGAAAAACCTGAGATAAAAAGAGAACCACAACAATATAAACTCAGTTACTTCACTGTTAGAGGAAAATGAACATAACTAATTTGCTTCAGTTGTGACCTAATTTACCTTGGCATATAAGAAGCAGCTGTAGAACTCAAACTAAAGAGCTATCATTGCCTATTCTGAAGTCCACTTTAGAAGCTAACGTATAAATAAAGCAAAATCTTTGAATAGAAACATTATCAGCTGAAAGAGCGTGAAATACCTAGTACATAGATTGCTCAAAAAATTTATAGTTAAATATTTTGAGAGGAATTAAATATAACAAAGGCATATATGTGATACCCAAAGATAAGTCACCAGCAGGAGACCCAAGGTATGAATTCCATGTCCATCACATACCCCTGAGGTGGAACTGATCTCTCTTTAATTCTAAGAGTCTAGGTTCTTTCTTCTATATCGAAGTTTTCCTTGATCTCTTATGCTATCTCCCAACTCCCATCACTCAGTGCTAACTAAATTTCCTGGTATTTACTGGCATTCTCTTTCCAAATACAACAGATGATCTACCCTCAAACATATTCCCTCTATTCAACTTTTGACCTAGATTAGTAAACTTCAGAAGACTCTAATAAAATAGTGCAATAAAACAGCGCTTCTCTAGGAAGGGATCATGGTATATGCTTCTTCAGTCTCCTCAGGAGATCTTGGAAATTCTTTAGAGGCAGTAAAGAATAAAGTAGTTAATACACTATACTCCAAAAGCACAGTACTTTTTTCTTAAATGTGTCTCCTTTCTTCATCTTTCTTAAACCTCTTCTGTCCTTTCACTCCCAATCCATGAATATCTGCCTCCTTCCTTACATCTTAGGATCCACAAAGGAAATACACATTTCAACAAAAGTGAAATTCTAGGACAGTTTGTGGAGTTGGTACTGAAGCCACTACAAACAAACTGTAGATGGCTTTTTTTTTTTTTAACTAATGAATAATGCAAATGAGTAGTTACAGGGAAAAGATCTCAGCATACTGGAGGTAGGGATTCAAGGAGGGATTTTCAAATTGTTACAAGACTCCTTTTAACTTCACTTACCATCTCCCATAAAAAATTTTCATTAGCAAACAGTATACGTTTGGGATGACCTGCTTTAATCTTCTGAATCTCAATTTGTTCATCTGTAAAATGCTGATACTCACAGTACCTTCACTTCACAGGGTAATTGTGAGGATTAAACAGATAACACACGCAAAGCTAAGAGCATACAGTGCCGGGCAATATAAAACGACTAAAAAGATGTTTCTTTATTAAAAAAAAAAAAATCTAAAGACTGTGATACCCTTGCTTTCACTCAGAAACAGAAGCGTTTACATTTTATCGTAAATCAGTATGTATAACCACTATTCACTCAATATTTCAATTTAGAAATTGAGACTGGAATACTTGGAATACTCATTTTGATGAGATCAAATCAACCAGGAGCAAAAGTCGTATGCTAAAACAGAACTTTATTGAAAAATACTTAGAAGTCATTACGTTGATAAAAATAACTGTCATGAAACAAAAAAAATAGTGCAAATTCAGCTGTAATCATATGCAGCTGTTCCTTTCAAAATTAAGTCACCATTTGTTCTCTTTTTTCTGACACTACAGTACTCTGCTTTCACGAAAAGCCTGTAACAAGGCACAGCTTCTTCGGTATCAAAACCTTTTGGAAACCTGGCTCTGAGCAAGCCACTCACTGTTTACAGCGCTAGAGAGGATCTGTGTGGTCACTCTAGGACAACTGTCACTGTCACCAGCACGTCTGGGTGTCTCACAGGGACTCGGGTCGTGCAGAAGTGGAAGTGTAGGCTAGCATCGGAAACAAAGTCAACGGCTGGGGTGCTCGAAAGGGCACTGAGAATCGTAGACGACGAGGATCTAAACCCGAAGCAGCAGTCTTGCGGGGCAGATCCATTCCGGGGACGCCCGCCGGCTCCCGCAGGATAGGGACGCAGGTGTTGCCCTCCTCGGCCACCCACCCCTCTTCCCGGCGCCGCCGCCCCTGCCCTGGCTCCCCATGTACCTTTCTCGTCCTCATCGATGCGCAGGGCGACGGAGATGTACTCGAAGGCCTGCTTGTGGAAGGCTCGGACGCGCTCGGCCCCCCCCGGGCCGGCCACCCGGACCCTCCTTTTAACTTCACTTACCATCTCCCATAAAAAATTTTCATTAGCAAACAGTATACGTTTGGGATGACCTGCTTTAATCTTCTGAATCTCAATTTGTTCATCTGTAAAATGCTGATACTCACAGTACCTTCACTTCACAGGGTAATTGTGAGGATTAAACAGATAACACACGCAAAGCTAAGAGCATACAGTGCCGGGCAATATAAAACGACTAAAAAGATGTTTCTTTTTTAAAAAAAAAAAATCTAAAGACTGTGATACCCTTGCTTTCACTCAGAAACAGAAGCGTTTACATTTTATCGTAAATCAGTATGTATAACCACTATTCACTCAATATTTCAATTTAGAAATTGAGACTGGAATACTTGGAATACTCATTTTGATGAGATCAAATCAACCAGGAGCAAAAGTCGTATGCTAAAACAGAACTTTATTGAAAAATACTTAGAAGTCATTACGTTGATAAAAATAACTGTCATGAAACAAAAAAAATAGTGCAAATTCAGCTGTAATCATATGCAGCTGTTCCTTTCAAAATTAAGTCACCATTTGTTCTCTTTTTTCTGACACTACAGTACTCTGCTTTCACGAAAAGCCTGTAACAAGGCACAGCTTCTTCGGTATCAAAACCTTTTGGAAACCTGGCTCTGAGCAAGCCACTCACTGTTTACAGCGCTAGAGAGGATCTGTGTGGTCACTCTAGGACAACTGTCACTGTCACCAGCACGTCTGGGTGTCTCACAGGGACTCGGGTCGTGCAGAAGTGGAAGTGTAGGCTAGCATCGGAAACAAAGTCAACGGCTGGGGTGCTCGAAAGGGCACTGAGAATCGTAGACGACGAGGATCTAAACCCGAAGCAGCAGTCTTGCGGGGCAGATCCATTCCGGGGATGCCCGCCGGCTCCCGCAGGATAGGGACGCAGGTGTTGCCCTCCCTCGGCCACCCCACCCCTCTTCCCGGCGCCGCCGCCCCCTGCCCTGGCTCCCCATGTACCTTTCTCGTCCTCATCGATGCGCAGGGCGACGGAGATGTACTCGAAGGCCTGCTTGTGGAAGGCTCGGACGCGCTCGGCCTCCCCGCCTGGCACGGGTGCCGGGGGCGAGGCCGAGGCCGGCGCGGCCCCGGAGCTCCTCTTGGCGGCCATGAGGGCGCGGGAGAGGCGCTGGCAGAGCCACACGAAGAGGAGCCCCAGGTGGAAGGCGACCAGGCGCAGCAGCGCGAAGGCTACGAACAGCGGGTAAGAGAAGTAGTACAGGTTCCGCTTATGCGGCGACTGGGGCGGAGGGGCCGGCCTGGGGGCGGGACGGGAGCGGGCCAGGCAGGGGGGCGGAGGCCTGGGAGGCACCGGGCTGCTGGGGCCGCCGGAGCCTTTCTTCTTCCCTCGTCCACCCGGAGAATTCATTCACAGCTCCCACTGCCGCCGCCGCCATAACCCGCCTCCCGCAGACCGACGGCGGCCAAGCGACGGCGGCGGCCACTGGGACGGCAAGGGCCACAGACCCCCCCGCACGCCCGCCGGTCCCAGGAGCTCGGCACCTCCGCGCGCCGATCGCGGGCCCCGCCCCTTTCTCCTCGCTGGGCCAGATGCACAGCCCCTTCTCCTCCTCCTGCGGTCCGTGGCTCCGGCCCCTCCCTCCCTCTTGTCCTCCAGGCCGCTCGGTAGCTCGGAGCGGCGGCCGGGAGCGCACGCGCACGCCCTCCGGAGGCTCTCTCCCGCGCGTGCGCGCACGCCGCCGTCTTTGTTGCCCTGAGCTCCTTCTGCGCGTGTGCGCCGCCCGCCGGTCCGTCCCTTCCCCGCGGAACTACATTTCCCAGGGTGCAGTTCGGTAGACGTCACCCGTAGAGACCCGTAGCTCGAAAGAGTTCGCTGACCCTGGTAGCTCCTTAGCCGGGGACCTAGGCCGTCAACTCAAGAAAGGGACCACTGCAGCATGACGTCGCTCCGCAGTGTCATCGTTTTCTTATATTTCAGCATTTTCTGTCAGTCTTCCCTCAAGGGTGGTTGATCTCAGTTTCAAAGGGGTCCCAATCTAGTAATTATTTGAGAGGAGAGCAGTTGTGGGGACGCTCTAAAACGTCAGGTCATGGAAGAAATGTTAGTTCACTGGAATGAAATCATTGGTTCAAGAGGCTTAATTAAATTAGATGTATTTAGATTTCTAATCTGAAGAATTCATTCGAATAAGGGAATTCTTAGCTTCTGCGTGGTAATCATTACATACTCCCTGAGGTATCCAGACTAGATTTTGTTACATCGACTCGACATCACTACCTTTGGAGAACTACCTCTGCAGCCTGTCTTATCCGGAGCTGCAAGCTCAGAACTCGGCCACCCAAATAACAGAGGGAAAACACTAGACACGCCCCAGGTTACTCATACTCTGCTAGAAACCGGAATCTGAATGGAGACAGACCGAGATAGCAGCTGGTTAAGAGCTGAGTGTGCTAAAGAGCTGCTCTCAGTTCAGATCATTGAGATGCTCAGAACTAGCAGGTTCCTCGACTGGTCACTTGCTTGATAACCTATCCAAAAACGGTTCAGTCCGTTTCTCTGTTCTGCTTCTCATTCTCACACTCCCTTTCTCCTTCCTTTCTTCTCTGTTTTTCTCTCTCCTTTTATCACTTTTTTTTTTTTTTTGTCTCTTCTCTTTGTCTTTTTACTTGGGTTATCTGTAATTGTTTCTTGATGCCCCAAATTATGGAATCCTAATGGATATAAAGACCCCATCGCTTACATTGTAAGGTTTACAAATGCTTCCAAGAATCTCCACATTCTGTTCACACCTTGCATTAACTTTTCTCCACCATTATTTCCTTACAAATATAGGCTACAGCAAAAATGACCTACTCCCTGTTTTCCTCTTGCTGCTCCCCGCCCTTTTCCTGCCTCTGTGCCTCTGCCAGTTCCTCATTCCAAAATGCCCTGTCTCTTTCACATCTGATTAATTCCTGAAGTCCCTCTTTTGAACCCTGTGGAATATTTCTGTTGTGTGAAATCTATTAGATTTATACACATATCATGTAAACAAGATGTGTGCAATTGGCCCTCCTTATCCTTTGTTCTGCCTCAAATTCAACCAAGAGCTGGTGGAAAATATTTGAAAATAATTCCAGGAAGTTCCAAAAAAGCAAAACTTGAATTTGGCACACAGGCTGCAAAATATAACTACTATTTCTATAGTATTTACATTGTATTATATGTTATAAGTAATCTAGAGATGATATTTCAAGTATATAGTAGACTGTGAGTAGATTATATTAATAAACAAATACTTTATTTTTTAACACCAAAAACATTTTTATTGGGGTATAGTCAATTAACAACTTTGTGATAGTTTCAAGTGAACAGTGAAGGGGCTCGGCCATACACTATGTCATTTTATGTAACAGATTCGAGCATCTCTGGCTTTTGGTATTAGGGAACAGAGAAATAACTGTATAACATATATATTACTTAGAGAAAAAACAAATGGCATCTATTTAAAAAAGAAAAACTAGTGTAACCAGTTCTTTGAAGCACTCTGTGATTCCCTTCCTAATCTCAATCTCTTTTCTCCCCTCTAGAGGAAACCACTCTTCTGAATTTTGTTTGTTTGTTTGTTTGCCATATGATCTGTGTAAGAATCATAAAGACACGGCGGGCTGCAAGCTGTTAGGGAAGAAGTTTATTTGGGAAGAGTTCCCGGGCGAGATCCACAGGTCCGAGAGATGGGCCAGGGAAATCGCGCCCCGGAGATGGGACGAGGAGGTTTTATTAGGGAGGAGGGGAACAGGAGAAAATGGGAGGGGGATCCCTCAGGGCAGGCGCAGAAACGAGTTCTTTGTTTAAGTTTGGTGGGAAGTCCAGTGATGAGCCCACTATCCTTCAGGTGGCTGTGGGCGGGGGGGTGTGAAATTCTTGACACTTTGTGAGGAATTTTTATGGCCAAGGCTATCTCCTTATCGCAGGTCTAAGGAGACTCTCAGGTGCCAGCAGGCAAGCAACTGACCCCCTGATTTGGTGCCGGGAGTCTGGTCGCGGTGTTGATCCTAACAACTTGGCCCTTTCTTATGATTATTTAGTGCTGGGGAATCTCCGGCCGCAGTGTTAACACTTTAATAGCCTATTACCCTAACATTCCAGCCTTTTGGGTGATATAGGGCGCCGAGCTTTGTCTGGCTACTTCCTGCTGAGTCTTCGTTTGGGCATGGGGAGTTTAAGGCTGGTCTGAGGGTGGTGGGCTGGTGGGCAGTCGGGAATAGGGCTGAAGGAGCATCTGATGAATAGCGACCTGTGAGATGTCTTTCATTCGGCTCAGTAGAAATCTGAGGAAACAAGGAGCAAGCATGAGTAAAAGTGAAATAATTAGAAGGGGTCCTAAGAGAGGGGTTATCCATGCCATTAGGGAGGCGCCACCAGTCTTCAAAGGGTGATGGGGACTGTCTACCAGAGCGAAGCTGTTCCCCCAGCCGAGTCAGGACGTTCGTGTTCTCTTCCACCAGACCTGACTCATTAATATAGTAACAGCATTCTTCCTGCAGGAAGAGGCAGGTTCCCCCTTTGTCGGCAGTTAGGAGATCTAGGGCCCTCCGATTCTGTAAGGTTACTTTAGCCAGGGAGGTTATCTGTTTTTGGAGAGACAACATAGAGGTTGCAGAGGCTTCTGCTGCTATTTGAAGCTTTTCTTTAAGTTTTTGTTGAGTAGAAACACTATGTCTCAAAGCTCCGGCGCTAATTCCAGCTGTAGCTAATGAGGTGATCAAAGTGATTCCAGCCAGGAGAGGAAGAAAAAACGGCTCTTTTCTGTCGTGTCGGAGGTCTGTAAAGAGATGTAAACTTGGCTCTGCCATACAACATTAGTTGAGGAACTAGGATAACAGGCCAACATGGGAACGGTGATTGCAGACTTATGTGATTGTAAAGAGTTTTGTTGCACCAGAAGAAAATGCCAGAGGGGGTATACAAGGTTTCTGTTACCCGTATGGTCATATTGTAAGGGGAATTCGACACCTCTTTGTCATAGCAGAGGAAGTAAGTCTGTTCAGATTGAAAGAGGGGGACATCTACTACTGCCACAGGATTTTGGGGTTGGTTTGGTAAACTAGCCTTAGATAAGTTCACGGAGTATGCTAATGGCACTGCTGCTAGTACTGGTCTATTCAAAGATGCACACAAAAAACAGTCAGATACCTGATAGTCCTTTGTGTTATTAAGCAGTTTTACACCCTGTCTGGTAACTTCTATCCAGGTGAAGGCTTCTGGGACCCATGGCTGATTTATGTCCTGATTAAGGCTAGATTCAGCCTGATCTATGGTCTGTTTTACTTCTGTTAAGGTGTCTAGTCTCTCTCTCTCTATATATATATTTGAATATATAATGTGGTCTATGGCATCTGTTGATAGCCTCTATCCAGCTTACCATACTGTCCGGATTGTCACGTGGAGTCCCAGGGGTCTTGAATGTTTATTTTTCAGGATCTTGGTGGATCCGGTGAGTTTAGCAGAGAATTAATCTAGGTGGCTTGGAGCCCTTTTTATCTGAGACACGTGATGCCAGGCTCGATCTCCCAGTAGCTTAACTGCCGTTGGGGTGGTTAGGATTACTGTGAGTGGTCTGGTCCACCGTGGCTCTATGGGCTTTGGGTGTAGAGTTTTGAGAAGCACTGAGTCTCCTGGTTGTAAGGAAGTAGGAGAGGATTGAGTGCTTGTGTTAGGTGTGTCACGATGACTGGGTTGTGGCAGGACCCGGTCTGCGTGTTCTCACAGAAGCTTTCGAACCAGAGTCAAGTGAGGCAGATAAGAAGCTAACAAAGAGGTATAAGTAGACAAGTTGTTATTGATAAGAAAGGGGCGTCCATAGAGGAGCTCAAAGGGGCTGAGGAACGTGGGGGCTCTAGGAGTAGCCCTGAGCCTGGCCAGTGTAAGAGGCAACAGTTCAGGCCAGGAAAGGCGTACTTCCACAGTTAGTTTAGCCAGGTGAGCCTTAATCAGTCCATTGGCTCTTTCTACTTTTCCTGATGATTGAGGGCGATACGGAATGTGAAGATTTCAAGAAATATTTAGAACAGAGGAGACTTGCTGTACTATCTGAGAGATGAAGGCTGGCCCGTTATCGGACTGAATGGAAGAGGGCAATCCAAAGCGGGGTATTATCTGCTCTAGCAAAATAGTGGATATAGTGTGAGCATTTTCCTGTGAGGTCGGGAAGGCTTCTACCCAACCTGAGAAGGTATCTACCAGAGTAAGCAAAAATCTCAATTTACGGCAGGGAGGCATATGGGTAAAGTCAATTTGCCAGTCTTCTCCCGGGAGGTGTCCTCTCATCTGATGTGCTGGAGGCCTGATGTGAAGCCCTCCTTGGGATGAGGTGACAGAGCAAATGTGACACTGCGAGTGGACCTGCTTAATCAGAGTTTTTAGATTGGGGTGAAAGAATAAAGGCTCTAAGAAATGGAACATAGCTCGTGGGCCAATATGTAGTGTCTGATGTACTTGGGTTAGGATGTCTAATGTCTGGGAGGCGGGAAGGGCTATTTTGTTTTGGACAGTAATCCACCCTTCTTTTGAGTAAGCACCTCCTTGTGTGTTTAAGAGTGATTGCTCTTCTGGAGAGTAGTTAGGGGTTTCAGTGGGGGTTAAGAATAAAGCAGTGTTAGTAGTGGGGGGACCAGAAGTCAGGCTTCTGGCCACAGCATCTGCTCTAGCATTGCCTTGGGCTACTGAGTTATTTTGAGACTGGTGCCCTTTGCAGTGTATAACAGCCACTTTGTGGGGGAGTTGGAGAGTTCTTCTACCACCTCAGGGCAGGAGTGCAGCGGGAAGGGGAGTGTTGTGGACTTGGGCAGTAAAAAAGCAGGGTTTAAAGGAGGAGAAGGGCATAGAGTTAATAAGGGGGTTTTCAATGAACAGCAGGTGAAACTCTTGTATGCGGGAGGGTCCCAGCAGGAAAGAGAGCGGTGGGTTAGTAAATCTTGAAGTCTGTGGGTTGAAAAGACCGATAAGGGTTGAGAGAGCGTCAGTTTGAGAGATTCCTTTGCCAACTCTGAGGCTGCTGCTAGAGCCCGGAGGCAAGGTTGCCATCCTTTAACAGTATTATCTAGCTGTTTTGATAAATAAGCGATAGGCTGATAGGCAGGGCCTAGTGGTTGAGCCAGAAGGCCGGTTGTTATTCCTGTTTTTTTGTTGGTGAAGAGGTGAAAGGGTTTATTAGGGTCTGGTAATGTGAGAGTCGGAGAAGCGATCAGAATATCTCGAAGAACATGGAAAGCCTTTGTCACTTTTGTAGGGGAAGTCAAAGGCCCTGTGGGGGTTTCCTTCGCTGCTCGATAGAGGGGCCTAGCAAGAATGGCAAAGTTGGGTATCCAGTGTCTGAAAAATCCTCAGGAAGGAGAGAATTTGATCAGTGGTAGTGGGAGGAGTCAGACTCCGTAGTGCCTGTATTCTATCTGTGGTCAGAGTTTTTGAGGAGCGGTTTAAGCTAACTCCTAAATAGGTGACTGTGGGGCTGGATAGCTGGACTTTAGAGGGAGTGACTCGATATCCCCTTTGTCCTAAGAAATTGAGAAGCGTTATGGCGTCTTGTTGTGAGTGAGAATAAGAGGGCTGCATAATAGTAAATCATCGACATATTGTAAGAGATGGCTGTCCAGTAATGGGCAGTCAGTTAGGTCTTTAGCTAGAGCCTGTCCAAACAGGTGGGGACTGTTCCTAAACCCTTGGGGGAGGACTGTCCAGGTGAGTTGTTGTGAGACCTGGGTGTCCGGATCAGTCCATGTGAAGGCAAAAAGAAAATAGGAATCAGGATGAAGAGGGATGGTAAAGAAGGCATCCTTAAGATCTAGGACAGTATAGTGGGTGGTGTTCGGAGGAATATGAGAGAGAAGGGTATAAGGATTTGGGACTACTGGGTGAATAGGAATAACTGCCTCATTGATCAGGCGAAGATCTTGGACCAGTCTATAGGCTCCTGTGGGCTTTTTTATAGGAAGGATCGGAGTATTACAGGGAGAGTTGGTAGGAATGAGAAGGCCTTGGTCTAGCAACCGGGTGATGATTGGTTTGAGTCTCCTTCTATGAGCATCAGAAATAGGGAATTGGGGCTTCGATGGGAAATAAGAGGGATCTTTTAGTTTAATGAGTACTGGTTGATGGTGGGCAGTGATGACGGGGGTGGCTGTGTCCCAGACTATAGGATCAGCTTTAATGTCGGGGAGGACTTGGGGTGAATCGGTAGGAGGAACTAATAAGGAAAGGAGATGAGTGGCAGAGTCAGAGCTTATGAGTATGACTGTTTTTAGATTGGCTAGGATATCTCGTCCTAAAAGCGGGAGAGGGCAGGAGGGAATAACTAAAAATGAGTGTGTAAAGTAGGTCGAATCGAGTTTGTAAGGTAGAGGCTCTGTTTGAAAGGGTGTAGTGGGCTGACCGTCTATACCCGTAACCGAGATCTGGGAAGTAGTCAAAGGTCCCGCATAGGATGGCAAAACAGAGTAGGTAGCCCCGTGTCTAAAAAAAAAGGAAATAGACTTACCCGCTACCTGGAGCGTTACCCTGGGCTCTGCGAGGGTGAGGGGGTCCTCGAGTCTGGGCCGCGTCAGTCATCAGCCAAGCCCAGCAGGTCCAGAGGAGAGGGGCTGGCAGGGCTCCGATGTGGAGGCATCGAGGTCGTACCAGACCGTGTGGGACATTCACTCTTCCAATGTCCCTTCTGGTTACACAATGGGCAGGGTCCGTTAGGGACTCGGGGATTGGGGCAATTCCTTGCCCAGTGGCCTTCTTTGCCACATTTGTAACATGGTCCTGGTGGGGTCTTTTGTGTGCCTTTAGATCCCCCTTGTTTGCCTTTGGCGTTGGCAGGCCTCAGGGCAGCTACCATGGCTTGGGTTTGGAGGGCTACCATCTGCTGCAGCTGGGCCTTACGTGAGGCCTCGGCTTCATCCTCTCGGGCATTAAAAACTTTAAAGGCCATATTTACCAGGTCTTGGATAGGGGTCTGCGGTCCCCTTTCTGTCTTTTGTAACTTTTTTTTAATGTCAGGAGCTGATTGGGAGATAAAGTGAGTAGTAAGAATGGTGGCTCCTGCATCAGAGGCAGGGTCTATTCGAGTATAGAGAGTTAGGGCCTCTGTAAGTCGGTTAAGGAAGAGGGCCGGATTTTCATCCGGCATCTGGGTGACTTCTTGAAGTTTGGTATAGTTAACTATTTTATGTGAGACAGTCCTCATTCTTACTATTAGACATGTAATCATTTGATTTCGCCGCTGATGGCCAGGTTGCCCTGGTTGGCAATTCCAAGCTGGTTCAGTTCTGGGAACCACCTCAGCGCCTAGTGGCATAGTGTCATCAGTAAGATGTGTTTGGTCAGCATGAGCCGTGGCAGCAATTAGAATTCGTTCTTTTTCTTTTGGAGTTAGGCTGGAGGATAGGACCACCTGGAGATCGTGCCAGGTAAGGTCATATGCTTGTGTAAGATACTGAAATTTTTGATGTATAAAGAAGGGTTAGCAGAGAAAGAACCTAGGCGTTTTTCAATTTGGGAGAGATCAGCAAGAGTGAAAGGCGCATGTACCCGCACGACTCCGTCTGCCCCGGCCACTTCTCGAAGTGGGCATATAGGGGAAGGGTCTGTAGCAGGCGTAATTTTAAAGCGAGTGTGAGCACTAATGGGGGAGTCATAGAAAAAAGAAGGTCGCATAGATTCTGAGGATGGAAGTGTCGGGTATAAAGCCGAGGCTTGAGAAGGTACAGGCATTGAAAAGCGGGGATTAGGGGAAGTGGGAGAAAGTGAAGAGGGGGAGGTTCTGCGGGGGCTAAAGGTGAGTTTGGTGGACTCTGGTGAGAGGTTGATTCAGGGTATGGCGGAGGTTGGGTAAAGTTACTAGGTGAAAGAGACAGTTTCAGGAGCTAAAGAGGGTGGGGTTTCTGGCGGAGCCTGGATGGGTCTAGCCGGCAGAGAAGAAAGGTTTTCAGGAGGTTCAGAAAGTGAGGACGAGGCTTCCGCATCTAAATCAGAGAGAGAGAGAGCAGGTTTGGTGTTTCTTAGTGGTGGAGCTATCAGCGATGTAGGCGGAGTTTCTTTAGCAAGAAGGACTTGGGAGGTAGAACAGACAGCACAGAGAGAAGGACGGGAACGAACATCCCAAAAAACTTGAACATAAGGAATCTCTGACCATTTCCCATTCCTTTGGCAGAAATTATCTAAATCAGTGAGGACATTAAAGTCGTAAGCCCCATTTTTAGGCCACTGATTTGATTATTTAGAGGATATTGTGGCCACACACTATTGCAGTATTGTAGTCTTAAAGAGTGTGGGTGGGAGCCAACCAGTCCCGGACTGGATGGCTGGAGGAACAGGAGCCCAGCACGGTGGGGAGCCAACCAGTCCTGGACTGGAGGGCCGGAGGAACGGGAGCCCAGCACGGGCGGGAGCCAACCAGTCCTGGACTGGAGGGCCGGAGGAACCGGCTTGGGCAGGAGGGGTGTAAACAGCCCAAAAGGGGTCTGAGGATCAGGTTTAGATTTAGAGTTGCCCACGTTGTCACCCGAGACCGGCGGATGTGGAACTAGGCAGAGACAGGCGTCCCCGAGACTGCCTGGGACCACAGGATAGATGTTCTGCTTGGCGTGAGCAGAACACCGGAGAGTGCGAAAACCGTGGCAGACGTCTCCGCAACGGTAGTCGCCGGAAGCCACAGGGGCGGAGGGTTGCCCTGACGCGGCCGCGATTTTCAGCCAGGGGCCCGGAGCAGAGTCTCGAGTGAGAACAATGGGATTTAATAAGGGGGACTTACCACTCACGTGTGCCGGAGCGGGTGATGGTCAGAGAGGTCCCGCCGTGCCAGCGGGAGAGGAGGGGCACTCGCAGGGGGCCGCGAGGCTCACACTCCTCCCGGGTCTTCGGCACCAGATGTAAGAATCATAAAGACACGGCGGGCTGCAAGCTGTTAGGGAAGAAGTTTATTTGGGAAGAGTTCCCGGGCGAGATCCACAGGTCCGAGAGATGGGCCAGGGAAATCGCGCCCCGGAGATGGGACGAGGAGGTTTTATTAGGGAGGAGGGGAACAGGAGAAAATGGGAGGGGGATCCCTCAGGGCAGGCGCAGAAACGAGTTCTTTGTTTAAGTTTGGTGGGAAGTCCAGTGATGAGCCCACTATCCTTCAGGTGGCTGTGGGCGGGGGGGTGTGAAATTCTTGACACTTTGTGAGGAATTTTTATGGCCAAGGCTATCTCCTTATCGCAGGTCTAAGGAGACTCTCAGGTGCCAGCAGGCAAGCAACTGACCCCCTGATTTGGTGCCGGGAGTCTGGTCGCGGTGTTGATCCTAACAACTTGGCCCTTTCTTATGATTATTTAGTGCTGGGGAATCTCCGGCCGCAGTGTTAACACTTTAATAGCCTATTACCCTAACAATCTGTAGGATCTTAGTTCCCTGGTCAGAGATCAAACCTGTGCTCCTTGCAGTGGAAGCATGGAGTCTTGACCACTGGAATGTCAGAGAATTTATCCTGAATTTTGTACTCTTCATTTTCCTTCGTTTTACTTTTGTGTATATGTTAACACATGTAAATATGTTGTATAGTTGCCTGGTTTTTACCTTATACAAATATAATCATACTGCACATATTCTTCTTAATTTTAATTTTTCCTGTGGAACTAGGCAGAGACAGGCGTCCGAGACTGCCTGGGACCACAGGATAGATGTTCTGCTTGGCGTGAGCAGAACACCGGAGAGTGCGAAAACCGTGGCAGACGTCTCCGCAACGGTAGTCGCCGGAAGCCACAGGGGCGGAGGGTTGCCCTGACGCGGCCGCGATTTTCAGCCAGGGGCCCGGAGCAGAGTCTCGAGTGAGAACAATGGGATTTAATAAGGGGGACTTACCACTCACGTGTGCTGGAGCGGGTGATGGTCAGAGAGGTCCCGCCGTGCCAGCGGGAGAGGAGGGGCACTCGCAGGGGGCCGCGAGGCTCACACTCCTCCCGGGTCTTCGGCACCAGATGTAAGAATCATAAAGACACGGCGGGCTGCAAGCTGTTAGGGAAGAAGTTTATTTGGGAAGAGTTCCCGGGCGAGATCCACAGGTCCGAGAGATGGGCCAGGGAAATCGCGCCCCGGAGATGGGACGAGGAGGTTTTATTAGGGAGGAGGGGAACAGGAGAAAATGGGAGGGGGATCCCTCAGGGCAGGCGCAGAAACGAGTTCTTTGTTTAAGTTTGGTGGGAAGTCCAGTGATGAGCCCACTATCCTTCAGGTGGCTGTGGGCGGGGGGGTGTGAAATTCTTGACACTTTGTGAGGAATTTTTATGGCCAAGGCTATCTCCTTATCGCAGGTCTAAGGAGACTCTCAGGTGCCAGCAGGCAAGCAACTGACCCCCTGATTTGGTGCCGGGAGTCTGGTCGCGGTGTTGATCCTAACAACTTGGCCCTTTCTTATGATTATTTAGTGCTGGGGAATCTCCGGCCGCAGTGTTAACACTTTAATAGCCTATTACCCTAACAATCTGTAGGATCTTAGTTCCCTGGTCAGAGATCAAACCTGTGCTCCTTGCAGTGGAAGCATGGAGTCTTGACCACTGGAATGTCAGAGAATTTATCCTGAATTTTGTACTCTTCATTTTCCTTCGTTTTACTTTTGTGTATATGTTAACACATGTAAATATGTTGTATAGTTGCCTGGTTTTTACCTTATACAAATATAATCATACTGCACATATTCTTCTTAATTTTAATTTTTTCCTGCTGAACATTAAGTATTTGAGGACTTCCCTGGTGGCACAGTGGCTGAGAATTCACCTGCAAATGCAGATGTCATAGCTTCTATCCCTGGTCCAGAAAGATCCCATATACCAAGGAGCAACTAAGCCAATGTGCCACCACTACTAAGCTTGTGCTCTCAAGCCCTTGCACTGCAGCTACTGGTGCCTGTGTGCCTAGAGCCTGTGCTCTGCAACAAGAGAGGTCACCACAATGAGAAGAATGCACACCACAAGGAAGTGTAGCTCCTACTGTCTCAACTAGAGAAAGCACATGCAACGCAACGATGACCTAGCACAGCCAAAACTGTTAATAAATACATACTAAGTGTCTGAGAGTCCTTCTTGTTGATTTGTATGGCTATAGTATATTTGTTTTCACTGCAGCTGTTGATGGGTATTTAGTTTGGTGCCAAGTTTTTTGTTTTTGTTTTTTTTTTTGCCCCTAAGTAACTTCTTAACTTAGCCAAGGCACGGCACAATAGAGAGTGATACTGGATTCAGGTTAGTTTCATTCAAGTTCCTGCTCCACCACCTTCTGCGATCTTGGCTTAGAGACTTGACCTCCACATCTGTAATTCAGCTTCTGCACCTGTTACGTAAGAACAGGGTCATAGGCAGTGTGTGGAATGAATTTACCACTTGACTCTTGTTGAATGAAGAGTAGTTCTCCCACATCTACAGATAAATTGTAACCCAAGTTAAATGAAGTACTGTCAAGTTTCTGTGCACTCTCTGCTCTTTGCCAGGATCACAGTTAAACTCAGGTCATTTTTCTTTCCCTTAGGATTGCTTTTCCTCCTACTTCCACTGTCAACATCCTCCAATCCTTGTATTCTCTTCCTAATAAATTCTCCCCTTATCACCTCCAGCAGAAATGATCTGAATTTTTAATTCTTATAACAATACAGTTGTGTGACTCTATGGCTCTTATAATACCTATGCCTATTCTAATAAATATATATTTAGTGTTATTTAAATACTTTATTTCCTCCTGACATAGATTATAAACTCTTTTCAAGGCAGAGGCCAAACTTTACACTGGGTTCACTTTCTGCACCCAGCCTGATGCCTTCTTTATGGTACTCTTTTAATAAATATTCATATTTTGAAAAATAATTAAAATATGGTAATTGTTGTAGATATCTGTTGCTATCTAATAAACCACTCTAAAACTTACTGACTTGAGGTAACAGTCATTTATTTACTTACTGTCCTGTGAATCAGCAATTTGGGCTGAGTTTGGCTGGGTGGTTCATCTGCTGGCCTTGCCTAGGTTCATTTATGTGAATTCGGTAGTCTACTGCAGGCTTCACTGCGGCTGGATGGCACAGCCATCTTCATTCATATGCCCACATGCTTATGGTGGTTATTGGCTGGAATATATATCTCCAGCAGAGTATTACATGCTTATTTATTTTCTTTGTAAGTTTTTACTTATTGTATTTTTGGCTGTACTAGATTTTCATTGCTTTGCATGGGCTTTCTCTAGTTGGAGTGAGAGGGGACTACTGTTGGTTGCATGTGCATTTTTCATTGCAGTGACTTCTTTTGTTGCAAAGCACAAGTTCTAGGTACACGGGCTTAGTAGTTGCAGCTCATAGGCCCTAGAGCCAGGCTCAATAGTTGTGGGCTTAGTTGCTCCACAGCACGTGGGATCTTACCAGATCAGGGATTGAACCCATGTCTCCTGCATGGGCAGGAGGATTCTTATCCACTGCACCACCACGAAAGTCCCTCCATACTTCTTTATATACTGTCTGGTTTCCAAGAGAGCATGAACAGAAGATGCAAGGCTTCTTTAAGCCTAAACTGCACAGTTGCATAATGTAATTTCTGCTGCATTCTACTGTCAAAACAAGTCACATGGCCAACTCCAACATAAGAGATGGGAAAATAAATTCCACATCTTGATGGAGTAGTAGCAAAGTCACATTGCAAAGAGGTGTACATGTAGGATGGAAGGAATTATTGTGACCATCTTTGCAAGTAATCTACTGTGGTAGATAGAATTTCTTTTTACCTCAATTTCAAATTAGAGCCTAAGATGGTTTACTCATCTAAGACAGCATTTCCCAACCATTTTGCTGAGTCATCAAAAGATTCCTAGTTTCAATCAGGAGGTAAAGTAACATATTTAAGTTTAAGGAGACAAGAGTAACAATGATGATGACTACTAGTACCAGCTAATACTTTAACTGGTCACTTCTGCAGCCTGATGCCTTCTTTATGGTACTCTTTTAATAAATATTCATATTTTGAAAAATAATTAAAATATGGTAATTGTTGTAGATATCTGTTGCTATCTAATAAACCACTCTAAAACTTACTGACTTGAGGTAACAGTCATTTATTTACTTACTGTCCTGTGAATCAGCAATTTGGGCTGAGTTTGGCTGGGTGGTTCATCTGCTGGCCTTGCCTAGGTTCATTTATGTGAATTCGGTAGTCTACTGCAGGCTTCACTGCGGCTGGATGGCACAGCCATCTTCATTCATATGCCCACATGCTTATGGTGGTTATTGGCTGGAATATATATCTCCAGCAGAGTATTACATGCTTATTTATTTTCTTTGTAAGTTTTTACTTATTGTATTTTTGGCTGTACTAGATTTTCATTGCTTTGCATGGGCTTTCTCTAGTTGGAGTGAGAGGGGACTACTGTTGGTTGCATGTGCATTTTTCATTGCAGTGACTTCTTTTGTTGCAAAGCACAAGTTCTAGGTACACGGGCTTAGTAGTTGCAGCTCATAGGCCCTAGAGCCAGGCTCAATAGTTGTGGGCTTAGTTGCTCCACAGCACGTGGGATCTTACCAGATCAGGGATTGAACCCATGTCTCCTGCATGGGCAGGAGGATTCTTATCCACTGCACCACCACGAAAGTCCCTCCATACTTCTTTATATACTGTCTGGTTTCCAAGAGAGCATGAACAGAAGATGCAAGGCTTCTTTAAGCCTAAACTGCACAGTTGCATAATGTAATTTCTGCTGCATTCTACTGTCAAAACAAGTCACATGGCCAACTCCAACATAAGAGATGGGAAAATAAATTCCACATCTTGATGGAGTAGTAGCAAAGTCACATTGCAAAGAGGTGTACATGTAGGATGGAAGGAATTATTGTGACCATCTTTGCAAGTAATCTACTGTGGTAGATAGAATTTCTTTTTACCTCAATTTCAAATTAGAGCCTAAGATGGTTTACTCATCTAAGACAGCATTTCCCAACCATTTTGCTGAGTCATCAAAAGATTCCTAGTTTCAATCAGGAGGTAAAGTAACATATTTAAGTTTAAGGAG
The DNA here is from genome assembly GCA_022376925.1 of Tragulus kanchil. Lineage (NCBI taxonomy): Eukaryota > Metazoa > Chordata > Mammalia > Artiodactyla > Tragulidae > Tragulus > Tragulus kanchil. The sequence continues at coordinate 152,103,165 of JAIOJX010000029.1, forward strand.
ACAAGAGTAACAATGATGATGACTACTAGTACCAGCTAATATTTATTGAACCCATATTCTAGGCTAAGCATGTTAACTTTTACTGTTGTAGTCAATCATGACTATTCATACATTTGCTAAGTTCCTTCAGTCATGTCCGACTCTTAACGACCCCGTGGACTATGGCTCCTCTGTCCATGGAATTTTCCAGGTAAGAATACTGGAATGGATTGCCATGCCCTCCTCCAATTGAAGCATTATTGTCCTCATTTTACAAAATAAGTAATTTGAGGCTCTAACAGTCTGTATTACTTATTAGTTAATGGCACATACTACTTTAGGGTTTTAAGGTTAAAATCGAGGCCTCCAAAAAATTTTTTTATATAGGCTGTTTATATTTTGCTAATCATGAAACAAATATATGATTAGCCACTGGAAAAAGAGTGATTGTTCATTCCTGAGCATCCAGGTATTGAGTGTTGTGCACGTGGACTCCCACTTGCTAGAACTCTGCTATCCAGTTGCTCTTAATATTGGCTATTTTTCTGTACCTTTTCCATTTTTTTGTTGTTGGTAAAAATATGGGCTGAGAGTCAGAAAGACAGGTTGGTGTTTTGGTTCTGTCTCTTATTGGTTGTGTGATATGGAGCAAATTCATTAACTCATCTGTAAAATGGGTAGAATAAGAATTAAATTACAAATAAAAGAATACATCTAAAACCTCCTGCGTAATACCTGCAATGTAAGAAGGTTCAATAAATTTTGTTTCTGTCTCTTACATGTGTAACTCCATTTCAGAATTCAGACACTACTGGGATCTCAATTTTTAATGATCTCTGTCCACATCTTCTGCCTCTTGGAATTATGTCCCAGTCAAATCCATTTTCTGTATTAACATTTTAAAAAATTGCCTCAGGAAGAATAGTGCCTGGATATTGCTGTTGGTTAGTTACTAAGTCATATATGACTCTTTTTTGACCCCGTGGACTGTAATCAGCCAGGATCCTCTGTCCATGGAATTTCCCAGGCAAGAACACTGGAGTGGGTTGTCATTTCCTTCTCCAGGGGGCCTTCCTGACTCAGGGATCAAACCCGCCTCTCCTGCACTGGCAGGTGGATTCTTTACATTGAGCCACTTGGGAAGCCCACCTAGCTATTACCGTAGCTTTATAATCACCCTGGACAGAAGATATTAACCTTCTCAGCCATTTAACGACAGTGTGACAGCCTCCCAGTTTTCAGACGGTGAGAACTTGCAGGACACTTAATCTTGAAGGGAATCTGGGCCAGTTTCACCAGGACAAAAAGGAGGAGCTGAGCACTGTGCTAACTAATCCAGGACATTTGGTCATTTTATCACTTTAACCCATTAATTTATTTAGAAAGTGACTACCACTTAATAGTTTGGTTTCAGGGCTGCGGAGGTGTGGGTATTTTAACTCTCCTCCTCTTCAAAGGAACTCCTCAGACCTTTAGTTTGAAAGATGCTGAATTAGTTGACATAGGAACCACTGACCCTTACTCAGCACTTCTTTTCAATTAAAAATTTTAAAAAAGTAAAATAACGTGTCACACTAAGAGACAAGATAACTGATTTTGAAAAAGACAAAAATCCTAAAAGACAGAAACAAAAGATATGCGGAGGAGTACAGTAACAATTAGGAGATTATTATGCTACATCTGCACTAATAAGCAAAACCATTTTTGCTTAGTCGCCTTGTCATGTCCCATGGACTGTAGTCTGCCATAGCTCTTCTGTCCATGGGATTTTTCCAGACAAGAATACTGGAGTGGGTTGCCGTTTCCTTCTCCAAAGCAAAAACGTAGTTGTGGACAGTTAATCATTTCCCCATCTTGAGTCCACATTGTGACTTATATTATTCATTCATCTGTTCAACAAAGAGATATTAGGCACAGACAACATGCCAGGTGATGAGTAAGGTGCCAGGATACAGTAGGGAATAATAACAAGTTTATCGTCTAAAACAACAGCTAAAAAACACAAATAGTAGCAGCAGTGGTCAGACATATAACACATATGAATTCCATGTGTGGGTGTGGCATTCAAAAATGTATATATGATGTGAATAATACTTTGAAAAAATAAAAATAAACAAAAATTTTAAAAAAGATTTTGAGACATTAGAGAGTAGCATTGCCTTATTAAATGGACAGCTGTTACTCAGCTCCCGCTGATTTTTGCCTTTCAGAAATGCGTGCCTCTGTGGCCAAAGTTTTAAAACATTTTAAGAGAAACTAGAATTCTGAATTTTTATGTGAGATTTATTTCTTAGGGGATATTGGCTCAAATTTTTAAAACGGACAAACCAAAACAGAACTGAGACACCAGTTTGAGATTCTCCAGTTTGCAGAGGATTTGTTACTAGGGAAAGTGTGAATGAGCTCATGGTTTTGAAATAGAAAGTAGGTGTAACAGTATAAATTGTTACCTAACTTGCTCAGCTCGATTTTTAAAGCTGGGAGGCTATGGAAGCACAGCGGAGTCAGTTAATAAATGATATTAAATGAGTGCTGTAGAATGCAGTCTAGTTCATCAGAATGTATATTCAGTCCTTACTCTAAACAAAATACTTGGGTATGTAAATATGTTACATTTCTACATATATGGCGGGCAATGCATTTATTCTGACATATGTGAAAAACAGACTAATGGGAATTGTTAGCACAGGATGAACGTTGGGGCACATAAAAGAAGTTGTCTGTTTCCCGGAGTGGTTTCTAGAAATTGTAGTTTCAGAAAGTCTTCTAATTATTTCTTTTCGACTGTGTTGGATCTTCAGTGCCATGCATGGGCTTTCTCTAGTCACAGCCGGCAGGGGTTACTCCCTAGTTGTGGTGCGCCGGCTTCTCATTGCAGTGGCTTCTCTTGTTGTGGAGTGTGGGTCTAGACGTGTGCGTTTCAGTAGCTGTGGCACGGGGGCTTAGTTGCTCCCAGGCATGTGGGATCTGGCACAGGGATTGAGCCCATGTTTCCTGTATTGGCAGGCGAATTCAGCCACTGGACCACCAGGGAGGTCCTCCATTCCTGTACTCTGATATGGATTCCTGAGTTTCTTCATTAGTGTTTGAGCCTGTATTATGTCCCTTCCATTCCCATTCCTCCCTGCTTTTCCTAAATAGTTCTTCTTTGTCCCAACCTGCTCTACTTACATTTATCTCAACCTCATCTGAACTCCTTCAGAATTCATGCTATCTTATCTTATATTGTCATTTAAATGTGTGACACATGTATGTCTAATCTAGCTGAACTAGAATACACATTTATGAGGGCAGGCACTGTGATTTATAGTTACCTTAAACTCTCCAAGGGTAAAAGATTCCCATGTTGACCCCCAGGTTTGTTGATTTTTTAGAAGAACTCATAAGACTCAGCCTCCCTGGTGGCTCAGACAGTAAAGAATCTGCCTGCAGTGCAGGAGACCCAGGTTTGATCCCTGGGTCAGAAAGATCTCTTGGAGAAGGGAATGGCCATCCACTCCAGTATTATTGGCTGGAGAATTCCATAGACAGAGGAGCCTGGCAGGCTACAGTGCATAGCGTTGCAAAGAGTCAGACATGACTGAGAGACTTGCACTCACTCACTCACTCACTCACAGGACTCGGAATAGAGTCTTACTCACAACTCTGATTTACTACAGGAAAAGGATACAAAGAAAAATCAGCAAAGGAAAAATGCACAGGGGACAAAGCCTGGAGGACACCCAGCATCAACTTCCAAGAGCCTTCTCTCAGTAGAGTCATACAAGACCCAAGTCCACCAGTCCGTGAGATCTGACGACATATGAGAAATGCTGTCTACCAGGGACACTCATCAGAAATTCAGTTATCGTGATTGTAAGGGCACCCTCTGCCTCTGCACCACATGCTGAAATTTCCGACTCCTAGAAGGAATGCAGGTGCTTAATATAAACCATGTTGTTTGCACGAGCATTTTAGACCCGGAGAGTCACTCTCATCATTTAGGGAAATTTTTATATCAGTGTTGTTGTTGTTTAGTCTCTAAATCGTGTCCTGGAGTCCTAGCCCACCAGGCTCCTCTTTTCATGGGATTTCCCAGGCAAGAATACTTGAGTGGGTTGCCATTTCCTTCTGCTAGGGATCTTCCTGATCCAAGGATCAAACCCACGCTCCTGCATTGACAGGTGGATTCTTTACCTGAGCCATTGGGGCCCCATATACCAGTGTAGGGAACACTTCATTAGTATTTTCCTTCCATTCCCATTCCTCCCTGCTTTTCCTAAATAGTTCTTCTTTGTCCCAACCTGCTCTACTTACATTTATCTCAACCTCATCTGAACTCCTTCAGAATTCATGCTATCTTATCTTATATTGTCATTTAAATGTGTGACACATGTATGTCTAATCTAGCTGAACTAGAATACACATTTATGAGGGCAGGCACTGTGATTTATAGTTACCTTAAACTCTCCAAGGGTAAAAGATTCCCATGTTGACCCCCAGGTTTGTTGATTTTTTAGAAGAACTCATAAGACTCAGCCTCCCTGGTGGCTCAGACAGTAAAGAATCTGCCTGCAGTGCAGGAGACCCAGGTTTGATCCCTGGGTCAGAAAGATCTCTTGGAGAAGGGAATGGCCATCCACTCCAGTATTATTGGCTGGAGAATTCCATAGACAGAGGAGCCTGGCAGGCTACAGTGCATAGCGTTGCAAAGAGTCAGACATGACTGAGAGACTTGCACTCACTCACTCACTCACTCACAGGACTCGGAATAGAGTCTTACTCACAACTCTGATTTACTACAGGAAAAGGATACAAAGAAAAATCAGCAAAGGAAAAATGCACAGGGGACAAAGCCTGGAGGACACCCAGCATCAACTTCCAAGAGCCTTCTCTCAGTAGAGTCATACAAGACCCAAGTCCACCAGTCCGTGAGATCTGACGACATATGAGAAATGCTGTCTACCAGGGACACTCATCAGAAATTCAGTTATCGTGATTGTAAGGGCACCCTCTGCCTCTGCACCACATGCTGAAATTTCCGACTCCTAGAAGGAATGCAGGTGCTTAATATAAACCATGTTGTTTGCACGAGCATTTTAGACCCGGAGAGTCACTCTCATCATTTAGGGAAATTTTTATATCAGTGTTGTTGTTGTTTAGTCTCTAAATCGTGTCCTGGAGTCCTAGCCCACCAGGCTCCTCTTTTCATGGGATTTCCCAGGCAAGAATACTTGAGTGGGTTGCCATTTCCTTCTGCTAGGGATCTTCCTGATCCAAGGATCAAACCCACGTCTCCTGCATTGACAGGTGGATTCTTTACCGTTGAGCCATTGGGGCCCCATATACCAGTGTAGGGAACAGTTCACTGTTCAAATGCCCAGACACCAGCCAATCTGGCAAGCAGGCCTTTCTAAGGTCAACAGTCTCATAACTGCTATGTTAACCCTTTTCCGAAGGTGCCCCATAAATATGAGGGTAAAGGGAAGAATGAACTGGAAGATTTTATAAAACTCCTATAACTGATTAGACTCATTACCATATAAATATTCTTACTCATTATTACCTGTGTTACATACAATAAAGTGACATATTTTCCAATTTAAAAAAATTATTCTAAATATTCTTGGCCTCTCTCTCTCTTTATTTATTTATTTTGGTGGGGTAGGGGGGCAGGCCACTCCTATCGGTCTTTCATTTGTCTAATTTCATCCATCTTTGTTCTTTGGCCCGTATGGGCCTCCCATAGCGGTGGTGTCTGTCGTTGCAGAGCACTGGCTCTGGGCGCATGCGCTCCTGAACTCCAGCTCGGTAATTGGACACATGGGTCCAGCCACTCCGCGGCACGTGGGATCTTCCCAGGCCAGGGCTCGAACCGGCGCCCCTTGCACTACAAGGCGGTGTCCTTACCCACTGGACCACCAGGGAAGCCCCACTCTTTTTTTTTTTAATGGTAGTGCCCTATGGCATGAGGGATGTTAATTCCTGCACCAGGGATCAAATCCATGCCCCCTGTAGTGGAAGTGTAGAATCTTAACCATTGGACCACTAGAGAATTTCCTGGCGTTTTAAATTTTTGCAGGTACATTCGTATATTTATTTATTTCTCTGCTGTTGTTATTAGCGGTGTTTCACCTGGGCATGGTGGGGCCTTTTCTCTCTCTCTTCTGCATCAGATGGTCTGCAGTGTGACTGGAGCTGGCAGCAGGAGTGTGTTCCTGGCCTTTTAATTTTCTTTTTAAAAGATTTATTTATTTATTTATTTATTTTGGGTGGGGTCGGGTTGGGGAGGGAGGGAGCGGGCCACTTCTATTGGTCTTTCATTTCTCTATTTTAATACTTGAGGGCCATTTCCTTCTGCTAGGGATCTTCCTGATCCAAGGATCAAACCCACGTCTCCTGCATTGACAGGTGGATTCTTTACCGTTGAGCCATTGGGGCCCCATATACCAGTGTAGGGAACAGTTCACTGTTCAAATGCCCAGACACCAGCCAATCTGGCAAGCAGGCCTTTCTAAGGTCAACAGTCTCATAACTGCTATGTTAACCCTTTTCCGAAGGTGCCCCATAAATATGAGGGTAAAGGGAAGAATGAACTGGAAGATTTTATAAAACTCCTATAACTGATTAGACTCATTACCATATAAATATTCTTACTCATTATTACCTGTGTTACATACAATAAAGTGACATATTTTCCAATTTAAAAAAATTATTCTAAATATTCTTGGCCTCTCTCTCTCTCTCTTTATTTATTTATTTTGGTGGGGTAGGGGGGCAGGCCACTCCTATCGGTCTTTCATTTGTCTAATTTCATCCATCTTTGTTCTTTGGCCCGTATGGGCCTCCCATAGCGGTGGTGTCTGTCGTTGCAGAGCACTGGCTCTGGGCGCATGCGCTCCTGAACTCCAGCTCGGTAATTGGACACATGGGTCCAGCCACTCCGCGGCACGTGGGATCTTCCCAGGCCAGGGCTCGAACCGGCGCCCCTTGCACTACAAGGCGGTGTCCTTACCCACTGGACCACCAGGGAAGCCCCACTCTTTTTTTTTTAATGGTAGTGCCCTATGGCATGAGGGATGTTAATTCCTGCACCAGGGATCAAATCCATGCCCCCTGTAGTGGAAGTGTAGAATCTTAACCATTGGACCACTAGAGAATTTCCTGGCGTTTTAAATTTTTGCAGGTACATTCGTATATTTATTTATTTCTCTGCTGTTGTTATTAGCGGTGTTTCACCTGGGCATGGTGGGGCCTTTTCTCTCTCTCTTCTGCATCAGATGGTCTGCAGTGTGACTGGAGCTGGCAGCGAGGAGTGTGTTCCTGGCCTTTTAATTTTCTTTTTTTAAAAGATTTATTTATTTATTTATTTATTTTGGGTGGGGGTCGGGTTGGGGAGGGAGGGGAGCGGGCGGGCCACTTCTATTGGTCTTTCATTTCTCTATTTTCGTCCGTCTTTGTTCTTTGGCTCCTGCGGGCCTCCCATCGCGGTGGCGTCTGTTGTCGCAGAGCGCCAGCTCTGGGCGCATGCGCTGCAGAGCTCCAGCTCGGTAGTTGGACACATCAGTCCAGCCGCTCCGCGGCACGTGGGATCTTCCCAGGCCAGGGCTCGAACCGGTGCCCCTTGCACTGCAAGGCGGTGTCCTTATCCACTGGACCACCAGGGGAAGCCCCTGGCCTTTTAATTTTAAAACAAATTTATGCCTTTGGTAAAAGAGAAAAAAGTTCAAACAATATAAAAGCTTGCAGAAAGCAAAGACTTATTTACCTTTCCCATTTTCTCTCTCCATAGGTAACCACTATCAATAGTCTGTTGTATATCTCTGCAGGCTTTTTCCTATGCATATGCAAATGTATACATGCAGGAAAAGAAAAATAATCGCACTATACAGATTTTTCTACAACATGCCTTTTTCAGATAAAATTATGTTGTGAATGTTTTTACATGCTTGTACCTGTAGATATAGACTGTTACAGTTATGAGTATGTTGTGAATGTTTTTACATGCCAGTACCTATGGATATAGACTGATATAGCTATGACAAACCTAGACAGCATATTAAAAAGCAGACACATCACTTTGCCAAAAAAGGTGCATATAGTCAAAGCTATGGTTTTTCCAGTATAGATGTGAGAGTTGGACCATAAAGAAAGCTGTGTGCTGAAGAATTGATGATTTTAAATTGTGGTGCTGGAGAAGACTCTTGAGAGTCCCTTGGACTGCAAGGAAATCAAACCAGTCAATCCTAAAGATAATCAACCCTGAATTGGAAAGACTGATGCTGAAGCTGAAACTGAAGCTCCAATATTTTGGCCACCTGATGTGAACAGACGACTCGCTGAGAAAGACCCCGATGCTGGGAAAGACTGAGGGCAGGAGGAGAAGGGGGCAACAGAGGCTGAGATAGTTAGATAGCATCACCAACTCAATAGATGTGAATCTGAGCAAACTCTAGGAGATATTGAAGGATAGAGGAACCTGGCAGGCTGTAGTCCATGAGGTCATAGTCAGACATGACTTAGCAACTGAACAACAATACCTCTAGATATACCTCTTCTTTTCAATGGCTACACAGTAGTCCACTATATTGAGATATCATGATTTAACCTATTCCCAATCTTTTCCTACTAAAAACTGTAGTACAGGAAGTATCTTTATATCCTTGTATTCTATGGGATAAAATCCCAAATGTAGAATTGCTGTGTCCAAGTGACATTCCATTCTATTTCTTTTGTCATAAGCTTGTGCTAAGTATGAACTCTTTTTAGAATACATGGTAGTGAATATTTTTTTGGATAACTTGAAATTCATTGCCTTTCTTCTCTCTTACTAGTCATTCTAAGGTTTTCCCTTGTGAAACTTGTGCTGTCCCATTCCATAGCTGTCATGCAGTTCAGGTGGGATTAACGATAACCAGGTCATATCTTTGTCGTTGCTCAGGAATTTGGGCCTGTAGCTATCAGCACATGGCTTCTACCTTATTAAAATAAGTGATTCAAATTGGATAAATGAAAGCAAAATTCAGGGTTTTGGTCCATGGGTAGACCCATGAGAGTGACGCTTTTCCTCCTTGAATGTGGGAAAGAAAGCATGTGGCCCTGAATAATTCTAGCAGTTGTCTCTTCATCATGAAAAAATCATCTTCAGGATGAAGTTGATGTATAAAGGAGACAGGAAGGCAAGAATGTCAAAGAGAAACAGTACAGGAGCTATGACTAAACCTTGCTTGATTCTCACCTTTGTTGTTGTTTAGTTACTCTTTGTGACCCCATGGACTGTAGCCTGCCAGGCTCTTCCATCCATGGGATTTCTCAGGCAGTAGTACTGGAGTGGGTAGCCATTTCCTTCTCCAGGGGATCTTCTGAACCAGGGGTTGAAACTGTGTCTCTTGCGTTGCCCTTTACCACTCTCCTCTTTACCACTGAGCCACCAGGGAAGCCTGATGCCCACCCTACTTCTAGGTTCTTCAGTTGTTAGCCAAAACCTCTCCTTTATCGTGTAACAATTTCAGGTTGGGGTTTCTATTACTGGAAACCAAAGTCATATATGTATCAACTATAAGAAACAAGAAATAACAAAAAAAAAGCACAATATGTCCATGAGGTCATAGTCAGACATGACTTAGCAACTGAACAACAATACCTCTAGATATACCTCTTCTTTTCAATGGCTACACAGTAGTCCACTATATTGAGATATCATGATTTAACCTATTCCCAATCTTTTCCTACTAAAAACTGTAGTACAGGAAGTATCTTTATATCCTTGTATTCTATGGGATAAAATCCCAAATGTAGAATTGCTGTGTCCAAGTGACATTCCATTCTATTTCTTTTGTCATAAGCTTGTGCTAAGTATGAACTCTTTTAGAATACATGGTAGTGAATATTTTTTTGGATAACTTGAAATTCATTGCCTTTCTTCTCTCTTACTAGTCATTCTAAGGTTTTCCCTTGTGAAACTTGTGCTGTCCCATTCCATAGCTGTCATGCAGTTCAGGTGGGATTAACGATAACCAGGTCATATCTTTGTCGTTGCTCAGGAATTTGGGCCTGTAGCTATCAGCACATGGCTTCTACCTTATTAAAATAAGTGATTCAAATTGGATAAATGAAAGCAAAATTCAGGGTTTTGGTCCATGGGTAGACCCATGAGAGTGACGCTTTTCCTCCTTGAATGTGGGAAAGAAAGCATGTGGCCCTGAATAATTCTAGCAGTTGTCTCTTCATCATGAAAAAATCATCTTCAGGATGAAGTTGATGTATAAAGGAGACAGGAAGGCAAGAATGTCAAAGAGAAACAGTACAGGAGCTATGACTAAACCTTGCTTGATTCTCACCTTTGTTGTTGTTTAGTTACTCTTTGTGACCCCATGGACTGTAGCCTGCCAGGCTCTTCCATCCATGGGATTTCTCAGGCAGTAGTACTGGAGTGGGTAGCCATTTCCTTCTCCAGGGGATCTTCTGAACCAGGGGTTGAAACTGTGTCTCTTGCGTTGCCCTTTACCACTCTCCTCTTTACCACTGAGCCACCAGGGAAGCCTGATGCCCACCCTACTTCTAGGTTCTTCAGTTGTTAGCCAAAACCTCTCCTTTATCGTGTAACAATTTCAGGTTGGGGTTTCTATTACTGGAAACCAAAGTCATATATGTATCAACTATAAGAAACAAGAAATACAAAGCTGAAAATATTGTAAGATATTTTAAAAAATGCATATATTATTCTAAATTAATTGTTTTTCATTCACATGTTTATATTCTATCTATCCTGAACACTGAATTAAAAAAAATAGGCACCTTCAAAGCCGTCTGCCAAATGACTACTTTTTGAAATGACACTTTGTGTACAAGTTGAACAATTGAGATGGCCACGGTGGCAGGAAACTGGGTGAGACTTCAAGGGGTTGTTTTCTTCAAGCCTTGTATCTGTTTAATCAAGTAGTTCTTTCCACTGGTGAACTGCTAATCGTCCATTCTTTCTTTTTGAAAGCTGCTCAGAAACTTGATGAGTTTGGGTTGGTTTTTTAGTGGAATCTCCACAATAGTCTATTTTGTGAGAACTGGCCACAAATACCTTAAAAACATGGATGGCTTCCAACTGCATGTTAGAACTTTTATCCCAGAGGAGTTTCATCATCAGTTTGAGGTTCTCTGGCTTGTTGATCTACTTTGTCTTGATGACAAAATTGAGCCAGTCCAGGCTCAGTTCATATAGCAGCATTAAAGATGGTCTCTTAGTCACTTAATTCTCAGACTGAAGCACTTCCTTATAGTCTTCAAAAACAGTGTCATCATTTTGTTCTAAGAAGTCTGCAACCAGCCCTTTATGTCTAGTTCGTGAATCCTTAAAATAGCAAAGACACCTGAAGCAAAGGTTGACAATGCCACATACCCAAAGAAATCTCTGAATCGATTAGAAAAGAGGATGGTTTTGACAGATGGTTCATGTTGAAGACATTCTCTCAACATAATGCCACACTGTAAGAAGAGCTGTAGGGCTTCATTTCATTTGAAGAACATACATCGAATATGACGATGAGCACTAACATGCTCCACAGTAGGACTCCTAACACCTGTCTTCTCAGGATGTTCTTAAATGTCTGGGTCACATCTTTTTTCCTTCTCCAGGGATCTTCTGAACCAGGGGTTGAAACTGTGTCTCTTGCGTTGCCCTTTACCACTCTCCTCTTTACCACTGAGCCACCAGGGAAGCCTGATGCCCACCCTACTTCTAGGTTCTTCAGTTGTTAGCCAAAACCTCTCCTTTATCGTGTAACAATTTCAGGTTGGGGTTTCTATTACTGGAAACCAAAGTCATATATGTATCAACTATAAGAAACAAGAAATACAAAGCTGAAAATATTGTAAGATATTTTAAAAAATGCATATATTATTCTAAATTAATTGTTTTTCATTCACATGTTTATATTCTATCTATCCTGAACACTGAATTAAAAAAAATAGGCACCTTCAAAGCCGTCTGCCAAATGACTACTTTTTGAAATGACACTTTGTGTACAAGTTGAACAATTGAGATGGCCACGGTGGCAGGAAACTGGGTGAGACTTCAAGGGGTTGTTTTCTTCAAGCCTTGTATCTGTTTAATCAAGTAGTTCTTTCCACTGGTGAACTGCTAATCGTCCATTCTTTCTTTTTGAAAGCTGCTCAGAAACTTGATGAGTTTGGGTTGGTTTTTTAGTGGAATCTCCACAATAGTCTATTTTGTGAGAACTGGCCACAAATACCTTAAAAACATGGATGGCTTCCAACTGCATGTTAGAACTTTTATCCCAGAGGAGTTTCATCATCAGTTTGAGGTTCTCTGGCTTGTTGATCTACTTTGTCTTGATGACAAAATTGAGCCAGTCCAGGCTCAGTTCATATAGCAGCATTAAAGATGGTCTCTTAGTCACTTAATTCTCAGACTGAAGCACTTCCTTATAGTCTTCAAAAACAGTGTCATCATTTTGTTCTAAGAAGTCTGCAACCAGCCCTTTATGTCTAGTTCGTGAATCCTTAAAATAGCAAAGACACCTGAAGCAAAGGTTGACAATGCCACATACCCAAAGAAATCTCTGAATCGATTAGAAAAGAGGATGGTTTTGACAGATGGTTCATGTTGAAGACATTCTCTCAACATAATGCCACACTGTAAGAAGAGCTGTAGGGCTTCATTTCATTTGAAGAACATACATCGAATATGACGATGAGCACTAACATGCTCCACAGTAGGACTCCTAACACCTGTCTTCTCAGGATGTTCTTAAATGTCTGGGTCACATCTTTTTTCCTCAACGTCTTTCAGTGGTAGGTCCGCTCTCTGTGTCTCCAGCAGCCCACTATTGTGGAGGTCCTATGCTAGCTGAGCCTCAGCTTCTGTCAGGGGCTCCACAAAGAATTTCTTTCGGTGATTTTGGCAATTCTTCTGAAGCCTTCTCTATCATTCTGTCCTGCTTTTACAACAGGGCCAAATTGTCTTTCAGGATTTTCACGATTTGGGATGGATTTTTGTGTGCTTTACTTAACAAAGCCATTTTTCTCATCGAGAGAAATCTCTTCTTCCAGTATGGAATGCTTAGAAGTCATGTATCATCTGCAAATTTGTTTCAGCTTTCTCAGTCTTTACCATAGTCACTGATCAACACAGCTTACTCTCTCCTTTAGAATTACTACAATGCTCTTGCTCAAAGCACATATAAGGCACTGACTTTGGGTCTGCATCTTTATTTCCAAGCAGCAGCTACATGTGTTTAAATAGACTGCTTAGCTCTTCATGTTTTTTCTTCTCAGTACTATCTGGAGGAAACAGCTGGGCCCCGAATCCAGCGATGCTGGCCTCTCAACTGCTATGATTTTTACTTTTGAAGGATCAAAATATTTGTGTTTAACCAGAAATAAAATATAAGGCAGGATGAGTAAGTACCACAATAAAAAGTGTCATAATAAAAAGCAGATGAGCAGGGTCTTGAACACAGTTTGGTTCTACAAATTCACATAAGAGCTGAGTGTTGTTTTCATACTTTTAATTTCTCCCTCTCTAGACAGTACTCAATACTGTAAGTTTTTGTCATAATGATGGTTTCCAAGGCCATCTTTTTAAATTTCATTTTAATTATTTTATTGAAATATAGTTGATTTACAATGTAGTGTTAGTTTCAGGTGTACAGCAAAGTGATTCAGATATATATATATATATATATATATATGCTTATGTGTATATTTATATATATTAAGATTCTTTTCCCTTACAGGTTGTTACAAAATATTAAGTATAGTTCCCTATGCTACACAGTAGGTCTTTGTTGGTTATCTATTTTATATATAGTAGTGCATATTGTTAACCTCAAACTCCTAATTTACGCCCATTTTCTCCTTTGGTAACCTTAAGTTTGTTTTCAGTGCCATACTCATAGAATTTTTCATTTCATATCAGAACAGTATTCTGCAATATTTTGAATTAATTTTATTTTCCCTATAACCTACTAATTTATTTACATCATTTCTAGCTGTTATTTACTTTTATTTATTGATTGAGTTTTACTCAGTTCTCTGTGGCTATGGCTTGTTTCTTGAATCTTTCAATTAATGTTATGAATGTAAAAGCTTTAGTGAAGCTTTTTTATGCCACACTGATATATATTTTTTCTAGATTGAAGAAACCTGTTGTATTGTTAGTTGTTCTGTGCTGTTTCCTTCAGTAATTATTTTTACATTCTGTTCTTTTTCTTCAGTAGGGTCAGTGTCTTAATTAAAAATCCAATTCTGACTGTGAATCAACTCAAGGTATTAATCTGTTGTGTACCTATGATGTACCAGGCACTATGGGAAGCTAAGGATATATAAAACAAGTTCCTTGTCCTGAAGGAGCTCATGGTCTAGCTTCCTACTTTACTAAAACTGTCAATTATTAGAAAGTGGAAATTAGTGGCTCTCAGTTACTTTCTGGAATCTGGAAGTTTTTTGGTTTATTTATTTATTTACTTAATTTGAAAGTTTTTATGGAGTTTATATGGAGTGTATTAGTAACAATGCACATAACTCTCCTCTTGTGTTTTTTCAATTATTCTGTGATTTAACTTGCTCTTATTTTCCATTCCTGAAGAGCACTCAATCTTAATTTGAATTAATATATGTACTAGTTACTTTCTATATTCTGTACATAAGTACTCACACTTTTGTATCAGTTCTACATGAAAAAGTTGTCATCAATCACAATTAGTAGTCAAGAATCCTTTTTTTTTTTTGGCTTTTCTGGGTTTTCACTGCTGCTTCAGGCTCTTCTCTAGTTGCAGGGAGTGGGGGCAACTCTCCAGTTGAGGTGAGCAGGCTTCTTGTTGTGGTGACTTCTCTTGTTGTAGAACTTGGGCTCTAGGGCACACAGGCTTCAATAGTTGTGGCATGTGGGCTGGATAGTTGTAGCTCTAAGGCTCCAGAGCCAGGGTCAATAGTTGTGGCTCTTGGACTCAGTTGCTCTGCAGCATGTGCGATCTTCCTGGATCAGGGATTGAACCTGTGTCTCCTGCTTGGCAGGCAAACTCTTTATCACTGTGCTACCAGGGAAGCCCTCAAGTATACATTATTAAATGAAACTTTATAAATGTACCCACAAATGTCTCCTAAACAAATTTTATTTACTTAAGATTTTTAGTCATATGGGTTTAATGGAGTAGTAAAATGACGTTGCATTCTACCTTAAAAAAAAAAAAACCCTAAAACCCTAATGTTAGCATCAAAAATACTTCTGCATTTTTAGAGTTACAGCTTTATTCTAGTATATTGATATGCTATAATTTATTTTCCAAATATTTTATATGAAGTTAAAGCATTTTCATAATACAAACTGCAAATACCAATGGAATTATTGAATCAAAGGCAGCCACTTTAGTGAGTATATTACTTATATTTACATTAACATGAATGGAAATTGGGGTTTCCTTGACTGTCCAGTGGTTAGGACTGCGTGCTTGAGGTGGGTGGTGGAGAGGACGGGTCTGATCCCTGGTCAGGGGAAGTAAAATCTCCCATGCCACAAGCACAGCAACAAAATCAAGATAACTAATGGATTTATTGGAACTACAACAATCCGATTTACTATATCTTGCTTGCTATCTCCAAATGTGTGTAGGACGTAAATTATCCTTTGTATTATTTTTACAAAATACAGTAGTTATCAATAGTATCATGGTGTGTAAAGCCAGTTGCATATTGCTAATCTTTTATTTTTGGCTATTCTGGGTTTTCACTGCTGCTTTCAGGCTCTTCTCTAGTTGCAGGGAGTGGGGATTACTCTCTAGTTAAGGTGAGCAGGCTTCTTGTTGTGGTGACTTTTCTTGTTGTGGAACTTGGGCTCTAGGGCACACAGGCTTCAATAGTTGTGGCACATGGGCTGGATAGTTGTAGCTCTAAGGCTCCAGAGCCAGGGTCAATAGTTGTGGCTCTTGGACTCAGTTGCTCTGCAGCATGTGCGATCTTCCTGGATCAGGGATTGAACCTGTGTCTCCTGCTTGGCAGGCAAACTCTTTATCACTGTGCTACCAGGGAAGCCCTCAAGTATACATTATTAAATGAAACTTTATAAATGTACCCACAAATGTCTCCTAAACAAATTTTATTTACTTAAGATTTTTAGTCATATGGGTTTAATGGAGTAGTAAAATGACGTTGCATTCTACCTTAAAAAAAAAAAAAACCCTAAAACCCTAATGTTAGCATCAAAAATACTTCTGCATTTTTAGAGTTACAGCTTTATTCTAGTATATTGATATGCTATAATTTATTTTCCAAATATTTTATATGAAGTTAAAGCATTTTCATAATACAAACTGCAAATACCAATGGAATTATTGAATCAAAGGCAGCCACTTTAGTGAGTATATTACTTATATTTACATTAACATGAATGGAAATTGGGGTTTCCTTGACTGTCCAGTGGTTAGGACTGCGTGCTTGAGGTGGGTGGTGGAGAGGACGGGTCTGATCCCTGGTCAGGGGAAGTAAAATCTCCCATGCCACAAGCACAGCAACAAAATCAAGATAACTAATGGATTTATTGGAACTACAACAATCCGATTTACTATATCTTGCTTGCTATCTCCAAATGTGTGTAGGACGTAAATTATCCTTTGTATTATTTTTACAAAATACAGTAGTTATCAATAGTATCATGGTGTGTAAAGCCAGTTGCATATTGCTAATCTTTTATTTTTGGCTGTGATGGGTCTTCATTGCTGCGCTTGGACTTTATGTTATGGCCAGCGGGGGCTCCTCACTAGTTGCGGTAAGTGAGCTTCCCAGGCAATGGCTTCTCTGTAGTCGAGCAGCGGTTCTAGGGCACTAAGCTTCCGTAGTAGCGCTCCGGGCCTCTAGAGCACAGGCTCAGTAGTTGTGGCATACGGGCGTAGGTGCTTCGCAGCATGTGGGATGTTCCCAGATCAGGGATCGAATCTGTGTTTCCTACGTTGGCAGCGGATCCTTTACCACGGAGCCACCAGGAAAGCCCGTGCATATTGCTAAGCTTGACACAAATGTAAGGAAGTACTAACGTGGCACTTCCACATACTTAAGGACTTGAACAAATGCTTACTACGAAACCCTGAAACATTGATTCTTCCGCACTTTGGCTTTAGAGTAAAAACCCTGACTTTTCTGCACCATTGAGTCTCGATCTGAGATTTCCTAGTAAGAACTATCCAGCAAGTGGTTTCGGTTCCCCGAAGACGAGCTTGGGCAGATTTCAGGCAGCACCGAGGGCTGGCCGGGCGAATCGCTGACAACTAGGCCTAGGCGCTGGGTCTGCAGTTGGGGTGACGCCGTGCTCAGCGTAGGAAGGTTGAAGAACGACTGTTTCGCAGACCCCGGGTCACATCGTGGCCAGGACGCTGCTTAGCGCCGAGAGAGCCGTAGACGCGCACCTTCTGGGTCACACCCAGCCCGGGCCGCGCTGGGCGGCTCTGCGCAGGCGCGGCAGTCGTGCGACATCCGTCACTTACGGCGGAAGCGGTTGTGCTGCGAGTTGGTGGCGCGGTTTGGGGCTCTCTGGAACGAACGGCTTGGGCGCGGGTAATCACCTCCCTTTCCCGCTTTCCCCAGCTCTTCTAGGTTCTTGGGAGTATCGCGGAGCTTCCGGACCTGATGCGGGCACCGGGTCGTGGACTGTCCCATCCTGCACCTCTACTGCTGGGGTGCTCCCGCGCCCAGGTGGGGGTGAGGGGCGGGGTCGGGACTGGATTGGACTCTATTCTAGCGTCTTCGTCTTGAAATCTCCCGGGTAACTCATGGTTTTTCTTGCTTTCCAAGACTGGTATCCGGGGACCGTGACTTGCAGGGTCCGCCATGGAGCCAGAGCAGATGCTGGAGGGACAAACGCAGGTACCAGGAGGCCCTGGATTCAGGGTGGCAGTGTGCAGCAAGGAAGAGTGGCTGATGTCTCCGTGGCCTGTGTTTTGTTTTCTAGGTTGCAGAAAATCCCCACTCTGAGTACGGTCTCACAGACAACGTCGAGGTAACTTGCCCAGTTCCTGTGCTGTATCTTTGCGTCTTTTATAAGCTGCAGAAAACTTGGGATCCATTTTTGCTAGGTTGCATTGCACAAGAGAAAACTTTATAATCATGAGCCAAATAGTATCAAATTATGACCATCTTATTTTAATAGCAGCACTAATACTTCGTGGTATGTAGACGTACATGTTAGCTGAGTCTAGAGGTTGGACTTGAAAATGATACAGAGAAAGAAACATATATTACTAATTGGAGATTGTCAGAATCTGTTTGCTTGGTGGCTACTAATGCTCAGTTTGAATATTGCACTGGAAAAGCTATACATCACAATGATTTTGTAGCAGAATAGTGTGCTGAAGTCAACATTTAGTCATTTCATGATATCTTTGCAGAGTTCAGAGTAGGTGGGATTGGAAGCTATAACACAAGTAGTAGATACTGTTTTTGCCTTACATGGATAAGTCTGAATTCAGAGTACATGTGCGAAATAGGAGGGCATTTATGTTTATAGAGCTTTTTCATGCAGGCCCTAAGAGGTTGCTTTCTAAAAGAAAAGGTTACTTTGTAAATGAATGAATACAGGCCAGAACAGTTGAATAAACCAGAATTAGGTGGGATTGGTTAAGAAAATAGAATTTCTGGAGAAGATGTGTGTGATTTTTTTTTTTTTAACTTTTATTTTGCTTTTAACTTTTACAGAGTTTTGTTGTTTACAGATATGTATATTCCCAGGTTAGTCATATGTATATCCCCCCCTTCCCACCCAAGATGTGTGTGTTTTATGGGAGAAAGTAAAAAGACATCAGTGATTGGATAAATGAGGGCAAGAGCATTTCCAAGTAGAGTAATAATATTAATAGCTACTAGTATTAGCTGTAAGTAGCTGACATGTATTTTCAGTCTTGGGAGACTCAGAAGAGTTGACTTGTCTAGATAGTAAAGTTGCGAACTCCCGGGTAACTCATGGTTTTCTTGCTTTCCAAGACTGGTATCCGGGGACCGTGACTTGCAGGGTCCGCCATGGAGCCAGAGCAGATGCTGGAGGGACAAACGCAGGTACCAGGAGGCCCTGGATTCAGGGTGGCAGTGTGCAGCAAGGAAGAGTGGCTGATGTCTCCGTGGCCTGTGTTTTGTTTTCTAGGTTGCAGAAAATCCCCACTCTGAGTACGGTCTCACAGACAACGTCGAGGTAACTTGCCCAGTTCCTGTGCTGTATCTTTGCGTCTTTTATAAGCTGCAGAAAACTTGGGATCCATTTTTGCTAGGTTGCATTGCACAAGAGAAAACTTTATAATCATGAGCCAAATAGTATCAAATTATGACCATCTTATTTTAATAGCAGCACTAATACTTCGTGGTATGTAGACGTACATGTTAGCTGAGTCTAGAGGTTGGACTTGAAAATGATACAGAGAAAGAAACATATATTACTAATTGGAGATTGTCAGAATCTGTTTGCTTGGTGGCTACTAATGCTCAGTTTGAATATTGCACTGGAAAAGCTATACATCACAATGATTTTGTAGCAGAATAGTGTGCTGAAGTCAACATTTAGTCATTTCATGATATCTTTGCAGAGTTCAGAGTAGGTGGGATTGGAAGCTATAACACAAGTAGTAGATACTGTTTTTGCCTTACATGGATAAGTCTGAATTCAGAGTACATGTGCGAAATAGGAGGGCATTTATGTTTATAGAGCTTTTTCATGCAGGCCCTAAGAGGTTGCTTTCTAAAAGAAAAGGTTACTTTGTAAATGAATGAATACAGGCCAGAACAGTTGAATAAACCAGAATTAGGTGGGATTGGTTAAGAAAATAGAATTTCTGGAGAAGATGTGTGTGATTTTTTTTTTTTTAACTTTTATTTTGCTTTTAACTTTTACAGAGTTTTGTTGTTTACAGATATGTATATTCCCAGGTTAGTCATATGTATATCCCCCCCTTCCCACCCAAGATGTGTGTGTTTTATGGGAGAAAGTAAAAAGACATCAGTGATTGGATAAATGAGGGCAAGAGCATTTCCAAGTAGAGTAATAATATTAATAGCTACTAGTATTAGCTGTAAGTAGCTGACATGTATTTTCAGTCTTGGGAGACTCAGAAGAGTTGAGTGACTTGTCTAAGATCACCAGGATGAAAGTGGTGAACTGTGTGCCTTAAGCCTAGGCAACCTGACATTTTCGAGGTGGGATTAAATTATATTGCTGATGCTGATCAACTCCTGGAGTTCCTTGCCAGGTGGAGTGACTTCTCTGTGCCTGTAAATTGCCAGGATTGTTTATTGGTTTGATATTAGGGTTAGGAAAACTTGAGTCTTTTCATGATGCAGATTTAATTGAACTGCTATGCTGAATCAGATGAAGGTACGCTATGCCACTTGATGTTTTAGTTATTTAAGAGGATTCTTTTTAGGCATCAGCACAGTCTTGTTGATGCTTGTATATGGAGGCAGGGCCATGATACACTGATACGAAATGCTTTTTTTTCCAAACCCTCAGACCCATGTCCATAGTGCAATGAGAAAAAGGAAAGTGGAGTGAGTGAATGGTGTGCTACATTATTTGGTGATTGATTTTCTTTCTTCCATAATTTTAAAATGCCTGTTCTTTTGTGAGTTAATGGTGATAGTAAAATAATAATTATCCTTGTTTGTTTGTAAGGTTTTACTTGGTAAAATAGAGTTAATAACTCTATGGTTGTCCCTTCTTTCAATGTGTTACTTTCAATGTGTTATTTTATTTTTATTTATTTATTTATTTATTTATTTATTTAAACCTTTATTTTACTTTTAACTTTTACAGAGTTTTGTTATTTACAGATATGTATGTTCTCAGATTAGTCATATGTATATCCCCCCCTTCCCTCCCCTCCCGACCATCATACATCATACAGCACCCCTGAAGGATCCCCTTTTCTCACAGAGCAATGACTAGAGCTATTTTACTTGTTTGTAATGTCTCAAAGTCTGGAAATCACAGTTTTACAACTGCTACTTTTCCTTTTTGATTTCCATTTTATTCCATTATTGACTTATAATTTTTTTAGGCGGTTGATTTAAGACTTGTACCAAAGTTTAACTTCCCACAATTTACCTTCAAGTGTTATCGTATCCTTTCATGTATAGTATAAATGAGGGCAAGAGCATTTCAAAGGGTAATAATATTAATAGCTACTAGTATTAGCTGTAAGTAGCTGACATGTATTTTCAGTCTTGGGAGACTCAGAAGAGTTGAGTGACTTGTCTAAGATCACCAGGATGAAAGTGGTGAACTGTGTGCCTTAAGCCTAGGCAACCTGACATTTTCGAGGTGGGATTAAATTATATTGCTGATGCTGATCAACTCCTGGAGTTCCTTGCCAGGTGGAGTGACTTCTCTGTGCCTGTAAATTGCCAGGATTGTTTATTGGTTTGATATTAGGGTTAGGAAAACTTGAGTCTTTTCATGATGCAGATTTAATTGAACTGCTATGCTGAATCAGATGAAGGTACGCTATGCCACTTGATGTTTTAGTTATTTAAGAGGATTCTTTTTAGGCATCAGCACAGTCTTGTTGATGCTTGTATATGGAGGCAGGGCCATGATACACTGATACGAAATGCTTTTTTCCAAACCCTCAGACCCATGTCCATAGTGCAATGAGAAAAAGGAAAGTGGAGTGAGTGAATGGTGTGCTACATTATTTGGTGATTGATTTTCTTTCTTCCATAATTTTAAAATGCCTGTTCTTTTGTGAGTTAATGGTGATAGTAAAATAATAATTATCCTTGTTTGTTTGTAAGGTTTTACTTGGTAAAATAGAGTTAATAACTCTATGGTTGTCCCTTCTTTCAATGTGTTACTTTCAATGTGTTATTTTATTTTTATTTATTTATTTATTTATTTATTTATTTAAACCTTTATTTTACTTTTAACTTTTACAGAGTTTTGTTATTTACAGATATGTATGTTCTCAGATTAGTCATATGTATATCCCCCCCTTCCCTCCCCTCCCGACCATCATACATCATACAGCACCCCTGAAGGATCCCCTTTTCTCACAGAGCAATGACTAGAGCTATTTTACTTGTTTGTAATGTCTCAAAGTCTGGAAATCACAGTTTTACAACTGCTACTTTTCCTTTTTGATTTCCATTTTATTCCATTATTGACTTATAATTTTTTTAGGCGGTTGATTTAAGACTTGTACCAAAGTTTAACTTCCCACAATTTACCTTCAAGTGTTATCGTATCCTTTCATGTATAGTATAAGGACCTTACAGCAATATCATTCCATTTCCTCTCTCCTGGCCTTTATACTATTATCAAATATTATGTTTCTGCATATATTGTAAACCCTGCAATACATTGTTTTTATTTATTCTTTAAAAAGTCAATTATCTTTTAAATTATATTTTAAATTTTTAAAATTGTTAACATTGTTCTAGAAAGTTTAGTTTTTAAAACCATCAGATAACATAGTGATAATGAGACTGCTCCCTCCTCAACAATCAACTGTATTTTATGAGGCTTCTCTAACTTAATAGGTAAATATTGCAGAATTACAAAAAGAGTTGGTTACAGTTGAGCAATCAAGTAAGTATCACACTTCTGTAGATCAAAAAGTTGAATAAAAGAGGTTACGTTACTGATAAGTCAGTGTATTTGAGAAATCCAAGTTACA
The DNA here is from genome assembly GCA_022376925.1 of Tragulus kanchil. Classification (NCBI taxonomy): domain Eukaryota; kingdom Metazoa; phylum Chordata; class Mammalia; order Artiodactyla; family Tragulidae; genus Tragulus; species Tragulus kanchil. Next base: position 152,125,781 of record JAIOJX010000029.1, read on the forward strand.
TACACAAAAGAAAACTGGTGACAAAACCCACGACATTACTCTGTATTAACATTTTGCGACGTTTTAAACGTTTCTGATCGTGCAGCAATAATAAAGATCAGAATGAATTTTATAAAGGAGTTGATGGAAGCTCAACAGGTGTGTTAAACACACAACTCAATCACAGTTGCAGTAAGCATCTAGTTGCTCAAAATTTATCTGTGCATTAGAAAATTGAAATGTACACTGTTTACCCCATAACTCCTCCTCTGGCCCCCATTCCCAAACAATAACCTGACCTATAAACCTTCCTGTTTAATCTTTTAAATCAGATTTGATGGGTCAGTATATAATCTTCATTATTATTTTAGAACAGATAACCAGGCTTAGTCATATGCTAAATCTTCAATTACATGCCTTTCAAAAGGCATCTGAACTGCTGTAATTGTGAAAATTCAAGCATAGGAAACTGAGAAAATTGTCAGTCAAGAATCTGATCTAAGTAATTGCGTAAACTACTAAAGCCTGTGTGTGCCCATTTCTAGAAGATTTCCTATTTGAAATATTATTCAGTTGGTCTCTGAAAGGAATAGTCTTGACTACTGCTCTCTAACATGCTTAGGTGACCACAAATAATTTCCCAAAGTTCCCAAGTGTTATCGTATCCTTTCATGTATAGTATAAGGACCTTACAGCAATATCATTCCATTTCCTCTCTCCTGGCCTTTATACTATTATCAAATATTATGTTTCTGCATATATTTAAACACTGCAATACATTGTTTTTATTTATTCTTTAAAAAGTCAATTATCTTTTAAATTATATTTTAAATTTTTAAAATTGTTAACATTGTTCTAGAAAGTTTAGTTTTTAAAACCATCAGATAACATAGTGATAATGAGACTGCTCCCTCCTCAACAATCAACTGTATTTTATGAGGCTTCTCTAACTTAATAGGTAAATATTGCAGAATTACAAAAAGAGTTGGTTACAGTTGAGCAATCAAGTAAGTATCACACTTCTGTAGATCAAAAAGTTGAATAAAAGAGGTTACGTTACTGATAAGTCAGTGTATTTGAGAAATCCAAGTTACATACACAAAAGAAAACTGGTGACAAAACCCACGACATTACTCTGTATTAACATTTTGCGACGTTTTAAACGTTTCTGATCGTGCAGCAATAATAAAGATCAGAATGAATTTTATAAAGGAGTTGATGGAAGCTCAACAGGTGTGTTAAACACACAACTCAATCACAGTTGCAGTAAGCATCTAGTTGCTCAAAATTTATCTGTGCATTAGAAAATTGAAATGTACACTGTTTACCCCATAACTCCTCCTCTGGCCCCCATTCCCAAACAATAACCTGACCTATAAACCTTCCTGTTTAATCTTTTAAATCAGATTTGATGGGTCAGTATATAATCTTCATTATTATTTTAGAACAGATAACCAGGCTTAGTCATATGCTAAATCTTCAATTACATGCCTTTCAAAAGGCATCTGAACTGCTGTAATTGTGAAAATTCAAGCATAGGAAACTGAGAAAATTGTCAGTCAAGAATCTGATCTAAGTAATTGCGTAAACTACTAAAGCCTGTGTGTGCCCATTTCTAGAAGATTTCCTATTTGAAATATTATTCAGTTGGTCTCTGAAAGGAATAGTCTTGACTACTGCTCTCTAACATGCTTAGGTGACCACAAATAATTACCCAGTTGGCTAAGAAGCTTACAGTGGGCCTTTAAAAAAAAAAGAAAATTCAAACCCACAGAAGTAATTAAGAAAATAAGATTTTAGAAGATCATAGCATAAGATGCGTATAGGATTCCTATTATAATGATGCATCCAAAATAAATCTATATTAATGAAGTGGCACAGAATCAATTTAAAGACAATTTGAAATTAGGGCAGTTGCCGGGGATAAAAAAGGACAATTTGAAATTAAACACAGTGGGAACTGTTTTATTAAAATCAACCAAAATTACTCAATGTCAAAAGAATAGTGTATTAAAATATACTGAATTTGCACATTAATATTAACCATAATAAACTCATACCAGATATAAATTAACCTTACCAGTTAGATGAAAACAAATTTTAGAGCTATTTTTACAAGAAATAAATCTACTTCATGATGAAGGCACAGCAGAGTCTAAAGAATTTTTGATACATTGTCACAAGATTTAAACTTAACATGTTACAATGAGGTTTCTCAGAAAGTATTTCAAAGGCTTGTTTTAACATGCTTGGAAAATGATTATTTTTCTTTTGAAATGTATTTATGTAAATTATGTAAATTGCATTGAGATCCGCTTTACACCTGGAATTAACCATCCCTAGCAGAAGTACCAGCTGTTAACAATGCGCATTTATATTACATATAACTTAGCCTGGTGTTAAGCTATGCAACTGTTATGTCAGTTTGCCCCTAAAGGCAATGCTCTAGAGACAAAGTTTTCTCACAAACAGTGGGCAAGCAGGTTTTATTATTTGATATTCAACAACAGCCGTCAGTTGGTTAAGCAAGGTCCTACAATATGAATTTCTTTGAGAGCAGTATAGAAGAGGAATCTATAATATAAAAAACTAGAACAAACTTTCTTGGCCACTAAGAAGCATAAAAACTGTAGCAGGCATCAAGAATATTTCCTGACAAGCAATGAATTTCAGAATATTGTGTTGATTAGTGTTAAATTTATGCAAGAGGGATCTCAGCAGAGGTAAACAGAACTTTCCTTAAGGACCTTTCTCGGTTTTCTGGAAAAAATAACTTGTTTAACGCAACCAAATAATTACCCAGTTGGCTAAGAAGCTTACAGTGGGCCTTTAAAAAAAAAAGAAAATTCAAACCCACAGAAGTAATTAAGAAAATAAGATTTTAGAAGATCATAGCATAAGATGCGTATAGGATTCCTATTATAATGATGCATCCAAAATAAATCTATATTAATGAAGTGGCACAGAATCAATTTAAAGACAATTTGAAATTAGGGCAGTTGCCGGGGATAAAAAAGGACAATTTGAAATTAAACACAGTGGGAACTGTTTTATTAAAATCAACCAAAATTACTCAATGTCAAAAGAATAGTGTATTAAAATATACTGAATTTGCACATTAATATTAACCATAATAAACTCATACCAGATATAAATTAACCTTACCAGTTAGATGAAAACAAATTTTAGAGCTATTTTTACAAGAAATAAATCTACTTCATGATGAAGGCACAGCAGAGTCTAAAGAATTTTTGATACATTGTCACAAGATTTAAACTTAACATGTTACAATGAGGTTTCTCAGAAAGTATTTCAAAGGCTTGTTTTAACATGCTTGGAAAATGATTATTTTTCTTTTGAAATGTATTTATGTAAATTATGTAAATTGCATTGAGATCCGCTTTACACCTGGAATTAACCATCCCTAGCAGAAGTACCAGCTGTTAACAATGCGCATTTATATTACATATAACTTAGCCTGGTGTTAAGCTATGCAACTGTTATGTCAGTTTGCCCCTAAAGGCAATGCTCTAGAGACAAAGTTTTCTCACAAACAGTGGGCAAGCAGGTTTTATTATTTGATATTCAACAACAGCCGTCAGTTGGTTAAGCAAGGTCCTACAATATGAATTTCTTTGAGAGCAGTATAGAAGAGGAATCTATAATATAAAAAACTAGAACAAACTTTCTTGGCCACTAAGAAGCATAAAAACTGTAGCAGGCATCAAGAATATTTCCTGACAAGCAATGAATTTCAGAATATTGTGTTGATTAGTGTTAAATTTATGCAAGAGGGATCTCAGCAGAGGTAAACTATTTGAACACTTTGCCTTAAGGACCTTTCTCGGTTCTGTGGCAGCATGAAGCCAAGAACATAAAAAGACTGGGAAGATACTCCCCTGACATATCCTGGGCCAGGAATGCTCTGCTTAACTGGAAACGAAGTCATCTTTGGTGCAGCCTCAGAGCACTAGTCAGAGAGCATTTGCCAGCAAAGCCCGCCGGTAACAGCTTGTGGCTTCATGCAACCCAGCAAGAGGCAGAACAAACAGAACAGTAAACTGAACAAGCCAGAAAGCTACATTGTCGCATCCAGTTTACTGGCCAGAATGAATTGCACTGTGCCCGCCCCTTGGAAATTTGGGAATGTATTCACCGTGGGGAGCCCTCACACACATCTGGGAAGCTCTCCAGCACCTCCAAGGGCAAAGTTAGGTTACTAGAAAGACCAGAGCAAAGGCGGAGCTGAAGAAAGGCCCAGTAGGGCCGACCTGAGGCTGGTTCCAGATGATTGCCAAACCCGGAAGTGCTCCCTTCACTTCTGTCCAATTACCTCCTTAAAGAAGATTTAAGCATAAAGAGGAAGGAGTCACATTTATCCATAGAGTTATCATTTCTGATTCTCCAGTCTTTTATGTAGATCTAGCTTCCCATCTGGCATCATTTCCAATCCTCCTGAAGGGCTTTCTTTACTGTTTCTTGTAGTGGAGGTCTACTGGTAAGGAATTATTTAAGGTTCCGAATGTCTAAAAAGGTAATTATTTTGCCCTTGTTTTTTAGGTATGTTTGCTGAGTGTGGATATGCGTCACTGTCTTCTGCCTGATATTTCTGATTAAAAGTGTTCTATGATAACTGTCTTTGCTCCTCTCTATTTAAATGTCTTCTCTGTGCTTTTAAGATTTTGTTACTAATTTTAACTAACATGTTATGATGTGTTTTGGCATTTTTTTTTTTAATGTTTCTTGTGCTTAGGATCATTGACTTTCTTGGATCTTTGCGAGTTTTCATGTAATTTGAAAATTTCAGACATTATTTCTTCAAATACTTTTTTAGAGTTTCATGTTTTTTCTCAGCAGAGGTAAACTATTTGAACACTTTGCCTTAAGGACCTTTCTCGGTTCTGTGGCAGCATGAAGCCAAGAACATAAAAAGACTGGGAAGATACTCCCCTGACATATCCTGGGCCAGGAATGCTCTGCTTAACTGGAAACGAAGTCATCTTTGGTGCAGCCTCAGAGCACTAGTCAGAGAGCATTTGCCAGCAAAGCCCGCCGGTAACAGCTTGTGGCTTCATGCAACCCAGCAAGAGGCAGAACAAACAGAACAGTAAACTGAACAAGCCAGAAAGCTACATTGTCGCATCCAGTTTACTGGCCAGAATGAATTGCACTGTGCCCGCCTTGGAAATTTGGGAATGTATTCACCGTGGGAGCCCTCACACACATCTGGGAAGCTCTCCAGCACCTCCAAGGGCAAAGTTAGGTTACTAGAAAGACCAGAGCAAAGGCGGAGCTGAAGAAAGGCCCAGTAGGGCCGACCTGAGGCTGGTTCCAGATGATTGCCAAACCCGGAAGTGCTCCCTTCACTTCTGTCCAATTACCTCCTTAAAGAAGATTTAAGCATAAAGAGGAAGGAGTCACATTTATCCATAGAGTTATCATTTCTGATTCTCCAGTCTTTTATGTAGATCTAGCTTCCCATCTGGCATCATTTCCAATCCTCCTGAAGGGCTTTCTTTACTGTTTCTTGTAGTGGAGGTCTACTGGTAAGGAATTATTTAAGGTTCCGAATGTCTAAAAAGGTAATTATTTTGCCCTTGTTTTTTAGGTATGTTTGCTGAGTGTGGATATGCGTCACTGTCTTCTGCCTGATATTTCTGATTAAAAGTGTTCTATGATAACTGTCTTTGCTCCTCTCTATTTAAATGTCTTCTCTGTGCTTTTAAGATTTTGTTACTAATTTTAACTAACATGTTATGATGTGTTTTGGCATTTTTTTTTTTTTTTAATGTTTCTTGTGCTTAGGATCATTGACTTTCTTGGATCTTTGCACGTAGAGTTTTCATGTAATTTGAAAAAATTTCAGACATTATTTCTTCAAATATTTTCATGTATTTTGTTAGCTTAATTTATTCATTCTTTCCTGTCTTCTTGAACGTAAGAGATATAATAGCTAGCTTAATGGCATTGCTGATGCTATCTATATCATTTCTGAGTCTGTTTCTGTGAATTGGTTTTTCTCTTCATTTTGGGTAGCTTTTTTCCTGCTTCTTTGTCTGCTTATTTTTACTGGAAGCTGGCCACTATGCACTTACCTTGTTGGGTACTGGTGATTTATGTATTTCTTAAAACATTCTTGAGCTTTGTTCATCCTAGTAGTGGTTAAGCTACTTGGAAACATTTTGATCCTATTGAAGTTTGCCTTTAAGCTTTTTCGGATGGGACCAACCAGCCTTTAGTTTATGCATAACTTCTTTCTTGTTTGTTCTACCCAGTGCTTCATGTATTACAAGATTTCCCATTCTGGGTCACAGGACCATGAACTACACCTGGCCTGTGTGAGCCCCAGGAATCAAGCTGCCTGCTTCTTCCAAGTGTTTTCTTCTGGCCGTGGGTAGTTCCCTCACACTCTTGCTCTGATAAGTACTCACCTGAAGACTGGAAGACAATCTCTTCATCTCTTTCTGTGTAATTTACTCCTTTCTGTGAAACTCTTGTCTTCAGTACTCCGCCCTGCAGTTTCTAGTTCTCTTGGTCTCCTTGAATTTTCAACGCTGTCTTCTCAACTTAGGGAGGCTGCAGGGCTCTGCTTGGGATCCTCCTTCCTCAGTATCACCATGTAAGTTCTCCAGGCAGGATGTAGTAAGCTGTGGCAATCATAAGATTGGATTCACCTCCCTTTTGCCCATGTTTGTGGTCACTGTTCTGCACTCTTTTTTTTTTAAACCTTTATTTTACTTTTAACTTTTACAGAGTTTTGTTGTTTATAGATATGCATGTTCCCAGATTAGTCATATATATATCCCCCCTATGCCACCCCTCCAGACCATCACACAGCGCCCCTACAGGATCCCCTTTCCTCACAGAACAATGACTATAGCTATTTTCTTCACATATGATAGTACAGGCCTTCAAGCTACTTCCTTTACACCTCCTACCCACTGTTCCTTCCCCACCATGTCCATATGTCCACTGTCCATGTCTGCTTTTTCATCACTTCACTGTATGCGCCATCATCACCATCCTACTAGATCCCATATATATGAGTTAGTATACTATACTTGTCTTTCTCTTTTTGACTGACTTCACTTTTTATGATAGGTTCTAGATCCAGCCACCTCATTAGGGCTGATTCTTCTGCATTTCTTTTTACAGCTGTGTAGTATTCCATTGTATATATGTACCAGAGCTTTTGTATCCATTCATTCATCGATGAGCATCTAGGTTGCTTAATCTTTTATGTGTGTGTGTGTGTGCGTGTGTGTGGTGTGGTTTGGATATACATTTGACCCTTAAACAACACAGGCTTGAACTGCGTGGGTCCACTTAAACGTGCCTTTTTTCCAATAGTAAAGACTGTCTACACGGTTTCCAGTTGCTTGAACCTGTGGATGTGGAAGTGTAGATACAGAACCACAGGTATAGAGGAACAGCCTATATTAAGAGCCAGCTATAAGTTATAGGTGGATTTTTGGCTAGGCAAAAAGTGTTGGTGCCTCAGACCTTCACGTTGTTCGGGGGTCAGCCATGTACTAATTCAGGATTTTGACTTTACTAAAATTAAACCTCACAGTTGATACATAATAAGTATTTAGTGAATGTTTAAATGATGTAAATAAGAGATTTTATCAAAGAGCTCATTATAGGATCTATTAGAGTTGTTTAGGCATTGCTGTTTTTGTGTTAAGGTACTGGGATATCATGAAAATAACTAGTTTTTATTTTTTTATCATACATGGGTATTTGTTGAAATTTACTGAGGAACAAGAAGTTTCTTAATTCATAGGCAAATAAAATAGCTATTTTATTCATTAAATAAGTATAGGTAATTATTTTTTTTAAGTCCAAAAATTAGATGGAAAAATCATAAGCAAAACTAGAAAAGTTATCTAGCAGTTTTGGCAAATGTTTTGAAAAAGCATGGCATGTGTATTAAAGTTATATGCTTAATGTTTTTTTCTCAGTTTTTACAAAATAAAATTTTCTTAAAAAAATAAGTGTAGAAAAATTGTTTTGTAATTACTGACTCATTTATATCCGGTTCTAGTATGATTAGAACGAAAGTTCATTTAAATGAAAATACTCTTAATAAGTGTTTTGTCTTTGAGAAAGCCACTTATTTTTACATTTCTGAAATGGTAGATTTTGAGAAGAATGCAAAGGTTTTCAGTAAAGTAGTTTTTGATGCTCTGGATGTAAGATGAATCTATGTGAAAGGCTCAGATTTTTTGGTGGGGGGTTCTTAGATGAAGGATGTATAAGTCATCATTTCCTAAACATTATTTAAATATCACATTAATGATCTTTCCGTATTAGTCATTTCTTCTGTTTTTTGGCTTTTTTTTTTTTTTTAATATTGCTTTATTTATCTTAATTTGGCTGCACTGGGTCTTAGTTGTGGCATGTGGGATCTAGTTCCCTGACCAGGGATCAAACCTGGGCCCTCTGCATTAGAAGCACAGAGTCTTAACTGCTGGACCACCAGGGAAGTCCCTGTTTTTTGGCTGTTTTTACTTAATTTTTTTTCTTAAACTTTAAGAAAAATCAGAGATGTATTTGTTTTAAAAAGAAACATAAATAGAAAAGCATTCTCACTGTGGTAGAGGTAACCATAAAAATGAAAATAGTGAATACAAAACAGTGGTAATAGGGCTTCCCTGGTAGTGGAATGAGTAGAGAGTCCACCTTGCAGTGCGAGAGGCACTGGTGTGATCCCTGGCCCAGAAAAATCCCACATGCCATGGAGGGACTGGACCGGTGTGTCCCATTACGAGCTGGCACTCTGGAGCACATGCTTCCAGAGCCGGTGCTCTGCAACGAGAGAGGCCATTGCCGTGGAAGGCCTACACAGGCCAAAGAATAAAGATGGATTAAAATAAAATAAGTAAAAAAAACAACAAAAGAGGCCAAACTTTTTTTTTTTAATTTCTTTTTTTGGGGGGGTGGTGGGGAGGTAGTGGGGCAGGTGGGCCACTTCTATTGGTCTTTCATTTGTCTATTCTCATCCATCTTTGTTCCTTGGCCCGTGCAGGCCTCCCATCACGGTGGCCTCTGTTGTCGCAGAGTACTGGCTCTGGGCGCATGCGCTTCAGAGCTCCGGCTGGGCAGTTGGACACATCAGTCCAGCCGCTCCGTGGCACGCGGGATCCTCCCAGGCCAAGGATCAAACTGCAAGGCGGTGTCCTTACCCCACCCACTGGACCACCAGGGAAGCCCGAGGCCAAAATTTAAAACAAAAAACAGTGGCAATAAATTCTAGCTAGACTCTTGCCGGTTGAAGTTTCTGAGCCTACAGCCTGCCTTCTGTTAAGCAGGAAGTTTAGCAGGTGTTACAGAAGTGTTAAAGACATGTTAGTATCAGACTGAGACATTGTCCTTGATACTATCTGTAATGAAAGAATTGACACATGACTCTTTTTTTCACTGTGATTCAGTGCTACTTAGTGTTATGCCCAGATTTTTTTGAAGCACACTGTAAGAAAGTGGTCTCATGAAGAAAAGAAAAAGGGCTTGTTTGTGCTCTTAAAAAGTCAGAAAGCAACTGTAGGATCTGGAGATGTGACATTAAAAGAATTAGATATGGTGCCTTTTGAAAATGCTTGAATGAAATTTAGAAATGGATCTGATTTTATTTTGGCAGAGAGATTTGCAGTTTCAATATTTATGCATGTTTTTTGAATCCACCAGAGGATAGTAGAAAATGAGAAAATTAATGCAGAAAAGTCATCAAAACAAAAAGTGGATCTCCAGTCTTTGCCAACTCGTGCCTATCTGGATCAGACAGTTGTGCCTATCTTATTACAAGGACTTGCGGTGCTTGCAAAGGAGAGGTAAGATAATAGTGTCTGCAGATGGACTTGCCAGCAAAAGCAAAATGAAAACATCCCTGGTTGAAACAGCATTAGCTATGTATAGCTTTTTTTTTTTTTTCACTATATAAGGAATTTATAGATATTAACGATTTTTAAAAAAGAAGTCAGCCATAACCTCAATTCAGACATTTATTTTTCCACTAGTCTTAGATCATATGCATGTTTGTAATCATGGTATACATGTAATTTTGTGTCTCCTTTTTACTTCAAATTGTGAGAAAAAATGTTTTCTGTATCTCTACAGAGCCATCATGATTATAAATGAAGTTATAATAACACCACAGTTAATACCACAGTTACTCATTTTCTTGTTCTTGAACTTTTAGGTCCCATTTCCTTTATTATTATTGGTCACCAAGTTGTTTATCTGTTTTCATTTCCTTTTGCTTTTGTTTAATTGCTTCCTTATAAATACCCAACAGTTGGTTTACTATTTCAAACCACATGACTATTTTTATGTTGTTTGACACATAATATCATATGTCCATCCAAAAGTTTATCCTGAAAGGTTTTCCGGTGATATCATAGCCTCAACTACACGTGTGTTATAAAGTTGTTTTTACCAAGTTGTTTCAGTTTATATTTCTTTGTTAGCAAGATTACAGTTTTTCTCTGTTCTGTACATGTTTTTCCCCAGTAATTCTACCTAAATTATTTTTGTATAAGTAAATCAATAAGAATTTTTTTGTAAGTTAAAGTTAGTCAATATTTATTGGGTGTAAATTATATTTTTCTCAAAGACTAATAATTAACACTGTAAAAGAAGGCCAGTTTATTAGAAATTCTAAAATATTACTTTAAATTCTGGAAGAAGAAAATTGGAAAACATTTTAAAGTAACATTCTGTTAGTAAATACAATTTTTAAGTAAGGCATTCTATCAAAATAATTCTTCAAGTTACAAATACTATGTAACAAGTATAGTCTTTGTCTCGTTAGTTCAGAAGGCTGTTTAAAGTGCTAAGAGAATGTTTATAGAGATTGTTGCAAATCAATTGTAAATATGTTTTTTTATAGTAGAGTTTAAAATAGATGTTTCTTCCAACTTTTCACCTTTGGACCTTTTTTTTGTCAGCAAAAAGACCACATGTAAAAGTGGTAAATGTGAAATAAGATTGTTTATTTTATTAAATTTTTTTCCAGTTTTATTGTGAAAAAATGGACATACATCACTGTTTTAAGGTTTTCAGCATAATGGTTTACTACATAGGTTTAGTTAACATCCATTATCTCATATATAGATACAGTGAGGAAAAAGGAAAAAGAACACTTTTGTGATGAGAACTCTTAGGATCTGCTCTTTGAATAGCTGTCTTGTATATCGTAGAGCAGTGTCAGCTGCAGTCATGTTGTACACTGCCTCCCTAGTACTTATCACTGGAATTTTGTACCTTTTTACCACATTCCTCCAATGCCCCCTCGCCCCACCACTTAATTTTAAAATGTTTGAGGGACTTCCCTAGGAATCCAATGGATTAAGCTTCTGTGTTTGCAACTGCAAGGGGGCACAGGTTCAATCCCTAGTGTATGATCTGAGATCCTATGCCATACGGTGCTGCCAAAAACAACAGAAAAGGTCGTGTGTTTCATTATGGGACAATTAATTTAAAATAACACATCTAGAATGTAAATTTCTAAAATTTGGATTTCTTTTCCCTTACAGACCACCAAATCCCATTGAATTTCTAGCATCATATCTTTTAAAAAACAAGGCACAGTTTGAAGATCGAAACTGACTTATTGGGAAGAGCAGAAAAATTTGGTTTCTACTGTAGATTTTACATGATTAAGAGGCAGCTTTAATAGCCATGATTTCCCCCTTTTTGGAAGTTTAAGAACCTTCAGGACAACAGAACTTATTTCGGAGCTGGAGAAGAATACGTATTTCTCTTATTGATTTAATCACAAACATATTTAATGAGTATATTCTGTGCAGTTTTTTTCTCAGATTGTCTTTAACTTTGTTTTTAAAATGACCTTCGAAATAAACTTAAATCATCATGACTTTATAGTAGTTTTTGTTCTCAATGACAGCTCTGTAGTTCATTTGTTTTCCGATGTTATTCCATGTGTCTTAGAGTGCTGCAGAGTTTTACAGCAGTGTGAAAAGATACCAGAGTCAAATCGAATATAAAACAGTCTTAGCTATTTTTTCTAATGTTGTTCCTGGACCTCTCAGAGGATAGGATTTGGGCATCTTCAGTTTTCAACTAATGTCACCATTGATTCTAACGCACAATAAATTTGGAGTGCTGTTACAAGCATTGCAGAGGGTGTACGATATCCTTCAATGCTATCAACCTTTATGGTGTTAATATAATAGTAGCTGTCATTTCTTGTAGTTCTGCTATATGCTGGGCACAGAACTCCTGTATTAAAATTATCTCTAATGTAGCAACTCTGCAAAGTAGATGATGTCATTCCCATTTTGCAGATGGGATAGATTGGGAGAGGTTAAGTGACTTGCTCAAGACCACACTGCCGGTAAGTGCTTGAATGGTCATTTAGACCCACTTCTATCAATGTGTTGCTGATAGCTAAGTGAGAAGTACTTGGGCAAGTTAACACACTGCTGCTTTTCTCAATAAAAAAACACCAGCAGTCCTTTTATTTTTTTTTAGGTCTGCTCACTTTGTCCTATATGAAGAAATTGAGATAACGCACTAGCTCAGAAAAGGGAAAACTGAAGAGAGCCAGGCAGGAGAAACATTTACTGCAGTGGTTTCTCAACTGGGAGTGATTCTCCCCCACCCCAACCCCTTTCCCAGGGGATATTAGGGGGTATCCAGAAGCATTTTGGGTTGTCACAACTGTTGTGAGGTGGGATTCTGCCGGCGTCTAGTGGGTGATGGTCAGGGATGCTGCTATTTCTGGTATTACACGGGACAACCTGAATGCCCCACCCTCCTGCCTAGGTCATCCAGCTCTAAATGTTAATAGTGCTAAGGGTGAGAAACCCTGCTTAGGAAGCATGTTAGAAACATATCTCCAAGCTAAAACCAAATATTTAATGAGTATATCCCTTTTTTCAGATTGTCTTTAACTTTGTTTTTAAAATGACCTTCGAAATAAACTTAAATCATCATGACTTTATAGTAGTTTTTGTTCTCAATGACAGCTCTGTAGTTCATTTGTTTTCCGATGTTATTCCATGTGTCTTAGAGTGCTGCAGAGTTTTACAGCAGTGTGAAAAGATACCAGAGTCAAATCGAATATAAAACAGTCTTAGCTATTTTTTCTAATGTTGTTCCTGGACCTCTCAGAGGATAGGATTTGGGCATCTTCAGTTTTCAACTAATGTCACCATTGATTCTAACGCACAATAAATTTGGAGTGCTGTTACAAGCATTGCAGAGGGTGTACGATATCCTTCAATGCTATCAACCTTTATGGTGTTAATATAATAGTAGCTGTCATTTCTTGTAGTTCTGCTATATGCTGGGCACAGAACTCCTGTATTAAAATTATCTCTAATGTAGCAACTCTGCAAAGTAGATGATGTCATTCCCATTTTGCAGATGGGATAGATTGGGAGAGGTTAAGTGACTTGCTCAAGACCACACTGCCGGTAAGTGCTTGAATGGTCATTTAGACCCACTTCTATCAATGTGTTGCTGATAGCTAAGTGAGAAGTACTTGGGCAAGTTAACACACTGCTGCTTTTCTCAATAAAAAAACACCAGCAGTCCTTTTATTTTTTTTTAGGTCTGCTCACTTTGTCCTATATGAAGAAATTGAGATAACGCACTAGCTCAGAAAAGGGAAAACTGAAGAGAGCCAGGCAGGAGAAACATTTACTGCAGTGGTTTCTCAACTGGGAGTGATTCTCCCCCACCCCAACCCCTTTCCCAGGGGATATTAGGGGATATCCAGAAGCATTTTGGGTTGTCACAACTGTTGTGAGGTGGGATTCTGCCGGCGTCTAGTGGGTGATGGTCAGGGATGCTGCTATTTCTGGTATTACACGGGACAACCTGAATGCCCCACCCTCCTGCCTAGGTCATCCAGCTCTAAATGTTAATAGTGCTAAGGGTGAGAAACCCTGCTTAGGAAGCATGTTAGAAACATATCTCCAAGCTAAACACGACAAGCCAAAGTTAGGGATGTATGCGGACGAGGTTATGTCCTATAGTTCTCTTCACTATAGGAAAAATTTATTTCAGTAGGAGCGCCACTTTTAAGGAGGTGATGTTATGGTTTTGACATATATCTGTAGATTGATAGGTTCGGATGGGAAAAACCTGGAAATACTGGACCCTTAAATACTGCTTATAGTTTTTACAAGTATTAATTTCATTATATCTATTTTGGTGATTTGACACTCATGTTAATCTGCCTAACTTTTTAGTGATATTTTAATATTTGAGTAAGTACTAATTGAGTAGTCTTTTTATTGAAGCATTAATAGTTTTAACAGTTCATCAGTGCTTCGTATTAGAGCCATTTGGTATATATAAACATATATTAAACTATATGTAAGGTATAAATATAAGTTATATATCTCTGTTATATATCTCTGTATCGATGCATGCCTGGACCCTGGAGAATTTGATTCAGCTGGGATAGAGCCTGGGTCTCTAAATGTGACAAAAACTCTTAAGACATTCTTGTACCGCTTTTGGTTAAAGACTATTTAGAAGTAATTTAGTACTCTGCCTAGTGCCAGGTTACTTTTAGTGTTTTATTGTATTATCTCCAAGATAGGGCTTAAAGTACTCAAGATTGATACTTTTTTCAGTAAAGGCTGAGGATAGGGATGTCTTGCTGGCAGCGCATGTCCTGCTTAGCACTTAATGTATGCCAAGCACCATTCTAAACACATGCATTGTCATTTAATCCTCAAAACCCTGTGATGTAGGTTTAATTTTAATGCCTCACTTTTAGATGAGAAAAGTGAGGTTTAGTTAATTTGCTTAAATGTGCATGGGAAGTAAGTTTGGGGCAGAGATTCAAACCCAGCCTAATGCTGTTCTTAACTCCCTCCCCTTAATGCTGTATTGCCCTCAGATGTGCTTAAAATTTTTCTTTGGGGGAAAATCAGTCTATCTTTATGTGTGTACAGTAGAAGCCCTCTTACCTGGCTGGTAGATTAAAAGAATGAGTCACAGTAAGGAATCATAAATGACACTAAATAGTTTTTTTTTTCCCCCCAAACTTAAATGTTAACCTGTTATTAACTTGGTGATATTTTGATTTCAGCTATTGCTCTGGGTATGGGTTCTTTGATAGTAATTCTGTATTATCTTTCTTCCACAAATCACTCCTATACTGTATGGTTTACGGATTTCAGTTCAGATTTTTTGAAAGTAGAGTAAGATCTTAGATATTTAGAATTTTAATGCATTAAGGCATTAAGTGCACAATGATCCTTCATGATTTTTTCCTCCTGCCTTCCGTCATCTTGTCCGCCTCTCATATGACAGTTGTTTTTATTGAGTTTAAAGCATTCCACCTGATTTTTGTATTAACACCTTTTACATTATGTGTTTCCATTGGTTATATAATGTTTTATTAAATTATGTAATAGCAGTACCTTGTACATCTGGTATAAATAGGTTGGAGAACATGATTGACTCTTGTTAGTGATGTGCACAAACCTGGGAGCAGAGTTGCAATAGTGTGTGTCTCCTGACAAGTGTAGCCTACCGTCTTTAAGAATGCAGCTTGTGGCGGGCATGGTTCCGTGTGTGCACTGTGGGGATGGAGTGCAGCGCCTCCTCCAGTAAGGTGGTCAGATAGGAATCAGTTACACAAGTTTCTGCTATACGTTGAGGAGGTATTTCATTATACTATAACTAACAGTTATACTATAGAAACAATTTCTACCCTTTGATTAGGAAAGTAATGCTTAGCAAACAAATTTTACCAATAATAGAGTAAAAGTACTGTATCCTCTAGAGTGAATTCTTTTTTTTTTTTTTTAAATTTTGGCCCCTTTTATTGGTCCTTCATTTATTTATTTTCATTCATCTTGATTCTTTGGCCTCTGTAGACCTCCCATCGCAGTGGCCCCTCTTGTCGCGGAGCACTGGCTGGCAACTGGATGCACGGGTCCAGCTGCTCTGCAGCACGTGGGATCCTCCTGTGCCAGGGATTGAACCGGTGCCCCTTGCACTGCAAAGCCGACTCTCTACCCACTGGACCACCAGGGAAGCCTCTGAATTCTTAAAAAACATTTTTTTTCTTTTCCCCATCATGTCTCATTTATATTTATTTTCATCCATCTCTTTATTCTTTGGCATGTGTGGGCCTCCCACTGCAGCGGCCTCTCTTACTGGGCACATGTGCTCTGGAGTGCTGGCTCACCAGGGCAGTCCTAGAGTGAATTCTTAAAAAAGATGGATAAGTGAGAGGACCAGTATAGTGAACCAGGAGTAGATTCCCAGAGAATATAAAGACCTTCAATTGGAAAAACAAAATGGAGAATCCCTGGTGGTCTAGTCGTTAGGACTCTGCTCTTTCACTGCCAAGGGCGCAGGTTTAATCCCTGGTCAGGGAATGAAGGTCCCACATGCTGGGGCCAAAAAAAAAAGAGCAAAGTTTTGACAGAAGAAAACTGTCTACCTAATGCTGATGAGCCTATGGGGGTAATATTGAACCTGTCGAAAATCTCATTTAGAAGAAGGTATAGGAGATTTTAATATTGATAACCTCCCATTAGCAACATGATAAAATGGTCGTAGCCAGGTATTTTCCTGGTCTGGATTCTGAAAAGGCATTAACAAATAGGAGGTTGATACATATTAACTAACTATAGCAACAAGGGGAAACAGATGGAAGGCGTAAATGGTTACTTCTGAGAATCCGCTTGTTTAAGATCTCTGGATATAAAATAGGAGAGTAATTAATAGTGGGAACCTAGTCACCAGAGCTAAAGGGGGCAGTCAGCAATGAATAAAAATTTTCTTTATAAGAAAACTCACCAGCCTTTAAAAGAAACGTCAAATCTTTTGACTCAGTTTAATTTCTACAAAGCCTAAGTAATATTAACATTAAATTTGGAGAAAACTCCATGTACAAAATGTACTGCAAAAAATTGGAAGTGAACAACTTTTCATCTTGTGGGAATCATTAAATTATGTAAAGACTTAGCCTAGTGTCAGGGACATAGTAAGGGTTTAGGGGATGTTACTTATTAAGAATGGTTTCTAAAGAAGAAAAGGGCTAAGTCAACTGATACTAGGTCGTAGTGTTAAATGAGAACCAAAAGAGCATCCTTACACTGAACTCTCAACCTTGATCTTTTCAAAACCCCTGTGGTATTCTAGAATATTTTTCTGATAAAGGGC
Organism: Tragulus kanchil; assembly: GCA_022376925.1. Lineage (NCBI taxonomy): Eukaryota > Metazoa > Chordata > Mammalia > Artiodactyla > Tragulidae > Tragulus > Tragulus kanchil. Next base: position 152,142,920 of record JAIOJX010000029.1, read on the forward strand.
TTTTAGTAATTAGGGGACTCTTCAAGCTAATAGTTGTATATAAGTAAAATCAAAAAAGGGTCAGTTTTTACTACTGTCATATAAGCTCCAAAAATCAAGCCTAATGAATTAGTAATTATTTTGGGGCATACTTACATGGCACAAAATTCAAAAGAAAAATTCCATGTATATACAAGTGTATGAGAATATAAAGATTAGGTTTTACAGAAATGATATCATAATTTCCTACATTGTTCTACAATTTGCTTTTTGCACTTTTCCCCGCTCCTGGGGGCTCTTTCCTTACCAGTATATAGGATGCCCTTATTCTTTTTAAAAGGTGCATATATATGGATATATCCTAACTTAACAAGCTTCATTGAGAGACACTAGGGTTGCTTCTAGTTGTTTGTTAGTACACACTGATGCAATGCCTATCTGACCTGCTATTTCAGAAGATATGTTACTAATGTTGAGCTCTGGGCATCTTATTTATTGAAGTCTGGGCTTCCTGAAGACTCTCTGTTAATGATTTCCTCCTTGCCCTTTACTCTGGATCATGTTTATGGAGTGTCAAACCCAAATCCCTGGTGGATAAAATGGAAATTCTTAATAATAATATAAAGTGTTCAGCAGTACCAAATACTTCGTCCTAGGATGTGAAGTATTTTCCATTATATGGATCTCTCTTATTTTAGGGGTTGTGGGTAAGTGAGTAGTTTCAACATTTCTTTCAAGAGTTTATCCTTGAATAAAGTATACAGAATAAGATGGACAGGAACAGTAATGATGGGCTATATTAATAAAGAGCAATCTGGAGGTCATAGAAGATTCTTTAACCCTTGACTTTGCTTGGTTGGCACTGTGGTCTTTACTGACTTTGATCAGTAAGAAGAATCCTTTTGGGAAAGAAGCCTCCAACTGAGCATTTTAATAGGGAGGATGCTTAATTTTAGTAGTTTAGACCTAGAAAGATTACCAAACAGGGGGGTTTGCTTATTAAGAATGGTTTCTAAAGAAGAAAAGGGCTAAGTCAACTGATACTAGGTCGTAGTGTTAAATGAGAACCAAAAGAGCATCCTTACACTGAACTCTCAACCTTGATCTTTTCAAAACCCCTGTGGTATTCTAGAATATTTTTCTGATAAAGGGCTTTTAGTAATTAGGGGACTCTTCAAGCTAATAGTTGTATATAAGTAAAATCAAAAAAGGGTCAGTTTTTACTACTGTCATATAAGCTCCAAAAATCAAGCCTAATGAATTAGTAATTATTTTGGGGCATACTTACATGGCACAAAATTCAAAAGAAAAATTCCATGTATATACAAGTGTATGAGAATATAAAGATTAGGTTTTACAGAAATGATATCATAATTTCCTACATTGTTCTACAATTTGCTTTTTGCACTTTTCCCCGCTCCTGGGGGCTCTTTCCTTACCAGTATATAGGATGCCCTTATTCTTTTTAAAAGGTGCATATATATGGATATATCCTAACTTAACAAGCTTCATTGAGAGACACTAGGGTTGCTTCTAGTTGTTTGTTAGTACACACTGATGCAATGCCTATCTGACCTGCTATTTCAGAAGATATGTTACTAATGTTGAGCTCTGGGCATCTTATTTATTGAAGTCTGGGCTTCCTGAAGACTCTCTGTTAATGATTTCCTCCTTGCCCTTTACTCTGGATCATGTTTATGGAGTGTCAAACCCAAATCCCTGGTGGATAAAATGGAAATTCTTAATAATAATATAAAGTGTTCAGCAGTACCAAATACTTCGTCTAGGATGTGAAGTATTTTCCATTATATGGATCTCTCTTATTTTAGGGGTTGTGGGTAAGTGAGTAGTTTCAACATTTCTTTCAAGAGTTTATCCTTGAATAAAGTATACAGAATAAGATGGACAGGAACAGTAATGATGGGCTATATTAATAAAGAGCAATCTGGAGGTCATAGAAGATTCTTTAACCCTTGACTTTGCTTGGTTGGCACTGTGGTCTTTACTGACTTTGATCAGTAAGAAGAATCCTTTTGGGAAAGAAGCCTCCAACTGAGCATTTTAATAGGGAGGATGCTTAATTTTAGATTAGTTACTAGTTTGGAATGAGACCTAGGGTTGTTGCTAGGAGCAGAGGATAATGAGAAAACATACATTTACAAAGAACAGCTTACAAGTTGTTTTCACGTGCCTTACTTAGTGATTCTCACAGCAAGCCTGTGAATTACGTATGATCAGTTTGCATTTCACAGATGAGAAAACTGAGGGTTGAAAGGTTCAGTTACTAGATATCCACAATCACACAGCTGATGAGTGACAGCACCCAACGTTCTTACACCATATACACTGTATCAACTGTTGCCTTTTCTTGAAATTTACAGTGAAGCCTTTACAATTTCATCAGTTATGACTAAATTTTCATCAGTTATGACTGAATTTTGTCTGAGAGTACTGGGGAATCAGCTTATCTTGTTATCCCTAAGTTGACTACTTGGCATGTCTTTTCTTTTCCCCCTGAATAATAGCTTAATATTTGGGCAGGTTAGTGGTGAAGTTAGAGGGTTAAGCACTGAACAAAGAACTATATAGAGTGGAGTGTTCCCCCCACCCCCGTCCCCAGTGTATAAAAAGGTGTGAAAGTCGGAAATGTTGCATAATTGACTAGGACTGGGATCTCAAGCAAGATCCTTGGACCTTAAAGTTGAAAAGTGAGAAGAGTAGAAACAATGTAGTACCCGGAAAAAAATCCGTCAATAAGACACTAGGAAAACTTGAAAATTAAGCAGTCAGTCGTTTGCTTTGGTCTCTAGCAGAGATCTGTTTAGTGTAACATTGAGATGTAGCAATGTTATGATTTTAACTCCCAAAGGGTTTCATTGTAGGTAGGCAATTATCTTTTATTCTCTTCCCAGTTTTGGAACGATCTACTCCATAGCAACATTTCCTTGGAGGTCCAACATAATCCTACTTTGATGTGATCACTGTATAGTTTTAATGTAACTCTGCTCCTGACCCTTGGGTGGGGTTTAAAAGATAGTTGAGGGTTGGACAGAATGTCTATCAGGTTCTTTACCTTTATTAACTCCTAACCCTTAGGGACGCACCTCGAGTTATTGCTTCGCAGAAGATCTTTAATGACTTGGTTGGCACTGTGGTCTTTACTGACTTTGATCAGTAAGAAGAATCCTTTTGGGAAAGAAGCCTCCAACTGAGCATTTTAATAGGGAGGATGCTTAATTTTAGATTAGTTACTAGTTTGGAATGAGACCTAGGGTTGTTGCTAGGAGCAGAGGATAATGAGAAAACATACATTTACAAAGAACAGCTTACAAGTTGTTTTCACGTGCCTTACTTAGTGATTCTCACAGCAAGCCTGTGAATTACGTATGATCAGTTTGCATTTCACAGATGAGAAAACTGAGGGTTGAAAGGTTCAGTTACTAGATATCCACAATCACACAGCTGATGAGTGACAGCACCCAACGTTCTTACACCATATACACTGTATCAACTGTTGCCTTTTCTTGAAATTTACAGTGAAGCCTTTACAATTTCATCAGTTATGACTAAATTTTCATCAGTTATGACTGAATTTTGTCTGAGAGTACTGGGGAATCAGCTTATCTTGTTATCCCTAAGTTGACTACTTGGCATGTCTTTTCTTTTCCCCCTGAATAATAGCTTAATATTTGGGCAGGTTAGTGGTGAAGTTAGAGGGTTAAGCACTGAACAAAGAACTATATAGAGTGGAGTGTTCCCCCCACCCCCGTCCCCAGTGTATAAAAAGGTGTGAAAGTCGGAAGTGTTGCATAATTGACTAGGACTGGGATCTCAAGCAAGATCCTTGGACCTTAAAGTTGAAAAGTGAGAAGAGTAGAAACAATGTAGTACCCGGAAAAAAATCTGTCATTAAGACACTAGGAAAACTTGAAAATTAAGCAGTCAGTCGTTTGCTTTGGTCTCTAGCAGAGATCTGTTTAGTGTAACATTGAGATGTAGCAATGTTATGATTTTAACTCCAAGGCTTTCATTGTAGGTAGGCAATTATCTTTTATTCTCTTCCCAGTTTTGGAACGATCTACTCCATAGCAACATTTCCTTGGAGGTCCAACATAATCCTACTTTGATGTGATCACTGTATAGTTTTAATGTAACTCTGCTCCTGACCCTTGGGTGGGGTTTAAAAGATAGTTGAGGGTTGGACAGAATGTCTATCAGGTTCTTTACCTTTATTAACTCCTAACCCTTAGGGACGCACCTCGAGTTATTGCTTCGCCCATTTTATAGATGAGCATCACTGAGCCTAGCTATGTCACACTGTCATCCAGTTACAGAGTTCAGACACGTCCTTACATAAACCCAACTTGAAACAAGACAACTACGGACGGCGTCAAAGCCACCATTAAGTGCTAGGGGTGGTCCTGTGAAGCAGAAGCGAGCATTTGCAGGACCACAGGCACGCTACCGGGTGCCTGCTGCTACAAACGAACTTCCCAACGTGGCCACCGACTTGCGCGCCTCGGCGTGAAAGCCTTGGCGGGGAGCACCCACGACGGGCTCCTGCGCGTGGTGGGCCAGACGGGGGCCTCTCCACGTGGAAAGCTGCACCGGAGAGCCCTCGCAGCTCCCGGTGGACGGAAGTCGGTAGGGGGAGGGGGCTTGCCCTGCGGCTGCGGCCTGCTCCCCGCGCCCTCCCCCTCGCAGCCTCTGCTGCCGCTAAGCCCCGGAGAGCGGAGCGCGCACGGCGAGACTCCTCGGCGGGCCTGGCAGCCGCTGCTGGGCATGCTCAGTGGGCAGGACCCGTTAGAGTGGCGAGTAAGGAAGCGTTGGCTCTCCTCGGGGCTGCCTTCCCCGGTTCAGGCCCCGGCCCTGGGCTTCGGGCAGGCGCGGCGCCGCGGCCGCCGCCGCTGCCTCCTCGCGGGGCCGCCCGACCCCCGATGCCGTCCGGCTCGTCCGGCGGCCGCCGATAGCCTCGCGCGCGGCCGGGGAGCGGCGGGGCGGGGCGGGCGGGCGGCGGGCGGCGGGCGGGCCCGGCCGGGCCGGGTGGGTGGGGCGCCCGCGGGCGCGGGCGCGGGGCGGGGCGGGCGGGCGCGGAGTCACGGGTGGGGTCACCGGCGGCGGCTCGGGGAGGCGGGCGGGGGCGGGGGCCGCGGGGGCGGCTCGGCGCCTCCGGCCGCAGCTGGGGGGCAGCGGCGACTCCGGGCTCGGGAGACCGCCGCGGGCCCCGTCTGCCGGCGGCCGCCGAGTTCGCGGGGATTGGGGCCGCCGCCGCCAGCGCCCCGGCTGCCATCTCCCGCTCCTCCTCCTCCTCCGCCCGGGCCGCCGCCGCCGCCTCTTCCTCCTCCTCCTGGGCCGGGCCGATCCCCTCCCCGCCGCCGCCTCCTCCGGGGCCGGGCCCGCCGCGTCTCGTCCCCTCGCGGAGCCGCTCCCGCCGCCGCCGCCGCCGCCGCCGCCTCATTCATCCTCGTGCACCATAGGCGGCACAGGCACCAAGATGTCCAACCGAGTGGTCTGCCGGGAAGCCAGCCACGCCGGGAGCTGGTACACAGCCTCAGGTAGGGCCCCAGGCCGGCCGGCCCGCCGCTGGCCGCGCGCCCGGCCGCCCGAGGCCGGCGGGAGGGACGAGGGCGCGGACGGCCGGGGCCGCGTGGAGAGGGAGCGAGGCCGGCCTGCCGCCTCCCCTGCCCGGCGGCCTCCCGCCCGCGGCCGGCCGCCCTCTCGCGCTGCCCGGAGTTGGGCGAGGGGAGGCGGAGTTGCCGCCTGGGCAGCGGTGCCCTCCCTGGGGACCGGGCTCGGGGGAGACGGTGCTCCCCGACCGAGCCGCCCCGGGGAGGACGGCCCGCCGGGCGCCCGCTGAGCCCCGCTTCCTCCTCTCCCGTGCCCTCCGGCTCCTCCCGGCGGCGCCCGCCGCGCGGGGACCTGTCAGCCTCCCGCCTCCGGCCAGCGGTCCTCGCCCGCTCCCCCGAGAGCGGAGCGCGGGCGGCCGCCTTCCTGCTCACCTCCGGAGGTGCCCAGCCGTCCTGAGAGCAGGGAAGGGTGGTACTTTGTCCCTGGCCAGACCGGAGGCCAGGTCTGGGCTTGGGCGATCGGCGAGAGGAGGCCCGTTTCTGGGGTTTGCAGCCCCGACCGTTGCGGGCGTAGGGTGGGCAGTATTGCTAGGCAGAGGCTTGGGGTGGCCTCCCGGCTCCTTTGTCAGTGTTTTCATTGTTACTGTCATTCACGAAAGGGGCAGCTGGAGGTGGCATCAGCACTTTTCCTGAGCCGCCTCCCCGGTTTCCACCGCGAGCAGGTGCTGGAGCTAACCAACGCAGTGGGTCAGGTTTTGAGCGAGTTTTGTCTGTCGACACTGTCCAAAAACATCTCAGAGCTCTTTATGTAAGAGAGGGTAGGGACTTTCCCTCTGAAAAAGCTCTGGCTGGAACGCCTCTCTGGGTGGATTACTTTCTGGAGTCCCATTTCTGTTAAGTTGACGAAAGTTCCACGGTGATTCCTGAATTTTCACTCATTTCGTATTGGCTTATCAATAGCTAGACCCCACTCTTTACTGTGAGTCGGATCATGTTTTCCTTTGCGAATAGCTGGGTTGCACAGTAACATGGTTTGTGGGGAGACAAAGATGTGGAGGAAAATTCACTTCTCTGAGGTTGCTAAGCGCTCTCGTTAAATACATGCACTTTATTGACTTGCTGAAGATTTGCTGTGTTAAGAAGACACAAAGGATTTGCAGGCCTAACAGGTAGCTATAGTTTTACATAAAGCAGATGACTTTTAATGGTTATAGTGGCTTCCCTCATGGTCCCAAAGTACTTCATAAATATTTCATCAGTTCTCACAACCTTAGAATGTCAGCTAAGCTGTTGTTGTTCAGTTTATGGGGAACGTGCCCAAGATTCTGTACAAACCAGTGCTAAAACAGGACTGGGAGTCCCTGGCTCCTGGGTTTCTCCTCCAATCAGTGCATAGTACTATTAAGTACATTAATGAGTAATAGTCTTTTCAGGACTGTAAGTCGGGAAACTTGTTCTTCAGTGTGTTTTCAAGAGTTACAAAGTCTCCTTTTTCACCTTCACGACCATCTTTTGGTTGTTTTGTCTTCTGTACCCTTCAAAAGTTCTTTTAAACTTTTTTGGTAGTTTGCATTGAAATGTGGGCAGAGATTCTGAGGAATTTTTATAGATTCTTGAACAATGTTTGCATAATAAAATGAGGTGTAGTTCACACTTTAGACTTGAAAAGAGAATTATTTAATCTAACTCAAGACATTGTGTTATTAAAACTATCAATAGTGAACTAAAAGGGACACGTTTCATAGAATTTTAAATTACATTCTTATTTCCCTAAATTCTGAATGAAGTCAGTAATTTACTTGGTAATATGAGTTGTCATGGAGAATTTTATTGTTAAAAAAAAAAAAAAATTGAGACCACGTATGTTTTGTGTGTGTGTGTCAGAGAGAGACTTTAAACCTGAGTAATAATTAAGGATGAATTGAAAGCGGTTTCCACCGCGAGCAGGTGCTGGAGCTAACCAACGCAGTGGGTCAGGTTTTGAGCGAGTTTTGTCTGTCGACACTGTCCAAAAACATCTCAGAGCTCTTTATGTAAGAGAGGGTAGGGACTTTCCCTCTGAAAAAGCTCTGGCTGGAACGCCTCTCTGGGTGGATTACTTTCTGGAGTCCCATTTCTGTTAAGTTGACGAAAGTTCCACGGTGATTCCTGAATTTTCACTCATTTCGTATTGGCTTATCAATAGCTAGACCCCACTCTTTACTGTGAGTCGGATCATGTTTTCCTTTGCGAATAGCTGGGTTGCACAGTAACATGGTTTGTGGGGAGACAAAGATGTGGAGGAAAATTCACTTCTCTGAGGTTGCTAAGCGCTCTCGTTAAATACATGCACTTTATTGACTTGCTGAAGATTTGCTGTGTTAAGAAGACACAAAGGATTTGCAGGCCTAACAGGTAGCTATAGTTTTACATAAAGCAGATGACTTTTAATGGTTATAGTGGCTTCCCTCATGGTCCCAAAGTACTTCATAAATATTTCATCAGTTCTCACAACCTTAGAATGTCAGCTAAGCTGTTGTTGTTCAGTTTATGGGGAACGTGCCCAAGATTCTGTACAAACCAGTGCTAAAACAGGACTGGGAGTCCCTGGCTCCTGGGTTTCTCCTCCAATCAGTGCATAGTACTATTAAGTACATTAATGAGTAATAGTCTTTTCAGGACTGTAAGTCGGGAAACTTGTTCTTCAGTGTGTTTTCAAGAGTTACAAAGTCTCCTTTTTCACCTTCACGACCATCTTTTGGTTGTTTTGTCTTCTGTACCCTTCAAAAGTTCTTTTAAACTTTTTTGGTAGTTTGCATTGAAATGTGGGCAGAGATTCTGAGGAATTTTTATAGATTCTTGAACAATGTTTGCATAATAAAATGAGGTGTAGTTCACACTTTAGACTTGAAAAGAGAATTATTTAATCTAACTCAAGACATTGTGTTATTAAAACTATCAATAGTGAACTAAAAGGGACACGTTTCATAGAATTTTAAATTACATTCTTATTTCCCTAAATTCTGAATGAAGTCAGTAATTTACTTGGTAATATGAGTTGTCATGGAGAATTTTATTGTTAAAAAAAAAAAAAAATTGAGACCACGTATGTTTTGTGTGTGTGTGTCAGAGAGAGACTTTAAACCTGAGTAATAATTAAGGGTGAATTGAAAGCAATTTAGTTTAAAAACTGATTTCATATTTTAAAAATGAATAAAAATATATGGAAGTAAATTTTGACTTAATTGAGTGATTTCTATACCCAGTGTACCTAGATTGACCCCTGGAAAAATCTTCCTTGTAATATTCTTCCCTTAAACTAACTCTGAAAACATATAATAGGAGAGAGACAGATATGCTTCTGGATTGTCATTCTGTAGTTCCTACAACTTTCAGATTGTGTCTGTGGAATTAAAGTGTTCAATTACTGAGAAAAGGGAGAAATAAAATCTGCTTCAGTTATATAGTTCAGAAAAAAATGTATGTGTATACATATATGTGTTTATATATACACATACATCTTTGTTTTTATTTAGACCTTATTGTATGCTAAACCCACTGATAGAAGGATCAAGTATTCCCTGCCATCTAATAAGATACTTTGAAATAAGTAGTAACTTAGGACAGCAGGTAAATATCAGATAAACTGAAGCAGTGCTTCTAGGAGTTCTGAGGAGGGTAGAATCACTTCAAAGGCTTTGAATTAAGCTTGGAAGGAAGCGTATTTGGGAAGCTTTGGAAAGGGGAAAGTACCCTGGGGAACACCACAAAGGTACTGAGGCAGGTGAACGTAAGTAGGTCAACTTAATAAGAATGGAAGGTTCTCACAAGGGTGTACTTCAAGGGGCTGGTTGAAGCTAGGTGTAGATGCCTATGAATGCTGTGTATCGTAGGGCTTTGACTTATGCAGTGGGCAGTCAGGACCAGTGGGGAAGTTTCTGAGTAGGGGGCTGATAGGCAAGTAGCATTTTAGGAAAATTAATCTCATAGGAAGGTTAATCCTCACTTCTTTACGGGTGTACAGCAGGGATCAGCAAACTCACTATGCCTGCAGTCCAAATCCACCCTGCAACCTTTTTGGGGGTGGGTGGGTGGGTGGGTGGTAAAGTCCACTAGCAAAGTATGGTTTTTTATATATTTTTTAAAAATTTTGGCCTCTTTTATTGTTCTTTTTAAAATTTATCTATTTTCATCTATCTTTATTCTTTGGCCTGTGTGGACCTCCCATTGCAGTGGCCTCTCTCCTTGCAAAGCACCGGCTCTGGGCACATGTGCTCCAGAGTGCAGGCTCACAATTGGACACACCAGTCCAACCGCTCAGTGGCACACAGGATCCTCCTTGGCCAGGGATCGAACCGGTGCCCGTTGCACTGCAAGGTGGAGTTTCCACCCCCTGGACCACCAGGGAAGCCCTGGCTTTTCATTTTTAAAGGGTTAAACAAACAAACAAAAAGAACCAAGAAGTGCAGTAGAGACTGTACGTGGCCTGTAAAGCCTCAAATATTTACTACTTATTGGGCTACAGAAAAAAAATTGTTGACACATAGTGTCTTTTAGTGGTTCTCAAAATGTGATCTCTAGGTCAGAAACATATTGTCTGTGCTCTGCATTTTTTAATTTTTTTTTTTTAAAGATTTATTTATGTATTTATTTTTGGGCGGGGGTTGGGGAGGGAGGGGAGTGGCCGGGCCACTTCTATTGCTCTTTCATTTTTCTATTTTCATCCGTCTTTGTTCTTTGACTCCTGTGGGCCTCCCATCGCGGTGGCCTCTGTCGTTGCAGAGCACCAGCTCTAGGCGCGTGCGTTCCAGAGCTCCGGCTCGGTAATTGGACACATCGGTCCAGCCGCTCCGCGGCACGTGGGATCTTCCCAGGCCAGGGATCGAACCAGCGCTCCTTGCACTGCAAGGCGGTGTCCTTACCCACTGGACCACCAGGAGAAGCCCTGCATTTGGTTTTGAATTTGTTATTTCTTTCATTCCATTCTTTCAGGCCCGTATCTTCTGTCTGGATGGTTCTAACTGCCTCCTAACTTTATGCCATCTTGATTCCCCTTAAGTCCATCCTCTGCATTGCTCCCCGATTAATACCTCTGACCATGTAATTTCTTTGCATAAACCTCACTGACCCATCTTGCCTGTTGGATAAGGTCTAAGTCCCTTCATGACCTGACATCTCCCCATCTCTTTGGCCGGCTCCCCCCAACCCACCCCCAACCCCATCCCTGTCCTCCCTTTTACTACCCTTAAGCTACGTCCAGCAGCTGTTCATTGTTTCTTTAAATGCACTGTGCTGTTTCTTATCACTGTGTTTTTATTCAGGCTGTTTCCTGCCTTGGAATGCACTTCACCAGGATAACTCCTTCAGATGTTTTAAGAACTCAGGTGTTAACACCTCCTAGAAGCCTACCCTGGTGCCGTTCCTCCCACTGGCTGTTTCTCATGTTCCTTTGTGTTGCCATAATATCCTGCATGTTCTCTCTATATATTTACCTTGTTACCTGTGTATGTGGTCTTCTGTAAGATGATGAATGAGAAGCCAGGGACCATTTCTTACTACTTTTTTTTTATATCCTAGCTCTCAGCACAGGTTTTGTACATAGTAGAGTACTCGGCATATTCCAATACCAAGAGCATCAGGGGCGATATATGATCATTGCTAGTGAAGTCTCTGTGGTGTAGGTGAAGAATCTTGATAGAAAAGGATTAGAAATCCTGATTCACTAGTTGGGGACTGTATTTAATATAAGATTTAAAAAAAAATCTGACCTACATATAGAGAAGTGTAGCTTCTCTGCATATGGAGAAGCTAGATGAAGTTTGACAAAATAGGCATATCATTGTAAGTAGCACCCAGCTGACTAAACATCAGTACTGGAATTCCCAACTTGCACTGTATTCCTTGTATTCCAACACCATTGAAAAGTTTTGTCTGTTTTTGAACTCTTTATAAATGGAATCATGTAATATAACTTGTTTGAGCTAATTTTGCTCAACATTATATTTTATGAGATAAATCCATGTTGCCTTGTGGTTTGTGTATTACTGTATTCTATTCTATGAACAAACCACAGTTTTTCATTCTAGTGTTGATGAAAATTTGCATCATTTACAGTTTTGCAGCTATTTTATACTCTATTTCCTGATGAACACATACAATGATTTTTGTTGCGTGTGTACCTTACGTGGAACTACCCATCCTGTCCTCCTGTTTACTACCCAAAAGCCTTGTTAACTAAGTCCCTTCATAACCTGACATCTCCCCATCTCTTTGGCCGGCTCCCCCCAACCCACCCCCAACCCCATCCCTGTCCTCCCTTTTACTACCCTTAAGCTACGTCCAGCAGCTGTTCATTGTTTCTTTAAATGCACTGTGCTGTTTCTTATCACTGTGTTTTTATTCAGGCTGTTTCCTGCCTTGGAATGCACTTCACCAGGATAACTCCTTCAGATGTTTTAAGAACTCAGGTGTTAACACCTCCTAGAAGCCTACCCTGGTGCCGTTCCTCCCACTGGCTGTTTCTCATGTTCCTTTGTGTTGCCATAATATCCTGCATGTTCTCTCTATATATTTACCTTGTTACCTGTGTATGTGGTCTTCTGTAAGATGATGAATGAGAAGCCAGGGACCATTTCTTACTACTTTTTTTTTATATCCTAGCTCTCAGCACAGGTTTTGTACATAGTAGAGTACTCGGCATATTCCAATACCAAGAGCATCAGGGGCGATATATGATCATTGCTAGTGAAGTCTCTGTGGTGTAGGTGAAGAATCTTGATAGAAAAGGATTAGAAATCCTGATTCACTAGTTGGGGACTGTATTTAATATAAGATTTAAAAAAAAATCTGACCTACATATAGAGAAGTGTAGCTTCTCTGCATATGGAGAAGCTAGATGAAGTTTGACAAAATAGGCATATCATTGTAAGTAGCACCCAGCTGACTAAACATCAGTACTGGAATTCCCAACTTGCACTGTATTCCTTGTATTCCAACACCATTGAAAAGTTTTGTCTGTTTTTGAACTCTTTATAAATGGAATCATGTAATATAACTTGTTTGAGCTAATTTTGCTCAACATTATATTTTATGAGATAAATCCATGTTGCCTTGTGGTTTGTGTATTACTGTATTCTATTCTATGAACAAACCACAGTTTTTCATTCTAGTGTTGATGAAAATTTGCATCATTTACAGTTTTGCAGCTATTTTATACTCTATTTCCTGATGAACACATACAATGATTTTTGTTGCGTGTGTACCTTACGTGGAATTATTAGGTCATAGTTATGGCTATGATATTTTCATTTTTAGTAGATTTTGCTGAAGTTTTAACAAGTTGTTATTTATTTATTTATTTTTGGCTATTTTGGATTTTCATTGCTGCTTTAGGCTCTTCTCTAGCTTCAGGGAGTGGGGGCTTTGCTCTAGTTGAGGTGAGCAGACTTCTTGTTGTGCTGACTTCTCTTGTTGTGGAACTCCAGCTTTATGGTACACGGGCTTCAATAGTTGCGGCACATGGGCTCCACAGTTGCGGCTCCTAGGCGCTAGAGCACAGGCTCAATAGTTGTGGCTCACAGGCCCAGCTGCTCCGCAGCATGTGAGATCTGCCTGGATCAGAGATCGAACCCGTGTCTCCTGCTATGGCAGGCGAACTCTTCACCACTGAGCTACAAGGGAAACTCACCAGGTGGTTTTATAAACTTACACTCCTTCCAGCAGTGTATGAGAGAGTTCCTGTTGTTCCACATCTTTTTCAGTCTTTTTAAGTTATTGTAGAAGGATGGGTATTGGCACTGATTGTAGTTCTTATTTTCCTGATGATTATTGAAATTGGACGTCTTTTCATAGTAGGGACCCTATGTGTATTAGCCATTTGGGCTTCTGCTTTTGTGAAATGTCTGTTAAGTCTTTTGCCCTCTTTCTACTAGAGTATTTGCTTTTTCCAAATTGAGGTGTAGTTCTTTATATGTTTTGGATAGTTTTTTTTAGATACAAGTATTGTACATATCTTCTACTCTGTACCTTTTTCAGGCTCTTAGTGGTGAATCAGGTTCTTCATTTTAAAGACTCAATTGTTTAGTGTTCTTTTGTTTCCATTTATGAAATCTCTATCTACCTCAAAGTCATGAAATTAACTTATTCTATGTTTTCTTGTAAAAACTGTCTTCTCATCTTTCCTATTAAAATTCGTCTGCTTGATAGCTGTATCTGTGTGGTTGTGGTAGGTTACATATATTTATTATGAAATATACATATAGAAAAAGTATAAGTGAGCATATGAAATCGGTGGTGCACTTGATGAATATTCAGAAATAAAACATACTCAGTTAATATAACCATCCCCTAGGTCAAAAAATAGAATATTTTTGACATCTCAGAGGTATATATTACATTTTAATGCTTTCTGAAGTTGGCATATTTTATATCTTAAGTCTTAAGTATGTATATGATGTGGAAGTCCCCCCTCTGCCCTGAAAGTGATTGTTATAGCTTATAATTACTAGAGTCATAGAAATGGGGATATACTTCAAAGTGTAATGATTTCATAAAACCTTCACGTTTTTTTTTGGCCACTTCTATTGGTCTTTCATTTATTTATTTTCATCCATCTTTGTTCTTTGGCTCCTGTGGGCCTCCCATCACAGTGGCCTCTGTCTCTGCAGAGCACTGGCTCTGGGCGCATGCGCTCCAGAGCTCCGGCTCAGTAGTTGGACACACTGGTCCAGCCGCTCCGCGGCACATGGGATCTTCCCAGGCCAGGGATCGAACTGACACCCCTTGCACTGCAAGGCGGTGTCCTTACCCACTGGACCACCAGGGAAGCCCAAACCTTTACTTTTTATAAAGCGTTTTTGAAATGTTTGTATGATGTATGTCTTAATAGCAGTTTACTTTTTAGGTTTTAACTTTGTCATATTTCTAAATATACTTAATAAAATTATATCAGGATTCTATAGTTGAAACATCACAACTTTTTTTTTTAATTTGGTTGTATTTTGAGTCCTTGAATGTTAAAATATATCTTGGTGTATGAGAAATTAAAAAACTGACTAACAGAAACATTCTCCTTTGAAGAGAAAATACTATATAGTATTTAGTTTTGAAATGAACTTTTTCAGGTTACTGAATATGGTTTTATGTCTGATCATCTTTCTTTGTGCCTCATCCTGTTATTTTATCTTGGAGAAAGGTGAGAAAGAAAGAACAGATTTAACAGGTAAACTGTTGAGGTCATTGCTTCATTACCTCTTTCTCACTTTCCCTCTTGTTCTATCACATCCAATTTCCAAGTTGAAAAGCTTCTTCCCTACCTCCACAATGTAGTTTGCATTGTCTACTTTTGGGTGTTTCTTTTCAAGAAATAGGCATTAAATCGGTGGTGCACTTGATGAATATTCAGAAATAAAACATACTCAGTTAATATAACCATCCCCTAGGTCAAAAAATAGAATATTTTTGACATCTCAGAGGTATATATTACATTTTAATGCTTTCTGAAGTTGGCATATTTTATATCTTAAGTCTTAAGTATGTATATGATGTGGAAGTCCCCCCTCTGCCCTGAAAGTGATTGTTATAGCTTATAATTACTAGAGTCATAGAAATGGGGATATACTTCAAAGTGTAATGATTTCATAAAACCTTCACGTTTTTTTTTGGCCACTTCTATTGGTCTTTCATTTATTTATTTTCATCCATCTTTTATTTTTTGGCCTGTGCGGGCCTCCCATCACAGTGGCCTCTGTCTCTGCAGAGCACTGGCTCTGGGCGCATGCGCTCCAGAGCTCCGGCTCAGTAGTTGGACACACTGGTCCAGCCGCTCCGCGGCACATGGGATCTTCCCAGGCCAGGGATCGAACTGACACCCCTTGCACTGCAAGGCGGTGTCCTTACCCACTGGACCACCAGGGAAGCCCAAACCTTTACTTTTTATAAAGCGTTTTTGAAATGTTTGTATGATGTATGTCTTAATAGCAGTTTACTTTTTAGGTTTTAACTTTGTCATATTTCTAAATATACTTAATAAAATTATATCAGGATTCTATAGTTGAAACATCACAACTTTTTTTTTTAATTTGGTTGTATTTTGAGTCCTTGAATGTTAAAATATATCTTGGTGTATGAGAAATTAAAAAACTGACTAACAGAAACATTCTCCTTTGAAGAGAAAATACTATATAGTATTTAGTTTTGAAATGAACTTTTTCAGGTTACTGAATATGGTTTTATGTCTGATCATCTTTCTTTGTGCCTCATCCTGTTATTTTATCTTGGAGAAAGGTGAGAAAGAAAGAACAGATTTAACAGGTAAACTGTTGAGGTCATTGCTTCATTACCTCTTTCTCACTTTCCCTCTTGTTCTATCACATCCAATTTCCAAGTTGAAAAGCTTCTTCCCTACCTCCACAATGTAGTTTGCATTGTCTACTTTTGGGTTTTTGTCCATTTTAAAGAAGATCAAGACACCAAATAAAGACGTCATTTGTTAAGTGTGTTCTGTAGATGTATTACATATATGTGTATATACCCTCTCATCTTCAAAAGACTGCTACAAGGTTGGTATCACCTCCATTTATGGATGTGGAAACCATGACTCAGGAGAGGTTGAGTAACTTGCTTAAGGTTAGTAAAGAAGTGGAAGAGCCAGTCTGACTCCAGAACTAGGGGCAGGGAGGTATGATGAGATATGCGTCCCCAAACACTGAACTTTTCCATTGCAGTCAGGTTTTTCCCACGTGGCAGCATGCATATTTAACTGACACGTATATATCATTTATGGTATATAAAGCATTGCTTCATATGTTTTTGATTTTCACAGTAATCTTATGACTAGGTGTAGGACAAGTAAGGCGAGCAGAGCTTTAATCCACCCCTACCTTGCTCTTTTATTGGTGAGAACCTAAGGTTTGAAGGCAAGTAAATGGCCTGAGTCATACTACTATTAAATGGGAGAGCTAGAATTTGAACCTAGGGCTTCTAGCAGAAGCCTTGACTTCTATTTATAGTAATGTCAGAGTGAGTAAGAAGTTGAGCTATTTGGGATCAGTAAGCACATCTGTAATTGTTAGGTAAATGTGCTATAAAATAATAAAAGCATAACTAAAAACACTTATGAATATTGAATATTGAATATGATTCATATGGAATAAATACTGACAAAAGAATTGGTATAATTTGATTAGTCTAGCCCTAGGATTTGACTTGGGCTCACCAACCCTTGACACTTCTGCAGGGTATTTGTTTCACACATTTGTCAGTATTGAACAAACTCCATTCTGTGTGAAAGTAGGGGTGCAAGGTATTACTCTAGGGACTGGGTGCATAGCAGGAGATGACACAGACAGAGTCTCTGGTGTTTATATTCTAGCTGGGGAGACAGACTATAAATAAGGTAAGGAAAACATATAGTCCATTAGAGTGAAGTGCTTTGGGGAATTATAAATCCAATTTCCAAGTTGAAAAGCTTCTTCCCTACCTCCACAATGTAGTTTGCATTGTCTACTTTTGGGTTTTGTCCATTTTAAAGAAGATCAAGACACCAAATAAAGACGTCATTTGTTAAGTGTGTTCTGTAGATGTATTACATATATGTGTATATACCCTCTCATCTTCAAAAGACTGCTACAAGGTTGGTATCACCTCCATTTATGGATGTGGAAACCATGACTCAGGAGAGGTTGAGTAACTTGCTTAAGGTTAGTAAAGAAGTGGAAGAGCCAGTCTGACTCCAGAACTAGGGGCAGGGAGGTATGATGAGATATGCGTCCCCAAACACTGAACTTTTCCATTGCAGTCAGGTTTTTCCCACGTGGCAGCATGCATATTTAACTGACACGTATATATCATTTATGGTATATAAAGCATTGCTTCATATGTTTTTGATTTTCACAGTAATCTTATGACTAGGTGTAGGACAAGTAAGGCGAGCAGAGCTTTAATCCACCCCTACCTTGCTCTTTTATTGGTGAGAACCTAAGGTTTGAAGGCAAGTAAATGGCCTGAGTCATACTACTATTAAATGGGAGAGCTAGAATTTGAACCTAGGGCTTCTAGCAGAAGCCTTGACTTCTATTTATAGTAATGTCAGAGTGAGTAAGAAGTTGAGCTATTTGGGATCAGTAAGCACATCTGTAATTGTTAGGTAAATGTGCTATAAAATAATAAAAGCATAACTAAAAACACTTATGAATATTGAATATTGAATATGATTCATATGGAATAAATACTGACAAAAGAATTGGTATAATTTGATTAGTCTAGCCCTAGGATTTGACTTGGGCTCACCAACCCTTGACACTTCTGCAGGGTATTTGTTTCACACATTTGTCAGTATTGAACAAACTCCATTCTGTGTGAAAGTAGTGTGTGCAAGGTATTACTCTAGGGACTGGGTGCATAGCAGGAGATGACACAGACAGAGTCTCTGGTGTTTATATTCTAGCTGGGGAGACAGACTATAAATAAGGTAAGGAAAACATATAGTCCATTAGAGTGAAGTGCTTTGGGGAATTATAAAGCAAATAAAGCAGAGCTGAAGCACAAAGAATGTTAAGGAATAGTAAAAATTTTAAATGGCAAGGAAAGAGTGGATTTCACTGGACCGACATTTGAGTGAAGACTTGAAGTAGTTGAAAGAACAAGTATTGCATTCTGTATAATTTTAGGTCACGGGCACAGCATATTCAAAGGTCCTGTGGCCTGCTGGAGTATTTGAGGAATGCAAGAAGGTCATTGCAACTGGAATGAAATGTCACTGGGCAGAGCGGTTCAATGAGAGGGTAAGAGGAAAATAAATAAAGGCACAAAGGCGTTGTGGTCAGATGACATTAGGTCTAGAAGACCATTGTAAGGACTTGAGTGAGATTGCCATTGGAAAGTTTGGAGCAATTGGTGACACGATCTAATTTAGACTTAGTCGAATCGCTTGACTGCCATGTTAAGAAAAGACTGGAGTTAGGGAATGGTGGAAGCAGTGGCAAGGGCTGCACCAACAATTAAGAGGAAAGTAGCAACCCTTTTCCAATTAATGATGGGTGGAGTAATAGCTGTGGGGGTGGAGAAGAAGCAGCTGGGTACTGGATGTGTTTTGAAGATAGAGTCAAAAGGATTTGTCTGCATTCTTGAAGTGAGATAGGAGAGACAGAGAAGAATCATGGATGTCTCCTAAGGTTTATCTCTGAGATTGTAATAATGGAGTTGCTATTAACTTAGCTAGAGAAGGTTTAAGAGAAACAGGTTTGGAGGGGGAAGGTTAGAAGCTTAACTTTGGTTTGTTAAGTTTGAGATGTTTATAGCTAAGTGGATATGTGAGTCTGGAGTCTAGGGGAGAGGCCCAGGGTGGAGATAAAAACTTGGGAATTATTATTATGCTGCGTGGCTCAGTGGTAAAGAATCTGCCTGCTAATGCAGGAGATGGAGGAAACGTGGCTTCAGTCCCTGGGCTGAGACGATCCCCTGGAAAAGGAAATGGCACCCCACTCCACTATTCTTTCCTGGAAATTTCCATGGACAGAGGAGCCTGGCGGTCTCTAGTCCATGGGGTTGCGTGTTGACTCGACTGAACGGTACGCATACATGCAGATAATACTCAAGCCAAATGTCGCACCTATGTCAAAAGAAAAGAGTGGGTTGTCAAATAAAGCAGAGCTGAAGCACAAAGAATGTTAAGGAATAGTAAAAATTTTAAATGGCAAGGAAAGAGTGGATTTCACTGGACCGACATTTGAGTGAAGACTTGAAGTAGTTGAAAGAACAAGTATTGCATTCTGTATAATTTTAGGTCACGGGCACAGCATATTCAAAGGTCCTGTGGCCTGCTGGAGTATTTGAGGAATGCAAGAAGGTCATTGCAACTGGAATGAAATGTCACTGGGCAGAGCGGTTCAATGAGAGGGTAAGAGGAAAATAAATAAAGGCACAAAGGCGTTGTGGTCAGATGACATTAGGTCTAGAAGACCATTGTAAGGACTTGAGTGAGATTGCCATTGAAAAGTTTGGAGCAATTGGTGACACGATCTAATTTAGACTTAGTCGAATCGCTTGACTGCCATGTTAAGAAAAGACTGGAGTTAGGGAATGGTGGAAGCAGTGGCAAGGGCTGCACCAACAATTAAGAGGAAAGTAGCAACCCTTTTCCAATTAATGATGGGTGGAGTAATAGCTGTGGGGGTGGAGAAGAAGCAGCTGGGTACTGGATGTGTTTTGAAGATAGAGTCAAAAGGATTTGTCTGCATTCTTGAAGTGAGATAGGAGAGACAGAGAAGAATCATGGATGTCTCCTAAGGTTTATCTCTGAGATTGTAATAATGGAGTTGCTATTAACTTAGCTAGAGAAGGTTTAAGAGAAACAGGTTTGGAGGGGGAAGGTTAGAAGCTTAACTTTGGTTTGTTAAGTTTGAGATGTTTATAGCTAAGTGGATATGTGAGTCTGGAGTCTAGGGGAGAGGCCCAGGGTGGAGATAAAAACTTGGGAATTATTATTATGCTGCGTGGCTCAGTGGTAAAGAATCTGCCTGCTAATGCAGGAGATGGAGGAAACGTGGCTTCAGTTCCTGGGCTGAGACGATCCCCTGGAAAAGGAAATGGCACCCCACTCCACTATTCTTTCCTGGAAATTTCCATGGACAGAGGAGCCTGGCGGTCTCTAGTCCATGGGGTTGCGGTGTTGGACTCGACTGAACGTGTACGCATACATGCAGATAATACTCGAAGCCAAATGTGTCTAGACGAAGTCGCCGTAGGAATCAGAGTTGTCAGAAGAAAAGAGGTTTGTGCATGAGCCTTAGACTGTTTCTGTCTTGAAGCGGTTGAGCACGTGAGGGATATCATGTAAGGAAGACAGATTAAGCTGCCCATCAGGAGAATGGGAGCCAAGTAGGGAAAATACTTTAAGGCATCGCAACACAATGTGTATAGTTTTTTTCTTAGACAAACACGTTTAACCTGGTCTAAGCGACTCTGGTTTTTGCCATCTCTTATGCTGCTGCCAGAGCTTCCCAGCTGGTTGCCTAGTTCCTGTTCTGTTCTTCACACAGCAGCCCCAGAGATCTTTTAAAAATGTAAATAAGATAATATTCTTTTCTAATAATCCTATCAATATTCAAAATCCTTCTCAAGATTTGGAAGGTTTTATGTGCTTTGCCCTCTGCTTAGCGTTCTCATTTTATCTCCTACTGCTTGTCCTTTACCTTACGCTCTTCCAAACTTTCAGGCCCCCTTCCTGTTTCCCAAATACGTCAAGCTTATACCTGCCTTAGGACTTTTGTGTGTACTTCATAATTTTAACTAATCCTGGCTTGGTAGTCAAGGAAAGGATATATTTATTGACTCTCTTATTTTGTTAATCTCCATTAGGAGGAGAATTAGGGAGAGATGTTGAAAATGAATGGAATAGGTTTTCCCAACATGTCCTGAGAAACAATGGTCCCTGGAGATGCCTTTGCAGAAAGGGTTTATGGCCAGATAAGTTTAGGAAATGTTGTATCTGTTTTTCTGCCTTGGGCGCAGACAACTAACAACAGACTTGTTTTAATTTTTTTTTTTTTTGGCCACTTGTATTGATCTTTCATTTATTTCCATCTTTGTTCTTTGGCCTGTGTGGGCCTCCCATTGCAGTGGCCTGTCTCGCAGCAGAGCACCGGCTCTGGGCACATGCGCTCCAGAACTCCAGCTCGGTAGTTGGGCACATCGGTCCAGCCGCTCCGTGGCACGTTGGATCTTCCTAGACCAGGGATTGAACCGGCGCTCCTTCCGCTGCAAGGCAGTGTCCTTACTCACTGGACCACCAGGGAAGCCCATAGACTTGTTTTATGGCTTATTACATGGTCCTTCTTGGGAAGCCTTTGGGGAGCCTTGGGGAGTGTTTGTTTGAAAATAGTGTATGTTTTCTGTAGCTGTATGGTAGAATGCATTCTAAATATTGATTAGGTTAAGTTGTGTTATTGTATTTAAACTCTTCTATAGTCCTATTGATTTTCCTTTTTTAGTCTGTCAATTCCTGAGAGCAGTGTTGAAATTCGAACTGCAATTCTGGATTTGTCTATTTTTTCTTTTGGTTTTGTTGATTTGTTTTTTCTAGTTTTTTGAATCTGTTGTTTGATATACCTATTAGGGGTTATACTTTCTTGATCAGTTGGCCTTCACAGTGTATGTTCCTCTTCCTGTCTGGCAATAGGAATCTCTGAAGCATTCCTTGTTTTGTATTAATGAAGCCAGTCCAACTTTCTTGTGGTGAACATTTACATGGTATATGCTTTTCTGTACGTGTCAGAGTCACCAAGACCACCACCAGGTTTGATGATTTGTTAGAGGATTACAGCTGTTGTACTTACTGATGGGGTTTATTGCAGAGAAAGAATACTGATTAAAATGAGGAGAAGGTACATACAGTGGAGTCCAGGAGAAGCCAGGTGTTAGTGTCCAGTTGTTCTCAGTGAGACGTGACAGCAGGTGTGATATATTGCCAACCAGGGAAGCTCATTGGGCCCTGGTACCCCGGGTCTTTATTGGGGGTAAGTCTGTAAGCACGGAGCTCCTTTGTGACTGACCTGAACTCCTCAGTCTCCAGCCCTCCCGTCTCCTGCAGGGGTACAGTGTGGCTCAGGGTAGCAGGAGAACAAAATAGGAGTTCATCGTTAGTCACACTGTTAGCATAAGCTATCTAGCCCCAGATATACAAAGACACTTCGAAATATCGTGGTAGAATATATATAACAAAATTTGCTACTAACAGTTTCTAAGTGTATACTTTTCTGATATAAGTACATTTGTGTTGTTTACAACCATCTCTGGCTTCCATTTCTAGAATGTTTTCTTTCATCTTTCCCAACTGAACTTTTATACCGATTAAACATTTAGCTCTCCATTGACTCCTTCCTCCAGCCTTGGCAGCCACACTTCTTCGTTCTTTATCTATGGTTTTCCCTATCCTTGGTGCCTCATTTGAGTGGATTCATACAATACATGGTCCTGGGGTAGTTTTGAATGTTATGTTTTCATAGGGCTTAAATATTGATTAGGTTAAGTTGTGTTATTGTATTTAAACTCTTCTATAGTCCTATTGATTTTCCTTTTTTAGTCTGTCAATTCCTGAGAGCAGTGTTGAAATTCGAACTGCAATTCTGGATTTGTCTATTTTTTCTTTTGGTTTTGTTGATTTGTTTTTTCTAGTTTTTTGAATCTGTTGTTTGATATACCTATTAGGGGTTATACTTTCTTGATCAGTTGGCCTTCACAGTGTATGTTCCTCTTCCTGTCTGGCAATAGGAATCTCTGAAGCATTCCTTGTTTTGTATTAATGAAGCCAGTCCAACTTTCTTGTGGTGAACATTTACATGGTATATGCTTTTCTGTACGTGTCAGAGTCACCAAGACCACCACCAGGTTTGATGATTTGTTAGAGGATTACAGCTGTTGTACTTACTGATGGGGTTTATTGCAGAGAAAGAATACTGATTAAAATGAGGAGAAGGTACATACAGTGGAGTCCAGGAGAAGCCAGGTGTTAGTGTCCAGTTGTTCTCAGTGAGACGTGACAGCAGGTGTGATATATTGCCAACCAGGGAAGCTCATTGGGCCCTGGTACCCCGGGTCTTTATTGGGGGTAAGTCTGTAAGCACGGAGCTCCTTTGTGACTGACCTGAACTCCTCAGTCTCCAGCCCTCCCGTCTCCTGCAGGGGTACAGTGTGGCTCAGGGTAGCAGGAGAACAAAAATAGGAGTTCATCGTTAGTCACACTGTTAGCATAAGCTATCTAGCCCCAGATATACAAAGACACTTCGAAATATCGTGGTAGAATATATATAACAAAATTTGCTACTAACAGTTTCTAAGTGTATACTTTTCTGATATAAGTACATTTGTGTTGTTTACAACCATCTCTGGCTTCCATTTCTAGAATGTTTTCTTTCATCTTTCCCAACTGAACTTTTATACCGATTAAACATTTAGCTCTCCATTGACTCCTTCCTCCAGCCTTGGCAGCCACACTTCTTCGTTCTTTATCTATGGTTTTCCCTATCCTTGGTGCCTCATTTGAGTGGATTCATACAATATTGTCCCTTTATGTCTGACTTATTTAACTTTGCATGTTTTCATTTATGTTATAGCATGTTATCAGAATTCCTTTTTAAATCCGAATAATATCCTTTGTATGATATACATAGTTTATTTATTCACTTATCACTTGACATTTATTTGGGTTGTCTCTATCTGTTGATGTTCGTGAGAAATACTGCTGTAAATGTTGGTGTACAGGTGTGTGCTTGAGTCTTGGTTTCAATTCTTTTGCAGATCTGTCTACAAGTAGCATTACTGGGTGATATAGTAATGCTGTGTTTAACTTTTTGAGAAACCACCAAGCTGATTTTCACAGCAACATTTCTACCAGCAATATGTGGGGGGTTCCATTTTTTTTTTTCACAACCTTGATAACACTTGTTATTTTCCCTTTCTTTTTTTGGATAAGAGCCATCTTAAAGACTGAATTTGTATCATTATGGTTTTGATGACTGATTATGTTAAACACCTTTTTATGTCCTTATTGGCCATTCGTAATCATGTTTGGAGATGTATCTTTTCCGGTCCTTTGCCCATTTTTGAATTGGGTTGTTTGCCTTTTTTTTGGTTGCTGTTGATCTGAAAGAGTTCTTTATATATTCTGGAAAGAATTCCTTAATCAGATACCTGATTTGCAAGGATTTTTCTCCTATCCTATAGGTGATCTTTTACTTTTTGGTAATATTCATTCCTGTGCAGAGTTTTTAATTTTGATAAAGTTTTTGTATTGTCTGTTTTTCTTTTGTTACTTATACTTTTGTGTTATATCTAGGAAACAATCGGTATGAAAATTTGCCTCGGGTTTTTTATTATAAATTTTTTCCCTGTTTTCTAGTCACTGTTACAACCTATCTCTGGCTTCCTAATTTCAAAGTAATTTTGTTTACATTTGTGTTGTTTACAACCATCTCTGGCTTCCATTTCTAGAATGTTTTCTTTCATCTTTCCCAACTGAACTTTTATACCGATTAAACATTTAGCTCTCCATTGACTCCTTCCTCCAGCCTTGGCAGCCACACTTCTTCGTTCTTTATCTATGGTTTTCCCTATCCTTGGTGCCTCATTTGAGTGGATTCATACAATATTGTCCCTTTATGTCTGACTTATTTAACTTTGCATGTTTTCATTTATGTTATAGCATGTTATCAGAATTCCTTTTTAAATCCGAATAATATCCTTTGTATGATATACATAGTTTATTTATTCACTTATCACTTGACATTTATTTGGGTTGTCTCTATCTGTTGATGTTCGTGAGAAATACTGCTGTAAATGTTGGTGTACAGGTGTGTGCTTGAGTCTTGGTTTCAATTCTTTTGCAGATCTGTCTACAAGTAGCATTACTGGGTGATATAGTAATGCTGTGTTTAACTTTTTGAGAAACCACCAAGCTGATTTTCACAGCAACATTTCTACCAGCAATATGTGGGGGGTTCCATTTTTTTTTTTCACAACCTTGATAACACTTGTTATTTTCCCTTTCTTTTTTTGGATAAGAGCCATCTTAAAGACTGAATTTGTATCATTATGGTTTTGATGACTGATTATGTTAAACACCTTTTTATGTCCTTATTGGCCATTCGTAATCATGTTTGGAGATGTATCTTTTCCGGTCCTTTGCCCATTTTTGAATTGGGTTGTTTGCCTTTTTTTTGGTTGCTGTTGATCTGAAAGAGTTCTTTATATATTCTGGAAAGAATTCCTTAATCAGATACCTGATTTGCAAGGATTTTTCTCCTATCCTATAGGTGATCTTTTTACTTTTTTGGTAATATTCATTCCTGTGCAGAGTTTTTAATTTTGATAAAGTTTTTTGTATTGTCTGTTTTTTCTTTTGTTACTTATACTTTTGTGTTATATCTAGGAAACAATCGGTATGAAAATTTGCCTCTGATATAGGTTTTGTAAATGGAGTGGATTAAGGTCAACTTGTGAATAGTCTAGCTGTCTCAGCCCCATTTGTTGAAGAGACTATTCTTTCTCCATTGAAAATTCAAATCAATAGGTCATAGATCTTTGGGTTTATTTCTGGACTCAGTTCTGTGCTATTGGTCTGTATGTCTGTCCTATGCCACTACCATAATCTTCTATTATTTTTTTTTTGACTGTGCCTCACGACTTACAGGATCTTAGTTCTCCAACCAGCAATCCAACCTGCCCTCTTGGCAGTGGAAGTGTGGGTTCCTAACCATTGGACTGCCAGGAATATCCATAACCATATTGTTTTGATTTCTATAGTTTTTTTACTCTGTTTTTGAAAGGTAGTTTGGTAGGTATTGAATTCGGTAGGTATGTTGACATTACTTCTTTTAGCATTTTGTAAATATTCTGTTGTATTTTGGCTTGCACATTCTAAGAATGCTGTGATTTTCAAATGTTTGTTCCTCTGAATACAGGGTGTCTTTTTTTGTCTGGTTACTTTAAGATTAAAAAAAATTATTACCATTTTCCTGCTAGTCTATTATCATGTACCTTTGGATAATTTTCTTTGAATTTAGTCCTGTTTCGGATTTGTCAGATTTCTCAGATGTGTGGGCTGTAGTTTGCAGCAAATTTGGAAAAACAGTCATCATTATCATCTCAGATATTTTTCTTTTTCACTTCCTTTGTTTTCTAGACTCCAAATAGAAGTAGATAGCTTAATATTGAACCACAGTTCACTAAGAATGCTTTTTTCTTTTCTTTTTCCTCTCTGCATTCTTTTGGATAATTTGTTTTATCTTCAAGTCACTGATTTTTTTCTTGTGCAGTGACATCTTTTAAGTATAAAAGAATTAAAATAACTGCTGATTTCATGGTTTCACCTGAATATTTCTTTCTTTCTTTCTTTCTTTCTTTTTTTTGCCACCCCGGGCTACTTGAGGAATCTCAGTTCCCCAACCAGGGATTGGAATGCAACCACAGCGGAGAAAGTGCCGAATCCTAACTACTAGACCATCAGGGAACTCCCAGTATTTTCATAATGATTACTTTATTCATTAGTATTTTTCTTAGGTGATGGACTTATTTATAGGTTTTAAAAATCCCTTTTCATTCTAGAAATCAGATACTTATTCTTCTGGCATAAATATTTATTAATAGTTGCTGGTGACACTGTTTTGCTTCATAGAGGGCAAAAAAAGGGTAACATTTTTTGTTCTACTGAGCAACCTAGAAATTGAAAAGGCAATTGAATTAAGGCTTAATATTGAGTTAGAATTATGTTCTTTAAATTAAACTATACATTAAAAGTTTTTGAATACATTTTATATGTTGTAAAGATTAAAGATATTCATTGAGAAGTCTCCTTCTGGTGCCTTTCTGTGTATTCCACACTGCACTTCCCTTTATTGATTTCTTGGGTGCCCAGTGTTTCTTCATGCCTATACAAGCATGTATGGACATGTTTTTATTTTCTCTCCTTTTTCAGCAAATGGAAGCTGACATGTAGTAAATGCCAGTCTCTCATATTCTGTCTTCGCATTTTTGTACTTAGACTTTTCATTATCATGGCAGAGTCATTTTCTCACTATCATACCTCTTTTTTTGGTCAGTACATATTCTAGTTCTTCAAAGGAAGATAGTTATGATGCATTGTTCAGTAAGGTTATCCAGAGGTGAACAGCTAAATAAAGTAGCAGTAGATCTCCAGCAGTTGTTTTCAAACTTTTCAGTCTCAGAATTCCTATATATTTTTCAAAATTATTAGTAGCCTCTAAGAACTTTTGTTTATGTGGATTATGTCTATTAATACCTATCGAATTTGAAACTGAGGAGCTTTAGAAATATTTACATATTATTCATTTAAAATAACAATGATATGCCCATCCCATGTTAACATAAGTAGCATTTAAAAAAAATTATTGGGTTGTACTTGATTTATAGTGTTGTGTTAGTTTCAGGTATAAGGCGATTGGCATTTATAACATTTTTGCAAGTATATTTAATGTATAGCTTAATAGAAAACACCTGGATTCTCATATCTGTTACTGCAGTCACTTGGTTGTGATATGTTATTTCACTCGAAGCATATGAGGAATCCCAGTCTCATACAGATAAGTAGTTTAAAAAAGGCAGAGTATTCTAATAGCCTTTTCAGGTAATTGTGGGTATTCTTTGATACTGTACATAACTCAAGTGGTAGTTTCTTATTTTTTAAACTTTTACTGACGTATAGTTAGCATACAATAAGTTACACATTTTTAATATACCTGTGAAGCTGTCAACAAAATCATGATGGAGTGCTCCTTGATAGTAGACTCCACTTTACAGAGGAGTTTATCGCAGCGTAGAATCTGAAATCATAGCAGTGAGATGAAGTTTTCACACTCCTGCCACTCATGAGGCACGTGGGACCCTCCAGGCTCAGGCATCGAGCCCGTGTCTCCTGCATTAGCAGGCAGATTCTTTCCAGCTGAGGCACCAGAGAAGCCCTGTTTTGAGTCTTTAGGAAGAAAACCGGGTTGCTCAAAGTAGAGGATGACATCACCGTTATGCGCTTTGTAGTTACTGCTCAGAGTGGAAGGTGACATCACCACTGTCATGTTTGTGTTTCTAGTACCCAAAGAAGGGTCTGGCGCAGAACAGTAGCTTCGTAAATGCTTCATGACTAATCTGACTAGATAATTATGTTACTGTCTGACACCCACTTGCTAAATATCAATATATGATAACAGGGCTTCCCTGGTGGTTCAGTGGCTAAAGAGTCCGCCTTGCAGTGCAAGGGGCACGGGTTCAATCCCTGGCCTGGGAAGATCCCACATGCCACGGAGTGGCTGGACCTGTATGTCCAATAACAAGCCAGTACTCTGGAGCCCATACGCCCAGAGCTGGTGCTCTGCAACGAGAGAGGCTGCTGCAATGGGAGGCCCACACAGGCTGAAGAATAAAGATGGATGAAAATAAGAGAAATTTGAAAAATCAATAAAAGAAGCCAAAATTTAAAAAAATATGATAACAAATTTGGTCTTAAATTATATATTTCATTACGTTTTGTAGTGTGTTTACTTTACAAGTATAGGGGCATTTAGAACATTTTTGCAAGTATATTTAATGTATAGCTTAATAGAAAACACCTGGATTCTCATATCTGTTACTGCAGTCACTTGGTTGTGATATGTTATTTCACTCGAAGCATATGAGGAATCCCAGTCTCATACAGATAAGTAGTTTAAAAAAGGCAGAGTATTCTAATAGCCTTTTCAGGTAATTGTGGGTATTCTTTGATACTGTACATAACTCAAGTGGTAGTTTCTTATTTTTTAAACTTTTACTGACGTATAGTTAGCATACAATAAGTTACACATTTTTAATATACCTGTGAAGCTGTCAACAAAATCATGATGGAGTGCTCCTTGATAGTAGACTCCACTTTACAGAGGAGTTTATCGCAGCGTAGAATCTGAAATCATAGCAGTGAGATGAAGTTTTCACACTCCTGCCACTCATGAGGCACGTGGGACCCTCCAGGCTCAGGCATCGAGCCCGTGTCTCCTGCATTAGCAGGCAGATTCTTTCCAGCTGAGGCACCAGAGAAGCCCTGTTTTGAGTCTTTAGGAAGAAAACCGGGTTGCTCAAAGTAGAGGATGACATCACCGTTATGCGCTTTGTAGTTACTGCTCAGAGTGGAAGGTGACATCACCACTGTCATGTTTGTGTTTCTAGTACCCAAAGAAGGGTCTGGCGCAGAACAGTAGCTTCGTAAATGCTTCATGACTAATCTGACTAGATAATTATGTTACTGTCTGACACCCACTTGCTAAATATCAATATATGATAACAGGGCTTCCCTGGTGGTTCAGTGGCTAAAGAGTCCGCCTTGCAGTGCAAGGGGCACGGGTTCAATCCATGGCCTGGGAAGATCCCATGTGCCGCGGAGTGGCTGGACCAGTGTGTCCAGTTACTAGCCAGTGCTCTGGAGCGTATGCGCCCAGAGCCGGTGCTCTGCAACGAGAGAGGCTGCTGCAATGGGAGGCCCACACAGGCCAAAGAATAAAGATGGATGAAAGTAAGTAAAAATAAAGCAATAAAAGAGGCCAAAATTTAAAAAAATATGATAACAAATTTGGTCTTAAATTATATATTTCATTACGTTTTGTAGTGTGTTTACTTTACAAGTATATTTTAGAACTTTGAAATGTTTAAGTCAAATAATATGGCTGTACTGCTTATTGATTGCTGCTTCGGTGGTTTCCTCTAGTATTTAAGTCTCAGGTTTTGTCTTATTTTATTTAAAAAATTTTGTTAATGTATTTATCTGCAGTGGGTCCTAGTTGTGGCATGCGGGATCTTCCCAGGCCAGGGATCGAACCTGTGCCCCTTGTACTGCAAAGCGGGCTCCTTACCCATTGGACCACCAGACAAGCGTTTTAATTGATGGCCATTTTGACAGGTGTGAGGTGATGCCTCATTGTGGTTTTGATTTTCATTCTGTAAGAATCAGCAGTATTGAGCATCTTTTCATGTGCCGCTTGGCAATCTGTTTATCTTCATCAGAAAAATGTCTATTTAGGTCTTCTCTCATTTCTTGATTGTGTTGTTTGCTGTTGAGTTGTTTGAATATTTTGGAAATTAAGCCCTTATTGGCCTCTTCATTCCCAAATACCTTTTCTCATTTCATAGGTTGTCTTGATGTTTTATTGATGGTGTCTTTTGCTGTGCAAAAGCTTTTAAGTTTGATTAGGCTTCATTTGTTTATTTTTGCTTTTATTTCTTTTGCCTTGAGAGACTGATCTAATAAAATACTGCTGTGATGTATATCCAAGAATGTTTTGCCTGTGATCTCTTCTAGGAGTTTTATGGTGTTAACTGAAAGTCAGACAGATACATGTGCCCCAGTGTTTATAGCAGCACTAGTTTTAATAGCTAAGACATGGAAACAACCCAGATGTCCGTGTGTGTGTGTGTGTGTGTGTCTGTGTGTGTCTGTGTGTGTATAAAATGGAATATTACTTGGCTATAATTTGAAGCAACATGGATGGACCTAAAGAATGTTGTTCTAAGTGAAGTCAGACAGAAAAAGACAAATTTATATGACATCCCTTATATGTGGAATCTTAAAAAGTAATACCAACGGGAACTTCCCTGGTGGTCCAGTGGTTAAGACTCTGTGTTCCTGATGCAGGGGCCTTGGGTTTGATCCCTGGTCAGGGAACTAAATCCCACATGCTGCAACTAAGACCCAGCACAGCTAAATAAATAAATAACTTCGTGGTAGTGTGTTTACTTTACAAGTATATTTTAGAACTTTGAAATGTTTAAGTCAAATAATATGGCTGTACTGCTTATTGATTGCTGCTTGTGGTTTCTAGTATTTAAGTCTCAGGTTTTGTCTTATTTTATTTAAAAATTTTGTTAATGTATTTATCTGCAGTGGGTCCTAGTTGTGGCATGCGGGATCTTCCCAGGCCAGGGATCGAACCTGTGCCCTTGTACTGCAAAGCGGGCTCCTTACCCATTGGACCACCAGACAAGCGTTTTAATTGATGGCCATTTTGACAGGTGTGAGGTGATGCCTCATTGTGGTTTTGATTTTCATTCTGTAAGAATCAGCAGTATTGAGCATCTTTTCATGTGCCGCTTGGCAATCTGTTTATCTTCATCAGAAAAATGTCTATTTAGGTCTTCTCTCATTTCTTGATTGTGTTGTTTGCTGTTGAGTTGTTTGAATATTTTGGAAATTAAGCCCTTATTGGCCTCTTCATTCCCAAATACCTTTTCTCATTTCATAGGTTGTCTTGATGTTTTATTGATGGTGTCTTTTGCTGTGCAAAAGCTTTTAAGTTTGATTAGGCTTCATTTGTTTATTTTTGCTTTTATTTCTTTTGCCTTGAGAGACTGATCTAATAAAATACTGCTGTGATGTATATCCAAGAATGTTTTGCCTGTGATCTCTTCTAGGAGTTTTATGGTGTTAACTGAAAGTCAGACAGATACATGTGCCCCAGTGTTTATAGCAGCACTAGTTTTAATAGCTAAGACATGGAAACAACCCAGATGTCCGTGTGTGTGTGTGTGTGTGTGTCTGTGTGTGTCTGTGTGTGTATAAAATGGAATATTACTTGGCTATAATTTGAAGCAACATGGATGGACCTAAAGAATGTTGTTCTAAGTGAAGTCAGACAGAAAAAGACAAATTTATATGACATCCCTTATATGTGGAATCTTAAAAAGTAATACCAACGGGAACTTCCCTGGTGGTCCAGTGGTTAAGACTCTGTGTTCCTGATGCAGGGGCCTTGGGTTTGATCCCTGGTCAGGGAACTAAATCCCACATGCTGCAACTAAGACCCAGCACAGCTAAATAAATAAATAATTTTAAAAAAGAAATTAAGAAAAAGTAATACAAATAATACAAAGCAAGCGGATTCAGAGACACGGAAAACAAACTGTTACCAAAGGAGAAGGGAGGGGAGGGGGATCAGCTAGGGGTATGGGATTAATAGACACAAACCACTATACATAAAATAGAGAAGCGAAAAGGATTTACTGTAAAACACAGGGATCAATATTCAATATCTTGTCATGACCTGTAATGGATAATACTCTGAAACAAAACAAAACAAAACAGAATCACTTTGCTTTATACTTGAAGTTAACACAATATTGTAAATCATTCATACTTCAATTCTAAATAAATAAACTAGAAGTAGAAGGCAAGAAGCTGACTATTCAGTCATCTGCTCTCCGTCGCTGCTTTGTGTAGAATTCTGTCTCCTGAGGCTACTTTCTCAGCTATTGGCTAGCCTGTCAACAGGCTCTTCGTCTAGACCTCCATTCCTGTTCTAGTCAGTTGTGACCTGATTCAGAGCGTTATTTAACATTATGCCGTTTGCAACCATACTTGTTACTCCTTGTCTCTGCATTTGACTATGGTGAAGAGGTAATAAAGAAGTGAGTAGGGGAGGAGTAACTATGGAAGGAGGTTAGAAGAGGCATTTCTGTAGAGGTAGAAGTAAACTGAAATGCTGAGTGCTGAGTTCTTGAGGAGAGAGATTTCTAGTTAGAATACCAATGGCTGAAATATACTAACGAGTGTTGGAGAGGGAAACTCTATCTGACCACATCAGATAGAGTCTTATAGAACTAGTAAAAAGATTTGTGTTTTATTCTGATTATCATGGGACTCCATGTGAAGGCAGAGAGAACTTAATTTTGATCAAGCATTAAAATGTTTATAATAGGGGCTTCCCCTGGTGGTCCAGTGGATAAGGACACTGCCTTGCAGTGTAAGGGGCGCCGGTTGGATCCCTGGCCTGGGAAGATCCCACGTGCTGTGGAGCGGCTGGACCGATGTGTCCAATTGCCGAGCTGCAGCTCTGGCGCGCATGCGCCCAGAGCCGGTGCTCTGCAACAACAGACGCCACCGCGGTGGGAGGCCCGCAGGAGCCAAAAGAACAAAGACGGACATAGAGAAATGAAGGACCAATGGAAGTGGCTCGCCCGCTCCCCTCCCTCCCCAACCCGACCCCCGCCCAAAAATAAATAAATAAATCTTTAAAAAAAAAAAAAATGTTTATAATAAACATTGAAGAGCCATGAATTAAAAATCAAAAAAAGGTCCTTAAAATATTTCAAAATTACACTGGCTATGTGGAATGTGCTGATTTACATTAGCAATGGAATTTTAACATCAGTATAGCTTAATCACCAGTTTTCAATTCTTTTTAAATTTTAAAGTGCTATTTTTAAGTGACTGGATCCTCTTTGTTGGCTCATGCAGTAAAGAATCTGCCTTTAATGCAGGAGACCTGGGTTTGATCCCAGGGTTGGGAAGATTTCCTGGAGAAGAGAAGAGAACGTCTACCCATTCCAGTATTTTTGCCTGGAGAATTCCATGGGCAAAGGAACCTGGCAGGCTATAGTCCATAGGGTTTCAAGGAGTCAGACACGACTGAGCGACTAACACTTTAAAGTAACTGAGTTAGGATATTTTGGGTTATGGACTTAGATACTGTCTGTCTACCAGTTTGTCCATCATCTGGTATAGTCAACAGTTGGGTTCTACATATCAGTGTTAATTAGGGAGTGTTTACAGAAACATGGTAGCTTTATATTAAGAATTTTGGGGAATAGAAAATAAGTGGAGTGTTAATTAGGGAGTGTTTACAGAAACATGGTAGCTTTATATTAAGAATTTTGGGGAATAGAAAATAAGTGCAAATGAACCCTCACCAAAGTTCAGAAGAGCCAGCATCTCATAGTAGGGCTTCTGGATGTCCTTACTGTATGTCAGGCATCTGCGCTTGCACGTCTCTTTTAATATAACAAGCATGTGAAGAAGCTGAGGCTTAGCTTGTTTGAGCTCGTGAAGCTGGTGCTCCTGTTCTGACCAGTTGACTCCACAGTTGGTGCTCTTGCCCACTGTTCCATATTGTTTCCCATAGAAGCTTTTTTTTCTCTCTCTTTTACCAAATTAATATCCTAGATTATTAAACATATATTCATTTGAAAATAAAACATTAGGAAATAATTTAACTTTTAAAACAAGTTGTATTTTGTGGAGTTTCACAGTGTGAGATCAATAAAGGCAAAAATAATCATTAAAAACGCCCTAATGCGTAAAGCTGTTAGCTATGCATGGTGCATAAGTTGAACAGAGACCAAGGGCAGCTCAGTGGCAAAGAATACACCAGCTGACGCAGAAGATACAGGAGACATATATGTGATCCCTGGATTGAGAAAATTCCCTGGTGAAGGAAACGGCTACCCACTCCAATATGCTTGCCTGGAGAATTCCACGGACAGAGGAGCCTGGCAGGCTGTAGATCATGGGATCATAAAGAACTGGACACACCTGAGCACACCACACACACATGTATGCATATTTCAGTATGTAGCTCTTATAATTAAAACATATCTTCAAGCAGGAGAACTTACAGTAGCTACTCATTTTCTGTCTATCTGAAAAATAAGCAGAGTCCTTAATGTAGGCCTAAGGGGTCCCTCGTGAGAACTCTTCCCCTTCTCACCGTGCAGGCTTCTGTTTGATGCAGCTGGAGTTGTCATTTCCATTTCTGTGATTTTGTTCATAGTTGCTTTCTGTTTGGAAAATGCCCTGCCATCTTCCCCTGTGGTTCTACATTAACAGTTAAAGTCCATTTTTCTTCCCAGCAGTTTTCCTTCTTTGGAACCCTTTAATCCCTCCCTAGGCCTTGTGTGTATCCTGCCTTGTTTGAGTTGTTTCCCCAACTAGAGAAGCCATTTGATGGATGTGGCTGTGACCCATACCTTTATGTAGGCAGTGTCTTATACACACAAGGAGCTCAGTAATTGCTTGCTGCTGGGAAAGAGGATAAAAACTACACAATGGCAGTATTAGTAATGCTTTCTAGTAAACATTTTCATTTCACTTTTCCTGTCTCATTATATAGCTTAAATTTGTAATCTGAAAGTTTGCCTTCATGTGGAGGATTTTTGTGTTTAATTTCATCAAGAAATGAAAGGTTAGGGCTTCCTGGTCCAGTGGGTAAGGACACCGCCTTGCAGTGCAAGGGGCGCCGGTTGGATACCTGGCCTGGGAAGATCCCATATGCTGCGGAGCGGCTGGACCGATGTGTCCAACTACTGAGCCGGAGCTGTGGAGCGCATGCGCCCAGAGCCGGTGCTCTGCGACAACAGAGGCCACCGCGATGGGAGGCCCACGTGGGCCAGAGAACAAAGATGGATGAAAATGGACAAATGACAGACCAATAGAAGTGGCCCGCCCGCTCCCCTTCCTCCCCACCCCACCTCCCTCAAATAAATAAATAAATCTTTAAAAAAAAAAAAGAAAGAAATGAAAGGTTAGAACCCTGAAAGGAAAAAAAAAACAGATGTATTTTGTGTTGGTGCGTATGAGTAGCGAGAATATGATTACAGTAATTAATATTGTGAGTATTTAGAAATGGATATTCCCTTGATGTTTGATTTATTTTGTTATTGATACTTCAAAGCAGTTTTCTTGAATACCTTATACTGGCTTTAAAAATATAGTCTTTATAAAATGAAGTGAAAGTCACTCAATCACATCCAACTCTTTGCCACCCCATGGTCTGTAGCCTCCCAGGCTCTTCTGTCCATGGAATTCTCCAGGCAAGAATACTGGATTGAGTAGCCTATCTCTTCCTGATCCAGGAATCGAACTGGGGTCTCTTTCATTGCAGATGGATTCTTTACCAACTGAGCTATCAGGGAAGTACTTTCTAAATTTGAAATGTAGATGAGGGAATCTTTTGACTAATCAGCTTGTTTACACTATTCATTAGTTTTTCTACTTTGAACTCTAATTGAAATTTTTTAAACTGAGAATTTGCTTCCTCAGTGGCCACTTTATCTTTCTTCTATTTCGTGTTCAGTTGAGGAGCACTAATTTTAGTAGAAATGTTTATTAAAAGTAATTGTAATTAGCCATATTCTGGTCAAGATGAAGGGAGTTCCTTGGCGGTCCAGTGGCTGGGACTCTGCACTTTCACAGCTGGCCTCGAGTTCATTCCCTGGTTGGGGAACTAAGATTAAGAACTTGTATGGTGCAGCAAAAAAAAAAAAGTCCAGATGGAACTTAAACTTAACCCTGTTTTCATTTTATGAGCCATTTAAAGAGAAAGTGGTTTGCATGTACAATCCAACTATTTGAACACTGGGCTATTTTCTTAAATTGTCTCTTCATAATTTTAGTATATGAATATATGTTTAGTAAGTTTTAGAAATGTGACCACTAATGCTAGGTCATTATGATGTATGGGTTTTTTTTTTTTTTTTAAGATTTATTTATTTATTTATTTTGGGCGGGGGTCGGGTTGGGGAGGGAGGGGAGCGGGTGGACCACTTCTGTTGGTCTTTCATTTCTCCATTTTCATCCGTCTTTGTTCTTTGGCTCCTGTGGGCCTCCAATCGCGGTGGCCTCTGTTGTCACAGAGCGCCGGCTCTGGGCGCATGCGCTCCAGAGCTCTGGCTCGGTAATTGGACACATGGGTCCAGCCACTCCGCGGCATGTGGGATCTTCCCAGGCCAGGGATCGAACCAGCGCCCCTTGCACTGCAAGGCGGTGTCCTTACCCACTGGACCACCAGGGGAAGCCCTATGATGTATGTTTTGACATTATTTTCAGCATTTTTCATTTCTCCCACATTTAAATGTGTTTTGGAGTCTAGGCTCCTCTTCTCAGCTCATTACAGTGGACTCACTTCCATTCCTTCTCCAGAGACGGTTTGTTTCTAGAAACAATTTGTTTCTAGGCACAATCACTTTGTTTTTTAGTATGCAGCCCACAAAGTGGGTGGGGAAGAGATAGAACTAGGCCACTACTGCCCTTTTCTAGATAATCACTAAAGGATGTGTAAGCTAACTGTTCTTTAGATCTGAGTGGCAGCTCCTCCATGGATTTAGGTCTTCAGGTTTTTGCTTAATTGGACTCAGTAAGACCCCATCGTATGTGGATTGCCTGCTGATTCTTCTCTCTGTCACATAGGTCTGTAGTTGAGAATTTCCCTCACATTCCAGCTTTGTTGGTTAAAGGAGTATTGTCCCAGGAGAATGCATAACTCAGGGGCAGCTCCCCAGTGGCTGGGACTCTGCACTTTCACAGCTGGCCTCGAGTTCATTCCCTGGTTGGGGAACTAAGATTAAGAACTTGTATGGTGCAGCAAAAAAAAAAAAGTCCAGATGGAACTTAAACTTAACCCTGTTTTCATTTTATGAGCCATTTAAAGAGAAAGTGGTTTGCATGTACAATCCAACTATTTGAACACTGGGCTATTTTCTTAAATTGTCTCTTCATAATTTTAGTATATGAATATATGTTTAGTAAGTTTTAGAAATGTGACCACTAATGCTAGGTCATTATGATGTATGGGTTTTTTTTTTTTTTTTAAGATTTATTTATTTATTTATTTTGGGCGGGGGTCGGGTTGGGGAGGGAGGGGAGCGGGTGGACCACTTCTGTTGGTCTTTCATTTCTCCATTTTCATCCGTCTTTGTTCTTTGGCTCCTGTGGGCCTCCAATCGCGGTGGCCTCTGTTGTCACAGAGCGCCGGCTCTGGGCGCATGCGCTCCAGAGCTCTGGCTCGGTAATTGGACACATGGGTCCAGCCACTCCGCGGCATGTGGGATCTTCCCAGGCCAGGGATCGAACCAGCGCCCCTTGCACTGCAAGGCGGTGTCCTTACCCACTGGACCACCAGGGGAAGCCCTATGATGTATGCACATAATTTTTCATTTCTCCCACATTTAAATGTGTTTTGGAGTCTAGGCTCCTCTTCTCAGCTCATTACAGTGGACTCACTTCCATTCCTTCTCCAGAGACGGTTTGTTTCTAGAAACAATTTGTTTCTAGGCACAATCACTTTGTTTTTTAGTATGCAGCCCACAAAGTGGGTGGGGAAGAGATAGAACTAGGCCACTACTGCCCTTTTCTAGATAATCACTAAAGGATGTGTAAGCTAACTGTTCTTTAGATCTGAGTGGCAGCTCCTCCATGGATTTAGGTCTTCAGGTTTTTGCTTAATTGGACTCAGTAAGACCCCATCGTATGTGGATTGCCTGCTGATTCTTCTCTCTGTCACATAGGTCTGTAGTTGAGAATTTCCCTCACATTCCAGCTTTGTTGGTTAAAGGAGTATTGTCCCAGGAGAATGCATAACTCAGGAACCATTAAACTTACTAACTGTGCTGGTATTATAGTTTTTTTTAACATTAGCTTTAGTTTCCTATTGCAGATTGTTTAAGTGGGAGAAACCTGTTTTTTTTTTTTTTTTAATGGCGTTCCTGTTCTGGCTTAAGAGAACTCAGTGTACTTCTTAGAACTTTTAAGATTTCACTACCTATTTCTATTGCTCATAGCCATTGTTTTGTTTTTCTTGGTGGCCTACGGTTATATAAACACAAGATTGAGTTGACTTAGATTTTGGTATTCTACATCTGTCCATAAATTTTTTATAAGTTTATTTGTGTTTTGTACTTTGAAATGCTGGGTTTATGGAAATGTTGAAGCCATGAGAAAATGAACATGTTGCACGTGCATATGGTTAAATTTTTACTTAGAAGCCAATTTTGAGTCATTAGAAAAGTTCATGACACTTTAAGTATCCTTTATATAGGTTATCTTGTTAGGTATATGTAATTAAAAAAAAACCAATTATGTCTTGAATATGAAGACCGAAACGTATTGTTTTCCAACCAATATCATGTTAATTGAGATTAATTTTCACATATTTAAATGGTTAACTGCAGATGATACGATACACTGACTTTGCTTAATTGTTGAGCATCAGGCAAAAACATACTGAGTAAGGGACTTCCCTGGCGGGCCAGTGCTCCACACTTGCACTGTAGGGGGCGCAGATTCCACCCCTGGTTAGGAAACAGAGATCCTGCATGTTGTGTGGGGTGGCAAAAAGAAAACTCTCAGAAAACCCCCCAGCTATAGTGAGTAAATAAAGTGCCCTTATTTAGCACTACAGAGCAAGGCAGTATATTTTATGGATGTCCACGGTATTAAGCAGGTACAGAAAATTGGAGGGGAAGGAGGAAACAATAATTAGCACTTCCCAATTTACTGACTTCTCATTTTATCATATATGAATGAAGATTTGTCTAAATTAGCTTTTTATTGAGGTAGAATTTAGATGATATAAAATTAGCCATTTTAAACTGTCACAAAGGTCTGTAGTTGAGAATTTCCCTCACATTCCAGCTTTGTTGGTTAAAGGAGTATTGTCCCAGGAGAATGCATAACTCAGGAACCATTAAACTTACTAACTGTGCTGGTATTATAGTTTTTTTTAACATTAGCTTTAGTTTCCTATTGCAGATTGTTTAAGTGGGAGAAACCTGTTTTTTTTTTTTTTTTAATGGCGTTCCTGTTCTGGCTTAAGAGAACTCAGTGTACTTCTTAGAACTTTTAAGATTTCACTACCTATTTCTATTGCTCATAGCCATTGTTTTGTTTTTCTTGGTGGCCTACGGTTATATAAACACAAGATTGAGTTGACTTAGATTTTGGTATTCTACATCTGTCCATAAATTTTTTATAAGTTTATTTGTGTTTTGTACTTTGAAATGCTGGGTTTATGGAAATGTTGAAGCCATGAGAAAATGAACATGTTGCACGTGCATATGGTTAAATTTTTACTTAGAAGCCAATTTTGAGTCATTAGAAAAGTTCATGACACTTTAAGTATCCTTTATATAGGTTATCTTGTTAGGTATATGTAATTAAAAAAAAACCAATTATGTCTTGAATATGAAGACCGAAACGTATTGTTTTCCAACCAATATCATGTTAATTGAGATTAATTTTCACATATTTAAATGGTTAACTGCAGATGATACGATACACTGACTTTGCTTAATTGTTGAGCATCAGGCAAAAACATACTGAGTAAGGGACTTCCCTGGCGGGCCAGTGCTCCACACTTGCACTGTAGGGGGCGCAGATTCCACCCCTGGTTAGGAAACAGAGATCCTGCATGTTGTGTGGGGTGGCAAAAAGAAAACTCTCAGAAAACCCCCCAGCTATAGTGAGTAAATAAAGTGCCCTTATTTAGCACTACAGAGCAAGGCAGTATATTTTATGGATGTCCACGGTATTAAGCAAGTACAGAAAATTGGAGGGGAAGGAGGGGAAACAATAATTAGCACTTCCCAATTTACTGACTTCTCATTTTTATCATATATGAATGAAGATTTGTCTAAATTAGCTTTTTTATTGAGGTAGAATTTAGATGATATAAAATTAGCCATTTTAAACTGTCACAAATCTTACAGTTTGATTTACATGAACTATCCCAAAGAGGTAAAACTGTAGAGACAGAAGGCAGATTGGTGACTGACGGTAGCTGGGGAGGAGGAGCAATTGCTTAATAGGTATGGAGCTTTCTCTGAGGATTGTGAGGGTATTCTGGAACTTGATATGGGTGGTAGTTGCACAAAACTTTCTGTTGAAATATACGGTGTTAGGAATTGTGTCAGAAAGTTTCCTGTGTAATTAATATAGTCTTAAATGGCTAACTGGATGTAGTAACTAGCTTTGCCTATGTAAAAGATGGATGGTATTGAATTGTTGATAACATTTATCTAAAGTAAACATTATTAGTAAATATTTGTGAAAATATGCATATAAGATCAAATCAAATTGTTTGCTATTTTACATTTTTTAGTAGTTTGCAAACCCGTATTTTTCCATCCTTCTTAGCTTAAAATTTAAAATTTTGTTATTATGAGGATACTGTAAACTGAACCAGGACTCTAGTATTTTCCAGATCATGAGAAAGTATTAAAAATCTGGAATGGGGCTTCCCTGGTGGTCAAGTGGGTAAGAACACCGCCTTGCAGTGCAAGGGGCACTGGTTCGAACCCTGGCCTGGGAAAATTCCACATGCTGCGGAGTGGCTGGACCAATGTGTCCAACTACCTAGCCAAAGCTCTGGAGCGCATGTGCCCGGAGCCGGTGCTCTGCAGTGACAGAGGCCACTGCGATGGGAGGCCCACACAGGCCAAAGAACAAAGATGGATGAAAACAAATTATGCAAGACCAATAGAAGTGACCAAAAAAAAAAGGAAAAAAAAGAAAAAAGAAAAATCTGAAATGGAAGTGTCCAACTTAGAGAGAAAATGTATTTGCTATCTAAAATTCTGTCTGTTCCTTCTCCAGGGGATTGTCCTGTCTATTCCTTCTCCAGGGAATTTCCCTGACCCAGGGGTCAAACTCAGGTCTCCTGAATAGCAAGCGGATGCCTTACTGACTAAGCCACCAGTGAAGCCCCCCATTCAGTAACCTGGAATTACAGCCATAATTAAGTTTACCCTCTTCATTTTATAGAAGAGGAAATTGAAGCCCAGATCTATAGGAAAGCGAGGACTCTGCTGAATCACTTGCACTGCAGATTTGGCCATGTGCTGTGTCATAGGAGAGGCTTACAGTTCAGGGACCAGTGTGGCTCAGAGATCTCGACATTGCCATTTACTAACTGTATGACCTAGAGGAAACATTTTTTTTTTAAATGTATTTATTTTGTTGCACTGGGTCTTAGTTATGGTATGTGGACTCTAGTTCCCTGGCCAGGGATCGAACCCAGGTCCCCACCATTGGGAGTGCAGAGTCTTAGCCACTGGACCACCAGGGAAATCCCCTAGAGGAAACATTTTTTTGGCATGCCACATGGCACATGGGGTCTTAGTTCCCCAACCAGGCATTGAACCTATGCCCCTTGCACTGGAAGATGGAGTCTTAACCAGTAGACTACCAAGAAAGTCCCAAGGAAACTTTATTTTTTAAATTTATTTGTAAGCTAGAGATAATAATTATGTCAGATGATTACTATGACAGCTAATCAATAATATATATATATATATTTGCCACTTCTATTGGTCTTTCATTTATCTATTTTCATCCATCTTTGTTCTTCAGCCTGTGTGGGCCTCCCATTGCAGTGGCCTCTCTTGTTGCAGAGCACCAGCTCTGGGCACATGAGCTCCAGAGCTCTGGCTTGGTAGTTGGACACATTGGTCCAACTGTTCTGCGGCATGTGGGATCTTCCCAGGCTAGGGATCAAACTGGCGCCCCTTGCACTGCAAGATGGTGTCCTTACCCACTGGACTACCAGGAAAGCCCCAATAGTAACATTTTAATGACCCCAGTACTGTGTCTGTCACATTGTGTTGTTGTTCAATCACTAAGTTGTGCCCGACTCTTGTGAACCTGTGGACTGTGGGATGCCAGGTTTCCCTGTCCTTCACTGTCCCAGAGTTTGCACAGACTCATGTCCATTGAGTTGATGATGCCATCCAACTGCCTCATCCTCTGTTGCCCTCTTCTCCTGCCCTCAGTTTGCCCTTTTTTTCAAAGTTTGACTTACTGACTAAGCCACCAGTGAAGCCCCCCATTCAGTAACCTGGAATTACAGCCATAATTAAGTTTACCCTCTTCATTTTATAGAAGAGGAAATTGAAGCCCAGATCTATAGGAAAGCGAGGACTCTGCTGAATCACTTGCACTGCAGATTTGGCCATGTGCTGTGTCATAGGAGAGGCTTACAGTTCAGGGACCAGTGTGGCTCAGAGATCTCGACATTGCCATTTACTAACTGTATGACCTAGAGGAAACATTTTTTTAAATGTATTTATTTTGTTGCACTGGGTCTTAGTTATGGTATGTGGACTCTAGTTCCCTGGCCAGGGATCGAACCCAGGTCCCCACCATTGGGAGTGCAGAGTCTTAGCCACTGGACCACCAGGGAAATCCCCTAGAGGAAACATTTTTTTGGCATGCCACATGGCACATGGGGTCTTAGTTCCCCAACCAGGCATTGAACCTATGCCCCTTGCACTGGAAGATGGAGTCTTAACCAGTAGACTACCAAGAAAGTCCCAAGGAAACTTTATTTTTTAAATTTATTTGTAAGCTAGAGATAATAATTATGTCAGATGATTACTATGACAGCTAATCAATAATATATATATATATATTTGCCACTTCTATTGGTCTTTCATTTATCTATTTTCATCCATCTTTGTTCTTCAGCCTGTGTGGGCCTCCCATTGCAGTGGCCTCTCTTGTTGCAGAGCACCAGCTCTGGGCACATGAGCTCCAGAGCTCTGGCTTGGTAGTTGGACACATTGGTCCAACTGTTCTGCGGCATGTGGGATCTTCCCAGGCTAGGGATCAAACTGGCGCCCCTTGCACTGCAAGATGGTGTCCTTACCCACTGGACTACCAGGAAAGCCCCAATAGTAACATTTTAATGACCCCAGTACTGTGTCTGTCACATTGTGTTGTTGTTCAATCACTAAGTTGTGCCCGACTCTTGTGAACCTGTGGACTGTGGGATGCCAGGTTTCCCTGTCCTTCACTGTCCCAGAGTTTGCACAGACTCATGTCCATTGAATCGGTGATACCATCCAACTGCCTCATCCTCTGTTGCCCTCTTCTCCTGCCCTCAGTCTTTCCTGACTTCAGGGTCTTTTCCAATGAATTGGCTGTTTGAATTAGGTGGCCAAAGTATTGGAGCTTCAGCTTCAGCACCAGGCCTTCTAATGAATATTCCGGGTCGATTTCCTTTAGGATTGATGGGTTTGATATCCTTGCAGTCCAAGGGACTCTCAAGTCTTCATCAGCACCACAATTTAAAAAGCATTAATTCAGTACTCAGCCTTCTTTATGGTCCAATTCTCACATCCATACATGATTACTGGGAAAACCATAGCTTTGAGTATAATGGACCTTTGTTGGCAAAGTGATGTCTTTACTTTTTAATATACTGTCTAAGTTTGTCATAGTTTTCATTCCAAGGAGCAAGCGTCTCTTAATTTCATGGTTTCAGTTACTGTCCACAGTGATTTTGAACCTGAGAAAATAAATTCTGTCCCTACTTCTACTTTTCCATCTATTTGCCATGAAGTGGTGGGACTGGATGCCATGGTTTAGTTTTTTTGAATGTTGAGTTTTAGGCCACTCTCCCCTTTCACTCTCCCTTTTCACCTTCATTAAGAACTCCAGTTTCTCTTCACTTTCTGCCATTAGAGTGGTATCATCTGTATATCTGGGTTGTTGATATTTCTCCCAGCAGTCTTGATTCCAGCTTGTAATTCACCCAGCCCAGCATTTCTCATGATGAGCTCTGCATATAAGTTAAACAAGCAGGGTGACAATATATGGCTTTCATTTTGTTTTGTACATCAGTTTCTCT
Source organism: Tragulus kanchil (assembly GCA_022376925.1). Classification (NCBI taxonomy): domain Eukaryota; kingdom Metazoa; phylum Chordata; class Mammalia; order Artiodactyla; family Tragulidae; genus Tragulus; species Tragulus kanchil. The sequence goes on from JAIOJX010000029.1 coordinate 152,187,147, forward strand.
TGTTGCAGAGCACCAGCTCTGCAGCTCCTGGGTTAGTTGGACACATTGGTCCAACTGTTCTGCAGCATGTGGGATCTTCCCAGGCTAGGGATCAAACTGGCGCCCCTTGCACTGCAAGATGGTGTCCTTACCCACTGGACTACCAGGAAAGCCCCAATAGTAACATTTTAATGACCCCAGTACTGTGTCTGTCACATTGTGTTGTTGTTCAATCACTAAGTTGTGCCCGACTCTTGTGAACCTGTGGACTGTGGGATGCCAGGTTTCCCTGTCCTTCACTGTCCCAGAGTTTGCACAGACTCATGTCCATTGAGTTGATGATGCCATCCAACTGCCTCATCCTCTGTTGCCCTCTTCTCCTGCCCTCAGTCTTTCCTGACTTCAGGGTCTTTTCCAATGAATTGGCTGTTTGAATTAGGTGGCCAAAGTATTGGAGCTTCAGCTTCAGCACCAGGCCTTCTAATGAATATTCCGGGTCGATTTCCTTTAGGATTGATGGGTTTGATATCCTTGCAGTCCAAGGGACTCTCAAGTCTTCATCAGCACCACAATTTAAAAAGCATTAATTCAGTACTCAGCCTTCTTTATGGTCCAATTCTCACATCCATACATGATTACTGGGAAAACCATAGCTTTGAGTATAATGGACCTTTGTTGGCAAAGTGATGTCTTTACTTTTTAATATACTGTCTAAGTTTGTCATAGTTTTCATTCCAAGGAGCAAGCGTCTCTTAATTTCATGGTTTCAGTTACTGTCCACAGTGATTTTGAACCTGAGAAAATAAATTCTGTCCCTACTTCTACTTTTCCATCTATTTGCCATGAAGTGGTGGGACTGGATGCCATGGTTTAGTTTTTTTGAATGTTGAGTTTTAGGCCACTCTCCCCTTTCACTCTCCCTTTTCACCTTCATTAAGAACTCCAGTTTCTCTTCACTTTCTGCCATTAGAGTGGTATCATCTGTATATCTGGGTTGTTGATATTTCTCCCAGCAGTCTTGATTCCAGCTTGTAATTCACCCAGCCCAGCATTTCTCATGATGAGCTCTGCATATAAGTTAAACAAGCAGGGTGACAATATATGGCTTTGTCACACTCCTTTCTCAGTTTGGAGCCAATCATTTGTTCCATCATCAGTTCTCTAACTGTTGTTTTCTGCCATGCATGCAGGTTTCCCAGGAGACAGGTAAGATTGTCTGGTATTCCCATCTCTTGAAGAATGTTCCACAGTTTATTGTGATCCACATAGTTAAAGGCTTTAGCGTAGTCAACGAAGCAGAAGTAGATGTTTTTCTGGAATTCCTTTGCTTTTTCTATCATCCAACAAATATAGGCAATTTGATCTCTGATTCCTCTGCCATTTTAAAACCCAACTTGTACATCTGCAAGTTTTTGGTTCATGTACTGCCGAAACCTATGCTATCTTGAAGGATTTTAAGCATACCCTTACTAGCATGTGAAATGAGCACAATTGTATGGTAGTTTGAACATTCTTTGGGATTGCCCTTCTTTGGGATTGAACTGAAAACTGACCTTTTCCAGTCCTGTGGCTACTGCTGAATTTTCCAATTTTGTTTTAGCATATTGAGTACAGAACTTTAATAGCATGATCTTTCAGGATTTGAAATAGCTCAGCTGGAATTCCATCACCTCCACTAGCTTTGTAGTAATGCTTCCTAAGGCTCACTTGACTTCACAATCCAGAATGTCTAGCTCTAGATGAGTGAACACATCATCGTGGTTATCCGAGTCATTAAGACCTTTTTTGGGCTCTTCCAGTGGCTCAGTGGTGAAGAATCTGCCTGCAGTGCTGGAGCTACAGGAGGCATGAGTTTGATCCTGGAAGATCCCCTGGAGGAGGGCATGGCAACACACTGCAGCATTCTTGCCTGGAGAATCCCATGAACAGAGGAGCCTGGTGGGCTCCAGTATATAGGGTCACAAAGAGTTAGACATGGACAGTCCATAGGGTCGCAAAGATCTGTTTATTCCTGCCACCTCTTCTAATCTTTTCTGTTTCTCTTAGATCCTTATTGTTTCTGTCCTTTATCATGGCCATCCTTGCATGACATGTTCCCTTGATATGTCCAATTGTAAGTACACTATAAATTCTGATTTTCCTGTCCCCCTTTTTAATTAAAAATTTTTTTTTTTTTTAAATCTGGCTGTGCCAGGTCTTAGTTGGGGCATGTTGGGGATCAGATCTCTGACTAAGGATGGAACTCAGATCCCTGAATTGGGAGTGCAGTCTCAGTCACTGAGCCATTAGGGATGTCCCTGGTTTTTCCTGTCCTTATTTTCAGTTCTTGCCTCCTTTTTGAAGTGAACATCAAGTATATCTAAAGTAAATGAAAACAGTGCAATTTTGTTGCATTTGTTACTTTGTTCATGGTGTGACCAGTGTTTTCTTTTTTTGTTGTTGTTTTTCTTTTTTTTAAGAATAGCCTTTGTTTACTTATTTTATTTGTTGTTGTTTTTTTTGACTACATTGGGTCTGTTGCTTTGCACGGGCTTTCTCCAGTTGCATTATGCAGGGACTCCTTTTCATTGTGGTGTGTGGGCTTTCTTGCTTCGGTGGTTTCTCTTGTTGCGGAGCACAGGCTCTTGGCATGCGTGGGCTTCATTGGTGGTGACATGGAAGCTCAGTAGTGTGGCTTGCAGGCATGAAGTGCTCGTCTTCAGTAGTTGTGGTGCATGGGCTTCATTACTCTGCAGCATGTGACATTCTTCTGGACCTGGAATCAGGTTGGCGTCCCCTGCATTGGCAGGCAGATTCTGGTCTAGTTCTTTTCTTAATTTTCCAGATGACAGTTAACTAAAGTGTACATTCAGAAGATTTACTTTTAGTCTAAAGTATTTTATCCAAAATAACTTTGGATGTTATATTCCCATTTATTGTAACATTGAATATTAATCATGAATTTTTTTTAATCACAAATGTTTTAAATTATATTTTATGTGTCATCAGGGTAGATTTTAAACATGTTCATGTTTGTAGTTTCTTGGAGCAAACAGGATTGTTAGGTCATTATTAATGGATGGTTAGAAGTTTTTTATGTCCTTAGATGAAAGCTATGCTAGCACTAGTAGATGTTAAATGTTTTAATTATCCCTCTCCTGTTTAATATGAAGTGTTGGCTTGAGTTTCTATAGGACTAGCTACAGAATTGTTAAACTGTAATACATGTTTAAATATGAATAAGTGGATAAAATCTTAGATGCTGTTTGGCTTCCAAAAAATACACTCTTTAGATTCAGGTTGCTTGATATCTCTTTGGATAATATTACAAAAGCACACTCAAATGTTGACTTTCCCATGACATTAATGCATGACTGTCTTTACTGAGAGGCATAAAAAAACTGATTGCTAATGCCTAAGGTTGTACTTCATAAAGTGGGTAAATTGGTGTATTTGAAGTGTTGGAGACTTCAGGTTGGGAGACCTAGAAGTGATGAAAAGGAAGGTAGTGATAGTTGCTTTCAGTTCTTCTTGTGGTGGTTTTCATTTGATGACTCCATTTTCTTGTAATTCATCTAGTCTGTAACTACTTCTAAATGCAAATTTTACTCCCAAGCACTGAAAACTAATATTTTTTAAAAATTTTTATTTATTTATTTTTGTCTATTCTGGGTTTTTACTGCTGCCACAGGCTCTTCTCTAGTTGCAGGGAGTGGGGGCTACTCTCCACTTGAGGTGAGCAGGCTTCTTGTTGTGGTGGCTTCTCTTGTTGTTGAACTTGGGCTCTAGGGTTTATGGCTTCAGTAGCTGCAGCACATGGGCTCCATAGTTGCGGCCCGAGGTGCTAGAGCACAGGCTAAGTAGTTGTGGCTCAGGGGCTTAGGTGCTCCACAGCATGTGGGATCTTCCTGGATCAGGGATTGAACTCATGTCTCCTGCATTGGCAGGTGAATTCTGCTACTGAGCTACCAGGGAAGCTCAAATTGTTTTTTTGTTTTTTTAAATTTTGGCCTCTTTTATTGGTCCTTCATTTATTTATTTTCATTCATCTTAATCCTTTGGCCTGTGTGAGCCTCCCATCACAGTGGCCTCTCTCCTTGTAGAGCACCGGCTCTGGGCGCATGCACTCCAGAGCGCTGGCTCGTAATTGGGCACCAGGCCGGCCACTCTGTGGCATGTGGGATCTTCCTTTGCCAGGGATCGAACTGGCGCTCTTTGCACTACAAGGTGGACTCTACCCACTGAACCACCAGGAAAGTCCCCTGATTGTTTTAAGGTTACTAATTTCTCATTGTCACTAGACAAATTGGCTGACATTTTTCTGTTCTTGTGGTCATTCATTATAGACTAGCTACAGAATTGTTAAACTGTAATACATGTTTAAATATGAATAAGTGGATAAAATCTTAGATGCTGTTTGGCTTCCAAAAAATACACTCTTTAGATTCAGGTTGCTTGATATCTCTTTGGATAATATTACAAAAGCACACTCAAATGTTGACTTTCCCATGACATTAATGCATGACTGTCTTTACTGAGAGGCATAAAAAAACTGATTGCTAATGCCTAAGGTTGTACTTCATAAAGTGGGTAAATTGGTGTATTTGAAGTGTTGGAGACTTCAGGTTGGGAGACCTAGAAGTGATGAAAAGGAAGGTAGTGATAGTTGCTTTCAGTTCTTCTTGTGGTGGTTTTCATTTGATGACTCCATTTTCTTGTAATTCATCTAGTCTGTAACTACTTCTAAATGCAAATTTTACTCCCAAGCACTGAAAACTAATATTTTTTAAAAATTTTTATTTATTTATTTTTGTCTATTCTGGGTTTTTACTGCTGCCACAGGCTCTTCTCTAGTTGCAGGGAGTGGGGGCTACTCTCCACTTGAGGTGAGCAGGCTTCTTGTTGTGGTGGCTTCTCTTGTTGTTGAACTTGGGCTCTAGGGTTTATGGCTTCAGTAGCTGCAGCACATGGGCTCCATAGTTGCGGCCCGAGGTGCTAGAGCACAGGCTAAGTAGTTGTGGCTCAGGGGCTTAGGTGCTCCACAGCATGTGGGATCTTCCTGGATCAGGGATTGAACTCATGTCTCCTGCATTGGCAGGTGAATTCTGCTACTGAGCTACCAGGGAAGCTCAAATTGTTTTTTTGTTTTTTTAAATTTTGGCCTCTTTTATTGGTCCTTCATTTATTTATTTTCATTCATCTTAATCCTTTGGCCTGTGTGAGCCTCCCATCACAGTGGCCTCTCTCCTTGTAGAGCACCGGCTCTGGGCGCATGCACTCCAGAGCGCTGGCTCGTAATTGGGCACACCAGGCCGGCCACTCTGTGGCATGTGGGATCTTCCTTTGCCAGGGATCGAACTGGCGCTCTTTGCACTACAAGGTGGACTCTACCCACTGAACCACCAGGAAAGTCCCCTGATTGTTTTAAGGTTACTAATTTCTCATTGTCACTAGACAAATTGGCTGACATTTTTCTGTTCTTGTGGTCATTCATTATAGACTATTGGACTCAGTTCTGCTAATCTTCCTGAAGATCTTACCCCTTTGCTTCCCTTGGTCTTATTTTTCCTCTACTCATCACACCTCTTTGCCCACCCTTACTGGCTGAAATTCTTACATGTGTATCCTAAGACTCAGTTTTTAACATTTGTGCCGTCAATATCAATCTGTACACATTTATACTTCACCACCATAATTAAATGACTCTGAAATCTGTTTCTGTCCTTTTTTTCTGCACTTAAGACTCTTATTCTTTACCAATTGACTTACCTGGTTGTCTTAATATCTCCTAAAACTTTCAGTGTGTCTTAAGTCAAAGTCTTTATTTTGGAACAAACTTCCTGGTCTTAATTCTGTCCTTGGTGGTGGTCCTTTCATTCATCTAGCTCCCGAGTTTAGTCATCATCGATTCTTTCATCACGCCTCTCCAGTTTATTTTGGCACAAATTTCTATATTCTAATTTTGCTGACACAATTTGGGAAATACTGGCTTACAGAATTAAGATTGGTTGAGTAGTTATCTGTACATCTTTCAAATTGGCATTGAAAGTGTAGAGGGGTTGGGGGGGGCATTTTTATTTCTTTAATAGAGTTTTTTTGTGGCGGCCGTGGTTTAAAAGAAAGTGCCAGTGACATTATCTAAGGTCTCTTAAGTTTGTAGTTTCTTTTGCTTTGGAAAACTTTTTAAGTTTCATTAGGTCCCACACGTTTATTTTTTGTTTTTATTTCCTTTATTCTCTTGGACGGGTGGTACAAGAGTTTGCTTTGATTTATGTCATTGAGTGTTTTGCCTATATTCTCCTCTAAGAGTTTTATGGTTTCTGGCCTTACATTTAGATCTTCAATCCATTTTGAGTTTATCTTTTGAGTATGTTGTTAGGGAATGTTCCAACTTTATATTTTTGCATGTAGCTGTCCAGTTTTCCCAGCACCCTTTGTTGAAGAGGCTGTCTGTCCCATTTTATATTTTCACCTCCTTTGTCAAAAATAAGATACCCATAGGTGTGTGGGTTTATCTCTGAGTTCTCTATCTTGTTCCATTGGTCTATATTTCTGTTTTTATGCCAATACCATACTGTCTTGATGACTGTTGCTTTGTAGTATAGTCTTAAGTTAGGGAGGTTAATCCCTCCAGCTCCATTCTTCTTTCTCAAGATTGCTTTAGCTATTTGGGGTTAATATTGGTGGTTTTATATATATATATATATATAATTATAGGATTATTGTTTTACCCTTGTCATAGTGTGTTCCCCCAAATTTCTGTATTCAACATTTATTTTTTTGTAATGTAGAAATAGCAGTCAGAAATCAATATATTGATGTTAAAAGAGAGTTGAGGTAAGATACTATAACCAGGCACTCTGAAGGAGTTCAGTTGGCAACATTTGATAGGGATAGGGAACTTTCAGGCTCCTCTGTCTGTGGAACTCTCCAGGCAAGAACACTGGCATGGGTAGTCATTCCCTTCTCCAGAGGATCTTCCCAACCCAGGGATCAAACCACCACATTTCCCGATAGGATCAGGGAACCCTCTAATTTTGCTGACACAAATTTCTATATTCTAATTTTGCTGACACAATTTGGGAAATACTGGCTTACAGAATTAAGATTGGTTGAGTAGTTATCTGTACATCTTTCAAATTGGCATTGAAAGTGTAGAGGGGTTGGGGGGGGCATTTTTATTTCTTTAATAGAGTTTTTTTGTGGCGGCCGTGGTTTAAAAGAAAGTGCCAGTGACATTATCTAAGGTCTCTTAAGTTTGTAGTTTCTTTTGCTTTGGAAAACTTTTTAAGTTTCATTAGGTCCCACACGTTTATTTTTTGTTTTTATTTCCTTTATTCTCTTGGACGGGTGGTACAAGAGTTTGCTTTGATTTATGTCATTGAGTGTTTTGCCTATATTCTCCTCTAAGAGTTTTATGGTTTCTGGCCTTACATTTAGATCTTCAATCCATTTTGAGTTTATCTTTTGAGTATGTTGTTAGGGAATGTTCCAACTTTATATTTTTGCATGTAGCTGTCCAGTTTTCCCAGCACCCTTTGTTGAAGAGGCTGTCTGTCCCATTTTATATTTTCACCTCCTTTGTCAAAAATAAGATACCCATAGGTGTGTGGGTTTATCTCTGAGTTCTCTATCTTGTTCCATTGGTCTATATTTCTGTTTTTATGCCAATACCATACTGTCTTGATGACTGTTGCTTTGTAGTATAGTCTTAAGTTAGGGAGGTTAATCCTCCAGCTCCATTCTTCTTTCTCAAGATTGCTTTAGCTATTTGGGGTTAATATTGGGGGTTTTTATATATATATATATATATAATTATAGGATTATTGTTTTACCCTTGTCATAGTGTGTTCCCCCAAATTTCTGTATTCAACATTTATTTTTTTGTAATGTAGAAATAGCAGTCAGAAATCAATATATTGATGTTAAAAGAGAGTTGAGGTAAGATACTATAACCAGGCACTCTGAAGGAGTTCAGTTGGCAACATTTGATAGGGATAGGGAACTTTCAGGCTCCTCTGTCTGTGGAACTCTCCAGGCAAGAACACTGGCATGGGTAGTCATTCCCTTCTCCAGAGGATCTTCCCAACCCAGGGATCAAACCCAAGTTTCTCGCATTGCCGGTGGATTCTGTACCATCAGAACCACCAGGGATTCCAAATTAAGAGACTGCTAAAGGAATCAGTGCTGAACCCATTTTTCAGGTTATGGTTTTGTAAATCACCTCAAGGGAAAAAGTACAGTGTGATCCTTCAAATTTTGAATCCCTTTTAGGTAGGAAATGCCAATGAAATTGGTATTAACTATAGACAGTTTTTGAGAGGCTGTATATATGAGTGGGCAGGAAAGTGGTAGGTGAGATCCACTTGGCCAGATACGAGTTGGAGCATATGCACTGAAGATTGTTCACTGGATACTTATTGGCCCCTTTGAATTGTATTCTGAACTACAGAGGTTAGCAAAAAATACAAACAAATTCTTATAATGTTTATAATTTTAGTGGGTAATAAGGAATCCAAGATATTTGGATTTAGTCCAACCCTTTGAAGTTTGTATCAAGGAGAACAATAATGTTCTTCACGACACGTTTGTTTTTGTGTTTTTGATTTGTTGCACTATTACTCTGGCTAGGTTTGGGGTCAGACTCAGTGAGACAGTTCTTGTGTTCCCAAGGGCGGGTATATTATCTTCTGTGGGAGTAGTCTTGTCGTAGATACATTAAAAAAAAAATAGTATCCCTTGAGGTGTGTCTAAATATAAGGTAGTTTGTTTTGTAAATAGCGTATCAATAAGTTCTAAGAATATGATCACAGTAAGACAACAGTAATGAGAGAAAGAATTTGGGGAGAACTGCTGAAATGTTACTTTCTAAATTAAATGAGATGATTATAGTCAGTAAACCTTCTGATTTTTCACTTTTCATTACAGTGAGAAGCGGTTCCCAGATGCTGGTCTTTGATGATTTTTTTCACTCTTGTGCATTGAAATAAAAATATGAGAACATTGTGAAGAGTGTGATTTTCATAGTGCTACTGTGTTTCATTGATTTTATGTATGTTTTCCCACATTTTAACTAAAATGCAGATGTGTTTTACAGTCAGTAGCATCTTTGTCAATTGTGAAATACTTGTCACTGTGGAACTCTCCAGGCAAGAACACTGGCTTTCATTCCCAGAGGATCTTCCCAACCCAGGGATCAAACCCAAGTTTCTCGCATTGCCGGTGGATTCTGTACCATCAGAACCACCAGGGATTCCAAATTAAGAGACTGCTAAAGGAATCAGTGCTGAACCCATTTTTCAGGTTATGGTTTTGTAAATCACCTCAAGGGAAAAAGTACAGTGTGATCCTTCAAATTTTGAATCCCTTTTAGGTAGGAAATGCCAATGAAATTGGTATTAACTATAGACAGTTTTTGAGAGGCTGTATATATGAGTGGGCAGGAAAGTGGTAGGTGAGATCCACTTGGCCAGATACGAGTTGGAGCATATGCACTGAAGATTGTTCACTGGATACTTATTGGCCCCTTTGAATTGTATTCTGAACTACAGAGGTTAGCAAAAAATACAAACAAATTCTTATAATGTTTATAATTTTAGTGGGTAATAAGGAATCCAAGATATTTGGATTTAGTCCAACCCTTTGAAGTTTGTATCAAGGAGAACAATAATGTTCTTCACGACACGTTTGTTTTTGTGTTTTTGGTTTGTTGCACTATTACTCTGGCTAGGTTTGGGGTCAGACTCAGTGAGACAGTTCTTGTGTTCCCAAGGGCGGGTATATTATCTTCTGTGGGAGTAGTCTTGTCGTAGATACATTAAAAAAAAAATAGTATCCCTTGAGGTGTGTCTAAATATAAGGTAGTTTGTTTTGTAAATAGCGTATCAATAAGTTCTAAGAATATGATCACAGTAAGACAACAGTAATGAGAGAAAAAATTTTGGGGGAGAACTGCTGAAATGTTACTTTCTAAATTAAATGAGATGATTATAGTCAGTAAACCTTCTGATTTTTCACTTTTCATTACAGTGAGAAGCGGTTCCCAGATGCTGGTCTTTGATGATTTTTTTCACTCTTGTGCATTGAAATAAAAATATGAGAACATTGTGAAGAGTGTGATTTTCATAGTGCTACTGTGTTTCATTGATTTTATGTATGTTTTCCCACATTTTAACTAAAATGCAGATGTGTTTTACAGTCAGTAGCATCTTTGTCAATTGTGAAATACTTGTCACTGCCTACATATATTCAGACTCTATAGTTAGTCCTGTTGGTATGGCTAGATAACTGTATCCCACTGGTGTTTCAGGTAACAAACCATCTAAGGAGGAGATGAGCATGCCTGTGTTGTCTTCTGAAACATGTTCGTTGCACCTTGTAGTGATACTTTTTGCTAACATCAGCAAAGTGTAGCATCATAACTTGGACAGTGTGTGTCAGTTGCTCGAAGGAGAGTCTTGGGTCAGTAGAGGAACATTTTTTCTTTCTTGGCCACTTCTGTTTGGTCTTTCATTTATCTATTTTCATCCATCTTTGTTCTTTGGCCTCTGTGGGCCTCCCATTGCAGTGACCTCTGTTGCTGCAGAGCACTGGCTCTGGGCGCATGCACTCCAGAGCTCCAGCTCAGGTGGTTGGACACATGGGTCCAGCCGCTCCGCGGCACAAGGGATCTTCCCAGGCTAAGGATCGAACCGGCGCTCCTTGCACTGCAAGGCGGTGTCCTTACCCACTGGACCACCAGGGAAGCCCAGTAGAGGAACATTTTAGGAAGAAATATCACGCCACTACTTCCTTAAATAGTGCAGGGAATGATATTTGGAAAAACAAGGTCGTTGGTGACTGAATTAAAAAGAAATTTAAGAATCAGATTGTGGGGCTCTGCAACGAGAGAGGCCACTGCAGTGGGAGGCCCACACAGGCCAAAGAAATAAAGATGGATGACAATAAATAAATAATAATAAGAGGCGCAAATTAAAAAAAATAAATCAGATTGTGAATATAAAGACAAATTTAAGAATATCTTGAATTCATTTTGCTTTTTACACAAATGTGAGTGTTATGAAACTTCATATCTAAATAAGTTTAAGAACTTTTCCAATAAGTATGAAAATTCTGAGAAAGAAAACAGTTTTATTTTTGACTAGCAAATAAACTTGAATATGATGCACATCACCAGCTGTCTGGTACGAGACTGAAGAGACCTAAAGAGTGCACATCCTTTTATATAGCTAAGCAGAGAAAACCATTACATGCATATTCTTAAGATAAATTCTAAGTAGTGCTCAAGAAGGAGGACTTGCCAACAATGTTTGTCACACCATAGTTTATTCTAAATTCAGTTGGTAATTAAGGTAACTATAATGTATTAGCTAATTGCTTTATCCAAAGGAAAAATAAACTTATGTATTTTTATGACATAAAGTCATTTTGCAACTTGGGGCTAGCTGGCCCTCTGAAGTTAGGCTTCTATCCTCCTCGATGATCACATTTCAAAGAGATGGCTCCTGAGTTCTTGAGAAAGATGGGCCTGACTTGCTAGTTAGAGGCTAGTTTAGCTTTTTATTTTTAATTAAAAAAATTTAAAATTGCACGCTAATGATAATGATCTTGTACAAAGGGACACGTTAGTGCAGAAGACAGGAAGGACAGTTGGAAGAGCAGAGTCCTTCAATAAGAAAGACAAAACAGGACCCCCTGCAGAAGTAATTTGTTTGTCTTTTGATAGAAGCAGGGAAAGCGGGGAAGAGGAAGTAGTTCTCTTCTGAGTTTAGAGTGACTAACGTTCAGGTTTGCCTGGGACTGAGAGGGTTCCCAGGACACTGGGCTTCCTGTGCTAGAACTGGCAAAGTCCTGACCAAACCAGGATGGTTGGAAGTTCTGCTTCTTCCTGCTTTTCCTTAACAAAGTGAAAAGCTTGATCATCTGCTGGGTGTGGGGAGGGGATGACGGTTTAAGATGGAAGGAGAAGCTATATGAAGTAATTCTCTCTCTTAAAAAAAGGGGAGAGAGGCCACTGCAGTGGGAGGCCCACACAGGCCAAAGAAATAAAGATGGATGACAATAAATAAATAATAATAAGAGGCGCAAATTAAAAAAAATAAATCAGATTGTGAATATAAAGACAAATTTAAGAATATCTTGAATTCATTTTGCTTTTTACACAAATGTGAGTGTTATGAAACTTCATATCTAAATAAGTTTAAGAACTTTTCCAATAAGTATGAAAATTCTGAGAAAGAAAACAGTTTTATTTTTGACTAGCAAATAAACTTGAATATGATGCACATCACCAGCTGTCTGGTACGAGACTGAAGAGACCTAAAGAGTGCACATCCTTTTATATAGCTAAGCAGAGAAAACCATTACATGCATATTCTTAAGATAAATTCTAAGTAGTGCTCAAGAAGGAGGACTTGCCAACAATGTTTGTCACACCATAGTTTATTCTAAATTCAGTTGGTAATTAAGGTAACTATAATGTATTAGCTAATTGCTTTATCCAAAGGAAAAATAAACTTATGTATTTTTATGACATAAAGTCATTTTGCAACTTGGGGCTAGCTGGCCCTCTGAAGTTAGGCTTCTATCCTCCTCGATGATCACATTTCAAAGAGATGGCTCCTGAGTTCTTGAGAAAGATGGGCCTGACTTGCTAGTTAGAGGCTAGTTTAGCTTTTTATTTTTAATTAAAAAAATTTAAAATTGCACGCTAATGATAATGATCTTGTACAAAGGGACACGTTAGTGCAGAAGACAGGAAGGACAGTTGGAAGAGCAGAGTCCTTCAATAAGAAAGACAAAACAGGACCCCCTGCAGAAGTAATTTGTTTGTCTTTTGATAGAAGCAGGGAAAGCGGGGAAGAGGAAGTAGTTCTCTTCTGAGTTTAGAGTGACTAACGTTCAGGTTTGCCTGGGACTGAGAGGGTTCCCAGGACACTGGGCTTCCTGTGCTAGAACTGGCAAAGTCCTGACCAAACCAGGATGGTTGGAAGTTCTGCTTCTTCCTGCTTTTCCTTAACAAAGTGAAAAGCTTGATCATCTGCTGGGTGTGGGGAGGGGATGACGGTTTAAGATGGAAGGAGAAGCTATATGAAGTAATTCTCTCTCTTAAAAATAGGGGAGCAGGGCTTCCCTGGTGGTCCAGTGGGTAAGGACACCACCTTGCAGTGCAAGGGGTGCTGGTTTGATCCTTGGCCTGGGAGGATCCCACATGCCGCGGAGCAATTGCACCAAGGTGTCCAACTACCGAGCTGGAGCTCTGGAGCACATGTACCCAGAGCTGGTGCTCTGCGACAGGAAAGGCCACTATGATGGGAGGCCCACACAGTCCAAGAACAAAGATAAATCAATGAAAGATCAATAGAAGTGGCCAAAAAAAAAAAAAAATCCCAGAAAAAAATTTTTTTACAGTAATAGTTTTTTTTCTTTTCAGTGTAATATTAATAAAATATTGAAAGGAAGACAAATATATTAATGTAAAGAAATGCATTATAACTTTGAAAGAAGGCTAAGTTAAGAAGTACATATGCTTATACCTGTATAAAAGATATAGATTTATCTCATTTGAAAGTTTGAAGTAAATGTTTAATTTAGAAGTTTGATTGGAAATATAGTGAAAAGCATTTAATACAGATAAATACATAACATAAAACTTATCTTTTAAAATCTCTAAATTTTATAATTTTAGCCAGTCAGATTCCTCTGTCCATGGAATTCTGCAGGCAAGAATACTGGAGTGGGCTGCCGTTTCTTCCTCCAGGGAATCTATCCAACCTAGGGATCAAACAAGTGTCTCCAGTGTTGGCAGGTGGAAAATGGCAAGAGGGCATTACTCAAATCTTAGCAATGAGAACAAGGCAGATAATTCAAAATATCCTCAAAATGGACTTTCTCACCTTCTTCAGGTTGTTGCTCACATGCCACTGCTAAAGCTGTCTCGGCCACATGAGGACATGGGCGTGGCCAAAGGGCTCTTGCTAGAATCTCTCCACTAAAAAACCCAGAGAGTGCTCAACTCCACCAGTGAAGAATAAAGGGAAAATGAATTGTCTAAGCACAGTCCTTTTCAATTGAATAGGAGAAATATTTAGTTTTCTTCAAGCTTTTAGTTCAAGCTTTTAGTTTTCTTGAAAAGGATCTTTAATAAAGTCAATGAAACTTGGCAAATTGTCCCTGAATTCGTAAGTCATATTCTACGCACTATGTTCAAATGACTTTTTATTTCTTTGTGGAGAGGGTGCTCTGTGGAACTAGATTTTTGTCACGGAGCTATGTTTTTCTACACTATTAACTTTTTCACACATTTAAACAGTAGGACACAACAAGCAGTAAATTCCTGAATGGTGATTTTACCTTTCTTCTGTGTAAAAATAAAATGAGTCTGAAAATAAAAAAATGGGGGAGCAAATTCACTCAGCTGTTGGGGTATGATTTCTGAGCTTTGTTTGCTCAGGATCTGCTGAAACTTATGAATATAACGTGACCGTTCACATGGTTGTGTTTCTTTATGGTCCTACCCAGCTGTTCAGGTGAGGTGCTGTGTTAGGTGGAACACTGGCTCAACTATGATTTGACTCTGATGGAGGAAGAGAGGAGCAAAGAGAGGAGGACACAGGCAAAGGAGTGAGTGTAGTGATGGGTCATCAAGTCTCAGGACGGGTACAAGAGGTGGAGAAGGGAGGATGAAGGACAGCTGGGAGAATGACTCCACCAGACTTCTACAAGTGAACTGGAATGATAGGAAGTGAAAAGAGCGGGGTGCTTGAAAATGAGGTGTTTTGAGGAGTGCTGTTTATTGATACGATGGCAGGAGTAGAGGTGGGAGTGGATGCAGAGAGACATTCAGTCATTGAGTGTGGTAGTGATCACACTAGGGATGTGATTTTAGTCGTTAAAGCAGGTTTTGGTGCTCAAAAAAATACTCATTTATTTTCTTTTCATATACTATCGTCTTCTATTTCTTGTTGTATTTTGTTGGATCACTACTTCAAATTGTTCTTGAATAAAGATGGTTGTGAATAGGTGGATGGATAAAAACACATTCTGTTGAATTAGTACTTGGTCTTTATCATATGGCTTGCTCCTGGAAACTTTACAGTTGGTTAAGTTTCAGACGTTAGCTTCCAAAATTAAGCTATTTTAGTCCCAAATAGGTTCAGTGAGGGCTTTGTGTCATACATGGTTATTGGTACTATATTGCTTTGCTCACTCCAGTTTCTCTCTTTTTCTTTTTATAGGACCACAGCTGAATGCCCAGCTGGAAGGCTGGCTTGCACAAGTACCGTCTACAAAGAGACCTGCTAGAGCCATTATTGCACCGTAAGTGTTACGGGTCTTTTACCCAGAATCTGTCATATATTGATAAAGGATGACTATCTGTGGATGGAATTAAAAATTAAAAATCAAATGATGTGTTGATCTGAAGAAGTTACATTCACTACATTTCACGATTGCTGTGGCTTTCACTTTAACTCAAGGGTAAAGGAATTGGCTACTTTATTTTCTCAGATGCAGAAATTGCAAATTTTATTTTTGGTAATAAAGCTGACTTTTAAAACAGAGTTGTTTACATTAGGTAAAATTGGTGATTTCAGTAGTGTTTGGTGCAAACAACTGAGTTCTATTTTAAACATTAAAAAGATCTATTTTAATAACATAATTTTAAAGGTATAAATAAAAATACATTATGCATAATATGGTGCAATATGGAATAGCAGCCAGATTTTTGGGGGACGTGTAGATTTTTTCTAAAATGAGGGCAATCTATTTTGTCTGCATTAGAGGGCTTTTTGAAAATTACTAGCTAGCAAACATAGAGTTAATTATGTGTCTATGTATGGTATGAATTCAGTTAAGTTTGATTTGCTAAATTTTGGAGTTTGCACTGTCCCTTTTACAGTAGTATCTTTTATGTACTTCTGGGTTCAGGTTGGTACCTTGATAAATAATAGTGAAAATACTGGGATTTTTAGTCGTTAAAGCAGGTTTTGGTGCTCAAAAAATACTCATTTATTTTCTTTTCATATACTATTCTTCTATTTCTTGTTGTATTTTGTTGGATCACTACTTCAAATTGTTCTTGAATAAAGATGGTTGTGAATAGGTGGATGGATAAAAACACATTCTGTTGAATTAGTACTTGGTCTTTATCATATGGCTTGCTCCTGGAAACTTTACAGTTGGTTAAGTTTCAGACGTTAGCTTCCAAAATTAAGCTATTTTAGTCCCAAATAGGTTCAGTGAGGGCTTTGTGTCATACATGGTTATTGGTACTATATTGCTTTGCTCACTCCAGTTTCTCTCTTTTCTTTTATAGGACCACAGCTGAATGCCCAGCTGGAAGGCTGGCTTGCACAAGTACCGTCTACAAAGAGACCTGCTAGAGCCATTATTGCACCGTAAGTGTTACGGGTCTTTTACCCAGAATCTGTCATATATTGATAAAGGATGACTATCTGTGGATGGAATTAAAAATTAAAAATCAAATGATGTGTTGATCTGAAGAAGTTACATTCACTACATTTCACGATTGCTGTGGCTTTCACTTTAACTCAAGGGTAAAGGAATTGGCTACTTTATTTTCTCAGATGCAGAAATTGCAAATTTTATTTTGGTAATAAAGCTGACTTTTAAAACAGAGTTGTTTACATTAGGTAAAATTGGTGATTTCAGTAGTGTTTGGTGCAAACAACTGAGTTCTATTTTAAACATTAAAAAGATCTATTTTAATAACATAATTTTAAAGGTATAAATAAAAATACATTATGCATAATATGGTGCAATATGGAATAGCAGCCAGATTTTTGGGGGACGTGTAGATTTTTTCTAAAATGAGGGCAATCTATTTTGTCTGCATTAGAGGGCTTTTTGAAAATTACTAGCTAGCAAACATAGAGTTAATTATGTGTCTATGTATGGTATGAATTCAGTTAAGTTTGATTTGCTAAATTTTGGAGTTTGCACTGTCCCTTTTACAGTAGTATCTTTTATGTACTTCTGGGTTCAGGTTGGTACCTTGATAAATAATAGTGAAAATAATAATAGTAACCACTTATTAAACAATATGAGAATTAAATGAGTAAGTATACATAAAGAGCGTACCTTAAGACTTGGCACATAATAAGTATTACATAAATGTTTTACGGTATTTTATGTGCCAAACATTTAGTTAAATGAGATCTAAATGAGGTCTCATTTAGAAGATTCAAGAAGTAGACCATGCGACTTACCAACTATGTGACACACAAGTTATTCAATCTCTTGTGCTTTTGTCTCATTGGAAAAATTTGAATTGTGGTATTACCTTCATATAGTTTTTCTAATGATTAAATGAGCTAATCTTTATAAAACGTAGCATAATGATTTGCTATTTTTTTTGTCATTCAGCAGATGTCCATCAGGCTGAATATTAGATGCTCTAAATTGTGCTGCTTTTGGAATAAATCAAAATCACTACTCAAAGTGCTTGCCTTTTAGTATTTGGGAATGCGGACAGTAAATAAATAATTCTGTGTCAAGGGCTGTTGGGCGCTAAGAAAAATAAAGCAGCTAAGAGGACTGAGAGCTACACTGTGGCCTGGGGATTGCTGGTTTATATATAGGATAATAAGAAAAGCTCTCTCTCTTCAGTAACAGTTGAGCCTAAATGGTGTGAGAGAGGAGATATGCAGATAGCACAGAAAGAGAGTTTTAGTTTGAGGAGCAGCATGGACAGAGGCTCTGGGGCAGGATAGGCTAGGTGTGTTTGAGGAAAAGCAAGGCCCCTGTAGCTGGGGAAGCATGTGTGTGGGAAGAGTCGTGGATGAGCTCGGCTATGGGGGCTAGATGGTAGGAGATCGTAAAATCTTTGGTTTTCATTCCAAGTGAAATGGCAACTAAGGAGAAGCTTTGAGCAGAGAAGTGATACCATCTGACTTAGGTTTGAAAAGGATTACCCTTGTTGCTGTCTGGAGTTTTTGTTTTGTGGGGGCAAGGAGTCCATTTAAGAAGTTTAGTACCAAAAAGAGACAACAAAATGGCTTTGACTGGGAGCTAGTGGTGGAGGTGATGAAAAAGTAGTATATTCTGGATATTTTGAAGATAGGGCCAATCAAATAGAAGAAAAAGTCATGGATGATGCTTAAGTTTTGGCATGTGAAATTAAAAGGATGGAATTGTGTTTGTATTTAATTAAAGGAGGAAACTAGCAAGGGTGGAGGTAGGGAGTAGAGTTTGAAGTGTTTGTATAGAATCTAAGAGTTTATTCTGCCTTTTGTTAATGTTGAGATGCCTACTAGGTATCCAAATGGGAATTTCAAATGGGAAGCTAGGTATGTGAATCTGGAGTACAGGGAGGAAGGGCGAGACTGTTTTGGTGTATCACACACTGTGAAGTGTGTAGCGTACTACACTTATAGTCTAGTTGGACTGCGGTTGCCTAGGGAGTAAAATAAGAGAAGTTCAAAGACAAAGCCCTTAGGCAAGCCAGCTTTAAGTGGAGGTCAGGATGAAGATGAATATTATTTGCAAAGGAGGTTTTGAAGGAGGACCAGTGAGGAAGGAGGAGAACCAGGAGTGAGTGATGTCTGGGAGGGAAAAGACCGAAATGTGTCGGGGAGAAGAAGAGGGTCAGGAGTGTCAGATTCTGCCAGTAGATCAACTGGGATGCAGACTGATAGATAATTGATTATTGGCTGCTTTGGAGATGGCTGGTTATTTTAATAAGAACAGTTTCTGTGGCGTGGTGGGGAGGAAAGCCCAGTTGGAGTGGGTTCAAGAAATAATCAAGGAGGGAAATGAAGACGGTGAGTGTAGATATATATATTTTTTTTTTTTTTTTTTTTTTGAGAAATTTCGCTATAAATCAAGGAAATAAGCCAGTGGGAATATGATATCGGGGAAGTTTTTTATTTAAAGTGGAAGTTATTAAAGTGTTCATAATGTTGATGACATAATCCAGTAGAGAAAGAAAAAATGCTGTAAACATAAGTTGGGGAGTTTGTGTAAGTAAGATCCTTGTTGGGTGAGAAATGATGGATTAGTAATCATCCTTTTATAGCATCTCATTATATGTATTCTATCGTCATTTCTATTACTTTGCTGATGCTCGACTATTATGGTATACTAACTTCTTGGTTAAAACTTGTTCTAAATATGGCAACTGAACTGAATCAACATAAAATTAAAATGAGGTTAGTTATCCATGAAAAAGTAGCTATACTTGTGTCCGCCTTGTAGTTAGTTTTAAATTGAAATCTTAGGGAATGACCCGGGAAATGAAGTGTTTGAGCCTAAGTTACAAATACATTGATCTGTAAAATATTTCTAAGTTGCCTTAGGTTTTAAAATAAATATTTGAAAATAGTTTTGGCTTTGGTGTGCATGTTTCTGCTATATAGTGACTTTGTAGTTGTATTTATATAAGAAATTTCTACTGTTAGTATATGAAAACTTTAAATATAGTCAAGTTCATCTTGTTGTGTGGTTTCCAGAGGTAATTATTTTCCTTTCCAGAGTTACCTTTTTTTTTTTCTAAAGGTAGAAAAGCAGTAACAAATATTTTATTGTTATATAGGCACAAAGGGCTTCCCAGGTTTCTCAGTGGTAAAGAGTCTGCCTGCCAATGCAGGAGGTACAGGCGTCTCGGGTTCGATCCCTGGGTTGGGAAGATTCCCTGGAGGAGGAAATGGCAAACCACGTCAGCATTCTTGCTGGGAAAGTTTCATGGACAGAAGAGCCTGCCAGGCTACAGCCCACGGGGCTGCAAAGAGTCGGACACGACAGACATGGCACAGGCACAGAAGGGTCTTTGTAAGAACATGCTTGTGTAGTAATTGGACAACTTAAAATTTTAAAATTTCTATGCTTATTCCAAATCAAAATCATATTTTTTTAATTTTATAGAGTCTAGCTCTCTAGGACCACCTTAGGTTGTGCCTTCCTAAGAATAAATCATACAAGCGGAACTTTAAAAAAACAAACCCAGACCCTAAGTAGCACATTTTTGAAAATGCGTAAACAGTTTGTTCCTTTTCACATTGATGTGATTAGATAGAATAATGTCACTTATTATAGACATTATTAAAAGAATAAATATTCTTAGTCCACATAAATGTTCTTGATCCGTATACTAACTGTTGATCAGTCTTAATTGACATGTAAGCAGGCACATTTGGGAGAGGGATTCAAAAGAATTTAACTTCTTGGTTAAAACTTGTTCTAAATATGGCAACTGAAATGAATCAACAGAAAATTAAAATGAGGTTAGTTATCCATGAAAAAGTAGCTATACTTGTGTCCGTCTTGTAGTTAGTTTTAAATTGAAATCTTAGGGAATGACCCGGGAAATGAAGTGTTTGAGCCTAAGTTACAAATACATTGATCTGTAAAATATTTCTAAGTTGCCTTAGGTTTTAAAATAAATATTTGAAAATAGTTTTGGCTTTGGTGTGCATGTTTCTGCTATATAGTGACTTTGTAGTTGTATTTATATAAGAAATTTCTACTGTTAGTATATGAAAACTTTAAATATAGTCAAGTTCATCTTGTTGTGTGGTTTCCAGAGGTAATTATTTTCCTTTCCAGAGTTACCTTTTTTTTTTCTAAAGGTAGAAAAGCAGTAACAAATATTTTATTGTTATATAGGCACAAAGGGCTTCCCAGGTTTCTCAGTGGTAAAGAGTCTGCCTGCCAATGCAGGAGGTACAGGCGTCTCGGGTTCGATCCCTGGGTTGGGAAGATTCCCTGGAGGAGGAAATGGCAAACCACGTCAGCATTCTTGCTGGGAAAGTTTCATGGACAGAAGAGCCTGCCAGGCTACAGCCGCAGGGCTGCAAAGAGTCGGACACGACAGACATGGCACAGGCACAGAAGGGTCTTTGTAAGAACATGCTTGTGTAGTAATTGGACAACTTAAAATTTTAAAATTTCTATGCTTATTCCAAATCAAAATCATATTTTTTTAATTTTATAGAGTCTAGCTCTCTAGGACCACCTTAGGTTGTGCCTTCCTAAGAATAAATCATACAAGCGGAACTTTAAAAAAACAAACCCAGACCCTAAGTAGCACATTTTTGAAAATGCGTAAACAGTTTGTTCCTTTTCACATTGATGTGATTAGATAGAATAATGTCACTTATTATAGACATTATTAAAAGAATAAATATTCTTAGTCCACATAAATGTTCTTGATCCGTATACTAACTGTTGATCAGTCTTAATTGACATGTAAGCAGGCACATTTGGGAGAGGGATTCAAAAGAATTTAACTTGACTAAAAAATATCCTTTGGTTGAAACAGAGTTACCTTACTTAAGTCACAGGAGACAGTATATGGCCCAGGGATATATATTGAAATAACCTCATGAACTAGGAGTTCCAAAAGCCTTCCTGCCAAGACTGCCAGCTACCTTGATGCCAGAATTGTTGTTTATCTTGCAGTATTTGTGAATAATTCAGCAGCCCTTAGAATGGAACTGTACAGGGATGCATTGCTCCTGAAACCTCTTACTGAAAATACAAGCAGATTATTGTGGAAGGCACTTAGTTTACATGATGAAATTATATTTTACTGTAAAGCACAGAACCCATCTGTAGTGCAGGAGACGTAGGAGACATGGGTTTGATCCCTGAGTTGAGAAAAATCCTCTGGAGGAGGGCATGACAGCCCTACCAGTATTCTTGCCTGGGGAGTCTCATGCATAGAGGAGCCTGGGGGGGCTGTATTCCTTAGGATCGCAAATAGTCAAACATGACTGAAGTGACTTAGCACGCACGCCTGTACAGACAATGAATATTGAAGGCTCCCACCGTACAATTAAAATAGAATTTGACTTAAAAAAATTTTTTTGGCTTCATCATATGGCATGTGGGTCCTTAGTTGCCATACCCTGCATTGGTGTCACAGAGTCTTAACTACTAGACCACCAGAAAAGTCCCTTAGAGTTTTATTTCTTAGTGGCTAATCTAGTAGGAATAGTATGGAATAAAGGATGCTTTTACTTTTATTCTGTATCTTTTTTCATTGTTTGATTTTTTCTTTTCTTTTCTTTTTTTTCACTGTGGGCATGTGCTACTTTTAGTGTAAAAACAAGGTTGAAAAATTTAAAAGCCAAGAAAGATTTGTTTAGAAGACCAGGCTGTCTATAGTAAAGCATGCCTGCAGAACTCTCCCAGTGTATATCATGAGATAGTGAATCTTCATAAATTATCTAGTGGTACAGGAGATGTGCAGCACTTGTGAATATTAAGCAGCAGATTTTTCATAGTGATATCTCAAATCATATATACTCTAGCAGTGAAAGAAAGCCAATATGCAACATTGCGGTTAGTTTGTTTTTCCTTGACTCTTTAGCTCATAACATTGTTTACTTAATATTTCTGAGATTCCACTTATAAAAATAGAATTGCCTGAATAATGACTGCTTCACCTGGACATTTTTTGGGCATTTTTTATTGAAATAAGAATCTTTAGGGCCATTGAGTTGTGCCTATGAAAGAAAAGAATAAAAAGGTATAGCAAAATAAAATTGAGAGGGTAGTATGGAGGTTGCTGCTTCCGTGAGCTGTTTGGGGCCACTTGTCCCTCAGGTTGATCCTGTATGGTCACAGAGTCTTTTTCTTTTCAGTTTTTTAACGGCACATAGTTTGTTTACAGTGTTGTGTGAGCTTCAGGTAGACAGCAAAGTGAATCAGTTATACTTCTGTTCACTCCCCACGTTTTCTTGAAGGTTACAGAACCCATCTGTAGTGCAGGAGCGAGGAGACATGGGTTTGATCCCTGAGTTGAGAAAATCCTCTGGAGGAGGGCATGACAGCCCTACCAGTATTCTTGCCTGGGGAGTCTCATGCATAGAGGAGCCTGGGGGGGCTGTATTCCTTAGGATCGCAAATAGTCAAACATGACTGAAGTGACTTAGCACGCGCCTGTACAGACAATGAATATTGAAGGCTCCCACCGTACAATTAAAATAGAATTTGACTTAAAAAAATTTTTTTGGCTTCATCATATGGCATGTGGGTCCTTAGTTGCCATACCCTGCATTGGTGTCACAGAGTCTTAACTACTAGACCACCAGAAAAGTCCCTTAGAGTTTTATTTCTTAGTGGCTAATCTAGTAGGAATAGTATGGAATAAAGGATGCTTTTACTTTTATTCTGTATCTTTTTTCATTGTTTGATTTTTTCTTTTCTTTTCTTTTTTTTCACTGTGGGCATGTGCTACTTTTAGTGTAAAAACAAGGTTGAAAAATTTAAAAGCCAAGAAAGATTTGTTTAGAAGACCAGGCTGTCTATAGTAAAGCATGCCTGCAGAACTCTCCCAGTGTATATCATGAGATAGTGAATCTTCATAAATTATCTAGTGGTACAGGAGATGTGCAGCACTTGTGAATATTAAGCAGCAGATTTTTCATAGTGATATCTCAAATCATATATACTCTAGCAGTGAAAGAAAGCCAATATGCAACATTGCGGTTAGTTTGTTTTTCCTTGACTCTTTAGCTCATAACATTGTTTACTTAATATTTCTGAGATTCCACTTATAAAAATAGAATTGCCTGAATAATGACTGCTTCACCTGGACATTTTTTGGGCATTTTTTATTGAAATAAGAATCTTTAGGGCCATTGAGTTGTGCCTATGAAAGAAAAGAATAAAAAGGTATAGCAAAATAAAATTGAGAGGGTAGTATGGAGGTTGCTGCTTCCGTGAGCTGTTTGGGGCCACTTGTCCCTCAGGTTGATCCTGTATGGTCACAGAGTTTTTTTCTTTTCAGTTTTTTAACGGCACATAGTTTGTTTACAGTGTTGTGTGAGCTTCAGGTAGACAGCAAAGTGAATCAGTTATACTTCTGTTCACTCCCCACGTTTTTCTTGAAGGTTATTGTCCTGTGAAGGTCATTAGAGAGTACCGAGTAGAGTTCCCCTGGCTCTGCAGCAGTCTATTTTATATGTAGTAGTGCGTACATTCACAGGTGGCTTTAGTTTCTAGGTTTGTAGAGCATGCCTTAACTTCAGGTTGCATACTTTTCTTAATCCTGGAGGACATCTCGTTTCATCTAGCCCAGTCTTTTTATTTTGCATTTTTGCTGCTAGTCAGTAAATTAGGTCTCTGAGACTTTGACTTTGTTGAATTCAAGTGTTCTTTTATGATTCCCTATATCCTTTTTGATGAAAAGTCTCTCACAGAATGTTTAGTAGACTCTTGGCATTTATAGTTGATCCAAGTGAAAGTCCATGTCATGTAGTGATTGGTGATTTTCCTGCTGTAGGAATTTAAGTTATATCATACTGCAAAGCCATTGTCTTGAAAACTGTCACTGAAGCAGTGAATGTTCATGGACAGTGACGTTGCATCCTCATTAAATAGCAGCTTTGTAAAGGGCACAGAAATTCTGGTAGGTTAGGAATTAGACTTGCTGATGTAAAGGGTCTGCTGTGTAGGTATAAAGGGAGAAGCACAAGTACTCTGTGTTACAAGAAGTATCAGTTTGTAGAGGTGTGGTTTTAGTCTAATGACAAATTATAGATAATAGAGTATAATTCTGTATTTGTTTTCAGGAGAAGTTACATTGAGAGCCAGAGAGACCTGTAACAGCTAGCAAGGGGGACTTTGTATCAAGGGTTTTAGGAACGTTGAAAAGACTGAATTGGACATACTTTTATGGTGCATATTCAGGTATCTGTAGAGCTCAAGTATTCATTGCTCTCTGACTGTTATGCCCCAAAGAAAACAACTTAGTCGTTCCCTTAGAGAAGCCTCCTGTGTTGTGAGTGAACCTCTTTCCACACCCATGTAGAATTATAGGTTCTATCAGCAGGAGAAGGGTACGGAAGCAGAGGATCACCGGAGAGAGCTGATGATAATTGTTATGGCTTTATTCATTACCATGTATCCGGGCCAGGATAAAGGAAAATAATAGACATTCTCTTCTTTGACTGCAACTTGGTCCTTTCATGTAGGTAGAGTTCCTCACTATGGCATAAGAAGGATGGTATGCTCAATGATTTAAAAAAGAAGATATACTGCAGTACATTCTTTATGCAGTTTAAGACTCCCACTCTCTCTTTGCCACTATTTTGTCTTTAGTTCAAACAGACTTTTAATCTTTCAGCTTCAGAAGGGGTGAAACCATGAAATCTGAGTTCTTATTGTGAAACAAGTTTACCTTAGTTACTCATGTTTTCAAAATTATCACCCTTCCTTGTAGTCTTATAGGATATGTGATTCTGTACATACTCTTCCAGTTGTTAGGCTTGTTGCTTTTCCAGCTCCATGGACTCCTTCCCTTTTTCCTTCAGATATGTAGAGGTCTCTATCGGTGGTTAAGAATGAGCTCTAGAGTTCTACTGCCTGACTTTAAATCCTGGAGTGCCACTTACTATCTGTATGGCCTTGAGCAAGTTTCATAACCTTTCCACTTTAGTTTCTTCACCTATTTGTGAAGCACTCAGTAAGATGTGGTAAGCACTCAGTAGATGTTAGTTATCACCGTTATCATAACTGTCCTTTTTTCCCTCCTCCTACTTGGTCACTAAGATATGTCAGTTTTTCTTTATAGACTCTGGAGGATTGATTTCTCATTTCCCACTGACCTTGAAACCATTCTAGACTATGACATGACTATGTTAAACCACAGTTTCTAAGAGAGCTTCACATGACACTTCCTGCCTCTAATGTCCTTTGTGCTAGTGTTTTTCAGTGCATGGTAACAGTTTCTTGTGGTCACTCCCCTGCTCAGGAGTGTTCAGCAGTTTTCCAGGAACTTGTTTCATCAAGTCCATACTTCTCTGCCTCACTCTGGCTTAGTATTACTCTCTTATTCCATTCAGGCCAATTTCATATTTTCTCATTTACATCATACATTTGGAGATTTGGAGATGTTTTTCCTTCAGCTTTTAGTCCCATCCTTCATCCCCTTACAGTTCTTCTCTTACTGTTTCTGCCCTACCTGTTCTTCAAGAATCTAATGTTTCTCAGAAGTCTTTCTTGCCATGCATTTATGGTCAATTAACATATGACAAAGGAGGCAAGATTATATAAAGGAGGAAAGACAGCCTCTTCAATAAATGGTGCTGGAAAAATTGGACAGCTGCTTGTAAAAAGGTGAAATAAGATCATTCTTTAACACTGCACACAAAAATAAGCTCAAAATGGATTAAAAACCTAAATGTGAGACCAAACACTACAAAACTCCTAGAGGAAAACATATGCAGAATACTCTCTTGACACAAATTGTAGCAATACTGTTTTTGATCTGTTTCCCAGAGTAATGGAAATAAAAACAAGTATAAACAAATGGGATCTAATAAAACTCAACAGCTTTTGCACAGCAAAGGCGACCATAAACAATATGAAAAGATAACACATAGAACTGAAGAAAATATTTGCAAATGATGTGACTGACAAGGGATTACAAAATATCCAAAATATACAAATCGCTCATATACTTCAACATTATCAAAACAAACTGCCCAGGGCTCCCCCTGGTGGTCCAGTGGGTAAGGACACCGCCTTGCAGTGCAAGAGGCGCCGGTTTGATCCCTGGCCTGGGAAGATCCCACGTGCCGTGGAGCGGCTGGACTGATGTGTCCAATTACCAAGCCGGAGCTCTGGGGCGCATGTGCCCAGAGGCGGCGCTCTGCGACGACAGACACCACCGCGATGGGAGGCCCACAGGAGCCAAAAGAACAAAGACAGATGAAAATAGACAAATGAAAGACCAATAGAAGTGGCCCGCCTGTCCCCCTCCCTCTGTACCCCCCCAAAAAAGATAAATAAATTTAAAAAAAAGGCAAAAAACTGCCCAATCAGAAAATGGGCAGAAGACCTAAGGATACATTTCTCCAAAGAAGACATACAGAGGTGCATGCAAAGATGTTCAGCATCACTAATTATTAGCAAAATGCAAATAAAAATGCAAATCAGGGAAATGAGACATCACCTCACACCAGTCAAAATGGCTGTTCCACAAACAATAAATGCTGAAGAGGATGTGGAGAGAAGGGAACCCTCCTGCACTATTGGTGGGAATGTAAAATGGTATAGCTAACTAGGAAGGAAAATATGGTGATTCCTTAAAAAACTAAAAACAGAGCTACTGTATGACCCAGCAATCCCACTCCTGGACATATATCTGGAGAAAAGCATGGTCCAAAATAATAAATACATCCCCAGTTTTCATTCTAGCACTGTTTACAATTGCCAGGACGTGGAAGCAACCTGACTATCCATCAACAGGGGAATGAATAAAGACGATGCGGTGCGTATATACACTGGAATATTGCTCAGACTTTAGAAAGAATGAAATAATGCCATTTGCAGCAACATAGAGAGTGTCATACTGAGTGAAGTCAGAGAAAAAGAAATAACTTAGGATATAGCTTATATGTGGAATCTAAAAAGAAATGATACAAATGAACTTACTAACAAAACAGAAACAGACACATAGAACAAACTTATAGTTACTGCAAGGGGAGGTTGGGGAGAAGGAATAGTTAGGAAGTTTGGAATTAACATGTACACACTGCTACATTTAAAATGGATAGCTGGCAAGGACCTACTATACAGCGTAGGGAACTCTGCTCAGTGTTATTGGTAGCTGGGGTAGGAGGGGAGTTTGGGGGAGAATGGATACATGTGTATGTATGGCCGAGTCACTTTGTACATACCTGAAACTATCACAACATTATTAACTGGCTGTGTTGTTTAATCACTAACTTGTAATAAAAAGTTAAAAAATATATATATATATTTAAAAAAAACTGAACTTGAGTAAGAACAACATTGGTAAAACTGGGAGAAGTGACTTAGACAGATTGATTCAGAGATTGTCAGTATAGATTGGGGTTCAGGGCCTTTAAGTTCATGAAGATCAAGTAGGAACTAAGGTCTGAACAGCAGATCTAAGAAGGAAGGACCAGTTTAAGATATAAGAATTGAGGGCTTCTTGGTGGTCCAGTGGGTAAAGAGTCTGCCTTGCAGTGCAAGTTAGATCCCTGGCCCAGGAAGATCCCACGCACCTTGGAGCGGCTCGACCAGTGTGTCTAATTACGAGCCAGCGCTCTAGAGCTCATACACCCAGAGCCAGTGCTCTGCAACGAGGGAGGTCACTGCAGTGGGAGGCCCACATAAACCAAAGAACAAAGATGGATGAAAATAAATAAATAAATAAACCAATAGAAGAGAGGCCAAAAATTTTAAAAAAAAAAAAAAAAGAGAGAGAAGTGGAGGAATGTAAAGTCAGTGACAGCCAAGAGCAAAGCAGTGTCGAACATCACCATGACATTCAGGTTTGAGAAGGACTAGAGCAGATCCAGGTGGATCAGATGATTTTTAAGGTTCACATGGCCAAGCTAGACAGTGCATTTCTGGATTGATTGGAAGGAGCCAATTAATGTTAAGATGAGGAACAGGTGTTAAGAATCTAAAGCAGTTGGTATTGGTATCTTGGGCACTGCAAGATTAGGGTAATAACTGGATAAAATAGAGCCTCTGGTTAGTCTAGAGTATCCCGATCAGTACAGGATGACAGCAAAACTGAATGTGCTGAGCCACAGGACAACTTGCATTTCCTTCTGGCTAAGATTAGCACTGGGTTGTGAGAATACTGCTATATTGAGGCAGCTTGATAGGCTCCCTTGGCAGAAGTGCAAGAATGGAGTGGCCGCTGTTCATCTGAGTAGTAAACCCTTCAGTGACTACAGTGTGCTTAATGTATGTCCCACGTTACTTTAGTCCTAAGTAAGCAAGCACACTGCTGTCTTATACGGCTGTGATTGACTTACGGGACTCTCTTTCTGTGTTTGTATCTTTAGTACAGATGAGTACATTTAAAAAATAGACTTACTTATTTATGTACATTAATAAAATAGTACATTTACTTATTAATGTACTTACTACTTATTAATGTGCTTGTTAATATACTTATTAATGTATGCTAATAAAATAGTATACTTTATTAGGGTATGATTAACATTCAGCTGCATATAAAGTGTACAGTTTTGCTAAGTCTGAAATATATATACATCTGTGAAATCATTACCACAATTAAGACAATTAGCATACTCATCATCTTCAGAGTTTCCTTGTGGCCCTTACCTCTCTGTCCTTCTCCACCCTCCTGCATCCGCTCATTCACTTTCTGTCCCTTTTTATTTTCTAGAATTATTTATTTTTATTTTTTGTTATTTTATTTTTTAAAGATTCATTTATTTATTTATTTTGGGAGGGCGGTGGGGAGAGACGGGGGCGGGTGGGCCACTTCTATTGGTCTTAAATTTATTCATTTTCATCCGTCTTTGTCCTTTGGCTCCTGCGGGCCTCCCATCGCGGTGGCCTCTGTCGTTGCAGAGCACCAGCTCTAGGCGCATGCGCTCCAGAGCTCCGGCTCGGTAATTGGACACATCGGTCCAGCCACTCTGCGGCACGTGGGATCTTCCCAGGCCAGGGATCAAACCGGCGTCCCTTGCACTGCAAGGCGGTGTCCTTACCCACTGGACCACCAGGGAAGCCCTGGTCGTTCATTTTAATTTTAGCTTATTCTGATGGGTGCTTAGTGGTTGCAGTGACTTTTCTTGTTGTGGAACTTGGGCTCCAGAGCACTCGGGCTACAGTAGTTGCAGCACATGGGCTCCATCGTTGTGAGTTCGAGGCTCTAGAGCAGGCTCAATAGTTGTGGCTCACAGGCTTAGTTGCTCCACAGTGTGTGGCTTCTTCCTGGCTCAGGGATCGAACCTATATCTCTTGCATTGGTAGGCGAACTCTTTACTACTGAGCTACCAGGGAAGCCCCCAGTGTGGGTTTTTTCCCCCATTTTTTTTCTTTTTCCCATGATGCCTATTTTATTTTCATATTTATTTTCATCCATCAATTTTTTTTTTTTTTTTTAATTCTTCAGCCTGTGTGGGCCTGCCATAGCAGTGGCCTCTCGCTGCAGAGCACCGGCTCTGGGCGCATGCGCTCCAGAGCACTGGCTTGTAATTGGACACACTGCTGCTTCATGGCATGTGGGATCTTCCCAGGCCAGGGATCGAACTGGTGCCCCTTGCACTGCAAGACAGACTCTTTACCCACTGGACCCGCAGGGAAAGCCACACCCTGCCTCCCTGCCCCGCCATGTGTTTTTTGATGAAAGTACTGTTCACATCTTTTCCGATTTAAAAATTTTAAAGAAATATAGTAAGATACAAATAACATAAAATTTACCATCTCAGCCATTTTTGACCTTTTGTATACTAGTGTTAAGTGCATGCTCCTTGTGGAGCCAGTATTCAGAATTCTTTTTGTCTCGTAAAACAGTTACCTATATATTTTAAAGTATTAGATTGTTTTGAAATTTCTTTATATATCCATGTACAAATCCTTTATAAGATATTTGCTTTTTCTTTATATATTTAAATATAAATCCTACATCAGATATATGCTTTACAAATATTTTTTCCCAGTCTTTGTTTTGTCTTTTCAGTTCACAGTGCATCTTGAAATTAGCCATGAAGGGAATGATTCACTCCACATTAATAGGCAGATTGGTCCAAATCCGGACGTACTTTTTGGAGATTATATGTCTATACTCAAGAAAAGTAATGGGGAAAGGTTAATAATACAGATTAAATTTAGCATTATATTATGTCTGTCAGCTTTTCAGTTGTGACTATCTCAAAGGAATGAAGAAGGAAATACGCTTTCCAGTATTTGGAAAACTGCTGTCTAATAAGGAGAGGTTATTCAGGTTGTTGCTGAGTGAGTGAGATTCAGACTTATGTCTTTATTGTTCACTCTTGTCATTTGCAGCGGTTGCTTGGCTAATGGTCAAAGAATTCAGCTAAAATCGGTGAAATATTCTGGGTCAATCGGTTGCCAATGCGGAATGGTAGTGATGGATAAGTGTATGTTTTTTCATTGTTTGTAAATTGTGTGGTACATCTTTTTATTTCAGTAAAACTTATAATAAGCTTCTGTACGTGTGTATACTTCTTTATTTTCTTTCCCTGCAAAGTCATTTGTTAAACATTTACTGGCCACACACTAGATAGTAAGGATTAAAGAAAATATTTCTAGACTCATGCAACTTGAGCCAAGGAAGAAAATAGAAGTTCTGAAACAAAGTCATTGTGTCAGTGATCAGAGAACCAACATAAAGCTGAGACCAGAGAATGAAAAGGAGAGAATGAGTAGGGAGAGAAAATGAAAGGCCAGGTCCATTCTCTTACTATTACATATTCAGAGGGACATGTGTTGTTTCTTGTGGGTATTTGTTTTGCTCTGATTTGAGGTTTGGTAATATAGTAAGATACAAATAACATAAAATTTACCATCTCAGCCATTTTGACCTTTTGTATACTAGTGTTAAGTGCATGCTCCTTGTGGAGCCAGTATTCAGAATTCTTTTTGTCTCGTAAAACAGTTACCTATATATTTTAAAGTATTAGATTGTTTTGAAATTTCTTTATATATCCATGTACAAATCCTTTATAAGATATTTGCTTTTTCTTTATATATTTAAATATAAATCCTACATCAGATATATGCTTTACAAATATTTTTTCCCAGTCTTTGTTTTGTCTTTTCAGTTCACAGTGCATCTTGAAATTAGCCATGAAGGGAATGATTCACTCCACATTAATAGGCAGATTGGTCCAAATCCGGACGTACTTTTTGGAGATTATATGTCTATACTCAAGAAAAGTAATGGGGAAAGGTTAATAATACAGATTAAATTTAGCATTATATTATGTCTGTCAGCTTTTCAGTTGTGACTATCTCAAAGGAATGAAGAAGGAAATACGCTTTCCAGTATTTGGAAAACTGCTGTCTAATAAGGAGAGGTTATTCAGGTTGTTGCTGAGTGAGTGAGATTCAGACTTATGTCTTTATTGTTCACTCTTGTCATTTGCAGCGGTTGCTTGGCTAATGGTCAAAGAATTCAGCTAAAATCGGTGAAATATTCTGGGTCAATCGGTTGCCAATGCGGAATGGTAGTGATGGATAAGTGTATGTTTTTTCATTGTTTGTAAATTGTGTGGTACATCTTTTTATTTCAGTAAAACTTATAATAAGCTTCTGTACGTGTGTATACTTCTTTATTTTCTTTCCCTGCAAAGTCATTTGTTAAACATTTACTGGCCACACACTAGATAGTAAGGATTAAAGAAAATATTTCTAGACTCATGCAACTTGAGCCAAGGAAGAAAATAGAAGTTCTGAAACAAAGTCATTGTGTCAGTGATCAGAGAACCAACATAAAGCTGAGACCAGAGAATGAAAAGGAGAGAATGAGTAGGGAGAGAAAATGAAAGGCCAGGTCCATTCTCTTACTATTACATATTCAGAGGGACATGTGTTGTTTCTTGTGGGGTATTTGTTTTGCTCTGATTTGACTTGCGTTTGGTCTTATTATTTTTGTGCATGTAATATACCAATGTATATTTTTGTGTATGTTAATAGTATTGAAGAGGAATTTTAAAAAAACTCAGTGTTTTGTGCATGTTAAGTCGCTTTAGTCAAGTCCAACTCTGTGATCCTATGGACTATAGTCCACCAGGCTCCTCTGTCCCTGGGATTCTCCAGGCAGGAATACTGGAGTGGGTAGCCTTTCCCTTCTTTAGGGGATCTTTCCAATCTAGTGATCAAACTTAGGTTTCTGACATTGCAGGTGGATTCTTTATCAGTGGAGCTACCATTAGCAACTTTGATTAAGTCTTGAAAATTTCAAATCTAATTTTCCTTCAGATTAAAAAAAAATTGCAAAGTACTTTTAATGTTTAAAATTGGAATACAGAACAATGATGTGTTTCCTGTGCTATTATAGAAGTTGCATCATTGCTTACATTGCTTTTTAATCTATGTACATAATTCTGTTATGTTTACCATAGTTACTATATTTCTTCCAGAAGTTATTTTCCCCAGAATTGCTTGCTTTTGAATCTGATGATTAAGTGGAACGTTTCTCTGTTTTGTAGCCACGCAGGGTACACGTACTGTGGGTCTTGTGCTGCCCATGCTTACAAACAAGTGGATCCGTCTATTACGTAAGTAATATAGTTAATATGGTTGGATACTGTTTGATTAGGTGATTGGAGATGATGTCATACTTGCTTTGTCACTGAAGTAGTCTCTTTTACATCCTTATTATATACTTGATTTCATTAAGAATTTGATTTTTTATAAATTGATTATACCTTATATAAGTTATGAAAAGCTTTAATACTGTTTTTTATTATCTGAACATTTGAATTTTACTTTCCCTTTTGTGGTAAAATATTTAGTTCTAGAAATGTTAGAATGTTAATATAGTATTGTGATTTATAAGAAATGTATGCTTGGTCACTTAGATGACCAAAATACATTTCACATATCTATTTAGTCTTCTTCCATGGTTCCCCAAACCCTTGACTTTCCTAGCTGGTGACAGTGCAAAGGTGTCTCTTGGGTGTTAATGAAGTGACTTTTGGAACCCACCTAATGGTGGGGCCTGGTTCCAGAATGTTCAACCTTGTGTTTAGAGGGTTGGAATTGTTATTCCTACTTTCTGACCTCCTCTGGGGAGGGGAGAGAGCCTGGAGGTTGAATCTCACCAGCATGACTGTGTAATGAAGACCCCATTACAACCTCGAAAAACAGGCTTTGGAGAGCTTCTGGGTTGGTGGACACATGGAAATTTGGGGAGAAGGGCCCATGTGGAGAGGGCATGTAGCATCCTGGCTCTTTCCTCCTTACCTTGCCCTTTGCACCTCTTCCATCTGGTTATTGCTGAGTTATATCTTTCTGTAAGGAACCAGTGATCAAGTAAGTAAAATGTTTCTCTGAGTTTTGTGAGCCACCCTAGTAAATCAGTTGAACCCACGGAGGGGGGTCTTGGGAACCTCTGACTTGTAATCAGTCAGTCAGAAGTACAGACTTGCAATTGGCATCTGAACTGAAATTCAAGGAGGTGGTTGTTGGAATCTCTAATCTGTAAAGCTCAAGGGACAACCTGGGCTTGAGGTGGCATCTGAGGTGGGGGTTGGGTGTGGAGACATTCTTGTAGGACTGAACCCTTAACCTGTAGAATCTGTTGCTGTCTCAAGGTAGGTATTGTCAGAACTGAGTGTGCCTCTCGCCTGCCCCCATGAATACACGCAGTGGAATGGGGTCCAAGAACGGTACCAGTTAAATAGTTTGGTTTTTTAAATCTTCTTTGAAAGCCTAAAGATGGATACTTTTAAGAAAAATCCAAAGCCCTTTGTTCTATTTTAATCACTTTATAATTGAAAATTCTTTATTGTACTATTAAATTGTGGTTAATGAATGAAGAATAATTTCTAATTGATAGGATAAGGTACATGAATTATTTTAGAATCTGACAATTTAATATTGTGTTTGACAGATCTTACCTCATAATAATTTAATGACAAAAAAAACCTTTTTGATACATTAGCATTGAGAAATGTATGCTTGGTCACTTAGATGACCAAAATACATTTCACATATCTATTTAGTCTTCTTCCATGGTTCCCCAAACCCTTGACTTTCCTAGCTGGTGACAGTGCAAAGGTGTCTCTTGGGTGTTAATGAAGTGACTTTTGGAACCCACCTAATGGTGGGGCCTGGTTCCAGAATGTTCAACCTTGTGTTTAGAGGGTTGGAATTGTTATTCCTACTTTCTGACCTCCTCTGGGGAGGGGAGAGAGCCTGGAGGTTGAATCTCACCAGCATGACTGTGTAATGAAGACCCCATTACAACCTCGAAAAACAGGCTTTGGAGAGCTTCTGGGTTGGTGGACACATGGAAATTTGGGAGAAGGGCCCATGTGGAGGGCATGTAGCATCCTGGCTCTTTCCTCCTTACCTTGCCCTTTGCACCTCTTCCATCTGGTTATTGCTGAGTTATATCTTTCTGTAAGGAACCAGTGATCAAGTAAGTAAAATGTTTCTCTGAGTTTTGTGAGCCACCCTAGTAAATCAGTTGAACCCACGGAGGGGGGTCTTGGGAACCTCTGACTTGTAATCAGTCAGTCAGAAGTACAGACTTGCAATTGGCATCTGAACTGAAATTCAAGGAGGTGGTTGTTGGAATCTCTAATCTGTAAAGCTCAAGGGACAACCTGGACTTGAGGTGGCATCTGAGGTGGGGGGTGGGTGTGGAGACATTCTTGTAGGACTGAACCCTTAACCTGTAGAATCTGTTGCTGTCTCAAGGTAGGTATTGTCAGAACTGAGTGTGCCTCTCGCCTGCCCCCATGAATACACGCAGTGGAATGGGGTCCAAGAACGGTACCAGTTAAATAGTTTGGTTTTTTAAATCTTCTTTGAAAGCCTAAAGATGGATACTTTTAAGAAAAATCCAAAGCCCTTTGTTCTATTTTAATCACTTTATAATTGAAAATTCTTTATTGTACTATTAAATTGTGGTTAATGAATGAAGAATAATTTCTAATTGATAGGATAAGGTACATGAATTATTTTAGAATCTGACAATTTAATATGGTGTTTGAAATATATTACCTCATAATAATTTAATGACAGCTCTGAAATTAGCTTAAAAAATCAATCTTTCTGGTGAATTGAGTCTGAGTCATATAGTACTCTATAAGATGAGAAATTTGTGAACTTTCAAAGCTTAGTATACCACTCTCTAAAATAAGAAACTTGTGAAATTTGAAAAATGTCTACTGGAAACTTTTTTGTCAAATGTTGATTGTTAGGTTAGACCTGTACTACCAGAAGTGAAGTATAATCCTTTCTGGTGAAGATAACTCACCATTGCCATGAGTTTCAAAGGGAATCTTACGCTCAGCCTACTCTTTGTCTTCGAGCAATTTGTTCATATTGTTAAAACAAAAAAGCTGTTCTCTCTGGGTTTTCTGTAGTATTCCCTGCACATTTTATCAGGACTTTATTGAAACTTATTTTTAGTAAGTTTTTTTTTCTTTTGGCCACTTCTATTGGTATTTCATTTATTTATGTTGATATTTTATTTTTTGTTCTTTGGCCTGTGTGGGCCTCCCATCGCAGTGGCCTCTCCTGCCGCAGAGCACCGGCTCTGGGTGCCTGTGCTCCTTAGCACCTGCTTGGTAGTTGAACACATCGGTCCAGCTGCTCCGTGGCACATGGGATCTTCCCAGGCCAGGGATCAAACCGGCACCCCTTGCACTGCAAGGCAGTGTCCTTACCCGCTGGACCACCAGGGAAGCTATTTTTAGTAAGTTTTTAAAAATAAATAGAATATAATATTGCTAGATTGATGAGGTTTGGGTTAGCCTTGCCTCCTTTATGATGTTTTGAGGAGCGTCTTTAACAGATATTTCATCATGCATATTTAATGTATAATATTAACTTGTTTCATGAATAAGAGAAAAATAGAAATTAGATTGTAAAGCATTTTAGAAACTTCCTTTATTTGACCCTTGCCTGTAAACCAGCTATCATCAAGGCTAGTTTATATAAGAACCTTTTCCAAGCCTTTTTCTATTTAGCAGAATTTTTATTGATGATGATATGTACTTGAAGGGTCCCCCTGAATTAAATTTTATCTGGGATGACAGAGAGAGCCTGTACTGATACAAGTGGAAATTGTGTGTTAAACCAGTTGGTGGACAGTAAGAATGGAAGGGAAAAATAGTGGAAAGAGAGCCAAGGACAGAGAAGGTGATGATAAAGGAGGTCAGTTAAACAGAAAGACAAATGGTGGATGATAATGTGATCAGCTTATTCTTGTAATTAGTACATTGAATATGAATAAATAAATTTGAAGGTCTCAGTGAATCATTGACAGTCATAGTTGTGTTCTCTTTAAAGTGCCTCTCCCTGAGATTTGCAGAATCTTCAGAGTCCTTTGAGAAAATAGAGAAAACATCCTTTTGGGAAAAATAAATAAAAAGAGTAAATAACAGTTCAAGAAAAAAGGTTGACCTTGATCCCAGTAACTTCCCTTCTTACTTTTCCATTCTCTACCTGTCAGCTAGCGTCACCTTTTGTGTTTACACTTGGAATGGATCTTTTACCTTTGCATGCTTTTGTAACATCTTGCATGAACATTTAGAAAACATTTGTTCATTGAGTTAGATCTTTCAAATGTTGACATTTCATCATACAATTTTAAAAAAATCACATTTGTTAATATTACCATCAATTTCATTAGAAAAATCTTCAATTATTGGGAAGCTGTGAATCTCACAGTAATACAAGTTTTGCCAAAGTCTAATTTTCACTTAGAAGTTTCAATTTTGTCATTGGCAACAATTATGTCAGATGTTTTCTATGAAGTGTCAGGGTCATTTTGTTCATTTTCTAGACAATTTCTGCCAGAAAGCTAAGTTGGAATGACCACAGTTTGTCTACAATTATTTTTTTGAAGTAAAAACTGTGTTCCATGGAAAATATGTCTACTTGAGCTCACAGCTCAAAATCACACAAATGCATTTTCCTTGAGACATGCTTCTATATGCAGCAGAGGTGCTTTGTGCATTTATTACCAAATTGAATGCAATATGTTTCTTGAAATTAGATTGTAAAGCATTTTAGAAACTTCCTTTATTTGACCCTTGCCTGTAAACCAGCTATCATCAAGGCTAGTTTATATAAGAACCTTTTCCAAGCCTTTTTCTATTTAGCAGAATTTTTATTGATGATGATATGTACTTGAAGGGTCCCCCTGAATTAAATTTTATCTGGGATGACAGAGAGAGCCTGTACTGATACAAGTGGAAATTGTGTGTTAAACCAGTTGGTGGACAGTAAGAATGGAAGGGAAAAATAGTGGAAAGAGAGCCAAGGACAGAGAAGGTGATGATAAAGGAGGTCAGTTAAACAGAAAGACAAATGGTGGATGATAATGTGATCAGCTTATTCTTGTAATTAGTACATTGAATATGAATAAATAAATTTGAAGGTCTCAGTGAATCATTGACAGTCATAGTTGTGTTCTCTTTTAAGTGCCTCTCCCTGAGATTTGCAGAATCTTCAGAGTCCTTTGAGAAAATAGAGAAAACATCCTTTTGGGAAAAATAAATAAAAAGAGTAAATAACAGTTCAAGAAAAAAGGTTGACCTTGATCCCAGTAACTTCCCTTCTTACTTTTCCATTCTCTACCTGTCAGCTAGCGTCACCTTTTGTGTTTACACTTGGAATGGATCTTTTACCTTTGCATGCTTTTGTAACATCTTGCATGAACATTTAGAAAACATTTGTTCATTGAGTTAGATCTTTCAAATGTTGACATTTCATCATAAAATTTTTAAAAAAATCACATTTGTTAATATTACCATCAATTTCATTAGAAAAATCTTCAATTATTGGGAAGCTGTGAATCTCACAGTAATACAAGTTTTGCCAAAGTCTAATTTTCACTTAGAAGTTTCAATTTTGTCATTGGCAACAATTATGTCAGATGTTTTCTATGAAGTGTCAGGGTCATTTTGTTCATTTTCTAGACAATTTCTGCCAGAAAGCTAAGTTGGAATGACCACAGTTTGTCTACAATTATTTTTTTGAAGTAAAAACTGTGTTCCATGGAAAATATGTCTACTTGAGCTCACAGCTCAAAATCACACAAATGCATTTTCCTTGAGACATGCTTCTATATGCAGCAGAGGTGCTTTGTGCATTTATTACCACAAATTGAATGCATTTTTTCATACAGTAAGTTAATAAAACTGTATTCAAAGTTCAAAATTAAATGAAACTGGCTTTAAAAAGAAGAGGAAACAGCGTGGGTGAAGGTGAAGACTACAAGGCTACTTGTACATTTTGATCCCATTAACTTGACTGTAGCCAGCAGTTTACCTAGTCTTAATTTTGTACCACAAGTTAACACATTGCAAAGGCAAATAGCTTCTTTGTGTTATTATGAAAGTAGTGTTGATTTTGTGGACTCTTTTTTTTTTTTTTAATTTTTTTTTTTCTTTTTCCCATCATGCCTCTTTTATTTATATTTATTTTCAACCATCTTTTTATTCTTTGGCCTGTGTGGGCCTCCCATTGCAGTGGCCCGCCTCATTGCAGAGCACCGGCTCTGGGCGCATGCGCTTGTTAGAGCTCTGGCTTCTAATTGGACACACCGGTCCAGCCCACTCCGCAACACGTGGCATCCTCCCAGGCCGGGGATCTAACCGGTGCCCCTTGCGCTGCAAAGCGGACTCTTTACCCACTGGACCACCGGGGAAGCCCCGATTTAGTGGACTCTTTGAAAGTGTATTAAGAAATACACAGTTTATACTTTGAGAACTGCTATAATTCAGGGTGATTGGATTTATATTATAGATAAGATATTGGAGACAGTGTCTCTGGGGAAATGATCTTTAAGCTAAGCTAAAGAAACAGTTACATGTGAAAAAGCTTTGAGATAGGCAAAGGTATTCTTGTCATCAAGGCACCGCAAAGAAGACCAGTGTGCATACAATACTGTGGTCTAAGTGGGGGAGAATACCACCGGGAGGGGCCAGCTTATTTGAGACTTTAGAACGTGTTTTAAGGAGTTTAGATTTTACCCTCTGACCACAAAGAGCCATTGAAAGACTTTTTAAGCAGGGGAGTGATATGATCTGATTCGTGTTGTAGAAAGAGTACTCTGGCTGTTAGGGAATTTTAAAAATTATTCGTTTAAGTTCTTTCCCATATTTGTAGTTGAAAAGTCTTTTCTTATTACTAAAACTTAAAAAATCGAAACTCAGGATGTTACTTAGATAGTAACTTGATTTTGATTCATATGCTTCAGAAAACCTTGCAGGGCAGAGAAAGAGCCAAAAACAGTCTTCTTTGGGGCCATATGAAAAAAACCCTAAACACTTAAATAGTTCATTTTAATCTGTATTCAAAGTTCAAAATTAAATGAAACTGGCTTTAAAGAAGAGGAAACAGCGTGGGTGAAGGTGAAGACTACAAGGCTACTTGTACATTTTGATCCCATTAACTTGACTGTAGCCAGCAGTTTACCTAGTCTTAATTTTGTACCACAAGTTAACACATTGCAAAGGCAAATAGCTTCTTTGTGTTATTATGAAAGTAGTGTTGATTTTGTGGACTCTTTTTTTTTTTTTTTAATTTTTTTTTTCTTTTTCCCATCATGCCTCTTTTATTTATATTTATTTTCAACCATCTTTTTATTCTTTGGCCTGTGTGGGCCTCCCATTGCAGTGGCCCGCCTCATTGCAGAGCACCGGCTCTGGGCGCATGCGCTTGTTAGAGCTCTGGCTTCTAATTGGACACACCGGTCCAGCCCACTCCGCAACACGTGGCATCCTCCCAGGCCGGGGATCTAACCGGTGCCCCTTGCGCTGCAAAGCGGACTCTTTACCCACTGGACCACCGGGGAAGCCCCGATTTAGTGGACTCTTTGAAAGTGTATTAAGAAATCCACAGTTTATACTTTGAGAACTGCTATAATTCAGGGTGATTGGATTTATATTATAGATAAGATATTGGAGACAGTGTCTCTGGGGAAATGATCTTTAAGCTAAGCTAAAGAAACAGTTACATGTGAAAAAGCTTTGAGATAGGCAAAGGTATTCTTGTCATCAAGGCACCGCAAAGAAGACCAGTGTGCATACAATACTGTGGTCTAAGTGGGGGAGAATACCACCGGGAGGGGCCAGCTTATTTGAGACTTTAGAACGTGTTTTAAGGAGTTTAGATTTTACCCTCTGACCACAAAGAGCCATTGAAAGACTTTTTAAGCAGGGGAGTGATATGATCTGATTCGTGTTGTAGAAAGAGTACTCTGGCTGTTAGGGAATTTTAAAAATTATTCGTTTAAGTTCTTTCCCATATTTGTAGTTGAAAAGTCTTTTCTTATTACTAAAACTTAAAAAATCGAAACTCAGGATGTTACTTAGATAGTAACTTGATTTTGATTCATATGCTTCAGAAAACCTTGCAGGGCAGAGAAAGAGCCAAAAACAGTCTTCTTTGGGGCCATATGACATTTTATTCATCACTTAAAATATCTCCACTTACCATGAAACACTTAAAAAATTACTTGTGTTACATTATTTAGTATAAATAGTTGAATGTTTATGAGAACAGATACTCAGGTAACTCATGTATTGGGGGCACAGATTACACTCCTCTGAGTAACTCCACAAATGTGGATTCTCTGGAGGTATTATTATTATATGTAAACTACATTATTTCTGAAGGAATGCCTATTGATTTTTTCTATTTGTTTCATATTAAAGGTTTCTTGTACATGTGTGGCAACAGTGATTATATCTTGATATTTAAAAGTAACTGCTTTACGACAAAGAATTTTGTAATTAATTAAAGGGAAAGAACGCTGCATTACTTTCAATGCCTGTACTATTCATTTTTCTCCAAAATATTTGTATGGCCTTGGTGTTTATGGACCTCGTGACCCAGGTGGGGGGCAGGGGAGAAAAGGCAGTATCTTTTATTTATGCTGTTACCTGTCTTTTAGCATACAGCTAACACAGACACTCAGTCTGAGATTACTACTCAGGGAATATACACTTTCTTTTTTCTTCTTCTCAGTGATACCTAGCCTTTTTTGGTTTATTTTTGGGTATATCGCTTTTAAGGGTTTTATGTTGAAGGGACTTAAGTTTCTCTTTTCCTACTATCTCTCTTAACTAAATGCAGAACTTTAGTATGTTGCATTTGGGTGAGTTCCAACCTTTGGGTACCATGCTGGATAATGCAGACTGGTGGGAACTAATTTCTCTGCCTAAGTTAGATCTGACAAAAAGGCAAGCAAGGTGAATAGTCAGGTATTAGGTTAGATGAGGTGGTGAGACTTTCTGACCACAAGTCTTCGTTTCTGGTGTAATGCTCATCTTCAGTCACTGGTAGAAGGAGAACTTTGTTACACTTACCTATGCAATATATCTGTGTCTAGATTGATATTTCATAAATCATTTCATATTTTAATTATGTATCCTGGATTTCCCAGGTGTGCACCGATTTTAAGTATTCTGTTGCTCTTTTCTAAGAAATACATTCCTCAATCATAAAAATGCATTTCTTAATTCTTGATTTATACTGGGTTGGCTAAAAAGGTGATTAGGGTTTCCCCTTACATCCTGTGGACAAACCCAAAGGAACTTTTTAGCTAACTCAGTACAATACCTGTCCTTAAGCAAGTTTCCTAAACACTCAGATTTACCAGTATCTGTGTCCCCCATTAGACTTCAATTTTAAAAAGTGTGCTGATATTTATATACCATTAAGATTTGAGAACTTAGTGGTATCTTTCTGTTCATTTAGGAACCTGTGGATTTGATTTTTTTTTTCTTAAATGTTATTGAGTTGATCATAAAGATGATGACAGGAAGTGAGTTTTAGCAGGGGAGGTGAAAAAAGGGATTATGTTTCTGACTAGAGGTACCCTGTGGGTGAGGTCTAATATGTCTGCTCCGAGTGACAGCCTGAGGATTGCAGCATCTTGAGGAGATTTGTGTGCTAGACTGAGAGTCACCTTAAAACCTTATCCAGATCTTTCTTAACCCCTCACACCCACTCCAACCCAACCCCAACACCTTGGATAGCAAGTAAGATATACCCGACAATAGGTTAATTTTCTTATCATAGAATTTTATCAAAGTAAATATTTGGCTACAGCACACTTTCCTTGACCTAGAAGTTTTTGATGCGAAACAGATACACTCTGGTGTTTCAGTCTTTGAGTGTGTGTCCCTTAATTGAGCAGTGAGTAGGTCTTGATTTTCTAGTTATATAGCTTACATATATATGGTCCTTTTTCTTATAGTTTTGGCTCTGTGAGTTTGTGTTTGTGTGTGAGTGTGTGTGTTGTGGGGAAAGTTTAATTTGTATGAATATGAGAGAATAGAGAAAATGGAGTGTTTTGGAATTTCGATTGTAGAGATGCTTGAGATAAAATGAAAATTTGTTCATTTTATTCTTGATATTAAGACAAAGGGATTTGAAAGACTTAAGCTGCAGGTTTGCCCCATTCTTTTCTTTAGCCTACAGTGCAAATAACACGTAATTAAGTTTCTTTGTTTTTGAGGATGACTTCTACTTGAATGGGAACAGAGAAAGCTCATTACACTGAGTCTAAGAAATACATTCCTCAATCATAAAAATGCATTTCTTAATTCTTGATTTATACTGGGTTGGCTAAAGGTGATTAGGGTTTCCCCTTACATCCTGTGGACAAACCCAAAGGAACTTTTTAGCTAACTCAGTACAATACCTGTCCTTAAGCAAGTTTCCTAAACACTCAGATTTACCAGTATCTGTGTCCCCCATTAGACTTCAATTTTAAAAAGTGTGCTGATATTTATATACCATTAAGATTTGAGAACTTAGTGGTATCTTTCTGTTCATTTAGGAACCTGTGGATTTGATTTTTTTTTTCTTAAATGTTATTGAGTTG
Source organism: Tragulus kanchil (assembly GCA_022376925.1). NCBI lineage: Eukaryota > Metazoa > Chordata > Mammalia > Artiodactyla > Tragulidae > Tragulus > Tragulus kanchil. The sequence goes on from JAIOJX010000029.1 coordinate 152,230,411, forward strand.
ATCATAAAGATGATGACAGGAAGTGAGTTTTAGCAGGGGAGGTGAAAAAAGGGATTATGTTTCTGACTAGAGGTACCCTGTGGGTGAGGTCTAATATGTCTGCTCCGAGTGACAGCCTGAGGATTGCAGCATCTTGAGGAGATTTGTGTGCTAGACTGAGAGTCACCTTAAAACCTTATCCAGATCTTTCTTAACCCCTCCCACCCACTCCAACCCAACCCCAACACCTTGGATAGCAAGTAAGATATACCCGACAATAGGTTAATTTTCTTATCATAGAATTTTATCAAAGTAAATATTTGGCTACAGCACACTTTCCTTGACCTAGAAGTTTTTGATGCGAAACAGATACACTCTGGTGTTTCAGTCTTTGAGTGTGTGTCCCTTAATTGAGCAGTGAGTAGGTCTTGATTTTCTAGTTATATAGCTTACATATATATGGTCCTTTTTCTTATAGTTTTGGCTCTGTGAGTTTGTGTTTGTGTGTGAGTGTGTGTGTTGTGGGGAAAGTTTAATTTGTATGAATATGAGAGAATAGAGAAAATGGAGTGTTTTGGAATTTCGATTGTAGAGATGCTTGAGATAAAATGAAAATTTGTTCATTTTATTCTTGATATTAAGACAAAGGGATTTGAAAGACTTAAGCTGCAGGTTTGCCCCATTCTTTTCTTTAGCCTACAGTGCAAATAACACGTAATTAAGTTTCTTTGTTTTTGAGGATGACTTCTACTTGAATGGGAACAGAGAAAGCTCATTACACTGAGTTCTTTTCAACAAGATACCTTTCTTCTCTGCCATGGAAAAATGTGGAAATAGCTTTATCCACATGCTTCTTTGTAATGATATATTGGATTTTCCAAATTTATACTATTATGTAGTTCTATTAAAGTTATAGACAAACTTAGGATATGTTACAAGTTTGAGATTTTATTTAATAGCTGGAATGTTTAAAATTCAGTTAATGTAGCAATTGAAAGCCTTCTGTATTCTAGCCATTGTGAATACAGAGGTGATTTTAAGCATAGTCAGTTGGTTTACTGTAGATAATCAGTAACTGGTATCTCCAGGTATTTGAACACAGTTCTTTTAAAGGCCTCTTAACAAAAAGACAGGGATGAGGAATTGAACTTAATTAACTGAGAAGCAACTCATTGGTAGGTACATTAGTTTGCTAGCACTGCCTTAAAAAAACACTGTGAACTAGGTGATTGGAGCAACAGAAACTTATTTTCTCACTGTTATGAATGTTGGAAAAGTCCAAGGTAAAGGTGCTGGTGGGGTTGCTTTCTTTTGAGGCCTCTCCTTTGGCTTGCAGATGGCCTTTCTGACCACTGGTGCTCACCACTCTGTGCACATGTGCCCTTGGGGCTCTTCCTCTTCTCATGAGGACACCAGTCATACTGAATTCAGGCCTCACCCTAATGGCTTGAACTTAATCATGTCTTCAAAGACCTTATCTCCAAACTGATTCCATTTTGAGGTTAAGGGGGGCGGACTTTAACATATGATATCAAGGGAACACAGTTTAGCACCTAATAGTAGGTAATGAAATCAAGAAGGAAAACAGTTTTACATATAATTGTTAAAAATTACTTTTTCTTTTTGTATTACATAAAGTGTGTGTAGAAGTACGATTGTTCTGTGTTTTTTGTTGTATATCTCCTAGCGGAGAATTTTCATCCTTGGGCCTTCTCATCATGTGCCCCTTTCTCGATGTGCACTTTCCAGTGTGGATATATATAGGACACCTCTCTATGACCTTCGTATTGACCAAAAGAGTAAGTATATGGAAATCTTACAGCTTGTCAACAAAATTTCTTAAAATAGGAATTACAAATTAATTTAAAATTAAAAGGATGGCTTTCATAAAATTTGAATTTTAAAAATAAAATTTGATGTAACTAATCTGCAAAAAAAAAAAAAAAACTAAGAAAGAAGATCTTCCATATGCCTAAAAGACAACTACAATTTTTCTGCGATCTGCAAAAATTCATCAGATTCACTAGTCTCTGGATTGTAGTGGTTATGTTTATAATCAGGAAGGTACCATGTACTCATTGTATCATGAGATAAGAAATTGGTACTCACAATAACTTGTTGAAAGATTTTGGGCATGTTAGTCTGCCTCTGTATATAACAATTCCCTCACAAAAAAAGAACTTTAATTTTGGCATGCTGTAGAAAAATTTTTCCCTTCTTTGACCGGGGACTTAATTAACTGAGAAGCAACTCATTGGTAGGTACATTAGTTTGCTAGCACTGCCTTAAAAAAACACTGTGAACTAGGTGATTGGAGCAACAGAAACTTATTTTCTCACTGTTATGAATGTTGGAAAAGTCCAAGGTAAAGGTGCTGGTGGGGTTGCTTTCTTTTGAGGCCTCTCCTTTGGCTTGCAGATGGCCTTTCTGACCACTGGTGCTCACCACTCTGTGCACATGTGCCCTTGGGGCTCTTCCTCTTCTCATGAGGACACCAGTCATACTGAATTCAGGCCTCACCCTAATGGCTTGAACTTAATCATGTCTTCAAAGACCTTATCTCCAAACTGATTCCATTTTGAGGTTAAGGGGGGCGGACTTTAACATATGATATCAAGGGAACACAGTTTAGCACCTAATAGTAGGTAATGAAATCAAGAAGGAAAACAGTATTACATATAATTGTTAAAAATTACTTTTTCTTTTTGTATTACATAAAGTGTGTGTAGAAGTACGATTGTTCTGTGTTTTTTGTTGTATATCTCCTAGCCGGAGAATTTTCATCCTTGGGCCTTCTCATCATGTGCCCCTTTCTCGATGTGCACTTTCCAGTGTGGATATATATAGGACACCTCTCTATGACCTTCGTATTGACCAAAAGAGTAAGTATATGGAAATCTTACAGCTTGTCAACAAAATTTCTTAAAATAGGAATTACAAATTAATTTAAAATTAAAAGGATGGCTTTCATAAAATTTGAATTTTAAAAATAAAATTTGATGTAACTAATCTGCAAAAAAAAAAAAAAAACTAAGAAAGAAGATCTTCCATATGCCTAAAAGACAACTACAATTTTTCTGCGATCTGCAAAAATTCATCAGATTCACTAGTCTCTGGATTGTAGTGGTTATGTTTATAATCAGGAAGGTACCATGTACTCATTGTATCATGAGATAAGAAATTGGTACTCACAATAACTTGTTGAAAGATTTTGGGCATGTTAGTCTGCCTCTGTATATAACAATTCCCTCACTGTAAATGGATAATGATGATAATGACTTTATTTCCTCATATATGATATTTATGGAAAAAATGAGACTGTGGTTGGGAAACTCAGCAAGAAGGGTGCTACATAAATCTTGTGTATGTTATTTATAAAACATATCTATCACTTTGATTTTTAAAATAAGGTTCCAGACATCACATTTTTTATTTAGTTGTGTCTGATTTTGTACACTGAATGTGTAAAATAAAACTTTCTGATTTTTAATAGTGCTTTTGGAGAAATGGGTGAACGTAAGTTTAGAAATACTGAATGGTACGGAACCTACTATAACAAATACTCATGTACTTATCATCCACACTTGACTCGGAATTTCACCTCATCCGAACTCAAGTTTACTTTCCCAAAATAACCACAGTCATGAACTTAGTGTATATCCTTGCAGTTCATCAAATTATATTTTAAGTATGTCGAATGTTTGTTGTTTTTAAAAAAAATTGCATCAAACTCTTCTATAGAATAAAAAATACCACTTGCAAAGGAAATATTCATCTCTTTTAAACTTTAGACTTAAATTTTCATAATTTGGGGTTTTATAGACTATTAGTAATTTGTTGTTAGGATACAATTGATTAACAAAACTGGAATATTTCTAACGTTACTCCCTGGAATGGCTTTAGGGTATGTACGTTTTAAAATTTTTGAATACTTTTACAATTGTTATTTACTTCCAGTTTTATTGATATATAATTGACATACAGCGCTATAAGTTTAAAGTATATGAAATAGTAATTTGACTTTACATACACCATGAAATAAGTTTAGTGAATATCTATTATCTCATATAGATACAAAATTAAAGAAACAAAAATATATTTCTCTTGTTATGAGAACTCCAGGTTACTTTCAACAACGTTAATATATAACTACAATTTTTCTGCGATCTGCAAAAATTCATCAGATTCACTAGTCTCTGGATTGTAGTGGTTATGTTTATAATCAGGAAGGTACCATGTACTCATTGTATCATGAGATAAGAAATTGGTACTCACAATAACTTGTTGAAAGATTTTGGGCATGTTAGTCTGCCTCTGTATATAACAATTCCCTCACTGTAAATGGATAATGATGATAATGACTTTATTTCCTCATATATGATATTTATGGAAAAAATGAGACTGTGGTTGGGAAACTCAGCAAGAAGGGTGCTACATAAATCTTGTGTATGTTATTTATAAAACATATCTATCACTTTGATTTTTAAAATAAGGTTCCAGACATCACATTTTTTATTTAGTTGTGTCTGATTTTGTACACTGAATGTGTAAAATAAAACTTTCTGATTTTTAATAGTGCTTTTGGAGAAATGGGTGAACGTAAGTTTAGAAATACTGAATGGTACGGAACCTACTATAACAAATACTCATGTACTTATCATCCACACTTGACTCGGAATTTCACCTCATCCGAACTCAAGTTTACTTTCCCAAAATAACCACAGTCATGAACTTAGTGTATATCCTTGCAGTTCATCAAATTATATTTTAAGTATGTCGAATGTTTTTTGTTTTTAAAAAATTGCATCAAACTCTTCTATAGAATAAAAAATACCACTTGCAAAGGAAATATTCATCTCTTTTAAACTTTAGACTTAAATTTTCATAATTTGGGGTTTTATAGACTATTAGTAATTTGTTGTTAGGATACAATTGATTAACAAAACTGGAATATTTCTAACGTTACTCCCTGGAATGGCTTTAGGGTATGTACGTTTTAAAATTTTTGAATACTTTTACAATTGTTATTTACTTCCAGTTTTATTGATATATAATTGACATACAGCGCTATAAGTTTAAAGTATATGAAATAGTAATTTGACTTTACATACACCATGAAATAAGTTTAGTGAATATCTATTATCTCATATAGATACAAAATTAAAGAAACAAAAATATATTTCTCCCTTGTTATGAGAACTCCAGGATTTACTTTCAACAACGTTAATATATAACATGCAGCAGTGTTCATTATATTGTCGAAACATAACATCCTTAGTACTTATCGGTCTTATTACTGGAAGTTTGTACCTTTTTATTACCTTCATCCATCCCCCTGGGTCACACTTTATTTTTAAAACCCTGTTGGAGCATTCAGAAAATTTTGATTTTGGATAGCCTAGCAATGAGGATTTTAAATCAGGTACAATTTTATAAAATAAAAGTCATGTATTTCAGCCTACCTCATGAGTTTAATTCTTAATGTTGAGGAACATAGCATTTTTCAGTAGGAATTTTCTTTTCTTAGTATAACAGAACCTGAGGTGTAAAACAGTAATCCGATACATTCTATTAGGAAACAAAATAAAGCTCAAAAACTATATTATTAACTTCATGAGTAAGTAGACTGGGGAATTTTTCCATATTTCAATAGGAGTTCCTATCAGCTGTTCTTGTTAGAATCTGCTGGTTGATTACGGTCAAGAAAAGAGCGTAGACTTAGAGATGATTTTAGGTATAATGAAAGGAATGGATGAAAATTTTAAATTATTACTTTTTATATAACTATATAACATATGAAAATGCAGAGTAAATCATTACGTGTCTTACTGTTGTGTCTTATGTAAGAAGCTAGTGGTTTTTCCCTTTTTTAAAACTGTAAACGGAGGAGGCTATTATGTGGTGCTTTCGCCTCTTGCCAAAGCATATAGTTTTGTGTTACTGGGTAGAGTCTCACAGGATAAGGATATACATTAATATGTTTGTTTTACTATATTTCGAAACCTCTAGTTTACGGAGAACTATGGAAGACAGGAATGTTTGAACGCATGTCTCTGCAGACAGACGAAGATGAACACAGTATTGAAATGCATTTGCCTTATACAGCTAAAGCCATGGAAAGGTATATTAACTAATCTAAGAAATCCCAGAGAAATCATGGATGTTAATTTCTTTGGAATTATTTTAACTAGGGTAAGATAATCATTAGGGTAAAGAGATTTAAAATTTTTTGTTACAGTGAAATATAAAATATGAGAGATTTTCTGAATGTGGATTGAAGTTGGTTTTGAGTAGTTTGCCTGTGAAGGCTAAATGTGTGAAATGTCCTAGTTGTTTTATTAGATAGAAATATTAAAAAGAAAACCCATGTGTGTGCGTGTTTGTATGTAGCGGTTTGCCTGTTATCTTATTCATTGTGCATTTATTTATCTCAAAATAATAGTAATATTCTTTCATGATACAGTGCTACAAGTAAGTAATCATAAACTTTTAGATTTGGAAGTCACTTGGGAGGTAATTTATTTCAGCCTTAAAGTGTGTGAATGTCTATTATAAAAACAACTACTATATGGTAATAAGCAAAACTATCCATAATATAAAAGAGATTTCTGTTATTAAAAGTGCTGACGTTGTTACTTGGTACCTGCTGGAAGGTCGTTGAGTGAGTGTGGGCTCCCTCGCCTGTGAGTGGAGTGAACAGGGACAGCGTCTGTCTTGTTTCCCACTCTACCCCAGCGCCTTGCCCAGTGCCTGCCCCCTGGTAGTCGTTAATTTGTTTTGGTAAAATGAAAGAGTTGTTTAAAGAGCTTTCCTTTTTCTTTAGGGCAGTATTCAAATTAGAGAGGTTTCCTTTTGAAGGTCACATTTCTGTAATTTTTTCAACCATTTCCTTCATATGGATTTAATAGTATCTTTCAGTTTGAACAGTTCTAAATATGGTAAGGTTATTCCTTCTCTGGTCCTCAGTACTGTATTCTTTTAGGAGAGTAAGTGGTGCATCTTAGGTTTGCAGCAAATATTTGTTAATCATGTTAATGAAGTATGAGATTACATAAACAGTTTTATGCTGACATGGCTCACTTACATTAATATGAAACCTCTAGTTTACGGAGAACTATGGAAGACAGGAATGTTTGAACGCATGTCTCTGCAGACAGACGAAGATGAACACAGTATTGAAATGCATTTGCCTTATACAGCTAAAGCCATGGAAAGGTATATTAACTAATCTAAGAAATCCCAGAGAAATCATGGATGTTAATTTCTTTGGAATTATTTTAACTAGGGTAAGATAATCATTAGGGTAAAGAGATTTAAAATTTTTTGTTACAGTGAAATATAAAATATGAGAGATTTTCTGAATGTGGATTGAAGTTGGTTTTGAGTAGTTTGCCTGTGAAGGCTAAATGTGTGAAATGTCCTAGTTGTTTTATTAGATAGAAATATTAAAAAGAAAACCCATGTGTGTGCGTGTTTGTATGTAGCGGTTTGCCTGTTATCTTATTCATTGTGCATTTATTTATCTCAAAATAATAGTAATATTCTTTCATGATACAGTGCTACAAGTAAGTAATCATAAACTTTTAGATTTGGAAGTCACTTGGGAGGTAATTTATTTCAGCCTTAAAGTGTGTGAATGTCTATTATAAAAACAACTACTATATGGTAATAAGCAAAACTATCCATAATATAAAAGAGATTTCTGTTATTAAAAGTGCTGACGTTGTTACTTGGTACCTGCTGGAAGGTCGTTGAGTGAGTGTGGGCTCCCTCGCCTGTGAGTGGAGTGAACAGGGACAGCGTCTGTCTTGTTTCCCACTCTACCCCAGCGCCTTGCCCAGTGCCTGCCCCCTGGTAGTCGTTAATTTGTTTTGGTAAAATGAAAGAGTTGTTTAAAGAGCTTTCCTTTTTCTTTAGGGCAGTATTCAAATTAGAGAGGTTTCCTTTTGAAGGTCACATTTCTGTAATTTTTTCAACCATTTCCTTCATATGGATTTAATAGTATCTTTCAGTTTGAACAGTTCTAAATATGGTAAGGTTATTCCTTCTCTGGTCCTCAGTACTGTATTCTTTTAGGAGAGTAAGTGGTGCATCTTAGGTTTGCAGCAAATATTTGTTAATCATGTTAATGAAGTATGAGATTACATAAACAGTTTTTATGCTGACATGGCTCACTTACTGGTGTCTGATATACTTGTGGTTAGCTCAAACCCCAAGGGTTTTTTATACTGTTAAGCTAGATTATTTTCTCTCCTATACTTTTGTGGTTGATTTCTTTTTAACCCGAAATGTGAATATTTCTTCAATTACTTTTGTTTAATTTTTTCTTGTTGGTTTTATTCGATTATTGCAGTTTTGGAGATCGTTTCCATTCTTAACTCTATTATCAGAGTATTGATTTCTCTCAGTCTCATGTTGTCCACATCTTTTCACAAATGTTAACTATGAGGAATTACATAAGCTGAAGACATTTGCAAAAATAGTGTGATATTAAATTGTAAGCCGTGTAATCTTAGGTTGTGTTTTAATACATTCTAATTCTTTAGAAATGTCTAAACCAGTATAGGCTGCTTACTTTTGAAATGGTACTGTAATCAGAACATCTCATTCTTGAACTGCAATATGACAGTATAAAACTTTGGTTCCTGCCTGAAAAGTTTGCATATTTTGTTATTAGGAAATACATTTTAGACTTAACATATTTTAATATAATAGAACCAATCAGCTGCCAATAATACCCCTGAGGAAATTTTTTTTTTTTAAACCTTTATTTTACTTTTAACTTTTACAGAGTTTTGTTGTTTACAGATATGTATGTTCCCAGATTAGTCATATGTATATCCCCCCCTTCCCTCCCCTCCTGACCATCACACAGCACCCCTGAAGGATCCCCTGTTCTCACAGAGCAATGACTAGAGCTATTTTCTTCACTTATGATAGTACAGGCCTTCATGCTACTTCCTTTACACCTCCCACCTTCTGTTCCTTCCCCACAATGTCCATATGTCCACTGTCCATGTCTGTCTTTCTGTCGCTTCACTGCGTGCGCCATCATCACCATCCTACTAGATTCCATATATATGTGTTAATATACTGTATTTGTCCTTCTCTTTCTGACTGACTTCACTTTTGATGATACGTTCTAGATCCAGCCACCTCATTAGGGTTGATTCTTGTGCATTTCTCTTTACAGCTGTGTAGTATTCCATTGTATATATGTACCAGAGCTTTTGGACCCTGAGGAAATTTTAACAAAATAACTTTTGTTGGTCTTTCAAAAGTGAAACAGGGATAATGTACAAATGTAGGAAAATTGAAATTTGATACCAGGGGGAAAATTTCCATTCATGATTTCCTCCCTATTAAATAGTGTTAAATAACCACTTTTAAATATATCGTTTCTCAGGAAGACCTTCCTTATCTCTCAGATTACATTAGGATCCCTAATATTGACTCTTTAAAGTACCTAGTACTTTTCTTTTGTAGCCTTTGCTGTACTCATTGCCTGTATCAGTTAGCTTATCATTACCCGTGTCAGTTATCCATTATTGAGTAGCAGACTGCCTCAAGACTTAGTGACTTAAAATCACAGCTATTTTATTGCTCACAGTTTTGGAGTCAGGAGTTTGAGTGGGAACACCTCCCTCTGGTCCTCAAGATGCTGACTGAGATGACTGGAGTGGGCCTTGAGGATCCAAGATGACTTTAGTGCTGGCTTTTACTTGAGATACCTCATTTGTTCTCTAGATGGCCTGTTTGTTTGTCAGCTGGGACTTTTCTTTTTGTCTTTTCTGTCTTTTGACCTGTCTGTAGAAGAACGGTCTGGATTCCTTTACATGGTGATTCTGGATTAACAGGACAAAACCAGAAATTTCTTGGCCCGTTAAGGCCTAGGCTTAAAAGTACGTATCATTATTTCCACTGCATTTGGTTTTCCAAAGGAGAAACAGATGCCTCCTCTTGATGGGAGGAGTAGTGTATGTGTACAAGACTGGGAGGAACTGTCGGCAGGCATCTTTGTAGATGGACTACCATCTACAATTCCTGGTGGACAATTCGTGGTTCTCCAACACGGAGGACACCCCAACTCTCCTAAGATGCCCAGAAATCTCATTCAGTTATGACATCAGGTTCAAAGTCTTTTGTTTTCTGACCTGCATTAGGTTAGGATGTGGATGAGGCTCCTTGGAGGCAGCGCTGTTGATGATACGTTCTAGATCCAGCCACCTCATTAGGGTTGATTCTTCTGCATTTCTCTTTACAGCTGTGTAGTATTCCATTGTATATATGTACCAGAGCTTTTGGACCCTGAGGAAATTTTAACAAAATAACTTTTGTTGGTCTTTCAAAAGTGAAACAGGGATAATGTACAAATGTAGGAAAATTGAAATTTGATACCAGGGGGAAAATTTCCATTCATGATTTCCTCCCTATTAAATAGTGTTAAATAACCACTTTTAAATATATCGTTTCTCAGGAAGACCTTCCTTATCTCTCAGATTACATTAGGATCCCTAATATTGACTCTTTAAAGTACCTAGTACTTTTCTTTTGTAGCCTTTGCTGTACTCATTGCCTGTATCAGTTAGCTTATCATTACCCGTGTCAGTTATCCATTATTGAGTAGCAGACTGCCTCAAGACTTAGTGACTTAAAATCACAGCTATTTTATTGCTCACAGTTTTGGAGTCAGGAGTTTGAGTGGGGAACACCTCACTCTGGTCCTCAAGATGCTGACTGAGATGACTGGAGTGGGCCTTGAGGATCCAAGATGACTTTAGTGCTGGCTTTTACTTGAGATACCTCATTTGTTCTCTAGATGGCCTGTTTGTTTGTCAGCTGGGACTTTTCTTTTTGTCTTTTCTGTCTTTTGACCTGTCTGTAGAAGAACGGTCTGGATTCCTTTACATGGTGATTCTGGATTAACAGGACAAAACCAGAAATTTCTTGGCCCGTTAAGGCCTAGGCTTAAAAGTACGTATCATTATTTCCACTGCATTTGGTTTTCCAAAGGAGAAACAGATGCCTCCTCTTGATGGGAGGAGTAGTGTATGTGTACAAGACTGGGAGGAACTGTCGGCAGGCATCTTTGTAGATGGACTACCATCTACAATTCCTGGTGGACAATTCGTGGTTCTCCAACACGGAGGACACCCCAACTCTCCTAAGATGCCCAGAAATCTCATTCAGTTATGACATCAGGTTCAAAGTCTTTTGTTTTCTGACCTGCATTAGGTTAGGATGTGGATGAGGCTCCTTGGAGGCAGCGCTTTTTGATTTGGATACCTGTGAACTAAGAAGACAGGTCTCCCCTTTCTACCCCTCCAGTACACAATTTTGAGACAAGAACAGTTAACCACAATAGTCACTTCCTTTGGAAAGTGAAAAAATAAAAAGCATATAGTAGTCTCTAGTCTGAAGCAATTCTGAAATCTAACCAGGAAACAGAAAATGTCCTTGATTATGGCTTGTCTCTGTCTTCTGGTAGTGGTTTCATAATTCATTACAGATGGTCCCTGATTTATGCTGGCTCCACTTAAGAGTCTTTGGCTTTTTGATGGTGTGAAAGTGATACATATGAAGTAGAAACTGTACTTTGAATTTTGATCTTTTCCCAGGCTAGCAGTATGTACGATACTCTCTCGTGTTTCTAGGCAGTGGCAGGGCCTCGCAGCTCCCAGCCAGCCATGTGATCACCAGTGTGAATAACCAATGCACATAAGATCCTTCTGTACCCACACAGCTATTCTGTTTTTTATTTTCAGTGCAGTCTTCAATAAATTACATGAGACATTCAACACTTTATTATAAAATAGTCTTCATTTTATCTCATTTTACCCATCTCCAGGCTATTGGAAATGTTGTAGGCACACTTAAGGTAGGCTAGTCTAGGCTAAGCTGTGATGTTCAGTAGGTTAGGTACATTAAATGTACTTTCAACTTACAATGGGTTTACTGAGACTTCACTCCATTGTAAGTCAGGGAAAAATCTGTGTTCTTCTTCGCTCTTGGCTGGGTCCTTGGGCTCTTGGCTCTACTCTGAGCCATTTTTACTTTTCTGTAAGAAATGGATCTTGTTTGCATCTGAGTAGCAGTTTTAGTCTGCTTCATGTATGTGACAGTTTAAGAGAGTAAACATCTCTTTTCATTTGCAATAGTGTTTTTTGTTTTGTTTCAGTACAAACTGATAGAGCTCCATTAACCACTTTGTGGATTTTTCTGTATATAAGATTAGAAATGTATTCCATTAGAGATAAGTCATATCAATAGTTCTTACTGGAATAGAATTGTCTCCACTTTGGAGCCCAACTTAGGGTCATGTAGCTTCTCAGAAGCCCTTTTACCTGCCTGAGAGAGTATGTTAAGTACTATCTGAAGTCTTCCTGAAGTCCTAACACAGGTTTTTACAGATGTGATTTTGATTTGGTGATGCTTGAGCCCATGTTCTTGGTAGTACGCTGGATTTGATCTTTGTCTTTAGTCTGTTTCTTTGGCAGTGTTTGTCTATCTATAGAGGCTAGTGATGAGAAACAGTTATTTTTCAATCAAGCAACTCCTAGTTAGAGATATTTCTTTTAAATTCTGCTTATAATTCTTTAACTCAGGTTTTTCTTCTTACATCTCATGTTTGTCTGTGAAGAAGCCACTGACACATTGAATATTTTGTCTGAAAATCTGAGCTAGATCTATGGATTCTCTGTGTGTAGTTTGAGTCTTGTAAGTTAGGTCACAGGACAGTTCTGCCAGGATGTAGTATGGGTAGTCTTCTTCTAGCAGTGTCCTTACTGCTTGTCCACTTCCAGCTGCTTGTTGCCCTTTCACCTTCCACCTATGTATGTGTCCCCAAAGCCAGTATTATATTTTTTAGGTTTCTCTTTTAGTAATCCACTTTCAAGGTACCATTTTTGGCTTAGGTATCAGTTGCATCATGGCATATCACCTTAAAGTGCCTTTTTCTTTTTTTGCCATTTGGCTTATGATTCTTTGGGCAGAAATTTGTGGTCAGGGATGACCAGTCATCCTGTTTTGTTTGCTGCCAGCTGAGATAGGCTGGAGTAGGCAGGCGGCCCCGGGGTGCTCTCACTTTCTATCTGGGCTCTAATGCAGGTTGTCTACAAGGTTCTTATTTCTCACCTTGGTCCCATCTCCACTTGCTATTACTCTTCCTCCAGGGCCATGGTTTCCCTTTCCTGCTGGCCTGTCCTTGAGGGCATGGCAGTTCAGGGTAGCAAGGAAGCAAGTAGAAACTTCTAGGCCTCCTAATATTTAGGCCCGGAACTTGCACAGTATCACTTGTGCCAAATTTTACTTGGTAGAGCAAATTAGAAGACTGGCTTCAAGACGAGGGGGAGCAGAGATAGAGTCTGTTCCTAATGGAAGGAGTGGCACGAGCATTTGGAGTTGGGAGAAATTTTGGTGATTATGTTTTAGACAGCTATTTAGTGCTGCAGTTAAATAACTTTTGGGAGAAAAATAGATGTTCGCCTAAAGAGTATGTTAAGTACTATCTGAAGTCTTCCTGAATTTAAAAGTAGATTTTTTTTCTTGTGTAGTACGCTGGATTTGATCTTTGTCTTTAGTCTGTTTCTTTGGCAGTGTTTGTCTATCTATAGAGGCTAGTGATGAGAAACAGTTATTTTTCAATCAAGCAACTCCTAGTTAGAGATATTTCTTTTAAATTCTGCTTATAATTCTTTAACTCAGGTTTCTTCTTACATCTCATGTTTGTCTGTGAAGAAGCCACTGACACATTGAATATTTTGTCTGAAAATCTGAGCTAGATCTATGGATTCTCTGTGTGTAGTTTGAGTCTTGTAAGTTAGGTCACAGGACAGTTCTGCCAGGATGTAGTATGGGTAGTCTTCTTCTAGCAGTGTCCTTACTGCTTGTCCACTTCCAGCTGCTTGTTGCCCTTTCACCTTCCACCTATGTATGTGTCCCCAAAGCCAGTATTATATTTTTTAGGTTTCTCTTTTAGTAATCCACTTTCAAGGTACCATTTTTGGCTTAGGTATCAGTTGCATCATGGCATATCACCTTAAAGTGCCTTTTTCTTTTTTTTTTTCCTTTTGGCTTATGATTCTTTGGGCAGAAATTTGTGGTCAGGGATGACCAGTCATCCTGTTTTGTTTGCTGCCAGCTGAGATAGGCTGGAGTAGGCAGGCGGCCCCGGGGTGCTCTCACTTTCTATCTGGGCTCTAATGCAGGTTGTCTACAAGGTTCTTATTTCTCACCTTGGTCCCATCTCCACTTGCTATTACTCTTCCTCCAGGGCCATGGTTTCCCTTTCCTGCTGGCCTGTCCTTGAGGGCATGGCAGTTCAGGGTAGCAAGGAAGCAAGTAGAAACTTCTAGGCCTCCTAATATTTAGGCCCGGAACTTGCACAGTATCACTTGTGCCAAATTTTACTTGGTAGAGCAAATTAGAAGACTGGCTTCAAGACGAGGGGGAGCAGAGATAGAGTCTGTTCCTAATGAAAGGAGTGGCACGAGCATTTGGAGTTGGGAGAAATTTTGGTGATTATGTTTTAGACAGCTATTTAGTGCTGCAGTTAAATAACTTTTGGGGAGATTATTCATATATGAGTGTGTGTCTGTTTCCTTTCTCTGGTTCTTCCCTAACCTGTTCCCTACTCCAGAGCAGCTAGTCTACTCTGTATCTTCTGTACCCATCTCAGTACCTGGTACACAACAGGATCTCAGGAATTAATTACTACATAAATTAATATCAATGTGCTTTTATTTTAAATTTTGGCCTATTGATTTTTTATTTATTTTCATCCACCTTTATTCTTCGGCCTGTGTGGGCCGAAGAATAAAGGCCTGTGTGGGCCTCCCATTGCAATGGCCTCTCTCGTTGCAGAGCACCGGCTCTGGGTGCATGTGCTCCAGAGCTCTGACTCGGTAATTGAACACACTGGTCCAGCCGTTCCATGGCATGTGGGATCTTCCCAGGCCAAGGATCGAACTGGTGCCCCTTGCAGTGCAAGGCGGACTCTTTACCCACTGGACCAGCAGTGGGTAAACAAAGGAGGAGAAAACAAAACGACCTATAATTTCCTTGTTCAGTTAAATCGGTTGTCTTTTAAAAAATGATTTAAAAGTGTACAGAATGAGCAGTGAAAGCCTCTCTTATTCTCCTCAACCCGTGTTTACTGACAGTGAAACTGTTGTGGATATGCTAAAATATGGGTATGCATATAGAAGTTTCTGTGTATATATATATATATATGTGCAAGGCGGACTCTTTACCCACTGGACCAGCAGGGAAGCCCCAGTAGCAATGCATTTTTAATACTTTTATTAAATGTTTCCCCCAAAATGAGCTTAGGTTTATTTTTATTAACTACTTTTCATATCATGAATCTATTTCTATGTTATTTTTAAATTTTTTTATTTATTTATTTTTGACTATTCTGGGTTTTCAGTGCTGCCACAGGCTCGTCTTTAGTTGCAGGGAGTGGAGGCTACTCTCTAGTTGAGGTGAGCAGGCTTCTTGTTGTGGTGACTTCTCTTGTTGTAGAACTCAGGTTCTGGGGCACGTGGGCTTCAGCAGTTACAGTACATGGGCTCAATAGTTGAGGCTCCGAGGCTCTAGAGCAGAGACTGAATAGTTGTGGCTCACGGGCATTGGCAGGTGAGCTCTTTACCACTGAGCTACCAGGGAAGCCTTCCATGTTATTTTTTTACTCCTCTTTATTGGATATGCGTAAGACTTTTTAGTATATGTCTATGTAATGCTTCAGTTGACTATTTTTAGAACTTTTCCCTTATTTTCACTATTATGAATATTATTGTGGGCAAAAATATTAAATATATTTACTTAAAATTCTAATATATTAAACAGATTTAAAAGTGACATTCATTAGAGCTTTTTAAAAAGTGAGTAATATAGAGGAGAAAACAAAACGACCTATAATTTCCTTGTTCAGTTAAATCGGTTGTCTTTTAAAAAATGATTTAAAAGTGTACAGAATGAGCAGTGAAAGCCTCTCTTATTCTCCTCAACCCGTGTTTACTGACAGTGAAACTGTTGTGGATATGCTAAAATATGGGTATGCATATAGAAGTTTCTGTGTATATGTATATATATGTGTGTCTTATATATATACATTTTTGTGTAAATTAAAATGTAAACAGGACATCCTGTCTTAAGTATTTTATTGTGATCCTTTTTTCCATATTGAAATTCATAGTTTTTAGTATTGTATGTAATTGCATTTGAGATTGTTACATTGGGGTGTGTAGAAATTATTTATCTTGAAAAACTATTTAATTTTAAAACTAACAACATGATCCCATGTCTTTTTCTTTGCATCTTACTCTCTTTAGTTATCTTTCCCTCCTTTAATTCCTTTCTCTGTATTATTCACATTTATTTTTTGTTTACAGTTTAAAATTTTAATTGATTTTTGGGTCACTGTAAAACATACTCTTGATGGCATAGAAGTCTGTAAATATTGAAAAATGTGGAGTTGTAAATTTCCAACACTGTCAAGATATAGAACAATTCCTTTGCCTCAGTTTCAGTGCTTTTTTGTTAAAAAAACATGCAAAATAAGTAGAATTCTTTAGTATTTCAAAGTGTTTGAGAAATATGGCCCTATAAAAATATTTATGTTCACTGTAAAAATATGATTATTATTTTTTAGCCATATAATACTTATGGTTACTATTAATATTTTGTAACATGGACAGCTTGAAAGCCCAGCACACTGTATTTAAACCTTTCATCTTTGGTTTTAGGTTCAAGTCAATCTTAGAAATTCACTGTGGTTAGGATTTGACAACTTTAGCACTTATACCATTATATATATTTTTAAAAGTCTTGTTAAATCTGATTCTTGTGATTTCTTGTGTTATTCATATTGATTATATTTTTGAGTTCCCTGAATGCATGAGAATATTACTATCAGATGCTTTGTCTGGTAGTCATTGTTATTTAACTGAAGAGCTTTTCCTGTTCTTACCATCTTGTATTAGTATATTTGTTAAAATTGATGAACCAATATTGACACATGACTATTAACTAATATTCATAGTTTAATTAGGATTCATGCTTCATGTTATACAGTCTATGGGCTTTGCCAAATGCCTCAGTACCATGTAAAGTAATGTCATTGCCCTAAAATCCCCCTTGCTCCATCTGCTCGTCTTCTCCCCTCACTCCACCTCCGTCTAGCTCCTGGTAACTGTTGATCTTTTCACAGTCTTCATAGCTGAATAGTTTCTGGAATATCATATAGTAGGAATCATGTAGTATGTAGCCTTTTCAGGTTGGCTTCTTTTTTTTTTTTCTCGCCATGGGCTTAGTTGCTCCAAGGCATGTGGGATCTTCCTGAATCGGGGATCAAACCTGAGCCTCCTGTCCTGGCAGACAGATTCTTTACCACTGAGCCACCAGGGAAGCTCCCAAGTTGGCTTCTTGAACTTGGTAATATGTTTTCAAGTTTCTTCCAAGTCCTTTTATGACTTGGCAACTTATTTTTCTTTGTTGCTGAGTAATAGCCCACTTTATGGGTGTATCAGAGTCTTTCCATTCACCTATTAAAATATTATCAATATAGTTGGATTAATATCTGTTATATTTGTTAGCATTTTCTGTTTACTGCTCTTGTTCTTTCTTGTCTTACTCTCTTTTTCTTCTTAAAGTCTTTGATATGAGCAAACTCCGGGAGATGGTGTAGGACAGGGAAGCCTGGAGTGGTGCAGTCCATGGGGTGGCAGAGAGCTGCACATGTCTGAGCGAGTGAACTGAATATGAGTTCATTTTCTTTGCTCTCTCAGCATATCAGTTATAGTTCTTTTTGCGTTTTTAGCAGTTGCTGTGAAGTTTGCAACATACAAACTTGCAGCTGATGCAAATAGCCTTATCTGTGGATTTCATTTGTTATCATTTATATATTGAGTTCCCTGAATGCATGAGTCTTGTTAAATCTGATTCTTGTGATTTCTTGTGTTATTCATATTGATTATATTTTTGAGTTCCCTGAATGCATGAGAATATTACTATCAGATGCTTTGTCTGGTAGTCATTGTTATTTAACTGAAGAGCTTTTCCTGTTCTTACCATCTTGTATTAGTATATTTGTTAAAATTGATGAACCAATATTGACACATGACTATTAACTAATATTCATAGTTTAATTAGGATTCATGCTTCATGTTATACAGTCTATGGGCTTTGCCAAATGCCTCAGTACCATGTAAAGTAATGTCATTGCCCTAAAATCCCCCTTGCTCCATCTGCTCGTCTTCTCCCCTCACTCCACCTCCGTCTAGCTCCTGGTAACTGTTGATCTTTTCACAGTCTTCATAGCTGAATAGTTTCTGGAATATCATATAGTAGGAATCATGTAGTATGTAGCCTTTTCAGGTTGGCTTCTTTTTTTTTTTTCTCGCCATGGGCTTAGTTACTCCAAGCCATGTGGGATCTTCCTGAATCAGGGATCAAACCTGAGCCTCCTGCACTGGCAGGCAGATTCTTTACCACTGAGCCACCAGGGAAGCTCCCCAAGTTGGCTTCTTGAACTTGGTAATATGTTTTCAAGTTTCTTCCAAGTCCTTTTATGACTTGGCAACTTATTTTTCTTTGTTGCTGAGTAATAGCCCACTTTATGGGTGTATCAGAGTCTTTCCATTCACCTATTAAAATATTATCAATATAGTTGGATTAATATCTGTTATATTTGTTAGCATTTTCTGTTTACTGCTCTTGTTCTTTCTTGTCTTACTCTCTTTTTCTTCTTAAAGTCTTTGATATGAGCAAACTCCGGGAGATGGTGTAGGACAGGGAAGCCTGGAGTGGTGCAGTCCATGGGGTGGCAGAGAGCTGCACATGTCTGAGCGAGTGAACTGAATATGAGTTCATTTTCTTTGCTCTCTCAGCATATCAGTTATAGTTCTTTTTGCGTTTTTAGCAGTTGCTGTGAAGTTTGCAACATACACTTGCAGCTGATGCAAATAGCCTTTCAAGTAACACTGTACTGATTCAGGCAGTGCAAGTATCTTAGAGCATTCCCAATTTGTTGTTCTTATCCCTTATAGCATTGTTATCATTCATAAACTATAATTATCAAGCACATTATTGCTATAGTTATTTTGAAAAAATTGTCAGATGAATTAAAAGTAAGAAAAATAAAATGAAATAAAGATGTTATTTTACATTCTTTTGTTCCTTTCTAATGTATTTCTTTCTTTTATGTCGACATGAGCTTATGACTTATATTGTTTTCCTTCTCTCTGAAGGATTTTTATTGGTTCATAGGTCTAATTTTATTATTTAGAGCTTGTTGTTTTGCCAAAAGGGTTTCTTTTACCTTTGCCACCTCCTCAGGAACAAACAAAAGACATCCTTTCCAGTTTCTGTTAATCACAAATTAAAAATAATGTGTTTTGTTTACAGGGAGTGATTAAGTGGGCTAGTACACAATATTCATTTTGGCCCAACAATGGTGATTCCTCCCTTTCAATTCTACTAGTTATTGGTGTAAAGATTTGATTGTTTTTAAGATATTTAAAAGTTTTTGTTAATTTGAATATTTCTGATTTGGATAGAGTTGCCTAATTTTGCAGGGAATAGTGGGGGGTACAAACATAAGTTAGTACTGTGTGTTTCCTCAGCATACATTGTGTGTTTCTTCAGTTGGAGAGGTAAGGACTACCTCTTATAGTAATAAGAGGTTAAGTAGGTGAATAAATGTAATATAATTCAAAATGTAGTGATTTTCTCTCCATTGGCAACTTATTTTTCTTTGTTGCTGAGTAATAGCCCACTTTATGGGTGTATCAGAGTCTTTCCATTCACCTATTAAAATATTATCAATATAGTTGGATTAATATCTGTTATATTTGTTAGCATTTTCTGTTTACTGCTCTTGTTCTTTCTTGTCTTACTCTCTTTTTCTTCTTAAAGTCTTTGATATGAGCAAACTCCGGGAGATGGTGTAGGACAGGGAAGCCTGGAGTGGTGCAGTCCATGGGGTGGCAGAGAGCTGCACATGTCTGAGCGAGTGAACTGAATATGAGTTCATTTTCTTTGCTCTCTCAGCATATCAGTTATAGTTCTTTTTGCGTTTTTAGCAGTTGCTGTGAAGTTTGCAACATACACTTGCAGCTGATGCAAATAGCCTTTCAAGTAACACTGTACTGATTCAGGCAGTGCAAGTATCTTAGAGCATTCCCAATTTGTTGTTCTTATCCCTTATAGCATTGTTATCATTCATAAACTATAATTATCAAGCACATTATTGCTATAGTTATTTTGAAAAAATTGTCAGATGAATTAAAAGTAAGAAAAATAAAATGAAATAAAGATGTTATTTTACATTCTTTTGTTCCTTTCTAATGTATTTCTTTCTTTTATGTCGACATGAGCTTATGACTTATATTGTTTTCCTTCTCTCTGAAGGATTTTTATTGGTTCATAGGTCTAATTTTATTATTTAGAGCTTGTTGTTTTGCCAAAAGGGTTTCTTTTACCTTTGCCACCTCCTCAGGAACAAACAAAAGACATCCTTTCCAGTTTCTGTTAATCACAAATTAAAAATAATGTGTTTTGTTTACAGGGAGTGATTAAGTGGGCTAGTACACAATATTCATTTTGGCCCAACAATGGTGATTCCTCCCTTTCAATTCTACTAGTTATTGGTGTAAAGATTTGATTGTTTTTAAGATATTTAAAAGTTTTTGTTAATTTGAATATTTCTGATTTGGATAGAGTTGCCTAATTTTGCAGGGAATAGTGGGGGGTACAAACATAAGTTAGTACTGTGTGTTTCCTCAGCATACATTGTGTGTTTCTTCAGTTGGAGAGGTAAGGACTACCTCTTATAGTAATAAGAGGTTAAGTAGGTGAATAAATGTAATATAATTCAAAATGTAGTGAGTACAGTTAAAGAATTTACAGGAACAGAAAAAAAAGGGATGCAGGTGTTACCTGAGTTAGGGTAGCACAGAAGAAGGCTTTGTGGAGACTATGATATTTGAGTGGACTTAGAGGATAGCTATAATTTTCACAGAATGAGGCAGAATTTTTTGTGGGAAATGGAATACTATAAATATAAAATATAGGAGTAAGAAAGCCTAGGGCTTATTTTAAGAACAGGAAGCTGTTTGACTTAGCTTGTGGACATTGCAGAAGGCTGGGTTAGTAACTGAGGTCTGTCTGTAGGTGTTTTTTGTTTGGCCTGGGTAGTTAGAAAATGTTTTCCACAGATATGAATGTTTTTAGTTCAATATTGATCCTGCCAGTTCTTGTTATCTTATACCTTATCTGACCTTTCACACATACATGGTACCAGCATGCGACTGGAGATATTTGAACGGGTAACCTTGTAGGGGCGTAGAGTAAGAGCACCAAGATTAGAAAGCTGGGATAGTTGGTTGGAACAGGATTATGAGGGACATTGAATGTCATTTTAAGATATTTGTATTTTATTTCATGATTGGTATAGAGCTAGTAAATAAATGCTCCTCAGAAAAAGAGGGAAATGGTTAGAACTTGACTGTAAGAGTGTTCTTTTTGATGGCATCATCATGCCATCAAAAGGACGGGTTAGAGTTTCAGGAGGTTGGTAGAAACAGTTTAGAAATTCTGCGGGCTTTTAACTGAAGTAATGGTGGACAGGATAGCACATAGCAAATTATCGGAGACATTTAAAGGTTAGAGTGAACAAAACTTGCTAATTATTCCTAATATGGGAGAGTAAGATGATTTTAAGATACGTTTAAACCCTAAGAGTGTACAATTATCAGAGATGGTAAATATGTTAAACTTTTGGTGTAAACCAGATATGATTTGAGGAGAACATAGGGCATGGAAACATTGACTTGTTTCTATCAAAGTACTGGGGTGTTTCTATAAAAATAATGAAATGTCTGTGATTCTGAAAGCAAACTTGGGCCAGTTTATCAAAAGACTGTTCTGCTTCAAATTGTTGAGTTTCCACAGTAGAGTTTTTAATGACTCTCTGGTACCTGAAATATGCCTGCCCTCGTAAAACCTTTCTTACCAGTATTCCTACTGGAATGGAAATTCATAAAGGTATAACTTTTGAAATTAATTTTGATAATCTCATTAGATTCCCGTACCTGATGAGACAGTAAAGATTTATAATGGCTTAAATGTTAATTTTAGTTCTCATTGACAGCTAGTTTACCTTCTTCCTTTTCCTTCTCTTTTTCCCCAATTTTTTTTTGGCTCTGCCTGATGTTTTCTGGGTCTTTCTAGTTTATTCTTTCTCTCAGTGAGTCAGAATATTCTGCATGAAGTCTGTATGCGTGTCCTTGTTCTTGGTAAATTTGACCAAGAGGAAAAGATGAGAGAAATTCTTCCACATATGGTTCCCTGAAACTCTATGTTAGGATTCCTTTCTGCCTCTGTGCCTTTAACTCTTTTTTTTGAGGGTTCCACGGCCAGCCTCACATTCAGAAGATTAACTTGGTGGACTCACAGCTGTACTCTTAACTGTAGTTTATTGGAAAAGATATGATACACAGCAGGACTGACAAGAGACAAAGACGTGTCAGGCAGAAATTGGAGAAATCCAAATGCTGGCTTGCAACCTTCTCCCTCCCACAGGGGTGGGCTGAACAAAACATGGAATCTCCAGCACTGTTAACACATGTACAGTGTTTTCTGGCCAGGGAAGCCTGCTTTAAGATGCAAAATCCAGGATTTTTACTGAGGGCTAGTCATGTGAACACGCACTGTGTGTGTAACTATTCACAGCTGTACTGAAATTCCAGACTCCTAGAAGGAAAGCAGGTGTTTGCCATAATCACATCATTTATGAACAGTCTAGGCAAACTGGTATCCCAAGTGGTAAAACAGCTTTAATCTACCTAAGGAACATTGCAAAAGTCAGGTTCCTAGGTGTTAGCCAAAGGCCAGTCTTATGAGCTGGCCCTCCTAAAGACTGCACTAACAAGTCTGTGGTGATAACTATGCTGCAGAATCCTCATCCCTGCTTCCCATTTCCAGGCTGCCACATTGCATTCCAGCTTTGTGAATTTTTGTTGTTGTTGTTTAGTCTTTATTTCATAATCATAAAGTTAACTTTACAATCCAGCTAAACTTGGAAAGGGATAAGGAAAATCTGAAACCCAACTGTAGTGAGAGCACAAAGATTATAGGGTATTTCAAGCAGGTGGGGGTGAAGGGATGCTCTCCTGAGCTACAGAAGGAATGGTCTGGTGGTTTAGTAAAAGACAAGTCAAGTTTATTAGATATGTCCACAGTCAGCAATGGTGATCTTCTTGCTGGTCTTGCCATTCCTCGACCCAAAGGATGCTTCTTGGCTCTCCGATGTTTTCTGGGTCTTTCTAGTTTATTCTTTCTCTCAGTGAGTCAGAATATTCTGCATGAAGTCTGTAGTCCTTGTTCTTGGTAAATTTGACCAAGAGGAAAAGATGAGAGAAATTCTTCCACATATGGTTCCCTGAAACTCTATGTTAGGATTCCTTTCTGCCTCTGTGCCTTTAACTCTTTTTTTTGAGGGTTCCACGGCCAGCCTCACATTCAGAAGATTAACTTGGTGGACTCACAGCTGTACTCTTAACTGTAGTTTATTGGAAAGATATGATACACAGCAGGACTGACAAGAGACAAAGACGTGTCAGGCAGAAATTGGAGAAATCCAAATGCTGGCTTGCAACCTTCTCCCTCCCACAGGGGTGGGCTGAACAAAACATGGAATCTCCAGCACTGTTAACACATGTACAGTGTTTTCTGGCCAGGGAAGCCTGCTTTAAGATGCAAAATCCAGGATTTTTACTGAGGGCTAGTCATGTGAACACGCACTGTGTGTGTAACTATTCACAGCTGTACTGAAATTCCAGACTCCTAGAAGGAAAGCAGGTGTTTGCCATAATCACATCATTTATGAACAGTCTAGGCAAACTGGTATCCCAAGTGGTAAAACAGCTTTAATCTACCTAAGGAACATTGCAAAAGTCAGGTTCCTAGGTGTTAGCCAAAGGCCAGTCTTATGAGCTGGCCCTCCTAAAGACTGCACTAACAAGTCTGTGGTGATAACTATGCTGCAGAATCCTCATCCCTGCTTCCCATTTCCAGGCTGCCACATTGCATTCCAGCTTTGTGAATTTTTGTTGTTGTTGTTTAGTCTTTATTTCATAATCATAAAGTTAACTTTACAATCCAGCTAAACTTGGAAAGGGATAAGGAAAATCTGAAACCCAACTGTAGTGAGAGCACAAAGATTATAGGGTATTTCAAGCAGGTGGGGGTGAAGGGATGCTCTCCTGAGCTACAGAAGGAATGGTCTGGTGGTTTAGTAAAAGACAAGTCAAGTTTATTAGATATGTCCACAGTCAGCAATGGTGATCTTCTTGCTGGTCTTGCCATTCCTCGACCCAAAGTGCTCCATGGCTTTGACAATATTCACGCCCTCTTTCCCCTTGCCGAAGACCACATGCTTGTCATCCAGCTACTCAGTCTAGGCCGTGCAGATGAAAATCTGGGAACCCTTTGTGTTAGGGCCAGCGTTTGCCATAGACATGATGCCAGGACCTGTATGCTTCAGGATGAAATTCTCACCATCAAATTTCTCACCATAGATGGACTTGCCACCAGTGCCATTATGGCTGGCGCACGAAGTCACTACCCTGGCACATAAATCCTGGAATTATTCTGTGAAAGCAGGAACTTTAATAAGCAAATTGTTTCTCCCTAGTGCGCAGAGCACAAAAGCTTTCTGCTGCCTTTGGAACTTTGTCTGCAAATAGCTCGAAGGAGGCGTGGCCCAAGGGTTTGCTGTCCACGGCAATGTTGAAGAACACGGTGGGGCTGACCATGGCTGGAGTGCGCAAAAGGCTCTGGGGTAGCGGCATCTGCAAGGCCCAGACTCACCTAAATATCATTCTTAACCATTATTATAGTTTAGGTTTGTTCTAGGTCTTAAGATTTTTCTTTTCTTTCTGATTTGGCCTCAATCAAGGTCTTCAAATATTAGAAATGATCAGAGAAAAGTAAAGTACACTCTTGTGTAGCTACTCTTTAACAGAGCGGAATGACTTGTCTAGGGACATGGAAAGCAGCCTGGGCTTTTCTTCCTTGTCCAGCTTAAATGGCATCACGAGAGCAGCACTGCTGTCACATGTGTTCTTACCCGATGACTTTTATACTCCTGATTGTTTGTGTGTTTTGGCATATATTTTGTCGTTTTTGTTGTCATTTATTGAGATTTTAGAGCAAGCATTGTTTTTCTTTGTATATTTCTGTTTAGTCT
Source organism: Tragulus kanchil (assembly GCA_022376925.1). Classification (NCBI taxonomy): domain Eukaryota; kingdom Metazoa; phylum Chordata; class Mammalia; order Artiodactyla; family Tragulidae; genus Tragulus; species Tragulus kanchil. The sequence goes on from JAIOJX010000029.1 coordinate 152,255,639, forward strand.
TTATTTCATAATCATAAAGTTAACTTTACAATCCAGCTAAACTTGGAAAGGGATAAGGAAAATCTGAAACCCAACTGTAGTGAGAGCACAAAGATTATAGGGTATTTCAAGCAGGTGGGGGTGAAGGGATGCTCTCCTGAGCTACAGAAGGAATGGTCTGGTGGTTTAGTAAAAGACAAGTCAAGTTTATTAGATATGTCCACAGTCAGCAATGGTGATCTTCTTGCTGGTCTTGCCATTCCTCGACCCAAAGTGCTCCATGGCTTTGACAATATTCACGCCCTCTTTCCCCTTGCCGAAGACCACATGCTTGTCATCCAGCTACTCAGTCTAGGCCGTGCAGATGAAAACCTGGGAACTGTTTGTGTCAGGGCCAGTGTTTGCCATGGACAAGATGCCAGGACCTGTATGCTTCAGGATGAAATTCTCATCATCAAATTTCTCACCATAGATGGACTTGCCACCAGTGCCATTATGGTGCGTGAAGTCACCACTGTGGCACATAAATCCTGGAATTATTCTGTGAAAGTAGGAACCTTTATAAGCAAATCCTTTCTCCCCAGTGCTCAGAGCATGAAAGTTTTCTGCTGTCTGTGGAACTTTGCCTGCAAATAGCTCGAAGGAGACGTGGCCCAAGGGTTTGCTGTCCACGGCAATGTTGAAGAACACGGTGGGGCTGACCATGGCTGGAGTGCGCAAAAGGCTCTGGGGTAGCGGCATCTGCAAGGCCCAGACTCACCTAAATATCATTCTTAACCATTATTATAGTTTAGGTTTGTTCTAGGTCTTAAGATTTTTCTTTTCTTTCTGATTTGGCCTCAATCAAGGTCTTCAAATATTAGAAATGATCAGAGAAAAGTAAAGTACACTCTTGTGTAGCTACTCTTTAACAGAGCGGAATGACTTGTCTAGGGACATGGAAAGCAGCCTGGGCTTTTCTTCCTTGTCCAGCTTAAATGGCATCACGAGAGCAGCACTGCTGTCACATGTGTTCTTACCCGATGACTTTTATACTCCTGATTGTTTGTGTGTTTTGGCATATATTTTGTCGTTTTTGTTGTCATTTATTGAGATTTTAGAGCAAGCATTGTTTTTCTTTGTATATTTCTGTTTCTCTTTCTCAGGAACTCAGAAGATTCCCTTTTGATTATTACCTATATATCAGGAAGAGAGCATTTTTTAGAATTATAAAACATGGAGGATCTCTGAAATAAGTAAAATTTCATTTTTGATTATAATGCAACAATTTTTGTTTCTGAGGCCATGAGCAAGAGATGGCATGAGATATCTGAGAAGACTGGAATATATGTATTTTTATCAGGATAAAGATTTTTTTGTATTCATCCACATGTATTTTGTCCTCTTTCCCCCCACCCCCATGAATATTTTACATCTAAAAGAGGAGAGGTGAGTGAATTTTATATAGTGATATTGTGGCAACAGCTTCAGCATCTTGGGGTTAAGAATAACTTTTCTTCTGACTGGCTTAGATAGGATTTTAAAAAATTTCTCACCTGGGACTTCCCTGGTGTTCCAGTGGCCAAGACTCTGCATTCCCAATTCAGGGGTCCTGGGCTTTGATCCCTGGCCAGGGAACTAGATCCCACATGCTGATACTAAGACTCTGCTGCAACTCAGACTTGGTGTAGCCAAAATAAATAAATAAATAAATATTAAATAAAAAAAGTATTCTCACCTGAGAAGCTCTAGAGTGCTTCTGAAATCTTTGGCACGTTGGAAGGATTTGTATAGAAAATTGTCATGTTCATCAAAGTTGTTCAGGGGATGGGCTTCTCTGGTGGTCCAGTGGTCCAGTGGTTAAAGTGTCCACCTTGCAGTGCAAGGGGCACCAGTTCGATCCCTGGCTGGGGGAGGTCTCACGTGCCACGAAGCAGCTGGACCGGTGTGTCCAATTACGAGACAGTGCTCTGGAACGCATGCGCCTAGAGCTGGTGCTCTGCAATGAGAGAGGCCACTGCCATGGGAGGCCCACACAGGCCAAAGAATAAAAGATGGATAAAAGAAAAAAAAAATGTATATATATATATATATGAAAGAGGCATGATGAGGAAAGAAAAAAGTTGTTCAGGGGAAAAATATTCAAATCAGTACCATAGAAAGAATAAGCAAATAACTATTTGTGTACAGTATTTCATCTAGTATTTTATTTAAAATGTCATCACTTTTAAGATTTCAGTTATATACAGCCACTTATTAAGTGAGAACTGCCATTTAAATCATTTTCTTATCACTCAGAATATTCATATTAGAATTCACATTTTTTCTTCTGGTGAGGACTATTTTAAGATCTGTTCTTACCAAGTTTTGAATATGCATCCAGTGTTAATAGCTGTAATATTAACTATAGAACTGTGCTAGCTGCAGAATTCACATTTTTATATTAGAATTTTTACTTTAAAATTTAGACTTTTTGTACTCTAACAGTAAAAGCATTGGAGATGGAGTGATAGTGTTTATTTTTTAAAGACAGTGCTTTGCTATTGGTTCTGGGATTTCTTCTTTTGTTTGTTACATATCATGGATACAGTAATTTTCTTCAGCTTGGGTTAAGGTATATAGGACAGAAAGAGAGGGATTAAAACTTTCATCTGCATTGCTCCCTTGCTCACAGGTGTTTTGTACGGTGGACTTTATTCACCGTCATACAGTCGAGGCTTAGGGTTATGTAAGTAACCGGCAGGTAGTACAGTTTGCAAGTGGCAAAGATGGATTTTCTTTTTTTTAAACAGTGTTACTGAAGTTTGAAGTATGAATTATATCCTGTAAGATTTGTCCACATAAGAGTACAGCTCATTGATTTTTGATGAATTTATAGAGCTGGGCAGACATCCTCACAATCTAGTCTCTTTAAAAATAATACCCACTGAGATTAAATAAATTGATTGAATAAAAAAAATAAAATAATACTTTATTTATTTATTTGGCCGTTATGGCATGTGGGGTCTTTAGTTGTAGCATATGGGATCGAGTTCCCTGACTAGGGCCAAACCTGAGCTTCCTGCCTAGGAGCATGGTGTCTTAGCTACTGGATCGCCAGGGAAGTCCCTTACAATCTAAGCTTTTCATCACCCAAAAAATAAATCTTGTATCCATTTGAGGACAGTTCCTGCTCCCATTCTACCATAGGCAACCATTTTCTTTCTTTCTTTCTCTGTAAATCTGTATTTTTTGGAAATTTTAAATAAATGGATTCACATAACATGTAGTCCTTTGTGTCTGTCCTTTTTCACTTAGCCTACTGTGTTTGCAATTCACCCCTGGGGCACTGTGTATCATAGTGGTTTATTCATTTTTATTGCAAAATAGTTATTTCATTGTATGAATATGCCCTATTTTGTTAAACGATTCACCAGTTGATGGACGTTTGGATCTTTTTCATTTTGGGCTATTAGGAATAATGTTATAAATATTTTTGTATAAGTCTTTATGGGAAAGTATGTTTTCATTTTTCTTGAATAGGTAATTGGGAATGGAATTGCTGCGTCATGATAAATTTGTGTTTTTCAAAGTAACAGCACCATTTTATACTGTAGGGAACAATGCATGGGTGTTCTGTTTTTCCACATCCTGGCTCATACCTGGTATTGTCAGTCTTTTTATTACAACCATTCTGACAGATGTGTAGTGTAATCTCACTGTGGTATTAATTTGCATCTCTCCAGTGACTCATGAAGTTGAGCAACTTTTCACATGATAATATGGTCACTGTGTATCTTCTTTGTGAAATGGCTATTCGTATATTTTGCCCTAATTTTAATTTAATCTTTTACTTGGTTATAAGTTGTTGTTTAGTCACTGAATTGTGTCCGACTCTTTGTGACCTCACGGACTGCAACATGCCAGTCTTCCCTGTCTTCCTGAGTGTGCTCAAACTCATGTACATTGAGTTAGTGTTGCCATCCTACCATCTCATCCCCTGTTGCCCCCTTCTTCACTTGCTGTCAGTCTTTTGTAGCATCAGGGTCTTTTCCAATGAATTGGTTCTTCACATCAGTTGGCCAGAGTATTGGAGCTTCAGCACCAGTCTTGCCATGAATATTCAGTATTGGTTCCCTTGAGGATCAACTGGTTTGATCTCCTTGCTGTCCAGGGAACTCACAAGAGTCTTCTACAGCATCACACTTTAAAAGTATCAATTCTTTGGCATCAGCCTTCTTTATAGTTCAACTCTTGTATCCATATGTGACTGCTGGAAAAAACATACCTTTGATTATACATACCTTTGTTGGCAAATTAATGTCTCTGCTTTTTAACACATTATCTAGATTTGTCATAGCTTTTCTTCCAAGAAGCAAGTATCTTTTTAATTTCGTAGCTATAGTCACCATCCACAGTGATACTGAAGCCCAAGAAAATGAAATCTGACACGGTTTCCACTTTTTCCCTGTCTATTTGCCATGAAGTGATAGGACTAGATGCCATCATCTTTTTTCTGATTTACCTCTTTTATTGATCCTTCACTTATTTATTGTCATCCATCTTAATTCTTAAACGATTCACCAGTTGATGGACGTTTGGATCTTTTTCATTTTGGGCTATTAGGAATAATGTTATAAATATTTTTGTATAAGTCTTTATGGGAAAGTATGTTTTCATTTTTCTTGAATAGGTAATTGGGAATGGAATTGCTGCGTCATGATAAATTTGTGTTTTTCAAAGTAACAGCACCATTTTATACTGTAGGGAACAATGCATGGGTGTTCTGTTTTTCCACATCCTGGCTCATACCTGGTATTGTCAGTCTTTTTATTACAACCATTCTGACAGATGTGTAGTGTAATCTCACTGTGGTATTAATTTGCATCTCTCCAGTGACTCATGAAGTTGAGCAACTTTTCACATGATAATATGGTCACTGTGTATCTTCTTTTGTGAAATGGCTATTCGTATATTTTGCCCTAATTTTAATTTAATCTTTTACTTGGTTATAAGTTGTTGTTTAGTCACTGAATTGTGTCCGACTCTTTGTGACCTCACGGACTGCAACATGCCAGTCTTCCCTGTCTTCCTGAGTGTGCTCAAACTCATGTACATTGAGTTAGTGTTGCCATCCTACCATCTCATCCCCTGTTGCCCCCTTCTTCACTTGCTGTCAGTCTTTTGTAGCATCAGGGTCTTTTCCAATGAATTGGTTCTTCACATCAGTTGGCCATAGTATTGGAGCTTCAGCACCAGTCTTGCCATGAATATTCAGTATTGGTTCCCTTGAGGATCAACTGGTTTGATCTCCTTGCTGTCCAGGGAACTCACAAGAGTCTTCTACAGCATCACACTTTAAAAGTATCAATTCTTTGGCATCAGCCTTCTTTATAGTTCAACTCTTGTATCCATATGTGACTGCTGGAAAAAACATACCTTTGATTATACATACCTTTGTTGGCAAATTAATGTCTCTGCTTTTTAACACATTATCTAGATTTGTCATAGCTTTTCTTCCAAGAAGCAAGTATCTTTTTAATTTCGTAGCTATAGTCACCATCCACAGTGATACTGAAGCCCAAGAAAATGAAATCTGACACGGTTTCCACTTTTTCCCTGTCTATTTGCCATGAAGTGATAGGACTAGATGCCATGATCTTAGTTTTGGAATGCTGTGTTTTTTTTTTTAATTTTGACCTCTTTTATTGATCCTTCACTTATTTATTGTCATCCATCTTAATTCTTGGCCTGTGTGGGCCTCCCATCGCAGCAGCCTCTCTTGCTGCAGAGCACCAACTTTGGGCACATGCGCTCCAGAGGGCCATCTTGTAATTGGACACATCTGTCCAGCCTCTCTGCTGCATGTGGGATCCTCCCGTGCCAGGGTTCGAACTGGTGCCCCTTGCACTGCACAAGGCAAACTCTTTACCCACTAGACCACCAGACAAGCCCGAATGTTGAGTTTTAAGCCAGGTTTTTCACTCTCCCCTTTTGCCTTCATCAACAGGCTCTTTAGTTCCTCTTCACTTTCTGCCATAAAAGGGGTATCATCAGCATATCTGAGGTTGCTGATATTTCTCCCAGCAGTTTTGATTCCAGCTTGTGCTTCATCCAGCATGGCATTTTGTATGATGTACTCTGCATACAAGTTAAATAGGCGGGGTGATAATATAAAGCCTTGATGTACTCCTTTCCCAGTTTTGAACCAGTCTGTTTTTCCATGTCTGGTTCTAACTGTTGCTTCTTGTCCTGCATATAGGGTTCTCAGGAGACAGGTAAGGTGGTCTGGTAGTCCCATCTCTTTAAGAATTTTCCAGAGTTTGTCCTAATCCACACAGTCAAAGGCTTAGTGTAGTCAGTGAAGCAGAAGTAGGTATTTTTTTGGAAGTCAATGAAGCAGAAGTAGGTATTTTTTTGGATTTCCCTTGCCTTTTCTATGATCCAGCTAATGTTGGCAGTTTGATCTCTGGTTCTTCGGCTTTTTGTAAATCCAGTTTGTACATCTGGAAGTTCTCGATGCATATACTGCTGAAGCCCAGTTGAAGGATTTTGAGCATAATCTTGCTAGCATGTAACATGAATGCAGTCGTACAGTAACTTGACCATTCTTTTTTTTTTTTTTTTAAAGATTTATTTATTTATTTATTTTTTGGCGGGGGTCAGATTGGGGAGGGAGGGGAGCGGGCGGGCCACTTCTATTGGTCTTTCATTTCTCCATTTTCATCCGTCTTTGTTCTTTGGCTCCTGTGGGCCTCCCATCACGGTGGCGTCTATCGTCGCAGAGCGCCGGCTCTGGGCGCATGCGCCCCAGAGCTCCGGCTCGGTGACTGGACACATCGGTCCAGCCGCTCCGCGGCACGTGGGATCTTCCCAGGCCAGGGCTCAAACCGGCGCCCCTTGCACTGCAAGGCGGTGTCCTTACCCACTGGACCACCAGGGAAGCCCTAACTTGACCATTCTTTGGCATTGCCTTTCTTTGAGTCCATGAATCAGAGTAAATTGGATGTGGTCAAACAGGAGATGGCAAGAGAACACCGACATTTTAGGAATCAGTGAACTAAAATGAATGGGAATAAGTGAATTTGGTTATAATGAGATTTTAAATATTCTGGGCATAAGTTTTTTATTCATATATATTATGCAAGATTTCTTTCCGTGGTATGTCTTGTCTGTTTTCTTAATGTTGTCTTTTGAAAGGCACATGTTCTTGATTCAGTTTATCTCTTTTATTTTCTTGTATTTCTTTCTTTCTTTTTTCTCCTACTTTTGGTATCAAGAAATCTTTGCCTATCTAGGGTCATATAGATTTTCTTCTGTGCAAAGACAGCCTGTAGACCATATCTAGCCAACAGGTTGTCACTGTAAGTTAAATAGGCGGGTGATAATATAAAGCCTTGATGTACTCCTTTCCCAGTTTTGAACCAGTCTGTTTTTCCATGTCTGGTTCTAACTGTTGCTTCTTGTCCTGCATATAGGGTTCTCAGGAGACAGGTAAGGTGGTCTGGTAGTCCCATCTCTTTAAGAATTTTCCAGAGTTTGTCCTAATCCACACAGTCAAAGGCTTAGTGTAGTCAGTGAAGCAGAAGTAGGTATTTTTTTGGAAGTCAATGAAGCAGAAGTAGGTATTTTTTTGGATTTCCTTGCCTTTTCTATGATCCAGCTAATGTTGGCAGTTTGATCTCTGGTTCTTCGGCTTTTAGTAAATCCAGTTTGTACATCTGGAAGTTCTCGATGCATATACTGCTGAAGCCCAGTTGAAGGATTTTGAGCATAATCTTGCTAGCATGTAACATGAATGCAGTCGTACAGTAACTTGACCATTCTTTTTTTTTTTTTTTTAAAGATTTATTTATTTATTTATTTTTTGGCGGGGGTCAGATTGGGGAGGGAGGGGAGCGGGCGGGCCACTTCTATTGGTCTTTCATTTCTCCATTTTCATCCGTCTTTGTTCTTTGGCTCCTGTGGGCCTCCCATCACGGTGGCGTCTATCGTCGCAGAGCGCCGGCTCTGGGCGCATGCGCCCCAGAGCTCCGGCTCGGTGACTGGACACATCGGTCCAGCCGCTCCGCGGCACGTGGGATCTTCCCAGGCCAGGGCTCAAACCGGCGCCCCTTGCACTGCAAGGCGGTGTCCTTACCCACTGGACCACCAGGGGAAGCCCTAACTTGACCATTCTTTGGCATTGCCTTTCTTTGAGTCCATGAATCAGAGTAAATTGGATGTGGTCAAACAGGAGATGGCAAGAGAGAACACCGACATTTTAGGAATCAGTGAACTAAAATGAATGGGAATAAGTGAATTTGGTTATAATGAGATTTTAAATATTCTGGGCATAAGTTTTTTATTCATATATATTATGCAAGATTTCTTTCCGTGGTATGTCTTGTCTGTTTTCTTAATGTTGTCTTTTGAAAGGCACATGTTCTTGATTCAGTTTATCTCTTTTATTTTCTTGTATTTCTTTCTTTCTTTTTTTTTTCTCCTACTTTTGGTATCAAGAAATCTTTGCCTATCTAGGGTCATATAGATTTTCTTCTGTGCAAAGACAGCCTGTAGACCATATCTAGCCAACAGGTTGTCACTGTAATGTTTTATGGTAGCATAGCCTCACCCATTCACTTAGCTGTTGACCGTGCCTGTTCTCGCTACAGTCACAGTTGAGTAGTTGCTACCAAGGTTGTACAGCCCAGGAAACCTAGTGTGGCCCATTTTAAAAGATGTTCACTGCACCCTGTTCTCCAGGTGTTAAAGTTTTCACTTAAGGTATAGTTGTGTCTGTGATCCAGTTTTTGTATGATATGAGGAAAAGGTCTGACTTCACTTTTTGTCCTATGGATATGTAATTATCCCAGTATCACTTATTGAAAACAGTATCCTTTAGGTAATGAGTCATTTTCCTTTTGCTGCTTTCATGATTTTCTCTTTGGTTTGGGTTGTTGAGTTTTTTTGAGCTAAAGATTAATGTTATTCATGGAATTTTTAAAGTTTTCAGCCATTATTTTTTCTGACTTATTTTCTGTAACTTTTGGGACACCCGTTGTGTGCTTCCTCTTCTATTTGATGTTGTCTGCAAGTCTCCAGTGCACTATTCATTTTTCTTCAGTCTTTTTTACCCCTATTCTTCAGATTGGGTAACTTATTTTGTCTTTAATTTTACTGACTTTTTTTTTTTTTTTTCAGAGGGAGTGGCGGGCAGGCCACTTATATCGGTGTTTCATTTATCTATTTTCATCCATCTTTGTTCTTTGGCCTGTGTGGGCCTCCCATTGCAGTGGTCTCTGTTGTCGCAGAGCACCGGCTCTGGGCGCATGTGCTCCAGAGCTCTGGCTTGGTAATTGGACACATCGGTCCAGCTGCTCCATGCATGTGGAGTCTTCCCAGGCCAGGGCTTGAACTCGAACTGGCATCCCTTGCACTGCAAGACAGTGTCCTTACCCACTAGACCACCAGGGAAGCCCCCTCTCCAGTATTCTTGCCTGGAAAACTCCATGGGCAGAGGACGCTGACCAGCTACAATCTGTTGAACCTCAAAGAATCAGGCACAATTGAGTGACTGAGCACATGATAACTGTTCAAATCTTTGTCTGCTAAATCTAATGTCTGGTCCCACTTGGATGCAGCTTCTACTAGCTCTTCTCTTATCCCCAAGAATGAGTCAGTTTCCTTATTCTTTGCCTCATATTTTTTTTTCCTTGAAATTGAACTTTTATATAGTACAATATATTATAGCAACTTTATTTTAGCAAAACTGTATATTCACTGTTAGTAGTTACAAGTTTCACCAGGAAACCTAGTGTGGCCCATTTTAAAAGATGTTCACTGCACCCTGTTCTCCAGGTGTTAAAGTTTTCACTTAAGGTATAGTTGTGTCTGTGATCCAGTTTTTGTATGATATGAGGAAAAGGTCTGACTTCACTTTTTGTCCTATGGATATGTAATTATCCCAGTATCACTTATTGAAAACAGTATCCTTTAGGTAATGAGTCATTTTCCTTTGCTGCTTTCATGATTTTCTCTTTGGTTTGGGTTGTTGAGTTTTTTTGAGCTAAAGATTAATGTTATTCATGGAATTTTTAAAGTTTTCAGCCATTATTTTTTCTGACTTATTTTCTGTAACTTTTGGGACACCCGTTGTGTGCTTCCTCTTCTATTTGATGTTGTCTGCAAGTCTCCAGTGCACTATTCATTTTTCTTCAGTCTTTTTTACCCCTATTCTTCAGATTGGGTAACTTATTTTGTCTTTAATTTTACTGACTTTTTTTTTTTTTTTTCAGAGGGAGTGGCGGGCAGGCCACTTATATCGGTGTTTCATTTATCTATTTTCATCCATCTTTGTTCTTTGGCCTGTGTGGGCCTCCCATTGCAGTGGTCTCTGTTGTCACAGAGCACCGGCTCTGGGCGCATGTGCTCCAGAGCTCTGGCTTGGTAATTGGACACATCGGTCCAGCTGCTCCGCGGCATGTGGAGTCTTCCCAGGCCAGGGCTTGAACTCGAACTGGCATCCCTTGCACTGCAAGACAGTGTCCTTACCCACTAGACCACCAGGGAAGCCCCCTCTCCAGTATTCTTGCCTGGAAAACTCCATGGGCAGAGGACGCTGACCAGCTACAATCTGTTGAACCTCAAAGAATCAGGCACAATTGAGTGACTGAGCACATGATAACTGTTCAAATCTTTGTCTGCTAAATCTAATGTCTGGTCCCACTTGGATGCAGCTTCTACTAGCTCTTCTCTTATCCCCAAGAATGAGTCAGTTTCCTTATTCTTTGCCTCATAGTTTTTTTTTTTTTCCCTTGAAATTGAACTTTTATATAGTACAATATATTATAGCAACTTTATTTTACTGATTATTTTTCTTCAGATGATAGTGGTGCTGGTTTCACTTGTTTATTTATTCACTCAGTTTTGGCTGTGCCGGGTCTTCATTGCTTTACTAATCGTGACAAGCAGAGACTACTCTGTTGTGGTGCATTAACTTCTCATTGCAGTGGCTTCTGTTCTTGTGGAGCATAGACTCTAGGGTGTGTGGACTTTGGTAGTTGTGGTTATGGCTCCCAGGCTCCAGGGCACAAGTTCAGTAGTTGTGGTGCTTGGACTTAGTTACTCCAAGGCCTGTGGGATCTTCCCAGACCAGGGATCGAACCAGCACCTCGTGCATTGGCAGGCGGATTCTTTACCACCGAGCCACCAGGGAAGCCCTCATTTTTTAAAAAAGTGGACTCTGTCTGTAGAATCTGTCTCTCTCACATCGTTTGGGTTCTAATGAATTTCCTTGGCTTTTAAAACATTCCAACTTTCTAGAGTTCACCCCGGTGTCTACACTTCTTAGTGCCCAGCCACTGTTGGTTTGGAGGCTGTATTTAAATACCTCGTGCTCAAATAGCGTTCACTGTGTGCTGGTGGATGTTGTGTGTGGGAGGGCACATTAGAGATTTTCCAGTTTCCTTTATCTTCTGTTGGGTCTTCTCTGGTCTCCCATGCATGTGTGCTTCCCTTGCTTCCGGGAAGCAGGCATATGTCTGAGCTTGGTGTCCCTCAGGTCTCCACTTGCCCCTGAGCTTGTTCTCACCCTCTCACTTACCTGGCATGTGAGGGGAGCTTCATCCTTCTAGACCTCCCTGCACACGTAGGCTCCCTCTCTTCATCCAGGGCATCTTCTTAAAATATGTGGATTTATCTTGTCCCTGTATGGCTCTCTCCTTCCCAGGACCTCCCTGTTAGATTTCTAGGTAGCTCTCAGGTTTGTGCCCTTTTTATCAGGCTAGTGACTGGTTCCTTGTTAAATCTAATGTCTGGTCCCACTTGGATGCAGCTTCTACTAGCTCTTCTCTTATCCCCAAGAATGAGTCAGTTTCCTTATTCTTTGCCTCATAGTTTTTTTTTTTTTTCCCTTGAAATTGAACTTTTATATAGTACAATATATTATAGCAACTTTATTTTACTGATTATTTTTCTTCAGATGATAGTGGTGCTGGTTTCACTTGTTTATTTATTCACTCAGTTTTGGCTGTGCCGGGTCTTCATTGCTTTACTAATCGTGACAAGCAGAGACTACTCTGTTGTGGTGCATTAACTTCTCATTGCAGTGGCTTCTGTTCTTGTGGAGCATAGACTCTAGGGTGTGTGGACTTTGGTAGTTGTGGTTATGGCTCCCAGGCTCCAGGGCACAAGTTCAGTAGTTGTGGTGCTTGGACTTAGTTACTCCAAGGCCTGTGGGATCTTCCCAGACCAGGGATCGAACCAGCACCTCGTGCATTGGCAGGCGGATTCTTTACCACCGAGCCACCAGGGAAGCCCTCATTTTTTAAAAAAGTGGACTCTGTCTGTAGAATCTGTCTCTCTCACATCGTTTGGGTTCTAATGAATTTCCTTGGCTTTTAAAACATTCCAACTTTCTAGAGTTCACCCCGGTGTCTACACTTCTTAGTGCCCAGCCACTGTTGGTTTGGAGGCTGTATTTAAATACCTCGTGCTCAAATAGCGTTCACTGTGTGCTGGTGGATGTTGTGTGTGGGAGGGCACATTAGAGATTTTCCAGTTTCCTTTATCTTCTGTTGGGTCTTCTCTGGTCTCCCATGCATGTGTGCTTCCCTTGCTTCCGGGAAGCAGGCATATGTCTGAGCTTGGTGTCCCTCAGGTCTCCACTTGCCCCTGAGCTTGTTCTCACCCTCTCACTTACCTGGCATGTGAGGGGAGCTTCATCCTTCTAGACCTCCCTGCACACGTAGGCTCCCTCTCTTCATCCAGGGCATCTTCTTAAAATATGTGGATTTATCTTGTCCCTGTATGGCTCTCTCCTTCCCAGGACCTCCCTGTTAGATTTCTAGGTAGCTCTCAGGTTTGTGGCTTGCCTCTAATGGTATGGTAGTTTCAGGCTACAAAGTAGCAGGATTTTCTGTTTCCTGCTGGGTGCAGGTATTCTGCTCTCTGCTCCAAATCAAAGTCCGTCTCCTTCCTCAGTGAAGCTGGTCGTTTTTCACAGCCAGCCTCACCTTGCTTTTACCATAATGTTGGTGGAGGAAGGAGGATCGAGGCAGTTCCTCACACTCGTCTTCTCAAGAAGAAGTCAGTTTATTTTTCATGAATAAACTCTACTCATTGTATTGTTTGCCCTTGGTTGATTTCCAGAGCACAAAATGGTTGTTTTCTTGGACATTTTCATCCAGCTTTGTAATTATTATTTAAGGGCAAAATTTTATACTCCTTCAATAGGGGAGACCAACTTCACAACTTGGAATATTACATTTCATAGCCAAATGATCTCTTCTCTGATTCATGCTTTGTAGGGAGAGAACAAGTATTAGTAATTTTTTAAAAAGCGAAATGACAAAGAGGTGGATGGATGAATCTTGATTCAAAGCTTAGATTTCTCAGGAGTATGAGACTTTTAACCCCTGTGTAGATAGCACAAACTGAGGTTAATTGAATGGTTTGGTGACTCTTGTGGAGAGTAGACATGTATTGTTTGTTCAGAGGGAACCAGCTGTTGTTGACAAAGTGCTTTGCTTAGAGTATTCCTCCCTGTGTAATCGTTCGGTGAATTAGGTATTGTAATTATGATCATTTTACAAATAAAATAAGTTTTTAGGTTAGTAACTTACCTATATAGCTCTCAATATTTGTTTGTGTATGCACTTGTTGGGGCTTTTAAATACCTCGTGCTCATATAGCGTTCACTGTGTGCTGGTGGATGTTGTGTGTGGGAGGGCGCATTAGAGATTTTCCAGTTGCCTTTATCTTCTGTTGGGTCTTCTCTGGTCTCCCATGCATGTGTGCTTCCCTTGCTTCCGGAAGCAGGCATATGTCTGAGCTTGGTGTCCCTCAGGTCTCCACTTGCCCCTGAGCTTGTTCTCACCCTCTCACTTACCTGGCATGTGAGGGGAGCTTCATCCTTCTAGACCTCCCTGCACACGTAGGCTCCCTCTCTTCATCCAGGGCATCTTCTTAAAATATGTGGATTTATCTTGTCCCTGTATGGCTCTCTCCTTCCCAGGACCTCCCTGTTAGATTTCTAGGTAGCTCTCAGGTTTGTGGCTTGCCTCTAATGGTATGGTAGTTTCAGGCTACAAAGTAGCAGGATTTTCTGTTTCCTGCTGGGTGCAGGTATTCTGCTCTCTGCTCCAAATCAAAGTCCGTCTCCTTCCTCAGTGAAGCTGGTCGTTTTTCACAGCCAGCCTCACCTTGCTTTTACCATAATGTTGGTGGAGGAAGGAGGATCGAGGCAGTTCCTCACACTCGTCTTCTCAAGAAGAAGTCAGTTTATTTTTCATGAATAAACTCTACTCATTGTATTGTTTGCCCTTGGTTGATTTCCAGAGCACAAAATGGTTGTTTTCTTGGACATTTTCATCCAGCTTTGTAATTATTATTTAAGGGCAAAATTTTATACTCCTTCAATAGGGGAGACCAACTTCACAACTTGGAATATTACATTTCATAGCCAAATGATCTCTTCTCTGATTCATGCTTTGTAGGGAGAGAACAAGTATTAGTAATTTTTTAAAAAGCGAAATGACAAAGAGGTGGATGGATGAATCTTGATTCAAAGCTTAGATTTCTCAGGAGTATGAGACTTTTAACCCCTGTGTAGATAGCACAAACTGAGGTTAATTGAATGGTTTGGTGACTCTTGTGGAGAGTAGACATGTATTGTTTGTTCAGAGGGAACCAGCTGTTGTTGACAAAGTGCTTTGCTTAGAGTATTCCTCCCTGTGTAATCGTTCGGTGAATTAGGTATTGTAATTATGATCATTTTACAAATAAAATAAGTTTTTAGGTTAGTAACTTACCTATATAGCTCTCAATATTTGTTTGTGTATGCTAGAGATTGTACGTGAGCCTACTTTCTTCTTCTTGTTCTTTATACTCTACCTGCTTCCCTACGGTATCATAATTACTTGCAGACTCTTTTTAATGTTCTTAGTGTAATCATTTATGTAGATAGTCCTTGAAGTTAGAACAACTGATAACAATCTTCTTGGATTTTTCACTAGAGCTCAAATTCATTTCTTTCCTACAATAATCACTCAACTTACTGAAGAGCCCCTATTCATTCACGCAGTTGTTAAGCACAGTGGTGAGACTCATAGAAAGAGATACCCCATGGCAGCTTCCTCTGCCAGCTTCCTCTTCTTTTCTTACTCCGTAGATGCAGATTCTGCCCAAGAAGCCCCTGCATTGCAGAGGGACTGGAGATCTCTATGATCTGTTTATTTCGCAATTGACAAGGGTAAGGGGGCCTTTTTGGGGGCGGCGCTTGGGTGCCCAGAATTTAGCTTTATGGAGCTGAGTTAACATTTATTTCGGTGATACTTAAACCTAGTGTTTTTATAGACCCTTCTATGAATTCCATTTGTCCTACATCAATTAAATGCCAGATTATCATATTAAAAGCATTTATTATAAGATTTTTAAAATCCTGTTCAGAACAAGTCAGACAAACATGAGTCATGCTTCTAAAACTCCAAATCTGGGATCATTAAGGATGTATATAATATTGAATATGTGTAAGTAAAATTTCACCACTGAAAAATCCATGTTCTCCTTCAATAGGGAGACCAACTTCACAACTTGGAATATTACATTTCATAGCCAAATGATCTCTTCTCTGATTCATGCTTTGTAGGGAGAGAACAAGTATTAGTAATTTTTTAAAAAGCGAAATGACAAAGAGGTGGATGGATGAATCTTGATTCAAAGCTTAGATTTCTCAGGAGTATGAGACTTTTAACCCCTGTGTAGATAGCACAAACTGAGGTTAATTGAATGGTTTGGTGACTCTTGTGGAGAGTAGACATGTATTGTTTGTTCAGAGGGAACCAGCTGTTGTTGACAAAGTGCTTTGCTTAGAGTATTCCTCCCTGTGTAATCGTCGTGAATTAGGTATTGTAATTATGATCATTTTACAAATAAAATAAGTTTTTAGGTTAGTAACTTACCTATATAGCTCTCAATATTTGTTTGTGTATGCTAGAGATTGTACGTGAGCCTACTTTCTTCTTCTTGTTCTTTATACTCTACCTGCTTCCCTACGGTATCATAATTACTTGCAGACTCTTTTTAATGTTCTTAGTGTAATCATTTATGTAGATAGTCCTTGAAGTTAGAACAACTGATAACAATCTTCTTGGATTTTTCACTAGAGCTCAAATTCATTTCTTTCCTACAATAATCACTCAACTTACTGAAGAGCCCCTATTCATTCACGCAGTTGTTAAGCACAGTGGTGAGACTCATAGAAAGAGATACCCCATGGCAGCTTCCTCTGCCAGCTTCCTCTTCTTTTCTTACTCCGTAGATGCAGATTCTGCCCAAGAAGCCCCTGCATTGCAGAGGGACTGGAGATCTCTATGATCTGTTTATTTCGCAATTGACAAGGGTAAGGGGGCCTTTTTGGGGGAGGCGCTTGGGTGCCCTGAATTTAGCTTTATGGAGCTGAGTTAACATTTATTTCGGTGATACTTAAACCTAGTGTTTTTATAGACCCTTCTATGAATTCCATTTGTCCTACATCAATTAAATGCCAGATTATCATATTAAAAAGCATTTATTATAAGATTTTTTAAAATCCTGTTCAGAACAAGTCAGACAAACATGAGTCATGCTTCTAAAACTCCAAATCTGGGATCATTAAGAATATAAATAATATTGAATATGTGTAAGTAAAATTTCACCACAATGAAAAATTTGAAAGGTCTGTTTCTGTGGCCCATCACAGTCATTCTTAGTTAATTTGCTTTGTTCCTTTTCCGTAAATCTTTCAGTCTGTAAAGTGAAGAGGGGACTTGTGGATATGCCATAGACATTATTGATGGGTATGGTATCTTTTTCTTGCTGCCAGAAATTAATGCCTGTTTCCTTGAATTCTGTGTCCACCCAGGATGCCAGTGAAATTTGAGTTGTATCTTCAAACTGTCCTGTATCTGTTTATTATTATAGGCTTAAAGTGCAGCTAGTGAATCTTTGGGAAGCCAAGATAAGTTTTGTAGATCTCACTTGGCAGGTTTATAGAGCTCGTGCCAGAAATGGTGGTGTTTATAATCAGATAGAATTCAAGTAAGTGAGGAAGAACTTTATACTCTCTTAAATTGCAGAAGCATTGGGCAGACATGGTTGTAGCTTTTGTGGGTAGTTGAGAAAGTTGATGATAGTGGTTTGATGGGCTTGTTTTTATATTTGAGGATATTGTTAGTAAAATAACTAGCTTCATTTACCTAAATAAATATTATACATTCCTGTAATTAGGTATTTTTAGTATTCTGTACCTCTCATTTTCAAATAGTTTTCTTTAAACATTAATTTATAGATTTTAAGGATTCAATAACATTATGCCTATTATCCATACCACTGTTAATAAATGTTCCACTTTTTAGTATCAATACATTGGAAAACTGTTTCTATTCTTACATTTCTTAAATGACATTTTTTTTTTTTTCTGTTTTCTTCAAGCCATAAGGATGAGTTTACCATTATTCCTGTATTGGTTGGAGCTCTGAGTGAGTCAAAAGAACAGGAATTCGGAAAGCTCTTCAGCAAATATCTAGCGGATCCTAGCAATCTCTTTGTGGTTTCTTCTGATTTCTGTCATTGGGGTAAGTTGTAGATTTTAACATTTCATGGTAGAAATTTACGTACTTGTGGTTAAAGGTATCTTTTCATTCTAAGCTCTGATTTTCAGTTCTTTATCATTTTCATTGGAAAGTTTTAGCAACAATATATAAAGGTGAATGAAAAACTCTTGGTCATTTAAAAAGGATGAGATTGTAATAGGGGCTTATGGATACATTTCCAAAGGCGACTGGTATAATTGGATTCACACTGTGAGGGCATCCTTGCTTAGACACTTAGGTTAGTAGGTTTAACCCTATTTCTAGGTAGAGTTGTGTGATAGATTTCTCTGAAGTTAGTTTTTTGGTGGGTAAAACAAATGTTCTTTAGAACATAGACAAACTATGCCAGTCTTTCTCCACGTTTCTTTTTTTTTTTTTTTCTGTAATTAGTCTTTTCTTTCTTTTTTTGCCTTTGGTGCTTAATTTTTGACCATAGTTGCCATCCAAAGAGTGTACCTCCAAAGATTGTGACGTTAGTTATTAGCACTGTGGTCTTCATTGGTAATGATTCATAAAGATAAGGACTCCTAAGAGACTTTTGTTATTGTGAATTAAAAGAACAAAGAAGCTTCACAGTGAATGGATGATAAAGGAAGTGAGACATTTATGGGTGCCTCTTTTAGTAAATTTTGTTTCTTGAGTTCTTTGGATACAGTTTGTTCTATTTATCCATTACTGTGATGGAATGTTTCTGAATCCTATTCCTTTTAGGACACTCTTTGACTCTTGATTTAATGGTTAAGGGTGTCAATATCTGTTATTTTTTTGATTATGGCAAAAACATAAGGCACAACACCATAAATTTTAAGCTACAGAATGACCAGAAAAACAACCTTAATGAGATATAGGGAGCCCTGGTCCTTTACACATCTTATCATTGATTGCCAGAGTTGAGTCAATATTTATCAGGCCTGGGTAGGCTAGTTTCTTCTTCTCTTAACGTATGCTGCAGTATGGGTGGCCTTGAGATTTTAGTTCAAGAGAACCATCCCCGCTAATGGTATAGATAAGCATTTCTGTTTAAGTCACCAATTGCTCAGCTGGAGCTGATTGTCCCCTCAGGCGACATTTGGGAAAGCCTGGAGATAGTTTTGGTTGTCGCAGCTGGGGTGGGGAGGAGGTGGGGATGCTGTTGGCATCTAATAAGTAGAGCCCAGCAAAGTTGTTAAATAAACATCTTATAATGTACAGAATCCTGCCCACGACGCTGATAGTGCTGAAGGTTGGAAGCCTTGGTTTAAGGTATGCAGGTAGCTCTTGCCAAATTTCTTAACAGGTTCCCAGGGTTCTTTAATAACAAATTCTGTTTGCTAGTTGGTTTGCTTTCTTTGGCAGAAGTAATTTTTTATGGATATAAGTGTATTACTTAGATCTGAGTTAGGTAGATGCTGGAAAAGTTTTCTTGGGAAGTTTGAAGTTTAGTAATAAAATGAGGGAATATCATTATTGGGGAGAAAAGACTATTTTTCTTAGTATTATGAATAAAGCATGTTCTAGAAATTAAGAGTTCCTGAAGCATGTGTTCCCTTCCTCTTTACTATTAAGCCTCTTATGAATTCTTTAAAATCACTTTATGATTTAAACAGTCTGTTGCCCTGATAGTGTTCTTCAGGGCCCAGGCTCTCGCTCAAGGTTGGCATAGCACAACCACAACATAAATTGACAGGAAACATGAGTAGATGTTTTAATATCTCTTTTATGTGGACTCATCCTTTTTTATGTCATTGATGATTGTAAAGCAAGTCTTAATTCACTAGTATATTTAAGTAGAATGTTGAGAGAGAAAAATGAATTTTGTTTTATTATCTGTATAAATCTTCAGAAACTTATTTAGGCCGTTTAATCTATTGATTTTCTGAAAATTTGGAATTTAAATAACAGGATAGATTTTCTGGTGATAATTACAAAAGGCACAACACCATAAATTTTAAGCTACAGAATGACCAGAAAAACAACCTTAATGAGATATAGGAGCCCTGGTCCTTTACACATCTTATCATTGATTGCCAGAGTTGAGTCAATATTTATCAGGCCTGGGTAGGCTAGTTTCTTCTTCTCTTAACGTATGCTGCAGTATGGGTGGCCTTGAGATTTCAGTTCAAGAGAACCATCCCCGCTAATGGTATAGATAAGCATTTCTGTTTAAGTCACCAATTGCTCAGCTGGAGCTGATTGTCCCCTCAGGCGACATTTGGGAAAGCCTGGAGATAGTTTTGGTTGTCGCAGCTGGGGTGGGGAGGAGGTGGGGATGCTGTTGGCATCTAATAAGTAGAGCCCAGCAAAGTTGTTAAATAAACATCTTATAATGTACAGAATCCTGCCCACGACGCTGATAGTGCTGAAGGTTGGAAGCCTTGGTTTAAGGTATGCAGGTAGCTCTTGCCAAATTTCTTAACAGGTTCCCAGGGTTCTTTAATAACAAATTCTGTTTGCTAGTTGGTTTGCTTTCTTTGGCAGAAGTAATTTTTTATGGATATAAGTGTATTACTTAGATCTGAGTTAGGTAGATGCTGGAAAAGTTTTCTTGGGAAGTTTGAAGTTTAGTAATAAAATGAGGGAATATCATTATTGGGGAGAAAAGGCTATTTTTCTTAGTATTATGAATAAAGCATGTTCTAGAAATTAAGAGTTCCTGAAGCATGTGTTCCCTTCCTCTTTACTATTAAGCCTCTTATGAATTCTTTAAAATCACTTTATGATTTAAACAGTCTGTTGCCCTGATAGTGTTCTTCAGGGCCCAGGCTCTCGCTCAAGGTTGGCATAGCACAACCACAACATAAATTGACAGGAAACATGAGTAGATGTTTTAATATCTCTTTTATGTGGACTCATCCTTTTTTATGTCATTGATGATTGTAAAGCAAGTCTTAATTCACTAGTATATTTAAGTAGAATGTTGAGAGAGAAAAATGAATTTTGTTTTATTATCTGTATAAATCTTCAGAAACTTATTTAGGCCGTTTAATCTATTGATTTTCTGAAAAATTTGGAATTTAAATAACAGGATAGATTTTTCTGGTGATAATTACAAAAAAGAACTCAAAATTTCCAAAGTCTGGTAAATGGTAGCTCTTGGAATCAGCAAGAGATGAAAACATACTTATGTTTACAGTTTGGTTAAGGAATAGAGCTTTCCCTAGGGTTTATTTTTTCAGCTTCACTGTCACCGACAGTGCTCATCAAATGCTTGCTTTGTACTTAGGAAAAGCACTGTCCTAATTCTTGATAGGAAATTTGAAGACTGGGAGTAAGTGGAAAGAGTTGCATGGACACTATTCCAAACTGGTAGACACCTTTCTGCAATAGCAACAGTACTGCCCTTCTAGAAAAGTAAGCTTCAGTTTCTGTTTTACAAGCTTATTGAAAGGATATGAATCATTGGCTAGTTATGGGTTAAGCTGTGTTTACTTAGAAATTAAGTTTCATATTTTTTAAAATTCATGCTCTAGTGGCATTGGTCCTCTTTCCTGTATGAATGAACAGTAATTTCCATCTTAAGAACCTAGCCTTTTCCCATGACTACAATGCTTAGTTTCTTCTTCTTGTTTTAATGCTACGATGCACATTGATCTCATTATACTTAGGTAATGATAATACTGAATTCAGAATTGTTTCCCAGGAAAGAATCATATCCTCAAGAACTCAGGGGTCTTAAAAGTTTCATTGAGTTAGGCTCTTAACACACTTCACATTTCTGAACAGCTGGTTTTTTTTTTTTTTTATTTAGAAAAGTCACTTGATTATAGTACAGTTGGCCGTTGCTCACACCTATACAGTGAACCTTTTTTGTTTTTGTTAAATAATATGTAGAGTACTGGCAGTGACAACATCTTTACTTCTAGTGGTTGTTTCTCTTTATATATATGTCCAGCTTCTGTGAAAAATAAGATGAGAAACTTGATGATAGAGACATTTGGGAGACCTGTATATGTGCAGATGAAAGGATTTGCTTTGTCAACCTTATTTGTTAGCTAATATGCGTTATGAGTTTTTTAAAGGGATAGTTTGCTTCAAAGAGGTTCATCTTTCAGATCCCAGTTATCTCTTATTTAGACTTGAGAGAGATATCGGAGAAAGAAAAACAGAGATGGAAATACCCTCAACTTTTCTTTTTGGATGAGACAAGCAGAGGAACAGTTGGGAACCTAGATTCTAGTGTGCCCTGTCTTTCTGTCCCTCATTTGCATCTGCTCACCAACCCCCTGCATTTCACTTCCCACCTTTTACTTGATCATTAAGGAGCCCAAAAAGATGGTGTTACCCACCACCCAAAGGATGGTGTTACCAACATTTAAATGTCAGGAAGGAAGCCATAAGTGAAAGGATATTTGTTGCTAGTGTTTGACTTTTATCCTGGTAAAGTAATGCTGTCCCCATGTTTTGTGCACTTACCAAGTTCCACATCCTATAGGATGGCTCCATTATAGAGAATTTTGTCTGTTGTCTGGACCTCTTTTCTAGTTAGTAGAATTCGTATTCTATTTTCCTTAGTTTTATTTTTGCTCTTTTTTATATATACTGTTAACATTTTCTTTTTCCTAATCACCTTAAACTTTATGCTTTCAACTTTAGATTATTGACAGCTTTCATTAATGTAAATTTCAGTTAGAAACTTTTAAGAAGTTTCTAAATGAAACTGGATCTAACAGAAATTGATTCTTAAAGTAGATCCACACTTCATTTATTAAAGCGTTTTCCTTTTAAATGATAGTTTTAATTTCAAATCAGTCTCAGTAAATTTATTCGGTAAAAATTAATGATAAATTACTTTGTTAAAGTATGAATAAGGTTTATGCTACAGTCACTTCAGCAGGTTTGGATTTTTATCTATAAACTTGTATTTGTGTATTTACTTTTTTTTTTCAATAATTATGTGCCACTTATTAAAATTGGCATTCTTCTTCAGTCTTTATGAGATTTATACTTATTCATATTTTAATACTTAATAGCATGTAATTATTCATGCATACTCTCCTGCCTTTCTGTTGTTAGTTTCTTGGGTATAAGGGTATTATTATTTTCTAAACATTTAAATTGATTTGAGTATAAGTTTGCTAATTTTTGAAATATGTCTTATTCAGGCTTTCATATTTGTCTTCTCAAATACTTGTACATACCTATTTCACATTCTTAGGGTTTTGATCTTTTGCAAATTTGAGATAAAGCCAGTCATTTTACATTGTAACTCAGACTTCAGAATGAAAGGACTATAGTATTTTGCTTTTAAAAATATTTACCTTATTTGAAGCTACTTAGATAAATTTCTTTATGAAGTATATTTTTTATTTAGTGATTTCAACTATGAATGCCCCTCATATAGGTCCTTAGTGTAGAATGGTCTGATAGTCTATCTCACTGGTGTTAAAAGGTTTAACACGAATATTTGAACATACAAACATAAAGTGATTAAGTAAATGTATAAGAGTACAGTTTTTACTGGACATACACCTGGAAGTCTGTCTTACTGACTGACCTTTTGGGGCTGTACAGAACAACTTTCCAAGCTTATTGTTTATTTCTGCAATCTAGTATATAGCTTAATGTTGAGGTATGTAATTTTTTTTTTTCTTTTTGTTTTGAGGTATTTCAAAAGTAGTGTTGGTTCTTGTACCATTCATTGTTATGTTTGTCCTCATTAGTTGATTGTTGTGTGTTAAACAGACATCCCTGGAGCTTATTCTCCACACTCTGTGAATCCACTCATTAATCACCAGTCACCTTTGGAGATGGGAAAATTACTTACCTGTATTTCTTTTTCTCAGAAAGCGTGCTCTGGAATGGATTCACAAATGAGCTACCCTCCTTCCCTCAAAGAGTAAGGTTTCTGCTTTACAGGATTTTTTTCTTGGGTTATTTTTCCTCTCATCTTTTGAATTTGAAAAGAACTGAGGGAAGGCACCTGAAGAAACTACTGACATACTCACTAGGGGAGCTCCAGAGCTTGTGCTGCCCCTAGGGGCAGCGTCAATGGCTCTTAAAGCTAGAAAGCTCATTCTTGGAGTTGAAACAGGGGCTCAAAGAATCCATTTTCCCAGTGTACCTTCTGAAAGGATAAGTTTCAGGTAAGTAATTTTCTCTTACTATGTGATATGCTTTATTCATACTTATATGAAAGTTCCCAAGACCAGTTCTCCAGGCACGTAGGCAACTCTGTTTGTTCAGTTTAGATGCATAAACTATACTGAATGTTAGAAATATTGTAAAACAAAACTCATGAGGGACATGAACTCAAAATATATTTTAAATGGACACTATTTGAAGGTGCATTTATCATCAGTGTATTGTACTAGTGTAATTTCTCTTCTTATTAAAGAAAATCTTGGTAAACTTTTTTTTTAATAGTTAGAAACAAAAATCTTTTGAGCTCAAATTCTAGAACTTGTGATTTCAACTATGAATGCCCCTCATATAGGTCCTTAGTGTAGAATGGTCTGATAGTCTATCTCACTGGTGTTATAAGGTTTAACACGAATATTTGAACATACAAACATAAAGTGATTAAGTAAATGTATAAGAGTACAGTTTTTACTGGACATACACCTGGAAGTCTGTCTTACTGACTGACCTTTTGGGGCTGTACAGAACAACTTTCCAAGCTTATTGTTTATTTCTGCAATCTAGTATATAGCTTAATGTTGAGGTATGTAATTTTTTTTTTTCTTTTTGTTTTGAGGTATTTCAAAAGTAGTGTTGGTTCTTGTACCATTCATTGTTATGTTTGTCCTCATTAGTTGATTGTTGTGTGTTAAACAGACATCCCTGGAGCTTATTCTCCACACTCTGTGAATCCACTCATTAATCACCAGTCACCTTTGGAGATGGGAAAATTACTTACCTGTATTTCTTTTTCTCAGAAAGCGTGCTCTGGAATGGATTCACAAATGAGCTACCCTCCTTCCCTCAAAGAGTAAGGTTTCTGCTTTACAGGATTTTTTTCTTGGGTTATTTTTCCTCTCATCTTTTGAATTTGAAAAGAACTGAGGGAAGGCACCTGAAGAAACTACTGACATACTCACTAGGGGAGCTCCAGAGCTTGTGCTGCCCCTAGGGGCAGCGTCAATGGCTCTTAAAGCTAGAAAGCTCATTCTTGGAGTTGAAACAGGGGCTCAAAGAATCCATTTTCCCAGTGTACCTTCTGAAAGGATAAGTTTCAGGTAAGTAATTTTCTCTTACTATGTGATATGCTTTATTCATACTTATATGAAAGTTCCCAAGACCAGTTCTCCAGGCACGTAGGCAACTCTGTTTGTTCAGTTTAGATGCATAAACTATACTGAATGTTAGAAATATTGTAAAACAAAACTCATGAGGGACATGAACTCAAAATATATTTTAAATGGACACTATTTGAAGGTGCATTTATCATCAGTGTATTGTACTAGTGTAATTTCTCTTCTTATTAAAGAAAATCTTGGTAAACTTTTTTTTTAATAGTTAGAAACAAAAATCTTTTGAGCTCAAATTCCTAGTGGCGTTTAACTGAACTTGTTATGTGTGTGTACTCATGTACATGTATATGCATAGGTGTGCATGTACATGTTAACACATCCAGGCCGGGATGATGACAGCTATTTAAATTGGATGCTTTCTCTAAGTTTACTGACCAGAATGAATTGCTGAAGTAATTTTGAAATGTTTGTGTAATTCATTTATCATGAGATGGTTTGAGCTGTTACAAGTAAGGTACTTTTTTCAATGTAGTAGCTATAGCAGTGTGGATTTAGTTTCTTAACTGATACAGTCTTTGGCGCTTATCAAATATTTCTACTCAGTTTTTCAGATACTAAATTCGAGATGGCTACTGAAAAGTAGCAAAAAAGCAGATAGCAAATAATTTAACATTTGCTCATTGATTTTTCTGTGTATCTTGTCATTCTTAAGTCACATGTTGATTTAAACAGTCTATGTGCTTCTTTCTTCAGAAGTAGTTTTTAATTGAAAGCTACATTGAATATGATCATTGAACGTTCAATATTTCTTTCTTCAGAAGTAATTTTTAAGTGAAAGCTACATTGAAAATGGTCCATATGAACAAAGTAGCATTTTAAAATGCAGTTACACTTTCGATTTATGACCTACTACACTCAGATGGCATAAATGGCAGATTTACCCAACTTCACCCATTTGCAATAGCAACTCTTAACTTGGAAATAAGTAGGAAAAAGACTTTTGAATAGCATATGTCACAAAGTACATGCAATTTATTTTTTTTGTACCTGAGGGTAGTTATCTTGAGATATGACAGTTGTGTCCCAGTCATAGGAATTATTAGCAACTAAAACTAACAGTTATCACCAGAAGTAAGAAAAAGAGAATGTACAGGTTCAAAGAATATTCATCTTGATTTCATCTAAGAATATTACTTATACATGACAGTGAGTTAGAATTTTCTTTTCTAAGATTATTCATTTAATTCTTTAATCATTTCACAGAAGGTTTGGGGCAGCTTTATCAAAAGAGCTTTGAAATAAAAGCAGAAATTTAGTACCAGGGAATTGAATCACTAAGGTATTATGACAGACTATAGATTGGCTTTGAACCTTTTGAAAGCCACCTTAAATAGGAAAAATAGGGTGAATTATATAGTTCTTATTAGGTAGGAGGAAGTACACGTATTCTTTAAGAAAAAGCAAAGCTGTACTTAACTCTACATTTTGAAAGAAATGTCTAATGGATTATTTAATATAGAGGTACTGAGTGATAGAATTGTCACTGTTTAAGAATTTTTTAGTGTAAGGACTGTAATGGATCTAATAGTTATAGCAACATGCAGTAATCTTCAGTGTTTACCAGAAAAGGTTGTTATATTCAGAATGCAGGTAATTGTCTCAGAACCCTATTGCTTGATTCTAGGATTTCATGAATTGTGTGATGCAGTATTGATTTAATAATGGCACTGGGTAGGGGATCAGGGGGAATAAGAACAGGCACACTGACTAGTTGTACATGTTAATGTATGTGAAAAGGTGCTGTGTAAAAGAGAAGAAAATATGGTATGTTGTAGAAAGGTGACCATCAGAGATGATTAGCATCAACAAGTTAATGAAATGTTAAGAACCTTGATGTGTGGTTTCTCTCAAAAAGGACATGCAAAAGGTTTTCTGATCTTACATAGCTCATATTTATAAGAAGCTATTTTTTAGTGAGGTACATAGAAGACTTAAAAATCAACAATATCCAGCCAAAGAAATCCATCTCCTCAGATGTGAGGATAATATTGGCTATGTGAACTTTTCTGTAAATTGCAGCACACAATGTGTAGTCGTGTACTCTAATGCCTTCAGAATTGTACTTTGGCGAATCTTTGAAAAATGAGGAATATGAAAGTAATGAGTTCTTGGAAATAAAGGCCTTACTGAAAAACAAGCTTTGATATGTCTGAAATGCAACATAATCAGTTGAATAATAGGCTGTAATTAATTATGAATATGTTTAACTTTTGGCTTTTATATGACTATAGTAGGAAGCAAAATTTATTTCCTGAACCTTTTGTTTTCTACCTTTTTAAGCTTCTTCCATTTTACCCTCTCAGCTCTTTGGAGAATAACTAAGCATTGGATGTTCTGTGCTTGTACCCTTACTGAGATTTTATTGTCAGAGTAGGACTGTTTGTCATATTTATACTTTTGTGTATCCTTCTTAAAGACACTTGCATTGGTCCTTTTCCAAGTAGAAAGTTTTGCAGTAGTGAGATAAATTTTTAAAATTTAGGTTGTAAAAATTACATAAGCCACAAATATCTCTGACCTACATTTTTTGTTTTTCTGTAGTAGAGATTAAATCTTTGCATTGATAAGCAAAGCTGTACTTAACTCTACATTTTGAAAGAAATGTCTAATGGATTATTTAATATAGAGGTACTGAGTGATAGAATTGTCACTGTTTAAGAATTTTTTAGTGTAAGGACTGTAATGGATCTAATAGTTATAGCAACATGCAGTAATCTTCAGTGTTTACCAGAAAAGGTTGTTATATTCAGAATGCAGGTAATTGTCTCAGAACCCTATTGCTTGATTCTAGGATTTCATGAATTGTGTGATGCAGTATTGATTTAATAATGGCACTGGGTAGGGGATCAGGGGGAATAAGAACAGGCACACTGACTAGTTGTACATGTTAATGTATGTGAAAAGGTGCTGTGAAAAAGAGAAGAAAATATGGTATGTTGTAGAAAGGTGACCATCAGAGATGATTAGCATCAACAAGTTAATGAAATGTTAAGAACCTTGATGTGTGGTTTCTCTCAAAAAGGACATGCAAAAGGTTTTCTGATCTTACATAGCTCATATTTATAAGAAGCTATTTTTTAGTGAGGTACATAGAAGACTTAAAAATCAACAATATCCAGCCAAAGAAATCCATCTCCTCAGATGTGAGGATAATATTGGCTATGTGAACTTTTCTGTAAATTGCAGCACACAATGTGTAGTCGTGTACTCTAATGCCTTCAGAATTGTACTTTGGCGAATCTTTGAAAAATGAGGAATATGAAAGTAATGAGTTCTTGGAAATAAAGGCCTTACTGAAAAACAAGCTTTGATATGTCTGAAATGCAACATAATCAGTTGAATAATAGGCTGTAATTAATTATGAATATGTTTAACTTTTGGCTTTTATATGACTATAGTAGGAAGCAAAATTTATTTCCTGAACCTTTTGTTTTCTACCTTTTTAAGCTTCTTCCATTTTACCCTCTCAGCTCTTTGGAGAATAACTAAGCATTGGATGTTCTGTGCTTGTACCCTTACTGAGATTTTATTGTCAGAGTAGGACTGTTTGTCATATTTATACTTTTGTGTATCCTTCTTAAAGACACTTACATTGGTCCTTTTCCAAGTAGAAAGTTTTGCAGTAGTGAGATAAATTTTTAAAATTTAGGTTGTAAAAATTACATAAGCCACAAATATCTCTGACCTACATTTTTTGTTTTTCTGTAGTAGAGATTAAATCTTTGCATCTGTACAACAAAAGCTAAGCTTTAATTGATTTGTTACACTGAGATAGTTGCCTTAAACCGAATTTTCTTCAATCATATACTTTGGGTTTTCTTTCCTTTATAGAACGATATAATATGTTTAACAATGCTTCTAACTTTTAAACTGTTTTTCCTTAGTCTTTTGTCTTGCTTGTGACTTTAAGGTTTTACAGTTTGAAATAGTTTTTAACCTCATAAAACACTGATGATATATCATTTCTTTATTACCTTCCCAAATATGCCTTTTATTTTTATGTACAAGGGCTCTTGGGAATCATTCTCTCAAAGGCTTAAGCTGTGCTTTGCCTTCCATGAGAACTGAAATTATTTGGTAAGCGCTTGCTTTCTTTTTAGCTTCTAATTTTTCCCTATTTTATTTTGTACATGATATTTGTTTCAAGGTCAAAGGTTCCGTTACAGTTACTATGATGAATCCCAGGGGGAGATTTATAGATCCATTGAACATCTAGATAAAATGGTAAGTCCTTCAGGTGTGGGGTTTTACTGCTCTAAGATTTTTTTTTTTCTTTACTTTCAGATTAGTGATTCAAAACTTATTATGTTAAGATATACAATGGGCTAATAATTCTTTCCCTATCTTTAACTAAGTGTGCAAAAAATATTTTGTATTGTGTGATAATCCCTGTTCCATTAGTAGAGATTTCCTTCATCTTAATTTTGTTTGATTAATTATACTTTGAATAATTACTTTAAAATTTTAGATACTATTTGGGGGATGTCTTGGTTTTAGGGACAACAGGATGCTAATACTATTACTTACTGTTGAGCAGGAACAACCATAGTAAATTCTAAATTTATCTTATTACTTAATTCTATTTTTTGGCCATGTGGGTTTTTCTTAAATGGAATTTGAAATTGTTTTAAGTTAGAATTTTGAAATACTATTGTATCTTAACTGACCCAGGAGTACAGTAGATATTGATCCTGCCATCATTTTCCTTGAGGGAGGGTAGTTAGAGTACTTGCTTTAATATTTAGTATTTAATAATTTAAGTAATATTTAATATTTGAGTCATGTAAATCATTTTGGTATCTACTCATGAACAGAATATTTAATCTAGCAGATATATCAGTAATTTGCTCTGATCTTTAACAGATCATTTCAGTTTCTATTTCTCAATTTGTTATATCTAAGATGAGAGACTTGGAGAGACTTAGTCTCGAAATTGTCTTTAAACTCTATCAACCTTTAATTGTGTAATCTTGGAAAATCAACTTGGCCAGTGTATGAAAACCTTTATGAACAGGTGTATTAAAATATTTAGTCTAAAGTAGATAAAATATTTTAGTAAGAAATTTGGTTCTGAAACTATAAGTAGATTATATTGAGTAGTATGATTTTATTAAAAGCCAAATGGAATGAATGCAGTTACTCACGAGGTTTTATCATATTTAAATTTATCATGTTACTTTAAATTCATTTATGGCCTAATACTTTTACCTTTGAAATTTTCTTTGAATTTTAACTCACTGACCTTTTTGGGGGCTTTATTATGTTGTCATTTCAGTCAGTTCTTTTCTGGCTACTATTCTAATCTGGCTTTTCTGAGGTTTAGTTCTCAGTTGCCTCAGAAAGCTTTTCTGGTTCTGTATCATTTATTTTCCTCATATAGCAAATGGTTGCTGAGTGCCTACTGTATGTCTGATACTATATGAAGGACTGAAGGTACTGAGAAGAGGAAAGATGATCTCTGGCTTAATGCATCTTAACAGTCTCCTCATCAAGTAGACCTAGAAAGAAGCCATCACAGGATAGAGATGTAAGATGTTTAGGGGGCAGTATGGACACACCAGTCTCCTTTCTGTTGCTCAGTAATGCCATATATGTTCTTAGCTTAGAGCTTGTGCCATCTGCCCTCTGCACAAGACTGTCTCACTTACCTCATGACTGCTCATTTTTCACTCTCCCAGTGAGGCCTCCTGGCCACCCTATTTAATTTTACGTCTTACACCACACCTTTCAGCATTCCCGGTCCACCTTACTCAAGAAACTAAATATCTCACTTATTTATTATGCAAGGATATATGTTTTGTTCACTAATGTACCCGGAGTGTTTAGAATAACTATAGAAACATAGGTAGGTGCCCAGCAAATATTTTTCAAGTGGATGAATTGGTGAATATAATGTTCCTATATACATAATTAAATTAAATGAATTCCCTAATTGTAATCTGAGAAAGAAAAGGAAAAGTAATTTATAGTAAGTTAATATATATTTAGTAGTGTAAATGCCTAGGAACCAACTGTACTTGAAGAGACAGTGAAGTAGTTGGATGCTTCCAGAAAGTAATATTAATTTAACATCTAAATACAAACTTAAACAGTTGTTTATATTTGTGACTTATGTTACCTAGTTATAATATATTGGTGAGTGACTTGATTTTCCAGAGTGGTGAATTATTCTTAGCAAAACTGTAAATTAAGCAAAGGACAGTCTTCCCTCACTTTATATGGGAGTTTGTTCCTGGGAAATCTATTGTCTATTAAAATCATGCAAAGCTTCTTCGTGTTTGTGAAATGGTGTAAAAGTGTAGATAATTATAAGCAGGTTTTTCTCACACATGGACATGTGAGAGTGTTAAGGGGTAAGAACCATTCTTTGTGTACGGACTGTAGCATCCTTGGATGCCACCCACTAAATCCCCCCATAGTGTCTTCTGATTATTGACACGGCCCAGAAAAATGCCCTGGGTCAAGAAAGATATCCTGGAGGAGGAAATGGTAACCCACTTTTTGCCTGGCAAACTCTATGGACGGAGAGCCTGGTGGGCTACAGTCCATAGGATTGCAAAGAGTAAGACATGACTGAGCTTCTGAACACATAGAAACATGCCCACAATTTTCCGTTAAGCCCTGTGGTGAACAGTTATTCTAAGACCTTGCTCTGATATGCTCAGTCTCACATCTTCCCAACCCAGGAATTGAAGCTGCATCTCCTACACTGGCAGGCAGATTCTTTACTACTGAGCCATCTGGGACTCTACCATTCTAAAACCTTTTGTTCTTCAGTTGCTTAGTCTAAGACCTTACTCTGCTTTAGTTTTCTTATTAGTACGTATTACTGTGTAACGTATTATTTGTTGTTTACTGGTGAAAACTTCCCCTGTTAGATTGTAAGTTCATGAGATCAAGGGATCTTTGACCATTTTGTATCAGTATGTGTATGGTACTCAATAGGCATATTTGTTAAATCAGTGGATGAGTGGATGGGAGAGAGTGAGAAATTAGGCTAGAGAATCTAGACAGGCTATTGAAGGATATCAAATGGGAGATTGGTAATATCAGATTGTATGTGAATAGATCATATAGCTGCTCTGCAGCAAATGGGTTGGAGGGAGGCTAGAGGAGAGATGAGTAGACTAGTTTGATAATCCAAGTGAGACATGGTCATTTAGACAGTGGATGGGCTGGTGACGGGGAGGAGAGGGACAGAGTGGATGTATCTAGTGTATTTTAGGGACCAACTGATGATAAAACTTGGACGGGAAGGAGGTATCAAGGATAATTACATCTAAAAAATACAGCCGACTAGTGAATACAACAAAAAAAGGCATACTCAACAGATACAGAGATCAAACTAGTGGTTACTAGTAGGAAGGAGGTGAGGGGCACCATAGGCTGGGGAGTGGGAGGTATAAGCTGCTGGGTTAAGATGGGCTTACAAGGATATATTGTACAGCATGGGGAATAGAGTCAGTATTTTGTAATAATTGTATATGGAATGTAGCTTTTAACAATTTATAAAAAATGTTTAAAAAGGATGTTTCTTAAATACTGGCTTATGTTGCTGGTTAAGTCTTTGTTCTATTCACTTAGGTCAGGATCACAAGAAGATAGGACTAGATTTTTTGCAAAGTACTGTGATCATAAATTCAAATACTTGGGATACATTATATTTGCTGTAACAAAAGCAAGACATCCAAGTAGAGATGTCAGGCAAGTAGGTATTTGGAGTTTCTTTTCACCAATTATTTTTGAGTGCATTTACAGTTCTAGGCACTGGTGAAGATAAGGCAGTAAACAAACTGGCTTGATCTTACAGAAATTTTATTCTAACTGGAGAAGACACATACTGTTTTTTTAAAAGTTAAGTATATATAATGTGTAAGTTAGTTTCCAATAGTGATGTGTGCTATGCAGAAAATATTAACAGAGTTTTGAAAACACATATAATTCTAGGCTGCTTTGGATTGAATGGTTGGAAAAGAACTCCTGAGGAGGAACATTAAATTGAGATATAAATGATAAGAAGGAGCAAACCCAGTACATCAGAGGGAGAAATTAGGCTATTGAAAGGATTTTCTAGAACAGGCTATTGAAGGATATCAAATGGGAGATTGGTAATATCAGATTGTATGTGAATAGATCATATAGCTGCTCTGCAGCAAATGGGTTGGAGGGAGGCTAGAGGAGAGATGAGTAGACTAGTTTGATAATCCAAGTGAGACATGGTCATTTAGACAGTGGATGGGCTGGTGACGGGGAGGAGAGGGACAGAGTGGATGTATCTAGTGTATTTTAGGGACCAACTGATGATAAAACTTGGACGGGAAGGAGGTATCAAGGATAATTACATCTAAAAAATACAGCCGACTAGTGAATACAACAAAAAAAGGCATACTCAACAGATACAGAGATCAAACTAGTGGTTACTAGTAGGAAGGAGGTGAGGGGCACCATAGGCTGGGGAGTGGGAGGTATAAGCTGCTGGGTTAAGATGGGCTTACAAGGATATATTGTACAGCATGGGGAATAGAGTCAGTATTTTGTAATAATTGTATATGGAATGTAGCTTTTAACAATTTATAAAAAATGTTTAAAAAGGATGTTTCTTAAATACTGGCTTATGTTGCTGGTTAAGTCTTTGTTCTATTCACTTAGGTCAGGATCACAAGAAGATAGGACTAGATTTTTTGCAAAGTACTGTGATCATAAATTCAAATACTTGGGATACATTATATTTGCTGTAACAAAAGCAAGACATCCAAGTAGAGATGTCAGGCAAGTAGGTATTTGGAGTTTCTTTTCACCAATTATTTTTGAGTGCATTTACAGTTCTAGGCACTGGTGAAGATAAGGCAGTAAACAAACTGGCTTGATCTTACAGAAATTTTATTCTAACTGGAGAAGACACATACTGTTTTTTTAAAAGTTAAGTATATATAATGTGTAAGTTAGTTTCCAATAGTGATGTGTGCTATGCAGAAAATATTAACAGAGTTTTGAAAACACATATAATTCTAGGCTGCTTTGGATTGAATGGTTGGAAAAGAACTCCTGAGGAGGAACATTAAATTGAGATATAAATGATAAGAAGGAGCAAACCCAGTACATCAGAGGGGAGAACATTCTAGACAGAACTCCCAGTCGACAACCTTATGATGGGAAAGAGGCTAGTGTGTTAGAAGAAAGGGAACAAGGTCGGGATCGTAGCAGTATAGTAGATAGAAGTAAGAGTGACACAGCTCTAGTGAGAGAAACAGATAGGGACTCAGGTAATGTAGGGCTTTAAATTCCAGGGAAGAAATTGATGTGAATCTGGTGGGAAATGATGGAATAATAAAATAATTACTTTAAAGGTTCTTCTTGTCTGTCATGTAAAGAATGGATTCTACAGGAGGGTCAGGAATAGTAGGTGGGCATTGGCAGGAGCTGAGGGGAGAGGTGATAGTAATTTGGACTAGGGTGGTCTTAGTGGAGATGGAAGGAAGTTCATAGATTGGAATTCTTATATTCAACAGGACTTTGCTGATGGATTGGCTGTGTTGGTTTGGAACTCAGAGAAGAGATCTGAGTAACTTTGGGAGTTCTCAACATGTCGGTGGTAATCAAAGCCCTGGCAGAGATGGAGTTGTCTGCCGTAGTAATCCTCAACCCCATTGTTACAACTGAAATTGCTTGTGTAGCTTCCTCAAAATAGTCTTGCCCGTACCAGCCCCTGGAGATCCCGTTTTAGTAATATGGAGAAAGTGCCAACAACTTTATTCCAAAACTGGCTTTGTAGGTGAACTGGAGCTAGCCTAATATGTCCCCTGGTTTGTTGAAATAGAACAGAATTTCCTGTTTTCTGCTCAACTATTAATAAATCAGGAAACATTTAATTTTGCAAATGTAAGAATTTGTTAATCAGTGAATTAGCACAAGGGAAGTGTTTTCCCCAGAACGTCAGTTTACCTTGTGCTCTGAAGTTACTAAACATAATAGCATCCTTTGGAATTTACTAGAATAGGGGACACTTGTTATTCTGTGTGTGTGTTATGTGTAACACACATCTATACTTAGCAGTTCTTTTAACCTGTCTTCTAACTTTGTTGATTGTTAGATTATATTAAAAGAACTAGGCTGCTTTGGATGAAGGGGAAGAACTCCTGAGGAGGAACATTAAATTGAGATATAAATGATAAGAAGGAGCAAACCCAGTACATCAGAGGGAGAACATTCTAGACAGAACTCCCAGTCGACAACCTTATGATGGGAAAGAGGCTAGTGTGTTAGAAGAAAGGGAACAAGGTCGGGATCGTAGCAGTATAGTAGATAGAAGTAAGAGTGACACAGCTCTAGTGAGAGAAACAGATAGGGACTCAGGTAATGTAGGGCTTTAAATTCCAGGGAAGAAATTGATGTGAATCTGGTGGGAAATGATGGAATAATAAAATAATTACTTTAAAGGTTCTTCTTGTCTGTCATGTAAAGAATGGATTCTACAGGAGGGTCAGGAATAGTAGGTGGGCATTGGCAGGAGCTGAGGGGAGAGGTGATAGTAATTTGGACTAGGGTGGTCTTAGTGGAGATGGAAGGAAGTTCATAGATTGGAATTCTTATATTCAACAGGACTTTGCTGATGGATTGGCTGTGTTGGTTTGGAACTCAGAGAAGAGATCTGAGTAACTTTGGGAGTTCTCAACATGTCGGTGGTAATCAAAGCCCTGGCAGAGATGGAGTTGTCTGCCGTAGTAATCCTCAACCCCATTGTTACAACTGAAATTGCTTGTGTAGCTTCCTCAAAATAGTCTTGCCCGTACCAGCCCCTGGAGATCCCGTTTTAGTAATATGGAGAAAGTGCCAACAACTTTATTCCAAAACTGGCTTTGTAGGTGAACTGGAGCTAGCCTAATATGTCCCCTGGTTTGTTGAAATAGAACAGAATTTCCTATTCAGAATTTCCTGTTTTCTGCTCAACTATTAATAAATCAGGAAACATTTAATTTTGCAAATGTAAGAATTTGTTAATCAGTGAATTAGCACAAGGGAAGTGTTTTCCCCAGAACGTCAGTTTACCTTGTGCTCTGAAGTTACTAAACATAATAGCATCCTTTGGAATTTACTAGAATAGGGGACACTTGTTATTCTGTGTGTGTGTTATGTGTAACACACATCTATACTTAGCAGTTCTTTTAACCTGTCTTCTAACTTTGTTGATTGTTAGATTATATTAAAAGAACTAGCTTTATTTGTCTGTCTTGGTGTATATGATCAGTTGGACAATTAGACCCTGGTTTCTTCCTTTGAGGAAGAGCAAAAAGAGTCACATTTACCCATTGGCATGATTCTCATAACTTCTGAAAATTTTGCCTCTTCTACTCACTTCTTAGACTTTGAAAGCAGAAATTTTTGTTCAGAAAGTTTAAATAGAACTAATAAGCTTTAGATTGAACTCTGAATCTACCTTACTTTACATGTCCAAAATTACCAGAGATTAACTTTAAAAATTTTATTTAAATGGCCTGGAATATAATTATAGAATAAATATTAAGTATTTGTTTCATTTTAATATGCTTGAATTTAATAGTTGATATAACATTTGAATTTTGTGGTCCATTTGTTGAAACATTTCCCTCTCTCTTTTTCTATACACACACACACACACACACAATTTCTAAAAGGCACTTAAGTGGTCTTTTTTATTAGCATGCTGTTAATTCAAGTTATAAGTCCATCCTGGGAGTTAGAACAAATGGGTTAAAATAATAATGGTTAGCTCTTTATTTATACTCATGTATATATGATTTTATACATGTATGTATATATGTACTCTCTCTATTAGTGAGACTCTTATACAGTGTGTTTTCTTTCTTTTTTTTTTTTTAAAGATTTATTTATTTATTTATTTTGATGAGGGTGGGGTGGGGAGG
Organism: Tragulus kanchil; assembly: GCA_022376925.1. Classification (NCBI taxonomy): domain Eukaryota; kingdom Metazoa; phylum Chordata; class Mammalia; order Artiodactyla; family Tragulidae; genus Tragulus; species Tragulus kanchil. The sequence goes on from JAIOJX010000029.1 coordinate 152,292,317, forward strand.
GAGGGGGGCGGGCGGGCCACTTCTATTGGTCTTTCATTTGTCCATTTTCATCCATCTTTGTTCCTTGGCCCGTGTGGGCCTCCCATCACAGTGTCCTCTCTCGCTGCAGAGCACCAGCTCTGGGTGCATGCACTCCACAGCTCCGGCTCGGTAGTTGGACACATCGGTCCAGCCACTCTGCAGCAGGCGGGATCTTCCCAGGCCAGGGATCGAACCGGCGCCCCTTGCACTGCAAGGCGGTGTCCTTACCCACTGGACCACCAGGGAAGCCCCAGTGTGTTTTCTTAATTGGGTTATGTGACCAAATGATGAATACCCTATTGTATATTCCTTTTTATAAGTGTCATTTTATGTTGTAAATAATTTCATTTCATAATCAATATCATAGTTTCTATATAAAATCTTTTCAGAGTAAAATATAGTAGGTTACGTCTCTGTACAAGTATTGCAAAAATGTTAGCAATTCTGCATTTTAATTATATCTTTGGAAAATTTGATAGAGTGAAGAGATTATTTTTAATATAAAATTATAGATTTAATGTTTTTAAAGTTATGTTAAGTAACTTTTGGTGCCTTTTTTGTTATCAGAAAAGCCTTTTTAACTGTAGCTATTAAAATGTTAGAAAATAAAGCTTTTAGGTTCCAAAATCAAAAGAAAAATTGCTGATTTTTTGGTGGGGGGTGGAATTTTATGTCTAGCATTTTATCTTGGAAATAAATTATGTGAATAAAACACATAAGGAAAGAAAAATATATAGGAAAGCAAGCTGAATCTTTTGAATATTGTAGTTAGGAGGAAAAACGTAACTAGTTATAAGAGATGTAGATTCTGAGTCTTACAGTATTACCAACTACTGACCATGTTTCTCGGTGATTAGTACATTGCAATTTCAATTTTTATAGTGACCAAAGCAGAACATATTTTAAAATGCTGATTTCTGTGCATCTACTACATACTTGAAACACTAGCCACATTTATACATATTTTATATGTATCACATGATCACAGGGTAGTTTTTCCATACTACTTTGGTATAGACCAGTGCTTTCTTATGGCTATTGGCATATTAGTTATGATTTGGCAGAGAGAATCTGAAAAATGTCATTGTAGTTATCTTCTTAACTTCTCTTCCTTCCAGATTTTAAAGTATTTATTTACTTTGCACTTCAACTTCTTTTCTTCCTGTTAGTCTTTGGAAAGTGAAATTGTTCATATAATATGAGGGCATACTCTTTCTCTTGAATTTAGACCAGTAGTTTCTTTAGTAGTCTTTAGTAGGTCTTATAACATCATCTTTAAGGTAGCCCTTTTATTAGTTTATTGGTTCTTAGCACTGCTATGTTTGGGGTGATTTGAAAAAAATTGTCCTCATATAATATGAGCCCCAGTGTGTTTTCTTAATTGGGTTATGTGACCAAATGATGAATACCCTATTGTATATTCCTTTTTATAAGTGTCATTTTATGTTGTAAATAATTTCATTTCATAATCAATATCATAGTTTCTATATAAAATCTTTTCAGAGTAAAATATAGTAGGTTACGTCTCTGTACAAGTATTGCAAAAATGTTAGCAATTCTGCATTTTAATTATATCTTTGGAAAATTTGATAGAGTGAAGAGATTATTTTTAATATAAAATTATAGATTTAATGTTTTTAAAGTTATGTTAAGTAACTTTTGGTGCCTTTTTTGTTATCAGAAAAGCCTTTTTAACTGTAGCTATTAAAATGTTAGAAAATAAAGCTTTTAGGTTCCAAAATCAAAAGAAAAATTGCTGATTTTTTGGTGGGGGGTGGAATTTTATGTCTAGCATTTTATCTTGGAAATAAATTATGTGAATAAAACACATAAGGAAAGAAAAATATATAGGAAAGCAAGCTGAATCTTTTGAATATTGTAGTTAGGAGGAAAAACGTAACTAGTTATAAGAGATGTAGATTCTGAGTCTTACAGTATTACCAACTACTGACCATGTTTCTCGGTGATTAGTACATTGCAATTTCAATTTTTATAGTGACCAAAGCAGAACATATTTTAAAATGCTGATTTCTGTGCATCTACTACATACTTGAAACACTAGCCACATTTATACATATTTTATATGTATCACATGATCACAGGGTAGTTTTTCCATACTACTTTTGGTATAGACCAGTGCTTTCTTATGGCTATTGGCATATTAGTTATGATTTGGCAGAGAGAATCTGAAAAATGTCATTGTAGTTATCTTCTTAACTTCTCTTCCTTCCAGATTTTAAAGTATTTATTTACTTTGCACTTCAACTTCTTTTCTTCCTGTTAGTCTTTGGAAAGTGAAATTGTTCATATAATATGAGGGCATACTCTTTCTCTTGAATTTAGACCAGTAGTTTCTTTAGTAGTCTTTAGTAGGTCTTATAACATCATCTTTAAGGTAGCTCTTTTTATTAGTTTATTGGTTCTTAGCACTGCTATGTTTGGGGTGATTTTTGTTTCCCCATAAAATCTCTTTCATTATAAGATTTTATCTTGCTACCTCTTAAAGAAACTAGAATATTTCCTTCTCCTACCTCATTTGCCTAAATGTGTACCCATCTCTCTATCATAAATGTGTATCCTTATTTTAAAAAAATAAGGCTGCAGTCTTAATGATGTGATAATATGGTTTAATTATATGGTACTAATTGAATGATATGATTCAGTTCTTATTTCTCAGAAACTTCTAAAAATGTTTTCCAACTCTTTATTTGTGTTTGTGTATTTGTCTTTATTTATTACTTTCGAGGGAGATTACTTCTAGTGATAGAGGTGATAGTATTTAAAATTAACTAAAATATAAGCAATTTATTACATATAGGTAAACTTTTAGAAAGGAACGACCCTTTGTTATCTTATTATAGTCTTGAATTTGCAGCTCTGCCTGTTAAAACTGCCTGTTGAGTTTAGGACGACCCTCTAGGATTTGACATTATAGGCTTTCACTCATATTTGGAGAGTCAGCTCAATGATAGATTCCCTTCGCCCTTCTTTCCCGCAAGGTAGGGGATTAGCATTCAGTCTGAGGATTTCTTGCCAGAGCTGCTAAATTCCTCAGAAACCCAAGTTGTGACTGTGATGGATAGGCTCTTGGTGTTTATAATGTCTTCTTGTATCTTAGAGCTGAATGGGTAGTAATCCACTGCACTCCTTCCTATTAGATTAAGTTCATTAAGTTCTTAATCACATTAGATTAAGTTCAGATCCTCAACATACCAGACCCTAGGCATGCTTTCTATCACCTGGACTTTAGGATTACTGATCATGTCTTCCAGTATTTTAAGATACAGAAGAATTCTTTAGGCGTATTTTAGAAACACTTTTGTTTTTCATCTTTTTGGAATTTGGGCAGTATCATCAAACTAGCATTTTTATCTTCTTTGAATTTTGGTAATAGTAATTCCAAAATTGTTAACATCAAAACATAAATAGATGAAAGCTTGTCACTGTTCTGTGTTAATGGGAGTTCCATCTTGCAGTTTTACTAATCATTTTTGCTGCTGTTTGCATACTTCATGAATTTTCCAGTTGGGGAAGTTCACTCATGAGAAATGCCTTAATTTTTCTCTCTGTCCCTCCTTTGTAGAAAAGCATACTTCTTAACTGTTGTATTTGTCAGAAAATTGAGTTTAATAAAATTGATTCTTGCCCTCGTAGATACGTAACACATGGCAGGGAACTGAAATTTTAAATTTAATCTCTTAACTTCCATCACCTCAATTTTTTACTTTCTGCATTGTAATTTAACTACTATATCTTTGTTTTGAATGCTTTACTTAGTGGTGTCTTTACATTTCTAATTTTATATTTTCTATGTGAAATTTATTGGCCACTTTGAATTCTTTATCTTCTACAAATGTGATCATTAGTTTTTTCTCTTTGAATTACTCATGTTAATATACATAAATGCAATAAGTTTATTCACAGTGTACTGTTAATATACATATAAGTGTTACTGCTTAAAACTGCCTGTTGAGTTTAGGACGACCCTCTAGGATTTGACATTATAGGCTTTCACTCATATTTGGAGAGTCAGCTCAATGATAGATTCCCTTCGCCCTTCTTTCCCGCAAGGTAGGGGATTAGCATTCAGTCTGAGGATTTCTTGCCAGAGCTGCTAAATTCCTCAGAAACCCAAGTTGTGACTGTGATGGATAGGCTCTTGGTGTTTATAATGTCTTCTTGTATCTTAGAGCTGAATGGGTAGTAATCCACTGCACTCCTTCCTATTAGATTAAGTTCATTAAGTTCTTAATCACATTAGATTAAGTTCAGATCCTCAACATACCAGACCCTAGGCATGCTTTCTATCACCTGGACTTTAGGATTACTGATCATGTCTTCCAGTATTTTAAGATACAGAAGAATTCTTTAGGCGTATTTTAGAAACACTTTTGTTTTTCATCTTTTTGGAATTTGGGCAGTATCATCAAACTAGCATTTTTATCTTCTTTGAATTTTGGTAATAGTAATTCCAAAATTGTTAACATCAAAACATAAATAGATACGAAAGCTTGTCACTGTTCTGTGTTAATGGGAGTTCCATCTTGCAGTTTTACTAATCATTTTTGCTGCTGTTTGCATACTTCATGAATTTTCCAGTTGGGGAAGTTCACTCATGAGAAATGCCTTAATTTTTCTCTCTGTCCCTCCTTTGTAGAAAAGCATACTTCTTAACTGTTGTATTTGTCAGAAAATTGAGTTTAATAAAATTGATTCTTGCCCTCGTAGATACGTAACACATGGCAGGGAACTGAAATTTTAAATTTAATCTCTTAACTTCCATCACCTCAATTTTTTACTTTCTGCATTGTAATTTAACTACTATATCTTTGTTTTGAATGCTTTACTTAGTGGTGTCTTTACATTTCTAATTTTATATTTTCTATGTGAAATTTATTGGCCACTTTGAATTCTTTATCTTCTACAAATGTGATCATTAGTTTTTTTTCTCTTTGAATTACTCATGTTAATATACATAAATGCAATAAGTTTATTCACAGTGTACTTGATTTTAATATTAAGGTACACATTGTAATATTAAGTGTTACATAATTTATTACTAAGTGGGATTCTGTTTTAGGGTAAGCTGTCCTAGATTTTTATAATATGTATACCAGTTGTAGCTATGTGAGAATATTAAAGATTTGCTGAAATTTCTCTTGTTAGTCTATATGAAGCAGAGTAAGTCAATGAGAAGGAGCCTAGGATTAGAAATTTAGAGATAAGCTTTTAACCTTTTTTATGTATAGTTTCTTCATTTTGAGGGAGTTATGTCTTGATTATTCACATTTATGGAAGAGATGTGTACCTCCATCCATGTATTATCATTTGGTTTAAATCATATTGAGTGATTTTTTGTGTACCAGAATTATAATACTAATTGTTTATCTTAGGTTTAATTTTTAAATTAGTTCAATTTCTCATAGTTTGCACCAAATGTCAGTGGAGAATGTTAACCTAGAAACCTCTTAGTTGACAGGGGAAAACTAGCTTAGCATTAAACACTGGTTGTGGATAAATCTGAGAGTGGCTAAGTGATGTTTATGAAAGACTTGGATATTCTGAAGAAAGATTCTTTATAAAATTAAATTTTGATTTAAATATTGCCATTGCAGTATTTGTACTATGTCACCCACTGATTGCTATCATTTTCCAGATGAGTGTTCATCTGATTATCTAGGTGCTTTTTTTTATACTGTGCTTGTTAAAACATGTTGAAATAGAATTAACACACACACGCACAATTTATGTCACTTGATTCCTTAAGCCACCATGTGCATTTTTCCCAGAGGATATTAATCCAGTTTATTGAACATAAGTGTAAAGTATTTTACCTGGATAAGAAAGCAAGGTAAGGTAGTTAGTGAATGGAGGAATTTAGAATCATTAATTTATTTGCTTGATTCAGATGAGTTAAAGTTGCTCTATATTGATGTATTATGAACACATTTGAAGGCACTTGGAGAATATAGAGTTAAGTGTAAACACTGCCCAAATCATAGTGATTGTTTCAATAGTAGTCTAAAAATTTTGATTCTTAATTAAAAATTTGAAAACAAAGCTTCCTAGTTGAAGAGATAAAGAACTTTTATTTTTTCAACTTGTTTATTAAGATCTATTTTGCTTAAGCTTTTATCAGTCTTTTATGAGCTTTAAATTGATTGAAAATATATTGACTATTTTCTTAGTTTGTGGTATCTTTTTGTCACATACCTAAATAATCATTGCTAATTCAGAATGCCTTACACACTGTTGATATTTAAGTATATGTTATGGAAATAGTAAAGTTATAATCAGCTCTTGATTATATATGTCCGTGGTATGAGAAATATAATGGTAATGAGAAAAACAGCTATGTATCAAATCTAACTTTAGATTCTGTATGAAAATTTTCAATATGTATTTTCAATTTTATGTAGTGAAAGATATAAAATTGCAAAATGTTTGAGGACTTGTGAGCTGAGTGACAACTAGGGAAGGTGGTGTAGAAACACCCAAGGAGGTTAGAGAAAATGCAAATGGGAATTTAATGTTTCTGTTAATAAAGTGTGTGTATTGTTGACAATTGACTATAATGAGCTTAACTTGGATGAATGGATTCGATACTTCACAAAGTAATGGGTTTTCTTTATAAAATTAAATTTTGATTTAAATATTGCCATTGCAGTATTTGTACTATGTCACCCACTGATTGCTATCATTTTCCAGATGAGTGTTCATCTGATTATCTAGGTGCTTTTTTTTATACTGTGCTTGTTAAAACATGTTGAAATAGAATTAACACACACACGCACAATTTATGTCACTTGATTCCTTAAGCCACCATGTGCATTTTTCCCAGAGGATATTAATCCAGTTTATTGAACATAAGTGTAAAGTATTTTACCTGGATAAGAAAGCAAGGTAAGGTAGTTAGTGAATGGAGGAATTTAGAATCATTAATTTATTTGCTTGATTCAGATGAGTTAAAGTTGCTCTATATTGATGTATTATGAACACATTTGAAGGCACTTGGAGAATATAGAGTTAAGTGTAAACACTGCCCAAATCATAGTGATTGTTTCAATAGTAGTCTAAAAATTTTGATTCTTAATTAAAAATTTGAAAACAAAGCTTCCTAGTTGAAGAGATAAAGAACTTTTATTTTTTCAACTTGTTTATTAAGATCTATTTTGCTTAAGCTTTTATCAGTCTTTTATGAGCTTTAAATTGATTGAAAATATATTGACTATTTTCTTAGTTTGTGGTATCTTTTTGTCACATACCTAAATAATCATTGCTAATTCAGAATGCCTTACACACTGTTGATATTTAAGTATATGTTATGGAAATAGTAAAGTTATAATCAGCTCTTGATTATATATGTCCGTGGTATGAGAAATATAATGGTAATGAGAAAAACAGCTATGTATCAAATCTAACTTTAGATTCTGTATGAAAATTTTCAATATGTATTTTCAATTTTATGTAGTGAAAGATATAAAATTGCAAAATGTTTGAGGACTTGTGAGCTGAGTGACAACTAGGGAAGGTGGTGTAGAAACACCCAAGGAGGTTAGAGAAAATGCAAATGGGAATTTAATGTTTCTGTTAATAAAGTGTGTGTATTGTTGACAATTGACTATAATGAGCTTAACTTGGATGAATGGATTCGATACTTCACAAAGTAATGGGTTTTCTTTATTGAAAAATTATGATCATTAGCTTTAAGTAACAGTTTTTAAATATAATTAAATGTAATTAGGAAATAATAAATTGTCCTATTTCCTTTTTCTTTCATTCTTTCTTTCTTTCTTTCTTTTTTTTTTTTAGGGAATGAGCATTATAGAACAATTAGACCCTGTATCTTTTAGCAATTACTTGAAGAAATACCATAATACTATATGTGGAAGACATCCCATTGGGGTGTTGTTAAATGTGAGTATCCTTAGGAAGCCTTGTTTTTTTTTTTTAAAAAAAAAATTTGATCCTGTTATGTTTCAAAATACCTTAGGTGTTATTTGTGACACCTTATTAGCTTTAGTTTTAGGTATATAGTCAATTTTCTTTCTATCTTAATTTCTTTAAGATAATTTAAATTTCATTGTTTTGGTTATTTAAAGTTATTTATCACTGTATGATTGGCCTATACTTTCTTTTTTGTGGGTTTTTTTTTTTTTTTAGATTTTGGCTTCTTTTTATTGGTTTTTTATTTATCTTATTTTCATCCATCCCTGTGCTTTGACCTGTGTGGGCGTCCCACTGCAGTGGCCTTTCTCATTGCAGAGCACCTGCTCTGGGTGGTGTTTGTGCTCCAGAGTGCTGACTTATAATTGGACACACCGGTCCAGCTGCTCTGTGGCACGTGGGATCTTCCCCAGGCAGGGATTGAACTGGTGCCCCTTGCACTGCAAGGTGGACTCTTGACCCCTGGGCCATCAGGGAAGCCCTATACTTTTAAATACAGAGAGTTTTAAAAAATTGAAACCCATTTTTTCTCTTGACTGTCAGTCCCAGTGTGCTCTTTACAGATATAAATCAAAATAACCTCTGAAGAGATATAGTCTTACTAATTTTCGGGTTTTATTTAGTGTTCTTGACTATAAAAATAAATGAGGCCTCTGGATTTGCTCTGTAATGGCCCACACTCTGTCTATGGAGTGTGCTTTCTCTGAATCTGAATAAATCTATTTCTTACCTAAAATATAAAATAAAATAAAATAAATGGAAGATTCTGTGTTTGAGTTTTAGAAGTATTTCATATAAAGACTGGTAAAAAAGCAAAGGCTTTGGTTAACTGGATTTTCAAAAGAGATATTTATTTTTTCTCCTAATAAAACTGAAATTGAAAGAAAATATGAGACTCAAAAAGAAGAAAATGTGTACTCAGGAATGGGAAGAGGAAGGAATGATGGACCCATTGGAGAGGCAGAGAAATAATGGAGTTGGTCATGTAGTCTACAGTAGTCTAGGATAGGAGCCTAAAGGTCTATAGTGTTCCTGTACTGTGATTTGAAAGATAGTACTTTGTGCATTTTTAGCAAAGGCCTTCTCTTCAGCAGTATTGATTGACTGTAAGAAAAGCCTGTTAACGGCTTAAATTGATCTCTCAAATTTGAACAAGACTAAACTATAGTAGTTTACTAAAGTTTGAATGAATCAAATAAAATTTTAGTAAAACAGATGATGAACCAATTTACAGTTAAAATAAAAATCCTGGCATACCTCTTTGGGACTTAATTTATGTACATTTGAAGTTTAATCAAAGTCAGACAAAGAAAAGACTCCAACATTTCAGGACGAAAGTGACCAAGGTTTGGTTTAGGGAATAGAGAGCAAGATTTTTTGATTTTATTTTTTATGTGGCTTTTATTAAACACAAGGAGAGAGAGAGTGAAAAATGGCTGATATTTATAAAGAAGCTAGAGTAAGATAAGTTCTTTGAGAGAATGAAACAAGGAGTTCTTTCTTTTTCCTATTTAATGTGAGGTAAGTTCAAGAAATGAGGAGTGAGGGAGAGCTAGGCTTCATCTGTGAAACAAAGTTAAGCTACCAGTGCGTTCAAAGAGTGTGCACTTTTTATGTGATGTCTGTTATAACCACACGTTTTCTTTTTCTAGGCTATTACAGAGCTGCAGAAGAATGGAATGAATATGAGCTTTTCTTTTTTGAATTATGCCCAGTCCAGCCAGTGTAGAAACTGGCAAGACAGCTCAGTGAGTTATGCAGCTGGAGCGCTCACGGTTCACTGAAGCTCTGAATCCTCAGGAATGCCACCTGCACATGCGCATACTCTGTCCAGGGTCCCAGCCTAACCCTTACCAAGATACTAATCCTGGTCGGGGTGGGGGGGATTCTGAAACCTCAAACAATGAAGTATTTCATATAAAGACTGGTAAAAAAGCAAAGGCTTTGGTTAACTGGATTTTCAAAAGAGATATTTATTTTTTCTCCTAATAAAACTGAAATTGAAAGAAAATATGAGACTCAAAAAGAAGAAAATGTGTACTCAGGAATGGGAAGAGGAAGGAATGATGGACCCATTGGAGAGGCAGAGAAATAATGGAGTTGGTCATGTAGTCTACAGTAGTCTAGGATAGGAGCCTAAAGGTCTATAGTGTTCCTGTACTGTGATTTGAAAGATAGTACTTTGTGCATTTTTAGCAAAGGCCTTCTCTTCAGCAGTATTGATTGACTGTAAGAAAAGCCTGTTAACGGCTTAAATTGATCTCTCAAATTTGAACAAGACTAAACTATAGTAGTTTACTAAAGTTTGAATGAATCAAATAAAATTTTAGTAAAACAGATGATGAACCAATTTACAGTTAAAATAAAAATCCTGGCATACCTCTTTGGGACTTAATTTATGTACATTTGAAGTTTAATCAAAGTCAGACAAAGAAAAGACTCCAACATTTCAGGACGAAAGTGACCAAGGTTTGGTTTAGGGAATAGAGAGCAAGATTTTTTGATTTTATTTTTTATGTGGCTTTTATTAAACACAAGGAGAGAGAGAGTGAAAAATGGCTGATATTTATAAAGAAGCTAGAGTAAGATAAGTTCTTTGAGAGAATGAAACAAGGAGTTCTTTCTTTTTCCTATTTAATGTGAGGTAAGTTCAAGAAATGAGGAGTGAGGGAGAGCTAGGCTTCATCTGTGAAACAAAGTTAAGCTACCAGTGCGTTCAAAGAGTGTGCACTTTTTATGTGATGTCTGTTATAACCACACGTTTTCTTTTTCTAGGCTATTACAGAGCTGCAGAAGAATGGAATGAATATGAGCTTTTCTTTTTTGAATTATGCCCAGTCCAGCCAGTGTAGAAACTGGCAAGACAGCTCAGTGAGTTATGCAGCTGGAGCGCTCACGGTTCACTGAAGCTCTGAATCCTCAGGAATGCCACCTGCACATGCGCATACTCTGTCCAGGGTCCCAGCCTAACCCTTACCAAGATACTAATCCTGGTCGGGGTGGGGGGGATTCTGAAACCTCAAACTAATAGAACTTTCTTCTCTTCTTTTTTAGTAGGTGTAGTCCTTCCTTTATTTCAACTCATTGAAAAAAATGCTTTATAGTTTAGAGCAGTGGGAGAAAGGCTGGCGTCAAAATATTTTGATCAAAAAAAAAAAAAAAGGCATTGTGAAGGCACAGTTGTGGCAGTCAGTTTTTTGAAAGTAACTTGTAAAGCATTTACCATATCCTAAATTTGCACTCTTTGCAGACTTGTGCACATATACTCTGCTTTCAGAATAGTTTTTGCAAATTGTACACAAACAAAAAGGGTGGAAGCTTTTTAATAAAGAAACTGCATTTATAAATGATCTGTATTAGAATAAAAAAATTTTCCAGTTCTAGTCAATTACTACCCATGTTGTACAAGAGAAACCTTCTATTTTAGTTGCTAATAAAGGGCTACACAACTCAAAATAGTCTGATTTAAACTTATTGCTCTGTGGTACATATGAAAATTGTTTTTTTTTTTTTAAATTTAAATTTCCCCTTCAGAATTTTTATGTTAAAAGCGGTAAACTTAAGTTCTTATGTAAAAATATGTTAGGATGTATTTTTGTATTTAACATATTTATCTGATTTTTTTTTATCACAGATAGTAGAATCCTATTTTAAAGTTAGCTTTTAAAATTACATACAGTTGACCTTTTTCTGTGTGACATCACTTTGTGTCATTACTATATTATAATACAGTATAAATTCAGGATTGGTAAAGAACATCGATGTAGCCCCGTAGCTCTCAGATAGTGTTTGATAGGCAGTAGTCTGCAAATGAGGAAACGCTGAAGAATGTTCTTAGTGTTTCTCAGGTCATTGCAGACCATACACTGCTGCTACGCTTTTTTAGTGCTCCAAACAATTTGACTCTCTTACTTGAATTTTTGCCAAGAAATCATTAACAGTAACAACAGAAAACTACTGGATTTTCTTACAGTTTCTGAAATTTTTTTTTAGTATGAGCTGGAGCGCTCACGGTCCCTGAAGCTCTGAATCCTCAGGAATGCCACCTGCACATGCGCATACTCTGTCCAGGGTCCCAGCCTAACCCTTACCAAGATACTAATCCTGGTCGGGGTGGGGGGGATTCTGAAACCTCAAACTAATAGAACTTTCTTCTCTTCTTTTTTAGTAGGTGTAGTCCTTCCTTTATTTCAACTCATTGAAAAAAATGCTTTATAGTTTAGAGCAGTGGGAGAAAGGCTGGCGTCAAAATATTTTGATCAAAAAAAAAAAAAAAAGGCATTGTGAAGGCACAGTTGTGGCAGTCAGTTTTTTGAAAGTAACTTGTAAAGCATTTACCATATCCTAAATTTGCACTCTTTGCAGACTTGTGCACATATACTCTGCTTTCAGAATAGTTTTTGCAAATTGTACACAAACAAAAAGGGTGGAAGCTTTTTAATAAAGAAACTGCATTTATAAATGATCTGTATTAGAATAAAAAATTCTCCAGTTCTAGTCAATTACTACCCATGTTGTACAAGAGACACCTTCTATTTTAGTTGCTAATAAAGGGCTACACAACTCAAAATAGTCTGATTTAAACTTATTGCTCTGTGGTACATATGAAAATTGTTTTTTTTTTTTTTTAATTAATTCCACTTCAGAATTTTTATGTTAAAAGCAGTAAACTTAAGTTCTTATGTAAAAATATGTTAGGATGTATTTTTGTATTTAACATATTTATCTGATTTTTTTTTATCATAGATAGTAGAATCCTATTTTAAAGTTAGCTTTTAAAATTACATACAGTTGGCCTTTTTCTGTGTGACATCACTTTGTGTCATTACTATATTATAATACAGTATAAATTCAGGATTGGTAAAGAACATCGATGTAGCCCCGTAGCTCTCAGATAGTGTTTGATAGGCAGTAGTCTGCAAATGAGGAAACGCTGAAGAATGTTCTTAGTGTTTCTCAGGTCATTGCAGACCATACACTGCTGCTACGCTTTTTTAGTGCTCCAAACAATTTGACTCTCTTACTTGAATTTTTGCCAAGAAATCATTAACAGTAACAACAGAAAACTACTGGATTTTCTTACAGTTTCTGAAATTTTTTTTTTTTTGTCATGATTTTTGGTGCGGCTCTTCCAACTAAAATAATGGTATGGTGTTGTATTTCTTTCTTTAGCATAGATCAACCCTAGTCACTTTGGCAGAAAAAAAATGTAATTCAAGTAGTTAATTATTAGCCATGATGTATGTACTAGATTATACCTATTTTAATATAACACTGGTATTTATATTACATTGAAGAGCATTTGTATCTTCAATGTTATTCCAGAATAGCACAATTTTTAGATGCCTTGCACCAATTTTATTTAAAGATTTACATTTCTTACTGACTAAATACCAACTTTCTATACTCCAGAACTGAGATAAAATACTGTAATCTTTTGGATTCAAATTTACCCACCTATACATGTATGGAAATTATATTCTTACATGTTAATGATTTATTTATCATCAGTTAGATATACTTTTGAGTATTGTAAATATTTATTCCTTATTTATTATATAGACCATAAACATTTCAAAATTGACTACAGAGTAAATTTTTAATGTTTTCTGGGTATAAGACTAATAAATGATTATTATAGAAAATTTAGAAAATATTGATGATTATAAAGAAGAGAAAAAAATTACTTGGAATCTCACTATCCAGAGGTAACACTGTTAATATTTTTTGTATTTCCTTTCAGTCTTTGTCTGTGCTATTTATATGTACGAGTGTGCATAAGTGTTTGTGTGTGTGCATAATAACAAAATTGAGATTATGCTGACCATATAGTTGTATACCCTGCTTTTTATAACTTGCCATCATAAGTACTTCCCATGTCTTTGAAAATGTGATGTTTAAAAATGGCTGCCTATTCTATTTATTGTATGAATATAATATAATTGAACCAGTTCTCTCTTTGGATATTAGATTATTTCTAATATGTTATAAATTCAGGATTGGTAAAGAACATCGATGTAGCCCCGTAGCTCTCAGATAGTGTTTGATAGGCAGTAGTCTGCAAATGAGGAAACGCTGAAGAATGTTCTTAGTGTTTCTCAGGTCATTGCAGACCATACACTGCTGCTACGCTTTTTTAGTGCTCCAAACAATTTGACTCTCTTACTTGAATTTTTGCCAAGAAATCATTAACAGTAACAACAGAAAACTACTGGATTTTCTTACAGTTTCTGAAATTTTTTTTTTTTTGTCATGATTTTTGGTGCGGCTCTTCCAACTAAAATAATGGTATGGTGTTGTATTTCTTTCTTTAGCATAGATCAACCCTAGTCACTTTGGCAGAAAAAAAATGTAATTCAAGTAGTTAATTATTAGCCATGATGTATGTACTAGATTATACCTATTTTAATATAACACTGGGTATTTATATTACATTGAAGAGCATTTGTATCTTCAATGTTATTCCAGAATAGCACAATTTTTAGATGCCTTGCACCAATTTTATTTAAAGATTTACATTTCTTACTGACTAAATACCAACTTTCTATACTCCAGAACTGAGATAAAATACTGTAATCTTTTGGATTCAAATTTACCCACCTATACATGTATGGAAATTATATTCTTACATGTTAATGATTTATTTATCATCAGTTAGATATACTTTTGAGTATTGTAAATATTTATTCCTTATTTATTATATAGACCATAAACATTTCAAAATTGACTACAGAGTAAATTTTTAATGTTTTCTGGGTATAAGACTAATAAATGATTATTATAGAAAATTTAGAAAATATTGATGATTATAAAGAAGAGAAAAAAATTACTTGGAATCTCACTATCCAGAGGTAACACTGTTAATATTTTTTGTATTTCCTTTCAGTCTTTGTCTGTGCTATTTATATGTACGAGTGTGCATAAGTGTTTGTGTGTGTGCATAATAACAAAATTGAGATTATGCTGACCATATAGTTGTATACCCTGCTTTTTATAACTTGCCATCATAAGTACTTCCCCATGTCTTTGAAAATGTGATTTTTAAAAATGGCTGCCTATTCTATTTATTGTATGAATATAATATAATTGAACCAGTTCTCTCTTTGGATATTAGATTATTTCTAATATTTGACAATTATAAATAATAGTGGGATGGACATCTTTGTATGTGAAATTTGAATTCTATATTAGACTAGCTCTTTAGATGAGAACTTTCAGAGCTCTTTGAACTATGACCAAGTTATCCTTCAGAAAGATTGTACCAAATCAGCAATTTGTAAGTACTTCCCATACTGCCCCTTCTCCACTATTGATTATTATTTTTTCTAATCATCGACAATTTGTTAAGCAAATAATTGGTTGTTCTTTTGATCATTCTATTAGGAGTGGCTTTATAAGGACTTACTTTTTTCCCTTCTGTAGCTTTATAGTTGATTGATTAATAAAAAACAAAAGAGGGTTCCTGGGTTGAGTGGGCTGTAGCCCTTGGAGTGTATTTACTACACATTTAAATCTCCAGAGTACTTCACTTTTCCCTAGAGCGAGCATAGCTTTCTTATTCAGCCACAAGGTGGAAAGCGTTCTAGCTGATAGTGGGGTGTTGGTTTCTAGCTCTGCCTCTGCCGCTGATTATTTTTCTCACCATAAATACTACATGTTGTACTGTGGCTGAAACACTTTGCAGTTTCAAAGTACTTTGATGTTGTGACTTTGTTCTTTAGAGATTCCAATGTAAGATTTGACACTTACATTTAAAAAGCTACCTGATTGGATTAGAAGTATTATCCTTTGATTTTGACTCTACAAACATGAAAATGAAAGTCTTTTTTTCAATACAAAAGGAAATTAATTTGCATTAATAATTACCTGAATTACTGAACTTAAGCTTTCCTATTTAAGTGCCTTTAAAAGTGTTTTTATTTGAAATACAAAATGTCAAGGAAATTTTATGTAGTTTTATAGAGTTTCTTTTTTATGATGCACTTGAGTTATTTGTAGGAACTTTTTTTAAAAAAAACTTTAGATTGCACAGAGCTGTGTATTCATGGATTCTTCACTCTTCTGGTAATGAGTCCTTAAGAAATGTGTGTTAAAGTTTATTTAGTTTAGTGAGCAGGTAAGTAAATGCCCTCTGTCTTGGGTGGGCAACATCTTTAATGGCAACAGAGAAGGAATAATGGGTTATTCAGATTTCAGTGTTTAGATAATCCAATAGACATAGTAGGTATTGACTGAATTAGTCTATGGTTATTGTTGCAGATCTTAGATTTTTCTTTGGTAGCAAATAGTTCATTATCCTAGATTAAAGATTGGTAAATGTTTCATGTAAAGGGCCACACAATCAATATTTTGGGTTTTTCAGGCCATGTAGTTTCTTCCCAGCTATTCATTTTTGCTGTTTTAACACAAAGACAGATATAGACAATGTAGAAGTAAGTCATTGTGTCTGTGCTTCACTCATGTTATTTTCACAAAAAAAATGGTGAGCTGAATTTGGTCCACTTGTCATAGTTTTTCCTAGATGGTTAGTAGTTTTAACTACAACAAATGGTTGTGAGTTTCTGTCTTCCTAGCCCTCTCTTTAATTTGCTATAGACAATCTATTTGGCTGGGTTTGAGTGTTACTTAGGATGCTAAACGTTAAGTGGGAAGTAGGTAAGGGAAACTTAGAAACTCTTGGGAACCATTGTTAAAGCATTTTGAAGCCCTTTTATTTGCTGGAGCCATTTAGGAGCTTTGCTTTGCTGCCATAATTAACAGGGTGATGAATGGAGGTTGAAATTAGTTGTTGCAAATTACATAAATTATTCTCTAGCACTTGACTAGCTAGATGGCAGTAGAGAGGATGGAATAGATTAGCCTTTTTACCTAAGTATTCTAGGACACGAGACTAGATTTAAGAGAAACTGTGAAATGTGAGATTTTATTTTGCCATGTAAAGAAAGACTTTTGGAAAAATAATTACAATCTTCCATCACCATCACTTTAAGACCTCCTCAAACTCCCCCTGCATTTAAGAAGACATAAACTTAGAATAAAACAGAATTATTTGAGTGACTTTAAGTTAATGGAAAAATTACTTCACTTTTCTTTTCTCATTTACTCTTTATCACTGAAAACTTCATCCAAGGGGTAGGTAGTATCAGCCTAGAGATTGACAAGTTGGAAAGTGCTATGATGCAGTTGCTGAAAGAGCTAATGTAGTTGTAAAATTACTGTTGACTAGGGGATCTGGTGACTCAGTTCGGTTCAGGTCAGTCACTCAGTCGTTGTCGACTCTTTGTGATCCCATGGACTCTTTGCGACCCCATGGACTGCAGCCGGTGGCTCAGCAGTAAAGAATCTACCTGCAGTGCTTTAGTTTTCGTAGCAAATAGTTCATTATCCTAGATTAAAGATTGGTAAATGTTTCATGTAAAGGGCCACACAATCAATATTTTGGGTTTTTCAGGCCATGTAGTTTCTTCCCAGCTATTCATTTTTGCTGTTTTAACACAAAGACAGATATAGACAATGTAGAAGTAAGTCATTGTGTCTGTGCTTCACTCATGTTATTTTCACAAAAAAGATGGTGAGCTGAATTTGGTCCACTTGTCATAGTTTTTCCTAGATGGTTAGTAGTTTTAACTACAACAAATGGTTGTGAGTTTCTGTCTTCCTAGCCCTCTCTTTAATTTGCTATAGACAATCTATTTGGCTGGGTTTGAGTGTTACTTAGGATGCTAAACGTTAAGTGGGAAGTAGGTAAGGGAAACTTAGAAACTCTTGGGAACCATTGTTAAAGCATTTTGAAGCCCTTTTATTTGCTGGAGCCATTTAGGAGCTTTGCTTTGCTGCCATAATTAACAGGGTGATGAATGGAGGTTGAAATTAGTTGTTGCAAATTACATAAATTATTCTCTAGCACTTGACTAGCTAGATGGCAGTAGAGAGGATGGAATAGATTACCCTTTTTTACCTAAGTATTCTAGGACACGAGACTAGATTTAAGAGAAACTGTGAAATGTGAGATTTTATTTTGCCATGTAAAGAAAGACTTTTGGAAAAATAATTACAATCTTCCATCACCATCACTTTAAGACCTCAAACTCCCCCTGCATTTAAGAAGACATAAACTTAGAATAAAACAGAATTATTTGAGTGACTTTAAGTTAATGGAAAAATTACTTCACTTTTCTTTTCTCATTTACTCTTTATCACTGAAAACTTCATCCAAGGGGTAGGTAGTATCAGCCTAGAGATTGACAAGTTGGAAAGTGCTATGATGCAGTTGCTGAAAGAGCTAATGTAGTTGTAAAATTACTGTTGACTAGGGGATCTGGTGACTCAGTTCGGTTCAGGTCAGTCACTCAGTCGTTGTCGACTCTTTGTGATCCCATGGACTCTTTGCGACCCCATGGACTGCAGCCGGTGGCTCAGCAGTAAAGAATCTACCTGCAGTGCAGGAGCCGCAGGAGACATGGGGTTGATCCCTGGATTGAGAAGATCCCCTGGAGAAGGGATTGCCAACCCACTCCAGTATTCTTGCCTGGAAAATCCCACAGGCACAGGAGCCTTGTGGGTTAACAGTTCTGAGTCACAAAGAGTCGGACACGACTGAAGCAACTTAGCACACAGCGGATGTAATAAATCATGTGTACTCTGATACTAAGACTAAAAACTTTTATATTATTGTGTACACTATAGTGTTCATAAGGAGGAAGACAATGTAGAAAGGCTTGAGTGGGATGCGGAGGTATTTGTGATATTTATTTTGGTTGGAGAAAATAAGTCTAAAGAGATGGGGTTTTCTTCAGACATTTGAGTGACTGCTATGAGTAGGAAGGAATAGAATTGTTCTGTCTTGTTCTAGGTGTTCAAAAGAATTATAAGAAGTGAAAGTTTCTGGTTCCACGTTTAAGGTTCCATATAGGAATTTCTAAGTGAAAATTGACCCTGTCCTCATAAAATCATTGGAAATCAAGCAGAAGTCAGATCAGTGGTTTTCAGAGTAGGATCAGCGTCAACATCCCTGGGGCATGTTACTTGTGTAGACCTGAAATTACAGATCAGCAAGCTGAAAAGCATGTAATGGAATTAGTACAAATAAAATGGAACTTAATTCATTTGTATGAAACTTAAGGGAAATCATTTTTAAATAAACACTGATTTTGATCTTTTAACACTTTCAACAGAGATTTTAAATGGGTGATTGCTACCTAACTATTAATGAAAATGACTTAGCTTTCCAAAATGGAGACGCTTCTTCAATTTAAGACAGAGCCGTATCACTACCAGAAAAGGGTACTGAGAGAGATTGCCCTTTTTGTTACATTATTTTAATCTGAAAATATTGGGAGAGGAACCCTGTGAATACTACTGAGTGTCATGTCACAGGATCACATTACCCATGCTGTGTACATTTGGTCAAAGTAATGCTAGTAACTGCAGCCTCGGCCTTTTTAAAGTCACTGTTGTGGATGGAGTTTGTTTGCCTGTCATGAGTTTACTAATATGTTCTCTTTGCTGGGTCCATGTGAAGAACCTTGAGAGTTTTAGATTTGTCATTTGTTCAGGGGTTCCCAGAATGGTTTGTACCTAGGGGGTGTCACATTTACAGTGTTTGTATGTGTTTAATAATTCTAATGCAAGAATTTTGGCCATCACCCTGTAAAAATAATGGGAAAAAAATTTAAAGCTAGTTCTCCTGATTATGAAAGCCATAATGCATTCCAATTGATTTTTCATTATAAATTGTACATTATATTTAAATGCATGTTTCATACTGTACAAACTGAGATTTGTAACTTTACTAGATGTAGTTCTATTTTTTTTTTATCAGCCTAATAAAGAAACCAAAGACAATGTAAGTACCATTGCTAGGAAGCTATTTAAGCCCAAGTATATTCAGCTATGAGGAAGACTTTTGATCTTTAAGCCTGCCAATGTAAACTTTGGAAAATATTTTAATTTTTTTCACCACAATATTCTCTGAATTACTAAATGTGATGTTATATGTACTTAAGTAAAAAGAATTAAATGGAAGATGAAAACTAAGAAAATTTAGAATGGTAAATGAATGACATGATATAAATGACAAGACTTGAGTTTTGTGCATTTTAAATACTTAGGCGGTTAAACTAGATTTAATAAAGTATTTTTACCTTAACAGTTATTTAAAAGGCAGTTTTTTTTCCCATTTTAGATTTATCCGTTTGAATCTAACACCTAAGAGGCATCAATTGATATTTGTTCAGTTCTAATGAATTGAATTTTAAAGCAGGAGAACAAAAATCATTGTCTTTATGAAGTGTTTTTTAAAGAACAGAAGAGCATAAACCTTTTTTTTTTTTTGAGCATAAACCTTTTAATTGAGCAATTAAAAAAATTTTTTGACCCCTTTTATTGTTTTTTTATTAATTTACTTTCATCCATCTTTATTCTTTGGCCTGTGTGGGCCTCCCATTGCAGTGGCCTCTCTCGTTGCAGAGCACAGGCTCTGGGCTCATGCGCTCCAGAGCACTGGCTCATAATTGGACAAGGCAGCCCAGCCACTCTGCGGTACGTGGAATCTTCCCCAGCCAGAGATGGAACCAGTGCCTTTTGCGCTGCAAGGCAGACTCTTTACCCACTGGACCACCAGGGAAGCCCTAATTAAGCAATTTTAACTGGCTTTTCTCATTTTAAGATGTTGATTGTGAAAACCAGCTTCCTTATTTAATCTTAAAAAATGATAGAATTTAATATCCCTAGACTCTCTAATACCAAATGAAGTGAATGATAATATAAGTGATCTGGCAAATTTGAAAGCATTGGCCCACAATTCTTAGTTCATATTTTATAATATCCTTTGGTGTTTACTATTATTTAAATATGGTGCAAAGTTTTTCGAACAATTCAAATGTGTTTTAGCTGTTTGACCAATGACATGACCAGCCAACAAGTCGAAAGCTGCTATGGAGTGCCAGAGGCTTTGTACTGGAATCCATTTTTAGCTTTGTCAGTGACTTTCTACTGATTTACTGAAACGTATCACTGGTCTTTCCTAGAGCAGAGGTTCTGTCTTCATTAATATGGGCTTGAAGTGAGTAGTACAACTCTTAAGGGCCTTTCCACCTTTGATTTTTTATGACAGTAATAAAAATACCTTATTATTTAACATACTTTTAATTAAATATGTTCACAGCTTTTTCTTTTAATTCCAACTATATGTAGGCTGTACATTGCTGTATTTTTACTGACAGAGAATCCTAGACCCATACAAATGACATGACATATAAGTTTGTATAGCTTGTTAGAATCAGGAACTAGTATAAGAATTTAGTTCTTTTGATTTTTATTCCTGTGTGTTGCAAAAACTCTATTATAATATTATTCCAGGTTTTGTTTTTGGTGCTAGCTCTTTGAGATATCACACTGAATTCAGATAGTCATGTGGTTGTGTGACTTCAGTAAAAATGGAAATCATTCATGTAAAGGTCTACTTTGATTACATAGATTTTCTTTGGTGGATTAAAATATTCCTAATAACTGCAGATTTCTCTTTGCTGGGAGGTTTACCTTTAGACCTCAAAATTCTGTTCTGTTGCTTGTATCATTAAAAATGCACTACTTCTTTGTAATGAGACTATGACAGAAAGTGAAATATATTTGTATGTGAGTCTTTGTGATGGTGAGACTTAGCAGCAGACACCTGACTCCCATTATTCCGTTCCACACATTAAAGTGTCCTGCAAGCACCTGCATCTTTGCTTGGGATTTTCTCACCTGCACTCAGGAAGTGCTAGGAAGATAATCCCCTGGGAGCATCCCTCAGCCAGTGATAGATGGGAATCAGAGAATAATTATTCCAGCTTTTATGCCCTTCTCGTAATACTCTGAGGCCTGTTTGCTAGAGTTTCCACTGAGGCTGGACCTCATTGTCCTCCACAACAAGAAAGCTGTTAAATAAGTATTTATTTTCTTCTCTTCTCTGTCTCACTTCCCATTCCCTCATCATTGTTTTCTGACATTACCTCCCAAATGAGATTCTTGGCTTTGAATCCCGTCTCAGAGTCAGTTTCTGGGGTAAACTAAAACATGTTTGATTTGAAAAATAAGTCATTACTAGTGCTTGTTAGATAGGGAAGATTTTTTGTTATTATTTTACAATTATTTTGAATGTAATCTCAAACTAGTGTTTTACTGTTCTGACTCTGTTAGTCTCATAATCCCGTCCATGTTCAGATTTGTTTCCTTAGTTCATTTCCTAACAAAGGAAAGATTCAAGGTAAAACTCTTTAAGTAGAAATCCAAGGTAAATGTCTTATGTGAATATCTTTCTACTAGGTTTATTTGTTCCTTTTTTTTTTTTTAATCATACCTGATTTTCCAAATGCTTTATGAGGACACAGTGGGTTATCTGTTTTAGTAGAAACTGCATTACCATGGCATTTGTTGCAGCCAAAATTACAGAGTATTGTCTACTTGAATCCAGCTTTCGTATCTCTTATTAGGACCTGTTTATTCACCAGCAGGGACCAGGTCAGCCTTGCCAAGCATTGATTGTAAAGATAAATTCAGTTCTTAACTTCTCCAAAGATTGTTCTGTGGTCCTAAATCGAACATTTTTTGACTTAATAACAATTAAGGAATCTAGCATTTTTAAATTGAACAAGGTCTACATTGAAACCAATGTAAGTACATCTTTTGTGGTTCTTTGATACCTTTTTGAAAAATTAGAAATAATGATTTTTACACATTTTTAAAAAATTGATGTGGGAAATTTGTATTCATTTTAGGTGCATATTATCAGTCTTCTTTTTTTTTCTCCCCACGTGAAAATTGTTTGTCTGTCTGAAATGTATTATCTATTTATTCGGTTTATATGCTGGAACATGCATAAATTTAACCGAGTTTATAGTTCTGCTTTTGGGGCCATTGTAAAATTAGCATGCAGAGAGATTTTTCCATAGGGAAAGCAAAACATTTAAAGAATATATTTTAATTAGTTATCCTTACTGTAAATTAACATCTTTAAGCATTCATATATTTTTAAGCAAAAATACTAGAGAGTGTATACTGAGTATTTTCCATCAGTGTAGTTGCCTTTTGGTACCTTCACATTCTGCCATTTTAAGCATATTGGATTTTCTGACATTACCTCCCAAATGAGATTCTTGGCTTTGAATCCCGTCTCAGAGTCAGTTTCTGGGGTAAACTAAAACATGTTTGATTTGAAAAATAAGTCATTACTAGTGCTTGTTAGATAGGGAAGATTTTTTGTTATTATTTTACAATTATTTTGAATGTAATCTCAAACTAGTGTTTTACTGTTCTGACTCTGTTAGTCTCATAATCCCGTCCATGTTCAGATTTGTTTCCTTAGTTCATTTCCTAACAAAGGAAAGATTCAAGGTAAAACTCTTTAAGTAGAAATCCAAGGTAAATGTCTTATGTGGATATCTTTCTACTAGGTTTATTTGTTCCTTTTTTTTTTTTTAATCATACCTGATTTTCCAAATGCTTTATGAGGACACAGTGGGTTATCTGTTTTAGTAGAAACTGCATTACCATGGCATTTGTTGCAGCCAAAATTACAGAGTATTGTCTACTTGAATCCAGCTTTCGTATCTCTTATTAGGACCTGTTTATTCACCAGCAGGGACCAGGTCAGCCTTGCCAAGCATTGATTGTAAAGATAAATTCAGTTCTTAACTTCTCCAAAGATTGTTCTGTGGTCCTAAATCGAACATTTTTTGACTTAATAACAATTAAGGAATCTAGCATTTTTAAATTGAACAAGGTCTACATTGAAACCAATGTAAGTACATCTTTTGTGGTTCTTTGATACCTTTTTGAAAAATTAGAAATAATGATTTTTACACATTTTTAAAAAATTGATGTGGGAAATTTGTATTCATTTTAGGTGCATATTATCAGTCTTCTTTTTTTCTCCCCACGTGAAAATTGTTTGTCTGTCTGAAATGTATTATCTATTTATTCGGTTTATATGCTGGAACATGCATAAATTTAACCGAGTTTATAGTTCTGCTTTTGGGGCCATTGTAAAATTAGCATGCAGAGAGATTTTTCCATAGGGAAAGCAAAACATTTAAAGAATATATTTTAATTAGTTATCCTTACTGTAAATTAACATCTTTAAGCATTCATATATTTTTAAGCAAAAATACTAGAGAGTGTATACTGAGTATTTTCCATCAGTGTAGTTGCCTTTTGGTACCTTCACATTCTGCCATGTTGTTCTGAATACAGGACAGGGCATTTATTGACCTTTGAGGTAGCATTTGTCTTTTAGAAATGTTCAAAGGTCAGCTGGGTGATTAAGTTGGGTAATATGGTTTTGGGTGGGGAATAGTTGCAAACGAATAAGTCGGACTTTGACCTGGAACACATCAAATTGGTCTAAAGTAGAAGCTCTCTCCTCAAAATCTCTGCAGTGGCATATTGGAATAAGCTGGTTGCATGCATGCTAAATCGCTTCACTCTTTGTGACCCTATGGACTGTAGTCTGCTAGGTTCCTTTGTCTGTCGGATTCTCCAGGAAAGAAGGCAAGTAACTGTTCATTTACAAATAGAAGTTCAGTTGTTTTTTAAAAAATAATCTTATTGCTTTTTAGACATGTTACATCCCAGCAACTACCTAATTTATTATCAAATCCAGTCAAGGCTTTTGGCATTTGAAATATCTCAATATGATAGGTTGAAAATCTGGACTAAGAACCAGAGATGGTTTTTAAAATGTGTAAAGAAGGCATTCTCATTTCCTGAAGACCAAATATTTTCTATAAGGAATACTAGATAAAAAATGTGAGGTATCTTTTTACAGTTTTTACTAGAAGCTAATTCCTTGTGCTAAATGTGAGCAGTCTCATGATAACTTAATGTAAATCAAGCTTGAAAAATTTCTCTTTTCCAAAGTTTACATATTTTCTGTCACCACTAGGCCACTTATGCAGTGTCTCTGTACTAAGTGTTCTAGTACAGCCTGACCTTTTTAAGGTTTAAAAAGTGCTTCCTGCCTACATTAATGTTAAGTACTTATATTTAGCAGTGTTATATTTCTGGGTGTTTGTTAATTTGATGAATCTTTATAGCGTTAGTCTGTTCTTGAAAGTTCTACTTGGTACAGTTGTCTGAGAAAATCAACTTGGATGAATCAGTGATGCAGGTTTATAATTAAAATATTTAAACATTTTAATTTAAGGAGTAGATCTCCATAATGGCCACAGATAATTTTTGTAATTTCTGGTTTTGATAGTTGTTTTTGCATTAGGAAAATACTGTACCTTGATCTGAATCTTTTACTGTTTTAACAACTTCACATTTATTATCTCTTAACAGAAGTTATTTTTAACTAAATGTTTACATTATTGAATGAGGGAAGTTGAACCAATTGTTAATACTAAAACAGGCTGAAGTTTAAATTTGATATTCTGCATGGAGTTTGTGTTTGAATATCTAAAGGATGTCAGTTTCCACTCGGGTGTTTACATTAGAATTAATATTGGATTCCAAATAGCTTGATTGTAATTTCCTTTTTAAGTATAATGTACAGGTTCTGTATTATTAGTAGGTGTTGTTATTTCTACCTTCATTTGAACTTGTTTTTAAAATGAAGATTAAACAATTTTTAGCTCATAGAAATTTAGCTAAGTATGCAGTGGTTATGTTAGTACTAGTTTATTACTTGAAAGGAGCTTTGGTTCAGTGTGCAGTATGAGATACATCCTTATGAGATACAACTACATGTTTTTTTTCCCTTGATATTTTTTCTCTTTAACTGATATTTTTCCTCTTTAACTGAAGTGATGTCTGTCCATAATAACTTCAGTTTTCTGTGACCAACTCATAGATGGTTGAAGTTACTCTTAATATAAAATGAGTTAGAAAAATTATTTTTTAGCAGAACTTTATATTAATTTCAATACTATATGGTAACAAAAAGCTATCTGTTAGCCTTTCTTGTTAGTTTCTATCCTGTTATTTCTGTCTCTAAAAAAACAAGGGGTAAAAAAAAGACTATATTGCCAGTACCTTCTCTACAACTTTAGGAAAACTAGATATTTGAAAGAGGAGTTATTGTCACTGAATTTTAGTCTTTGTATGCAAAATAAGCAGTACTGTGATAGTGAGATATAATTTACTTCCCTGTCTTGTAACAGAGTTTACCACATGTAGTATTCTTAAAGAATAAGCTTTTACCAAATTTTGTACTGTAGATCAGTCTAGGAATACCCTCAAGAAAGCAACAGGTAGATTGTGTAGAAAATACAGACACAGATTATTGAGCATGGGGATTTGATCATGTTCACTGAAGAGTAATTTTCCAAAAACTAAACTCTTGAAGACAAACTAAATTGGTTATTCCTAGGAAAAGGATATCTTTCATGTATTTTGGAACTAAAGCAGTCAATGCCAAGATCTGTTTCTCTTCTCCCTTTTTGGTTAGTTCGTACAAATAATTCAATAGTAATATTCCTAGTTTGATTCTATAATGTTTATTGTTTTGTAACACTTAAAAAGACATTGCCTCCAGGGTAAAAGTTGCTGGTAGGAAGAGAGAAGATATGGACCTGTATCTGTCCTTCTTTTCTTGTTATTGTATTTTCCCCCCAAATATTAAAAACAACAACAGCCTACTTTTGTCTGCCTGAAGAGGCTGCTTTTACCCGGGAGAAACTTTCTCAGGATAGCTCAAAACCTGTGGCTTCTGGTAGTAGGTCATCTATTCATTCTCTTGTGTCCTTTGCCATGACTTTTTAATGGAGACTGGAACTCTGGAGATAATACCCAGCAGCCTATTTGTGTGCAGTAATGGTGTTAGACGTTTTCTCCCATTGTAGGGGAGGTCTAAGAGACACTTTTATGGTTCCCTCCAGGGAGGCTTCCATCCCCAACCCCACCCCAAAAAATATCCCCCTTCTTCTCCCCTTTTTCCTCTCCTTTTCTATTTCTCCTCCTTCCTTCAATGAGACACACCAAGGAATCTAGGACCCTGTAAATAGGCACTTACTGTATTTCATATTCTTGATTACCAGTCATAACTTTAGCATTATCTCCTAATAGGTCAGTCTTAGCCTGAGTCACGCTTCTGCAGTTCATTGTTCTTCTAAATATCAGTGTCAGTTTGGGTCACCTTTCAGTGTACTGAGCGTAAGGAAAAGGGTAAAGGGAAGAAATAACCATTTATGAACTGTTTGTAAAGTTACTAGGCTTCATTGCTTATGGTAAATGATGTTTTAATTTCTTGCCAAATGAAATCTTCTAAATGAAAAGGTAAAAATTTCATGCAAATGTTTGTAACCATTTATGTAAATGTGTTGTTTTCTTTACCTCCAAAAATCATTAATAAAATGGATTTTTAGTTTCTTCTTGAATGGGGTTCCTTTGTGTATAGTAGGGCAATTTTGCAAGTCTAAAACAACACTTCAATCTGAGTTTCTTTTATCACATGACATCAGAAGGGATACAGCTTTTTCTGTTTTGTTGTTTTTCAACCTATGTCTTTTTGCCTTTTTCTAAGAAAGAATGTCATTTTTCTTTCTTTTTTTTTTGATTGAGGCACAATTGACAAATGTATATTAGTATACATTGCAAGATCATCTCCACAATATCTAGTTAACATGTCACCATACGCTAGGTAAAGTTGCTGGTAGGAAGAGAGAAGATATGGACCTGTATCTGTCCTTCTTTTCTTGTTATTGTATTTTCCCCCCAAATATTA
Source organism: Tragulus kanchil (assembly GCA_022376925.1). Taxonomy (NCBI): domain Eukaryota; kingdom Metazoa; phylum Chordata; class Mammalia; order Artiodactyla; family Tragulidae; genus Tragulus; species Tragulus kanchil. The sequence goes on from JAIOJX010000029.1 coordinate 152,319,990, forward strand.
AAAACAACAACAGCCTACTTTTGTCTGCCTGAAGAGGCTGCTTTTACCCGGGAGAAACTTTCTCAGGATAGCTCAAAACCTGTGGCTTCTGGTAGTAGGTCATCTATTCATTCTCTTGTGTCCTTTGCCATGACTTTTTAATGGAGACTGGAACTCTGGAGATAATACCCAGCAGCCTATTTGTGTGCAGTAATGGTGTTAGACGTTTTCTCCCATTGTAGGGGAGGTCTAAGAGACACTTTTATGGTTCCCTCCAGGGAGGCTTCCATCCCCAACCCCACCCCAAAAAATATCCCCCTTCTTCTCCCTTTTGCCTCTCCTTTTCTATTTCTCCTCCTTCCTTCAATGAGACACACCAAGGAATCTAGGACCCTGTAAATAGGCACTTACTGTATTTCATATTCTTGATTACCAGTCATAACTTTAGCATTATCTCCTAATAGGTCAGTCTTAGCCTGAGTCACGCTTCTGCAGTTCATTGTTCTTCTAAATATCAGTGTCAGTTTGGGTCACCTTTCAGTGTACTGAGCGTAAGGAAAAGGGTAAAGGGAAGAAATAACCATTTATGAACTGTTTGTAAAGTTACTAGGCTTCATTGCTTATGGTAAATGATGTTTTAATTTCTTGCCAAATGAAATCTTCTAAATGAAAAGGTAAAAATTTCATGCAAATGTTTGTAACCATTTATGTAAATGTGTTGTTTTCTTTACCTCCAAAAATCATTAATAAAATGGATTTTTAGTTTCTTCTTGAATGGGGTTCCTTTGTGTATAGTAGGGCGAATTTTGCAAGTCTAAAACAACACTTCAATCTGAGTTTCTTTTATCACATGACATCAGAAGGGATACAGCTTTTTCTGTTTTGTTGTTTTTCAACCTATGTCTTTTTGCCTTTTTCTAAGAAAGAATGTCATTTTTCTTTCTTTTTTTTTTGATTGAGGCACAATTGACAAATGTATATTAGTATACATTGCAAGATCATCTCCACAATATCTAGTTAACATGTCACCATACGTCTACAGGCTTTTTCCCTTGTGATTAGGTCATTTGAGATCTCGCTTTTAGCAACTTTCAAATATACGATGCACTATTACTAGCTGTGGTCACTATATTGTAGCTTGCACCCCTATGATTTATATATTTTATAGCTGAAAGTTGAAAATTTTGTTTTTAGATTCCACCTATAAGTAAGATCTTACAGTATTTGCTTTTCTCTGACTTACCTCACTTAGAATAATGTCCTCAAGTTCCATCAACATTGTTGCAACTGGCAAGATTTTATACTTTTCTTTTTTAATTTTTTTTTTTGCCTCTAATCATCATTTGTTTTCATCCATCTTTATTCTTTGGCCGTGTGGGCCTCCCATTGGCAGTGGCCCCTGTCGCTCCAGAGCTCCAGCTCAGTAGTTGGACACACCAGTCCAGCCGCTCTGCAGCACGTGGAATCTTCCCAGGCCAGGGATTGAACTGGCACCCCTTGGACTGCAAGGTGGACTCTACCCACTGGACCAACAGGGAAGTCCTAGATTTTATACTTCTAAAATGACTGAATAATAAATGCTCTTATTATGTGTCAGTATGTCATTACCATTGTTTGTCCATCCATCGATGGATACTTAGTTTTCCCATCTTGGCTGCTGTAAATAATGCTGCAGTGAACACAGAGATGTGTGTGTGTTTTTCAGTTAGTGTTGCCATTTTCTTTATATAAATACCCAAAAGTGAAATTGTTAGATCATATGGTAGTTCTATTTTTAATTTTTTGAGGAACCTGCATGTGTTTTAAATTTTGTTTTACCTTTCCAAAAATCATTAATAAAATGGATTTTTAGTTTCTTCTTGAATGGGGTTCCTTTGTGTATAGTAGGGCGAATTTTGCAAGTCTAAAACAACACTTCAATCTGAGTTTCTTTTATCACATGACATCAGAAGGGATACAGCTTTTTCTGTTTTGTTGTTTTTCAACCTATGTCTTTTTGCCTTTTTCTAAGAAAGAATGTCATTTTTCTTTCTTTTTTTTTTGATTGAGGCACAATTGACAAATGTATATTAGTATACATTGCAAGATCATCTCCACAATATCTAGTTAACATGTCACCATACGTCTACAGGCTTTTTCCCTTGTGATTAGGTCATTTGAGATCTCGCTTTTAGCAACTTTCAAATATACGATGCACTATTACTAGCTGTGGTCACTATATTGTAGCTTGCACCCCTATGATTTATATATTTTATAGCTGAAAGTTGAAAATTTTGTTTTTAGATTCCACCTATAAGTAAGATCTTACAGTATTTGCTTTTCTCTGACTTACCTCACTTAGAATAATGTCCTCAAGTTCCATCAACATTGTTGCAACTGGCAAGATTTTATACTTTTCTTTTTTAATTTTTTTTTTTGCCTCTAATCATCATTTGTTTTCATCCATCTTTATTCTTTGGCCGTGTGGGCCTCCCATTGGCAGTGGCCCCTGTCGCTCCAGAGCTCCAGCTCAGTAGTTGGACACACCAGTCCAGCCGCTCTGCAGCACGTGGAATCTTCCCAGGCCAGGGATTGAACTGGCACCCCTTGGACTGCAAGGTGGACTCTACCCACTGGACCAACAGGAAAGTCCTAGATTTTATACTTCTAAAATGACTGAATAATAAATGCTCTTATTATGTGTCAGTATGTCATTACCATTGTTTGTCCATCCATCGATGGATACTTAGTTTTCCCATCTTGGCTGCTGTAAATAATGCTGCAGTGAACACAGAGATGTGTGTGTCTTTTTCAGTTAGTGTTGCCATTTTCTTTATATAAATACCCAAAAGTGAAATTGTTAGATCATATGGTAGTTCTATTTTTAATTTTTTGAGGAACCTGCATGCAGTTTTTCATCGTGACCTTACCAATTAACATCCCCACCAACAGTGTACAAGGGTTCCCTTTTCTCCAAGTTCTTTCCAACACTTGTTTTTTGACTTTTTTTTGATAGTAGTCATTTTACTAGATGTGAGGTGGTATCTCACTGTGCTTTTGATTTGCGTCTCCCTGATGATTAGTGATGCTGAGCGTCTTTTCACATACCTGTCAGCCATGAGTATGTATTCTTTGGAAAAATGTCTATTTACATTGCCCATTTTCAGATTGATTATTTTTTCCTGTTGTAGTATATGAGGCCTTTGTATATCCTGGGTATTGACCCCTTACCAGTTATGTGGTTCTCAAATACTTTCTCCCATTCTGCATGTTGTCTTTTCATTTTGTTGATTTCTTTGCTGTGCAGAAACTTTTCAGTTTGATACAGTCCCACTTGTTTATTTTTGCTCATCTTTTTTTTTTTTTTTTTTGGCTGCTTCTTTTGATCTTTCATTTATTTATCTTTGTTCTTTGATCTGTGTGGGCCTCCCATTGCAGTGACCTCTGTTGTTGCAGAGCACCGGCTCTGAGCGCTGTGCTCCAGAGCTCCAGCTTGGTAGTTGGACACACCGGTCCAGCGGCTCTGTGGCACATGGGATCTTCCCAGGCCAGGGATCGAACTGACTCCCCTTGCACTGCAAGGCGGAATCCTTACCCACTGGACCACCAGGGAAGCCCTATCTCAAGCCTTTCTAACTGTTTGTGTAGTCTTATTTTAATAGCTCCCAGTAGGTGAGGGTGTGCCAAGACCTATCAGTGTTCCAAAGCGGAGTTTTTAGCGCCTAGGTTCAGGCTGGTTGGGAGGCAAACTCTCAGCCTGCAGCTTCGAAGCTTGTAAACATATGCAGTCCAGTGGGACCACAAGCATAACCTCTGTTGACAACCAGAGCTGGGTGATCTGGAGGTGTTCCCTAGGCAACAGTTGCACTTATCTGGGCTCCAGTATTTTCCTCTCTGGAAAATACTCAAGAGCTCTAGCAAGGCATATGAAGGAGGCAGAGATGACATCCTGTTCCCCGAGCACCTTTGTAGATGTGTGCCAGATCAGAAGTGTGCCCCCCCAGGCCGAAGTTCCAAGACAAGCAAATAGGCCTCTTTCTCAGAAAGGTGAGATGTGTTTCTGTCTACTGTAGGCTACTATGAACTGCCTCTTTGACTGTTTCAGTTTTAAGGGATCCAGGAATGCAAGCCATCCCCCCATCTCCCACCCTGAACTGGGGTTTTCAGAAACAAAACAAAACAAAACAAAAAAAACTCTTTGGAAACTGAAACTTTGCTTATTACCATCCACTTATAATATGACATCTTCTGTCCAACAGAAGAAACATGACCATCCTGTTTTGCAGAGTCCTTACACACGGCTTAAACATTTTTAAGAGTCTTGTGCTTGATTTTGGGCTCCACCCATAAAAAAAAGGAGAAAAAAAATCAGAATTAAATGGGCACATATGATTTGAGGAAATAAGATTTGGAGGAAGATTTGAGAAAAATGTTAAATAGTAAGGCGAAGAGGTCAGGATTGACTTTAGGAACATGTTGGGATGATGCTGAGCTGCTTCTGTTTCAGTCAGTAGTTAGTGTTAAACAGTCATAAATCAGACCAGATCCTGGGCATAATTTATGCAGCTTTAGGAGCATAGCAGAGCACACAGGCACAGGAAGGTTTGATGACGAAAACAGGACACAGCTTCAAGAACAGTGTAAATAAGGTTCTGCCCAGGAGAAATTTCAAAGATTAAGTGAAACTTCTTTAGAAATTTCTTTTAGTTCAAAGTGAGATTGTGGAATTCATTATTAAGGGTAATGTCACAATGCCATTTTATGTGGTACATGTTGTGGGTGTGTGGGAGGGGAGGGAAGCAAAAGCGAATATACCTCAAAACAGAAGTTTTCAAAGAATTGTTGTTTAGTTGTTAAGTCATGTCTGACTCTTTTGTGACCCCGTAAACTTAGCCCCCGTGGCTCCTCTGTCCATAGGATTTCCCAGACAAGAATACTGGAGTGGGTTGCCGTTTCCTTCTCCAGGGGAATCTTCCTGACCTAGGGATTGAACCCGAGTCTCCTGCATTGGCAGGTGAATTCTCTCCCAGTGAACCACCAGGGAAACCCATGTAGCGTAATAGAAATTACTTAAATCCTCAGAGATTGTGTATGTGACGCTCCTAGACATTTCAGTGAATTAGAATTCCTTAGAATCAATGTCAGGTTGGGGAAATATGAATTAGTGATTTTAATATAGAAAAATCTTAACTTTTGCTTCATTAAAATTTAAAAGAGATATCTGTATAGAAGTCTTTCAGTTATTTTTTTTAAATTGATGTTCTTTAATCTGGAACAGGAATCAAGGCATCTGTGGCTGTGATTCTCAGGGAAGTAATGTCATTTTAAAACTGTTAGCTATGCTTTTAAAATTACAGTGTTCTTAAACAGTTTTTTGGCAATACTCTTAAAATTTTTTTTAAGATGTCATATAACATTACTTTTTTTTAATAATTCTTTTTTTTTCACTTTTTACTTTTACAGAGTTTTGTTGTTTACAGATATGTATAATCCCAGAGGGGTTTTTTGATGAGCATTATCAGTGTATTATATTTCCAGAAATTGAAAATGATAGCATAACCTTGTAGTATTCAACCAGTTTGAGGCTATATTACAAATCAAATCTCATAATAGAAAGTACTGTTTAAAATAAAGTCTGCATAACAACACAAACAATATACAGAAGTAGACTTTCAGTAAGAATAAATTTGGATACAGCATGAAGATCCCCTTGGGTGAGAGACACCTATCAACTGAGGAGACCTTTGTCTTCTGCCAACTTAGCAGAATTCATGTGCACAGAGAGCTGCTGTCCTTGTGGCAATATCTGCAGAGCTGACCGCCTATCAGCACTTCGGCCTTTTCATAACTGTTTCACAATTTGCAAGGTACTTGTTTTGATTCTTCTCAGTGATCATCTTAAACCTTAAGAAGGATAGGAAACATGTTGGAATATTTAATAAATTAGGTTTTTGTCAGATCACTTGTACCTTTGAAATTTGATGTGATTTTTTAAAATATAGACTTTTTCAGAGCACTTTTAGGTTCACAGAAAGACTGAGCAGAAAGTTCAGACTTCTCATATTCCCCCCTTTCGTGACATGTTCACAGCCATTCCTATGATCATGGCCTGAACCAGAGTGGTGTGTTTATTAAAAACTCATGAACAGGGCTTCCCTGGTGATTCAGTGGGTAAGGACACTGCCTTGCAGTGCAAGGGGCATCGGTTCAATCCCTGGCCTGGGAGGATCCCACATGCCATGTAGCAGCTGAACCAATGTGTCCAACTATGGAGCTGGAGCTCTGGAGCGCATGTGCCCTGAGCTGGCGCTCTGCGACGAGAGAGGCCACTGTGATGGGAGGCCCACATAGGCCAAAGAACAAAGATAGATGAAAATAAATGAATGAAAGACCAATAGAAGTGGCCAAAACACAAAACAAAAAACCCATGAACCCGCCCTAACCACTCAAAGCCCACAATTTACAGCGTGACATACTGTACCTTCTGTGGGCTTTGATAGATGTGTAATGACACATGTCCACCGTTGGAGTATCATGTGGAGTGATTTCATGGTTCTACAAATATTACATGTTCCTGTCTTCATTCCACCATCCTCCATACTTCTGGTCATCTCTTTTCCAGAATGGGGCTCTAAACCTTTTCAGATATGTATAATCCCAGAGGGGTTTTTTGATGAGCATTATCAGTGTATTATATTTCCAGAAATTGAAAATGATAGCATAACCTTGTAGTATTCAACCAGTTTGAGGCTATATTACAAATCAAATCTCATAATAGAAAGTACTGTTTAAAATAAAGTCTGCATAACAACACAAACAATATACAGAAGTAGACTTTCAGTAAGAATAAATTTGGATACAGCATGAAGATCCCCTTGGGTGAGAGACACCTATCAACTGAGGAGACCTTTGTCTTCTGCCAACTTAGCAGAATTCATGTGCACAGAGAGCTGCTGTCCTTGTGGCAATATCTGCAGAGCTGACCGCCTATCAGCACTTCGGCCTTTTCATAACTGTTTCACAATTTGCAAGGTACTTGTTTTGATTCTTCTCAGTGATCATCTTAAACCTTAAGAAGGATAGGAAACATGTTGGAATATTTAATAAATTAGGTTTTTGTCAGATCACTTGTACCTTTGAAATTTGATGTGATTTTTAAAATATAGACTTTTCAGAGCACTTTTAGGTTCACAGAAAGACTGAGCAGAAAGTTCAGACTTCTCATTTTCCCCCCTTTTCGTGACATGTTCACAGCCATTCCTATGATCATGGCCTGAACCAGAGTGGTGTGTTTATTAAAAACTCATGAACAGGGCTTCCCTGGTGATTCAGTGGGTAAGGACACTGCCTTGCAGTGCAAGGGGCATCGGTTCAATCCCTGGCCTGGGAGGATCCCACATGCCATGTAGCAGCTGAACCAATGTGTCCAACTATGGAGCTGGAGCTCTGGAGCGCATGTGCCCTGAGCTGGCGCTCTGCGACGAGAGAGGCCACTGTGATGGGAGGCCCACATAGGCCAAAGAACAAAGATAGATGAAAATAAATGAATGAAAGACCAATAGAAGTGGCCAAAACACAAAACAAAAAACCCATGAACCCGCCCTAACCACTCAAAGCCCACAATTTACAGCGTGACATACTGTACCTTCTGTGGGCTTTGATAGATGTGTAATGACACATGTCCACCGTTGGAGTATCATGTGGAGTGATTTCATGGTTCTACAAATATTACATGTTCCTGTCTTCATTCCACCATCCTCCATACTTCTGGTCATCTCTTTTCCAGAATGTCTTCCGTTGGGATCATAGGCTATGAGAACCTTTTCAAATAGGCATCTTTCACTTACTAATGAGCATTTAAGTTTCCTTCAGGTCATCTTATGGCTTTCTAGCTCACTTCTGCTAATATTCCGTTTTCTGGATGCACCACAGTTCATTCATCTGCTCACCAAATGAAGGACATTTTGGTCATTCCCAAGTTTTAGCAATTTTGAATAAAGCTACTATAAACATCTTTGTAAAGGCTTTTGTATGAATGTCAATTTTCAGCTCATTTGGGTAAGTTCCACATAATATGATTGCTAGACTGTTTGGTGAGAGCGTGTTTAGTTTCATAAGAAGTTGCCAAGCTGTTTTCCAAAATGACTGTACTATTATTTAAATTTTTTTTATTATGGTGAAGTTCACATAAAACACTGTTTTCACCATGTTTACCTGTACAGTTCAGTGGCACTAAGTACAGTCACATGGTTCTGCAGCTTTCACTATTGCCCGTCTCCCAGACTTGTCACTTTCCTGAACTGAAATTCTGGCCGCATTACATGCTAAGTCTCCGATCCCCCTACTCACCCCCCTCAGCATCTCCTACCCTGGCCCTTGACATCTACCAAAATGGCTTTCAGACTCCATGAATCTGACTCTTCTAGGTACCTCGTATAAGTGGAATCAAGCAGTATTTGTCTATACCTACTGTATAATGGAATGCATTTTTAAGGTTAACTTAATGTATGCGACTATGCTATTGCTATTGCATATTCAGCAGCAGTGAATGAGAGTTCCTGTTGCTCCTTCCCTCCCCAGCATTTGGCAGTGTCATTGTTTTGGATTTTTGCTACTTGTTTCAGAATTTGTCACAAGGGAATTTATCCATAAATTGTTGAATTGGTGTGTTTGTGGGGAAGGCTTCCTATTTGGTCATCTCACTGAATGCCATTCCTTTATGGTGCTTCTAAGTCAAGACTTTAACCAATGGGAAAACTGACCAGGGGAGTAAAAGGATTGAAAAATCCTGCAAAGTTATTTTTTATTTGTTTACTTTGAACTCTGAAGAGTTAGTTTTCTGTGTGAGACTTACCTGAAATAACAACTGTTACCTGGAATTAGACTATGAAAAAAAAAAAAAAGAAACCAAACTGAAGAAGCCAACTTCACTATAGTATTTTCTCCTCTATTTTCTTTTTGTGTTCTTAAGGCCTCTCTTAAAAGGTGAAACAAGTTCGGGTTCTTCAGACCCTGGCTGCAGTGATTTGATTTGAGAAAAGCTGAGTCTTCTAAAGGTACCTGGGGGATTTAGTGCATTTTTTGTGGTTAATGTAGTTAATCTGTTGGTATTCTAGCACCATATATTTCATGGCACTTTGCAGTGATACAGTAAAGGGCTGAGTGGTGGCCATTTATTCACTGTTTTCCCTTAGACCTTTCTGGCAGAGTTAACTTGTGGGTGAATAGGAAGATTTTCTCTTGGTATTTAAATTTATATTAAATCTGTATACAGTACTTGTTGAATCATCTAAGATACTTACAGCTGTCTAAAAAGATTATAGCAGCAGTAGTCAAAGTAGTAATTAATGCTCCTTTGGATAGGCATGACTACCTCTGCTAACCTATTCTCTCTATTAGTATCAGGACACATGGCTATAGTTGTTCAGAGCTACGTGAGACTACTTAAACTTGTGATGTCATTATTTTATGGCATTTTGAGTTGATATGTAGATCCCGAAAGCATGGAGCTTGGCTGGGTTATGGAGAATAACTTATTCTCTCTTTCTGTAAAGTCTCCAGGGGAAAGTTTATAACTTTACCTAACAGTAAGTATGTATTCATTTTTCTCTCTGTACTTGAAATCATCTTCAGTTTCCTTACCTATCAACCAAGACTACTCCTCTTGGCCTAATTCATTCTTATCCTTGAATCTTTCTTCACTGTCTGCTTCCATTTCATCATCTTCTGTTTTTCTTTCTGGGTTGTTTCATTATCATCTTTTGATAATGGAAACATGCTATTATAATGAAGTCCTGGGCTAGGGTGCCATTCCTTTATGGTGCTTCTAAGTCAAGACTTTAACCAATGGGAAAACTGACCAGGGGAGTAAAAGGATTGAAAAATCCTGCAAAGTTATTTTTTATTTGTTTACTTTGAACTCTGAAGAGTTAGTTTTCTGTGTGAGACTTACCTGAAATAACAACTGTTACCTGGAATTAGACTATGAAAAAAAAAAAAAAGAAACCAAACTGAAGAAGCCAACTTCACTATAGTATTTTCTCCTCTATTTTCTTTTTGTGTTCTTAAGGCCTCTCTTAAAAGGTGAAACAAGTTCGGGTTCTTCAGACCCTGGCTGCAGTGATTTGATTTGAGAAAAGCTGAGTCTTCTAAAGGTACCTGGGGGATTTAGTGCATTTTTTGTGGTTAATGTAGTTAATCTGTTGGTATTCTAGCACCATATATTTCATGGCACTTTGCAGTGATACAGTAAAGGGCTGAGTGGTGGCCATTTATTCACTGTTTTCCCTTAGACCTTTCTGGCAGAGTTAACTTGTGGGTGAATAGGAAGATTTTCTCTTGGTATTTAAATTTATATTAAATCTGTATACAGTACTTGTTGAATCATCTAAGATACTTACAGCTGTCTAAAAAGATTATAGCAGCAGTAGTCAAAGTAGTAATTAATGCTCCTTTGGATAGGCATGACTACCTCTGCTAACCTATTCTCTCTATTAGTATCAGGACACATGGCTATAGTTGTTCAGAGCTACGTGAGACTACTTAAACTTGTGATGTCATTATTTTATGGCATTTTGAGTTGATATGTAGATCCCGAAAGCATGGAGCTTGGCTGGGTTATGGAGAATAACTTATTCTCTCTTTCTGTAAAGTCTCCAGGGGAAAGTTTATAACTTTACCTAACAGTAAGTATGTATTCATTTTTCTCTCTGTACTTGAAATCATCTTCAGTTTCCTTACCTATCAACCAAGACTACTCCTCTTGGCCTAATTCATTCTTATCCTTGAATCTTTCTTCACTGTCTGCTTCCATTTCATCATCTTCTGTTTTTCTTTCTGGGTTGTTTCATTATCATCTTTTGATAATGGAAACATGCTATTATAATGAAGTCCTGGGCTAGGGTGCTTTCATCTTCTACCTCCTAAAATAAGGCCACTTTATCAAGTTGCCATGGCAACACAGTAACAGTTGTCTTCTCAAGAGCATGCTAGAGTATTCTGGCTCATAGTTAGTTGCTTTTATTGGGAAAACATTGGCTCCAATGAATGTTCTTCGGACATTATGTTTGTCCATGGTAATCCTACTAGGATATAGTGTTACCTGTTGCTGCATAACTAACAAAAGTAAGTTTAAAACTACACCTGTTTATCATCTCATAGTTTCTGTGGGTTAGGCATCTGGCACAGTTTAAGTGGTTGGTCACCTGCCTCAGGGATGATGTCTCATGTAGATTCAAAGTGTCAGTCAGGGTTGGAGCCTTATCTGAAGGTTTGACTGAGTCTGTTTCCAGGCTCACTAATGTGGTTTGGGCAGGACTGAGTTCTTTTGGGGCTTCAGATCTGTAGCTGCTTGCAGGTCAGAAGTTCGTTGTTATCTAGGCGTCCTGAACATGGCAACTTCATCAGAGCCAGCAAGGAGCAAAAATAAAATGTATTTGGGGGTTGATAGTATACATAGAAATAAAATGTCTGGAAATAATATCAGTGTGGAAATAGCGGATGGGAACTATGTGTTTGTAAGGTTCTTATAGTATGTGTGAAGCAGTATAATGTCAATTGAAGATTGGCTGCATATAGTAAACCCTAGCAATTATTAAGACAAAATAACAAAGAAGCATAGCTAATTAACCAATAATGCAAATAAAACTGAATTATTAAGAAAAAAAAACAGCTGAACACAAAAGAAATTAGGAAAAGAGGAAAGAAAAAAGACCACACAAGACAAATGAAAACAACTATTAAAATGGTAGATTAAAGGTAGTCATTAATTTTTTTTTCTGGTCACAGTAGAATTTAACTAAAATTAATAACAAAGTTGTCTAGACCAACTTCAAATATTTGAAAATTAAAACACATACTTTCAAATAATGAGTCAAGAAATATTTTGGACTGAATGAAAATCAAAGCAAAATGTATGGAATTTAGCTAAAGCAGTGCTTAGAGGAAAAATTTAAATGCTTTTTTAGAAAATATAAAAAATTTCAAGCTTATAATCTAACCTTCCACCTTTAGAAACTAGAAAAGGAAGAGCAGAGTAACCTTGGAAGGCAAAGATAACAACAGAACTCAGTGATACAGAAACCAAACAAACATGAATGTAATCAAGATGGATTTTGTGAAAGGACAATAGAATGGATGTATTTCTCCAATGAATGTTCTTCGGACATTATGTTTGTCCATGGTAATCCTACTAGGATATAGTGTTACCTGTTGCTGCATAACTAACAAAAGTAAGTTTAAAACTACACCTGTTTATCATCTCATAGTTTCTGTGGGTTAGGCATCTGGCACAGTTTAAGTGGTTGGTCACCTGCCTCAGGGATGATGTCTCATGTAGATTCAAAGTGTCAGTCAGGGTTGGAGCCTTATCTGAAGGTTTGACTGAGTCTGTTTCCAGGCTCACTAATGTGGTTTGGGCAGGACTGAGTTCTTTTGGGGCTTCAGATCTGTAGCTGCTTGCAGGTCAGAAGTTCGTTGTTATCTAGGCGTCCTGAACATGGCAACTTCATCAGAGCCAGCAAGGAGCAAAAATAAAATGTATTTGGGGGTTGATAGTATACATAGAAATAAAATGTCTGGAAATAATATCAGTGTGGAAATAGCGGATGGGAACTATGTGTTTGTAAGGTTCTTATAGTATGTGTGAAGCAGTATAATGTCAATTGAAGATTGGCTGCATATAGTAAACCCTAGCAATTATTAAGACAAAATAACAAAGAAGCATAGCTAATTAACCAATAATGCAAATAAAACTGAATTATTAAGAAAAAAAAACAGCTGAACACAAAAGAAATTAGGAAAAGAGGAAAGAAAAAAGACCACACAAGACAAATGAAAACAACTATTAAAATGGTAGATTAAAGGTAGTCATTAATTTTTTTTTCTGGTCACAGTAGAATTTAACTAAAATTAATAACAAAGTTGTCTAGACCAACTTCAAATATTTGAAAATTAAAACACATACTTTCAAATAATGAGTCAAGAAATATTTTGGACTGAATGAAAATCAAAGCAAAATGTATGGAATTTAGCTAAAGCAGTGCTTAGAGGAAAAATTTAAATGCTTTTTTAGAAAATATAAAAAATTTCAAGCTTATAATCTAACCTTCCACCTTTAGAAACTAGAAAAGGAAGAGCAGAGTAACCTTGGAAGGCAAAGATAACAACAGAACTCAGTGATACAGAAACCAAACAAACATGAATGTAATCAAGATGGATTTTGTGAAAGGACAATAGAATGGATGTATTTCTATCCAGTTAGGCAGGAAAAAGGGTGAAGACAAATAGCTAGTAATAAGAATGACAGAGGGGACATCACTACAGACTATTTAGATATCAAAATATTTAAAGAAATGTGAAGTTTCATGCCAATGAAATTATCAGCTTAGGCGAAATGGGTAGACACAACTACCAAAGCTGACTCAAGAAGCTAGATAATGGGGCTTCTCTGCTGGTCAAGTGGGTAAAAAGTCTGCCTTGCAGTGCAAGAGGCACCAGTTCAATCCCTGGCCCGGGAAGATCCCACGTGCCGTGGAGCAGCTGAACCAGTGTGTCCCATTATGAGTCAGTGCTCTGGAGTGCATGCACCCAGAGCTGGTGCTCTGCAACAGGAGAGGCCATTGAGATGGGAGGCTCACACAAGCCAAAGAATAAAGAGGGATGAAAATAAATACATTAAAAAAAAAAAAAGAGGCCAGAATGTTAAAAAAAAAAAAAAAAAAAAAAAAACCACCAAAAGGGCTTCCCTGGTGGTCCAGTGGGTAAGGACACCGCCTTGCAGTGCAAGGGGCGCCGGTTCAATTCCTGGCCTGGGAAGATCCCACGTGCCACAGAGAGGCTGGACCGATGTGTCCAATTACCGAGCCGGAGCTCTGGAGCGCATGCGCCCAGAGCTGGTGCTCTGCGACAACAGAGGCCACCGCGATGGGAGGCCCACATGGGCCAAAGAACAAAGATGGATGAAACTAGACAAATGAAAGACCAATAGAAGTAGCCCGCCTGCTCCCCTCCCTCCCCATCCCACCTCCCCAAAATAAATAAATAAATAAATCTTTAAAAAAAAAAATCACCAAAAACTATAACAATAATAAAATAGTTTAATTTAATGCATGGTATAATATAATAAAGAAGAAAATAATATAAACACTTCAGTAGTTGTGGAAAACCCATTTGACACACACGTAAAATAAAAAATCTTCTATGAACTAAGAATAGATTAAGAACTCACCAAGCGGGCTTCCCCTGGTGGTCCAGTGGATAAGGACACCGCCTTGCAGTGCAAGGGGCGCCAGTTCGATCCCTGGCCTGGGAAGATCCCACGTGCTGCGGAGTGGCTGGACTGTGATGTGTCCAATCAGCGAGCCGGAGCTCTGGAGCGCATGTGCCCAGAGCCGGTTCTCTGCGACAACAGATGCCACCGCGATGGGAGGCCCACACGGGCCAAAGAACAAAGATGGATGAAACTAGACAAATGAAAGACCAGTGAAAGTGGTCTGCCCACCCCCCTTCCCTCCCCACCCCTGCCAAAAAAAAGAAAAAAGGGATAAAAAAGAACTCACCAAGCCCAACAAAGGATGTCTACAGCAAACTTATAACAGATGTCATACTTGATGGTGAAAGATTGAATACTTTGCCCACAAGATTGAGAATAATGCAGAATGTCTGCTCTAATTATTTTTATTCATCTTTGTGCTAGACGTTTTCAACAGTGCACAAAAAGCTTACAGATCTCAAAGGAAAGAATGAAAGTATTTTTCTATGTTAATTGTTTAGTTGTCTAGAAAATCCTTAAAAATATTTTTTAAATTCATTGGGAATAATACATTCAACAAACTTGCAGTATTAAAAGTTAATACACAATGTTCAATTTAATTTTTTTGTACTTGTAGTAAATGATTGGAAATTGAAATTGATATTACCACTCAAAGCAGTATTAAGACAAACCACCAACTTCCCTGGTGGTCCAGTGGTTAAGAATCTGTCCCCCTTCGCTGCAACTGGAGAAAGCTGATATGCTGCAATGAAGACCCACCACGGCCAAAAATGTAAATAAACCATTAAAAAAAACCCAAACATAAACTTCAAAAACTTAAAAAAAAACCCTGCATTACTTGTATACTGAAAATTCCAAAACATTGTTTAGTGAAACTAAGATGGCAGTTAACGGAGTTAACTTACTGCTAGGTTAAAACGCCTCAATGTTATTAAGATTAATTATAGCCAAATTTATATTTTGAATCAATGAATTTTAAATCAGTATCAAAGGAGAGTCTGTTTTTTCTAGGTTTCCCTATATAGACATATGACCTTGTGTAAGTTTAAGGTTATGCCACCTAGACAACATACTAAAAAGCACAGACATCACTTTGCCAACAAAAGTCTGTATAGTGAATGCTATGGTTTTCCCAGTAGTCGTATATGGATGTGAGTTCAGTTCAGTTGTTCAGTCTGACTGACTGAAGGTGTACAACATGATGATTTGATATAAGTATATATTGCAAAATTATACCACAGATGAGTTAATACATTCATTACCTCATCATAGTGTGGTGAGAAAATTTAGGATCTAACTTGTACAAAGAACCAGCAACAAAGTGGTCTGCCCACCCTTCCCTCCCCACCCCTGCCAAAAAAAAGGAAAAAAGGGATAAAAAAGAACTCACCAAGCCCAACAAAGGATGTCTACAGCAAACTTATAACAGATGTCATACTTGATGGTGAAAGATTGAATACTTTGCCCACAAGATTGAGAATAATGCAGAATGTCTGCTCTAATTATTTTTATTCATCTTTGTGCTAGACGTTTTCAACAGTGCACAAAAAGCTTACAGATCTCAAAGGAAAGAATGAAAGTATTTTTCTATGTTAATTGTTTAGTTGTCTAGAAAATCCTTAAAAATATTTTTTAAATTCATTGGGAATAATACATTCAACAAACTTGCAGTATTAAAAGTTAATACACAATGTTCAATTTAATTTTTTTGTACTTGTAGTAAATGATTGGAAATTGAAATTGATATTACCACTCAAAGCAGTATTAAGACAAACCACCAACTTCCCTGGTGGTCCAGTGGTTAAGAATCTGTCCCCCTTCGCTGCAACTGGAGAAAGCTGATATGCTGCAATGAAGACCCACCACGGCCAAAAATGTAAATAAACCATTAAAAAAAACCCAAACATAAACTTCAAAAACTTAAAAAAAAACCCTGCATTACTTGTATACTGAAAATTCCAAAACATTGTTTAGTGAAACTAAGATGGCAGTTAACGGAGTTAACTTACTGCTAGGTTAAAACGCCTCAATGTTATTAAGATTAATTATAGCCAAATTTATATTTTGAATCAATGAATTTTAAATCAGTATCAAAGGAGAGTCTGTTTTTTCTAGGTTTCCCTATATAGACATATGACCTTGTGTAAGTTTAAGGTTATGCCACCTAGACAACATACTAAAAAGCACAGACATCACTTTGCCAACAAAAGTCTGTATAGTGAATGCTATGGTTTTCCCAGTAGTCGTATATGGATGTGAGTTCAGTTCAGTTGTTCAGTCTGACTGACTGAAGGTGTACAACATGATGATTTGATATAAGTATATATTGCAAAATTATACCACAGATGAGTTAATACATTCATTACCTCATCATAGTGTGGTGAGAAAATTTAGGATCTAACTCTGTACAAACTTTCAAGTATACAGGTACTGTAAGTATACAGTAATTATAGTCACACATGTTATAGTGATACATTAGATCCCCAGAATTTAATCATCCTATGGTTGGAAGTTTTACCATTTGAACAATATGTTACTTTTAATAATCATACCAAGTTTCTACCAAGCTTTTGGGAATGTACAAACTCTTGGATACCTGGCTGGGCAAAAAAAAAAGGCAAGTCCTTCAAAAAACTAAACAAGGTGACTAAAGACCTCCATCTCAGAGGGTGGTAAAGCATGTGATTTTCCTAAATATTTATGTCTCCATCATCATATTTTTTTTTCACTTACCAGTGTGGAATACTTTTCAAATATTTACTTGAATTTTTTTTCAAACATTTAATTGAAATTTTTGAAATGTAGTTCAAGGACCACTTGCATCAGAATTACCTTAAATGTATATCCCGTGCACAAAATGGATTAAAGATCTAAATGTAAGACTGGCTACTATAAAACTCTTACAGGAAAACATAGGCAGCACATTCTTTGACATAAATCACAATAATATCTATCTCCTAGAGTAATGGAAATAAAAACAAAACTAAACAGGCCATAATTAAACTCAAAATATTTGTGCAGCAAAGGAAACCATAATAAAAAATCACGGAATGGGAGAAATTTACAAATGATGTAACTGACAAGGGATTAATCTCCCAAATTTACAAAGAGCTCATGTGGCTCAATATCAGGAAAACAACCTAATCTAAAAATGAGCAGAAGACCTACATGGACATTTCCCCAAAGAAGACCTACAGATGGCCAAGAGACGCATGAAAAGATGCTCAACATCACTAATCATTAGAAAAATGTAAATCAAAACTGTGAGATACCTCACACCAGTCAAAATGTCTGTCTGTGGAAGGTCAGTCTATAGAATTTTCCAGGCAAGAATCCTGGACTGGGTAGACATTCCCTTCTCCAGGGGATCTTCCTGACCCAGGGATTGAACCTGGGTCTCTTGTGTTGCAGGCAGATTCTTTATTGTCTGAGTTACCAGAGAAGCTTTAGTCAGAATGTCCATTGTCAACAAGTCTATAAACAAATGCTGGAGAGGGTATGAGGAAAAGGGAGCCCTCTCTCTCTTGGTGGAACTGTAAATTGGTATAGCCACTATGGAGAATAGTGTGGAGGCTCCTTACAAAACTAAAAACTAAGCTACCATCTGCTTCAACAATACCATTCCTGGACATATATCCAGAGAAAAACATGGTTCAAAAGGATACACATGCCTCAGTGTTCACTGCAGCACTGTTTACTATAGCCAAGACATGAAAGCAACCTAAATGTCCATTGACAGGAATGGATAAAGAAGATGTGGTATGCACATATGATGGAATATTACTCAGTGATTAAAAAGAATGATAATGCCATTTGCAGAACATGGATGGACCTGGAGATTGTCATACTAAGTGAAGTAAGTCAGAGAAGGATGAATATCATATCATTTCTATGGGGAATCTAAAAATATGATATAAATGAATTTATTTACAAAACAGAAACAGGCCCACAGACTTGGAGAATGAATCAATGGTTACCAGAAGGGAAGAGTATGGGGTAGGATAGACTGGGAGTTGGAATTGGTAGGTGCACACTGCTATATTTAAAATGGATAACCAACAAAGACTGTGTAGCACAGGGAAATGTACTCAGTATTCTGTGATAGCCTAAATGGGAAAAGAATTTGAGAAAGAACAGAAACTGAATTACATTGCTGCACACCTAAAACTAACTCAACATTGTTGATCAATTATACACCAATAGCAAAAAAAAATTATTTTAAGCGTGCTATCATGTAAAATACCGTATTTCAAAGACTTGGTATAAAATGTAAAATCTTAATAGTTTTAGTATTGATTACATGTTGAAATGAGAATACTGTGGATATGCTAATATAATAAATGTGTCATTAAATTTTAAAAAGAGAATTAGCTTACGTGTTTATCAGCTTCAAACCAGAGCCATTAATTAGAATTCTTTAAGGATGGTCTAGAAACTCCAACTCAGTCGTCTTCCCATCAGAATTTACACATTGATGTTTGAACTATTGAGGTGATTGTAAAATGTATATAACTGAGAGTCTAAGATTACTTATCAGATGTTAGTCAAATGCCCAACAAGTCTATAAACAAATGCTGGAGAGGGTATGAGGAAAAGGGAGCCCTCTCTCTCTTGGTGGAACTGTAAATTGGTATAGCCACTATGGAGAATAGTGTGGAGGCTCCTTACAAAACTAAAAACTAAGCTACCATCTGCTTCAACAATACCATTCCTGGACATATATCCAGAGAAAAACATGGTTCAAAAGGATACACATGCCTCAGTGTTCACTGCAGCACTGTTTACTATAGCCAAGACATGAAAGCAACCTAAATGTCCATTGACAGGAATGGATAAAGAAGATGTGGTATGCACATATGATGGAATATTACTCAGTGATTAAAAAGAATGATAATGCCATTTGCAGAACATGGATGGACCTGGAGATTGTCATACTAAGTGAAGTAAGTCAGAGAAGGATGAATATCATATCATTTCTATGGGGAATCTAAAAATATGATATAAATGAATTTATTTACAAAACAGAAACAGGCCCACAGACTTGGAGAATGAATCAATGGTTACCAGAAGGGAAGAGTATGGGGTAGGATAGACTGGGAGTTGGAATTGGTAGGTGCACACTGCTATATTTAAAATGGATAACCAACAAAGACTGTGTAGCACAGGGAAATGTACTCAGTATTCTGTGATAGCCTAAATGGGAAAAGAATTTGAGAAAGAACAGAAACTGAATTACATTGCTGCACACCTAAAACTAACTCAACATTGTTGATCAATTATACACCAATAGCAAAAAAAAATTATTTTAAGTGTGCTATCATGTAAAATACCATATTTCAAAGACTTGGTATAAAATGTAAAATCTTAATAGTTTTAGTATTGATTACATGTTGAAATGAGAATACTGTGGATATGCTAATATAATAAATGTGTCATTAAATTTTAAAAAGAGAATTAGCTTACGTGTTTATCAGCTTCAAACCAGAGCCATTAATTAGAATTCTTTAAGGATGGTCTAGAAACTCCAACTCAGTCGTCTTCCCATCAGAATTTACACATTGATGTTTGAACTATTGAGGTGATTGTAAAATGTATATAACTGAGAGTCTGAGGGAAGTCATGTTACTGTATCAGATGTTAGATATCTTATTTTTTTAAAAATTATTCATTTGGCTACATTGGGTCTTTGTTTCAACTCACGGGCTTTCTAGTTGTGACACATGGGCTCAGCACTCATGGCACGCAGGCTTAGTTGCCCCACAGCACATGGGATCTTAGGTCCCCAACCAGGGATTGAATCCATATCCCATGCATTGGAAGGTAGATTTTTAACCACTGTATCACAAGTGAGGTCTGGGTACCTATAATATCTACAGTTTTCAGACAAAGGCGTTCACTTTTCTGAAACAGACTGTAAGTCATTGATACACATGAATTTGACTTTCTGGAAAAAGGAGATAATGTTGCTGAATATAGATGTGCCCAACTTTTGTGTTATTAGAAATAACATGGTATTAAATCAACTCTAAATTTTTACTTCATTTAAAAAGCCCTTACGTCAAGTAAACAGTCATTAATCACATACATTTTAATTTTAATCAATTTATTACAGAGTTTCCTAGAAAAATGATTATGGGATGTTCTGCATTTAGAAGGTATTTTTGAATAAAGTTAAAGGTCAGCACTGTTGCTTCAGATGGGTGTTTGGAGAAGAGTTTCAAACTCAAGTCCAGGCCTGGCAAGAAAGACTTGCTTTTTTCATCCAAAAGGGACAAAGGAAAGCTGAGATTGGGATTGGGATGTGTAGTTGTAAAGTGTTGGATTTTGAGTCAGATACTACTTTGGAGCCTGCTCTTGGGTGAATTAATTTCTCTTATTGTGTTTCCTAATTATTTTAAGCGTGCTATCATGTAAAATACCGTATTTCAAAGACTTGGTATAAAATGTAAAATCTTAATAGTTTTAGTATTGATTACATGTTGAAATGAGAATACTGTGGATATGCTAATATAATAAATGTGTCATTAAATTTTAAAAAGAGAATTAGCTTACGTGTTTATCAGCTTCAAACCAGAGCCATTAATTAGAATTCTTTAAGGATGGTCTAGAAACTCCAACTCAGTCGTCTTCCCATCAGAATTTACACATTGATGTTTGAACTATTGAGGTGATTGTAAAATGTATATAACTGAGAGTCTGAGGGAAGTCATGTTACTGTATCAGATGTTAGATATCTTATTTTTTTAAAAATTATTCATTTGGCTACATTGGGTCTTTGTTTCAACTCACGGGCTTTCTAGTTGTGACACATGGGCTCAGCACTCATGGCACGCAGGCTTAGTTGCCCCACAGCACATGGGATCTTAGGTCCCCAACCAGGGATTGAATCCATATCCCATGCATTGGAAGGTAGATTTTTAACCACTGTATCACAAGTGAGGTCTGGGTACCTATAATATCTACAGTTTTCAGACAAAGGCGTTCACTTTTCTGAAACAGACTGTAAGTCATTGATACACATGAATTTGACTTTCTGGAAAAAGGAGATAATGTTGCTGAATATAGATGTGCCCAACTTTTGTGTTATTAGAAATAACATGGTATTAAATCAACTCTAAATTTTTACTTCATTTAAAAAGCCCTTACGTCAAGTAAACAGTCATTAATCACATACATTTTAATTTTAATCAATTTATTACAGAGTTTCCTAGAAAAATGATTATGGGATGTTCTGCATTTAGAAGGTATTTTTGAATAAAGTTAAAGGTCAGCACTGTTGCTTCAGATGGGTGTTTGGAGAAGAGTTTCAAACTCAAGTCCAGGCCTGGCAAGAAAGACTTGCTTTTTTCATCCAAAAGGGACAAAGGAAAGCTGAGATTGGGATTGGGATGTGTAGTTGTAAAGTGTTGGATTTTGAGTCAGATACTACTTTGGAGCCTGCTCTTGGGTGAATTAATTTCTCTTATTGTGTTTCCTAATCTGTAAAATTATAATAATAATAGTTTTTTTCTAATATTATGCAGTGAGATAATGTATGTGCTTTGTTAAGCAAGGAACTTACATGTGCCAAGTATTTGATCAATGTTTGCTTTAATTATTTTCTCTAATACTAAACTTTCATCACGAATCCATTGTATGCTAGACACGGGAAGTGAGGAATAAAAACTAGTCTAGAAGAAGCAGGCTAGAAGTATTTTGACAAGTTCTTCTCAGGTTTAATTACAAATATTTAAACACAAAGATTTAGTGACAGGCTGATGCAAGAAAGTTGAAAGGGAAACCCTAGAAGCAGCTGAGTTATGCTTGATGAAGCTAACTGGCAAGCCTGATACTGCATGTGTTGCTTACCTCTCTAACCATCTTATTCTCCTTGGATTAGAACAGTTGATGCATGCTAGTTTCAGAACTGTCGGGAAGGAGAAGGCAAAGGGAAATAAAACTCTTGAAAGAGTCTTTGGATGGAGACACTGTCAAGCCTTGGGGACCTTGTTTTCTCAGAGAGTAGCTAAACAGCTCTCTTGGGGATTGTGCTCCTAACCATTTCTTAGCACCAAGCAACTGAACTCAAAGAGCTGCACACTGTAAGAAGTGCAAGGAAAATGACCTCAAATAAGAAATAACAGGTTCTTACCACTTTGTTAACATATTTAGTATGTATTACTGGGTACCCACTATATGCCAAGTTTTCTGCCTTTGGAAATGAGCAAGGCATATGTTCTGGCCTCTTGTAGTATTCAGTCTAGAAGAAGTGAGCTAACCTGAGGTAGGTAGGTTCTCTCTACCAGCAACTGTACTATAGTGTATATTGCTCATGAGATAAGTGTTGTCCTTTCTGAAAAACCAGAGGTACCTCGAACCTACCTGGAGGACTCCGTGACCTTCTTATGCCCTCAAAGGGAGAATGAAAGGGCAAAGGTCCTGGATGATTCTAGGGCTGACTTCCTGTCATAGAAGGTGAGATTGGGATTGGGATGTGTAGTTGTAAAGTGTTGGATTTTGAGTCAGATACTACTTTGGAGCCTGCTCTTGGGTGAATTAATTTCTCTTATTGTGTTTCCTAATCTGTAAAATTATAATAATAATAGTTTTTTTCTAATATTATGCAGTGAGATAATGTATGTGCTTTGTTAAGCAAGGAACTTACATGTGCCAAGTATTTGATCAATGTTTGCTTTAATTATTTTCTCTAATACTAAACTTTCATCACGAATCCATTGTATGCTAGACACGGGAAGTGAGGAATAAAAACTAGTCTAGAAGAAGCAGGCTAGAAGTATTTTGACAAGTTCTTCTCAGGTTTAATTACAAATATTTAAACACAAAGATTTAGTGACAGGCTGATGCAAGAAAGTTGAAAGGGAAACCCTAGAAGCAGCTGAGTTATGCTTGATGAAGCTAACTGGCAAGCCTGATACTGCATGTGTTGCTTACCTCTCTAACCATCTTATTCTCCTTGGATTAGAACAGTTGATGCATGCTAGTTTCAGAACTGTCGGGAAGGAGAAGGCAAAGGGAAATAAAACTCTTGAAAGAGTCTTTGGATGGAGACACTGTCAAGCCTTGGGGACCTTGTTTTCTCAGAGAGTAGCTAAACAGCTCTCTTGGGGATTGTGCTCCTAACCATTTCTTAGCACCAAGCAACTGAACTCAAAGAGCTGCACACTGTAAGAAGTGCAAGGAAAATGACCTCAAATAAGAAATAACAGGTTCTTACCACTTTGTTAACATATTTAGTATGTATTACTGGGTACCCACTATATGCCAAGTTTTCTGCCTTTGGAAATGAGCAAGGCATATGTTCTGGCCTCTTGTAGTATTCAGTCTAGAAGAAGTGAGCTAACCTGAGGTAGGTAGGTTCTCTCTACCAGCAACTGTACTATAGTGTATATTGCTCATGAGATAAGTGTTGTCCTTTCTGAAAAACCAGAGGTAGCTCGAACCTACCTGGAGGACTCCGTGACCTTCTTATGCCCTCAAAGGGAGAATGAAAGGGCAAAGGTCCTGGATGATTCTAGGGCTGACTTCCTGTCATAGAATGAGACATTAAATCAAGAGGAGGGCTAGCTTAAAGTGGCCAGAACTACAATTTGTCATGTTTTCTGTCTTAACTCTTATGGATAATCTTTATTGATTGATTTAAAAATATATATTTTTTGGCCACTTCTATTGGTCTTTCATTTATCTATTTTCATCCATCTTTGTTCTTTGGCCTGTGTAGGCCTCCCATCTCAGTGGCCTCTGTCGCTGCAGAGCACCAGCTCTGGGCGCATGCGCTCCAGAGCTCTGGCTTGGTAGTTGAACACATGGATCCAGCAGCTCCACGGCACATGGGATCTTCCCAGGCCAGGGATTGAACCGGCAGCCCTTGCACTGCTAGGCGGTGTCCTTACCCACTGGACCACCAGGGAAGCCCTGAATCTTAACTTTTGAAGTCATAACATTCAATTCAACTTGTTTAACCTCTCCCACTCCCCACTATGTTTTAATGAAGTAGAGATGCTAAAGAATTGTTTGTAGTTGATGAAGATAAATAAATATGTTTAAAATGCTTTACACAATGATTGATGTGTTGTAAAATCACAATAAATGTTTGCTATTATTAAATTGTATCCTAGGGGATTCCCTGGTATTCCAGTGGTTGGGACTCCAGGCTTCCAATGCCAGGGGCCAGGGTTCAATCCCTGGTTGGGTCACTAGGATCCCACAAGTTGCATGCAGGTGCAGCCAAAACAAAAACAAAAACCTATATTCTAGTAACCATTCTTGGAGGGAGGGGAGAAGGAAGGGAGTAAGGAAAATTGGAAGGAAGGAAGGAAAGAAGGAAGGATGGGAGAGGGGAGTGAAGGAATAAAGTAGAAAAAAACGAAAGGAACAAATCAGTTAATACTCTAGGTGTCAGCATTGTGCTTCAGATAGTCATGTATACAGAATGCCTACTCTGATTTTACTCAGAGGGTATCCAAGCTGAACTGGCTTGAAATAGAAAGATACTTGAGCAGATCTGGGGAATTCAGGTCTGAAAGTGCAAAAGGATATAACAATGTACTCTCTTAGGCACTGTGCACCAATTATCTTTCAGACTGGCAGGTTGCTGAAAGTGAGAGAGCTGCTGGTCTTATTTGACTCCTAACGCTGCATAAACTCAGCAAATCAGAAATTTAAGCAGTCTTCTCTTTTGCTAGGATCCTAACATTTTCCTCATCTCTGGGTATTAAATGTTGGTGTCATTTTAAAGGAAGAACTGTGTTTGAATCCTGCCTTTACTACTTACCAGCTATGTAAATAATGGTAATCTCTATCTTACCTATTACACAGGGTCATCAGAATGATATTTGAAACAAATTAGTTTTTTAGAGAAATTTGGGACATGGAATCTTTTTAAAAAAACTTTGACCTCTTTTACTGACTGTTTATTTATTTTCATCCATATTTATTACTGGGTCTGTGAGGGCCTCACATCGCAGTGGCCTCTCTCGTTGCAGAGCAGCGGCTCTGAGCGAATGTGCTCTAAAGTGCTGGCTTGCAAGTAGACACACTGGTCCAGCTGCTCTGTGGCATGTGGGATCTTCCCAGGCCAGGGATGAAACCGGTGCCCCCTGCATTCCACCCACTGGACCACCAGGGAAACCCTGAAACAAATATTTTTAAAAGATTTTTACTGCAATGCAGGAGACCCCAGTTCAATTCCTTGTTCGGAATTTCCTTCCCCTGGAGAAGGGATAGGCTACCCACTCCAGTAGTCTTTCCTGGAGAATTCCATGGCTCATCCTTGGGTCACAGAGTCTTACATTTTTCACTGAAATGTAAGAAATTCTTTCTTTTAAATTAGTTAATTATTTGGCTGCGCTGGGTCAGTTGAGGCCTGTGGGATCCTCACTCTTCATTGTGGTATGTGGAATCTTCGTTGTGGCATGTGGGATCTATTTTCCTGACTAGGGATTGAACCTGAGTCCCCAGCTTTGGAAGTGCGGAGTCTTAGCCCCTGGACACCAAGAAAGTTCCAAGAAGTTCTTATTATTCTGTGCGTTTTCCAAATGTTAAAAGGTAAATGGAGGGCTTCCCTGGTGGTCCAGTGGGTGGTCTGCCTTGCGGTGCAGGAGATGCTGGTTTGATCCCTGGCCCAGGAGGGTCCTGCGTGCCGAGGAGAGGCTGGACCGGTGTGTCCGATTGCGAGCCGCGCTCTGCAGCTTTCAGACTGGCAGGTTGCTGAAAGTGAAAGAGCTGCTGGTCTTATTTGACTCCTAACGCTGCATAAACTCAGCAAATCAGAAATTTAAGCAGTCTTCTCTTTTGCTAGGATCCTAACATTTTCCTCATCTCTGGGTATTAAATGTTGGTGTCATTTTAAAGGAAGAACTGTGTTTGAATCCTGCCTTTACTACTTACCAGCTATGTAAATAATGGTAATCTCTATCTTACCTATTACACAGGGTCATCAGAATGATATTTGAAACAAATTAGTTTTTTAGAGAAATTTGGGACATGGAATCTTTTTAAAAAAACTTTGACCTCTTTTACTGACTGTTTATTTATTTTCATCCATATTTATTACTGGGTCTGTGAGGGCCTCACATCGCAGTGGCCTCTCTCGTTGCAGAGCAGCGGCTCTGAGCGAATGTGCTCTAAAGTGCTGGCTTGCAAGTAGACACACTGGTCCAGCTGCTCTGTGGCATGTGGGATCTTCCCAGGCCAGGGATGAAACCGGTGCCCCCTGCATTCCACCCACTGGACCACCAGGGAAACCCTGAAACAAATATTTTTAAAAGATTTTTACTGCAATGCAGGAGACCCCAGTTCAATTCCTTGTTCGGAATTTCCTTCCCCTGGAGAAGGGATAGGCTACCCACTCCAGTAGTCTTTCCTGGAGAATTCCATGGCTCATCCTTGGGTCACAGAGTCTTACATTTTTCACTGAAATGTAAGAAATTCTTTCTTTTAAATTAGTTAATTATTTGGCTGCGCTGGGTCAGTTGAGGCCTGTGGGATCCTCACTCTTCATTGTGGTATGTGGAATCTTCGTTGTGGCATGTGGGATCTATTTTCCTGACTAGGGATTGAACCTGAGTCCCCAGCTTTGGAAGTGCGGAGTCTTAGCCCCTGGACACCAAGAAAGTTCCAAGAAGTTCTTATTATTCTGTGCGTTTTCCAAATGTTAAAAGGTAAATGGAGGGCTTCCCTGGTGGTCCAGTGGGTGGTCTGCCTTGCGGTGCAGGAGATGCTGGTTTGATCCCTGGCCCAGGAGGGTCCTGCGTGCCGAGGAGAGGCTGGACCGGTGTGTCCGATTGCGAGCCGTCGCTCTGCAGCAGGAGAGGCCACTGTGATGGGAGGCCCACACATGGCAAGGAATGAAGATCGATGAAAAATAAATGATGACTTAGAGGCAAAAAAAAAAAGGTAAATGGAAGTAGACATGGTGGAAGACTTGACCCAGAGTTCTTCTTTTACAGTTTGCGATACAACTGATAGATAACATTGCATAAGTTTAAGGTGTACAACATGTTGAGTAGATACACTTGTGTATTGCAATTTGATTTTCACTGTAGTGTTAGCGTGCGCTTCCATCACATTGCGTACTTATCACTTGGGAGACTTTACTACATGTAGGCATGGTGACAGGAGCTTTGTTTCTCAGTGCTGAAATTGAAGGCTGTTCCTGCTTCTCTGCAGAGATATGGTTCCAGAGTTACCCCACTTATTGTTATTTCTGCCTTTTCAATGAGCTCTCACTCTTCTTTTGGCTCAGCCATGAATAATGTGTATTCCAGCTTTTAAAAAAAAAAGGTTCAGTACAAAGAGGAATTTTTCTGACTTTTATTGGTACCATAGGGCTGGAAATAGAACTCAATTGATAAGTATTTAACATTTTATCATTAGTTTTATTCAGTTTATTTCTAACTTTTCTAAATTACTCATATTCACCTAACTTTACAGTTTGTACAAGAACACATAATTGGATATCTGTCTATCTATCATCTATCTATCATCAACTCTTGATTGTCCTCTATGAATAGATAAAAATGCATTAAAAAATGTGTTCATAGACTCATAAACTTACATGGGCTATCTTTTAGTTTTAATAACTCTAGAGACTTTGCTTTGCTGTAAATTAAAGGTTTATGCTTCATGTTCTCTTAGTTAATCCTATTTTCTTTTAAGCACAAATATTCTCTCATTAGCAAGTTTTCTAAGTGTAAGTTTTAAGACAAAACCAAAATCTAACAGCTGGAGACTTATGGACATAGAGCAATAATTCTATGTAGCTCACTGGAATATTTATAAGAAAATTTCACCTTATATTTCCCCTGTTTTGTTACCTTTGTTATGAAATCAATTAATTTTAAAATCTCACACACTCAAAAAGAAAGACATCATTCAGCTGTTCTTAGTATTTAATGTTCAGATAACAAATTCTGGCCACAGAAGAAATAGGAAGGACTCCCATGTTATCATTAATTCTCTTCCTTTCCTAGCCAATGATTTCAAAATTCCAGGGAGAATGAAAAATAGTTCCTCTTCTCACAAAGGAGGGATCTAAGGATAATCTATCCTTAGATTATCCAATTACTTATCACAAGGCTGGAATCAATAAGTAGCTGAAATAAATCAAGAGGTTTTCATCTCTTGAAAAGAAAATTATGTTGTCCAGAATTTTCATGCTTTTATAAGTCTTCCAAAGTGAGAACAGGAGTGGTAGAGATAGCAGACTAATCTAAGACATTCAACTGGCATGAGTTCTGGCTCTTTCAATCTCGTTAAACAATTTTATTCTCAATATTTTAAGTTATAATTGACTTGAATGCTATTTTGATTTTTGTAGCTGCTCTGGAATAGGAAACAGATGGTTTTGAAACATTTAACTTCCTAAGACCTAAAAGCTAGCTAGCTAACTAACTAGTTCTTAGGATGGGGAAAAATGTTCTCAAAATATTAAACGTGATTCATTTTTTTTATTTCCTGGCTGGTGCTTCTATATTAGGGCTTTCAATATGAGAGGTATGGCTAATTTCTTCTTAATCTTTTGGAGATAACATTTATTTGGCTTTTGAAGACAATCCTCAACTGTGAAAATATCATTTAACAGTCTCTTCACTCTAGGAAGAGCATCTCATTTGTGTTGCACTCTACAAAGAGTTTTTGCATAGCCACTTGATTTTTACAATTTTATGACATAAATAGGAAAGGTATTATTAATTCAGTATATTTGTTCAACATGTATTTATTAATGCCCTGCCTGCTCTGCAACAGGCATTGAGGATATGTAGTGAACTAAACAAAAACCTCATTCTCATAGAGCTTATGCCTTAGTGGGGGCATGACAAAGAATCAACAAATAAACATAGGTTTATGTCAGTTCTGCAGAGAGAGTTAAGCAGAGTAAAAGGAACAGGAAACTATGGAGGATGTATATAGATCCTACTTTATATAGAGTGGTTGGGAAAATTCTCTGATGAGATGACACTTGAGCAAAGGATTGCAGAGGAAGAATATCTCAGCAGAGGAAACAGTAAGAAGTCCTGGAGAAGAGAATGTTCCTTTGTGTGTTCAAGAACTACAGTAAATCATAAAAGGCCCTGAGTAAGATAAACTGAATTATTCTTGATCATTCAGTATGTGACAGAATTAAATTCAAACACAGATCCTGTGACTTCAAATCCCATTGGTAGTAATAGCTGCTTTATTACTTGTTAATGGGTGGATTCAGTGCATCTAGGGAACTGAAGAGGAGAATCAGAAAGATAGGTTAATTTTGATGATCTCTGCTGGGTGGTTATAATTTGGTTGCATGTATGAAAATCTCTTAGCCAAGGACAAGAACAGACCTCCAATGGTCAAGTAAACAGGCAACTAAGATTACCTCCCACTACTTCTCTCCTTGTTTAAAATTTCCCCCTTGAAAGATTTCATTCAGCTTTCCCTAAAGTTTAATATTGAAACAAATTCTGACAGCAGGGAAAATGGGAAATAAATATTTAAAAACTTGAAAGTAATTTTATGACATTATTTAACTATGTGTGTGTTGCATGTGTACAAATACATATATGTGTGTACATATATATATGTATATATATATATATATATATCCAGAGAAACACATATATGTACATATGCTTTCATATGCATAGATACTTCCATAGATATACATACATCACTCCCCATGTGAAATGTTTTTTGCTGTTATTAGTGGTGGTTGTAGATATAAATGACAGTATAGACATCATAACATCAAAAGATGTCTGTTGCAATAGAGTCAACTCAATGAGTTTATACTGTAATCATAGGTTAAATCATACTATTATATATTATAAGTTTCCAATAGTATAATACCACAATGAAGTGCAAATATTACAAATAAGGGTATCATAATAACAATGGAATTAGGTAAACAGAAATCCACTTTCCTTGGTGAGAAAAAAATTCTCATTTAGATTTGGGGGGCATGAAAAGAATCAACAAATAAACATAGGTTTATGTCAGTTCTGCAGAGAGAGTTAAGCAGAGTAAAAGGAACAGGAAACTATGGAGGATGTATATAGATCCTACTTTATATAGAGTGGTTGGGAAAATTCTCTGATGAGATGACACTTGAGCAAAGGATTGCAGAGGAAGAATATCTCAGCAGAGGAAACAGTAAGAAGTCCTGGAGAAGAGAATGTTCCTTTGTGTGTTCAAGAACTACAGTAAATCATAAAAGGCCCTGAGTAAGATAAACTGAATTATTCTTGATCATTCAGTATGTGACAGAATTAAATTCAAACACAGATCCTGTGACTTCAAATCCCATTGGTAGTAATAGCTGCTTTATTACTTGTTAATGGGTGGATTCAGTGCATCTAGGGAACTGAAGAGGAGAATCAGAAAGATAGGTTAATTTTGATGATCTCTGCTGGGTGGTTATAATTTGGTTGCATGTATGAAAATCTCTTAGCCAAGGACAAGAACAGACCTCCAATGGTCAAGTAAACAGGCAACTAAGATTACCTCCCACTACTTCTCTCCTTGTTTAAAATTTCCCCCTTGAAAGATTTCATTCAGCTTTCCCTAAAGTTTAATATTGAAACAAATTCTGACAGCAGGGAAAATGGGAAATAAATATTTAAAAACTTGAAAGTAATTTTATGACATTATTTAACTATGTGTGTGTTGCATGTGTACAAATACATATATGTGTGTACATATATATATATATATATATATATACATATATCCAGAGAAACACATATATGTACATATGCTTTCATATGCATAGATACTTCCATAGATATACATACATCACTCCCCATGTGAAATGTTTTTTGCTGTTATTAGTGGTGGTTGTAGATATAAATGACAGTATAGACATCATAACATCAAAAGATGTCTGTTGCAATAGAGTCAACTCAATGAGTTTATACTGTAATCATAGGTTAAATCATACTATTATATATTATAAGTTTCCAATAGTATAATACCACAATGAAGTGCAAATATTACAAATAAGGGTATCATAATAACAATGGAATTAGGTAAACAGAAATCCACTTTCCTTGGTGAGATAATATTATTACCTGTTAAGTGATAATATATTATTTGAACTGAGCATTGAGCTAACCACTTCCTGAGCATACGTTTGCATGACTTACTCAATTTTTATAGGATATTATAAATTATTTTGTATCGGAGATTGCCAAAACAGCACCTGGCACAATGGCTTAGACATTGAGTGGGAAACAGCATAAAGTGGGGGCTAAGAGGAGTGAGCCTCTGGATTCTGGCTAAGTCGAAAAACTCAGCTCCATTAGCTGTGTGATCTAGTTTCCAACTGCTTGACTTTTCTATCTAGATATCAAAAAGGCATTGCTAAATGAACATGTTCAATTTCTATCTTGATATCAGAAAGGTATGGCTAAATGAACACATTCAAAACTAAACTTATTGTCTTCACTAGGAAGTGCATTATTCCTTGTTTTTACCATCTCAATGAACAAGGTCACTGCTACCTAAGTCATCAATTAGAAACCTCAGCTATCTTTTACTACTGACTGACTGTTCTCTTGGACATATTCCAAACACACAATCTATTCAATTTATTATTAGATCTTGTTGATACTTATAAACCACTTTTATATCCCTTGCTACATGCCAGACTTTTTTTTTTTTTTGACTTTTTACTTTTACAGAGTTTTGTTGTTTACAGATATGTATGATCCCAGATGAGTCATATGTATATTCCCCCATCCCACCCCTTCAAGCCATCGCACAGCACCCCTGCAGGATCCCCTTTTCTCACAGCGCAGTGACAATAGCTATTTTTTCACATATGATAGTATAGGTTTTAATGCTACTTCCTTTATGCCTCCCACCCACTCTTCATTCCCCACAACATGCCAGACTTTTAGTAGTTTTATTCTACAATGAATATTTAAGATATATAGAATCCTGAAACAGTAAATTGTGTTTCCATATACTAAGCAACAAACAATTGAAAATTGAAATTAAAACAAAATACCATTTATAATAGCATAGAAAAGGGGAAATACTTAAGGACAAATCTGACCAAAGATCTAAAAATCCTGTACGCTGGAAACTACTAAATATTGCTGACAGACTTGAAAAAAGGTCAATAAATGGAGAGATATACCTTGTGTATGGGTGGGAAGACCCAACATTGTTGAGATGTTAGTTCCTCCCAGATTGATTCATAGATTCAACACAATCCCAGTCAAAGTCTCAGTAAAAATTGGCAAATTGATTTACATGGGAATGCCAAAGACCTAGAATAACTAAAACAACCTAAAAATAATAAGAAAGTTAGAAGGTTATACCACCTGATGATAAACAGTATTACTAAGCTATATTAATAAAAATTTGGTATTGGCATGAAGAAAGGCATAAAGAACAGAACAGAGAGTTCTGGAATAGACTTACACTTATATGAACAATTGACTAATATTTTCACATCAATACGAAGGCAAGGCCATGGAGAAAAGAGAGTCTTTTCAACAAATGGTGCTGAGATAGTTGTATCTCTCTATATATGCATATTTAGAAAAGTATTTGTGTCTGTACCATGCATTATATATAAGAAGTAACTCAGAATGGATCATATACCTAAATGTAAAACCTGCAACTCTAAAAATCATGGAAGAAAATGGGAAAATCTTCGAGACTTTGAGTTAGGCAATATTTGTTTGGAAAGACACCAGAGTCAAACAATGAAAGGACAAATGGGCAAATTAGACTTCATCGACATTTAAAATTTCTGTTCTTCAGAAGACAGTGTTAGGCAAGGACAAAAACCCATTGATGAGGACAAAATCCTTGGAAAGCACTTTAATAATAAGGAAACAGCCCAATAAAAATGGGAAAATATTTGAATAGACACTTCACTAAAGAGGATACATAGATGGAAAACAATCAAGTGAAAATATGTGTAATATTATTATTTACTGGGACAATGCAAATGTAAAACTTCAGATTATCTAAAATGAAAAATACTGACCATGGCAAGTGGTGGAGAGGATCTGGAGAAACTGGAACTCTCAAGGTGACAAGCTTTGACATAAGTGTATACCCAATAAACACCGCTGCAATCAAGATAGTAAACACAGGGACCACCTCCAACAGTTATACTCCTAAATATGTGCAGTTTATTTTATATCAATTGTATCTCAGAAATTTTTTTAAAAAAGGTAGTTCGAACCTCCATTGAATGTTTGAGGTATGGGTCGGTTGTTTAGGTGGCCATGTGCAGCTTGTGGTTGGAAAGAGGGAGCTGGAACTTGAAGGAGAAGGTGGGGAGAAAGGTTTTAGGAGTAAATGTACATAAAGATTTGAGATAGGAAATACTTGAATATGGGGGTGGTAGGTGAAGGTATGAGAAAGGCTGGTTGTATAAGGGTTGATACAAAATTGTTGAGATGTTAGTTCCTCCCAGAAAGTTAAAAAGAAAGTCTCAGTAAAAATTGGCAAATTGATTTACATGGGAATGCCAAAGACCTAGAATAACTAAAACAACCTAAAAATAATAAGAAAGTTAGAAGGTTATACCACCTGATGATAAACAGTATTACTAAGCTATATTAATAAAAATTTGGTATTGGCATGAAGAAAGGCATAAAGAACAGAACAGAGAGTTCTGGAATAGACTTACACTTATATGAACAATTGACTAATATTTTCACATCAATACGAAGGCAAGGCCATGGAGAAAAGAGAGTCTTTTCAACAAATGGTGCTGAGATAGTTGTATCTCTCTATATATGCATATTTAGAAAAGTATTTGTGTCTGTACCATGCATTATATATAAGAAGTAACTCAGAATGGATCATATACCTAAATGTAAAACCTGCAACTCTAAAAATCATGGAAGAAAATGGGAAAATCTTCGAGACTTTGAGTTAGGCAATATTTGTTTGGAAAGACACCAGAGTCAAACAATGAAAGGACAAATGGGCAAATTAGACTTCATCGACATTTAAAATTTCTGTTCTTCAGAAGACAGTGTTAGGCAAGGACAAAAACCCATTGATGAGGACAAAATCCTTGGAAAGCACTTTAATAATAAGGAAACAGCCCAATAAAAATGGGAAAATATTTGAATAGATACTTCACTAAAGAGGATACATAGATGGAAAACAATCAAGTGAAAATATGTGTAATATTATTATTTACTGGGACAATGCAAATGTAAAACTTCAGATTATCTAAAATGAAAAATACTGACCATGGCAAGTGGTGGAGAGGATCTGGAGAAACTGGAACTCTCAAGGTGACAAGCTTTGACATAAGTGTATACCCAATAAACACCGCTGCAATCAAGATAGTAAACACAGGGACCACCTCCAACAGTTATACTCCTAAATATGTGCAGTTTATTTTATATCAATTGTATCTCAGAAATTTTTTTAAAAAAGGTAGTTCGAACCTCCATTGAATGTTTGAGGTATGGGTCGGTTGTTTAGGTGGCCATGTGCAGCTTGTGGTTGGAAAGAGGGATCTGGAACTTGAAGGAGAAGGTGGGGAGAAAGGTTTTAGGAGTAAATGTACATAAAGATTTGATATAGGAAATACTTTAATATTGAGTTGGTAGTTGAAGGTATGAGAAAGGCTGGTTGTATCAAGGGTTGGATACAAAAGAAGGTTATTAGGGAAATTAAACTTGAGAAGCACTTGGGGAATGTTTGAAGAGGGTGTTGAAGAATAAGGAAACCAATATGACCTGAAGAATGACGGGCACATAGGAAAAGAATTAGTAGAAGGGAATGGATAAACTACATTGTCTTTTTGCTTAGCACTGTCTATTTCTGTGAATGTTGCTCTATCTTTCCAGAACTCAAGAATATCTTCACTGGGATAAAAAACAAATAAATAAACCACAGGGACTATGCTGCTTAATGTCCTATTGTTTCTGGTAGAGTGATATGTTGTTAAAAAACATTCAAAGCACAAAACTAAACTTCAGTAAAACTGATATCCTTACCAGATGGGAATCATTTCACATGTAACCCTTCAGTTAGCTCAACAAAGCAAACAGTGTTTGATTAGAACCTATATCTCCTATTTTTAAAAGTCAGAACACATGGAATGCTGAGTCTTTAAAAAAGCATTAGCAATGTATCCCCTAATGTTTGGCAAAAGGTGAGACTTTTAAAATTTCATAGGACAAGAATAGAAAATAGGAAATTATATAGAAATGTATATATCTCTGAGAGACTCTTCCACCTTTCCTGCTGCTCCTGACTGCAACGTCCTAAGGATAATTTCCAGACATGGCTCAGTTTCTGAATTCATATTGTACAAATGTGCCAAGGAGAGATCAGTCAATTATTTTAGAGAAACAGCAGGCACTGGTAGAAAAGTACTCCTCAGGGTTAGAGTTTCTACTGTAGAGAAATTCTACTCTCAAGGTGACAAGCTTTGACATAAGTGTATACCCAATAAACACCGCTGCAATCAAGATAGTAAACACAGGGACCACCTCCAACAGTTATACTCCTAAATATGTGCAGTTTATTTTATATCAATTGTATCTCAGAAATTTTTTTAAAAAAGGTAGTTCGAACCTCCATTGAATGTTTGAGGTATGGGTCGGTTGTTTAGGTGGCCATGTGCAGCTTGTGGTTGGAAAGAGGGATCTGGAACTTGAAGGAGAAGGTGGGGAGAAAGGTTTTAGGAGTAAATGTACATAAAGATTTGATATAGGAAATACTTTAATATTGAGTTGGTAGTTGAAGGTATGAGAAAGGCTGGTTGTATCAAGGGTTGGATACAAAAGAAGGTTATTAGGGAAATTAAACTTGAGAAGCACTTGGGGAATGTTTGAAGAGGGTGTTGAAGAATAAGGAAACCAATATGACCTGAAGAATGACGGGCACATAGGAAAAGAATTAGTAGAAGGGAATGGATAAACTACATTGTCTTTTTGCTTAGCACTGTCTATTTCTGTGAATGTTGCTCTATCTTTCCAGAACTCAAGAATATCTTCACTGGGATAAAAAACAAATAAATAAACCACAGGGACTATGCTGCTTAATGTCCTATTGTTTCTGGTAGAGTGATATGTTGTTAAAAAACATTCAAAGCACAAAACTAAACTTCAGTAAAACTGATATCCTTACCAGATGGGAATCATTTCACATGTAACCCTTCAGTTAGCTCAACAAAGCAAACAGTGTTTGATTAGAACCTATATCTCCTATTTTTAAAAGTCAGAACACATGGAATGCTGAGTCTTTAAAAAAGCATTAGCAATGTATCCCCTAATGTTTGGCAAAAGGTGAGACTTTTAAAATTTCATAGGACAAGAATAGAAAATAGGAAATTATATAGAAATGTATATATCTCTGAGAGACTCTTCCACCTTTCCTGCTGCTCCTGACTGCAACGTCCTAAGGATAATTTCCAGACATGGCTCAGTTTCTGAATTCATATTGTACAAATGTGCCAAGGAGAGATCAGTCAATTATTTTAGAGAAACAGCAGGCACTGGTAGAAAAGTACTCCTCAGGGTTAGAGTTTCTACTGTAGAGAAATTCTACTCTACTAAAAAAAATGACTATTGAAATCTAGAGATTTCCAAGGAAGATTTAGTGTTAAGGTAAATTAAAAGTATCTTGTTCATCCTGCAGGGACACTGTGCGACGGCCTGGAAGGGTGGGATGGGGGGATATACATATGACTAATCTGGGATCATACATATCTGTAAACAACAAAACTCTGTAAAAGTAAAAAGTAAAATAAACATTAAAAAAAAAAGAATTTTAAGCAGACGTCGTCTGCCGCACTCTACATAAAAAATAAAAAAGTATCTTGTTCAAAGTTTTGAGCAGTTAGTTGGATTTTATACCTGTGACTTAACAGTGCTCAGGAGGAACAAGAACCAAAGAAAAGAAACTAACTGACGGAACAAAATCTCAAACTCACGTACACACAGAAAAACGCTTATAAACACAGAACAGCGTTATATGCTGACCTGCTGTAAGATGTCAGACAGCCCTGCGCTCCAGTCTCTGGTGTGACTTTGATTGGCTGTGTGACTTTGGACAGATCGGTGGTCTCTCTGAACATCTGTCCTTCTGTAAGAGAGCTCATACGACTTACCTTGTCTGAGTCACCTGGGAAGCCTACCTTGGTTTTCCTGGTGGCTCAGATGATAGAGAATCTGCCTGCAGTGCAGGAGACCTGGGTTCAATCCCTAGGTTGGGAAGATCCCCTGAAGAACTGCATGACAACCCACTCCAGTATTCTTGCCTGGAGAATTTCCAGTATTCTTGCCTGGAGAGGGGCCTGATAGGTTACGTAGAGTTCATGGGGTTTTAAAGAGCTGGACACAAACTGAGCGACTGTCACTGAATTTCACTTGCACCTTGTCTCTAAAGGTGTGGTGAGGCTTAAGGAAGGGATCTATGGGGAGTGCTGGCCCAAATGATCCATAATTGATCATTTAATCTCCTCCCTTTTTCTCAGATGGTAACCAGGGCTGACGGTTTAAGTTGTGGGCAGA
The DNA here is from genome assembly GCA_022376925.1 of Tragulus kanchil. Lineage (NCBI taxonomy): Eukaryota > Metazoa > Chordata > Mammalia > Artiodactyla > Tragulidae > Tragulus > Tragulus kanchil. Next base: position 152,357,703 of record JAIOJX010000029.1, read on the forward strand.
TAGTTTGCTGCAGAGTGTAAGCTGATTCTTTATTGTACAAATGTGCCAAGGAGAGATCAGTCAATTATTTTAGAGAAACAGCAGGCACTGGTAGAAAAGTACTCCTCAGGGTTAGAGATTCTACTGTAGAGAAATTCTACTCTACTAAAAAAAATGACTATTGAAATCTAGAGATTTCCAAGGAAGATTTAGTGTTAAGGTAAATTAAAAGTATCTTGTTCATCCTGCAGGGACACTGTGCGACGGCCTGGAAGGGTGGGATGGGGGGATATACATATGACTAATCTGGGATCATACATATCTGTAAACAACAAAACTCTGTAAAAGTAAAAAGTAAAATAAACATTAAAAAAAAAAGAATTTTAAGCAGACGTCGTCTGCCGCACTCTACATAAAAAATAAAAAAGTATCTTGTTCAAAGTTTTGAGCAGTTAGTTGGATTTTATACCTGTGACTTAACAGTGCTCAGGAGGAACAAGAACCAAAGAAAAGAAACTAACTGACGGAACAAAATCTCAAACTCACGTACACACAGAAAAACGCTTATAAACACAGAACAGCGTTATATGCTGACCTGCTGTAAGATGTCAGACAGCCCTGCGCTCCAGTCTCTGGTGTGACTTTGATTGGCTGTGTGACTTTGGACAGATCGGTGGTCTCTCTGAACATCTGTCCTTCTGTAAGAGAGCTCATACGACTTACCTTGTCTGAGTCACCTGGGAAGCCTACCTTGGTTTTCCTGGTGGCTCAGATGATAGAGAATCTGCCTGCAGTGCAGGAGACCTGGGTTCAATCCCTAGGTTGGGAAGATCCCCTGAAGAACTGCATGACAACCCACTCCAGTATTCTTGCCTGGAGAATTTCCAGTATTCTTGCCTGGAGAGGGGCCTGATAGGTTACGTAGAGTTCATGGGGTTTTAAAGAGCTGGACACAAACTGAGCGACTGTCACTGAATTTCACTTGCACCTTGTCTCTAAAGGTGTGGTGAGGCTTAAGGGAAGGGATCTATGGGGGAGTGCTGGCCCAAATGATCCATAATTGATCATTTAATCTCCTCCCCTTTTTTCTCAGATGGTAACCAGGGCTGACGGTTTAAGTTGTGGGCAGATAGTTTGCTGCAGAGTGTAAGCTATTTCTGGCTTACTCTTCTTTGCTACTTCTCCTGTAACGTCTTCTGGAGTGTGAATGAGAAAGGTTTCTTTCCTTTTTTTAATTTTACTTTTAACTTTTACAGAGTTTTGTTGTTTACAGATATGGGTTTCTTTCCTTTTTAATGTACAGACGTAGGTAAGTCTAGCCAGGAAAGTGACCCCTCTTGGCCTTTCCCCTGCTGCCATATGTCCTTGCCATGTTCCACCAGGCTGTGGCCTCAGCGGTCTGGCTCTGGTGTTGTTATCACTCCTGAGAGAGTAGGAGGTGTGGTGGCAAGCTATGTGAAGACCTCAGAGCTGGTACGTCAGATTCTGCTGAGCTGTGCAAGAGAGGACACCAGGCTTGGTTCCGATAAGCTTCCTCTCCACAGCAGTCCGCCTTCTCCGCCTTCTGGGTGTCCTGCACTCTCTCAAGGGAAGGAGTTGTCTCTAGCTTTAGCAGTAATTGCGAGAAGTCTTATTTCCAAAGGGGAGGTGCTTCTGTTGTGGCTCTCAGTTTTTCTTTTGTCTTTAAACTTCAGGTTTTTCTCTTCAGGAGGCATTTATATCGGCTTACAATAATAAGCACCATCTGTGATGTGTGTTGTGTGTGTGTGTGTGTGTGTGTGTGTGTGTGTGTATGTATGCTTCTGGTGTACTCAGTTGTTTAATTTTGTCCGGCTCTTTGTGACCTCATGGACTGTAGACTGCCACACTCCTTTGTCCATGGAATTTTCCAAGCAAGAATGCCAGAGTGGGTTGCTATTTCCTCCTCCAGGGGATCTTCCAGACCCAGAGATCAAACCCACGTCTCTTGCATCTCCTGCATTGGCTGGCAGATTCTTTACCACTGCATTACCTGGGAAGCCATACCACATGCTTTATATCTATTATCTCACTGAATTCTCACAACAGCAAGATATATATTAATCCTATTTTACAGAAACTGAGCGACTGTCACTGAATTTCACTTGCACCTTGTCTCTAAAGGTGTGGTGAGGCTTAAGGGAAGGGATCTATGGGGGAGTGCTGGCCCAAATGATCCATAATTGATCATTTAATCTCCTCCCCTTTTTTCTCAGATGGTAACCAGGGCTGACGGTTTAAGTTGTGGGCAGATAGTTTGCTGCAGAGTGTAAGCTATTTCTGGCTTACTCTTCTTTGCTACTTCTCCTGTAACGTCTTCTGGAGTGTGAATGAGAAAGGTTTCTTTCCTTTTTTTAATTTTACTTTTAACTTTTACAGAGTTTTGTTGTTTACAGATATGGGTTTCTTTCCTTTTTAATGTACAGACGTAGGTAAGTCTAGCCAGGAAAGTGACCCCTCTTGGCCTTTCCCCTGCTGCCATATGTCCTTGCCATGTTCCACCAGGCTGTGGCCTCAGCGGTCTGGCTCTGGTGTTGTTATCACTCCTGAGAGAGTAGGAGGTGTGGTGGCAAGCTATGTGAAGACCTCAGAGCTGGTACGTCAGATTCTGCTGAGCTGTGCAAGAGAGGACACCAGGCTTGGTTCCGATAAGCTTCCTCTCCACAGCAGTCCGCCTTCTCCGCCTTCTGGGTGTCCTGCACTCTCTCAAGGGAAGGAGTTGTCTCTAGCTTTAGCAGTAATTGCGAGAAGTCTTATTTCCAAAGGGGAGGTGCTTCTGTTGTGGCTCTCAGTTTTTCTTTTGTCTTTAAACTTCAGGTTTTTCTCTTCAGGAGGCATTTATATCGGCTTACAATAATAAGCACCATCTGTGATGTGTGTTGTGTGTGTGTGTGTGTGTGTGTGTGTGTGTGTGTATGTATGCTTCTGGTGTACTCAGTTGTTTAATTTTGTCCGGCTCTTTGTGACCTCATGGACTGTAGACTGCCACACTCCTTTGTCCATGGAATTTTCCAAGCAAGAATGCCAGAGTGGGTTGCTATTTCCTCCTCCAGGGGATCTTCCAGACCCAGAGATCAAACCCACGTCTCTTGCATCTCCTGCATTGGCTGGCAGATTCTTTACCACTGCATTACCTGGGAAGCCATACCACATGCTTTATATCTATTATCTCACTGAATTCTCACAACAGCAAGATATATATTAATCCTATTTTACAGACAAGAAAATTCAGGCTTAAGCAGATATGAAGACATGTGCAAAGGACCATAGTGACAGTAGTATTAGAGCTCAGATATGTGTTTTTTGGTGGGAGGGGGCACTTCTATTGATCTTTCATTTATCTATTTTCATCCATCTTTGTTCTTTGGCCTGTGTGGGCCTCCCATGGTAGTGGCCTCTGTTGCTGCAGAGCACTGGCTCTGGGCACACGTGCTCCAGAGCTCTGGCTCAGTAGTTGGACGTACTGGTCCAGCTGCTCCGTGGCACGTGGGATCTTCCTAGGCCAGGGATTGAACCGGCGCCCCTTGCACTGCAAGGTGGTGTCCTTACCCACTGGACCACCAGGGAAGCCGTCAGATATGTTTTATTTAAGAGCTACTAAACATTTTCTCTTTCATATTTACCTGTTCCTCCACTCACCTCACCTTACCCCCACTTCTGAAAAGGCATCTTGTCCTGGAGAAGTACTAATATGACAGCATTAGTTTCTGTAAATCCTGGGATGTGACCTCTCTAAGTGTCTCATTCCTAGGATGTCATTATAGAGAATGCCAGCTGGGAGAAGTTGCAAAGGACCCCATAGCATCAATGAATACAAGGTGTCCTCATAAAACCAGTGCTTTAAAGACAGCTATGTTTTACTGAGAGAAATAAGTAACCAAAAATGAGGCCAATTTTTGCAACTAAACAAATGGAGTTGCATTAATTATTTATGAACTGTACTCTGAAGTGTTGCTTAGTTCTCAAATGCCAGAGGAAGCAAGCAGAGTACAGTATGCAGTATTCTCTGAGGCAGATGATCCAGGCTTCTCAAGTTAGGAGGTCTCATTGTGAGCAGTTATGATGCTCAATTGTTTTATGGTTTTATTCTTTTAGAAAAGGCTCTTTTAAGCCCACACAGAGCAGAACAAGCTGGCTTGTCTCTGAGCTCCGGGCTAGATCCAAGTGCATCAACTTTTTCCAGAGTGGGTTGCTATTTCCTCCTCCAGGGGATCTTCCAGACCCAGAGATCAAACCCACGTCTCTTGCATCTCCTGCATTGGCTGGCAGATTCTTTACCACTGCATTACCTGGGAAGCCATACCACATGCTTTATATCTATTATCTCACTGAATTCTCACAACAGCAAGATATATATTAATCCTATTTTACAGACAAGAAAATTCAGGCTTAAGCAGATATGAAGACATGTGCAAAGGACCATAGTGACAGTAGTATTAGAGCTCAGATATGTGTTTTTTGGTGGGAGGGGGCACTTCTATTGATCTTTCATTTATCTATTTTCATCCATCTTTGTTCTTTGGCCTGTGTGGGCCTCCCATGGTAGTGGCCTCTGTTGCTGCAGAGCACTGGCTCTGGACACACGTGCTCCAGAGCTCTGGCTCAGTAGTTGGACGTACTGGTCCAGCTGCTCCGTGGCACGTGGGATCTTCCTAGGCCAGGGATTGAACCGGCGCCCCTTGCACTGCAAGGTGGTGTCCTTACCCACTGGACCACCAGGGAAGCCGTCAGATATGTTTTATTTAAGAGCTACTAAACATTTTCTCTTTCATATTTACCTGTTCCTCCACTCACCTCACCTTACCCCCACTTCTGAAAAGGCATCTTGTCCTGGAGAAGTACTAATATGACAGCATTAGTTTCTGTAAATCCTGGGATGTGACCTCTCTAAGTGTCTCATTCCTAGGATGTCATTATAGAGAATGCCAGCTGGGAGAAGTTGCAAAGGACCCCATAGCATCAATGAATACAAGGTGTCCTCATAAAACCAGTGCTTTAAAGACAGCTATGTTTTACTGAGAGAAATAAGTAACCAAAAATGAGGCCAATTTTTGCAACTAAACAAATGGAGTTGCATTAATTATTTATGAACTGTACTCTGAAGTGTTGCTTAGTTCTCAAATGCCAGAGGAAGCAAGCAGAGTACAGTATGCAGTATTCTCTGAGGCAGATGATCCAGGCTTCTCAAGTTAGGAGGTCTCATTGTGAGCAGTTATGATGCTCAATTGTTTTATGGTTTTATTCTTTTAGAAAAGGCTCTTTTAAGCCCACACAGAGCAGAACAAGCTGGCTTGTCTCTGAGCTCCGGGGCTAGATCCAAAGTGCATCAACTTTTTTTTTCTATCAAAACAAAAACAAATACAAACAATATTTCCTCTAAAATTGAAAAATGAAACTCATTGAGGAATAGTCTGACAAACAGTGTTAGAAGGACAGTTTGGGATTTTGCAAGAATTAAACGCGTTCAATCAGAATTTGAGTTGAATCTGTTTTAACTTGACTTTATGTAAAGGCCTAGGCCCAGGTCTGGAAGAATTACTATAACATTCTTGGAAGATTTTCCTTTGTTTTCCACATTTAAGTTGAGTAACGGGAGAATTCCTCGGTGGCCCAGTGGTTAAGACATGGCACTTTGACTGCTGTAGGTCCTGCTTTGACCCCTGATTGGGAAGTATGATCCTACAAGCTTTTGAGGTGCCACCAAAATAAAGAAAGAAAGAAAGAAAAAATTGAGTGATTGGTGCAACTGGATTCTCTTGTTCTAAGCGTTCAAAGCACCTTATTTAGTCTGAGAGATGAAGTCAGTTTTATGATGATAATTAACTCTTCGACAGATGAGAAAATTGATGCCTAATGTTACCATTTGATCTCTTCTACTAGCGAGAGCTAGGAGTTTCATCTGTGACTGTCAAGTGACTGGACTTACAACTGCAGAGTAAGGACCATGGGCTTTGGAGTCAGGTTCTGCTATTTATATATTTTGGCCTTGGGAAAATCCCCAGTGATTCTTAAAATCTAACATGCATTCAAATTACCTGTGAATCCTCGTCTGTAGATAGGTGAAGCCTCAGGTTCTGCATCTCTAACAAGTTCCTAGGTGATGCTGACTTTAGGGCAGAAAATTATTGAATCCTTAGTTTTCTTGTATGTGAAATAAGAATGGAAATAATTACTTGGGAATACTGTTATGAATATCAAGCAGAGTACAGTATGCAGTATTCTCTGAGGCAGATGATCCAGGCTTCTCAAGTTAGGAGGTCTCATTGTGAGCAGTTATGATGCTCAATTGTTTTATGGTTTTATTCTTTTAGAAAAGGCTCTTTTAAGCCCACACAGAGCAGAACAAGCTGGCTTGTCTCTGAGCTCCGGGGCTAGATCCAAAGTGCATCAACTTTTTTTTTCTATCAAAACAAAAACAAATACAAACAATATTTCCTCTAAAATTGAAAAATGAAACTCATTGAGGAATAGTCTGACAAACAGTGTTAGAAGGACAGTTTGGGATTTTGCAAGAATTAAACGTTCAATCAGAATTTGAGTTGAATCTGTTTTAACTTGACTTTATGTAAAGGCCTAGGCCCAGGTCTGGAAGAATTACTATAACATTCTTGGAAGATTTTCCTTTGTTTTCCACATTTAAGTTGAGTAACGGGAGAATTCCTCGGTGGCCCAGTGGTTAAGACATGGCACTTTGACTGCTGTAGGTCCTGCTTTGACCCCTGATTGGGGAAGTATGATCCTACAAGCTTTTGAGGTGCCACCAAAATAAAGAAAGAAAGAAAGAAAAAATTGAGTGATTGGTGCAACTGGATTCTCTTGTTCTAAGCGTTCAAAGCACCTTATTTAGTCTGAGAGATGAAGTCAGTTTTATGATGATAATTAACTCTTCGACAGATGAGAAAATTGATGCCTAATGTTACCATTTGATCTCTTCTACTAGCGAGAGCTAGGAGTTTCATCTGTGACTGTCAAGTGACTGGACTTACAACTGCAGAGTAAGGACCATGGGCTTTGGAGTCAGGTTCTGCTATTTATATATTTTGGCCTTGGGAAAATCCCCAGTGATTCTTAAAATCTAACATGCATTCAAATTACCTGTGAATCCTGCGTCTGTAGATAGGTGAAGCCTCAGGTTCTGCATCTCTAACAAGTTCCTAGGTGATGCTGACTTTAGGGCAGAAAATTATTGAATCCTTAGTTTTCTTGTATGTGAAATAAGAATGGAAATAATTACTTGGGAATACTGTTATGAATATCAAATGAGTCAGTGAGGTGAGGCATCTGACACACGGGAGGATTTCCAGGTCCCACTCCTCCTTCCCTCCTATTTTGTTCAATAGCTTTATTAACTCTAAGTCTCCTCGGCCCCAGTTTTCACTGGGTGCACTGGCATATTTGTGTGGCTTAATCAGGTTCATGGCAGAAAGGCATACATGAATAAGAACCCTCCTCTTTCTCTTTCCCCAAGTCAGTGTTTCACATGCTGTCCAATGTGACATGAAAAATCTCTGCCAAATACAAAGCTCAGAATTGAGTTGACATGCAATTTGTTCAAACTGGCTTTAAACATTTACCATTAATAAAAAATGATTATTTGGATCACAAAGCCACGCCCAATTATATGACATAGTTCTAAAGATGGTTAAAAATAAAAGAATGGAGCGAAATTCCTACATTTATGAGTGCCCTTCCTCTGTGTTCCCATAAAACCCGATGAATTTTTTTGCTTTTAGTCGCATTGTAGTATAATTAACCTGTTCATGGGTCCACAACAAGGGTATTTTATTTGACTTAGAAAGTCTTTAGAGTCAAGTACTTAGCACATTGTCTGCAATAAAATGACATCTCAGTAGGTTCTTAAAAAGTGGAGAGAACACTCCCACAACCCATCCTCTAAGGCCAGTTTTAACTGGTTGCCAAAATTTTTTTTTTAAATAAATGCATTTCATTTATTTATTTATTTTTGACTATTCTTGGTTTTCACTGCTGCCACAGGCTCTTCTCTACTTGTGGGGAGTGGGGGCTACTCTCTAGTTGAGGTGAGCTGGCTTCTTGTTGCAGTGACTTCTCTTGCTGTGGGGCTCAGGCTCTAGGGCACACGGACTTCAGCAACTGCGGCACATGGGCTCAATAGTTGCAGCTCTGAGGCTCTAGAGCATAGGCTCCATAGTTGTGGCTCATGGGCTTAGTTGCTCCGCAGCATGTGGGATCTTCCCAGATCAGGGATTGAACCCGTGTCTCCTGCATTGGTAAGTGAACTCTTTTCCACTGAATTACCAAGGAAGCTCAGTTACCAAAGTTTTAACTGGTTTCACCTTTGCAAGAAAAAAAGACTACAGGCAAATTGCTTATGAATATAGATGCAAACCCATTCTCAAAAAAATACTAGTAAAGTGTTCGATAAATCCAGTTTTTCCCAGGATAAAAGTACTCAACAAAGTATGAAAAGAAGAGAAACTCTTCAACCTAATAAAGAACATCTATGTAAACCTATGCCGAATGTCATACTTAATGCTGGAGTGAATACTTCTAAGATCAGAAACTAGATAAAGATGTTACTTTCGCGCCTTTTATTTAGCACTGTACTGGATGTTTCAGCTAGGGACAATGTCTTGCTTTGTCCATTCAGGCTACTATTACAAAATGCCATAGACTAGATGGCTTATAAACAGTTGAAATTAATTTCTCATAGTTCTAGAGGCTAAGGCCAAGATCAAGGCACTGGCAGTTCAGGTCTGGTGAGAGTCCACTTTCTGTAGATAGCAGTCTTTTTCCTGTGTCCTCACATTGCAGAAGGGGCAAGGGACCTCTCTCAAGCCTTGCTTCTAAAGGGCACTAATCCAGTTCATGAGGGGTCCACCTTCATGACCTAGAAGTGAAGTGAAGTGAAGTGAAAGTCGCTCAGTCATGTCTGACTCTTTGTGACCCCATGGACTATAGCCTGCCAGGCCCCTCTGTCCATGGAATTCTCCAGGCAAGAATACTGGAGTGGATTGCCCTTTCCTTCTCCAGGGGATCTTCCCAACCCAGGAATTAAACCCAGGTCTCCCACACTGCAGGTGGATTCTTTACCATCTGTGCCTCTAGGGAAGCCTGAGAATATCCCTTCTTCAGAGGATCTTCCCCACCCAGAAATCTTACCAGGTGGATTTTTCTTTTTTTTTTTTTTTTGCCACTTAATTTATTTTTTATTTTTTTACAGAGTTTTGTTGTTTACTGCCCCACATCAAACAGGTGGATTCTTTATCAACTGAGTTACCAAGGAAGTCTAAGAAAATACACCATCCCTGACCAGGAATTGAACCGGGGCTGCGGTAGTGAAAGCACAGAATCCTAGCCACTAGACCACGGTCTAATCAGCTCTCTAATGCCCGTGTCTCCTGCATTGGTAAGTGAACTCTTTTCCACTGAATTACCAAGGAAGCTCAGTTACCAAAGTTTTAACTGGTTTCACCTTTGCAAGAAAAAAAGACTACAGGCAAATTGCTTATGAATATACATGCAAACCCATTCTCAAAAATACTAGTAAAGTGTTCGATAAATCCAGTTTTTCCCAGGATAAAAGTACTCAACAAAGTATGAAAAGAAGAGAAACTCTTCAACCTAATAAAGAACATCTATGTAAACCTATGCCGAATGTCATACTTAATGCTGGAGTGAATACTTCTAAGATCAGAAACTAGATAAAGATGTTACTTTCGCGCCTTTTATTTAGCACTGTACTGGATGTTTCAGCTAGGGACAATGTCTTGCTTTGTCCATTCAGGCTACTATTACAAAATGCCATAGACTAGATGGCTTATAAACAGTTGAAATTAATTTCTCATAGTTCTAGAGGCTAAGGCCAAGATCAAGGCACTGGCAGTTCAGGTCTGGTGAGAGTCCACTTTCTGTAGATAGCAGTCTTTTTCCTGTGTCCTCACATTGCAGAAGGGGCAAGGGACCTCTCTCAAGCCTTGCTTCTAAAGGGCACTAATCCAGTTCATGAGGGTCCACCTTCATGACCTAGAAGTGAAGTGAAGTGAAGTGAAAGTCGCTCAGTCATGTCTGACTCTTTGTGACCCCATGGACTATAGCCTGCCAGGCCCCTCTGTCCATGGAATTCTCCAGGCAAGAATACTGGAGTGGATTGCCCTTTCCTTCTCCAGGGGATCTTCCCAACCCAGGAATTAAACCCAGGTCTCCCACACTGCAGGTGGATTCTTTACCATCTGTGCCTCTAGGGAAGCCTGAGAATATCCCTTCTTCAGAGGATCTTCCCCACCCAGAAATCTTACCAGGTGGATTTTTCTTTTTTTTTTTTTTTTGCCACTTAATTTATTTTTTATTTTTTTACAGAGTTTTGTTGTTTACTGCCCCACATCAAACAGGTGGATTCTTTATCAACTGAGTTACCAAGGAAGTCTAAGAAAATACACCATCCCTGACCAGGAATTGAACCGGGGCTGCGGTAGTGAAAGCACAGAATCCTAGCCACTAGACCACGGTCTAATCAGCTCTCTAATGCCATCATCTTGGTGGTTAGGATTTCAAGGTACAAATTTTGGGAGGTTGGGGAGGGGAGACAAATTTAAAAAAACAAAACAAAACAAAGACATGGACATGAGTTTGAACAAGCTCTAGGAGATAGTGAAGGACAGGGAAGCCTGGCATGCTGCAGTTCATGGAGTTGCAAAGGTTGGACACAACTGAGTGACTGAACTGAACTGAACACAAATATTCAGTCTATCACAGGCAATTAGGCAAGAAAAAGAAATAAAAGACATCCAGATGGAAGATGAAGAAATAAAACACTCTCTACTTGCAAACACCATGATTTTGTATATAAAAACCCTAAGGAACCCACTGAAGACCTGTTGGAGCTAATAAAGAATTTCAGCACAGTGACAGCATACGTGATCAGTATAAAAATCAGTTGCGGGCTTCCCTGGTGGTCCAGTGGGTAAGGACACTGCCTTGCAGTACAAGGGGTGCCGGTTCGATCCCTGGCCTGGGAAGATCCCACGTGCCGTGGAGCGGCTGGACTGATGTGTCCAATTACCGAGCCGGAGCTCTGGTGCTCTGCGATGACAGACGCCACCGCGATGGGAGGCCCACAGGAGCCAAAGAACAAAGACGGATGAAAACAGAGAAATGAAAGACCAATAGAAGTGGCCAGGCTGTACTCCTCCCTCCCCACTCCCCAAAAGATAAATAAATAAAATAAATGTTAAAAAAAAAATAAATAAATAAAAATCAGTTGTATTGCTATATATGAGCAGTAAATAAGCTGAAAATAAAGTTCAAAAACATTTCCTTTTATAATACATCAAAAGGATAAAACAGGGATAATTTTAACAAAGGAAGTGTAAGATTTGTACACTGAAAACTATAAAACATTATTGATATAAATGAAATATTTAAATAAATGGAAAGATATCCCATGCTCATGAATCAAAAAACTTAATATGTTAAAATGGCAGTACTTTCTAAATTCCAATGATTCAATACAATTTCTATCAAAAATCCCAGAAACTGACAAGGCATTCCTAAAATTCAGGTGGAAATTCAGGAAAAAAGCAATAGCCAAAGCAATCTGGAGAAGAACAACAGTTGTAGGACTAATACTTACAGTTTCAAAACTTACTGAAAGGTTATAGTAACCAAGACAGTATGGCATAAAGACAAACATAAAAGTCAGTGGAATAGAATGTGGAGTCCAGGATAAGATTCTAACTTTCATGATCAATTGACTTTAAAAAAGACCTAAAGACAAATGGGGAAAATAATAGCCTTTCAAACAAACAGTATTGGGCAAACTAGATCCATATGCAAAAGTGACCACAGGAAAGAAAGAGAAAAGAATGGGTTGAATTCTTCTTCAGAATCGAGCAGGAATCAATGCTGCTGAGACCTTGACTTTAGACTACTAGACCCCAGAGCTACGAAAGAATACATTTCTATTGTTTTAAGGCAGCAAGTTAATGGTAACTTTTTAAAAATAATTTTTTAAAATTTTGTTTTTTACAGAGTTTCATTGTTTACTGCCACACATGGACTTGAATCTGCCATAGGTATACATATTTCCCTCCCAACCGAACCTCCCCCCCTCTGGGAATTTTTAAAAAAAATATTTATTTACTTATTTGGCTGAGCTGGGTCTTAGTGGGATCTGGTTTCCTGGCCAGGAATTGAATTCAGTTCCCCTGCATTGGAAGCACAGAGTCTTAACCGCTGGACTACCGGGCAAGTCCCATGTGGTAACTTCTTTTGGCATCCCTAAGGAACTAATGCAGATTTTGTTACTGAAAAGTGTAGTGTTGTAATAAATACCTGAATATGTGGAGTTGGGTTTGGAACTGAGGAATATGTAGAGGTTGGAAGAATTTTGAGGTGCATAATAGATAAGGTCTGGATTGAGTATTAAAGGTGAATCTGTCGTGAGTTCAGAAGAAAGTGAAAAGCAGGGTAGAGAAAGCTTCTCTCATCTAAGCAAATACATATATCATTGTGAACACAATGTTAGTAGAAATATGAATGTTAAAGGTGCTCTGATGAGATCTCAGAGGAGAATGAGGAGCATGTTTTGGGAACTGGAGGAAAAGCTGTCTGTTACAAAGTGCAAAATTCAGGTGGAAATTCAGGAAAAAAGCAATAGCCAAAGCAATCTGGAGAAGAACAACAGTTGTAGGACTAATACTTACAGTTTCAAAACTTACTGAAAGGTTATAGTAACCAAGACAGTATGGCATAAAGACAAACATAAAAGTCAGTGGAATAGAATGTGGAGTCCAGGATAAGATTCTAACTTTCATGATCAATTGACTTTAAAAAAGACCTAAAGACAAATGGGGAAAATAATAGCCTTTCAAACAAACAGTATTGGGCAAACTAGATCCATATGCAAAAGTGACCACAGGAAAGAAAGAGAAAAGAATGGGTTGAATTCTTCTTCAGAATCGAGCAGGAATCAATGCTGCTGAGACCTTGACTTTAGACTACTAGACCCCAGAGCTACGAAAGAATACATTTCTATTGTTTTAAGGCAGCAAGTTAATGGTAACTTTTTAAAAATAATTTTTTAAAATTTTGTTTTTTACAGAGTTTCATTGTTTACTGCCACACATGGACTTGAATCTGCCATAGGTATACATATTTCCCTCCCCACCGAACCTCCCCCCTTGTGGTAATTTTTAAACAAATATTTATTTACTTATTTGGCTGAGCTGGGTCTTAGTGGGATCTGGTTTCCTGGCCAGGAATTGAATTCAGTTCCCCTGCATTGGAAGCACAGAGTCTTAACCGCTGGACTACCGGGCAAGTCCCATGTGGTAACTTCTTTTGGCATCCCTAAGGAACTAATGCAGATTTTGTTACTGAAAAGTGTAGTGTTGTAATAAATACCTGAATATGTGGAGTTGGGTTTGGAACTGAGGAATATGTAGAGGTTGGAAGAATTTTGAGGTGCATAATAGATAAGGTCTGGATTGAGTATTAAAGGTGAATCTGTCGTGAGTTCAGAAGAAAGTGAAAAGCAGGGTAGAGAAAGCTTCTCTCATCTAAGCAAATACATATATCATTGTGAACACAATGTTAGTAGAAATATGAATGTTAAAGGTGCTCTGATGAGATCTCAGAGGAGAATGAGGAGCATGTTTTGGGAACTGGAGGAAAAGCTGTCTGTTACAAAGTGCAAAAAACTTGACTGAATTGTTCTTCTATTAGGTAGAGGAGGAAATGTATAAGCAATGAACTTGGATATTTAACTGAAGAGATTTAGCAAATATTGAAGGTGTAGCCTTGTTTCTCCTTGTTTATTGGTAGTAAAATGGGAAGAATAAATAGAGGATTTATTAAATGAAGTGGAACCGGCACTTGATGACTTGAGATGTTCTTGGCCTATCTGGATTGCAAAGGATGCTAAAATTAGGAAATTTATTGTTGGAAAAGTATGCTCTGGAGAGAAGGCCAAGGATGTGACTGGGCAACATTTTGGAAAAGAGAATGAGTGCGTGACTCATGGATCTCAATCAATCATACCAGCTGAAACCAGGAGTAGAGGTGAGGTTACCCAGGAAGGATCTGTAGAGACCCTCTCATCTAATGCTGTAGATCCGCATGACATACACATGAGGCCCACAAGGCTTTTGAGAATGTTGTCCTGGAAAGAACACTACTAGCTTGATTGAAGGGGACAGAGACAGGGCAAAAGGAGAGAAGGCTGTCCGTCTTCCAAAAGTCTATAGGCAGAAACAGGCTAACAGGACGACTCATTTGCAAACATGTTATTTGTCAAGGAAAAGAAAAAATGATTCTGAAGCTGGTGAGGTCATTGAAGGTTGCACGGAGGCTGGCAGGGCTGTTGCTGTGTCCACAGGCCGACAAAGCCAGAGCTGTGGGCCTAGAAGGTGAAGCGGCAGGCCCAGATATTGATGACTTACCTGAGATCATTCTTCTTTTTTAATGTAGGTATTTGTAGCTCTAAATTTTCCTCTGAGCACCACCTTAACTGCGCCTCATGAATTTTCATATATTGTTCTTTTCATCTTCATTTACCTCAAAGTATTCCTAATTTCCTTCGTGATATCTTCTTTGACTTAAATTGGTTATTTTGAGAGTATTATTTAATTACCACATATTTGTTAGTTTCCCAAATTTCCTGGTATGGTGATGTCTGACTTAATTTCACCGTGGTCAGAAAATATACTGAGTATAATTTCATTCTCTTTAAATTTTCGAAGCTTGGTCTATGACATACATGCATACCTCAAAATATTGCAAATTTGGTTTCAGATGACTGCCATCAGGTAAGTATTACAAAAGGTGAGTCACATAAATGTTTTGGCTTCCCAGTGCATATCTTCACCCTATTCTGTAGTCTATTAAGTGTGCAACAGCATTGTGTCTTAAGAAAATAAGGTCCCTATTCTTTTTTTCCTTTTTTTTTATTGGTAGTAAAATGGGAAGAATAAATAGAGGATTTATTAAATGAAGGGGAAACCGGCACTTGATGACTTGAGATGTTCTTGGCCCATCTGGATTGCAAAGGATGCTAAAATTAGGAAATTTATTGTTGGAAAAGTATGCTCTGGAGAGAAGGCCAAGGATGTGACTGGGCAACATTTTGGAAAAGAGAATGAGTGCGTGACTCATGGATCTCAATCAATCATACCAGCTGAAACCAGGAGTAGAGGTGAGGTTACCCAGGAAGGATCTGTAGAGACCCTCTCATCTAATGCTGTAGATCCGCATGACATACACATGAGGCCCACAAGGCTTTTGAGAATGTTGTCCTGGAAAGAACACTACTAGCTTGATTGAAGGGGACAGAGACAGGGCAAAAGGAGAGAAGGCTGTCCGTCTTCCAAAAGTCTATAGGCAGAAACAGGCTAACAGGACGACTCATTTGCAAACATGTTATTTGTCAAGGAAAAGAAAAAATGATTCTGAAGCTGGTGAGGTCATTGAAGGTTGCACGGAGGCTGGCAGGGCTGTTGCTGTGTCCACAGGCCGACAAAGCCAGAGCTGTGGGCCTAGAAGGTGAAGCGGCAGGCCCAGATATTGATGACTTACCTGAGATCATTCTTCTTTTTTAATGTAGGTATTTGTAGCTCTAAATTTTCCTCTGAGCACCACCTTAACTGCGCCTCATGAATTTTCATATATTGTTCTTTTCATCTTCATTTACCTCAAAGTATTCCTAATTTCCTTCGTGATATCTTCTTTGACTTAAATTGGTTATTTTGGAGAGTATTATTTAATTACCACATATTTGTTAGTTTCCCAAATTTCCTGGTATGGTGATGTCTGACTTAATTTCACCGTGGTCAGAAAATATACTGAGTATAATTTCATTCTCTTTAAATTTTCGAAGCTTGGTCTATGACATACATGCATACCTCAAAATATTGCAAATTTGGTTTCAGATGACTGCCATCAGGTAAGTATTACAAAAGGTGAGTCACATAAATGTTTTGGCTTCCCAGTGCATATCTTCACCCTATTCTGTAGTCTATTAAGTGTGCAACAGCATTGTGTCTTAAGAAAATAAGGTACATACCTTAATTGAAAGATACTTTATTGCCAAAAAAACCCAAATGCTGACCATTATCTGAGCTTTCAGCAAATTGTAATCTTTTTGCTAGTGGATGGTCTTGCCTCAGTGTTGACTGTGATCGAGGCTGGTGATTGCTGAAGGTTGGGGTGACTGTGATAATTTCTTAAAATAAGAAAGTTTGAAGCTTGCTGTATCAATGGACTCTCATAATTGACTCCTCTATAGCATTCAATGCTGTTTGATAGCATTTTACCAACAGTGGAACTTTTTTCAAAATTGGAGTCAATCTTCTCAAACTCAGCCATACCAAAAGTAGTTTCCATCTCAAAAACAAAAAACAAGAAACAAAAAACACTTTCTTTGTTCATTCATAAGACACAACTCTGTATCTATTATTATTTTATCTTGAGATTGTAGCAATTAAGCCCCATTTTCAGGTTCCACTTCTAATTATTGTTCTCTTGCTATTTCAACCTCATTTGCAGTTAACAATAGTAACATCAAAGATCACTGATCATGTATCACTGTAACAAATGTAACAATTGAAACAATGATCACATATCATTGTAACAAATGTAGCAAGTGAAAGAATTTGAAATATTGTAAGAATTATGAAAATGTAGCACAAAGGCACTAAGTGAGCAAATGCTTTTGGAAAATGATGCTAATAAACTTGCTCAGTGCAGGGTTACCACAGGCCTTCAACTTGTTAAAAACTAACTGAAGTGCAATAAAATGAAACACAAATGGAAAAGATTTTTTTCTTCCCGTATTCCTAATTTCCTTCGTGATATCTTCTTTGGAGAGTATTATTTAATTACCACATATTTGTTAGTTTCCCAAATTTCCTGGTATGGTGATGTCTGACTTAATTTCACCGTGGTCAGAAAATATACTGAGTATAATTTCATTCTCTTTAAATTTTCGAAGCTTGGTCTATGACATACATGCATACCTCAAAATATTGCAAATTTGGTTTCAGATGACTGCCATCAGGTAAGTATTACAAAAGGTGAGTCACATAAATGTTTTGGCTTCCCAGTGCATATCTTCACCCTATTCTGTAGTCTATTAAGTGTGCAACAGCATTGTGTCTTAAGAAAATAAGGTACATACCTTAATTGAAAGATACTTTATTGCCAAAAAAACCCAAATGCTGACCATTATCTGAGCTTTCAGCAAATTGTAATCTTTTTGCTAGTGGATGGTCTTGCCTCAGTGTTGACTGTGATCGAGGCTGGTGATTGCTGAAGGTTGGGGTGACTGTGATAATTTCTTAAAATAAGAAAGTTTGAAGCTTGCTGTATCAATGGACTCTCATAATTGACTCCTCTATAGCATTCAATGCTGTTTGATAGCATTTTACCAACAGTGGAACTTTTTTCAAAATTGGAGTCAATCTTCTCAAACTCAGCCATACCAAAAGTAGTTTCCATCTCAAAAACAAAAAACAAGAAACAAAAAACACTTTCTTTGTTCATTCATAAGACACAACTCTGTATCTATTATTATTTTATCTTGAGATTGTAGCAATTAAGCCCCATTTTCAGGTTCCACTTCTAATTATTGTTCTCTTGCTATTTCAACCTCATTTGCAGTTAACAATAGTAACATCAAAGATCACTGATCATGTATCACTGTAACAAATGTAACAATTGAAACAATGATCACATATCATTGTAACAAATGTAGCAAGTGAAAGAATTTGAAATATTGTAAGAATTATGAAAATGTAGCACAAAGGCACTAAGTGAGCAAATGCTTTTGGAAAATGATGCTAATAAACTTGCTCAGTGCAGGGTTACCACAGGCCTTCAACTTGTTAAAAACCTGATTATCTATGAAGTGCAATAAAATGAAACACAATAAAATGAGGTATGCCCGTAATATGTTCTATTCTAGAGAATGTTTCATGTGCACTTGAGTGCTGTGTATTCTGCTGTTGTTGAGCAGAATGTTTTATACCTATTTGTTATATTTAGTTGACTTGTAATGTTGCTTGAGGCTTCTATTTTCTTGTTGATCTTCTGACAGGTTCTGTCTTTGTTTACATGTGGCTTAAAGCCATACCAGATAGTTTATACTGAAAACGTGTTTTATGGCGGGTGTGTTGGGACATGTGGTATCACTCTGATACCTAAAGAGGCTAGGAATTGAGTCACTAAGGCCACCATATGACCTTTGCTGATCTTAATCTCTATCTTAGCTATAACAAATTGTAATCATGGGTATAACTGTCTAGAGATAAATTTCCAATGAATATGAGCTCACATAAATCATTAAAGACATATGAAAACCAGTCTCTGTGAATAACAGTCATCAAAAACAATAAAATGTAAGACTAGACCAAAAGATATTGAAATGACCAATAGATATGCAGCAGATGCAGAATATAGAAATAAGAATGCTTAGTATTTTCAAGGAAATAAAAGAAAATATAAAAAATATGAATAAGGAGAAAGAGACTATTAAAAATGACCAAACATAAAGAGGAATCAAATTATACTTTTTTCTTTAAAGAAGATGTAATTGAAATGGAATGCTAAATGTTAATGTTAATAAGGTCAGACACAGTTGTAGAAAATTTTCTACAGATGTAGAAAATTACTGAATTGGAAGAAAGATTGCAGGGAGATGAGAGTTTAAAAGGGTGAGTAAGTATATTGTGTACCTAACTGGAGTCCCAAGGAAAAAAGAAGAGATAATGGAAAACAAGAGAGAATGGATTTTTCAGAATTAAAGATATAAATTCACAGATTCAGGTATTATGACCAATCTTAAACAGAATAAGTAAAACGAAGTCTGTAGTATCTGGACATGTTCTAGTAATACTGAGAACACCAACAAAAAAGTAAAGATCTTAAAAATAGCCAGAAATAAAAGACAAATCACATACAAAGGAATGACAGATGGTAACCTGACATCAGTGGAAGCCAGAGACGATAGAATATCTTCAAAGTGCTGGGAGCAAATCACTATCCTCTTTGAATTGTATGACCAGGAAAACTGTCTTTCAAAATTAAAGATGAAATAGGTGAAATAAAGAACATTTTCAGGTACTCAAAAACCAAGAACTTATCATCAATAGGTTTTCACTAAAGTAACTTCACAGGGGTGTATACTCAGGAAAATGAAAATTTCCTGAAAAGGAAAGCCTGAAAAAGTGACCTTTGAGCCAAGAAAGTCACGCAGGTTGTTCTAAATGGATGTCAGTTTTATAAAACAATACAATTGTTTTATTTTTGGAGTTAAATGCAAAAATGAAAATGTCAGACTATAATAGCAATTAAAGTGGAAGGAGTGATTGGAATGAAAGTATTCTAATATCTTTTTTGTTTAATTTTGGCCTATTTTATTGGTTTTTTATTTATTTATTTTCATCCATCTTTATTCCTTGGCCTATGTGG
The DNA here is from genome assembly GCA_022376925.1 of Tragulus kanchil. Lineage (NCBI taxonomy): Eukaryota > Metazoa > Chordata > Mammalia > Artiodactyla > Tragulidae > Tragulus > Tragulus kanchil. The sequence goes on from JAIOJX010000029.1 coordinate 152,377,143, forward strand.
GCCTCCCACTGCAGTGGCCTCTCTTGTCAATGGCTCTGGGCGCATGCGCTCCAGAGAGCTGGCTCATAATTGGACACACTGGTCCAACCGGGCTCTGCAGACTAAGAATAAGGCTTAGTATTTTCAAGGAAATAAAAGAAAATATAATAAATGGGAATAAGGAGAAAGAGACTATTAAAAATGACCAAACATAAAGAGGAATCAAATTATACTTTTTTCTTTAAAGAAGATGCAATTGAAATGGAATGCTAAATGTTAATGTTAATAAGGTCAGACACAGTTGTAGAAAATTTTCTACAGATGTAGAAAATTACTGAATTGGAAGAAAGATTGCAGGGAGATGAGAGTTTAAAAGGGTGAGTAAGTATATTGTGTACCTAACTGGAGTCCCAAGGAAAAAAGAAGAGATAATGGAAAACAAGAGAGAATGGATTTTTCAGAATTAAAGATATAAATTCACAGATTCAGGTATTATGACCAATCTTAAACAGAATAAGTAAAACGAAGTCTGTAGTATCTGGACATGTTCTAGTAATACTGAGAACACCAACAAAAAAGTAAAGATCTTAAAAATAGCCAGAAATAAAAGACAAATCACATACAAAGGAATGACAGATGGTAACCTGACATCAGTGGAAGCCAGAGACGATAGAATATCTTCAAAGTGCTGGGAGCAAATCACTATCCTCTTTGAATTGTATGACCAGGAAAACTGTCTTTCAAAATTAAAGATGAAATAGGTGAAATAAAGAACATTTTCAGGTACTCAAAAACCAAGAACTTATCATCAATAGGTTTTCACTAAAGTAACTTCACAGGGGTGTATACTCAGGAAAATGAAAATTTCCTGAAAAGGAAAGCCTGAAAAAGTGACCTTTGAGCCAAGAAAGTCACGCAGGTTGTTCTAAATGGATGTCAGTTTTATAAAACAATACAATTGTTTTATTTTTGGAGTTAAATGCAAAAATGAAAATGTCAGACTATAATAGCAATTAAAGTGGAAGGAGTGATTGGAATGAAAGTATTCTAATATCTTTTTTGTTTAATTTTGGCCTATTTTATTGGTTTTTTATTTATTTATTTTCATCCATCTTTATTCCTTGGCCTATGTGGGCCTCCCACTGCAGTGGCCTCTCTTGTCAATGGCTCTGGGCGCATGCGCTCCAGAGAGCTGGCTCATAATTGGACACACTGGTCCAACCGCTCTGCAGCACGTGGGATCTTCCCTGACCAGGGATTGAACCAGTGCCCCTTGCACTGCAAAGCCGATTCTTTACCCACTGGACCAGCTGGGAAGCCCAAATTCTAATATCTTGTGCAGAAAAAGAATAGAGAAAGAATAGAGATGTTGGCTTTGTTAAGGATGCATATACAATTTTAAACTTAATTACTAAAGAAATGAAATAGAATACACCATTTCAAAATCAGTAGAGGGGAAAAAACGAGGGGAAAACATCTCAAACAGATAAATATAGAGAAAGTGAAACGAATAAATGCATAAAATAAAATAATGGAATTAATTACAAATGTATCAGATTCTCAACAAATTTATGTTAGAGGCACATTCAGTTAAAATATGTAGAGATGGGCTTCCCTGATAGTCCAGTGGATGAACAGTCCACCTTGCAGTGCAAGGAGGACTAGTTCAATCCGTGGCTGGGGAAGATCCCACATGCTGTGGAGCAGCTGAGCCAGTGTGTCCAATTACGAACCAGCACTCTGGAGCGCGTGCACCCAGAGCTGGTGCCCTGCAATGAGAGAGGCCACTGAAATGGGAGGCCCACACAGGCCAAAGAATAAAGATGGATGAAAATAAATAAATACAGAAGCAATAAAAGAGACCAAAATTAAAAGAAAAAAAGAGAAAAGTACAGGTATCCAGAAAGGTCCTCAAATAGTATACATCCAGCTATGTATTTCAAGGATTGTTTTCCAATGTCACTGGTATAGGTGAAAGGCAGAAGCCAACCATACTAGTTTGAACAGTGGAAATCGGTGTGACAGTTGGAGAAAGGGACCTCCCGGGACTTTGTTGGCACCACAGTGTGAATGCATGCAGCCAGTGGTGAGAAAGTAGGGATAAGAGATGGCATTGTATAGGAAACATACAGACAGTACATTCTTGTGGGAAATACACATGCACGTGCGCGCGCACACACACACACACACACACACACACACACACACACACACACACTGTATTACAGGAAGCTACACTAAGATTCGGGATGAATATTTGTTAGCCCTGGAACCTCCCCAACTAAAATTTCCTGAAAATTGCTAGTCCAGGAAGAACTCATGGCATTCAAAATGAATAATCACAAAAAAGGAAGCAATGCATGCGTGCTAAGTTGCTTCAGTAGTGTCTGACTCAGTGTGACCCTGTGGACTGTAGTCCACCAGACTTCTCTTGCGTGAAGAATCTCATGGACAGAATGGTTGCCATGTCCTTCTCCAGGGCTTGAACTTGTGTCTCTTATGCTCCTGCATTGGCAGGCAGGTTCTTTAGCACTAGTGCCCCCTGGGAAGCCTCTTGAGTGGCTTCTGTGTCACTTTGGAATATTTATACCATTCACCTAGAAAACGAGCATGATACTCATTCACTTTTTTGCATATGTAATAGACATAAAAACATACATGTAAATGTTTAATTTTTTAGAAAAGCCAGAAAAAGCCACCATGTTGTAGATGTCATTGCATGTGAAGTCAGAATAATTAATAATTTCCTGGTGGAATCTAATGGGAGATGAAGTTGAACAGACAGGGTGAGTAACCAGTTTACTTCAACCCCACTGTGATATTTATTGAGCACTCAGTGTATGCAACACACTGCACTGGGCTTTTCAGAAAATGCAGATGCTGAAGAGGAGTTATTTGATGTTTGTTGGACACCCATTATATCCTGGACATCTGTCTAAGCACTTTGTACATGCTTTCTCACTTAAGACCCCTGCAAGAAAACATCCTGATCCCACCTTAAAGATGAAGACTATGGCTCAGCAAGTCAAGTTAAATAACTTGTCCAAGAGGGAGTAGGTGATGGAACCAGTTTTTGAGGTTTTGCCAAAGCTTCGCTCTTTGTTCTTGGAAATGAAGAGTCTAGAACGCCTAAGTGCTGGGCCAAGTGAGCTTGGTGGCTGCAGCTGTTGAGTGAGCCCAGGGCTCTAGAGTTGAGAGGAAGAGGAGAACACTGGAAAAGGCTTCATGGAGGAGGAGGCAGCATTTTAGTTCATTCTCAAAGAGTGAAAGGGCCTTTGAAAATAAAGAAAGCCTTGCTATTGTTAAAACAGGCAAACCAGCTCTAGCTAATTTATGACAAGGATCACCCCAGGGCAAGGTTATCACACAACCTATATTACAAGAAAAAAAGTGAGAAAAAACTAATGAAAGATAAAGACCCTCCCGAGAAAAAGGTTGACCCTAACCAGATAAAAAGTGACCAATGTTACCAAGATTTCTGAGAACTTACTCAAGTACTCACAATACTCAAACAAAACACAAGCATTTACGGAAGATTATGTAGAACTTGTAGAATAACTGAACTGATAAAGGTTGAGGAAGAAAAGGTGGGAGGTGCTGTAAATATAACTATTATTTTTTATATAGCTAAGCATCAAGATGTATTAAAAATCCAGTAAAAGTCGTCTGTGTACTCGTAAAGGCATATGTATCAGGTAATGATTCCTGTGCAGCATATGACCATACAACTTCAAAATTTAATCTTAGATGAAAACCTAGTGATTTAAAACAACAACTGATCATTTTTCATGAATTTATGTGTTGGTTGCTTTGTTCTGCTGATCTGAGCTAGGCAAGGCTTTCTCATGTGTCTCTGGCCAGCTAGCTGACTGACTGGTAGCTGGCTGGCTTACAATGACTTTGGCTGGAATGACTCAGCTCACCAGAATGCACCTGTCACACCCTCCAGCAGGCTGGCCTGGACATGTTCTTATGGTAAGTAAATGAAAACAAGAGAGAGCACAGAAGTATACAAGCAACTTTTAAAAGTTTCTGCTTGTATCAACTGTGCTAACAGTCTATTGGCTAAAGTAAGTCACATGGCCAACCCTGCTTTTCAGTCTGCTGAAGAGGAGTTATTTGATGTTTGTTGGACACCCATTATATCCTGGACATCTGTCTAAGCACTTTGTACATGCTTTCTCACTTAAGACCCCTGCAAGAAAACATCCTGATCCCACCTTAAAGATGAAGACTATGGCTCAGCAAGTCAAGTTAAATAACTTGTCCAAGAGGGAGTAGGTGATGGAACCAGTTTTGAGGTTTTGCCAAAGCTTGCTCTTTGTTCTTGGAAATGAAGAGTCTAGAACGCCTAAGTGCTGGGCCAAGTGAGCTTGGTGGCTGCAGCTGTTGAGTGAGCCCAGGGCTCTAGAGTTGAGAGGAAGAGGAGAACACTGGAAAAGGCTTCATGGAGGAGGAGGCAGCATTTTAGTTCATTCTCAAAGAGTGAAAGGGCCTTTGAAAATAAAGAAAGCCTTGCTATTGTTAAAACAGGCAAACCAGCTCTAGCTAATTTATGACAAGGATCACCCCAGGGCAAGGTTATCACACAACCTATATTACAAGAAAAAAAGTGAGAAAAAACTAATGAAAGATAAAGACCCTCCCGAGAAAAAGGTTGACCCTAACCAGATAAAAAGTGACCAATGTTACCAAGATTTCTGAGAACTTACTCAAGTACTCACAATACTCAAACAAAACACAAGCATTTACGGAAGATTATGTAGAACTTGTAGAATAACTGAACTGATAAAGGTTGAGGAAGAAAAGGTGGGAGGTGCTGTAAATATAACTATTATTTTTTATATAGCTAAGCATCAAGATGTATTAAAAATCCAGTAAAAGTCGTCTGTGTACTCGTAAAGGCATATGTATCAGGTAATGATTCCTGTGCAGCATATGACCATACAACTTCAAAATTTAATCTTAGATGAAAACCTAGTGATTTAAAACAACAACTGATCATTTTTCATGAATTTATGTGTTGGTTGCTTTGTTCTGCTGATCTGAGCTAGGCAAGGCTTTCTCATGTGTCTCTGGCCAGCTAGCTGACTGACTGGTAGCTGGCTGGCTTACAATGACTTTGGCTGGAATGACTCAGCTCACCAGAATGCACCTGTCACACCCTCCAGCAGGCTGGCCTGGACATGTTCTTATGGTAAGTAAATGAAAACAAGAGAGAGCACAGAAGTATACAAGCAACTTTTAAAAGTTTCTGCTTGTATCAACTGTGCTAACAGTCTATTGGCTAAAGTAAGTCACATGGCCAACCCTAGATTCAAGGGGAGGAGACTTTACCTATTATGTAGAGGGAACCGCAGAATCTCAGGGCAAAGGGAATGACTATAGAGGTAAGTTAAGAATTGGTGCCACAAATTCAATTTACCACAATATAAAAGTGAATACTAAAAGGACTTTCAAATACTATAAACTACTGAAATTTGGTGGTTGGGAAAAAGGAACACGGGGATAGAAAGTGAGAGGAAGTAGAAGTAGGAGTGACATTAAAAATGTTATTTGACAATCAGTAAGGCAGTGGCGAAGAAAGGCAAGGGCTTCCCTGGTGGCTCAAGTGGTAAAGAATCTGCCTGCAATGGAGGAGACTTGAGTTCGATCCCTGGGTCAGGAAGATCCCCTGAAGAAGGAAACTACCCACTTCAGTATTCTTGCCTGGACAGAGGAGCCAGGCAGGCTACAGTCCATAGGGTCACAAAGAGTAGGACATGACTGAGCAACTAACATACACATACACAAGACACTGGTGACGAAAAAAAGTGTGAAAAGGTGGTTCAGATGGCAAAGAATTCGCCTGCAATGCAGGAGACTCAGGTTTGATCCTTGGGTCAGGAAGATTCCTTGAAGAAGGGAATGGCAACTCAACTTCACAAAAATATAATTTATAAATGAATCTATAAACTATATGCAACCCCAGTAAAAAAAAATGCCAAAATTATTTTAAATAGCCAGACAAGCTAACTCCAATATTTAGCAGGAAAGAGAGACATGCAAAAGTAGCCAGAAAAAATTCTAAAATTTAAAAGTTATTTTTCAGTTATGGTTTAAAAGATTCTAAAATTTGAATATTGGCTTTTTCTACAATGATAGAGGAGAAGGTGCTGAAAATCAATAGGTTCTTCACTAGGCATAACTGGAAAAGGATTATTTACATTGCTAAATTTACAATGTACAGAGTTGTGAAATAGCTCAAAGACATGGAAAGGCTGAAGTAACCTGGTGAACTAGGTAAAATATTCTCTTTTTCTGTTCATTTCCAAGTTTTGACCAAATTTTCTGGTAGTTCCCCTGTCTTGTGATTATAATAATCTTGAAAAAAAGGAGAAAAAGTTATCATAAAATAAATCTGCCTCATTGGATTTGACTTTATTACTTATTATAGGTGAAGTAAGAGTTTATTTACTATACATGCCTCCTTAAGTTTTTTTTGCCAAATCAAGAGTCATACAAAATTAAGTTTTATTTGGAAATTTTCAAAAGGAATCTTAGACTGAGCTTTTTAAAGACCTTTGCTATTTGGAATCCTGAAGCTAGGAAACCAAAGCCAATAAACTCCTTCAGATTTCACTCTCAGTGTCGGTAAATCTGGGTGAATTCCTCTCCTCTTGAGGTTCCTCAGCTAACGTAAGACTCTTCGCCTTATTTATCTCCAGTAATTAATCAGAACAGAGTTTCTTTAAGAAACTTTATGATCTAATATATTAATACCCTTGTAGGTTAGAAAAAGAATGTGTGTGTGTGTGTGTGTGTGTGCATGCTCAGTCATGTCCGACCCTTTGCAACTCCATGGACTATAGCCCGCCAGGCCCCTCTGACCATGGAATTTTCCAGACAAGAATACTGGAGTGGGTTACCATTTCCTTTTTCAAGAGATCTTCCTGACCCAGGGATTCAACATGAGTCTCTTGCATCTCCTGCACAGGCAGGTAGATTCTTTTACCACTGTGCTACCTGGAAACATACACTCACAAAAATAGAAGTCTTTCTGAATTATAGATACATAGACATATGGATGGAGAGCTTAATGCTCCACTTCCAAAATTTCAGCCACCAGTCAAGAGTTGACACAGAGATACCCAAACACTCTAACCAAGATATCATAAGACTGTTCCTCTGCTCAATGAGTATGATTTCTTAACTGGCTTGAGCTCAAGAAAGACAAACAGATAAGCCAAACAAACACATTCTCTGTCTTCTCTAACTCAACAGCAACAACAACAATCAAAAGTTTTCTATAATCTATTAATGTAGTTTTTGAGATTGCTAAAATGGTCATACATTCAAACCAAATTCCTAATTTTGCTACAACCAACGAGGAATAATTGATCAGTCATAAATGAAACATACCCATACACAATTAGTGAAAATCAAGCAATTAGAGAAGTGGAGACTCAGGAAGTTCTATTGCTGTTTGACATTCATCTCTGGGAGAAACGATAGTTTGTGACTGGCCTCCAGCTAATTTACTCAGTTGTTTCAGGTGAATTTAACGATCATCATGGTGGATGACCTCCAGAAAGATCACTGATCGAAAACAAGAAATAAAGTAAAATCAGGACTCCAATACAACTGTAAAATGGAGATTTTACTTAACTCATTTATTGGGATAGCCTCCTTAAGTTTTTTGCCAAATCAAGAGTCATACAAAATTAAGTTTTATTTGGAAATTTTCAAAAGGAATCTTAGACTGAGCTTTTTAAAGACCTTTGCTATTTGGAATCCTGAAGCTAGGAAACCAAAGCCAATAAACTCCTTCAGATTTCACTCTCAGTGTCGGTAAATCTGGGTGAATTCCTCTCCTCTTGAGGTTCCTCAGCTAACGTAAGACTCTTCGCCTTATTTATCTCCAGTAATTAATCAGAACAGAGTTTCTTTAAGAAACTTTATGATCTAATATATTAATACCCTTGTAGGTTAGAAAAAGAATGTGTGTGTGTGTGTGTGTGTGTGCATGCTCAGTCATGTCCGACCCTTTGCAACTCCATGGACTATAGCCCGCCAGGCCCCTCTGACCATGGAATTTTCCAGACAAGAATACTGGAGTGGGTTACCATTTCCTTTTTCAAGAGATCTTCCTGACCCAGGGATTCAACATGAGTCTCTTGCATCTCCTGCACAGGCAGGTAGATTCTTTTACCACTGTGCTACCTGGAAACATACACTCACAAAAATAGAAGTCTTTCTGAATTATAGATACATAGACATATGGATGGAGAGCTTAATGCTCCACTTCCAAAATTTCAGCCACCAGTCAAGAGTTGACACAGAGATACCCAAACACTCTAACCAAGATATCATAAGACTGTTCCTCTGCTCAATGAGTATGATTTCTTAACTGGCTTGAGCTCAAGAAAGACAAACAGATAAGCCAAACAAACACATTCTCTGTCTTCTCTAACTCAACAGCAACAACAACAATCAAAAGTTTTCTATAATCTATTAATGTAGTTTTTGAGATTGCTAAAATGGTCATACATTCAAACCAAATTCCTAATTTTGCTACAACCAACGAGGAATAATTGATCAGTCATAAATGAAACATACCCATACACAATTAGTGAAAATCAAGCAATTAGAGAAGTGGAGACTCAGGAAGTTCTATTGCTGTTTGACATTCATCTCTGGGAGAAACGATAGTTTGTGACTGGCCTCCAGCTAATTTACTCAGTTGTTTCAGGTGAATTTAACGATCATCATGGTGGATGACCTCCAGAAAGATCACTGATTGAAAACAAGAAAAATAAAGTAAAATCAGGACTCCAATACAACTGTAAAATGAACACGTATGGAGATTTTACTTAACTCATTTATTGGGAGAGCCAATAAATAAGATAGCACACAGGTTCCTCATTCCCAGTAATTAAAAAACAAACAAACAAACCTAGACTCAGAATGGAGTCTCATTTTCTAACTTTCTAACTATGTTCCAGGGAATGGAATCCTCTGATTGCGCATGTTTGTGTCTATGCCCACAGATGGACTGAGAATCAAGGATTAGTGACTCCTCAATAAAAATTGGGCTATTGTTACTCTCATTATGAAGGTAGGATGGGGCTTCCCTTATAGCTCAGTGGTAGAGTTCGTCTGCCAACGCAGGACACATGGGTTTGATCCCTGATCCAGGAGGATCCCACATACTGAGGAGCAACTAAGCCTGTGAGCCACAACTATTGAGCCTATGCTCTAGAGCCTCGGAGCCAAACTACTGAGCCCATGTGCTGCAACTGCTGAAGCCCGTGTGCCATAGAGCCCAAATTCCACAATAAGAGAAGTCCCGGCAACAAGAAGTCAGCTCACCTCAACTAGAGAGTAACCCCTACTCCTGGCAGCTAGAGAAGAACCTGAAGTAGCAGTTAAAACCCAGAATAGCAAAAAATAAATAAGTAAATAAGAAGAATTGTTTTTTTAAAAAAAAAAAAGATCATTTTTTTGAAAAATAATGACAAAAAGGGAAGATGTATGCATGGCAGACTAGATAGTTGGGAAACTATTGTGTTTAATTTATGTAGACCATATAAAAATGGAGTTTTTGAGATTGCTAAAATGGTCATACATTCAAACCAAATTCCTAATTTTGCTACAACCAACGAGGAATAATTGATCAGTCATAAATGAAACATACCCATACACAATTAGTGAAAATCAAGCAATTAGAGAAGTGGAGACTCAGGAAGTTCTATTGCTGTTTGACATTCATCTCTGGGAGAAACGATAGTTTGTGACTGGCCTCCAGCTAATTTACTCAGTTGTTTCAGGTGAATTTAACGATCATCATGGTGGATGACCTCCAGAAAGATCACTGATTGAAAACAAGAAAAATAAAGTAAAATCAGGACTCCAATACAACTGTAAAATGAACACGTATGGAGATTTTACTTAACTCATTTATTGGGAGAGCCAATAAATAAGATAGCACACAGGTTCCTCATTCCCAGTAATTAAAAAACAAACAAACAAACCTAGACTCAGAATGGAGTCTCATTTTCTAACTTTCTAACTATGTTCCAGGGAATGGAATCCTCTGATTGCGCATGTTTGTGTCTATGCCCACAGATGGACTGAGAATCAAGGATTAGTGACTCCTCAATAAAAATTGGGCTATTGTTACTCTCATTATGAAGGTAGGATGGGGCTTCCCTTATAGCTCAGTGGTAGAGTTCGGTCTGCCAACGCAGGAGACAAGGGTTTGATCCCTGACCCGGGAAGATCCCACATACTGAGGAGCAACTAAGCCTGTGAGCCACAACTATTGAGCCTATGCTCTAGAGCCTCGGAGCCAAACTACTGAGCCCATGTGCTGCAACTGCTGAAGCCCGTGTGCCATAGAGCCCAAGTTCCACAATAAGAGAAGTCCCGGCAACAAGAAGTCAGCTCACCTCAACTAGAGAGTAACCCCTACTCCTGGCAGCTAGAGAAGAACCTGAAGTAGCAGTTAAAACCCAGAATAGCAAAAAATAAATAAGTAAATAAGAAGAATTGTTTTTTTAAAAAAAAAAAAGATCATTTTTTTGAAAAAAAAAAACAAAAAGGGAAGATGTATGCTGGGCAGACTAGAGACTTGGGAACCTAGTCTGTTTACTGTATGTAGACCATATAAAAATGGAGCGTCTGATTAAGAAAGATTGTGAATGTACATTTGACCAAATTTGGCAAAAGGATTCACATGGGAGTAAAATTTGTCAATCTTGTGGATCTAGGATGATGATGGAATTCCTAATAAACAAGGAGAGCACACAGAGAGAGCAGATAAAGGGATAAGGGGAGCCACACAGTCTAAACACCTTCAGATGTCCTGGGACTTTGGCATATTTCCAGGCCTAGTTAAAGAAGCTAATAGAGTAGGAAAGGGTCAGACAAAAAAGGACAGATACCTGATGGGGCAAGAGCTCAGCAGGGATGGGATTAAATAGAAAGTGCTGCAAACAGGTCAGTGTGCTTTTTCTCGAGAAAGAAAAGGGAATGATCAGAGGATAGGTGAAGATATGGAAACATTTTGAAAAAGAAGGCAGAGGAGTTGAGGAAGTTCATGTAGGATGACTTCAAATGCCATAGGAGACAGAGGTGGATTTACCATGAATCTAATGAAACTGAAAGCTTCAGAACCCCTTATTTTCATGGGCCCCTCCCTTTTCTAGCAATGTGTTCACATGCTTTTGTAAGATTTGCAAAAGTACAGTCTTAAAACCATATTTGGTTAAGGTTGCGGCGCTCTCCATTCCAGATTCCTGTTTGTCACATTTTTCCCTATGTGAATTGGTATTAGAGTGGAGGGCATTTTGAGGATCTGACTACAGGGAAGTTAGTTGGGGATGTATTTAATTTGGTTTTGTGGGGTAGATTTATTTTGTTCTCAGTCACTTTTATGTATATTTAAGTCATTTGTAGCAAACCTGTTGTACAAATGACATCCAGAAATACTCTACAGCCCACTGAGTTGACATAACCTGGCATCATGACTTGAAGGTATGGAGCCAAAAGTCATAACCCTAAATGAACATATTCTACATTGCTTGGCATTAGAAGTGTGTGGATAAGTGAAGGAGAAACAAAGTTTGCAAAATAAGGAGTCACCATCTACGGAAATTTCTTCTATATATTATAGCTTCTATATGAAAGAAACAGTAGAGATTTTCCTCAATTTGACAGTGATCCTAAAAACTTGCCTCAGATCATCACTAACAGAATCAGCCAATGGAAAGAAACTTTTCTAAAATACCAATTAAAAAAACCCCACAAAACTCTGCTAAGGGAAAGATAATGATCTTTTGGTTCTCTTTATAAAGAATGATATTTCGAAGTCATTGCCACATGAAGCGATAATCACAGAGTATCCAGGCAAAAAATTGTAAGAAAAAAATAGAGATATGTCAGACAGTTAATTACTAAAAACATTATGTGATTTTTCTATATATTTATGCTTTGTGTTATTTCTTATGAATATACTGTATTCATGATTTTGTATTCTTTTTAAAAAATTCTTCTCTCCAAATTATATAAACTTCAGACTTCACAAAATCTCCCAGGAGGATGGGTCATCTGTGCATTTGGAGGTGGGATGTGAGTTTCTGTTTGAGGGCTTAAAGACAGTGAGGAAAGTCTTGAGTGGTGACTGTAAAACAGGGCTAAAAGTTGGGCCAAGGAAGAGGGTGGCCTTGGAGCACCAGCTGAGGCTATGTATCATGTGTTCATTTTTTGATACGCTTAATACTGTACAGGAATCCCTGATAAAACATCCTAACACCATTATAGAATTTTGAATGAGCAGTGATCAGTGTCAGACTTAAGATGTTAAAGATGGATTTGACAGCTGATGGCATAACTACAGCTGACTCCTCTGGCAGAATCCCATGAGTCCTCTGATGATTCACAAACATACCCTCCTGAGATGACTTCACTTTTCATCTGCTTTTGCTCTCCCATTACTGACTTATCTCTAGCTGTCATGCCTGCATTTAGGGTGTTGGGATTCAGTTTGGGAGTCACTCACCACTGTAACTCCTCTGACACACTTCTACACATAGCCTCCTCCATGGGGACAGGTCTCTTTTCTCTCTTGATGTGATCAGAAGGAAAGCCTGTGATATGAACTCAGTTACTGAAAGTGAGTTGGTTGTAAACAGGAAACAGTAGCAGATTGAACCATATGAAATGATTGTCACAAGGATGGACAAGGTGTCACTTCTGCTGACAGTTGGATACTGCATTGAAAGTAACTGGTGATACCAATAATTTGTTGTGACTAATTATACAATGTTGGTGAATGACATACCTGAAGATAAATTAGAGCTTATTTAATATCACTTTTACCTGGATTTTGCTGTGCTTCTCTTAACATGAGAAAGTAGTGGAATTACAGATGGGTGGGCTTCCCTGGTGGCTCAGCAATGCAGGAGACGTGGGTTTGATCCCTCAGTCAGGAAGAGCCCTTGGAGAAGGAAATGGCAGCCCACTGCAACATTCTTGCCTGAGAAATCCCATGGACCAAGGAGCGTGGCAGGTTGGGTCACAAAGAGCGGGACATGACTGAGCAGGCACGTTTGCACATGGTCCGGCACTGGTGACATGATCCCAGGTGTACATCAGCTCTAGTGGGAGATACAGAGGAGGTAAGAACCTCTAGACTGAAGAAACTCTACACAGAAAGATGCAGCTCTCTTGTATGTCCCTCACAAATTTGCTCCATTGGTTCCCAGGCTCTTTGAATAGAGATGGGGGATGTTTATCTCGGGGTGCAGTCTTCTGTGATGAAGGTAGTTTGGTCCAAACACAGGGTGGGAATCAAAATAGCTGTATGACCCTCAACAAGTCATTTAGATTTTCCCAACTTTACTTCCCCACCTGGAAAGTGGGATTGTGATGTGTAGAATACCTGCTTCACAGGCTTTTTGTGAGAACCAAAGGAGACAGTACCTTCTGCTGTGATTACTATTTTGAGAGATCTGGTAGCAAGCAAGACCTTTAGTTTCAGTGGACTAAAGGTCTCAGAAAAAAGCATTCTAAGAGCCCATAACTCCTAAGTGCTCTCTTCCATTCCTCCCACACATAGACACACACACTCAGTGAATCCTTCACCTTTCTCCCACTCAAGCCTCTGCTTCCCAAGGGCTCCAACACAACATACTGTAAAGAAAAACTATTAGGAAAACGTTTAGATGTGTTGAGACCCCTGATAGGGCTGGGCCCCATTTTTGGTAACATGTTGATAGGATGTTGGAGAATTCCGTCTGAAACTCATTACTTTTCCCCTAAATGGAATTTTTCCCGGAAGGCTATAAAAATAGAAAGGATTAAAATTTTTACTAGGTTGATCAGGTTACACACATCCTCTGGCCTGATACATCACAAACAAGAAAATAATAAAAGGCATTTAAACAAAGAGTTTCTGCCAGAGGTCTCCTCAACACATCATAAAACATTAAGAGATGGCAAGTAAGAGATTGGAATCAGCTGTGCTTATAAACTAGCACTCACTCACAGCCTGTGCATTCAGGGTGGGAGAAAACTTGAAGGGCATGAGGGGTCGCATAAACAGGCTTTGTGAGCCAGCAAGAACCCTCAGTCAGGAAGAGCCCTTGGAGAAGGAAATGGCAGCCCACTGCAACATTCTTGCCTGAGAAATCCCATGGACCAAGGAGCGTGGCAGGTTGGGTCACAAAGAGCGGGACATGACTGAGCAGGCACGTTTGCACATGGTCCGGCACTGGTGACATGATCCCAGGTGTACATCAGCTCTAGTGGGAGATACAGAGGAGGTAAGAACCTCTAGACTGAAGAAACTCTACACAGAAAGATGCAGCTCTCTTGTATGTCCCTCACAAATTTGCTCCATTGGTTCCCAGGCTCTTTGAATAGAGATGGGGGATGTTTATCTCGGGGTGCAGTCTTCTGTGATGAAGGTAGTTTGGTCCAAACACAGGGTGGGAATCAAAATAGCTGTATGACCCTCAACAAGTCATTTAGATTTTCCCAACTTTACTTCCCCACCTGGAAAGTGGGATTGTGATGTGTAGAATACCTGCTTCACAGGCTTTTTGTGAGAACCAAAGGAGACAGTACCTTCTGCTGTGATTACTATTTTGAGAGATCTGGTAGCAAGCAAGACCTTTAGTTTCAGTGGACTAAAGGTCTCAGAAAAAGGCATTCTAAGAGCCCATAACTCCTAAGTGCTCTCTTCCATTCCTCCCACACATAGACACACACACTCAGTGAATCCTTCACCTTTCTCCCACTCAAGCCTCTGCTTCCCAAGGGCTCCAACACAACATACTGTAAAGAAAAACTATTAGGAAAACGTTTAGATGTGTTGAGACCCCTGATAGGGCTGGGCCCCATTTTTGGTAACATGTTGATAGGATGTTGGAGAATTCCGTCTGAAACTCATTACTTTTCCCCTAAATGGAATTTTTCCCGGAAGGCTATAAAAATAGAAAGGATTAAAATTTTTACTAGGTTGATCAGGTTACACACATCCTCTGGCCTGATACATCACAAACAAGAAAATAATAAAAGGCATTTAAACAAAGAGTTTCTGCCAGAGGTCTCCTCAACACATCATAAAACATTAAGAGATGGCAAGTAAGAGATTGGAATCAGCTGTGCTTATAAACTAGCACTCACTCACAGCCTGTGCATTCAGGGTGGGAGAAAACTTGAAGGGCATGAGGGGTCGCATAAACAGGCTTTGTGAGCCAGCAAGAACATACTCTGGGCCTGGCTTCTCCTCTCAGCCTGTTTGGCTGTTCCAGTGCCCTTCTATGAAGGAAAACTGGAGCCTCTTTTGCTCATGGCTGCTCTGACCAGCAGCTTCAGGTGCCATCTGGTCCTGGTGCTAAGGGCTTCCCAAATGCTGGGCGTGGCATGTCTCCCAGCGCCTAAAACTTTTAAAATTCAGTCTTCGAGAAGACAAAGCTGAAAGAATGCTTTTTATCATTTTGTCAATAAAAATGGTGGTTTCTTTTGGAGGAAGTTGAAAAGTTCAGATTGGGACATCTCAGACATCATTCGGTTTACATTTGGTGACCCTTATTCACAGTCCCTCCCCTGTAACTGGTTGTGGAGCTAGAAGAGAGAGTGCTCCTGCCTCCCACCCTATCTCAACACTCTACTTTGCCTATATTTTATCATAGCCTTTACCACTGACTGGTCTTCCCCATCTAGGTGCAAATCTATCGAGTGCCTGACATATTGGTGTTAGTTGCTCAGTCGTGTCCAACTCTTTGCAATCTGACGGACTATAACCTGCCATGCTCCTCGGTCCATGAAAATCTCCAGGCAGCGGGTTGCTAATTCCTTCTCCAGCCTGACGTATTAGGGTTTAACAAATGTTTGCCTTTATATTCTCCACTTGACTAAGCTTACTAGATCATCTAGACTTTAAAACCTTGGAAAACGTTTAGATGTGTTGAGACCCTGATAGGGCTGGGCCCCATTTTTGGTAACATGTTGATAGGATGTTGGAGAATTCCGTCTGAAACTCATTACTTTTCCCCTAAATGGAATTTTTCCCGGAAGGCTATAAAAATAGAAAGGATTAAAATTTTTACTAGGTTGATCAGGTTACACACATCCTCTGGCCTGATACATCACAAACAAGAAAATAATAAAAGGCATTTAAACAAAGAGTTTCTGCCAGAGGTCTCCTCAACACATCATAAAACATTAAGAGATGGCAAGTAAGAGATTGGAATCAGCTGTGCTTATAAACTAGCACTCACTCACAGCCTGTGCATTCAGGGTGGGAGAAAACTTGAAGGGCATGAGGGGTCGCATAAACAGGCTTTGTGAGCCAGCAAGAACATACTCTGGGCCTGGCTTCTCCTCTCAGCCTGTTTGGCTGTTCCAGTGCCCTTCTATGAAGGAAAACTGGAGCCTCTTTTGCTCATGGCTGCTCTGACCAGCAGCTTCAGGTGCCATCTGGTCCTGGTGCTAAGGGCTTCCCAAATGCTGGGCGTGGCATGTCTCCCAGCGCCTAAAACTTTTAAAATTCAGTCTTCGAGAAGACAAAGCTGAAAGAATGCTTTTTATCATTTTGTCAATAAAAATGGTGGTTTCTTTTGGAGGAAGTTGAAAAGTTCAGATTGGGACATCTCAGACATCATTCGGTTTACATTTGGTGACCCTTATTCACAGTCCCTCCCCTGTAACTGGTTGTGGAGCTAGAAGAGAGAGTGCTCCTGCCTCCCACCCTATCTCAACACTCTACTTTGCCTATATTTTATCATAGCCTTTACCACTGACTGGTCTTCCCCATCTAGGTGCAAATCTATCGAGTGCCTGACATATTGGTGTTAGTTGCTCAGTCGTGTCCAACTCTTTGCAATCTGACGGACTATAACCTGCCATGCTCCTCGGTCCATGAAAATCTCCAGGCAGCGGGTTGCTAATTCCTTCTCCAGCCTGACGTATTAGGGTTTAACAAATGTTTGCCTTTATATTCTCCACTTGACTAAGCTTACTAGATCATCTAGACTTTAAAAACCACCTTTTCATTGATAAAATTTTATTCCAAATCATATGATTTCTCCTAGGCAGCTCTCTTCTTGACATATTCATGTGTTTTTCATAAACATATCAAAGTCATAATATAAGAAATGTCCACAAAAGCCTGTTCTGTACCTACCTGCCCTTCCCCACACCCATGCTCAAGGCTTCTCTGTCTCAGTAACTGTCCACATGTCTACTCAGTTTTTCAAATGGAAACTGAGAAGTCACTTTTTGGCTTTTGGCTGTTAGGTGTATTTTTATTTTTAAATTTATTTTTTATTGAGGCAACACTGGTTTACAACATTATATGTTTCACACATGCAGAATTATATTTTTCACTTCTGTATATGTGTACTCACTGCCATGAAATTTCCATCCATCCCATTAATTTGACTCCATGAATTTAGCTTCTGTCTATCCCATTAATTTGACTCCCTTTATCCATTTCACCCTCCTGCTATCCTTTCTCCTCCATTAGCCACTCTTCTGTTCTCTGTATGGGTGTGTTTGTTTTTGTTTGGTTTGTTCATTTTTTTTTTAAATTACACATATAAGTGAAATTAGGCAGGATCTGTCTTATTCCATCTGACTTATTTCAGTTAGCATGATACCCTTGAGTTTATCCATGCTGCTGCAAATGGCAAGGTTTCATCTTTTTTATGCCCAAGTAGTATTCTCTTTATATACATACATATAAATGATATTTATATCATTCCATATATATATAAATGAAATCTATTTGTTCAAGAAACCAAGCTATTTCTCATGGGTGTCTCACAGTCCAGATTTTGATTATTGCATCTTTATGGTACACTTTGCAGAAGAAAACTGCAATCACTCCAGTATTCTTACCTTGGAGAATCCCTATGGACAGAGGAGCCTCGTGGGCTGCAGTCCATGGGGTCACAAAGAGTCAGACATGACTGAAGCAGCTGAGTATGAGCATGGCACATTTTGACACGCCCCTTTATCCTTAGTGTTTCTTGTAGAGAGACTGGCAGATGGATTCAGAGGCTTGACTAAATTCAAGTTAGACTTTTTTTTCAAGATGGCTCCTTCATAGTAGCATTGCATTTTTCTGTTAGAAGACTTGCGATGTCTTGTTGTTCCTCTTTTAGTAATCTTAGCATCTGTTGATTTAATTTTAGACTTATTGCCTCACTAGGTTTGTAAAACAATGATATTCAAAATTTGGCATTCTTTCTTCGTTTTTTAAAACATGATGATTTTCTTTTTTAAAAGATTGTATTTATTTTTGCCTATTCTGGGTTTTCACTGCTGCTGCAGGCTCTTCTCTAGTTGCAGGGTGTGGGGGCTACTCTCTAGTTGAGGTGAGCAGGCTCATTGCGGTGACTTCTCTTGTTGTGGAACTTGGGCCTTAGGGCACATGGGCTTCAGTAGTTGCAGCACATAGATTCAGTAGTTTTCACTCCAGGTCTCTAGAGCACAAGCTCAATAGTTGTGGCTCACAGGCTTGGTTGCTCCACAGCATGTGAAATTTTCCCTGATCAGGGATTGAACTTGTATCTCCTGCATTGGCAGGTGAACTTTTTACCACTGAGCTACCAGAGAAGTCCTTTCTTCATTATAGCCTCATCTATGGGCCTCATCTATAAAGAGAAATATTCTCTTATCTACTATTTGGAAAGCAATGTTGCAAAGACAGAAGGTTCTCTGGATTTGGTAATCAGAGTCCCTCTGAAGACAACTAAAAGAAGCTGGATAGAAAAAGGTTAAAAGTAACAGTGAGGAAAATGATAGATGATATTTATATCATTCCATATATATATAAATGAAATCTATTTGTTCAAGAAACCAAGCTATTTCTCATGGGTGTCTCACAGTCCAGATTTTGATTATTGCATCTTTATGGTACACTTTGCAGAAGAAAACTGCAATCACTCCAGTATTCTTACCTTGGAGAATCCCTATGGACAGAGGAGCCTCGTGGGCTGCAGTCCATGGGGTCACAAAGAGTCAGACATGACTGAAGCAGCTGAGTATGAGCATGGCACATTTTGACACGCCCCTTTATCCTTAGTGTTTCTTGTAGAGAGACTGGCAGATGGATTCAGAGGCTTGACTAAATTCAAGTTAGACTTTTTTTTCAAGATGGCTCCTTCATAGTAGCATTGCATTTTTCTGTTAGAAGACTTGCGATGTCTTGTTGTTCCTCTTTTAGTAATCTTAGCATCTGTTGATTTAATTTTAGACTTATTGCCTCACTAGGTTTGTAAAACAATGATATTCAAAATTTGGCATTCTTTCTTCGTTTTTTAAAACATGATGATTTTCTTTTTTAAAAGATTGTATTTGTTTTTGCCTATTCTGGGTTTTCACTGCTGCTGCAGGCTCTTCTCTAGTTACAGGGAGTGGGGGCTACTCTCTAGTTGAGGTGAGCAGGCTTCTTGCGGCAGTGACTTCTCTTGTTGTGGAACTTGGGCTCTAGGGCTCATGGGCTTCAGCAGTTGCAGCACATAGATTCAGTAGTTTTCACTCCAGGTCTCTAGAGCACAAGCTCAATAGTTGTGGCTCACAGGCTTGGTTGCTCCACAGCATGTGAAATTTTCCCTGATCAGGGATTGAACTTGTATCTCCTGCATTGGCAGGTGAACTTTTTACCACTGAGCTACCAGAGAAGTCCTTTCTTCATTATAGCCTCATCTATGGGCCTCATCTATAAAGAGAAATATTCTCTTATCTACTATTTGGAAAGCAATGTTGCAAAGACAGAAGGTTCTCTGGATTTGGTAATCAGAGTCCCTCTGAAGACAACTAAAAGAAGCTGGATAGAAAAAGGTTAAAAGTAACAGTGAGGAAAAATGATAGTGAATAATTATGAGGTTTTGATCAGCTTGCGGAAGTTCAGAGAAATAAGCCTCAGCTGCTGCTGCTGCTGCTTCTCCTGGGCAAGGTGTTCACTGATGGGAACAGAGCTACACTTTTGGCATGTCAGTACAGGAAGGATTGGAAATCAAGAGGTGGAGACTCCTGCACCATTCAAAAATGGTGTTATTCTGGGTGCATATGTTCATTTCAGGGAGAAGAATGAAAGGTAGAAAGAACTATACTTTTATCATGACAGAGACAAGGATTAGAGTCTGGCACAACCCAAGTTGGGAAAAAGCACTGAAACACTCTGCCCAAGACTGAGATCTCAATAGGCTGTGCTTTGGGAATAGGGATATGACTATACTTTGGTGAGTCATCTTGCCAACTGAGAGAAACCTTGGTTTCCAACAGTGAGGGTTCTCAGGTACCAGACAGAAGAGGGGAAAAAAATCTCTGAAGGAAGATAACACCGTTTAAGGCCTCAAATTACTTCTGTAAGTAATTATAAGAGAAAACGGCTTCAAAACAATGAGATACACCAAGAGGTAACACAATAAAAGCTGAAACTAACAGAAAAATAGATCCACAGAGACATCAGATATGGACTGTAGAACGATTATGCTTACTAAATTCATAGAGATAAATTTGGGTCTTAAAATTTTCAGCAGGGAACTAGATACATCAACAGTGATGTCGAATGCCTTTCTCTTTTTTTTTTTTTTTGAATTATTATTATTATTTTTTTTTAAACCTTTATTTTACTTTTAACTTTTACAGAGTTTTGTTGTTCACAGACATGCATGTTCTCAGATTAGTCACATGTATATCCCCCCCTTCCCTCCCCTCCCGACCATCACACAGCACCCCTGAAGGATCCCCTTTTCTCACAGAGCAATGACTAGAGCTATTTTCTTCACTTATGATAGTACAGGCCTTCATGCTACTTCCCTTACGCCTCTCAACCACTGTTCCTTCCCCACAATGTCCATATGTCCACTGTCCATGTCTGTCTTTCTGTCGCTTCACTGCATGTGCCATCATCACCATCCTACTAGATTCCATATATATGTGTTAATATACTGTATTTGTCCTTCTCTTTCTGACTGACTTCACTTTCCTTCTCTTTCTGACTGACTTCACTTTGCCTTTCTCTTAATATCAGAAACAAGAAAAGTATATTTGCTCTTGTCACTTCTATTTATCCTTGCACTGAAGGTTCTAACAAGGACAACTGGGAAAAGTAAACACATAAATAAATAAATAAATAAAAGATATATAGATAGGAGAGGAAGAATTAAAACCTCTCTATCAGGCTTCCTTGGTGGTCCAGTGGGTAAAGAGTCTGCATTGCAGTGCAAGGGGTGCTGGTTCAATCCCTGGCTTGGGAAGATACCACGTGCTGCAGAGCGGCTGGACCGATGTGTCCAACTACTGAGCTGGAGCTCTGGAGTGGATGTGCCCAGGGCCAGAGCTCTGCAATGAGAGAGGCCACTGTGATGGGAGGCCCACACAGGCCAAAGAACAAAATAAATAAATGAAAGATCAATAGAAGTGACCAAAAAAAAAAAAGGGATTTTTTTTTTTTAAACAACAACAACAAAAACAAAAACCTCTCTATCCACAGATGATGTGATCTTGTATAGGCAACATCCTAAAGAATCCACTAAATTACTATTAGGACGAATAAACTTATAAAGTGTCAGGATAATAAGATCAATATGCAAAGTGAAGTTGGATTTATCCTGCACTAACAATGAAACTTCTGAAAATGAAATTAAGATAACAACTCATTTTACAATGGCATAAAAAGAAAAAATACTGAGATATAAATGTAACAAAAAAAATAGTAAGACTGGGACTTCCCTGGTACCTTAGTGGTGAAGAGTTCACCTGCCAATGCAGGAGACACGGGTTCGATCCCTGACCCAGGAAGATCCCACATGCTGTGGAGCAGCTAAACCTGTGAGCCACAACTATGGAGCCTATGCTCTAGAACCTTGGAGCCACAACTATTGAGCCCATATACCACAACTGCTGAAGCCCGTGTGCTCTGGAGCCCAAGTTCCACAACAAGAGAAGTTACCTCAACAAGAAACCTGCTCATCTCAACTAGAGAGCAGCCCCCACTCCCTGCAACTAGAGAAGAACCTGTGGCAGCAGTGAAAACCCAGAATATCCAAAAATAAATGAATAAATAAATTTAAAAAATATAAGACTTGTACATGGAAAACTACAAAATATTGATAAAAAAAATCTAAATAAGTGGAAAAATATACACGTTCATGGATTCGCATACTTAATGTTGTCAAGGTGACAATATTCCCCCAATTTATCTATAAATCCAACACAATCTATATCGAAATTCTGGCTGATTTTTCCAGAAAGGGACAAGCTGTTATTAAAATTCATATGAGAATACAAGGAAATCAGAATAGCCAGAATAATCTGGAAAAAAAGTCATAGGACTCATTTTTTTTTAATATCAAAATTTACTATAAAGTTAGTAACAGGGCTTCCCTGGTGGTCCAGTGGGTAAAAAGTCCGCCTTGAAGTGCAAGGGGAACAGGTTCGATCTCAGACCCCGGAAGACCCCACATGCCGTGGAGCGGCTGGACTGGTGTGTTAATTATGAGCCAGCACTGTGGAGTGCATGTGCCCAGAGCTGGTGCTTTGCAACCGGAGAGGCCACTGCGATGGGAGGCCCACACAGGCCAAAGGATTAAGATGGATGAAAATAAATAAATGAAGGACCAATAAAAAGAGGCCAAAAAAGGAAACTAAAGTTCCTTCCAACAGTCACACTAAAGAAGAATTTAGAGGGTACTATTCATTAAGAGGGAAAATGGTATGGTTATTGTCAGACATAATAATGCCTTAAGAGGAAGGAGACATATGTACACCTATGATTAATTCATATTGATGTATGACAGAAATAAAAAATATACAATAAAATTAACCTGAAAGTAAAAATAAATAAATAAATAAGAAAGTAAAAAGATGCCAGATGGAAGTTCTGTAATGTAGCAGGAAAGTAGAGCAAGGAAGGTGGTAGATAGGTAGGTGATTCTAAATGACCATTAACTACATAAAGCAGCAATAATAATAACCTCTTGTGGGGTTTTGAAACTCTACACCATCAAAATATGTAACAATACTACTTACAATTTGGGGGTGGGGCAGGAAGAAGAGGTAGTTAAGCTACTCTTAAGTTTTCTTGCATGTTTTCAGTGGGAGGGTAAAAGTAAAGATTAACATTAGACTTTGATATTTCACAGATGCTCTGGGATAATCAAGAAGAGTGTGGAAAAAGTATGTGTAACATTCAAATACATGGAAACGACAGATGATAAAAAACAATGCATCTAAAGGTAGGCATAAGAGAAGAGGAAAAGGAACACAAAACAAAGGGTTCAAATAGAAGAAAATCATAAGATGATGAATTTAAATGCAAGTTTATCAGTAATTTTATTAAATGTAAGTGAACCAAGGGCCACTATGAAAAAATCTTCAGATGTGGGAGAGGGTGCAGAGAAAAGGGAACACTGTTGCTTTGCTGGTGGGAATGTAAATTGATATAGCCACTATGGAAAACAGTATGGAGATTGCTTAAAAAGCTAAAAATTGAAGCACCATACAACCCAGCAATCCCACACTTAGGCTTATACCCTGATGAAATAAAAACTGAAAGAGGCACCTGTATCCCAATGTTCATTGCAGCTGTCTATACAATAGCTAGAACATGGAAGCAACCTAGATGTTCATCGATGAATGAATGGATAAAAAAGCTCTGGTACACATATACAATGGAGTACTTCTCAGCTGTAAAAAGAAATGCAGAAGAATCAGTCCTAATGAGGTGGATGGATCTAGAACCTATTATACAAAGTGAAGTAAGTCAAAAAGAGAAGGACAAGTACAGTATACTAACACATATATATGGAATCTAGTAAGATGGTAATGATAATGCACACAGTGAAGCGATGGAGAAACAGACATAGAGAATAGACATATGGACATTGTGGGGAATGAACAGTGAGTGGGAGGCATAAAAGGAGTAACATGGAAACCTGTACTATCATATGTGAAAAAGATAGCTATTGTCATTGCGCTGTGGCAATAGGCACTGTGAGATGACCTGGAGGGTTGGGATGGGGGAATATGCATATGACTAATCTGGGATTATACATATCTGTAAACAACAAAACTCTGTAAAAGTAAAAAGTTAAAAAAAAAAAAAAAAGAACCAAGTACTCTAGTTCAAGATTTCTTTAGGTGGAATTCAAGAAATACCCATTATAGGCTGCTAACTAGAAAAAGATAAAGCATAATATGGTTTCACGAAGGTTGAAAGTAAAAGAATGGAAAAAGACATCATAGGAAAAACTAAAAGCAAGCTGGTGTGGTTATTATCAGACATAATAATGCCTTCTTACTTAAAGTCTACTTAAGTAATACTGCTATCTTATTTAAGTAGACTTTAAGTAAGAAAGCATTCTTAGAGTGGATGGTAAAAGGTTCTACAAACTAGAAGATGTAATACTTCTGAAATTTAAATTAAAGATTTAAAATTCTAAAATTTTAGATCCTGTAAACTTTTACAAATTGGAAATTTGTGTGGTATCTTTTCTTATTCTAAATGATTTTAGTTTTGTACTTAATATTGTATTCAAAATTCTGTGTTATTTTTCTTAAAGAATTCTCACTGCCTGGTTCTCGGGTTGTGTGTCTCCCCCTAACTGTGCTTCAGCCTCCCTGGCCTCCTTTCGATTGCTTGAATGCATCAAGCCTCAGGGCCTTTGTGTATAACTCCTATTCTGACTTTTCCTCATCCTGTAGGTCTCTACTCAAGTGACTGACCCCTCCCCAGAGCACCTCTCTGATGACTCAGATTCCCCACATAGACAGCACACCCTATCATTGTATATCTCAACTCTGTTTTTCTTGCATGATTTTAAATGACTTTGTTTTAATCATTTGTTTACTTGTTTTGAATGGTTAGGGGAAGAGCCTGCCTTCCATTCTAGAAAGTAAGATTAGGGCATTAACTATGTCTTGGTCACCATTGTATTTCCAGGGCTTATAAAATGCTGAATGAACAAATGTGAAGAAGGGACTGAAGGAGAATGGAGAAAGGGATCTTGTGGAGCTAGCATGCATCTGCTCAGGGCAGGTCTAAGCAGAGGGGTTAAGTATGGGGCCAGAATAAAAGGCCTGGATTTAGGTAAGAGATTACTCCAGGCAAGGGGACCAGGAAGCTGCAGAAGATGATCTCATCCGTGTCCGGGGCAGATACTGGGCTCTGCAGCCCAAAAGAGAAAAAGACACAGGATGAGCCTCACCCAGGGGCCTGAAGTGACTCTGCCTAAGGCCGTTGCTGTTCTCCATCATGAGTGTTCCCATTACTGGTCTTTAAAGTCGTGAGAGCCCGGTTCTAAGAACTCTGACTGAAAGCAATCTTCTGTTTTCTCCAACACCAATGTTCACCTGTCATTATCTGTAAAACACACTATTTGTATGAGATCATCTAGAATAAAGTCTATAGGTCTAGGAGTTTATATTCTCTGCCTTCCTTGCTCCAGTGTTTCGTATCCTCACACCCCCAGTCATGTAAGCTGGAAACCTTTGATTCACTCTTGATGTTTACCCTTCTCCCATCATCTTTCTCAAATTTTAATGATGAATCGGTCTCTTCTCTTTTTGATTTCTTTTGTAATCTCCTAGCTCAGAGATCATCAGTCCCTGCTTTCTAACTACTCTACCTGGTTCCAGTTCATCTTTCAAATAGGTTGCAGGGAGGAAGTAAATTCTGACCCCAGAATAAAACTGTTTCTTTGACTTCCTTTTCGTTGCTTTTGTTATAGTAATCATACAGAACGATTTGCCTCAGAGAATCCTGCCCCTCTGCCTGGCTGTTAAAGCGCCTTTGTTCAGAACCCTGTCCGTGGACCGCAGGAAGGAGAAATTAGCACATCCTATCATTGTATATCTCAACTCTGTTTTTCTTGCATGATTTTAAATGACTTTGTTTTAATCATTTGTTTACTTGTTTTGAATGGTTAGGGGAAGAGCCTGCCTTCCATTCTAGAAAGTAAGATTAGGGCATTAACTATGTCTTGGTCACCATTGTATTTCCAGGGCTTATAAAATGCTGAATGAACAAATGTGAAGAAGGGACTGAAGGAGAATGGAGAAAGGGATCTTGTGGAGCTAGCATGCATCTGCTCAGGGCAGGTCTAAGCAGAGGGGTTAAGTATGGGGCCAGAATAAAAGGCCTGGATTTAGGTAAGAGATTACTCCAGGCAAGGGGACCAGGAAGCTGCAGAAGATGATCTCATCCGTGTCCGGGGCAGATACTGGGCTCTGCAGCCCAAAAGAGAAAAAGACACAGGATGAGCCTCACCCAGGGGCCTGAAGTGACTCTGCCTAAGGCCGTTGCTGTTCTCCATCATGAGTGTTCCCATTACTGGTCTTTAAAGTCGTGAGAGCCCGGTTCTAAGAACTCTGACTGAAAGCAATCTTCTGTTTTCTCCAACACCAATGTTCACCTGTCATTATCTGTAAAACACACTATTTGTATGAGATCATCTAGAATAAAGTCTATAGGTCTAGGAGTTTATATTCTCTGCCTTCCTTGCTCCAGTGTTTCGTATCCTCACACCCCCAGTCATGTAAGCTGGAAACCTTTGATTCACTCTTGATGTTTACCCTTCTCCCATCATCTTTCTCAAATTTTAATGATGAATCGGTCTCTTCTCTTTTTGATTTCTTTTGTAATCTCCTAGCTCAGAGATCATCAGTCCCTGCTTTCTAACTACTCTACCTGGTTCCAGTTCATCTTTCAAATAGGTTGCAGGGAGGAAGTAAATTCTGACCCCAGAATAAAACTGTTTCTTTGACTTCCTTTTCGTTGCTTTTGTTATAGTAATCATACAGAACGATTTGCCTCAGAGAATCCTGCCCCTCTGCCTGGCTGTTAAAGCGCCTTTGTTCAGAACCCTGTCCTGTGGACCGCAGGAAGGGAGAAATTAGCACATTCCCTGACTGAA
This sequence comes from Tragulus kanchil, assembly GCA_022376925.1. NCBI lineage: Eukaryota > Metazoa > Chordata > Mammalia > Artiodactyla > Tragulidae > Tragulus > Tragulus kanchil. The sequence continues at coordinate 152,404,037 of JAIOJX010000029.1, forward strand.
GCTTGCCATTCTAGGAGGTGTTTGCAAGATGAATGGCCTTCTTGCTTTGTTTTCTCAGCCCCACCGCCAATCTCTGATCTATAAAAGAACCTGGTATCCAGCCTCCCTAAGATTGTCATTTTGAGGTGCTAGCCTGCCATTTTTCTTGTCAACTGCTTTCCGAATAAAGTTGCTTTCCTTGCCTCAACACCTCATTTCTCGGATTCATTGGCCTGTCATGCAGCCAGCAGAACGAGCTTGGACTTGGTAACAAAACCAGCATCTTTTTCAAGTCATCCCATATTAAAACAGTGATAAGAGCATCTGGATGCTGATCTTTAAGGGCATTTGAACCCAACCTACTGTTGGAGCTTTATCTCCCACTACTTCCCTGAAAGAAACTTCTGCTCCCTCCAACTGGTTTGGTTACTATTTTCCCCAACTTATCATGCTCCTTTTGATTCCCATACTTCTGCTGATTCCCTGATTACTCTTTGAAATGCTCTATTCATACTCTTCCCTTAGAAGTCTGATTAAGACCTGTCTTCTTAAATAATTCTTATTTTACTCCATACTCATATGACACTGATATTTCATATAAAGTTACGTTTGTATAGTTCTTGATTCAGGTTGCTGCTGCTGTGTAGTCACTTCAGTTATGTCTTACTCTGTGTGACCCTGTGGACTGATCTCTAAGCTTGAGTTCCTCTTCTATAAAATAAAACAGTTAAAGGAGATCTTTAAGTTTCCTCCAAATAATGATGAATCGGTCTCTTCTCTTTTTGATTTCTTTTGTAATCTCCTAGCTCAGAGATCATCAGTCCCTGCTTTCTAACTACTCTACCTGGTTCCAGTTCATCTTTCAAATAGGTTGCAGGGAGGAAGTAAATTCTGACCCCAGAATAAAACTGTTTCTTTGACTTCCTTTTCGTTGCTTTTGTTATAGTAATCATACAGAACGATTTGCCTCAGAGAATCCTGCCCCTCTGCCTGGCTGTTAAAGCGCCTTTGTTCAGAACCCTGTCCTGTGGACCGCAGGAAGGGAGAAATTAGCACATTCCCTGACTGAAGCTTGCCATTCTAGGAGGTGTTTGCAAGATGAATGGCCTTCTTGCTTTGTTTTCTCAGCCCCACCGCCAATCTCTGATCTATAAAAGAACCTGGTATCCAGCCTCCCTAAGATTGTCATTTTGAGGTGCTAGCCTGCCATTTTTCTTGTCAACTGCTTTCCGAATAAAGTTGCTTTCCTTGCCTCAACACCTCATTTCTCGGATTCATTGGCCTGTCATGCAGCCAGCAGAACGAGCTTGGACTTGGTAACAAAACCAGCATCTTTTTCAAGTCATCCCATATTAAAACAGTGATAAGAGCATCTGGATGCTGATCTTTAAGGGCATTTGAACCCAACCTACTGTTGGAGCTTTATCTCCCACTACTTCCCTGAAAGAAACTTCTGCTCCCTCCAACTGGTTTGGTTACTATTTTCCCCAACTTATCATGCTCCTTTTGATTCCCATACTTCTGCTGATTCCCTGATTACTCTTTGAAATGCTCTATTCATACTCTTCCCTTAGAAGTCTGATTAAGACCTGTCTTCTTAAATAATTCTTATTTTACTCCATACTCATATGACACTGATATTTCATATAAAGTTACGTTTGTATAGTTCTTGATTCAGGTTGCTGCTGCTGTGTAGTCACTTCAGTTATGTCTTACTCTGTGTGACCCTGTGGACTGATCTCTAAGCTTGAGTTCCTCTTCTATAAAATAAAACAGTTAAAGGAGATCTTTAAGTTTCCTCCAAATAATGATAGTTTATATTATTTTTTGTATATGTGCCTTTTTCTTCATATTGATTGCAGCACTTTTCAACTTACCAAATACTCTTGAAGCTCTGATATGTCCAAACCTGTGTTAGAGCCTATTAGAAGTGCAAAGGTGAATAACAGAGAGTCCCAGGGGTTCATAATTGTGTGTGAGCATGTATGTGGGAGTGGTGGGGGAGGAAGCAAAGGGAGAACAGAGACAGTTTACTCACAAGAAATTATAAGGCAAATTTAGAGAGGTGCCATTGAAGAATCATAAAATGAAATGGGAGAAGGGAGAAGGAGAAATTAATTTTGACTGGGAGCATCTGAAGAGGCCCCATCACAGAATTGTGATGAAGTTGGACTTTGGCTGATGAATCAGACTTTAAGCATACATGGAGTTTTGAAGAGGGAGGGCACTTATAAGGGCATGAAAATGTATGGACTTCAGTGTGGCCAAACCATGAGGGACAGGGAGCATTCTTCCTCAGGATAAGGTTGTGGAAGGCCCTGAACCATAGGCTAAGAATCATAGGCTAAGACATTTAGATTTTATTCTTTGTGATATTGTTGAAGATGTATCAAGCAGGGCCATGACATGATTATTAATGTCTGTTGGTAAAGTGAAGGAAAAAAAGATTAAACAGAACTTTGGAAAGAAGAGAGAGTTAAGACAGAAATTTTCTTTTAGCAAAGAGGAGTCTCCCCACCAATAATCAGTAAATGGCTATAGATGATGGTACATAAGAAGATGGAGCAGCATATTTGGGAGACAAGAGGAGAATTCCTCTTAATAAATTATTTAGGTCTAATATGTGCCCACAGCCCAACAAATCCCTCTTTAGGAAGAATCTAGGCTAGGGCAAACTTTCACTTTATTTAACGTTTTATTCATCGCTCCCTGGGGTCGGGGGGTGCCTTTCTGGTACAGTGAGCAAGAGTGGGATGGGTTAGGTGGAAGAACATCCTGGTGGAGAATTTCATGGAGTGCCATGCTCTCTGTGCTGGAACAAGGTGTTGGGGTTCAGTTCATCCCTTCTTCCACCAGGGTGATCTCTGGTGAAGAGGTGTTTCTGAATCTTCTGCCTTTGTTAACTTCTCCAGTAATTCAGGACTCTCAGGGGCCCAACCCTTTCAGAACAGAGAAAAAGGAGCTGAGATTTAAAGGCAATACTTAGGGTGTGTGTGCAAAGAAAATCAGTTTCAAGACTTTCAAAAGCTGGAAAGGGCTCTTCTTTTTTCTTTTGTATGTACCTATTAGGCTCCTATCTCTTGGATCATTTGTCTCCATTCTCAGGCTCTTGTTTTCTTGCCTACACAATAAGTGTTCTACCATCAACATCTTCTCTTCCTCCCTCAGGCTTTTTCTGGTGGTCCCCATGGCTCCAATTTCCATCTATAGACTAAGGAATCTTAGACATGTATCTTCAGGTAACAACTAGAGCTAGAGGCTTTCAAACATAAAGGATTTCTTCTGAGATTTTAATGAATCAATTAGGAATAGGAAACAATTTACCCCAGCCATGGGGGTCGATAGAGTTAAGTGGGAGTTAAGTGTTTGGAGACTCTTCCAGTCAAGGCAAAAAATCTAGTTGTGCTTCAGTAAAGTTTAGCTATGCTAAACTTAACTTTAGAAAACCGAGTCAACTGCTCAGTCAGGTAAAGAAAGCCATGGCTCCATTTGCTTGTTACTAACATGAAATGCCCCAAAGAAAGAAGGAATTTAGCACGGTATTTGTTTTTTGTTTTTTTGTTTTTTGGCTGGGGCATGTCACTTCAGTTGAGGTGGAAGAGCTGGGTGAGGGTGTTGGCCAACAAGAGAAGGATGCTGCACAACCCAGGCTGCCGAAGCCTGGGGACCTGCTTTAGGGTTTTCTGGTGGTGGTGGTGATGGCACAGTTCCCCAGGACTCCAGTTTGTCTCTGAATCATATTCAGAAGGCTGATGATAAAGAGGAGGAAGAGGAAATCTTTCATCTTGGGAGGCTCTCAGCAGCTCTCTTGGCAGCAGCTTTTGGAGATGAACTCAAGGCTGTCTGAAGACCTCTTTGGGCTTGGCTGCTTTTGAAGGAGGATGAGGCAGGGAGGCAGGGCAGAGGGAAAGGAAGGAGGGGTTCAGTTCATCCCTTCTTCCACCAGGGTGATCTCTGGTGAAGAGGTGTTTCTGAATCTTCTGCCTTTGTTAACTTCTCCAGTAATTCAGGACTCTCAGGGGCCCAACCCTTTCAGAACAGAGAAAAAGGAGCTGAGATTTAAAGGCAATACTTAGGGTGTGTGTGCAAAGAAAATCAGTTTCAAGACTTTCAAAAGCTGGAAAGGGCTCTTCTTTTTTCTTTTGTATGTACCTATTAGGCTCCTATCTCTTGGATCATTTGTCTCCATTCTCAGGCTCTTGTTTTCTTGCCTACACAATAAGTGTTCTACCATCAACATCTTCTCTTCCTCCCTCAGGCTTTTTCTGGTGGTCCCCATGGCTCCAATTTCCATCTATAGACTAAGGAATCTTAGACATGTATCTTCAGGTAACAACTAGAGCTAGAGGCTTTCAAACATAAAGGATTTCTTCTGAGATTTTAATGAATCAATTAGGAATAGGAAACAATTTACCCCAGCCATGGGGGTCGATAGAGTTAAGTGGGAGTTAAGTGTTTGGAGACTCTTCCAGTCAAGGCAAAAAATCTAGTTGTGCTTCAGTAAAGTTTAGCTATGCTAAACTTAACTTTAGAAAACCGAGTCAACTGCTCAGTCAGGTAAAGAAAGCCATGGCTCCATTTGCTTGTTACTAACATGAAATGCCCCAAAGAAAGAAGGAATTTAGCACGGTATTTGTTTTTTGTTTTTTTGTTTTTTGGCTGGGGCATGTCACTTCAGTTGAGGTGGAAGAGCTGGGTGAGGGTGTTGGCCAACAAGAGAAGGATGCTGCACAACCCAGGCTGCCGAAGCCTGGGGACCTGCTTTAGGGTTTTCTGGTGGTGGTGGTGATGGCACAGTTCCCCAGGACTCCAGTTTGTCTCTGAATCATATTCAGAAGGCTGATGATAAAGAGGAGGAAGAGGAAATCTTTCATCTTGGGAGGCTCTCAGCAGCTCTCTTGGCAGCAGCTTTTGGAGATGAACTCAAGGCTGTCTGAAGACCTCTTTGGGCTTGGCTGCTTTTGAAGGAGGATGAGGCAGGGAGGCAGGGCAGAGGGAAAGGAAGGAGGGCCTAGAGCAATGTTTTTTAAATGCTTGTTTTTCATATGAAAAACTGGTAATATGATGAATGCGATCAATCTCATAAAGAAGAGCATGCTGTGCTGTGGAATGTCTGTTGGATGGGCTCATTGGTTACCCAGGCTAGGTTAAAATATCATTTCAACCCTTACACTTCCTGAAGCTGACTACTTTCCATCTTGACTTCCAAGGCTCTGTTTTGAGTTCTCAGCACCTCTCACCTGGATTAACGCTCTCTGTTTTCTGTCTCCACACTTCTGTAGCTTGATGTGTCTGTGTTGCAAATTGGCCCATCATGCTCCTGCCTGAAGTCCTCTAGTGACTTCACCATCATCTTTGGAATGAAGCTTAGTCTCGACAAGGCCCTAGCGTCTTTCAGGGGCTGGCTCTGCCTTGGCTTCAACCTCACCTCGTACTCTTCTCCTTGGCTTCCCCATATTTCCTGCAGCTCTCCATGCTCACTGACCATGTTTCTGCTGCTCTGTCCTCTGCTCTTGGTGACTGCTTTGTCCCAGATTGTCAGCTCTCTCTCCCACCCTGGTTAACTCATCTCTTCATCCCTGACTCTGCTCAGGTTTCATCTCCTCCAGGAGTCCAAGATGGGCTTGGCAGCTTACCTCCAGGGCCACCTAGCATGCTCTCTTGCAGCACTTGCCATTTTAAAGAGACATCCTTGTATGTATTTTCTCTGCTAATCTGTGAGTGCTTCTCATGTTTTAATACCCACGTATGTTGATATGTGGAAAGGCAGTGTGTTGGAGTGGAGAGAGCATTGATCCAGAAGTCAGAAGCTTTGAGGCTTAATCTTGAGTACCAGTTATGTGTCTTTGGCCAGCATTCTGGATGACCTCATGGTTTTCATAACCATGAGAGATAATATGTGAGAAATCTTTTGAAGAGCAAACAGGTAGGCAACCACTAACTACTTTCTAAGTCTAACATTTAATCACCTTTCCTCATGTCCCATCATATAAGCATTTGGCAGTCTGAAGACCTCTTTGGGCTTGGCTGCTTTTGAAGGAGGATGAGGCAGGGAGGCAGGGCAGAGGGAAAGGAAGGAGGGCCTAGAGCAATGTTTTTTAAATGCTTGTTTTTCATATGAAAAACTGGTAATATGATGAATGCGATCAATCTCATAAAGAAGAGCATGCTGTGCTGTGGAATGTCTGTTGGATGGGCTCATTGGTTACCCAGGCTAGGTTAAAATATCATTTCAACCCTTACACTTCCTGAAGCTGACTACTTTCCATCTTGACTTCCAAGGCTCTGTTTTGAGTTCTCAGCACCTCTCACCTGGATTAACGCTCTCTGTTTTCTGTCTCCACACTTCTGTAGCTTGATGTGTCTGTGTTGCAAATTGGCCCATCATGCTCCTGCCTGAAGTCCTCTAGTGACTTCACCATCATCTTTGGAATGAAGCTTAGTCTCGACAAGGCCCTAGTGTCTTTCAGGGGCTGGCTCTGCCTTGGCTTCAACCTCACCTCGTACTCTTCTCCTTGGCTTCCCCATATTTCCTGCAGCTCTCCATGCTCACTGACCATGTTTCTGCTGCTCTGTCCTCTGCTCTTGGTGACTGCTTTGTCCCAGATTGTCAGCTCTCTCTCCCACCCTGGTTAACTCATCTCTTCATCCCTGACTCTGCTCAGGTTTCATCTCCTCCAGGAGTCCAAGATGGGCTTGGCAGCTTACCTCCAGGGCCACCTAGCATGCTCTCTTGCAGCACTTGCCATTTTAAAGAGACATCCTTGTATGTATTTTCTCTGCTAATCTGTGAGTGCTTCTCATGTTTTAATACCCACGTATGTTGATATGTGGAAAGGCAGTGTGTTGGAGTGGAGAGAGCATTGATCCAGAAGTCAGAAGCTTTGAGGCTTAATCTTGAGTACCAGTTATGTGTCTTTGGCCAGCATTCTGGATGACCTCATGGTTTTCATAACCATGAGAGATAATATGTGAGAAATCTTTTGAAGAGCAAACAGGTAGGCAACCACTAACTACTTTCTAAGTCTAACATTTAATCACCTTTCCTCATGTCCCATCATATAAGCATTTGGCAGTCTTAGAATCACAATTTCTTCTTTTGTCCTTTATATGTTCCTACTGATTGGATGATTTTCCTCAATCCTCTGGTTCTTGTTTTTCTGCCCACATCCCAAGTTTTCTGTCACTAGCATCACTCCTTCCTGCTTCCAAGGTTTCCTGATAGCCTCCTTGGCTTTAATTTTCAGATCATTTATCTTTAGCCTTGACCTCTCTTCCTTAACTTCACACCATCCTTTCTAACTGTGTGCTTAGCATCTCCTCCTATGACTTATCCCTTAGGCAGATTGAAACAGAGATGTCTCAAAACCATGTGCCCTCCTTCTCCATCTTCTCTTCATGTTTCAGCACCATCCACTCTGTGAGTCAAACTAGAAACCTTGGACACAGCCTTAGCTATGTGTCTTCCTCAACACTGTAGCAATGTGTGGAAAAGAAGAGGGGAGAAATAGAGATGAGTTGTTTGGGAGGCAAATTCTTCACTGAGACAAAGAATACAAATGGCAGCAGGGAGGTGCTGACTGGTGAAAGAAGGTAGGCAGGGACAAGACCTCAAAGAGTCACATAAGTCTTCCTAAGGAATCTGGACCAATGCTGCAGTCAACCGAGATTCACCCATTGGAGAGCGTTGAGCAGAGGACATTCAAGATGAGATTAATCTGGTTGCTGTCAGATTTGAGTCAGGAAGAATATCAGGACCTGGATGCAGAAGGGGAAATGATGAGATAACAGAGGAAAAGATGAGGTCCTGAACAAAGCCAAGGTATGGAGACAGCAAGATAAAGTTGAATTGTCAGTTGAAGGCAAAACATTGGAGGGTGACTCCTTGCAGGGCCAATCCTACCGCAGCTGGGGAGGCAGTGAAGGGGATGGAGAGGAGAAGGCTGTGTGAGTGTGAAAACTCTGTAACTAATAAACTAGCCCATGTGAATAAGGGCAGGTCTGGGCTCTGACCTACCTGTCCCCCTTACTAGGGTTGGAGGTTATTTTACCTGATGAAAATACAAGAGAAGTAATCAGAAGATGATGAAGAGAAGTAAATTTGGGAACAAATCATAAAGAACAGAACTTAATATCAAGGATTGGTGCACAACCACTGAGATAGGAACTGCAAGGAAAGGCTTACTTTCTCACAGACTATAGTTGCTGATGATTTACAAGTCCTTCATGCCTTCTTCGAGAAAGTGGATGAGTTTTGAAGCTGTAGCTCATGGTCACAATTACACTGGTGAATTGTTCCAGGGCAGAGTAAAGAAAGCAGCAGGTTGCTTCGTATTGCTCAAACACCTGCCCACATCATCCCCCAAAGATCAAGGTTTCTTTCAAAGAGGTGTTGTTTACACATGAACATTGTTCTCTCCTTGTAAAACAAAGTGAAAGGAGAAACTGAGAAGTCAGGAAAGAGGAATTACTTGGATATAGTGCCTCTGCTAACAGAGACGTACAATTGTAACAACAAGGCAGTGTTTGTCATTTTTGTTGGGATTCATTAGAGTACAGGAGGATGGAAAAGCTGATTTCTTTTTCAATGTGACCTTGGGACTAGGTGAGGATAAAGGGAGGTGTGATGCAGCTGATGTGTTAAAGGTAAGGTAAGTTTCCTTTAGGCTCTTTTATGTTTGGAAAATGTTATTACGGGTGGGACTCAGGTGACTGGAGACGCCAGTGGAGTAAAGGGAAGCCTTTCCCATTATCTTGGTTAAGTAACTTAAATAAGTCTTTCCTTAAAAAGTCAATGTAAAACTTAGCAACTTCCCCCCCCTCATAAAACAGCTCAGTAAAGATTAAACTTGTTTTGAAACCTTTTCAAGTTCACATATGATCCTTGTTAGTATACATCCAGACACACTTGTGTTGTTGCATAGTCTCATGCCCTGGGCTTTACGAATCGTTCAGACACTGAGCTCTTTATGGCTGCATCTGTCTTGCAGGTGCACTGCAATAAGTGGGTCCTAAGTCTTAGGTGGGCATGTCGTTTCAGCAGCTTGGAGTTTGCTGCTTAAATCACCCATAGATAGAAAAACTTAATATCAAGGATTGGTTGCCACAAAACCTGATGAAAATACAAGAGAAGTAATCAGAAGATGATGAAGAGAAGTAAATTTGGGAACAAATCATAAAGAACAGAACTTAATATCAAGGATTGGTGCACAACCACTGAGATAGGAACTGCAAGGAAAGGCTTACTTTCTCACAGACTATAGTTGCTGATGATTTACAAGTCCTTCATGCCTTCTTCGAGAAAGTGGATGAGTTTTGAAGCTGTAGCTCATGGTCACAATTACACTGGTGAATTGTTCCAGGGCAGAGTAAAGAAAGCAGCAGGTTGCTTCGTATTGCTCAAACACCTGCCCACATCATCCCCCAAAGATCAAGGTTTCTTTCAAAGAGGTGTTGTTTACACATGAACATTGTTCTCTCCTTGTAAAACAAAGTGAAAGGAGAAACTGAGAAGTCAGGAAAGAGGAATTACTTGGATATAGTGCCTCTGCTAACAGAGACGTACAATTGTAACAACAAGGCAGTGTTTGTCATTTTTGTTGGGATTCATTAGAGTACAGGAGGATGGAAAAGCTGATTTCTTTTTCAATGTGACCTTGGGACTAGGTGAGGATAAAGGGAGGTGTGATGCAGCTGATGTGTTAAAGGTAAGGTAAGTTTCCTTTAGGCTCTTTTATGTTTGGAAAATGTTATTACGGGTGGGACTCAGGTGACTGGAGACGCCAGTGGAGTAAAGGGAAGCCTTTCCCATTATCTTGGTTAAGTAACTTAAATAAGTCTTTCCTTAAAAAGTCAATGTAAAACTTAGCAACTTCCCCCCCCTCATAAAACAGCTCAGTAAAGATTAAACTTGTTTTGAAACCTTTTCAAGTTCACATATGATCCTTGTTAGTATACATCCAGACACACTTGTGTTGTTGCATAGTCTCATGCCCTGGGCTTTACGAATCGTTCAGACACTGAGCTCTTTATGGCTGCATCTGTCTTGCAGGTGCACTGCAATAAGTGGGTCCTAAGTCTTAGGTGGGCATGTCGTTTCAGCAGCTTGGAGTTTGCTGCTTAAATCACCCATAGATAGAAGCATTTTCATGTCCGTAAATTTGATACAATTGTTCAGAATTAATCTTCTTAAATATCCAGACTTTCTGTTTATTGACATGCCTTCCATAAATGCATCTAAGTGAACACAGAGAAATAAATATCAGGGTAAGAAAAGAACACAAAGATTTCATAAGAGATAGAGGGCCTAGGACATAACCTTTCAAAGAGGATGTAATATCATCTAAAATGGAATCTTGATGACCTTGTTGAAGTACATAATGATGCTCACTTTTAAGAGAAGATTCATTTTACAGTATTAATACAATGGATGCAGACAAAGTGTTCCAAAGATCTAGCCATCAAGAATGGCAAAGTCCTAAATCCTAATGACTTGTTCCTAAACTTCAGTTTAAAAAAATCAATGATCATCCCTAACGAGAGAGCAGGTCCACAAATGTCTCTTCTCTAGTTTCTAAAATACTATTGATGTCTCATCCTCAGAATCACCTTTCATGCATTTTTATTCCTGTCCTTCCTAGTATACTAAAAATTAATTTAAAAAGGAAAACTGAAGAAATAACATTGAGTCAACAGGTCTGCTACATCTTGTCACTTTGTTCAGAAGCCAGCAGTTGGTAGTACTGCCTTCCATGGGAAGATCGGGAGACTCAGGTACAGATTTACATTCAAATATAATTTCTGAAATAAAAGTGTGATCATTTTTAGCTTAATAAATTATATATTATCTGAATAAAAAGAATATTGATAGCTAGTCAATACTTCAAATCATGCCAGTAGTATGAAAAAGTCAAAGAAATACTGTGAATTATCTTGGTTAAGACTTAAGTCTTTGAAACCTTCCCTCATAAAACAGCTCAGTAAAGATTAAACTTGTTTTGAAACCTTTTCAAGTTCACATATGATCCTTGTTAGTATACATCCAGACACACTTGTGTTGTTGCATAGTCTCATGCCCTGGGCTTTACGAATCGTTCAGACACTGAGCTCTTTATGGCTGCATCTGTCTTGCAGGTGCACTGCAATAAGTGGGTCCTAAGTCTTAGGTGGGCATGTCGTTTCAGCAGCTTGGAGTTTGCTGCTTAAATCACCCATAGATAGAAGCATTTTCATGTCCGTAAATTTGATACAATTGTTCAGAATTAATCTTCTTAAATATCCAGACTTTCTGTTTATTGACATGCCTTCCATAAATGCATCTAAGTGAACACAGAGAAATAAATATCAGGGTAAGAAAAGAACACAAAGATTTCATAAGAGATAGAGGGCCTAGGACATAACCTTTCAAAGAGGATGTAATATCATCTAAAATGGAATCTTGATGACCTTGTTGAAGTACATAATGATGCTCACTTTTAAGAGAAGATTCATTTTACAGTATTAATACAATGGATGCAGACAAAGTGTTCCAAAGATCTAGCCATCAAGAATGGCAAAGTCCTAAATCCTAATGACTTGTTCCTAAACTTCAGTTTAAAAAAATCAATGATCATCCCTAACGAGAGAGCAGGTCCACAAATGTCTCTTCTCTAGTTTCTAAAATACTATTGATGTCTCATCCTCAGAATCACCTTTCATGCATTTTTATTCCTGTCCTTCCTAGTATACTAAAAATTAATTTAAAAAGGAAAACTGAAGAAATAACATTGAGTCAACAGGTCTGCTACATCTTGTCACTTTGTTCAGAAGCCAGCAGTTGGTAGTACTGCCTTCCATGGGAAGATCGGGAGACTCAGGTACAGATTTACATTCAAATATAATTTCTGAAATAAAAGTGTGATCATTTTTAGCTTAATAAATTATATATTATCTGAATAAAAAGAATATTGATAGCTAGTCAATACTTCAAATCATGCCAGTAGTATGAAAAAGTCAAAGAAATACTGTGAATTTAAGAACACCAAATTTTAACTTATGGCTTATTCTTGGAAGAATGGAAATTGCTGCTGTATTTCTGAAATAAAGGAGAAAGGAATTCTCTTCCAACTTTTGGAAGATGTGGTGGTTCCCACCAGTTGTAAGTGGTATAGACTGTCTGGAGGGTGTCAAGTGTGGCACTGGCTTGTTCCAGATGCTCCTAGTGTTGATCAGACTGTGTCAGAAAGGTGGACCCATGAAATCCTTTTGATCGTTGCATTATTTCTATATGGCCACTGTTACAAAATGCCACCAGCTTAGTGGGTTAGAATGCTACACATTTATTCTCTTAGGTTTCTGGTTGCCAGAAGTCTCAAATCACTTTCACTAGATCCAAACTGAGGTGTCTGCAGGGCTGCCAACCCCAGAGGCTGATGGAATCAGTTTCCTTGACTTTTCCAGCTCCAGTAGTGGTACAGCTTGCCTTCTTTGGCTCATGGTCCTTTCTTCTACCTTAAAAGCCCACAGAGTAGTGTCTTTAAATCAGTTTCTTTCTTTGCAGACGTTGTCACATTGCTTTCTCTCAGAGTAGACTCTTCTTCTGCCTGTCTCTTGTAAGGATATACGTGATTACATTTAGTGTCCACCTGGATAACAAAATAACCTCCCTACCTCAAGATTTTTAATTAAAAAAAATGATTCTTAATTACATCTGCAAAGTCCCTGTTATCATATAAGGTAACATTCATAGGTTCAAGGGATTAGGAGCTGGATATCTTTGGGTGGCATTATTCTGTCTCTTATAGCCACAAATTCCTCTTTGTTCTTCCTTCTCTTGAGTTCCTATAATGTGTCCAATGTTGTGATGGTTCCTAAAGATATGTAGATCAACGAAAGTTTGCCTCTCCCCTCAAGAAGCTCAGTTTAGGTGAGGAAATGTATATGTATATAATAATGACTGCAATGCGTAAACCCAAGAGATGTTTACAAATAGGATTTTCATATTCTCCAGAAGAGGTGGTTTAATTCTTACTGAGAAACTGAGAAAGCTTAGAGATTTGTCTTATGAGAATATTTTCAGTGGAGCATTAGCACTGCAATCAAGAGAAGAGTGATGAAGCTGATAAGGAGTCTGGACCCTGCCACATGAGGAGTCATTAAATAGCTGAGAGAAGAACATGTGCTAGAGGTTATTTATGGTACAAGAATGATTCTTATTTTTAGTTGGGTAGGTGAGAAGAATTAAGATTATGAGGCAGAGATAAAAGGGAAGCAGATTTAGCTCCACGTAAGAAAGTGCCTCATGGCACTTCTTCAGAAGACAGTGCTTGCCCATCACTGGGCCTGGATAGGCAGGAGAGGATGGTTGTCTGCTGGGGCTGGGCAGAGAGCATTTCTGTGTTAAAGATACTTTCCAAAGAGGGACTTTCTTGGTGGCTCAGATGGTAAGTAATCTGCCTACAATGCAGGAGACCTGGGTTCAGTCCTTGAATTACATGAATCAGGAAGATTTTAAAATAACTTGAAGAAATGAGAGGAATGCTAAATCAGTCATCACGTACTATGCAATGCTATGATAGCAAAAACACCACTAAATAGGTTTATTTCTCACTTGTGCAACATATCCATTGTAGGTTGTTAAGGGGCTGTGGTTCATACAATTCCCATTGAGGAATCCAAGCTTGACTGAGGCTCCATTTGGAATGTTGCCAGTTGCTGAAGCAGGGAAGGGAGTTCTACAGCATCTCACACTGGCAAGCAATTAAATATACCATCCCCCAAATCATTTTCCTTCTATTTCATATGCCCCTCAATTCTTGTCCACACCATCACATGGTCAGTTCTTCCATATATCTTGAAGGGGAAGAACCAGAAATATAGTTTCCTTATAGAGTAAAACTAATGTCCACTACAGCCCACTTTCCAGACACTAAATATTTGGTTCATTCTTCTTCCCCTCACATAGAATGCCTCCATCCCCTCTATAAGGGAGATGATCCCCAAACTGAGGGTGTCTAAGTAAAGACTAGAGTCACTACATATGGTTCATGTGTAGCTCTTGACTGTGAGATTTCTGAACTCAAAAGACAAACTATCTCCCACCACTCCCTACAACTCTACCTGTGTCCACTGGAGGGGCAGGAATAAGATAACCACAATAAATATTTCCATTTTTAAGGGGAAAAAATGGAACAATAGCTACTGATCTGTAGCAATTCTGAAATCCACATAGGTATATATATTATTTATTTATTTTTAAATTTTAGCCACTTTTATAGGTCTTTCATTTATTTATTTTCATCCATCTTTATTCTTTGGCCTGTGTGGGCCTCCCATTGCAGTGGCCTCTCCTGTTGCAGAGCACCAGCTCTGGGCACATGCGCTCCAGAGAGCTGGCTCCTAATAGAACACACTGGTTCAGGCGCTCTGTGGCATGTGGGATCTTCCCGGGCCAGGGATCGAACCGGTGCCCCTTGCACTGCAAGGCGAACTCTCTACCCACTGGACCACCAAGGAAGCCCGGTAGATAGATAGATAGATAGATTTTATTTTTAAAAAAATTTTTCTTTTTCCCCACCATGCCTTTTCTATTTCTACATCTATCCTCATCCATCCTCACTCTCTGGCCTGTGTTGGCCCCCCATTGCTGTGGCCCCCTCTGCCACAGAGCACCAGCTCCAGGAGCATGCACTCCAAAGCTCTGGCTCATTAATTGGACTCACTGGCTCAGCTGCTCTGCGGCACGTGGGACCCTCCCTGGCCAGGGATGGAACCAGTGCCCCCCACAACACAAGGTGGACTCTCCACCCACTGGACCACCAGGGAAGCCCCGGGTAGATATTTTTGAAAGCTCTTTACCCAATGGTGGTCCCTAAAGACACATAAGTGAATGAAAGTTTTCACCTACCCTCGAGAAACTCAGTTCAGATGAAGATAGCCATGCATATAGATGAATATAATGCAAGACAGGTTCAAAAGTCATGTTTTTACAGCATCTGGGAGGGATGATTAATTCTTAATGAGAAGTGTGGGAAAGCCTTAGAGATCTGTCTTCTAAGACTATGGTAAGTCTCATCATCTGTGCCATCTTTCTTGTCTCTCTTGTTTTCCCCCTACATGAAGTCGTCAGAGTGGATTCTGCCTCCTCCCTCCCAGGAGGCCCCCTCATCCAGGTCCCTTTTCTGGTCTCACATCTTCTGAAGGGTTAGCCTCTACTTCCCCTGTTTGCTTGTGATGCTTATATTCCCAAATTCACCCCCCCCCCATTTCCCCAGTCATCCCAGACTTTTACACATATACATCTTAGTTTTTCACTCACATATGTTTTGCTCCCCGTTTTTGAAACTTTGGTCTCTGTTGATTTAGAGATATTAATTCCTATGGAGGCTTACTTTCACAAGTAGGCACAAAATGGTTCAATTAACCTGGAAGTTGAAAATGCCATTTGGGTACTCTGGATTTCTCATGTAACTGAAAAAAACAGCCAAAGAAGGGACTTGCTGTACTGTATGGAGTTGTTGATCCTGGTGTTTAAGGGCTGTTTCCTCATGTCTCAGTGACCACTGGTAAAACATAAAGAAGCTTGAGTGCCAAAGAATTGATGCTTTTGAACCATGGTGTTGGAGAAGACTCTTGAGAGTCCCTTGGACTGCAAGGAGATCAAACCAGTCTATCCTAAAGGAAATCAACCCTAAGTATTCATTGATAGGAATGATGCTAAAGCTGAAACTCCAATATTTTGGCTACTTGATGTGAAGAGACTGGAAAAGACCCTGATGTTGGGAAAAATAGAAGGCAAAAGGAGAAGGGGACGATAGAGGATGAGATGGTTGGATGACATCGCTGAGTTAATGGACATGAGTTTGAGCAAGGTTTGGGAGATGGTGAAGGACAGGGAGACCTGGTGTGCTGCAGTCCATGGGGTGGCAAAGAGTTGGACACGACTGAGCGACTGAACTGAACTGAAAACTTAATGGCATACTGTAGCAATCCAATATAGGGTAGTGATTCAGACTCTTTGGGAATGAAATCTTGAATTACCTAGTAGATCAAAAAACCTAGATAAGGGGTTGACTGAGGGCAGTGGAACATGGATTGGGTAGCTGAAGAAGAAAGTTAGAGATACCAGATATAGACACAAGACTGTAGAAGCTGTGGGTATTTGCTTCTGAAGAGGCTCCAAAGTAGCTTCCATATCAGTTCCATTTTACATTACAGGTAAAGAAACCACTGTAAATAGAAAGTTAAGCTTTTTTTAAAAGGGCCCCCCTCATCCAGTTTCCCTTTTCTGGTCTTCACATCTTCTGAAGGGTTAGCCTCTACTTCCCTGTTTGCTTGTGATGCTTATATTCCCAAATTCCCCCCCCCCCCATTTCCCCAGTCATCCCAGACTTTTACACATATACATCTTAGTTTTTCACTCACATATGTTTTGCTCCCCGTTTTTGAAACTTTGGTCTCTGTTGATTTAGAGATATTAATTCCTATGGAGGCTTACTTTCACAAGTAGGCACAAAATGGTTCAATTAACCTGGAAGTTGAAAATGCCATTTGGGTACTCTGGATTTCTCATGTAACTGAAAAAAACAGCCAAAGAAGGGACTTGCTGTACTGTATGGAGTTGTTGATCCTGGTGTTTAAGGGCTGTTTCCTCATGTCTCAGTGACCACTGGTAAAACATAAAGAAGCTTGAGTGCCAAAGAATTGATGCTTTTGAACCATGGTGTTGGAGAAGACTCTTGAGAGTCCCTTGGACTGCAAGGAGATCAAACCAGTCTATCCTAAAGGAAATCAACCCTAAGTATTCATTGATAGGAATGATGCTAAAGCTGAAACTCCAATATTTTGGCTACTTGATGTGAAGAGACTGGAAAAGACCCTGATGTTGGGAAAAATAGAAGGCAAAAGGAGAAGGGGACGATAGAGGATGAGATGGTTGGATGACATCGCTGAGTTAATGGACATGAGTTTGAGCAAGGTTTGGGAGATGGTGAAGGACAGGGAGACCTGGTGTGCTGCAGTCCATGGGGTGGCAAAGAGTTGGACACGACTGAGCGACTGAACTGAACTGAAAACTTAATGGCATACTGTAGCAATCCAATATAGGGTAGTGATTCAGACTCTTTGGGAATGAAATCTTGAATTACCTAGTAGATCAAAAAACCTAGATAAGGGGTTGACTGAGGGCAGTGGAACATGGATTGGGTAGCTGAAGAAGAAAGTTAGAGATACCAGATATAGACACAAGACTGTAGAAGCTGTGGGTATTTGCTTCTGAAGAGGCTCCAAAGTAGCTTCCATATCAGTTCCATTTTACATTACAGGTAAAGAAACCACTGTAAATAGAAGTTAAGTAACTGGCTTCAATCCACACAGCTGTCAAGTGGTAGGGCCAAGTTCCAATTAGTTCTGTCAGACACCAAAGTCCATGTTTCTTCAACTATAATTCAAAGAAGACAAAGCAGGAATGTAATTTAAAACAGGATAGGTAAATTATTGGCATGAGGAAATGATGATAGAAGGGAAATCATTCAGGCAGTTTCAGTTACCTAAGAAAATAAAAAAGAAAATTCAGTAAGATAATTTTGTCATAGTTTCAAATTTTGGGGCAGGGACCATGGAAAGGAGACTTTTAGTCAAGGAGCTTTCTAGTGTAAGGGCCAAGTACACCCACCCCCACCCCCAGCAAACCATTTATGTGCTTGTGGTTGTTAGAGAGATCATGCTAGCACTGAGCCCAGAACTAAACACACAAAGCAATAAAGCCATGTGTCTTTCATGCACTTTACAATTCTCAAGTGCCACGCCATTGCTAAGTGAGCAGGAGGCTAAGTACTTACTTAGGATGTTGTAGGGCAGGACTTCAAGAGAATCTTGTTAGGCCTAATTTTGAATACTCCTCAATCTGGGATGGTGCTTGAAAGCATCCAAGACCACAAAGAGCATTTTTGGGTCTCAGCCTGCTATTGTGTGGAATCTGGGGCCACTCCTGGTGTTCTGGAGTGGCTGGAGGGCACATCTGGAGGGCTGCCTAGACTGTTCAAAGCACCCAAGAAAGCTCTTCTGTTTCATCTTCTTATTGTGGTGCAGAAGAATTTCCCAGCTTGTGTGTGCAAATGGAGTGTTAATTCCAACCTTTATCCCTTTGGGACAGCATCTTGAAGCCTTCTTTAAAAGCACAGCATTCAGAGTGGAGGAAAAGAAAAGCTTAAACTAGGGGATGGGGAAAGTCTTCGTTCTTTCAGAATGTGAGATGCTGCATGTTAATAGAACTGAGACGACCTCGTCAAATGCCTGTTGCTCTGTGTCTTGTTAGGTCAGAGAACTGGAAAGATATAAGTGTGAAAGAGAAAACTCCGAACTGGAAGAGGAACGTCTCCAGCTCTTCTGAGGTTTGCCCTACAAATTGCTCCTGGGTTTTCAACTGGGTAGGAGAGATGCCATCTCTACATAGCCATCATCAGGAAAGGGTTTCTTCAGGGTTCTCTTGGAAAAACTGCATCAGTGTCACCTGGAGTGGCACTAAAAATGTTGATTTCTCACCCAGACATCCCTGACATCTGTATCTAGAGAAGTTTCCCTTGGTGAGTCTTACACATTGTAGTTGTGTAAGGCCCGCTTCTGCAGCACCTTCTTGTTACCCTGTGGAAACATCTATTGAATATTAGTTGTATACCGGGGCATTAGTCTAAGGGTTTTATCTCTGTTATCTCATTTAATCTTGACACTATTCCCAGAAGTAAGAGCTATTATCTCCAGTGTTTTTATAGTAGAGTTAGGATTTGAACTCAGCTAGTCTAACTACAGAAAGCATGTTCTTAGTCACTATGTTATATCCTGTGGATGTATCCTTCTTTTCTTACTTTGGCCAATGCAAAGATTTTTTCCTAAGAGATGAAGGAAATTGCATTTTCAGAGGAGAATCTTGTTAGGCCTAATTTTGAATACTCCTCAATCTGGGATGGTGCTTGAAAGCATCCAAGACCACAAAGAGCATTTTTGGGTCTCAGCCTGCTATTGTGTGGAATCTGGGGCCACTCCTGGTGTTCTGGAGTGGCTGGAGGGCACATCTGGAGGGCTGCCTAGACTGTTCAAAGCACCCAAGAAAGCTCTTCTGTTTCATCTTCTTATTGTGGTGCAGAAGAATTTCCCAGCTTGTGTGTGCAAATGGAGTGTTAATTCCAACCTTTATCCCTTTGGGACAGCATCTTGAAGCCTTCTTTAAAAGCACAGCATTCAGAGTGGAGGAAAAGAAAAGCTTAAACTAGGGGATGGGGAAAGTCTTCGTTCTTTCAGAATGTGAGATGCTGCATGTTAATAGAACTGAGACGACCTCGTCAAATGCCTGTTGCTCTGTGTCTTGTTAGGTCAGAGAACTGGAAAGATATAAGTGTGAAAGAGAAAACTCCGAACTGGAAGAGAGAGGTCTCCAGCTCTTCTGAGGTTTGCCCTACAAATTGCTCCTGGGTTTTCAACTGGGTAGGAGAGATGCCATCTCTACATAGCCATCATCAGGAAAGGGTTTCTTCAGGGTTCTCTTGGAAAAACTGCATCAGTGTCACCTGGAGTGGCACTAAAAATGTTGATTTCTCACCCAGACATCCCTGACATCTGTATCTAGAGAAGTTTCCCTTGGTGAGTCTTACACATTGTAGTTGTGTAAGGCCCGCTTCTGCAGCACCTTCTTGTTACCCTGTGGAAACATCTATTGAATATTAGTTGTATACCGGGGCATTAGTCTAAGGGTTTTATCTCTGTTATCTCATTTAATCTTGACACTATTCCCAGAAGTAAGAGCTATTATCTCCAGTGTTTTTATAGTAGAGTTAGGATTTGAACTCAGCTAGTCTAACTACAGAAAGCATGTTCTTAGTCACTATGTTATATCCTGTGGATGTATCCTTCTTTTTCTTACTTTGGCCAATGCAAAAGATTTTTTTCCTAAGAGATGAAGGGAAATTGCATTTTCAGAGGAGAATTTCTTTATCCCTATATCCCAAGACATCTGGACATGATTGGATTGGTTTGCATAGCTTCCCCAGCACAAAGTCTTCATCCTCATCCTGGCCCTGACTCATGAGTAGTCATAATGCCCCAACTCTGCTCCAGCCTGCATTCCAACCTTACCTTCTGCTCCCTGGCAGGAACCCAGCTCCTGGTTGGCAGGTCTGTGCACTTCCTCATATCTCCATCTTGGCCCAGTGTGCATATTCTGGTTTTCTCCCTGGGGTAGAACAGATGTGTTCTCATACAACCTTAAAGACCAGCCAGCTCAATCCTCCTGTCTCAGAAGCTACCAGGAATCCACCAAGAAACTTCTGCAGTATCTCAGGCTTACTTTTCATCCCTGGGTCAGTTTTATGGGTTCTTCTCTTTCATGTAGCAGGCAGCAGTCCTGAGCTACCTCTCCTGTTACAGCTTCTCCAGCTGGAGGAGTTCTGCTCTGTTTATGACAAATGGGGCATGGTGCCAGTTTTCTCATTTGTTATAAAAGGAGACACACAACTCTCCCTCTGAAGGGCTTTGATGCCACGCACTTTCAAACTGTGGTTCTGGAGAAGACTCTTGAGAGCCCCTTGGACTTCAAGGAAAGCAAACCAGTCAATCTTAAAGGAAATCAACCCTGAATGCTCTCTGGAAAGACTGATGCTGAAGCTGAAGCTTCAATACTATGCCCATCTGATGCAAACAGCTGACTCATTGGAAAAGACCCTGATGCTGGGAAAGATTGAAAGCAGGAAGAGAAGAGGGCAGCAGAGGGTTAGATAGTTGGATGACATCACCAATTCACTGGACATGAACTGGGGCAAATTCCAGAAGATAGTGAGTGACACAGAAGCCTAGTGTGCTGCAGTCCATGGGGTTGTGAAGAGCTGAAAAATGACTTGGCAACTGAACAACAGTTATGCAAACATGGCAAATCATGAAGTTTATGGAACTTTAGTTCTGTTGTTGTGCCTGATGCACAGCTCTGAATTCTCTTTCTGAGATGGCTGCTGAGATGGAATTTCTGCTCTTGTGTTTCCCCAGAGGGTGATGTTTCATCAACCTCTCTCCTTCTTTGGTCAACACCAGCAAATAAACCCACCAATGTAGTGGTCCCTGTGCCCAAAAAGGGACTCTTGTGTTTCAACTGCTTAAATCCAGGTCACTGAGCCTGTGTCCTGCTCAGGAAGGACTAGTTTGGGAGGTTTCCTCTCAAAAGTCTTCCCTGACAATTTCTTCCTGAGATAAACTCCTCAACTTTTAGGTTATATAGGTCCAACCCTATACTTTTAACCACTGTTAGTCTAAGTATAAGTGCTTCACTTTATTCTTTTTTCAAACTTTCATTTATTTATTTTTAATTATTTTTAGCTGCACTGTGTCTTTATTATTGTTGGAGGATTTAATTGCTCCAGGGCATGTGGGATTTTCCCCAACCAGGTATCAAACCGAGGTCCCTTGCATTGCAGGGCAGATGCTTAACTACTGGACCAGGAGGGAAGCTCTCCTGTTACAGCTTCTCCAGCTGGAGGAGTTCTGCTCTGTTTATGACAAATGGGGCATGGTGCCAGTTTTCTCATTTGTTATAAAAGGAGACACACAACTCTCCCTCTGAAGGGCTTTGATGCCACGCACTTTCAAACTGTGGTTCTGGAGAAGACTCTTGAGAGCCCCTTGGACTTCAAGGAAAGCAAACCAGTCAATCTTAAAGGAAATCAACCCTGAATGCTCTCTGGAAAGACTGATGCTGAAGCTGAAGCTTCAATACTATGCCCATCTGATGCAAACAGCTGACTCATTGGAAAAGACCCTGATGCTGGGAAAGATTGAAAGCAGGAAGAGAAGAGGGCAGCAGAGGGTTAGATAGTTGGATGACATCACCAATTCACTGGACATGAACTGGGGCAAATTCCAGAAGATAGTGAGTGACACAGAAGCCTAGTGTGCTGCAGTCCATGGGGTTGTGAAGAGCTGAAAAATGACTTGGCAACTGAACAACAGTTATGCAAACATGGCAAATCATGAAGTTTATGGAACTTTAGTTCTGTTGTTGTGCCTGATGCACAGCTCTGAATTCTCTTTCTGAGATGGCTGCTGAGATGGAATTTCTGCTCTTGTGTTTCCCCAGAGGGTGATGTTTCATCAACCTCTCTCCTTCTTTGGTCAACACCAGCAAATAAACCCACCAATGTAGTGGTCCCTGTGCCCAAAAAGGGACTCTTGTGTTTCAACTGCTTAAATCCAGGTCACTGAGCCTGTGTCCTGCTCAGGAAGGACTAGTTTGGGAGGTTTCCTCTCAAAAGTCTTCCCTGACAATTTCTTCCTGAGATAAACTCCTCAACTTTTAGGTTATATAGGTCCAACCCTATACTTTTAACCACTGTTAGTCTAAGTATAAGTGCTTCACTTTATTCTTTTTTCAAACTTTCATTTATTTATTTTTAATTATTTTTAGCTGCACTGTGTCTTTATTATTGTTGGAGGATTTAATTGCTCCAGGGCATGTGGGATTTTCCCCAACCAGGTATCAAACCGAGGTCCCTTGCATTGCAGGGCAGATGCTTAACTACTGGACCAGGAGGGAAGCTCCCAGTGCTTTAATATTATGACACTATAGTAAATTAAAATTGCATAACAGTAAGTTAAAGGGAAATTAAACTAAAATAATTAAATTGAAAAGAAATAAAATTAAATTCTGTAAAATTAAAATTCTGACTATTTCTCTGAAAGGAAGACAAGAGAAGTAGAGGAGAGGTTTGATGAGGCCACATCAGGGCTCATGGTCAAGCCTTTGTGTCCTCTCACCACAAGAGAAGGACTTGACAGACATTTCTCAAGGCAGGAAAAGGAGGAAGCCTGCCACTACTCTGCTTTGGAGATTAGTCAGTGATGTGAGGTGGAGAAATCCTGGGGAAGATGAAGGGGGCCATGGAGGGCACTATGGTGTTTGAAGTCAAAATGGACTTGGTTTGAGTCTGGCTGTCCCACTTAATAGTTGTGGAAACTCAGTGAGAACAAGTTAATGAGCTGCTGTGTCTCAGGGCTCTTATCTGTCAAAAGATAATAATCATACCTTCTTGGTAGTGTTGTTGTGAAGACAAAGACAGTGCTTGGTATATAGGAAGTGCTAATATATAAATTTTAGCTATTTAAAGGCCATGTGACCACACACACACAGTCACAGTGAGAGAGAGAAAGTGCATTTCGTGTTTACTATAAAGTTTGGGAAACAGCTCTCTCTCAGTGCTTCACTGTTTAGGGGACAGATGCATTATCCACGGATCTTGCTCAAGTGAAGATTCTGAGGATATGAGGTGGGCCTGAGATTCTGCATTTCTAATAAGCTCCCAGGTGAGGCTGGGATCAGGATCCGAGGACCGCATTTTGAATAGCAAAACTGAGACAAGACACTAAAGTCCAGGGAAAATGCAGGGAAGTTTTGGAACAGTTGCAAGAGGAAATGAGGAGTGGGAGTTGGGAAGAGCTGTATCTGCTGCTTTCCTCCATCTTTTTGTTGCTCAGTCGCTGTCATGTCTGCCTGTGTTACCTGCAAGCAACTTAGCTTGATGCGCAATTTAGCTTGAATCACATACAGATGGTTATGAAGTTTTTGGTCCCACCCTAGACTTACTGAATCAGAATCTTCAGGGGGGTTTTGGGAGTCTTCAGGTTTTTATAACAAGCACCCTTAGTGCTTGTCTGTATCATAAGACAAGCTTATGAAACACTGAGAAGAGTGTCAAGAACAAAGGCAACTTAAAACTAAAATCTAAATCTAGATGAAGACTTTGACTTCCAATGGAAAACTGAAAGTTATATGGTGATATCAGAGAGGTTTTCCTAGTCATCTGTTACTATTTCATTGATCGCTTGAGGAAATTTTCCATTTTACTGAGTATTTATTTACGGGTTTACAAGTTAATTTCACAATATTATGTTTTACAGCTTCAAGTCTAGAAGACAATAGGAGAACTTCAGAGATGAGAGGAAGTGGCAACAACAAGCTGGAACAAGATACCTGGAAAATATGAGTTCCTAAAAAGTGAGCGTTCCAGAAAGCAGAGTACCCTTAGCAAAGGAGACATTAAATGCCTACCACATGCGTTGTGATATTATGGAAATGTGGGCAAGGTTTGCATTTTAGTTGTGGTCTTTGGAAATCAACGTTAAACTTTCAACACCAGAAAAATGGCTCCAGGCCTGCTTTGCAAAGTTAAAAATCTTGATTAATGGTGGAACTAATTTTGTCATTTAGGGGCCACAAAGATATTTTTCAGGATGATCCTTAGAACAACGGTACTGTGAAATGAGTTTCTACTTCAGAGCTTGGAGCTTTTCTCCAAGTTCAAAATGGAGAGTTGGTTCCATGAGGAAACTCATCTTTGGATCTTCTGAAGATATTTGGTTTAAGTTCAATAAAGTTCAAGGGGTATAGACTCAACCTTAATGCCTCTAAACATCATTCTCACCTTTTACTTTTTCCCCCATTTTTTTTTTTTATTGGTTCGGGGGAGTTCAAGTGGAAGAGGTCATGTGCATGCCTATGGCTGATCCAGGTTTATGTAGAGCAGTAAATAACAAAACTCCATAAAAGTAAAATAAAAACAAATTAATCTTAATAAAAAATAATGAAAATTACAATCTTAACCATTTTTAAGCATCGCAGTTTTCTGCCTGTGTTACCTGCAAGCAACTTAGCTTGATGCGCAATTTAGCTTGAATCACATACAGATGGTTATGAAGTTTTTGGTCCCACCCTAGACTTACTGAATCAGAATCTTCAGGGGGGTTTTGGGAGTCTTCAGGTTTTTATAACAAGCACCCTTAGTGCTTGTCTGTATCATAAGACAAGCTTATGAAACACTGAGAAGAGTGTCAAGAACAAAGGCAACTTAAAACTAAAATCTAAATCTAGATGAAGACTTTGACTTCCAATGGAAAACTGAAAGTTATATGGTGATATCAGAGAGGTTTTCCTAGTCATCTGTTACTATTTCATTGATCGCTTGAGGAAATTTTCCATTTTACTGAGTATTTATTTACGGGTTTACAAGTTAATTTCACAATATTATGTTTTACAGCTTCAAGTCTAGAAGACAATAGGAGAACTTCAGAGATGAGAGGAAGTGGCAACAACAAGCTGGAACAAGATACCTGGAAAATATGAGTTCCTAAAAAGTGAGCGTTCCAGAAAGCAGAGTACCCTTAGCAAAGGAGACATTAAATGCCTACCACATGCGTTGTGATATTATGGAAATGTGGGCAAGGTTTGCATTTTAGTTGTGGTCTTTGGAAATCAACGTTAAACTTTCAACACCAGAAAAATGGCTCCAGGCCTGCTTTGCAAAGTTAAAAATCTTGATTAATGGTGGAACTAATTTTGTCATTTAGGGGCCACAAAGATATTTTTCAGGATGATCCTTAGAACAACGGTACTGTGAAATGAGTTTCTACTTCAGAGCTTGGAGCTTTTCTCCAAGTTCAAAATGGAGAGTTGGTTCCATGAGGAAACTCATCTTTGGATCTTCTGAAGATATTTGGTTTAAGTTCAATAAAGTTCAAGGGGTATAGACTCAACCTTAATGCCTCTAAACATCATTCTCACCTTTTACTTTTTCCCCCATTTTTTTTTTTTATTGGTTCGGGGGAGTTCAAGTGGAAGAGGTCATGTGCATGCCTATGGCTGATCCAGGTTTATGTAGAGCAGTAAATAACAAAACTCCATAAAAGTAAAATAAAAACAAATTAATCTTAATAAAAAATAATGAAAATTACAATCTTAACCATTTTTAAGCATGCAGTTCAGAGGTATTAAGTACATCCATGTTGTTGTGCAACCATTACTACTGTCTATCATCAGATCTCTTCTCATCTTGCAGAATTGAGATTTTGGACTCAAACAATACCTTCTCATTTTTACCTCCAATTTTATGTCTCTTTGATTTTGATTATTCTTAGGTAACTCATATAAATGGAATCACACAGTATTTGTCTTCTGTCTTCCACTTCTAAAGCAGGGAAAATTCATCTTGTACTCTCTCTCTCTCTCTCGAGCTTCCTCCCTTCTCTCTCCCTCTCTTATCTCTATCTCTGTCAATATATAATATATCATGCCCTCCCATACCCTTTGTCTTATCAGTCTTTTCTCTTTCCCCATATGCAAAACTTTTCAGAATGTTGATGCAAAAGAGAGATTATTTCATTTTCGTTTTCATGAAACTATCAGGGATTTCAGATCTTAATGTATGTTTTCTTAGTGAGGTGTTAATATTTCAAGAGAAGCATATTCTTAGCAAAGACATAAATCTCACACATCAGTGAGTAAATGAAAGGTATTTATATGGGGTGGGGAGGTATGGGTAGAGGTGAAAATTCCAGTGCACAGGTCATAGTCTAGACCAATTAAATCAGAATTTCAATGTTTTTTTATAACTGACTCCAAAGTGCAACTACGGTTGAGAGTCGCTGTCTGAAGTTGGCACTAAGTGCTTTGAGGTTATGTCTGCACGTTAGACTCAGCTGGGAGGAACTTTTAAAAAGTGCCCAGTGCCTGAGCCCTGTCTCAGACCAATGAAATAAGAACCTTGGTGGAACAGAGGTTGGACAGAGGTGTTGTTTTAAAAATTCCAGGTAATTCTAATGTATTACTATAGCCAGGGTGGAGAACCACTGAACTGAAATGTGGACATTCTGAGAAATTAGTAATAGATTCATCATTGTATTCTAAAGCTAGCTCCATAACTGAATGCATGAATGAATTTTTTGCAAACTTTAAAACAAAACCAATTTTGATGCTTCATATATAATTTCTGCTAATGGAAAAAAATGGAATGCTACTATAAGGCAAAGTGCTGAAAATGGTATGACACTTGATTCTAAAGGCAATCTGGACAAGTGGCAGAGTAGGCAGAGTAGGCCATACTTTTTTTTTTTTTTTTTAAAGCCATGCTCATTGAAACTCGTGGCTCGTGTTTTTTTTTTTTTTTTTTAAAGATTTATTTATTTAATTTTGGGTGGGGGTCGGGTTGGGGAGGGAGGGGAGTAGGCGGGCCACTTTTATTGGTCTTTCACTTCTCCATTTTGATCCGTCCTTGTTCTTTGGCTCCTGTGGGCCTCCCATCGCAGTGGCGTCTGTCGTCGCAGAGCACCGGCTCTGGGCGCATGCGCTCCAGAGCTCGGGCTTGGTAATTGGACACATCAGTCCAGCCGCTCCGCAGCACGTGGGATCTTCCCAGGCCAGGGCTCGAACCGGCACCCCTTGCACTGCAAGGTGGTGTCCTTACCCACTGGACCACCAGGGGAAGCCCTAGGTCATACTTTATGCTAACAGTCTTAGAAGTTCCTATTAAAAAATAATTTGTATTTAGTGCAGATCACTTAAAGAACAGAAATAGGGAAATGATGGTAAAAGTACCAGAGAGGACCATCCAACTTCTGATGTATAGCATTTATCTTTTTTTAAAAAATTGTCATTTCCATATCAAATGCATCCACATTGTACATCATTATAAAGTACTTTGTTATGGAGAATTTTGGAAATATACGAAAGCAGGCTGATTAGGATAATGATCTTCCATTTCCCAAGCATTTCACTTCTCTAATTATCAACCCACAGTCCACTTTGTTTTATCTAAATCTTCTGTCACTTCCTCTTCTTCTGAATTGTTTTTTTGAGCAAATCCAAGACATGATTTCATCCATAAATAGTTCATTTTTTCAGTTAATAAATTGTGAATATTTTCTATGTCAGCATTTCCCTATTATTTTATTTTTAATGGTTATATAGTATTTTATTACATAATTATATCATTATTTATTTGGAAAAGTACCTATTGTTGGACTTTAAAGTTGCTTCTCATAGTTCATTTTAAAAACAAACCTTTTGTGAATATACTAGAACAAAATCTTAGTGTACATCCTTGATTATTTAATAAAATACATTCCTAGAAGGGGAACTGGTGGCTCAGAAGTTTTGCATATTTTAAACATTTTTTCACCCATTGTATCAAGTCACCCTTAAGGAAGTTTGTACCAGTGTATAGTATTTACTACTGGAACTCTATGAATTGCCCTGGCCTTCACATCTTTGCCCATATTGAGTATTGTGTCAAGAAACCTTTGACAATTTGATAAGTAAGAATAGTATTTTATTATTGCTTTAATTTGCAATCTTATTTCTAGTGAGAGTAAACCATTTCAGGGAAAAATTTAAAATGTTTCAGAGTAATATATGTATATGGTTACAAGAGGAAATCCCTGTGCCTGACTCCTCCCCACCTACAAGCCTGCAGAAGCAATCAATTATTTTTGCTATTTTTTCCAGTGGTTACTTCCCTATCTCTAAATGGTTCAACTTCTATTTCTTGTTTATTAATTACAGATGTTTCCCATTGGCTTTCGTTATGATAGTTGAGGATTTACATTTAATTCTGCATCTTGAGTATTTCTAGCACTAATTGTTTTTCTATCATACTTTATGCTAACAGTCTTAGAAGTTCCTATTAAAAAATAATTTGTATTTAGTGCAGATCACTTAAAGAACAGAAATAGGGAAATGATGGTAAAAGTACCAGAGAGGACCATCCAACTTCTGATGTATAGCATTTATCTTTTTTTAAAAAATTGTCATTTCCATATCAAATGCATCCACATTGTACATCATTATAAAGTACTTTGTTATGGAGAATTTTGGAAATATACGAAAGCAGGCTGATTAGGATAATGATCTTCCATTTCCCAAGCATTTCACTTCTCTAATTATCAACCCACAGTCCACTTTGTTTTATCTAAATCTTCTGTCACTTCCTCTTCTTCTGAATTGTTTTTTTGAGCAAATCCAAGACATGATTTCATCCATAAATAGTTCATTTTTTCAGTTAATAAATTGTGAATATTTTCTATGTCAGCATTTCCCTATTATTTTATTTTTAATGGTTATATAGTATTTTATTACATAATTATATCATTATTTATTTGGAAAAGTACCTATTGTTGGACTTTAAAGTTGCTTCTCATAGTTCATTTTAAAAACAAACCTTTTGTGAATATACTAGAACAAAATCTTAGTGTACATCCTTGATTATTTAATAAAATACATTCCTAGAAGGGGAACTGGTGGCTCAGAAGTTTTGCATATTTTAAACATTTTTTCACCCATTGTATCAAGTCACCCTTAAGGAAGTTTGTACCAGTGTATAGTATTTACTACTGGAACTCTATGAATTGCCCTGGCCTTCACATCTTTGCCCATATTGAGTATTGTGTCAAGAAACCTTTGACAATTTGATAAGTAAGAATAGTATTTTATTATTGCTTTAATTTGCAATCTTATTTCTAGTGAGAGTAAACCATTTCAGGGAAAAATTTAAAATGTTTCAGAGTAATATATGTATATGGTTACAAGAGGAAATCCCTGTGCCTGACTCCTCCCCACCTACAAGCCTGCAGAAGCAATCAATTATTTTTGCTATTTTTTCCAGTGGTTACTTCCCTATCTCTAAATGGTTCAACTTCTATTTCTTGTTTATTAATTACAGATGTTTCCCATTGGCTTTCGTTATGATAGTTGAGGATTTACATTTAATTCTGCATCTTGAGTATTTCTAGCACTAATTGTTTTTCTATCAATTACAAACCAACCTTTTAATTTCCTGAATATTAGCCAGAGATCATTCATTTCTTATTTGCTTGGTTTTAGCATTTGAGCTTTTTCTAGAGATCATTTTCCCTCAGAACTTTATATAGATTGCACCATCATCTCTTGGTATTTAATACTGCTGGTGAGAAATCAGTATCATTTAAATTTTTGTGCTATTTTTGATGATATGTTTTGTTTTCTTTTTCCTTTCATTCTGGGAACTTTTAGGGCAATTTTTTTTATCATTAGCAGAGTTTTTTTTTTTAATGAAGTACCCTGAAGCTGATTTTTTCCTTTCGGATTGTTGGACACTTGGTAGCTCTAAGAGTTCTGTGGAGCATGCAAATTACATTCCCTCTGTAACCGTTCCTCAGTTCTCTCACATTTTCCTTATCTGAACATGTGCCCCTAATACCTTCTTCACTTTCTATGTTATTCACTTCTATATTATTTGGAGAGGTGCCCTCACATCATGAAGTGGCCGTGATAAAGTAGAAAATTCCTTTTACTTGAGATAAAGGATTATATCATGTGAAGATGGCATTAGAATTGGGATATAGTATGAAGATGTACTATTAGTAGTGGTAAGATGAATAATAATTGGGGCATGTATATTTTCTCTTGTCCCTGTGAGTGATCCTTGATAAAACAGAGGCCAAGGGTTAATCACAACTAAATAAACTAAATTCTCAGAGGGACTCAGAAAATGTGATTTTTGTATTATTTCCTGATGGTCTGGCTTAGTTTGGAACAGAACTTAATGAGAGGGTGATTGAAAATGCCAGTAAATTTCTCAAATGTTAGATGTCTTACACGAGTTTTAGAAGTGGCTGCTTCTTACTCTATTTGAAATTAGCTGAAGTTTTTTGGTTGCATACAATTGGCTTTGATTTACTAAATGTAAAGAGAGGACATAACTGGCAGTCCCCTGGTTATCATAAATTGTAATTTACCAAAGCTTCTGTTGAGGAAGAAGAGATAGGATCTGAAGGCAAATGAAACAGCACAAAATAAGCTGAATCTTCGTCCATTTCCTTGTAAAATTTCACACTAATCCATAATGATATTTACTTTTATTCCAAAATGTTTGATACATAGGAAAATCAATGTGACATATATGTAAGCTCTAAAGCATGTTAATAAAGTGAGCAGCAATGACCCAGTTCAAGACCTAGAACATTACTTGTACATTGAAGCTTCCCATGTCCTTTTCCCTCTTGTCCCATGCCCTGCCTTTCACCTCAACAATGAAAATGAATCTAGATTTTGATTTATCATGTTAATTAACATTTTGAATATGGAAAAATAACATTAATGCAGAAATAGGCATATATCATAAATATACAACTTAAAACTTATTGTAAAATAAATTTCCATGTGATCACCACATGGGTCAAGAAATAGAATATTGGAAGAACGACAGAAGCCTTCCTGGGCCCCTTCTTTGTCAAATTACATTCCCTCTGTGTCCTCCTAAATTTTTACTGAACATGTGCCCTAATACCTTCTTCACTTTCTATGTTATTCACTTCTATATTATTTGGAGAGGTGCCCTCACATCATGAAGTGGCCGTGATAAAGTAGAAAATTCCTTTTACTTGAGATAAAGGATTATATCATGTGAAGATGGCATTAGAATTGGGATATAGTATGAAGATGTACTATTAGTAGTGGTAAGATGAATAATAATTGGGGCATGTATATTTTCTCTTGTCCCTGTGAGTGATCCTTGATAAAACAGAGGCCAAGGGTTAATCACAACTAAATAAACTAAATTCTCAGAGGGACTCAGAAAATGTGATTTTTGTATTATTTCCTGATGGTCTGGCTTAGTTTGGAACAGAACTTAATGAGAGGGTGATTGAAAATGCCAGTAAATTTCTCAAATGTTAGATGTCTTACACGAGTTTTAGAAGTGGCTGCTTCTTACTCTATTTGAAATTAGCTGAAGTTTTTTGGTTGCATACAATTGGCTTTGATTTACTAAATGTAAAGAGAGGACATAACTGGCAGTCCCCTGGTTATCATAAATTGTAATTTACCAAAGCTTCTGTTGAGGAAGAAGAGATAGGATCTGAAGGCAAATGAAACAGCACAAAATAAGCTGAATCTTCGTCCATTTCCTTGTAAAATTTCACACTAATCCATAATGATATTTACTTTTATTCCAAAATGTTTGATACATAGGAAAATCAATGTGACATATATGTAAGCTCTAAAGCATGTTAATAAAGTGAGCAGCAATGACCCAGTTCAAGACCTAGAACATTACTTGTACATTGAAGCTTCCCATGCCCTTTTCCCTCTTGTCCCATGCCCTGCCTTTCACCTCAACAATGAAAATGAATCTAGATTTTGATTTATCATGTTAATTAACATTTTGAATATGGAAAAATAACATTAATGCAGAAATAGGCATATATCATAAATATACAACTTAAAACTTATTGTAAAATAAATTTCCATGTGATCACCACATGGGTCAAGAAATAGAATATTGGAAGAACGACAGAAGCCTTCCTGGGCCCCTTCTTTGTCATGTTCCTCTCTCCCCCACAAGCTCTGGGAGATGGTGAAGGACAGGGAAGCCTTGTGTGCTGCAGTTCATGTGATTGCAAAGAATCGAACATGAGTTAGTGACTGAACAACAACTAATGTGGTTGGAAGAGCTTCTGGGTTATGGTCAACACAACTATATCCTGTCCAGGGAGGGCAGAACACCCCAAAGGCATGCATACAAAAGCTCCTGTGCATGGGAAATCTTTGGACTTCACCCTACATGTATCTTCATCTGGATGTTCACTCATATCCTTTATAATAAACTGGTAAACACAAATAAATGTTTCCTTGAGTTCTGTATGTCATTCTAATAAATTATTAAAACCAATAAGGGGGTCATTAGAATCTTGATTTGTAACTGGTTGGTCAGAAGTACAGGTGACAATCAAGAAGATGTGATTGATATCTGAAGTCGGAATTGTCTTGTGGGATTGAGCCCTGAACCTGTTATGGAGTCCAAGCTCACTCTGCTCGCCACACGACAGGCCAATGAATCTGAGAGATGAGGTGCTGAGGCAAGGAAAATGACTTTATTCAGAAAGCAGCTGACCCGAGAAGATGGCAGGCTAGCACCTCGAAATAAACCATCTTATTGGGATTTGGGTGCCAGGTTACTTTATAGATCAGAGATGGAGGGAGGTGAGGGAACAAAGCAAAAAGGCCATTAATCTTGCCAACATCTAGAATGGCAAGCTTCAGGTAGAGGATGTGTTAACTTCTCCCTTCCTGCCATCTACAGGTGGACAGGGTTCTGAACAAAGGCATTTTTCTTTAACAGTCAGGCAGAGGGGCAGGGTCCTGGAGGAAAGCCATTAAGTACAGTTACAAAAACAAAAGGAACAAAAAGCAAGTCAAAGCAACAGTTTGCAGCGTGGAGTCAGAATTGGTTTCCTCCCAGCAACTCTGGGAGGAAGTCTTAATTTCCATGATGATGTAGAACATATAGCACCTTTTCGTATATTGATTGGCCATTTGCATTTCCCTTTTTGTGGAGTGTCCAAATCCCTTTTTTTTCCCTCAAGTCCCGATTATAATGGATGAGCTGCCCTTTTACCATTGATTGGTAATTTTTTTTTCCATATTCTTCTTAGAAGACCTCTATTAGTTGATGTGCTACAGATGTCTATATTCATAAATAAAATTGGCTGGTAAATTTTTCAGCAAATAAAGAAAAAAAGAGAACTTCAAAAATCTGATTAATGTTAACTACATAAAACCTTCCTCTAAATTTGGGAAGGTGACATCAATGTTAACTACCATCTGTTCAGCATGTGCTAGGTCTCATGTCTGTATCTTTTTGACCCTATGCACTGTAGCCTGCCAGGCTCCTCTGTCCATGGGATTCTCCAGGCAAGAATACTGGAGTGGGTTGCAATGCGCTTCTCTAGGGGATCTTCCTGATCCAGGGATGGATCGGTATCTCTTATGTCTCCTGCTTTGGCAGGTGGGTTCTTTACCACTAGTGCTTCCTAGTCAGTAGACCTAGTGTGACCTATTATTTCTACTGGTTCCATCTCGTGACCGCTTTTCTCCTTGATTATCTGATTATCTGATCCTGTGAATTATGCTGTGATTAAAAAATATTTGTAGAAATAATTTGAGGCCCAGGAAGATGTTATCTTTCTCTAAAGACGACTTTGAAAGATTGGTTTTGTTCAATTATGGTGGAATGGAGGAAAAGTAGCAATATGGATTCATCTTAAACCTATAGGATTCAGAGTTTGAGATTGTCTGTATTCCCCAGGTGGTTTAAAGCAGTCCATATAAGGGCTTATCTATTTCTACTTTATTCCTCTTCCTAAGATACAGACTTAACAGGGTTTCAGTCCAAGATATGAGGCTGTTTCCCAAAGTCCTCACTTTTCATGTTCTTGGATTATGAAATTTGTACTCTGTCCTTTTTTTTGGTCATGCTGTGGGATCTTGGTTTCCCTACCAGGGATGGAGCCCATGTCTCCTACAGTGGAAGTGCAGAGTCTTAACCACTGGATCACCAGGGAAGTCCCTATACTCTACTCTTCAAAGACTCCTCAAAAGTATGACTCTGTCTTTCACTTTTCACTTCCAGATTTGATACATGTTCCCAGGATGAAAGTAGTCACAACTGGAGGCCTCAGTTTCCTGGGTTTCTGTTTTCCCTCAAGTCCCGATTATAATGGATGAGCTGCCCTTTTACCATTGATTGGTAATTTTTTCCATATTCTTAATAGAAGACCTCTATTCGTTGATGTGCTACAGATGTCTATATTCATAAATAAAATTGGCTGGTAAATTTTTCAGCAAATAAAGAAAAAAAGAGAACTTCAAAAATCTGATTAATGTTAACTACATAAAACCTTCCTCTAAATTTGGGAAGGTGACATCAATGTTAACTACCATCTGTTCAGCATGTGCTAGGTCTCATGTCTGTATCTTTTTGACCCTATGCACTGTAGCCTGCCAGGCTCCTCTGTCCATGGGATTCTCCAGGCAAGAATACTGGAGTGGGTTGCAATGCGCTTCTCTAGGGGATCTTCCTGATCCAGGGATGGATCGGTATCTCTTATGTCTCCTGCTTTGGCAGGTGGGTTCTTTACCACTAGTGCTTCCTAGTCAGTAGACCTAGTGTGACCTATTATTTCTACTGGTTCCATCTCGTGACCGCTTTTCTCCTTGATTATCTGATTATCTGATCCTGTGAATTATGCTGTGATTAAAAAATATTTGTAGAAATAATTTGAGGCCCAGGAAGATGTTATCTTTCTCTAAAGACGACTTTGAAAGATTGGTTTTGTTCAATTATGGTGGAATGGAGGAAAAGTAGCAATATGGATTCATCTTAAACCTATAGGATTCAGAGTTTGAGATTGTCTGTATTCCCCAGGTGGTTTAAAGCAGTCCATATAAGGGCTTATCTATTTCTACTTTATTCCTCTTCCTAAGATACAGACTTAACAGGGTTTCAGTCCAAGATATGGGGCTGTTTCCCAAAGTCCTCACTTTTCATGTTCTTGGATTATGAAATTTGTACTCTGTCCTTTTTTTTGGTCATGCTGTGGGATCTTGGTTTCCCTACCAGGGATGGAGCCCATGTCTCCTACAGTGGAAGTGCAGAGTCTTAACCACTGGATCACCAGGGAAGTCCCTATACTCTACTCTTCAAAGACTCCTCAAAAGTATGACTCTGTCTTTCACTTTTCACTTCCAGATTTGATACATGTTCCCAGGATGAAAGTAGTCACAACTGGAGGCCTCAGTTTCCTGGGTTTCTGTTTTCTTCCTAGATCTTGGTCTTGTAATTTTTCTACCATTGTGTTAGCTTTCTAATATCTAAGGAAAAGTTTAGAAAAATCTCACCACTTTTTTTTTAATCTGTCTTCAATTGAAGGAATGGTCTGAATAACCTAGTCCACAATCCAAAATCTGAAGTTCTAGCTTGTCTTTCTTTGTAATTTACCAGATGGATTTGTAGTTCTAAACAATGTAAGTTCATATTAAAGCTATATATAAAATCTTTTCTTATATATATGTATTGTTCTGAAATGTGCATTTTCATTCAACATGGTTTCTTGGTGTCATTCATGTTGATGTACATAGCTCTGGATTACTCATTTCTACCCAGATATAGAATTTGATTGTATAAATGTATCATTCTTTATTAGTTCTCCTATCAATGAGTATTTGGGACATTTTCATTTTTTTGCTATTGTGAATAGTGTTGTAAATTTATCATATTTAATGAAAATATTTAAAAGAAGATATAAGTATATGTAGAGATGTGCCACGTTCTTATTATGGATAAGGAGACTCCATATTGGAAACAAGTCAGTTTTCCCTGAAATGATTTATAAAATCAATTTACTTCTTAAAAAAGAAAAAACCCTCTAATGAGACAATTTTTGCATTTAGTCAAAGATTATTTGTGGATATAAAACTCTAGGTGAAAGTTTTTTTGTTGTTGAATAGTTGCTCAGTTGTGTCTGACTCTTTGCAACTCCATGGAGTGTAACCCACCAGGCTCCTCTGTCCAGGGAACTTTCCAGACAAGAATCCCTGGGTTGGTTGGATCTTCCCAACCCAGGGATTGAACTCATGTCTTCTGCATTGGCAGGTGGATTCTTTACCGCTGAACCACTAGGTAAACCCAGAAAGTTGTTTGGTAATAGGACATTTACACAATGCCAAGGTATCATGCCACAGCTTACTTGATAATTGCAAAGAAAAACATGCATGTTTACAATGGAGAGAACTGGCAGTCCCTCTCTTAACCAGAGAGCGAACTCAGACTCATAATGATGGGATGATTTGTCACCATGTGATTGGTGATGTGATACAGTGTAAAGTACCTACCATCAACTGCAGTGTATTTGTGCCAAAAGCTTATAACCTGAATTTAGCCAAGTTTTCAAGCCAAATTGTCTATTTACTGAAAATACAGGAGATGGAGGAAAATATGAAGTAACCGTCTCCAGAAGCAGTGAGACAAATCCAGAATTTGTGGCACAGTCTATAGGACAATTAATCTGATAGCGACAAAAAGTCAATGTCATGAAAAAAATTGGTAAGGAGCCTCTTCTAGAATACAAAAAACTTAAGAGATATAAGGATCAAATAGGATGTGTGCTTCTTAATTGGACCCTGGTGCAAAAAAATACTAATGCATTAACACATGTTTGCATAATTCTGGAATTTTACATGTGGACTGAGAATGAGATGATTACAGAGAACTGTTAACATTCTTTTTTTTTTTTTTAAGATTTACTTATTTATTTATTTTGGTGGGGGAGGGGTGGGGAGGGACGGGAGCAGGCGGGCCACTTTCATTTGTTTTTCATTTGTCTATTTTCTTCCATCTTTGTTCTTTGGCCCGTGTGGGCCTCCCATCGCGGTGGTCTCTGTTGTCACAGAGCACCGGCTCTGAGCGCATGCGCTCCAGAGCTCCGGCTCGGTCATTGGACACATCGGTCCAGCCGCTCCGCGGCATGTGGGATCTTCCCAGGCCAGGGATCGAACCGGCGCCCCTTGCATTGCAAGGCGGTGTCCTTACCCACTGGACCACCAGGGAAGCCCCAAAACTGTTAACATTCTTAAATATGATAATGGCATTATCATTATGGAAAAGGAGGCTCTTGTTTTTAGGAAATTAACACAAATATTTAAGAATAAAACACATAATGCCTTTTATTTTCTATTTTTAGAAGTGCAAATAATTTCCAAGAATATATTCAAAAAGCAAATATGGGCTATACTAAATTTTATTGAAATGAAATGGAATTCTTACATCATATTACTCATACAAATCAATTACAGATAGATTGAAAGTTTCAATGTGAAGGGCAAACTTACCGCAGGGTACAGGAGGATATATGACTTCAGGCTAAGAAAGGCTTTCTTTGCGAAGATACAAAATCATTAAACAAATAAAAGATGGAAATATGACTGTGTTATTTAGGATCTCTGTACATAGAAAATCATTTAAAAATGGAGAGAAAAATTATAAACTGGGAGAACTTATTTCCATACATATACCCAAATGAAAAAAATAACAGAAACAAAACTTTAAAAATTCTAAAAATTGGTAAGAAAAAGTTAAACACAACAAAAATGCAGCTGGGAGATGTGACTATTTGATAGAGAGATGGAAAGAAGTTGAATGAACATTTATTTTATTCCACCAATTTTTATTGAATAGTTCAGAGCCAAGTATGAGGTCATAGTAGTAAGCGAAACAGACGAATAGCCTTGTTCTTGAGTGACCAACGTTTTAGTGGGTAGCTCTGTAAAGAGAACTAAGAATTCAAGACTGAGAAATTTAAACTATGAGTCAATATAGTTTGGTGCAAAGGAATACAGGCTCTGGAGTCAAACTCCTGAATAGGATACCAGGTTTTCCTTCAAATAGATTTTCCACTGGCATCTTGTGCACATTCCTTCTATTTGCTGGCTTCTGATTTCTCTCCTGGAAAATGGGAGTAACAATAGTATCCACCTCATCCAGTTGTTTGTTGAGAAAATTTAATGAAATGATGGTACATACACATAGTATAGTTAAGACAAAAACCAACTCAGATTTTTTTCTTTCTAGGTCAGGGAAAACTCAGTTCTTCTCTCCTTTGTTTCTCTTCTGTATGACACCTTTGTTATTACATAAAACCCTTTTTTTTGGTCAGCAGGTGTGTGGAAGTTTTTCTCCACATCAAGCAAATCTCTGTGGCCCAGGCTGAGTGTCCTGCAGTGTGGCTCATTTCTGACACTATCTGCCAGGAGAGGGCTCACAGCACACAGGTTAAGAGCTCGTTCCCACAAGACTCTCTCCCTCCCCAACCCCTACTCTCCAGGAATCCTTCAGATCTATATTCAAAAAGCAGATATGGGCTATACTAAATTTTATTGAAATGAAATGGAATTCTTACATCATATTACTCATACAAATCAATTACAGATAGATTGAAAGTTTCAATGTGAAGGGCAAACTT
The DNA here is from genome assembly GCA_022376925.1 of Tragulus kanchil. NCBI lineage: Eukaryota > Metazoa > Chordata > Mammalia > Artiodactyla > Tragulidae > Tragulus > Tragulus kanchil. The sequence goes on from JAIOJX010000029.1 coordinate 152,442,629, forward strand.
ACCGCAGGGTACAGGAGGATATATGACTTCAGGCTAAGAAAGGCTTTCTTTGCAAAGATACAAAATCATTAAACAAATAAAAGATGGAAATATGACTGTGTTATTTAGGATCTCTGTACATAGAAAATCATTTAAAAATGGAGAGAAAAATTATAAACTGGGAGAACTTATTTCCATACATATACCCAAATGAAAAAAATAACAGAAACAAAACTTTAAAAATTCTAAAAATTGGTAAGAAAAAGTTAAACACAACAAAAATGCAGCTGGGAGATGTGACTATTTGATAGAGAGATGGAAAGAAGTTGAATGAACATTTATTTTATTCCACCAATTTTTATTGAATAGTTCAGAGCCAAGTATGAGGTCATAGTAGTAAGCGAAACAGACGAATAGCCTTGTTCTTGAGTGACCAACGTTTTAGTGGGTAGCTCTGTAAAGAGAACTAAGAATTCAAGACTGAGAAATTTAAACTATGAGTCAATATAGTTTGGTGCAAAGGAATACAGGCTCTGGAGTCAAACTCCTGAATAGGATACCAGGTTTTCCTTCAAATAGATTTTCCACTGGCATCTTGTGCACATTCCTTCTATTTGCTGGCTTCTGATTTCTCTCCTGGAAAATGGGAGTAACAATAGTATCCACCTCATCCAGTTGTTTGTTGAGAAAATTTAATGAAATGATGGTACATACACATAGTATAGTTAAGACAAAAACCAACTCAGATTTTTTTCTTTCTAGGTCAGGGAAAACTCAGTTCTTCTCTCCTTTGTTTCTCTTCTGTATGACACCTTTGTTTTTACATAAAACCCTTTTTTTTGGTCAGCAGGTGTGTGGAAGTTTTTCTCCACATCAAGCAAATCTCTGTGGCCCAGGCTGAGTGTCCTGCAGTGTGGCTCATTTCTGACACTATCTGCCAGGAGAGGGCTCACAGCACACAGGTTAAGAGCTCGTTCCCACAAGACTACTCTCTCCCCCTCCCCCAACCCCCTACTCTCCAGGAATCCTTCTTCAGATCTCAGTTGCAAGCCCAGGTTATCTCACCTGAACTGACTCATCCCCTACGGAACCTTTCCCCAGCTTTGATTAATTTGCTAGAGTGGCTCACAGAACTCAGGGATAGGCTTACATTTACCAGTTTATAAAGGGTATGATAAGAATGTGTATAAACAGCCAGATAGATGTTAGGGGAAGCACACTGACTGAAACCGCATTTGTGTGAGTTATTTTATAACAGGAGATCCGGGTAAGGAGCACGGAACAAATAAGCCCCCACCAACTGGAAGAGTTCAGGGTATGTCAAAAGGAGACACCACGTGTCTGACCACCTCCCAGAATCCTTCTCTCAGGCATCCATCTTGGCTGAGCAATGCATGAGTCACCAGGAAGGACCCTGAGTCAGAATGATTGGCCAGAGATTACCTGGAAACAAATTCCATCACCATAAAACCCAAGACTGTGAGCCCCGTGGCAGAGCAATTTTCCTGGGTTCCCCTTATCCTACTGCTCTGTGTCTGGGGGCCCCTTCCCAGTAAAGCCCCTTGCTTTGTCAGCACGTGTGTCTCCTCAGACAATTCACTTCTGAGTGTTAGAGAAAAGCCCACTCTTGGGCCCTGGAAGGGGTCACTCTTCCTGCAACATAAAGAGATACATGGGTGAGGTGGGAGGGTCCTGAGTGCAGAGCTTCTGTCCTGGAAAATGGGAGTAACAATAGTATCCACCTCATCCAGTTGTTTGTTGAGAAAATTTAATGAAATGATGGTACATACACATAGTATAGTTAAGACAAAAACCAACTCAGATTTTTTTCTTTCTAGGTCAGGGAAAACTCAGTTCTTCTCTCCTTTGTTTCTCTTCTGTATGACACCTTTGTTTTTACATAAAACCCTTTTTTTTGGTCAGCAGGTGTGTGGAAGTTTTTCTCCACATCAAGCAAATCTCTGTGGCCCAGGCTGAGTGTCCTGCAGTGTGGCTCATTTCTGACACTATCTGCCAGGAGAGGGCTCACAGCACACAGGTTAAGAGCTCGTTCCCACAAGACTACTCTCTCCCCCTCCCCCAACCCCCTACTCTCCAGGAATCCTTCTTCAGATCTCAGTTGCAAGCCCAGGTTATCTCACCTGAACTGACTCATCCCCTACGGAACCTTTCCCCAGCTTTGATTAATTTGCTAGAGTGGCTCACAGAACTCAGGGATAGGCTTACATTTACCAGTTTATAAAGGGTATGATAAGAATGTGTATAAACAGCCAGATAGATGTTAGGGGAAGCACACTGACTGAAACCGCATTTGTGTGAGTTATTTTATAACAGGAGATCCGGGTAAGGAGCACGGAACAAATAAGCCCCCACCAACTGGAAGAGTTCAGGGTATGTCAAAAGGAGACACCACGTGTCTGACCACCTCCCAGAATCCTTCTCTCAGGCATCCATCTTGGCTGAGCAATGCATGAGTCACCAGGAAGGACCCTGAGTCAGAATGATTGGCCAGAGATTACCTGGAAACAAATTCCATCACCATAAAACCCAAGACTGTGAGCCCCGTGGCAGAGCAATTTTCCTGGGTTCCCCTTATCCTACTGCTCTGTGTCTGGGGGCCCCTTCCCAGTAAAGCCCCTTGCTTTGTCAGCACGTGTGTCTCCTCAGACAATTCACTTCTGAGTGTTAGAGAAAAGCCCACTCTTGGGCCCTGGAAGGGGTCACTCTTCCTGCAACATAAAGAGATACATGGGTGAGGTGGGAGGGTCCTGAGTGCAGAGCTTCTGTCCCCATGGACTGGAGGTGCATCTCACTCCTGATGTGGTTTATTCCCAATCTGGAGGCTCTCTGAAACCCCTACAAACAGGATTTTATAGAGGCATCCTTGAGTGGGCACGATTGAGTATTAACTCCCATTTCCAGCCCCTCTCCCCTTTCTGGGGGAGGCAGGGTGGAGTTCAAAACTCAAAGCTTCTACTTATGGCTTTGACTCTCTGGTGACAAGCTGCCATCCAGGAGCCATCCAAGAGCTTACTCAAGCCACCTCTTAAGAGCAAAGGGTGCTCCTAGGGCTCTTATCATTGTGGAATTTACCAGAGTTTCAGGAGCCCTGTGTCAGGGATGGGTTGAAAGATAGGTATGAGAAGTACAGATGTTCCTAGTGTTTTTGTCATTTAGGAAATTTCAAAGATTTTAGGAGCTCCGTGCCAGCTACAGGGGCACAGAGACCTATATATAGATCTATATATATATATATATATATATATATATATATATATATATATATATACATACTCTATTATCTCACACATGGTATAGAATAATCACTCAGTACATATTAGATCTTCTTAATCTTCTATTATTATTATCAATACACCTAGCAATTATGACTCAGTCAGGTTCTGAAACCACCACTTCACAACATTGGATCACACTTTGTACCTCCAGTGCTGGCTACTCTGAACCTTGGATTCCACAGCAGCCCTGACTGTCCCTGGAAACTCCACTGGTGAAATGTCAACTTCAAGGAGACACCACGTGTCTGACCACCTCCAGAATCCTTCTCTCAGGCATCCATTTTGGGGAGCTCAGAAAATGATTGGCCAGAGATTACCTGGAAACAAATTCCATCACCATAAAACCCAAGACTGTGAGCCCCGTGGCAGAGCAATTTTCCTGGGTTCCCCTTATCCTACTGCTCTGTGTCTGGGGGCCCCTTCCCAGTAAAGCCCCTTGCTTTGTCAGCACGTGTGTCTCCTCAGACAATTCACTTCTGAGTGTTAGAGAAAAGCCCACTCTTGGGCCCTGGAAGGGGTCACTCTTCCTGCAACATAAAGAGATACATGGGTGAGGTGGGAGGGTCCTGAGTGCAGAGCTTCTGTCCCCATGGACTGGAGGTGCATCTCACTCCTGATGTGGTTTATTCCCAATCTGGAGGCTCTCTGAAACCCCTACAAACAGGATTTTATAGAGGCATCCTTGAGTGGGCACGATTGAGTATTAACTCCCATTTCCAGCCCCTCTCCCCTTTCTGGGGGAGGCAGGGTGGAGTTCAAAACTCAAAGCTTCTACTTATGGCTTTGACTCTCTGGTGACAAGCTGCCATCCAGGAGCCATCCAAGAGCTTACTCAAGCCACCTCTTAAGAGCAAAGGGTGCTCCTAGGGCTCTTATCATTGTGGAATTTACCAGAGTTTCAGGAGCCCTGTGTCAGGGATGGGTTGAAAGATAGGTATGAGAAGTACAGATGTTCCTAGTGTTTTTGTCATTTAGGAAATTTCAAAGATTTTAGGAGCTCCGTGCCAGCTACAGGGGCACAGAGACCTATATATAGATCTATATATATATATATATATATATATATATATATATATATATATATATATACTCTATTATCTCACACATGGTATAGAATAATCACTCAGTACATATTAGATCTTCTTAATCTTCTATTATTATTATCAATACACCTAGCAATTATGACTCAGTCAGGTTCTGAAACCACCACTTCACAACATTGGATCACACTTTGTACCTCCAGTGCTGGCTACTCTGAACCTTGGATTCCACAGCAGCCCTGACTGTCCCTGGAAACTCCACTGGTGAAATGTCAACTTCAGTTACTTGGGGGGAAAATACCCAAACATCCACAGAAGGAAATGGATGAGCTCACTAATGAGGATATACAGAGAAGAAAATGTAGAGGAAAGAATGTCTCAAAGGACGTCAACCTTTAAAGTGTGAGCAGAGGGCTTCCCCTGGTGGTCCAGTGGATAAGGACGCCGCCTCGCAGTGCAAGGGGCGCTGGTTTGATCCCTGGCCTGGGAAGAGCCCACGTGCCGCGGAGCGGCTGGACCGATGTGTCCAATCACTGAGCCGGAGCTCTGGAGCGCATGCAGACGCCACCGCGATGGGAGGCCCGCAGGAGCCAAAGAACAAAGACAGATGAAAATAGAGAAAAGAAAGACCAATAGAAGTGGCCCGCCCACACCCCTCCCTCCCCAACCCGACCCCCACCCAAAATAAATAAATAAATAAATCTTAAAAAAAAAAAAAAAGTGTGAGCAGAGGCAGGGAATCTCAGAAAAGACTGAAAAGCAGCAGCAAAGAGCTAGGGGGACAACTCATAGTGCGTACTGACGTGGAATGTAAGGGAAGAAAGAGCTTCAAGGGGGAGAGGCCTTAATAATTGCCTATATTGTTGAGAGTTAAAGTAGGGCACAGGCTTGCCTTCTGGGTTTAGCAAGAAGGAGGTTGTTGGCGGCCCTGCTGAAAGTAGTTTGCAAGATTGAGAAGTAGGATTGAAAAGGGTAGCAGGAGCCAGATGACCATGGGCTGTGGAATTGGTGAGAGGCAGGATGGAGGCAGTGAGTGCAGACAACTCTCTCTATAGCATTGGTGAGGAGGGGAGGCGAGAACCAGAAGGGCATGAACTCAAGATGCCAGGAAGTTTGTTTTGCTTAAAGAGGTGAGACATTGGATGATATTTAAATGCAGATGTCAAAGAACCTGAAGTAATGGAAAATATGAGGAATGGGGACAGGAGAGAAGTTACTGAGAAAGAGGATGGCATGCTTATGGAGAGTCTACTGCACTTTAGACACCTGGTGACACACCTAAAAAGGAAAGATAGTCCCTGGTGTTCACAAAATACTGAGTCAAAGAGAGTTGTTTTTTTCCTCTTTCCTTTATCTTCCACTCTCTCTTCTTTGCCCAAAGGAGTAACTTTTTGTAATTGGAAAAAATAAAGCCAAACTTAATATTTTCAACTTGAAGCAAGTGTTATGTTATAAAGTATAATCTTTATACTTAATGTTCTTTTTAAAAAACATTTGTTTTAATTAATTAATTAATTAGGTTGTACTTCGTCTTAGTGGTAGCACGTGGGATCCTGTATCCTCACAGTGGCATACACTATCTTTTTTTTTTTTTCAGTTGTAACCTGTGGGCTCTAGTGCCTAAACCAGAGATCAAACCTGGGCCCACAGTACCAGAAATGTGATGTCCTAGCCACTAAACCACCACGTAAGTGCCTAAAGTATTAAGGACGTTTTAAATGTTCTAGATCATGAACACTTCTACTGGGGACAAGTTCTGAGAGTTACACCCCCAATGGTGGCAAATTGTCATGAACAGAATTAGGATGGAGCACACAGGAGACTGCAAAGGTAATAAGAAAGCTTTATATATATATATATATATATATACACACATCTATACAATTAGCTCCCATGTCAGGTTGTCTTTTTGTTTTGCCTTTAAGTCATCGTTTATTTTTCATCCACTTTTATTCTTTGGAAATATAGTTGGGGGGGGCCCTTTGCCTATATTGTTGAGAGTTAAAGTAGGGCACAGGCTTGCCTTCTGGGTTTAGCAAGAAGGAGGTTGTTGGCCCTGCTGAAAGTAGTTTGCAAGATTGAGAAGTAGGATTGAAAAGGGTAGCAGGAGCCAGATGACCATGGGCTGTGGAATTGGTGAGAGGCAGGATGGAGGCAGTGAGTGCAGACAACTCTCTCTATAGCATTGGTGAGGAGGGGAGGCGAGAACCAGAAGGGCATGAACTCAAGATGCCAGGAAGTTTGTTTTGCTTAAAGAGGTGAGACATTGGATGATATTTAAATGCAGATGTCAAAGAACCTGAAGTAATGGAAAATATGAGGAATGGGGACAGGAGAGAAGTTACTGAGAAAGAGGATGGCATGCTTATGGAGAGTCTACTGCACTTTAGACACCTGGTGACACACCTAAAAAGGAAAGATAGTCCCTGGTGTTCACAAAATACTGAGTCAAAGAGAGTTGTTTTTTTCCTCTTTCCTTTATCTTCCACTCTCTCTTCTTTGCCCAAAGGAGTAACTTTTTGTAATTGGAAAAAATAAAGCCAAACTTAATATTTTCAACTTGAAGCAAGTGTTATGTTATAAAGTATAATCTTTATACTTAATGTTCTTTTTAAAAAACATTTGTTTTAATTAATTAATTAATTAGGTTGTACTTCGTCTTAGTGGTAGCACGTGGGATCCTGTATCCTCACAGTGGCATACACTATCTTTTTTTTTTTTTCAGTTGTAACCTGTGGGCTCTAGTGCCTAAACCAGAGATCAAACCTGGGCCCACAGTACCAGAAATGTGATGTCCTAGCCACTAAACCACCACGTAAGTGCCTAAAGTATTAAGGACGTTTTAAATGTTCTAGATCATGAACACTTCTACTGGGGACAAGTTCTGAGAGTTACACCCCCAATGGTGGCAAATTGTCATGAACAGAATTAGGATGGAGCACACAGGAGACTGCAAAGGTAATAAGAAAGCTTTATATATATATATATATATATATACACACATATATACAATTAGATCCCATGTCAGGTTTTTTTTGTTTTTGCCTTTAAGTCATCGTTTATTTTTCATCCACTTTTATTCTTTGGCCTTTGTGGACCTCCCATCGCAGTGGCTTCTCTTGTTGCAGAGAACTGGCTGTGGGTGCATGTGCTCCAGAGCGCTGGCTCATAATTGGACACACTGGACCAGCTGTTCCTCGGCATGTGGGATCTTCCCAGGCCAGGGATCGAACAGCTGCCCCCTACACTGCAAGGCGGACTCTTTACCCACTGGACCACCAGGGAAGCCCAAGAAAGCTCTTTTTCTGACAGTGAATGACAGGCACAGAGAACCTAGTTGTATCATTTTTCATTGTAGTTTTTCTACTGCATGTGCTAGATAATTTAATGAAAGAAATTTCAAAAATTATAATAGAGCAGAAGGTGTGTCTAGCAGATTATGCTGCCTTTCTTAGATTGGGGGGTGGGCTCATGAGTGTTTGTTTCATATGCACACGTATTATATATATCTCATATGTATCAAGTCTTACAGGATACATCATTCTAAAAGTCAAGAACAGAGAGGAGCAAGTTTTCTGTAAACCTAGTGAAGGTTATCAATCTGAAAATCTTAATTAGGAAATTCCTGGTCCTTGTGTGGGGGTAGGTTTATGGAGATCAAAAGCAACAAGTGGGAAGAGATTTTTGCTTCTGAGTCAAAGTTAAGCAGCTTTTGTATTGGCCTTTCTGCTTCCTCCTTGGTTGCAATGTCTTTTCCCAAATACACAGAGCTGGCTGGGAAGCAGCAGGACTGATATAAGCATATTCCAGGTGGCACGGCCAGCAGCCACTTCAGAGCCAGAATGAAGAAGCAGGTGGTTGGGAGTTCAAGAGGAACCGTATCAAGTGCGGCTTCTCCCACTTGGCTCTTTGGGATTACCACTTGCCCAGGGTGTGGGGATGTAGGTGCTAGTTCAATATTCAGATTCCCAGGTCTCCAGACTTTGCACTTTATAGTCTCCAGATGATGACTTGGGTGTCTTTAACAAGTGTGTTTAGGAAACGCTGGCACAGAAAAAAGTGTATCCTAAATCAGGGGATTTGGCCTGTTCACCTAATCCTCTATTGGCCCTCTTCTGAAAATGTTTGCTTTGATTTGTGTCTGGTGATTTGCATCCATGCTATGATTGCAGACTCTTTGGTAACATGTGGAGATCTTGCTTTGGTGGAAATATTGACTGTTATAACAAAGAACCCTTTCAAGACTTAGGGAACAGGACATCAAGTACCGTCTATTTTCTAGATAGCATGCTGGGCATTTTTACTTGCATTATCTCACTGATTTCCTCACAGCAATCTTAGGGAGGTAATTTTTATCCCTTTTCTACAGGAGAAAAATAAGATCACATAGATTAGTAATTTATCCCAAATTAAGTAATTTATCCTATTAAAAAGGAGCAAAGCTAAGATTTACTTAAACAATCTTTGGTTGACCTAATGAAAAGCCTAATCTTTCCTTGAGTAAAGAAAGGTCATATTGTTTTTGAGATTAGCAGGACACTTCATTTGGGAAAGGAGAACCCTGAAGCACAGAGGCAAGAAATGACTTACTGAAAGTCACACTCAGAGTTACGGTAGACCCAGGATGGGATCCCTTAACCCCTCAGTCCTGGTCTGGGGCCCTTCTCTGCAGCCAGGCAGGTGCCTGACTGTGGTCAGAGACCAGTATCAGGTGAGACCCACTGATGTCTCCAGTACAGAGCTCAAACCAGTGGAATCCCCCACCCCAGCCCCTCAAGGAGGTTTGCACTCTGGACCATGTTATGCACTTCTGGATCTGCTTCACTGACCCAACTCAAGCCTCTGTCTCTGTTGAGAACTCAAGACCTTTATGTTATCTCTCGCTCATTTGCTCTTTCTCTTATATGAGAATAAGAAAACTACATCAAAGCACATGTTTGTAAGAGTCAGATCTTTTAGATGAGCTTTAAAAAAAAGTTTCCCTTGAAATAGAAGGCCGGCTTTCTGTTTTAATGGTTGACTGTGAAAACTTACCTTGTACTCATTAATAAAACAGAAGAGGAAGGTTGCCAGGCGGGGGCAGAGATCGCAGAGCAGTGACCATTGGTGACAAATGATTCAGTGGGCAGCAGGCTGTGTTCTTTGACCTGCTAAACAAAAGCAACTCCCTCTGGGTCACAGTTTGTGCCCAGCAGCCTCAGGACATGGGGGTGGGGGACAGGGTAACATGGACCTGTATCATCCCTGCTCCAACCCCTTGCCTCCTGTTCCACAGCCTCTCAGTGTTCTGGAATATGCTCTATGCTTTCTTCTTTTCCCATCTTCTGTCTGGAAGTCCTCTCTGCCCAGGGTGCTCTTGATTTTCTCACTGGTGAATTCCTATTCCTTCTTTAGAGTCCAGTTCAAATTCTCTCACCTTCATAAACAGTTTTGCAGAAGATAACTGAAGATAACTGCTCCTCCCACTTGGGCTTGCTGTCTCATGTTGTTCACTGAAAGCTGCCTGTTTTGCACCAACGTCCATTTCTGTCTTAGCTGCAAGATTCTCTAGGACAGGGAGTCCTCTCATTCTCATGTTGTCCGTCTTCAGTGCCTTGCACAGTGCTGTCCCCACCATCTATGACTTAAGGAACATGGTACAGAACCCCCCAGCTGGACCTTCAGACATGGGGCCAGAATCACAAGCACCTGGATGGGCTTCCACCACCTGATTTCTGAGTGCCTTTTCTCTGAAAAATCCCACAGTCACTTTCTCAGAGCCCTCACCTTCTTCCCTTCTTTTTGTGCCTATGCCTGTTGGGGTGAAGATCCATCTGGAACTCTGGAAAACTATTTTCTGTCCTCTGTTGACTTCAGGGTTCTGGGACTTGGGTTTCAAAAATGGGGTTGAAAATACAGAGCTCAAACCAGTATGTTCATCTGGACCATGTTATGCACTTCTGGATCTGCTTCACTGACCCAACTCAAGCCTCTGTCTCTGTTGAGAACTCAAGACCTTTATGTTATCTCTCGCTCATTTGCTCTTTCTCTTATATGAGAATAAGAAAACTACATCAAAGCACATGTTTGTAAGAGTCAGATCTTTTAGATGAGCCTTAAAAAAAAGTTTCCCTTGAAATAGAAGGCCGGCTTTCTGTTTTAATGGTTGACTGTGAAAACTTACCTTGTACTCATTAATAAAACAGAAGAGGAAGGTTGCCAGGCGGGGGCAGAGATCGCAGAGCAGTGACCATTGGTGACAAATGATTCAGTGGGCAGCAGGCTGTGTTCTTTGACCTGCTAAACAAAAGCAACTCCCTCTGGGTCACAGTTTGTGCCCAGCAGCCTCAGGACATGGGGGTGGGGGACAGGGTAACATGGACCTGTATCATCCCTGCTCCAACCCCTTGCCTCCTGTTCCACAGCCTCTCAGTGTTCTGGAATATGCTCTATGCTTTCTTCTTTTCCCATCTTCTGTCTGGAAGTCCTCTCTGCCCAGGGTGCTCTTGATTTTCTCACTGGTGAATTCCTATTCCTTCTTTAGAGTCCAGTTCAAATTCTCTCACCTTCATAAACAGTTTTGCAGAAGATAACTGAAGATAACTGCTCCTCCCACTTGGGCTTGCTGTCTCATGTTGTTCACTGAAAGCTGCCTGTTTTGCACCAACGTCCATTTCTGTCTTAGCTGCAAGATTCTCTAGGACAGGGAGTCCTCTCATTCTCATGTTGTCCGTCTTCAGTGCCTTGCACAGTGCTGTCCCCACCATCTATGACTTAAGGAACATGGTACAGAACCCCGCAGCTGGACCTTCAGACATGGGGCCAGAATCACAAGCACCTGGATGGGCTTCCACCACCTGATTTCTGAGTGCCTTTTCTCTGAAAAATCCCACAGTCACTTTCTCAGAGCCCTCACCTTCTTCCCTTCTTTTTGTGCCTATGCCTGTTGGGGTGAAGATCCATCTGGAACTCTGGAAAACTATTTTCTGTCCTCTGTTGACTTCAGGGTTCTGGGACTTGGGTTTCAATGGGGTTGAAAAATAATGTGTGTTTCTGTGCCTGATGCTGGGGACCTGGTGAACTTGAAGGGGAAGCAAAGGTAATAATAGAGGGAAGTCCCAGGGAGAGGGGAAAAGGGAAGGTCCCCGGGAAGAGGGCTAGGTGCTTCCCCAGCTCGCCTTCTCTGAGGACATCAGATGCCTTAATGGAGTCTATGGAGAGACGGTTGCAATGGGCTGTAAAGGAACTGGAAGGACTTTAAGAGACATCTCAGAGCAGGCTAGGATAAAGGGGCTGACACTGTAGTGGTTTTCAGAGAAGGGATAGTTTGGAGCAACCGAAACCTGAGGCTAGTAGTCAGAAATTTGCTAATTTTTAAAGTGGAAAGTAGGGTTTCCCCTGGTGGTCCAGTGGGTAAGGACACCACCTTGCAGTGCAAGGGGTGCCGGTTCGATCCCTGGCCTGGGAAGATCCCACGTGCCGCGGAGCGGCTGGACCGATGTGTCCAATTACCGAGCCGGAGCTCTGGAGTGCATACGCCCAGAGCCGGCGCTCTGCAACGACAGACGCCACCGCGATGGGAGGCCCACAGGAGCCAAAGAACAAAGACGGATGAAAACAGAGAAATGAAAGACCAATAGAAGTGGCCCGCCCACTCCCCTCCCTCCCCAACCTGACCCCCGCCCAAAATAAATGAATAAATAAATCTTTAAAAAAAAAAAAAGTGGAAAGTGGTGCAATCACTGAGCTTGTCTTCAAAGAGAGTCACTGGGATTCAGGCAGAAAAGGCTTGACTCTTCAAGAGACCGAGAGGACTAATGAAAACATTGTGGCTGTAGCTTCGAGGCTGATCTGAAAAAGGGAAATGCCATACAATTGTTACAACCCGAACTCTGAATTTACCTGGGCTTCCCTGATGGTTCAGATGGTAAAGAATCTGCCTGCAACATGGGGAGACCTGAGTTCAATTCCTGGGTTGGGAAGATCCTTCTGGAGGAGGGCATGGCCACCCACTCCAGTATTCTTGCCTGGAGAATCCCCATGGACAGAGGAGCCTGGCAGGTTGCAGTCCATGGGGTCACAAAGAGTGGGATATGACTAAGCAAGTAAGCACAGCCTGAATTTACCCAATTTCAAAGTATTTTTTACACCTGCCAATCTCTTAACAAAGTCATAAAATAGCTTGTAGACAGCACAGCTGATTGCTGGAAAGAGAATGATGAAGGGAGACCTGAAGGAGACAAACACCAGCAGCTCTCACAGATGCAGATAGAATGTCATCACACTGGATGTGGAATGACTCCATGACTGCATCTTGTCTCTGGGTGAGCAGCATCAGGGCCAGATGCAGCTGTGCTGGAATGAGATGGGTTCTAGAGGATTTGAACTGGAACTGCCACTGACCTTCCCTAACAAGGGTCCTTCTACCCAGTGTCATTGGAGCCAACAGAAGGAGACAAATTTGATTCAGAAGCAAAGGAGTTTTATTCTTTGATCAGAGGATGGAGATGCAATTGTATGCTCTAGAGAGGTGGTCCCTAACCCTTCTGGCACCAGGGACTAGTTTGTGGAAGAAAAATTTTCCACGGACGAGGAGTGGGGCCAGGGGAGATGGTTTCCGGATGGTTCCCTGGTGGCTCAGTGGTAAAGAATCCACCTGCAATGCAGAAGACACAGGAGACTCAGGTTCGATCCCCGGGTCAGGAAAGACCCTGGAGAAAAGACTACCCACTGTGCTATTCTTGTCCAGAGAATTCCATGAACAGAGGAGTGTGGAGGGCTACAGTTGTGGGGTTGCAAAGAGTCAAACACAACAGAGGGGCTAACACTTTAACACACGTGCATACATTTATTGTGTGGTTTATTTCTAGTATTATTACAGGAGCTCCACCTCAGATCATCAGGCCTTAGATCCTGGAGGCTGGGCACCCTTGCTGTTTGGGAGGTGTAGAAAGGGGAGGGGAGGGGGGCAGACCCTCCCCAGTGGGTGCAGCCACTGTGCTCTTGACTCCAGATCGCAGAGCGTGCACGGCACCTCTGCACCCGCCTCCCTGCTGCCATCTTGGAGGGAGGTGTAGTTCATGATGCTTCTGCTCTTTGGAGCTGAGGTGTTGGCACCGCTGTTTTGCACTAGGAGCTGGCCTAAAGTGCTAGTGCCAGCGCTCTGCTGCTGGTGCCCTCTGAAAAAATGATGCCAGGCTAAGCACAAAGAAGAAGAAGGAAAAGGTCAGACTTCATTTTATTATCCAGATTCTATTTTTACTTCCCATTACTCCTTAATATGCTTTCCTGGGGACAGGATTGTCCAGTTGTGTTGTGGCCACTCCTGCAAACCACCTGAAACTGTCAATGGAGTTTGCAGATCAGGATAAAGGCCTCTGTTACAGCTTTTCCTGTGGTTTTCAGTGGTTCGAGCTGGCCTGTGCTTTCTTTCCCAGCAGTGCCTGGCATAGCCCCACACTCGCATGGTGCTCAGCGAGGGACCCCTCAGCTCAGGTTAGTGTCAGATTAGACTTCGGCCTTCCACAAGCTTCTGAAAGAGGAAAAGTGGGAAGCCCAGCTTCCCTGTGAGTGGGGAGTGAAAGCTAGACGTAATGGTTGAGTCGGGGCATTGATGAGATTGTCTTATTAAATTATTGGATCTGGGGTAGGTGTGTTTATGAAAAGTAAGTCCTAAGCAAACTTTTGCAATTAGAAACGTTTTCCTAAAATGGTACAAATTGCATTTTCTAAAGTGTTAGTCGGCCTTCTCAGGTGCCACTAGTGGTAAAGAACCCACCTGCCAATGCAGGAAGTGTAAAAGATGCAGGCTTGATCCCTGGGTTGAGAAGATCCCTCAGAGGAGGGCATGGCATGAGGAGGGAAAATAAGCTAGCAGTGATAATTGGAAGTCACAGCCTATTCAACTGATGATGAATGGAATAAGCGCATACTGTTAGACCTCCCAGTGGGTGACTAGTATTATTACAGGAGCTCCACCTCAGATCATCAGGCCTTAGATCCTGGAGGCTGGGCACCCTTGCTGTTTGGGAGGTGTAGAAAGGGGAGGGGAGGGGGGCAGACCCTCCCCAGTGGGTGCAGCCACTGTGCTCTTGACTCCAGATCGCAGAGCGTGCACGGCACCTCTGCACCCGCCTCCCTGCTGCCATCTTGGAGGGAGGTGTAGTTCATGATGCTTCTGCTCTTTGGAGCTGAGGTGTTGGCACCGCTGTTTTGCACTAGGAGCTGGCCTAAAGTGCTAGTGCCAGCGCTCTGCTGCTGGTGCCCTCTGAAAAAGTGATGCCAGGCTAAGCACAAAGAAGAAGAAGGGAAAAGGTCAGACTTCATTTTATTATCCAGATTCTATTTTTACTTCCCATTACTCCTTAATATGCTTTCCTGGGGACAGGATTGTCCAGTTGTGTTGTGGCCACTCCTGCAAACCACCTGAAACTGTCAATGGAGTTTGCAGATCAGGATAAAGGCCTCTGTTACAGCTTTTCCTGTGGTTTTCAGTGGTTCGAGCTGGCCTGTGCTTTCTTTCCCAGCAGTGCCTGGCATAGCCCCACACTCGCATGGTGCTCAGCGAGGGACCCCTCAGCTCAGGTTAGTGTCAGATTAGACTTCGGCCTTCCACAAGCTTCTGAAAGAGGAAAAGTGGGAAGCCCAGCTTCCCTGTGAGTGGGGAGTGAAAGCTAGACGTAATGGTTGAGTCGGGGCATTGATGAGATTGTCTTATTAAATTATTGGATCTGGGGTAGGTGTGTTTATGAAAAGTAAGTCCTAAGCAAACTTTTGCAATTAGAAACGTTTTCCTAAAATGGTACAAATTGCATTTTCTAAAGTGTTAGTCGGCCTTCTCAGGTGCCACTAGTGGTAAAGAACCCACCTGCCAATGCAGGAAGTGTAAAAGATGCAGGCTTGATCCCTGGGTTGAGAAGATCCCTCAGAGGAGGGCATGGCATGAGGAGGGAAAATAAGCTAGCAGTGATAATTGGAAGTCACAGCCTATTCAACTGATGATGAATGGAATAAGCGCATACTGTTAGAAACTGGTGGTCAGACCCCCCGGTCCTTCCATAGTGTCTTTCTTGGCATCCTGGAGAATGCAGTGAAAAGAAGGAATAATTGGACCCGCATAATCTAAGAAAGGGCTTCCCTAGTGGCTCCATGGTGAAGAATCAACCTGCTCATGCAGGAAACATGGGTTTGATCCCTGGGTGGGGGAGATCCCTGGAGAAGTAAATGGAAACCCACTCCAGTGTTCTTGCCTGGAGAATTCCCTGGACCAAGGAACCTGGCGGGCTACAGTCCATGGGTCACAAAAGAGTAGGATGTAACAGTGACTGAACAACAACCACAGATCTAAGGAAACCTAACTGACCGGGGCATGCCAGTATAGCATGGCACCCTCCCTGGAGTTTCCTTTCTCTATTTCTATCAGGTGTGTAGAGTAAGTGCAATCATAACATACAGGCTCTCCTCACCTTGCATGGTTCTGGGATGCACGAGTTTCCATGAATGTGCGTTAGTTAAGTAACGCAGCCTCCGAAACAAGAGTTCTAGTTTCAGTTACCATGTATAGTAACGGAGAGTTGTGACATAAAATACAAACTTCTGGGCTAAGTTGACAATCCTGAAATAATTGCATAAATAAGTAATGCCCACTAGGAGCGACAAGTGCCACTTGGGACCAATTACATCACTTATTTCAAAGTCTGTCGATGACTGGTCATTCAGGTTATGCAAGGACAGGAGAATCTTCTGTAGTTTTTCCCAGTAATAAATCCATGTGACATTAAGTTGTTTTTTTTTTTTATTGAAAAATGTTAACAACTGAAATAGACTTTGAAAGACAATCGAATGAAAATTGACAGATAAAATTGTCCAACAAAGATGGAAGTGCCAAAAACAAACAGTGTTTAATACTGGAAGTGAAATTTGAATTGAATATAAATGGAGTTTTTTCCTAAAATTTGGTTTAAACAAATTGCATTTTCTAAAGTGTTAGTCGGCCTTCTCAGGTGCCACTAGTGGTAAGAACCCACCTGCCAATGCAGGAAGTGTAAAAGATGCAGGCTTGATCCCTGGGTTGAGAAGATCCCTCAGAGGAGGGCATGGCATGAGGAGGGAAAATAAGCTAGCAGTGATAATTGGAAGTCACAGCCTATTCAACTGATGATGAATGGAATAAGCGCATACTGTTAGAAACTGGTGGTCAGACCCCCCGGTCCTTCCATAGTGTCTTTCTTGGCATCCTGGAGAATGCAGTGAAAAGAAGGAATAATTGGACCCGCATAATCTAAGAAAGGGCTTCCCTAGTGGCTCCATGGTGAAGAATCAACCTGCTCATGCAGGAAACATGGGTTTGATCCCTGGGTGGGGGAGATCCCTGGAGAAGTAAATGGAAACCCACTCCAGTGTTCTTGCCTGGAGAATTCCCTGGACCAAGGAACCTGGCGGGCTACAGTCCATGGGTCACAAAAGAGTAGGATGTAACAGTGACTGAACAACAACCACAGATCTAAGGAAACCTAACTGACCGGGGCATGCCAGTATAGCATGGCACCCTCCCTGGAGTTTCCTTTCTCTATTTCTATCAGGTGTGTAGAGTAAGTGCAATCATAACATACAGGCTCTCCTCACCTTGCATGGTTCTGGGATGCACGAGTTTCCATGAATGTGCGTTAGTTAAGTAACGCAGCCTCCGAAACAAGAGTTCTAGTTTCAATTACCATGTATAGTAACGGAGAGTTGTGACATAAAATACAAACTTCTGGGCTAAGTTGACAATCCTGAAATAATTGCATAAATAAGTAATGCCCACTAGGAGCGACAAGTGCCACTTGGGACCAATTACATCACTTATTTCAAAGTCTGTCGATGACTGGTCATTCAGGTTATGCAAGGACAGGAGAATCTTCTGTAGTTTTTCCCAGTAATAAATCCATGTGACATTAAGTTGTTTTTTTTTTTTTATTGAAAAATGTTAACAACTGAAATAGACTTTGAAAGACAATCGAATGAAAATTGACAGATAAAATTGTCCAACAAAGATGGAAGTGCCAAAAACAAACAGTGTTTAATACTGGAAGTGAAATTTGAATTGAATATAAATGGAGTTCTAGAAAAAATAGCTGACTGGGGATGTTGACCCTACCACTATTCCAGAGCCTCTAGATATGACTCCTATCTTCACCAAGGCATGGGATAGAATCTTGCTCTGTATCAAAGTCATTCAACAAGAATGCAAGCGCTGTTTGAATTACTTTTTTCTTTTGAACACATTGAACATTTATTTCATTTTTGCAGAACAAGAGTCCTGGATAGTTGCTACTATCCTGGCTTAATTTAGACAAAAATAACCAGGTGGCATCCACAGGGATCTGTGCCTAGATGTCCAAACTGAATTGGAAACTATTCTAATTGGTTAAGTTTTTTTTTTTTCCTTCAGTTTTCACTTGAGGAAAATTGGCATTCAGCTCATGTGCTATTTCTACATGTGTGAGTTGAGTCTGAACTTGCACAGGGCGGGTGTTGTGGGCACCACATTGCAGAGGGCCACAGTGAGGGTGGCTTCCTCATACTGATAACGTTTTTTAAACAAAGAAAGAGTTTTTGCCTCTCAATATTTATAATGTGTTAAAGTGTGCTAAATAAATATTAGTGTTACTATGTTTCATTTTCTTCTACATTTATAACCAACAGTAACAAGTTTTTAACATTTTGACACTTTTAAAGCTTATAAGACAATTTTAATTTTCCTATTGATTACTAAAATCATTTTGCTTTTTTTCAGCTTGTATAATAATTTTAAACTGCCTATACTATTGGTCAGATGAACACTTCTCATTTTCTCTCTCCCACACTCACACAATTTCCTTTGATTTGCTAATATTTGAAGGGGATTTTTTGGATTTATGTACATGAGAGATTGGTTTATAGGCTTCATTGTTGTTGTTGTTGTTGTTGTAATAACCTTATTAGGTTTTATAACTCACAAGTTGAAAAATATCTCCCTCTTTTCTGTTTTCTGGAAGTGATTGTGTATAAGATTGGTATTATTTCTGAAATATTTGGAAGAATTTACCAGTGAGGCCATCTTGTCCTAGAGATTCCTCTGCGGGGAGGTTTGGAATGAATGGTTCAATTTCTTTAAGAGATAACAGATTTTCTTTTTCCTCCTTGTTTCGATTGTAGTTAGTTTTTCTTTTCTAGGTTTTTTTTTTTTAAGTACTTACTTATTTGACTCTGCCAGGTCTTAGTTGTGGCATATGGGACCTTTAGCTGTTGCATGTGGGATCTTTTTTCAGTTGTGGCTTGTGAACTCTTAGTTGTGACATGTGGGATCTAATTCACTGACCAGAGATCAAACCCAGGCCCTCTGCCTTGGGAATAAGAAATCCCCCACCCCAGGAGTTTTTCATGCCATCTAAAAATTTAAACTTATTGAGATAAGCTTATTTATAATGTCCTTTTACTATTATTTTGATGTTTGTAGGAATTCCAGAGGTATCTCCTTTTATATTTATCATATTGGCACTTTGCATCTTTTTTCCATGTTGCTAGAGGTCTCTCAATTTTATTAAATTTCTCCAAAAATTTTTTGGCTTTGTTCTTTTCCTTTGTAGGATTGTATTACAGTTCATTAATGTCTAATCTTATTTTTAGAAATTTCCTTTTATTCTTTGGCTTAGGTTTGCTCTGTTTTAGGTATGTCTGCAAGTTTTGGTGGTACCATGAAGCTCAGAATACTTTCTAATTTCATTTGTGGTTTCCACTTTCACCCATGGGTCATTCAAAATACTACTGCTTAAATTTCAAGCATTTGGAGATTTTCTAGTTTAATTTTGCTAAGTGCTGAGTAATTTCTCTTCTTTCAAATTTGTTAAGGCTTGCTGTTATGTGTTGAATTGTGCCTCCCCAAAGATTCTGAAGTTGTAATTGTACCTGTGAATGTGACCTTATTTGGAAATATGGTGTTAGCAGATTGCCAAATTAAGATAAGGTCACTGGGGAGGGAGGACTTCGAATCCAATATGACTGTGTCCTTATGAAAAGAGGAAATTTGGACACAGACACAGAAACATACCAGCACAATGCCATGTGAAGATGAAGGCAGAGATCAGGGTAATGTATCTGCAAGCCAAGGAACACCAAAGGCCACCAGCAAATTATTAGAAGCTAGGAGAGGGGAATGGAACAAATTCTCCCTCACAGACCATGTAAGGAATTGATCTTGCCACCAACCTTGATTGGATCTCAGACTTCTAGCCTCCACAGCTGTGAGGTAATAAGTGTCTGTTCTTTTTTTTGTTTTTTAAATTTTATTTTACTTTTTACTTTTACAGTGTTTTGTTATTTATAGATGTGTAGAATTCCAGATTAGTCATATGCATATCCCTGGCCGCCTCCCTCCTCCACCCCCCTCCCAGTCTCCCCCATCCCACCCCTCCAGGCCATTACACTGTGCCCCTGCAGGATCCCCTATTCCCACAGGGCAATGACCATAGCTATCTTTTTCACATATGATAGTACAGGTTTCCATGTTACTCCCTCTATGCCTCCCACCCATTGTTCTTTCCCCACAATGTCCATATGTCTGTTCTCTATGTCTGTTTTTCCATCTCTTCACTGCATGTGCTATCATTACCCTCTTACTAGATTCCATATATATTTGTTAGTATACTGTCCTTGTCTTTCTCTTTTTGACTCACTTCATTTTTTATAATAAGTTCTAGATCCATCCACCTCATTAGGAAGTGTCTGTTCTTTAACTTGTCAAGTTTGTGATTCTTCATTATAGCAGCCCTAGAGAAATAATACACTTGCTTTGCAGTTCAGGAAGCTCAGAATACTTTCTAATTTCATTTGTGGTTTCCACTTTCACCCATGGGTCATTCAAAATACTACTGCTTAAATTTCAAGCATTTGGAGATTTTCTAGTTTAATTTTGCTAAGTGCTGAGTAATTTCTCTTCTTTCAAATTTGTTAAGGCTTGCTGTTATGTGTTGAATTGTGCCTCCCCAAAGATTCTGAAGTTGTAATTGTACCTGTGAATGTGACCTTATTTGGAAATATGGTGTTAGCAGATTGCCAAATTAAGATAAGGTCACTGGGGAGGGAGGACTTCGAATCCAATATGACTGTGTCCTTATGAAAAGAGGAAATTTGGACACAGACACAGAAACATACCAGCACAATGCCATGTGAAGATGAAGGCAGAGATCAGGGTAATGTATCTGCAAGCCAAGGAACACCAAAGGCCACCAGCAAATTATTAGAAGCTAGGAGAGGGGAATGGAACAAATTCTCCCTCACAGACCATGTAAGGAATTGATCTTGCCACCAACCTTGATTGGATCTCAGACTTCTAGCCTCCACAGCTGTGAGGTAATAAGTGTCTGTTCTTTTTTTTGTTTTTTAAATTTTATTTTACTTTTTACTTTTACAGTGTTTTGTTATTTATAGATGTGTAGAATTCCAGATTAGTCATATGCATATCCCTGGCCGCCTCCCTCCTCCACCCCCCTCCCAGTCTCCCCCATCCCACCCCTCCAGGCCATTACACTGTGCCCCTGCAGGATCCCCTATTCCCACAGGGCAATGACCATAGCTATCTTTTTCACATATGATAGTACAGGTTTCCATGTTACTCCCTCTATGCCTCCCACCCATTGTTCTTTCCCCACAATGTCCATATGTCTGTTCTCTATGTCTGTTTTTCCATCTCTTCACTGCATGTGCTATCATTACCCTCTTACTAGATTCCATATATATTTGTTAGTATACTGTCCTTGTCTTTCTCTTTTTGACTCACTTCATTTTTTATAATAAGTTCTAGATCCATCCACCTCATTAGGAAGTGTCTGTTCTTTAACTTGTCAAGTTTGTGATTCTTCATTATAGCAGCCCTAGAGAAATAATACACTTGCTTTGCAGTTCAGGAAATGTTCAATTTTGCCAAATGTTCCACACATACTTGAAAAAATTGTGTTTAATACCATTATTGGGTGTAATATTCTCTATACTAGTGAGATTAAATTTGTTAATTTTGTTCTATGAGTCTTCTGTAACCTTACTGATTTCTTGTATGCTTGTTCTGTCAGCGAGAATGATATGTTAAAATATCTCTTTATGATTTTAGATCTTTCTGCTTCTGTTTTTAACTCAATACATTTTTGCTTCATATATTTTAAACTATATTATTGCATAGACATATATTTAAGATTGTTCTATCTTCTTGGTGAATTGATCTCATTATCAGTGAAGTGTTCCTTTTTTTCCTCTAGTAATATTTTTTTGTCTTTCAGTATATTGCATCTGATATTAGTATAGTGAGTGTTTGCATATATATATATATATATTTTTAATTTTTGGCCTTTTAAATTGTTTATTTATTTATTTATTTTCATCCACCTTTATTCTTTCGCCTGTGTGGGCTTCCCATTGCAGTAGCCTCTCTTGTTGCAGAGCACTGGCTCTGGGCGCCCGTGCTCCAGAGTGCTGGCTGTTAATTCGACACACCAGTCCACTCGTTCTGCACCACGTGGGAACTTGCCGGGCCAGAGATTGAACCGGTGCCCCTTGCACTCAAGGTGGACTCTTTACCCACTGGACCACCAGGGAAACCTGCATATATATCTTTTCCCAATCTTCCACTTTCAATCTTTCTATCATCATATAGTTAAGAAATGTCTTCTATAAGTTGCATGTAGGCGTTTAGGAAATCCAATGTGATTTTTTTTGTCTTTTATTTGGAGATTTAGTCAATTATCAGATAATAAAATTATAGGCAAGTTTGGGTTTATGTCTACCATCTCACTATTTGTTTTATATTTGGTTCACCTATTTTTATATTCTGTTTCCTATCTTCTGGGTTAATAAAAAATTGTTATTTTTTACCCCTACCTATTTATTAATTTGTTATGTGATCTCTGACTCTTCCCTGGTGTCCTTACCCACTGGACCACCACAGAAGTCCCTATTAAAGCACCTTGTTCATGGAAGTCTTAGAGTACTTCTCAGTGACCTGGGGCCTGTGCTGCTCTCCACTCATAGAGAGTAAAGACTTTACAACCTGAGCTGCCTCCCCAACCTCTTCTCCTACTTTTTTGGAGAATCTCCAAAGTGAAACTTTAAAGTCAGATTCTCCCACAGCACTCATGCTGAGAGAATGGGGTTTAGGGTCTTCCGCCTTTCCTCTGCCTCTGTCTTTATAAGACATTAATGATGTGTGTGGAGTTATTGTGTGATTCATCATCAAAACCAATTTTGAGAGTTTAAAGAAGTCGTCCCAATCATTACTCCAGGACAGTAGATGTAAACTGGGGATTTATTAGCCTTTGGCCTCTCCAGGCACAAGGCACATACTAAGTGCATAGCTTGAGTAACCACCTCAAGCTTCTGTGCCAAAACTTGAAAGGGGCCAGACTTAGTTCTAATAAAAATCAATATTCAATGAGGAAAGGTCCCATGTGATACCCACTTCCTTCCTATAACCCTCAGCAGCCACTGACACCCCAAATCTACCATAGCAAATCCCGTATATGGCTAGAGTAAGCTTTGTTATCAAAACCACAGAGATTCAAACCTTTTAAATCTTTCAGGGGATATGTATCAGATTTTATAAAAAATTAAAAATCATAGTAATTTGATACCTTTTTTTCAGAACAACAGAATAAGGTCTATTATTTTGACTACACATTCTTACTGAGGCTCTACTTATGACCAGATAAAGAATTTTAGGATGATGGTTAACTCTAATCCTCCCAGGAGTTGGGTTGACAATCTTACAGTCTTCGAGCTGTTGCTTTTCCCCACCCTGACTGCAGGGCTAGATTCTGGTCCTCAGAGAGTGATTTTCCCAGTAGCTGGGTCCACGTTCACAGGTAGTTTTTTGTTAGTTTGCAAAAGGACCATTTATACTACTTATCTCCCTGACCTCTTATTTCACTTTTGGAAGATAACCTCTCACCCCACAAGAGTAAAAAGTTCTAATCTGCAGAAAAATTGAATCAGAGTCAACTTGAAGATGAAAGGCAAAGTGGAAAGGCCAAACAGAAAGAAGGCTGAAGGGCTTCCCCTGGTGGTCCAGTGGCTAAGGACACCGCCTTGCAGTGCAAGGGGCGCCGGTTCGAGCCCTGGCCTGGGAAGATCCCACGTGCCGCGGAGCGGCTGGACTGATGTGTCCAATCAGCGAGCCGGAGCTCTGGAGCGCATGCGCCCAGAGCCAGTGCTCTGCAACGACAGACGCCACCGTGATGGGAGGCCCACAGGAGCCAAAGAATGAAGACGAATGAAAATGGAGAAATGAAAAACCAATAGAAGTGGCCCGCCCACTCCCCTCCCTCCCCAACCCGACCCCCGCCCAAAGTAAATAAATAAATAAATCTTTAAAAAAAAAAAAAAAAAAAAAAAGAAAGAAGGCTGAAGAATGAGCATCTGATTCCTATGGTGACATTCCGGTTTTTTTGTTGTTGTTGTCGCTGCTGACTGGCAGAAAGCATCTCTCAGGCAAGAGTTTCGAAGAGATTTCTCTGGAAATACTAATATTCTAGAGGCCATATCTACTAATACTGACATCTGAAAGTTTTCATTGAAATGGTGGGGTAGTCACATGATCACTTCACAGGAAAGCCTTCCAAAAGTCATGCCCTGCTCGTGCACAGAAGAACTCTTACTTACGTTTTCTGCAGTGCCTCTTTTATGTGTAATTGGAAAGAAAAGAATCATCAGACATTAAAAAAAAAGACCTTAATATGAAGGAGATCAAAACATGAAAGTAACAACAACAAAAATGATGAGCAGAAAAAAGACCCAGAGGATAATGCAAGGAACACAGTCAAACTTCAAAGAAACTATAATAAATATTATTAAAGAGATACAAATATTTGTTGCAGTAATAAGCAAGAACAGGATGATACATAAAAACCTAATTGGAGATCAAGAATAACTCCTGGAAGATAAAAATAGGGTAACTAAAATAAAATATTAGTGAAAATGTTGGAGGATAAAATTGAGAAACTATCACAGAGATAGAATGAGACAGAGAAGGAAAACAGGAGAGAAAAACTAAGAAAATTAGAGGGTTACATTATGAGGTCCAACATCTGATATAGGAGTTGCAGAAAATGAACTTCTAAGTTAAGGGAGAAGGAGGGAGAAGAAAGGAGAAGGGAGAAGAGGGAGGGAGAAGAAATTATTGAGGGAGAAGAAATTATTTAAAAATGTGAGAAAAAATTTCATAACTGAAGAATATGTGCCCCAACTTAAATGACTGACTGTCCTTGCAAGCAATAAAAAATGATGGACCATGAGAAACATCATTGTGAAATTTCAGAGTATCACTCTAGGTGATAGTTCTAAAAACTTTCTGGAGAAAATAGTCACATGCAAGAGACAGTGAATAAGAATAGCATCTTATTCTTCACCTCTTCTGTTTCTTAACGTCAACATTTGGAAGCTAGATGACAATGGAAAAATGGAAATCTGAATGAAAATAGAATTTTCTATTTGATCAAAGTGTGAAGCTAAACTGAAGATAATATTTTTGTCTTTTTTAAAATGTTGGCCTCTTTTATTGTTTATTTATTTATTTGTTTTCATCTATCTTTATTATTTTGGCTTGTGTGGGCCTCCCATTGCAGTGGCCCCTCTCGCCACAGAGCACTAGCTCTGGACCCGTGCACTCCAGAGCACTGGCCCACAAATGGACACACCTGTTCAGCTGCTCCATGGCACATGGAGTCTTCCCCGGATAGGGATTGAACTGGCGCCCCTTGCACTCTTGCACTGCAAGTTGGACTCTTTACCCACTGGCTCACCAGGGAAGCCCTGAAAGTAAATTTTTAAAAATTTAATTTTAATTTTTAAAATTTAATATAAATTTTATATGAAAATTCTCATAAGTTTTACCTACCATGTACGTTTTATCAGTAACTTATCCGAGGATGTGCTGCTTCACCAAAGCAAGGGGATAAACCGAGAAAGATATAAAGTACCCAATAGTGCTGTTTGATCAAATTTAGAACAGCACTATTGGGAAGTCCCCAGAAGATGATTATGTAGCACAGTCATGGAATACGCCAGGCAAGAATGCTGGAATGGGTAGCAGAGTACCCTTAGAGGCCAGATTTTGGTTTATCAATACCATTGCTCATAGAAAAGCACAGGACACCTAAAACTGTGGGTTACATCTATTTCATCTATCTTCACTAATCAAAGTTGTTTTAAGACTTGCATGTCCTCCTAGTATGACACAGACTAAGCAGTGTTTGCCCAGATTGTTTTCTGGAAGCTTGGAGCCAGCTGTGACTAGTTTAGCTGAGCTGGTTAAGACTGGATGTGACCACCAACTCTTCAGCTGGGTAAGTGTGAGTGTCTGCTTGATGACCCATTGAATGTTCAGAGGCCTGTAGCTTAGTTAGACCTGCAAAGAATGTTGATTACTGCATCTTGTTCCAATCATCTTTCCCCATGATCCCCACACCTGAGACCACCCCACTTACTTGTTAGCTCATAAACACTGCCTTTAGGGAGGTGGACTTGAGATTCCTTGTCCTGTATACTCACTAGGCTGCCTTGTGGATAAATCCTTTCTGTGTTGCAGACCTTGGTGACTCAGGGCTTTGGCTTGCTGTGCATTGGGCAAAATGAACATGGTTAGATAACACATCTTGGGAAATTCATTGGTTTCAAGTCTGGGGAACAGAATGTATAAGACAATCCCAGAGTAACTTATTTTGTAGAAAGCAGGTAAACTCCCAAAGAGGAGTGGGATCGTGTCAAAAGGACACAAGAACAAGCTTGAAGGGTTCCCACTGGCTAAAGTTGGGATAACCTGAGTATCAAAAAGAACAATGACTGTAAATGGTTAAACCTATCAACACGTAAAAGTCAGTCTCTAATCATATTGAGCAAAATCCTAAACAATCCAAACCTTGTCTACTAATTATTGAGGGTGAGCGCTACAGCAACTTCTTACTCTTGATATTAGTAATTTAAGGGAAAGAGTCGTGCACACAACAGGGATTTATATTTAAAAAACTACATTGTTTTAATTTTTAAGCAAACACTCTTCTTTACTGAAGAATGTTGGCTGAAAACAAGAAGAGTTGAGAACTAGTCACTGCCCAGACCCAGAGTTGGTTCTGAGGGGAACTGTAAGAATTTACAGTGGCAGGATCTGGCAATCGCCAGGCAAGAATGCTGGAATGGGTAGCAGAGTACCCTTAGAGGCCAGATTTTGGTTTATCAATACCATTGCTCATAGAAAAGCACAGGACACCTAAAACTGTGGGTTACATCTATTTCATCTATCTTCACTAATCAAAGTTGTTTTAAGACTTGCATGTCCTCCTAGTATGACACAGACTAAGCAGTGTTTGCCCAGATTGTTTTCTGGAAGCTTGGAGCCAGCTGTGACTAGTTTAGCTGAGCTGGTTAAGACTGGATGTGACCACCAACTCTTCAGCTGGGTAAGTGTGAGTGTCTGCTTGATGACCCATTGAATGTTCAGAGGCCTGTAGCTTAGTTAGACCTGCAAAGAATGTTGATTACTGCATCTTGTTCCAATCATCTTTCCCCATGATCCCCACACCTGAGACCACCCCACTTACTTGTTAGCTCATAAACACTGCCTTTAGGGAGGTGGACTTGAGATTCCTTGTCCTGTATACTCACTAGGCTGCCTTGTGGATAAATCCTTTCTGTGTTGCAGACCTTGGTGACTCAGGGCTTTGGCTTGCTGTGCATTGGGCAAAATGAACATGGTTAGATAACACATCTTGGGAAATTCATTGGTTTCAAGTCTGGGGAACAGAATGTATAAGACAATCCCAGAGTAACTTATTTTGTAGAAAGCAGGTAAACTCCCAAAGAGGAGTGGGATCGTGTCAAAAGGACACAAGAACAAGCTTGAAGGGTTCCCACTGGCTAAAGTTGGGATAACCTGAGTATCAAAAAGAACAATGACTGTAAATGGTTAAACCTATCAACACGTAAAAGTCAGTCTCTAATCATATTGAGCAAAATCCTAAACAATCCAAACCTTGTCTACTAATTATTGAGGGTGAGCGCTACAGCAACTTCTTACTCTTGATATTAGTAATTTAAGGGAAAGAGTCGTGCACACAACAGGGATTTATATTTAAAAAACTACATTGTTTTAATTTTTAAGCAAACACTCTTCTTTACTGAAGAATGTTGGCTGAAAACAAGAAGAGTTGAGAACTAGTCACTGCCCAGACCCAGAGTTGGTTCTGAGGGGAACTGTAAGAATTTACAGTGGCAGGATCTGGCAATCACTGCCTTACCCCAATAATCAAATCAGTGTCCCAGTAGGGGTGGGATAACCAGATGCCTTCCTGCTCTTCTGTATGTTTGAAAGTTTCAATAATAAAAAAATTTAAAACGTTCTAAAGAAAGATGTCTGAAAAATAAAACACCTGACTGAGTGTGCTGGTGGTTCACCTTTGAGTGGGGAGGGAACGGGAACTACTGGCTAGGATTGTTCCATCAATGAGGTGTGCTTTGAGGCCCTTAATCGCAAGATTCAAAAGCGGCCAACAGGATAGCTGGCCAAGGACATAGATTACAGGGTGTGACTATATGTCTGAGGACTTCTTCCTCAGTTCTATCCTGACTTGAGTTCTGTATTATTGGGGGTCAAACTGTCCTGGATAGTCCTTTATGCAGTGAAGCAGTCATTTTCATGAACTTACCATGACCTTGGATCTCCCCTATCACCCATTAGGGAGGTTCAGCTGGGATGAAGTATTTGTTACCCCTATCTCTGAGAATCATTTATCCACATGTACTTGTGCCTCTGGCCCAGTAGAAGTTTGGAGCTAAGAAGAAAATATGAAGCTACCCTCAAACCTGAATCATCCTATCTTTCCTTGAAAGCACCAGATTTTAGGGAAATAGAGATTTAGGTATTTAAATAGTTGATAGTCCAGTTTTTAACCTGTTTTAAATGCAGATTCACTGTAGAGTCTAGACCTCATCATTCTGAGTTCATACTCTTCTTTTTCCTTTTGCTATTTAATATATTTTTAATTTTATACATTTGACATGTTATAGTTCATACATGTATAGTGTGCAGTGTGCTACTTTGATACACTTAAAAACTGTAATATGATTGCCACTGAAGCAGTATTTATCACATTATTATAGCACAATATTACTGTTTATATTCTTTATACTGTGCTATGGCTTATTTACTATTTATTACTAGTTTTGTACCCTTAGGCATCATAAATCTTATCTTTCACACCTACATCACCAGGTAACCACCACTGTTTTCTTTTTTAGCAGGTTTAATTTTTTTGGATCCACACGTAAGTGATATCATACAGTACTTGTGTTTCTCTGTCTTACTTATTTCACCTAACATAATGTGCTCAAGTCCATCTATGGTGATAAAAATGCAGGATATTTTCTTTTCCCACGGCAGAATACTAGTTCATTGTGTTGTGTAGATATATATACACATCACATGTTTTTTGTCTATTCATTCATGGGCATTTGGGTTGTTTCCATATCTTGGCTATTGTGAATAATGCTCTGATGAACATGGTTGTGCATAATTCTTGTTGAAATCCTGTTTTCATTTCCTTATGGTATATACCCAGAAGTGGAACTGCTGTATTGTGTGTTATACCTATTTTTAATTTTTTGAGGAATGTCTATATGCCTATTGTCTTCCCTGGTGCTACAAGAAATTTTTTAGGTGTTTCCACACTATGGACAGTGCACCTTGTTTTAGTAAATACTTAAAAGACCAGATTTGTGCTTTATTTGAAAGGTTGGGGTTGTTACAGCATTGAATGGGGCAGCATATGCTAAGAGCAAATGGTCATGACTGTTGATATGAGAGGATACTTGTGAGAAAAGATGAGGCTGACTGAGCCTGAAGGTAGTTTCTTGGTGGAATCCTCACATTGTAGTCAGTATTCTGGTGCAAGAAACTGGTTTTGTCCGTGTCTCCAGAAAGCACAAGACTTTTCAGACTCAGTTCACTGAAGTGAAATTCCCAAGAGATTTCTGTGAAACCAGAATGCACATTTTTTTTTTTTTTTTTTTTTTACTTTCAAAGAAGGACATGCTTGTCCAGAGACCCAGATATTTGTGTCTGTATTGAGGCACATGCTCTCCCCAAAGCACAGAGAATCAAAAGTATTCCAGCATTTTTCCTGGTGAACTTTGAATCAGAGAAATGATGTTGGGTATGGGAGGGAAGATCACCTTAATGGAACCAAAGCCACCCAGCCTGTTCAGTGTCTTTACATATCTCCTTCTGGTTTATATTCTTTATACTGTGCTATGGCTTATTCTATTACTAGTTTTGTACCCTTAGGCATCATAAATCTTATCTTTCACACCTACATCACCAGGTAACCACCACTGTTTTCTTTTTTAGCAGGTTTAATTTTTTTGGATCCACACGTAAGTGATATCATACAGTACTTGTGTTTCTCTGTCTTACTTATTTCACCTAACATAATGTGCTCAAGTCCATCTATGGTGATAAAAATGCAGGATATTTTCTTTTCCCACGGCAGAATACTAGTTCATTGTGTTGTGTAGATATATATACACATCACATGTTTTTTGTCTATTCATTCATGGGCATTTGGGTTGTTTCCATATCTTGGCTATTGTGAATAATGCTCTGATGAACATGGTTGTGCATAATTCTTGTTGAAATCCTGTTTTCATTTCCTTATGGTATATACCCAGAAGTGGAACTGCTGTATTGTGTGTTATACCTATTTTTAATTTTTTGAGGAATGTCTATATGCCTATTGTCTTCCCTGGTGCTACAAGAAATTTTTTAGGTGTTTCCACACTATGGACAGTGCACCTTGTTTTAGTAAATACTTAAAAGACCAGATTTGTGCTTTATTTGAAAGGTTGGGGTTGTTACAGCATTGAATGGGGCAGCATATGCTAAGAGCAAATGGTCATGACTGTTGATATGAGAGGATACTTGTGAGAAAAGATGAGGCTGACTGAGCCTGAAGGTAGTTTCTTGGTGGAATCCTCACATTGTAGTCAGTATTCTGGTGCAAGAAACTGGTTTTGTCCGTGTCTCCAGAAAGCACAAGACTTTTCAGACTCAGTTCACTGAAGTGAAATTCCCAAGAGATTTCTGTGAAACCAGAATGCACATTTTTTTTTTTTTTTTTTTTTTACTTTCAAAGAAGGACATGCTTGTCCAGAGACCCAGATATTTGTGTCTGTATTGAGGCACATGCTCTCCCCAAAGCACAGAGAATCAAAAGTATTCCAGCATTTTTCCTGGTGAACTTTGAATCAGAGAAAATGATGTTGGGTATGGGAGGGAAGATCACCTTAATGGAACCAAAGCCACCCAGCCTGTTCAGTGTCTTTACATATCTCCTTTGGATCAGGTGGGATTAACATTTGCCAAAGCTTGTTCTTCAGTTCCTTTTGTTCACATATGTTTAATCAATTAGATAACAGTTTTGTTTTTTTTTTTTCCCTCTTCAGTTTATTCTTATCTTGATTGGATTCCTAGGTCATTCTTCCTGCTTTTTGATGAAGCATTCATCATGCCCCTGTAGGTAAAGACATCATTCATTTCATGAGACTTTCCCTAGTTCAACTTTTAGACATTAACTTAGTTCCAAGTCCCAATGGCCTTCCACTGGTTCCCAGCTGGCAACCAAGCAAATGGAAAAGGCTCTAGGGCAAGGGTTCCTGGATCGGAAACCAAACTGGAGCTATAATCGTAAGAAAAGTTTTCCCTGTCAGAAATCACATTGGAAGCTTTCCTCCACGTTGGAGGCTATGAGGGCTCCGTTAGTCCTTTCCTTATAGCACTGTCAGTGTCTCAGTCTCTGAAAGAGCATTTTGAACAGACTCCCAGGTCACTGCCATCTTGGCGGAGTTGTCTTTGTTCTAGGAGACTATGTGGAGTAAAACTATCCATAGAAACCACATATAATGGCATGTGCCCTTGGAGCAATGGCTACGGTAAAAGTGGGCTTCTAGGGTCGTTACTCCTACCTCCCAGACAGAAACTTGAGGCACATGGATGTGAGGTGAGGTGAGATGGTGGATGATGATAATAACCAATATATCATAAATTGGTGGAGGAGCTGACAGTAGAATTTGGAAACAAATGCTAGCATGTTTTTGGCTCCAAATTACATCCCCAGAAGCTAGAAATAGGTTAGGATTTCTCATGGTTAATTTATAGTCAGGAAAACCAAGTTGAGAGCTAAAGGAGACCCATGTGAACTTAATTAAACCCATGAGAAAGAGGTAAGACATCTTGACTATGGCTCTGCAGTGGGTCCCCCTTATCTTTCCCATCCTGGTGCTCAGTACCATTGTCCACCTGGCCTCTCAGTTGTGCTACTCCATTGGTCCGACTGCCTCTCAAGCAAGTACAAAGAGATGCCAAAGGTGTTTGAAACCCAGTCTTAGCTTGTGGCCTCCATAGATGCTCTCCCTGACTAGTCTACTGGCTTTGGTTAGAAATCTTGTTTCCTGAAAGAAAGACACACATTATGAAACAGTAGCTACTTTTATCCTTTGAATATACATTTCTGCTGGGTCCAAATCAGGCTCCGTTTTGGACGATAAAAGGAGAGCATGAGTTATTTTCTAGATACAAACCATTTGACATCAAGCCTTTCTGTGTCAAATTCTGCTTGAGGTTTGAACTCACCTTAGGACCACAAGTTCTGATCAACTTCAAAGGTAGAAAGGAGGTTTAGAGAAAGGTTTATTGGAGGAAACAATGAGGCCTACTACTGAGGCCCAAAATAGCCTTGGACTTTTGTTGAAGAAGTCATAAAGACCCTTTCTTCTTTTTTTTTCCCATGTGAAGTAGTATGTATTTATTAGTCCAATATACCTAATTTATCTCTTCTCCCTCTCACCTGTCTCTATTGGCAATCATATTTTTCTGTGTCTGTGTGTTTCTGTTTTGTACATAAGCTGATTTGTATTATTTTTTAGGTCTTTCTCTACCTGACTTAGTTCACTTAGTATAATAATCTTTAGGTCCATCCATGCTGGTACAGATGACAATACTTCATTCTGTTTTTATGGTTGAGTGATATTCTACTGTATGTATGTACCACCTCTTCTTTATCCATTTGTCTTTAGATGGACATTTAAGTTGCTTCCATGTCTTGATTATTGTAAATAGTGCTACTATGAACTGTGGGGTTGTATGGTCAGGCCATTTAAGAAAGCTACTCTCTTGCTCTCTGTAAATCCTCTGCCCAGCTAGGGACTGCTTCAGCCTGCTTCACTTACAAACAACTCACAGGATTGACCTTCCTCTGACTTGCGCTGGATCCCAGCTGGTGATTGTTATCAATGAGGCAGTGATGGGCGTGTCCTTCTACTGGTTTCCCTGGTAACTAATGAACCTCACCTGATCTCAATTCTCTTGCAACTGGTATTCGCCTCTTTCTCTGCCTCAGGGAGTGGAGACTGCCACCATTTTCTCCCCTGCGGCTGCACACAATGGGGTGTCTGGGTACACAATGGAGTGTCCCTCCAGGACCTTGCTTCAGACAGGTAAGATGCTCTTCATCACTAAATCACTGACGTGTCAGTGAATCTGAGCTTTTTCTTCAGTCTTAAAGTTGGGCAAGCACAAGTCTTGTAGGCTCGAGGCTTGCATCCCAGGGAGGGTGCGCTTATCTTTTTGAATTAGAGTTTTTGTGCTTTCTGGATGTATGTCTAAGACTGAAATTTCTGGATCATATGGTAACTCTATTTTGCCTTTTTTAGGAACCTGTATATTATTTTCCATAGTACCTGCACCAATTTACATTCCCACCAACAGTTTAGGAGGGTCTTCTTTCCTCCACACTCTATTCAGGGTTTATTATTTGTAGACTATTTGGTGAAGGCCTTTCTTACTGGTGTGAGGTGATACCTTATTGTAGTTTTAATGAGCATGAGTTTTTGAGGGTAGTGTTATTCAGAATTGTTCATAACCTTCAGAATGTTCTGTTGTGCAGTCTTCCATTTGGGATTAGATCACGCATTTTGATAATATCATGCATCATGGTCTGATGTGTATTTTTTTTTTTTGAGAGACACTGAAATATGTAATTTCAATTGGCCTAATAATTTATAATATAAATCACACAAGAAAATCTAGGTTTTTTAAAAAAGTGGTGATTATGTATCATATGTTACATAAATTATTTGTGATTTGAAAGAATATTTTCCTTATTTTTTCTAGTTTCTAAAATATTTGGAGAAACAATCTGGAAATTTTTCTAATTAGTTTTCTCTTTTAACAAAACATTTTTATTGGAGTATAGCCAATTAACAATTTTGTGATAGTTTCAGGTGAACAGTGAAGGGGCTCGGCCATACATATGCATGTATCCATTCTTCCCCAAACCCCGCTCCCATCCAGGCTGGTACATAACATTGAGCAGAGTTCCACGTGCTATACAATAGATTTTTGTTGGTTATCCATTTCAAACATGGCAGTGTGAATTTGAGCTTCCCAAAGTCCCCAACCATTCCCTCCCCCACTGTAACCATAAGTTCATTTTCTAAGTCTGTGCTTCTCTTTCTGTTTTGTAAATAAGTTCATTTGTATCATCTTTTTAGAGTCCACATACAAAGGATGTCATATGATATTTCTCCTTTTCCATCTTACTTCACTCAGTATGACACTCTCTAGGTCCATCCATATTGCTGCAAATGGCCTCACTTCATTCTTTCTAATGGCCAAGTAATGTTCCATTGTGTGTATATATATATATATATATATATATATATATATACACACACACACACACACACACACACACACACACACACACACACACACACACACAACAGATTTTTTATGCATTCCTCTGCTGATGGACATTTAGGTTGTCTCCATGTCTTGTCTATTGTAAACAGTGCTGAAATGAACATTGGGGAGCATGTATCTCTTTGGGCCATGCTTTCCTCTGGATATATGCCCAGGAATGGGATTGCAGGGTCATAGGTTAGGTCTATGTTTAGTTTCTTAAGGAACCTCCACACAGTTCTCCATAGTGGCTGTACCAATTTACATTCCCACCAACAGTGCAGAAGAGTTCCCTTTTCTCCACACCCTCTTCAGCATTTGTTGTTTGTGGATTTTTTGATGATAGCCATCCTGACTGGTGTGAGGTAGTATCTCATTGTAGTTTTAATTTGCATTTCTCTAATAACTAGCGATTTTGAACATCTGTTCATGTGCCTGTTGACCATCTGCATGTCCTCTAGAAAAACATCTACTCAGGTCTTCTGCCCACTTTTGAGTGGGTTGTTTGTTTTGATGCTATTGAATGTCATAAATTGTTCGTGAAGTTTGGAGACTAATCCCTTATGAGTCACATCATTTGTTAATATTTTCTCCTAGTCTGTGGGTTGTATTTTTGTTTTCTTTATTGTTTCCTTTGCTGTGCAAAAGCTTTTGACCTTATGTTGGTTTGTTTATTTTTGTCTATTTTTTTGTTTGTTTTTTGTTTGTTTTTGTTTTTATTTGCATTATTCTGGGAAATGGATTCAAAAAGATTTTGCTGTGATTTATGTTTTCCTCTAAGAGTTTTATTGTGTCCAGTCTGACATTTAGGTCTCTAATCCATTTCCTTTCATTCTTTTTCTGTATTCTGTTTTGCAGCATTGATTTCCACCATTCTGTTTTCCAGGTAACTTATCTGTCCTTCTGCCTCACTTATCCTGCTGTTGATTCCTTCTAGCGTATTACCCATCTCTATTTGCTTGTTCTTTATTCTTTTAGATCTTCTCCATTTTGTTTCTAATATCCTGCATCATTTTTACTATCATTATTCTGAATTCTTTTTCTGGGAGGTTGCCTATTTCTACTTCAGTTAGTTGTTTTTCTGGGGATTTATCTTGTTTCTTTGTCTGGGACATAATCTGATTTCTTTTCATCTTGGCTATCTTTCTATGATTGTGGTATTAGTTCTGGAGGCTGATGGGATTGTAGTTCTTATTTCTTCTGTCTGCCTTCTGGTGAGGATAAGAGGCTTATACAGGTTTCTATTTTGTTGTGGATTCTCATTTGTCTTTGGATGTGGAGTATCTTTTTTGGTGGGTTCCAGCATCTTCTTGTTGATATTTGTTCATGATTGCTTAGTTGTGATCTTGGTGCTCTGACAGGAGAAGATGAACACATGTCCTTTTACTCTTCCATCGTAGTCTCGTCTCCATAAAGGTCTTTTCTGATGAGAAAGCTTGGCCAGGTTTCCTATGTCTAACATGGCCCTGGGCTTTGAGCCCAGAGCTTGAACCTGGTTCTGCAACAGAGGTTCCAGCTGCTTCCTTCCCGACTGTGCTGGCCCACAGCAGTGCTTTCGCTGGGGTACAGGCAGGGTCAGTGGTCAGTGTCAGGTCATTAGCTGTTCTTTATAGAATGGGAAAGACTTGCTTTTATTTTGTAATTATATCTTTCTATTATTTTGATTTCATACTATTTTCTTGTATGAAAATATTGTAATGGCAATCAATTAGTTTTAAAAAAATTGTATTCATCTGGCAAAGTAAAAGGTTAGCAATTTTTGAGTCTCAACTTTTAAAAATTAAGGGTAATTGGTGAAATTTAAAAGTGTAGGAACCACCTTTTTTTGGTGTTCCAAGGAAAAAGAGATTCCCCAGAGGCACAGGACTGGGAAGAAATGTTATTTAGAAGAGGTGTATTTAAAGCTCCTTGCTTCTAGATTCATTGAGCTTCTACTTCCCACACGTACTGTTTCTCTTTAGACCTCATGTGCCCTTAGATTGAACCTGTTTCCTCCTTATGTGGACCTGCTTCTCCAAGAACACAGTGAACTTGGCCCAGCAGAGCTGTGGTCTGTATCCACCCGCATAGCTTTTGTCCTTTGATGTTTGCACTTCCTCCTGACTAATGGCCTGTCCATTCTCCTTCAAGACACAGAAGAGACATCTCCTGTTTTTCCTAATGATAGTTTTGGCTGAGTACTAGGGAGAAGGATCCGATTAATACTAAAGTGTCCCATGGAACAGATTCTAATTTGGTGATATGATTCCACAGCACTGTGAACTCCTCAGATATCTTCCAGAAGGATCTACAAACATCCTCTAAAAATCCTCAGTAATTCATTATTCAGGGGCTTTCCAGAAAAAAAATTTGTTGAGGCTTGATATCACCTGGGAATGGTAGCACATTGGCATAACTATGCTGAACAGCCCATTATCATAAAAGAATTTATTTGATCATCTTAAAATCATATATCATATTACAAGATCCTGAGGGAATGAGATAGGGGCAGGTAGTTTTCATGTAGGAATGAGATACAATATGCATTGGAGTGTTCCCTTCTAGCCAGCTTTGGTTTTCATTCTGGGTCCAGCAGGTTGCTAAAAAAATATGCACCAAAATGTATATATTAAAGGCATTAGTCACAAGATCTGCCTGCTTCACAATTCTATCCGGGGTTGGCTCTTAGGGTGTGGAGCCTGTGAGACTGGGTAAGAGTCAAACTGAAGCCCAAGTTCCATATGTCTAAATATTTAAAAGTTATAAATCAAGCCAATGAACTATTAATATATTCTGTCTTTGCAACTTGAAAAATATAGGGTTGATCTTTATTATTTATGGATTTTTTATTTTCAATTTTGCCTCTTCAGTAAAATGTTTGTAATTCCCAAATCGGTATTTGTAGCACTGTCATGGCCCTTCACAAATGTGTATAGAGTTGTGAAAACTTCGGGTTGTGCCAAGTGTATGTTCCCAACTGAGGTCAAATAAGGCAGCACTGCCTTCTTAAAAAAAAGACAGATATAACTGATATGTAACAAGTGTGTTTATATGGACAATTTCAGGTGTACAGCATGAGGATTCAATATATTCATATGTATTGTGAAATGATCTCAATAAGTCAATATCCATCACCGACAATTGAACCTGTTTCCTCCTTATGTGGACCTGCTTCTCCAAGAACACAGTGAACTTGGCCCAGCAGAGCTGTGGTCTGTATCCACCCGCATAGCTTTTGTCCTTTGATGTTTGCACTTCCTCCTGACTAATGGCCTGTCCATTCTCCTTCAAGACACAGAAGAGACATCTCCTGTTTTTCCTAATGATAGTTTTGGCTGAGTACTAGGGAGAAGGATCCGATTAATACTAAAGTGTCCCATGGAACAGATTCTAATTTGGTGATATGATTCCACAGCACTGTGAACTCCTCAGATATCTTCCAGAAGGATCTACAAACATCCTCTAAAAATCCTCAGTAATTCATTATTCAGGGGCTTTCCAGAAAAAAAAAATTTGTTGAGGCTTGATATCACCTGGGAATGGTAGCACATTGGCATAACTATGCTGAACAGCCCATTATCATAAAAGAATTTATTTGATCATCTTAAAATCATATATCATATTACAAGATCCTGAGGGAATGAGATAGGGGCAGGTAGTTTTCATGTAGGAATGAGATACAATATGCATTGGAGTGTTCCCTTCTAGCCAGCTTTGGTTTTCATTCTGGGTCCAGCAGGTTGCTAAAAAAATATGCACCAAAATGTATATATTAAAGGCATTAGTCACAAGATCTGCCTGCTTCACAATTCTATCCGGGGTTGGCTCTTAGGGTGTGGAGCCTGTGAGACTGGGTAAGAGTCAAACTGAAGCCCAAGTTCCATATGTCTAAATATTTAAAAGTTATAAATCAAGCCAATGAACTATTAATATATTCTGTCTTTGCAACTTGAAAAATATAGGGTTGATCTTTATTATTTATGGATTTTTTATTTTCAATTTTGCCTCTTCAGTAAAATGTTTGTAATTCCCAAATCGGTATTTGTAGCACTGTCATGGCCGTTCACAAATGTGTATAGAGTTGTGAAAACTTCGGGTTGTGCCAAGTGTATGTTCCCAACTGAGGTCAAATAAGGCAGCACTGCCTTCTTAAAAAAAAGACAGATATAACTGATATGTAACAAGTGTGTTTATATGGACAATTTCAGGTGTACAGCATGAGGATTCAATATATTCATATGTATTGTGAAATGATCTCAATAAGTCAATATCCATCACCACATCCAGTTACAATTTTTTTCCTGAGATGAGAAATTTAAAAGTCTACTTTTGTAGCAACTTTCAGACATATATAGTGGAGTATTATTAACTCTAGTCACCATGCTGAACACTAGATTCTCAGAAATTATTTATAACTGGAAGTTTATGCCTTTTGACACTTTACCCATTTTGCCAACCCCATGTACCTAGCTTCTGGTAACCACCAATCTATTCTGTATCCATGAACTCTATTTTTCTTTTTTAAATTCCCTATATAAGTGAGATTATATGTATTTTTCGTTCTCTGACTTATTTCACTTAGCATTATGCTTTCAAGGTCCATCCATGCTATTGCAAGATTTCCTTCTTTTTATGGCTGAATAATACTTTGTTGGATATGGATACCACATTTTCTTTACCCATTCATCCATCAGTGGACGCTTAGGATGTTTCCATATCTTGGTTATTGTAAATAATGCTGCAATGAACATATCTATCTTTTCAAATTGGGATTTTTGTGTTCTTTGAATAAATGTCGACAAATGGAAAAGCTTGGTCATATAGCAGTTCAGTTCTTAATTCTTTGAAGAATTATTGACTTCCATAGTAGCTGCATCAATTTATATTCCCACCAACAGTGTACAAGGATTCCCTTTTCTCCAACATTTGCTATTCTCTCCAACACTTGTTATTTCTTGTGTTTTTGATAACAACCATTCAAACAGGTATAAAATGATACCTCATTGTGGTTTTATGCTGCATTTCCCTGATGAATAGTAATACTGAACATCTTTTCATTTGCTTATTGGCCACTTTGTCTGTCTTCCAGGCAAGAACACTAGAGTGGGTTGCTATTTCCTTCTCTATGGGATCTTCCCAACCCAAAGGTTGAACCCATATCTCTTACATCTCCTGCATTGGCAGGGGAGCTCTTTACCTCTTGCACTACCTGGGAAGCCTTATTAGTTATCTATTTCATATGTAGTAACGTATATATGTCCATCCCAAGCACTCAATTTATCTCTCACCCTCTTCCCCCACTGGTGACCATATGTTTGTTTCTTGCACATGTGACTCTATTTCTGCTTTATAAATAAGTTAATCTGTTTCATTATTTCAGGCTCCAAATATAAACAACATCACATATTTGTTTTTCTCTGTCCGACTTAACTTCACTTAGTATGATAATCTCTGGGTCCATCCAATTGCTGCAAATGGCATTATTTTATTTTTTGGCTGTGTAATATTCCATTGTATATAAGTATCACATCTTCTTTATTGACTCATTTATCAAGGGACATACATTTTCATTTTGATTGTCTTCTTTGTGGTGTAGAACCTTTTACTTTGATATAGCTCTCATTTTTTATTGTTGCTTTTGTTCCCCTTGCCTGTGGAGTCAAATCTACAAAAATATTGCTAACAATGATGTAATTGAAGTTATCATCAATGTTTTCTTCTAGGAATTTTATGATTTCAAGTCTTTTGTTCTAATGTTTTATTCATTTTGAGTCTGTTTTTGTGTTTGGTATAAGACGCTGGTCAAGTTTCACTATTTTACATGTGACTATTCAGTTTTTCTAAACTCCATTTTTTTTGGAGAAACTATCCTTTCTTCATTGTATAGTCTTTGCTCATTTATTGAAAATTTTTGTTGTTGCTCAGTCACTAAGTTGTGTCTGACTCTTTGCCACGCTATAAACTGCAGCATGCCAGGCTTCCCTGTCCTTCACCATCTCCTGAAGCTTGCTCAGATTCACATGCATTGAGTCAGTGATGCTGTCCAATCATCTCATCCTGTCATCTCCTTCTATTCTTCCCAACATCAGGATCTTTTCCAAAGTGTTGTATCTTTGCATCAGGTGACCAAAGTACTGGCGCTTCAGCTTCAGCATCATTTTTCCAATGAATATTCAGGATTGATTTTCTTTAGGACTGACTGGTTTGATTTCCTTGCTGTCTAAGGGACTCTCTAGAATCTTCTCCAGCACCGCAGTTCAAAAGCATCAATTCTTTGGTCCTTTACAGTCCAACTCTCGAATCCATGCACAATTACTGGAAAAACCATGGCCTTTACTATATGGACCTTTTTCAGCAAAGTGATATTTCTTCTTTCTAATATGCTGTTAAGTTTGTCATAACTTTTCATCCAAGGAGCAAGCATCTTTTAATTTTATGGCTGCAGTGATTTTGGAGACCAAGAAAATAAAGTCTGTCACTGTTTCCATTTTTTCCCCATTGATGGTATTTGCCAAGAAGTGATGGGACCTGATGCCATGATCTTAGTTTTTGTTTTTTTGGGGAGGTTGGGGGCAGGTTGGGGAGGGAGGGGAGTGGGCGGGCCACTTCTATTGGTCTTTCATTTATCTATTTTTATCCATCTTTGTTCTTGTGGGCCTCCCATCACAGTGGCCTCTGTTGTCACAGAGCACCAGCTCTGGGCGCATGCGCTCCAGAGGTCCGGCTGGGTAATTGGACACATCGGTTCAGCTGCTCCATGGCACATGGGATCTTCCCAGGCCAGGGATCGAACCGGTACCCCTTGCACTGCAAGATGGTATCCTTACCCACTGGACCACCGGGGAAGCCCGATCTTAGTTTTTTGAATGTTGAGTTTTAAGCCAACTTTTTCACACTTTCACCTTCATGAAGAGGCTCTTTAGTTGTACATTAATTGTCCATATATGTTGGGGTTCATTTCTGGATTATCAGTTCTACTCCATTGATCTGTGGCTCCTTTCTTTCTTTTTCTTCCTTCCTTTCTATCTTTCTCTCTTTCTTCCCAGTACCATACCGCTTTAATTACTTTAACTTTGTAGTAAGTTTGAAGTCATGGAACATGATATCTCCAGCTTTGTACTTCTTTCTTAAGATTGTTTTGTCTATTCAGAATTTTTTGTGGTTCTATATAAATTTCAGAACTATTTGTTCAAATAATTTGGAACAGATTATTTGTTGGAAATTTGATAGGGATTGGATTGAATCCATAGATTTTTTTTGGTAGTGTGGACGTTTTAATAATATGAATTCATATAATCCAAAAGCATCTCTTCATTTATTTGTGTCTTATTAAGTTTGACTGGTTTGATTTCCTTGCTGTCTAAGGGACTCTCTAGAATCTTCTCCAGCACCGCAGTTCAAAAGCATCAATTCTTTGGTCCTTTACAGTCCAACTCTCGAATCCATGCACAATTACTGGAAAAACCATGGCCTTTACTATATGGACCTTTTTCAGCAAAGTGATATTTCTTCTTTCTAATATGCTGTTAAGTTTGTCATAACTTTTCATCCAAGGAGCAAGCATCTTTTAATTTTATGGCTGCAGTGATTTTGGAGACCAAGAAAATAAAGTCTGTCACTGTTTCCATTTTTTCCCCATTGATGGTATTTGCCAAGAAGTGATGGGACCTGATGCCATGATCTTAGTTTTTGTTTTTTTGGGGAGGTTGGGGGCAGGTTGGGAGGGAGGGTGGGCGGGCCACTTCTATTGGTCTTTCATTTATCTATTTTTATCCATCTTTGTTCTTGTGGGCCTCCCATCACAGTGGCCTCTGTTGTCACAGAGCACCAGCTCTGGGCGCATGCGCTCCAGAGGTCCGGCTGGGTAATTGGACACATCGGTTCAGCTGCTCCATGGCACATGGGATCTTCCCAGGCCAGGGATCGAACCGGTACCCCTTGCACTGCAAGATGGTATCCTTACCCACTGGACCACCGGGGAAGCCCGATCTTAGTTTTTTGAATGTTGAGTTTTAAGCCAACTTTTTCACACTTTCACCTTCATGAAGAGGCTCTTTAGTTGTACATTAATTGTCCATATATGTTGGGGTTCATTTCTGGATTATCAGTTCTA
Organism: Tragulus kanchil; assembly: GCA_022376925.1. Taxonomy (NCBI): domain Eukaryota; kingdom Metazoa; phylum Chordata; class Mammalia; order Artiodactyla; family Tragulidae; genus Tragulus; species Tragulus kanchil. The sequence goes on from JAIOJX010000029.1 coordinate 152,484,806, forward strand.
CTCCATTGATCTGTGGCTCCTTTCTTTCTTTTTCTTCCTTCCTTTCTATCTTTCTCTCTTTCTTCCCAGTACCATACCGCTTTAATTACTTTAACTTTGTAGTAAGTTTGAAGTCATGGAACATGATATCTCCAGCTTTGTACTTCTTTCTTAAGATTGTTTTGTCTATTCAGAATTTTTTGTGGTTCTATATAAATTTCAGAACTATTTGTTCAAATAATTTGGAACAGATTATTTGTTGGAAATTTGATAGGGATTGGATTGAATCCATAGATTTTTTTTGGTAGTGTGGACGTTTTAATAATATGAATTCATATAATCCATGAATATAGCATCTCTTCATTTATTTGTGTCTTATTAAGTTTCTTCTGTCAATCTCTTACAGTTTTTGGTGTGTAGGTCTTTCACCTCTTTGGTTAATTTTATTAGTAGGTATTTTGCTCTTGATGCAATTGTAATGGGATTGTTTACCTAATTTTTATTTCTGATAGTCCTTATAATAATAAAGAAATGGCACAGGTTCAGTATATGGATTTTCTATCCTGTGATTTTTTGGAATTTCTTTACTAGTTTTAATTTTTTTTTTTTTTTAAATCTTTTGTGTTTTCTATGTATAGTATTATGTTATGTTGATAGTTACATTTCCTCCCTCTCAATTTGGGTACCTTTCCTTTCTTAATCTTACATGATTGCAGTGGCCAGGACTTCCAATATTGTGTTGAGTGAAAGTGGCAAGAGTAGGCATCCAATTAAATTTTGGCCTCTTTTATTGATTCTTTATCCATTTATTTTCATCCATCTTTATTCTTTGGCATGTGTGGGCCTCCCATCACAGTGGCCTCTCTCGTGGCAGAGCACCGGCTCTGGGTGCATGTGCTCAGAGTGCTGGCTTGTAATTGGACACACTGGTCCAGCCGCTCCGATCACCTGGGATCTTCCCAAGCCAGAGATTGAACCAGTGTCCCTTGCACTGCAAGACAGACTCACTACCTACTGGACCACCAGGGAAGCCTGGCATCCTTATCTTGTTCCTGATTTTGTACAGGAAATGCTTTCAGCTTTTCACCATTGCAAATATGATGTTGTGGATTTGTCATATATGATCTTTAATATTTTGAAGTACATTTGTCTACATTCACTTTATTGACATTTTTTCATAAATGGATGTTGAATCTTGTCAAATGTTTTTTCTGCATTTGTTGAGGTGATAGTATGTTTTTTTTTTTTTTTTTTTAAGATTTATTTATTTATTTACTTTGGGCGGGGGTCAGGTTGGGGAGGGAGGGAAGTGGGCGGGCCACTTCTATTGGTCTTCCATTTCTCTATTTTCATTCGTCTTCGTTCTTTGGCTCCTGCGGGCCTCCCATCGCGGTGGCATCTGTTGTTGCAGAGCACCAGCTCTGGGCGCATGCGCTCCAGAGCTCCGGCTCGGTGATTGGACACATCAGTCCAGCCGCTCCGCGGCACGTGGGATCTTCCCAGGCCAGGCATCGAACCGGTGCCCCTTGCACTGCAAGGTGGTGTCCTTACCCACTGGACCACCAGGGGAAGCCCTGATAGTGTGGTTTTTATCCTTCATTTTGTTACTATGATGTATCACGTTGATTAATTTTCAGATTTTGAACCATCTTTGCATCCCAGGGATAAATCCCACTGGACTATGGTATATAATCCTTTCGGTATGTTGTTGGATTTGTCTTGCTAATGTTTAGTAGAGGATTTTCATGATTTTTTTTTTTTTTTTTTGTGGTGTCCTTGTCTAGTTTTGGTATCAGGTTAATGCTGGCTTTATTATGTATTTGGAAGACTCCCTTCTCTTCTGTTTTTTCGTAAGAGTTTGAGAAGGATAGTATTAAATTTTTGAGTGTTTTATTGAATTTGCTAGTAAGTCTGGTCCTGTCTTTGTTTTTCTTCTAATCCAAGGACATATATTCATGCTCAGTCATGTCTGATTTTTTGTAACCCCATGGACTATAGTCTACCAGGCTCCTCTGCCCATGAAAATTTCCAGGTAAGACTACTAGAGCAGGTTGCCATGTCCTCCTCCAGGGGATCATCCTGATCCAGGGATTGAACCTGTGTCTCCTGAATCTCCTGCACTGGCAAGTGGATTCTTTACCACTGTGCCACTTGGGGATCCAAGACCATGGGATCTCTTTCCATTTCTTTGAAGGATCTTCAGTTTCCTTCACCAATGTTTTACAGTTTTTAGGATATAGATCTTTTATCTTAGTTTACATTTATCTCTAGGTATTATATTATTTTTGATGTGATTTTAAATGGGATGTTTTTACTTTCTTTGCTATTTCATTATTAGTATATAGAAACACAACAGATTTCTATATATTAATTGTATCCTGCAAATTTGCTGAATTCATTTATTAGTTATAATAGTTTTTGGGTGGATACTTTAGGGTTGTCTATGTAGGGTATTATGCCATCTGTGTATAGTGATAGTTTTACCTCTTCCTTCCTGTAAAATCAATACATTTTATTCTTCTTTCTTGTCTGATGGCTGTGGCTAGCACTTCTAATACAATGTCAAATATAAGGGGCAAGATAGGACATCCTTTCTATTGTATGTTTTGATTTGTGGTTACCATGGGGTTCAGGTATGTTGATCTATAATTACATATACTTAACTTCAAACACATTTTATAAAGTCTATGTTTTTTACTATCCTCCCCCACATTTTGTGTTTTTTTGTATTTTACGTTCTCATGCTTATTCCTTTATTGCGTATTGTAGTCATAGGTGCTTTTAGATATAGATTAATAAATATATTTGCCTTTTCTATTGGAGTTTTCCTTTTCCTACAGATCCTTCTTTTCCATTTAGAGAAGACCCTTCACCATTTATTTCAGTTTGGTATTGTTGAATTCTTTCAATTTTTGTTTTTCTGGAAAATTCTTTCTCTTTCATTCTATTCTAAGTGAGAATTTTCCTGGGTAGAGTGTCCTACCTCTTCATGGATCCAACCTTGTTGTGGCAAAGGGGTTTTGCATGAATCAGTGACCCATGCTGTGTAGGGCCACCCAAAACAGACAGGTCATAGTGAAGAGTTCTGACAAAAAGTGAACTTTGGAAGGAAAACTATGACAAACCTAGACAGACATCTCTTTACCAACAGAAGTCCATATAGTCAAAGCTATAGCTTTTCCAGTAGTCATGTACAGATGTGAGAGTTAGATCATAAAGAAGTCTGAGCACTGAAGAACTGATGCTTTCAAGTTGTGGTGCTGGAGAAGTAGTTTGAGAATCCCTTGGACTACAAGGAGATCAAATCAGTTAATCCTAAAGGAAACAAACTGTGAATATTCATTGGAAGAACTGATACTGAAGCTCCAATCCTTTGGTTGTCTGATGTGAAGAGCTGACTCATTGGAAAAGACCCTGATGTGGGAAAACGTTGAAGGCAAAAGGAGAAGAGGGTGGCAGAGGATGAGATGGTTGGATGGTATTACCGACTCAATGGACATGAGTTTGAGCAAATTCAAGAAGATAGTTAAGAACAGAAGCTTGGTGTGCTACAGTCCATGGGGTCACAAAGAGTCAGACACGACTTAGTAAGTTTTCTATGTAGGGTATTATGCCATCTGTGTATAGTGATAGTTTTACCTCTTCCTTCCTGTAAAATCAATACATTTTATTCTTCTTTCTTGTCTGATGGCTGTGGCTAGCACTTCTAATACAATGTCAAATATAAGGGGCAAGATAGGACATCCTTTCTATTGTATGTTTTGATTTGTGGTTACCATGGGGTTCAGGTATGTTGATCTATAATTACATATACTTAACTTCAAACACATTTTATAAAGTCTATGTTTTTTACTATCCTCCCCCACATTTTGTGTTTTTTTGTATTTTACGTTCTCATGCTTATTCCTTTATTGCGTATTGTAGTCATAGGTGCTTTTAGATATAGATTAATAAATATATTTGCCTTTTCTATTGGAGTTTTCCTTTTCCTACAGATCCTTCTTTTCCATTTAGAGAAGACCCTTCACCATTTATTTCAGTTTGGTATTGTTGAATTCTTTCAATTTTTGTTTTTCTGGAAAATTCTTTCTCTTTCATTCTATTCTAAGTGAGAATTTTCCTGGGTAGAGTGTCCTACCTCTTCATGGATCCAACCTTGTTGTGGCAAAGGGGTTTTGCATGAATCAGTGACCCATGCTGTGTAGGGCCACCCAAAACAGACAGGTCATAGTGAAGAGTTCTGACAAAAAGTGAACTTTGGAAGGAAAACTATGACAAACCTAGACAGACATCTCTTTACCAACAGAAGTCCATATAGTCAAAGCTATAGCTTTTCCAGTAGTCATGTACAGATGTGAGAGTTAGATCATAAAGAAGTCTGAGCACTGAAGAACTGATGCTTTCAAGTTGTGGTGCTGGAGAAGTAGTTTGAGAATCCCTTGGACTACAAGGAGATCAAATCAGTTAATCCTAAAGGAAACAAACTGTGAATATTCATTGGAAGAACTGATACTGAAGCTCCAATCCTTTGGTTGTCTGATGTGAAGAGCTGACTCATTGGAAAAGACCCTGATGTGGGAAAACGTTGAAGGCAAAAGGAGAAGAGGGTGGCAGAGGATGAGATGGTTGGATGGTATTACCGACTCAATGGACATGAGTTTGAGCAAATTCAAGAAGATAGTTAAGAACAGAAGCTTGGTGTGCTACAGTCCATGGGGTCACAAAGAATCAGACCCGACTTAGTAAGTATACAGCAACAACAAGAGTGTCCTAGTTAGAAGGCTTTTCCCTGTTGGGACTTTGAATATATCATGACACTCCTTTCTCCCCTGCAAAAATTTTTCCAGGTAATCAGCCGATGGCCTTATGAATGTTCCCTTGTATATGACACTTTGTTTTTTCTCTTGCTGCCTTTAGAATTCTCTTTATCTTTTGCCATTTTAATATGATATGGCTTGGTTCATCTTGTTAGGGAACCTCTAAGCTTCCTGTACATGGATATCTGTTTCCTTCTTTAGGTTTGGGAAGTTTTCAGCCATAATTTCTTTAAATACATTTTGACATTCTTCTCTCTCTGTTCTCCTTCTAGAACCCCAATATAATGTGTCTTGGTGTGGGCCTTTTCATGTTCATCTTTTTCTGTACTCTCTGGGCTTATTGGATGTGGATGTTTGTTTCCTTCCCTAGATTAGGGAGATTTTCAGCCATTCTTTCTTCAGAAAATTTTTCTGGTGCTCTTATTCTGGGATCCCCAAAAGTGAATATTATTCTACTTGATACTGTCCCAAAGTCCCTTAAAATATCTCCTCTTAAAAAAATAATTTTTCATTTCTCTTCTCTGTCTGAGTGAGCTCTTTTGTTTTGTGTTCCAGTTCACTGGTTCATTTTTCTATCACATCTGGTCTGCTTTAAACCCTTCTAGTGTATTTTTCAATTCAGTTATAACTTCTGTTTCATATTTTCTTGTATTTTGTCTCTTCATTGAAATTATCATGTATCAAACAGCTTTTCCAGTAGTCATGTACAGATGTGAGAGTTAGATCATAAAGAAGTCTGAGCACTGAAGAACTGATGCTTTCAAGTTGTGGTGCTGGAGAAGTAGTTTGAGAATCCCTTGGACTACAAGGAGATCAAATCAGTTAATCCTAAAGGAAACAAACTGTGAATATTCATTGGAAGAACTGATACTGAAGCTCCAATCCTTTGGTTGTCTGATGTGAAGAGCTGACTCATTGGAAAAGACCCTGATGTGGGAAAACGTTGAAGGCAAAAGGAGAAGAGGGTGGCAGAGGATGAGATGGTTGGATGGTATTACCGACTCAATGGACATGAGTTTGAGCAAATTCAAGAAGATAGTTAAGAACAGAAGCTTGGTGTGCTACAGTCCATGGGGTCACAAAGAATCAGACCCGACTTAGTAAGTATACAGCAACAACAAGAGTGTCCTAGTTAGAAGGCTTTTCCCTGTTGGGACTTTGAATATATCATGACACTCCTTTCTCCCCTGCAAAAATTTTTCCAGGTAATCAGCCGATGGCCTTATGAATGTTCCCTTGTATATGACACTTTGTTTTTTCTCTTGCTGCCTTTAGAATTCTCTTTATCTTTTGCCATTTTAATATGATATGGCTTGGTTCATCTTGTTAGGGAACCTCTAAGCTTCCTGTACATGGATATCTGTTTCCTTCTTTAGGTTTGGGAAGTTTTCAGCCATAATTTCTTTAAATACATTTTGACATTCTTCTCTCTCTGTTCTCCTTCTAGAACCCCAATATAATGTGTCTTGGTGTGGGCCTTTTCATGTTCATCTTTTTCTGTACTCTCTGGGCTTATTGGATGTGGATGTTTGTTTCCTTCCCTAGATTAGGGAGATTTTCAGCCATTCTTTCTTCAGAAAATTTTTCTGGTGCTCTTATTCTGGGATCCCCAAAAGTGAATATTATTCTACTTGATACTGTCCCAAAGTCCCTTAAAATATCTCCTCTTAAAAAAATAATTTTTCATTTCTCTTCTCTGTCTGAGTGAGCTCTTTTGTTTTGTGTTCCAGTTCACTGGTTCATTTTTCTATCACATCTGGTCTGCTTTAAACCCTTCTAGTGTATTTTTCAATTCAGTTATAACTTCTGTTTCATATTTTCTTGTATTTTGTCTCTTCATTGAAATTATCATTATGTTCATCAATTATTTTTTCTTAGTCATCAATTCTTTTAAGAGTAAAATGAGTAGTTTGTAACCATTGCTTTGAACTCTTTAGCAGGTAGATATCTTCTCTCCATTACATTTAGCTGTTTTTCTGAGGTTTTATCTTATTCTTTTAAATTGAATATATGTCTCTGTATTCTCGTTTTGCCATATTCACTTGCTTGTTTCTATGTATTAGGTATATCAGCTTTTCTCAGTCTTATAGCAGTGGCATTATTTAGAAGATGTATTGTTGGGCTCAGAGGAGCAATCTTGCCTGGCCACCACAGTCAGGTGCTCAAGGAGTGTCCTCCACGTGTGCTGCATGTGTCTTTGTGTGTGTTGGAGCTTTGGCTGCGGCTGTGGTGTGTAGGGCGTGGAGCTGATCCCAGGATGTCCATGGGGACCCAGTCACAGCTGCTGGGGTGTAGTGGTGGGTGGAGCTCTCCCCTAGACCAGTTGCAGGACTCAATCATGGCTGCTGCATTGTGCTGGTGGGTGGGGATGGCCCCTGCGTTGACCGTGGGGCCTGCACTTGACTACTGTGTTTGCTGGTGGGCTTGTAACATACGCCAGAGTCCAGATGTGGGCAGTGCTCTCATTGGGTACACACACTCACACTAAGAGACGAAAATGTCAAAATGATGTACAACTGTTTTATTGTTAGGAAGGGGGCCTGAGATGGCAAAAATGGTTACTGCTAGTGTCTTAGTTTCCAGGGCTCATTTCACTTGTTTCTATTTCTTGGGTTCATGTTTCTCAAGATGACTAAGTGGGTATTCTTTTTTTTTTTTTTTTTTAAACCTTTATTTTACTTTTAACTTTTACAGAGTTTTGTTGTTTACAGACATGCATGTTCCCAGATCAGTCACATGTATATCCCCCCCTTCCCACCCCTCCCAACCATCACACAGCACCCCTGAAGGATCCCCTTTTCTCACATAGCAATGACTAGAGCTATTTTCTTCAGTTATGATAGTACAGGCCTTCATGCTACTTCCTTTACGCCTCCCACCCTCTGTTCCTTCCCAACAATGTCCGTATGTCCACTGTCCATGTCTGTCTTTCCGTTGCTTCACTGCGTGTGCCATCATCACCATCCTGCTAGATTCCATATATATGTGTTAATATACTGTATTTGTCCTTCTCTTTCTGACTGACTTCACTTTTTAGAATACGTTCTAGAGTCGGCCACCTCATTAGGGCTGATTCTTCTGCATTTCTCTTTACAGCTGTGTAGTATTCCATTGTATATACGTACCAGAGCTTTTGGATCCATTCGTTCATCGATGGGCATCTAGGTTCCTTCCATATTCTAGCTATTGTATAGAGAGCTGCAATGAACATTGGGGTACAGGTGCTTCTTTCAGATTTGATTTCATCAGGGTATAAGCCTAAGAGTGGGATTACTGGGTCGTATGGTGCTTCTATTTTTAGTTTTTAAAGAAATCTCCATACTGTCTTCCATAGAGCCTTTATTGTCTGTTGATTTCTTGATGATGGCCATTCTGACGGGTGTGAGGTAGTATCTCATTGTAGTTTTGATTTGCATTTCTCTAATTATAAGTGAAGTTGAGCATCATTTCACATGCTTTTGGGCCATCTGTATGTCCTCTTTGGAGAGGTATCTGTTTAGGTCCTTTTCCCATTTTTTGATTGGGTTGTTCGTTTTTCCGGTGCTGAGTCGTCTGAGCTGCTTGTAGGTTTTGGAGATTAATTCTTTGTCTGTTGTTTCATTTGCTATGATTTTCTCCCACTCTGTGGGCTGTCTGTTCAGCTTTTTTGTAATTTCTTTAGCTGTACAAAAGGTTTTAAGTTTCATTAGGTCCCACATGTTCATTTTTCTTTTCAGTTCCGCTATTCTAGTAGGTGGGTCTTGGAAGATCTTGCTTTGATTTATGTCCTTGAGGTTTTGCCTATATTCTCCTCTAAGAGTTTGATGGTTTCTGGTCTTACATTTAGGTCTTTAATCCATTTTGAGTTGATCTTTGTGTATGGTGTCAGGGAATGTTCCAACTTCATTTTTTTTGCATGTAGCTGTCCAATTTTCCCAGCACCATTTGTTGAAGAGGCTGTCTTTGTCCCATTTTATAGTTTCGCCTCCTTTGTCAAAAATAAGGTACCCATAGGTGCGTGGGTTTATCTCTGGGTTCTCGATCTTGTTCCATTGATCTATAGTTCTGTTTTTGTGCCAGTACCATACTGTCTTGAGGACTGTTGCTTTGTAGTAGAGTCTGAAGTTGGGGAGGCTGATCCCTCCAGCCCCATTCTTCTTCCTCAGGATTGCTTTGGCTATTCGAGGTCTTTTGTGTTTCCATATGAACTGTGTGATTCTTTGGTCTAGTTCTGTGAAGAATGTCATTGGAAGTTTGATAGGGATCGCATTGAATCTATAGATGACATTTGGTAGTATGGTCATTTTCACAATATTGATTCTTCCAATCCAGGAACATGGAATATCTCTCCATCTGTTTAAGTCTTCTTTAATGTCTCTCATGAGTGTCTTGTAATTTTTTGTGTACACTTCTTTTGTTTCTTTGGGTAGGTTTATTCCTAGATATTTGATTCTTTTGGTTGCGATGGTGAAGGGGATTGTCTCTTTGATTTCGTTTTCTGATTTTTCATTGTTTGTGTATAGGACTGCCAGTGATTTCTGTATATTGATTTTGTATCCTGCAATTTTGCTGAATTCACTGATTAACTCTAGTAGTTTTATAATAAAGTCTTTGGGATTTTCTATGTATAATATCATATCATCTGCAAATAGAGTTTGACCTCTTCCTTTCCAATCTGGATTCCTTTGATTTCTTTCTCTTCTCTTATTGCTATTGCTAGAACTTCCAGGACTATGTTGAATAGTAGTGGTGAAAGTGGACACCCTTGTCTTGTTCCTGATCTTAGAGGAAATGCTTTCAGTTTTTCACCGTTGAGGATAATGTTTGCTGTGGGCTTCTCATATATGGCTTTCACTATGTTGAGATAGGTTCCTTCTATGCCCATTTTCTGAAGAGTTTTTATCATAAATGGATGCTGTACTTTGTCAAAGGCTTTTTCTTCATCTATTGTGTTCTAAGTGGGTATTCTTTACCTGTCATCCATTTGCTTTTCAATTTGGTGCTTTTTCACTGGTTTTGGGAGTTGAATGAGTTTGCATATGAGGCATTTAAAGTAATTTTCTAATTTTTCTGAGTGTATTCCTCATTGGTTTTCAAAACCAAGTATTCTGGCAGCTTGTCTCTTCTGTGTGTGATCTAGAGTTGGGGTGCCTGATGTGGAGCTTGAATCCCTCACTCCTCAGAGGAGAGATCAATATCTTTGTGATCACTTTTGAGTGAATCAGTACAGGTGGGGTAAGCCTTTTCCTTGGCAAGACCATCCCTCTGCTTCTCCTGTGTGTCTCAGTTCTGTCCTTTTACACTTTGCTGTGGAGGCTCTATTCATCTAGTTTTCAAGTCTCTTTCCAAGGGAATTATTCCAAATGTAGTTGTAGATTGGTTGAGTCCATGGAAGGAGGTGAGTTCAGGATCTTCTTACATTGCCATATTGAGCCCACCCCCTCCATGATTCTTTTCTCCATGGAATACATTAAGTAAATGCCACAAAGAAGTAATACATCATTATTATTTTAGGCAAAGACTCATCAATTTACTTGACAGAACTGTTTGTAATCAGAAAGTAGCACATAGAAGAGATTTGAATTGCACAACATATTTGGAAGAGCCCCAAACATTTTGCTTTATGTACGTATGCTAGGGGATTCCCTGATGGCTCAGTGGTGAAAGAATCTGTCTGTAATGCAGGAGAGGCAGGAGACATGGGTTTGATCCCTGGGTTGGGAAGATCCCTTGGAGAAAAGCATGGCAACCCAGTCTAGTATTCTTCCCAGGAAAATCCCAAAGACAGAGGAGCTTGGTAGGTTACAGTCTATGGGGCTGCAAAGAGTCAGACACAACTGAAGCGACTGAGCACACATGCATTCTCATACGCTAAGCAAGAAATGTGAAGAAGTAGCATGATTCTTCAGTCCGACGTATAGCTGCATGGTTACGTACATTTCAAAGTGTTCTTATACTTAGTTTTTATTTTGTTTGAGATTATGCTTTTCTTTTCATTGTTGAGTGCATTTTCGATGTAAGACAGCCACGTCCCATTGAATGTTAAAATATTTATAAACATAAAGATGTAGAAAGAAAACTCCACCTTTAAAACTATGCCAACCAGCAGCTATACCAACCACCACCAATTATCAGTTTTTCTTTCTCTTCTTTAGTGTGTATAATAAACCTTATTCAAATTAAATTGTAAGTACAAATTTTATTCTTTTAAATATCATTAACTATGGCAAATTCCCTGGTGGTGCAGTGGTTAGGACTCCTTACTTTCACTCTAGGGGGCATGGATTGGATCCCTGGCTAGGGAAATAAGATCCTTTATGGCATGGACAATTTTCTTTAAATGCTGTATATTATGTATATGATGCCACTTTGGTGTCAATTGACACTTGTTTGTGGAATTGTGTATTTTGGATTGAAATTTATCTTGATCTTTCTCACTGGGATTAATGGAATGTTTACCTATTTAGCATCTTTTTAGTTAGCTTTTAACATCATTCAGTTACCAAGCTTTTGAGGAATGAATGGAAGTTGTTAGGTGACAGATGTCCTGATATTTTTGTTTATAATGATTTACTACTGTGAAACAATAATTATTGAAACTAAGAAGTGAACTCGTCTCCTGACCTTCAAATACATTAAGAGGTTATATATGGGTTCTGTAGTATGGTGACTGGTTGGTGGCAGGCGACATCTTGTCAACCTGGGTCTGTTCGCAGGTGGGTAGCTTCATAAGGCTGGGCCTGCCTTAAGTTTGCGATCTGCAAGGCCACCGTGCCCGCTGCTCTGAGGTTCCACATTTTGCAGAACCACTTATGGACCCTTCACTGGAGGAATGGAGGCTCCTCGATGAGGCCCAGAGATGCCTGTACTGCGATGTCCTGCTGGAGACCTTTGCACTGGCTGCATCCTTGGCAGCCAGGCCCTGGTGAAACTGTTCCTAGAGGAGTGAGTTGTGGACTCCTGGTTCCTCCATCTTCTGCACCTGATCCCTGTGTCTTTTGCCTGGTGGTTGGCATAGAGCAGAGGTGAAGGAGAAAACTTCTGAGCAGAATGTTTCTGTAGAGGTACCACAAATAAATACTTCAAAGGCAGACCTCTCCACTCAGGTGGCCTGTCCCTGGAAGATGGGTAGCGTGGATGTAGAAGGTGGGCTGCATTTAGCTGAGGACCTTGGCACTAACCCTGGCCAGACACTGTATGGGGCAGGTGTGAAATTTTACCAGCACAGTGGAGAGGAACTCTTGAGAAGAGACCAGGCTAAGGCCTTTATGAAGACCTGCACAGCCTATACAAACAAGAAATCTTTTCTATGCCAGGAGCCTGGCAAGGATTTTCCTGGCAGCTCTGACCTTCTCCAGCAGCAGGTCACTCCACAAGGGGACACCGAGTGTGCAGAGGTCTCTCACAACAGACAGAGGCACTACAAGTGCAGTGAATGTGTGAAAACCTTCTGCTGCAAGTCCAGGCTTGCTCAGTACCAGAGAGTTCACACTGGAAAGCGGCCTTATGAATGCAGTCAATGTGGAAAAACCTTCAGCTATAAACACATACTTGTTCAGCACCTGAGAGTCCATACTGGAGAAAGACCTTATGAGTAGGGAATGTGGGAAAGCTTTTAGGAACAAACCCACACTTGTTTGGCACCAGCAAATTCACACAGGCACTAGGCCCTATGAGTGTAGTGAATGTGGGAAATTCTTTAGCCAAAGCTCTAGCCTTAGTGAACATTAGAGAATTCACACTGGATCATGGCCATATAAATGCAACGAATGTAGGAAATTCTTTACATCTAACTCCAATCTAATTAACCACAGGTGGGTTCACACAGGCCCTATGAGTGCAGTGAATGTGGAAAATTCTTTAACCAAAGCCCCAGCCTCATTAAACATCAGAGAATCCACACTGGTGAGAGGCCATATGAATGTGGTGAATGTGGAAAAGGTTTTAGCTAAAGCTCTACTCTCATCAAGCACCAGAGAGTTCACACTGGAGTAAGGCCTTACAGATGTATTGAATGTGGGAAACTTTTTAGCCAAAGCTTTGGCCTCACTCAACACCAGAGAATTCACACTGGAGAAAGACCATACAAGTGCACTGAATGTGGAGAATTCTTTAGCGAAAGCACCCAGCTTACTCAACACTGAAAAATTCATAAAGAGCAGGGTCCCTCAAGTGCAGCAAATGTGGAAAAGTCTTTAGTCAAAGGTCTACTCTGAGCACCAAAAACTTCACAACCTAGTAGACCATATGAGTGCAGTGAATGTAAGAAAGGTTTCAGCCAAAAGTCTAACCCCTTTCGTCACCAGAAAGTTCATACTGAAGAAAGGTCTTCAACTGAGATAAGGACAGAAGGGAATAATGAGCTGTCTGCTTAGCCATACATCTTATTGAACTGGCTCTCTAAGGAACTCATCAACTGGAAGCTGAATGTCATCCATCTGCAAAGCCCTAGTGTCGGGACTGCCTGTGGGTACCTAGCTAGTAGGAAGCTTTTAAGGAGCTATGCTGTGCTTCCTAACCTGACCATGGCCCTCGCCAGACTTCACATCACTGTGAGTTTCTGTGGTATAAAATCATCTTACCTCTACCAAGTGGTGGTCACCTTAGTGTGGTCAGAGTTGGTAGACCTTTGAGCTGTCTCATTCCATGGAGGGAAGCTTGAGTAGCCTGACCACTTGGATGTTATTCTCTTGTATCTACAAGACTACAACATGGGCTTAACCAGCTTTGATCAAGATGACCCAGTCTGTGTTTTGTTGGTGTTTTACAGATGTTTACTCTCTTCAGTGGCATTATTTCATGTCATGTTCAGAATGGATTCTTCCAGCTTGTGTGTCACCTCTTTGGGAACTTGGTATTCCTCAGTGAAGATAGTCTCGTGGTAGAGAATAGTTTTCATTGCAGTTTTGGTCTAATTTGCGTTGCCTTACAAAGCCTCCTGGTATGGACTGCAGGGCTTTGTGGGAGTAATGTGAGGAAGATGACAGAATTTTTGGTGAGTTCACAAGTCACCCTGAGATGCGGACAGCTGAGAACCACCAGTGATATTTTGGAGCAACATGAATTGTTCTCTTTTCATATGAGATGTCACATCATCCCCCAGTACTGTTCAAGGGAAGTTCTCTAGGTCCAACTGGAAGAGAACCATGTGCCATAATGACCACAAGGTTGCAGGCTGGTGTTGCTGAGTGGGACGTTATAGACAGTGGGTGGGAACCACACCTGGTACAGAAAGCACACAGGGAATTAATAGGGAGTGAGACGCAAACAAATAAAAAGGGATAGGCTTTCTCTAAAGTTTCATCCACAAATGTGAGTGTCTGTTTTGGGAAGTTTCTGAAGAAATTCTCCAGATCTACAGAGCTGTTTCCTCCTAAGCCTCTAGTTAGAGTCAGACTGAATAATGTAAAAGCTTTACGATCTTCATAGCATCTGAAAATTATTTATCTCAAAGCTACTGCTGTACAATGAGGGGGAAAATGAGGAGGGAGAGTGTAAACTGTGTAATCTAGTCATGTGATTTTTTTGGAGGGAGGGGCACTTCTATTGGTTTTTCATTTATCTATTTTCATCCATCTTTGTTCTTTGGCCCGTACGGGCCTCCCATAGCAGTGGCCTCTGTTGTTACAGAGCGCCGGCTCTGGGTGCATGCGCTCCAGAGCTCCAGCTCGGTAGTTGGACACATGGGTCCAGCTGTTACGCGGCACATGGGATCTTCTCAGGCCAGGGAACAAACCAGCGCCCCTTGTACTGCAAGGTGGTGTCCTTATCCACTGGACCACCAGGGAAGCCCCAATCATGTGATTTTTTTTTAGGACCCAGAGTTCCTGGAGAACTTTAGTGGAAATACCTTCCATTCATTGCTCACCAGTCATCATTGCTACTGGGATACAATCCCTCCCATGAGACAAGGTGAGGTGATGGAGTTAACATGTTGGTCTCCAGAGTTCTACCTTATTAAAAAGGAGATTCAGATTGTTATGTGAAGCTAATTTTTTATTTAAACTTAATTGAGCTGTATAACTTGAATGTGGTGGATTGAATATACTTAAAATGTATAGCCTGATAACTTTTACTACATTTAAAATCACAGGAACATCATTATGGTAACAAACTTCCATCACTCCTATATCTACCTTCTGAATTCTGCCTGAGCTCCAAGGCAACTACTGTTCATTTACTTTATTTTGTTCTATTAGTCAATGATTTCTAGAGTTTTAATATCATTGGGATATGAATGTGAAAAAAAAAAGAGGCTATATACCAATGAATGACCCATGTTGTTGTATAACAGAAACCAACCAATACTGTAAAGCAGTTATCCTCCAATTTAAAAAATAAATCAACAGACATGAATTTTACAAAAACCTGAAAAAAAGAAGTTATACATGGAAAAAATTGAGTTATAATTTATATATGTTGGTTGGTCAAGTAAAACTGCAAAGTGTATATTAAATAGATATTTAAAACCAATCATCTGATCTATTAGTTTAGGTTGCCAGTGTTCAGTATTATTCGTTGGTGGTCATCATCCAAATTCCACTTTTCTCTGATCTCATTGCACTTACAGGACTGGCCTGAAGAGCAATTCCTTGCAGTTAGGGTTCTGGACATGATTTAGGCTCTGCTGGTGAGAGGCACTCCCTTGAGGCTTTTAGAATACGAGGATGAGAGGGAGGTCAGCCTACTCGCCCTGGTGGTGGCCATGTGAGGACTCTACAAAAGTGAGCCTTAGTAGCTGCCTGTACCTACTTTCCACTGTGTGCTCACCAACTTCATGGGACATGTTAAAGTGCTGATGGAGGTTTCTAGCCTTTTACATCTCAGCTGCAGTGGTGTGACTATGTGTGACAAACCTTTCTGCTTGAAATAGTTCAAGTAGTTTCTATTTTTTTGTGCTAAACTGTGACTAATTTCCATCCCACTGTGTGCATGCACATACACACACCCATGTGAATTTTAGTTCTTGTGGGATTATCAATGAAAGCTTCCTGGCCACAGAATGGTCACATGATGTACCCTATGATGGGTACATAATGTATCTTTGGACAGTGCTTCTTCTAGGAACATGACCTAATCAGGGGTAGAATCTTTTAGGAGAATGATCTCTTCATAGGAGAATCTACTTCTTGCATTGCAAGAACTAAGGCATGACTAAGTCTGGAGCAGCTGTAAAACCCTGCCTGAAAACAAAGCAGAAGAAAGCAGGGTTATTAGATCATGAGTGAGAGAGTCTAGTGATGATGTTTGGAACTCTGGATCCAGCTTTTTTTTTTTTTTTTGGTGGGGGGAGATGGGTTGGGGAGGGAAGAAGGTGGGCGGGCCACTTCCATTGGTCTTTCATTTATTCAGTTTCATCCGTCTTTTTTGTTCTTTGGCCCGTGTGGGCCTCCCATCACAGCAGCCTCTGTTGTCACAGAGCACCAGCTCTGGGCTCATACGCTCCAGAGCTCTGGCTCAGTAATTGGACACATTGGTCCAGCCGCTCCGTGGCACGTGGGATCTTCCCAGGCCAGGGATCGAACCAGCGCCCCTTGCACTGCAAGGTGGTGTCCTTACCCACTGGACCACCAGGAAAGTCTTGGATCCAGCTTTTTTTGAAGCCACCTTTTGGACTTCCCAATATGAATATAAATATGTAACATACATTTCTTGCTTAAGCTAGTTTGGGATTGGTTTCTGTCACTTGTACCTTAAAAACTACTGTCCATTACAGTATTCTCATATCCATTTTACTAAATGTAGAAAATCAGTCTCAGAATGGTTATCAGTTGTTCAAGGTCATATAACTTAATATTATGGTAGGGGAAAGAACCAAGTTTTAGTTGCAAGTCTATTATCTTACAGTTATACTGCTTTTAAGGAGCTCACCTTATAACAGAAGAAATGGCCATGGGAACAGAAACTTGTGAGAACTGTGGTCAGTGATTTAGTACAGATGCAGAAAGTACCATGAACACATGGAAGAGAGTAATTCTTTCTGGAAAAGATTTATAGGAAAGGTCAGTGTGAGCTAGGTTTGGAAGAATGCTTACAAGTTTTCCAAGCATACAAGATGAATTTTGATGTTAGATAAATAAGAACTCCTGAATTTAAAAATTTAGATATGTATGCCGTTCATTTATTAGTGTAATATGCCTTCAAAAATACCTCTCTCGTAAAGCTCAATAATAACAACAAAAACCCAAAAATTATTAATGATTGATAACAGAATGGTCACATGATGTACCCTATGATGGGTACATAATGTATCTTTGGACAGTGCTTCTTCTAGGAACATGACCTAATCAGGGGTAGAATCTTTTAGGAGAATGATCTCTTCATAGGAGAATCTACTTCTTGCATTGCAAGAACTAAGGCATGACTAAGTCTGGAGCAGCTGTAAAACCCTGCCTGAAAACAAAGCAGAAGAAAGCAGGGTTATTAGATCATGAGTGAGAGAGTCTAGTGATGATGTTTGGAACTCTGGATCCAGCTTTTTTTTTTTTTTTTGGTGGGGGGGGGTGGGTTGGGGGGGGGAGAAGGTGGGCGGGCCACTTCCATTGGTCTTTCATTTATTCAGTTTCATCCGTCTTTTTTGTTCTTTGGCCCGTGTGGGCCTCCCATCACAGCAGCCTCTGTTGTCACAGAGCACCAGCTCTGGGCTCATACGCTCCAGAGCTCTGGCTCAGTAATTGGACACATTGGTCCAGCCGCTCCGTGGCACGTGGGATCTTCCCAGGCCAGGGATCGAACCAGCGCCCCTTGCACTGCAAGGTGGTGTCCTTACCCACTGGACCACCAGGAAAGTCTTGGATCCAGCTTTTTTTGAAGCCACCTTTTGGACTTCCCAATATGAATATAAATATGTAACATACATTTCTTGCTTAAGCTAGTTTGGGATTGGTTTCTGTCACTTGTACCTTAAAAACTACTGTCCATTACAGTATTCTCATATCCATTTTACTAAATGTAGAAAATCAGTCTCAGAATGGTTATCAGTTGTTCAAGGTCATATAACTTAATATTATGGTAGGGGAAAGAACCAAGTTTTAGTTGCAAGTCTATTATCTTACAGTTATACTGCTTTTAAGGAGCTCACCTTATAACAGAAGAAATGGCCATGGGAACAGAAACTTGTGAGAACTGTGGTCAGTGATTTAGTACAGATGCAGAAAGTACCATGAACACATGGAAGAGAGTAATTCTTTCTGGAAAAGATTTATAGGAAAGGTCAGTGTGAGCTAGGTTTGGAAGAATGCTTACAAGTTTTCCAAGCATACAAGATGAATTTTGATGTTAGATAAATAAGAACTCCTGAATTTAAAAATTTAGATATGTATGCCGTTCATTTATTAGTGTAATATGCCTTCAAAAATACCTCTCTCGTAAAGCTCAATAATAACAACAAAAACCCAAAATATTAGTTTCATTGGTAAAGTTTCCAATGAAGACAACCTTGACCTTGTAACCCTAGTAGATAATACTTTTCTCTTGAATTGAACTAGCTTACCCCAAGTAAGATGGAGGAGTGAAAATACTTCTAGACTTTCCCTCTTTCAACTCTAGTGCCAGGGCTTGTTTCTATAAGCAACACTTAGAAGGGAGAGCACTGTTACCATCACAGTGAGGGCTGCTTTGGGAACAAGAGACAGGACCCCAGGCTGCATATGCATTTGTCCTTCTCCAAACCTCCCTCTTCCCACTACCAGATACCTGGTACTTAACATTTTGTGTTTGACTTCTCAGCATAATCTTTTTGACATTCACCTACATTTTGTATATTTTTGTTTCCTTTGTATTGATGAGTAGTGGTCCATGGTACATCACATTTTTTTTTTTTTTTTTTTGCTGGGGGGGGGGTTGGGGAGGGGGGGGGTGCGGACGGGCCACTTCTATTGGTCTTTCATTTATCTATTTTCATCCAACATTGTTCTTTGGCCCGTGTGGGCCTCCCATTGCAGTGGCCTCTGTCGCTGCACAGCACTGGCTCTGGGCGCATGCGCTCCAGAGCTCCAGCTCGGTAATTGGACACATCGGTCCAGCCGCTCTGCGGCACGTGGGATCTTCCCAGGCCAGGGATCAAACCAGCGCCCCTTGCACTTCAAGGCTGTGTCCTTACCCACTGGACCACCAGGGAAGCCCACATTTTTTTTTTTTTCCTACCCATTCACCCATTGGTGAACATTTGAGTTGCTCCCAGTTTGGGGCTATTATGAATAATGTTTTGTGTGGACACACATTACCTTTCTTCATGAGTAAATACTCAAATGAGAGGAGTTACTGGATCACATGATAAATATATGTTTAACTTTATAAGGTATATATACTATTTTCTAAGGTTATACTATTTTATATCTCAGTGAATGAGATTTCAAGTTGTTACACATTCTTGACAACACTTAGGATATACAGTTTTAAATTTTAACCACTCTTGTGGGTATGTAGTACTATCACACTGTGTTTTAGCTTATATTTTTCTGATGACTAATAATGTTGGACATATTTTCATGCGTTTATTGGACATGTGTAGATCTTTGTGAAATGTCTATTAAAATATTCTGATCATTTTAATTGTGTTGTATGTAATCTAATAATTGTAAAAGTTATTTAAGCATTCTGGATACAATTCCTTTGTTGAATATATGTGTAGTAAAAATATTTTCCAAATGGATGGCTTGCCATTTAGTCTTCATTACTGTGTCTTTGGAAAAAGAAAAAAGCTTTTAATTTTGATGAAGTTGATGTTTATCACTTTTTTTTATACTTTGTTCTTTATAGTATCTTAAGAAATCTTTATCTAACTTCTCCAAACCCCCTTTGGTACTTAACATTTTGTGTTTGACTTCTCAGCATAATCTTTTTGACATTCACCTACATTTTGTATATTTTTGTTTCCTTTGTATTGATGAGTAGTGGTCCATGGTACATCACATTTTTTTTTTTTTTTTTGGCTGGGGGGGGGGTTGGGGAGGGAGGGGGTGCGGACGGGCCACTTCTATTGGTCTTTCATTTATCTATTTTCATCCAACATTGTTCTTTGGCCCGTGTGGGCCTCCCATTGCAGTGGCCTCTGTTATCGCAGCGCACCGGCTCTGGGCGCATGCGCTCCAGAGCTCCAGCTCGGTAATTGGACACATCGGTCCAGCCGCTCTGCGGCACGTGGGATCTTCCCAGGCCAGGGATCAAACCAGCGCCCCTTGCACTTCAAGGCTGTGTCCTTACCCACTGGACCACCAGGGAAGCCCACATTTTTTTTTTTTTCCTACCCATTCACCCATTGGTGAACATTTGAGTTGCTCCCAGTTTGGGGCTATTATGAATAATGTTTTGTGTGGACACACATTACCTTTCTTCATGAGTAAATACTCAAATGAGAGGAGTTACTGGATCACATGATAAATATATGTTTAACTTTATAAGGTATATATACTATTTTCTAAGGTTATACTATTTTATATCTCAGTGAATGAGATTTCAAGTTGTTACACATTCTTGACAACACTTAGGATATACAGTTTTAAATTTTAACCACTCTTGTGGGTATGTAGTACTATCACACTGTGTTTTAGCTTATATTTTTCTGATGACTAATAATGTTGGACATATTTTCATGCGTTTATTGGACATGTGTAGATCTTTGTGAAATGTCTATTAAAATATTCTGATCATTTTAATTGTGTTGTATGTAATCTAATAATTGTAAAAGTTATTTAAGCATTCTGGATACAATTCCTTTGTTGAATATATGTGTAGTAAAAATATTTTCCAAATGGATGGCTTGCCATTTAGTCTTCATTACTGTGTCTTTGGAAAAAGAAAAAAGCTTTTAATTTTGATGAAGTTGATGTTTATCACTTTTTTTTATACTTTGTTCTTTATAGTATCTTAAGAAATCTTTATCTAACTCAATGGGACAAAGATTTTATGCTATGTTCTCTTCTAGAATTTTATTAGTTTTAACTCATACAGTTAGATCTATAATCTATTTTAAAACTTGATTTTGTATGTAATGTACGGAAAGAGTTGAGGTTTATTTTTTTCCATAGAAAGATCTAACTTTTTCAGGACCATTTTCTCTATTGGAGAACTTTGGTGACTTTTGTTGAAAATCAAATTATAATACAAATCCACAGTAATTCAAACAGTATGTACTGGCATTAAAACAAACAAATAGATCAATGGAATTTTGAAACAGTGAGCCCAGAAATAATCCCCTGTATATACAGTCAACTAATATTTAACAAGGGAGACAAAGCACTCTATTGGGAAAGGACAATCTTTTTAATAAATTGTGCTGGGAAAGCTGGATATGCAGAACAATGAAATTGGGCACCTATCTTATAATACTCAAAAATTAACTCATAGTGGGTTAAGGACTTTAAGATTTGACATCATAATTCCTGAAAGAAAACAGGGAAGAAGCTTCCTGACATCAGTCTTGGCAATTATTATTATTATTTTTTTTTGATGTGACATCCAAAGCACAAGCAACAAAGGAAAAAATAAACAAGTGGGACTGCATCAAACAACAACAAAAACTTCTTCACAGCACAAGGAACAATCAACAAAATGAAGGCCAACATATGGAGTGGAGAAAATGTTTACAACTGATGTACTGGATAAGAGGTTCATATCCAAGATATATAAAGAACTCATACATCTTAATGACAACAACAACAACAAATAACTCAAAGACTGGACAGAGGAACCAAATGGAAATTTTTACAAAAAGAAATACAAATGGATAATAGGCACATGAGGAGATGTTCAACATCATTATCAAGGGAATGCAAATCAAATCCATGATGAGATATTGCCTCACACCTGCTAGAATGGTTATCACCAAGAAAAAAATAAATAATAAATGTTGACAAAGATAAGGAGAAAGGGAAACATTTGTACACTGTTAGTGGGAATGCAAATTAGTTCAGCTACTATAGAAAACTGTGTGGAAGTGCCTCAGAAATTAAAATAGAATGGGGCTTCCCTAGTGGTCCAGTGGGTAAAGAGTCCATCTTGTAGTACAAGGAGCGCCGGTTCAATCCCTGACCTGGGAAGATCCTGTGTGCCATGGAGTGGCTGGATTGGTGTGTCCAATTACGAGCCAGTGCTCTGGAGCGCATGCGCCCAGAGCTGGTGTTCTGTAACGAGAGGGGTCACTGCAATGGGAGGCCCACACAGGCCAAAGAATAAAGATGGATGGAAATAAATAAGAAACCAATAAAAGAGGCCAAAATTAAAAAAAAAAAAGAAATATCATAAGATCTAGCATCCCCACTTTGTGGTATATAGCCTAAGTATATGAAAACTGGGTATCAAAAAGATATCCTCATTCCTATGTTTATTGCAGCATTATTTCTGTCTTTTCTCAAATATATCAGCCATTATTTCTTTGCATACTTTTAATACCCCTATCTGTCTCTCCTGTCCTTGTCTGTTATGTTGTAGAGATTATGGGTTGTGTTATTTTCCTCTGAGGACTATCATTCCCTTTGTTTTAGATGGTAATTTCCTTGGCTGGGCTTGCACTTCAAACTTTGTTTCTTTTTTCTCCATACAGAACTTTTGTCTTAAGCTGAATTGCTTTCAATGTGTTCTTCTTGTGTGCAGATGCAGTAGACAGAGTTTGGAAATTCCCTCTCTGGCTCTTTGCTTTCCAGGAATATGATAGGTTTTTTTCCCCATGTGTTTTCATTGCTGCTATGTAGACTAGTCAAAATGCACTTAACCCAGGCTAAGAATCTCACAGAAGAGGAACTCAGGCCTATAGCTGTGCATGTCCCCCTTCCATGTGAACAAAAACTCCCATCAGTATCTGTCTGCTGCTGTTTATTCTCTAGTACCTTCAGGTAGATTTTCTCCTCTTAGGTTTTTTTTTTTTAAGTTTTACTTTTTTTAATTTTTTTATTTTTTGGCCTCTTTTATTGATTTTTATTTATTTATTTTTATCCATCTTTATTCTTTGGCCTGTGTGGTCCTCCCATTGCAGTAGTGTCTCCTGTTGCAGAGCACTGGCTCTGGGCTCATGTGCTCCACAGTGCTGGTTCGTAATTGGGCACACAGGTCCAGCTGCTCCACAGCATGTGGGATCTTTCCAGGCCAGGGATCAAACTGGTGCTCCTTGCACTGCAAGGCAGACTCTTTACCCACTGGACCACCAGGGAAGTCCTCCTCTTAGGTTTTTATGATTGCTCTTTGCCATATGTGAATGCGCGTGTGAATATTAGTCCATCATGATGTCTGGAAGCAAGTCTCCTTACCTTCATTTTTGAAGAATATTTTCATTGGATATGAAATTCTTGATAGAAAAACATTTTTCTTTCAACACTTTAAATAGTTCATTGTCTTCTGGCTTGCAATTTTTCATGAGAAGTTTGTTATACTTACTGCCTTTGTTCTTCTATGTCAATTCTGACTACTTTTAAGATTTTTCCCTTTATCACTTGTTCTCAGCAATTTGGTTATGATATATACCTTGGTGTGATTTGAGTATATGTGTTCATCTTGGTTGAGTTTATCAAGGTTCTTGAATCTGCAAGATGAAGTTCTCATCAACATGAAAGTATTCAAACGTTATTTCTTCAATTTTTTCTGTTTCTCTTCCTTCTTTTTATGGGATTCTATCAATTATATATATGTTAGATTTTTTGATATTGTCCCACAGGCCACTGAGTCTCCATTTATTTCCTCCTCCCCTTACAACCACAGTCTCATTTTTCTCTGTGTGCTTTCTTTTAGATAGTTTTTATTATATGTCTTCAAGTTCCATTGTTATATCTTTCATTTATCTCATTATATTCATTTGAAAAATTCCTTAAGCCTACTGAGTATACTTAAAATAGGTATTTAGAGTATTTGTTAATCCAACATCTCTCATTGGTAGGTATTTCTATTGACTGATTTTCTTCTTGGTTATGTGACACATTTTTAAAATTTTTTCCTTCTTGACATACGTATGGTGAAGAATTAAATTTATCCAAGGAGTGGTCTGATCTTTATGCTAGCCACTTGGAGATAACCTCAACCTTGGGACAAAGAATTTGGTTGGTCTTTCCCCCATTTTGGGAAGTGGTCTCTTAATCCTTCAAATTTTCTGAGTGATTGGAGTGTCTTTGATGTTCATGGGAAGTCGTGATAGTTTAGTAGATGACTCAGAGTAAGTGCTGGTCATGCCAAAATGACCAACAGTGTGATTAGAGGGTTGGAATTTTGAGTCACATAATATTAGCCTGACCTCTGAGGAGCAGAGGAGGGCTGGAAATTGAGTTCAATCACATGGCCAATGGTTCAACTGATTGTGAGTGAAATCATATTAAAAAATACGGACACCAAAGCTTGGATGAACTTTCTTGGTAGGCAAGACACTGCATATTGTCACACATTGGTGTACTGAGAAGGTAGTGGATCCTGACTCCACCTGGAGAGGAGAAGAAAACTTCATGTTGGAACCCCCTCCCCCTGATATAATCCCTTCTTTTAATTGGTTCTAGATTTATATCTTTTGCTATAGTAAAGCTGTAATCATCAGTATAATGCTTTCCTGAGTTTTATGAGTAGCTTTAGTGAATTATTGAACTAGAAGGATTACTGGGGACTTCCTTGGTAGCTCACATGTTAAAGTGTCTACCTGCAATGCAGGAGACCCAGGTTTGATCCCTGGGTTGGGAAGATCCCCCGGAGAAGGGAATGGCAATTCACTCCAGTATTCAAACGTTATTTCTTCAATTTTTCTGTTTCTCTTCCTTCTTTTTATGGGATTCTATCAATTATATATATGTTAGATTTTTTGATATTGTCCCACAGGCCACTGAGTCTCCATTTATTTCCTCCTCCCCTTACAACCACAGTCTCATTTTTCTCTGTGTGCTTTCTTTTAGATAGTTTTTATTATATGTCTTCAAGTTCCATTGTTATATCTTTCATTTATCTCATTATATTCATTTGAAAAATTCCTTAAGCCTACTGAGTATACTTAAAATAGGTATTTAGAGTATTTGTTAATCCAACATCTCTCATTGGTAGGTATTTCTATTGACTGATTTTCTTCTTGGTTATGTGACACATTTTTAAAATTTTTTCCTTCTTGACATACGTATGGTGAAGAATTAAATTTATCCAAGGAGTGGTCTGATCTTTATGCTAGCCACTTGGAGATAACCTCAACCTTGGGACAAAGAATTTGGTTGGTCTTTCCCCCATTTTGGGAAGTGGTCTCTTAATCCTTCAAATTTTCTGAGTGATTGGAGTGTCTTTGATGTTCATGGGAAGTCGTGATAGTTTAGTAGATGACTCAGAGTAAGTGCTGGTCATGCCAAAATGACCAACAGTGTGATTAGAGGGTTGGAATTTTGAGTCACATAATATTAGCCTGACCTCTGAGGAGCAGAGGAGGGCTGGAAATTGAGTTCAATCACATGGCCAATGGTTCAACTGATTGTGAGTGAAATCATATTAAAAAATACGGACACCAAAGCTTGGATGAACTTTCTTGGTAGGCAAGACACTGCATATTGTCACACATTGGTGTACTGAGAAGGTAGTGGATCCTGACTCCACCTGGAGAGGAGAAGAAAACTTCATGTTGGAACCCCCTCCCCCTGATATAATCCCTTCTTTTAATTGGTTCTAGATTTATATCTTTTTGCTATAGTAAAGCTGTAATCATCAGTATAATGCTTTCCTGAGTTTTATGAGTAGCTTTAGTGAATTATTGAACTAGAAGGATTACTGGGGACTTCCTTGGTAGCTCACATGTTAAAGTGTCTACCTGCAATGCAGGAGACCCAGGTTTGATCCCTGGGTTGGGAAGATCCCCCGGAGAAGGGAATGGCAATTCACTCCAGTATTCTTGCCTGGAGAATCTCATGGACAGAAGAACCTGGCAGGCTACAGTCCATTAGTGGGAACCCTCACATTTGTGGTGAGCTGTTCAGAGGTCTGTGTGGTCTGGAGACCCTTAAACTTACTTGTGTCTGAAGTGAGGGCAGTCTTGCGGAGGACTGTGTCCTAAACATGTGTAGTTTGACTCAACTTGAATAGTTGGTATTGGAAGTCAATGCAACATGTATAGAAATTTGGGGAATGTTGGATATTGTGAAGACTACATTGTTATTTGTCTGTATGTAACTATCTTCCTTTAAAGAGAGTCGGACCTTCTTAAATTACTTGGGACTCATCTTGATCTTTTTTTGCCATTGATTTAACAATTTGCTAAGCATGTGCTCTTCATTCTAAAAATAAATTAATTCTACCACTAACACATGGCCTTTTGGGATCAATGCTGAATTTTACAGGTGATCTCTCTCTCTCTTTGATAGACACAGACACACACACACACATCAGTCACAGCCCAATCACCTCTTACATTAAGCTGTTATACTCTGACTCTGGGCCACTACTCCCCTGCCCCAATTACCCAGTGCCAGGTACTAGACAACTACAGTTAGCCCCTACAACCAAGAACACACTGAAAATATTCAAACTAGCCAGTCCTCTACCTGCTTACCTGACCCTGTCCATTCCTTCCTGCAGAAACCATAATAAAAGATCTTGTCTGCATTTTCCTCTCACTCCGTCTGCCTCCTGCTCCTTTCTTGTGTGGTCTTGTGTGACTTGCTGTGGCTTCCATTTCTAGGGATCTGTGAATATAAACTTCCTTCATGATGGTCATTTCCATGTCTGCCAGATTAAAACAAATCTCCACTACCACTAAAACACACAAAAAATAACTGCTGTATGATTATATTTATGTAAGTTTCAAAAGTTGGCATAAATAATTATAGTATTAGAAGAAAGGGTGGTGGTGATTCTGGGAAGGGATGTAAGGAGGCCTGAGGGGAGCTTCTGGTATGCTAATAATCAGTTTTTTGACTTAGGTGCTAGTCACAAGAATGTGTTCAGGTGATGCAAATCGATCAAGTCGCATATTTCCAATTTGGGTCCTTACTTCATGCATGTAATACAGAACAGTTGCATTATTGGTTCTGCTTCTCTTACCTCTCCCTGTATGTCTGTCCTTTGCCATGTAATGGCAATGCTTTCCTACTCTGACTTTAGAATCTACCACATGACTTGATCTGCACAGTAGAACAAATAGAAAGTAAGAATGTACTAGCGCTTGGCCTGAGCCTCAAGGAGCCTTGTGTGTTTCTCATCCTCTTGTGCTTCTGTTATTGAGACTGTATAGATGTGATGGGGTTAGCTCACTCATGTTAGGGTTAGAGAGCCATGTGGAACAGAGCGGTCTCAGCTAAGATTCTCCTCCCAAACCTAGCCTGGGGAAGGCCTCTCAGTTGCAACACAGATGAATAAGTGAGTATAGTTAACATCACTCCAAGCCTAGCCTACAACAGCTGATCCCCATCTGAGTCACAGGTGCACAATGTAAACATAACTGACTCTTAGGGTAGTTTGTTATGCAGCAAAAGCTGAGTGATACAGTAGTGGAAAAAAGATGATGAGGAACAAAATTGGGCAAAGTTGTAAGAAGAGAGAGGAGAGAATTAAGACAGAAATTTCATTAAAAAAAATTCCATCACGTTGGGTTTGAAATGTCACATTACCTATTAGTGTGTGGTACCAAGAAATCTAGAGTTTCCCAAGTCTGTATCGGACAGAGAAGAGGCAACTGAAAACACACAGGGAGGATCTTGGTGTGGATGGAGGAGAGTCAAGGGGAAGATAGATGAGTTTAGTTTGGGGGAGGGTGGAATTTGAGGTGTCTGAAGGACATCCGAATGGAGTTGTCCAGCAAGGAGGAAATGCAGATGAGAAGCTCCAGTCCTTGCTGGGGATCTAGGTTTGGGTGTTCTCAACGAGCAGGTAGTACATGAGGACCCTGTGGCTGTGTCTGGAAAGCCAGTGCAGGTACAACTTGAGGTAGCCATGAGAGCTGACCCCTGGTTACTCCATGGAGAGTGCTTCAGCTACTATGGGGGGGTTCCTACGTGGTGATCAACTGAAACTGCAGCATATTTGCAACTGAATTTTTAACCTAACAGGAGAATGGTAAATACCTTTTCAGTAAGCAGAGGGCCCTGTTGCACTAAAGCATCACCATACACCAGCATTCAGGAAGCACCCTCAAACTGAGCAGGTGCAGCACTAGGTCCCTTTCATTGGAAAGCCTGGTAGGAAATGGCACAAGTTAATGGAGAAACACTGAGTGGGCTCTTGAGCAGCAGTCAGTGGGTGCCAAGGGTGAAAAATGAAGAAAGTGCCCAAGAAATGGGAGCGAGACAAAGACTGGGGTGGAGCCTGAAGTAGGGACAAGAGGAGAAAATTAATAGGGATGAAGAATAAGGTAGATTAGCTCACTCATGTTAGGGTTAGAGAGCCATGTGGAACAGAGCGGTCTCAGCTAAGATTCTCCTCCCAAACCTAGCCTGGGGAAGGCCTCTCAGTTGCAACACAGATGAATAAGTGAGTATAGTTAACATCACTCCAAGCCTAGCCTACAACAGCTGATCCCCATCTGAGTCACAGGTGCACAATGTAAACATAACTGACTCTTAGGGTAGTTTGTTATGCAGCAAAAGCTGAGTGATACAGTAGTGGAAAAAAGATGATGAGGAACAAAATTGGGCAAAGTTGTAAGAAGAGAGAGAGAGAATTAAGACAGAAATTTCATTAAAAAAAATTCCATCACGTTGGGTTTGAAATGTCACATTACCTATTAGTGTGTGGTACCAAGAAATCTAGAGTTTCCCAAGTCTGTATCGGACAGAGAAGAGGCAACTGAAAACACACAGGGAGGATCTTGGTGTGGATGGAGGAGAGTCAAGGGGAAGATAGATGAGTTTAGTTTGGGGGAGGGTGGAATTTGAGGTGTCTGAAGGACATCCGAATGGAGTTGTCCAGCAAGGAGGAAATGCAGATGAGAAGCTCCAGTCCTTGCTGGGGATCTAGGTTTGGGTGTTCTCAACGAGCAGGTAGTACATGAGGACCCTGTGGCTGTGTCTGGAAAGCCAGTGCAGGTACAACTTGAGGTAGCCATGAGAGCTGACCCCTGGTTACTCCATGGAGAGTGCTTCAGCTACTATGGGGGGGTTCCTACGTGGTGATCAACTGAAACTGCAGCATATTTGCAACTGAATTTTTAACCTAACAGGAGAATGGTAAATACCTTTTCAGTAAGCAGAGGGCCCTGTTGCACTAAAGCATCACCATACACCAGCATTCAGGAAGCACCCTCAAACTGAGCAGGTGCAGCACTAGGTCCCTTTCATTGGAAAGCCTGGTAGGAAATGGCACAAGTTAATGGAGAAACACTGAGTGGGCTCTTGAGCAGCAGTCAGTGGGTGCCAAGGGTGAAAAATGAAGAAAGTGCCCAAGAAATGGGAGCGAGACAAAGACTGGGGTGGAGCCTGAAGTAGGGACAAGAGGAGAAAATTAATAGGGATGAAGCAATCAAGGTAGGTGGAACAAGAAGACAAGATAAAACAATAGATGGGAAAAGGAGACCAACCTGGGAGGAGGAATCCAGTTAAAGAAAGAAGGGGAAAATAGGGGGCGGAAGCAAATAAAGAATGCAGTCAAAGAAGCCTGGGTCCTGAGGTGGGATAGGGGACCTGGGAGGAGGGGACCAGGGATATGCATATGACTGATCTGGGAACATACATGTCAGTGAACAACAAAACTCTGTAAAACCTTTAAAATAAAGAATTAAAAAAAGAAGAAGAAGAAGAAGCCTGGGTCCTGAATCAGAGAAAGGGAAAAGATAGATATTTTCATTTTAAGTTTTTGTCCACACCGAGTGGCATGCTGAACCTTAGCTTTCTGACCCCGATCAAACCTATGTCCCCTGCAATGGAAGTATGCAGTCCTAACCACTGGACCACAAGAAAATTCTCAAAGAAGAAGAAGCAAATAGTGAAGGATAAGGTGAAGCATGAGAGAAGGGCGGTGAATCGAAAACAGACAGAAAGAAGGGCATCAGAGCGCTGCTGCACTTTCAGTGGCAACATTATGGGAAACTCATCCACGCCAGGAGAGGAGAGAGGGCGTCCGGCAGCTGAAGCCCTGGACATGAGCCAGGTCTGGGCCAGCTCCAGGAGTAACGGGAAAGAGCACAAATTAATGCACACAAACAGGATCACTGCTCAGTGGTCGAAATCTTAGCTTCCGCGCACTCTCTGCGTCTACTGGCCCCTTTCACGCAGAGAGACCTCCGAGGCAGTAGGGATGCAGAGAGGCTGGTAGCTATATCCGACGAAGTGGTGCCTAACCAAGGAGCGCGCCTAAGGGATGCGGAAAGTGCCTGGATGCTGGGTCGAGGGTCGAAGGAAGGATGTAAGGTTGAGTGGAAGCGGGAGGAGAGCGAAGGAGCACGCGGAAGCGGAGGGTTGGGGAGATCCTGGCTGTTGATCGTCAGTGGGGTGCACAGCGACCACACAGTGTGCGTTAGGGCGGGAGAACCACGGTGGCCAAGTCCTACCTGGGGTTTTCTCTTATTTCCTAGTCAAATCTTCGAAGGGCAGTTAGAAGCGGAGAATAGTGGCAGGCGATGGAGAGGGTGGGCGCGCGAGCGAAGGCGCGAATATGGGCGAATGGAAGAGCCCAGGACACGACGTTGACTCCGCGAACGCTTTCGTCCACTTTCCTCTGGGCTGCTTCCCAAAGTGCCAGTCTTGAGACAGGGGCATCGCTGCAGAGCCTAGCCAGGGCTGGGCGCACTAGGAGGGAAGGTAAGATGGAGGGGCGGGAGCCAAAGGCCGAAGGGGCGGACGCGGGGTGGCGTCTAGCTCTCCATAAAGGGGCCGTGGGGGCCTCGCGCTCTTCTGCGCTGGTAGCGGCCACCGGCAGGGAACACGGCGCAATGTCTGCTAGCTGCCAGCAGAGTCCGGTCCTGGCAGGCAGCGCCACTTTGGCCGCCCTGGGGGCACTGGTTCTGTACCTCTCGGAGCCCTCCAGCTACGGGAAGTACTCGGAGAATCTGATGCCAGCGGCTGTGCGCCTGCCCGCCCGCGCCGCCTGGTTCCTGCAGGAGCTGCCCTCCTTCGCGGTGCCCGCGGGGATCCTCGCCGCCGGCCAGTCCAGCTCTCTCTTGGGTCCACCTGCGACTGTGCTCCTCGGCCTCTTCTGCGCGCATTACTTCCACAGGTAGCCTTTTCTTCTGAGGGCGCGGAGCCAAGCGCGCTACCAGGCTCCAGGAACGCAGCGCCGTGCGCACTGAGGAGCGCAGAGGGGCGGCGCGGGCGGCTGCGAGGAGTGTGGGACAGGGGAGCACCTGCCAGGGCTGGGCTGCTGGCCGGAGGTGGCTAGTGGAGAAGCGATCGCGGGTAAAGCCCGCTTATACTCTCCACGCGTCCGGTAAAGAGCAGAGCGGGCGATGCGGGAGGCGCCCAGGAAAGCTGAAGCTGGGCAGAGCTGTTGGCCAGGCAGTTACCTGTCTTTCAGAGCGGTCCTGCGTCACCTGTGGCGTCTTGCCCACCGTCCCTTCTCTTCCTCCTTCACCTTTCCTCTACAGGGTGTGGGCGGGCTGGTTCTGAGGTCTGGAGGGAGCCTAAGTATTGGCATTTCCCGAGGGAAGTTTGTCTCAGAGGGACTGGATCAACTTATCTCAGCGGGGAGATGGGCAGAGCCAGGCTCAGGACTTGAATGGTGGGAAAGAGAACGCAATGGAAACTCACTGGCCTGAGGATGAGTCCCATTTCTTTGGGCCCCCCGAAAAGGGACCGCGCTCACCACCAACACGTTTCTGGTTCCCGTGGGGCTGGAATGTGAATGGGTTGAGATTAACTTAGAGCTCAAATGTTCTTCTGAATTCAAAATCCCCAATTCAGGAGAACTTTGCCTTCTTGTCTGAGACGAAAAGGCAGGAAAGAAGCCAAGGGCTTTCAGATTCCAAGCATGACTGCTCGAAAGAGACTCATTGGGAAGGGAAGAGGACACAATTCCGTCTCGTCTCCACCATGCCTAGTCACTTACCACCACAGCTCCACGTGGCCCCGTTGTAACCTTGTGAGAGAGGCATTTACTGTGCCCACTTGATAGACTGAGAAACCGAGACTGTGTGAGGTAAAGTGGCTGGCGGAACACAGTACAGCTAGCCAGTGCCCAGCCAAATTCAAATCTAAGCCGGCGAAACTCCATGGCTCAGGACCTTCCCACCATGTTAAGCAGGTGGATACTCTGCAAGGAGAAAACAGAATCCATGGACTGAGAAAAGCTGCCAAACCAAATCAAGAACTGGAACAGAAGCACGGCTTTCTTTTGACTAGAGAATTGAGAGGGTCAAAAAATCAAGGAAGGAGCTCCAGTGGCGCAATCGGTTAGCGCGCGATACTTACACAAAAAATCAAGGAAATCTAGAGTAGGCATTAGGGTGAAGAATTTGTCTCAAAGCGGAAAGGTATGGTTCTCTCTCAGAAGGATCATAAGGCAAAAGTGATGCTTAGGGAAAAGGAAGTGTAGAAAAACAGGTTTTACACCCCTTCTTATCCTCTGGATCTTTTTATTGAGTAGGATTTAACATTTATGCAATTTTAACTGAATTCTCACTCTTTCAATAATTACTGCCAAGCAATCATTTTATACATGATTATCCTTTCTGGCTTTTATTTTGCCCAGATTTAGGTGGCTTAATTTGCACAGAAAGAAAGATATTGGGTGCAGAAGATTAGTTACCAGCTTTTCATTTCATTGTTTTCAGAAAAGGTATTTGACAGAAAAATGTGATTTTTATCAGGCGATAGACTTTTAGCACCATAAACAGTATTTTTATGGGTTCATTTCATCTTGCAGTAAAGATCAGTGTTTTCTGACAGTCCTTTTAACATATGATTTTGACTTATTTTTTAAATCTGAAAGGTATTTTGCCTTAATAAAATTATGACAAGTACAATAAAATAACCAAGGAAGTAATTACTCATAAAATGAATATTGACATACTTATTCAGGGAAAAAATTTTAAATGTACGTTAAGGACTGGGAATTGAGTCTGCCTGAGGGAAAATTCTCCCTGAATACACCACTCCAGGTGAGTGAGTTGTCCCTGAGGAATGAAGATGTGATGTTCTGTCCACCATTCCCTTTGTGTGAATTCTTTCTTTGAGGCCACTGGACTATTGAATCTGTTGTCATTTTGTGTGCTTACAAGGGGTTACTCTCTGTGCCCAACACTATGTGAATTACCTACCTCATACCAGCCAGGTTCTATTATCACACCCATTTTGCATATGGGAAACTGAGGCAAAAAAGGCAAAAAAAAAAAAAAAAAAAAGTTAAATAACTTGCCCAAGGTCACAGGGTATCCAGGGAGCTAGGATTTAGATTCAAGGAGTTTGAATCCAGATCTCAGGCTCTTAGCTACCATGATAAATTGTTTTTCATTTGTTCTTGCTGTCCTGTTCTTGCCTTTTAAAAACTATATTTAGGTTTAAAGCTATTTTTTAAGTTATAACAATAATAAATGTTTACTAAAGGAATAATAGTACAAAAGTGAAAACATTTTCCATAATTTCAGCATTTAGTACCTTAATTGTTAATGTTTTGAAACATTTCCATCAAGGCTTTAATTTTTCTTGGTAGATTTTTATACAGGCTTGTTATATTGAATATACACAGTTTTTAGTTCTACTTAATTACTGTCCATAATAAATATTTTCCCACATTATCATAGAATCTTTGTCAAATCATCTTAGTGGTTGCTTGTTATTTCATTCACCTAAAAGCAATAATTCATTAATCTACAGCTTTTGAAGTAATTTTAATAATTTTTAAATAGAATTTTTTATGAAATTGGACATTTAATTTGTCTTTTTATTTAGGCTAGGTTACACAGGCTATGACGCACATTTTGGCATCTAACTTTTTTTTTTTTAATTATTCAGAAGTCAGGACTATTCTCTTAGCCAGGGTTCCCAGAAGTGATTCAAAGTTATGAGCATTTTTGCCTTGAGGTGTTAGGAGTCATTTGGGTTGATAGTGAGGGGACATTAAGGAAAAAGCTCCACACTGCCTTGGCTTTATTCTTTCCTGTGCATAGCTATGACACAGGGAATGTGATAGAAGGAAAAGGTTCATGAGAAGGCAGGTTCAGCTGTGGATTAGACTCTTTTGTAGAATGTTCCTTGGGGACTATTCAGAAAGCAATATGTCCCATTGGATAGAAGGTGAAACTCTTTGTGCTTTTCTCCATGGAAGGGTGACATGCTAGAATGCGAATTCCACAGGTCAAAGAGCTTTGTCTCATTCGTTCATGGCTGTGTCCTTGTGTAGAAAAGTGCCTGTATATTAGCTGATACTCACTGAATGCATAAGTGAACTCTTCTGACATCAGTACAGGCAGTCAGAAATGTGGGAGAGCTAGCAATTACTTAGGAATCATTGCTGAGATTGCATGGTTAGGTCAACTCCAATCATTCTCTTCCCTTCAGAATCTATTGTTGTGGCTATTTGGATGGTTTAGCTACATGAAAATGATTGCTGTGTAAGCATGTTCTCTAATCCCACATCTAAAGTTGTTTAAAGTCAGAGTTTCCTCACCTCTTGTTGACCTTGATTACAGCCTGGAATGATCCTTTGCCTCGACTCTCTGATTGATCATTTTCTTAAGTGCCATGGTGTTTCATGTGATAGTTATCACACCACCTAAGCCTGGGGGAAGCAAATGTTTTTTCCAAGATTTGGGTGTGACCTTGGTGTTTGGATGAAAATGAAAAATTTCTTTTCAAAAAAAGATGACTATTCTGTAAAGAGTTGATGGCAATGTGACCTTCAATGATGCATGTTCAAAAGCAGAGGGTAATACACAGATTAGAGTCTATTTGAATTTGGGAGAATTTTCCTGGGGTTTAGATCTTGAAACTAATGGCATTTTCTATTCAGCCAAGTAAAAAGATGATTTCGAGAAGACCTTTCTACTTGATTGCCCAGTTCATCCTCCAGCTGCATGAATTCTTCCCCATCCTTTAAGATTCAAAATCAGTCAACACTCCCTCCAGGAAGCCTTCTCTGAGTTCTTTTTCCTTCTGTGTGGTACCATTCCTTCAGCTTTCATGGCAGCCATTGTGGCCTTCCATTGAGGCACTGCACACAATGGATCATAATTCTCAGTTTAAGGAAATGTCATATCTGTCCAGCCTCCTCATTTTACAGAAGTAGACCGCCACAGAGGTGAGTCAGTTAGGGGCAAAGAAGGAACTGGAATTTGTGTCTTCTGATGTGCCTCGTCAATGCTTCTCCAATCTCCTAAGACCTGCACACATCCTAAATATTTGGAAGTCATCTAACCTCATGAAGGGAATTAGTCACTGGGTGAAAATCGGAAAGGAATGGAAATCAAAAATCTTTCTCTCATTCGTTCATGGCTGTGTCCTTGTGTAGAAAAGTGCCTGTATATTAGCTGATACTCACTGAATGCATAAGTGAACTCTTCTGACATCAGTACAGGCAGTCAGAAATGTGGGAGAGCTAGCAATTACTTAGGAATCATTGCTGAGATTGCATGGTTAGGTCAACTCCAATCATTCTCTTCCCTTCAGAATCTATTGTTGTGGCTATTTGGATGGTTTAGCTACATGAAAATGATTGCTGTGTAAGCATGTTCTCTAATCCCACATCTAAAGTTGTTTAAAGTCAGAGTTTCCTCACCTCTTGTTGACCTTGATTACAGCCTGGAATGATCCTTTGCCTCGACTCTCTGATTGATCATTTTCTTAAGTGCCATGGTGTTTCATGTGATAGTTATCACACCACCTAAGCCTGGGGGAAGCAAATGTTTTTTCCAAGATTTGGGTGTGACCTTGGTGTTTGGATGAAAATGAAAAATTTCTTTTCAAAAAAAGATGACTATTCTGTAAAGAGTTGATGGCAATGTGACCTTCAATGATGCATGTTCAAAAGCAGAGGGTAATACACAGATTAGAGTCTATTTGAATTTGGAGAGAATTTTCCTGGGGTTTAGATCTTGAAACTAATGGCATTTTCTATTCAGCCAAGTAAAAAGATGATTTCGAGAAGACCTTTCTACTTGATTGCCCAGTTCATCCTCCAGCTGCATGAATTCTTCCCCATCCTTTAAGATTCAAAATCAGTCAACACTCCCTCCAGGAAGCCTTCTCTGAGTTCTTTTTCCTTCTGTGTGGTACCATTCCTTCAGCTTTCATGGCAGCCATTGTGGCCTTCCATTGAGGCACTGCACACAATGGATCATAATTCTCAGTTTAAGGAAATGTCATATCTGTCCAGCCTCCTCATTTTACAGAAGTAGACCGCCACAGAGGTGAGTCAGTTAGGGGCAAAGAAGGAACTGGAATTTGTGTCTTCTGATGTGCCTCGTCAATGCTTCTCCAATCTCCTAAGACCTGCACACATCCTAAATATTTGGAAGTCATCTAACCTCATGAAGGGAATTAGTCACTGGGTGAAAATCAGAATGATAATTAATGTGGACATTGGAAACCACCTCAACAGATCTCTTCTCTTACAGGTTTCTTCTGAGAAGAAACACCCAGGCATTCTTGTGGTCACTTCATCATGTGTTAAGGACATTCATGATTTGGATCAATTAAGATTAACTGAGATTCTTTAAAATGGGGATCAGCAGACTTCTACAGTAGAAAAATTAGATAGTAGCTGTTTTAGGTTTTGCAGTAATACGTGTCTGTCACAGGTACTCAACTCTGCAATTGTAGCATGAATACAGCATGGACAACATGTAGACAAATGAGTGTGGTAATGTTCCAATAAAACTTTATTGACAAAAACAGGCAGTGGGCTGTATTTGGCCTGCTCCTCCTTAAGAAAACCATGAGCAGCAGAGCTTCCCATTTAGTGCTCTGGTAATTTGACTCTAAAATTGTGTTAAATCCTGTAGAAAAGCATAGTCTAGGAAAGTTCAACTCCATTTACATAGGAATTTGGTAGTAAACCTCATTTTTCTGAGAATTCCTGGGCTCTGAGTCCTTTATTTGAACCTTTGTGGCAAATAGAGGAGTCTTGAAGTTTACATTCTAAATGGGGTGACATCATAAGCACATCTGAAACATACAGCTATGTTTGCCAGAGATGTAAACAGGCTTTAGAGATCTCACCCACTTTTACCATGCTGAAGAAGAGACCAGCTTCTTACTCATTTTAAGTCTAATTTAATGTCATTTGAAAAGAACAATCAAGATAAGGAAACAGTGATCCAAGGTGGTAAAGTGATGTGTATGAAGTTGCATGGTGAGGAAGGGGCAGAGTGGAGCTTGAACTTGGGTCTCTCAGTTCTTTGTCAGAGTTGCACATGCTCAGAACTGTGTTGGGTCCTATGGGAGCATACAAAAGAAATACAATAACTGGTACTGGCCCTCCAGGAGGAAGGCAGGAAAATGCATCATACTGTGTCTGGCACTCCCTCTGCGGTGAAAGTTTAGTGGTGGCCATGTCAGTAAGAGAGGACTAGGACAGATGGGAAAATGCAAATTGAGGGACGTGTGGACCATGGTCCACAATGGGAACCATGGTCACGCTGCTGAATGTGCTGAGATCTCTGGTGCCTGTCTGTTTGAGTGTGCAGATGGGTGGGTAAGTTTTGAGGGAGCCCAATAAATGGCACCCTTCTTCCTCACGCAAGTCCATAATCAATGGAGAGATCCAGAAATTAGGTAATTAGAGACAAATTATCACCCTTATTAGTGGTAAAGCTGGGTTGGGGCAGCATGGCTTCCATTTTGGATCTGAATACTGTCCCTGAGAAATACTCAGCAACAATGATGGCTGAATAAGTACCTCGGACCTTACCCAGCAGTGCCTGTTCTGAAAAGACAGCAGAATGAGAGAAGGGCTGGGCTGTACACATTCCTTAACAGGCCCTGCTTTCAAATTTACCGGTTGAGTAATTTAGTCCTCCTTTCCTGAGGTGAAATAAGTGAAGGAGAGTGAAAGACCAGGGAGGAATACTCAACTGAAGGGCCCTCAGTAAGCAGAAAAGGGAACCGAAATGTTTTCTGTTGCTAGATAGACTATGAAAGTTGTCTACTTAATGATTTTTGCCAGACTATGGCAACTCAGTTCTAGAACCTGGGGTACTTCCCATTATGCTTTTTTGACTCCTGGCCACATATGGCCATAGGGACATCAAAGGCTGGACTCAAGATGTTTAAAAAGTTGCTGCACTCAACCTAGCAGCCTTTGTGGAGACTGAGCTTAGCATAGGAGCTCTAAATTTTAAAACCTTCTGAACCAGGGCCAGCAGTGCAATTTGCCTTCCATTTGGTTATGGAAGGGGGATAAGGGAAGGAGAAACCAACATTTATTGAGCTCTGGGTGTTCCAGGAATTATGTTATGTGTTTTACATCAGTTATCTCATTTTGTCCTTGAGACCATCCCTGTTATTAATACGATTTCACAAATAACTGCACTTTGCCTGATTTGTGGTGACAAGTGGGAGTGAGGGGGAATGATGAGCAAGCACTTAGCCAGTCTTCAAAGGATGATCTATCCCGAGATTTGTGGGTGGGAACGAGAAGTTCAGTCAGGGAAAGGGGTCTGTTTGGTAATCTATGACTTAAAACGGCCCTGTGTGCCATATGTGCTCCATCTTAGAACACCTCTCTTCTTTTTAATACCAAATCTGTTTGGTATGCCATAATGTCCAGTTCTACTATCCAAGCCTTGAATCAGGTCTGGGCCATTTTCAAAAGTCTTCCATTATACTTGCTTCATGTTATCAAGGCTGATCCTAAAAGTTACTGGGAAGAAAGTAAGGCAATTTGCTTTCGACATTTTTCCTATTTGACCATGAAAAGTGCCCAGATCCTCTTCTGTGTGTACTCTCTGTTTCTTATTCCTGTTTGAGTGTGCAGATGGGTGGGTGAGTTTTGAGGGAGCCCAATAAGTGGCACCCCTTTTCCCCACCCAAGTTCATTATCAACAGAGAGATCCAGAAATTAGGCAATTAGAGACAAATTACCACCCTTATTAGTGGTAAAGCTGTTTTGAGGCAACATGGCTTCCATTTTGGATCTGAACACTGTCTGTCTGTCCTCTTTCGACAGCAGTGCTTGGTCTCACTTACATCTCCCAGTGAATGTTCTTTACTTACTCGAAGTTACCTACCTGATAAACAAATATAAATACTACCATATTGGGCCCTTTGTTTTCTTGTTGTTGATTTTGAAAGTTCTTTATATATTTTAGATACAAGATACATGCTTTGTCAATCATTTTTCTTGGTCTGTAAGGTTTATCATTTTCATTCTTTTAACTGTATCTTTTGAAAAGCAGAGGTTTTTAATTTTGTTTCATGCAACCAGATCTAAGAAATCTTTGCCTAGTCTGAAGTCACATGGATTTGCTCATGTTTTCTTATAAAAGATTTATTGTTTTAGATTTTACATTTATGTCTATGATTTATTTTGAGTTCATTTTTATGTAGGGTTAGAAATATGAATCCAAGTTCTTTCTTTTACATATGGATAGCCAATTGTTCCAGTATCATTTGTTGAAAACACTTTTCTTTTTCTAATGAAATTGCTCCTGCACCTCACAATATGAGCAGGTACTTTGCATAAGAAAACATATGAATGGTACATAAAATGAGGGAAAGATGTTCAACATCGTTAATCATAAGGGAAATGCTAATTAAACCACAATGGGATATCAGGATGCCTCCATTAGAATGCTAGATTAAAAAGACAACATAATAAGAAGTGCACTTGGAAGACTAGAACGAGTATACATTGTTGATGAAAGCATAGAATGGCAAGCAAAAAAGAGTGCATGCTTTATGGCTCCATTTGTATAAAACCTTGTGAAATTCGAGCTAAACTCGGGTACAAGAAGTACATCAGTGGTTTCCTGGGAAAATAGGGAGAGAAAGTTTATGAGGAGTATGAGTAAAATTTTGGTGGAGATGGATATGTTCACTATTTTGAAGTCATGATGGTTTTAAAAATTTA
This sequence comes from Tragulus kanchil, assembly GCA_022376925.1. Lineage (NCBI taxonomy): Eukaryota > Metazoa > Chordata > Mammalia > Artiodactyla > Tragulidae > Tragulus > Tragulus kanchil. Next base: position 152,524,450 of record JAIOJX010000029.1, read on the forward strand.
TCAAATTGCATACTTAAAACATGTAAAGTTGACTGCCTATGGAAAAAAACTGTGTGTATGTGCGGCCCTGTGTCACTGAGAATTGTCCAAACTTTCTGAGAGGCAGTGTTTAACACTGGCTGAAAAGCTGTTCACTTTTTCCCAGGAATTTCACTTGGGGAGAATACTCAAGGGAAATAGTTCAAAAGAAAGAAGTCAATTTGCAGTGAATTGTAGTGTTACTATTCACAATCTGGAATACTGGAAGTTACTCAAATGCTCTACTGTTATGGGCTGATTATAATCAGTATGATTGAATATTATGTATACTTCAAAACTATTAGCTTCTTGGATCTGTGTCTGTGATGGAAATAAGAAATATTAAGATCATTTAGTAAAAAAATAGCACACAATGAATATGCTCTGAATCAACACATCAACACATATGAATTGATAATATGTGTTATCAATGATTAGATCTAATCATTAGATAATGATTAGAATATAAAGTGATGTGAATAGCTGATAATTTTGATTTATAGATTTTTGTTATATTTTCAAAGTGTTTAATTGCATAACTCCTCCTATACCTAGTAGAAGAAATAATATTGACATTATAAGATTTTAAGTTATCTCACTAACGATGCAATTAAATGCCAATAGAGCTCAAGACATTTCTACAAGAATGGATAAACACAAGGTCCTACTGTATAGCACAAGGAACTCGATATATCCATATCTTGTGATAAGCCATAATGGAAAATAATATTAAAAAGAATGTATATATGTGTATAGCTGAGTCACTTTGCTGTATAGCAGAAATTACCACAACATTGTAGATCAATTATACTTCAATAAAAAGATTAATAAAAAAAGAAAGACATTTCTACAAGTAAGAATTGCTTTGAGGGAGAAGTCACCACTAAAGTGTGTGATCTTCCAACTAAGCCATTATGACATCACTAACTTCTGAAATTGTCATCTTTCATGTTGATCCTTTAATATGTTGACTATCCCTTAAAATGCAGTGGTTGCCTGGTAAAGTGTCAGTACTCGAATATTCTTTTAACATGGGAATGCCAGCTCTCTCCATCTTGATAATGCTTAGGTATGTCTTGTCTTCTCACTTTCTGCCCGATCTGTCCTGCTAGAGTTTTGTCAATTTGATTGATCTTCTCGAGGTAGCAGTTTGGGTTTCATTGAGTTCGTCTATTGATTTTTTGGTTTCTTATTTGTTTCCTGATTTTTTCTTTATTATTTCCTTCCTTCTTCTTACTTTAATTTTCTGTCCTTCTAGTTTCTTAAGGCTGTTACTGAGGTTTATAGACTGAGACCTCCCAATTCTAATTTGGAATGTCTTACTATGATTTCACACAAAATGCTGCTTATGGCACCTCACGAATTGTAATATGTTGTTTTTGTTTCAATTCATTTGGAAATACTGGTATTTCTCTTTTGATTCCTTCTCTGATCCATGGGTTATTCGGAACAGTGCTATTCAATTTCCAGATGTTTAGAGATTTTCCAGATATGTTCTGTTTTTAATTTATAATTTAATTTCATTATGAACAGAGAATATATTTCATGTGACTTAAATACTTTCATTTTTTGAATTAAAACTTGTTTTATGGCCCAGAATTTGGTCTGTCTTGGTAAACTCCTCCTATTCCTAGTAGAAGAAATAATATTGACATTATAAGATTTTAAGTTATCTCACTAACGATGCAATTAAATGCCAATAGAGCTCAAGACATTTCTACAAGAATGGATAAACACAAGGTCCTACTGTATAGCACAAGGAACTCGATATATCCATATCTTGTGATAAGCCATAATGGAAAATAATATTAAAAAGAATGTATATATGTGTATAGCTGAGTCACTTTGCTGTATAGCAGAAATTACCACAACATTGTAGATCAATTATACTTCAATAAAAAGATTAATAAAAAAAGAAAGACATTTCTACAAGTAAGAATTGCTTTGAGGGAGAAGTCACCACTAAAGTGTGTGATCTTCCAACTAAGCCATTATGACATCACTAACTTCTGAAATTGTCATCTTTCATGTTGATCCTTTAATATGTTGACTATCCCTTAAAATGCAGTGGTTGCCTGGTAAAGTGTCAGTACTCGAATATTCTTTTAACATGGGAATGCCAGCTCTCTCCATCTTGATAATGCTTAGGTATGTCTTGTCTTCTCACTTTCTGCCCGATCTGTCCTGCTAGAGTTTTGTCAATTTGATTGATCTTCTCGAGGTAGCAGTTTGGGTTTCATTGAGTTTCTCTATTGATTTTTTGGTTTCTTATTTGTTTCCTGATTTTTTCTTTATTATTTCCTTCCTTCTTCTTACTTTAATTTTCTGTCCTTCTAGTTTCTTAAGGCTGTTACTGAGGTTTATAGACTGAGACCTCCCAATTCTAATTTGGAATGTCTTACTATGATTTCACACAAAATGCTGCTTATGGCACCTCACGAATTGTAATATGTTGTTTTTGTTTCAATTCATTTGGAAATACTGGTATTTCTCTTTTGATTCCTTCTCTGATCCATGGGTTATTCGGAACAGTGCTATTCAATTTCCAGATGTTTAGAGATTTTCCAGATATGTTCTGTTTTTAATTTATAATTTAATTTCATTATGAACAGAGAATATATTTCATGTGACTTAAATACTTTCATTTTTTGAATTAAAACTTGTTTTATGGCCCAGAATTTGGTCTGTCTTGGTAAATGTGCTCTTTAAACTTGAATAGATTTCTGCTGTAAGGAAAATAAATAGTGATAAATTAAAGATACATGCTTTAAAGCTTTAATCAAACTAACAAAAGAGAGTTATAGCTAGTAAGCCAGCCAAAGATATAAAATGAAATAAAATAATACTCGATTGAAAAGATGGAAGATAGAGGGAAAATGGGAACAAATAACAAGAGAAATAAATATAACAAATAGCAATATAATAGAGTTAAACCAAGTTACAGAAATAATCCCATTAGCTGTAAACATTCTAACAGTCCCAATTAAAAAGCAGAGATTGTCAGTATTGAATAAAAAGCAAGATTCAACCAATCTCTGCTTTTTAATTGAGACTGTTAGAATGTTTACAGCTAATGAGATTATTTCTGTAGCTTGGTTTAACTCTATCATATTGCTATTTGTTTCTATTTGTCTCTGTTATTTGTTCCCATTTTTCCTCTATCTTCCATCTTTTGAATTGAGTGTTATTTTATATCACCATTTACTTTCAAGTATCATTATATGACTTCATGTATAGTGAAGGAATGTGAAATACTCTACTTCCATTTTTCCCCTGTTGATCTTTATGCTGTTGTTGGATTTGTTTTGCTCATATGCATGTCATAAGAAGTTTCAACATATTGCTCATATATTTGTTTAAACAGTCAATTATCTTTTAAAGGGATCTAAATAATAAAAACTTGTATTTGCCATTTCTGATGCTCTTTACTTTTGGACATTGATCTATATTTTTATCTGATATTACTTTTTTCTTTTGCCTGAATAATTTTTTAGAAGTTTTTTCATAGTTTGAATACTGATAATGTCTTTATATCGCCTTTTTTTCTGAAGGTATGTAATTCTAGATACAGCATTCTAGATTGACAGCTATTTTGTTTCAGTCCTTTAAGTGTGTTGCTCCACTGTTATCTTGCTTGCATTATTTCTAAAAAGAAACCCGTCTTCATATCTTTTTTCTTTTTTATGAAACTTTCTTTCAGATCACTGAAGCTTTTTTCATTTTTTAAGATTATTTTATTCCAATGTGTTTCTTTTGGATAGTTTTTGTTCCTATGTCTTCAAATTTACAGTCTTTTCTCCTCTGATATCTTATGTATCATTAATCTGATTTCCATGTCAGGCATTGTAGTTTTCATGTCTAGAAGTTCAGTTTTGGTCTTTTTGCTCTCTTCTATGTCTCTACTTAACTTTATGTACATATGAAATGCAATTATAATAGCTGTTTTAATGTCACTGTCTGCTAATTCTAACATCTGTGTCATCTTGATTGATTATTCTTTTCATGAGCAGTTTTCCTGCTTCTTTGCATGCCTGGTAATCTTACATGGTCAGATATTGTACCTTGTTGGCTATTGCATATTTTTGTATAAAATATTCTTGAGCTTTGTTCTTGGGTTTAGTTAAGTTACTTGGAAGTAATTTGGCCCTTTCAGGTCATGATCTAATTTATGAGGTGGTTCTAGAAAAGTGCTAGTGCAAGGGCTAATTAATCCCCTCCTCTGAACCAAGGGCTTTCTGAGTACTCTCTCCAGTGTCCCCTCTATACAAGTTTTTCTTCTGGCTGGTGGGAATGGGCTCTACTCCTGGACCATTCCAAATGACATCAGATTCCCTACAAAACTGGGCTGCAGTACAAAGCTAAGTAGCTAGATTTAGGGAGCCACAGTTTTGTTTTCGCAAACAATGAGAAATAAAGGAGACAAAATTGAAGCTTAGAAAAATGATATATTTGTGTCCAAATGTGAATGTGCCTCATGCTTAGCTTAACTTCGTAGCTTTGCTAAACTTCGTACTTCAAGCTGAAACCACCCCATGTTGCAATTTATAATGTGTTAATGTGGTCATGCCCTTTAGCATGAGCGGCTGTGCAGGTGTGCTTACACAATGCCAAAACATATACCAAATCTATCAATTTATCAGAAAAGAAGAGGTAAGCTAGTTATTCAAATTAATTGATTAGTTACTCAGGTCAAGAGATTCATCTGGGTCTTATTAGTACACTAAGATCTTGATCTTCTAGGGTATAAATAAAGAAATAAGCAGCAACAAACAAACAAATAAATAAATAAGGTCAGTGATCTGTAGCCTGTCTCTTGTAGGAGGTTGTACCTCAACGATGATTACTCTTTCCATCACTCAGAAGAATGTTCAAAGTTTCGTGAAACTTTGGTAATTCATTGAATGTTCAAACTGGACTTCTATTTTGATGTAGAAGCAGAAAGAAAGAGGAAAACTGAATGAAGGAGCAGTCCCAAGTTATCTCAATACTACCAGAACAAAAAGATTAAGAAATAACATAAACAGGAAACTTGAAAATGTTTACTACATTTTAGGTCTTCATGAGTGGATCATCTCGGGGTTATGACCACCAGTTCTTACATGAGCAGTTTTCCTGCTTCTTTGCATGCCTGGTAATCTTACATGGTCAGATATTGTACCTTGTTGGCTATTGCATATTTTTGTATAAAATATTCTTGAGCTTTGTTCTTGGGTTTAGTTAAGTTACTTGGAAGTAATTTGGCCCTTTCAGGTCATGATCTAATTTATGAGGTGGTTCTAGAAAAGTGCTAGTGCAAGGGCTAATTAATCCCCTCCTCTGAACCAAGGGCTTTCTGAGTACTCTCTCCAGTGTCCCCTCTATACAAGTTTTTCTTCTGGCTGGTGGGAATGGGCTCTACTCCTGGACCATTCCAAATGACATCAGATTCCCTACAAAACTGGGCTGCAGTACAAAGCTAAGTAGCTAGATTTAGGGAGCCACAGTTTTGTTTTCGCAAACAATGAGAAATAAAGGAGACAAAATTGAAGCTTAGAAAAATGATATATTTGTGTCCAAATGTGAATGTGCCTCATGCTTAGCTTAACTTCGTAGCTTTGCTAAACTTCGTACTTCAAGCTGAAACCACCCCATGTTGCAATTTATAATGTGTTAATGTGGTCATGCCCTTTAGCATGAGCGGCTGTGCAGGTGTGCTTACACAATGCCAAAACATATACCAAATCTATCAATTTATCAGAAAAGAAGAGGTAAGCTAGTTATTCAAATTAATTGATTAGTTACTCAGGTCAAGAGATTCATCTGGGTCTTATTAGTACACTAAGATCTTGATCTTCTAGGGTATAAATAAAGAAATAAGCAGCAACAAACAAACAAATAAATAAATAAGGTCAGTGATCTGTAGCCTGTCTCTTGTAGGAGGTTGTACCTCAACGATGATTACTCTTTCCATCACTCAGAAGAATGTTCAAAGTTTCGTGAAACTTTGGTAATTCATTGAATGTTCAAACTGGACTTCTATTTTGATGTAGAAGCAGAAAGAAAGAGGAAAACTGAATGAAGGAGCAGTCCCAAGTTATCTCAATACTACCAGAACAAAAAGATTAAGAAATAACATAAACAGGAAACTTGAAAATGTTTACTACATTTTAGGTCTTCATGAGTGGATCATCTCAATGTTTTTTGTAATTTTGGATTATGAAAAACTGGATCATGACCACCAGATAATTCACATCCGGTGACACCTGCAAGGGGTTGACAATGGGACCTATCTATCCTCACTCTCTGGGCATCAGAGCAAAATAGGAAGAGGTCCCAGGAGCTTTGGTGAAAACTTACCATTGAATTTTTCCTATGGTAGAGCTCTTAGTAGAAGATGAGCAACCATTCTACTACAGGGAGGAATAAGTAGTTTTATTGAATAGAGCCCCTTAAAAAAGGTAGATTTGGTGATCTAATTTCTGTGTGTGTACATAGACTTTGGAGAAACCAAATCATGTGGTCACTGCCAATTTGAAAAAGCTAAATTTGCCATTAGAGGTTCTGAAGTCAGTGGTTTTTAACCCTGGTTGCACATTGCAGTCATCTGGGGGAACTCTTCAGTGCTACTGATATTCTGGCTCCTGTGCCCAAGATGCTGAGTAATTTGTATTCTGTGTGCCTCTTCCTCTTTAGCATTAAGTGATTTGAATATGAAAGCAGAGATGAGAACCTCATATGCTGACAAATATCCATGAAACTAACTGCAATAGACCAAAGTGCTCAAGAACATAAACTCTGGAAATAGCTCCACCTGGACATGGATCCCAACTGTGATATTTCATAGCTGTGTCGATTTGGACTAATTTAATTTCATTCGTGGCCCCCTCATTTTGCTTATCTGTACAGTGGCGATTACCATGTCTGTAAATATCATTTTGAATGTTTTAAAAAAAACTAGGAACTTCTATTGTTGATCTTTTTGGGAAAAAAGCAAAAAAAAAAAAAGAAACTGTCTCTTGTAGGAGGTTGTACCTCAACGATGATTACTCTTTCCATCACTCAGAAGAATGTTCAAAGTTTCGTGAAACTTTGGTAATTCATTGAATGTTCAAACTGGACTTCTATTTTGATGTAGAAGCAGAAAGAAAGAGGAAAACTGAATGAAGGAGCAGTCCCAAGTTATCTCAATACTACCAGAACAAAAAGATTAAGAAATAACATAAACAGGAAACTTGAAAATGTTTACTACATTTTAGGTCTTCATGAGTGGATCATCTCAATGTTTTTTGTAATTTTGGATTATGAAAAACTGGATCATGACCACCAGATAATTCACATCCGGTGACACCTGCAAGGGGTTGACAATGGGACCTATCTATCCTCACTCTCTGGGCATCAGAGCAAAATAGGAAGAGGTCCCAGGAGCTTTGGTGAAAACTTACCATTGAATTTTTCCTATGGTAGAGCTCTTAGTAGAAGATGAGCAACCATTCTACTACAGGGAGGAATAAGTAGTTTTATTGAATAGAGCCCCTTAAAAAAGGTAGATTTGGTGATCTAATTTCTGTGTGTGTACATAGACTTTGGAGAAACCAAATCATGTGGTCACTGCCAATTTGAAAAAGCTAAATTTGCCATTAGAGGTTCTGAAGTCAGTGGTTTTTAACCCTGGTTGCACATTGCAGTCATCTGGGGGAACTCTTCAGTGCTACTGATATTCTGGCTCCTGTGCCCAAGATGCTGAGTAATTTGTATTCTGTGTGCCTCTTCCTCTTTAGCATTAAGTGATTTGAATATGAAAGCAGAGATGAGAACCTCATATGCTGACAAATATCCATGAAACTAACTGCAATAGACCAAAGTGCTCAAGAACATAAACTCTGGAAATAGCTCCACCTGGACATGGATCCCAACTGTGATATTTCATAGCTGTGTCGATTTGGACTAATTTAATTTCATCGTGCCTCATTTTGCTTATCTGTACAGTGGCGATAATCACCATATTACCTATCTCCTAAAGTTACTATAAAGATTAAATGAATTAATATGTGCAAAGTGCTTAGAACATTACCCACAGCATAGGAAGCATGGTTATAAATATTAGCTCTATGTGGTCCTTTGCTGGCAGTTCACTTACTGGAGATCTGAAATGAAATCAGTTTCACTGGTCTAATATTATTAACAATTACTTACTAACTCCCTGTAGCTGCTATAACAAATTACCACAAACTGAGTGGCTTAAAACAAGAGGTATTTTTTCTCGCATCATTCTGGAGGCCTGAGTTTGAAATTTTTTTCTCCAATCATTTTTGGAGGCCAGAAGGTATCACCAGGTGTTCACTTCCAGTGAAAGTTCTAAAGGGAGATCTTTCAGTACCTTGTTCAGCTTCAGTAGCTGCCTGCACTTCTTGGCTTGTCTATGTTCTGTCTTCACATTTCCCTTTCCTCGGTGTATCTTTCTTCTTCTTTTCTGCTTTTTTCTTGTGTAAGGATGCATGTGATTGCATTTAGGATCTATTCAGATTGTCTAGGATAACTTCATCTTCTCAAGGCTCATGATTTAATCTCATCATTTGCCATGTGAGAATATTCACTCTTTTTTATGTTATTGTTTCATTTTTGGCTATTCTGGGTTTTCACTACTGGTGCAGCTCTTCTCTAGTTGCAGGGAGTGGGCGATACTCTCTGGTTGGGGTGAGCAGGCTTCTTGTTGTGAAACTTGGGCTCAGTAGTTGCAGCTCCGAGGCTCTAGAGCACAGGCTCAATACTTGTGAGTCACAGGCTTAGTTGCTCCACAGCATGAGGGATCTTCCTGGATCAGGAATAGAATCTGTGTCCCCTGCATTGGTACACAAACTGTTCACCCAGGAAGAAGAGTGAAGAATAAGGGAAGAAGGGCAGCCCAGAATATTTACTCTTTTGCTATAATAAAGTAATATTCATAAATTCTGGGGATTGGGGGATAAACATATTTTGAGGGGCCACCATTCAAATCACAACACAAGGTCCATAATAAAACATAAGTATGGATGGGACCAACCACTGACTTATTCTGTATTAGTCACCTTTGCATTTGGCTTGTATCTCCTGCTCTCTAATATGTCCAAAACCATTATTTACAATGACAGGTGTCATCTGAGTCTATAGACAAGTGACTGTTCACCCTTATTTCTCTTTCCCGGGAAGCACTCAGGGAAGTAGGCCAAGGGCTCAGGGGACTGGTTGGCCTAATGCCCTTTGGCATAGAGAGAGGCTTCAATAAGGAAAGACCTCTTGGTGAGTTCTGCTCTAAGAAAATAATTTGGGGGAGACTCTATATTATGATCAAAAGCAACTCAAAACCTTCACCAATTCTGGCTTTAAACATGGAAAAGTCTGATGCTCATTGTAAAAGAGAACAGTGTGGTGTTGCATTGGTCAGGACTCTTTCAGTTCCAAGGGACAGAAAATCCAAGTAGGTTTAAGTAAAATTTGAATTTATTAACTCTCATGACTGGCAAATTCTAACTTCAGGTCTAGATTGATGTAGTGGTTCCAAAGATACCATAAAGACCTGGTTTCTCTCTGCAGTTCTTGGCTCTACTGCTTTTACTGGTGGGTGGCAAGACAACTGTAGCAGCTAAGAGCGCATATCCTCTCAGATCCAAGGCATGTGGAAAAGAACAGTTTTAGAAAAAACATAAGCACTTTTCACAAAGATGGTGCCGAAGGCGAAGAAGGAAGCCACTGCTCCTTCTAAAGCCGAAGCCAAAGCAAAGGCTTTGAAGTCCAAGAAAGCAGTGTTAAAAGGCATCCACAGCCACACATACACAAAAAAGATCCAGACATCATCCACCTTCTGGCAGCCCAAAACACTGCGGCTCAGAAGGCAGCCCAAATAGCCTCAGAAGAGCACCCCTAGGAGAAACAAGCTTGACCCCTATGGCATCATCAAAATCCCCCTCACCACTGAGTCAGTTATGAAGAAGATAGAAGAAAACAGCACACTGGTATTCATTGTGGATGTCAAGACCAACAAGCACCAGATAAAATAGGCTGTGAAGAAGCTCTGTGATATGGACGTGACTAAGGTCAATACCCTGATCAGGCCTGATGGAGAGAAGAAGGCATACGTTCGACTGACTCCTGACTATGATGCCTTGGATGTTGCCAACAAAATTGGGAACATCTAAACTGAGTCCTGCTGGCTAATTCCAAATTAAAAGTTTTCACTCTTAAAAAAAAAAGAAAAGAAAAAGAAAAAACATAAGCAAAACCTTATTGGAGTTTGCTGGGTCATATGTCCATCTCTGAAACAGCCAGGGTGACTGAGAATGAGCATTTTCACAGACTAAGAAAGGAAGGGAGTTGGTCCCTGGTGGAGAACCAGGGTAGTTACCTAAGAAGAGAGAATGAATTTGGGGAGACTCTATATTATGATCAAAAGCAACTCAAAACCTTCACCAATTCTGGCTTTAAACATGGAAAAGTCTGATGCTCATTGTAAAAGAGAACAGTGTGGTGTTGCATTGGTCAGGACTCTTTCAGTTCCAAGGGACAGAAAATCCAAGTAGGTTTAAGTAAAATTTGAATTTATTAACTCTCATGACTGGCAAATTCTAACTTCAGGTCTAGATTGATGTAGTGGTTCCAAAGATACCATAAAGACCTGGTTTCTCTCTGCAGTTCTTGGCTCTACTGCTTTTACTGGTGGGTGGCAAGACAACTGTAGCAGCTAAGAGCGCATATCCTCTCAGATCCAAGGCATGTGGAAAAGAACAGTTTTAGAAAAAACATAAGCACTTTTCACAAAGATGGTGCCGAAGGCGAAGAAGGAAGCCACTGCTCCTTCTAAAGCCGAAGCCAAAGCAAAGGCTTTGAAGTCCAAGAAAGCAGTGTTAAAAGGCATCCACAGCCACACATACACAAAAAAGATCCAGACATCATCCACCTTCTGGCAGCCCAAAACACTGCGGCTCAGAAGGCAGCCCAAATAGCCTCAGAAGAGCACCCCTAGGAGAAACAAGCTTGACCCCTATGGCATCATCAAAATCCCCCTCACCACTGAGTCAGTTATGAAGAAGATAGAAGAAAACAGCACACTGGTATTCATTGTGGATGTCAAGACCAACAAGCACCAGATAAAATAGGCTGTGAAGAAGCTCTGTGATATGGACGTGACTAAGGTCAATACCCTGATCAGGCCTGATGGAGAGAAGAAGGCATACGTTCGACTGACTCCTGACTATGATGCCTTGGATGTTGCCAACAAAATTGGGAACATCTAAACTGAGTCCTGCTGGCTAATTCCAAATTAAAAGTTTTCACTCTTAAAAAAAAAAGAAAAGAAAAAGAAAAAACATAAGCAAAACCTTATTGGAGTTTGCTGGGTCATATGTCCATCTCTGAAACAGCCAGGGTGACTGAGAATGAGCATTTTCACAGACTAAGAAAGGAAGGGAGTTGGTCCCTGGTGGAGAACCAGGGTAGTTACCTAAGAAGAGAGAATGAATGTTGGGTGGCAAATGCAACACATAACTACCAGAGATATAACAAGATCCTCGGACTAAAATGACAAAACCAAACATGGATTCTTCTGAAGGACAGGTGGAATCTTTTTTCCAATTGGATATTTTACTCTCAATTTTCCTTCCCAGTTGGAAATTAGTGAGTTGTTTTAAAGCAGAATACCCTCATTTAAATCTCATCTCTGCTGCCCCTTTTTAACTCTGTGGCCTTAGGAAAATTGCCACATGACTCTGTAAGCTTCGTATTCTTCACTGGCCCAATAGTAGTAACACACACACACACACACACACACACACACACACACACACACACTCTCTCTCTCTCTCTCTCTCACACACACACACACACTCAGGATAGATGCCTTCTTATCAAGGCTGTAGGATGCATTAACAGAATCTTATTGGCATCAAAGAACCATCTACCACTATAATTCTTCTATGTGGCCCTGAAGCATGTCTCAAATTCCCACCATTTAAGTGTTTTCATTGTTTTAAAGCAGTGTATCTCCAGAAAGTCAGATAAAGATGCAGAAAATTCCAAAGAGAGGCAACAGGAGAACTTGCATCACTGACTACTCCTTGTCAGCCATTTTAGAGGGGATGAACCAGAGAAAGTCACCTGTGAGATGGTTTTTGTTAGCATGTGCAAGGCAATCATTAAGACCTTGATAAAAACGCTTTCTCTGTTCTTCCACATCAACTTTAGCATTCTCTCACTATTTCTTCTTTCACCCAGGCAGGACCTTCCCGTTCCCTAGGGATACCCAATACCATAGAGAACCTCCACATTGAAAAACTCTTATCCAGTGTTCTCCTTTCCCCAACTGTCTCAAGTTGTGAAATGATCTCTCTTCTCCATAGTCACAGTTTTCATTTTCACACTGGAACTGATGCTAGGTAGGGTGAGTGGTGCCTGATTATGATTTCTTAAAGTATTTATGCAAAACGTGAATGAGGGACAGGCTCAACTTTCTTTCAAGGGATACTATTGTTATTCCATCTTCTATTTTGGTGTAAGAATATTTGAGAAGGACACTTGGGTCTCCTTTCTAGTCACCAAAGATCAGTTGCAAACGTGCTCCTAACAGGTGCTATTTCCCACTTCTGAGATATTATTGCCCCTAGGTTTTAGATACCACTTAGAAGATAATAGAAAGTAGAGCACCCTAAGGAATTGGGACAAAGGAATGGTAGGTTTCAATAAAAGAACTGGAAACAAAAGATTTGAGACTGGAAAATTTTCAGGAAAAACAAACCATTTGGGGGTATGGCCATGCATGTCTCTGTCATGTGTGTCTGGGATCCTGAGAACACAGGACAAGGGAGGAAGCAGTGGGAGAGGGACTCACAGAGTATGTGAAATGAGTAGACATGACGACTAGGGCTCATAAACCATTTTCACCATTTAGACTGGCCCTTGACTTTATACAGAGAAACTCTAATGATATATTTCCTTGGTTGGGGAAACAAACACTTAGTAAGTTCTAATATGTACCAGGTACATTAATTATACCATTTAATTCTTTCAACAACCTTCTGAGGTTAGTTGTTGTTATCCTCCTTTTATCGATGGGAAATTGAGATTCAGAGGAGTTAAGTTGCAGACGTCATTGTGGTAGTTAAAAAATACATCTATATATTTTTTTGATGCGACTTCCTTGAAAAAATGATGCCTAAGAGAGAGTTAAGAGAGCATTTTTTATGCATTCTAAATTCTAGTTCTTTGTAAGATATGTGGTTTGCAGATATTTCCCCTAATTGTATAACTTGTCCTTTCATTCTCTTAACAGGGTCTTATGAAAAGCAAAAATTCTTTCAAAATTTGATGAAGCCTAACTTATGAATTTTTCCTTTTATGGATAGTTCTTTGGAATTTTCTATGGAGACAATCATATCATTTTCAAATTGGAACAATTTTGTTTCTTATTTTCTGATTTGTATGCTTTTAATTTTTTCTTGCCTTATTGCACTGATTAGAATTTCCAGAACTTTGTTAAATGGTAGTGGAGAGAAAAGACATCTTGTCTTTTTCATGATCTCAAGGGGGAAACATTCAATCATTGACTGTTTAGTATAATGTTAGCTGTAGATTTGCTTTATCAAGTTCAGAAAGTTTCCCTTTATTCCTATATTCTCAGTGTTTTTTTATCATTAATTGGGGTTGAATTTCATCAATTTTTAAAAATAATAATTGATATGATTATAATATTTCTTTTCTGTTAAAATGTTGGATTAAATTGACTGATTGTGAATATTGAATGAGTCTTGCATCCCTGGAATAACCCTCACTTGATCACGTGATATAATTATTTTTATATATTGCTGAATTCTATTTGTAAACAGTTAAAATTTTTTGTTGTTTGTAATCATGGGTGTTAGTAGCTTGTAATACTTTTTTCTTTGTACTGCGTTTGTCCGGTTTTTATATTCAAGTAATTAATATTAGTCTTAAAAAGTGAGGAATTTGTGCAGAATTAGTGTTATCTTTAAATGGTAGATTTCTCCAGTGAAACCATAAAATTATGAATTAAATTCCCTTAATGGGTTGGTTCTCTTTGAGCTGACCCGCTGTTCTAAGCAGCGTCTTCCATGATGATTCTCCCTTAAACCGGCCCGCTGTACCGGCAGCGACTCTCCCTTCCCCCACTCTAATAAACTTTACTTTTCTCTCAAAAAAAAAAAAAAAAATTTCCCTTAATGGTTATAGGGCTAGTCAAATGGTCTATTTCATTAGGGCAAGTTATGATAGCTCGTGTTTTTTGAAGACTTAGTCTATTTCATCTAAACTGTCAAATTTATGCATGTACAATTATTCATAGTATTTCATTAATATCCTTTTGATGTTTGCAGGTTCTGTTTCTTTCCAGATTATATTTTCTCTTTTTTTATTTATTAGTTTCATTACAGGTAAATTTTATTCATCTTTTCAAAGAATGCTTTTTATTATTATTTTATTATTTTGAATTCTATTAATTTTTTGCTCTTATCTTTATTAGTGCCTTCCTATGGATTTATTATGCTCTCTTTTTTCCTAGGTTCTTAAAGTAGGAGTTTTGAGACCTTTCCTATTTTCCATTGTCTGTATTTACTGTTATAAAATTTTCCATGAGCACTGGTGAGATGTGGCCAGATTCTGAAAATATTTTGAAGGTAGAGCGGGCAGGATTTGCTAATAGATTTAATGTAGATTATGAGAGAAATAAAGAAAGAGAGAAAAAAGGGGAAGTCAATGATGATTCAATGTCTTCAGTCCGAGCAAACGGAAGAGTGAGCTAAGATGGGGCAGGTTCAGGGGTGTACAGGTTTTGGACTTATTAAGTTTGAGATGTCTTTTCAACTAGATGTCTAGTAGGGAGGCGGCTATATGAGTGTGAGCTCAAGGGCTACAGACCTCCTGCTTGGAGGTGTACATTTGGAAATTTAGTATCTATAGATATAATAATAAAGGTACAAGACTTAAAATATTTTGTTGTTTGTAATCATGGGTGTTAGTAGCTTGTAATACTTTTTTCTTTGTACTGCGTTTGTCCGGTTTTTATATTCAAGTAATTAATATTAGTCTTAAAAAGTGAGGAATTTGTGCAGAATTAGTGTTATCTTTAAATGGTAGATTTCTCCAGTGAAACCATAAAATTATGAATTAAATTCCCTTAATGGGTTGGTTCTCTTTGAGCTGACCCGCTGTTCTAAGCAGCGTCTTCCATGATGATTCTCCCTTAAACCGGCCCGCTGTACCGGCAGCGACTCTCCCTTCCCCCACTCTAATAAACTTTACTTTTCTCTCAAAAAAAAAAAAAAAATTTCCCTTAATGGTTATAGGGCTAGTCAAATGGTCTATTTCATTAGGGCAAGTTATGATAGCTCGTGTTTTTTGAAGACTTAGTCTATTTCATCTAAACTGTCAAATTTATGCATGTACAATTATTCATAGTATTTCATTAATATCCTTTTGATGTTTGCAGGTTCTGTTTCTTTCCAGATTATATTTTCTCTTTTTTTATTTATTAGTTTCATTACAGGTAAATTTTATTCATCTTTTCAAAGAATGCTTTTTATTATTATTTTATTATTTTGAATTCTATTAATTTTTTGCTCTTATCTTTATTAGTGCCTTCCTATGGATTTATTATGCTCTCTTTTTTCCTAGGTTCTTAAAGTAGGAGTTTTGAGACCTTTCCTATTTTCCATTGTCTGTATTTACTGTTATAAAATTTTCCATGAGCACTGGTGAGATGTGGCCAGATTCTGAAAATATTTTGAAGGTAGAGCGGGCAGGATTTGCTAATAGATTTAATGTAGATTATGAGAGAAATAAAGAAAGAGAGAAAAAGGAGAAGTCAATGATGATTCAATGTCTTCAGTCCGAGCAAACGGAAGAGTGAGCTAAGATGGGGCAGGTTCAGGGGTGTACAGGTTTTGGACTTATTAAGTTTGAGATGTCTTTTCAACTAGATGTCTAGTAGGGAGGCGGCTATATGAGTGTGAGCTCAAGGGCTACAGACCTCCTGCTTGGAGGTGTACATTTGGGAATTATCATTCTATAGATGATACTATTAATAAAAGGTACAAGACTAGATGTGATCACATCTACAGTGACTGTAAACAAAGACAGAAAGTGTCCTTAGCCCTGGAGGACTCCACTATTTAGAGGTCAAGGGTATGAAAAGAAACCAGCAAAATAAAATTAAGAGAAATCAGTGAGGTAAGGGAAGAATCAGGAGGAAGGGAAATGCTGGAAGCTGAGTGAAGACAGTGTTTGCAGAAGGATGGAGTGATTGCCTTGTCAAATAAGAGAGCTGAAAATTCTTGGATTTGGAAATGTGGAGGTTTCTGGAGGTCTTGCCAAGATCAGTTTCTGTTGCAGGGAGAGAGAACAAAAGGAGGAGAAGACACAGAGAGGGCAAGATACACCACTCTTTGGAGAGATTTGCTGTAAAAGAAAGCAGAAAAATGGGGTAGTGGATGATGGGGGAGATGGGGTTGAGGATGGAGTTATTACTATACATAACAGGCAGATACATACATGGAAACCTTGTATTTTATATACAGAATTTGAATTCATTTTGATTGACAATGAAGTCTAAAATTTCATATAGTGAGAAGTCTTCAATTGACTTGATAATCTCAGCAATAGCATGTATGTTTGAAGAAGATTTAGTTAAATATGAGATGGTCTATGCAAGATGTATAATTTTAATGGTTTTTTCTTTAGTTTAATTTGGATTTGCAATTTCAGTTAACCCTTTCCAATAAGCATCTTCCTCAAATGAGTATTTACTTAGCAGTGACAGAAAACTTCATAGTTACCTAGTATTTATCAAACTTTGTATCAGAACAAACACAAAAGAATGAAAATGTACATTAAAAAGTGTAGGAGGGGGCTTCCCCGGTGGTCCAGTGGGTGAGGACACCACCTTGTAGTGCAAGGGGTACTGGTTTGATCCCTGGCCTGAGAAGATCCCACGTGCCGCGGAGCGGCTGGACTGATGTGTCCAACTACCAAGCAGGAGCTCTGGAGCGCATGCGCCCGGAGCTGGTGCTCTGCGACAACAGAGGCCACCGCGATGGGAGGCCCACGTGGGCCAAAGAGCAAAGATGGATGAAAAATAGACAAATGAAAGACCAATAGAAGAAGCCCCCCCCCCCCCCCCCCCCCCCAAAATAAATAAATAAATGTTTTTTTTTTGTTTTTTTTTTAAAGTGTAGGAGGCAATTAAAATGAAGTGATTCCAAGACCCCAGGGAAACTGAGTCTCAAACCATGTTGCAATCTGAAGGTGAAACTTTCCTGCAGCCCTGCACAGCACTAATGGTTAGCCTCTTGGGTGTTTTCTCCTTCCCTTCTTCTTCACTGGTTTTACCACTTTCTGCACAGAAACACCTTTTTTTTTTTTTAAGAAACACTCATTTTAAACTAATCCCAACTTTCCAACAGCAAAGTTTTTCCAATCAGAAGGATTTTATTTGTTCTCCGGGACTCCTGGCTTTCCAGAAGGAGTGAGAGTGAGAGTAATATATGTGGCTTCTAGTCTGCAGCCTGGCCCTTAAGAAAACCTCAACACAACCCCTGCTGTCGGGGTAGTGGATGATGGGGGAGATGGGGTTGAGGATGGAGTTATTACTATACATAACAGGCAGATACATACATGGAAACCTTGTATTTTATATACAGAATTTGAATTCATTTTGATTGACAATGAAGTCTAAAATTTCATATAGTGAGAAGTCTTCAATTGACTTGATAATCTCAGCAATAGCATGTATGTTTGAAGAAGATTTAGTTAAATATGAGATGGTCTATGCAAGATGTATAATTTTAATGGTTTTTTCTTTAGTTTAATTTGGATTTGCAATTTCAGTTAACCCTTTCCAATAAGCATCTTCCTCAAATGAGTATTTACTTAGCAGTGACAGAAAACTTCATAGTTACCTAGTATTTATCAAACTTTGTATCAGAACAAACACAAAAGAATGAAAATGTACATTAAAAAGTGTAGGAGGGGGCTTCCCCGGTGGTCCAGTGGGTGAGGACACCACCTTGTAGTGCAAGGGGTACTGGTTTGATCCCTGGCCTGAGAAGATCCCACGTGCCGCGGAGCGGCTGGACTGATGTGTCCAACTACCAAGCAGGAGCTCTGGAGCGCATGCGCCCGGAGCTGGTGCTCTGCGACAACAGAGGCCACCGCGATGGGAGGCCCACGTGGGCCAAAGAGCAAAGATGGATGAAAAATAGACAAATGAAAGACCAATAGAAGAAGCCACCCGCCCCCCGCCCCACCCCCAAATAAATAAATAAATGTTTTTTTTTTGTTTTTTTTTTAAAGTGTAGGAGGCAATTAAAATGAAGTGATTCCAAGACCCCAGGGAAACTGAGTCTCAAACCATGTTGCAATCTGAAGGTGAAACTTTCCTGCAGCCCTGCACAGCACTAATGGTTAGCCTCTTGGGTGTTTTCTCCTTCCCTTCTTCTTCACTGGTTTTACCACTTTCTGCACAGAAACACCTTTTTTTTTTTTTAAGAAACACTCATTTTAAACTAATCCCAACTTTCCAACAGCAAAGTTTTTCCAATCAGAAGGATTTTATTTGTTCTCCGGGACTCCTGGCTTTCCAGAAGGAGTGAGAGTGAGAGTAATATATGTGGCTTCTAGTCTGCAGCCTGGCCCTTAAGAAAACCTCAACACAACCCCCCTGCTGTCTTGGTCTGCTGGCCAGAGGAGGAAGACGCCCTAAGACAGCCTGGATCCTCAATAAGCATGGAGCAGAGCATCACCCTTTAACAGCATCATGTTGTGACACAAGCAACAGATGAGTTTTTAATACTTTTTGATCTGGAAACTCTTTGGAATTGTTTATTATTCTAGTAAGCCTGTCCTGATCAACATGTGCTCCTTTGCATGAAATGTGATTGGGTATTGACTTTGCTTTCAGAGTTAGAAAGTTCAGAAGGTAGGATTTGGATGGTTAATGGTTTAATGTAGAAAATGATTACAGCACTATGTCCTGGGTTATCAAAAGGCAAAGTTTGGGCCTGTTTTGTGGGGCATGTTGGGGCTGACAGGGCCACATCAGGAGGCCAACAGCTATTTTTTTTAATTGCCTTTCTTGAACCTTTAGAACCATTATACATATGTGTGTGTGTGTGTGTGTGTGTGTGTGTGTGTATCATTGTGGTTTTGATGAAGTCCAATATATTTATTTTTCTCCTTCTTGGCTTTTTGAAGGATCATATTCTTAGGTAAAAAATTGTTTAACAGGTTTTTATCTTTATTTTTTTGTCAGCTTACTGAAGATGTTATTCTACTGCCTGCTTGTCTCCATGGTTATTCTATTGCATGTGATGAGTTGCTTCTTTTTATTTATTTATTTAAGTTTTATTTATTTATTTATTTATTTTTGTCTGTTCTGGGTTTTCACTGCTGCCACAGGCTCTTCTCTAGTTGAAGGGAGTTGGGGCTACTCTCTAGTTGAGGTGAGCAGGCTTCTTGTTATGGTGACTTCTCTTGTTGTAGACCTCGTTCTCAAGGCACATGGGCTTCAGTAGTTGTGGCACATGGGCTCAATAGTTGCAACTCCAAGAGTCTATAGCATAAGCTCAATAGTTGTGGCTCACAGGCACAGTTGCTCTGCAGCATGGGGGATCTTCCTGGCTCAGGGATTGAACCCGTGTCTCCTGCATTGGCAGGTGAACTCCTCACCACTGAGTTACCAGGGAAGCCCGATGAGTTGCTTCTTTATTGCTGTTTTTAAGATTCTCTCTTTGTCTTTTTCTTTCATCAGTTTGATCATGATACACCTAAATTTTGATGTCTGTAAGTCTATCCACGTGGCATTCACTGAGCTTCTTGGATATATTGATTAATGCTTATCATTAAGTTCCAAAGCTTTTGGACATTATTTCTTCAAATATTCTTTCTGCTCCTTTGTCATTATTCTCTCTGTGTCTTACAGATCTCCGAACCTCTGTTTATTTTTCTCTATTCCTTTTTGTCTCTCTTTCTCAAACCAGAATAAGTCAATTAACCTGTCTTCAATTTCATTGATTGTTTCTTCTGCCTGCTTGAGTCTACTGCTAAGTCCTTGTAGTAAATTTTTCATTTCAGTTGTTATATTTTTTAACTCCAGATTTTTATTTGGTTCCATTTTATAATTTCTATCTCTTTGTGGATATTCACTACTTAATAGTCTCTTATTCTTATAAATTCATTTAGTTCTTTAGACATGATTTTTTTTAAAGATACTTTTTTTTTTTTTTTGCCACTTCTATTGGTCTTTGATTTATTTAAATCTTTGTTCTTTGGCCTGTGTTGGCCTCCCATCGCAGTGCCATCTGTCCCTGCAGAGTACCGGCTCTGTGTGCATGTGCTCCAGAGCTCCGGATTGGTAGTTGGACACATTGGTCCAGCCACTCTGTGGCACGTGGGATCTTCCCAGGCCAGGGGTTGAACCAGCGCCCCTTGCACTGCAAGGCAGTGTCCTTACCCACTGGACCACCAGGGAAGCCATAGACATGATTTCTTTTAGCTCTTTGAACATATATAAAATAGTTAAAGTTTTTACCTAGTAAATACAGTGTCTGGGCTTCTCAGAGACAGTGCCAATTGATTGCATTTTCCCCAGTGTGTCATAGTTTCTTGTTTCTTGAACGTTTCACAGTTTATTGTTGAAAACTAAGCATTTCAAATAATCCAATGTAGCAACTCTGGAAATTACATTCTCTCTGCCTCTTGCCTAGTAGCTTTTATGAACTCATTCTATGGAGACTTTATCTTCCTTTTTTTTTTTTTTTTAAAGATTTATTTATTTATTTATTTTGGGCGGGGGTCGGGTTGGGGAGGGAGGGGAGCAGGTGGGCCACTTCTATTGGTCTTTCGTTTCTCTCTGTTCATCTCTTTGTTCTTTGGCTCCTGTGGGCCTCCCATCGCGGTGGCGTCTGTTGTCACAGAGCGCTGGCTCTGGGTGCATGCGCTCCGGAGCTCCGGCTCGGTGATTGGACACATCAGTCCAGCCGCTCCGCGGCACGTGGGACCTTCCCAGGCCAGGGATCAAACCGGCGCCCCTTGCACTGCAAGGCGGTGTCCTTATCCACTGGACCACCGGGGGAAGCCCGACTTTATCTTCCTTGATGTGACCACTGAAGTCACTACTTGGCTTTCTTAGAATCAGTTAATAATCAGAGATGTCCTTAAACAGCTGAAACCAGTAAGTCTCCCAGTAATGCCAAGGACCTCTGTGTGCATCTTAGAGAAGTCCTTTAATGACCACCCATGGAGTTTATAGCTCTGCTCTGGCCTCACTTACTACTTGCTCAGACCTCAAGGTCAATCAGGAGTGAGAGCTGATGACATTTTCAGGTTTTTTTTTTTTTTTTTTTAAGATTTATTTAGTTATTTTTGTCTGTTCTGGCTCTTCATTGTTGTGCATAGGCCCTTCTCTAGTTGCAGAGAACAGGGGCTACTTGTGGTAGCTTCTCATGTGGCAGAGCGTGGGCTCAGTAGTTGCAGACTTCATTGTCCTATAGCATGTGGAATCTTCCCTGAGCAGGAATGGACCCCATTTCCCCTGCATTGGTGGGAAGACTGTCCATCATTGAACCACCAGGAGGGAAGCCCCGACTTTCTTTTGATCACATGCATGGCCCTATGCATGTGAATGAATGTCTAGATTCCCAGAAATATATAATAGGCTATCAGAGCCCCTGTGGGCACCTCATTCCTCGGTCTTTCCTTTTAAGCTTTTTGAGTAGTCTAATACTGCCTCAACTGTTATCCCAGGCCTCAGGCCACTGTGCTGCTAAAATATTCAAAAACGTCTTCCCATCCCCGGAACTTTTAAGACTGGGTATGTCTGAGTGAGGGGCACTAAAGACAAAACTTTTGAGTGTGGTCTTTTGCTAGGAAACCATCAGAAAAGTAAGATAATGTCTTCTTTTTGGAAATGAGGCTTTGAAAGATCTCAAACCCTGCTTGGTTCCTTCCAGTGCTGGGAATGGAGGCTGTTACTTTTTTTTTTTTTAAGATTTATTTATTTATTTATTTTGGGCGGGGGTCGGGTTGGGGAGGGAGGGGAGTGGGCGGGCCACTTCTATTGGTCTTTCGTTTCTCTATGTTCATCCGTCTTTGTTCTTTGGCTCCTGTGGGCCTCCCATCACGGTGGCCTCTGTCGTCGCAGAGCGCCTGCTCTGGGCGCATGTGCTCCAGAGCTCCGGCTCGTTGATTGGACACGTGTCCAGCCGCTCCGCAGCACGTGGGATCTTCCCAGGCCAGGGATCGAACTGGCACCCCTTGCACTGCAAGGCGGTGTCCTTACCCACTGGACCACCAGGGGAAGCCCGAAGCTGTTACTTTTTAAGGCTGTGCAGAGCTGGAAAGTGGGAGATGGGATTCAGCTTAGTTGAAAATGCCCCAAAGCTCATTGCCCTTCCTGAGATTCAGCTTTTTTCTTACCCAGATGCTCCCCGTGTTGCTACTAGCCTTGGTTGGTACCCAGAGCTCATTTTTGTTTTTTTTGGCCAGTTTTATTTTTTTCCTTTTCTTTTATGGAGGAGTTCTCTTCTGTTTCACTCTCTTAATTAATTTTTAAATTTAAGAGTACAGTTGACCCTTGAACAATGTGGATGTTAGGAGCACTGACCCTCCAAGCAATCAAAAATCCATGCATAACTGATAGGCAGTCCTCCATATCCATGGTTCCTCAGTGCATGCCATTCCTCCTTGTCTGTACTGCATCCATGAATTCAGCCAACCTTGTATAGTGTAGTACTGTAGTATTTATTAATGTAATTTAAATTACAGAGCCTGTTTTGGGCCACCTAGATTCCCAGAAATATATAATAGGCTATCAGAGCCCCTGTGGGCACCTCATTCCTCGGTCTTTCCTTTTAAGCTTTTTGAGTAGTCTAATACTGCCTCAACTGTTATCCCAGGCCTCAGGCCACTGTGCTGCTAAAATATTCAAAAACGTCTTCCCATCCCCGGAACTTTTAAGACTGGGTATGTCTGAGTGAGGGGCACTAAAGACAAAACTTTTGAGTGTGGTCTTTTGCTAGGAAACCATCAGAAAAGTAAGATAATGTCTTCTTTTTGGAAATGAGGCTTTGAAAGATCTCAAACCCTGCTTGGTTCCTTCCAGTGCTGGGAATGGAGGCTGTTACTTTTTTTTTTTTTAAGATTTATTTATTTATTTATTTTGGGCGGGGGTCGGGTTGGGGAGGGAGGGGAGTGGGCGGGCCACTTCTATTGGTCTTTCGTTTCTCTATGTTCATCCGTCTTTGTTCTTTGGCTCCTGTGGGCCTCCCATCACGGTGGCCTCTGTCGTCGCAGAGCGCCTGCTCTGGGCGCATGTGCTCCAGAGCTCCGGCTCGTTGATTGGACACGTGTCCAGCCGCTCCGCAGCACGTGGGATCTTCCCAGGCCAGGGATCGAACTGGCACCCCTTGCACTGCAAGGCGGTGTCCTTACCCACTGGACCACCAGGGGAAGCCCGAAGCTGTTACTTTTTAAGGCTGTGCAGAGCTGGAAAGTGGGAGATGGGATTCAGCTTAGTTGAAAATGCCCCAAAGCTCATTGCCCTTCCTGAGATTCAGCTTTTTTCTTACCCAGATGCCCCCCGTGTTGCTACTAGCCTTGGTTGGTACCCAGAGCTCATTTTTGTTTTTTTTGGCCAGTTTTATTTTTTTCCTTTTCTTTTATGGAGGAGTTCTCTTCTGTTTCACTCTCTTAATTAATTTTTAAATTTAAGAGTACAGTTGACCCTTGAACAATGTGGATGTTAGGAGCACTGACCCTCCAAGCAATCAAAAATCCATGCATAACTGATAGGCAGTCCTCCATATCCATGGTTCCTCAGTGCATGCCATTCCTCCTTGTCTGTACTGCATCCATGAATTCAGCCAACCTTGTATAGTGTAGTACTGTAGTATTTATTAATGAAAAAAAAATGAGGGAAGTTTACTCAGGGAGTTCACACCCCCATTGTTCAAGGGTCAATGATATTTCTAACATTTGGGAGTTTGTGTTTAACAAGTTGGTTTTAAATTTCACATGAAAAACAAACGATGAAGAGTCACTTGAAAAACCTTAGGAAGATTAATGATACAAGAATAGCCCCACATACTATTAAGACTTTTTAAAAAATATTTTTTATACATTTTTGGCTGCACAGGGTCTCCATTGCTGCACATGGGCTCTCTCTAGTTGTAGCCAGTAGGAGCTACTCATCATTGAGGAGTGTGGGCTTCTCCTTGTGGTGGCTTATCTTGTGGAACACAAGCTCTAGGTGTGAGGGCTTCAGTAACTGCAGTACAAAGGCTTAGTTGCTCTGTGACATGAACGATCTTCCCAGACTAGGGATTGAACCAGAGTTCTATGCATTGGTGGGCTTCCATGGTGGCTCAGATGGTAAAGAATATGCTTGCAATGCAGAATACCCAGGTTTAATCCCTGAGTTGGGAAGATTCCCTGTATAAGAGAATGGCTACCCACTCCAGCTATCTTGCTACCATGTGAAATAAGTGCAGTTGTCTGGTAGTTTGAACATTTTCTGGCATTGTCGTCCTTTAGGATTCAAAGAAAACTGACATTTTCCAGTCCTGTGTCCACAGTTGAGTTTTCCAAATTTGCTGGCAAATTGAGTGTAGCACTTTAGCAGCGGCATCTTTTAGGATTTGAAATACCTCAGCTGGAAGTCCATCACCTCCTCTAGCTTTGTTCATAATGATGCTTCCTAGGGCCCGCTTGACTTCACACTCCAAGATGTCTGTCTCTAAGTGAGTGACCACATCATTGTGGTTAACTGGGTCATTAAGACCTTTTTTTGTATAGTTCTTCTGTGTATTCTTGGCACCGCTTCTTAGTATCTTCTGCTTCTGTTAGGTCCATATCATTTCTAACTTTTATTGTGCCCATCTTTGCTTGAAATTTTCCTTTGCTATGTCTAATTTTTTTGAAGAGATCTCTAGTCTTTCCAATTCTATTGTTTCCCCATATTTCTTTGCATTGTTCACTTAAAAATGATTTCTTATCTCTTCTTGCTATTCTCTGGAACTCTGCATTCAGATGTGTATATTTTCCTTTCCTCCTTTGCCTTTTGCTTCTCTTCTTTTTTCAGCTATTTGTAAGGCCTCCTCAGACAATCATTTTGCCTTTTTGCATTTCTTTTTCTTTAGGATGGTTTTGATCACTGCCTTCTGTACAGAGTTATGAACCTCAGTCCATAGCTCTCTTGGCACTCTATCAGATCTAACCCCTTGAATCTATTTGTCACTTCTACTTTATAATCATGAGGCACTTGGTTTAGGTCATACCTTAATGACCTAGTGGTTAGCCCTATGTTCCTCAATTTAAGTCTGAATATTGCAATAAGGAGTTTATGATCAGAGCTACAGTCAGCTCCTAGTCTTGTTTTTGCTGACGGTATAGAGCTTCTCTGTCTTTGGCTACAAAGAACTTGTTCAATCTGATTTTAGTATTGACCATCTAGTGAGGTCCACATATAGAGTCATCTCTTGTGTTGTTGGTAGAGGGTGTTTGTTATGACCAGTGCATTCTCTTGACAAAACTCTATTAGCCTTTGCCCTACTTCATTTTGTGCTCCATGGCCAAACTTGCCTGTTACTCCAGATATTTCTTGACTTCCTACTTTTTCATTCCAGTTTCCATTGATGAAAAGGACATCTTTCTTTGGTATTAGTTCTAGAAGACCTTGTAGGTCTTCATAGAATCATCCAGCTTCAGCTTCTTTGGCATTAGTGGTTGGGTCATAGACTTGAATTGTGATATTGGATGTCATGCTAAATGCCGGGGTGGATGGATCACAAGCTGGAATTTCAGATTGCCTGGAGAAATATCAACAACCACAGATATACAGATGCTACCATCCTAATGACAGAAAGTGAAGAAGAGTTAAAGAGATTCTTGATAAAGCTGAAAGAGGAGAGTGAAAAAGCTGGCTTAAAACTCAGTATTTACAAAAACAAAGATCATGGCATCTAGTCTCATTACTTCATGAGAAATGAGATGGTGGAAGAAATGGAAACAGTGACAGACTATTTTCTTGGGCTCCAAAATCATTGCAGATGGTGACTGCAGTCATGAAATTAAAGATGCTTGCTCCTTGGAAAAAAACTATGGTGAACCTAGACAAGGTATTAAAAGGCAGAGACATCACTTTGCAGACAAAGGTCTGTATAGTTAAAGCTATGGTTTTTTTCCCGTAGTCATGTACAGATGTGAGAGTTGGATTATAAAGAAGCCTAAGTGAGGAAGAATTGATGTTTTCAGGTTAGGTGCTGGAGGACACTTCTGAGAGTTCCTTAGACAGCAAGGAGATCAAACCAGTTGATACTGAAGGAAATCAACCCTGAATATTCATTGGAAGGACTGATGCTGAAGCTGAAACTCCAATCCTTTGGCTACCTGATGAGAAGAGCCAAGTCATTGTGAAGATCCTGATGCTAGGAAAGATTGAAGGCAGGAGGAGAAGGGGAAGACAGAAGATGAGATAGTTGGATGGCATCACTGACTCAATGGACATGAGTTTGAGTGAACTCCAGGAGATGGTAAAGGACAGGGAAACCTGGAGTGCTACAGTCCATAGGGTCACAAAAACTGACTTATGACTTAGTGACTGAACAGCAACAACAACCAATGGCAATATGTGTCAGTGAGAAAGAGATATTTAGTATATTCACTAGCATTAGGAGCAAAATTACATTGGATACTTATCTAATTTCTTGCAACAAAATAAATTCCAAATGTATCAGAAGTTTAAACATAAAATGAAAAATTAAAATAATGGGAAAATAATCTTTGAGTAGGCAAAACACTCTGCAAGCAACACAAATGTTGATCAAAGTAAAATAGATATGCACATGTAATATACTCATACATGACAATAATATACAACAATAAATTTAAAAATCGCCACAGATATACAGATGCTACAAACATGCCGGTGGATGGATCACAAGCTGGAATTTCAGATTGCCTGGAGAAATATCAACAACCACAGATATACAGATGCTACCATCCTAATGACAGAAAGTGAAGAAGAGTTAAAGAGATTCTTGATAAAGCTGAAAGAGGAGAGTGAAAAAGCTGGCTTAAAACTCAGTATTTACAAAAACAAAGATCATGGCATCTAGTCTCATTACTTCATGAGAAATGAGATGGTGGAAGAAATGGAAACAGTGACAGACTATTTTCTTGGGCTCCAAAATCATTGCAGATGGTGACTGCAGTCATGAAATTAAAGATGCTTGCTCCTTGGAAAAAAACTATGGTGAACCTAGACAAGGTATTAAAAGGCAGAGACATCACTTTGCAGACAAAGGTCTGTATAGTTAAAGCTATGGTTTTTTTCCCGTAGTCATGTACAGATGTGAGAGTTGGATTATAAAGAAGCCTAAGTGAGGAAGAATTGATGTTTTCAGGTTAGGTGCTGGAGGACACTTCTGAGAGTTCCTTAGACAGCAAGGAGATCAAACCAGTTGATACTGAAGGAAATCAACCCTGAATATTCATTGGAAGGACTGATGCTGAAGCTGAAACTCCAATCCTTTGGCTACCTGATGAGAAGAGCCAAGTCATTGTGAAGATCCTGATGCTAGGAAAGATTGAAGGCAGGAGGAGAAGGGGAAGACAGAAGATGAGATAGTTGGATGGCATCACTGACTCAATGGACATGAGTTTGAGTGAACTCCAGGAGATGGTAAAGGACAGGGAAACCTGGAGTGCTACAGTCCATAGGGTCACAAAAACTGACTTATGACTTAGTGACTGAACAGCAACAACAACCAATGGCAATATGTGTCAGTGAGAAAGAGATATTTAGTATATTCACTAGCATTAGGAGCAAAATTACATTGGATACTTATCTAATTTCTTGCAACAAAATAAATTCCAAATGTATCAGAAGTTTAAACATAAAATGAAAAATTAAAATAATGGGAAAATAATCTTTGAGTAGGCAAAACACTCTGCAAGCAACACAAATGTTGATCAAAGTAAAATAGATATGCACATGTAATATACTCATACATGACAATAATATACAACAATGAAAATTAATGAACTACAGTGATCCACAATGACATGCTTGAGTCTTAGAAACATAATGGGTTCCCTTTCATATGGAATTAAAAATGAGCAAAATAAACTATATTTTGGGGGTGCAGTCAAATGAGGTATAATTGTAAATAAACAAAAGGAGATGATTGTCACAGGAATCAGGATGGTGGTTACCTCTGGGATGAAGGTGGTCCAATGACCAGAAAGGACCTATTGGAGGCTTCTCGATGATGACCATGTTCCATTCCTTGACTTGTTTCATGACTTTATGGGTATATGCTAAATAGCTGCAATCATGTCTGACTCTTTGCCACCCTGTGGACTGTAGCCCACCAGGCTTCTCTGTCCATGGGGCTCTCCAGGTAAGAATACTGGAGTGGGTTGTCAAACTCTCCTGCAGGTAATCTTCCTGACCCAGGGATTAAACCTGTGCCTCTTAAGTCTCCTGCATTTCAGGTGGGTTCCTTGCCTCTAGTGCCACCTGGGAAGCCCTTATGGGTATATATTTGATAGTAATTCATTAAGCTATTTATATAGATTTGTGAACTTTCCTGTATGATGGTTATATTGCACCTTAAAAGGAGAGAAAAAAAAAAACAACAACAAGATGTACTGTGCTTTGCAGTATTTAGCCTTATATCTTGGGTAGATTTTTATTTTTTGATGTTCTCCTAGATTTGCCTAGATTCACAGTTCCTAGTATTTAAAGGAATCTTTTACTTTTCTCAAGGGGATCTTCAGCTCACTTTCTAGGGAGTGCTATAATACCAGGAAGTAAATCATATTAGAGGACTTCCCTTGTAGCTCAGCTGGTTAAGAATCTGCCTGCAATGAGGAGACCCTGGTTCAATTCCTGGGTTAGGAAGATCCCCTGGAGAAAGGAAAGGCTACCCACTCCAGTGTTCTTGTCTGGAGAATTCTATAGCTTATCCATGGGTCACAAAGAGTCAGATACAACTGAGTGACTTTCACAGAGACATATGGAAAGCCATATGATTTTATGACTGCTATCAAAATTCAATTGCACTGCTGCATGGGATAAGGTGGGCTGTACCTTCTTCCAGTATAATCTGTATTTCACTTCTATATCTATATAAAGGTGATCTCCAGTCCTGTGTTTATAGGATAGAATTTATTAATTTATGAGGATGAAATTTATCTTTCAAGGCTATTGTAATGATGACTACTATGCATTTTAATGAAACAAGTCAAATCATAACATAAATGATTGTCACAGGAATCAGGATGGTGGTTACCTCTGGGATGAAGGTGGTCCAATGACCAGAAAGGACCTATTGGAGGCTTCTCGATGATGACCATGTTCCATTCCTTGACTTGTTTCATGACTTTATGGGTATATGCTAAATAGCTGCAATCATGTCTGACTCTTTGCCACCCTGTGGACTGTAGCCCACCAGGCTTCTCTGTCCATGGGGCTCTCCAGGTAAGAATACTGGAGTGGGTTGTCAAACTCTCCTGCAGGTAATCTTCCTGACCCAGGGATTAAACCTGTGCCTCTTAAGTCTCCTGCATTTCAGGTGGGTTCCTTGCCTCTAGTGCCACCTGGGAAGCCCTTATGGGTATATATTTGATAGTAATTCATTAAGCTATTTATATAGATTTGTGAACTTTCCTGTATGATGGTTATATTGCACCTTAAAAGGAGAGAAAAAAAAAAACAACAACAAGATGTACTGTGCTTTGCAGTATTTAGCCTTATATCTTGGGTAGATTTTTATTTTTTGATGTTCTCCTAGATTTGCCTAGATTCACAGTTCCTAGTATTTAAAGGAATCTTTTACTTTTCTCAAGGGGATCTTCAGCTCACTTTCTAGGGAGTGCTATAATACCAGGAAGTAAATCATATTAGAGGACTTCCCTTGTAGCTCAGCTGGTTAAGAATCTGCCTGCAATGAGGAGACCCTGGTTCAATTCCTGGGTTAGGAAGATCCCCTGGAGAAAGGAAAGGCTACCCACTCCAGTGTTCTTGTCTGGAGAATTCTATAGCTTATCCATGGGTCACAAAGAGTCAGATACAACTGAGTGACTTTCACAGAGACATATGGAAAGCCATATGATTTTATGACTGCTATCAAAATTCAATTGCACTGCTGCATGGGATAAGGTGGGCTGTACCTTCTTCCAGTATAATCTGTATTTCACTTCTATATCTATATAAAGGTGATCTCCAGTCCTGTGTTTATAGGATAGAATTTATTAATTTATGAGGATGAAATTTATCTTTCAAGGCTATTGTAATGATGACTACTATGCATTTTAATGAAACAAGTCAAATCATAACATAAATGATTGCTCTAGATCCAAGTATTAATAATAATGTCTTTCATTGCATACATTTAAGGGAAATGGCTTTTAAAAATAGTTGAATATGTTTCATCTCATTGTTTGATTTTTTTTAAACAATAGATCCTGACCTTTCTCCTCTCGTTTGCCTCAGGACATTTGTTTACTCACTCCTCACTAGAGGGAGGCCATTTCCAGTTGTGTTCCTTTTCAGAGGCTTTGTCTTCTGCATGGGAAATGGACTCCTCCAAGGCTACTATCTGATTTACTGTGCTGAATACCCTGCTGAGTGGTACACAGACATACGGTTTAGCCTGGGTAAGTGAACCTGATTGCTTCTAACCCACGCCCCCATTAGCACCCCTCTCCACAGGCTCCATCGCCTTCACCTCTCTCTGTCCTCTTGTAATCAGCTCCCAGGATTCCATTCTGCCTCCCCACACCATGAGCACCTCCACTCTGGTCTTTTCTCTGTACAGCAGTCAAAGAGAGCTCTGAAAAACATGATGGCATTACCCGTCTCAAAACCCTCCAGCACTTTTCTGTTACTCTCAGGATAAAATACAGATTCCTTACCACTGCCTGTGAAATCCAAATGCTTTTAGTCCCGCCCCATTTCCTGACTTCACTTTCTGTCTCCACCCATCCTATGTTCTGTCTTGGAGCCTCAGCGGCCTTGGTGCTGGACCTGAAATGGTCACGTTCGTCCTGGCCCAGAGTTGGTGTACAGACTATACCTTCTGTCTGAAACGCTAAGACCCTATATACTTGGGGAGCTGTCTTGCCCTTTATTTAGATCTCTATTGTTTCACACCTCCTTATAGAGAACTTCCTGACCACCTATCTAAAAGAGTAGAAAACACTGATCCTTGAATTTTTTTTCATTATCTGCCAAAGGAACTAAAGTCTTTTCTTTTTTTTTTTTAATAAAGTAAATGTTCAATTGGTTTGTACATTATTCTGTCTCAAAGTAAAAAAAGGCAGAGATTGTCCTTAATCCCTCTGTTTACATTACACATCACATTCTCTTCATCAGCTTTGTAGAGCTGCCTCTAGTTCTTAAATATGTGCCAACTGAGCTCAGTTCTCCATGACCGTGTTAACTTCATCCTGGTCTGAGCCGGGAGGACCTCTTGCCTGGACTGCTATAGTGATCCTTCAGCCAACCTTCCTATTTCCAGTCCTGGCCTTCAGGAGTCGCCTCTCCACACAGCAGTCAGAGTGAACATTTGAACACACGAACGTCCAGAGCATTAGCCGTACAAATGCTGGTGCATGCGCATGGCGGAGTATACTGGAGCTGCAGGACACAACCAGACAAAGAAAAAGAAAAGCAAAGAGCATCTGTTTCAAACATTTCTAGAACACATGGTTCTGTAAAAGTAAAGTATGTATAGTGTATATAGCATGCTGCTTTTTGTGTAAAAATAGACAATGTGTGTGTAAAACTGGAAGAGGAAATCTTGGATTGATAAGAAGGAAACTTTTTTAAAAAGGGTATCTCTAGGGTTTAGGGTAAAGAGAATTGGATGGTGGGCAGAAGTTTTCTTTTAAGATAGTTTTCCCCTTTGAATCAATGAGACTTCAAAACAAAGATCAAGATCCAAATGAGAGCTCCTCAAAATTGAGAACAAATAAATGAATGTACCTAACTATACAGTTATTAAACTGGTACCAGAACCACACAGGGAAATGATTTATGCCAGTTTATAGGAAATATAGAGAATAAAGAAATAAATGCCAACCTGAGGAAGTAATCCAGTCTTGTATAGAAAGGGGGGCATTATTTGAAGGACCACTACCTGGTCTTTCCAAGGAGTCAGTGTCCTGAAGAAAAAAGACAGGCATCTGGGCTAGATGAAAATGGCCTTGAAGGATGTCATGACCAGATGTCAGATGTGGTCCTGTTTTGGACTTTGGTTTACACCAAACAGCTAGAAGCAGAATTCTGCAGACACTGAGGAAACTGGAATATGCCTAGGTATTACATAAGATGAAGATCTATAAGGATATGCACCAAGGTGTTTAATAGTGGTAGGAACAAGGTGTCTTGACTTTCTTATTTTTGCTAATAAGCATTCCATCTTCCACAAAACGTATACTTTTTTGTAATAATAAACTGACATCAGTTCCTGTTCTCCTCTGCTTAAAACTTGTCAACGGCTTCCGGTCACACTTCAAAATCCAAACTTCTCACCATGGCCTGTAGAGCTTGATGACATTTTGAAATGTATCACCCTAGTCTCATCTTCTCCCCCCTACCTCCCATGGTCTAGCTTAAGGCATTGACCACAGCACCTTCCTTCTATTTCTGAGACATGCTAAACCTAAACCAGCCTCAGTACCTTTGCATCTGTTAGTGCCTCTGCCAGGATGCTTTCCCCACGAATGCGATCTCTGCATTCTCATTATTCAAATCATGGGACAGATGCCTGATCTTCAGAAAAGCTTTTCCTTTTGACCTCATCTGAGGGAGAGACACTTCTTCCCCATCCCCCATTCACTCTCTATTTCATCATCCTACTTTGGTTTTCTGTTTTGTAGTGATAGATGATTTAAAATTATTCATTATTTTAATTCATTTCTGTGCTTCTCCACTGAATTGTAAGCTCTGTGAGAACAGACAACTTGACTGCTTTGCTCACTACTACATCTCTGGTGTTTAGGACAGTGCTTGGTACATTGTAAGACCTCCACAAATTATTTATTTGAATAAATGAATGAAAGCAGCAACATGTGAATGAATTTCATACCATCCTTGTAAGAAAGGTGCTATGAGACTCTACATTTTACAGATAAGAAAACTGAGGTTCAGAGAGGTTAAGTGACTTGCCCAGTGACACCAGATCTAAGGTGCTTGCTTTCTCATTGCTGTGTGTGCTATTTCTGCCCCTCTCCCACCACCTTGTCCTCCCTCCACTGGGGTCCCCTCCTTCCAGGCTAATAATCGTTTTACCAAACAAGACTAAAAATCATTGTTTCATATCATAGCAAATGAGGTGAGAGTAGATGTGACTGCTTTTAATTCAACTGTTCTTGCTTTTTGCCTGTTGCAATTTGATCAGCACACATACACTTGGCTGGGAGCTGGACTCAGGCATCTATGGCATAAGACACATCCCAGGTCCCAGACCTCCTCATCTCAGATCTTTCTGTGCCCATGAATGAGGATGGGGGTGGGTGTGTGCACCGGCAGTAGTGGAAGTCAGTTTGTTAGGTGCCAAGCTCCCTAATTACTTCCACAAGAATGTATATATCAGTTAGTAGTGCTCTCAGTGATAAGTTACAGAAAACCCACTCTTAGTAGCTTAAATAATTAAGAATTTATATTTCTTCACATAGCAAGATTGTCCAAAGGTAGGTGGTTTCTGCATTCTTTCAGCTGCTTCCTGGTGTTACTAAGATCCAAGTCACTTTCTGCTCCACTGTTCAGAGTGTATTAACCTTGTGTCCTTGTGACAGTCACTTCATAATTGCAGGACATTTCCGGTAGCTCCAGGCATCACATCTAGCAATGAAGAGAGAGGCAGTATAGGCACTGGCCCCACTTGCCCCCTTTATCAGAAAAGCAAAGGAGTTCCAAGGAAGCCTGCAGAAGACTTCCCGTGACCACTCTTGGCAGAACAAGGTCACGAGACCACCTCTGTCTTCAGCCTCTAGAGTGGGAGCGACCAAGGAGGAGGGATTCCAATTGGCTGTTGAGTTTTCTGACCATGGTTTGATTACTTGTGAATGAACTGAAGGCTTGCTATATATTCACTCATTTACTCGCTTATTTATTCTGTATTTAAGTGTTGGGGGATGGGGCCTCCCTCTCTCCTCTCCCACTGGACTCCATTACGTGACATTGTGCATTTTCAGTCTTTTGGTCTACGAAATAGCACAGCTCCTTCATGTCAGATTAGAGACCAGGATACATTGCCCTCTCCCTCCTTTCTTGCCTTAGTATCATTTTTAGAATTTGAAGTCAAATGTCCTTCCTTTCATTTTTAGAAAACAACCAAATCAAACAAACAAACAAAAAAAACCACTTTGACTATGAGAAAACACCCAAAACAGCATACATTTTTAACGT
Source organism: Tragulus kanchil (assembly GCA_022376925.1). Lineage (NCBI taxonomy): Eukaryota > Metazoa > Chordata > Mammalia > Artiodactyla > Tragulidae > Tragulus > Tragulus kanchil. The sequence continues at coordinate 152,558,900 of JAIOJX010000029.1, forward strand.
CTCCCTCTCTTTTTTGCCAAGGTGTCTTCTTATTTATTTTGGGAATGGGAATCAACATTCACAGTGACTATATTTTGCGCCAGCTCAGGAAGCCTGGAGAAATCATCTATAGGATTCCACAAGGTAATGTCTCCCCTGCCTTCCAGATTCCCTTCCTAGTGAGACTGTCCCAGGAATTTCACTATGAGTAACAGAGAGAGGGCACAGAGGACACAGTCATCCTAATAGGTCCCTGACTTCTCCTACATGTCCCATCTTGCCCCACAATACATTTGCCTTCCTGGTCTGAACCTGGAAGTGCAAGAGAAGAGCCCCCAGGAAGGTTCATGATCACATTACCCTTAGCTGGGAGAACATGGGGCTTGGTGTCAGCGGAAGTAGACTGCTGCTCCATTGTAGTAGGTGAGATGATCATGTGCTGTGTTAGGGTCCTCCAGAGAGGTAGAACCAACAGAATATAGGCTTCCCAGGTGGGTCGATGGTAAAGAATCTGCCTGTGATGCAGGACACACAAGATGGGGGTTTGATCCTTGAGCCTGGAAGATCCCCTTGAGGAGGAAATGGTAACCTACTCCCATATTCTTGCCTGGAAAAAGGGAGCATGGTGGGCTACAGGCATGGGCTTGCAAAACAGTTGGACACAGCTGAGCACACACATACACACAGTTGATAAATAAAGAGATTTTTTATGAGGATCTGACTCACATGACTGAGGAGGCTAAGAAATCCCAGGATCTGCCATCTACAAGATGGAGTCCCCAGACAGTGGGCAGTATAATTTCCAGTCTGAGTCCCAAGGCATGAGAACTAGGAGAGCTTCTGGGTAAGATCAGTTTGAGGGCAGGAGACCAATGTCCAAGCTCAAAACTGGATAATGAATTTTCCCTCAGCTGGTCTTTTGTTCTGTTCAGACCTCCAAGGAATTGACACCCTTCAGCCTTGGGGAGGGCAATCTGTTTTACTCAGTCTGTTGACTCAGTTGTTAATCTTGTCCAGAAACACTGTCATGAGCACACCCAGAAATAACAGTCAGCCAAACATCTGGGCACCCATGGGGCCCATTCCAACAAGAAATCAACAATCATAGGTACGCAGAATGTCGATCCTCCCAAGGTTAGCAAATAAAGCCAAATCACGCAAAGCCACATCTGTCCTCTTCAGTAAGGTCCCATTCCACAGACTATACGCCAGCTCAGGAAGCCTGGAGAAATCATCTATAGGATTCCACAAGGTAATGTCTCCCCTGCCTTCCAGATTCCCTTCCTAGTGAGACTGTCCCAGGAATTTCACTATGAGTAACAGAGAGAGGGCACAGAGGACACAGTCATCCTAATAGGTCCCTGACTTCTCCTACATGTCCCATCTTGCCCCAAATACATTTGCCTTCCTGGTCTGAACCTGGAAGTGCAAGAGAAGAGCCCCCAGGAAGGTTCATGATCACATTACCCTTAGCTGGGAGAACATGGGGCTTGGTGTCAGCGGAAGTAGACTGCTGCTCCATTGTAGTAGGTGAGATGATCATGTGCTGTGTTAGGGTCCTCCAGAGAGGTAGAACCAACAGAATATAGGCTTCCCAGGTGGGTCGATGGTAAAGAATCTGCCTGTGATGCAGGACACACAAGATGGGGGTTTGATCCTTGAGCCTGGAAGATCCCCTTGAGGAGGAAATGGTAACCTACTCCCATATTCTTGCCTGGAAAAAGGGAGCATGGTGGGCTACAGGCATGGGCTTGCAAAACAGTTGGACACAGCTGAGCACACACATACACACAGTTGATAAATAAAGAGATTTTTTATGAGGATCTGACTCACATGACTGAGGAGGCTAAGAAATCCCAGGATCTGCCATCTACAAGATGGAGTCCCCAGACAGTGGGCAGTATAATTTCCAGTCTGAGTCCCAAGGCATGAGAACTAGGAGAGCTTCTGGGTAAGATCAGTTTGAGGGCAGGAGACCAATGTCCAAGCTCAAAACTGGATAATGAATTTTCCCTCAGCTGGTCTTTTGTTCTGTTCAGACCTCCAAGGAATTGACACCCTTCAGCCTTGGGGAGGGCAATCTGTTTTACTCAGTCTGTTGACTCAGTTGTTAATCTTGTCCAGAAACACTGTCATGAGCACACCCAGAAATAACAGTCAGCCAAACATCTGGGCACCCATGGGGCCCATTCCAACAAGAAATCAACAATCATAGGTACGCAGAATGTCGATCCTCCCAAGGTTAGCAAATAAAGCCAAATCACGCAAAGCCAACACATCTGTCCTCTTCAGTAAGTCTCACTAGACTTTCCCAGTGAGTAGTCAGGGGGCAGTATTTGTTTATTTTCTGCTGCTTGTATGTTCTTAAAGGTGTCGAGAACTATATTAATCAAAACTTAGGATGGGAAGTCTTAAAGTACAAGTGCATTTTGAAAGATAAAGGTGCAGGATAGTTGAAATCCTAACTGTTCCCAAGGAACCAGGGTGTGAAGTTGACAAATATAAGCAGGTGGATCCACCCAAATGATCCTTCAACATTTTTAGGTGAGTGTTTGTATAGGTCAGTGGCTCCTACATTTTTTGATGTAAAATAACAACCCTTGATTTACATTTAAAAACTACTGAATTATGACATAGTATTAGCACAGACTAATATCCACTGATTAATCCATGATTAAAACATAATGACAAATCTACTTTGAATTTAGCAGCACTTAGGTTGAGATATACAGTTTGCTATATTCATAGACTATTTATAGACCCTCTGCAACAAATAGGCCAGAAGTTCCTCCTGGGGCCTGGGAACTACACATTGCTGATGCAATGTCACCCAGAAGGTAACTTTAAGGGTCTTCAATTTTTTTTTAAGTCTTCGCTCAGTAACTAGACAAATAGAGAAGAGCAGAGAAAGTTTTTAAAAGCTAGATTGTCAATGTTAGTTTCCAGCCATTGGGTTGACCAAAAGTTCATTTGGATTTTTCCATAACATCTTACAAAAAACATGAATGGACTTTTTTTGGCTAACCTGATATTAAGCTATGTTAGATAATGGTTTAAAGACAAAATATTCTTTGTATAAATATGGCAAGAAAATTTGTTTAGGGTGAAAGTTTCCCAGTTTAGCTTGGGGCAGAAATATTGAATGTAGATGTATTTCCCTATCATTGGAAATGCATTGATTTCTAGATATAATTTTGAGATCAGAAATAGTGGTTGGATAGAAGAGGAAACCTTTAAAATCAATAGAAACAGACTCTCCCAGCTTCCAGGAAGTCAGCCTCCCTGCAGCTCCCTCTCCATATTTGAACTTGAAGGCACTGTACTGCTTTGCAGAAGTGGGAGGGCAAATGCCAAAGGAGAATCCGACTACTGCTTACATCGATTCAGGTTTTTATTATTTTCAGGTAGTGTGTTGTTTCACTTTGTGTGATGGTGGGTAAGCTGTGGGCTGACCGGCAGTGTGGGTGCCCAGGGAAGGAGTGAGAAGTCAGAGGGAGGTTAGAAATGTTACTTAACAAAATGAAACAAGCCCCAGATCTCCTGCACCTCATCCTTGTCCTGTCCAGAGCCAGTGGTCCAGCAGCTATTGGAGATCCGGATGGAACCTGTCCAGTGGTTAGGGCCACTCCTCATCCTTTCAGGATGTTCTGAGGGCAACTGGAAGCTGACACGATCTTTCCTTCTCCCCAAGAGGATTCCACCAACTCCCATGACTCTGAAGGCAGTCCGTAGCCCCACGTTCGACTTAGATGCCCTTATGTATTTTGGAACAAAGCAGAGGGGATCTAACGTGGCAATGATTGAGGGCCGGTGGCTGACTTGTTGATTCTTCCACACACAGGTGGCTTGTTCACGTACGTTTCTGGAGCCAATTTCCTCGGTGAGATCATTGAATGGATCGGCTATGCCTTGGCTTCTTGGTCCCTCCCAGCACTTGCATTTGCATTTTTCTCACTCTGTTTCCTTGGGCTGCGAGCTTTCCACCACCATAGGTAAACTCGTCAATTAAGGTAGCAGCATCCAAGTAGCTTTCTTCTCCAACCAGGCTTTTGTTAACACTGGGAGTCAGGTGTAGAAACCTAAGGGATTTATATTTTAACAAGGTGAGGTTGGTACAATAATCCAGATGGGTCAGTTCTGAATTCTTGGGTTTTCACTAAAGTTGGAATTTCACTGGATAACAGTAGCAGTGATAGTTTTTTCTTCCTGTGGGTAAGAGCAAGCCCACATAGACAGGGGCGCTGAGGTGACTTGGGAAGCCACATGCCCCCTTGTTGAAGAAGTTTCCCAGAGAGAAGCGCTTGGTGTCCACCTGAGGTAGTGGACCAGGCTCTGTGCCCTCCTGTCAGGCTTACCTGTCAACGCCTGAAGCTTAGTCATGGAGGAAAGGTAAGAGTCAGGAGGTACAGGACGTAGCATCCACTTTTCTGCTTCAGTTCATCTCGGCCACACCTCTCCAGGGATGTGGGGTCCCTGGGTGGGACCTTGGGTCGCACTTTTTTCAGGTAGTGTGTTGTTTCAGTGTGATGGTGGGTAAGCTGTGGGCTGACCGGCAGTGTGGGTGCCCAGGGAAGGAGTGAGAAGTCAGAGGGAGGTTAGAAATGTTACTTAACAAAATGAAACAAGCCCCAGATCTCCTGCACCTCATCCTTGTCCTGTCCAGAGCCAGTGGTCCAGCAGCTATTGGAGATCCGGATGGAACCTGTCCAGTGGTTAGGGCCACTCCTCATCCTTTCAGGATGTTCTGAGGGCAACTGGAAGCTGACACGATCTTTCCTTCTCCCCAAGAGGATTCCACCAACTCCCATGACTCTGAAGGCAGTCCGTAGCCCCACGTTCGACTTAGATGCCCTTATGTATTTTGGAACAAAGCAGAGGGGATCTAACGTGGCAATGATTGAGGGCCGGTGGCTGACTTGTTGATTCTTCCACACACAGGTGGCTTGTTCACGTACGTTTCTGGAGCCAATTTCCTCGGTGAGATCATTGAATGGATCGGCTATGCCTTGGCTTCTTGGTCCCTCCCAGCACTTGCATTTGCATTTTTCTCACTCTGTTTCCTTGGGCTGCGAGCTTTCCACCACCATAGGTAAACTCGTCAATTAAGGTAGCAGCATCCAAGTAGCTTTCTTCTCCAACCAGGCTTTTGTTAACACTGGGAGTCAGGTGTAGAAACCTAAGGGATTTATATTTTAACAAGGTGAGGTTGGTACAATAATCCAGATGGGTCAGTTCTGAATTCTTGGGTTTTCACTAAAGTTGGAATTTCACTGGATAACAGTAGCAGTGATAGTTTTTTCTTCCTGTGGGTAAGAGCAAGCCCACATAGACAGGGGCGCTGAGGTGACTTGGGAAGCCACATGCCCCCTTGTTGAAGAAGTTTCCCAGAGAGAAGCGCTTGGTGTCCACCTGAGGTAGTGGACCAGGCTCTGTGCCCTCCTGTCAGGCTTACCTGTCAACGCCTGAAGCTTAGTCATGGAGGAAAGGTAAGAGTCAGGAGGTACAGGACGTAGCATCCACTTTTCTGCTTCAGTTCATCTCGGCCACACCTCTCCAGGGATGTGGGTTCCCTGGGTGGGACCTTGGGTCGCACTTTCCAGAGCTTTCCAGGTGATTCTGAGGCACAACCCGATGAAGAACCACCAGGGGGTCGCAGGAGTGCTGAACTTAATGTGGTTGCTATTTTTAATTCTAGGTCTGGTGCTAACAGTTCAGGTAATCACAGAGCCCTGGAAACTTCAGGATTATTTTCTTGGAAGTTGCGTAATACCAGAGCTTATTTTGGTCTTCTACTCCTCCCCCTCCTCCCACCTTCTGTAGATCATAACCAAGGTCCTTGCTGGCTTCCAGGGAAGACAGGGTTGAAGATTGTGTGTGATAACCTGTGTGGTACACTTTCAGGACTGTGCCATCTGCTGGGGAATGCTGGGAAGTGCAGGGGTTTAGACCCTTCCCCTACAGGTCTCAGGTCACTTCTGTTCAGTCCCTTAGCCTGTGTTTGGGATTCCCTTGTAGTTCAGCCGGTCAAAAATCTGTTTGCCATGCAGGAGACCCCAGTTTGATTCTTGGGTTGGGAAGATCCCTTGGAGAAGGGATAGGCTGCCTGCTGGCTCAAAGGTCCTGGGTTTGATCCCCTGGAAAAGGGAAAGGCTGCCCACTCCAGTATTCTTGCCTGGAGAATTCCATGGCTTGCCATAGGTCACAAAGAGTCAGACGTGACTTTCACTTTCGGTCATGTTCATCTCTCTGCGACCCCAGCGGATTGCAGGCTTCTCTGTTCTTCACTGTCTCCTGGAGTTTGCTCAAACTTATGTCCGTTGAGTTGGTGATGCCATCCAACCATCTCATCCGCTGTTATTCCCTTCTCCTTCTTCCTTCTATTTTTCCCACCATAAAGGTCTTTTCCAATGAGTTGTCTCTTTGCATCAGGTGGCCAAAGTATTAGAGCTTCAGCGCCAGTCTTTCCAATGAATATTCAGGGTTGATTGCCTTTAGAGTTAACTGGTTTGACAGATCTAGCCTGAAGCTTTACCAACTCTCACCTCCCTTCTAATCCCTGCACCTGGAATGGGGTGGGGATGGAGTTAGCTATCACTGAAAGGGAAGGGATTACACACTGTGTTGTGCTCAGGCTTTAAAGACACGTTTCAGATCCCTCCTCTGAAATGGGGCTGCAGGAAAGAGAAACCTGTGGTTCCTGGACACGGGTTGGCATAGGGGATGCCCAAAGGGAGAATGGGCTTGATTTAACTTCAGGTCTGATTTTTTGGCTATTTTTAATTCTAGGTCTGGTGCTAACAGTTCAGGTAATCACAGAGCCCTGGAAACTTCAGGATTATTTTCTTGGAAGTTGCGTAATACCAGAGCTTATTTTGGTCTTCTACTCCTCCCCCTCCTCCCACCTTCTGTAGATCATAACCAAGGTCCTTGCTGGCTTCCAGGGAAGACAGGGTTGAAGATTGTGTGTGATAACCTGTGTGGTACACTTTCAGGACTGTGCCATCTGCTGGGGAATGCTGGGAAGTGCAGGGGTTTAGACCCTTCCCCTACAGGTCTCAGGTCACTTCTGTTCAGTCCCTTAGCCTGTGTTTGGGATTCCCTTGTAGTTCAGCCGGTCAAAAATCTGTTTGCCATGCAGGAGACCCCAGTTTGATTCTTGGGTTGGGAAGATCCCTTGGAGAAGGGATAGGCTGCCTGCTGGCTCAAAGGTCCTGGGTTTGATCCCCTGGAAAAGGGAAAGGCTGCCCACTCCAGTATTCTTGCCTGGAGAATTCCATGGCTTGCCATAGGTCACAAAGAGTCAGACGTGACTTTCACTTTCGGTCATGTTCATCTCTCTGCGACCCCAGCGGATTGCAGGCTTCTCTGTTCTTCACTGTCTCCTGGAGTTTGCTCAAACTTATGTCCGTTGAGTTGGTGATGCCATCCAACCATCTCATCCGCTGTTATTCCCTTCTCCTTCTTCCTTCTATTTTTCCCACCATAAAGGTCTTTTCCAATGAGTTGTCTCTTTGCATCAGGTGGCCAAAGTATTAGAGCTTCAGCGCCAGTCTTTCCAATGAATATTCAGGGTTGATTGCCTTTAGAGTTAACTGGTTTGACAGATCTAGCCTGAAGCTTTACCAACTCTCACCTCCCTTCTAATCCCTGCACCTGGAATGGGGTGGGGATGGAGTTAGCTATCACTGAAAGGGAAGGGATTACACACTGTGTTGTGCTCAGGCTTTAAAGACACGTTTCAGATCCCTCCTCTGAAATGGGGCTGCAGGAAAGAGAAAACCTGTGGTTCCTGGACACGGGTTGGCATAGGGGGATGCCCAAAGGGAGAATGGGCTTGGAATCAAGACCCTGAAGGAAACCCTTATACTCCTGCATAGGCGTTTTAGTCTAGCTAATGATTAATTTCATAGTCCTGAAGGCTTAATGAAGAATGGGTTCTTTTTCTTGGAGTGAAATTTATGCAGACACCTGCTAGAAATGAATGAAACAGCAACTGTCCTCATGATGTATTCCTACCCTATCCCGGAGGAGAAGGGCCCTGAGGGTCCTCAGCCGGGAAGGGGGTCAGTGTAATAGTCCTCCCCCATTCAGGTAGGCCTGTTGCCCACCAAAGACCAGAGGGGTGGCGTAAGGACAGGGCACAAGTCAGTAGTGGACCGGTGAGCGTGGACTGTGCTGGTCTGGTCAGGAAGGGGCAGCAGTTCCACCAGAAGTTTTCAGCTGGTGCAACACCAACACCCACGCTGAGGCCCTGACCTGCTGGGTTGACTGCTTCAGAGTGGAGGCCAGAGGGTGCCCTTTTCATAAGGCTAGCTGGGGTTTGTGAAGGGCAGTTCAGTAGACCTCACATCACAGCATGGAAAGTCAGGCACCTCCTGTGACATATTAACACTATTTGTTATTTAGTGTTTCAAACTATGATCCTTAAACAGAGTGCATCATTTTAATTATAACTTGAGAGCTAACAGCTTAAACTAGTTGAAAGAACAGCCTGGTCACTTAAAGAGAAGCCTTTTAACAAGATGTGTTAGTCTCCCTCGGCTGCTGAGAGAGCAACTGAGTGGCTTAAAGAACAGTGTATTCTTTCACAATTCTGGAGGCAGAAATTGAAGTCAAGGTGCAGGAGGACCACGCTCTCTGTAAAAGCTTATGGGAAGAAGTCTTCCTTGTCTCTTCCTAGCTTCAGGCTGTGGCTGGCACTCCTTGGGGTTCATGGCTTGTAGCTGCATCACTGTGGCCTGGCCTCTGTCTTCATGTGGCCTTCCCCTCCGTGTGTCTGTCTCTGTGTATTTTCTTCCTTCCCCTTCTTGTGAAGATACCAGACATACTGGATTAAGGGCCCATCCTGCTCCAGTATGACCTCATTTTAATAACTTACATCTGCAATGACCCTATTTCCAACATAAGCTCACACTCTCAGGTCCTGGCAGTTAGAATGTAACTATATGTTTTAGGAGACACACAGTTCAACCTACAATGCAAGGTAACATTTTCTTGGCTTCTCTGGGCCTTGTGAAGGGATGTTTTTCCTGGGAACACGACCAGTTCTCTAGGGTTAACCTTGCCCAGCTCTTTGAGGTTCCCTGTTTGTCTCCACTGAGTATTTCTTTCTGGCTATGATGTGTTTTTTATTGGGTAAAATATGCGTAACATAAAATTCCCATGTTAACCATTTTAGGTGTGTAACTCAGTGGCTCAGGTACACTCATCATGTGGTGTAGCCGCCACTGCTGGCCTCTGGCTATTACTTTTTATTTCTCAACATGAGAAGCTTCAACCTTTGCAAGGGATGGGATGCCAGAGGGACAAAGAAGATGGACAGAGGGCCACCTGAAGAGTCAGGTCCCGAATAACTTCAGGCTAATTTGTAACAGGGTCTTCAAACAGATCACACCTCAATCGCTGACCTCAGTTGCTTAGTTGTATTTATAATTATTACTCTCTTGTCTTTTAGATTCTACCTCAAGATGTTCGAGGACTATCCCAAGTCTCGGAAAGCCCTCATTCCGTTCATCTTTTAAAGAAACCTAACCAGGGAACAAAGCTCCCACCATCCTGTTGAAAACCATCAAGCTGCTGAACCTGTAACTTTTAAAGTCCCACTGTGTATACATAATAGTAGTATAGTGTCCTGGAAGCTGTCCTGAGGACTCTGCAGGGGCCCCTTTAGTGCTTGGAGGCAGAAATTGAAGTCAAGGTGCAGGAGGACCACGCTCTCTGTAAAAGCTTATGGGAAGAAGTCTTCCTTGTCTCTTCCTAGCTTCAGGCTGTGGCTGGCACTCCTTGGGGTTCATGGCTTGTAGCTGCATCACTGTGGCCTGGCCTCTGTCTTCATGTGGCCTTCCCCTCCGTGTGTCTGTCTCTGTGTATTTTCTTCCTTCCCCTTCTTGTGAAGATACCAGACATACTGGATTAAGGGCCCATCCTGCTCCAGTATGACCTCATTTTAATAACTTACATCTGCAATGACCCTATTTCCAACATAAGCTCACACTCTCAGGTCCTGGCAGTTAGAATGTAACTATATGTTTTAGGAGACACACAGTTCAACCTACAATGCAAGGTAACATTTTCTTGGCTTCTCTGGGCCTTGTGAAGGGATGTTTTTCCTGGGAACACGACCAGTTCTCTAGGGTTAACCTTGCCCAGCTCTTTGAGGTTCCCTGTTTGTCTCCACTGAGTATTTCTTTCTGGCTATGATGTGTTTTTTATTGGGTAAAATATCGTAACATAAAATTCCCATGTTAACCATTTTAGGTGTGTAACTCAGTGGCTCAGGTACACTCATCATGTGGTGTAGCCGCCACTGCTGGCCTCTGGCTATTACTTTTTATTTCTCAACATGAGAAGCTTCAACCTTTGCAAGGGATGGGATGCCAGAGGGACAAAGAAGATGGACAGAGGGCCACCTGAAGAGTCAGGTCCCGAATAACTTCAGGCTAATTTGTAACAGGGTCTTCAAACAGATCACACCTCAATCGCTGACCTCAGTTGCTTAGTTGTATTTATAATTATTACTCTCTTGTCTTTTAGATTCTACCTCAAGATGTTCGAGGACTATCCCAAGTCTCGGAAAGCCCTCATTCCGTTCATCTTTTAAAGAAACCTAACCAGGGAACAAAGCTCCCACCATCCTGTTGAAAACCATCAAGCTGCTGAACCTGTAACTTTTAAAGTCCCACTGTGTATACATAATAGTAGTATAGTGTCCTGGAAGCTGTCCTGAGGACTCTGCAGGGGCCCCTTTAGTGCTTCCTTCCCCTATCTTGGGTCTCTGTCCTGATCTCCTGTTGAAGAACAAACTTCCCCCCCCACCCCTACCCCACATTTTAATGCAGAGATATATGCTTCTTAGCTATTTCTCCTACAAAGTGCAAACTTCCCAATGTATTTTTTTTCTATGAATGACCCTAGTACATGTGGCTTTATACCTGCTTTGTATCAATGTTAAGATTTTCTGCAATTGAGAAAATTTTGAGTGAAGGGCAGTGCCTATAGAATTTATTTAAGGTGCATATTTGACTCTGATACAAACAAGCAGCAATTTAAATTCTGAAGCTGCAGAGACCCAGAGCATTTCTCCTCCCCAATGAAAACCTACTCACATCTTCCTTTTCCTTATTATGAAAGATGTGAAACAATTAGGTAGACTTTGAATAGAGGGGCCCTTTCTTCATTCTGCTAAAAATGCAATGATGCTTTGATCCCATTTCAGATTTGTGCTTTATCTTGGGGCATCTGTCTTCCTAAAGATTTCACAATCCCCCTTGGAGATATTGTATGTAGGCTAATGCAGAAAACTGGTGTGGATTCTATTAAAGGTCAGGTATCAGTGACCAAAGAAGAGATGACTCTTGTTGACCATACAGAGAGAGAAAACATGCGCTACATATAGACTGTGAACTCTCATATTCTTGGAAACCAGTGGAAATGGCTGAATAATGACAGTGTCAGACAATGGAAAGTACCAAGTTTATCTTTGTGTACGGTGTCATAGAATGTTCCAACTTCATTTTTTTTGCATGTAACTGTCCAATTTTCCCAGCACCATTTGTTGAAGAGACTGTCTTTTTTTCCATTTTATATTTTCACCTCCTTGTCAAAAATAAGGTACCCATAGGCGCGTGAGCCTATCTCTGGGTTCTCTATCTTGTTCCATTGGTTTTTGTTTTTGTGCCAGTACCATACTGTCTTGATGACTGTTGCTTTGTAGTAGAGTCTGAAGTTAGAGAGGCTGATCCTTCCGTTTTTAAGGTAGAGTCTTTTTCAATGTCTACATAATAGTAGTATAGTGTCCTGGAAGCTGTCCTGAGGACTCTGCAGGGGCCCCTTTAGTGCTTCCTTCCCTATCTTGGGTCTCTGTCCTGATCTCCTGTTGAAGAACAAACTTCCCCCCCCACCCCTACCCCACATTTTAATGCAGAGATATATGCTTCTTAGCTATTTCTCCTACAAAGTGCAAACTTCCCAATGTATTTTTTTTCTATGAATGACCCTAGTACATGTGGCTTTATACCTGCTTTGTATCAATGTTAAGATTTTCTGCAATTGAGAAAATTTTGAGTGAAGGGCAGTGCCTATAGAATTTATTTAAGGTGCATATTTGACTCTGATACAAACAAGCAGCAATTTAAATTCTGAAGCTGCAGAGACCCAGAGCATTTCTCCTCCCCAATGAAAACCTACTCACATCTTCCTTTTCCTTATTATGAAAGATGTGAAACAATTAGGTAGACTTTGAATAGAGGGGCCCTTTCTTCATTCTGCTAAAAATGCAATGATGCTTTGATCCCATTTCAGATTTGTGCTTTATCTTGGGGCATCTGTCTTCCTAAAGATTTCACAATCCCCCTTGGAGATATTGTATGTAGGCTAATGCAGAAAACTGGTGTGGATTCTATTAAAGGTCAGGTATCAGTGACCAAAGAAGAGATGACTCTTGTTGACCATACAGAGAGAAAACATCGCTACATATAGACTGTGAACTCTCATATTCTTGGAAACCAGTGGAAATGGCTGAATAATGACAGTGTCAGACAATGGAAAGTACCAAGTTTATCTTTGTGTACGGTGTCATAGAATGTTCCAACTTCATTTTTTTTGCATGTAACTGTCCAATTTTCCCAGCACCATTTGTTGAAGAGACTGTCTTTTTTTCCATTTTATATTTTCACCTCCTTGTCAAAAATAAGGTACCCATAGGCGCGTGAGCCTATCTCTGGGTTCTCTATCTTGTTCCATTGGTTTTTGTTTTTGTGCCAGTACCATACTGTCTTGATGACTGTTGCTTTGTAGTAGAGTCTGAAGTTAGAGAGGCTGATCCCTCCAGCTCCGTTTTTCTTTCTAAGGATTGCTTTGGCTATTCGAGGTCTTTTGTGTTTCCATATGAACTGTGTGATTCTTTGGTCTAGTTCTGTGAGGAATGTCATTGGTAGTTTGATAGGGATCGCATTGAATCTATAGATGATATTTGGTAGTATGGTCATTTTCACGGTATTGATTCTTCCGACCCAGGAACACGGAATATCTCTCCATCTGTTTAAGTCTTCTTTAATTTCTTTCATGAGTGTCTTGTAATTTTCTGTGTACAATTCTTTTGTTTCTTTGGGTAGGTTTATTCCTAGATATTTGATTCTTTTGGTTGCGATGGTGAAGGGGATTGCCTCTTTGATTTTGTTTTCTGATTTTTCATTGTTTGTATATAGGAATGCCAGTGATTTCTGTGTATTGATTTTGTATCCTGTGACTTTGCTGAATTCATTGATTAGCTCTAGTAGCTTTGTAATAGTGTCTTTGGGGTTTTCTATGTATAATATCACATTGTCTGCAAAAAGAGAGAGCTTGACTTCTTCCTTTCCAATCTGGATTCCTTTTATTTCTTTCTCTTCTCTTATTGCTGTTGCTAGAACTTCCAGGACTATGTTGAATAATAGTGGTGAAAGTGGACACCCCTGTCTTGTTCCTGATCTTAGAGGGAATGCTTTCTGTTTTTCACCATTGAGCATAATGTTCACTGTGGGCTTCTCATATATGGCTTTTACTACGTTGAGATAGGTTCCTTGATAAACTCAAAATGGATTAAAGACCGAAATGTAAGACCGGAAACCATAAAACTCTTTGAGGAGAATATAGGCAAAACCATCAAGGACATCAATCAAAGCAAGATCTTCTCTGACCCACCTACTAGAATAGCGGAACTAAGAACAAAAATGAACATGTGGGACCTAACGAAACTTAAAAGCTTTTGCACAGCCAAAGAAATTACAAAAAAGCTCAACAGACAGCCTACAGAATAGGAGAAAATCACAGCAAATGAAATAACAGACAAAGAATTAATCTCCAAAATCTACAAGCAACTCAGACAACTCAGCACAGGGAAAATGAACAACCCAATCAAAAAATGGGAAAAAGATCTAAATAGATACCTCACCAAAGAGGACATCTCACCAAAGAAGACATACAGATGGCCAAAAAGCACATGAAATGATGCTCAACCTCGCTTATTATTAGAGAAATGCAAATCAAAACTACAATGAGATATCACCTCACACCCATCAGAATGGCCATCATCAACAAGTCGACAGACAATAAATGCTGGAGAGGGTGCGGAGAAAAGGGAACTCTCTTACATTGCTGGTGGGAATGTAAATTGATACAGCTGCTATGGAAGACAGTATGGAGATTCTTTTAAAAACTAAAAATAGAAGCACCATATGACCCAGAAATCCTACTATTAGGCTTATACCTAGATGAAATCAAAACTGAAAGAGGCACCTGGATCCCAATGTTCATTGCAACTCTCTCTACAATAGCTAGAACATGGAAGCAACCTAGATGTCCATCGACAAAGGAATGGATAAAGAAACTCTGGTACGTATATACAATGGAATAGTACTCAGCTGTTAAAAGAAATGCAGAAGAATCAGTCCTATGGATCTAGAACCTATCATAAAAAGTGAAATAAGTTAAAAAGAGAAAGGCAAGTACAGTATACTAACACATATATATGGAATCTGATAAGAGGGTAATGGTAACACACGCAGTGAAGCAGTGGAAAAACAGATATAGAGAACAGACACATGGACATTGTGGGGAATGAACAGTGGGTGGGAGGCATAGAGGTAGTAACATGGAAACCTATACTATCATACGTGAAAAAGATAGCTATTGTCATTGCCCCACGGGAATAGGAGATCCTGCGAAGGTGCTGTGTGACTGCCTGGAGGGGTGGGATGAGGGGGACTGGGAGGTGGGAGGGGACCAGGGATATGCATGTGACTGATTTGGGAACATACATGTCTGTGAACAACATAACTCTGTAAAAACTTTAAATAAATAAATAAAATTATTAAAAAAAAAAAAAGAAAGTAACGAGTTAGAGCATGTGGCTGTTTCCCTTGACCAGAGTGTGCAGTGATGCTGAAACATCTCAGCAGCACCCAGCACCTCTTTCCTTCTGGAGTTTCTGCCTCACAGCCCTCGGGATCTGCTCAAGAAGTCATCCCCTAGAGGTGCCTTGAGCATCAGTTCTTCGAAGTCCCTGGAGCAGTGGCTGAAATTTGCAACTCATGGGACACCTCTAGGCAGAAAACCTGCCTTGTTTGGCTTCACATAGAAGTATTTCTTACGTAGTTTGTTTTTCCTTTCCATTTTATCTTTTATTTAGCATTGAAAGTTTCCAAAATTTAAAAATTCAGAGGTTTCTACATTTTCCAGTTTCCTTGAAAACATTGGAGGATCTGGGCCCCTGGAGCCTGCCAGAAACCGGGACTGGTCAGCTGGTAGACATCAGAATTTGTCGCCTTGGTGGAGGGGGTCACCCTCAAGGGGATGCTGAAACTTTGGGCTCTCTAAGGAAAGGGCTGAACACTCCTCATCAGAATGTATGATGGTGTTTGTCTCTGCAGGTTTAGATTTATGGCCAGCATCGATTGGTACTATTTAGCAAACCTCTTTAAAATCAAGTGAGCATCAATTTTATCAGAGGTAGTGGTAAGTGCAGAAATTCACTAGGTAGGAACCGTAGGGCGCTCAGAAGATCTGAAGATGTAGATGATGGAAAAATGCAAATTGTAATCATTCATTACATATACATGTGATGCTGTTTAAACAAATCTCGAATTATGGATAAGGATGTGTTTTAATTAAAAGACTCCCAAACTCATGAATAAAAACACACGTGAAGCAGTGGAAAAACAGATATAGAGAACAGACACATGGACATTGTGGGGAATGAACAGTGGGTGGGAGGCATAGAGGTAGTAACATGGAAACCTATACTATCATACGTGAAAAAGATAGCTATTGTCATTGCCCCACGGGAATAGGAGATCCTGCGAAGGTGCTGTGTGACTGCCTGGAGGGGTGGGATGAGGGGGACTGGGAGGTGGGAGGGACCAGGGATATACATGTGACTGATTTGGGAACATACATGTCTGTGAACAACATAACTCTGTAAAAACTTTAAATAAATAAATAAAATTATTAAAAAAAAAAAAAGAAAGTAACGAGTTAGAGCATGTGGCTGTTTCCCTTGACCAGAGTGTGCAGTGATGCTGAAACATCTCAGCAGCACCCAGCACCTCTTTCCTTCTGGAGTTTCTGCCTCACAGCCCTCGGGATCTGCTCAAGAAGTCATCCCCTAGAGGTGCCTTGAGCATCAGTTCTTCGAAGTCCCTGGAGCAGTGGCTGAAATTTGCAACTCATGGGACACCTCTAGGCAGAAAACCTGCCTTGTTTGGCTTCACATAGAAGTATTTCTTACGTAGTTTGTTTTTCCTTTCCATTTTTATCTTTTATTTAGCATTGAAAGTTTCCAAAATTTAAAAATTCAGAGGTTTCTACATTTTCCAGTTTCCTTGAAAACATTGGAGGATCTGGGCCCCTGGAGCCTGCCAGAAACCGGGACTGGTCAGCTGGTAGACATCAGAATTTGTCGCCTTGGTGGAGGGGGTCACCCTCAAGGGGATGCTGAAACTTTGGGCTCTCTAAGGAAAGGGCTGAACACTCCTCATCAGAATGTATGATGGTGTTTGTCTCTGCAGGTTTAGATTTATGGCCAGCATCGATTGGTACTATTTAGCAAACCTCTTTAAAATCAAGTGAGCATCAATTTTATCAGAGGTAGTGGTAAGTGCAGAAATTCACTAGGTAAAAACCGTAGGACGCTCAGAAGATCTGAAGATGTAGATGATGGAAAAATGCAAATTGTAATCATTCATTACATATACATGTTTTGCTGTTTAAACAAATCTCGAATTATGGATAAGTATTTGTTTTAATTAAAAGACTCCCAAACTCATAAATATTTTCATAAGGTGTTGAGATGTGTTTGTTCCTCTTTTATTCTGTGTTTTTTTTCTTTTTTTGCCTGAGTGCTGCTTCCTTTCTTTCCTTCTCTATTTTGCCACCTTGAAATTCAGGGCTCTGAGTTGAAAATAAAAGAAACATGACTTATAGAGCTTGTCAACCACAGCAAAGAACTCCAAGCAGGGGCAATAAAGGTACAGGAGAATGTGCTCAGGCTGGATGCCCCTCCAAGTGTTCAGGCAGTACATGGGGGAGTGGGAAACCACACTCAGTGAAATAAATCTTAAGGTATAGCTTGGCATCTGTGCAACGACTTCAGTTCTCTCTGTGACATTTAAAACCGCCTTTATTAAATTCTTTATCTTATTACCATATAAAACATCTGGACCAGTCCTTAATTTGTAGTAAGTGCTCAATAATTGAGCGTTACTTTTTGCCCTGTGTGTGTCTCAGGATGAGACAGTTCAGCAGTTCTATGTTTTTGCCACTAGAGAGTGCTCTCTAGAATTTTATTTAGGCCCTGATTTTATTATACTTAGGTTGACTCTCATGTTTGGAAATTTAAGAGTCTCTTACAATTAAAGTTTATCATGAACATGGACCTTCTCAATTTAAATGTAGGGGTAAAAAAAGCTTTATGTAATTTTTTTAAAGGCTTTTTTATTATTGATGTTTTAAAGTCTTTTATTGAATTTGTTGCAATATTGCTCCTGGGATTTTTGGTTTTGTTTTTGGCCACTTCTATTGGTCTTTCATTAATCTGTTTTCATTCATCTTGTTCTTTGGCCTGTGTGGGTCTCCCATCGCAGTGGCCTCTGTCACTGCACAGCACTGGCTCTGGGCGCATGCACTCCAGAGCTCCAGCTTTGTAGTTGGACACATTGGTCCAGCCGCTCCATGGCACGTGGGATCTTCCCAGGCCAGGGATCAAACTGGCGGCCCTTGCACTGCAAGATGGTGTCCTTACCCACTGGACCATCAGAGAAGCATCTTGCTCCTATTTTTTTTTTTTTTTTAAATTTTTATTATTATTTATTTATTTATTTTGGGCGGGGGTTGGGTTGGGGAGGGAGGGGAGCAGGCGGGCCACTTCTATTGGTCTTCCATTTCTCTATTTTTCATCCGTCTTTGTTCTTTGGCCCGTGTGGGCCTCCCATCGCAGTGGCGTCTGTTGTCGCAGAGCATCGGCTCTGGGTGCATGCGCCCCAGAGCTCCGGCTCGGTAATTGGACACATCAGTCCAGCCGCTCCGCGGCACGTGGGATCTTCCCAGGCCAGGGCTCGAACCGGCGCCCCTTGCACTGCAAGGCGGTGTCCTTAGCCACTGGACCACCAGGGGAAGCCCCTTGCTCCTGTTTTATGCTTTGGTTTTTCTGGCCACAAGGCATGTGAGACCTTAACTCCCTGACCACAACTGAAACCTGCAGCCTCTGTGTTGGGAGGCTTAGTTCTTAGCTGCTTTCCATCAGGGAAGTCCCAATTTCATGTAATTTTGAATATTCTCTTTATAACTGAAGTGTTATCAGTTTTCTATGGCTATTTTTTTTTTTTTAAGATTTATTTATTTATTTATTTTGGGTGGGGATTGGGGAGGGAGGGGACGGGCGGGCCACTTCTATTGTTCTTTCGTTTCTCTATGTTCATCCGTCTTTGTTCTTTGGCTCCTGTGGGCCTCCCATCGCAGTGGCGTCTGTCGTCGCAGAGCGCTGGCTCTGGGCGCATGCGCTCCAGAGCTCCGGCTCGGCAGTTGGACACATCGGTCCAGTCGCTCCGCGGCACGTGGGATCTTCCCAGGCCAGGGATCGAACCGGCGCCCCTTGCACTGCAAGGCGGTGTCCTTAGCCACTGGACCACCAGGGGAAGCCCCTTGCTCCTGTTTTATGCTTTGGTTTTTCTGGCCACAAGGCATGTGAGACCTTAACTCCCTGACCACAACTGAAACCTGCAGCCTCTGTGTTGGGAGGCTTAGTTCTTAGCTGCTTTCCATCAGGGAAGTCCCAATTTCATGTAATTTTGAATATTCTCTTTATAACTGAAGTGTTATCAGTTTTCTATGGCTATTTTTTTTTTTTTAAGATTTATTTATTTATTTATTTTGGGTGGGGATTGGGGAGGGAGGGGACGGGCGGGCCACTTCTATTGTTCTTTCGTTTCTCTATGTTCATCCGTCTTTGTTCTTTGGCTCCTGTGGGCCTCCCATCGCAGTGGCGTCTGTCGTCGCAGAGCGCTGGCTCTGGGCGCATGCGCTCCAGAGCTCCGGCTCGGCAGTTGGACACATCGGTCCAGTCGCTCCGCGGCACGTGGGATCTTCCAAGGCCAGGGCTCGAACTGGTGCCCCTTGCACTGCAAGGCGGTGTCGTTACCCACTGGACCAAGGGAAGCCCTGGCTATTGTTTTCAACTTGATTTCTCTGTTTAGATCTAGAATATGTATGCAGAAGGAATACAATAAAGGTCTGAAGTTATGCTCATCCATAGACACATTTCCCTTTTCTCCTAACACAGGTGATTTAGTTGCTGAGTCGAGCCAGACTTGTGCAACCCCATAGACAGTAGCCCATCAGGCTCCTCTATCCATAGGATTCTCCAGGTAAGAATACTAGAGTGGGTTGCCATTTCCTTCTTCAGGGAATCTTCCCGACCAAATCAAACTCAGGTCTCCTAACTCTGGAGTACAACAAAAATATGGTTATTTTAGTGGAGTGGATTTTGAAATCAGGGCTAATATATGACTGGCTGGGCTAACCAGATACTCTATCTTGCTCTTGCTGAAACTTCCATGAAGGGAATGTTTTCCTACGGACCTGTAAGAGGTGTTGTAATGTTTCGTTTGCATTTTGAATGGAAGAGACAAAGCATATTTAAGACATCGGCTAGTTCCACCCCTTTGTGTTACAGATGGAGACACTAAAACCCAGTGCTAAATGCCTTTCAGTGTGTTGCACAGCTGTTCTTATCTTGTCTGCATAAGGGTCAGAAGTCTTCTTTCTTCATTAAGCACAGCCAGGGGCTTCCCTGGTGGTCCAGTGGGTAAGGACACCGCCTTGCAGTGCAAGAGGCGCCGGTTCGATCCCTGGCCTGAGAAGATCCCATGTGCCGCGGAGCGGCTGGATCGATGTGTCCAATTACCCAGTTGGAGCTCTGGAGCGTGTGCTCCCAGAGCCGGTGCTCTGCGACAGCAGAGGCCACTGCGATGGGAGGCCCACGCGGGCCAAAGAACAAAGATGGATGAAAATAGATAAATGAAAGACCAATGGAAGTGGCCTGCCCATCCCCCTCCCTCCTGATCCCACCCCCCCATAAATAAATAAATAAATATTAAAAAAAAAAGATTAAGCACAGCCAGGATTTCTAAGAGAGACCTAGGAGAGCCTACCCAGATAGGTGTGGCTTTAAGGCCTGAACACACTCAGCAATCATTTATTGATGCTTATGATATGAAAACAGTGAGAGGTGGGAAGGTAGTGTTGAAGTTAGGTATGATTCTTGCCCTTTTAGGGGCTCCTAGTTGGACTTTTGAAGAACTCTTGCAGGAGAAAAATAGCCAGAGCTTAAGTGCTATGCCACAATTCAGAGACACTGATTGTCATGGGCTTTGGGTGGGACCTGTTTCTCTCACTCTGTGGGAAGGATCCAGCTGGTGCCCTTATCTGTGCAGTATAGAGGACATGTTCAGCCTAAGTCACAACTTTTCCCCCTCCCTAACGCTTCCTTTCATAGGAAGCAGCGTCGGTTCTGTCTTATTCAGGAGGCTGCTAATGAGATGTTCACAATTAAATCGTGATTTAACTTGTTTAAACCATTTCAAAAAACCAGTGAAGAAACCTATGATTTTACTGTCCTGTAGTTTTACAATGGCTTTCTTTTCGTGGCATCCTCATGACAACTCACCAAGAAGCAAGGGCAAAGCTCTTGATTTATGCAGGGATGGACTTGTGGGGGGGAGCAAAGCTAGGTTTTAAGGGGGACCACCCCTTTGTGTTACAGATGGAGACACTAA
The DNA here is from genome assembly GCA_022376925.1 of Tragulus kanchil. Taxonomy (NCBI): domain Eukaryota; kingdom Metazoa; phylum Chordata; class Mammalia; order Artiodactyla; family Tragulidae; genus Tragulus; species Tragulus kanchil. The sequence continues at coordinate 152,579,686 of JAIOJX010000029.1, forward strand.
AACCCAGTGCTAAATGCCTTTCAGTGTGTTGCACAGCTGTTCTTATCTTGTCTGCATAAGGGTCAGAAGTCTTCTTTCTTCATTAAGCACAGCCAGGGGCTTCCCTGGTGGTCCAGTGGGTAAGGACACCGCCTTGCAGTGCAAGAGGCGCCGGTTCGATCCCTGGCCTGAGAAGATCCCATGTCCCGCGGAGCGCTGGATCGATGTGTCCAATTACCCAGTTGGAGCTCTGGAGCGTGTGCTCCCAGAGCCGGTGCTCTGCGACAGCAGAGGCCACTGCGATGGGAGGCCCACGCGGGCCAAAGAACAAAGATGGATGAAAATAGATAAATGAAAGACCAATGGAAGTGGCCTGCCCATCCCCCTCCCTCCTGATCCCACCCCCCCATAAATAAATAAATAAATATTAAAAAAAAAAGATTAAGCACAGCCAGGATTTCTAAGAGAGACCTAGGAGAGCCTACCCAGATAGGTGTGGCTTTAAGGCCTGAACACACTCAGCAATCATTTATTGATGCTTATGATATGAAAACAGTGAGAGGTGGGAAGGTAGTGTTGAAGTTAGGTATGATTCTTGCCCTTTTAGGGGCTCCTAGTTGGACTTTTGAAGAACTCTTGCAGGAGAAAAATAGCCAGAGCTTAAGTGCTATGCCACAATTCAGAGACACTGATTGTCATGGGCTTTGGGTGGGACCTGTTTCTCTCACTCTGTGGGAAGGATCCAGCTGGTGCCCTTATCTGTGCAGTATAGAGGACATGTTCAGCCTAAGTCACAACTTTTCCCCCTCCCTAACGCTTCCTTTCATAGGAAGCAGCGTCGGTTCTGTCTTATTCAGGAGGCTGCTAATGAGATGTTCACAATTAAATCGTGATTTAACTTGTTTAAACCATTTCAAAAAACCAGTGAAGAAACCTATGATTTTACTGTCCTGTAGTTTTACAATGGCTTTCTTTTCGTGGCATCCTCATGACAACTCACCAAGAAGCAAGGGGCAAAGCTCTTGATTTATGCAGGGATGGACTTGTGGAGAACCATTTCCTTCTTGCCTGACTTTTTGATTAGTAGGCTGTGGGCTGAGGTCCAGACATTGCACATATGCAGGGTAACAATATTTGTAAAGAAAAACCTTCTAGAGACACGGCCGATTGTTTTATAGCAGCTATGCTATTCCATGATAAAAAAAATAGGCACAGTGCCAGAGGGTAATGTGGGTGCTTGAGTGATTTAATAGTCATTGAATGGATTTAATTTCTAAATAAGAGATTCGCTCTTTTACTCTCTAAGTCCACTGAGCCGTGATCTTAAAAGGCTCTGTGTTATTTGTATTGTGTCCTATTTCTTCCCATTAACCATAGCTTGGGATCTGGATGAGTGAAATACACTTTGGGAGAAGGTTCAGGTATGTACTATGCTGTGTTGGTGCCTTCTGTCCTAACCTGTGTGGTGGGTGCAGAGCTTGGTTTTGCTCAGGGCAGTCAAAGTCTAGCTGAAGGATATTCAGTATCCTCTCCCCGTGGCAGGTTGGCCAGGAGGAGAGAAGAACAGAGAAAGAAAGTGCAGGAAGGTGGAATTTATGTGGGAGGAGTGGGTGGGCTGGAGGTGGGAAAGGTTGGCAGGGAAGCAAGGCAAAAGGGGCCTTGAGAGAGGGGACTTTTCCTGCCCAAGAGGCTTCTTCCCTTTCCCTTGGTGTCCAGGTCTGTATAAGCCAGATCCTTGGCTTAGCCTCCCGAGAAAAATAGCCAGAGCTTAAGTGCTATGCCACAATTCAGAGACACTGATTGTCATGGGCTTTGGGTGGGACCTGTTTCTCTCACTCTGTGGGAAGGATCCAGCTGGTGCCCTTATCTGTGCAGTATAGAGGACATGTTCAGCCTAAGTCACAACTTTTCCCCCTCCCTAACGCTTCCTTTCATAGGAAGCAGCGTCGGTTCTGTCTTATTCAGGAGGCTGCTAATGAGATGTTCACAATTAAATCGTGATTTAACTTGTTTAAACCATTTCAAAAAACCAGTGAAGAAACCTATGATTTTACTGTCCTGTAGTTTTACAATGGCTTTCTTTTCGTGGCATCCTCATGACAACTCACCAAGAAGCAAGGGGCAAAGCTCTTGATTTATGCAGGGATGGACTTGTGGAGAACCATTTCCTTCTTGCCTGACTTTTTGATTAGTAGGCTGTGGGCTGAGGTCCAGACATTGCACATATGCAGGGTAACAATATTTGTAAAGAAAAACCTTCTAGAGACACGGCCGATTGTTTTATAGCAGCTATGCTATTCCATGATAAAAAAAATAGGCACAGTGCCAGAGGGTAATGTGGGTGCTTGAGTGATTTAATAGTCATTGAATGGATTTAATTTCTAAATAAGAGATTCGCTCTTTTACTCTCTAAGTCCACTGAGCCGTGATCTTAAAAGGCTCTGTGTTATTTGTATTGTGTCCTATTTCTTCCCATTAACCATAGCTTGGGATCTGGATGAGTGAAATACACTTTGGGAGAAGGTTCAGGTATGTACTATGCTGTGTTGGTGCCTTCTGTCCTAACCTGTGTGGTGGGTGCAGAGCTTGGTTTTGCTCAGGGCAGTCAAAGTCTAGCTGAAGGATATTCAGTATCCTCTCCCCGTGGCAGGTTGGCCAGGAGGAGAGAAGAACAGAGAAAGAAAGTGCAGGAAGGTGGAATTTATGTGGGAGGAGTGGGTGGGCTGGAGGTGGGAAAGGTTGGCAGGGAAGCAAGGCAAAAGGGGCCTTGAGAGAGGGGACTTTTCCTGCCCAAGAGGCTTCTTCCCTTTCCCTTGGTGTCCAGGTCTGTATAAGCCAGATCCTTGGCTTAGCCTCCCAGGGGAAAAAAATCCCTCAGAGAGAGAGAGTAAGCCCTTCTGGGAACTCATTTTTTATAAGGGAAGAAGCTGAGTTTCTTAAAACACAAGCCATATGGCTGTGCCTCACGGTTAATAATTTAATTGTATTTCTGTCTGCTCACCTCATAAAGATGCTTTTAAGTCTGTGCAGCAGTGACACTTGTGAGAAAGAGGTGAAGGAATTGTTCAGAGATGTGTTTTGGAGCATCCAAGTTCCATGAGGCCAGTGCAGGGAGAGGAGAGCAGCCAGAAAAAGTTTTCCCTCTTCACTGTCTTTGTTTTCCTTTACTCCAGAGTCTCCGAAGGAGAGGATCCTTCTGGGGTGCATTTTTAGCACAACTAGAAAGCAAGTACCATAAAAATCAATTAAATTTTATGAATCCATTCATCCATGAATTCATTATGTGTTAATTCATCAAGCTTCTTACACCGTAAGTATAGATATAAAGGTAAACGATGTTAAAGATATATATTGTACAAACTCTAGGGCAACAATTCAACAAAGAGATAGAAATAATAAATAATGGTAGGAATGAAAGGCAATCACAGAAAACTACTCATTAGCCTTAATCCCCAAATAATGCTGTGAACGTAGAAGAAATAATAATTTAAAAAAAAAAAAAAAAAAACACCAGAAAAGGAAGATAGCAGCTAGTGAGATGGTATTTGTGAGGAGCCTGAGAAGGGGTTAGGTTTTGCTGTCACATCACCTGAGCCCTCATGATGTCCGTTATGAAACTGGAGATGAACTTTAAATATGAACAGAACTCTCAACATATTTTATTGAAAACTTGAGATAGAAAAATGTAAAAGAAGGAAACAAGTCCTAGAGCCTTCCATACAGCAGTCATTTGGACTCTAGGGACTGTATTGAACCCTTATCTGGTCTTCTCAAATGCAACTGAAGTCTCTTCTTCCCTCATGTATGAAGGATTCCTCTTCCCAAATCTGTAGGTGAACCGTCTGACCCTTTCTATCCCCCTCTAGGCAACTATCAGGGTTCCTAGGAGAGCTTAATGGAGCTGACACGCCATTTGTCAACACTTCTAATCCACTCTCCTCCATCCTCAAAGCCATAGGAATATGTTAGGTAAAAGCATGTACTTTGATAGATTCATTGTCTTCCTTTAGCTTATAAGAACTGAAAGGAAAGCCCAGATGCCTAGTGATTGCTGAAGACACGTCATATCAATTTTCATTCATTAAGCAAATTTATATTGAGAAACTGGATATCCATAGGCAGGAGAATAGATTTAAATCTTTACGTGACAAAAATGAGCTTAAAGTAAATCATAAAGCTAAGCGTAAGCACTTAAATTATAAAACCCATGGAAGCAAACACAGGAATAAATCTTTATGATTCGGATTAGGCAGTGATTCTTAGACAATTTGCCAAAAACACAAAGAATAATAGAGAAGATTGGCGGGCTGAACTTTATCAGAATCAGAACATTTTGTACCTCAAAGGACACCACCAAGAAAATAAAAAGGCAACCCACAGACTTGGAGAAAGTATTTGTTGATCATATATCTGATAAGGGGCTTATATCCAGAATATATCAAAAAAAAAAAAAAAAAAAAAAAAACCTTCTTACAACTCAGTAATAAAGGGATAGATAACTCAGTTAAAAATGGACAAAGAAAAAAAAGGACAAAGGATTTGAAAAGATATTTCTTTAAAAAAGGTATACAAATGTCTAGTACAGACACAAAGAGAAGCTCAACATTATTAGTCATTAGGAAATGCAAATCACAATCACAATTAGGTGCGAGTTCACACCCACTAGGATGACTATAATTAAAAAGGTAATAATGAAGGCTGATGAGGATGTGAAGAAATCAGAACCCTTATACGTTGCTGGTGGAAAGACGCAATGTGCAGCATCTTTGGAAAACAGTTCGACAGTTCCTGAAACTGTTAAATATAGGTTATCCTATAACACAGCAATTCTACTCCTAGGTATTTACCTTCTTTTAGTTGGGTTAAAGCAGCAAGTGACCTGAAAAGACAGCTGATTAAAGGCCTCTTGGCAGGGATTAGTTGGACTGAACCCTTTTCACAGGGTTGGCCTGTAACAGGGCAAAGAAATGCCAACGGAGGAACCTATGGAACAAAGACTGGGTGGTGCTTGGAGTGCCCTCTGGTGAGCACTATTTAGAAGTGCAGCAGGGCTGTGGGCACCCGGGGACTGGGATGAGAATTATGGGCACCCCAATGGACTAAGGAGAGAGACCAGAAATGAAACAAGGGGTACACCTTAAAGGAGAGAGATTTGACCAGCTATAGGAAGACAAAGAATTTGGCTGTGAGTTCTCCATCACTGAGGCGTTCAAGATGAGACTGGAAGATAACTGGGCCAAGGTCAGGTTGAATGGAAGCCAGGGTTTAGACGAATGTTCTTTAATCCCGCTTCAAAGTTTATGACTCGAAGCATTAGGCATCAAAGACGAATTTCCTGGTTGACAAATTTTCCTTGGCTAACCTGGCCTACGGTTCCAGTTGGTTTATGGAAATCCATCTAGTGCTACCTAGTAGCTCTCAAGGCGTCAATGATTGAGTTGCACTGGGCTCTGGGTCTAACACCTGGATGTGTGTGGATAGAAAAATGCAGGACTCAAGAAGTTTAACTCAGTTCCAGGGAAAGCTGCATCTCCTGGAGCATCAGGTCCTGAGCAACAGCTATAGAATGTCTGTCTACAGATGTGGGGTTAGGGCTCCCCAGCACAGGCACTACTTGCATTTAAAGGAACTAGTGGAGAAAAAAGATGGAGAAACTGCTACAGGAGAAGAGGCTCTAGAAAGATACAGGTGACTTGATTATGCAAATCACTTTATTAGGTAAATTTACTTTCTCATTCATTTTTAGGAGAAAGAAGACCGTAAGAAAGCAAAAATGATTTTTCTTATCAACTTGATAATAATTTACTTATAGAAAACTGTATCTAAGTATATATATGATGAGTTTGACAGTCATATACATCAGTGAAACTACAACTCAAATCAAGATACAGAACATTTCCTCGTCCTCAAAAGATTCCTTATGCCTCTGCCTCCACCCCTAGTCACAGACCACCACTGAAGTGATTGTCCTCACTATAGGTTAGTTTGCATTTTATCTAAGTGGAATTATACAATATGTACTCTGTTAAGGATTGGTTCCTTCACTGGGCATAGCATGGCATTCATAAGGCTCATGCACGTGACTGTGTGGATCAGCAGTAATGCGTATCCCCAACTTTCCACTATTTGGAAGTATCCTTATTTCATCTTCATTCTTGGAAAGCGTTTTTGTGATATACAGGATTTTTATTTTTTTTTTAAACTGTCAGTACTGTAAAGATGTTTCTCTGTATACCGGTCTTTCCTGATGAGAAGCTGTGATCATTCAAGTAATTGTTGTTATGTGATGTGTCTTTTTTTTTTTTTTCTTTCAGAAATCATGCTTCATGATTTTATCTTTGGTTTTCATCTGTTTGAACATGATGCATCTAGGTGTGGTTCTCTTCAACTTTATCCTCTTTGGACTTCATGAAGCTACAGAATGGGTAAATTTAAATTATTCACCAAATTTTGGAAGTTTTGTCTGTTATTTCTTCAAATACTTATTTTTGCTCCCTTTTCTCTCCCTCCTTTGTCTTTAACTACAGTTGCACATTATAATAGACCTTTTGAAATTGTTCCGTATATCCAAGAGGCTGTGTTGATTTTTTCCTGTTGGTTAGATTGTATATTATCTACTGACCTGTCTTTAAGTTACTGCCATCAGAAGAAAGTCAGAAAAGGGGGACATTATTGTTTTCCATTGTGTTTCTTGCAGCACATTTCAACTATCCAAAAATTTCCTGCTTTTGTTCCATCTCTGGAGCCTCTGGTAGCTGTTTTTATATTTTGTCCAGACTCTACAACTTTTATTTGCACCAAGATCAGGTTTTTGGATTTCCCAATACAGTAACCAGAAACTAAAGGCAATATTTTACCTTGAAGTCAGCATGGGTTTAACTCATCCACTCACAATTTATGCAATCATTTTCACAGATGGTTCTCAATGAATTAATAATAATGACAAGGTGTGTAAAAAAAATAGCTAAAGATTAAAAACTGTTCCTTATACCACACTTGTTAATGAAGAAAATAACTCATGTGTTTATAACATTTTTCATTGATTTTACTCCGAGTTAAGTAGTCTTGGTTTCATTATTAGTTAGAAAAAATAAGTTAGACTATACTGGTCTGCCCTGGAAAATATTCTGCAGTGATAAGAGATATTTCTTGCAAAAAGGTTGTGTGGTTAAATATATGCAGAATCTATAAGATTAAACAAAGATGAATAGAGTTCTTTCCTGAAGTATTTTTTCAAAGCCTTTAATGTGTTAATACGTATTTTGAGTTTCTTAAAAGAGGACAAGACATGAGTTATTTTTGCTTTTTTCTCTAGCTTTAATATGGCTTACTGTGCCACTGTGATTGATTCTGCCTTTGTTTAAAATGTTGGTGTTTTGTTCAGAGTGAACTTTTTATACATTGCTTTGTTCTTTAAAGACTGAGTTAGAATATTATTTACATTGATTACTGAGTTTTTTGTGCCCTCTTAAATTTTGCAGTGAAGACAAATGCCTGTTTCACCTCAATTGCCTCACTCTAGTCCTAGCTAGAATTGTTAGCACAGCTGAAATGATAGGTTTACTAATAAGGCTTTGTATTTCACCAAACGTGAAATCAAATCTCAGTTTACAAGATATTTTTTTTAAAGAATTTAATATCTTATCCTTTTTTCTGTTTTTTGGCCACTTCTATTGGTCTTTCATTTATCTATTTTCATCCATTTTCGTTCTCTGGCCTGCGTGGGCCTCCCATTGCAGTGGCCCCTACCGCTGCAGAGCTCCAGAGCTCCGACTCGGTAGTTGGACACATTGGTCCAGCTGCTCTGCGGCACGTGGGATCTTCCCAGGGGTTGAACCGGCGCCACTTGCACTGCAAAGCAGTGTCCTTACCCACTGTATCACCAGGGAAGCCCAGTTTACAAGATTTTTTATGGCTTATCTGATAAAGCCCTTATCCACTCCTTGTATACTTTGCCTCCTTCTTGTCACATGAACATTCTGCACTCAATTACTTCTTGAATTTTTGTTCCTTTTCCTTCCTTTGTCACCCAAACTAGGAATCTCTCCCCTACTGCATTTGTACTCCTCAGCTAATTCAAGTCTTCTTCCAAATCCTGCACCAGTCTCCCTCTTTCAGTTTCCACAGATTTGCTCCCTTTCCTGCCTTGTATTTCGTGTATTTCCCAGTGATCCCATACAACTTGGCCATGTTTTACGTCCTGTCTTGGATGGTGTCCTAACCATTTTATGGATGCAAGTCTTGTCCCCTGTGAGGTCCAGAGCCCGTGTCTCATGCTTCAGTATCTTCTTAGCACAAACACGTGAACAAATAGAAATAAAATAAAAACAAAGATGGATACAGGGAACAGATTCATGGTTACTAGAGAGCAAGGGGGTTACAGAGTGGACAAAAAAGAAAAGGATTTTGCTTTTTTCTCTAGCTTTAATATGGCTTACTGTGCCACTGTGATTGATTCTGCCTTTGTTTAAAATGTTGGTGTTTTGTTCAGAGTGAACTTTTTATACATTGCTTTGTTCTTTAAAGACTGAGTTAGAATATTATTTACATTGATTACTGAGTTTTTTGTGCCCTCTTAAATTTTGCAGTGAAGACAAATGCCTGTTTCACCTCAATTGCCTCACTCTAGTCCTAGCTAGAATTGTTAGCACAGCTGAAATGATAGGTTTACTAATAAGGCTTTGTATTTCACCAAACGTGAAATCAAATCTCAGTTTACAAGATATTTTTTTTAAAGAATTTAATATCTTATCCTTTTTTCTGTTTTTTGGCCACTTCTATTGGTCTTTCATTTATCTATTTTCATCCATTTTCGTTCTCTGGCCTGCGTGGGCCTCCCATCGCAGTGGCCCCTACCGCTGCAGAGCTCCAGAGCTCCGACTCGGTAGTTGGACACATTGGTCCAGCTGCTCTGCGGCACGTGGGATCTTCCCAGGGGTTGAACCGGCGCCACTTGCACTGCAAAGCAGTGTCCTTACCCACTGTATCACCAGGGAAGCCCAGTTTACAAGATTTTTTATGGCTTATCTGATAAAGCCCTTATCCACTCCTTGTATACTTTGCCTCCTTCTTGTCACATGAACATTCTGCACTCAATTACTTCTTGAATTTTTGTTCCTTTTCCTTCCTTTGTCACCCAAACTAGGAATCTCTCCCCTACTGCATTTGTACTCCTCAGCTAATTCAAGTCTTCTTCCAAATCCTGCACCAGTCTCCCTCTTTCAGTTTCCACAGATTTGCTCCCTTTCCTGCCTTGTATTTCGTGTATTTCCCAGTGATCCCATACAACTTGGCCATGTTTTACGTCCTGTCTTGGATGGTGTCCTAACCATTTTATGGATGCAAGTCTTGTCCCCTGTGAGGTCCAGAGCCCGTGTCTCATGCTTCAGTATCTTCTTAGCACAAACACGTGAACAAATAGAAATAAAATAAAAACAAAGATGGATACAGGGAACAGATTCATGGTTACTAGAGAGCAAGGGGGTTACAGAGTGGACAAAATAAGTGAAGAGGGTCAACTATATACACTTGTTTGTTTTAAATTCCTTATGAGTGAAGTCATAAAGTATGTGTCTTTTTCTTTTGACTTATTTCTCTTAACAGTGTATCTTCAAGGTTCATTTATGTTGCAAATGGCAGAATTTCATTCTTTCTACAGCTGAGTAGTAGTCCACTGTATATGTGTACCACTCTTTTTTAGCTGTTCATCCACTGATGGACACTTACGTTGTTTCTATATCTTGGCTATTGTAAATAATGCTGCAGTGAGCATAGGGGTGCATGTATTGCTTTGAGTCACTGTTTTCATGTTCTTCAGATAAATACATGAAGTAGAATAGCTGGTAGTTCTAGTCTTACTTTTTTGAGGAACTTCCATACTGTTTTCCATAGTGGTTACATCAATTTACAACCAACACTTGATGAGGGTTCTCTTCTCTGTATCCTAGCCAACATTTGTTGTTTCTTGTTTGTTGTTTTTTTTTTTTTTCAAAAATATTAATAACACCTCTGACAGGTAGGAGGCCATATATCATTGAGGTTTTGATTTGTATTTTTCTAATAATTAGTGATGTTGAACATCTTTTCATGTACCTGCTGGCCATGTGCATGTATTCTTTGGAAAAGTGTCTATTGAGATCTGCTCAGTTTTTAATCTGGTTGTTTGTTCTTGTGTTTCTGAGCTATGTATTTTGAATATTCCTCATTGCATACATGATTTGCAAATATCTTCTCTCATTCAGTAAATTACCTTTTCTTTTTTTGACAATGGTTTCCTTTTCTGTGCAGAAATTTTTAAGCACATAGGTCCATTTGCTTATTTGCGCTTTTTTTTTCTTTGCCTTTAGAATCTAATCCACAAAAATATCATTCAGATGGATGTCAATGCTTATTTTTCTTTTGAGAATTTTGTAGTTTCAGATCTTAGTTTGTTATCCATTTTGAATTAAATGTTGTGTATGGTGTAGTATAGTTGTCTTCTTTCATTCTTTTGCATGTGACTGTCTGGATTTCTCAGTACCATTTATTGAAGACACTATCCTTTCCCTATTAAATGTTCTTTGCTACTTTGTCATATATTAATTGTATATATGTTTGAGTTTATTTATAGGCTCTCAATTTGGTTCTACTGATCTGTGTATCTATTTTTGTGGTAGGACTATATTAGTTTGATTACCATAGCTTTGTTACTGTGGTTTGAAACCACAGAATAATACCTTCAGAATTTCTTCTTCTTTCTCAAGGTTGTTTTGGCTGTTTGTGGTCTTTTATAATTCCTTAACATTTTTAGAATTATTTGTTCTCATTCTTTGAAATATGCCATTGGAACTTTGATAGGGATTTCACTGACTCTGTAGATTGCTTTGGATTATACAAATACGTGGTTGAGATATGGGTTTTCCCTTGGCAAGACCATATCTCTATATTTCCTACCCATCTCAACACTGTCCTTTCATCCTTTCTAGTGAGGTTCTGTTCATCTAGTTTTCAGGTCTCTTCCTGAGGGGATTATTCCATATGTAGTTGTAGATTTGCTGTGTTCTTGGGAGTCCAAAGGAGTTCTCTCCAAGGATTTGCAAGTTTCATGAACACTTTCCTGCAAATGTCTTAGACCAGGTCACAGTCTGCTTCCCACCAATGTACATAGCAGAACTTTTCCTTCTTTAGAGATGCAGATATCTGACCAAGGATATAGCTGATGGAGTGATGTGTAGGGTGGTCTCCTATCAGTACCTGCTGGCCATGTGCATGTATTCTTTGGAAAAGTGTCTATTGAGATCTGCTCAGTTTTTAATCTGTTGTTTGTTTGGGAGCTATGTATTTTGAATATTCCTCATTGCATACATGATTTGCAAATATCTTCTCTCATTCAGTAAATTACCTTTTCTTTTTTTGACAATGGTTTCCTTTTCTGTGCAGAAATTTTTAAGCACATAGGTCCATTTGCTTATTTGCGCTTTTTTTTTCTTTGCCTTTAGAATCTAATCCACAAAAATATCATTCAGATGGATGTCAATGCTTATTTTTCTTTTGAGAATTTTGTAGTTTCAGATCTTAGTTTGTTATCCATTTTGAATTAAATGTTGTGTATGGTGTAGTATAGTTGTCTTCTTTCATTCTTTTGCATGTGACTGTCTGGATTTCTCAGTACCATTTATTGAAGACACTATCCTTTCCCTATTAAATGTTCTTTGCTACTTTGTCATATATTAATTGTATATATGTTTGAGTTTATTTATAGGCTCTCAATTTGGTTCTACTGATCTGTGTATCTATTTTTGTGGTAGGACTATATTAGTTTGATTACCATAGCTTTGTTACTGTGGTTTGAAACCACAGAATAATACCTTCAGAATTTCTTCTTCTTTCTCAAGGTTGTTTTGGCTGTTTGTGGTCTTTTATAATTCCTTAACATTTTTAGAATTATTTGTTCTCATTCTTTGAAATATGCCATTGGAACTTTGATAGGGATTTCACTGACTCTGTAGATTGCTTTGGATTATACAAATACGTGGTTGAGATATGGGTTTTCCCTTGGCAAGACCATATCTCTATATTTCCTACCCATCTCAACACTGTCCTTTCATCCTTTCTAGTGAGGTTCTGTTCATCTAGTTTTCAGGTCTCTTCCTGAGGGGATTATTCCATATGTAGTTGTAGATTTGCTGTGTTCTTGGGAGTCCAAAGGAGTTCTCTCCAAGGATTTGCAAGTTTCATGAACACTTTCCTGCAAATGTCTTAGACCAGGTCACAGTCTGCTTCCCACCAATGTACATAGCAGAACTTTTCCTTCTTTAGAGATGCAGATATCTGACCAAGGATATAGCTGATGGAGTGATGTGTAGGGTGGCGTGTGGTCTCCTAACATGCTATCTCTCTATTATAAACTCTCAGTTGTTTCATCTCCTTCAAGGAGAACCTAAACTCTTTCTGGACCTCCTGTCCCTCAAGCTTATCTCTGTACCAAGTAACTTACCTGCTTTGTCTGCTTAGAACATGTAACCAGGAAGGAATTGATGTTTAAAGTGCTCTGAAAAAAATTGCTCTTTGTGGCTCACTGAAGGTTTTCTCTAATAAACAAGCATCTGAAGCTTAGGTAGAAAGCAAAGTGCTCTGGAACCGAGAGATCTAATAAAGGGGAATCTGATGGAATCCCTCTTATCCTTCTTTCTATTAAGTTAGTCTTCATTATCAGAAACAGAACCGCAATTTGTGTAAAAAAAAACAAACAATCAATTTGACAGCCAATTTATTCTCTGGGTCTTTTCATTTTCTCTATCCACTTAATATCCATTAAATGTGACTCTATCTTATTAATGAGTGCCCTACACTGGAATAAAATTGGTGTAAGGCACTCATTAATAAAATAGAAAGATTGCAGCCTGGAATAAAGGAGAATAGTCTAATCCTGGTTTGCTAATTGATCCTCTTCGAAAAGGGGTCAATTCAGGGCTTTTTGAGTGGCAAAAGGATGCCTCAGCTGATGTCTTCTGGGATGGGTAAAAGAGAGAAAGTGCTTTGGGAAAAAATTGTAGCCAGATGTTTCTCATGCTGTCATGGTCCCTGTATTGTTGTAAAAGTGAACATAAGTTTGGGGAAAGAGAATTAATTCATATGTAGCTGTTTGTTCAGCTGAGCTGCGCTTTTCCCAGCTCTCAGGATCCCCCAAGATTAGCCATGATGGCCAACACAAGCTCTTCAGGAAGCTACACAGAGAGAATAAAAAAAAAAAAAAAAAACTCCAAGCAAAACACAGCATGATTGCAGTTTTCCCCTCAAACACTTGATGAACTGACCAGCCACTCAGTTTCAGAATGGGTTAATGCTGACCTCAAAAGCAGGTAAGCAGTTCTTTTGATCCTTTGTCCCGGGCCACCCCGCATTCTCAGCCTCCCAGATGAAGAAAGATTAAGAGAAGTCAGGTTAAGGGAAAGTTCATTAAAGGCTAAAGGAGGAAGGGGTTTTCCTGCTAAGGTCTGGTTCAGAGGTCATCTAAGTGAGTTTATTTGTGCCTTCTTAATTGGTGTCCAAACTTATCAGCAGCGCAGAGGATAGAGTAAGGGGCTTCTAAACAAGAGGAAACAGCAGAGTGATCTTACAAGCCAGCCAAAATCATTCACAAGACATTGAATACTAAAGCCCAAGAGAGATGGGTGAGAGGGATGGTACCCAAGGCTGCTGAATACGTGACGGACCATTTGTGCCCATTTGCACCCTGCTGACCCAGATTTGCATAGGACATTGGTTTATATACAGATTCACGTATACTTGTGTGAATCAGTAGTTATTTTAAAATGGCTATTATTTTATCATGTGAATATACTGTAATTTACTTATCTTATTTCCCTTACTGATGGACGGGTTGTTTCCATGTTTTTTGGCTACTGTAAAACAAAGCTGCTATTGGGAAAAGAGCTTTTGTGGACAGGTTTGCATTTCTCCTGGTTATATACATATAAGTAGGTCTGGATAAGGTAGGTGTTTTCTTATCTTTATTAGAAATTAAGAGTTTTCCAGAGTGAATGGACCATTTTATACTCTAAATGAGTTTTAATTGTTTAAATTTAACTTAATAAGAGCTTCAGTTGCTCCACATCCTCATAACATTTCTATTGCAAATCTTTTTAATATTAACTATGCCAGTGGGATAGAGGTGGTACCTTATAGTATTAAAAAAGGAACTTATGATGGTATATTTACATACAATAAAATACAGTTTTAAGTGTACAGCCAATAAGTTTTGAGAATTTATGTACCTGTGTAACTATCACCACACCAAGATGTGTGTGTATAAAATACTGCTTCCATCCCTCTTATGCCCCTTTCTAGTCAGTAATAATCCCATTTTTACCTCAACTTCAGACAATCACTGAAGTGTTTTTGTCACTATTGCTTAATCTTTTCTAAGATTTCCTATGAAAAGAATCATAAAGTTTCATTGTTTACCACTACAGTCATAGGTGTGCACTTGACCCCTGCCGCTTGAGCTTCTCTCCCCTCTCCCTCCCCATCCCACGCCTCCAGGTTGCTGCACAGCCTCTGGTTCACAGATATATTATTTTTTAGATAGAATTCAAAATAATTTACGCTTGAGCCACTCTAAACAAGAGGAAACAGCAGAGTGATCTTACAAGCCAGCCAAAATCATTCACAAGACATTGAATACTAAAGCCCAAACAAGAGGAAACAGCAGAGTGATCTTACAAGCCAGCCAAAATCATTCACAAGACATTGAATACTAAAGCCCAAGAGAGATGGGTGAGAGGACAGGTGCTAAATACGTGACGGCATTTGTGCCCATTTGCACCCTGCTGACCCAGATTTGCATAGGACATTGGTTTATATACAGATTCACGTATACTTGTGTGAATCAGTAGTTATTTTAAAATGGCTATTATTTTATCATGTGAATATACTGTAATTTACTTATCTTATTTCCCTTACTGATGGACGGGTTGTTTCCATGTTTTTTGGCTACTGTAAAACAAAGCTGCTATTGGGAAAAGAGCTTTTGTGGACAGGTTTGCATTTCTCCTGGTTATATACATATAAGTAGGTCTGGATAAGGTAGGTGTTTTCTTATCTTTATTAGAAATTAAGAGTTTTCCAGAGTGAATGGACCATTTTATACTCTAAATGAGTTTTAATTGTTTAAATTTAACTTAATAAGAGCTTCAGTTGCTCCACATCCTCATAACATTTCTATTGCAAATCTTTTTAATATTAACTATGCCAGTGGGATAGAGGTGGTACCTTATAGTATTAAAAAAGGAACTTATGATGGTATATTTACATACAATAAAATACAGTTTTAAGTGTACAGCCAATAAGTTTTGAGAATTTATGTACCTGTGTAACTATCACCACACCAAGATGTGTGTGTATAAAATACTGCTTCCATCCCTCTTATGCCCCTTTCTAGTCAGTAATAATCCCATTTTTACCTCAACTTCAGACAATCACTGAAGTGTTTTTGTCACTATTGCTTAATCTTTTCTAAGATTTCCTATGAAAAGAATCATAAAGTTTCATTGTTTACCACTACAGTCATAGGTGTGCACTTGACCCCTGCCGCTTGAGCTTCTCTCCCCTCTCCCTCCCCATCCCACGCCTCCAGGTTGCTGCACAGCCTCTGGTTCACAGATATATTATTTTTTAGATAGAATTCAAAATAATTTAAATACAATGAGTACAAAATAAAAAGAGAATAGAGCAAATCTGAGCAGCTAACACATGTGATTGTGTCCCTGAGAAAAGTGAAAGGTTGGTGGCTCAGGTGGTAAAGAATCTGCCTGAAATGTGGGAGACCTGGGTTCAATCTCTGGAGGAGGGCATGGCAGTCCACTCCAGTATTCTTGTCTAGGAAATCCCATGGACAGAGAAGCCGGGTGGGCTACAGTCTATGGGATCGCAAAGAGTCGGACACGACTGAGCAACTAACACACTAACATAACAAATAGACTTAGTTTGTCAGAGTAGAATATAATCACAGTTTTATTGTGTTGTGGGATTAACACTTGCCGAACCAATCTCACACAGTAGCTATGAAAACGAATCATGATAACTAGGAAAGCCTTTGCTGAATGCTGACGGATTCTTGCCTCTTCTGCAGCAGTAGATTTTGGGACTTGTTCTCATTTTGGCATGTTTGAAGTGGAAAACACACAGCTCTGGTGGCCTTTGAAACCACAAACCAGAACTGTGGATAATTAGATCTTCAGCTGGTACCCAATGAGTGACAGCTAGCTGTCAGAACTGAGAATGATCTTTAATATGATTTTTTCATGTGTTTCCCACAGATATGTGGAAATGGAGTAAGATAATCCTAAGGGATACAACATTCTACTTACAAGGGAGCTCTGAGGACAAAATTGCCAGAACCCTTTTCTTTGTCAGCTAGTCCATGTATCCATTTAGCTACCCAGATGTTAATCTTTCTATCCAACACACAGACCAACCTGGCACAATTTGAGAGGGATCACACAGGGTGTGAATATCAGCAGGTGGTCAGTGGGCCTGTCTGTCAGTCTGTTCATCACACTCACTAAGCAGACCACTAGGGACCTCTTACTGGGGCCCCCAGGCTGGGCCATCACTGAAGTGTTTTTGTCACTATTGCTTAATCTTTTCTAAGATTTCCTATGAAAAGAATCATAAAGTTTCATTGTTTACCACTACAGTCATAGGTGTGCACTTGACCCCTGCCGCTTGAGCTTCTCTCCCCTCTCCCTCCCCATCCCACGCCTCCAGGTTGCTGCACAGCCTCTGGTTCACAGATATATTATTTTTTAGATAGAATTCAAAATAATTTAAATACAATGAGTACAAAATAAAAAGAGAATAGAGCAAATCTGAGCAGCTAACACATGTGATTGTGTCCCTGAGAAAAGTGAAAGGTTGGTGGCTCAGGTGGTAAAGAATCTGCCTGAAATGTGGGAGACCTGGGTTCAATCTCTGGAGGAGGGCATGGCAGTCCACTCCAGTATTCTTGTCTAGGAAATCCCATGGACAGAGAAGCCGGGTGGGCTACAGTCTATGGGATCGCAAAGAGTCGGACACGACTGAGCAACTAACACACTAACATAACAAATAGACTTAGTTTGTCAGAGTAGAATATAATCACAGTTTTATTGTGTTGTGGGATTAACACTTGCCGAACCAATCTCACACAGTAGCTATGAAAACGAATCATGATAACTAGGAAAGCCTTTGCTGAATGCTGACGGATTCTTGCCTCTTCTGCAGCAGTAGATTTTTGGGACTTGTTCTCATTTTGGCATGTTTGAAGTGGAAAACACACAGCTCTGGTGGCCTTTGAAACCACAAACCAGAACTGTGGATAATTAGATCTTCAGCTGGTACCCAATGAGTGACAGCTAGCTGTCAGAACTGAGAATGATCTTTAATATGATTTTTTCATGTGTTTCCCACAGATATGTGGAAATGGAGTAAGATAATCCTAAGGGATACAACATTCTACTTACAAGGGAGCTCTGAGGACAAAATTGCCAGAACCCTTTTCTTTGTCAGCTAGTCCATGTATCCATTTAGCTACCCAGATGTTAATCTTTCTATCCAACACACAGACCAACCTGGCACAATTTGAGAGGGATCACACAGGGTGTGAATATCAGCAGGTGTGGTCAGTGGGCCTGTCTGTCAGTCTGTTCATCACACTCACTAAGCAGACCACTAGGGACCTCTTACTGGCCAGCGGGCACTTAACTATCCTTTCTAGCTACTGTGGACTGCATATTTGTGTACCTTCAAAATTCATATGTTGAAGCTGCAGTCCCCACTGTGATGGTTATAGGAGGTGGGGGCTTTGGGAGGTGATTATGTCATAGTATGAAGCCCTCAACATGAAATTCGTGTACTTATAAAAAGAAAAACGAGGGAGTTTGCTTCCTCTATCCAGGAAGACTGTTCTTACCAGGAACTGAGTAGGTTGGCCCTTTAACCTTGGACTTCCCAGTCTCCACAACTGAGAGAAATACATTTCTTACAGTAGCCCAAACTGACCAAGATATCAAATTAGGGATTTCATCCTGTGCAAGATTTCTCTCACCTGACCACTCCTTCCTTATATTTGTGACTGTCCCCTGCATTGGTTTCCCTCCCACTTCTTGGGTAGTTAATTCTTAGTCTCCACTCCTCCTGCTTCCTAAGTCTTGGTGGGCTCCTGACCACTCCTTCCTTATATTTGTGACTGTCCCCTGCATTGGTTTCCCTCCCACTTCTTGGGTAGTTAATTCTTAGTCTCCACTCCTCCTGCTTCCTAAGTCTTGGTGGGCTCCCAGGAAAGTGCTCTCCAGTCCCTGGTTTCCTCTCCCAAACTTGGTGGCCCCAGATTGAACTCATCATCTTTCTTTCATCCTTGTCTTCCTCTGGTCACCATGTCTGGGACCTCAACTGCTCCCCAACATCAGGGGTCTCTGCAAAGTCAGAGTGATTGGCTGAATCAGAGGTTGAAAATTATGGAGCCTCAGGAATATTTTGTTTGTTTAAGTAGTGTTTACCATAAATGAAAAAAAACAAAAATGCAGATGTTTATTTACTTTTTAAACCTGAATTTCCACATGCCAACAGTACGTGGGAATTGAGGGGCAGCTACAACTTGTGTTTTAAGCACATGACATCCAAAATCCAGCTGCTCTGCAGTTTGTCAGGGTCCCCACTACTATCTATGGATCTCCAACAAGATACTTTGCTTTTTATTATTATTATTTGCACAGACCTCATAGTAAGGTGTGTTATAAATTTGTATGGAAACATGGTGGTGGTTTTGCAGAATTATTCATTGCATGTGCCAAAAATATAGGTACTATTGCAGTAGATAGGAAATGTGGACTTTGCTATTGCTCCAACTCAACCTCTAAATGAAGGAAAAGGAATTCAAGTGTCCTATGAGTGAAACTGGTTCCTTGTAGTATCTGTGGTAGCTGCTCTCTGCCCCTGCTGTTTTTACTTATGTTGTTAATTAAATGTGGCAAGTAAACTGCCTGATCGAGCATACTTAGCCCAAAGACCATAGTAGACCCCACCTGAGCTCAGTGAACAAGCCACTCAAGTTGATTGCTCTCTTGGTTGGACCTGCTTATTTGAGTTGCTTGGGTGGTTGTTTAATACAGCTGTCCAGGTCATTTGTTTTGATAGAAGCTAGGTGTCACTTTTCTATGCTACAGATTTATTCCAGAGGGGTGGCGTCAAGGCCCAGGAAGGGCGGGGCAGTTGCCCACACCCTTTGGAGATCTAGCTCCTTCCTGAGATGTTCTTCCAGGTAAGAGATGGTGCCAGCTTTGGAAACACTGGGTTATGGGTTAGTAGCTTCAGTTCCATGTAACAGGGTTATCAAGGGCCCATACCTGAACCTGAACAACTGTTTCTTTATCAATGAAACAGAAAAATTATGCTTTTAGAAACTCTAAACAAGGATTTATTTTTTAAATTGGGGATAAATAGCATGTAGGAATAGATTGGGGCTTCCCAGGAGGTTTAGTGGTAAAGAATTCACCTGCCAAGCAGAATACTCAGGTTCGTTTCATGGGTCAGGAAGATCCCCTAGAGGAGGAAATGCCAAACCACTCCAATAGTTTTGCCTAGCATATCTCATGGACAGAGGAGGCTGGTAGGCTACAGTCCACGGGACTGCAAAGAATCAGACATGACTTAGCAACTAAACAACAACCATGAACAGGTTATAAAAAAAGAAGACTGCTTCTAAGTGATAGATGGTCTGTTTAGTCCTTTTTGTTTCCATGATAACATTTTTCAGGTGTAATCAGGACTCTACTCCGCTAAACTGAACCACAAATCACCAGGTCTGCCTGCAGGTTGCTGGTTGTATTTACAATCATACTTTTTCCACATAGAAAGATCTTCAGGAACCTTATTTTTTTCAGGGCTCTCCAGTAATGTATATACTGTTCCCCTGCTTCCTGTCATAAAATAGGGAATACATTTTAAGAATAGGTTTCTTTGAATGTGTCTGCACATAATAGTTTTTTTCTTTTTTTCACTGTATGAAGGTATATTATATAAATAAAAACACAGTATGAGCCAAATATACTCATATTTCAACAAAACAGAGTTTCTCTGAGGCATTGAGGTTTAAGTATCCTATTAAATGAAGTCAACTCCACATTCACTCTCTTGAGTCACCATAGTAGACCCCACCTGAGCTCAGTGAACAAGCCACTCAAGTTGATTGCTCTCTTGGTTGGACCTGCTTATTTGAGTTGCTTGGGTGGTTGTTTAATACAGCTGTCCAGGTCATTTGTTTTGATAGAAGCTAGGTGTCACTTTTCTATGCTACAGATTTATTCCAGAGGGGTGGCGTCAAGGCCCAGGAAGGGCGGGGCAGTTGCCCACACCCTTTGGAGATCTAGCTCCTTCCTGAGATGTTCTTCCAGGTAAGAGATGGTGCCAGCTTTGGAAACACTGGGTTATGGGTTAGTAGCTTCAGTTCCATGTAACAGGGTTATCAAGGGCCCATACCTGAACCTGAACAACTGTTTCTTTATCAATGAAACAGAAAAATTATGCTTTTAGAAACTCTAAACAAGGATTTATTTTTTAAATTGGGGATAAATAGCATGTAGGAATAGATTGGGGCTTCCCAGGAGGTTTAGTGGTAAAGAATTCACCTGCCAAGCAGAATACTCAGGTTCGTTTCATGGGTCAGGAAGATCCCCTAGAGGAGGAAATGCCAAACCACTCCAATAGTTTTGCCTAGCATATCTCATGGACAGAGGAGGCTGGTAGGCTACAGTCCACGGGACTGCAAAGAATCAGACATGACTTAGCAACTAAACAACAACCATGAACAGGTTATAAAAAAAGAAGACTGCTTCTAAGTGATAGATGGTCTGTTTAGTCCTTTTTGTTTCCATGATAACATTTTTCAGGTGTAATCAGGACTCTACTCCGCTAAACTGAACCACAAATCACCAGGTCTGCCTGCAGGTTGCTGGTTGTATTTACAATCATACTTTTTCCACATAGAAAGATCTTCAGGAACCTTATTTTTTTCAGGGCTCTCCAGTAATGTATATACTGTTCCCCTGCTTCCTGTCATAAAATAGGGAATACATTTTAAGAATAGGTTTCTTTGAATGTGTCTGCACATAATAGTTTTTTTCTTTTTTTCACTGTATGAAGGTATATTATATAAATAAAAACACAGTATGAGCCAAATATACTCATATTTCAACAAAACAGAGTTTCTCTGAGGCATTGAGGTTTAAGTATCCTATTAAATGAAGTCAACTCCACATTCACTCTCTTGAGTCACCATATTTCTGAGATCTTATTACTTTTGGTAACATTCTTACAGTAATTCAGGCTGGACAGGTTGGGGAGTAAAACCTGGTCTCTCCAAGCCAAGTGAAGCCAAAGAATTAAGTTACTCTCAAATGACACCATTTGCTGCTTTCACTTGGGACCCTTATTTCCCATTATTAAAAGAAGGGTTTGAGAATGTCAAAACAACTTGGCCATCTGTTCCGTTTCCATTTTATCTTGGCAGATCTCCTTTGACTAAGTGTAGGCAAAGTTGACTTTTGATTCAAGAGGAAAGCAGGACAAAAAAGAAGAAGAAGAAGAGTAAGTAGATACTGGGGGAAAAGGAGTGGGAAAGGAAACATTTATTGACTGACTGACTATAGTCAAGCATTTTGTATATTTTAATCCCATTTTATGTCATAAAACCCTGGTAAATAGTCAGTGTCCGTATGATTGATGAAAGATATGTGATTTTAAAGACTTACTGGCTAACTACCAAACCTGTTTTCTTTCTATTACTACTTAGAGAATAATAAAAAGTGAGAAGAAACAAGTTTGAAGGATTATAACCCATTCACTTCAGGGGTTTGTTGGGAAATTCATGCAAGGGAGTGAGGGCCTCAAAGGAAGAGCTAAGATGAGGATGAAAGCTTGAGACATGTCATTTTAAAAGGCTGAGATTCCAGGACAAGGTTCAGGGAGGTCTGGCAAACCTCCAGAAGCCTAGACTTACGTTTTGATGGTTTAGGAGTGTTTGGAAGAAGTTTGTGGTTCCTTGACTTAGCCTGATGTGAATAGAGTGATGGAGAAGGCAGTGTGTCCTCTTCCTTAAGGAGCAGAAAGGGGGCAGGTGCCAGACATGAGCTAAGTATTAAAAAAGTGACTCTGGGGGCTTCCCTGGTGGTCCAGAGGGGGAAGAGTCTGCCTTGCAGTGCAGGAGGCACTGGTTCAATCCCTGGCCCAGGAAGATCCCGTGTGTGACAGAGCAGCTGGACCAGTGTGTTCAATTGCGAGCCATAGCTCTGGAGTGCATGTGCCCAGAGTTGGTGCTCTGCAACGAGAGGGGCCACTGTGATGGGAGGCCCACACAAGCCAGGAAATAAAGATGGATGAAAAAGAAATGGATAAAAAAAAAAAAGTGGCTCTGCTTGCTTTGTGGAGAATGAACAATAAGGACTTGAATATTAAAAAAAAAAAAAAAAAAGGTCAAACCAGCCAAGGGTCGGGGCAGTAGTCTAGTGTGATGGCAAGGAACAGAGTGGTAGTCATGGAGAGAGTGAGAAGTGGTTGGATTTACCTTCTATTGTTGAGGTAGAGTCAATATCATGGCTGATGGATTGGAGGTAATATGTGAGATAAGGAGAGAAGTCAAGGATCATTCTGAGATACTTTTTTGACCTGAGCAATTGATTGAAACTGCAGCGGGGGGTGGGGGGCTGATTATCTGTGAAGAAATATTTTTGAAAAGGTATATTAAAAATATATATATGGAATCTAGAGAAATGGGGTAGATGATCTTATTTGCAAAGCCAACAGAGACAACAGATGCAGAGAACAAACATGGACACCAAGGGGGAGGGGGTGGGTGGTGTGGACTGGGAGACTGGGATTGACAGACAGACACTACTGATACTTTGTATACAATAGATGAGTGTGAACCTACACCGCAGCACAGGGAACTCTGCTCAGTGCTCCGTGGTGACCTAAATGGAAAGGAAGTCCAAAAAAGAGGGAATGTGTGCATATATGTATGTATATATACACATATAGCTGATTCATTCAGCTGTACAGTGGAAACTAATACAACATTGTAAAGCAACTATGCTCCAATAAAAATTGATTTAAAAAAAAGGTAGAAGAGGAAATGAGTCCAGTGTGGGGTATAACAACTTTACCATATGGTGGATGCGCAAGTCTAAAAATACTGTATATGAGTTGGATATCAGGGTTGGAGGTATATACAGAAATGTGTTGTTGTTCAGTTGGTAAGTCGTGTCTCACTCTTTGTGACCCCATGGACTGCAGCGTGTCAGGCCTCCCTGTCCTTCACCATCTCCTGCAGTTTGCTCAAATTCGTGTCCATTGACTCAGTGATGCTATCTAATCATCTCATCCTCTGCCACATTCTTCTCCTCTTGCCCTAAATCTTTCCCAGCTCCAATATCTTGGGGTTCTGTGTGATTCTGGGGCTGGACAGAGATTTCATACAGTGTCCTTGTCTGCTGCAGACACTGTTCATCACAGGATCTTCTGAGTTACAAGGCCCAAATGACTGAAAGCGTTCATTAATTGGACTAATTGCAGAGGCTTCTCTTGCTCTTGACTGAATAATCTGGCAACATTTTGGATTTCTTGGCTGAGTCAGAGCAATTAAGCACTTACATGTGGTATATGTGTAGCACAACCTTCTTTTCCGATCTGCCCAGGCCAGTTTCAGTTGATTCTAAGAGATAAAATCTCAACCAACAGCTAGGCTTTAATGTTTTATGGTCTTGGATGTTTTCACTCTTACATAGACCTTCACTATTCTATTCTCCTGGAAAAATACTTTAGACTCTTTTATAGAGTTTCAGTGTTTTCTTCCTTTGGACATATGCCATGGTTTGTTGACCATTGTTCTCCTGTGTCTTCAGTTAAACCTATTCTGTTGTCTCAAGAATTTATTTCTCCCAAAATCTTACTTCTGCCCTATATCAAAAATCCCACTAGGGCAATTCTTCAGCCATATTAAGAACCATGAACTCCACCACCTTTTACTTTCTCTCATCTCTCTTCATGGCCTTACTTCTCCCCTTATCCCATCTGGTTTCGCTGACTGTCATTAGCACTGTAATTAGTTCCTTGCTCACAGTGGTGATTCTCTGGCTATGCCCTCTCCTAGTTCTGGGAAAATCTGACTCAGCTTTATCTGGGCCTCCTCACCAGTCTGCAGGCTGGTCTCACTCTGAATTGATGAGCATACATTAACAAATGGATCTGTGGTCATCCTAACCATATTTCCCTCATCAATTGCTCTTTTACTTGAGTCAACTCATCCACATTTTGTGTTTTTTTTCAGTTGGTAAGTCGTGTCTCACTCTTTGTGACCCCATGGACTGCAGCGTGTCAGGCCTCCCTGTCCTTCACCATCTCCTGCAGTTTGCTCAAATTCGTGTCCATTGACTCAGTGATGCTATCTAATCATCTCATCCTCTGCCACATTCTTCTCCTCTTGCCCTAAATCTTTCCCAGCTCCAATATCTTGGGGTTCTGTGTGATTCTGGGGCTGGACAGAGATTTCATACAGTGTCCTTGTCTGCTGCAGACACTGTTCATCACAGGATCTTCTGAGTTACAAGGCCCAAATGACTGAAAGCGTTCATTAATTGGACTAATTGCAGAGGCTTCTCTTGCTCTTGACTGAATAATCTGGCAACATTTTGGATTTCTTGGCTGAGTCAGAGCAATTAAGCACTTACATGTGGTATATGTGTAGCACAACCTTCTTTTCCGATCTGCCCAGGCCAGTTTCAGTTGATTCTAAGAGATAAAATCTCAACCAACAGCTAGGCTTTAATGTTTTATGGTCTTGGATGTTTTCACTCTTACATAGACCTTCACTATTCTATTCTCCTGGAAAAATACTTTAGACTCTTTTATAGAGTTTCAGTGTTTTCTTCCTTTGGACATATGCCATGGTTTGTTGACCATTGTTCTCCTGTGTCTTCAGTTAAACCTATTCTGTTGTCTCAAGAATTTATTTCTCCCAAAATCTTACTTCTGCCCTATATCAAAAATCCCACTAGGGCAATTCTTCAGCCATATTAAGAACCATGAACTCCACCACCTTTTACTTTCTCTCATCTCTCTTCATGGCCTTACTTCTCCCCTTATCCCATCTGGTTTCGCTGACTGTCATTAGCACTGTAATTAGTTCCTTGCTCACAGTGGTGATTCTCTGGCTATGCCCTCTCCCTAGTTCTGGGAAAATCTGACTCAGCTTTATCTGGGCCTCCTCACCAGTCTGCAGGCTGGTCTCACTCTGAATTGATGAGCATACATTAACAAATGGATCTGTGGTCATCCTAACCATATTTCCCTCATCAATTGCTCTTTTACTTGAGTCAACTCATCCACATTTCCTCCCTTCTCCGAACCTCCAACCCCCAAGCCCCTCTACTTAATCTTCTTATGACATCACTTCTAATTCCAGTGAGAAAAACAGAAGCAATACCAAGAGGACAGCCTCATCTTCTCACCCACCCACCTGCAATACTCTCTCTCCTACAACAGTGTGTAAACAACTCTTGCTTCCCTCTAAGACTCTTCTTTTAAAAAGCCCTCCATGGTCCCACACCAACTCCAGCTACTGTCCCCTTATATCAGCACTCCTTGAAAGACTTTTCTTTATTTTTCTTCTCCACATCCTCACTTCCCATTCTCTCCTCATCCATCTCCAGTCCATTTCTACACTGAAAACTACTCTTCTGAAGGCCAACATCTTGTTTTGTCGATCGTCAATTCTCTTTCCTTATCTTACTCAGATTCTCAACAGTCTTTGAAATAGGTTTTCACTACTTCTTTCTCAAAACTCTCTTCTCTTGGTTCTGGGATACCATGCTCTACTGGTTTTTCTTCTACATCTCCAGCCATTCCTTCTTCATCTCCTTTCTGGCTCCTTCTCATTCTAACATTTAGTCCTGGAATTCCCCAGTGTCAAACTTAAGATCACTTTTCTGCTCATTTCCCAGGTGATCTCAAGTAATGGCATGATTTTAAATATCACCTATAGTCTATCAGTACATTGAGGCTGTCATAACAAAAAATCCCATAGACTGGGTGGCTTAAACAATAAACAGTTATTTCGCACAGTTCTGGAGGCTGAGAAGTCCAAGATCAAAGCGCTGACAGATTTGGTTGCATAAAGAGGGACCCCTTTCAGTGCCCAAAAGGAGGCTTTTGTCTAACACTTGGAAACGAACTGTCTGAGGAGACACATGTGCTGAAAAATCAAGATACCTTATTGGGAAGGGGCACCTGGGCAGG
This sequence comes from Tragulus kanchil, assembly GCA_022376925.1. NCBI lineage: Eukaryota > Metazoa > Chordata > Mammalia > Artiodactyla > Tragulidae > Tragulus > Tragulus kanchil. Next base: position 152,605,972 of record JAIOJX010000029.1, read on the forward strand.
AGAGCAGTAGGATAAGGAAATTTATTGGAAAGTGTGCCCAGGCAGAGAGCAGTAGGGTAAGAGAATCCAGGAGAACAGCTCTGCCATGAGGCTAACAGTTGTGATGGGATTAATTTCTGGGTTGTCTTTGGCCAATCACTGTGACTCAGGGTCCTTCCTGGTGGTGCACACGTTACTCAGCCAGGATGGATGTCAGCAAGAAGGATTATGGGAGGTGGTAGGACATGTGGTGTCTCCTTGAATGTTCTCAAATTCTTCTGGTTGGTGGTGACTTGTTAGTTCCTGACCAGGACATTTTGTCATAAAATAACACATGCAAATAGTTACTATGGTGCCTGGCCAGGGTGGGCAGTTCCAGTCAATGCTTCCCCTAACAATTGGGTGTCTAGTGAGAGCCCACTTTCTGGTTCATAGATGCTGTCTGTCAGTATGTCCTTACATTATGGGAGGGGGCAAGGAGAAGGGGACCTTTAGAAAGGTATAAGGTGTGTTGCCTGGTAAAGACTAGTTGACTCAGCATGAAGAAGACTCACAATATAATACAGCATTTGCCTTGGTGAGTGCCCCGAGGGCCAGGCCAGGACCTTTGGTTTACTGTCTTAGGACCTGATATATTCGGATGTATAGGCCTTGGACATTGACTCATGCTAACAAACTCTCAAGATAAGGGTCTTTGAAATGAGACTGCTGATTTAATAATTTATAATGAGAATGTTAATGTCAGTCGCTCAGTTGAGCCTAACTCTACAACCTCATGGATGGTAGCCTCCCAGGCTCCTCTGTTCATGGGGTTCTCCAGGCAAGAATATTGGAGTGTGTAGTCATTCCCTTCTCCAGGGGATCTTCCTGACCCAGGAATTGAACCTGAGTCTCCTGTACTGCAGGCATATTCTTTACTGTTTGAGCCACTGGGGAAGCTCTTATGATGAGAAAGTCACTGCCAAAAAGACCAGATGCAAGTTTAAGCCTGACTAGAACCTCTGTTGAGTATGGTCAAGCTACATGGGAATTTAAGTTGTCAAAGGCTGCTCAGTGAACAGGCTATAGAAACAAATAAACAAAAAGAGCCACACAGAGATGGACTTGCCTCCTATGCCAAAGTAACTGTGGGTCCTGGGCACCTGTGAATTTTGTGCTTCCAAAAGAGTGTCCCTGAGGTCTTCCTTTCCGTGCTTTCAAGGCAGATCAGAACTTCTGATTTTAACAGTTGTGATGGGATTAATTTCTGGGTTGTCTTTGGCCAATCACTGTGACTCAGGGTCCTTCCTGGTGGTGCACACGTTACTCAGCCAGGATGGATGTCAGCAAGAAGGATTATGGGAGGTGGTAGGACATGTGGTGTCTCCTTGAATGTTCTCAAATTCTTCTGGTTGGTGGTGACTTGTTAGTTCCTGACCAGGACATTTTGTCATAAAATAACACATGCAAATAGTTACTATGGTGCCTGGCCAGGGTGGGCAGTTCCAGTCAATGCTTCCCCTAACAATTGGGTGTCTAGTGAGAGCCCACTTTCTGGTTCATAGATGCTGTCTGTCAGTATGTCCTTACATTATGGGAGGGGGCAAGGAGAAGGGGACCTTTAGAAAGGTATAAGGTGTGTTGCCTGGTAAAGACTAGTTGACTCAGCATGAAGAAGACTCACAATATAATACAGCATTTGCCTTGGTGAGTGCCCCGAGGGCCAGGCCAGGACCTTTGGTTTACTGTCTTAGGACCTGATATATTCGGATGTATAGGCCTTGGACATTGACTCATGCTAACAAACTCTCAAGATAAGGGTCTTTGAAATGAGACTGCTGATTTAATAATTTATAATGAGAATGTTAATGTCAGTCGCTCAGTTGAGCCTAACTCTACAACCTCATGGATGGTAGCCTCCCAGGCTCCTCTGTTCATGGGGTTCTCCAGGCAAGAATATTGGAGTGTGTAGTCCTTCCCTTCTCCCGGGGGTCTTCCTGACCCAGGAGTTGACCCTAAGTCTCCGGTACTGCAGGCATATTCTTTACTGTTTGAGCCACTGGGGAAGCTCTTATGATGAGAAAGTCACTGCCAAAAAGACCAGATGCAAGTTTAAGCCTGACTAGAACCTCTGTTGAGTATGGTCAAGCTACATGGGAATTTAAGTTGTCAAAGGCTGCTCAGTGAACAGGCTATAGAAACAAATAAACAAAAAGAGCCACACAGAGATGGACTTGCCTCCTATGCCAAAGTAACTGTGGGTCCTGGGCACCTGTGAATGGTGCTTGAGTGGACTCTCCAAAAGAGTGTCCCTGAGGTCTTCCTTTCCGTGCTTTCAAGGCAGATCAGAACTGCTTCTGATTTTAAACATCTCAAATCCTGAAGACCTGGGAGAAATTCTATTTCCTCAGGTGGTGCCTAAGAATATCTCTGTTCTATTTCATAATTTGTAGATTCTTAGTTTTACATGTCATAAGGTAAACTTACTTCTCCAGTTTCCAAGATCTTAGAGAAAAACTACCCAAACCACATACTTTCCAGAGTTGTTATAAGGATTAAATTAACTAAAATCAGTGTATATATTCAAAATAACTACCATTATACCTGACACATAACTGCATATTTAATAAGCATTCATTTTCTTTTAGTGATCTTTTTTTCTCTCTCAGATTTGAATATAACATTAATACTATTAAATATCTTATTATATCAATCTTTGGAAAGCTTGTTTACTTACCTACATTCCTAAAGAATGAATACCAAACTTAACTCAACTTTTTCTTTGGTTATTAATATAGACAGCCATTGTACTTCTCAGGTGCAGCAGAGGTAAACAATCTGCCTGCCAAAGCAGGAGGCACGAGAGACGTGGGTTTGATTCCTGGGTCAGGAAGATCCTCTGGAGGAGGAAATTGCAACTTGCTATAATACTCTTGCCTGGAGGACTCTATGGACAGCGGAGCCTGATGGACTATAGTCCATGGGGTCATAAAGAGCTGGATACAACTGAGCAACTGTGCACACATACACACACACATAAATAGCCATTACTTGTAATATAATGATACTCTCTGGGGTTCATTTAGATATAGATCAACTTCAAAGCAAGATGGGCCCCCATTTCTTCATTTTTCTTATTCCATGGAGTCTCCTCCTTTAGAGATCATTGGTTCTTTGTTACATCTAGGTACTGGCAATCTACCTATGCCAATTAAACCATGACTTACATTAATCTAATACTAATCTGTTACAAATCAGGTACTAAGTCTGGTCAAATGCATATCAAATAGGGCTTCTCTCATGGCTCAGTGGTGAAGAATCTGCCTGCCAATGCAGGAGACATGAATTCCATCCTGTCTGGGAAGATCCCACATACCCTGGAACAATAACTAGAGAAAAGGCTGTGCAGCCAATAAAAAAAAAAAAAAAAATTATCAAAGCTGTAGTGAGCATCTACGCATAGACTATGGGTTCTGAGCAGATGAGAGAAACACTGGTTTGAGAATAAGCAGCAAGTTTGGGAGCTCTGCATACATGGTCAATTGAGTCTGACTCTTTGTGGCTGTAGCCTGCCAGGCTCCTCTGTCCATATCTTCCAGACAAGAATACTGAGTGAGTTGCCATTCCCTACTCCAAAGGATCTTCCTGACGCAGGGATCGAACCCCTGTCTTCTACATTGGCACACAGATTCTTTACCATTGAGTCACCCAGGAAGCCCTTGGGAGTCCTAGATAGTATTGTTAGGGGACAGCACACTGACTGAAACCATCCACCCTGGACAGGCATCATAGTAACCATTTGTGTGCATTTTTTTAGGAGAGGATGCTCTGGTAAGGAACATGGAACTAATAAGCCACCACTAATCAGAAGAGTTCGGGAAAGGTCAAAAGGAGACAGCACGTGTCTGACCACTTCCCAGAATCCTTCTCACTGGCATCCATTGTGACTGAGCAATGTGCACACCACCAGGAACGACTCTGAGTCAGAATGATTGGCTAAAGGTAACAAAAGAAAACGAATCCCATTACCATAAAACCTAAGACTGCGAGCCACAGGGCAGAGCAGTTCTCTGAGTTCACTTATACTACTGCTGTCTGCCTAAGGGCCCTTTCCAATAAAATCGTTTGCTTTGTCAGCTCTTGTGTCTCCTCGGACATCTCATTTCCAAGTGTTAGACAACAGTCCACTTCTGGGCCCTGAAAGGGGGTCTTCCTTCCTTCCTGCAACAAATGGAAACTCTGGTGGGGACTCTTCTTTGCTGCGACTGACACCCTGACTGTTCGGTATACTTGGGGACCAGTTCACCCACTCATGGACCAGACCCAGCGGCCACAGCTTGGATCCTTTTTCCCTGGTCTCCTCCTGATGAGGATGACTGGCCAGAATGTCCCGGTAGGAACGACTTTATGACTTCCATCCTGTCTGGGAAGATCCCACATACCCTGGAACAATAACTAGAGAAAAGGCTGTGCAGCCAATAAAAAAAAAAAAAAAAATTATCAAAGCTGTAGTGAGCATCTACGCATAGACTATGGGTTCTGAGCAGATGAGAGAAACACTGGTTTGAGAATAAGCAGCAAGTTTGGGAGCTCTGCATACATGGTCAATTGAGTCTGACTCTTTGTGGCTGTAGCCTGCCAGGCTCCTCTGTCCATATCTTCCAGACAAGAATACTGAGTGAGTTGCCATTCCCTACTCCAAAGGATCTTCCTGACGCAGGGATCGAACCCCTGTCTTCTACATTGGCACACAGATTCTTTACCATTGAGTCACCCAGGAAGCCCTTGGGAGTCCTAGATAGTATTGTTAGGGGACAGCACACTGACTGAAACCATCCACCCTGGACAGGCATCATAGTAACCATTTGTGTGCATTTTTTTAGGAGAGGATGCTCTGGTAAGGAACATGGAACTAATAAGCCACCACTAATCAGAAGAGTTCGGGAAAGGTCAAAAGGAGACAGCACGTGTCTGACCACTTCCCAGAATCCTTCTCACTGGCATCCATTGTGACTGAGCAATGTGCACACCACCAGGAACGACTCTGAGTCAGAATGATTGGCTAAAGGTAACAAAAGAAAACGAATCCCATTACCATAAAACCTAAGACTGAGCCACAGGGCAGAGCAGTTCTCTGAGTTCACTTATACTACTGCTGTCTGCCTAAGGGCCCTTTCCAATAAAATCGTTTGCTTTGTCAGCTCTTGTGTCTCCTCGGACATCTCATTTCCAAGTGTTAGACAACAGTCCACTTCTGGGCCCTGAAAGGGGGTCTTCCTTCCTTCCTGCAACAAATGGAAACTCTGGTGGGGACTCTTCTTTGCTGCGACTGACACCCTGACTGTTCGGTATACTTGGGGACCAGTTCACCCACTCATGGACCAGACCCAGCGGCCACAGCTTGGATCCTTTTTCCCTGGTCTCCTCCTGATGAGGATGACTGGCCAGAATGTCCCGACCAGGTAAGGAACAAGAGACTTTACTGACTTCTTTCCCCTTCCCTCTGTCTTTCCTCTTCTTAACCCTTCCTATCCTACCCTTTTTCCCTTGTCCTCCTGTCCTAAACACAGGAATCTGGTTGAAGGGCCTCAGTCTGGGCTGACAGTTGGAGGCCCATCACCTCAACTTGGCAGAAAACTTGAATTCCGGTTATATTCTGGTCTGGTTTCTGGTTTGAATTCTGTTTCTGTTCTGATCTGCTTTCTGGTGGGCCGAGTTCCAGTCCTCCCTTCTCTAGAGGCCCAGTCCCATAATGCCTGTGTATCTGCAGATGGCAAGAGACATCTATAAGACCACCTCTTTTGCCCACCCCTCTCCCACCTCCTTCCCCTTCTTCTTTCAGTCTGGCCTCCTTTCCCCCCTTTGAAATCTTTGAAGACCTGAGATATTTTCACTTACCCTGTTAGTACTTAGATCTGGAATTCTATGTCTCTGTAAGAGATTTTCTGAGACTGCAATTTTGTGTTTAAGGGAGTGTCTGATTAGGATGACTGGGCATGCGTATGTGTTCTGTGTTGTGATTTGTGATGGTCATTTGGCTTTCTGTGGCCACCATTTTGTTTAGATCTCAGAGAAAGTTAATTTAGATAAAAGTTTTAAAAATTGGTTCCAAAACTAGTTCTTTCCACATATACAGTTGGTAAAAGCAAACTTGAGCAAATGGCTTTTTAGAATTCTGACCCTGAGGTCAGAAATCAAGTAGACCTTGATTTTCCCTCCTAGAACCTTGAAGCCAGAGTTCTCAGAAACGCTTATCTAGACCATCTCTGACTCCTGAGGTTGAGGGAAAAGGGGAAGAAGTTCTTTAAAATTTTTATTTATTCCAATTGTTATTTCTAAACTAGTGAATTTTATATTGTGTTATCTGATTCATGACTAAGTTTAGAAAATGGAACTAGATCGCAAGTTATATGTCTGGATATGTGTATGTCTCAATATGTGTTTTTGTCTCTGGATGATATTGTTCAAATTACTTTGTAAATTATTTAATTGGCTTAAAGAAAAGTCAGTGCTTATATATCAAATAATTCTAAGTTAAGCTAAATGGATTTCAGGTTCACGTGAAATGGGAAATGTTCAACATTAAATTATTATCTGGCAATATAGACATATCTTTAGAAACATCAATACACAGTCATAGGACAACTGGTTAGAGCCAACTAAGTCCAAGATGGCAGAGTCGACTTTCACTAGACGTTAAGCCATAGTATATATACTTGTTGTGACATTTCAGCAAGCTGAGTGATACACCCACCAGCACTGACTGGCTAAATCTGACTGAGTGTTCTAAACCCTTTTGATTTTTTTTGACAAAACTTCCTAAATCAGGACTTCCCTGGTGATCCAGTGGGTAAGGCGTCTGCCTTGCAGTGCAAGGGACACTGGTTCAATCCCTGACCTGGGAAGATCCCATGTGCTGTGGAGCGGCTGGACCGGTGTGTCTAATTAGGAGCCAACACTCTAGAGCGCATGCCCCAGAGCTGGCACTCTGCAATGAGAGAGGCCACTGCAATGGGGTGCCCACACAGGCCAAAGAATAAAGATGGACAAAAATAAAGAAAGAAAGAAAATAAAAAAAACAATAAAAGAGGCCAAAATTAAAAAAAAAAAACTTCCTAAATTAAATTCTGCTGAAGTTCTTTTGACCTCTAGCTAATGTTGGGAGGTTTCAAAGGACCCCTGAAACATCCCCAAGAGAGACAGTAAACTAATTCTGTTACTTTGGTTGGTTAAGTTACATGGGAAGTATTATCAAATGAGTAATGCATCCTTTCAGGTTACACTGTACGGTAAATGTTACTAAGATATAGATTCTAGAAAATATACAGAGTTCCTAAAATTCTGATATGTTCTGATATTCTAATGGGAAACCTGATGACTTCACAAAGATTAACAAAAGGACTGGCGAATATGCTTATAACTTTTATGGTTTCTATCTGAAAAAAGTTACGGGTTTGAATCTGTTTTCCATGTATAGGGAAAACCTTCTCCTCAAACCAATTATATGAGTAATGTGGCAAAATTATGCTTTACAAACAAATGGAAACATTTGTCTTTTCTCTCTGTATGACCCTTGGAAACTCTAAGATTTCTAGTAACTTTATCAGATAGATTATGAAAATTATGTCAGTAACAGGTACAAAAATCTCAAGGAATTTTTGAGACCTTAACAAGGCAGGATTTCACCCAGAGATTTTAGACAACATCTGTGATAAGCCTTTGACTTGACTTTTATAGCTCTAAAAAAGTTTTATTTTAAAAGTTCAATCCGAAACTACGTAAGTTTTAACAAATCAAAAAAGTCTATGATCAGTTATATAAATTACCAGGCCAAGTTTATCCAGATCAGAACTATTTTGCAAACAAACTCATCTTCATTTGGTTATATTTGGTAGAAATGAGGGTAATTTTAAGGAGGAAAAGCTGTTTCAATGAATGTTAAATCCCAGTTTGTTTGTTTGTTTTTAAAGAATTAGGGACTGTTGTCACTTCTTTTTTTTTTTTAAAGATTTATTTGTTTATTTATTTTGGTGGGGGTGGGGTGGGGAGGCAGGGGAGCAAGCGGGCCACTTCTATTGGTCATTTGTCCATTTTCATCCATCTTTATTCTTTGGCCCATGTGGGCCTCCCATAACTGCGGCCCCTGTTGTCACAGAGCACAGGCTCTGGGCGCATGCGCTCCAGAGCTCCGGCTCAGTAATTGGACACATTGGTCCAACCGCTCTGCGGTACGTGGGATCTTCCCAGGCCAGGGATTGAACCGGCGCCCCTTGCACTGCAAGGCAGTGTCCTTACCCACTGGACCACCAGGGAAGCCCAAATCCCAGTTTGTTAATGGAGGTCTATATCTACTAAGACTCATTTCTTGGTTAGTTCTTTGCTGTTAGGGTATAATAATATAAAATTTAATTGAATTATTAAAGAACTTAATTATTAAGTTTCTTTCTGAAGCTTATCTCAGAAGCCTAGCTTTGGACAAAGATCGAATGTCTCACAAACTGCAAATAGGACTGGAAAAGGACAATTAATTTAAGGGAACCTCTTTATCAGGTACTCTTAACTATGGAAAACCTTCTCCTCAAACCAATTATATGAGTAATGTGGCAAAATTATGCTATACAAACAAATGGAAACATTTGTCTTTTCTCTCTGTATGACCCTTGGAAACTCTAAGATTTCTAGTAACTTTATCAGATAGATTATGAAAATTATGTCAGTAACAGGTACAAAAATCTCAAGGAATTTTTGAGACCTTAACAAGGCAGGATTTCACCCAGAGATTTTAGACAACATCTGTGATAAGCCTTTGACTTGACTTTTATAGCTCTAAAAAAGTTTTATTTTAAAAGTTCAATCCGAAACTACGTAAGTTTTAACAAATCAAAAAAGTCTATGATCAGTTATATAAATTACCAGGCCAAGTTTATCCAGATCAGAACTATTTTGCAAACAAACTCATCTTCATTTGGTTATATTTGGTAGAAATGAGGGTAATTTTAAGGAGGAAAAGCTGTTTCAATGAATGTTAAATCCCAGTTTGTTTGTTTGTTTTTAAAGAATTAGGGACTGTTGTCACTTCTTTTTTTTTTTTAAAGATTTATTTGTTTATTTATTTTGGTGGGGGTGGGGTGGGGAGGCAGGGGAGCAAGCGGGCCACTTCTATTGGTCATTTGTCCATTTTCATCCATCTTTATTCTTTGGCCCATGTGGGCCTCCCATCACTGGGGCCCCCTGTTGTCACAGAGCACAGGCTCTGGGCGCATGCGCTCCAGAGCTCCGGCTCAGTAATTGGACACATTGGTCCAACCGCTCTGCGGTACGTGGGATCTTCCCAGGCCAGGGATTGAACCGGCGCCCCTTGCACTGCAAGGCAGTGTCCTTACCCACTGGACCACCAGGGAAGCCCAAATCCCAGTTTGTTAATGGAGGTCTATATCTACTAAGACTCATTTCTTGGTTAGTTCTTTGCTGTTAGGGTATAATAATATAAAATTTAATTGAATTATTAAAGAACTTAATTATTAAGTTTCTTTCTGAAGCTTATCTCAGAAGCCTAGCTTTGGACAAAGATCGAATGTCTCACAAACTGCAAATAGGACTGGAAAAGGACATAATTTAAGGGACTGTCTCCAACCTGGATGGAAGAACCTCTTTATCAGGTACTCTTAACTAGTTCATGCATGGTGAAATTGAAGGGAAATTGACTCTTAGGTTAATTCCCATTTTCAAAGGCCCCTACACTGGTCTGGTCTATAGAGAGAACAACTGACTTGATCACACCTTGAAATGATGCTTAAACAGGAAACTCCACTGTACCGGGAGGAGGAGAAAACAGCATCAGAGATAGACAGCTTGCCCAAGATGCTGGATCTGATTTGATAATCATTTGTAATATTTTCTTGACTTCTTTGGACCTTTGCATATATAAACCAAATGTTTTTCTGTCATAGGAATGATGATCATATCTAGTTTCAAAAAGCAATCAAGTTTCTGGGTTTGTTGTTAATTAGCTGTGTTTAGTTCTGGGTTACCTTGGTGAATTTCCCTATACCAAGGCTCTAAATTTTTGGCCCTGAGTAAACTTACCTTAAAGGAAAAATTATAATTGTGTTTAGGTCATTATTGATGTTACTAGATGGGATCCATTCACCTGGCCAGCTAATAATGTCTGCTCTGACCCTGGCCATATATATGAGCTTTTCTTCTATTCCTCAAGCTTAATCAGAACAGCAAACAAAGTTTCAATGAAGGAATAAAATCTTCCACAATTATGGGGTGTGTTTATATAGATAACATCAGGCTATGGTAATTTAAAGTTTTCTCTATGTTGGAAACAATTAAATCTTATTAAGGATAATCAGTCTAATAACACTAGAAAACTGGGCTATCTGTCTAATAGACAGTGTCCATACATAATTTTCCTGGAAGATAAGGATTGGTATAGAATAGAGTAAGTTAGACAATCTGAAATATACTGGACTGCATCTAATGGAATCTCTTAGCTTAATTCTTGCTTACGACTTTACTAATACTGCTAGCTATGTTATTTATATTTTGCCTGTTTTTTAGAACTGTTGTTTCTTACATTGCCAAATGTGTGACTGAGTCTTTGATAAAAAAATTTATAGTTCCATATGAGAACAATGATTGTAACAGTGTAACCCTAGATATGGGAAGAAGTAATAAGAGGGAATGTTTTCCTGGACCAAGAGGCTAGTAAGACAGGTAGTCCAGAGAATTTCAGATACTGTTTTACAACCTAGTCCAGTAACAGTGGTCTATCAACAAAATTTTCACCACACCTGAGAATGAGCATTCTCAGCATCGTGGGACAAAAAGATCATGAAATACACCCCCAAATCATGATCAAATTGATGACCAACAAGGGGCCCTGCCAACTGGAAACTGACACTTGCCATCTATCTCTGCAAAAATTAAATTATGGCCACTGCAACTGCTGACCTTCAGCACCCCTGAAAGGAATTCAAATCTGCTGGGAAAAACTGGCAGAACAGGCCTTCAGATCATTTGAGAATTTACCCCCCCATAATCATATCTAGTTTCAAAAGCAATCAAGTTTCTGGGTTTGTTGTTAATTAGCTGTGTTTAGTTCTGGGTTACCTTGGTGAATTTCCCTATACCAAGGCTCTAAATTTTTGGCCCTGAGTAAACTTACCTTAAAGGAAAAATTATAATTGTGTTTAGGTCATTATTGATGTTACTAGATGGGATCCATTCACCTGGCCAGCTAATAATGTCTGCTCTGACCCTGGCCATATATATGAGCTTTTCTTCTATTCCTCAAGCTTAATCAGAACAGCAAACAAAGTTTCAATGAAGGAATAAAATCTTCCACAATTATGGGGTGTGTTTATATAGATAACATCAGGCTATGGTAATTTAAAGTTTCTCTATGTTGGAAACAATTAAATCTTATCAAGGATAATCAGTCCAATAACACTAGAAAACTGGGCTATCTGTCTAATAGACAGTGTCCATACATAATTTTCCTGGAAGATAAGGATTGGTATAGAATAGAGTAAGTTAGACAATCTGAAATATACTGGACTGCATCTAATGGAATCTCTTAGCTTAATTCTTGCTTACGACTTTACTAATACTGCTAGCTATGTTATTTATATTTTGCCTGTTTTTTAGAACTGTTGTTTCTTACATTGCCAAATGTGTGACTGAGTCTTTGATAAAAAAATTTATAGTTCCATATGAGAACAATGATTGTAACAGTGTAACCCTAGATATGGGAAGAAGTAATAAGAGGGAATGTTTTCCTGGACCAAGAGGCTAGTAAGACAGGTAGTCCAGAGAATTTCAGATACTGTTTTACAACCTAGTCCAGTAACAGTGGTCTATCAACAAAATTTTCACCACACCTGAGAATGAGCATTCTCAGCATCGTGGGACAAAAAGATCATGAAATACACCCCCAAATCATGATCAAATTGATGACCAACAAGGGGCCCTGCCAACTGGAAACTGACACTTGCCATCTATCTCTGCAAAAATTAAATTATGGCCACTGCAACTGCTGACCTTCAGCACCCCTGAAAGGAATTCAAGGGTGGGTGGAGATCTGTGCTCTGGGAAAAACTGGCAGAACAGGCCTTCAGATAGTTCTATTTTCAGGAGAAGATTTTATGAGTCCCAACTCTTGGCATCTTCTCATACCTAGAGAAACACTGACATCTTTAATGGTGGCATCTGCTTTGCCTATTAAGAAGAGTATCATAATTCAAAGTCAACATAGAGTAGCTAGGGTTCAGACATCCAAGGAAATAGCTAGAGGACACTGTGGGTTTAATTTCAGACTAGTCTGTGTGTTGCAAAGAACTGAGGTTTCTGAGTTGTGTCAGACTTGGATGCCACTGAATATTCTCCAAACAATGTCTGCCAGCAGCTAGTAACTGCAACCTTACTTTTTATAAAACTAGGCAACTGGCTACCTGGCTACATGTCTCCCAAAAGTGCCAGGTTCAGACTGGATTTCAGGCTTGTTCTTCTGAAAAAAATAAATAAATAAATAATTAAATAAATAAGATTTATTTTGTCCATTAAAATTCCAGTTGTCACTTTTCTAGCTACTTCAGACTGGATCTGTTAACAATAAAATGATAGACCAAGGAATTCAGATTTTGCTCATACAAGACTCATATCCAGGTCTTGGAATTCAGAAACACTTTTGATTCAGGGTCTGTTCTCCACATTGAGGCAGCACTATACCCCATTTGACAGAAAGTTACCAGAGTCATGGCTGCCCAGTTCTCTGAAATTAAAACAGAACAGGACTCTGTGGGGCTCTGGAGTACAGACCCTTTCTATGTTTCTTGTTTGTAGGATATAGGCGTCTTTTAGCCTCCTTGACCTTCCCTGGGTTCCAAAGGGCAGATTCAAACAGTTACTATTTAGGGAAAGGAAGGGATACAGATGAGAGGAGCAAGCAAGTCGTGTACAGCCTTGGGGCAAGGTCTTGGTTTAGGAACTTAATAAATATACATAACAATGTCTATGAGTTCTTCTGAAGAACTGCGGCCCCCACCCAGGTGGAGGATGGTACTTTCGAGATTCTTAGAACACACATCCTGTTGCCTCACCACCAGCCAGTCAGAAAAAATCCCACACCCTGCAGCTATTACCCTAAATGTTGCCTCCTGTTTCTGGGACCCAGGGATAAGCATTCTGTTAGGTCTCCTGTTTGGCCCCTATTTCATCTCTGACAGGGTCCAAAAGTTTCAGACTGCATTGATATTACTACAAGGGTAGAAGCCAGGTGAGGGAGCTTTTTGATTAGCTCATGCATAAGCCTTTGATTGGCTGCTCATTAAGGGAAGTTGGTGGTATCACTGAAATTGATTAACATCATCAGTCCTCAGGCTCAGCGAGGCCCTGAGGCCTGCGTCTATGTGCTCATGGTATCAAGTAATGAACATCTTCCATGTGGTGGTGGGGTGGGGGTGGGGGGTGTTCATATCTAAACTCAAAAAATGTGCTTCTGATACTGTATCCAGGTACTTCTTCTTTTTTTTTTTTTTTTAAGATTCATTTATTTATTTATTTTGGGCGGGGGTCGGGTTGGGGAGGGAGGGGAGTGGGCAGGCCACTTCTGTTGGTCTTTCATTTCTCCATTTTTCATCCATCTTTGTTCTCTGGCTCCTGTGGGCCTCCCATCGCGGTGGTGTCTGTCGCTGCAGAGCGCTAGCTCCAGGCGCATGTGCTGCAGAGCTCTGGCTTGGTGATTGGACACATTGGTCCAACCACTCTGCGGCACGTGGGATCTTCCCAGGCCAGGGATCGAACCAGCGCCCCTTGCACTGCAAGGCGGTGTCCTTACCCACTGGACCACTAGGGGAAGGGGAAGCCCCCAGGTACTTCTGAAGCCCCAGGTACTTCTGAGATGAGCTAAAGCAAAGGGTCTGAGCGAAAGACTTGTCCCATAAAAACCCCATAGGGTCTGTGTGTGCGAGTTGGAAAAGAATTTCTAGACACGAGGCAGAGTGAGAGGAAAGCAAAGTTTATTAGAGTGGCGGAAGGGAGAGTCGCTGCCAGTACAGCGGGCTGGTTTAAGGGAGAATCAGCATGGAAGATGCTACTAGAACAGTGGGTCGGCTCAAAGGAGAACCGACCTCAAGCAGGGTCTTTGATTTCTTTTATAGCTAGGGTCTAAGGAGTGGCATAGGGGTCTTAAGGATCATTGCTGATTGGATGATGTACTAGGAGGGTAGAGTGATGACTATAGCATGCAGTAGGGGCCAAGGAGTGGCACTGGGGTCTTAAGGATTGGTCGGTATACTATAGCCCAGGTAAGGGGAGGACAATAAGGGTCTTGCATTCCAAGACCCTCCTAGTTTGCCTTGTTCTTTCACTCTTGGGCACTACAGCTATGACAAACCTAAGCAGCTTATTAAAAAGCAGAGACAGCTTATTAAATAGTACTGACAAAAGTCCATATAGTCAAAGCTATGGTTTTCCCAGCAGTCATGTATGGATGTGAGAACTGGACCATAAAAAAGGCTGGTGTGCTGCAGTCCATAGGGTCACAAAGAGATGGACATGACTGAGCAGGCAAACTGAACTGACACCAGCCTATGACCGTCTTTGAAACAATGCAAAAGAAATCAAGATCCTATCAGCTTTGTTTCCCATCACTGACTGCTGACTGTGAGCCCTCATCTTATATAAGCCCCTAGACTCCTCATAGAGAGAAGGGCACAGCTCTTGAGGCATAGGTCTACTGTATTCCCCTCTCTGCCAACTGAAAATTAAAGCCACTTTTCTATTTCCTCCAACCTCTGTCTTCATAGTTTTTATTGTTTCAGTGGGCAGAGAAAGCCAAGATTTTGGCCAGCAGCAATGTGAACATAGATTTTACCTCTCTAGGCAGCAAAAAACTCAACCAGGACTTTGCCCTAAACTCTGTATAACCCCTCATGTCTTTAGAAAAATGTGCAAGATCTGAGCAAAGGTCAGCTGTCATCAGGAATCATAGGCTTAATATTGATTAATGAAGAGAAAACTCTTGACTCTTAGAGAAAGGATTGTATTTAGCAAAATATCTTGGTAAACTATGTTTTGACATGAGGCAGAGTGAGAGGAAAGCAAAGTTTATTAGAGTGGCGGAAGGGAGAGTCGCTGCCAGTACAGCGGGCTGGTTTAAGGGAGAATCAGCATGGAAGATGCTACTAGAACAGTGGGTCGGCTCAAAGGAGAACCGACCTCAAGCAGGGTCTTTGATTTCTTTTATAGCTAGGGTCTAAGGAGTGGCATAGGGGTCTTAAGGATCATTGCTGATTGGATGATGTACTAGGAGGGTAGAGTGATGACTATAGCATGCAGTAGGGGCCAAGGAGTGGCACTGGGGTCTTAAGGATTGGTCGGTATACTATAGCCCAGGTAAGGGGAGGACAATAAGGGTCTTGCATTCCAAGACCCTCCTAGTTTGCCTTGTTCTTTCACTCTTGGGCACTACAGCTATGACAAACCTAAGCAGCTTATTAAAAAGCAGAGACAGCTTATTAAATAGTACTGACAAAAGTCCATATAGTCAAAGCTATGGTTTTCCCAGCAGTCATGTATGGATGTGAGAACTGGACCATAAAAAAGGCTGGTGTGCTGCAGTCCATAGGGTCACAAAGAGATGGACATGACTGAGCAGGCAAACTGAACTGACACCAGCCTATGACCGTCTTTGAAACAATGCAAAAGAAATCAAGATCCTATCAGCTTTGTTTCCCATCACTGACTGCTGACTGTGAGCCCTCATCTTATATAAGCCCCTAGACTCCTCATAGAGAGAAGGGCACAGCTCTTGAGGCATAGGTCTACTGTATTCCCCTCTCTGCCAACTGAAAATTAAAGCCACTTTTCTATTTCCTCCAACCTCTGTCTTCATAGTTTTTATTGTTTCAGTGGGCAGAGAAAGCCAAGATTTTGGCCAGCAGCAATGTGAACATAGATTTTACCTCTCTAGGCAGCAAAAAACTCAACCAGGACTTTGCCCTAAACTCTGTATAACCCCTCATGTCTTTAGAAAAATGTGCAAGATCTGAGCAAAGGTCAGCTGTCATCAGGAATCATAGGCTTAATATTGATTAATGAAGAGAAAACTCTTGACTCTTAGAGAAAGGATTGTATTTAGCAAAATATCTTGGTAAACTATGTTTTGACATGAGAGAGGAGTCCTCAAAGAATTTTCTGGATTGACTGGCATCAATCAAAGAAGACAATACTGAAAGTGCTGACCCTTAATTTGAGACTTAAACCCAGGGCCCAGACTTAGGCAAACCTGTTTGGGACTTGAACCCATGCGGCTGGGACTCAAACCCAGCCTGAACCCTGCTTGGGACTTCGGCTGGGACTCGAACCCAGCCTAGACCCTGTTTGGGACTTGAACCCAAGCAGCCGGGACTCGAACCCAGCCTAAACCCTGTTAATTAAATCACTCACCCGATGTCTGGACCCACTGAGGTTCAGGTTCTTCATGTCTCTTTGCAGAGAAGAATTCAGTGAGAGACAAAGTGATAGGTAAGAAAGGGATTTATTCAGATTCAGAGAAAGCACACTCCATAGACAGAGTGTGGGCCATGGCAGAGCAAATCCAGTGGCCCCCAAAGCATGGCGTTCTTAGCTTTTATAGACTGGGTAATTCCATATGCTAGTGAGTAGGAGGGTTATTCCAGCTCTTTTAGGGAGGAGTGGAACTGTCATGGCGCCTCTAGGTGTGTCATTTAGCTTGCTGACTGAGGATCAAGGTCTGGTCTGCCATCCTGGACCCATATGATTCTAATGGGTTTATGCTGTGTCCTTGAGTTATGTCATTCTTTTCAAAAATTGTGCCCTGCCAATTTCCCTCCTAACCCTTACAATACTATTTCTGCAAAAATCATGAAAGTAGAATTTTGAGTGTCCAGGGGCAACATAAGAAGGGACAAGCTGAGGCAGCCCCCATTTCCTTTATCTTCCTCTTTGCACCAAAGAAAGGCACAATGAATTTTCTTTTAAAAAAAAAAGGCCCACTGGGAAAATAGATTTTACCTCTCTAGGCAGCAAAAAACTCAACCAGGACTTTGCCCTAAACTCTGTATAACCCCTCATGTCTTTAGAAAAATGTGCAAGATCTGAGCAAAGGTCAGCTGTCATCAGGAATCATAGGCTTAATATTGATTAATGAAGAGAAAACTCTTGACTCTTAGAGAAAGGATTGTATTTAGCAAAATATCTTGGTAAACTATGTTTTGACATGAGAGAGGAGTCCTCAAAGAATTTTCTGGATTGACTGGCATCAATCAAAGAAGACAATACTGAAAGTGCTGACCCTTAATTTGAGACTTAAACCCAGGGCCCAGACTTAGGCAAACCTGTTTGGGACTTGAACCCATGCGGCTGGGACTCAAACCCAGCCTGAACCCTGCTTGGGACTTGGCTGGGCCTCGAACCCAGCCTAGACCCTGTTTGGGACTTGAACCCAAGCAGCCGGGACTCGAACCCAGCCTAAACCCTGTTAATTAAATCACTCACCCGATGTCTGGACCCACTGAGGTTCAGGTTCTTCATGTCTCTTTGCAGAGAAGAATTCAGTGAGAGACAAAGTGATAGGTAAGAAAGGGATTTATTCAGATTCAGAGAAAGCACACTCCATAGACAGAGTGTGGGCCATGGCAGAGCAAATCCAGTGGCCCCCAAAGCATGGCGTTCTTAGCTTTTATAGACTGGGTAATTCCATATGCTAGTGAGTAGGAGGGTTATTCCAGCTCTTTTAGGGAGGAGTGGAACTGTCATGGCGCCTCTAGGTGTGTCATTTAGCTTGCTGACTGAGGATCAAGGTCTGGTCTGCCATCCTGGACCCATATGATTCTAATGGGTTTATGCTGTGTCCTTGAGTTATGTCATTCTTTTCAAAAATTGTGCCCTGCCAATTTCCCTCCTAACCCTTACAATACTATTTCTGCAAAAATCATGAAAGTAGAATTTTGAGTGTCCAGGGGCAACATAAGAAGGGACAAGCTGAGGCAGCCCCCATTTCCTTTATCTTCCTCTTTGCACCAAAGAAAGGCACAATGAATTTTCTAAGGAAAAAGTGGTTATTGGAAAATGACTTAATAAGATGCACACAACTGAGAAGTAGGCAGAGGTCCTCTATCCAATCTTTGGGAATTTGTAGGGGCTGTGACCTCCCTGTCTGTGTCTCAAGATCCTTAATAAAATCCTACTCTTCATAACTGCCTATGTGGTGAAGTGAAGTGAAAGTCACTCAGTCATGTTGGACCCTTTGTGACCCAAGGACGAGCCATGGAATTCTCCAGGCACAAATACTCAAGTGGGTTGCTTTTCCCTTCTCCAGGGAATCGTCCCAACCTAGGAATCAAATCCAGGTCTCCCACATTGCAGGTGGATTCTTTACCATCTGTGTCACCAGGGAAGCTTATGTGGTGGTGCTTTGGAAAAAGAAGGGAAAAGGACTGAGTTCCAGATTTGGGTTGCTTCAAGATGGAGAAGAAACAACACTGTAGGGAGGAAGATGGCAGACAATAGAAGAATTCTATGAAAGGTGGGGCTGAGTCAAGCAGTTGAAGCCAAATCTGGCCTCCGTATTCCAACACTGAATTATATCACGGAGACAGAGTTTTTCGTGAAGTAGAAAAGAATAGCTTTATTGCTTTGCCAGGCAAAGGAGACCACAGAGGGCTAATGCCCTCAGAACTGTGTGTCCCAACCTGGAGTGGATAGTGAGGAGTTTTATAGTAGTGGTTCAAAGAGGACGTGACCAGCTCATGTACACGCTTCTGTTTGGTTGCTGGTGGGGTAAGTGGGAGGCAGCATCATCAACATTTAGATTCCAACCTGGTCTGGGGTCTCTGTGTTTGTGAACAGCATACCCTTAATTTCTCCCACCTGGTGGGGGTTTCAGTATCTGCAAAACCCCTTAGAGATATTGTTATGCATATCCCTTGAGGGAGAACCAGAACCCTGTCCCAAGGGTCCTGGTTGTTTCTTTGGACTCTTCTTTCCTTATCTCTGCAATGCTTCCCTGCCCTAATTAACATCTGTTTGAGCCTGCCACATGGAACACAGGGAAGGTCATGGAGGCTGCAGTCAAGAAATGGGGGAAAGGCCCAGGAGTCTCACAGCATTGTGCTCAGAATCACAGTGACTGGAATATACAAACCTCTAAGAATTCGCATTGAATCACAGTGGACGGGGTATGTGTGCTCATACGGTACAGGATCAAGTCCAATCCACTTTTATTTAAATCTCGAAGTACTGGGTGGGCTCAAGAGCTCAGGACACCCAGAATCTGCAGTCAGAAGCTACAAGGTTTGTGTCAAGTGCGAGACAGAATAGGCAGACCCTTGTGTGCTGCCCTTGGAACAGATAGTCCAGCTTCTTAATATTCCTATTTGCGGGGACCTTCTGCAGAAAGGGAAGGCAGCGGGATTACTCCCGGCTGAACCGGGAGATCTCGGAGAAAGGCAAATCTTGAACTGCCCGCCCCGCAGCCCCCTGGCTGAGGCAAGGGACAATCAGACGCGACAGGGGTTCCATCGAAGTAGTTCCGCTTTATTAATGAAGATCCACAGCTTTTATAGGCAAGTGAAGGGGGTTTTGCACGGGACTTCCTATAGATTACACCAATCAAGCTAAAGACCAAGTAATCATTCACGAGCGCGGAAACCAAGGGAACCAATCAGAAATTTTGACCATCAATTAACAATTTAGATCACGCCCTGTCTCTTCCTGTAGGCGCCATCTTAGCTGCAAACATGTGCTTAAGCTTCTTTAAACAATGCACTTAAGCTTCCCTTCATTTCCATGTCCCTTCCTGTAGGCGCCATCTTAGCTCCAAACTGCAAACATGTGCTTAAGATTCTTTATACTTAAAACGGCCCTCTTTCAATTCAGAGCCCCACACCTATTGTCCTCTTGGAAGATGTTAATAGCTTAACTTTCCAGAAGCCCTAGAGAGAAGCTTTTTCTCTAGTTTTTCCTAGACTCATTTCCTCCTATACTCTTGTTAGACTGGCCCATGTGGTCTTCTGCTGATTCCTAAAAGAATCCCTGTGCTTTCTTCCCATGGTACACAGTAGGCGATGGTACCGTCTCATGCTTCTTAGGCTTTAAGAAGCACATAGCACCCCATAGTACCTCCTCTTTGGTCTTTAGGTCTTATCAGACCTTTGATGGAGATCCATACAATTCTGTCCCAGTAAATATTGGGTTGCCCAAAACGTTTGTTTGGATGTTTCCGTAACAGGCTATGGGAAAGACCTGAATGAACTTTTTGGCCAACCTGTATCTGTTAACTGCAGGTTTTAAATACTTGATGAAAGGGCCTTTCCTTTGAGAGGATGATACCTTTTTCCAATTAGGAAAACTGGATCTTCAAAGATAAGTCACACAGTTCACTGCCTAGTACCCACAGGGGGCTTCTAAAGATTCCCCATCTGAGGCGGAAGTTGTGTGGTATCAGGGACTTCTTGCTATGAGGAGGGACAGAGCTGGTGGGGGAGTAGGAAGAGTCAGACAATTGCACATGCTGTTGGGAAAGTTCTAGGCAGCTGCCAAATGCTTCCCCTGAAACAGTGGGACAGAGTATCTGTGAGAAACTTTGACACCCAGCAATCTAATGCTTTTAAGAGCCTTAGTCAGGGCTAGAAATCCTTACTCGTCAGAAAGGATTCTGTGGGTGAAGGAAATGTTTTGGACGAAGTTTTTTCAACTTCATAAATAGAAACACAGTGAAATTTGCAGTAAAATAAGCTTAGTGAGTAACGGCAACATTATTCACAATAGCCAAAAGGTAGAAGCAACTCAATTGAGAGATGCATGGATAAACAAATGTAGTATATACATACAGTGAAATATTATTTGACTTTAAAAGGAATGAGACTCTGATACAAACTGCAATGTGGATGAACTTTGAAGATATTATTCTAAGTGAAATAAAGCAATCATAAGCATGTTGTATGATTTCACTTATATGAGGCACCTAAATTCACTGAAAGAGAAGGTAGAATGGTGGTGATCAGGATCTTGAGGGGAGGGGAGAATGAGCAGCTACTGTTTAATGAGTGCTTAATCTTTTCTGTATGGAAAGATGAAAATAGATCTGGAGATGGATATCGGTGATGGTTGCACAACTATGTGAGTATACTTAATGCCACTGAACTGTACATTTAAAATGGTTACAATGGTAAAAATGGTAAGTTTTATGAAGCACATAGCACCCCATAGTACCTCCTCTTTGGTCTTTAGGTCTTATCAGACCTTTGATGGAGATCCATACAATTCTGTCCCAGTAAATATTGGGTTGCCCAAAACGTTTGTTTGGATGTTTCCGTAACAGGCTATGGGAAAGACCTGAATGAACTTTTTGGCCAACCTGTATCTGTTAACTGCAGGTTTTAAATACTTGATGAAAGGGCCTTTCCTTTGAGAGGATGATACCTTTTTCCAATTAGGAAAACTGGATCTTCAAAGATAAGTCACACAGTTCACTGCCTAGTACCCACAGGGGGCTTCTAAAGATTCCCCATCTGAGGCGGAAGTTGTGTGGTATCAGGGACTTCTTGCTATGAGGAGGGACAGAGCTGGTGGGGGAGTAGGAAGAGTCAGACAATTGCACATGCTGTTGGGAAAGTTCTAGGCAGCTGCCAAATGCTTCCCTGAAACAGTGGGACAGAGTATCTGTGAGAAACTTTGACACCCAGCAATCTAATGCTTTTAAGAGCCTTAGTCAGGGCTAGAAATCCTTACTCGTCAGAAAGGATTCTGTGGGTGAAGGAAATGTTTTGGACGAAGTTTTTTCAACTTCATAAATAGAAACACAGTGAAATTTGCAGTAAAATAAGCTTAGTGAGTAACGGCAACATTATTCACAATAGCCAAAGGTAGAAGCAACTCAATTGAGAGATGCATGGATAAACAAATGTAGTATATACATACAGTGAAATATTATTTGACTTTAAAAGGAATGAGACTCTGATACAAACTGCAATGTGGATGAACTTTGAAGATATTATTCTAAGTGAAATAAAGCAATCATAAGCATGTTGTATGATTTCACTTATATGAGGCACCTAAATTCACTGAAAGAGAAGGTAGAATGGTGGTGATCAGGATCTTGAGGGGAGGGGAGAATGAGCAGCTACTGTTTAATGAGTGCTTAATCTTTTCTGTATGGAAAGATGAAAATAGATCTGGAGATGGATATCGGTGATGGTTGCACAACTATGTGAGTATACTTAATGCCACTGAACTGTACATTTAAAAATGGTTACAATGGTAAAAATGGTAAGTTTTATGTTATATATAGTCTACCACAATCAAGAAAAGCTTAGTGAGAAAGATACTATGCTGCCTGCAAAATTGTGCAATTCTTTTAATCATGTTTTCCCATATGTGTTCCATGAAAGCACTCATGATAAAAAGATTCTGTTGCTTGAATAAGCTAGGGAACCCTCCATACACAAGGCATATTAAGTACAGAAAAGTCTCTGATAAGACTTGCACTGACAATTTTAAAGGTTTGTTTGTTCCTGCTTTTCTATGGATTTGACCCTAAAGCACTTTTTCCAGAGATCCTTTAAGTATCTATCTGAACTGGTATTCTGCAAAATATAAGCTTGGAAAGCACTGTATAAGTCTTCTTCCAAACTGTGTAGGAGAAGTGTTTGGAAAGTAATGGATGATTTTCTTTGGAAATGTGATTCTTTATAGATATACCTAGTGAACATTGTGATTAACAGTTAGAGATTGATTTGTTATACTTTGTGAGTTCAGTAAAGAGACAGTACATAAAAAGCTCTCAGTGTGTGGAGAGGTTCTCTGACCTACCTACTGGAAAACTAGTTTGGATTTTACCAATAATAGAAGCAAATTCCACCATGCTGGTGGCAGCTATCTGGATTGTAGGCATGTGATTGGCAAGTGAAGATCAGTTAGTTGACCATAACGGTCCCACAGTTATTTTATTTTTTTAAATTTTTTATGACCTTTATTTATTTTATTTTTTAAAATTTTGACCTCTTTTATTGTTTTTTTTATTTACTTGTTTTCATCCATCTTAATTCTTTGGTCTGTGTGATGGCCTCCTGTTGCAGTGGACTCTCTCATTGCAGACCACCGCTCTGGACACGTGCGCTCCAGAGTGCTGGCTCCTAATTGGACACACCGGTCCAGCCGTTCTGCGCCACATGGGATCTTCCTGGGCCAGGGATCTAACCTGTGCCCCCTGCACTTGCAAGGCAGACTCGTTACCCACTCGACCCCATGACCTTTATTTTTAATCTGCCCAAAGTCTCCCCTTTTCCTTGATTGATGTCAGCGAGTTTTTAGGCCTGCGTGGATGGAAAAACTAATGTAAAATGATCTTACCTTCACAGTGGCTATTTTATGCTTGGATTTTGACCTACATCTCCATCCAGGAACAGCTGCAGAATAAAACATTATTTCATGGTGCATCTCATGCCCATGAATCAACATTTTGGGCAAATTATTTCCAGTTTCTGGATTTCATATTCGCTGTCTCTAAAATAAATAGCTTGGATTATATTGTAAAAGTTCCTTCCACCTTAAAAAAAAAAAAAAAAACAACAAAAAACACTTTTTTTTCAGATAAAAGGAATCATTTTGCCTTTTCTGGCAAATCAACATGTCCGTCTTTATCTTATGAAGATTCTGAGGTCTATATGTTTCCTATTTTATAAGTTTTGCAATTTGCATATAATGTGTTTTATATCTCACACTTACTAGATATTTTTCTTAACAACTCTGTTGTTCTTCTGGCACTTTTATTTCCAAGGCTTTGCTTGTTTTTAGAAAAGGTGGAAAGTTTGAAACTATAGCTACATTAGGAAAGAATAGAACATTTAAAGGGAAAGAAAGCGAAGTTTTAAAAGAAGCTATAAATGGGAACATTCAAGGATAATCACTATGAAAATTGAAATGCAGTATGAAACTTCAAACCTATAAAAGAGAACGAAATGGAATAAGAAAATAAATATGCCAGGAACTCAATGTTTAAAAAAAAAAAGAGAGAGAGAGAAAATCCTATAAAAGAAAACACACAAAGTAAAATGATAGGAACATGCCCAAGCATGTAAACAATAAAGCAAATGACTTAACTATGTTAATTAAAATAAACTTTAGGGTGATTTTGAAAACAGCATACTAAATTCAACCATGTACTTTTACAAAAGAGGTACCAAAAACTTACAGACATGAGATGGTTAAAAGTAAAATGGATGGAAAAAGATGAAATATATAAATCCTACACAAAAGACAGCCAGTGACAAGATATTAATTTTAGATAAAATGGACTTTAAGTCAAAAGACATCTTTACCCACTCGACCCCATGACCTTTATTTTTAATCTGCCCAAAGTCTCCCCTTTTCCTTGATTGATGTCAGCGAGTTTTTAGGCCTGCGTGGATGGAAAAACTAATGTAAAATGATCTTACCTTCACAGTGGCTATTTTATGCTTGGATTTTGACCTACATCTCCATCCAGGAACAGCTGCAGAATAAAACATTATTTCATGGTGCATCTCATGCCCATGAATCAACATTTTGGGCAAATTATTTCCAGTTTCTGGATTTCATATTCGCTGTCTCTAAAATAAATAGCTTGGATTATATTGTAAAAGTTCCTTCCACCTTAAAAAAAAAAAAAAAAACAACAAAAAACACTTTTTTTTCAGATAAAAGGAATCATTTTGCCTTTTCTGGCAAATCAACATGTCCGTCTTTATCTTATGAAGATTCTGAGGTCTATATGTTTCCTATTTTATAAGTTTTGCAATTTGCATATAATGTGTTTTATATCTCACACTTACTAGATATTTTTCTTAACAACTCTGTTGTTCTTCTGGCACTTTTATTTCCAAGGCTTTGCTTGTTTTTAGAAAAGGTGGAAAGTTTGAAACTATAGCTACATTAGGAAAGAATAGAACATTTAAAGGGAAAGAAAGCGAAGTTTTAAAAGAAGCTATAAATGGGAACATTCAAGGATAATCACTATGAAAATTGAAATGCAGTATGAAACTTCAAACCTATAAAAGAGAACGAAATGGAATAAGAAAATAAATATGCCAGGAACTCAATGTTTAAAAAAAAAAAGAGAGAGAGAGAAAATCCTATAAAAGAAAACACACAAAGTAAAATGATAGGAACATGCCCAAGCATGTAAACAATAAAGCAAATGACTTAACTATGTTAATTAAAATAAACTTTAGGGTGATTTTGAAAACAGCATACTAAATTCAACCATGTACTTTTACAAAAGAGGTACCAAAAACTTACAGACATGAGATGGTTAAAAGTAAAATGGATGGAAAAAGATGAAATATATAAATCCTACACAAAAGACAGCCAGTGACAAGATATTAATTTTAGATAAAATGGACTTTAAGTCAAAAGACATCTTTAGGAATAATATGATCTCTACATAATCTTTTCTTTTTAAAACAGCTGGTTCAGATGTGTTTGTTTATTTGTTTATTCCAAATTTTTAATCACTTTTATTGGTTATTCATTTATTTATTTTCATCCATCTTTACTTTTTGGCCTGTGTGGGCCTCCCATGGCAGTGGCCTCTCTCACTGCAGACCTCTGTTCTGGGCGCATGTGCTCCAGAGCACTGGCTCGTAATTGGACACATTGTTCCAGTCGCTCTGCGGCACGTGGGATCCTCCCGGGCCAGGGATTGAAACCGTGCCCCTTGCACTGCAAGGCAGACTGCTTACCCACTGGACCACCAGGGAAGCCCTATATAATATTTTTAATTGGGATATAATTGCTTTACAATGTTATGATAGTTTCTGCGGTACAACAAAGTGAACCCGTCAAATGCACACATATGGCCCCTCCCTCTCGAACCTCCCTTCCGCCCCACCTCTCACCCCTCTAGGTCATCACAGAGCACGGCGCTGAGCTACCTGCTCTGTGCAGCAGTTTCCCCCTAGCTATCTGTTCGACACATGGCAGTGTAAACATGTCAGTGCTACCCTCTCAGTTTGTCCCCCACTTCTTCCCTGCCCCTGAGTACCAGTTTTCTAGATTTCCTATATAAAATTAAACCACAGAATATTTTATTTATAAAATGGGATGCAGTACATGGCTCCAAGTGAAGATGGATGACATGAAGCAGGCAGTTGGAACTCTTAGCACAGTGCTTGGCATCAGTTCTCAGTAGCTGATAGCACTTACTTTTATTTGTTATTTTTCGAAAAGGTCTGAATCCACAGTTGCTGCTGAACCTGATGATAAAATTTTAATAACACTCTGATTGAAAGTAATGGAACTTTTTGGATGAATATCAGATGGATGAATCTATTTTCGCACAAATTCTAGTTTTCCAGTTTTTTATTCTTTTTAGCCAACTTTATAGTTTTGCATATTTGAGGCCCACAGTTGGCAAAACTGAGTGTTATGGGTACTTTTGGCAGTTCTTAGTGTGCTTAGAATTTCACAGTCAGGGTAATGCAATTGTGTCTTTCTTAGCATTTCTCAAGTTGTGCAAAATGTCATAAATGGACTTTAAGTCAAAAGACATCTTTAGGAATAATATGATCTCTACATAATCTTTTCTTTTTAAAACAGCTGGTTCAGATGTGTTTGTTTATTTGTTTATTCCAAATTTTTAATCACTTTTATTGGTTATTCATTTATTTATTTTCATCCATCTTTACTTTTTGGCCTGTGTGGGCCTCCCATGGCAGTGGCCTCTCTCACTGCAGACCTCTGTTCTGGGCGCATGTGCTCCAGAGCACTGGCTCGTAATTGGACACATTGTTCCAGTCGCTCTGCGGCACGTGGGATCCTCCCGGGCCAGGGATTGAAACCGTGCCCCTTGCACTGCAAGGCAGACTGCTTACCCACTGGACCACCAGGGAAGCCCTATATAATATTTTTAATTGGGATATAATTGCTTTACAATGTTATGATAGTTTCTGCGGTACAACAAAGTGAACCCGTCAAATGCACACATATGGCCCCTCCCTCTCGAACCTCCCTTCCGCCCCACCTCTCACCCCTCTAGGTCATCACAGAGCACGGCGCTGAGCTACCTGCTCTGTGCAGCAGTTTCCCCCTAGCTATCTGTTCGACACATGGCAGTGTAAACATGTCAGTGCTACCCTCTCAGTTTGTCCCCCACTTCTTCCCTGCCCCTGAGTACCAGTTTTCTAGATTTCCTATATACACATTAAACCACAGAATATTTTATTTATAAAATGGGATGCAGTACATGGCTCCAAGTGAAGATGGATGACATGAAGCAGGCAGTTGGAACTCTTAGCACAGTGCTTGGCATCAGTTCTCAGTAGCTGATAGCACTTACTTTTATTTGTTATTTTTCGAAAAGGTCTGAATCCACAGTTGCTGCTGAACCTGATGATAAAATTTTAATAACACTCTGATTGAAAGTAATGGAACTTTTTGGATGAATATCAGATGGATGAATCTATTTTCGCACAAATTCTAGTTTTCCAGTTTTTTATTCTTTTTAGCCAACTTTATAGTTTTGCATATTTGAGGCCCACAGTTGGCAAAACTGAGTGTTATGGGTACTTTTGGCAGTTCTTAGTGTGCTTAGAATTTCACAGTCAGGGTAATGCAATGTGTCTTTCTTAGCATTCTGGTCAAAATGCTCACTTTCTCCTGGACATGCCTAGACAGTTTAACATGATGTTTGCATAAAACTCAGAGTCTGAAACCACTAATTTTTTTTCTTGGCCATGTCCTGCAGCATGTGTCATCTTAGTTCTCCGACTAGGGATTGAACCTGTGCCCACTGCAGCAGAAGCTCGGAGTCTGAACCACTGGGACTGCCAGGGAAGTTCCTTGAAATCATCAACTCTTTGAAACATTCTTTCGTCAGTCACTGCTTGTTTACTAGCTGCCATTTCATTTTAAAAGACCAGCACCAAATATGGTGAGGAGTCACAGCAGAAAACGGCCCAGTGCATTTCTGCTTTCTGTCATTTATTTAATTTAATGCAGCAATAAATATTTACTAAATTCTTCTTAAATAATAGACGCTTTTCTGTGTCAGGATAGCAGAGAGTATAACCACTAATAAGTCGTGATTCCTACTGGAGAATTTCAGTGTGTGTGTGTGTGTGTGTGTGTGTGTGTGTGCGTGCCCTCAGTTGTCTCTGACTGTTTGCAATTTCATGGACTGTAACCCACCAGGCTCCTTTATCCTTGGGATTTTCCTGGCAAGAATACTGCAGTGGGTTGCCATTTCCTCCTCCAGGGGATCTTCCCGATCCAGGGATCAAACCTGTGTCTCCCACCTTGGCAGGTGGATTGTTTACCTCTGAGCCACCTGGAAAGCTCCCATCTCACTGTTTAGTGAGAGAAATAAGACTGATAAAAAAATTGGTCTCTCTAAGATCAGGAAAAAGGCAAGGATATCTGCTCTCACTACTTTGTTCTGGAGATAACAACTATTATAATAAGGCAACACTGAAAAAAGATAAATAATGGAGATGAGTAATGAAAACTCTGTTCTCAGACAGAAAGTTCTTTGTATTTTGTGACAGTCTTTGTTTTAGCGTCTAGTTTGTCTGATACCAACTTTGCTACCAAAGCTTCCATTTCATTTTTATTTGCATGAAACAATTTTTCCATCTCCTCACTTTCAGTCTCTGTGTGTCTTTAAATCTGAAGTGAACCTCTTACAGGCAGCGTGTATATGGGTCTTGTTTTTAATGACTGTCTTTAGTGTCATGTTTGGATTCCCTTCTTTGTGAGTATCTAGATGTTTGGTCTGTGGTATAAGCATTCCAAAATGATGCTTACCAGCACTGGTGTCCTCCTGGTAGAATGAGCTCCCCAAAATGTCTTGTTCCAGGGTCCGTGTACCCTGGGTCAGCCCCAGTTGCCTCCTGCCTCTCCTCTCTGGGAGGATCTTCAAGATTAGCAAGCAGGTCTGACCCAGGATCCTTTCAAATGAATACTTCTGCCCTGGGTTTCTGAGTGTATGAGATTCTCTGTGCATCCTTTAAGAGTAGAAGTTTCCCATAGCTCTCTAACTTTCTCCAAAGCCAGCCCCTTTGGCTTTCCAAGCCAAACATTCTGGGGGTTATATTGCCAGGGCAGGAGCCCTGGGCCAGGGAGCCTCTGACTCCTCACCCCTTGGAAAGAACCCCTGCAATGGACTATCCTCCCATTTGTGGGTCATATACCAGGGAGTGTGGTTCTTGGCTATACTGCATGGCCTCCGACTCCTACCCTCTTATTGTGGTTCCTTCTTTATGTCTTTAGTTGTAGAAAATCTTTTGTATTAGCCAGCAGATCATTTGCATTCACAGTTACTTTTTTTTTTTAACATTTATTTTATTTATTTATCTTTTGGGGGGTGAGATGGGGAGGGAGAGGGATGGGCGGGCCACTTCTATTGGTCTTTCATTTCTCTATTTTCATCCGTCTTTGTTCTTTGGCTCCTGTGGGCCTCCCATCGCGGTGGCGTCTGTCGTCGCAAAGCACCGGCTCTGGGCGCATGCGCCCCAGAGCTCCGGCTCGGCAATTGGACACATCAGTCCAGCTGCTCCGCGGCACGTGGGATCTTCCCAGGCCAGGGATTGAACCAGCATCCCTTGCACTGCAAGGCAGTATCCTTACCCACTGGACCACCAGGGGAAGCCCCACAGTTACTTTTAAATAGTTGTGATTTTGGTGTGACTTTGAGAGAGGGGTGAGCTCAGAGTCTTCCTACTCTTAGCCAGGCTCTCCCAGGTATTAGCTTTTTAAGAACCCCAAATTAGTGTATAATACAGAAGCTCCACCTGTTTCTCCCCACTACTGAATCCAAACACCTGGTGGGATTACAGTCCAGCTTTCTTCTTCTTCTGTGTCTGGGGAGAAGTGTGCCTTTCCCTCCTCTGTAAAGTGGGGGTCCCTATTACTGCTCTGGACCCCGCCTCCACCCTCTTGATTTGCCTTATAAGTCTATTCATTCCATTATTAGGGATTCTGCCTCCTCTCTCTTCCACTCTTCACTCTCCACTGAATCCACAGAATAAATATTCAACATTCGTATACCTCCCTTGTTATTCTGACTGCCTCCAAGTATTGCCCCAATTTTCTACCTCCCTACTTAACTATACTTCTTTCAAGAACTGTCTGTGTTATGGCCTCACCTGTGATTAATTTCTCAGTGTTTTCAGTTTCAGTTCTGCACCCTCCACTCCGTAGAAACCCATTTTGCTAGGTCACTTCATGCTGCCTAGGCCAACGTTGATCTGTCTGTCCATGTTTTACTGGACCTTTCTGTGGCATTCTACGCAGTTGATCGCATCTTCTTTCTTGAAATATATACTTCCTCTCTTGGCCTGCACGACACCATACTATCCTGACTTTCTCCCAACTCCTGAGTCTTCTCAAGCTTCCCTGCCCGCACCACCTGTTCTCCCTCCCCTCATCTGAACTCTAACACTATGAGCTCTTCAAGGAACCATCCATAGACTCTTCTCTTCTGTTAAATCCACATTCCACACATCCCATCCATTCGTATGACTTTTTTTTTTTTTTTAATTTTTCAGCCTCTTTTTTTTTTTTCATTCATTTGTTTTTCATCCATCTTTATTCTTCGGCTTATGTGGGTCTCCCATTGCAGTGGCCTCTCTCCTTGCAGAGCACCAGGTCTGGGCACATGTGTTCAGAGCGCTGGCTCGCAACTGAACACACTGGTCCAGCTGCTCCATGGTACGTGGGATCTTTCCAGGCCAGGGATCGAACCAGTGCCCCTTGCACTGCAAGGTGGACTCTTTACCCACTGGATCACCAGAGAAGCCCTCATTCATATGACTTTTGACATTGCTTTATATATAATGACCTTTAAATGAGTATCAGTAGCCCAGATGTTTCTTCTGGGCCTCATATTTCTATATTCAATGATATTTGATATTTCTATCCAAACACCTGGTGGGATTACAGTCCAGCTTTCTTCTTCTTCTGTGTCTGGGGAGAAGTGTGCCTTTCCCTCCTCTGTAAAGTGGGGGTCCCTATTACTGCTCTGGACCCCGCCTCCACCCTCTTGATTTGCCTTATAAGTCTATTCATTCCATTATTAGGGATTCTGCCTCCTCTCTTCCACTCTTCACTCTCCACTGAATCCACAGAATAAATATTCAACATTCGTATACCTCCCTTGTTATTCTGACTGCCTCCAAGTATTGCCCCAATTTTCTACCTCCCTACTTAACTATACTTCTTTCAAGAACTGTCTGTGTTATGGCCTCACCTGTGATTAATTTCTCAGTGTTTTCAGTTTCAGTTCTGCACCCTCCACTCCGTAGAAACCCATTTTGCTAGGTCACTTCATGCTGCCTAGGCCAACGTTGATCTGTCTGTCCATGTTTTACTGGACCTTTCTGTGGCATTCTACGCAGTTGATCGCATCTTCTTTCTTGAAATATATACTTCCTCTCTTGGCCTGCACGACACCATACTATCCTGACTTTCTCCCAACTCCTGAGTCTTCTCAAGCTTCCCTGCCCGCACCACCTGTTCTCCCTCCCCTCATCTGAACTCTAACACTATGAGCTCTTCAAGGAACCATCCATAGACTCTTCTCTTCTGTTAAATCCACATTCCACACATCCCATCCATTCGTATGACTTTTTTTTTTTTTTTAATTTTTCAGCCTCTTTTTATTTTTTCATTCATTTGTTTTTCATCCATCTTTATTCTTCGGCTTATGTGGGTCTCCCATTGCAGTGGCCTCTCTCCTTGCAGAGCACCAGGTCTGGGCACATGTGTTCAGAGCGCTGGCTCGCAACTGAACACACTGGTCCAGCTGCTCCATGGTACGTGGGATCTTTCCAGGCCAGGGATCGAACCAGTGCCCCTTGCACTGCAAGGTGGACTCTTTACCCACTGGATCACCAGAGAAGCCCTCATTCATATGACTTTTGACATTGCTTTATATATAATGACCTTTAAATGAGTATCAGTAGCCCAGATGTTTCTTCTGGGCCTCATATTTCTATATTCAATGATATTTGATATTTCTAACTTGGATGGTTCACAGGAATCTCAAAATTAACATGTACCAAAGAAACTTTTCATTCTTCTTTCAGCATTCCTCTTTAGCTGAGTAAATTTCATTCAGGCAGAAACAACTTTTTTTGGCCACACTGCACAGCATGTGGGATCTTAGTTTCTCAACCTGGGATCAAACCCATGCTCCCTGCAGTGGGATCCTAACCCTTGGACCACCAGGGAATTCTCAGGCAGAAGCAGCTCTATCTTTCTGCTGCCTTTTCCTCATTAACTGCTCTCTCTCCACCAACACATGTTTTAATTCATTATAAAATGCTGTCGATTCTATCTCTAAGTCAATAGTCTTGGAATATTATGGGCATGCCCATATCCATCTCCAAAAGTTTACCCCAAGCCAACATCGTCTTTTGTTTGACTCCTGCCTAAGCTCCAGACTGGTTTTCCTATGTCAGCCCTTGCCTCACATCAATCTCTTCTCCAGGTAGCAGTAAAAATGGCTTGTGAACAGGTATAGGATAACGTCTCACACTTAGGCATAACTTGCACCTCTCCTCATGATGGAAAACTGTCAATGGCGTATTTTACTTAAAACACAATGAAACTCTCACCATGGACTCAAGGCCCTGCAGGATCTGTCTTCTCACTAACCTACCCTTGAACTGCCTTTCTACTCACTCACTATACGGATAGCCCTCCTTCTGCCAGTACTTCATGTGACCAATCTCTTTTCTCTCTCAGGAAGTTTGGGCAACCTGTCGCTCCACCTAGAATGTACTTTCTGTTATTCTCTGCCAGGCTAACTCTGAGTTAGTGCTCCGGTCTCATGCCCCCAGTACCCCCCTCGGACTCTCATGGGACGCTTAACTGAACCATTGCTGCTCCAGCGTGGGATCTTTCCAGGCCAGGGATTGAACCAGTGCCCCTTGCACTGCAAGGTGGACTCTTTACTCACTGGATCACCGGGGAAGCCCTCATTCATATGACTTTTGACATTGCTTTATATATAATGACCTTTAAATGAGTATCAGTAGCCCAGATGTTTCTTCTGGGCCTCATATTTCTATATTCAATGATATTTGATATTTCTAACTTGGATGGTTCACAGGAATCTCAAAATTAACATGTACCAAAGAAACTTTTCATTCTTCTTTCAGCATTCCTCTTTAGCTGAGTAAATTTCATTCAGGCAGAAACAACTTTTTTTGGCCACACTGCACAGCATGTGGGATCTTAGTTTCTCAACCTGGGATCAAACCCATGCTCCCTGCAGTGGGATCCTAACCCTTGGACCACCAGGGAATTCTCAGGCAGAAGCAGCTCTATCTTTCTGCTGCCTTTTCCTCATTAACTGCTCTCTCTCCACCAACACATGTTTTAATTCATTATAAAATGCTGTCGATTCTATCTCTAAGTCAATAGTCTTGGAATATTATGGGCATGCCCATATCCATCTCCAAAAGTTTACCCCAAGCCAACATCGTCTTTTGTTTGACTCCTGCCTAAGCTCCAGACTGGTTTTCCTATGTCAGCCCTTGCCTCACATCAATCTCTTCTCCAGGTAGCAGTAAAAATGGCTTGTGAACAGGTATAGGATAACGTCTCACACTTAGGCATAACTTGCACCTCTCCTCATGATGGAAAACTGTCAATGGCGTATTTTACTTAAAACACAATGAAACTCTCACCATGGACTCAAGGCCCTGCAGGATCTGTCTTCTCACTAACCTACCCTTGAACTGCCTTTCTACTCACTCACTATACGGATAGCCCTCCTTCTGCCAGTACTTCATGTGACCAATCTCTTTTCTCTCTCAGGAAGTTTGGGCAACCTGTGCGCTCCACCTAGAATGTACTTTCTGTTATTCTCTGCCAGGCTAACTCTGAGTTAGTGCTCCGGTCTCATGTCACATCCTCAGTACGGCCTTCTCTCTGCTTTTCTGTCCCTGACAGCCTGGTGTTTTCCATTGTAACAGCCCAATTTGAGTGTTCATTGGCTTAATGTCATTTTTGTTTCTAAATAGATTTAATCTCTGTGGGAGTAGAGACCAGACTGGTTTTGTTTGTCAGTATGTATCATTGGGTTCAGATATATAGTAGATACTCAGTAAGTGTTTGGTGAATGAATTTATTGTTGAATATAGTATGCATAATGATAAGTTCTACAACCCAAGGCCAGGATCAGTTGTCTGTTTTTTTCTGTGTAACTAGCTTCTCTCTTAATCCCTAATACAGGCAGGATGTACCATTTCTTCCCAGAAGGCTCTACTCTATAGCCCTCTGTATTTGCATTGACAATGCTATTAATACCACATGAATGAGAAATGACTCACTGTTCCTGTAAATCACTGAGATTTGGGTACTGTTTATTGCTACCATTTAACCCAACCTAAACTGACTGATAGATTCACTTCCTTGAAGTTAGATATAACCAATGTGACTAGCTCTGCAGAGAAAATGCGAGCAGAAGTTACATGTATCACTTGGTCATATCTCCCCAGGCTTCAGAAGTCATGCTTCTGGGGTCCAAATGCAGTGGAGCAGTAAGGAATCAGGAATAAAGTATAGAAAAGAATGGATATTTATGATTAGGTAAAGAGAGAATGAGATGGTGTGCAAGAAGATTTTCTACATCTAATGTAACTGTGCCTTAACTCTCACATCCAAAGCCTTTTGGGTCACTCCATGTTTTCTTGGATAGGACCAGACCTAAGGGCTCAAGGATGCAGATTGGCCCCATTCTCGATGGAAAACTCAGGCGTATTTTACTTAAAACACAATGAAACTCTCACCATGGACTCAAGGCCCTGCAGGATCTGTCTTCTCACTAACCTACCCTTGAACTGCCTTTCTACTCACTCACTATACGGATAGCCCTCCTTCTGCCAGTACTTCATGTGACCAATCTCTTTTCTCTCTCAGGAAGTTTGGGCAACCTGTGCGCTCCACCTAGAATGTACTTTCTGTTATTCTCTGCCAGGCTAACTCTGAGTTAGTGCTCCGGTCTCATGTCACATCCTCAGTACGGCCTTCTCTCTGCTTTTCTGTCCCTGACAGCCTGGTGTTTTCCATTGTAACAGCCCAATTTGAGTGTTCATTGGCTTAATGTCATTTTTGTTTCTAAATAGATTTAATCTCTGTGGGAGTAGAGACCAGACTGGTTTTGTTTGTCAGTATGTATCATTGGGTTCAGATATATAGTAGATACTCAGTAAGTGTTTGGTGAATGAATTTATTGTTGAATATAGTATGCATAATGATAAGTTCTACAACCCAAGGCCAGGATCAGTTGTCTGTTTTTTTCTGTGTAACTAGCTTCTCTCTTAATCCCTAATACAGGCAGGATGTACCATTTCTTCCCAGAAGGCTCTACTCTATAGCCCTCTGTATTTGCATTGACAATGCTATTAATACCACATGAATGAGAAATGACTCACTGTTCCTGTAAATCACTGAGATTTGGGTACTGTTTATTGCTACCATTTAACCCAACCTAAACTGACTGATAGATTCACTTCCTTGAAGTTAGATATAACCAATGTGACTAGCTCTGCAGAGAAAATGCGAGCAGAAGTTACATGTATCACTTGGTCATATCTCCCCAGGCTTCAGAAGTCATGCTTCTGGGGTCCAAATGCAGTGGAGCAGTAAGGAATCAGGAATAAAGTATAGAAAAGAATGGATATTTATGATTAGGTAAAGAGAGAATGAGATGGTGTGCAAGAAGATTTTCTACATCTAATGTAACTGTGCCTTAACTCTCACATCCAAAGCCTTTTGGGTCACTCCATGTTTTCTTGGATAGGACCAGACCTAAGGGCTCTGAAGTCCTGGATGTCAGAGGCTTGGCCCCATCTCTGCATGCCTCCCCACCTGTGTAGGAACGTTGTGCAGTTACGGGAGCAGCGAGGCCTGAGCTAGGCTCTCAGGAGGGATGCATGCTCCCCTGGCCTCCTGGTGGCCACTGGTGTGTCCCACTGTGGGACTCAGGACCTTTCCGTAGGAAGTGCCTAAGTCACATCACCAGTTTATTAACAGATGCATCTGACTGGAAGGCTCTTGGGAGAGTGGCTAAAATACAGACTAAAATTCTTCCAAGCTCCACCTTCTGCTTCAGGAAACATTGCCTGACTACCTGCTTTACTCCTGACAATTAGAAAACATTTTGCAACCTGCTTGGTGAGGGAAGTATCATTTCCATTAAACAGATGAGGATGCTGCTTTAGAGATCTCAGGGCTCTTACCCATGGGTGCAGAGCCAGTGAGTGAAGAACAAGAGATTTGAGCACAAATATTTGAATCTCTCTCCCTCTCTCTCTGTCTCCCTGTTTATTAGTGATGTAGCACATACAACTAAATGTACAACTAACCTCATAACATTCCCTTCTCTAAATCACATCCATGGAATCCTTTTCTTGAAATTTCTTCCTACTGGCCTGGTATTGAAGGATATTTTTCCATTTCTTGGAGATTGTTGCTGTGTGACAAAAGTTAGTTCACAAAAGTTTGATGGAAGAGCCCAGACGGGAAGCCGTGGAAACCAAAGTAGTAAAGCCTTCTTTCCTGATTCCTGTGCTGGGCTGATGAAGGAGACAGTGGTTCACAGAGCTCCCAGCTGGAGCCGCTGGTCAAGAGAGTCCTCTCAGAGTTGCTTCTCACTCCTGAGCCAGTACCTAGTGTCCATCTGAATACAGTGGGATAATCCAGAGGAAAAGACCAGCTACTGGATCTGTCTTACCAGGACATTTCTCAGAACTAACTGTGCGCTGCCTAGGTTGGAGGGCGCATCATAATTAAGGGGTCTGTTGGGGCAGCCGCAGGCACCCACCGTTCAGACAGTGCGACCCACCACTCCCACCTGCTGCTGTCATACCTGTCCTCAAGGTGCTTTACTGGCTCTTGAGGATGACTAATTATTAGCTGGTGGTTCTGTTGTGCATTTCAGGGTCTGTGATCTGTTCTATTGGGCCTTCAGGGAATTCCTGGTGGGAATTTGAATGGCATGTCTGCATTATGTTAAGCTTTATATAGATGGTGTCTTCCCACCCTCTTCCCCCACATTTCCTCTCCTTTCAGTGGATGGTGGTAGGAAAGGGCTGGATCCCCAGGTTCTCACTGAAGGAGAAGACAGGTGCTAGGTGTGTGAAAGTGGATGCAAAGTCGGGCTCTTTCATTTAGGTCAATGATTGCTTCTTGGAGTTTACATCTGCTTACATGCCCTATTCATTTTTTGTTTGAAGCAAAATTTACTTTTATTAAAAAAAATTTTTTTTAGTATAGTTGAATTACAATGTTCTGTTAATTACTTCCCAGGGACTTGTGTTCAAATCTCTTGTTTTCCACTCACTAGCTCTGCACCCATGGATAAGAGCCCTATGATCTCTAACCCAGCATCTCCATCTGTCTAATGGCAGTTACCACCAGGTTGCAAGGTGTTTTCTAATAGCCAGGAATAGAGCAGGTACTGAGACAATGTTTCCTGAGGCAGAAGTTGGAGCCTGGCAGAATTTTAATCTGTACTTTAGCCATTTTCCCAAATGACTCAGCTATACATATGTATAGATATTCTTTTTCATATTATTTTCCATCATGGTTTATCAGAAGATATTGAATATAGTTCTCTGTGTTATACAGTAGGACCTTGTTGTTTGTCCATTGGGCACATACCAGTTGGAGGCTGCTAATCCCAACTCACAATCTAACCCTTTCCCACCACCACCTTCTTCCTTGGCAACCATCAGTCTATTCTCTGTGGCCTGGTTGTGTTTCTGTTTCATAGATAGGTTCATTTGTGTCGTATTTTGGATTCCACATGTAAGTGATGTCACATGCCCTGTTCTTAGATGTGCTGGAAAACTGGTCTTTACCCACCGGTGCTGGTCTTTAACTTCTTCCTTGCCTCATTCTACAAAATCTGATACAGCACCATGCTGCTTCCTACACAACAGAAAGCCAAGTGAAAGCTGCCCCACCCCATGTCCAAGATGAAAGAGACCGAATGTGAGGTCTTTTGCCTTTTCGAGAGGGCACAGAAGGAACCCGGCGCAATGGAAGGGGGAGGCTCTGGTGTGACATCTCAGCAGGGCAGTTGATCCTTTCCAGAAGAGAGGTAAGAGAGAGTGTCTGAGCTTTCCCGAGATTTTTGCCAGGTAGGGGTGGTCAGGCCTGTGGTCTGCCCCTTCCAGTCCGAGCTGACTCACTGGGTTGGGCTCAGTGTGGTTTACCTCACACCACTGAGCCCATGAGGCCATGGGGGTGGGCAGCCGTGACCAGCTTGTCCTCCCGCTGCTGAGGCTGGATACTTTCTTTGAGCCACTTCCTGGTTTCTTTCCTCATCCTCTGCCCAAACCAGTTTCCCCATCTCTTCCTTTCTCACTTTGCTTATAATCTTTACTCACCCATTTCTGGTCTGCTTTCATCCCTTTAGCCAACATTAGTTCCAAACCCCTTCCAAAATTTTCCTTACAATAGCACACCCAGCATTGCCTGTGGCAGATTTCCAAACCTTGTGTAATTCCCATCTGATCCACTCTTTTCTGGAAAGTCCTACATCACTTAAGATAACATTTCTGGTGACTGGAATTTACCTGAGCCAAACTCACTTTCTGATCTCTGGATTTTCAGTGCTGGTTGTTGCAAGTTTGTTTTATAAATGTTAAGAGTGTCCTCCCTAAATTTTCCTTATTTGTCTAAGTCCAATGTTGAGGAGATCTCTGCACTGGTCAGTTACCAGGGTCTAAATGAGCTTCTCAGTCAAGAGAACAATGGGGGCATTCATGTCATAATCTCGAGGATGGAGGTGAGAGGAAGGAGCATTGAATCTGTGCTGGGATTAAAACATGAGGTTCAAATTCAAACTCTGCTGCTCACTCACTCTGAGGCCTGTTTCTTCAGATGAAAATGGGGCTTATAATATTCTATATTACTTGTGAGGATACCAAGAACTGATGTATATAAAAGAGCCATTGTTGTTATTTAGTTGTTAAGTCATGTCTGAACCTTTTGTGATCCCATGGACTGGATACTGCCAGGCTCCTCTGCCCATGAAATTTTCCAGGCAAGAGTACTGGAATGGGTTGCCATTCCCCTCTCCAGGGGACCTTCCTGA
Source organism: Tragulus kanchil (assembly GCA_022376925.1). Classification (NCBI taxonomy): domain Eukaryota; kingdom Metazoa; phylum Chordata; class Mammalia; order Artiodactyla; family Tragulidae; genus Tragulus; species Tragulus kanchil. The sequence goes on from JAIOJX010000029.1 coordinate 152,645,054, forward strand.
CCCAGGGATCGAACCTGTTTTCTCCTGCATTCCTGGCGGATTCTTTACCACTGAGCCACCAGGGAAGCCCATAAAAGAGCTGTAGCACTGTACAAACCACAGTATATTGTGACAATTAAGGAGAAACATCATGATAAAAATAAACATGAGATTAAGATGACTTCCATTTTGGGCAGACTTAGGTAAATCATGTAAGAAGAACTAGTGCCTTTCCCTCAGCCATCTATAATTGAGCCGACAGAGGTCACTATGCAAGTGTTTATTGACCACCCTGTGTATTACTAGGGATACCAAAAAAAGGTACGCTTTGGTCTCTGTGTTCCATGCCATAATAGAGGTAGATGTAAAATGCAATGGAAATAGATGAATAGTAATGAATTTTCCTAGGTGTGGTGTGCGGAAGTCGGGGAACTGATGGTATTTAAACTGAGCTTTCAAGGATTTCATTAAGGGGAGAATTGGGGGAAGGGAGCTCTAAGCTGAGAAAGTATCCTGGGGAAAGGCCTTGAGACTTGGTGGTGAGTTCAGGGATTGGGAATAGCCTACCGGATGAAAGATGGGTTGTGTGGCGAGGAAGCCAAAAAGGAGACCAGGGTCCAAATGGGTCCTGAAGGCACAGACCTGTGTGCCCAGGTAATGTGGTCTGTGCTGGACACAATATCCTAGAACATCAGAGCTGGAAGAATATGTGGAGTTTCACAGAGAGGAAAGGATCTTGCCATCAGTGTCAAAGGGTCTGTAAGTGTCAAGGAGGAACAGATCCTTAGTTGTCACCTGAGTCTCTGGTCCCCTAGACTGGGGCACTTTCCAAGGCTTCTTCTCAACCCAGTATTTGCTTGCCGAAATTCTCTAGATCAGTTGAATGAGGGCTCTGTTTCATAACAAAGAAATGGGAGGCTGGAAGATTTTGCCTTGGAAAGAGATATTCTTTTCTTCTTTTTGAAACAAGTTCACAAACTCGGCTCATAGATCAATCATTGAAGCACTCTGATTTAGCCTCCAGGCAAGGTGCTTAGCACAATTCCTGGGAGTTGCTGCTTTCCTGGCACCCAGACGTGGGTACTGGGGCTGTGTGATTCATTCACAAGGTCCTTGTTGCCCTAGTTCCTACTTCCATATGAGATTCTCCGAATCATCATGACCATTAGATAGAGGTGATGAATAGGGGACATTCAATGCAGTAAAACCACTGATAGTGATCTAAACTGAAAAATAACAGTTGCTGGGTCACTGAGGACTATTAACTCTTCTGGTCCAACTGCCCACCTGGTTCTGGGAGACATCCAAGAATCACAAGGGTAGGAAATTTGGCTAAGAGGCCTTGGAGTGATCCCAGAGGAAACTTCAGTTGCTATTCTATGTTCATCATCCTTGGAAACCACTCTTTAATTGTCCCCTTTGGGTGTTCTGTCTTCCGTCTTGCCTGCTTATTCCTAAATCTATCAGTACTCTGCTAGGGCCCACAGACATCCCCTGTAGGAGGTTAAAGCCTTTCCCATCTAGGTTCATGTTCCCTTCATGCTCCAGCAAGCTACCAACCCACCCACGGATGCTGCTTTCCAAAAGATTCCTTGTTCTCCTAAAGAAAAAGGGCCGAGTCCGAGTGTTGGGTAGACTCTGCAAGAAGGCTCCCTCCTTTGTCCTTCTCTCCACATCCTGGGCTGGGATCCTAGAGGAATGGTGGTGTCACCACACATTTGGTTTTATCTGCTTCTCCCACTAGAGTGAGGCTGGGACCTGGCACTTTCTTCTTGGTCCCCAGGGAGTCAGTTGAAAAATGAGTGACAGCTGAGATTGCACTGATTTCCCACTGTCTGTTTCTTCTCTCTTCCTAGAACTTTTTTAACACTTTACATTTCCTTTGGGAATATAGAATTCCTTAAGATTCTTGGAGTCTGACACCCCATTTCTGTTCACTGGGTGATCCCTGTCTATGAAGCATGTTATGGGGACCAAAGTGTCTCTGTGTTTTTTCAGAAGACAGACCTGAAGGACTCCAAGCCTGCTTCTGCCACACTGCACAGAATTCCCCCTGCTGCCTCATGCTCTCCTCCCCTCCGATCCTCTCAAGGTCAGTTTCTCACCGCTGATACCTCTTTGGTGTTAAGTGAGACCTCTATCAATGAAGCAGTTTCTCCTCTGTTTCCAGCCCCTATAATAGATGGTGTTACACTAGGAAAGCCTAGTCTTGACACTCTGTTGCTTTCAGAAGATTCTAGAATCAGAGAAATTTGGGTTCAGGTCCTGGTTCCCTCTTACCAGTCATGTGAATTACTGTTAACCTCTCTGAGTCCAGACTTTTTCATACAGAAAATAAGAAATGATATCTATCTTAAAGGGATATCGTAGAAAGTGAGTGAAATCGGTGTCAAATGCCTATCCTAGGGCTTGGCACATAGTATTGGCCTCATAAATCTGGGTGCTCTTCAAAATATCTCCCACTGGGAGGTGACTTAACTTCAATCAGTCGACTAGCCTTGGGTCTGGAGGTCTCCCATTAATGGCATTTATAGCAAGATCTATAGACTCTTCTCAAAGAGCTTAAGGTTACTTGCTAGATCAGTGGGGACATGTGGGTGTCTTAATTTTTCCTATCATCACACAATGCACTAAAACAAAGCTGACAGTATAAGAAATTTCCTTAGATCCCTCAGTGATAATAGCTCAGTAAGCTGTGCTATGGATGCAGCATTATAGCTCATGAGTTTAAAATTCATGCTTCAGAAAATGGCAACTATGCCATGAAACTCTGGGATTACTCACAAAGGGCTAAAAATCTCAAATGTGCATGTGTGTGTGCTCCCCCATGGACTGTAGCCTGCCAGGCTCCTCTGTCCATGGAATTTTCCAGGCAAGAATACTGGAGTGGGTTGCCATGACCTCCATGGAATCTTCCTGAAACCCCTCTACTGCACTGATTTCCCACTGTCTTTTCCCCCGAACTTTTTAACACTTTACATTTCCTTTGGGAATATAGAATTCCTTAAGATTCTTGGAGTCTGACACCCCATTTCTGTTCACTGGGTGATCCCTGTCTATGAAGCATGTTATGGGGACCAAAGTGTCTCTGTGTTTTTTCAGAAGACAGACCTGAAGGACTCCAAGCCTGCTTCTGCCACACTGCACAGAATTCCCCCTGCTGCCTCATGCTCTCCTCCTCCGATCCTCTCAAGGTCAGTTTCTCACCGCTGATACCTCTTTGGTGTTAAGTGAGACCTCTATCAATGAAGCAGTTTCTCCTCTGTTTCCAGCCCCTATAATAGATGGTGTTACACTAGGAAAGCCTAGTCTTGACACTCTGTTGCTTTCAGAAGATTCTAGAATCAGAGAAATTTGGGTTCAGGTCCTGGTTCCCTCTTACCAGTCATGTGAATTACTGTTAACCTCTCTGAGTCCAGACTTTTTCATACAGAAAATAAGAAATGATATCTATCTTAAAGGGATATCGTAGAAAGTGAGTGAAATCGGTGTCAAATGCCTATCCTAGGGCTTGGCACATAGTATTGGCCTCATAAATCTGGGTGCTCTTCAAAATATCTCCCACTGGGAGGTGACTTAACTTCAATCAGTCGACTAGCCTTGGGTCTGGAGGTCTCCCATTAATGGCATTTATAGCAAGATCTATAGACTCTTCTCAAAGAGCTTAAGGTTACTTGCTAGATCAGTGGGGACATGTGGGTGTCTTAATTTTTCCTATCATCACACAATGCACTAAAACAAAGCTGACAGTATAAGAAATTTCCTTAGATCCCTCAGTGATAATAGCTCAGTAAGCTGTGCTATGGATGCAGCATTATAGCTCATGAGTTTAAAATTCATGCTTCAGAAAATGGCAACTATGCCATGAAACTCTGGGATTACTCACAAAGGGCTAAAAATCTCAAATGTGCATGTGTGTGTGCTCCCCCATGGACTGTAGCCTGCCAGGCTCCTCTGTCCATGGAATTTTCCAGGCAAGAATACTGGAGTGGGTTGCCATGACCTCCATGGAATCTTCCTGACCCAGGGAAACCCACATCTACTGCATCTGCTGCACTGACAGGTGGATTCTTTACCACTAAGCCACCCGGGAAACCCCCAAATCTCCAATATTATCCCACAAATGTCAAGAATCAATTATCTTTCGAGACATTGGAGAGAAGGGCAGATTTCTTCCAAAATGCAACAAAGGATGGAAGGGAAGCTCCCATCAGCAGAGGACAGCATTGGCCGGGCATGGATAAGACCAGCAGGAGGGACTCATGCAGAAGGGCAAGCTCTATGCAGGAGGTCCTTCCAGCTTCCTTTTCTCTCTCCATGAGCATCAGGAAAACTGAGCTTAGTCTGCAGAGAAATCTGAGGTGGCCAGCTTGCTCTCTGTCCCTGATTGCTTTGGGGACTATGCCCCTTTTGGGGCTTTATGTGAACAGTAGTTTAATGGATTTTTTTTTTAAAGCAGGAGAGATGGTGTTCTTTGTTTTTTTAGAAGCAAAACAAAGCAAACAGCATCATTAGCAACACTGTGTTCCTATGGAGGGTTCTGGTTAAGGACAAACTTAAAATGGGAACAGCAGGTGATTTTCCTATACACTCTTACACCCTGAATTGACTTCCTAAAGGCCACAGTAATAAAACTAGGGAGGCAGGCCTGGGAGGTCTGAAGGAAACCCTCAAGTCCTCAGATGATAACTATATTTAAAATATCAATGTATAAGCCTGAAACCTGCATTTTTGCTTTGGGTAGCAGTGATATTTAGGAGGGAAGGTAATGTTGTATGTTTGATTTTTGCAATGTTGGCTCAGAAATCAGGGATTATCTATAAAGTACAATTGGGAGTGTCCTTTAAACCTCCTTGACCCTGCTAATGTTCATTATCATGCCTGACACAGGGCTGAGTCCTAGTAAAGTTGATAAATGAATAGGTGTGTGAATGTGCCTTGTATAGAAGTCACTCTGAAGCCCATCCTTAAAATTGTGTGAAGATGGGAACACTGAAATCCAAGGATGTGGGAAAGAGACAAAATGGTCTCCTACTCAGAAGCCTGCAATCCTTGGGGGCCAGGATCTACATACACAGCTCTGTGCATGGGTCAAGTGAGACCTCCGAGCTGTGCTCCTTGCCTTTAACTAGAACCACTGTGTCATCCACAGATGCAGTCATTCATTCATTCCGTATTCACAAAAATGTTCCTTTTTTTGAAAAAAAAAACCTAACTGTCCCATTTACATGAGAGAGGCAGATTTGAGCTTATTTATAGATAATTCAATTATTTGGGGATTAATAAAAGAGTCCATAGGGGAAATATCAAAATATGCCTTGAATAAATATTGCTTACCACGCTCAGGCAGTATTTTGTCCTGACAAAGACAGATGAACGTCTGTCTTTGGGTAACTTACTGTATTGAGCTGCTTAAAGTTTTGTTTGAGTTTTCCTGTCGGCGGCCCATGGATAAGACCAGCAGGAGGGACTCATGCAGAAGGGCAAGCTCTATGCAGGAGGTCCTTCCAGCTTCCTTTTCTCTCTCCATGAGCATCAGGAAAACTGAGCTTAGTCTGCAGAGAAATCTGAGGTGGCCAGCTTGCTCTCTGTCCCTGATTGCTTTGGGGACTATGCCCTTTGGGGCTTTATGTGAACAGTAGTTTAATGGATTTTTTTTTTAAAGCAGGAGAGATGGTGTTCTTTGTTTTTTTAGAAGCAAAACAAAGCAAACAGCATCATTAGCAACACTGTGTTCCTATGGAGGGTTCTGGTTAAGGACAAACTTAAAATGGGAACAGCAGGTGATTTTCCTATACACTCTTACACCCTGAATTGACTTCCTAAAGGCCACAGTAATAAAACTAGGGAGGCAGGCCTGGGAGGTCTGAAGGAAACCCTCAAGTCCTCAGATGATAACTATATTTAAAATATCAATGTATAAGCCTGAAACCTGCATTTTTGCTTTGGGTAGCAGTGATATTTAGGAGGGAAGGTAATGTTGTATGTTTGATTTTTGCAATGTTGGCTCAGAAATCAGGGATTATCTATAAAGTACAATTGGGAGTGTCCTTTAAACCTCCTTGACCCTGCTAATGTTCATTATCATGCCTGACACAGGGCTGAGTCCTAGTAAAGTTGATAAATGAATAGGTGTGTGAATGTGCCTTGTATAGAAGTCACTCTGAAGCCCATCCTTAAAATTGTGTGAAGATGGGAACACTGAAATCCAAGGATGTGGGAAAGAGACAAAATGGTCTCCTACTCAGAAGCCTGCAATCCTTGGGGGCCAGGATCTACATACACAGCTCTGTGCATGGGTCAAGTGAGACCTCCGAGCTGTGCTCCTTGCCTTTAACTAGAACCACTGTGTCATCCACAGATGCAGTCATTCATTCATTCCGTATTCACAAAAATGTTCCTTTTTTTGAAAAAAAAAACCTAACTGTCCCATTTACATGAGAGAGGCAGATTTGAGCTTATTTATAGATAATTCAATTATTTGGGGATTAATAAAAGAGTCCATAGGGGAAATATCAAAATATGCCTTGAATAAATATTGCTTACCACGCTCAGGCAGTATTTTGTCCTGACAAAGACAGATGAACGTCTGTCTTTGGGTAACTTACTGTATTGAGCTGCTTAAAAGTTTTGTTTGAGTTTTCCTGTAAGATGGTATAGAAAAACCCAAATGAACTTTTAGGTCAACCCAATATTAGTGGATGTAATCCTAGGTACTAAAACAGACACCTCAGAAATCTCAGTGAGTAAGAACTTTGCAAGTTGATTTCCTGCTTCTAAGAAGTCAAATAAGCAATAAAGTAGAGGAGGGAAATGCTCGGATCATGGTATTTATTTAAGAACTTTGGCTGACTTGAAGCTCTATTATATTCAATGAGAGGTTTCCACAATTACCTGGGTATGGACATTAGCGATCAGACAACAGAAGATGGCAATCTGCACATTGTGAACATCAGTTTCAGTCATATTACATTAATCAGAACCCAATAATATAGCTTTGTCCACATGTCAGGGGACTGAGAAATGTTGCTTCTGGCTGACAATGGTTTCCCAGCAGAAACTCTCTATTAGAGAAGCAGGGAATGCTTATTTGGTGGGGACGTAGATATGTCTGCCACACTTACCTTCTATCAGGAGAAGGGAGAAAGACAATAACATGTAAGTGAGTCTATTGCATAGCATTTCAGATGATAAAAGGAAAATAAATTAGGGGAGAGAAACAGGGCTGCAAACAATTGTAAAGATAGTTTTCCTCAGTGGTATACATTTGGTCATATTGTTGACAGAGTATTTGTGAGTTGGTCCTTTAAAAGTAAGAACTCTCTTTTCAGACTGCTGTAGCAGCTCAGACTGCAAAGAGAGACCCTTCTTGATTTCCAGACAAGCCCACATTGCCATCATCACTATGGTGATGAGATTAAAGAGTTTAATGAAAGACATTATCAAAAAACATAACAGAAAAAGAGAACTTAAATTTGCTTCTGGGTCTTTTCTATTCTTGGAATTGTGTGTGTGTGTGTGTGTGTGTCCTTAAAAAGATTCTAAACATATTGGACTATGAGGCTATTCTTTGTGCATTATTATTGTTTCTTTAAGCCTTATTTATTTATTTATTTTTGGTAGTTCTGGATTTCCACTGCTGCCACAGGCTCCTCTCTAGCCGCAGGGAGTGGGGACTACTCTCTAGTTGAGGTGAGCAGGCTTCTTGTTGCGGTGACTTCTCTTGTTGTGGAGCTCGGGCTCTAGGGCACATGGGCTTCAGTAGTTGCAGCACATGGGCTCATCAGTTGCAGCTCTGAGGCTCTAAAGCACAGGCTCAATAGTCATGGCTCATGGGCTTAGCTGCTCCGCAGCATGTGGGATCTTGCCAGATCAGGGATCGAACTCATTTCTCCTGCATTGGCAGGTGAACTTTTACCATTGAGCTATCAAGGAAGCCCCTATTCTTGGAGCTTTTGTTGGCAGTATTGACCCAGGCTGAAGTTTAGATACTTTTAGTTTTGACTGTGTATCTGCTTTTGGATAATCCCACCTTGTTGATTCTAAAAGGGATCTACTTCTCAGATATACATTGAAAATCAAGGGTTGATTTTCTCAATAGTCATAGAGTAATGTGGCCTTTATGCTGAGGAATTCTAGCTGGTTACCTGGTATCAACAACAGAAGATTAGTTTTAAAGAAGCTGGTGAGGGAGTGGACTTTAAAAGGTTCTAAGAATGTATGGAACGATGGGAGAAAGTTCCATGTTTGGCAAAAGGCAGAGGCTTACACATTTATGAAATCTCAGCTCATACCTTGCATTCAATGAGCTTAATACAGTGAGCAGTTATTGGTCCTTTTCATATTCCTGGCCCAATGCTGGGCACCAACAATGTAGCAGCAAATGGTTCTGATTCTGATCTCAGAAGCTCACCAGTCAGGCATGAGAGAAAGACTTCGCCAACCAGGAGGCTGGATTTCAGTTGGACAGGGTGGACCCACGAGTGCTATGCTAACGATTTTGAGGTTTTATGGTTCCTACTTAGTGAGGAACCATCAGAGATCATTTCTTCTGGGTAGTAGGGTGGCAGGTGTAGAAACCGGTATTTCCCCACTGTGAGACAGTTGGCAACTCAGCTTATCAGACTTCTATTTTCTTTGTCTGGAAAGGGAAGATAATAATAACTTCCCTGCTCATCTCGGAGGACTTTTATAAGGATCAAAAAAAAATCACATTGTGTGAAAGAAATGCTATTCAGGTGAACTATTATTAGGACTAGTTAATAATCTACACATCTAGGAGAACAAGGGAGGACTTGGGTGCTGAGCAGTGACGCTCTGAGAATATAGCAAAGTCTTTCATCTAGAAAGGGCATACGTAGGAGGGAAACCAGTCTTAGTAATAAAAAAATCACAGACACACATGCACAACAACTTAGCAAACCATAATATAAACAATGGAATATTTTGAAAGAACAGTGATTTTTTTTTTCAAGTAAAATGTGTTCTAAGTGAGGAAAGTACACAGGGATGCCTGTCTAGCACAGGGAATCTGCACATCTCAAATGAAAGAGAGGGAGTGAGCAGACCAGAGGCACTACTGTGGAGGCAGGCTAAGGTCTGGCAGTGAGACTTCTGCCCAGACCTGGGGATCTGCCAGCGCACAAGCTACCAGGGCATCAACTCAAAAACAGCAAAAGCTCTATAACTGTTGACCCAACCAGGACCATGCCTTCAGAGAACACAGGAGTGTGTGGCTCACGCTTCCAGAAATAGTGACTTGACTCTTGGCAGCATTTTCTCTAATCTCTTATGATTTTCTAAAAGTGTTGTTCCAAGAGGAAGAGGTTTGTGTCCAGGAGGCCTCAGGGTGTATCTGACTTTTCTGTGGACTTTGGGACCTCACATGTCCATGCAATGCATATTACAAACCAAGTGGGAAATCTTCAGTTCTTACACATAAACCTTGCATTCAATGAGCTTAATACAGTGAGCAGTTATTGGTCCTTTTCATATTCCTGGCCCAATGCTGGGCACCAACAATGTAGCAGCAAATGGTTCTGATTCTGATCTCAGAAGCTCACCAGTCAGGCATGAGAGAAAGACTTCGCCAACCAGGAGGCTGGATTTCAGTTGGACAGGGTGGACCCACGAGTGCTATGCTAACGATTTTGAGGTTTTATGGTTCCTACTTAGTGAGGAACCATCAGAGATCATTTCTTCTGGGTAGTAGGGTGGCAGGTGTAGAAACCGGTATTTCCCCACTGTGAGACAGTTGGCAACTCAGCTTATCAGACTTCTATTTTCTTTGTCTGGAAAGGGAAGATAATAATAACTTCCCTGCTCATCTCGGAGGACTTTTATAAGGATCAAAAAAAAATCACATTGTGTGAAAGAAATGCTATTCAGGTGAACTATTATTAGGACTAGTTAATAATCTACACATCTAGGAGAACAAGGGAGGACTTGGGTGCTGAGCAGTGACGCTCTGAGAATATAGCAAAGTCTTTCATCTAGAAAGGGCATACGTAGGAGGGAAACCAGTCTTAGTAATAAAAAAATCACAGACACACATGCACAACAACTTAGCAAACCATAATATAAACAATGGAATATTTTGAAAGAACAGTGATTTTTTTTTTCAAGTAAAATGTGTTCTAAGTGAGGAAAGTACACAGGGATGCCTGTCTAGCACAGGGAATCTGCACATCTCAAATGAAAGAGAGGGAGTGAGCAGACCAGAGGCACTACTGTGGAGGCAGGCTAAGGTCTGGCAGTGAGACTTCTGCCCAGACCTGGGGATCTGCCAGCGCACAAGCTACCAGGGCATCAACTCAAAAACAGCAAAAGCTCTATAACTGTTGACCCAACCAGGACCATGCCTTCAGAGAACACAGGAGTGTGTGGCTCACGCTTCCAGAAATAGTGACTTGACTCTTGGCAGCATTTTCTCTCTAATCTCTTATGATTTTCTAAAAGTGTTGTTCCAAGAGGAAGAGGTTTGTGTCCAGGAGGCCTCAGGGTGTATCTGACTTTTCTGTGGACTTTGGGACCTCACATGTCCATGCAATGCATATTACAAACCAAGTGGGAAATGGAAGAAATTAATGGAATGTAAGTTATAGGTGGCCTATTTCAAGACCATGAAATTCCATTATTCAGTCCAGATTTGAGAATTCCTCACAGCATTGAAAGCATAAACAGAAGGTTTTCAGCATGGGGAACAAATGTTTATTTTAGACTGTTCTCCCCTCATTTATAGCATCTTGAAAAACTGCAGAGAAAGATCTGGTCATAAATACAGTTTTTCTTTAATTAGAGGTAATCATACTGAGTCAAATTGTATCAAAGTTTTGTTAAATCTTAGTCTTATAGAAACTAGTTATTACAGAAATAAAATCTGAATGACAACATAAGCTTTTTTAAAAAAAATCATATTCAATGTTCCATAATAACAGTGGAATTTTAGATAAGACAGATGTTAGTCACTCAGCTGTGTCCGACTCTTTGTGACCCCATGACCTCTTGACCCCCCCACTGTACCAGCTTCCCAACATGTTTCTGATACTTTGATGAGTTCCTCCTGATATATGGATCTCTTTGTCTTAAGTTTGACATTCCTGTGACTTTTATTCAAGTTATCATCTTAAATCATGGATGTTTATTGTGGTATCAGTACATATCAGTATGTTTCCTAGGTTAGGCCTAGGAGGAATCCCTACTCAGGAAAAGCCTAGAAAAAATTTTTTGTTGTATTTCCTAGGTGAAAATAACCTAAGGAGAATTCCTAAGCAAGAAAGCCTAAAGGCTTTGTCGGCAGTCCAGTGGTTGAGACGCAGTACTTCCAGTGCTGGGGAGCAGGGTTCAATCCCTGGTCAGGGAGCTAGTATCCCACAGACCGTGTGGTGAGGCCAATAAATTAATTAACAAAATATAATAACTTAATAAAAGAAAAGCCTAGAAGAAACTTTGGAGTGCTTTCCTAGGCAGGGAAATAGAGATAATTTCTTACTCAGGAATCTAGTCCTAGGCAGGAACACCTAGAAGGAACTCTAAACTTTAGACTGAAATACATTAACTGACTTGTTTTTCCAATTTGGCTTAAATTGGCAAGATTGGTACGTATATATTATTAAGAAGTTGTCTGAGACTGAGTCCACTCAGCTCTCTAAAGAAAGGGCACTAGTTTTTTTCCCGCCCAGAGGCAGTTTCAAGCAATTCATCACCTAGAGGAAGTGTCTGAGAATTGATCGTCATAATGAATAGTGGTCCCATGTCCCATCATGGCACTTTATGTAACTTACGACTCTCCTGGGAACACACATAAGAATTTGTCCGTCAGTGTTCTGAGCCCCCATCATGGTTTTAGACAGCTGGCAGGAGAAACTGAAGCACGAAAGAGCTGACCTGACCTGAGGTTGACAGCAGGATGAGTTAAGCTCATAAGCAGCACACTTCCGATCTACTACACTGTCCTGAAAATTGTCCAGACCTTTCTGATAAAGTGAAAGTAAAAGGAAACAGTACTTTTAAAGCCTACCATCTCCTAGATGGTCTGCCACCCACGAAAGCTCTGGCTGAGCTCATGTGCTATTGGTTCTGAACCAATACAATCAAGTACTTATCTGGTCCTAAAACGACAAGGATGGAGGTTCTTCTGACATACTGAAACTGGTTTTTAAATATGTAACTGGAAAATAAAACTCCCTTGATAAAAACTTCTTTTCAAAATTCTGACCTGGTGGGAACAAAGGTATTTCTAGGAGAAAGCTTGAAGTTATAACTTTTACCATGTCCTTGAAATGTAAGCATAGTCTATATCTCCTGAGACTATCAGAAATGACCTTAGAAGTTGCATTTTCAATCCTAGGTAAAAACCTAGGAGAATTCCTACAAGAAAGCCTAAAGGCTTTGTCGGCAGTCCAGTGGTTGAGACGCAGTACTTCCAGTGCTGGGGAGCAGGGTTCAATCCCTGGTCAGGGAGCTAGTATCCCACAGACCGTGTGGTGAGGCCAATAAATTAATTAACAAAATATAATAACTTAATAAAAGAAAAGCCTAGAAGAAACTTTGGAGTGCTTTCCTAGGCAGGGAAATAGAGATAATTTCTTACTCAGGAATCTAGTCCTAGGCAGGAACACCTAGAAGGAACTCTAAACTTTAGACTGAAATACATTAACTGACTTGTTTTTCCAATTTGGCTTAAATTGGCAAGATTGGTACGTATATATTATTAAGAAGTTGTCTGAGACTGAGTCCACTCAGCTCTCTAAAGAAAGGGCACTAGTTTTTTCCAGCCCAGAGGCAGTTTCAAGCAATTCATCACCTAGAGGAAGTGTCTGAGAATTGATCGTCATAATGAATAGTGGTCCCATGTCCCATCATGGCACTTTATGTAACTTACGACTCTCCTGGGAACACACATAAGAATTTGTCCGTCAGTGTTCTGAGCCCCCATCATGGTTTTAGACAGCTGGCAGGAGAAACTGAAGCACGAAAGAGCTGACCTGACCTGAGGTTGACAGCAGGATGAGTTAAGCTCATAAGCAGCACACTTCCGATCTACTACACTGTCCTGAAAATTGTCCAGACCTTTCTAATAAAGTGAAAGTAAAAGGGAAACAGTACTTTTAAAGCCTACCATCTCCTAGATGGTCTGCCACCCACGAAAGCTCTGGCTGAGCTCATGTGCTATTGGTTCTGAACCAATACAATCAAGTACTTATCTGGTCCTAAAACGACAAGGATGGAGGTTCTTCTGACATACTGAAACTGGTTTTTAAATATGTAACTGGAAAATAAAACTCCCTTGATAAAAACTTCTTTTCAAAATTCTGACCTGGTGGGAACAAAGGTATTTCTAGGAGAAAGCTTGAAGTTATAACTTTTACCATGTCCTTGAAATGTAAGCATAGTCTATATCTCCTGAGACTATCACCTTGGTTTAATCAGTAGAACCTAAAACTTAGACAGAAAAATAGAAAAGTGGCATTTTCAAACTCAAGCAGGGAAACTATGAGATCTCCCTGCATGTCCAGTATCAGTTCAGTGGCTCAGTCTTGTCTGATTCTTTGCCACACGTGATGGACTACAGCATACCACGCTTCCCTGTCTCCCAGAGCCTGCTCAAACTCGTGTGCATTGACTCAGTGATGCCATCCAATCATGTCGTCCTCTGTTGTCCCCTTCTCCTTCTGCCTTCATTTTTCCCAACATTGGGCTCTTTTCCAGTGAGTCATCTCTTTGTGTCAGGTGGCCAAAGTATTGGACTTCAGCTTCAGCATCATTCCTCCCAATGAATAGTCAGGGTTGATTTCCTTTAGAACGAGCTGGTTTGATCTCCTTGCAGCCCAAGGGACTCTCAAGCGTCTTCTCCACAGTTTAAAGGCATCAATTCTTTGGTGCTCAGCCTTCTTTATGGTCCAGCTCTCACATCCATACATGACTATTATGAAAACCATAGCTTTGACTATATGGACTTTTGTTGGCAAAGTTATGTCTTTGCTTTTTAATATGCTGTCTAGGTTTGTCATAGCTTTTCTTTCAAGGAGCAAACGTCTTTCAATTTTATGTCTAGTATGTTTACTTAAAACTAGTTTCTCCAGATTTTTGTTTACTCGAAACTCTTTTAGGGTTTTGTTAAATTAAGTTTAATGATGGGAATGCATTTAATGTCTACATCATTTTTAATAAGATAAAATACTGAAACATTAGCCTACCATCTCCTAGATGGTCTGCCACCCACGAAAGCTCTGGCTGAGCTCATGTGCTATTGGTTCTGAACCAATACAATCAAGTACTTATCTGGTCCTAAAACGACAAGGATGGAGGTTCTTCTGACATACTGAAACTGGTTTTTAAATATGTAACTGGAAAATAAAACTCCCTTGATAAAAACTTCTTTTCAAAATTCTGACCTGGTGGGAACAAAGGTATTTCTAGGAGAAAGCTTGAAGTTATAACTTTTACCATGTCCTTGAAATGTAAGCATAGTCTATATCTCCTGAGACTATCACCTTGGTTTAATCAGTAGAACCTAAAACTTAGACAGAAAAATAGAAAAGTGGCATTTTCAAACTCAAGCAGGGAAACTATGAGATCTCCCTGCATGTCCAGTATCAGTTCAGTGGCTCAGTCTTGTCTGATTCTTTGCCACACGTGATGGACTACAGCATACCACGCTTCCCTGTCTCCCAGAGCCTGCTCAAACTCGTGTGCATTGACTCAGTGATGCCATCCAATCATGTCGTCCTCTGTTGTCCCCTTCTCCTTCTGCCTTCATTTTTCCCAACATTGGGCTCTTTTCCAGTGAGTCATCTCTTTGTGTCAGGTGGCCAAAGTATTGGACTTCAGCTTCAGCATCATTCCTCCCAATGAATAGTCAGGGTTGATTTCCTTTAGAACGAGCTGGTTTGATCTCCTTGCAGCCCAAGGGACTCTCAAGCGTCTTCTCCACAGTTTAAAGGCATCAATTCTTTGGTGCTCAGCCTTCTTTATGGTCCAGCTCTCACATCCATACATGACTATTATGAAAACCATAGCTTTGACTATATGGACTTTTGTTGGCAAAGTTATGTCTTTGCTTTTTAATATGCTGTCTAGGTTTGTCATAGCTTTTCTTTCAAGGAGCAAACGTCTTTCAATTTTATGTCTAGTATGTTTACTTAAAACTAGTTTCTCCAGATTTTTGTTTACTCGAAACTCTTTTAGGGTTTTGTTAAATTAAGTTTAATGATGGGAATGCATTTAATGTCTACATCATTTTTAATAAGATAAAATACTGAAACATTAATTGCTGAGAAATTCTATGTTTACCTACTTTTATCTTTTATTAGAGAAAAACTAAAGATGTTTGGTTTCTTGAACAGGCATTTTATACTCCATTGAGGGAAAAAACTATGCTGTGAGAATATGTATATTTCTAGAGGTTATGGGATATGTACATAAGCATGCCAATCAGGAAATGCTGATAAAACACAGTGTATAATAATTTCTTCTTGGTTTTTGCTAGAGATTAAGGTTCTTAAGGGTTAAAAGTATATACACATACACACATAATTAAACCTACTAGAAACAATAAAGGAAATATTACACAAGGAAAGTAGAGTGTGATTCCAATAAAAGAAGATATGAGGAATGGAAGTGGGTTTTTTTTTAAGGTAAAAAGAAAGTGATTTTGTCCTTAATATGGTTATTTCTAAATGGGAAAGAAGACAAGAGACAAATTTGGATATGATAAGTTGTGAGGGATATGTGGAAGAGGAACCCTGAGAGAAGGTGGTGGTCAGGACTAGAATTTGGTTCTCTCCATGAGGAGGACAAAGTTTTCTCAGAATACTGATCTGTTTTGATACTGTATTATAATTTTTTTTTTCACATTTTAAGCAATCTGTTGCCTTTCTGAATTGGTTTTAAAATATTTTATTGTCACTTCCCTGGTGGCTTAGATGGTAAAGAGTTCACCTTCAATGTAGAAGACCCGGGTTTGATCCCCGTGTCGGGAAGATCCCCTGGAGAAGGGAATGGCTACCCACTCCTGTATTCTTGCCTGGAGAATTCCATGAACAGAAGAGCCTGGTGGGCTACAGTCCATGGGGTCACAGAGTCAGACACGACCGAGCTACTTTCACTTGGTTAAGTAAATGACTAAAAATTTTTCCCACAGTGACTTATTCGACTAAATAAGTTAAATCTTTAAAAAATCTTTTTGATATTTTGAAAATTTTTCCCATATTTAGTTCTAAACAAAGCCTTTTGGTTTAAAACTAACTTTGAGATATTTTTGTCTCCTTATAGAGAGATGTTAAACTAATTAGGCATGTTGTCATGGGAAGCATTGTCAAATAAAACATGGCATTCAGCCATCTTTGTGTAGTTAGTATCCATAGAAGTATACATAATAAGTGTTCTGGAAATATTTGGGTGAAATTCTCCGAAGTTGTATATGTCCTGACATAAAATGTTACCTGTCAACACTGAGGCTACACTAAAGGGACAGAACTCAAGTATCAGGGAAATGCCCAGGTGACTTTCATGCAAAGGTGCAACAACAGAATCTGTAAAAATTATGGCATGTGTAGATAAAGTTCATTCTGCTTCTGTAGAAGTTCACCTCTCATTGTCACCCTTTATTTGCTGTCTTGTTTTTGAAACATGGCAACAGTCTGCTCCTAAATCAGAGGAATTAAGATGAGTAAGGAATGGCTGTAAATTACATAGTTGGGTCTTGGGAAATCCAAAATGACTGCCTGGCTCTTCCTGGATCCCTGGCCAACTCCATTTTTAATTTGATGGACTAAAGCCTTCCCTCACTGCAAGGCTGATGCCATCACAATGACAAAGAAACTGTTGAAAAATAAATGCATTTTCTACTTGGGGTATACCTTCCATAGACTCCAATGATCAATGGATCCACTTCCCTGTGCAAATAGTATGAGCCTTAACAAACCTTTGCAGACTTCCTGAGATGATCATTAACATTATCACCTTCAATCATAAGGCAAGAGCAACAGAACTAAGGGAAAAACTGAGCTTAGGCAGAACAAGAATTAGTTACATGGGACTGAATGAATTGATGAATATAATGACAATTTCAGTGATTTTTTTGGTCTGAAATATTGCTGGATTTTAATCTTTAATTTCCAGGTATAAGGAAGCATTTCCCCTAAGCTAATTATGACTTCCAGCAATTTATAGCTCAGAAGGTTAAACCTTTGTAATCAGAATGAAAATCTTTGTCTTTCCTCTCTACTTGATCCCACCAGAATTTGGAAACTCTTCATGAGTATTCGTAAGTTCATGGCAATACCATTATTTACATGAGTTTAATAAAAATGTTTTATCCTTATATTAATAACAAGACACGGTTGGAAACATTGGCAATATTACCATGGTTTTGACAGAAATGTCACATTTGGGAATATATATAAAATATGCCTTAATTAACAAATGTCTTAAAGAGAAAAACATGACTAAATTATGCCAGCTACTCTCAAATGTCAAATGTCATATAGCTTTCGAAAATCCTGCAAGAAAAAATGATCCTTGCTTTAATCCTGTGTAAAGAAAACTTCTAATTACAAGGTTGTCTGTGAGATGGCTTGGGGATCCCCAGGTTTTATCTTTGCATGGGATATTAGAATTAACCCACCTTCCTAAAGATGGACGTATATGTGTCTTAACAGGTGGTAGATAAAGTAACTATGTTGACTGGTGCATTATGCTATTCCATTGTCTGTGTGTACAGCAATAGATGGACCTCCTTTCTGAATTCATTACAAAGTCAAGACCTCCATTTTAGCAGGATACCGTGACACCTGGTGGCAAACTCTTTCGGAACTCTTGATTCCCAGTGCAGGAATATAAACAGAGAGATGATTAGAAATCTGTCAGTCACCTTTGGTCTTTGGTCGAATAGTGGACAACAATGCAAACAGCTTTGCAGCATGACAGACATCCTTAATAACTTTAGTCCAAGTAGTATTTGAGAACAGGGTTGCTTTAGGGTTTTTTGCTGGTTAAATAAAGAGGTGTTTGTGCTATTGTTCACATTATTTGTTGTACTTATATCAACACCTGTGGAAAATAAGTATACACTTAGAAAATTCCAAAAAGCTTGAAGTTAAATAACTTAGCCAGGTGGTTTATTGTAGCAGTACAGAATAATGATGAATATAATGACAATTTCAGTGATTTTTTTGGTCTGAAATATTGCTGGATTTTAATCTTTAATTTCCAGGTATAAGGAAGCATTTCCCCTAAGCTAATTATGACTTCCAGCAATTTATAGCTCAGAAGGTTAAACCTTTGTAATCAGAATGAAAATCTTTGTCTTTCCTCTCTACTTGATCCCACCAGAATTTGGAAACTCTTCATGAGTATTCGTAAGTTCATGGCAATACCATTATTTACATGAGTTTAATAAAATGTTTTATCCTTATATTAATAACAAGACACGGTTGGAAACATTGGCAATATTACCATGGTTTTGACAGAAATGTCACATTTGGGAATATATATAAAATATGCCTTAATTAACAAATGTCTTAAAGAGAAAAACATGACTAAATTATGCCAGCTACTCTCAAATGTCAAATGTCATATAGCTTTCGAAAATCCTGCAAGAAAAAATGATCCTTGCTTTAATCCTGTGTAAAGAAAACTTCTAATTACAAGGTTGTCTGTGAGATGGCTTGGGGATCCCCAGGTTTTATCTTTGCATGGGATATTAGAATTAACCCACCTTCCTAAAGATGGACGTATATGTGTCTTAACAGGTGGTAGATAAAGTAACTATGTTGACTGGTGCATTATGCTATTCCATTGTCTGTGTGTACAGCAATAGATGGACCTCCTTTCTGAATTCATTACAAAGTCAAGACCTCCATTTTAGCAGGATACCGTGACACCTGGTGGCAAACTCTTTCGGAACTCTTGATTCCCAGTGCAGGAATATAAACAGAGAGATGATTAGAAATCTGTCAGTCACCTTTGGTCTTTGGTCGAATAGTGGACAACAATGCAAACAGCTTTGCAGCATGACAGACATCCTTAATAACTTTAGTCCAAGTAGTATTTGAGAACAGGGTTGCTTTAGGGTTTTTTGCTGGTTAAATAAAGAGGTGTTTGTGCTATTGTTCACATTATTTGTTGTACTTATATCAACACCTGTGGAAAATAAGTATACACTTAGAAAAAAATTCCAAAAAAGCTAAAAAATATACGAGAAACTGACCCTTTAAATAATCTGGTTAGATTCTATCAGGAATGGGTATTTTTTCCAGCTTGCTAGACAGAGGATTGTCATTGTCATAGTATGCATTGTTATTCTTCTCCTAGCTTCCAAGAAGCTCATGAGATGTATCACTGTTTGCTCTAAGGTGACTGCTAAAAGCACATATATAATATTGGTGCAATGATTTGATGTAATTGACAATATAGCCTATCAAATATTTACCCATAATCATATACCTTTGTGTTTACTTTGTTCCATTAATTAGTAATCCTCCCAATGAGAATAATTAGATAACTCTTTTCTTATAAAAAAGAAAAAGAGAGGAAGTCCTAGCACTGAGAGACGTGCGAGTCGGCAGCAACCACTCTGGCATCAAAGGCCAAATATTTTGGTCATTATTGCTTTCTTTGGAAAGATTTTGTTTGATTGAAAGAGGGAAATGGTACTTGAGATGTTCACGTATTGAGTTATGGGGAAATCATTCTGGCTTATCCATGATTTAAGTTCAACCTGATGCCAAGTAGGACAGCCTGTTTTGTGACTTATTAAACATATGTGGTACATCTGCTTTGTTGATGAAGAAAAGGCTGCACTGACCAGAGTGAATCTGTCCATTTTTTAAAATAAATATTAAATATCTTGCTTTCAGGGGCTCCTTTGATGATAAGTCTTCTTTCCCTGGTACCAGGGCTTTACTGACGTCTGTGTCTGTGCTGACCTCTGTTTTTCAAAACCATGAAGAAATGTACTCTTGTCATAGTAGATGTTCTTTTTTTTTTTTTTTTTTTCTTGACAAGATATAGAATAGTTCCCCAAACTGTGCTTTTCTGGAGTAGTTTTTCAGAACTACTGGAGAGACTGCCTCCTAGACTGTAGTCCTCAGTTTGGCTCAAATAAGACTCTTTTATGATTATTGTTATTGTTGCTATGATTATAGATTGAGTATGCGTGATTTCTGTCACCAAAACGTGTCCCCAGACCTTACCAAAAGGCTCCTGGGTTGGACATCTTTACGTCCCAGTTAAGAACCACTGTTTTTATGCTGATCAGTCATCCTAGGTTGCCCTGGACTGAGGGATCTACTAGGAGTTAGTGCTAAAAGCAAGACATCTGGGGACAAACTGGTATGATCAACCACCCTACACGTGAAGTTTCCTCTCCAGCTTAAACAAAGGCTGTTGTGGAGAGGGGCACTGGTTGATCACGTGGTGGTGGTGGTTCTGCCACTTCTCAGTTTCTCTTAAGTTGTTTCTGTACCCAAAACATCTGCTTTCTTCCCTCCTCATATCCTTAAGGGGTATAGAGGAAGTGACCTACTTCAGAGAGGCTAGCTGAGTAGATGACCAGAGAGAATGCAGGTGTGTGTATGCTTATGTGTGAGAGACAGTTGGGAGAAGCACTGGGGTATTGGACTTCAGAGCCCAGTGGTGCTGTCCAGGTGACTGTTAACGCACGTGTGTTTACACCAGGAGTTAATGGAGACTAGATAGGGGAAGGTTTCCAGCTCTGTGTTCATTTGACCTATGCCTATGAGATAGGCACATTTTATTTGGTGCAGTATTTTAAAATATTTTTATGAGTTTACTCTGACAGTTTAATCAAGGGTGTTGCCCTGAGAAAGAAACAAAAGGACAATCTCAAAAATGACTTATTAAAGAGGATGATTTTTTATTGTGCTGTTCAGCATCCATTTGCAATAGTGAAGCAATATTAGGTCATTTCAAATTTACAAAACACTTCCCCAAGTATATCATCTGTCCCTCAGTCTTTTCCTTTTGATGTCATTCATTTGGCCACTTACAGGACGAGAAGAAGGGAGTTCTGGAAGGGAGATGACACCTGCTGGGATCAAATGCCCAATTTTGCCTCTAAATCACTGGCCTCTGCCTTCCGTGACCCTAGACTCCTCCAGGCAGTGGGAGAATAGGCCCTGCGTGTAACTGCTGAGTCTGGGTCTCTGTGAATCTAAATGGTGAGATGACAAGTGTGGACTCGAAGGATGTGAATCATCTCATGGTTGTGACTGTGCCTGTGACCATGGCCCTTCCCTGTCTCTGTCTTCAGCAAGTAGGTGGATGAAACAGGCTCCATGAGGGTGGTGCCTAAGGCCCACATCCATCTGTGCCTAAGACCCACCAAGGCATCCCCCTTGTTAGCCACCACGTCTTCCTCAGTGCTCTCAGACACAGGTGTTGAGTGTGTGATTTGCTATGTATGATTCTCCTTTCCTTGATTGTGTAAGCCAGTGTGGTTTATGCCAAGAACTCTCTGTGCCCCATAGCTCTAAGCTTGGTCCCTCCCATTGGCTGACTTCATTTCATTTGGGAGAGGGAGATGTATTTGTCGAGTGGCAGGTTGGTGATAACTGGCAGTGCCTCTCTGGCGTGAGGTACCTGGAGTTCAAGGACCCCCAACTTGTTGACAATGACAGCAGACGAGTTGGTTTTCTTTGTGAATGGCAAAAAGGTAAGTAGAAGCTGACCTTTCCTTGGGTTTCCCTGCTCCCTGGGAGGGATGTTTGTCCTCTCTCTTGTGGGTTCCCCCACACTTGTTCACCCTCTCTTTTCCTCTTCCTTCAAAGCTGTTCCTAGTTTGGGGGTAACACTGGGGAAATAAGACCTTCTCAAGGCTAGAGCCCAGTCAAGAGCCCTGCCTGATGGGGCAGGTGAGGGATGGGAGGAGAGAGGGAAGAGGGCTATCTATGAGCCTCCCCCGACTCTGTGTTCCTCACCTTAGAGATGCTGGCACGAAGCAGGGAAAGGTGGACAGGGTTCTCAGTGGGACTCAGTGAGATCACCCACCCATCTCTATTTCTGTGTTTTATCAAGCGTATCCTAAGGCTTTTATTGCTCTCTTGACTGAGAAAAGGAACGGGGAAAGTGCTCTCTTGCTAATCTCAGGGTATTATATGTACACAGGTTTGTTTCTGATATTTCATCCATATATAACAGTTAACTTGTGTGAGGACACAGAGTGACATCTTGTGGCAAGCCACAATTTTTTTGTTTCCTAAAGGGCAGGCTTCCCCCCACCACACTCTTGGTTATAAGTATAAATAATGCAACCTCCTTACTTGGATAAAAATTGCACACTTGGATTAATTTCACTAATGTGCACAAGAACCTAGGAAAACTGGGTATGGAATGGGGCACAGGAAGGTATTATGACATCGCCAGCCCTCGCGACACAGGAAGGGGGAGTATCTCAGCAGATTTTAAGGCAGGTGCAGGCAGAGAGGTATAAACACATCACATCGTCTCCATTGTCCTCTTGCACTCCCTCCACCAGTGCTGGGGCGCTTGCTGCAGCTCCTTGACTGAGGAAGAAATGGAGAGGAAAAGGGAAACTGTTTATGGTTGCATATTGTGAATGGCCATGTGAATTGTAGGAGGGAGGATCAAACCCAGGAGTCAGAGAAATTTTTCCTGTTTTGCAATATTGGTAATTTTGAGTTGAGGAGCTAGGCAACTTAGGAGGCAATTTTCAAGAACTGAAATGCAAATTGTCAGGGTGTGTTTGGGTGACTAGCAGGGGAATTCTCTGAGCTGTTGCAACGTTAGTGACTCCCCAGGTGGTTGATTCAGTTTGAGTGGTTTCAGCAGGTGGCCCTGGGGAAAGTGGTCAGTAGTGCTCTTCAGGGTGCAGAATGGTGCCTCTGGCAGCAAGCTAAGAGGTAGGACAAGGCTTTCATATTCATGGTTGTAAGACCCCAGTCACTAAGTTCCTAGTTTGGGGTAACACTGGGGAAATAAGACCTTCTCAAGGCTAGAGCCCAGTCAAGAGCCCTGCCTGATGGGGCAGGTGAGGGATGGGAGGAGAGAGGGAAGAGGGCTATCTATGAGCCTCCCCCGACTCTGTGTTCCTCACCTTAGAGATGCTGGCACGAAGCAGGGAAAGGTGGACAGGGTTCTCAGTGGGACTCAGTGAGATCACCCACCCATCTCTATTTCTGTGTTTTATCAAGCGTATCCTAAGGCTTTTATTGCTCTCTTGACTGAGAAAAGGAACGGGAATGTGCTCTCTTGCTAATCTCAGGGTATTATATGTACACAGGTTTGTTTCTGATATTTCATCCATATATAACAGTTAACTTGTGTGAGGACACAGAGTGACATCTTGTGGCAAGCCACAATTTTTTTGTTTCCTAAAGGGCAGGCTTCCCCCCACCACACTCTTGGTTATAAGTATAAATAATGCAACCTCCTTACTTGGATAAAAATTGCACACTTGGATTAATTTCACTAATGTGCACAAGAACCTAGGAAAACTGGGTATGGAATGGGGCACAGGAAGGTATTATGACATCGCCAGCCCTCGCGACACAGGAAGGGGGAGTATCTCAGCAGATTTTAAGGCAGGTGCAGGCAGAGAGGTATAAACACATCACATCGTCTCCATTGTCCTCTTGCACTCCCTCCACCAGTGCTGGGGCGCTTGCTGCAGCTCCTTGACTGAGGAAGAAATGGAGAGGAAAAGGGAAACTGTTTATGGTTGCATATTGTGAATGGCCATGTGAATTGTAGGAGGGAGGATCAAACCCAGGAGTCAGAGAAATTTTTCCTGTTTTGCAATATTGGTAATTTTGAGTTGAGGAGCTAGGCAACTTAGGAGGCAATTTTCAAGAACTGAAATGCAAATTGTCAGGGTGTGTTTGGGTGACTAGCAGGGGAATTCTCTGAGCTGTTGCAACGTTAGTGACTCCCCAGGTGGTTGATTCAGTTTGAGTGGTTTCAGCAGGTGGCCCTGGGGAAAGTGGTCAGTAGTGCTCTTCAGGGTGCAGAATGGTGCCTCTGGCAGCAAGCTAAGAGGTAGGACAAGGCTTTCATATTCATGGTTGTAAGACTTCTGCAGCCAAGAGTTCCAACAACGTTGTCACATTCAGCAATTACATCACAGAGGTTTAAAAAACAGTTGTTGAATTGGCTTTCTTCACATATTACTTACACAGAGGCATCTTCCATGGCATTTTTCAAAGTAATTTTTATAATGAGGGAGCAGCAGCTGGATTCAGTGACTTAACTTGAAGGTTTGATTATTAAGCCATCAACTCGTGTTTGACAGTGCAAGGTTCTTCCTTTGGGGATGATTTGCTATGATGCACCAGATCTAGAAAGGAGCATTTCAAAGTCAATCTGGTTTAGTGAAATTTGTTTCTTGGTGCATTTTATTTTCACCTTAGGAAAGCACTTTAAATTTTTTTAGATTGTATCATCACATCAAACTCTACTAGCTCTTGAAGCTTCTACTATTTTTGTAAACAAACATTTTAATTTAGGAAACCTGTGGACTTTTGAGAATCTGCTAGAAGGGTGATGAGGCTAGGCAAGGGATGATAAGCTGAAAGCAGTGCTATAAAGATTGGACCAAGCAAGGAACCCCCAGTCAAAGAGAGGCAGCTGTTTTCTTCCAGATTCTGTTCCCAAGATGCTCTAGATTTTTGTTACCAGACCTCAAGCAAGGAAGTTACCAAAGAAACTTGCTGACTCACTCTCAGTTGTGCACTTCCTCCTCTTCATGTTTCAGACCATTGTTCAAGACTCTTGTCTTCATTTGTTGTGGTCCCGGAGAGGGTGTCTGTGATCAAATACCTAAAGGACCTTCTGTGGTGGTGACAGGCCTTGATGACTATAGCTTCCTTATCTTCTGATTTCAAGTCAGAGTCGAATAGAAAGAACTGGCCAGGATTTTGGTATCATTGTAGTAACCGTGCTTTTGGAGGGCTGGATTCTTTTCTGGCAACTTAGTGACTCCAGGTGTGTTTGGGTGACTAGCAGGGGAATTCTCTGAGCTGTTGCAACGTTAGTGACTCCCCAGGTGGTTGATTCAGTTTGAGTGGTTTCAGCAGGTGGCCCTGGGGAAAGTGGTCAGTAGTGCTCTTCAGGGTGCAGAATGGTGCCTCTGGCAGCAAGCTAAGAGGTAGGACAAGGCTTTCATATTCATGGTTGTAAGACTTCTGCAGCCAAGAGTTCCAACAACGTTGTCACATTCAGCAATTACATCACAGAGGTTTAAAAAACAGTTGTTGAATTGGCTTTCTTCACATATTACTTACACAGAGGCATCTTCCATGGCATTTTTCAAAGTAATTTTTATAATGAGGGAGCAGCAGCTGGATTCAGTGACTTAACTTGAAGGTTTGATTATTAAGCCATCAACTCGTGTTTGACAGTGCAAGGTTCTTCCTTTGGGGATGATTTGCTATGATGCACCAGATCTAGAAAGGAGCATTTCAAAGTCAATCTGGTTTAGTGAAATTTGTTTCTTGGTGCATTTTATTTTCACCTTAGGAAAGCACTTTAAATTTTTTTAGATTGTATCATCACATCAAACTCTACTAGCTCTTGAAGCTTCTACTATTTTTGTAAACAAACATTTTAATTTAGGAAACCTGTGGACTTTTGAGAATCTGCTAGAAGGGTGATGAGGCTAGGCAAGGGATGATAAGCTGAAAGCAGTGCTATAAAGATTGGACCAAGCAAGGAACCCCCAGTCAAAGAGAGGCAGCTGTTTTCTTCCAGATTCTGTTCCCAAGATGCTCTAGATTTTTGTTACCAGACCTCAAGCAAGGAAGTTACCAAAGAAACTTGCTGACTCACTCTCAGTTGTGCACTTCCTCCTCTTCATGTTTCAGACCATTGTTCAAGACTCTTGTCTTCATTTGTTGTGGTCCCGGAGAGGGTGTCTGTGATCAAATACCTAAAGGACCTTCTGTGGTGGTGACAGGCCTTGATGACTATAGCTTCCTTATCTTCTGATTTCAAGTCAGAGTCGAATAGAAAGAACTGGCCAGGATTTTGGTATCATTGTAGTAACCGTGCTTTTGGAGGGCTGGATTCTTTTTCTTTTTTTAATTGGAGGATAATTGCTTTATAGTGTTGTGTTGGTTTCTGTTGTACCACAACGTGAGTCAGCTGTAAGTACATGTATATTCCCTCCTTCTTGAGCCTTCTCCCACACTCCCATCCCACTCCTCTAGGTCATTACAGAGCACTGAGCTGAGCTCCCTCTGCCATAGATCTGCTTCCTGTTCTCTCTTCTACACACGGCAGTGTATATATGTCAATATTACTCTCTCCGTTTGCCCCACCCTCTCCTTCCCCTGCTGGATCTACAAGTCCATTCTTTATGCCTGCATCTCTGTTCCTGGAAGGCCGGATTCTTGTTCTTCAAACAGTCACTCTCTGTGGAAATATTGACCCCTGGAGGAGTCTGGGAAGATTCTACATGGAGAGTACAGCTGAAAGTGTCCAGGAGTGACCCCCGTGAGAAGCAGCAGTCAGTGAAGAGTCAACACTCAGTGACCCACCTACCCCTCCCCCATATTATCAATGTTTATAAGCTCCTCCCAGGCCTGAGCCTATGGCACACATACGCATGTGAGGAGGAATATGATTTCTAAGACCAGGCATTTACCATTCAGGAGCTTATGAACTGGCAAAGTGGATTGTGATCAGGTAAATTACCATATTTCAAAATGTATTTCAAAGACAAGTATCCCCATAAGATGCTCTTCTTAGATAGTCTTAGATAACTTTCTTGGCACATAGCAGATACCCAATCAATGGGGAAAGGATGAATGGATGGGTAGCAAAACCCTGACAAATCCACTACTAAAGAAATTCTGTTTTCAAATTTTGTATCTTAAAAGTTATTTTTAATTTATAAGGAAGTTGCAAGAAGAATATAAAGAAATGTTAAGTGGACTTACCCCCATTTAACACCTGTTAACATTTTGCCACAGTTGCTTGGACATCCTCTCTTTATACATACATATGATATATATGTGTGTATAGATCAATACATTTGCATAGATATATAGATCTAAAAGTACATAATTTTACAGAAAAAAATTTATAAAAATAAATTTTTAAAATTGGGAATATCAACGTGGGGCTGGATTCTTTTTCTTTTTTTAATTGGAGGATAATTGCTTTATAGTGTTGTGTTGGTTTCTGTTGTACCACAACGTGAGTCAGCTGTAAGTACATGTATATTCCCTCCTTCTTGAGCCTTCTCCCACACTCCCATCCCACTCCTCTAGGTCATTACAGAGCACTGAGCTGAGCTCCCTCTGCCATAGATCTGCTTCCTGTTCTCTCTTCTACACACGGCAGTGTATATATGTCAATATTACTCTCTCCGTTTGCCCCACCCTCTCCTTCCCCTGCTGGATCTACAAGTCCATTCTTTATGCCTGCATCTCTGTTCCTGGAAGGCCGGATTCTTGTTCTTCAAACAGTCACTCTCTGTGGAAATATTGACCCCTGGAGGAGTCTGGGAAGATTCTACATGGAGAGTACAGCTGAAAGTGTCCAGGAGTGACCCCCGTGAGAAGCAGCAGTCAGTGAAGAGTCAACACTCAGTGACCCACCTACCCCTCCCCCATATTATCAATGTTTATAAGCTCCTCCCAGGCCTGAGCCTATGGCACACATACGCATGTGAGGAGGAATATGATTTCTAAGACCAGGCATTTACCATTCAGGAGCTTATGAACTGGCAAAGTGGATTGTGATCAGGTAAATTACCATATTTCAAAATGTATTTCAAAGACAAGTATCCCCATAAGATGCTCTTCTTAGATAGTCTTAGATAACTTTCTTGGCACATAGCAGATACCCAATCAATGGGGAAAGGATGAATGGATGGGTAGCAAAACCCTGACAAATCCACTACTAAAGAAATTCTGTTTTCAAATTTTGTATCTTAAAAGTTATTTTTAATTTATAAGGAAGTTGCAAGAAGAATATAAAGAAATGTTAAGTGGACTTACCCCCATTTAACACCTGTTAACATTTTGCCACAGTTGCTTGGACATCCTCTCTTTATACATACATATGATATATATGTGTGTATAGATCAATACATTTGCATAGATATATAGATCTAAAAGTACATAATTTTACAGATTTATATATAATTAATTGGAATACATACATAAAATATAAAATTTTCTTTACAAACCATTGGGGATAAATGTCAGATATCATATTTTTATCACTGAAACTAAAAAAGGGGATTCTTACATAACCACAATCTATTTGCAAAAATCAGGAAATCTAGTGTTAATATAACACTATTATCTAATCTATAGGCTTTATGCAGCACTAGTCCACTTTTCCTGGAAATGCCGTTATAACTTTCTCCTCCTAATTGCAGGATCCAGGATTACATCTTGTATTTAGTTGTAATGTCTCTTTTTGTTGTCGTTCTATCAATAAGTCATGTACAGCTCTTTGTGACCTCATGGATTGCAGCATGCTAGACTCCTCTGTCCTCCACTATCTCCCAGAGTTTGTTGAGTTGGTGATGCCATCCCACCATCTCAACCTACTGTCATCCCCTTTTCCTCATGCTCTCAATCTTTACCAGCATCAGTGTCTTTTGCAATGAGTCAGGTTTTTCACATCAGGCGGCCAGAGTATTGAGGTTTCAGCTTCAACAGCAGTCCTTTTCAATGAATAATAATAATAATAGAAAGAAAGTTTCTCATTCATGTCCAACTCTTGTGACCCCATGGATGAGCAATGCAATTCTCCAGGCAAGAATACTGGAGTGGGTAGCCCTTCCCTTCTCCAGGGTATCTTCTCTATCTGGGGATCGAACCCAGGTTTCCTGCATTGCAGGTGAATTCTTTACCATTTGAACCACCAGGGAAGCCTTCCAATGAATATTTAGGGCTAATTTCCTTTAGAATGGACTGGTTTGGTCTCCTTGCAGTCCAAGGGACTCCTAAGCATCTTCTGCAACACCACAGTTCAAAAGCATCAATTCTTTGCAGCCTTCTTTATGGTGACAAATCCACTACTAAAAAAATTCTGTTTTAAATTTTGTATCTTAAAAGTTATTTTTAATTTATAAGGAAGTTGCAAGAAGAATATAAAGAAATGTTAAGTGGACTTACCCCCATTTAACACCTGTTAACATTTTGCCACAGTTGCTTGGACATCCTCTCTTTATACATACATATGATATATATGTGTGTATAGATCAATACATTTGCATAGATATATAGATCTAAAAGTACATAATTTTACAGATTTATATATAATTAATTGGAATACATACATAAAATATAAAATTTTCTTTACAAACCATTGGGGATAAATGTCAGATATCATATTTTTATCCCTGAAACTAAAAAGGGCATTCTTACATAACCACAATCTATTTGCAAAAATCAGGAAATCTAGTGTTAATATAACACTATTATCTAATCTATAGGCTTTATGCAGCACTAGTCCACTTTTCCTGGAAATGCCGTTATAACTTTCTCCTCCTAATTGCAGGATCCAGGATTACATCTTGTATTTAGTTGTAATGTCTCTTTTTGTTGTCGTTCTATCAATAAGTCATGTACAGCTCTTTGTGACCTCATGGATTGCAGCATGCTAGACTCCTCTGTCCTCCACTATCTCCCAGAGTTTGTTGAGTTGGTGATGCCATCCCACCATCTCAACCTACTGTCATCCCCTTTTCCTCATGCTCTCAATCTTTACCAGCATCAGTGTCTTTTGCAATGAGTCAGGTTTTTCACATCAGGCGGCCAGAGTATTGAGGTTTCAGCTTCAACAGCAGTCCTTTTCAATGAATAATAATAATAATAGAAAGAAAGTTTCTCATTCATGTCCAACTCTTGTGACCCCATGGATGAGCAATGCAATTCTCCAGGCAAGAATACTGGAGTGGGTAGCCCTTCCCTTCTCCAGGGTATCTTCTCTATCTGGGGATCGAACCCAGGTTTCCTGCATTGCAGGTGAATTCTTTACCATTTGAACCACCAGGGAAGCCTTCCAATGAATATTTAGGGCTAATTTCCTTTAGAATGGACTGGTTTGGTCTCCTTGCAGTCCAAGGGACTCCTAAGCATCTTCTGCAACACCACAGTTCAAAAGCATCAATTCTTTGGTGCTCAGCCTTCTTTATGGTCCAGCTCTCACATCCGTACGTGACTCCTGGAAAAGCCATAGCTTTGGCTATATGGACCTTTGTTAGCAAAGTGATGTCTCTACATTTTATTATTCCCTCTAGGTTTGCCATAGCTTTTCTTTCAAGGAGCAAGTGTCCTTTAATTTCAGATGCCTCCTTCTCCTACTATAGGAAGATGTGGAGCTCCTAGTACAGGTTTCTCTAAGGAAACTCTTATCACACATCTTTCTGTGTATGCATGCTCAGTTGTTTAGTTGCGTCCGACTCTTTTTGACCCTATGGACTGTAGCTGGTCAGGGTCCTCTTTCCATGGGATTCTCCTGACAAGAATACTGAAGTGAACTACCATGCCCTCCTCCAGGGGTTCTTCCTGACCTAGGGATCAAACCCACATCTCTTATGTCTCCTGCATTGGCAGGCGGGTTCTTTACCACCAGGGCCTCCTTGGAAGCCTTTTATCAGAAATGCTCTCTCTTTAATCACCCCAATCATCCAAACCTTTTTGCCCTTGATGATGCATGAGAAGTGAAACAGGTTTTTATAGATTTCCTTTATGATTTCCATCAGGAACTGACATTGTGCTTTGTAGACAACCTTTCCATCTTATTGAACCTTTTGTTTATGAGCCTTTGGTTTGAAATTTCTCCTTCATTTCTAACCTATGTTAATGCTGTTGATAGCACAACACATACAGTACTCTGCTATGATCACAGGCCGACAGACTGGCCATCTACCCAAACCTAATACAAAGACTCCCGCTAATGATCTGGCAGCTGGAAATGAAATGACAAGTTTAACTTGAAGTGGACTTTGCCTTGGCCAACCCATGGATGAGCAATGCAATGGGCTGGAGTGGGTAGCCCTTCCCTTCTCCAGGGTATCTTCTCTATCTGGGGATCGAACCCAGGTTTCCTGCATTGCAGGTGAATTCTTTACCATTTGAACCACCAGGGAAGCCTTCCAATGAATATTTAGGGCTAATTTCCTTTAGAATGGACTGGTTTGGTCTCCTTGCAGTCCAAGGGACTCCTAAGCATCTTCTGCAACACCACAGTTCAAAAGCATCAATTCTTTGGTGCTCAGCCTTCTTTATGGTCCAGCTCTCACATCCGTACGTGACTCCTGGAAAAGCCATAGCTTTGGCTATATGGACCTTTGTTAGCAAAGTGATGTCTCTACATTTTATTATTCCCTCTAGGTTTGCCATAGCTTTTCTTTCAAGGAGCAAGTGTCCTTTAATTTCAGATGCCTCCTTCTCCTACTATAGGAAGATGTGGAGCTCCTAGTACAGGTTTCTCTAAGGAAACTCTTATCACACATCTTTCTGTGTATGCATGCTCAGTTGTTTAGTTGCGTCCGACTCTTTTTGACCCTATGGACTGTAGCTGGTCAGGGTCCTCTTTCCATGGGATTCTCCTGACAAGAATACTGAAGTGAACTACCATGCCCTCCTCCAGGGGTTCTTCCTGACCTAGGGATCAAACCCACATCTCTTATGTCTCCTGCATTGGCAGGCGGGTTCTTTACCACCAGGGCCTCCTTGGAAGCCTTTTATCAGAAATGCTCTCTCTTTAATCACCCCAATCATCCAAACCTTTTTGCCCTTGATGATGCATGAGAAGTGAAACAGGTTTTTATAGATTTCCTTTATGATTTCCATCAGGAACTGACATTGTGCTTTGTAGACAACCTTTCCATCTTATTGAACCTTTTGTTTATGAGCCTTTGGTTTGAAATTTCTCCTTCATTTCTAACCTATGTTAATGCTGTTGACGTGATAGCACAACACATACAGTACTCTGCTATGATCACAGGCCGACAGACTGGCCATCTACTGCCTAAGAGCCTAATCTCCAGGAGGCAAAGCCAGAGGTCTGTCCCTGGCATTCACAGAGGTGATCTGGCAGCTGGAAATGAAATGACAAGTTTAACTTGAAGTGGACTTTGCCTTGGCCAACCCAGCATGGCAGGTGTCGCAACTAAGTGCCCTGTCCAGAATGGAGAACTAATGCGTAACTTTAGAATTGCAGCTTGTACACAGTTTGGCTTGCAGCTAATAGGTTCATCTTACGGAATGGTCATGAAAAACACCTTCATTTTCATAATATGTTTACCACATCTACATTAACTTTGCAAATTCTTGGGAGAGACAGTGGCTAAGTGTGCCTTTGATAGAGTTTCCTTTTGTGTTTGTTGTTATAGGTGGTGGAGAAAAATGCCGATCCAGAAACAACTCTTTTGGCCTACCTGAGAAGAAGGTGTATCCTGACTCTGGAGTGGGGATGAGGGACTCATTCTCTGGGCCTTATGCCATTTGCTAGTGACTGGTTTGGAGGCCCTGGTGTGCAGAGGAAAGAGCTCTGGAGCCCTGCGTTTTAGCCACAGCTCTATCACTTGGCAGCTGTGTGATCCCAGGAACTCATTTGAACTCCTGGCTCTGAAGTTCTCAGCTGCCAAGTAAGAATGTTGTTCCTGATGTTTTTCAAGGTCTCTTGCGTTTAAGACTCTAGTAATACTGAGGCTTAATCCAGGGCTTGTAAAACAGCTCCAAAAGGCCCTCCTGAGCCCTGACAAGCTTCATGGTCATTCCCCTCCCCACCAGGTAGGCAGGGTGGGGGCCTGCCTCAGCAGACCTTTGTTAATGTGCGAATAAGCTTCCCTGGGAGGGTTTCAAGCTCTGCAAAGGTGGAGGAAAAGTCCGAGGGATGCGTATTTGGGGGCAAAGTGGTGCCTGTGGTGGGCACCGTGTAGAGGCACCATCCACTGTGGGAATGCGGGTGCTGGGAAGCACGAGATAGGAGACTCCTGGGGGAAGGGTGGGGTGCTGCTCTGCCCCAGCATGGGGAGGGTTTCTGTAAGGTCCCCCATCCCTCTTGTTCTTTCATAGTGGGAAGTAATTCTGAGACCCTAGAACAAAAAACAACAGTAAAGACAGAAAAGGAACCCACATCTGACGTTGGCCATACACAGGCAGAGTTGAAGGAGATTTGTATAGGCCATCTCACTGACTCCACAGCAACCCCTTCGACAGAGGAGGAAGGGAGGCTGGATGTATTCAGGCACCCACCTCCCCGCCTCATGTATTCTGTACAAATGCTGGCAGACCTGGACTGAAGCCCAGAGCCACGCTCTGAACCTGCAACCCCCACAGGAAACTCTCTAGGGGCCTGCTGTAGAATGATGCTCATCCTGACTTTGATCAACAAGCTGTTGTGACTCCCAGAGGCAGGGATGTCTGATGGTTCTTTCCAGTGATATATTTTGGAACAAGAGTATGTTGTTTCAACACCCAGAGAAGCGAGCCTGGAATCCCTGGCCTTCCCTTTTTCACCTCCTATCAGAAAGCAGCTGGCTCTAATGTACTTTGTCCTAGATTTTTGACCTGAAGGAGGCAGGTCTGGAGGTTCATAGCCCATGGACCTGATGGCATTTTTGTAGAGGCGGAGTCACTCAGTAGGATCAGGGGACTGCCTGCAACTCCATCTCCAGCCATCTACCTAGGCAGTCTGGGAATTCTGGGAATCTAAGCTCATTCTTAGATTGTTGACATCAATTTTAGTTTTCTAATAAGGTTTTGAAGACCCAGTAGGCTCAGAAGTTCCTGATCATAGCACTGGTTGGTTTAAAGGCCACATCTCAAATAAAATCCAAACCTAAAAGCTGACTTCATGTAAATATGAAGTCCTTGTGGCTTGTTGCTACCTGTGTTGAGAGTTCATTTGTCAGAGTTCCAGGCAAGAGAGAAGACTCTAACCTTGACTTCTACCCTAGCTTCCAGAAAGATCCCCTGGCTAACTAGATCTCTGGACTACTGTGGGCTTCTTCCTTTCATCCTCTTGAGCCCCTGGAGTTGTCTCAGCTGCTGATCTGATAGGTGAAGACTAATGAAAAGAAAAACTCAAGATCTAGAGATCCCTCCCGAGCTGTACTTGAAAAGAGGCAGCAGCTTGGTGAAGGAGGAGGCCCCGCATTCAGAGGCAGAGGGCTATGTTTGGGACCTAACACTCAAAGTAACACAACAGACTGTTACCTTGCAGGCTTCATGTTGTGTCTTACTTATCAGTCTTTCCTCCTTTCTTTCTTCCCTTCCACCCTCCTTCTTTCCCTCCCTTTCTTTCATTTTCTTTTTATAGTCATTTCTGCCCTACCTGCTAACCAAATTATGGTGAATATTAAACAGGTCCATGTAGAAGATGCTCTATCATTGTTAGTTTTTAATTTTATCCTAAAATTAGGTAAGTGACCAGGAGATGCGAGCTTCAGCCCTCTCAATCTCTCTTCAGTAGGAAGTTGAAAAGCATGGAGGCCCGTGGACCTAAGGGAAAAGCAGCAATGGAGCCTATATGTCCCAGGGAAAGAGGCCACTGTAATTGCTGTTCTCCAAAATGGCCAGACACTTTTCAAACACCAAGTATCAGAGTCTCTTGCCCTCACTATATAAGACATGGCCTCAGAGATATCTCCATTTTAATTTCCATTCATATACCTTATGGGTGGCTATTCAGAAGCCCCTGGTCCCAGTCCTAATTTTGGTCTCTGGATTTCATCAGTCCAAGAGTTTTGGCAGGGGGATGAGGGAAACTGAACTCAGCAAGTCCCATTCTGGCCCTAGTGGCTTCAGTGCACTCCTAGCCAGGGTGACGTGAGGATTGCCCCACGTGCTCCATGTTTAAGGCATCTGATTCACGTGCCCAGTGAGTCCACTGGCTTGGGGGCCTGTTAAGACCACACCGAAAAGACCTTGATCCAAAGAAGATCTCCAGGACTAGAGAGCAGTAGAGCTCTATTCCCGGGGGATGACACATGGGTTCTGGAACCTTTCCTCCTTTGCGAGGGGAGCAGGCCATCCCTGCTTCCTTGGGAAGGAGGGCAGCCTCTCTGAGTGGGAGGCCATGTGGACTGGCTGCCTTGGGGGCTGAAGGGCCTGAGCCTGTGTACGGATGGATGGCTCTTCACTCGCAGTTCAGCCAAAGCCTTTTCCAACAGCCCAACAAAGACCTTTCTCTCTGAGTTCATATTCCTTAACCCTTGACCATCTAGTGGGGCTGAGAGGAACCAAGCTGGGCTGTGGAGAAGGGGGCTGCGGGGCTTGCACGGTGATGCTTTCCAAGTATGACCGTCTCCAAGGCAAGATCGTGTATCCTTTGCCTGCTGGCTGATTGCCTTTGAGGACTATGATGCAGGAGTCAGCTTCTGAGTGAATGTGTGTGTGTGCATCTGTGTGGATGTGTGTGCCAGTATGTGTGTGTATTCACCCTGTGTTTCTGAGTAGGCTTTGATCATGAGCAGGGACATTATAGAATGATGTCTTAGGAAGCATATTCCTGGCTTATAAATATGAGCAAGATTTTCAACTGTTGATAAAATGACCTTTCTAAAATTCAGACTCATTTCACATCCCATGAACTCCTTTAATAGGCCTCCATTGCCCCCAAATTTAAGTCCAGTATTTTTTTCTGTTTTAATTTTGGCCTCTTTTATTGATTTTTTTATCCATTTATTTTCATCCATCTTTATTCTTTGGCCTGTGTGGGCCTCCCATCGCAGCGGCCTCTCTTGGGTGCAGAGCTCCAGCTCTGGGCACATATGCTCCAGAGCGCTGGCTCATAATTGGACACACCTGTCGAGCCGCTCCATGGCACATGGGATCTTCCTGGGCCAGGGATCAAGCCAGTGCCCCTTGCACTGCAAGGCAGACTCTCTACCCACTGGACCACCAGGGAAGCCCAAGTCCAACCTTTTTGCTTCGGCCCAGGTTGATACCTCTTGCCCTCCATGTTTAAGGCATCTGATTCACGTGGAGTCCACTGGCTTGGGGGCCTGTTAAGACCACACCGAAAAGACCTTGATCCAAAGAAGATCTCCAGGACTAGAGAGCAGTAGAGCTCTATTCCCGGGGGATGACACATGGGTTCTGGAACCTTTCCTCCTTTGCGAGGGGAGCAGGCCATCCCTGCTTCCTTGGGAAGGAGGGCAGCCTCTCTGAGTGGGAGGCCATGTGGACTGGCTGCCTTGGGGGCTGAAGGGCCTGAGCCTGTGTACGGATGGATGGCTCTTCACTCGCAGTTCAGCCAAAGCCTTTTCCAACAGCCCAACAAAGACCTTTCTCTCTGAGTTCATATTCCTTAACCCTTGACCATCTAGTGGGGCTGAGAGGAACCAAGCTGGGCTGTGGAGAAGGGGGCTGCGGGCTTGCACGGTGATGCTTTCCAAGTATGACCGTCTCCAAGGCAAGATCGTGTATCCTTTGCCTGCTGGCTGATTGCCTTTGAGGACTATGATGCAGGAGTCAGCTTCTGAGTGAATGTGTGTGTGTGCATCTGTGTGGATGTGTGTGCCAGTATGTGTGTGTATTCACCCTGTGTTTCTGAGTAGGCTTTGATCATGAGCAGGGACATTATAGAATGATGTCTTAGGAAGCATATTCCTGGCTTATAAATATGAGCAAGATTTTCAACTGTTGATAAAATGACCTTTCTAAAATTCAGACTCATTTCACATCCCATGAACTCCTTTAATAGGCCTCCATTGCCCCCAAATTTAAGTCCAGTATTTTTTTCTGTTTTAATTTTGGCCTCTTTTATTGATTTTTTTATCCATTTATTTTCATCCATCTTTATTCTTTGGCCTGTGTGGGCCTCCCATCGCAGCGGCCTCTCTTGGGTGCAGAGCTCCAGCTCTGGGCACATATGCTCCAGAGCGCTGGCTCATAATTGGACACACCTGTCGAGCCGCTCCATGGCACATGGGATCTTCCTGGGCCAGGGATCAAGCCAGTGCCCCTTGCACTGCAAGGCAGACTCTCTACCCACTGGACCACCAGGGAAGCCCAAGTCCAACCTTTTTGCTCAACGTGTGAGGTCCTTCAATTTGCCCCACCTTTTCTTTCCAATTTTCTTTCTCTTCATAAGCCCAACATTCTGTTCATGTAGAAACAATTATGAACTACCAGTGCTCCATGCCTATTCATTTCTTGGTCCCTACATAAGCTATTTTCTGTCTTGAATATTCTTTCTTCAAGAGCTTCTCTACCTGGCTAACTCTTACTAGCACTTTGTATGTGTGCTAAGTCATTTCAGTCATGTTCGACTCTGTGCAACCCCATGAACTGTAGCCTGCCAGACTCCTCTATCCATGGGATTCTCCAGGCAAGAATACTGAAGTGGATTGCCATACCCTCCTCCAGATTTTCCTGACCCAGGGATCAAATCTGTGGCTCCTGCATTACAGGTGGATTCTTTACTGCTGGCCACCAGGGAAGCCCTACTAGCACTTTAGGATTGAGCAAAAATATCACCTCCTCCAGGAAGCCTTCCCTGACTTCCTAAGATTGGGTTAGGAGCCCTTTGTCTCTGCTGGTCCCTTAGGGTCCTGTGCTTAGCCCTACTGAAGCACTTCCCATAAGGTATTTAAACTGAATCTTCACACTGGCTTCTATTTTCCTGCATCAAAGGCAAGCTATTAAAGGACAGAAGTTTTATCTTACTCACCTTTATTTCCTCAGCCCTTGTGGCAGGGTGCCTGGCATATAGCTGGCCTTATGCAACTGATGTTGGTTGTACGAGTGCGTGAGCAATGAGAGAAAGGATGGAGAAGCTCTAAGGGGTTGGTCACCTGGGGGGGTTTCCCTCCCTCTGCCCTCAGAGGAAAGGGAGGAATGGAGATGAGTGAAAGTGGAGAAGTAAAAGTGACCAGAGATTCTGAAATTGAAGCGGTCCTGCAGAGAAAGAAGCCTTCATTGGACCTGAGACCTCCCAGAGGCTTCCTAAAAACTCAGGCTCTGGGATCTCGCTGAGTAAGAGGCAGTTAAGAGGACTCCTGGCTCCCATGCTTCAGCTCAGATGCCTAGAGTGTGCTGATGTCTAACCCCCAGAAGCTGGAAGGGCTGGGAAACAGTCCTGGGTGGAGAGGTGGGGACACCTGTAGAGAAGAGAACACGACGTAGAGTGAGACGAAGTGACACAAGCATCCTGAATCTTCCAGAACCTGCACTCAGGTTCACCCTGGTAGCCTGAGCCATCAATGGAATGACCTTAATCTGGGGTTCTAGTCACTTTTCTGCCAACGCCTGCTTGGCTCCCATCTGCTCCTTGCACCATGTTGCTGTGACGACTGTGGAAGGAATCGGAAGCACCAAGACAAGACTGCATCCTGTCCAGGTAACCAGAGGCTCTTACCAAGGCTGCAGACTTGCTCTGGGTTGTGAGGCTGAGGGTCACCGCCTGAGCAAAGGAGGCATCCTGGCTGGCCACCTTCTGAACTCCTCATGGAGGTCAGGAACTGGCTGTGAGGCAGAAGGAGGAGGCACCTGAGCCTGAAGTGCCCTCCTGTGTCTGAGTGGATAGTGACATTGCATGGTCCCATGGGAACCAGGAGGTGAGCTGGGTCTGGTGGCTGGAAGTCCAGCTGTGCCAGAAGTGGGGGAGGAGGGGCAAGGGACCAAGTGTGCTTGGGAAGCTCCCTAGTTTCTCAGATTGAAGATTCCAAATGCTCTGTGACCCTTGATCAAAAGCCCACCTGCTCCCTGCTCCCTCCCAGAGTAATTCCATCGCACCTCTCACCTCTCACCCACAGATCACACAGACCTGAGCTCATTCAAATGGAGGTTAGCAAGGGTCAGCCAGAGACACATGCATGTCTGACCAAGGCTTTCTCCCTGAGGGTTTCAGGCACCTGAGGATGGGTTGAGATTGGGAATGCTTTGGGAAGTATGGGCAGTCATTTGAGGGTTTGTGGAGTGCGAAAGAATGCTGGTAGAGAAGGCAGAATGGGGCCTATGTGGGCTCAGAGGGAAGGCCGCTATTCCCAGTGCTCATGTGTAGGGAAACCGAGGCAGGAGGTCTTTGGAAGGATGCGATCACAGAAGATGCCCAAACCAGACCCTTTTCTTAATCTTCCCTTTATCGTATCATTCAGATTTTGCCTCCCTTGGGCCCTTAAGTGTGTCCTGGAGCTGGGGCTGCCAGTTGAGCAAGTTAATTATACCCCTTTCCCACCGAGGGAACATCTTGGGCCAGTCATGTGGGGTCAGAGAGGGGTGGGGTGGTGTTACGTTACCTGCGTGGCTTCGCTTCCTAAGCAGGAAAGGGGCAGATGATTAAACTTGTCTAACCTGCAGCAGATTTGAGAGGGTTCATGAGGGCTTGTAATTTACTTGGAAACAAAGAAATGAAAGAACACAGGATCAGGGGAAAGCCCTGCCTTTCCAATGGCACAGACTCTTATTCCTGATGCACTTCTTCTTGCTCCAAATAAGCTCAGAGTCCACCTTCCCTTGTCCATGGACGTTTTCCTCTTGGCCTCTTGACACCACATTTTCCTCCTCCCTCCATGCTGGAACCCTGTGTGGCTCCTCCTCAGCTCAGCCCTTGATGGAATCGCTGCTGCAGCGCCCTGGCCTCTGGCCTGGGCCTACTTGCTTCTCCACCTCCACACTCTTTGGACCTGAGTTGAGCGCCATCTCCACGTGAATGCATCAGATGTATAGCTTCAGCTCTGACCTCTCCTGAGATCAGACTCCAATTTCCAGCTGCCACCTTGAATCACTAGATGGATGTCTCATCTCAAACGAAAGCTCTCAGCAAAGCTCTATGTCCTTTCAACTTCTTTCTTCCCTGGTATTCCTCCATCAGTGGCAAGAGCATCCACACAATTGCTCACAACAAAAATCGAGGAGCCCCCTGTGATGCTTTCACACACCCCGCCCAGTCCACCCAGAAGTAACAGCTACTCTCCCGCCACACTTTACAACAAAATCTTCACTTTTTTCTCCATTTCCTCTATGACTGTTTCATCCAAGTCACCATACGCTCTTGCCTAGGTAACTTCAGTGT
The DNA here is from genome assembly GCA_022376925.1 of Tragulus kanchil. Lineage (NCBI taxonomy): Eukaryota > Metazoa > Chordata > Mammalia > Artiodactyla > Tragulidae > Tragulus > Tragulus kanchil. Next base: position 152,685,008 of record JAIOJX010000029.1, read on the forward strand.
CCTGGTCCCTCATATCTTCTCTTGCCCCCACAGTTAGAACGAGACTTTTAAAAACCACAAATTCGATCATATCAAGCCCTGCTGAAATTCTGCTAAAGGCTTCCTGTCTTCACCCCAAGAATCACACTTGAGATCCATAACCCTGGCTGAGAAGAGCCGCGGACTCGGCTGCTGCCCATTCTCCTGACTGACACCTCTCATCCCAGTGTTCCACTCACCCCAGCCTTTCAGCAGGCTTTTGGACTGTCTGTGCTCAGAGCCTTTGCACTCCCTGTTCCCTCTTCCTGGGTGACTCTCCTCACTGTTCCAAATCATGCTATCAAGTTCACCTTAAAGGTCACTTTATCAGATGGCTTTTCTGACCACTCTGCGTAGCCACTAGTCACTCTGGCTCATGCCATCTTGTACAAATTCTCTACAGAGTACTGACCTCCACCTTGAATCTTCTTCTTTGGCTTTGTCAGTATTTCGCCCCCCTAGCATGTGAGTTTCATGAGACCAGGAACCTCATCTCTCTTTCACTCTCCATTCCAGGGCCTATACTATGCCAGCACATGATGGGTTCTCAGTAAATATTTCTCAAATGGTTGACTATCCATGCTAAGTGCTGGGGATACAACATTGTAGCAATTTTACTTGACATAAATTCCAAGAGAGATTCTCAAGAGGTCAAAACATCATGTAGATAAGGAGAATCGCCTTGTACTCAAAATCCGGCAGGTATGAGTGAAAATTCTGTGACATGCAATGCTTTTAGCGAATTCTATGGTGCACATTCCCCAATTCTTAAGTCTCTGTCCATTGGATTTCAAGAATTGCCTTCACTTAAGAATACAATGACAGTCTAGTTTGGAATAAGAAGCATTCATTTGGTTGACTTTGGATTGTGGAGCAGTGTAGTTAAAAGAACCTGACACTGTTCTTGTACCCCCCACACGATCTTGCACACATCTCTTTTTTTTTAATTTTCAATTCTTTATTTTAAAGATTTTACAGAGTTTTGTTGTTCACAGACGTGTATGTTCCCAGATCAGTCATATGCACATCACTGGTCCCCCCCCAACCCAGTCCCCCCGCCCCCACCCCTCCGGACCATCGCCCCAAGTGATTGTAGGCACTCCTATTCCCTTAGCACAATGACAATAGCTATCTTTTCCACACATGACAGTATAGGTTTCCATGTTACTCCCTCCATGCCTCCCCCTCCCTATTTCTTCCCCACAATGTCCCTATGTCTATGCTCTGTTTTTCCATGAGTTCACTGCATATGTTATCAAGACCTTCCTAATAGATTCCATATATGTGTGTTAGTATACTGTATTTGTCTTTCTCTTTTTGACTTACTTCACTTTTTATGATAGGTTCTAGAGCCAGCCACTTCATTAGGACTGAGTCTTCTGCATTTCTTTTAACAGCTGTGTAGTATTCCATTGTATATATGTACCAGAGCTTCTGGATCCATTCATTTGTCGATGGACACCTAGGTTGCTTCCATGTTCTGGCTATTGTATAGAGAGCTACAATGAACACTGGGGTACAGGTGCTTCTTTCAGTTTTGATTTCATCAGGATATAAGCCTAATAGTGGGATTGCTGGGTCATAGGGTGCTTCTATTTTTAGTTTTTTAAGGAATCTCCATACTGTCTTCCATAGAGGCTGTATCAGTTTACATTCCCACCAGCAATGCAAGAGGGTTCCCTTTTCTCCGCACCCTCTCCAGCATTTATTGTCTATCGATTTATTGATGATGACTATTCTGACGGGTGTGAGGTGGTATCTCATTGTGGTTTTAATTTGCATTTCTCTAATAATAAACGAGGTTGTGCATCGTTTCATGTGCTTCTGGGTCATCTGTATGTCCTCTTTGGAGAGGCATCTCTTTAGATCTTTTTCCCATTTTTTGATTGGGTTGTTCATTTTTCTTGTGCTGAGTTGTCTGAGTTGCTTATAGATTTTGGAGATGAATTCTTTGTCTGTTATTTCATTTGCTATGATTTTCTCCCACTCTGTGGGGTGTCTGTTGAGTTTTTTTGTAATTTCTTTTGCTGTACAAAAGCTTTTCAGTTTCATGAGGTCCCACGTGTTCACTTTTCTTTTCAGTTCCGTTATTCTAGTAGGTGGGTCAGAGAAGATCTTGCTTTGATTAATGTCCTTGAGGGTTTTGCCTATATTTTCCTCTAAGAGTTTGATGGTTTCTGGTCTTACATTGAGGTCTTTAATCCATTTTGAGTTGATCTTTGTGTATGGTGTCAGGGAATGTTCCAACTTCATTTTTTTTGCATGTAGCTGTCCAATTTTCCCAGCACCACTTGTTGAAGAGGCTGTCTTTGTCCCATTTTATAGTTTTGCCTCCTTTGTCAAAAATAAGGTACCCATAGGTGCGTGGGTTGATCTCTGGGTTCTCGATCTTGTTCCATTGATCTATAGTTCTGTTTTTGTGCCAGTACCATACTGTCTTGATGACTGTTGCTTTGTAATATAGTCTGAAGTTAGGGAGGCTGATTCCTCCAGCTCCGTTTTTCTTTCTCAGGATTGCTTTGGCTATTCGAGGTCTTTTGTGTTTCCATATGAATTGTGTTATTGTTTGGTCTAGTTCTGTGAAAAATGTCAATGGAAGTTGAATAGGTATTGCATTGAATCTGTAGATGATATTTGATAGTATGGTCATTTTCACAATATTGATTCTTCCAATCCAGGAACATGGAATATCTCTCCATCTGTTTAAGTCTTCTTTAATTTCTTTCATGAGTGTCTTGTAATTTTCTGTGTACAATTCTTTTGTTTCTTTCGGTAGGTTTATTCCTAGATATTTGATTCTTTTGATTGCAATGGTGAAGGGGATTGCCTTTTTGATTTTGTTTTCTGATTTTTCATTGTTTGTGTATAGGAATGCCAGTGATTTCTGTGTGTTGACTTTGTATCCTGAGACTTTGATGAATTTGTTGATTAGCTCTAGTAGCTTTGTAATAGAGTCTTTGGGGTTTTCTATGTATAATATCATGTCGTCTGCAAAAAGAGAGAGCTTGACTTATTCCTTTCCAATCTGGATTCCTTTTATTTCTTTCTCTTCTCTTATTGCTGTTGCTAGGACTTCCAGGACTATGTTGAATAGTAGTGGTGAAAGTGGGCACCCCTGTTTTGTGCCTGATCTTAGAGGGAATGCTTTCAGTTTTTCACCATTGAGGATAATGTTCGCTGTAGGCTTCTCATATATGGCTTTTATTATGTTGAGATAGGTTCCTTCTATACCCATTTTCTGAAGAGTTTTTTTTTTTTTATCATAAATGGATGTTGTACTTTGTCGAAGGCTTTTTCTGCATCTATTGAGATGATCATGTGATTTTTGTCTCTCAATTTGTTGATATGGTTTATCACATTGATTGATTTACGGATATTGAAGAATCCTTGCATGCCTGGGATGAACCTGACTTGATCATGGTGTATGAGTTTTTTGATGTGTTGTTGAATTCTGTTTGCTAGGATTTTGTTGAGGATCTTGGCATCTAAGTTCATCAGTGAAATTGGCCTATAGTTTTCTTTTTTTGTGTTGTCTTTGCCTAGTTTTGGTATCAGGGTGATGGTGGCCTCATAGACTGTGTTTGGAAGTTTTCCTTCCTTTGCACACATCTCTTAAATCTCCCTCCTCTTTCTTAAGTGACGTGGATGGTTCTAGTCGTCACTGTCCTATAAATAACTACCATTGGTTGACTCCCTACTCTGTGCCAAGTATGACACTAAGATCATGAATGATCTCACTGAATTCTCAACACAGCTCTGGAGATACATGCTCGGGGCATGCTAAACATACAGACAAGGTTTAGGGAGGCTTGGTAACCTGGCCAAGGTCACAGCTGATAAGTGAGGACCCTAGGATTGGACCGTGCAGTGACTGCCACAGTGATGTACTGTTGTGCAGCCTGTCGACATGGGCTGGCTTCAGTTGAGTCACATAGGGGGCCTGGGAGGGGTTCTGCCACCATAGGTGTCTATGTTATCTGCCCCTTTCAGGAGAGAATCGCCAAAAGTCATGGCTCCCAGTGCGGGTTCTGTACACCCGGCATCGTCATGAGCATGTATACGCTGCTTCGGAACCAGCCCGAGCCCACAGTTGAAGAGATCGAGGATGCCTTCCAAGGTACAGGGCCCAGGAAGCACAGGGGCAAGTGGGACTCTGCAGAGGGCAGGGCAGGGGCAGGGTGGAAGTCAGGAGTGGACTAGGAGTTCGAGGCACTGCTTTTTGAAGGAAAGGCTGAAGCCATTCCACCCTGGTAGCTAAGACTTACTGGGAGGTTGACTCTTTCTTAGTGTGAAGAATATTTGGGTGGTTTGGAGACCTTCTGGGGTCTCCTTCTTGGGTTCATCTTCCTGTGGTGTCTTCCTGACTCCACTCCGTGCTGAAATGGAGTGGCTGTGAGTGGCTGGCATGGGAGGAGATCACCTGGGAAGGGGCACAGAAGCTCACAACATGGCGGCTGCCCTGGCAGCTTCCCCAGAGCAGCATTCCTCAGGGCAAAGGCCATGGATGAGGAAGGCGGCCCCAATTCTGAGCCTTGGGCAGTGACTGGCTCCCAGCTTTGCCTCCTGTGAATGGGCCCAGGTGATGGCACCTGGTATCTCTTCCTCTGACTTGAGTAGAGAAGGCGTCCCATCCATTCAGTCTCTTTCAGCGCATTGTTCATTCAGTCAGTTATATGAAGTCTGGTCATATGTCAGGCACTAGACCGGGCACAAGGGCACAGGACTGGAAGACAGTCCCTCCTCTCAAGGAGTCCATGCTCTGAAGGGGCAGAGAGTTTATAATGTAGTTTGATAAGCTCACTGATAAAGCTTTGACTTAAAGTCACCATGGGAAGACTTCAAAGGGGCATCTGATTCAGTATAAGCATACTAGAATGGCTTCTTGGAAGAAGCGGTAGGTGTTTGGAAGTCAGGGGTACAAGTAGAAGGAGGGTCATTCCAAACAAAGAAAATAGAATATGTAAAGAGAACATTTAACTGAGCTGGGAGCAAAGCCACAACCCCCTTCGCTGCCCTGGGGCTTGCACTGACAATGCAGATTTTTCTCGGCCCACAGGAAACTTATGCCGCTGTACGGGCTACAGACCCATCCTCCAGGGCTTCCGGACCTTTGCCAAGGTAAGTGGGGGCCTGGGGACAGCAGTGGCCTGGCTCCTGAAGCAGCAATACTCAGGAATCACAGTTGGGAGCCACGCCAAAGGCCTCTAGGTTACAGAGAAAAAAGAGAAGATGGCCAGTTGGCAGGAGCTTCTGCTCTAGGTAGCTGGCAAGGGTGTTGGGCTCTGCCATTCTTATTGAGGGAGTTGGGGGAAGGTGGTGGTTCTCACCAATAGCACAGAGACTTGGTTCCCGGAGGAGACATGAGAGCTGGTTCCTGGAGGAAACATGACCCTTAAGAGCTAACTTCCTCCAGGAGTCTGAGCTTGGCATCCTGCCTTGGTGGCCGGCAGGGTCAGTCCATGGTGCAGGTGCTAAACGGGGCATTTAGTTAACAACCCAGCCTGACTCAGCACTTGTGTCCCTCCTCCCTTCCTGTCCCGACTGCTTTCTGAAGTTGGCACTCTGCTGGGCTTATGGAACTGCTAATTAGATCTCCAGACAGTGTGGGAAGCCCTGCAGTGTTCATATAACTGAGTGATAAACCACAGCTGGGGTGCACGGGCATTGATTACATAGATGCAGACACACATCAGCCATCTGGCAAGGAGGACAGAGATGCTGGTTTCCCCTTTCTTTGCTTAATCTCCCCAGATTTTACTGGATTCCCCAACTGGGTCAAGCTGATCCTAACTCCTGTCAAACTGTCTCATCTCCATTTGATTCTGGGTTGAGAAGAGAGTCACAGACTCCTGTGTCTTTCACTGACCTTTAGAGTTTGTACAAAAGGAGTATTGTGTCCAAATAGTCCAAAAGGGTGGAGGTGGAAACAGGCCTCTAAGGATGGGCCATGGCACACTCTGGTGAATGCTGTTAATGAGGAGGAACCAGGAGGTATGGATTTAAATGAAAGTCATTGAAAACTTAGATTCAGAGTCTGCATACCTGGGTTAAAATCCCATTCCATCACTTAACTGATACATGATATTGGGCAAATTTCTTCATTTCTAAGATGGGGATTATAATAATACCTACCTCCAAGTGTTTGTGGAAAGAATGCCTTGTAAAGCTCTTAGAACAATGCCTGGCATATCCTACATTTTCAGTAAATGACAACATAAATTATGATGCTGGCACAGTTTTTTCCATTACCCAATATTTAATCTTTATATATTGCTTAGGCTTTTCTGAGAACCAGGGATTATGAATCTTGTGTATTTATTTCATAGGAGGCTTCTCAAAGAAAGACAATCTGACTAGCCCTCCTAGTTTCTCAAAAGAGAAGGGCTTTTGAGTGTAGCTGGAAATTATTCTCCTCCTGAGGGTCAGCGTTTTGTCATGATTGAAATGGTTCCTGTGCCCACTGTATGGCCACACCCGCGCCCCTCCCTGCTTCCCACTGCCTGGCGGCAGAGAGCAGAGCAGCACAGACCTGGGTGCTTTAAATAGCCAAAGTGACCAGCACACAGTGTGTGCTTGGTAGCTCATGCATGTTACTCACTAAAGGCCCCCAAGGCCCTCTTCAGAGCCTTTTAACTCTTACTTTACACACAGTTCTAACAAACGCAGGTATTTCATTTTCATGGCCATAACACACACTGGTAAAGAGTGAGGAGGATATGCTATAGGAAGGCAGCCTGTTCACAAGAAATGACAATGTTCATCTAGCCATAAAGAAGGAAATGGAGCAATCATAAAAATATGCATGTGCCCTATTATTTTAGCCTGGGCTTCTCAGGGGCACAGTGGTATAAAGAATCCTCCTGCCAATGCAGGAGATGGAAGAGATGAAGTTTTGATCCCTGGGTCTGGAATATCCCCTGGAGGAAGGTATGGAAACCCACTCCAGTATCCTTGCCCAGAAAATCCCATGGACAGAAGAGCCTGGCAGGCTACAGTCCATAGGGTTGCAAAGAGTTGGGGCTAAGTGACTGAGTACACAGACACTGAGGAAAGAGGAAATCACTCTGGGGAAAAACCCTAGCCTTAACCAACTTAACCAAACCTTGAGGGCAGTGACACATCATTGTACACTACAATGGTTTATGTCGTAAACACATCAATGAATCATTAAGGAAAGCCATCTAAGTAAGAATATGCTGGTACTTTGTGAAATATACTTCTGTGAAATTCATCCTTCCCCACAAGAACTGGGTGAGTGAGGCTGTTGTCTTACTGTATGCAGGGCTTGCTAATTCCCCCATGGCACTCCTTCTCCAAAAAGAGAGATGAAAAGAGGCCCTCTTCTTTCTGTCCAAATACAGAGGGGAAAGGCAGAGTGGTGGTGGTGTTCTTGTTTAGTTGTTAAGTCACGTCCAGCTCTTTGTGACCCCATGAACTAACACACGCCAGCCTTCCCAGTCGTTCACTGTCTGCCGAAGTTTGCCCAAACTCCTGTCCATTGAGTTGGTGATGCTGTCTAACCGTCTCATCCTCTGTCACCCTCTTCTCCTCCTGCGCTCCATCATTCCTATCCTCAGGGTCTTTTCTGATGAGTCAGCTCTTGGTATCAGGCATCCAAAGTATTGGATTCTTTAGTTTCAGCATCAATCTTTCTAATGAATATTCAGGGTTGATTTCCTTTAGGATGGACTGGTTTGATTGCTTTGCAGTCCAAAGGACTCTCAAGAGTGGTGGGGAGGTAGAAAATAGATGGTTCTGAGATCCGATGGCAAAAAAAAGACTGCAGGAGGGGTCTGGTCCGCATGTAGGGCAGTTGAGGCAAATCTGAGAGTGCTTGCAGGCTTTCCAAGGCCACATCTTTGGCTTCCTTGTCCCTTGGGAACTTCCATGGAAACACTGATGGGCTGTGACTCATCTTTTGGTAAATCCTTGGCATGAAATGATGTCTTCCACGATTCATGGAAGAGCTCCTCCCAGCTGACCTCCCAGGAACTGGCTGCCCTGGAAATGTGTCTGGGACTGAGTCTTGGAGTTCTCTCCACTCTTGTCTCTTAGTACAACTCCAGGATTCTGTAGTGTCTTCTGGAGCCCTGAGCTGAGACTCCTACCCCCTCGGGGCAGATCAGTCAGGTGAACATGCCCTTTCCCACATTTGGTGCATTGGTTTTAGGAGGTAGCCATCTGGGCTCTAGTCTGTGTTTCACCATTGTCCCTTAAGTGTCTTGAACAAGTCCTTTGTCTATAGGTGTTGGATCAGCAGACCCATACATGACTTCCAGAATGGGCCCATGGTGAAGAATAAAGAGTATAAGCTTTCTGGCAAGAAGTGCCTAATAAGGAGGGGGAGGCTGTCAGGCCCATCTCTGCCCCAGTTCTGGTCCTGGACACCTTGGGTAGGAGCCCCACAGAGCCTCCAGCCTGGAAGGCACCCAAAGTAGAGGCATGAGTGCCGTGTGAATCAGTGGGAACTTCTCTCAGGGAATCTTCCTCAGGAAGGAGTACTGAAGAGGATAGGTGAGCCCAGAAAGATGTTTTGGTAAAATAGGACCTAGTATTTATGGAGACATTTTCTTATAATTCAATTTCTCTGTTGCTTTCGGTAGAGATCCTGTGCGTATATTCTCTAGGTTTTTAATCTATATTAACCAAATGAGAGAAAGTAGTTAAAACAGAGTCCTTCCCTGTGTGCAGAGACAAGCGGGAAGGGGCACTAGCTCCTCTTGGTGCTAGAGTGGGTATCACACACCCAGGTTTCCTATCTTTGTGTGGATATTGGTCATCTCTCTAGAACGGTGGATGCTGTGGAGAAAATGGAAACAACCCAAACTGCTGCATGAACCAGATGAAAGACCACAAGGTGAGTGAGGAGTGAGTCTTTCTTGTCCTGGAAGCCTGAGGGCCAACCTCAGGTCAAAGGAGCCTGAGCCCCTGGGCTCTCTATACCCTGGGCTGCGGTGGCTGGAAAAGGAAACTATGGTGTCCAAACCATGAAGGTGGTGGATGTGCACCTTAGCCCTGGATCCTCTGGCCAGACCTCATTGCTTCTTCTTCCCAGGAGCTACCTGCCTGTACCCCCAGCAGCCTGCTGGGGACTGTGGATGAGCTCGCTTGGACAGAGGGCTGGGCCAGGCCTATTGAGCATTTTAATGCAGGAGACAGTGTATTGCTCATCTTTTCCCTTTTCCAGCAGGTCACACTCTCACCATCTTTGTTCAATCCAGAGGAGTTCATGCCCCTGGATCCCACCCAGGAACCCATCTTCCCCCCGGAGTTGCTGGTAGGTGATGGCCCACGAACCCCTGAAGACCTGCTGAGTCCACTTGTACCCACTGGGGTCTTTGTATCCTCCGTCTCCTGTGGGTTTCAGCCTGAATTTCCCTTTGTTTCTCTTGTGCCATGTCCCTGTCTATTTAGGTGTTGGATCAGACCCATACATGACTTCCAGAATGGGCCCATGGTGAAGAATAAAGAGTATAAGCTTTCTGGCAAGAAGTGCCTAATAAGGAGGGGGAGGCTGTCAGGCCCATCTCTGCCCCAGTTCTGGTCCTGGACACCTTGGGTAGGAGCCCCACAGAGCCTCCAGCCTGGAAGGCACCCAAAGTAGAGGCATGAGTGCCGTGTGAATCAGTGGGAACTTCTCTCAGGGAATCTTCCTCAGGAAGGAGTACTGAAGAGGATAGGTGAGCCCAGAAAGATGTTTTGGTAAAATAGGACCTAGTATTTATGGAGACATTTTCTTATAATTCAATTTCTCTGTTGCTTTCGGTAGAGATCCTGTGCGTATATTCTCTAGGTTTTTAATCTATATTAACCAAATGAGAGAAAGTAGTTAAAACAGAGTCCTTCCCTGTGTGCAGAGACAAGCGGGAAGGGGCACTAGCTCCTCTTGGTGCTAGAGTGGGTATCACACACCCAGGTTTCCTATCTTTGTGTGGATATTGGTCATCTCTCTAGAACGGTGGATGCTGTGGAGAAAATGGAAACAACCCAAACTGCTGCATGAACCAGATGAAAGACCACAAGGTGAGTGAGGAGTGAGTCTTTCTTGTCCTGGAAGCCTGAGGGCCAACCTCAGGTCAAAGGAGCCTGAGCCCCTGGGCTCTCTATACCCTGGGCTGCGGTGGCTGGAAAAGGAAACTATGGTGTCCAAACCATGAAGGTGGTGGATGTGCACCTTAGCCCTGGATCCTCTGGCCAGACCTCATTGCTTCTTCTTCCCAGGAGCTACCTGCCTGTACCCCCAGCAGCCTGCTGGGGACTGTGGATGAGCTCGCTTGGACAGAGGGCTGGGCCAGGCCTATTGAGCATTTTAATGCAGGAGACAGTGTATTGCTCATCTTTTCCCTTTTCCAGCAGGTCACACTCTCACCATCTTTGTTCAATCCAGAGGAGTTCATGCCCCTGGATCCCACCCAGGAACCCATCTTCCCCCCGGAGTTGCTGGTAGGTGATGGCCCACGAACCCCTGAAGACCTGCTGAGTCCACTTGTACCCACTGGGGTCTTTGTATCCTCCGTCTCCTGTGGGTTTCAGCCTGAATTTCCCTTTGTTTCTCTTGTGCCATGTCCCTGTGCCACGTATTTCCACAGGAAGCCACACTCCTCCTTTTCACACATGCCACTCATGTGAGGAGTAGATCCATCTGGCATGCTGTGGACAGTTACGGGAGCTCAAGTGCTGGCTGACTTCCTGACTAAATCTCTTGTATACACCCCAAAGCAACCCACTCACCTTTCTGTAAGCAGTTCATTTATTTACAAAACAAAGAAACAAACAAGTCTGTGTTCAAAGGGCACAATCCATGGCCTGCAGCCCTGTCTGAAGGACTCCTCTCATGCCCACTTTCTCACCTTGATGATTCTGCTCCTTCACTCCAGTGTTTGTGGCGACAAACAAAATGTCAAGCTACTCTCAAAGTATCTTCAGTGCAATCTTCTCCGGGGGTGGTGAGTGTATGAAGATGGCTTTTTGAGTCCACTGGGCCAGAGAGAACGACTTTGCCGTAGACCTCTAGAATATCTTTCTCCAGGTTGTGAAACCTTAAAGAAAAAAACAAAAAAAAACCCCATCAGTTTGATTTGGGAATTTTCTCTTCTAGCTGTGCATCACCCTTCATGCATTAGAATGAGCCCCACGTTGCATTCCCGTCTGATACCCCAACTTCTCCCATCCTTGCCTCTTCCTTCAGTCCCTGGAGTTGGGACAACTGAAGTCACCTCGTGACAGTGACCTTCAGCAGGTCCCCCTAACCTTGATCCTCAGGTTCCCCCTTTATCTGCAAAAGAAGAGACTAACTGCCTCCTTCTCCCAGCTCTTCTAAAGACTAAATGAAATCATGTATGTCAAAGAGCTGCAACAGAAGTCCTGCCTCAGGACCAAGTGTTTCCCCTCGCTTTTCCCCTGACACGCATCTTCCATCTGAATTCAGTATTAAACAAATCCATAGTTGATCCCCTTGCCCACTGTATTGCTCATCTTTTCCCTTTTCCAGCAGGTCACACTCTCACCATCTTTGTTCAATCCAGAGGAGTTCATGCCCCTGGATCCCACCCAGGAACCCATCTTCCCCCCGGAGTTGCTGGTAGGTGATGGCCCACGAACCCCTGAAGACCTGCTGAGTCCACTTGTACCCACTGGGGTCTTTGTATCCTCCGTCTCCTGTGGGTTTCAGCCTGAATTTCCCTTTGTTTCTCTTGTGCCATGTCCCTGTGCCACGTATTTCCACAGGAAGCCACACTCCTCCTTTTCACACATGCCACTCATGTGAGGAGTAGATCCATCTGGCATGCTGTGGACAGTTACGGGAGCTCAAGTGCTGGCTGACTTCCTGACTAAATCTCTTGTATACACCCCAAAGCAACCCACTCACCTTTCTGTAAGCAGTTCATTTATTTACAAAACAAAGAAACAAACAAGTCTGTGTTCAAAGGGCACAATCCATGGCCTGCAGCCCTGTCTGAAGGACTCCTCTCATGCCCACTTTCTCACCTTGATGATTCTGCTCCTTCACTCCAGTGTTTGTGGCGACAAACAAAATGTCAAGCTACTCTCAAAGTATCTTCAGTGCAATCTTCTCCGGGGGTGGTGAGTGTATGAAGATGGCTTTTTGAGTCCACTGGGCCAGAGAGAACGACTTTGCCGTAGACCTCTAGAATATCTTTCTCCAGGTTGTGAAACCTTAAAGAAAAAAACAAAAAAAAACCCCATCAGTTTGATTTGGGAATTTTCTCTTCTAGCTGTGCATCACCCTTCATGCATTAGAATGAGCCCCACGTTGCATTCCCGTCTGATACCCCAACTTCTCCCATCCTTGCCTCTTCCTTCAGTCCCTGGAGTTGGGACAACTGAAGTCACCTCGTGACAGTGACCTTCAGCAGGTCCCCGTAACCTTGATCCTCAGGTTCCCCCTTTATCTGCAAAAGAAGAGACTAACTGCCTCCTTCTCCCAGCTCTTCTAAAGACTAAATGAAATCATGTATGTCAAAGAGCTGCAACAGAAGTCCTGCCTCAGGACCAAGTGTTTCCCCTCGCTTTTCCCCTGACACGCATCTTCCATCTGAATTCAGTATTAAACAAATCCATAGTTGATCCCCTTGCCCACTGAAAGCCATGGCCCCAGGAGTGACAGGGAGGAGGAGGCCACAGGGTAAGAAAACGGCATTTTCCAGAGGCTGAAAGACATTCCGCCGAAGCAGCTGCATTTTGAAGGGGAGCGTGTGACCTGGATCCAGGCCTCCACCCTGAAGGAGCTGCTGGACCTCAAAGCTCAGCACCCCGAGGCCAAGCTGGTGGTGGGGAACACCGAGATTGGTAAGGGTGCGGGACAGCCCCGGGGTCAGTCTGCGTGGCTCAGCGCCTTGTGGCGGTGAGTCCTCTCTGTGTTCTCATATGCTCTCATGTCCCCAGTGCATGGCAGTGGTGGTGGTTTAATCACTACGTCATGTCTGACTCTTGCAACCCCAGACTCCCAGGCTCCTCTGTCCTTGGAATTTCCCAGGCAAGAGTACTGGAGTGGATTGCCATTTCTTTCCCCACCCTGTTTCATATGTGGAGGTGATAATGTCCTCTCTGTCGAGGTATATGAACGGGTTGGAAAAGAATTTCTAGGCGTGAGGCAGAGAGAAAAGTAGAGTTTTTTAGAGTGCGGGAAGGAAGGGTCGCTGCCAGTACAGCAGGCCAGCTTAAGGGAGAAAGTGGGAGACACTGTGAGAATAGCAAGCCAGCTCAAGGGACAACTGACATTAAGCAGGGCTCTTTGATCATCATTTTATAGCCGGGATCTAAGAAGTGGCATAGGGGTCTTAAGGATCATTGCTGATTGAATGGTCTGCTGGATGGAGTAGAGGGTTGACTACAGCATGAGGCAAAGAGAGTAGGGTCCAAGGAGTGACAAAGAGATCTTAAGAATTGGGCTGTCTACTACAGCCTGGGGGAGGGAAGGACAATAAGGGCCTGGCTTATCTCTTCTTGCATTCCAAGACCCTCCTTGCTTGCCTTGTTCTTTAGTGCTTGGGGCACCACACCCTCTACGTGTTGTTCTGTTAACTGAGATGCTTGCTGACTGTTCTCCATAAACACTGACAGCCAGTCAGCTCTGTGCCAGGCACTCTGGGGGAGCCAGGAGTACCTGGATCACCTGGACCAGACACCTTCCCTCGTGTTTCTCAGTCTCCCAGTCTGAGGGAGGAGGGAGCAGCCTGGGTCAAGTGTCTGGGCCAGCATCTGATGGACATTAGGGAGTTCTACAAATGTCCCTCTCCTGCCCCCCGTCTTTTCTGGGGGTGATGTGGTGAGGTAATGGAGAGGAGATGTCCACGCGTGACTCTGCTGTGTTGCCCCTGACTGTGGCCACCTGCCCTGTGGTGCCACTCCTGGAACGTGAGCCCTACAATACATGGACAGGCCAAGAAGGCTCGGGATATGCCACTCTGAGCCCCAGTGCTTGAAGACATAGGAGGAGAGATGCCAGGCCCTGCTAGGCTGCATCCATTCCTAAACCTGACTTGACCCGTTTCCCCTTGGCTGGGCTCCAAGCCCAGTGAGGATCTGGGTGGCCTCAGGGGACCCCTGTTTTGGAGGGCTTTAAAGCAACCCAGTCTAGCTTGTGGGGGATTCCTGGCTCTGGCTCTGGAAGGACACCCCCGCCCCCCCTGCCCAAGCCCTGGGCTCTAGTTGGTTCTTCAGCCACAGAGAGGAGGGTCTGGCTCAGGTCTGCAGTGGTGAAGGGCAGAGCTGGGGCACCCTTGTGAGCACAAGTGCCATATGGAGTCCCCCACTGCAATGATATGACCCCCCTGAATGGCAGGGTGGCCTATGAGATGTGCCTCAGGTGATCTGATCACCATGGCCTATGTAGCCATGATCTAAGGGCCCAGGGTCACATGAATTAAGGTGGAGAATGACCAGTTGGAAGAATCTTGGGGGTCCTTGGATGTATGACATGTTCCTTGCCATGAGTCATATGATGTCTTAGACTTAGAAAAAGGATATTATAGTATCACACAGGTATTATCATCTCCAAATTAGAAATAATTGCTTAAGACCACTCCACAGCTCCACCCCCCTCCCTCCCACCCCCTACTGCCCCACAGTGTAACCATCTACAGCCCTGATATCAGGGGAAGTTGGGCACAGAGAATCCCATATCAAGATGAGTCACTTACTGCTTTCATCCACATGCTTTGTTCTATGAGCTGAAATTCAAACAGGTCAGGCTCTTCAAAGCCTGCTCCACCCTTCAGAGACCCTCTACAGCATGTGAGAAGGCAGGGGGGTGATGCACAGACATTTCCTTTTTCACCTTGGCCATCTACAGCCCTGTGGGGGCGCTGGGAGGGGTGCTGTGCTGACTGGGTCTGAGAGACAGAGGCAGGTTTGTTCAGAGGGTTTCTTACTTGGTTCACTGGAAGGATAGAAATCAGACACAGCCATTCGGTCCCACCAAGCCATGCAGTAGGAGAACTCAGACATCGGGGACCGGGAGGTCCATTTTCTCTCTCAGCCATTTTTCTTTTTGTCATTAGTCAAAAACTTCCTGAACATAGGAAAGGAAATAGTCACCCAAGTCCAGTTAGACATTCATATTATATTACTGTTATATCCCAACTCTAATACTTGTCCTGGTACTGAAATGTGTCCATTCTTAGCTATGTGATTTGGTTGAGAAACTTAACCTCCCTGGACCTCAGTTCCTATCTCTTGTTGTTTTTCCTTAGTCGCTCAATCATGTCTGACTCTTTTTCAACCCCATGGACTGTAGCCCACCAGGCTCCTCTGTCCATGGGATCTCCCAGCAAGAATACTGGAGTAGGTTGCCATGCCCTTTTCCAGGGGATCCTCCCAATGCAGGGTTCAAACCTGTGTCTCCTGTATCGATTGACAGGTTTTCCAGGGAAATCCTTCTTATCTATGAACAGAGAAAATCACAGTAGTTCATAGGGTTATTGTGAGGATTAAATTAGTTGAAATGTGTAAAGTGCTTACAAGGATTCCTCACTTATTTCCATACCTTTTTCCTAATATTGTGGATAAACGCAGACACACACACTCACACACATGCACACACATGTGAAGTCAAGTACATCTTATTTGAGTTCCGATGGGTTGAGAGAAAGACCTAGCTTTCAGGCTGATCATGTCTTGTCCACTGTAATCCCAAGTCCTGAGGCAACCACAGCGTGTAAAATCTGTCCTCTGTCCTGTGTGCAGAGGTGGGAAAAATGCCCTGTAACCTGAGGTTTCTCAATTCTCTCGAGGCATTGAGATGAAGTTTAAGAATCAACTGTTTCCTGTGATCATCTGCCCAGCCTGGATCCCTGAGCTGAATTCTGTGGAGCATGGATCTGAGGGTAAGGGGAGTCTGCCCGAGCTCACAGAGGTGCTGGGAAGCTGGAGGTGGGTCATGCAGGGGATGTGGAGAGAGACCAGGAAACCTCCCCTTTGGCTCCTGCTGCATCTACTTTTTCAGGAGCAGAGGACGCGGGTACCCCCACTGTTTTCCTTCACTGAGCATCCACGATCAGGTGCCAGTGGGCACAGGGCTTGAGATTTTCAGTAGTCATTCTCTGGCCTGGCTGCACATAGAATCGCTCATGAGAATAGAGGGTAGGTTGGAGGCATTTAGAGGTGCTTTGAAAGAAAATGCCAAGAGTTCACCCTCAGAGATCTGATTTTATTGAGTTGAGAACCACTGGTTTAGAGAAAGGAGCACTCTGGTTTTATGGTCTCAGGCCTGGAGGTGAGTCCTGGCTCTTTTATTAGCTGTGGGCAGATCACTTGGCCTCTCTGGGTTTTAGTTTCATTGTCCATGTAAGGGTGTGTGTGCTGGGTCAGCCTTACTTGGGCTGCAGTGGCACTTCCTGGGAGCTGTGTATGAAGTGTTTCTTGAGCTGTGAGGTGGATTGCGCTCATTCTGAGTGTGTTTCCAGGGATCTCCTTTGGAGCCGCTTGCCCCCTGAGCTTTGTGGAAAAGACCCTGCTCGAGGCCGTTGCCAAGCTTCCCACCCAGAAAACGGAGGTGTTCAGAGGCATCCTGGAGCAGCTGCGCTGGTTCGCGGGGAAGCAGGTCAAGTCTGTAGCGGTGAGTCCCTATGAAGGGGACCAGGACACAGGGTCTTTCATCACAACGCGAGGCCGCCAGTCTGGTCTCTACTGCAGACAAGATAGGCATCAGACTTAAGTGTCTAGAATTTCCTGGGGGCTTGCTGAAAACACAGTGGGCCTCAATCCGAGAGTCTGGGATGGAGCCCTGATGTCAGGGTTTAGCAAGCCCCAAAGAGCTTCTGATGAAGGTGGTCTGCGGGCCTCCCTGGGAAGGGCTCAGGCTGTGACGCCGTCTTTATCTGTGAGGTTGGAGAGATGAAGCTGCCTTCCCACCTCTTCCTAAACTCGGTCGAGGCTGCCAGTGGGTGGATGAGAGAGAAGTTATGGAGAAGCCAAAATAGGAGGGGACAGCCTTTCAGAGTCAGGGGCGGGGGGAGTCAGAGATAGAACCCCCTGAGAAGAGAGAGAGGCCCACTGCCATTGCGGCCAGCAATCAGCCTTCAGGCCAGCCCCTAAATTCTGGGTTTGCAAATGAGGTTCTCACACTTGGCACCATGTGAGTCTCACAACTGTCGATGGAGTTGGGAGAAGAACTGACCTTTCCATTCCATTGCTGTTGTTTTAACGAGGATTTTTTTTTTTCTTTGCCACTTCTATTGGTCTTTCATTTATTTATCTCTGTTCTTTAGCCTGTGTGGGCCTCCCCTTGCATTGGCCTCTCTTGCTGCAGAGCACTGGCTCTGGGCGCATGTGCTCCAGAGCTCCGGCTCAGTATTCGGACACATCAGTCCAGCTGCTCCACGGCACGTGGGATCTTCCCAGGCCAGGGATCGAACCGGTGCCCCTTGCACTGCAAGGCAGTGTCCTTATCCACTGGACCACCAGGGAAGCCCTGCTGTTGTTTTAAATTAGAAGAAAAAACAAAGCAAAGCCACCTATGCCCATTCCCCTCACCCTACCTTAAGCACCTGCCTCGTCTAATTATAGGTAAGGAGATGCAGACCCAGAAAACTCTACTGAGCTCTTTGGCTCAGGTGCAATCTACTTCTGGGAAGGATTCTTTCTCCTGAAGCAACTGGTTTTCTTCCTCTTTTCTGATAATGAGAATCCTGTGTCTGACTCTCCTTACATTCTTTGCCAAGGAAGCTCAATTAGAACATATTTGTTCATCCTTAAGTCTTCCTCTTCCTTTTCCTTGATCTTTATCTTTTATTTCTCTTTTACTAACCTCTATGTCCTCTGTGATAAGCCATCTCAACCCTTTCAGAAAAAGGTTGGGTCAAATCAATCAAACAAACACATACATTTAAAGGAGTTGGTCCTGGTTTACAGATAGGTAAATTTCAGAGTTGGGACCCAGCCCCGGGTGTTGGAATCTCAAATTTTGCACTTTGTCCAAACACCCCAGTTCTTTCTGTGCTGGTCTGGTGTCTACAGTGCATGAAGGACCTCAGGGCTCTCTCTTCAGTAGATATCCCCTACCTTCCAAGTTCGGGAGCCAACTATGTGACAGGGATTTCCCGGGGTGGGCTCTCACTCATTCTTCCTGCTTGTCCTAGTCCATTGGTGGGAACATCATCACAGCCAGCCCCATCTCCGACCTCAACCCTGTGTTCATGGCCAGCGGGACCAAGTTGACCATCGTGTCCAGAGGTGAGCTGTCTCATGTAGAGGTCAGGAAAGAGGGCCAGGGCTGAGGTGGAGTCTCACAAGACAGGTCCCTTTCTGTGGAAATAGAACCCCAAGTTCCCTAATGCAGGTTTCCTAAAGTTTGGATCCCTGGAAACTACAAGGGGAGATGCACCTGGGCTGGGAACGAGGAGGGCTGGACCATCTCTTTATTAAGAAATCACAACAGAAACTGTCACCCAGCCTTACTTACGGGTTGTGCTGGATCCAGAGTATGCCGTTCACCATAGCTGATGGCTGGGTTTCCGGGGAGTCTGAGCATTTATTAAACGTGGCCATTATTAAACTTTAAACTATGTAAGCCTACAATGAATTAAATTATATTAAACACAAAAGTAATAAATACTCAAAAGTCACCACTTCCTCATTATTTTTACTTCATTTTACGATTGTCTATGGCTTTTAGGTTGTTTCCACTTATTCTATGTATAAATTGGAAATGCTACATGATAGTGTACTCCTGTGCATCTTTCCTTACTTGAGGATTTCTCCAAGACTGCCTCTAGCTTTGATGACTTTCAGGAGGATGAGGAAGACGCACAGAACTCCACATGAAGTCCTGCTCATGGCTATGACTTTTTATAGCAAGAGGATAGAGAGCAAACTCAGCAAAGGGAAAGGATGCACAGGGTGAAGGAAATCAGGGACAAGCTTCCAGGGCTGGCACCCAGGGGAGCCATGCAGGACACACTCAGTCTCCCCAGGAACGAGTTGAGCCATAATAACACATGTGAGGGGCTGTCTAAAGGATGCTCATTAGAGACTTAGCACCCAGGTCTTTTACTGGGGCTGGTTGTGTAACTCTGCCTGGCATGTACCAGAAGTCCAGACACCCAGAAGGAAAGTCAGGTGCTGAACATAAACCATATGATTTGTAGGCACAGTGGGTTGTTCTTCTCAGGGCATGGTGGGAACTCTCCTGAAACCTAAGGTCCCAGAGGACAGCCAGTGGCCAGCCTTGTCAGCAAACCTCTCAGAAGATGGCAGGCCTGCTGGGTCGACTCTTCACTACCCTCTTTCCAATTTTTTATGTTTATAATTTTTTATTTATTTTTAACACCAAAAGCATTTTGTATTGGGGTATAGCCAATTAACAATTTTGTGATGGCTTCGAGTGAACAGTGAAGGGGCTCAGCCATACATGCACATATACCCGTTCTCCCCCAAGGCCCCTCAAATCCAGGCTAGTACATAACACTGAGTAGAGTTCCATGTGCTACACAATAGATTTCTATTGGTTTATCCATTTCAAACACTGCAACGTGTCCATTGACTTTCCCAATGTCCCCGACCATTCCCTCCCCACCTGCAACCGTGAGTTCATTATCTAAGTCTGTAAGTCTCTTTCTGTTTTGTAAGTTCATTTGTGTCATTTCTTCATAGAATCCACATAAGAGGGATTTCCAATATGACACGGAACTACGCGACTCTGATAGCTTGACATTGGCTGCGGTAGGAGTAGTTATACCACAGAAGCTTGTGAATGCTATGAATCAGGGGTTTTCTTAACCAATAGTTAGACAGTCTCTGGCACACCAGTGATGAAGGATTTCAGATGGCCTCTGCTGTGCCAGCCTCTCCCTCTGACTGTGGGCGTCAGGGGCCAGATGCAGAATTCCACTGGTGGTCTGTCCGATGCTTTCTCACATTGGTGACCCCTCTGTCTCGCCTCTGTACAGGCACCCGAAGAACAGTTCCAATGGACCATACCTTCTTTCCCAGCTACAGAAAGACCCAGCTGGGTCCAGAGGAGATACTGCTCTCCATCGAGATCCCTTACAGCAGGGAGGTGAGATGCTGTCAGAAACATCCCGAATCAGCCCTGCTCCTGTCAGACTCCAGACCAAGAGACCAGAGTCTGCCTTGGGGACCAGACTTTGCGTCTCTCCACTTTAACGCTGGTGTTCCTGCCTCTGAACCTTGCCTTTCACCACCCACCTTCCTTTCTGGACAATGAGGAGTTTCAGGGTAGGGGTCACAGGGTATAGACAATGAAACCAGATGTGTGATCCTAAACAAGTCATTCACTGTTCTGAGCCCCAATTCCTCATCTGTAAAATGAGCCCATGTTTACTTATTATGAGGATTGTCGTGAGGACTGAAAAGAAGGAATTCACAAGGTTCCTGGCAGGTGTCCAGGAGCCTGTGGGGATCACCAGATGGTGCTAGCAACACAATTCCCAGAATATACCCAGCTGTGGACTATCTCTGCCCTACTTTCTGTACGATGAAGGACACAATCTGTGTTCCAGGTGGAGAAGCTACCTGTGAGTCAGATCCTCACATCCTGACCTTGGGTTTGACCCGGTACTTTTTCACTGACGTTGCCGTGGGTTGGCTTGGATGGGTTTCTGCTTCACAGGAGGGTTTTCTGGCCTGGTGGGGCAGGTCTGGGCTCCTCTGAATGCCTTGCTCTTGCTCCCTGGAATCTGTGGTATCCTGACCTGGTTACATTCCACAATGGGCCTTTCAGAAGTGTGATCTGGAAGAGGCTGGGCACCAGCTGTAAAGGAGAGCATTAAGGGCTTAAGAGCTGGTACCTTAGCAAGTGGTACAAGGCCTATTTGTCCTGGTCGATTTTAACCTCCCTAGTGAGAATTCTGATTAAATTAAAGCAGTTGTGTTCCTGTGGTGGTTTCCTACTGGTGGTTTTCCAGCTAGTCTTTATAGGCTATTTTGAACAGTAATTCCCAGAATTTTTATATTTCACAGATTGATAGGTTTTTTTGTTGTTGTTGTTAATTATGAGATGGGGAAAGAAGGAGGAAACTGCCCAGGCTGTATTTTTCCAGGCAGAGACATAAACAAAAAGCATTTCATAAATGGAAGATTTTCATACCCAGAATTAGGAAGTCGTTCTCAAGAAAGACCAGCTGGTGGCCTGACGCTGACCTGCATGATCCCCTGGTACAATGTTGCTGGGGGCCGGCACAGTCCTGGAAGTAAGCAGCTAGAACCTCTGTTCCAGGGCCAAGCTCAAGCTCTGGACTCATAGCCCCAGGGCCATATCACACAGAAATCTGGACAAGCTCTCTGTGGCTTCTTCAATTTGAACCTCAACAGTGGGCCTCCTTGTTTCTCCAGTATGCTTTCCCTTAAACCTCCTGCTGTTGACGTTCATCAGAATTTGTGGTGGCCAGGGACAGTTCAAAGCTTGAGCGGAACCTGACACAGATGGGTCTTTACCTGGAAACTAACTCATGTTCTCTTCCTATCTCCAAAGAGAGAGCCTGACTTGGACCCAGGGGAAGTGTATGTTCAAAGCACAGAGAAAGCTACTGTTTCATAGTATGAGTCTTCCTTTCAGGAAATGAGATTTCTGACTGAAACCAGTAGACTGGCAGGAGAAACAAGTCAGGGGGACCACCTACAGAGGCCACGAGCTGACACTGCATTTTAAACACTGTTTGGCCTCTCTTTGAGAGGCAGTCATGTCCACAGAGCCTTTGGCACAGCCTCTGACTGTTTCCCTGGACTTTCTGTCTTCCTGACTGACCGGCAGACATCCTGACCCTTTCCCTGCTTCTGGGCATGTGCCCTGGAAATTTCCCTGGAAAGGTGGCCCCTACCACCAGCTCCTGGCTGCTGTGGGATGGTCTTATGATCTCATATCATCTCTCCCTGCTTCAGGCTCCTTATCTGTCATCCTTGCAAGGCAAGGTGGAAAAGAGGTACTTGTCTGTTATTTTTAGGGTGAATTTTTCTCAGCATTCAAGCAGGCCTCCCGGAGAGAAGATGACATAGCCAAGGTGACCTGCGGCATGCGAGTCCTGTTCCAGCCAGGAAGCACACAGGTGAAGGAGCTGGCCCTCTGCTATGGTGGCATGGCGGACAGAACCATCTCTGCCCTCAAGACCACAAGGCGGCAGCTGTCCAGGTAAGAGCTGAGGGCGGAATGAAGTCGCTGCTTCTCCCGCCCCTGTGCTCACCAGCAGTACCACCACTGCGGCTGCTCCTGCGACCACCCCTGGGATGGCTCTGCCACTCCTGAGACCGCAGCCCCTGCGCTGTGGTTGGCCTTGCTACTGCAGCTGCTATAAGTGCTCTGACTGCTTACTGCTGCAGCTACAGCTCCCGTGGCTGTCGCTACACCTGCCGCCGCTCTTCTGACTCCAACCACTGCTGCCTGGGCTGCTCCGCTCATTTCTTCCACGCCCGTTGCTGTTGTTCTACTCGCCCATTACTGCTCTTCCTGCCGCGCTCTCTCCTATGACGAACACTTCCGTTGGGGCTGCTATTGCTATTCCAGCGGCTGTACGCTGCTCCCTCTTCTACTGCAGACACGAGTGCTGTTGCTTCTCCTCCTGTGACCCCTATGGATGGACTGCTGCTTTGACAGAAGCCAGTGTTAAGGCTGTTATTGTTGCGATTCCTGCTCCTGTTACTGCTGTGGCAACTGTTACTATTGCAAGCAGCACTGTCGCTGCCGTGCTTACTGCTAATGGAAGGGCACCCCTGTTGCTGCTACTTCTACTATGAGTAGTACGGCTCATACTGTCGCTATTCTTACTGGGGCTTCTCTTGTTTCTACTATTACTTCGGCCTCTACTGCTCTTACGATGTCCACAGAGCCTTTGGCACAGCCTCTGACTGTTTCCCTGGACTTTCTGTCTTCCTGACTGACCGGCAGACATCCTGACCCTTTCCCTGCTTCTGGGCATGTGCCCTGGAAATTTCCCTGGAAAGGTGGCCCCTACCACCAGCTCCTGGCTGCTGTGGGATGGTCTTATGATCTCATATCATCTCTCCCTGCTTCAGGCTCCTTATCTGTCATCCTTGCAAGGCAAGGTGGAAAAGAGGTACTTGTCTGTTATTTTTAGGGTGAATTTTTCTCAGCATTCAAGCAGGCCTCCCGGAGAGAAGATGACATAGCCAAGGTGACCTGCGGCATGCGAGTCCTGTTCCAGCCAGGAAGCACACAGGTGAAGGAGCTGGCCCTCTGCTATGGTGGCATGGCGGACAGAACCATCTCTGCCCTCAAGACCACAAGGCGGCAGCTGTCCAGGTAAGAGCTGAGGGCGGAATGAAGTCGCTGCTTCTCCCGCCCCTGTGCTCACCAGCAGTACCACCACTGCGGCTGCTCCTGCGACCACCCCTGGGATGGCTCTGCCACTCCTGAGACCGCAGCCCCTGCGCTGTGGTTGGCCTTGCTACTGCAGCTGCTATAAGTGCTCTGACTGCTTACTGCTGCAGCTACAGCTCCCGTGGCTGTCGCTACACCTGCCGCCGCTCTTCTGACTCCAACCACTGCTGCCTGGGCTGCTCCGCTCATTTCTTCCACGCCCGTTGCTGTTGTTCTACTCGCCCATTACTGCTCTTCCTGCCGCGCTCTCTCCTATGACGAACACTTCCGTTGGGGCTGCTATTGCTATTCCAGCGGCTGTACGCTGCTCCCTCTTCTACTGCAGACACGAGTGCTGTTGCTTCTCCTCCTGTGACCCCTATGGATGGACTGCTGCTTTGACAGAAGCCAGTGTTAAGGCTGTTATTGTTGCGATTCCTGCTCCTGTTACTGCTGTGGCAACTGTTACTATTGCAAGCAGCACTGTCGCTGCCGTGCTTACTGCTAATGGAAGGGCACCCCTGTTGCTGCTACTTCTACTATGAGTAGTACGGCTCATACTGTCGCTATTCTTACTGGGGCTTCTCTTGTTTCTACTATTACTTCGGCCTCTACTGCTCTTACGATGGCTTCCACGCCCACTTTTACTGCTCTGTCTCTGCTAGCATAACGATGACGAGTGTTGCTGCTGCTCCTCTTGCTATTGCTCCTGCTGCTGTTACTGGCGCTGCACGATTAGAACAGCGACTGCTGTTACTGCGGCCACTAGTTGGCCACAGTTGTACCAAGCCCTTTGTTGGCACCGTCCTGTGTAATCCTTATAATAACCATACAGATAGAGCTTAATGTTCTAGGTAGGCTCCTTGGTTCCAATTCCTGGCTTGAACGCTTAATAGGTAGGTAATATAAGTCAAGTTTCTTAATTTTCCCACATCTCAATGTTCCCACTGGTAAAGTGAGTATAAAAAATTTCCTTACTATATACATTTTAATTTACATTAAAAGTGACGTTTCATATGAAGCACTTAGGACATTGCTTGGCGTTTGTAGGAACTCAATATATTTAACTGTTCTCTTTTTGTGATCTTTTCAAAATTGTATCTTATATTTTTAAGAAATTTTGGCCTCTTCTATTGGTCTTTTATTTATCTATTTTCATCCATCTTTTATTCTTTGGCCTGTGTGGGCCTCCCATCGCAGTGGCCTCTCTCGCTGCAGACCACTGGCTCTGGGCGCATGTGCTCCAGAGCACTGGCTCATAAGTGGACGCACCGATTCCCCACTCCATGGCATGTGGGATCGTCCCAGGCGAGGGATCGAACTGCTGTCCCTTGCACTGCAAGGCAGACTCTCTACACACTGGACCACCAGGAAAGTCTTCAAATTGTATCTATTTTTAAAGAAGAGGAAATTGAGCCTCAAGGAGGTTACATAAGTTAGGTAAAGTGAAAGTGAAAGTCGCTCAGTTGTTTCCGACTCTTACTGACCCTATGGACTGTAGACCATCAGGCTTCTCTGTCTATGGAATTTTCCAGGCAAGAATACTAGAGTGGGTTATCATTTCCTACTCCAGGGGATCTGCCCGACCCAAGGATCGAACCTGAGTGTCCTGCACTGCAGGCAGATTCTTTACCGTCTGAGCCACCAGGTAAAGTCACATAAGTATCTGAGCCATGCTCTGAGCTGAGGTCCATGACTCCACTCACACGAGTGATTCTGAGAGCTGGCTGGGAGCACTCCCCACATCTGCTCTCTGGCAGGTTCTGGAACGAGAAGCTGCTGCAGGACGGTGTGCGGGTCTGGTGGAGGAGCTCTCCTTGTCCCCAGACGCCCTGGCGGCATGATTGAGTTCAGCGCACCCTCACCCTCAGCTTCTTCTTCAAGTTCTACCTGACAGTGCTAAAGACGTTGGGCAACGAGGACCCGGAAGATGTGAGTGTGGGGCCTGGCAAGGCAGAGCACTGTGTTTCAGGATCTGGGAAGTTGGCTGGGGTGGAGAGGCTGTGGACCAGGTGGTAAACGTTTCTCCTCTGGACATCTAAGGACAGAGGAGCAGGGACCAGGGCACAGACTAGAGAGCCACATGGACACAGGAGTCAGCTGGGTGGCTGAGAGGCAGAGCTCTGGACCAGGGAGTGCGTCTGACGAATCGGAGTTTAGGACTTTCTTTTTAAAAAAACCTGTTCTCTTTTGTGATCTTTTCAAAATTGTATCTTATATTTTTAAGAAATTTTGGCCTCTTCTATTGGTCTTTTATTTATCTATTTTCATCCATCTTTTATTCTTTGGCCTGTGTGGGCCTCCCATCGCAGTGGCCTCTCTCGCTGCAGACCACTGGCTCTGGGCGCATGTGCTCCAGAGCACTGGCTCATAAGTGGACGCACCGATTCCCCACTCCATGGCATGTGGGATCGTCCCAGGCGAGGGATCGAACTGCTGTCCCTTGCACTGCAAGGCAGACTCTCTACACACTGGACCACCAGGAAAGTCTTCAAATTGTATCTATTTTTAAAGAAGAGGAAATTGAGCCTCAAGGAGGTTACATAAGTTAGGTAAAGTGAAAGTGAAAGTCGCTCAGTTGTTTCCGACTCTTACTGACCCTATGGACTGTAGACCATCAGGCTTCTCTGTCTATGGAATTTTCCAGGCAAGAATACTAGAGTGGGTTATCATTTCCTACTCCAGGGGATCTGCCCGACCCAAGGATCGAACCTGAGTGTCCTGCACTGCAGGCAGATTCTTTACCGTCTGAGCCACCAGGTAAAGTCACATAAGTATCTGAGCCATGCTCTGAGCTGAGGTCCATGACTCCACTCACACGAGTGATTCTGAGAGCTGGCTGGGAGCACTCCCCACATCTGCTCTCTGGCAGGTTCTGGAACGAGAAGCTGCTGCAGGACGTGTGTGCGGGTCTGGTGGAGGAGCTCTCCTTGTCCCCAGACGCCCCTGGCGGCATGATTGAGTTCCGGCGCACCCTCACCCTCAGCTTCTTCTTCAAGTTCTACCTGACAGTGCTAAAGAAGTTGGGCAAAGAGGACCCGGAAGATGTGAGTGTGGGGCCTGGCAAGGCAGAGCACTGTGTTTCAGGATCTGGGAAGTTGGCTGGGGTGGGAGAGGGCTGTGGACCAGGTGGTAAACGTTTCTCTCCTCTGGACATCTAAGGACAGAGGAGCAGGGACCAGGGGCACAGACTAGAGAGCCACATGGACACAGGAGTCAGCTGGGTGGCTGAGAGGCAGAGCTCTGGACTGGGAGTCAGGGATGTGCTCTTGTCCTGACTGTGTCATCAGCTCAGGTGAGAATTCGAATAAGTCACCACTCCTTCTAAGCCTTAGTGGTAAAATCTGGGGGTGGGTAGACCAGATGATCCTTCCTGCAGTGTAGCTAACACAATTGTGCTTGTGTGGTAGAATGGCAATGTAGTGTGATGAGAAGGTGAGGTCGGGCTGCTACAGCCAGGTTGGGTGGGGTTGTGCATTCAGGAGAGGTGCTGGTTGAGGCCGAGCCCAGTTCCTGGGGTGGGTTTGCCAGGAAGCATTTATTTTACATTTCTTATGTCATAAGACTGTACTACACATGGGGAGTGGGGTGGCCTAGTGCGGGATAGAGCAGGATCAGTAACAGCCAGCCTGGTGTGACTACAGATGAGATGGAGCTGGGAGTCGGGAGCACAAAGGAGAGAAGGCTTCACAGCTGTGAGGGCAGCATTTATAAACATCTTATGCACATTTATAATATAAACATTTATAATAATGTATAATATAAACATTTATAATAAATGTTTTTATAAGCATTTATAACAGTTTTTTCTGATTATGGAGATAATAAACTTGTGGAGAACTTTAGAAATACAGAAATATATAAAGAAAAAACTAAAATTACTCTCAGATCTTAGAACCACTGTCAATATTTTTGCTTATTCCTCTGATCTTTTCTCTGTGTTCATCTGTCCATCTGTCATCATTTCTGTCTGGCCCATCTCTCTTTCTATCTCTCCTTCCATCTATCTATATAGCTATCATCTTCGTGTCTTTTGATCTGGGTAAATTATTTTCTAAACGGACTTGGTGTCATGCTGCATACAGAGCTTCACATATTGCTTAGTTTTGTTGAGATTATATTAATATTATGAATAATTCCCCTACATTAAATATTTTCCACAGAATTGAGGCTGGGGCAAAGGATGACTTTTCCAGGAAGGCTTGGGGAGAAGGATTTTCCTAACAGAGCAGCGTGCGTCAATGCAGGCTGGGGGGAAATCTTGGTTGGGTGTTTTGGAAGAAGTAGGTGCAGTGATGGGAGAGAGAAGCTTACAGAGCCCATGTTCAGATGCTGAGATAGGTCCAGCCAGTACCGGAAGGAGTGTAGATGGGGAGATGAGGTTGCTTTTACCACTTGGGGGCACCCAAGGATGGGACCAGTGATAGAAACAATCATGCTCACCTGCCACCTTGTCTCCACAGATGTGTGGTAAACTGGACCCCACCTACTCCAGCGCCACTTTACTCTTTCAGAAAGACCCTCCGGCCAACATCCAGGTCTTCCAAGTGAGTACAGACCTTATGTGGCTAATATCAGGGACCCTTGCCACCACCTCAGATGATGCTGACCATTGGTGAATGACCAATTTACCTTGTATGTGGGTGCGTAAAGCTCCTGACCCTTGTGCATAAATGTCTAGTGAAGGAAACAGGAATTATATTAATGTAAATGAAGCTATTTGCCTCCTTGCTCACCTCATTTCTCTCTTGGGCTTATTCTCATCTTCACCTACTCCTTAAAAAAACTT
Organism: Tragulus kanchil; assembly: GCA_022376925.1. Lineage (NCBI taxonomy): Eukaryota > Metazoa > Chordata > Mammalia > Artiodactyla > Tragulidae > Tragulus > Tragulus kanchil. The sequence goes on from JAIOJX010000029.1 coordinate 152,713,108, forward strand.
TCTTTCCGTTCTGTTTTTTTCCCTGGGTCCTTTGTGTGGCTAATGGGCAAAGCCAGACGTTCTCTTGAGCGTGTCAATTAAACAAAATTTAAAAATCCAAATTTCTGACAGTAATATTTTGAGAAGCCCTATGTAAAGGATTAACCTTTCCTGTAAATGGTTTGGATTTTGTGGGCCATGCAGTTCCTGCTGCGATTCCTCAGCTCCATCATTGTAGCACAAAAGGAGCCAGAGGCAATATGTAAATGCATGCGTGTGGCTATGCACCAATGAAACTTTATTTATAAAAGCAGAGAGTGGGCCAGATTTGGCCCTTGTCCACGATTTGTAGACCTCTACTCTGAATATAAGGATCCAAAACATGAGCTCTGGGCCTGACTGCCAGGACATGAATCCAAATTCTGCCATCATGCTCAGCTGCAGATGTGGATAACGTGGGTCCCTGTTTCACATATGTCTGTGTACATCTCTCCATTTTTTCCCTATGCGTATATGGACATATTTGTACTAGATAGCATTTTTTCTTACAGAATTTGAGTTATCACACACACACACACACACACACACACACACACACACACATACACGCACAATGTTGTATGTCCTATTTTTACACCTAACATGAGCAGTCTTTCCTTCTAATTAACATTCTGCAAAAATATCTTTTAGCAATTGTATATTATTCCATCCTGCGAGCATAGCATAGTTTATTCACCCAACCCCCAACAAGCGGACATTTAGGTTCCTTGTTTTGTTTGTTCCTGTATACAGTCAGCCCTCAGCTGTGGATGTGGAATCCATGGATACAGAGGTTGAGCTGCATTGTACCACTTTGTAGAAGGGACGCGAGTACCTGTGGATTTTGGTATCCGGGGGTCCTGGCCCCAGCCCCCATGAATACCGATGATGACTGTACAGTGGTACTGGGACCACTTTTCTCAGGGACTTCTTACTTGCCTTCTGTTTCCCTCACCCTGTGCCCTCCTGCCTCCTCCATTCGCACTCCTCGCATTCGCTTTGGCCTGAAGCTCTCCACGCGTCCCCAGGGCCTGTAGGGGAACTCTGTCCTCTGCAGCTCAGCCTGACAGGTGACCATGTTGTTCCAGGAGGTGCCCAAGGGTCAGTCTGAGGAGGACACGGTGGGCCGGCCCCTGCCCCACCTGGCTGCAGCCCTGCAGGCCTCGGGGGAGGCCGTGTACTGTGATGATATCCCTCGCTACGAGAATGAGCTGTTCCTCCGGCTGGTCACCAGCACCCGGGCCCATGCCAAGATCAAGTGCGTATAATGAAAGCACTCTACATGCTGAGAGTGCAGCGGAGGAGGCGAGAACAGCCCCCAGGCACTGGAGATGCCGGACAGCGGAAGGGGTAACAGCTGATAACGTGGGTCCCTGTTTTATCAACAATTTCCCGTTTGTCCTCTACTCTGAATATAAGGATCCAAAACATGAGCTCTGGGCCTGACTGCCAGGACATGAATCCAAATTCTGCCATCATGCTCAGCTGCAGATGTGGATAACGTGGGTCCCTGTTTCACATATGTCTGTGTACATCTCTCCATTTTTTCCCTATGCGTATATGGACATATTTGTACTAGATAGCATTTTTTCTTACAGAATTTGAGTTATCACACACACACACACACACACACACACACACACACACATACACGCACAATGTTGTATGTCCTATTTTTACACCTAACATGAGCAGTCTTTCCTTCTAATTAACATTCTGCAAAAATATCTTTTAGCAATTGTATATTATTCCATCCTGCGAGCATAGCATAGTTTATTCACCCAACCCCCAACAAGCGGACATTTAGGTTCCTTGTTTTGTTTGTTCCTGTATACAGTCAGCCCTCAGCTGTGGATGTGGAATCCATGGATACAGAGGTTGAGCTGCATTGTACCACTTTGTAGAAGGGACGCGAGTACCTGTGGATTTTGGTATCCGGGGGTCCTGGCCCCAGCCCCCATGAATACCGATGATGACTGTACAGTGGTACTGGGACCACTTTTCTCAGGGACTTCTTACTTGCCTTCTGTTTCCCTCACCCTGTGCCCTCCTGCCTCCTCCATTCGCACTCCTCGCATTCGCTTTGGCCTGAAGCTCTCCACGCGCGTCCCCAGGGCCTGTAGGGGAACTCTGTCCTCTGCAGCTCAGCCTGACAGGTGACCATGTTGTTCCAGGAGGTGCCCAAGGGTCAGTCTGAGGAGGACACGGTGGGCCGGCCCCTGCCCCACCTGGCTGCAGCCCTGCAGGCCTCGGGGGAGGCCGTGTACTGTGATGATATCCCTCGCTACGAGAATGAGCTGTTCCTCCGGCTGGTCACCAGCACCCGGGCCCATGCCAAGATCAAGTGCGTATAATGAAAGCACTCTACATGCTGAGAGTGCAGCGGAGGAGGGCGCCGAGAACAGCCCCCAGGCACTGGAGATGCCGGACAGCGAGCCTTCTCCAAGGCCTCCTGCTCCAGACAGGACCACGGGGACTCGTGTTAAAACCAGATTGGACATTGTGCTAGGGGAATAGGAGTACCTACAACCACTTGCGGCGATGGTCTGGAGGGATGGGAGCGGGGGAACTGGGTGGGGGGGGGGGGCCAGGGATATACATATGAATGATCTGGGAACATACATGTAAAAAATAAATTAATTAATTAATTAAAAAAAAAAAAACAGATTGGAGAGGAGCAGCAGACCAGAGGGGCTCAGTGGTGCCTGGGGGGTGTGTGTGTGTGTGTGTGTGAGATAATGCAGAGGTAGGCAGGGGCCAGATCAGGAAAGCCTTAGGGGCGCTGACTAGGGACATTACACTTGGCCCCCAAAGCAATGAGGGGCTACGAAAAGGACTTTCCTAGATCTGCACTGTGAATACTGGACTAAACCTCAGCACAGCTCTTCAGGAGAGCTTGAGCCAGCACTAAACACTAAAGGGAAGAAGGAGGCCTTAGCAGGGCTGGCATTGACTTCCTGATCCAGTGTCAAGTAGCTTGACCTTGGCCTTATGCTTAAGCTCTCATTTTCCCCAGATAGAGTAGTATATTTTTTGAGGATCAATGGTAGTGCCCACAAGCGACCCAGTAGAGAACAGTCACTTCCACTTATTTGTTAAACTTTGAAAGTGAAAAGGCAAGAATTGTCACCTCTCAGATGATGATGATGATGATAAATACTCATAGCACACTTAATGTTTGATGGAGCCTGGTGTAAGCATTTTACATATAATGCCTTACCTGTACAACCCTATTGGTGAGTCCAATTATTATCCCCATGTTCCAGGTGAGGAAACGGAGTGTAAAACAAGGGCACTAATGTGTTGATTCTGAATGGTTATTAGCTGTGATGTGGGTGTTAGTTGGAGTTCTCCAGAGTAATTGCTCTTTGGTTCCCTTTACATGGAAACCTTGGGGGCAGACTTGTCCTGTTCATCTCTATCTCCCCTCCCCAGCACTCAGCACATGGCTTCCACATGGTCAGTATTTAAGCAGCATTTGCCAGATAGAATAGGCTAGGATAGGAGGGAGAAATGGGAAGAATTAAGGTGGAAGAAAACCTGTCAAAAAGAAGACAAGATTATCCAGTTAATGGGTCATCTTTTTTTTTTTTTTAAGTTGAAAATGTTTTCCCATTTAAATTCATGGATCCTTGAATTCTATCAGAAGGCCCTTCAAGGGTATAGATCCCCCTTCTAGATGATAGTATCTGTTCTTCCTATGAAGGGATGGATGCTGTGGATGGGGAAGTACAAGGAGCCAAATTTATAAGATATAAAAATACAGTTGGGGCTTCCCCTGGTGGTCCAGTGGATAAGGACACCGCCTTGCAGTGCAAGGGGCGCCGGTTGGATCCCTGGCCTGGGAAGATCCCACGTGCCGCGGAGCGGCTGGACTGATGTGTCCAATCAGCGAGCCGGAGCTCTGGAGCGCATGCGCCCAAAGCCGGTGCTCTGCAACAACAGACGCCACCGCGATGGGAGGCCCGCAGGAGCCAAAGGACAAAGACGGATGAAAATAGAGAAATGAAAGACCAATAGAAGTGGCCCGCCCACTCCCCTCCCTCCCCAACCCGACCCCCGCCCAAAATAAATAAATAAATAAATCTTAAAAAAAAATTACAGCTGAAGATATGTCAGAAATTTATCTTTCAGGAAAAAATGATACTTAAGGTTAGAGTGTGGCATAGTTCAGGATCTTCTCAGGTGGTAGGTTGTCCACTTCACCTTTCCTCCCTGGGTCCTCATGCTACTCTTTCTTGCAGGTCCATTGATGTTTCAGAAGCTCAGAAGGTGCCAGGGTTTGTCTGCTTTCTCTCTGCTGATGATATTCCTGGGAGTAACAAAACTGGACTTTTTAATGATGAGACAGTCTTTGCGAAGGATAAGGTAAATCTTTGATTTTTTAAAAATGAAGTCAGTAGAACAAGTATTTAATTTTTAATTTGTGTTCATTTCTGCAGACTCCTAATCTTGAAAAGATTATGCATTTGTACATACTGTGGCCATTATCCAAATGACCAATGTTTGGGACAATCAGTAAAAGAAGAAAATATGCCTTAGCCCGAAAAGGATAGTAGTTAGCCCAGACTTGTCCTGTTCATCTCTATCTCCCTCCCAGCACTCAGCACATGGCTTCCACATGGTCAGTATTTAAGCAGCATTTGCCAGATAGAATAGGCTAGGATAGGAGGGAGAAATGGGAAGAATTAAGGTGGAAGAAAACCTGTCAAAAAGAAGACAAGATTATCCAGTTAATGGGTCATCTTTTTTTTTTTAAGTTGAAAATGTTTTCCCATTTAAATTCATGGATCCTTGAATTCTATCAGAAGGCCCTTCAAGGGTATAGATCCCCCTTCTAGATGATAGTATCTGTTCTTCCTATGAAGGGATGGATGCTGTGGATGGGGAAGTACAAGGAGCCAAATTTATAAGATATAAAAATACAGTTGGGGCTTCCCCTGGTGGTCCAGTGGATAAGGACACCGCCTTGCAGTGCAAGGGGCGCCGGTTGGATCCCTGGCCTGGGAAGATCCCACGTGCCGCGGAGCGGCTGGACTGATGTGTCCAATCAGCGAGCCGGAGCTCTGGAGCGCATGCGCCCAAAGCCGGTGCTCTGCAACAACAGACGCCACCGCGATGGGAGGCCCACAGGAGCCAAAGAACAAAGACGGATGAAAATAGAGAAATGAAAGACCAATAGAAGTGGCCCGCCCCCTCCCCTCCCTCCCCAACCTGACCCCCGCCCAAAATAAATAAATAAATAAATCTTAAAAAAAAATTACAGCTGAAGATATGTCAGAAATTTATCTTTCAGGAAAAAATGATACTTAAGGTTAGAGTGTGGCATAGTTCAGGATCTTCTCAGGTGGTAGGTTGTCCACTTCACCTTTCCTCCCTGGGTCCTCATGCTACTCTTTCTTGCAGGTCCATTGATGTTTCAGAAGCTCAGAAGGTGCCAGGGTTTGTCTGCTTTCTCTCTGCTGATGATATTCCTGGGAGTAACAAAACTGGACTTTTTAATGATGAGACAGTCTTTGCGAAGGATAAGGTAAATCTTTGATTTTTTAAAAATGAAGTCAGTAGAACAAGTATTTAATTTTTAATTTGTGTTCATTTCTGCAGACTCCTAATCTTGAAAAGATTATGCATTTGTACATACTGTGGCCATTATCCAAATGACCAATGTTTGGGACAATCAGTAAAAGAAGAAAATATGCCTGTAGCACTTTTACCTTAAGGTTTACTTACTTATTTAATTGATGGCTCTGCTTATATAGTACAGCACATAGCAGGATGACTCCAAGCCAAAGTAGCATTAAAAAAAGCTAATGACTCTATTTTAACTAAAAATCTGGTTCTAAGGGTACCATATTAAGCAGCACCAGTTCCATCCCTGGTCCGGGAAGATCCCACGTGCCACGGAGTGGCTGGACTGATGTGTTCAATTGCGAGCCAGCACTCTGGAGCACATGCTCCCAGAGCGGGAGTTCTGTAACAGGAGAAGCCACTGCGATGGGAGGCCCACGTGGGCTGGGGAGTAGAGATGCATGAAAATAAATGGGTAAAAAATCAATAAAGGAGATCAAAATTTAAAAAAAATACATTAAGCAAAGTAACCAGAATAAAAATTGCAATTATAGTACCACTACTACATATACTTATAATTCATTTACATGAGAGTTTGTCTATTGATGTCAACCATATATGGAGTTCTGCCCAAAAAAAAATGCCAAATATTCAAGGCAGGTGCCACAAAAACTTGTATACTTACAGGATAGTTGTCAGATAGTCATTTTGTAATTCCAGTACAGATCAAATACTGCAAGTTGGATGTGAGTAGGTGTTGCTGAAGCACAAATTCAACTTATTATAGAGGTAAACATGAAGGGGAGAGTGAAAAACTACAACCCTGAGTCATAAGAACTATAAGAGAACAAATCTGATAGAAAAAGCCATTCATTTTTCCTTCACCTTTCCTCCCTGGGTCCTCATGACTTTGGTCCATTGATGTTTCAGAAGCTCAGAAGGTGCCAGGGTTTGTCTGCTTTCTCTCTGCTGATGATATTCCTGGGAGTAACAAAACTGGACTTTTTAATGATGAGACAGTCTTTGCGAAGGATAAGGTAAATCTTTGATTTTTTAAAAATGAAGTCAGTAGAACAAGTATTTAATTTTTAATTTGTGTTCATTTCTGCAGACTCCTAATCTTGAAAAGATTATGCATTTGTACATACTGTGGCCATTATCCAAATGACCAATGTTTGGGACAATCAGTAAAAGAAGAAAATATGCCTGTAGCACTTTTACCTTAAGGTTTACTTACTTATTTAATTGATGGCTCTGCTTATATAGTACAGCACATAGCAGGATGACTCCAAGCCAAAGTAGCATTAAAAAAAGCTAATGACTCTATTTTAACTAAAAATCTGGTTCTAAGGGTACCATATTAAGCAGCACCAGTTCCATCCCTGGTCCGGGAAGATCCCACGTGCCACGGAGTGGCTGGACTGATGTGTTCAATTGCGAGCCAGCACTCTGGAGCACATGCTCCCAGAGCGGGAGTTCTGTAACAGGAGAAGCCACTGCGATGGGAGGCCCACGTGGGCTGGGGAGTAGAGATGCATGAAAATAAATGGGTAAAAAATCAATAAAGGAGATCAAAATTTAAAAAAAATACATTAAGCAAAGTAACCAGAATAAAAATTGCAATTATAGTACCACTACTACATATACTTATAATTCATTTACATGAGAGTTTGTCTATTGATGTCAACCATATATGGAGTTCTGCCCAAAAAAAAATGCCAAATATTCAAGGCAGGTGCCACAAAAACTTGTATACTTACAGGATAGTTGTCAGATAGTCATTTTGTAATTCCAGTACAGATCAAATACTGCAAGTTGGATGTGAGTAGGTGTTGCTGAAGCACAAATTCAACTTATTATAGAGGTAAACATGAAGGGGAGAGTGAAAAACTACAACCCTGAGTCATAAGAACTATAAGAGAACATCTGATAGAAGATAATTGCCTTACAAACTTCAAGAGCCTCTAAGACCATAATTATGGTTAGTGAGACTCATCCAGGTTCAATGGTGCTATGCTAACCAGCTAAATAAATAGCTTAATTGGGTCCTAAAGAGGTAATTATAAGAGATAGACAAGTTAAATATTGGTTCCTATTGTTAGAAACACTATATTCCAAAGTGATGAGTTGAACAATTTTTTTGTTAATTTTGGGGAGGATATTAGAAGACATTCCTGAAGGAGAGCCACAGAGGTTTTATAGGAACTGAATTTATTCAATGAAAAGAAAATAATAATCATTAGTTAGTGCATAAATCTAACAACCAAAAAAATTGGTTTATAGACTCTCATGGCTAGGAACCAATATTTGAGAGCTACTGCTTTGGGGCATTTAGATAAACTATGGGATATGACTGCTGCCTTTGAGAAACTTTTGGTATAAATCTGAGAGGTAGAAGATAAAAGAGTGGAATGGTAGAAAGAAGATGAAACCGGAAGTCAGGGGCTAAGATTTAGTTATGATTTAATAATGAGCCAACTGGGATCTTGCCATCTGGGGCTACATCTCTTCATACGAAGAACAAGGGCGCTGTGTAGATCTGAGTGGACTGATGCATTTCATAGTGCCATGATTTCCTTTCTATTGCTCATGGCAGACATCACTAATCGAGCACCATGCTTTATCCTGAGCCACTTCTCGACAGGTTGCAATCAGAATTGGCCCTGGAGATGAATCTAGTTTGCCATCCAAAGTGTGAAACTGAAAGTGTTAGTCACTAAGTCATGCCTGACTCTTTGCAACCCCCAGGACTGTAGCCCACCAAGCTCCTCTGTCCATGGAATTTTCTAGGCCAGAATACTGGAGTAGATTTCCATTCCTTTCTCCAGGGGATCTTCCTGACCTAGGGATTGAACCCAGGTCTCCTGCACTGCAGGCAGATTCTTTACCATCTAAGCCAAAGAGGAAGCCCAGTTATCTCCAAGTCCTATTCCAATTCTACTGATTCTGAACACTTATGAAGAAGCGCATAACCCCTGATAGTAGGATGAGAACATGAAAAAAGCCCGGGACATTCCTTACATGTACCTTAGAAAATTATAGGGGTGGGACTTCCTTTCCTGTTTTGAACAATCCAAAATAATTATGGTTAGTGAGACTCATCCAGGTTCAATGGTCATGCTAACCAGCTAAATAAATAGCTTAATTGGGTCCTAAAGAGGTAATTATAAGAGATAGACAAGTTAAATATTGGTTCCTATTGTTAGAAACACTATATTCCAAAGTGATGAGTTGAACAATTTTTTTGTTAATTTTGGGGAGGATATTAGAAGACATTCCTGAAGGAGAGCCACAGAGGTTTTATAGGAACTGAATTTATTCAATGAAAAGAAAATAATAATCATTAGTTAGTGCATAAATCTAACAACCAAAAAAATTGGTTTATAGACTCTCATGGCTAGGAACCAATATTTGAGAGCTACTGCTTTGGGGCATTTAGATAAACTATGGGATATGACTGCTGCCTTTGAGAAACTTTTGGTATAAATCTGAGAGGTAGAAGATAAAAGAGTGGAATGGTAGAAAGAAGATGAAACCGGAAGTCAGGGGCTAAGATTTAGTTATGATTTAATAATGAGCCAACTGGGATCTTGCCATCTGGGGCTACATCTCTTCATACGAAGAACAAGGGCGCTGTGTAGATCTGAGTGGACTGATGCATTTCATAGTGCCATGATTTCCTTTCTATTGCTCATGGCAGACATCACTAATCGAGCACCATGCTTTATCCTGAGCCACTTCTCGACAGGTTGCAATCAGAATTGGCCCTGGAGATGAATCTAGTTTGCCATCCAAAGTGTGAAACTGAAAGTGTTAGTCACTAAGTCATGCCTGACTCTTTGCAACCCCCAGGACTGTAGCCCACCAAGCTCCTCTGTCCATGGAATTTTCTAGGCCAGAATACTGGAGTAGATTTCCATTCCTTTCTCCAGGGGATCTTCCTGACCTAGGGATTGAACCCAGGTCTCCTGCACTGCAGGCAGATTCTTTACCATCTAAGCCAAAGAGGAAGCCCAGTTATCTCCAAGTCCTATTCCAATTCTACTGATTCTGAACACTTATGAAGAAGCGCATAACCCCTGATAGTAGGATGAGAACATGAAAAAAGCCCGGGACATTCCTTACATGTACCTTAGAAAATTATAGGGGTGGGACTTCCTTTCCTGTTTTGAACAATCCAAAATAATTTGCTTCATGAGGAACATGTTATGTTTTTTAACAGTCTGACTCTGCTCCTAGGTGACTTGTGTTGGGCATATCATTGGTGCTGTGGTCGCTGACACCCCAGAACATGCACAGAGAGCCGCCCTTGGGGTGAAAGTCACCTATGAGGATCTTCCTGCCATTATCACGATTGAGGTAACTGGTGAAGGGGCTGCCTGGAGAGGGGAGAGTTTCCTGTTCCTGGAGCCATCTTTATTAGGATCCTCTAGAGGAGCTCTGAGCTGCAAGTGGGACTTGACCAGAGAGACTTTAAAATCTCCAGTCCTGTGATGATGTGGTCTTATGAATCCTTCTGCATCATGATCCTGGACTCAGTCCACTCCGGTCAAGCTGAGTTCTTCCTTTCCGATTTCAATTGCAACTGGTTTCTTGAGGGAGTGTTTGCTTTTCCCCAAGATACAGAGTTGTATGTCTATGCCTATTAAGTCATTTCAGTCATGTCTGACTCTTTCTGACCACATAAACAGTAGCCCGCCAGGCTCCTCTGTCCATGGGATTCTCCGGGCAAGAATACAAGAGTGGGTTGCCATTTCCTTTTCCAAGTATGTCTTTATCTGAGGAAATAGAGAAATAGGACACCCTGGGCTACAGCTGAGCTTACTTTAAATCTGTATAAAATGCTTATAGAGATGCCTGTGTGACTTATGTGAGGAGAAAGAAGTAATAATCCAAGTAGTAATTCCCCAATCCCTTAAACTCACCTTCCATCCAAGTCACTGAAGCTTCTTTTTAATCCTCAGGATGCTATAAAAAATAATTCCTTTTATGGATCTGAGGTGAAGATTGAGAAAGGAGACCTCAAGAAGGGGTTTTCAGAAGCTGATAATGTTATTTCAGGTAAGGCAGCACCATGTGACAATGGGGATGGGGTGGCCATGGTTCATGATTTATGTTTAAGAGCTGTACCTGAACCCTGGAGCAAGGAAGTGATTTCCTGACATTTCTTAGAGTCTCTCTGATGATTTTAAAAAAATACAAAACAGGTGGCTGGGAAAGAAAGAACATCAGCATCTTAATCTCCACTCTCCTGTCTCTAGACTGGACATACTTAAGTGATTTTGGAGAGAGTATAGTGTGTTGGGTTTGGAAGACTGTCTACGAAAGATAAAGGGTCCAGATGTGTGGCCAGCCTTGGGTCTGCTAGCCTTGGACACAGACTCCTGGTCCTTCCCATCTACACGAAGGCAGTCCTCACCTATCTCCAGCTATTGGTCTCTCCTCTCCCCACCTTCTCCCTCCCACCACTGTGAAATTAAGTCCAGAACTCTCACCCTAGGGCAAGGCTACAGATCAGACCCTTTGGGGGTTTGTTTTTCCCACTGGTTTCTGTGCATCGCTATTACCAGTAAGCCAGCTCTCCAGTTGGCCTAACAACATCAGCTCTCGAAGATGCTGTTTATCTTCAGCTTCTTTAATTACATCCATTAATTCCTTTTTTGCTTTTTTGCAAATTTTACCGTGATAGTCTGATTTCAGGCTTCCCTGGTGGTCCAGGGGGTAAAGAGTCCACCTTGCAGTGCAGGGGGCACCGGTTTGATCCCTGGCTGGGGATAATCTCACATGCCATGGAGCGGCTGGACCAATGTGTCCAATTATGAGCCAATGCTCTGCAACGAGAGAGGCCACTGCAATGGGAGGCCCACACAGGTCAAATAATAAAAACGGATGAAAATAAATAAATTAAAAATCAATAAAAGGGCCAAAATTAAAAAAGAAAATCTTTGATTTCCACTGGCTGCAGTGAGAAGAGAGTTTCCCACCTGACATATTGCAGTGTTGTTCTGATTTCTTGGTTGGGATAGCAGCAAGTGGGGGTGGGGCTGGGGGAGGGAGGGAAGTTGGCTCCCTGATGACTGAATCTCTGGGACTCTTTTCCGCCCTGGTTGGGGAACTGTGAACCATTGGTACCTGTCCAGGGCCCTGGACCAGCACATTCTCTCCTTGAGCAAACTCACTACCTCTGCCGCACCAGGTTCACTGTGGCATTGTTGCTTCCCCAGGTGAGCTGTACATCGGTGGCCAAGACCACTTCTACCTGGAGACTCACTGCACTATTGCAGTCCCGAAAGGTGAAGCAGGAGAGATGGAGCTCTTTGCATCCACACAGAACCCCACGGTTACCCAGGTAGGTGTCCAGTGGGTCAACAAAGGGCCGGTGAAGAGGCAGGTGTGGGCTGGTTCAGGAGCAATGTGAGAGTGGAGGCCCAAAGTCAGGCCCTTGTCGGGTTTGGAAGACCTTCCCATTCTGGACACAGACTCCTGGTCCTTCCCATCTACACGAAGGCAGTCCTCACCTATCTCCAGCTATTGGTCTCTCCTCTCCCCACCTTCTCCCTCCCACCACTGTGAAATTAAGTCCAGAACTCTCACCCTAGGGCAAGGCTACAGATCAGACCCTTTGGGGGTTTGTTTTTCCCACTGGTTTCTGTGCATCGCTATTACCAGTAAGCCAGCTCTCCAGTTGGCCTAACAACATCAGCTCTCGAAGATGCTGTTTATCTTCAGCTTCTTTAATTACATCCATTAATTCCTTTTTTGCTTTTTTGCAAATTTTACCGTGATAGTCTGATTTCAGGCTTCCCTGGTGGTCCAGGGGGTAAAGAGTCCACCTTGCAGTGCAGGGGGCACCGGTTTGATCCCTGGCTGGGGATAATCTCACATGCCATGGAGCGGCTGGACCAATGTGTCCAATTATGAGCCAATGCTCTGCAACGAGAGAGGCCACTGCAATGGGAGGCCCACACAGGTCAAATAATAAAAACGGATGAAAATAAATAAATTAAAAATCAATAAAAGGGCCAAAATTAAAAAAGAAAATCTTTGATTTCCACTGGCTGCAGTGAGAAGAGAGTTTCCCACCTGACATATTGCAGTGTTGTTCTGATTTCTTGGTTGGGATAGCAGCAAGTGGGGGTGGGGCTGGGGGAGGGAGGGAAGTTGGCTCCCTGATGACTGAATCTCTGGGACTCTTTTCCGCCCTGGTTGGGGAACTGTGAACCATTGGTACCTGTCCAGGGCCCTGGACCAGCACATTCTCTCCTTGAGCAAACTCACTACCTCTGCCGCACCAGGTTCACTGTGGCATTGTTGCTTCCCCAGGTGAGCTGTACATCGGTGGCCAAGACCACTTCTACCTGGAGACTCACTGCACTATTGCAGTCCCGAAAGGTGAAGCAGGAGAGATGGAGCTCTTTGCATCCACACAGAACCCCACGGTTACCCAGGTAGGTGTCCAGTGGGTCAACAAAGGGCCGGTGAAGAGGCAGGTGTGGGCTGGTTCAGGAGCAATGTGAGAGTGGAGGCCCAAAGTCAGGCCCTGTCTCCAACAAGTCGGCATAACTGAACTTGTTAAATAACCTTTCTCATCTATAAAATGAAACCTAGTACGGAAGTTGTAATGATTAGATGAGTTTCAAAACTGGGATCGAGCCTAGAAAAGGTTAACTTTTATCATTCCAGTGCTGTATGCCTCTGGTCAGATCATACCTGGCCTCAGTTTCTTCATCTGTTAAATGAAAGGGTTGGGCTACGTGAGAGCCACGGGGACCACTTAATTATCTGCCGCGGCTCAGATTCTCCTCATTTTTTCTATTGTGTGTAACATGACAGTGGCTGCCAGTATTTCTGGCAACTGGTCTTACCCTCAGTTGTGGGCTAAATGGAATGGGTTTTGGCTCTGAAAGCATGCTGGGAACAGCTGTTCATCCCTCTGGTTAAAAAAAGTAGGTGAATTCAGTGTGCAGTAACTGATGTGTGCTGGACCCTGGTACCATGACCCAAGGGCTGCCCTGGGATAGGCTGTGGATTCTTGAATCAAGGAATTTCAGAAGTCATGGCAATAATTAGGCCTCTGTGTGTTGAGAAGGCTCTCAGTCAGGCATAAAGAAAGTCCTGGTGATGCATTCACAGGGAGTATTTTTATTCTTTCGCCCACAGTCCTTTGTTGCAAAAATGTTGGGGGTTCCAGCAAACCGGATTTTGGTCCGAGTGAAGAGAATGGGAGGAGGTTTTGGAGGGAAGGAGACCCGGAGCACCATGATAACTGTGGCCGTGGCCCTGGCTGCACACAAGTGAGTTCCCCTAATGGGCTCTGGGGAGAACAATAAGGCTGCCTCTGCCAGGAAGACTTCCTGGGTTTCCCCCTTTGAGAAGTAGAGTCCCTTTGTTTTGAATTTTCACAGCCCTCTGTTTATAAGACTGTTGAGCATAGGGGTGAAGTCAACATCACCTGGCTCACTGTGTCCTGTCCTATCTCCTCTATCTGGCTGTGAGGACCTTGATGGCAAGGATACACCCTTTACCCCATTACCCACACCTATATACCTCCACCTTGTCCAACACAGTGTCCAGGTGGAGAAAGAAGTCTTCCTTGCAGTGTTCACCCCTGAGATGCACAGGACTTGATTGTTATAGATTTCTCACCCTCGGGTGCCTCCCCCAGGACCAGACACCCGGTGCGCTGCATGCTGGATCGTGATGAGGACATGCTGATAACGGGCGGCAGACACCCCTTCTTGGCCAGATACAAGGTTCTAGATGTTGGGGTTTGTTCCAGGTGGGCGGTTTCATCTGCCCAGGAAACTTGGGATGAATATATAGGGATCCTGGGATGTACTCTGACTTTTGTTATGACTACCAAAGAAGAAATAGCAAGGAGAGAAAGTCAGATCAGCCAACAGCAGCATAGGAGGGTGATGCTGGGGACGCTGGCAGGCCAGCTACCAACAGATGCCACAGGGTGTTGTGTACAACTTCTGTGAATTTGCTGTGGTCCAAATCTAGTCTTTGTCCACTCAGTCTCAGAAACACGATTTATCAGGAGACCTGGGGTAAATCTATCCTGCAAGGTGGCCTGATGTTAACGTGTTTACAATCTAATGTCAAAGTCAGGATGACCACTTAGTAATTTCCAACGAGGAATACCACTTTCCAAGGTCCTGGATAAGTATAAGGTGGTCTCTGTGGGACAGGCCTTTTCCTGGGCTTCTGCGGGTGACCAGCTCCAGTTAAGAAGGCTGCATCCTCCCCTCTACACACTAGCAGAGCCTGACAGTCATGGTCTAGTGCTATAATCCTGGGAGCCCTCTGTCTGCACAAGCTGGCTTTAAGGAGCTTCTCTTTGGCCTCTTCTGACTTTATTCCATAAGTTGACTCACCCAAAGAGACAGTGTTTCTCTTATTTCCAAATTATTATGGGCACCAAGAAAGTAACTGAGTCTTTTGAGGTTTCAGATTCCTCAGTCATGAAATGGGTTTGATTGGCTGATTCACATGAGGTTAGGGATGTGAACCACATTCTTGCTTGTAAAGTGTCATTTTTGCTGTCTGCTGCCCAAAACCTGTGAAGGGGCCTCCAGTTTCTCTCCTAGTCTCTCTTTCCAGCCTTCCCCTCCCAGATCTGTCATGACCAAGGCTTTTTTCTACCTCTTCACTTCTGCTGGTAGAACTGGAAGCCAGGCCTAGAGAGGAAGAAGGAGAAGTGTAGGGAGAAGGGGTGCCCAGGGTCCATCACTGAGAGATGTTAGTTCCTCTCTTCTCTACCTGTGAGATTTGGGGATCTCTTAAGTTCTCCTTTACTTCATGGTGTGATGTCTTATTCTTTCTGTTTTCTCCAGGTAGCTTAAGTGGGAGGAGATGGCTAGAGACAGACAAAGGAAGGGAACTGTCGAGAGCTCACTCTCCTCTTTATCAGGTTGGCTTCATGAAGACGGGGAAGATTGTGGCTCTGGAAGTGGATCACTACAGCAATGCCGGGAACAGCCAGGACCTCTCTCACGGAGTATGTTGGACCTGCCCCTTCTTCCCGGGGTGACTGGAAAGTCCATGTTACAGCATGGATCATGCCTTCATTCCTTTTATTGGTGAAGAATATTCCATTGTATGACTGGACCGTGTTTTGCTTCCCATGTGCCATTTGATGGACTTTGGGGTTGTATCCAGTCCTTAGTTTTTGTGGACAGTGGTGCTTTGAACCTTCTCATAGGATATACATTTTTGTGAGTTTGAAAATCAGGAAAGTTACCTTGGTGGTACTACCTTTTAAATCTTAATTTTATGACCATATTAGTTATATATGCATAGATTCCTGTAAAAAAGAAATTTCAGAAAAGCAGCAGTTCTCCATTATTCCCACTTTGGACACACTAAGGGTTTCTTTAATTGGTTCAATTAGGAAGCTTTATCCTTCTGATCTAGGGTAAGAAACTGTTTGGAAAATAAAACATTTCTAGTAGCCTTACTAACTGTAACACTTGGTTCTTGATGTTATAGGAAAATCAGGTTGAGAAAGATATAGGACTTATCTCCCGAGATTTTACAAGTGTTAAAATTCAATCCAGCAAATATTTATGGATCCCCTTAGGGTGGTGACATAAAGATATGACATTGTTTCCATCTCAGGAAGGTCACAGGATGGTGGACAGATACCAAAAGACAAAATGAAATAGAAATACAATAGACAAAGTCCTAAGGGAAAGTAAAAATGGAACTGAGACATACGAAAATCATCTAGGATGACCAAGCCTGAAAAAATTAAACACCCCAAAAGCAACCTGTGGGAAGCAGACTGTAAATGGAGAAGTAAACTAAAGCCAAAACGAAATAAGTAAATAGAATCTACCATTCAGCACAGCAAAGAGCTGAGTGATTGCACTTTAAAGAAAGAACAGGATGCTATAAACATGGAGCAGTCCAAGAATGAAAATGAAGTTTTGTGAATCAAAACTGTGAAAGCAGAAGGGTTGAAAGAAACTTAATACATTCTCTTAAAAAAAACCAAAATAGTAGAGAAAATACAAGAAAATCTGAGAACTCATCCAGGACATCCAAACAACAGAAAAAAAGAATAGAAAAAAGAGAGAGGAGGAAAACTATTAAGAAGTAATTCAAGAATGAAAGACCAATAGAAGTGGCCTGCCTGACCCCTCCCTCCCCAACCCATCCCCACCCCCAAAAAAACAAGTAATTCAAAAAATCTCCTAAAACTGGTGAGCATACATTTTGAGAGTAAGAGAGCCCACCCAGTAACCAGCACAATAAAGAAAAACAGACGTATGGTAGTTTCATTCCTGGTTTTTAAAGGAATCTCCATACTGTTCTCCATAGTGGTTATATCAACTTGGCCAATTCATGCTGATATAAAACCATTGCGATATTATAAGTAATTACCCTCCAATTAAATAAATTTAAAAATATTTAAAAAAAAATTTCAGAAAAGCAGCAGTTCTCCATTATTCCCACTTTGGACACACTAAGGGTTTCTTTAATTGGTTCAATTAGGAAGCTTTATCCTTCTGATCTAGGGTAAGAAACTGTTTGGAAAATAAAACATTTCTAGTAGCCTTACTAACTGTAACACTTGGTTCTTGATGTTATAGGAAAATCAGGTTGAGAAAGATATAGGACTTATCTCCCGAGATTTTACAAGTGTTAAAATTCAATCCAGCAAATATTTATGGATCCCCTTAGGGTGGTGACATAAAGATATGACATTGTTTCCATCTCAGGAAGGTCACAGGATGGTGGACAGATACCAAAAGACAAAATGAAATAGAAATACAATAGACAAAGTCCTAAGGGAAAGTAAAAATGGAACTGAGACATACGAAAATCATCTAGGATGACCAAGCCTGAAAAAATTAAACACCCCAAAAGCAACCTGTGGGAAGCAGACTGTAAATGGAGAAGTAAACTAAAGCCAAAACGAAATAAGTAAATAGAATCTACCATTCAGCACAGCAAAGAGCTGAGTGATTGCACTTTAAAGAAAGAACAGGATGCTATAAACATGGAGCAGTCCAAGAATGAAAATGAAGTTTTGTGAATCAAAACTGTGAAAGCAGAAGGGTTGAAAGAAACTTAATACATTCTCTTAAAAAAAACCAAAATAGTAGAGAAAATACAAGAAAATCTGAGAACTCATCCAGGACATCCAAACAACAGAAAAAAAGAATAGAAAAAAGAGAGAGGAGGAAAACTATTAAGAAGTAATTCAAGAATGAAAGACCAATAGAAGTGGCCTGCCTGACCCCTCCCTCCCCAACCCATCCCCACCCCCAAAAAAACAAGTAATTCAAAAAATCTCCTAAAACTGGTGAGCATACATTTTGAGAGTAAGAGAGCCCACCCAGTAACCAGCACAATAAAGAAAAACAGACGTATGGTAGTTTCATTCCTGGTTTTTAAAGGAATCTCCATACTGTTCTCCATAGTGGTTATATCAACTTGGCCAATTCATGCTGATATAAAACCATTGCGATATTATAAGTAATTACCCTCCAATTAAATAAATTTAAAAATATTTTTAAAAAGAAGATAGATTTATGCTAATTTGCAGTATTGTGAAATTTTAGAAACCTGGGGACAAAGGAGATTTCATAATTTTCCATAAGGAGAAAGACCAGGACTCATTGCAAGAATTGGAAAGGCATTAATTAGGTTTCTCAGTACTGGCATGATAGAATGCACTGGTAAAAGCCTTCAAAATGCTGAAGGTAAATGAGAAATATTTTTCCAACCTAGAATTCTATATACAGCCATATCATGAATGAAGAATCAGAGTAGAATAAAGACATTTCAGACATGCAAGTTCTCAAAAATGCACCTCTCTATACACTCTCATTTTGGGAAGATAGGGAAGGCTGTACTCCAGTAATACAAGGGAGCAAAACTAAGGGAAGGGAAGACATGGGGTCTAGAATCAGGAAGTGCAGCATGAGAGAGGCAGAGGGAATCCCTGGGATGAATGTAAGGAGAACCACTGGTGACAGCTGAACAGAAGCCTAGGGGCAGCCAATTTAAATGAACGTTGGTCAGAAGGCTCCAGAAACAATGTCTTCAAAAAGATGAGACTGATAGAAAAATCTAATGTGTTTGAACATATTGAAAGCAGATTTCTAGTAATGCATGCATAGAAAAGGAAACCAATGCAAAAAGTAAAGATGACTGTTAACTCCAAGGGGAAAATATTATCAATAAAGAGAGAAGTAATTCTAGCATAACTCAAGGGTTCAGATGTAAGTGATGTTTACCGAATTATTAAATGGACTCTTGATCAGATCCATGTAATTCAAGAATGAAAGACCAATAGAAGTGGCCTGCCTGACCCTCCCTCCCCAACCCATCCCCACCCCCAAAAAAACAAGTAATTCAAAAAATCTCCTAAAACTGGTGAGCATACATTTTGAGAGTAAGAGAGCCCACCCAGTAACCAGCACAATAAAGAAAAACAGACGTATGGTAGTTTCATTCCTGGTTTTTAAAGGAATCTCCATACTGTTCTCCATAGTGGTTATATCAACTTGGCCAATTCATGCTGATATAAAACCATTGCGATATTATAAGTAATTACCCTCCAATTAAATAAATTTAAAAATATTTTTAAAAAGAAGATAGATTTATGCTAATTTGCAGTATTGTGAAATTTTAGAAACCTGGGGACAAAGGAGATTTCATAATTTTCCATAAGGAGAAAGACCAGGACTCATTGCAAGAATTGGAAAGGCATTAATTAGGTTTCTCAGTACTGGCATGATAGAATGCACTGGTAAAAGCCTTCAAAATGCTGAAGGTAAATGAGAAATATTTTTCCAACCTAGAATTCTATATACAGCCATATCATGAATGAAGAATCAGAGTAGAATAAAGACATTTCAGACATGCAAGTTCTCAAAAATGCACCTCTCTATACACTCTCATTTTGGGAAGATAGGGAAGGCTGTACTCCAGTAATACAAGGGAGCAAAACTAAGGGAAGGGAAGACATGGGGTCTAGAATCAGGAAGTGCAGCATGGAGAGAGGCAGAGGGAATCCCTGGGATGAATGTAAGGGGAGAACCACTGGTGACAGCTGAACAGAAGCCTAGGGGCAGCCAATTTAAATGAACGTTGGTCAGAAGGCTCCAGAAACAATGTCTTCAAAAAGATGAGACTGATAGAAAAATCTAATGTGTTTGAACATATTGAAAGCAGATTTCTAGTAATGCATGCATAGAAAAGGAAACCAATGCAAAAAGTAAAGATGACTGTTAACTCCAAGGGGAAAATATTATCAATAAAGAGAGAAGTAATTCTAGCATAACTCAAGGGTTCAGATGTAAGTGATGTTTACCGAATTATTAAATGGACTCTTGATCAGATCCATGTATAACTATGTAGGGATGATGGGAGACAGGAAGCCAGTGTGTCCATAGAGAAAGAGAGCTGAGCAGCTGGACTAAATTCTCCTTTTCTATGATGGGAAAATAGTATAAAAGTTTAAAACTGAACAAGTCAAGAAATGGAAACATAAAGGCATTGTTTAGAGATGTGGAAGAGGATATAAACAATGGACAAGGAACACGTGGCTGCTTCTGGGGAGTGGAAGGAAGACTGGAGAGGGAGATATTTTGCATATGACTTTTATGGAGTTACTTGATTCTTTAAACGATGTGTAGTACAAGGTTAAAGGGAATAAAATCACCATTTGTTTTATTTAAAAAGAGGCAAGTGATCAATTCCAACTGGAGGACCTGGGAGGGGCGTCCATATGAGGGAGCTGAATGAGGATTTTAACAGGTGGATTTGGTGGGACGGGGTGTTATGGGTGAGAATAACAAGCCATCAGAAAAGAAGATAAAAGATATATTGGGGAAAGGTCAGAAAGTGTCCTGAGTTTCATGTTTAAAGATGTATGGACTTCACTCTGGGTGTTAATAAGTGCCCCCGTGAAGAAAGTGCTTGGCCTGCTATGACCTTATATTTTAGTATCAAGCATAGATTAGAGGGAGGAGAGCACAGAAGGTGAGGAGTGCCCCATAGAAGCTGTTCCAATATTCAGGAAAGAAATACTGTGGGCCTGAGGAAGAGCAGTTGACTGTGATGTAGGCAAAGGTCTGGATGGGTGCAGCCCTTGAAAGACCGCCTCCTTTTTTTAAGGAGCCAATGAGATCCATGCACTGTTCTCTCCCATTTTTGGCTTCTTGTGTGTGCTTCAGATAATGGAACGAGCTTTATTCCACATGGACAACTGCTATAAAATCCCCAACATCCGGGGCACTGGGCGGCTGTGCAAGACCAACCTGCCTTCCAACACCGCCTTCCGAGGTTTCGGGGGACCCCAAGGCATGTTCATAGCCGAGTCCTGGATGAGCGAAGTCTCAGTGACCTGTGGGCTGCCTGCAGAGGAAGTAAGCTGGGGATTTGGAGGCACACGTCAGAGGGGCTTAGCCTACTTTGGATCTTGGACGTCTCTCTGGGGGTAGAGGATGGGCAGGCGCAAGGGAGGAGTGGGAGGAGCCACTTCCGGTTACGGCCCCCTGGTCTCTTGCTACTGCCCAGGCCTCAGCGTCTCTCTCCTTGGGAAGGTGCGGCGGAAGAACCTGTACAAAGAAGGGGACCTCACCCACTTCAACCAGAGGCTTGAGGGGTTCACCGTGCCCCGGTGCTGGGATGAGTGCCTGAAGAGCTCTCAGTATCACGCTCGGAAGAGTGAGGTTGACAAGTTCAACAAGTAAGCATCAGGGGGAAGGCAGGGGATGGCGCCTGACCTTCTGGGGCTCTCTCGGGTTTCAGATTCTACATAGCCTTTTTTGCTGAACTCAAAATAAGAATAATAGCTAGATAGCTAAGAAGGCTGTTTGCTAACTCATGCATAGCCATCTCTTTAAGATTCTGAAATGCTCTGCAGCCTAGGGGCTCAGGGCTCACAGCACTTAGCATCATAGCAGTGTGGTCCATCTTTACACGATTGTCTGCTTTCTGGGTAGAGGATGCTCTGGAAAGCACTGGCCCAGGACTAAGAATACCATAGCAATGTGCCTGCCTCTGACACCAATCTATAAATGTGACCTTGGCTGTCATTCTACCTCCTTGGATTGCAGCTTCGTCATGTGCAGAGTGGGGATAGTTATGCTGGCTCCATCTCTCTCACAGAGTTACTTGGATAAGCAAATATGCAGTTCAGAGAAGTATTACCATCAACCAGCCACAACTCCTCCCTGCTGCGGTCACAGTGCAGGATCACCAGAGCACTCTGACCCATAACCCATCTCACTCAGGAAAGCAGAGTGATGGCTCTTTAAGGTTGAGATGTTCAAGGATGGGGCTTGTTTCAGTTCCACTGGAGGATCCGGAACTCAAGTGACCACTGTTCTCATTTTGTCTACACAATCGGAGTACAGCTCAGTTATGACCAAGACTGAGTGGGCAGTTCCAAGGATGCCTTATTCTAATTTTACAAAGATATTGATAAAATATGTCTAGTCGAACATGAAAATAGTGGAGAAGCTGCTATGAGCATTTTCTTTTTCCTCTAGGGAGAATTGTTGGAAAAAGAGAGGATTGTGCATAATTCCCACCAAATTTGGAATAAGCTTCACAGTTCCTTTTCTAAATCAGGTAATTGCTTTAAATAATTTTGTCCATTTCCACTGTCCTGGGCCTCCATTCCCCTCTGTTTGCGCTGTTTGCAAGAACACATTGTCACAGGAGCAGAGCTGACCAGAGGAACTCTCTGCTGTATAAATGAAGTTGAATTTGCACATCCTGACTTGACTGGGGGTCAATGGAATGCAGGAGACCCGGGTTCCGTCCCTGGGCTGGGAAGATCCCCCAGGAGGAAGGCATGGAAACTCACTCGAGGATTCTTGCATGGAGAATTTCATGGACGGAGGAGCCTGGCAGGCTGCAGTCCATGGGGTCACACAGAGTTGGACACAACTGAAGTGACTAAGCAGCAGCCATGCCTAGTTGTTATCTTCCTGACTGTTAGACTGTGGACAGCGAGTCTGCCTTTCTGATCCCATTTCTTTGTCTAGGGAATTGGAACAAAGATATACGACCACCCTCCCTCTGAGGATGGGTGTATATATACATAAAGTTTTGCAGACTACCAAAGGCCTGTATTATTAAATCATGAGCTTTGTACTGCTTTGATTTTTTTTGTCTGAGGTTTCTGTTCAAAATGCTAGTACTTTTCTTTATCCTGGGCTTTAGTACCTCTGGTCCCAGGCCTTAAACAGAGTGGGGCTTTGCTGCCATCTCTCTCACAGAGTTACTTGGATAAGCAAATATGCAGTTCAGAGAAGTATTACCATCAACCAGCCACAACTCCTCCCTGCTGCGGTCACAGTGCAGGATCACCAGAGCACTCTGACCCATAACCCATCTCACTCAGGAAAGCAGAGTGATGGCTCTTTAAGGTTGAGATGTTCAAGGATGGGGCTTGTTTCAGTTCCACTGGAGGATCCGGAACTCAAGTGACCACTGTTCTCATTTTGTCTACACAATCGGAGTACAGCTCAGTTATGACCAAGACTGAGTGGGCAGTTCCAAGGATGCCTTATTCTAATTTTACAAAGATATTGATAAAATATGTCTAGTCGAACATGAAAATAGTGGAGAAGCTGCTATGAGCATTTTCTTTTTCCTCTAGGGAGAATTGTTGGAAAAAGAGAGGATTGTGCATAATTCCCACCAAATTTGGAATAAGCTTCACAGTTCCTTTTCTAAATCAGGTAATTGCTTTAAATAATTTTGTCCATTTCCACTGTCCTGGGCCTCCATTCCCCTCTGTTTGCGCTGTTTGCAAGAACACATTGTCACAGGAGCAGAGCTGACCAGAGGAACTCTCTGCTGTATAAATGAAGTTGAATTTGCACATCCTGACTTGACTGGGGGTCAATGGAATGCAGGAGACCCGGGTTCCGTCCCTGGGCTGGGAAGATCCCCCAGGAGGAAGGCATGGAAACTCACTCGAGGATTCTTGCATGGAGAATTTCATGGACGGAGGAGCCTGGCAGGCTGCAGTCCATGGGGTCACACAGAGTTGGACACAACTGAAGTGACTAAGCAGCAGCCATGCCTAGTTGTTATCTTCCTGACTGTTAGACTGTGGACAGCGAGTCTGCCTTTCTGATCCCATTTCTTTGTCTAGGGAATTGGAACAAAGATATACGACCACCCTCCCTCTGAGGATGGGTGTATATATACATAAAGTTTTGCAGACTACCAAAGGCCTGTATTATTAAATCATGAGCTTTGTACTGCTTTGATTTTTTTTGTCTGAGGTTTCTGTTCAAAATGCTAGTACTTTTCTTTATCCTGGGCTTTAGTACCTCTGGTCCCAGGCCTTAAACAGAGTTGGGATTTGCTGAATTTTGTGTTTGGTATCCTTCCCTTCCCGTAGGCAGGAGCCCTGATCCACGTGTACACAGATGGGTCTGTGCTGGTGAACCACGGGGGCACGGAGATGGGCCAAGGCCTTCACACCAAGATGGTCCAGGTGAGCCTCTGGAGACAGTGGGCATCCTCCTGACACCGCGATGTCTGTGTGAGGGGTGATGCTGTGAAAAAGGGAGCAGCGCCACGTACCGGAAGCAGACGCAGGCCCTGGCCCTGGCCCTGGCCCAGCTGTTTGTTTGCATGTGACCTGGGGCAACCCTGCTCCTCCTCTTGGCGTCAAGTTCCCCATCTGTGCAAAGGGCTTGGCCAGGTGATGATGGTTCAGGCTCCTTCCATCACCAGCACGCGAGGCTCTGTGACTGTGTGTCAGGGTCAGTTAAAGGTCACTGGCTGCCCTCACACCTGTGAGACTCCTCCCAGTGGAGCTGGATCAGAGTTGTCACACCTGCTTGGCTCATGGGCACTGGTTAAACTGAATTTTTTTTTAGGTCAGGATAAGTTTTAAAAGGCGTTTAAGGTTATGAATTTTTTAAAAAATTTTTATTTTATTTATTTTTGGCTATTCTGGGTATTCACTGCTGCCAGAGGCTCTTCTCTAGTTACAGGGAGTGGGGGCTACTCTCTAATTGAGGTGAGCAGGCTTCTTGTTGCATTGACTTCTCTTGTTGTGGAACTCAGGCTCTAGGGCACACGGGCTCAATAGCTGTGGCTCCAAGGCTCTAGAGCACAGGCTCAATAGTTGTGGTTCATGGGCTTAGTTGTTCCTCAGCATGTGGGATCTTCCCAGATCAGGGATCAAACCCGTGCCTCCTGCATTGTCAGGATGATTCTTTACCACTAAGCCACCAGGGAACCTGAAGTTTATTA
The DNA here is from genome assembly GCA_022376925.1 of Tragulus kanchil. Taxonomy (NCBI): domain Eukaryota; kingdom Metazoa; phylum Chordata; class Mammalia; order Artiodactyla; family Tragulidae; genus Tragulus; species Tragulus kanchil. Next base: position 152,737,945 of record JAIOJX010000029.1, read on the forward strand.
ATTTTTGAATCCAATCAAACCACTCCATAAAGTGCTGCTTCAATTTCAGATGGATATGAGAACACAATGTCAATCAAATTGTGGTTTATGGAATTAGTTTCTTGCCTGTTAACAGTGAATCTGAATCCTACCTTGGGGAGAAGGCAGTCATCTCCCCAGAGAAGGACCATCTTACCAGGCCCTTCCCTGGAGGGTGGTGTCCTCTCTGTTTGCAGGTGGCCAGCAGAGCTCTCAAGATCCCCACCTCTAAGATCTACATCAGCGAGACAAGCACTAACACGGTGCCCAACTCCTCTCCCACGGCTGCCTCCGTCAGTAGTGACATCTATGGACAAGCCATCTATGTAAGGAGCCTTAGGGGTCGCACTGAGGGCCGTCCCCAGGTGGGAGCCAGATTGGCTTCTTGCAGGCTCTTGGCTGTGGCCATGCCTCTGGCTCTCTTGGCCAGGAGGACACAAGCTAAAAGATGGGCTCAGGAACCATAACCGCTTCCATCAAGGCCTAGAAGGATGAATGTGGAGTGGGAGGGAAGTTGGAGGAAAGCATAGGATTCAAGGAGGACACACACCCTGGTGTTAGAACTGAACAGGAGACAATGGATTGAAATTGAAATTCAATTGGGGATCAGCCAGATGAGACGCTATGCTTCTCCCCCAATGTGGGTGATGTCATCAGAGAAAGGAGTCTGAAGGGAGAAGGCACCTCCTTAGGGATCCCTCAACATTTCCCCTCTGCCAGCTTCAGGACTGAGTCATGAAATGCTCTTTGAGCAAGGGCCAGCAGCTCCTTGGGCCTACTGGGCCTCAGACATTCCCAGGAGGCAGGGCAAGGTTGTCTGGGCAGCACTCTGAGCACAGCATTGCTTGGAGGACCTCAGGGTTTTGCTTGGGTTGGGGAATGCAGAGGACTGACGTGTCTATTGTGCGGGGTGTCTTTAGGAAGCTTGCCAGACCATCCTGAAAAGGTTGGAACCCTTCAAGAGAAAGAATTCTGATGGCTCCTGGGAAGACTGGGTAAGTCCAAGCTAATTCAAGTCACTTTTGTAGATGAAAGAGAAATTAAGTACAGGGTTGTGTGCCCAACTCTGGGAAGGAAGAGGAGATCAGAATCTAGTCACACAGGCAAAGAGAAACTGAGGTGTCTGTATGCTTTCATAGGACAAGCAAATGTTCAAGCTTGCTGGGCCGCCTTCTCTACAACGTTCATAGCTGAAGGAAGTCACTTGAGAATTTTTGATCTAGGCTCTTGACAGACCTCTGGGAATTGGGGATTCACTTGTCCTGAGCCTCAGAAGATGGGAGTGACAGCTAGTCCTGCCTCACTCAGAAGTCTTCCCTCAGAGCTCATCTCACATCCCACTTGTCTGCAGTTGATGAGCCTCATTTTCTTCAAACCTCCATTTCTGAGAGGAGTGTGCCCATTACCTCCCCCATTACCAGCTGTGGGGTTTGGGTCCACTAAGACTCGATCTGTGAACGAACAGGGAAAGAAGCATTGTGTCTGTGCTCAGATGCTGCAGTTGTGTCTGACCTTTTGCAGCCTCATGGACAGTAACCCACAGGGCTCCTCTATCCATGAGCTTTTTCCAGGCAAGAATATTGGAGTGAGTTGCCATTTCCTTCTCCAGGGAATCTTCCTGACCCAGGGCTTGAACCCATGTCTCCTTCTTGGCAGGCACATTTTTTTTTTAACCACTGAACCACATGGGAATCTCCAACAGACATTACCCGAAGTTTATATTGTCCTTAAAAAAAACTGTTTCCGATTCAGTCCTCCATGTCAGAAATCCCCAGGGTATCCCTCAACCCAATTTCCCTCTGCCAGCTTCAGGACTGAGTCATGAAATGCTCTTTGAGCAAGGGCCAGCAGCTCCTTGGGCCTACTGGGCCTCAGACATTCCCAGGAGGCAGGGCAAGGTTGTCTGGGCAGCACTCTGAGCACAGCATTGCTTGGAGGACCTCAGGGTTTTGCTTGGGTTGGGGAATGCAGAGGACTGACGTGTCTATTGTGCGGGGTGTCTTTAGGAAGCTTGCCAGACCATCCTGAAAAGGTTGGAACCCTTCAAGAGAAAGAATTCTGATGGCTCCTGGGAAGACTGGGTAAGTCCAAGCTAATTCAAGTCACTTTTGTAGATGAAAGAGAAATTAAGTACAGGGTTGTGTGCCCAACTCTGGGAAGGAAGAGGAGATCAGAATCTAGTCACACAGGCAAAGAGAAACTGAGGTGTCTGTATGCTTTCATAGGACAAGCAAATGTTCAAGCTTGCTGGGCCGCCTTCTCTACAACGTTCATAGCTGAAGGAAGTCACTTGAGAATTTTTGATCTAGGCTCTTGACAGACCTCTGGGAATTGGGGATTCACTTGTCCTGAGCCTCAGAAGATGGGAGTGACAGCTAGTCCTGCCTCACTCAGAAGTCTTCCCTCAGAGCTCATCTCACATCCCACTTGTCTGCAGTTGATGAGCCTCATTTTCTTCAAACCTCCATTTCTGAGAGGAGTGTGCCCATTACCTCCCCCATTACCAGCTGTGGGGTTTGGGTCCACTAAGACTCGATCTGTGAACGAACAGGGAAAGAAGCATTGTGTCTGTGCTCAGATGCTGCAGTTGTGTCTGACCTTTTGCAGCCTCATGGACAGTAACCCACAGGGCTCCTCTATCCATGAGCTTTTTCCAGGCAAGAATATTGGAGTGAGTTGCCATTTCCTTCTCCAGGGAATCTTCCTGACCCAGGGCTTGAACCCATGTCTCCTTCTTGGCAGGCACATTTTTTTTTTTTTTTAACCACTGAACCACATGGGAATCTCCAACAGACATTACCCGCAAGTTTATATTGTCCCTGTGGTTTTAAGAGGGATATAAACACTCAAGAGAGACACGAGCCCAGTTCTCTGATTTCCGATTCAGAATCCTCCATGTCAGAAACCCTCAGAGGGAAGCTGTAAGGCAGTGCCTCTCAGGTGAAGGACTCAGCTCCTCCCACAAGGAGACATGCAGTGGTGGCCTGGCTTCACCTTCCCCTAACGTTGCAATGAAAGGACTGGATAAGATGTGACCATACATGAACCAACTCAGATAGCACAAGTCTCCCTCAAAAGAGTCAAAGGAAATAAGCTGTTTCTCTCAGACCTTCCCTGGAGAAGGAAATGGCAGCCCACTCCTGTATTATTGCCTGGAGAATTCCATGGACAGAGAAGCCTGGAAGGCTATAGTCCACGGGGTCGCAAAGAGTTGGACACGACTGAGTGACTATCACTCACTCACTCAGACCTACTTCCTTACTGCACCTGACACAGCCTGTCCTTCCCTGCCCACACTCATAGATACCACCTGAATGAGCTGATTTGGGTAGTGTGGATTTTAGCGTGGATTTGTAAGGCAGTGTAAATGTTTTCAATGGCAGCCTCTATAGTCTGTTGACCTGGGCTTTGTCCTCACCTACTGGCCATGTGGCCCAGTGCTTCCCAGCAGGTAACCATCCAAAAGGGCATTATCAGAAGAGTGTGACTGGGGAATGACAGGCATCAGTGCTCTTTAGTGTCTGTACTGTACTGAAAAAGCAAGCCATTCCTGCCACCACTATGATCGGTCTATCTATTTGATATCATATAGTAAAGATCCTAGAGAGATTCTTTCTCTAAACCTTAGTTTTCTCATCTGTAAAATGAAGACAATAGTAGTACTGATCTTATAGGGTTGTACTGAATGTTAAGTAAGGCGGTGTCTGCAAAGACCTCAGTAGCATCTTGTATATAGTAAAGTGGATGGTAATTGACAGTGATCATGAAGCAACATGATCATTTGTTGCATCAGGAACAAATTAAATTTAGAGCTATGGATAGTGAAAGAGAGAGAAAGAAGAAAGGAAGAAAAATTTATTATGCAGTTGTTGTTGTTCAGTCAGTAAGTCATGTCTGACTCTTTGCGACCCTGTGGACTGCAGTACTTCAGGCTTCCCTGTCCTTCACCATCCCCTGGAGTTTGTTCAAATTCATGTCCATTGAATCAGTGATGCCATCCAACTGTTTCATCCTCTGTCTTCCCCTTCTCCTCCTCCCTTCAATCTTTCCCAACATCAGAGCCTTTTCCAGTGAGTTGGCTCTTCACATCAGGTGACCAAAGTATTAGAGCTTCTGTTTCAGGATCAGTCAATTCAGGGATGATTTCCTGTAGGGTAGACTGGTTTGATCTCCTTGCTGTCCAAGGGACTCTCAAGAGTCTTCTCCAACACCACAGTTTGAAGGCATCAATTCTTCAGCACTCAAGCCTTCTTTGTGGTCCAGCTCTCATATCTGTGCACGAGTCCTGGAAAAACCATAGGACCTTGTTGGCAGAGTAGTCTCACTCAGACCTACTTCCTTACTGCACCTGACACAGCCTGTCCTCCCTGCCCACACTCATAGATACCACCTGAATGAGCTGATTTGGGTAGTGTGGATTTTAGCGTGGATTTGTAAGGCAGTGTAAATGTTTTCAATGGCAGCCTCTATAGTCTGTTGACCTGGGCTTTGTCCTCACCTACTGGCCATGTGGCCCAGTGCTTCCCAGCAGGTAACCATCCAAAAGGGCATTATCAGAAGAGTGTGACTGGGGAATGACAGGCATCAGTGCTCTTTAGTGTCTGTACTGTACTGAAAAAGCAAGCCATTCCTGCCACCACTATGATCGGTCTATCTATTTGATATCATATAGTAAAGATCCTAGAAAATTCTTTCTCTAAACCTTAGTTTTCTCATCTGTAAAATGAAGACAATAGTAGTACTGATCTTATAGGGTTGTACTGAATGTTAAGTAAGGCGGTGTCTGCAAAGACCTCAGTAGCATCTTGTATATAGTAAAGTGGATGGTAATTGACAGTGATCATGAAGCAACATGATCATTTGTTGCATCAGGAACAAATTAAATTTAGAGCTATGGATAGTGAAAGAGAGAGAAAGAAGAAAGGAAGAAAAATTTATTATGCAGTTGTTGTTGTTCAGTCAGTAAGTCATGTCTGACTCTTTGCGACCCTGTGGACTGCAGTACTTCAGGCTTCCCTGTCCTTCACCATCCCCTGGAGTTTGTTCAAATTCATGTCCATTGAATCAGTGATGCCATCCAACTGTTTCATCCTCTGTCTTCCCCTTCTCCTCCTCCCTTCAATCTTTCCCAACATCAGAGCCTTTTCCAGTGAGTTGGCTCTTCACATCAGGTGACCAAAGTATTAGAGCTTCTGTTTCAGGATCAGTCAATTCAGGGATGATTTCCTGTAGGGTAGACTGGTTTGATCTCCTTGCTGTCCAAGGGACTCTCAAGAGTCTTCTCCAACACCACAGTTTGAAGGCATCAATTCTTCAGCACTCAAGCCTTCTTTGTGGTCCAGCTCTCATATCTGTGCACGAGTCCTGGAAAAACCATAGGACCTTTGTTGGCAGAGTGATGTCTCTGTTTTTTTCATACACTGTTTAGGTTTTGTCATAGCTTTTCTTCCAAGGAGCAAGCGTCTTTTACTTTCACAGCTGCAGTGACTAAAGAGACAGAATGGATGGAGAGGTGGATAGCTTGATCAACAGAACACAGGCTAATAGGTTAAGAGAGAAATGGCATTGTACAGAATTGCTGTTGTAATGACCAGAGTCATGAGTCATCACAGAGAAGTGGATGAAGAGGCAAACTTGAGCTGCCTATTGAGGGAAGGAGAGGATTTGGACAGATACAGCAGAGGAAGCACATAAATGAAGGCACAGAAGAGTCGGGATGTGAAGGATTGGGAGAGAGTTAACACTTGAGTTTGGTTGGAGTAGCAATGATGTGTGTGTTACCTAAGTCCAGAGAGAAGACTGGGGTCCTTACTGCCAGGCATTTGCTCGATGGCTGTGTAGGCCATGGGGAGTCATGGAATGCTCCAGCGTGGGCAAGTGACATGGGTGGGTGGTGTGTTCAGATGATCCCTCTGACTGGGCTCAGCCATATGTCAGAGAGGGAGGCAACTTGAGGCTGGAAGACCAGTGAGGAGGCTACTGTGGTGCTCCAGGCTTGACATGACCAGGGCCTCGTGGAGAGGGTGGTAGTGAGGAACAGGAGGTGCTGTGTGGAAATGAGAATCACTATTTTAAAAAAATCTGATCAGCTTCCAGTTGAGGAGGATGAGTTCATGAAAGCTGAGTGCTGGGCTGGGGTTTCGGGGCCAGGGATACTGGAGACCATGCTTCCCCCTTCCTGATGGCCATTCCTTCTCATCAGGTCATGGCTGCCTACCGGGACAGAGTGAGCTTGTCTGCTACCGGGTTTTACAGGTACGTAAGGTGCTGACCTCGCCCCTCTCACAGTGTGTTGTCACCCTAGCCTCCACAGGCTCCTCCAGGACTGCACTCTGTCACCTATGGTCAGGAGAGAGCAGATCCGCCAAAATCATCTCTCCAACGGACTTCCACTAACTTCAATTTAAAGATTCTCTGAAATATGTGAGCTTGTCAAACCAAAGCACCAGCCGTCATATGGAAAGACCTCTGTTCTAGTTCTGGTCTTAAAGTAGACCATTCCACTTGGTGGGGTGGGGGGGGTCACTAGTCCTCTTTCAACCTGTCTCCTCATATATGACATAGTGGGTCCATCATCAGCCATAAATTCTCCTGCAAGAACCGGGGCGCCTGGTGTTCTGAGGGTTACCCATGTGTGTTACTTTGTGCTATGTGTCAGATTGCTTGAAGCAGGCTTTCCTGCAAAAGAATGAGAGGAGGATCTAGAGCATGTGGCCTTGCTACAATATGTACAGGGGAACTTAGAATGAGATTTAGAAAAGAGTGGGAACCTTTTGCAACTTTAAAATTCATCAGCATAGACTCTGTCTGTCTAATCTAGAAGATATGTGAAAAGATATGGGGCTTCCCTGGAGGTCCAGCGGGTAAGGAGTCTGCTGTGCAGTGCAAGGGGCACTGGTTCGATCCTTGGCCTGGGAAGATCCCACATGCTGCAGAGTTGCTGGACCAGTGTGTCCAATTACCAGCCAGCACTATGGAGCACATGTGCCCAGAGACAGTGCTCTGCAATGAGAGAGGTCACTGCAGTGGGGGGCCAGCACAGGCTGGGGAATGGAAATGGATGAAAATACATAGATAAAAGACCAATTAAAGAGGCCAAACTTTAAAAAAGAAAAAGATACGATTGTGTTGCCAGTCAGCCATAATGTTTTAGCTTTCTCGGGGAAATCTAACTAGGACCTTTTCTTTCATAGATCAGTGCATATGGAAAATAGTTCAATGCTTGCTTTAAAAGATCTTGTGTGAATTTATGAATATATAGAATGTATATATATAATATAGATACATACATACATTTTTTAGGGCAAAGTAATGTTTTGCCAGTGCTTCATGGATTATATAATATTTACCCTACAAAAACACAAGCCAGTGCAAATTTTCTCATGAGCTCCTATTGCACTGTTAGAATTGATAGAACTGCAGTTGTATCAGGGAACGTCCAGCTGAAGTTGATGAGGTCAGAGGTAAAAGAAGGTGATGGTCTCTTGGGAGAAAGCTTTTCCCTTAGCCCTGCCTTGGTTTTGTTTTCGTGCCAATTCTGTTCACATCAGCTCATGTTATTGTTTCTGTGTAAGGTATAGAGTACAATACAGAGTGCTATAAACAGAATACACACACACATGCATATATGTGACTCATGCAAAATTGGAATCATAGTATAAAATATTCAGGATTGAAAAAGAAAATAAATGTGTAAAAGAATGTGTATCTGCTTTTATTAATAACATTTTGCTCAAATTACCTGTTGAAAGTTAGTAGGGATCAGTAGATGAAGATTAATACCAGGCGGCTGGCCCATGTTGGCACGGGTTACTGATCTTGTTTTCTTTCACCTTGAGAAAGGTGAGCAAACCCATAAGCAGGTAAGCTGGTATGAACAGCCCCAGAGCCAACCCAGGGTCTCAGTCCTTTGGTTCTGAGATCCTGAATTCTAACTCAGTAGATCCTTTGAAGTATGATTTTCACGTCCTCCATTAACTCAGGCAAATCTGTCACTTCCGTTTCCACCATATAGAGGCCAGCTTGCTGGGACCCTACACTGCTCAGCTCTGCAGAATGGTTCATGTGAACACCATGGGCAAAATAGAGCGGAGACAAGGGGTACAATGCTGGGGAGAGCAAGGGGTTCACGAACAGGTTCAAAGTGTCCAAACCTCACGGACGTTTTTGAAGAGAAGCTGAAAAAATAATCAAATCTTTAGGGTCTTAAGATTTTATGAGACAGGCTGTTCATATGTGCATGAGTAGGCAGCATGTCCATCTGAATCACGTGTGATATTTTCTCTTTTCTTCCCCAGGACACCCAACCTTAGCTACAGCTTTGAGACGAACTCAGGGAATGCCTTCCACTACTTCACCTACGGGGTGGCTTGCTCTGAAGTGGAAATTGACTGCTTAACAGGAGATCATAAGGTGAGAAGTTTGCAAAATTTCAGTATGAAAGATGGGAAGAGAAACATCTGAAATTGGAATACAAAGAGCTGATAGGAATGAACTTTCTGGTTGGGAAAATAATGTGCTAAATCATGGCTTGGCAAGCTTCCTGTAAAGAACCAGAAAGTAAATATTTTAGATTTTCTGGGCCATGGAGGCTCTGTCCCATTTATTCCACTGGTAGTGGTTCTGTAGTGTGAAAACAGACACGAATGTATGCAAACAGATATGTGTGAATGTGTTCCTGTAAGATGTCATTTATGTACACAGAATGTGAATTTCATATCGTTTTCACATCACAGCACATTCTTTTTATCTGTCATTTAAGAATATTGAAACCATGATTAGTTCCCAAGTTCTGCGAAAGCAGGGGATGGGCTGGATTCAGCCCATGGAATGTAACTCGTCAGCACCTTCCTTACATGACTGGCCCAGACTCAGCTTCAAAGCCCCAGGAACCTGTGAATTTGGGATCAGTAGATGAAGATTAATACCAGGCGGCTGGCCCATGTTGGCACGGGTTACTGATCTTGTTTTCTTTCACCTTGAGAAAGGTGAGCAAACCCATAAGCAGGTAAGCTGGTATGAACAGCCCCAGAGCCAACCCAGGGTCTCAGTCCTTTGGTTCTGAGATCCTGAATTCTAACTCAGTAGATCCTTTGAAGTATGATTTTCACGTCCTCCATTAACTCAGGCAAATCTGTCACTTCCGTTTCCACCATATAGAGGCCAGCTTGCTGGGACCCTACACTGCTCAGCTCTGCAGAATGGTTCATGTGAACACCATGGGCAAAATAGAGCGGAGACAAGGGGTACAATGCTGGGGAGAGCAAGGGGTTCACGAACAGGTTCAAAGTGTCCAAACCTCACGGACGTTTTTGAAGAGAAGCTGAAAAAATAATCAAATCTTTAGGGTCTTAAGATTTTATGAGACAGGCTGTTCATATGTGCATGAGTAGGCAGCATGTCCATCTGAATCACGTGTGATATTTTCTCTTTTCTTCCCCAGGACACCCAACCTTAGCTACAGCTTTGAGACGAACTCAGGGAATGCCTTCCACTACTTCACCTACGGGGTGGCTTGCTCTGAAGTGGAAATTGACTGCTTAACAGGAGATCATAAGGTGAGAAGTTTGCAAAATTTCAGTATGAAAGATGGGAAGAGAAACATCTGAAATTGGAATACAAAGAGCTGATAGGAATGAACTTTCTGGTTGGGAAAATAATGTGCTAAATCATGGCTTGGCAAGCTTCCTGTAAAGAACCAGAAAGTAAATATTTTAGATTTTCTGGGCCATGGAGGCTCTGTCCCATTTATTCCACTGGTAGTGGTTCTGTAGTGTGAAAACAGACACGAATGTATGCAAACAGATATGTGTGAATGTGTTCCTGTAAGATGTCATTTATGTACACAGAATGTGAATTTCATATCGTTTTCACATCACAGCACATTCTTTTTATCTGTCATTTAAGAATATTGAAACCATGATTAGTTCCCAAGTTCTGCGAAAGCAGGGGATGGGCTGGATTCAGCCCATGGAATGTAACTCGTCAGCACCTTCCTTACATGACTGGCCCAGACTCAGCTTCAAAGCCCCAGGAACCTGGGCTCCAGCCTTCCTACTGGCACTGCTGCCTGAGCGTGCCAGGAGTGCTCTGCTTGTGAAAGGAGACTGGCTCTCTATAGCCTAAGGGTCACTGAGACCCATCTGTCATTCTATACATCACTCTTTTCTAAAATGGCTTTTATTTTGCTGTCTGCTCTAGAACCTCCGCACAGACATCGTCATGGATGTTGGCTCCAGCCTGAACCCTGCCATCGATATTGGACAGGTGAGAATCCTGGAGGGTCAGGGTGGTCTTGAACTTGGCCATTGGTATGCCCCGCTGCCTCCTAGGGCCAGTCCCTGACCACAGCATCTTGCCCTCTTTTATTTATTTATTTATTTTTAACAGCTACGTCTTTTATTTGCCCAAGGCCAGCTGTTGCGGGCACTGAGGCCCCAGTGCTTCCAGAGGGATGGAGGGGGGAGGGGCGAGCCATCCTCCCTACCAGGTGCTGCCTGTTCCACCCTGCTTCCTGCAGGAGGTGGGAGACGATACGAAGGGGACACCTGCGCCATCGACTCTCAGTTCTGTGCGTGGGTTAGTTGCTCGGTCGTGCAACCTTTGGGCCACAGCCCACCAGGCTCCTCTGTCCATGGGGTTCTCCAGGCAAGAATACTGGAGTGGGTTGCCATGCCCTTCTCTAGCCCTCTGTTATTTTTAAGGAGGTCTGAGCATGGTGCCAAGTGAGTCCTCCTGAGAGTGTGATTTAGGTAGATGAGAGTCTACCCAATTCCTGAGGTGATAGTCAGATCCACGTGGATAAACTTGGAAAGGGCATTCACACGGCAGAAAGCAAGACGATGGGCAGTGGGAACACTGGATGTTCATTGCACACATATATGCACACATGCATAGTTTGAGAGGGAGGATGGGGGAGTGGAGACTGAATTTGGGATCCGTGTGCAAGCAGCGGGGTCTCAGGACAGAGGAATCTTCTCTCCGTTTATTCCTCTTCTACTGAGGATGTCTGTTGTCCTCTAGGAAGTAAATGCTACCAAGCCTGCAGTAGTGGAGGGTCTTGGGAGCAAAAGACACAGGTTCTAGCAAGAGGACTAAAGGAATGGCAGGAAGAAAGTCACTTTGGGAGAATAGGAGAGTACTGAGCAGAGCAGGTAGAACAGAATCAGACAGAAGGAGGAATCAACCGACGTATTGAAAATGCGGCAGAAAATGTTCATTGTATTTATCAAAACCTGACAATTACTCATGTATCTGTTTATTAAGTCATTGAACAACCATGTGGGCAGCACCTCCTATGGGCAGGCCCTGAGTTTGGCCCGGCAGACACAGAGATGCTTAGCGATTTCCCTCCGAACCACCTGTTTAGCGGTGATGGCGCCACATACCACGGTGCTGGGCGGTGAGGCTGGGAGAGCAGGCACGTGGGCCAGCAGAGTGTGGCAGGTGCCCTCCCAGAGATCTGTAAGCTATGGCAGGGGGCGCTCTTCTCCCAGAGGGCAGGCGGGGCTGGGCGTTCAGAAAGCCTGCGATCTATCACCTGAGAAAGTCCTTCTGTCTTGTGGGGCTACCCTAAAACGCATGATCCCTCTCAGCACAGAGTGGGGTAGGGGGTGGGGGCCCCTGTGGACTCTGAGGGACACAGCCCAAGAGCTTCTCGGGGCTGCCGTTTCTCCTGCGGCAACATGGAAGGAACGCCTCCATCGGCCCGGCAGTAAGGTTAAAAGGAAATTATGCCTACTGCCGCAACGGTGTGTCCCTCCTGGAGTCTTGACAAATTCTGAAACTGATTTCATTGTCATTGTCTTTGCTCTGCCTACCGTAATACCTGGCAAAGGCCCCCATCGGTTATCCTGGCTGGGGTAGGAGCCAGGGAAGCAGTGGGGGGGCTGTTTACAGCTTCTCTCCAGTCCCTGTGGCAGGTGGGGCTTGGTGCCCGCTGTGGGAAGCAGCCCCTGTCTTGGGTGGGGACACGGAGGCAGGGTAGCCATGCTTTCCATCTGTCCTGCAGGTGGAAGGGGCCTTTGTGCAGGGCCTGGGCCTCTTCACCCTGGAGGAGCTTCACTACTCGCCGGAGGGGAGCCTGCACACCCGTGGCCCCAGCACCTACAAGATCCCTGCGTTCGGCACCATCCCTACGGAGTTCAGGGTGTCCCTGCTTCGTGACTGCCCCAACAAGAAGGCCATCTATGCCTCCAAGGTACCGTTGCCCTGGGGTTGGGCTGCCTTCTGGTCTGCACTGTGGGAAACCAACACCCCATGGGGGTCTGCAGGGAGCTCGTACGGAGGAGAGAGAGGTTGGGGGCTGACATGAGCCTTGGGGAGGGTGATGGAGGGTGGGCACCCTACCTGGGAGCATTGGGCACGGGGTGGATGATGATATCACCTCCATGTGTCCAAGCCAGCTTTCGGGGTGCACTCAGAAGGATCCCTCAGTTCAGCCATGCAGGTCAAGTCCTGACCTAACCCCACGTCTCAGGGGTGCATCCAAATCCTTGGTTCTGGAGACACCCTCACAGTCCTGCACCCATGTCATCTCATGAGAATGAACCCACTCCCCCGTGCACACTCTTTCACCCCTTCAGAGGTGTCCACGAGACCCTAAGGCATGATCAGCACACCTGGCTGGTTATAGCTACCCTCTGCTTCCTCCTGTCCCCGTGGAGGAAATGGACGAAAATCCATTAAACTGATAGATCCAGTTGTGAGTCTAAGAAGAAAGGCAGATAATTACTTGTAATCAACAAGACCCATCTCACAGTTTACTCTCCTGTGAGAGGGCCTAGGGTGCGTGTGGTCCTTGCTGTTGGCTCTCACTCACTTTAGCATATGTTGGGTCACTGGGGGCTTAGGATAAACACGTAGCTCCATGGGGCCCGCCCTTAGAAATTTTGATTTGGTAGGTCTGGGCTCTGAAACGTACATTTAAAAAAGTATTATTTACCTTTGGCTGCGCTGGGTCTTTACTGCTGGGTGGGCTTTCTCTAGCTGGGGAGAGCAGGGGCTCCTCTCTGCGTGCAGTGCCTGGGCTAAAGAGGACAGGCTCAGTGACTGTGGCCCACGGGCTTAGTTGCCCCATAGCAAGCGGGATCCTCCCGGACCAGGCATGGAACCCGTATCCCCTGCATTGGCAGGCGGATTCTTAACCACTGGAATGCCAGGCACGTCCATACCTTCCTTTTAAACCATTGGCCCTAGTGACTCTGATACAGGCAGTCTCTGATCTATGCTTTGCAGGATGAAACCACCTCTGCTAGAAAATAGTTTAAATCCTGTTGGTCATAAGGCCTCTATTTCAGCGAATTCTAAGTACCGTGATGGCGACCTTAAATGTTGGTGACAGCTGTGCAGGTAGATTATTCCCCAAGGCGTATTGCTATGAGGAAATGGTCAGATTTTTTTGTTTGTAAAATATAATACTTTATACAACGTTTAATGGTGCATTATATTTGAATGGTGTCATCAGAGAAAATCACATTGTAGCAGTTAAAAGATACATGCCCACAGGTTGTTGAGTCGCTTACTAGACTCAGAAGGATCCCTCAGTTCAGCCATGCAGGTCAAGTCCTGACCTAACCCCACGTCTCAGGGGTGCATCCAAATCCTTGGTTCTGGAGACACCCTCACAGTCCTGCACCCATGTCATCTCATGAGAATGAACCCACTCCCCCGTGCACACTCTTTCACCCCTTCAGAGGTGTCCACGAGACCCTAAGGCATGATCAGCACACCTGGCTGGTTATAGCTACCCTCTGCTTCCTCCTGTCCCCGTGGAGGAAATGGACGAAAATCCATTAAACTGATAGATCCAGTTGTGAGTCTAAGAAGAAAGGCAGATAATTACTTGTAATCAACAAGACCCATCTCACAGTTTACTCTCCTGTGAGAGGGCCTAGGGTGCGTGTGGTCCTTGCTGTTGGCTCTCACTCACTTTAGCATATGTTGGGTCACTGGGGGCTTAGGATAAACACGTAGCTCCATGGGGCCCGCCCTTAGAAATTTTGATTTGGTAGGTCTGGGCTCTGAAACGTACATTTAAAAAAGTATTATTTACCTTTGGCTGCGCTGGGTCTTTACTGCTGGGTGGGCTTTCTCTAGCTGGGGAGAGCAGGGGCTCCTCTCTGCGTGCAGTGCCTGGGCTAAAGAGGACAGGCTCAGTGACTGTGGCCCACGGGCTTAGTTGCCCCATAGCAAGCGGGATCCTCCCGGACCAGGCATGGAACCCGTATCCCCTGCATTGGCAGGCGGATTCTTAACCACTGGAATGCCAGGCACGTCCATACCTTCCTTTTAAACCATTGGCCCTAGTGACTCTGATACAGGCAGTCTCTGATCTATGCTTTGCAGGATGAAACCACCTCTGCTAGAAAATAGTTTAAATCCTGTTGGTCATAAGGCCTCTATTTCAGCGAATTCTAAGTACCGTGATGGCGACCTTAAATGTTGGTGACAGCTGTGCAGGTAGATTATTCCCCAAGGCGTATTGCTATGAGGAAATGGTCAGATTTTTTTGTTTGTAAAATATAATACTTTATACAACGTTTAATGGTGCATTATATTTGAATGGTGTCATCAGAGAAAATCACATTGTAGCAGTTAAAAGATACATGCCCACAGGTTGTTGAGTCGCTTACTAGACTGATTGTTCTTAGCTCCTGTTTAATTCTGCCCTCCCTTCCTGCCTTGCACTGTGTGGTCTAGCGCTGGCTGGGGTCCCCAGGCCTCTAGCCCTGCCAGAGTGGAGGCTGGGCCCTCCCCGGACTCCTGGCCCTCGCTCTGCTCTGTCCACTCAGGCTGTTGGGGAGCCGCCCCTCTTCCTGGGGGCCTCCATCTTCTTTGCCATCAAGGACGCCATCCGTGCGGCTCGAGCTCAGCACACAGATAACAACGAGAAGGAGCTCTTCCGGCTAGACAGCCCCGCCACCCCGGAGAAGATCCGCAATGCTTGTGTGGACAAGTTCACCACCCTGGTATGAGGCCCCCGCGGTCCAGGGAGGTGGGGCACAGGCCAGGGAACTGCAGAGGGAGGCCTGAGGTGTTGGGCTGTCTCTCAACATCCCCAGATGTTAGGCTGGGCAGCCCTGGGTCTACACCACCTTCTGCTATGAGACACCTCCTCCAACTTGCTGGAAAATAACAAGAATCCCCTTAAAGCTGCAGCTTGAGGCTGGGCCTCTTGAGTGGAAGGCAGGGACCGTGTGATGTGCAGTTATCATCCACTGATGTCATTATTTCTGTAAAGATAAGGGTGATGGAGAAAACTCCAGAAGAGCCTGATCTTACTGTCCATCACCGGCATTTTTGAGACCCTTCTTTGTTACACTGAGCTACTATGGAGATGGAGAGAAAAAGAATTAATTAGTTCGTGAGAAGGAGCATGTTTGTTCTGTGATGACCCTGTGCCATGCTGATACCAGGGACACATAGGTGCCCCTGAAAACTTTTCAGCCTTTTAGGAAGCCAGCTGATTGCCCTGTGGGGTGACTGGTTGTGGCCTTGGTGGGGTATGTAGCAGTGAACTCCATGGTCGCTGGAGTCATTTGGGGAAGCCTCTGTGTGATACTTGTTGGGAAATGCCTGGCGCAAGGAGACTGTGCCGGGACAGATTCATCTGCTGTTGGAGCCTCAGAAGCAGCCCGTCTCTGAGCTGGGCTGAGTGGTGTCATCAGAGAAAATCACATTGTAGCAGTTAAAAGATACATGCCCACAGGTTGTTGAGTCGCTTACTAGACTGATTGTTCTTAGCTCCTGTTTAATTCTGCCCTCCCTTCCTGCCTTGCACTGTGTGGTCTAGCGCTGGCTGGGGTCCCCAGGCCTCTAGCCCTGCCAGAGTGGAGGCTGGGCCCTCCCCGGACTCCTGGCCCTCGCTCTGCTCTGTCCACTCAGGCTGTTGGGGAGCCGCCCCTCTTCCTGGGGGCCTCCATCTTCTTTGCCATCAAGGACGCCATCCGTGCGGCTCGAGCTCAGCACACAGATAACAACGAGAAGGAGCTCTTCCGGCTAGACAGCCCCGCCACCCCGGAGAAGATCCGCAATGCTTGTGTGGACAAGTTCACCACCCTGGTATGAGGCCCCCGCGGTCCAGGGAGGTGGGGCACAGGCCAGGGAACTGCAGAGGGAGGCCTGAGGTGTTGGGCTGTCTCTCAACATCCCCAGATGTTAGGCTGGGCAGCCCTGGGTCTACACCACCTTCTGCTATGAGACACCTCCTCCAACTTGCTGGAAAATAACAAGAATCCCCTTAAAGCTGCAGCTTGAGGCTGGGCCTCTTGAGTGGAAGGCAGGGACCGTGTGATGTGCAGTTATCATCCACTGATGTCATTATTTCTGTAAAGATAAGGGTGATGGAGAAAACTCCAGAAGAGCCTGATCTTACTGTCCATCACCGGCATTTTTGAGACCCTTCTTTGTTACACTGAGCTACTATGGAGATGGAGAGAAAAAGAATTAATTAGTTCGTGAGAAGGAGCATGTTTGTTCTGTGATGACCCTGTGCCATGCTGATACCAGGGACACATAGGTGCCCCTGAAAACTTTTCAGCCTTTTAGGAAGCCAGCTGATTGCCCTGTGGGGTGACTGGTTGTGGCCTTGGTGGGGTATGTAGCAGTGAACTCCATGGTCGCTGGAGTCATTTGGGGAAGCCTCTGTGTGATACTTGTTGGGGAAATGCCTGGCGCAAGGAGACTGTGCCGGGACAGATTCATCTGCTGTTGGAGCCTCAGAAGCAGCCCCGTCTCTGAGCTGGGCTGAGTGGGCCCTGCATACACAGGCCTCCCCACTGGCCTTCCCACAGTTGAGTTAGCAGAACGGGATTCTTCCTGATACCCGGGTTGGATCTTCTCTTGAGTATCTGATAGGACATTTTTTTTTAAACATTTATTTATTTATTTATTTTGGCAGGGGTAGGGAAGGGAGGAGGGTGGGCAGGCCACTTCCACTGGTCTTTTCATTTCTCTATTTTCATCTGTCTTTGTTCTTTGGCTCTTGTGGGCCTTCCATCACGGTGGCCTCTGTCATTGCAGAGCACCGGCTCTGTGTGCATGTGCTCTAGAGCTCCAGCTCGGTGATTGGACACATCGGTCCAGCTGCTCCACGGCACGTGGGATCTTCACAGGCCAGGGATCGAACCGGCGCCCCTTGCACTGCAAGGCGGTGTCCTTACCCACTGGACCACCAGGGAAGCCCTCTGATAGGAAATTTAATAGACTTTTGGGGTTTCAGATGAAGTACGCACTCATGAACCCAGTGTTCAGGGAGAGGAAGGGTAGAGGAGAGTCCCTGGGGACGGGCAGATCTGCAGGCAGCATGGAGGGTGACGGGGGCAGATGGGTCCCATCGTCAGGCAGCCCTTCAGGCTTTCCAGTAGCTTTAGCTTCAGGATAAGACCCACACAGACTATGTGCAGGGCTCCCAGGCAATGAGGATGCCCACAGCTGCGCAGCTGCCTCCCTGTAGCCTAGAACCTTCCCTCCATGGCCCCAGTGCTGACCATAACCCAAACTGCATCTCTGAGAGCACAGCTGCTGCTTGGTTCTCAGTAAGCTCACAGAGATTGCCACGTTAGCTCCTTGCACACCGTCTGATGCAGAGTTCAGTGATCTGATGAGCACCTCCCTTGGAGGCCCCCAACCTCAAGCAAAGACTCCAACTCAAGCCCCTTTGCTAGGCTCCAACACACCACTGATTTAAAATCCCTGCAATGGATTTGCATGAGCAGCTGATCCACAAGCCAGCTGTGCTTTTGACGGACTGTGAGCGCCATGTGAGAAAGGACCTCTCTGGTATTTGGTCATCCCTGTGTCTCCGGAGTCTGCCACCATGCTTGATGCATGGCACATGGACAATAAAAAGGAATGAATGAATGAATGCCCAGGATGTTGAGGGGGCATGCCCCCAGCTGGGACCGCAGAGTGGTGTTTGTTCTTGGGGTGGTGGTTGGAAGTGATGGCACGTGGCAGCGTGTCCTGAGCTGTGGGAAGACCCTGCGACCTGTTCTCCATTGTTCCTTCCTAGTGCGTCACTGGTGCGCCAGAAAACTGTAAACCCTGGTCTCTGAGGGTCTGAGGAAGAAGCCCTATGGGAGTCTTCTTACACCACCCTGGGGAACCCATGGAAGATGGAACTTGCCCTGCAGAACATGAGTCTGTGAAAGTTACAGGAAGACAGCAGTGTAATCCATCATGATGGCGGTTGAAAGAACACTGAATGCATTGGAAGATTTTGATAAAAATATGATTTATAAACACAATGATAAGCATAATCAGAACTACTAGGCCCAAATGGCTAATAGGTAATTAGCATCATTTCACGTCTATTTTAATCATGTATTTGACTTAGGTGTAGGAACTATTTCTGCTGTGTCCCAATTTCCTGGACAACTTGTATACCCTCAAGTATACAGCATCTGTCCTTCAAAGAGGATCCCATCAAGTCTCCAGAAACTTAAACCAAAGTTTCTTCAGAAGGCCTTTTCTTTGATTCAGTAAACATCATATTATAATCCCAGATTGACACTCAGATTTGCCATGGGACAGCGGGGTGAGATTCAAACCTCTGATCACTTCACTGGAGTGAATAAAGAATGAAACAAATTCAAGGTTATTTGAATTTAATCTATTTTTTTTTAAATTTATTTTTATTTACTTATTTGGCTGCACCGGGTTTAAGTTGTGACACATACGGTCTTTTAGTTGTTGCATGTGGGTCTCATCCCCTGATCAGAGGAGTACAGAGTCTTAGCCATTGGCCACCAAGGAAGTCCCATGAATTTAATCTTCTTAAGCAGCATAAAATAAGATTAATTTACGAAACCAATAGCCAACCAGTCCAATTATTCAGTAACTCCAATGTGCCACTTTCTTCCTCTTTCTGCATTAAGAAAAGATCGGGCTTAAAAATCTTTACTTGTAGCCAGTAGTTCCTACATAGAAACGAGGCTACTTGAATGAAGGTCAGCCGGTGAAAAAAGTCAAGAGAGTCTGGATTCTCATCTCAGTCATTTCTTTGTCTTTGTGACCTTGGACTGTCACTTCCATTTTCTGTGCTTCATCTGCAAAATGAAAGGATTGAACTGGAACAATCTCTTAAGGTGTTCTCTGAATCTAGAAGTCTATAAGTATGCAACCTGAAAACTCCAGTTATAGAAGAGATCTGCCGGGCTCAGAGACATGGCTTCTTTACTATGATGTGCTATCTGGGCTTCATGAACTGGACTTAGATCCCCCCAAGTTCCTAAGGTTGGAACAGAGAAGAGGAGAAAGGCTGGTGTCCCCTCTGCTTGTTCTGCTGGGTGATTCATCACTACCTGCTGCCGGTGGACAGTGCAGCCTTGTCACGTGCCTTCTCTGTGTCAACAGCTAGATGGGGCCCATGGTTCTGGCTCTGGAAGAAGGACTGTGGAAACCCTGCACTTGAGCTCGTGCTTGGTGTTGCTAATAAATGAAACTGTCAGCTGATTGGCACGTGAGAAATGCTTATTAATCATCATAATCACACCCAATGCTGATAGTTGCCATGTATTAGCCAGCCTTCATTGCTACGGAAGGCACACACCACACTCACAAATAGTGTGCACACACACATGCACTTTCCTACAAAATTTCTTTCCTCAGAATGTTCTAGACTATTATACAGCATGATCAAAACTGAAGCGCTTTAGAAATAACACCAGTATTTGCGCTGGGATCCACACAGGCCTGTTTCATTGAGTTTTCTGGAATGTTCTGTTAGGGCATGGTTGAGGTACAGGGCATGACCTGAAACTGAAACGGGTCAGCTGTTTATAGTGAGGCTATCAAGGCTGAACAATGACTGTGAATTCCTTCTGAGCTTAGGTACAAAGCAGTCTGAAAATCAAGCTGTGAGCTACTAATCACCATGCAGTTCCTGGCCGGCTGTCAGCTAAGCAGCATAAAATAAGATTAATTACGAAACCAATAGCCAACCAGTCCAATTATTCAGTAACTCCAATGTGCCACTTTCTTCCTCTTTCTGCATTAAGAAAAGATCGGGCTTAAAAATCTTTACTTGTAGCCAGTAGTTCCTACATAGAAACGAGGCTACTTGAATGAAGGTCAGCCGGTGAAAAAAGTCAAGAGAGTCTGGATTCTCATCTCAGTCATTTCTTTGTCTTTGTGACCTTGGACTGTCACTTCCATTTTCTGTGCTTCATCTGCAAAATGAAAGGATTGAACTGGAACAATCTCTTAAGGTGTTCTCTGAATCTAGAAGTCTATAAGTATGCAACCTGAAAACTCCAGTTATAGAAGAGATCTGCCGGGCTCAGAGACATGGCTTCTTTACTATGATGTGCTATCTGGGCTTCATGAACTGGACTTAGATCCCCCCAAGTTCCTAAGGTTGGAACAGAGAAGAGGAGAAAGGCTGGTGTCCCCTCTGCTTGTTCTGCTGGGTGATTCATCACTACCTGCTGCCGGTGGACAGTGCAGCCTTGTCACGTGCCTTCTCTGTGTCAACAGCTAGATGGGGCCCATGGTTCTGGCTCTGGAAGAAGGACTGTGGAAACCCTGCACTTGAGCTCGTGCTTGGTGTTGCTAATAAATGAAACTGTCAGCTGATTGGCACGTGAGAAATGCTTATTAATCATCATAATCACACCCAATGCTGATAGTTGCCATGTATTAGCCAGCCTTCATTGCTACGGAAGGCACACACCACACTCACAAATAGTGTGCACACACACATGCACTTTCCTACAAAATTTCTTTCCTCAGAATGTTCTAGACTATTATACAGCATGATCAAAACTGAAGCGCTTTAGAAATAACACCAGTATTTGCGCTGGGATCCACACAGGCCTGTTTCATTGAGTTTTCTGGAATGTTCTGTTAGGGCATGGTTGAGGTACAGGGCATGACCTGAAACTGAAACGGGTCAGCTGTTTATAGTGAGGCTATCAAGGCTGAACAATGACTGTGAATTCCCTTCTGAGCTTAGGTACAGGCAAGGCAGGATGATCATGAAAATCAAACAGGTAAGTGTCCTGTGAGCTACTAATCACCATGCAGTTCCTGGCCGGCTGTCAGCTGGGGACTGGCTTTGCTCTGGCAGCCCCTCCCATCCCTCCTTACATGTTCCACAAGCCCCACATCTGCTCCCCAGCAGTGGGGCTTGAATCCTCTCATGCTTCGAAACTCTTTAACTTCTGCCTCATCTCTTCTGACCCCAGCTAGGAAAATTGCTTCGATGGGGCCCTCCTGGGCAATCCAGGCTCATTAACCTATTTTCAAGCCTGTAACCTAACTCACATCTGTGACGTCCCTTCTGCCTTGTGCAGCCTAGCATATTTACAGGATCCAGGGATTAGGATGTGCATGTCTTTGGAGAGCCCTTATCCTGCCTGCCTCTGATGCGTAGAAGTTACATATGCAGGGCCTGGCCAGAGGGCTCTTGAGGCAGAGGAAATGGAAAGGATGAACCTTGGAGGCCAGAGACCTCCTACAAGGCGCTGTGAGAAGAGCCAGCCTTCCCCCCAGGGTGTAACCGTGTCTTCCAGATGGTAAGGTAAGTGTGTGAGCTCTTAGGTGGAGTGAGAGCCTCTGAATGAGAATAAGGCAGCCACAGACACTGGACCCGAGGCCTGTGGGAAGTGCAGGGCCACCTGCCTAGTCTGCAGTTGAAGCTAGAGGCCTAAGAGGGATACTGAATTTTTCAGCGTCCCAGTTTGTCTTTGTGCATTAACAGACTTCAGTTCGTTGTGTCCTAGCATGTCCTCAAAGTGCTTCTCATGTATAAGCATCCAAGTCATAACACATAACTACTTTTCACTCCCTGGGACTTCTTTTTTAAAAATATTTTATTTATTTATTTATGGCTATCCTGGGTTTTCACCACTGCCACAGGCTCTTCTCTGGTTGCAGGGAGTGGGGGCTACTCTCCAGTTGATGTGAGCAGGCTTCTTGTTGTGGAACTCAGGCTCTAGGGCTTATGGACTTCAGCAGTTGCAGCACATGGGCTCAACAGTTGCGGCTCTGAGACTCCAGAGCACAGGCTCAATAGCTGTGGCTCACGGGCTTTGTTGCTCCGCAGCCCTGGAATCTTCCCAGATCAGGGATTGAACCTGTGTCTCCTGCATTGGCAGGCAAACTCTTTACCACTGAGCAACCAGGGGAGCTCTCTCTGGGACTTAAATTTATTTCACACATTGCAAAGAGAAGCATCCTGAGTTACATACTCACTGTTCAGCTATAAGGTAAAAACACAATAGTGGAAGAAAAAGTAAATCTTATTTATTTTTAAAACCAAACCACTTAGGAAAATATATATTACAATCTTGAAACAGCAAATAGACAGGTGATATTATCATTTCAAGTAATAAGTTGGCAAAAAGACAACAAGGTCCTTATCAAAATGATAAGGTGCCAGAACTGGGGCAAGAACAACGCAGACATGGTATTTGGTAACGAAGGGCAGTCCCTTTTTCCCTCTCAAGGAGCCACAGCTCACCCCCGAGTTGCTGACTTTTCCTCCCTTGACTTTTGTGTTGCCGGGAAATTATCTCAGTATATAGCCCTGTTATTTCAGGGGGCAAAGTAAGCAAGACAAGGTTTAAGCTTTCATTCTGTTTCATGAAAACCAGATTTTTCCAAAGCCAGTTAACCCTTTACAGCAGTTTCCCCCCAGGGTGTAACAGTGTATTACAGATGGTAAGGTAAGTGTGTGAGCTCTTAGGTGGAGTGAGAGCCTCTGAATGAGAATAAGGCAGCCACAGACACTGGACCCGAGGCCTGTGGGAAGTGCAGGGCCACCTGCCTAGTCTGCAGTTGAAGCTAGAGGCCTAAGAGGGATACTGAATTTTTCAGCGTCCCAGTTTGTCTTTGTGCATTAACAGACTTCAGTTCGTTGTGTCCTAGCATGTCCTCAAAGTGCTTCTCATGTATAAGCATCCAAGTCATAACACATAACTACTTTTCACTCCCTGGGACTTCTTTTTTAAAAATATTTTATTTATTTATTTATGGCTATCCTGGGTTTTCACCACTGCCACAGGCTCTTCTCTGGTTGCAGGGAGTGGGGCTACTCTCCAGTTGATGTGAGCAGGCTTCTTGTTGTGGAACTCAGGCTCTAGGGCTTATGGACTTCAGCAGTTGCAGCACATGGGCTCAACAGTTGCGGCTCTGAGACTCCAGAGCACAGGCTCAATAGCTGTGGCTCACGGGCTTTGTTGCTCCGCAGCCCTGGAATCTTCCCAGATCAGGGATTGAACCTGTGTCTCCTGCATTGGCAGGCAAACTCTTTACCACTGAGCAACCAGGGGAGCTCTCTCTGGGACTTAAATTTATTTCACACATTGCAAAGAGAAGCATCCTGAGTTACATACTCACTGTTCAGCTATAAGGTAAAAACACAATAGTGGAAGAAAAAGTAAATCTTATTTATTTTTAAAACCAAACCACTTAGGAAAATATATATTACAATCTTGAAACAGCAAATAGACAGGTGATATTATCATTTCAAGTAATAAGTTGGCAAAAAGACAACAAGGTCCTTATCAAAATGATAAGGTGCCAGAACTGGGGCAAGAACAACGCAGACATGGTATTTGGTAACGAAGGGCAGTCCCTTTTTCCCTCTCAAGGAGCCACAGCTCACCCCCGAGTTGCTGACTTTTCCTCCCTTGACTTTTGTGTTGCCGGTGAATTGTTTCAATAAAGCTCTGTTATTTCAGGGGGCAAAGTAAGCAGCACTGGGTTTAGGCTTTCATTCTGTTTCATGAAAACCAGATTTTTCCAAAGCCAGTACTTCACAACCCTCTTATCTAAGCAGCGAACGGTTCCCCTTTCACGGTTCGTTCCCGAATATGAGCATCTAACACAGTCCAAATCCTGTTTCCCTTCAAGGGTGAGTTATGCGAAGGCTGTCTTGTCCGCCGACTGACTCTGCTGTAGGCGGCCTCAGGGCCCATCCTGGTGGCCGGGGAGAGGGGCTTCCCTTACCAGTGAGATAACACGTTGTGTGGTTGTGCAGGGGCTCCAGGCTGAAAGATGTGTGAGAATTTTATGAAAAGCACATCCCCATCTTGATGGCCAGAAACGAGTACCTTCCAAGTGTTTATCCAAACTACCCCTCCTAACTTTACTTCTTAAATTAACATCACGCCCTTGGATAGGAAACAAAATCAAGCCAAATGACACCCCAGAAGCCCTCTTTCTCTTTCTACATTAGTGACCTTAGGGATTCTGCTTTATTCCAGTTTGTGGAAAATGTTGTAGTGATCCTTCTGGTGAACAGCAGGCTGGCAACAAACGGAAACACCTCTGCTCACACTCCGCCAGCTCCTGAGCAGGCGAGCTGAACCTGCGCCTGTTGGTTTCTGTGCAGCAAGGAATCTGATATCGTGGAGGGCTCTTGTTTGGTACAAGGAAAATCCCCTCTTCCCAGGATAAGCACGGGCCATGTGACAATCGGGCTCAAAAAAACCTCCTGTACGCTCTCTGACCCAAATTTTAGCACCGTTTTTTTTCCATTTCACTTTCTAGGATTGAAATACAAAGGAACAAGTGTCCAGAGGAAAGAAACAGGCCTTCAACTCGCTGCCTTCCTTAATTTCCTCATTCATAAACTCTCCTTAAAAGACCCCCACCCCCATTCCTCTTTTGGAATCGATCCCTGCCCTGAGCCCTGATGGCCACTGGCAGTCTTCTATTTCCCCATGGAGGAGAGAGACTCCTTCATCCTCCTCGTCATGGTCGGGATAAGGTTCATGTGGTCGTCCACACACTTGGTCACGCACGTCTCCAGCTGCTGCTTCACCTGCAGCTCCTTACTCCCAGCGTCCACGGAATCTTTGGCCTTGTCGCTGCAGTACATAGTGCACCGGGCCAGGCGGTCCTGTGGTGAGAAGGAAAGGCTTCCTAGAGACACCGAAATGCTGACCCTCATTTACCAGGTGCTTACCACGTGCCAGGTTCTGTCCTGTATGTTTTGGCTTGATGCGCATCATCCCGATCAATTCATGGGACACAAGAGTGCAACGAATCAAGACTGTCCTGACCGAAACAAAGGGTGGTACCACGAGAGCCAAAAGGAAGCCTGACTAGAAAGCAGCTGAATGACAGAATGACTGGGAAGGAAGCCCCTTCCAGGAAGTGAGGAGGAACTAGAGGCCCCTGTTACTCAACTAGAGACTCTCAAACACCGTGATTTCATGAAGTCTGTCCTTGCTACAGAAAAAATACTCGATGTAACAAATACTTCTTGAGCAGCCACTGTGTGCTAGGTGCGCTAATGTTGGGGAATATAGCAATGAGTAACACAGATAAAGTTCTTGCCATCACTGAACTGATACTCCATGAGGGGAGACGGACAGACAAAATAAATGAGTGGAGATGTTGGGGAAACAGTTGGATATATGGATCTGGAGGTAAGGATGGAACTGGTCTAAAGCTATCAATGAAGGAGTTGGCAGCATATGGATATGTGCTATTTCAATCTAATCTCTGAAAGAAAGAAAGAAAAGAAAAGATTGCAAAGAAAAAACGTCTAAGCAGAGCCCTGGGCATTCCAATGCTCTTCAGAGGTTGGAGAGAGGAGAAAAAAAGAAACAGTAAATGAGAATAAGAAAGGAGAGGGGGTGGGGGAAACCAGCAGAGTGAGCTATCCTACCCAGGTGGCCAACTGAATAGAGATTTTTAAAGAAGGGGGAGAGCAATCCACTGGGTCAATGAGGCAGGTAAACTGAGTCAGATGATGAATGACCGCTGGATTCAGCCTCAGGAAGCGGAGCGGCCAGAGGGATTCTGGTCCAGTGGAAAAGTCTGACGGAGGACTGAGCAGTGAGTGGAAGAGAAAGTTCCACCGCAATTCGGGAGTCCGATTTGGAAAGACCTGTGAAGTAAGGTGTCAAACACAAAGACACCCTTTGGAGGTCCATGATCCTGGAGAAGTTATTCTTTCCCAGGGTTGGTAATTTTGAAGAATCGTCTATAGAATGTACAAATGTATCACTTTAGCTATAGTTTCTCCCCATGAAGAGAATCCCAGGCTATAAAATACTGGTTCAGAAGTGGGCCCTGCTTTCCCCCAAGATCCAGGAAAGTATACTCCGAGGAAGGGAGTACAAGGAAATCGGGGACACCCTTTGCTCCAGACAGAAATCCGGAGCAGGGGAGGGAGAGGAGGCTCTTAGTGGCCTCACAGGGGCTTGTGGGTCAGGCATGAGTGCGTCAACAATGATAATGCTTCACATAAACGGACTGCTCTTTGGTGACACAGGAGCTGCAGCAAGTAGGGGCATCCTGGGTGGGAAAATCCACGCCACGATGGTAGGATCTTGCTGTAACCCGACCTTTTCAGAGACTGGCTCATTCCACTTCCCTGGGGATTCTATGAAGATGTTTTAGAAAGCTTTATACTGCACAGTCACATATTATATTTGATGTCTAAGAGGGAAAAAAAACATAAGGCTGTTGGTCATGAACCGCCCCCCTCCCCTTACATTGTTTCTATGGGAAATTCTTAAAGCCAGGACTCAACTTCTAGGACTTTCTCCAAACTTTTAAACCCTGTAAAGACTTGCTGGCTAAGGACTGTCACTTAAAAAAAAATCCCTGAGCAAAAGAAAGAAAGAAAAGAAAAGATTGCAAAGAAAAAACGTCTAAGCAGAGCCCTGGGCATTCCAATGCTCTTCAGAGGTTGGAGAGAGGAGAAAAAAAGAAACAGTAAATGAGAATAAGAAAGGAGAGGGGGTGGGGGAAACCAGCAGAGTGAGCTATCCTACCCAGGTGGCCAACTGAATAGAGATTTTTAAAGAAGGGGGAGAGCAATCCACTGGGTCAATGAGGCAGGTAAACTGAGTCAGATGATGAATGACCGCTGGATTCAGCCTCAGGAAGCGGAGCGGCCAGAGGGATTCTGGTCCAGTGGAAAAGTCTGACGGAGGACTGAGCAGTGAGTGGAAGAGAAAGTTCCACCGCAATTCGGGAGTCCGATTTGGAAAGACCTGTGAAGTAAGGTGTCAAACACAAAGACACCCTTTGGAGGTCCATGATCCTGGAGAAGTTATTCTTTCCCAGGGTTGGTAATTTTGAAGAATCGTCTATAGAATGTACAAATGTATCACTTTAGCTATAGTTTCTCCCCATGAAGAGAATCCCAGGCTATAAAATACTGGTTCAGAAGTGGGCCCTGCTTTCCCCCAAGATCCAGGAAAGTATACTCCGAGGAAGGGAGTACAAGGAAATCGGGGACACCCTTTGCTCCAGACAGAAATCCGGAGCAGGGGAGGGAGAGGAGGCTCTTAGTGGCCTCACAGGGGCTTGTGGGTCAGGCATGAGTGCGTCAACAATGATAATGCTTCACATAAACGGACTGCTCTTTGGTGACACAGGAGCTGCAGCAAGTAGGGGCATCCTGGGTGGGAAAATCCACGCCACGATGGTAGGATCTTGCTGTAACCCGTACCTTTTCAGAGACTGGCTCATTCCACTTCCCTGGGGATTCTATGAAGATGTTTTAGAAAGCTTTATACTGCACAGTCACATATTATATTTGATGTCTAAGAGGGAAAAAAAACATAAGGCTGTTGGTCATGAACCGCCCCCCTCCCCTTACATTGTTTCTATGGGAAATTCTTAAAGCCAGGACTCAACTTCTAGGACTTTCTCCAAACTTTTAAACCCTGTAAAGACTTGCTGGCTAAGGACTGTCACAAATGTTAACAAAGACACAAGACACTAAAGATTAGTTTTGAACCCACGCTTGTCACCTGCAAAAGAGCAACACCTCGGCCTGGTGTGGTTCCTCACCTGGAACTTCTCCAGCTCGCTGGTCACCAGGGCCTGGGCTTGCGCCAGAGGCGCGTGGCAGCGCTCAATGCACTGGTGCACCTGCTGCATGGACGCCTGGCTGTCCTCAC
The DNA here is from genome assembly GCA_022376925.1 of Tragulus kanchil. Classification (NCBI taxonomy): domain Eukaryota; kingdom Metazoa; phylum Chordata; class Mammalia; order Artiodactyla; family Tragulidae; genus Tragulus; species Tragulus kanchil. The sequence goes on from JAIOJX010000029.1 coordinate 152,765,838, forward strand.
AGCAGCCGGCGCTGCACCGGAACATGAGGCCCTGCGGGGGAGGGCAGAGAACGGTGAGGTGCTAGAGCCGACCACCGCGGGCGAGGGACGCCAGGGGGCGTGTCAGCCTGCACCTCTCCTTAGAACCCACCTCAAGGGCTTAAAATCACGCATGGAAACAGTATCCTCGGTGCCTAGCAGAGTGTTTCAGGGCTGCTAGCTCACTGACAGTTGTTGAATCGAAAGCTGGGTGGACAGGGAAGGTGATGAAGGGGGTGATGGAGCGAAGTTCTGAAAACACGGTGCCTAAACCACAGGGTTCAGAGGTCAGCGATTTAGCAACCATCCACCAGGGGGCAACGGGTCCACTGACTCCTGCGGCACCTTTACAAGCGAAACCTACAATCCGCTTAGGGACGCGGGACCAACAGTCACACATTTAGGGGATCAAAGCGGAACCGCATAGGAGCCAGCGCTGCGTGGAGCCGGGTTCGGTTGCACCGGGTTCGGTTGCATGACCCAGCCATTGAGGAGGCTGCGCACTGTGGCCTTTCCGGTCTTTCACCTTGGCCGCGCTCTGGGGGGCTCTGATTGCTCACCTGCGAAGGGGCCGCGCAGGCGGGGAAGGTGGGAGAGGCCGAACGCCTCACACCAGGGCTTCTTAACCCTGGCGAGGGGACACCTCCTCCTCTTGCCTGGTCTGGGGGCAAACGGCCTTGTACGGGCCAAGACGCCCAGCTGTCACTCGCTCAGCCCAAGCTCCAGTTCTAAGAGTGAGCCGTGCTTCCGAGGACGCCACGATGACCCAGGGACACCCGGCCCTGGTCTGCGGGCTGGGAGAAGGCAGCGACGCGAGGGATCCTGCGCTGGCTACGGAAGCGGCAGGGAGTCCCGGACCCTAGTCGCTGCCCCCGGGTCGGCCCCCGCCCCGCTACCTGCATCTTCCGGATGTTCTCTCTCTCCAGACTCTTCACCATGGAGTCCACTGCTTCCTGCACTCGGAGCTGCTGCACCTCCGCCATGGCGACCCGCGCGGCTCGCGGCTGCGCCGGCGCCCACAGGGACTCCGGCGCACGGGCCCGCCCCCTCGCCGCCGCTTCCCGAGTCAGCGCGGCGCGCCCTTCCCGGCCCACGCCGCCGCCTAGCGGCCAAGAGGAGCAACTGCAGGCCTGGCGGCGCGCTTCCGCCGCGCTCCGGAGCCCCGCCCTCGGCGTCCCCGCGCTGGATTCTTCGCCAGGTCCGTGCACCACCGCGAGCGCCTAGAGGGCCGTTCTCCCCCTTCCTGCCTGCGTCCCTGGTTCCCCTCTCTTACTTAAAGTTCTTTAAGCTTATTTTTGTTTATTTACTTTTAACAATTGAAATATAGTTAATTTACAATTTTGTGCTCACCTCTGCTCTACAGCCAAGTGAAAAAAACTTTAATATGATTAACAGGTAAGTGCGCAGATCTTCGGTGTAAATAGCTTGATGAGTTTTAACAAGCCTTGACTTTTCCCCGTCTGTCTGTGCCCAGTCTCCCCCTATTTTCCCATTCCTGACCCTGGGCAACCGCTGATGTGCTTTCTTTCACTACAGATTATGCTTTTCTAGAATATAATGTATGGATTTATGTATAAACCTTTCCTACATACTTTTTGAGGGGTCTGGCACTTCACCTAAAATAATACTTTTGAGACTGAGCCTTATTTTCAGTTCTTTATTTTCTGCTGAACAGTATTCCATTGAATGAACGTACAACAGTTTGTTTTTCCATTCCTCTATTGATGGGCGTTTGGGTCTTTCCCAGTTATACTGAGTGAAATGGTAACTATGAACATTGTTGAGCAAGTCTTTTTTAGACATAGATTTCCATTTTTCCTGGGTAAATGTCTAGAAGTGGAATTGTCGGATTGTTGGTATTTTCTGCATTCATTTCTAATTAGAAATTGTTAGCTTCAAAGGCACATTGTAGGAGCTACAGACATTCAGTTAATAAGGAAGCAATTATGTGTCAATTACAGTAAGCTGTTTCTGAGCTCCCCGAACAGCTCTGTCTGGAATGCCCCTTCCCCTACCCCCTATGCATTCATTTATTACGGCTTCCCTGGTGATTCAGTGGTGTAGAATTTGCCTGTCAATGGAGGAGACTTGAGACATGCAGGTTTGAGCCCAGGGTTGGGAAGATCCCCTGGAGAAGGAAATAGCAACCCAACTCAGCATTCTTACCTGGGAGATCGATCCTATGGACAGAGGAGCCTGGTGGACTATAGTCCATGCCGTAGCAAAGAGTCAGACACGACTTAGTGACTTACGCAGACATTCGTTTGTTAAACACCTGCAGTCCGCCCTCAGTATGCTCAGGCTCCACACCTGCAGATACTGAGGGCTGGAGCCGAAAACAGTACTTGAGTATTGGCATCAGGATTTGCTGTGGAGAGTGGGTTCTGGACCCAACACTTTGTGGTTACCAAGGGACAATGGTGTGCTAGGCATGGGGCACTGTGCCCCAGGCGGAGGTCCACAGGGGAGCATCAGTGAAGGCGGCAGATGGGCAGTGTTGGAAGAGATGTGTTCCACCTGGCAAGAAGGAAGTGAGCCATCCAAGAGCCTCGGGAAAGCCTTTGAGAGGATACCTTGCATGGATGTTGCACAAGAGAGTGAAGAGAATGCCATGCTAGGCTGGGGAGATGCCTGAATAAAACATAGTGTGAAAAAGCTGGAAGCTTTGGGGAAGCCAAGTGGTCTTACTGACTTGGAGTCTGGGGTGGAAAAGGAGACCTAAGAGTGGGAAACCCAAGGAAAGGGACCCTGGCTTTGGAATTTGGGCATTTGCGGCCATTGGACGCTAGAGGGCAGGAGAACTCTGGTTTGAGGGCAATGGGCCGCTTGACTCAGCCCAGAGACTTGAAGCATCAGGACCTGGTCTAGCCCACATGCTGGTAATTCCCAGGAAACCATTGTTCAGGGGCTGACATATCCTTTCCACTTCAAGGTAGAGACTACCATCAGCTTCTGGAAGTAAGATGGTGCCAGCTCTTATTGAATGTGCTAGACTTTAAGTGCTTTATAAGGGTTATCTCATTTAATTCCCACAATAGTCCTATGAGGTGGGTATCTTTTTATCCATTTTTCCCTTAGGAAAGAAAACTGAGGCCTAGGGAGGTGAAGCCACTTGTCAAAGGTTGGTATTTAGAAGGTAGAACTGACAGAGCTAGACACAATTTGTGCTAATAACCTGCTACTTTAGACAATTTCAATGGAAGCTCTTTCACTAAGCAAGATGACGGACCACGCCATTTGTGTTTCCTTCTCAGTGTTCTCATCAGAAATACCTGCCCACACAACCAGCTGACGCATCTATGAACCTGCTCGCATTAGGGGCTCAGGCCTCGCACGACGACCCTTAGTGACTTACGCAGACATTCGTTTGTTAAACACCTGCAGTCCGCCCTCAGTATGCTCAGGCTCCACACCTGCAGATACTGAGGGCTGGAGCAAACAGTACTTGAGTATTGGCATCAGGATTTGCTGTGGAGAGTGGGTTCTGGACCCAACACTTTGTGGTTACCAAGGGACAATGGTGTGCTAGGCATGGGGCACTGTGCCCCAGGCGGAGGTCCACAGGGGAGCATCAGTGAAGGCGGCAGATGGGCAGTGTTGGAAGAGATGTGTTCCACCTGGCAAGAAGGAAGTGAGCCATCCAAGAGCCTCGGGAAAGCCTTTGAGAGGATACCTTGCATGGATGTTGCACAAGAGAGTGAAGAGAATGCCATGCTAGGCTGGGGAGATGCCTGAATAAAACATAGTGTGAAAAAGCTGGAAGCTTTGGGGAAGCCAAGTGGTCTTACTGACTTGGAGTCTGGGGTGGAAAAGGAGACCTAAGAGTGGGAAACCCAAGGAAAGGGACCCTGGCTTTGGAATTTGGGCATTTGCGGCCATTGGACGCTAGAGGGCAGGAGAACTCTGGTTTGAGGGCAATGGGCCGCTTGACTCAGCCCAGAGACTTGAAGCATCAGGACCTGGTCTAGCCCACATGCTGGTAATTCCCAGGAAACCATTGTTCAGGGGCTGACATATCCTTTCCACTTCAAGGTAGAGACTACCATCAGCTTCTGGAAGTAAGATGGTGCCAGCTCTTATTGAATGTGCTAGACTTTAAGTGCTTTATAAGGGTTATCTCATTTAATTCCCACAATAGTCCTATGAGGTGGGTATCTTTTTATCCATTTTTCCCTTAGGAAAGAAAACTGAGGCCTAGGGAGGTGAAGCCACTTGTCAAAGGTTGGTATTTAGAAGGTAGAACTGACAGAGCTAGACACAATTTGTGCTAATAACCTGCTACTTTAGACAATTTCAATGGAAGCTCTTTCACTAAGCAAGATGACGGACCACGCCATTTGTGTTTCCTTCTCAGTGTTCTCATCAGAAATACCTGCCCACACAACCAGCTGACGCATCTTGCCGTGTTCCCACCTGCAAACCTACGTTCCGGTGAGTACTTCAGGTTCATGCTACAATGGCAGTGGCTTAACAAGAAAGAACTGTGCTGAACTTTCCTCCTATAACCTGAAAACATAATGGGTGTACATATATTAAATACATTCGTACAAATGTCCAGGTCATGCTTACCAGGAAGTGGTTGCTGAAGAAATGAATGAGTGGAAGGAGATAGCTTACCTTTCTGTAAATCTTACCCACTTTCAAGTTTGCCTGGTGGGTGGTGTGGGCTCTGGCCCACTCTGTGTGTTTGGGAGGATTCTGGGTAACTTTGTGAGGGGCTTTTGGAAAAGATGAGGCAAAACCAAGTCCCTTTTGGAGAAATATCTTTAACGAGAGCCCTGGTAGGGGGAAGGACGCTGGCAAGGGTTGAGAGAAATCTGGTTATTCCTAGCCCTACCAACCCCTAGACCGATGCCTCAGTCTTCATCTCTCTGGGCCTCAGTTTGCTAATCTGATTAAAAAAAAAAAAAAAGGGGGCAAATCTGTATGCATTGGCTGGTTTCAAGGAAGTAAATAGAATAGAGTACTTTTAGGTTCTCAGAGGAAAATCTCTTTTTAATACAAAGAATTATTATTGAGACTATGTAAGAATATTACTATGAATTATTAAGAATCAAATCATTGAACATATGAGCTTACTGGTCACTGGAGAGAACATGTGGGATGTTTTATGAAGGGCTAAGACTGAGGAGACCAGGAGTTTTCACCTAAAGCAGTTCCTTTACTCACTCTCACCTGCCAGCAACCCTGGTGGATCAGAGAGGGTCTGTCTTCCTTAACGACGATTGGAGCCCAATTCCAGGAGATTATGCAAACATGTGGCTCTGGCAGCGTTCTGCTGTATAAGTGGGGTATCTTTTAATTTTCAAAAACCTGGGAGGTAGACAAAAAAACTGACAGAGCTAGACACAATTTGTGCTAATAACCTGCTACTTTAGACAATTTCAATGGAAGCTCTTTCACTAAGCAAGATGACGGACCACGCCATTTGTGTTTCCTTCTCAGTGTTCTCATCAGAAATACCTGCCCACACAACCAGCTGACGCATCTTGCCGTGTTCCCACCTGCAAACCTACGTTCCGGTGAGTACTTCAGGTTCATGCTACAATGGCAGTGGCTTAACAAGAAAGAACTGTGCTGAACTTTCCTCCTATAACCTGAAAACATAATGGGTGTACATATATTAAATACATTCGTACAAATGTCCAGGTCATGCTTACCAGGAAGTGGTTGCTGAAGAAATGAATGAGTGGAAGGAGATAGCTTACCTTTCTGTAAATCTTACCCACTTTCAAGTTTGCCTGGTGGGTGGTGTGGGCTCTGGCCCACTCTGTGTGTTTGGGAGGATTCTGGGTAACTTTGTGAGGGGCTTTTGGAAAAGATGAGGCAAAACCAAGTCCCTTTTGGAGAAATATCTTTAACGAGAGCCCTGGTAGGGGGAAGGACGCTGGCAAGGGTTGAGAGAAATCTGGTTATTCCTAGCCCTACCAACCCCTAGACCGATGCCTCAGTCTTCATCTCTCTGGGCCTCAGTTTGCTAATCTGATTAAAAAAAAAAAAAAAAAGGAGGCAAATCTGTATGCATTGGCTGGTTTCAAGGAAGTAAATAGAATAGAGTACTTTTAGGTTCTCAGAGGAAAATCTCTTTTTAATACAAAGAATTATTATTGAGACTATGTAAGAATATTACTATGAATTATTAAGAATCAAATCATTGAACATATGAGCTTACTGGTCACTGGAGAGAACATGTGGGATGTTTTATGAAGGGCTAAGACTGAGGAGACCAGGAGTTTTCACCTAAAGCAGTTCCTTTACTCACTCTCACCTGCCAGCAACCCTGGTGGATCAGAGAGGGTCTGTCTTCCTTAGAGACGTTTGGAGCCCAATTCCAGGGAGATTATGCAGTTTGGTAAGCATGTGGCTCTGGCAGCGTTCCTGCTTATATATTTTCTGTTATACAGTGGGTGCTAAGGTCAGTAGGAAGTCAACGGGTAAACTTGGCAGATCTAGATTTGAGTTCTCCTTTGCCCCTTACCAGTGATGTCATCTTAGACAAGCTGTTTGTTTCTTTTTGGCTGTGCTGGGTCTTCGTTGTCATAAGGGCTTCTCTCTAGTTTCGGGTGAGTGGGGGCTACTCTCTACTTGTGATGTTCAGGCTGCCTGTTGCTGTGTTCTCTAGTTGCAGAGTTTGGGCTCTAAGAGGGCATGCAGGCTTCAGCAGTTGTGGCTGCCCTGCTCTCGAGCACAGCCTCAACAGTTGTGGTGCACGGGCTTAGTTGCTCCATGGCGTGTGAGATCTTCCTGGACCAGGGATCGAACCCATGTCTCCTGCATTTTCCAGTGCAGACTCTTTACCACTGAGCCGCCTGGGAAGCCCTAGACAAGTGATTTAGTACACGCCTACCTCACCACCTGGTTGCTCTGTGACTTCTACCCCAGGATGATGTCTGCATCGACTCAGGCAGAGCTAGTCTAGGCCTTTCTTCATATAAAGATGGATGTCTTGATACTTAAAGAGCAAGGCGTCTCCAGAGTCTCTGCTCCAGGTGAAATTCCATCTTGAGATAGACGGGGGCCCCTGGACCCTCTCCTGAAGTACTCGCACCTGGACGAACATCTCCTCGCCAAAGAATACAAAGAAACCAGGTGATTGAAACTAACTGCATGCATGCGCAGCTGAGGCAATTATGAACAATAGGATACAAAGGGCCACAAACCAGCTGCCACTTCTGAGGGCCCGAGCCAAGCTGGGTGCTAGCTGCACGTACAACCAAGGAGGGTGGGCAGAAACCTATTACTATGAATTATTAAGAATCAAATCATTGAACATATGAGCTTACTGGTCACTGGAGAGAACATGTGGGATGTTTTATGAAGGGCTAAGACTGAGGAGACCAGGAGTTTTCACCTAAAGCAGTTCCTTTACTCACTCTCACCTGCCAGCAACCCTGGTGGATCAGAGAGGGTCTGTCTTCCTTAGAGACGTTTGGAGCCCAATTCCAGGGAGATTATGCAGTTTGGTAAGCATGTGGCTCTGGCAGCGTTCCTGCTTATATATTTTCTGTTATACAGTGGGTGCTAAGGTCAGTAGGAAGTCAACGGGTAAACTTGGCAGATCTAGATTTGAGTTCTCCTTTGCCCCTTACCAGTGATGTCATCTTAGACAAGCTGTTTGTTTCTTTTTGGCTGTGCTGGGTCTTCGTTGTCATAAGGGCTTCTCTCTAGTTTCGGGTGAGTGGGGGCTACTCTCTACTTGTGATGTTCAGGCTGCCTGTTGCTGTGTTCTCTAGTTGCAGAGTTTGGGCTCTAAGAGGGCATGCAGGCTTCAGCAGTTGTGGCTGCCCTGCTCTCGAGCACAGCCTCAACAGTTGTGGTGCACGGGCTTAGTTGCTCCATGGCGTGTGAGATCTTCCTGGACCAGGGATCGAACCCATGTCTCCTGCATTTTCCAGTGCAGACTCTTTACCACTGAGCCGCCTGGGAAGCCCTAGACAAGTGATTTAGTACACGCCTACCTCACCACCTGGTTGCTCTGTGACTTCTACCCCAGGATGATGTCTGCATCGACTCAGGCAGAGCTAGTCTAGGCCTTTCTTCATATAAAGATGGATGTCTTGATACTTAAAGAGCAAGGCGTCTCCAGAGTCTCTGCTCCAGGTGAAATTCCATCTTGAGATAGACGGGGGCCCCTGGACCCTCTCCTGAAGTACTCGCACCTGGACGAACATCTCCTCGCGCCAAAGAATACAAAGAAACCAGGTGATTGAAACTAACTGCATGCATGCGCAGCTGAGGCAATTATGAACAATAGGATACAAAGGGCCACAAACCAGCTGCCACTTCTGAGGGCCCGGAGCCAAAGCTGGGTGCTGTGCACGATCCTGCACTCAGTACAACCAAGGAGGGGTGGGCAGACCACCTAGGCTCTGCCTCCTGCCCAGCCTGTGGGTCCTCACCATCCCCTGACCCCAACTCCATTGTAGCTGCATTTAAAGACTTAAACAGCTCTCCTGGGAGATTTATTTCTTGTCTTCTCTCCCTTTATTGTGGCTGTAACACAAGCTGCAGTAAAGTCTTGCCTGAAATCGTCATCTGGTCTCTTATCAATTTCTATTGATTAAAGAGTTCAGGGTCCAGGTCGATAACCATATGTGTCTCTGGTCAAGAGTCACAGAATGGGGGCTTCCTTGGTGGTCCAGTGGGTAAAGAGTCTGCCTTGCAGTGCAAGGGGCACTGGTGTGATCCCTGACCCGGGAAGATCCCACGTGCCGGCGAGCAGCTAGACCAGTGTGTCCAAGTACAAGCCAGCGCTCTGCAGCGCATGCGCCCAAAGCTGGTGCTCTGCAACGAGAGGCCTCTGCAATGGGAGGCCTGCACAGGCCAAGGAATAAAGATGGATAAAAATAAATAAAACCAATAAAAGAGGCCAAAACATTAAAAAAAAAAAAAGAATCACAGAATGTGAAGGGTTCCTAGAGATCTGTTTGCTTCTGCAAAATTTTTAGAAGAATCATTTGCTTTCAAATATAGCAACTGGGGAAAACTCTAATATGAAGAACAGATGAAGATGTTATTTTAACAGTTTAAATTAACTTTCCAAGTTCAAATTTCAAAGATTTGTTTATTTTAAATACCTAGATAGCCACTAGTCAAGTTATTGGTTATTTGAATTTAATTAAATGTAAGTAAAAATCAGTTCAGTTCCTTGGTCACATTTGCTACTTAAAGAGCAAGGCGTCTCCAGAGTCTCTGCTCCAGGTGAAATTCCATCTTGAGATAGACGGGGCCCCTGGACCCTCTCCTGAAGTACTCGCACCTGGACGAACATCTCCTCGCCAAAGAATACAAAGAAACCAGGTGATTGAAACTAACTGCATGCATGCGCAGCTGAGGCAATTATGAACAATAGGATACAAAGGGCCACAAACCAGCTGCCACTTCTGAGGGCCCGGAGCCAAAGCTGGGTGCTGTGCACGATCCTGCACTCAGTACAACCAAGGAGGGGTGGGCAGACCACCTAGGCTCTGCCTCCTGCCCAGCCTGTGGGTCCTCACCATCCCCTGACCCCAACTCCATTGTAGCTGCATTTAAAGACTTAAACAGCTCTCCTGGGAGATTTATTTCTTGTCTTCTCTCCCTTTATTGTGGCTGTAACACAAGCTGCAGTAAAGTCTTGCCTGAAATCGTCATCTGGTCTCTTATCAATTTCTATTGATTAAAGAGTTCAGGGTCCAGGTCGATAACCATATGTGTCTCTGGTCAAGAGTCACAGAATGGGGGCTTCCTTGGTGGTCCAGTGGGTAAAGAGTCTGCCTTGCAGTGCAAGGGGCACTGGTGTGATCCCTGACCCGGGAAGATCCCACGTGCCGGCGAGCAGCTAGACCAGTGTGTCCAAGTACAAGCCAGCGCTCTGCAGCGCATGCGCCCAAAGCTGGTGCTCTGCAACGAGAGAGGCCTCTGCAATGGGAGGCCTGCACAGGCCAAGGAATAAAGATGGATAAAAATAAATAAAAAAACAATAACAGAGGCCAACATTAAAAAAAAAAAAAGAATCACAGAATGTGAAGGGTTCCTAGAGATCTGTTTGCTTCTGCAAAATTTTTAGAAGAATCATTTGCTTTCAAATATAGCAACTGGGGAAAACTCTAATATGAAGAACAGATGAAGATGTTATTTTAACAGTTTAAATTAACTTTCCAAGTTCAAATTTCAAAGATTTGTTTATTTTAAATACCTAGATAGCCACTAGTCAAGTTATTGGTTATTTGAATTTAATTAAATGTAAGTAAAAATCAGTTCAGTTCCTTGGTCACATTTGCTACAGTTCAAGCGTTCACCAGATGAACATGACTACGGTATATAGACGCAGAGTGTTTCCACCATCACAGAAAGTGCTATTGGACAGCACAGCTTTAGAACAACAAAGCTGTTTTGCTAAGGGCTGTGAATGATATTCCAGCCCTATAGCGATCTCAGGCCCAGTGTACATCTTTTGCTTTACTTGTACAGGCTCAAGACAACCTTGATTTCACTGGACAAGTAGTTAACCACGTGGTCCTTTCCAACAACTCTTTTTTTGCAGTCTCTGGATAGCCTTCCATTAAGCAGAGGTGGCAGGAAAAACTTTAGTTTGAGCCTGGGCTAAAGTTAATTAACTCAGTGGCACAAGATCCATGTCCTTGTGACACCTTTGGGTTAAAATAGGACAAAGAATATACTCAAGCAGGTGTTTTTTGAAGGATAGCTGAGAAAATATTTAAACATATTTTAAAAATTAGAATTTTCAGATGATGTGTGGAATTCTAAGGCCTCTCTGTGAAGCCCTGGGGTTCCCAAGCTGGGAGCTGAATGGGGCCTCACTTTTCTCCCTGGAAAGTTCTGTTTCATGATAATAACAGCGGCTTCCATTTATTGAGCACATGCTGTGTGCTAGACAGACTGTTATCCTCCTTCAACAAAGGAGTACAAAAGAAAAAAAGGAATCCAGCTTTAAAATAAGGAGAAATTTTAGTAAGAGGGAACACTGCAACGAGAGGCCTCTGCAATGGGAGGCCTGCACAGGCCAAGGAATAAAGATGGATAAAAATAAATAAAAAAACAATAACAGAGGCCAACATTAAAAAAAAAAAAAGAATCACAGAATGTGAAGGGTTCCTAGAGATCTGTTTGCTTCTGCAAAATTTTTAGAAGAATCATTTGCTTTCAAATATAGCAACTGGGGAAAACTCTAATATGAAGAACAGATGAAGATGTTATTTTAACAGTTTAAATTAACTTTCCAAGTTCAAATTTCAAAGATTTGTTTATTTTAAATACCTAGATAGCCACTAGTCAAGTTATTGGTTATTTGAATTTAATTAAATGTAAGTAAAAATCAGTTCAGTTCCTTGGTCACATTTGCTACAGTTCAAGCGTTCACCAGATGAACATGACTACGGTATATAGACGCAGAGTGTTTCCACCATCACAGAAAGTGCTATTGGACAGCACAGCTTTAGAACAACAAAGCTGTTTTGCTAAGGGCTGTGAATGATATTCCAGCCCTATAGCGATCTCAGGCCCAGTGTACATCTTTTGCTTTACTTGTACAGGCTCAAGACAACCTTGATTTCACTGGACAAGTAGTTAACCACGGTGGTCCTTTCCAACAACTCTTTTTTTGCAGTCTCTGGATAGCCTTCCATTAAGCAGAGGTGGCAGGAAAAACTTTAGTTTGAGCCTGGGCTAAAGTTAATTAACTCAGTGGCACAAGATCCATGTCCTTGTGACACCTTTGGGTTAAAATAGGACAAAGAATATACTCAAGCAGGTGTTTTTTGAAGGATAGCTGAGAAAATATTTAAACATATTTTAAAAATTAGAATTTTCAGATGATGTGTGGAATTCTAAGGCCTCTCTGTGAAGCCCTGGGGTTCCCAAGCTGGGAGCTGAATGGGGCCTCACTTTTCTCACCTGGAAAGTTCTCTTTCATGATAATAACAGCGGCTTCCATTTATTGAGCACATGCTGTGTGCTAGACAGACTGTTATCCTCCTTCAACAAAGGAGTACAAAAGAAAAAAAGGAATCCAGCTTTAGTAAGGAGAAATATTAGTTCAAGATGATTATTGTAATGGTTACCTGTTAAAAAGACAGGTAACCATTGTAAGAGGGAACATGCACTGACAGAAAGACGCACAGACCATTTCAGAGTTAGGCAAAAGGGTTCCTCTTACAAAGTGGTAAAGAAGGCTGGAGAAAACAAGGTGAGATGAAAGGATGGAGAGATGAGGTAGTAGATCCGAGATTGTTTCACCCTGAGGCTAGCTTATGTAAACATATGTATGCGCTGTTGTTTAGCGTCTTAGTTGTGTCTGATTCTTTTTGCAACCCCATGGACTGTAGCTCGCCAGGCTCCTCTGTCCATGGGGTTTCGTAGGCAAGGGTACTGGAGTGGGTTGCCATTTCCTCCGCCAGGGGATCTTCCAGCCCAGGGATAAAAGCTGTGTCTCCTACATTGTCAGGCAGAGTCTTTACCACTGAGCTACCTGGGAAGCCTGCCTGCATGATTAAATTCAGGTTAAATATTTGGGGCGAAAATGTTATAAAAAGTGATGCTATATACTTCTGCTATTATTCCTTTATCTCACAGCTGTGACTCTGTATTCATTTTCTTCTACATGTATCCCTGACACTATTTCGTTCTTGGAGAAGAATCTGATCTTGCCCTTCCCCTTTAGGACTACTCTTTCATCTTCCCTCTGAAGATATATTTTTTAAACTGTGGGTATTAAGTCAGTTGTGTGTAGTGAAATACATTTAGGGGATTGTAACTAGGAGTTTCAACAACAAAATTGAATAGATTTATTTTTATTTTATTTTTTTTGTTGGGGGGGGGCAGTTGGAGAGGGAGAAGGGCGGGCGGGCCACTTCTATTGGTCTTTCATTGTCTATTTTCATCCATCTTTGTCCTTTGGCCTGTGTGGGCCTCCCATCGCAGAGCGCCGGCTCTGGGTGCATGCGCTCCAGAGCTCCAGCTCGGTAATTGGACACATCAGACCAGCCGCTCTGCGGCATGTGGAATCTTCCCAGGCCAGGGATCGAACCAGCACCCCTTGCACTGCAAGGCGGTGTCCTTACCCACTGGACCACCAGGGAAGCCCTTGAATAGATTTAGAATGAAAAAAAAAAATCCAAATGCATGGCACATGGTAAAGCTTACTAGGACTTTTGTGAAAACTTGTATTTCTGATGATATATATAAAATGTAAAATCATATTCGTTTACTGGGGCTACTAGTCAAAAGAGTTTGGAAAGTCCTGCGCTGAAGTGTTGTGTTGGATTCAGCTCTAGGTTCTGTTGAAATCACAGGTCTACAGAAAACACAGGGCCTCAACTGAACATCAAAGTTTTCTGTATTCTCCACTCATCTCTGACAATCTGTCTTTGGATTAATCCACTGACACAATACTCCTCTTTTCCCTTCTTCCTTCTTCTTTCTGAAAATTGTGGACAATCCTGTTACCTCTCAGGGGTAGTATGGCTAGCCATGATTTAGTGTTGTTGAGGTGTGAGGTAAATAATTATTATAGTGGTTGGGAATCTTGTATGTCCCTCTCTCCCACTCTTATTACTATGACAGTCATAGCGAAAACAACAGTGATAATGCGAATAACAATAATAATTTGTGGCATAATAATAATTTGTGGAGCCGGCTGGGGACCAGGCTGTGGGGTCAGAAGTGCTGAGGCATTGAGAGGCAGGGTTCACTGCAACCTGCCAGAGGAGACCTGAGACTGGTCACCCATGTTCGTAATGCAAGGGGCCCTGGTTCTCATGCCATTGAAAGGAACGTTGGTTGAAGTCTTTGGGCCTGTGATGGTCTTAAGCCTTCCTCTCCCTTAGACCCACTTTCTTTATCTGTAATATGAGCAGGATTGGGTTAGACCGTCTCTATGGTTTTCATCAATTTTACTCCCCGAGACACCCCTTACCGAGAGATGAAGCGTCTTTTGCTGATTGGGAAACATACCTGGCGGGCAAATTTTGAAGAATAAGAGTGGAGAAGAGATCCATTCTGAGGCCTTGTCAAGACTGGGTGGAAGTGGTGGGGATGCGGGATAAGGGGTGAACTTAGTGGCAGTTAAAGGGCAACATGATGACAATAGGCTCCCAAGATCAGGGATAGGAGAGACGTTTTAAGAGAAAAGTCAGGAAGCTACCAAAGACTGACTTCCTCTGCTGTAAACACTGACTACTTTAGCTACTGTAGACACATGCAGTGCAAATTTTAAAGATATACTTGAGATCAACAGGGGCTTCCATGGTGGCTCAGATGGTAAAGAAATCGCCTGCAATGCGGGAGACCTGGGTTTGATCCCTGGGTTGGGAAGATCCTCTGGTGAAGGGAAAGGCTACCACTCCACTATTCTTGCCTGGTGAATTCCATGGCTCATCCCTGGGTTGCAAAGAGTCAGACACGACTCCTCCTGCCCTCAATTTCTTTCCCAGCATCAGGGTCTTTTCTAATGAGTCAGCTCTTCACATCAGGTGGCCAAGGTATTGAAGATTCAGTGTGAGTCCTTCCAATGAGTATTCAAAATAGATTTCTTTTTTCTTTTTAATAGAAATTTGAGATCTATTGACATATTTGCAGAGTTGTTTTAAAGGTAGAAATGGCTGAAATTGTGTTTTTCTTTCTACTTTTTCAATATTTTGCCCAATTTTTTTAAAGAACAGCGCACAGCTTTTATAAATGTGAAGATCTCACACACACACACAAAAGAGAGCCCTGAACCCCAAGGCGCTCTGGGCTGACAGCTGAGGTCTTCACACCTGAGCTTCTGCCCCATGTAGAGACTTCTACCAGGAGCAGGTTGCCCAGTCCTGATCAGGTCACAGCCTAAGAGGTGGCAGGTCACTGACCACCTCCTGGGACCCACAGTCCTTCCGAGTTCATTCGAGGATGAGCACCTGTTCTTCTGTCCCATGCCCCCTCTCCTTTTTCCAATACAAGTCGGGGTAAGGGCCTTGGTAATATGAGCAGGATTGGGTTAGACCGTCTCTATGGTTTTCATCAATTTTACTCCCCGAGACACCCCTTACCGAGAGATGAAGCGTCTTTTGCTGATTGGGAAACATACCTGGCGGGCAAATTTTGAAGAATAAGAGTGGAGAAGAGATCCATTCTGAGGCCTTGTCAAGACTGGGTGGAAGTGGTGGGGATGCGGGATAAGGGGTGAACTTAGTGGCAGTTAAAGGGCAACATGATGACAATAGGCTCCCAAGATCAGGGATAGGAGAGACGTTTTAAGAGAAAAGTCAGGAAGCTACCAAAGACTGACTTCCTCTGCTGTAAACACTGACTACTTTAGCTACTGTAGACACATGCAGTGCAAATTTTAAAGATATACTTGAGATCAACAGGGGCTTCCATGGTGGCTCAGATGGTAAAGAAATCGCCTGCAATGCGGGAGACCTGGGTTTGATCCCTGGGTTGGGAAGATCCTCTGGTGAAGGGAAAGGCTACCACTCCAGTATTCTTGCCTGGAGAATTCCATGGCTCATCCCTGGGTTGCAAAGAGTCAGACACGACTCCTCCTGCCCTCAATTTCTTTCCCAGCATCAGGGTCTTTTCTAATGAGTCAGCTCTTCACATCAGGTGGCCAAGGTATTGAAGATTCAGTGTGAGTCCTTCCAATGAGTATTCAAAATAGATTTCTTTTTTCTTTTTAATAGAAATTTGAGATCTATTGACATATTTGCAGAGTTGTTTTAAAGGTAGAAATGGCTGAAATTGTGTTTTTCTTTCTACTTTTTCAATATTTTGCCCAATTTTTTTAAAGAACAGCGCACAGCTTTTATAAATGTGAAGATCTCACACACACACACAAAAGAGAGCCCTGAACCCCAAGGCGCTCTGGGCTGACAGCTGAGGTCTTCACACCTGAGCTTCTGCCCCATGTAGAGACTTCTACCAGGAGCAGGTTGCCCAGTCCTGATCAGGTCACAGCCTAAGAGGTGGCAGGTCACTGACCACCTCCTGGGACCCACAGTCCTTCCGAGTTCATTCGAGGATGAGCACCTGTTCTTCTGTCCCATGCCCCCTCTCCTTTTTCCAATACAAGTCGGGGTAAGGGCCTTGGAGCACCTTCCCTTGAGCTCTAGCGCCCAACATGCACAGTGGTTGATGGAGCAGACAGGGCCGCCCAGTCAAACTCACAAGGCCCAGTAGTCCAGAGGTGAGGCCCAGTGATCTCATTGTTTTTTCAGTCCAAACCTGCTCTTACTATGGAGTGAGGGGACATTTTTTTTTCACATCAGAAACAATCTGCTCTCTGAGTCTTGCACACCCACTTAGAAACTCTGGATCACAACCATCTGTCCGAGTCCAAATAGTCCGCTCGGTGTTTCTCCAAATGGGGAACTACTGGGAGCCTCGGTGTATTCTTAGAGTTTGTGCGTTCTGTACAAATGTTAAATATTTTAATTTTATTGATGCTCCTAAAATAATATAAATATATACAATATTTTGAAAACATTTACATAAAATACAAAGTAATGTTTTATACTATATAGATGACAAAATTGTGAATAGATTCTCCTATGTGACTTCCCAGGTGGCTCAGTGGTAAAGAATGCGCCTGCTGATGCGGGAGACCCAGGTTCAATCCCTCGGTTGGGAAGATCCCCTGGAGAGGGAAATGGCAGCCCACTCCAGTGTTCTTGCCTGGAGAATCTCATGGACGGGGGAGCCTGGCAGGTTCCAGTCCATGGGGTCACAAAGAGTCAGACACAACGGAGTGACTAAACAGCAAGCGTGTGTGACTTCAGGATTCGTGTTTGCATCTGTGATTACTGTCACATTGGCTCTAAAATGATTTCCCAAAGTGATAATTTTTTTTTTTAGAAGAGTTTTTGTTTTGTTGTTGTTTAAATTTTGGCCTCTTTTACTTTTTGTTTATTTATTTTCACCCATCTTTATTCTCTGGCCTGTGTGGGCCTCCCATTGCAGAGGCCTCTCTCACTGCAGAGCGCCAACTGTGGGCGCATGCACTCTAGAGCGCTGGCTCATAATTGGACACACGGGTCCAGCCACTCCGCGGCACGTGGGATCTCCTTGGGCCAGGGATCAAACTGGTGCCGCCTGCACTGCAAGGCAGGCTCTTTACCCACTCGACCACCAGGGAAGCCCTGTTTTGTATTCTTTTTTAAAGAAGAGATGGCTTCCCATGTAGCTCAACCGTAAAGAGTCTGCCTGTGATGCAGGCAGTGCAGGAGATGCGGGTTCAGTCCCTGGGTTGGGAAGACCCTCTGAAGGAGGAAATGGCAACCCACTCCAATATTCTTGCCTGGAGAATTCCATGGACAGAGGAACTTGGCAGGCTGCAGTCCGTGGGGTTGCAAAGAGTTGGATATGACTGAGCACACACACACATATACGCATGCACGCACGCGCACACACAAGAAGGTTAGTCATGGGCTTCCCCTGGTGGTCCAGTGGATAAGGACACCGCCTTGTAGTGCAAGGGGCGCCGGTTCGAGCCCTGGCCTGGGAAGATCCCACGTGCCGCGGAGCGGCTGGACTGATGTGTCCATTCACCGAGCCGGAGCTCTGGAGCGCATGCGCCCAGAGCCGGTGCTCTGCAACGACAGAAGCCACCACGATGGGAGGCCCACAGGAGCCAAAGAACAAAGATGGATAAGCACAGAGAAACAAAAGGACCAATAGAAGTGGCCTGCCTGCTCCCCTCCTTCCCCAACCCGACCCCTGCCCAAAATAAATAAATAAATAAATCTTTAAAAAAAAAAAAGAAGACTAGTCAGGTGCAGCCTGACAGAGGAGACTGAGGAAGGGCTCAGGAAAACAAAGTGTATTGCACTTGTGAGTCCTAGAGACACGATGCATCATGCAGGACCACAGGGAGAGAGACACCTGATGGTGAGGAGGCAGGAATGAGGGGAGCCCTCAGTCCATGGTTTTTCTGGGGTCTTCTGTGGAAACAGCAAGGCCAGGCAGGGTGAGCAGTTTAGGACTGGTCCGTTTGAATAGTTTCAGTGGGCTTGGTCCCCAGACACTGGAGCAAGCCTCCCTGTCAAACTCACAAAGCCAGGTCATCCAGGGCTGAGCCCCAGGGGGTCCCCTGCTGTTTATCAATCCAAATCTGCACTTAGCCAGGGTGGAGGGGGCAATTTGGGGGTACTTGGCCCAGGTGCTAAGGTGTAGGAATATTGCCTCCAGGTCCAATAAAGGAGATGTAACCTGGCTCTGGACTGCTGCATTTGCATCCTGGCTGGATCCTTTACTGTCCCTAAGAATGAGCTGCCCAGGGAAAGGCAGTCATTCTTCAGCAAGAAAGGCTTTGTAAGATGTCAAAATGTAATAATATACAGAAAATTGTGAAATATAATTTGCTACTACATACATATGAAAAATACTCACACAGAAATACGCAAATATACAATCTCTTTAAAAAAGCGAAGGTATTCCAGCTGTGGCCCTCCCGTAAAGCAGTCCTGGGTACGGCTTCCTGATGACCAGGCTATTTCCAATTACATTCATGGTGCCATGAGACCACTCAAGGTTCTGACCAGCTTAAAGGCATAATAGAGTTAACCTTCATTTTTTTTTTTTTTAGGGAAATTTGAGATTCACATTTGAAGTCCCCTCTGTGACTCAGTGGTTCTCAGATTTTAGTCTACTGACGGTTCTCAGGGAAGCTGGATCTTGGGCTCCATGCCTCTGATACTGAAGGGTCAAAGAGAGGTCCAGGGATCTTGCCTTAAAAAAAAAAAAAAAAAGGCCCCAAGTGATTCTGATGCAAGAGCTCCAAGGAGAAACATGCAATCAAACTGTCTGAGAAATGCCAGGAACACAACAGAGTATTACTGGGAGACTCAAGGTACTGAGAATTAGAGTAAAAATACACAAGAACCACCTAGTGGTGGTGGGAGGATTGAACCTGCATCCCTTGCATGAGAAGGCAGATTCTAAATGGCTGGAGCACCAGGGAAGTCCCTAAACCTACCCAGATGGAGTTTAGTGTTGGGTGGAGTGTCAAAGCCATACTGTAGACAGAGCAGTTGGGATGGGAGACTCTGATGTGGCCGTCGGTGGAAAACACTATCGGCCCCACGCTGAGAGCACCTTGGCAATTTGCCGTCCTAGAGGCAGGGTGAGCAGTTTAGGACTGGTCCGTTTGAATAGTTTCAGTGGGCTTGGCCCCAGAACTCACAAAAGCCAGGTCATCCAGGGCTGAGCCCCAGGGGTCCCCTGCTGTTTATCAATCCAAATCTGCACTTAGCCAGGGTGGAGGGGGCAATTTGGGGGTACTTGGCCCAGGTGCTAAGGTGTAGGAATATTGCCTCCAGGTCCAATAAAGGAGATGTAACCTGGCTCTGGACTGCTGCATTTGCATCCTGGCTGGATCCTTTACTGTCCCTAAGAATGAGCTGCCCAGGGAAAGGCAGTCATTCTTCAGCAAGAAAGGCTTTGTAAGATGTCAAAATGTAATAATATACAGAAAATTGTGAAATATAATTTGCTACTACATACATATGAAAAATACTCACACAGAAATACGCAAATATACAATCTCTTTAAAAAAGCGAAGGTATTCCAGCTGTGGCCCTCCCGTAAAGCAGTCCTGGGTACGGCTTCCTGATGACCAGGCTATTTCCAATTACATTCATGGTGCCATGAGACCACTCAAGGTTCTGACCAGCTTAAAGGCATAATAGAGTTAACCTTCATTTTTTTTTTTTTTTAGGGAAATTTGAGATTCACATTTGAAGTCCCCTCTGTGACTCAGTGGTTCTCAGATTTTAGTCTACTGACGGTTCTCAGGGAAGCTGGATCTTGGGCTCCATGCCTCTGATACTGAAGGGTCAAAGAGAGGTCCAGGGATCTTGCCTTAAAAAAAAAAAAAAAAAGGCCCAAGTGATTCTGATGCAAGAGTTCCATGGAGAAACATGCAATCAAACTGTCTGAGAAATTCCAGGAACACAACAGAGTATTACTGGGAGACTCAAGGTACTGAGAATTATAGTAAAAATACACAAGAACCACCTAGTGGTGGTGGGAGGGATTGAACCTGCATCCCTTGCATGAGAAGGCAGATTCTAAATGGCTGGAGCACCAGGGAAGTCCCTAAACCTACCCAGATGGAGTTTAGTGTTGGGTGGAGTGTCAAAGCCATACTGTAGACAGAGCAGTTGGGATGGGAGACTCTGATGTGGCCGTCGGTGGAAAACACTATCGGCCCCACGCTGAGAGAGCACCTTGGCAATTTGGAACATCGTCCTCTAGAGGGCACTCTTGTCATGTGAAATTGGCTCTGTTCCACTGAGAAATGGGGTGGAGTGATGGGGCGGGTGATGGGACAAGAGGAAAAGGAATTCGGGTGTTGACTAAGATGGAGCAGCTCATCCTTTCTAGGTTGATCATTCTTTCTGTTGCATAGAACATGCTGGTAGGAATGTGTGTATGCGTGTATGTAGTCATGTGGCTATTGTAGGAGACGGTAGGCTGGTGACCAACTTAGGGGCCTTAAGTCTGTGTGCATTCCCCAACCCTGATCCCTTTGCCTAGCGGATGGCCTTGCACTGGGGTCTGCCAGGACAGGTGTGCATCACCAGGCAGAAGTCCACGTCTTGAGGTAGGATAGCGCCACCCCTAGCAATCTCATGGAACCCGCAATTCCCAATGAACTGTGGCTGGCTCCATGCCCACAAGGCTCAGAGACTGGAATGGTGATTTGGAAGAATATTGAAGATGAGTGAGTAAATGAGCCTGCCCAGGGAGCATATATAAAGTGAGACAAGAAAGAGGCCAAGGAAAGCAGTCAGGGGGCCTTAGGAGAGTAAGGAGTGAGTGATGGTCCAAGGTAGGAGGAGAACCTGGTAGGAAGGATGACACAGGCTGGGGTAGAGGGTCCAGGGAGAGAGTGGACCTGAGGGTCAAGTGTGGCAGCCAGATCAAGACTGAAGAGACCGTCGGATTGGCAACATGGAGGCTGTTGGTGACGTTTATGATGATATTTGCAGGAAGTCAGATGGGAAGGGTATTTTGAGGAGTTCCGTAGAGATGGGAGGGAGGGGTGCAGGCTGGAAACTGGAGAGGGGACAGGTCCATAAGGTGTTTCTAAAAATCTTGGCCGAGACTAAGAAGGAAAGGAGAGAGAAGAAGAGAAACCAGACTAAAGAGGAGTAACGGGTATATTCTGGCCCAGATTGAAGAGGGGTCCAAGGTCCAGACAGAGCGATGAGGCCTGGAAAGTGGCTGGGTTTTTGTTGTTGTTGTTGTTAAGAGAGAGAATCAATAAAACAGGGAAGAAGTCAGGGTTTAGGGAGGAGAGGTGGTGAGCTGAGCTAGTTTAAGTTGTCTCTGCTTCTAGAGTGAGCGAGAAGGGGTCAATGGTTTAAGTGGAATTCATCAGTCTGTTTGGCAGGAATGAAAAGTCTGTTTAGTTTCAAGTCACACGTACTTCGAACCTACTCTGTATCAAGGGTTTTCAATGAAATTACTTTATCCTTCCAACAGTGTGTGAAATAGAAAGTATCCCTCCTTTCAGGCTCTAACCTCTTCCTTGGTGAGTTTCTTGTTTCATCTAAGTGTGAAAAGAGTATAGCATGTTTGTTCCAGGTCAGTCCTGGAGCTCAGAGAATGAACTGTAGTCTTACGTCATTTTATAGTCTCTTCCTTCCTCAATTTTCTTTGTTTCCCTCTTCACTCCTTACTCTTCAGGTTGCTTTCAGGAACTTCAAAGTGTTCTCTATGTGTCTGAGATCCAGTTTACCTGGGAAGAGCGTCCTTGGTATTAAAATAATAATACTTTATAGCTTTTACTATATATGCACATGTGGAGGGTGTGTGTGTGGTGGGTTTGCGTGGTGGGGATAGATTTTGGCGGCCTCTCTTATCTGATCCGGGAGCACTAAGCTCCACAGGATACAGTGCAGGATTGTTGCTTTCCCTTAAGCCTGTCCACGTTGCTGTAACTCATCTCTTTATCTCTCTCTCCTCAGTGAACTCACTGCTGGGTGTGGCCTCTCTTTTCAGCTTGCTCTTCCTTGAGTCCTTTGTACCCTGGTCCTGGTTTTATAAAAGTCTTGCCAAGGTTTAGGAGTCCCAGTAGGCCTTTTAGGTGTTGCTCCCTTGAGGTCCTTCCCTGGGGACTCTGTGGTTTTGAGGGTAGAAGAATAAGGCTCTGTAAGCAATCATGTGGCCCCCTCATTCCCCCTCCCTCTCCTCCATTTCCTGAGAGACCCTTAAACGCTCAGGAAGTCCAAGAGTATGCTCAGGAATGACCGGATGGTGACTGGGTCTTCTAGTCTGTTCAGAAAGACCCCGGCCTCTTGCTATCAAGTCTGTAGCCCCAAAGTCAAAGCCCAGCCCTTCTCCTGAATAGAAAACAATTACTCTTACCTAAGTTTCAGGAGGAAGCTGCAAATAATAAAAACAAAAGCAGCTTACAACCAACGAGGCCCAAGATGGCAGAAGACTTGATTTCCAGCAGACCTTGAACCTCAGCACATGCTCACTTTAGCATGCTATGACACCCCCACCCGCGCCGGACAGTTGATGATCACCCTGACAACAACTGGAAAAGCCTATACGAGGACAGAAAAGGAGAGTGGTATCAGTTTCGGGTTCAAATCATACTCGTGTTATCAGATAACTCATGAATATTCATTCTGCCCACTCTCCAATTCTGTCCCTTTTACCTCAATCCTCCTATATATTTGGAGTCTCCACCTGAGCAGGGTTGAGAAGTTGATTTGTGAACTGGGCTCTCGCTTCTCCATTCTTTGGCCATTGAATCGATCTTGGGCTGTTCCCGTCTCAGCATTAGTTTTGTCATTAGCTATGATTCTGATTGGGAGAAGAACTTCTGGTCTGGGAAGAGGTCTTGGCCAGGCCAGGGCCCAGGCATGGATCTGGTTGACCAATTGGAAACTCCTGTATCCACTGCCTCATCCCCTGCTCTTTCCTCTTGGTGGAGGTTCCAGAATTCTTATACTGTAGGGTGTGTAGGGACAGTGGTCTGGTTGGAAGAAGGTTGAGAAGACTTGGGAAATTTGCCTTGAAGCTGCCATTGCAGGCTTTGCTGAAGGTCCAGCATTTTCTGGGGAGGCTTGTGAGGACTGGTAGTGAACAAAGGGCATTGATGTGACTCTAGAGGGAAGGTTTGAGCCTTGCTCCCTTATTCCTTAGCCCTGCCACTGGCTCTCCCTCTTGTAAGAAACTGGCCGTGCCAATTCCCAAATAAAAAAGCACAAATTTAATGTAATTTAAGTGGTAGCGGAGAAAATCTTGCCACTCCAAAATGTCTCGTTGGCATGCAGATTATTTCAAGCTGGAAATAATCAAGGCCCCAGAGACTCAGGACAAAAGCTTTGACATTCTCCCTAACTGCCTAACAGAATGTAGATGGAGGATAAGTTCCAAGAAAGAAGTTATCACCAAGGATGACAATAGTATGAATTAGGTGTATAGACAGGGCAATGCAGGAGACACAAGAGACATGTGTTTCTTCAGATTCCTGGGTAGGGAAGATCCCCTGGAGAAGGCAATGGCTACCTGGTCCAGTATTCTTACCTGGGAAATCCCATAGACAGAGACTGGTGGTCTAGAGTCCACAGGCTGGCAAAGAATAGGACATGACTGGATGCACACACAGGAGGAGCCTACGAGGACAGAAAAGGAGAGTGGTATCAGTTTCGGGTTCAAATCATACTCGTGTTATCAGATAACTCATGAATATTCATTCTGCCCACTCTCCAATTCTGTCCCTTTTACCTCAATCCTCCTATATATTTGGAGTCTCCACCTGAGCAGGGTTGAGAAGTTGATTTGTGAACTGGGCTCTCGCTTCTCCATTCTTTGGCCATTGAATCGATCTTGGGCTGTTCCCGTCTCAGCATTAGTTTTGTCATTAGCTATGATTCTGATTGGGAGAAGAACTTCTGGTCTGGGAAGAGGTCTTGGCCAGGCCAGGGCCCAGGCATGGATCTGGTTGACCAATTGGAAACTCCTGTATCCACTGCCTCATCCCCTGCTCTTTCCTCTTGGTGGAGGTTCCAGAATTCTTATACTG
The DNA here is from genome assembly GCA_022376925.1 of Tragulus kanchil. NCBI lineage: Eukaryota > Metazoa > Chordata > Mammalia > Artiodactyla > Tragulidae > Tragulus > Tragulus kanchil. The sequence goes on from JAIOJX010000029.1 coordinate 152,789,875, forward strand.
TAGGGTGTGTAGGGACAGTGGTCTGGTTGGAAGAAGGTTGAGAAGACTTGGGAAATTTGCCTTGAAGCTGCCATTGCAGGCTTTGCTGAAGGTCCAGCATTTTCTGGGGAGGCTTGTGAGGACTGGTAGTGAACAAAGGGCATTGATGTGACTCTAGAGGGAAGGTTTGAGCCTTGCTCCCTTATTCCTTAGCCCTGCCACTGGCTCTCCCTCTTGTAAGAAACTGGCCGTGCCAATTCCCAAATAAAAAAGCACAAATTTAATGTAATTTAAGTGGTAGCGGAGAAAATCTTGCCACTCCAAAATGTCTCGTTGGCATGCAGATTATTTCAAGCTGGAAATAATCAAGGCCCCAGAGACTCAGGACAAAAGCTTTGACATTCTCCCTAACTGCCTAACAGAATGTAGATGGAGGATAAGTTCCAAGAAAGAAGTTATCACCAAGGATGACAATAGTATGAATTAGGTGTATAGACAGGGCAATGCAGGAGACACAAGAGACATGTGTTTCTTCAGATTCCTGGGTAGGGAAGATCCCCTGGAGAAGGCAATGGCTACCTGGTCCAGTATTCTTACCTGGGAAATCCCATAGACAGAGACTGGTGGTCTAGAGTCCACAGGCTGGCAAAGAATAGGACATGACTGAGCATGCACACACAGGGAGGAGCCTAGCAAAGTTGCTGTGTAAAAGTTCTCTCCGTGTCCCACTGTCCCTGCATGGTCCAGCAAACATTTACTTACTAAACCTTTGCTTTTCCATTGCTGTGTCAACTGCCTTCCTCCCGTTTGAAGTCCCAAATCACCATCCTGAGCATTCTCTTTTGTCTTTACCTGAAGATGGTATTTAAAGTGAAGGTTTCAGCCATTTTGGCTTTCAACTCAGTTTTTCTGGGTCTCTCCCATGTGTACATGTTATTAAATGTTTGTGTGAGTTCCTCCTGTGAATCTGTCTCCTGTCAATTTAATTCTTAGACCAGCCAGAATCACGTAGAAGGGTAGCGGTAAGTGTCTTCCTTCCTGACAGGGTCAAACTTTGAGAAGAATTTTCATAGAATTTGACAAAACGAATATTAGAAGTGTCAACTACAAATTGACACTTGCTGTAGACACTTGCCATCTGCCTCTACGAGGATGAAATCATGGGCTGCAGCAGCTGCTGATTTGTAATGATCCCTGAAAGCAGTCCAGGGCAGAGAGCAGACATGAGGCACTCTGTGCTTGGGCCCAGAGGTGGGGTGAGGGTGGTGGGGTCGGGTGTGGGAGTGTGTGGGGGTAGAGGAGGGGAAGGGAATTGGCAGAACAGGTCTTCTGATAGATATGTTCAGGAGCTGACTTTTTATTTTTAATTTTTGTTTATTTATGAGTGTGTTGGGTCTCTGCTGCTTTCCAAGGGCTTTCTCTACTTGCAGGGAGAGGGGCCGACTCTATGTTGTGGTGCATGAATTTCTCATTGTGGTGGCTTCTCTTATTGAGGAGCACAAACTCTAGGCACAAGGGCTTCAGTAGTTGTGATGCATAGGCTCAGGATTTTCAGCTCAGGGTCTCTAGAGAGCTGTATGGGTTTGTGCCAAGTGAGTTTCCTACGTTGGATCCACGGAGACACAAGAGACATGTGTTTCTTCAGATTCCTGGGTAGGGAAGATCCCCTGGAGAAGGCAATGGCTACCTGGTCCAGTATTCTTACCTGGGAAATCCCATAGACAGAGACTGGTGGTCTAGAGTCCACAGGCTGGCAAAGAATAGGACATGACTGAGCATGCACACACAGGGAGGAGCCTAGCAAAGTTGCTGTGTAAAAGTTCTCTCCGTGTCCCACTGTCCCTGCATGGTCCAGCAAACATTTACTTACTAAACCTTTGCTTTTCCATTGCTGTGTCAACTGCCTTCCTCCCGTTTGAAGTCCCAAATCACCATCCTGAGCATTCTCTTTTGTCTTTACCTGAAGATGGTATTTAAAGTGAAGGTTTCAGCCATTTTGGCTTTCAACTCAGTTTTTCTGGGTCTCTCCCATGTGTACATGTTATTAAATGTTTGTGTGAGTTCCTCCTGTGAATCTGTCTCCTGTCAATTTAATTCTTAGACCAGCCAGAATCACGTAGAAGGGTAGCGGTAAGTGTCTTCCTTCCTGACAGGGTCAAACTTTGAGAAGAATTTTCATAGAATTTGACAAAACGAATATTAGAAGTGTCAACTACAAATTGACACTTGCTGTAGACACTTGCCATCTGCCTCTACGAGGATGAAATCATGGGCTGCAGCAGCTGCTGATTTGTAATGATCCCTGAAAGCAGTCCAGGGCAGAGAGCAGACATGAGGCACTCTGTGCTTGGGCCCAGAGGTGGGGTGAGGGTGGTGGGGTCGGGTGTGGGAGTGTGTGGGGGTAGAGGAGGGGAAGGGAATTGGCAGAACAGGTCTTCTGATAGATATGTTCAGGAGCTGACTTTTTATTTTTAATTTTTGTTTATTTATGAGTGTGTTGGGTCTCTGCTGCTTTCCAAGGGCTTTCTCTACTTGCAGGGAGAGGGGCCGACTCTATGTTGTGGTGCATGAATTTCTCATTGTGGTGGCTTCTCTTATTGAGGAGCACAAACTCTAGGCACAAGGGCTTCAGTAGTTGTGATGCATAGGCTCAGGATTTTCAGCTCAGGGTCTCTAGAGAGCTGTATGGGTTTGTTTGTGCCACGGCCTGTGGAGTCTTCCTGGACCAGGGGTTGGATCCACGTCCCCTGCATTGGCAGGCAGATTCTTATCCACCGCATCACCAGGGAAGTCCCCGGAGCTGATTTCATGAGCTCAATTCTTGTTTGTATCTTCTCATATCTAGAAAAGCACCGAAATCCTTTCATAGTGATGACTGTTCCTCTTTTCTAGCAGAAACCTGCGAAAAATATGTGCCCAATGGCACGCATTTCCCCTTCACCAAAATCACATATCTACTGGCCTCTACCTGCCCCCCACCTCTTTGGAGCAGTTTCTCAGAGCTGTCTAGAATGATGCATCCCAGACTACAGTCCTCATTTTGCCCCAAATAAATTTAACTTGCAATTCTCATGGTGTGTGTGTGTGTGTGTGTTGTCAACACAAGGTGAAGAATCAAGAAGAACTAAGACAATTTTGAAGAATGTGGTGAGGGCATTTTCGTTTAAGTTATTAAGACATCATAAAGCTGTAGAAGTTATAAATGAATTTTGCAGAGGAATGAATTTATAAGGTCTCCATGTGTACATGGAAACTTGAATTTAATGGCAGAGGCACTATGGATTATAGGGAAAGATAAACTATTCAATAAATGTGCTGGAACCAATGGTTCTCTGTGGAGAAAAATAAATTAAATTCCTACCTCACATCACACACAAAAAAGTCTTATTTGGATTAAAGAACAGCTGTGGAAGAAAAGCATAAAGCTTTAAAACAAAGACTTAAAAAAAGAAAACAGAAAAAAAGAAAACAAAGTCTATTCTTATGGAATAGAGATAGATTTCTGAAACAAAACAGTAAACTCATGAGAGAAAAATTATAGAGAAAAATTGTGTTGTTTAGTCACTAAGTTGTGTCCAACTCTTTGTGACCCCATGGACTGTAGCTCCTCCATCCATGTGGTTTTCAGGTTCCTCCATCCATGGGATTTCCCTGGCAAGAATACTGGAATGAATTGCCATTTTCTTCTCCAGGAGATCCTCTTGACCCAGAGATTGAACCTGTGACTCTTGCACTGGCAGGTGGATTCTTCACTACTGAGTGCCAGGGAAGCCCATAGTAGAAAACTGGATAACATTAAAATTAAAACCTTGAAGTACTAAAACACTTCATAATCAAAATAAAAAGACAGGCTAATAGACTGAGAGAAGGTATCTGCCGTGTATATAATTAGTACCCAGAATACACATCAAGAAATAACAAAAAACCCAGTAGAAAATTGCTGTTTGGGTGATTCACAGAAAAAGAACTGAATATTCATAAACGAGTGGATATATGCTCAACTGGTAATCAGAGAAATGCCCACTAAAACAAGTTAAGGTTCTACAATCATCATGATGAAGAAAAATCAAGTCCCATTGCTGAGGGTTGGTGAGGAGCTGGTAAATGGCAACTCTTCCACATTGGTGGTAGGAATTCAATTGTTTCAGCTCTTTTGAAGAAAAATTGGTCAATGTCTTGGAGAGTTGAGGATATGCTTTATGTCCCAGCAATTCTACTTTAGTCTGTTCCCTAGAGAAACTCACGTTAGTGTACAAGTGAGTGAGAATGACCACCGCGGTTCCTTTGCTGAAGGGAAAAGTGCAAACAACCTAAGTGACCCTCAGTATGTGCGTGTTACTTTCTGTTTTTGTTCTACTTTTAATCTCTCTCTCTTTCTCTCTGGATTTGGTGTGGGAGTGTGTGTGGCAGGGGGCCACAGGACTGGGATCAACATAGGTGAGAAGCACAAGTAAGGCCAATGCCTCTATGAGGAAAGACTACAGAAGCCTCTACTTATCATACCATAATCCACATGCCATACAGTTCACCCATCTGAAGTGTTCATACAGTTCAGCGTTGTTTAGTTTGTTTGGATAGTTATACAGTCATCACCATATTCAATCACTGTTGACTCTAGTTTTCTTTTTCTTTTTTTTTTTTGGCTTAAGACAATAGCAATTCATTCTCGTATAGAAAAGCTAGAGATCAGCAGTCATGGCGACAAGGTTGGTTCCTTCTGGAAACCCTAAGGAAGAATCTGTTCATGCCTCTCCCCTGGCTTCTGTCCTTGGTATTACTTGACTTCTGGTTGCATCACGCCAGCTCCTGCCTCCATCTTCATGTGGCCTCCTCCTCTGTGTGTCTTGTCCTCTTCTTATAAGGACACTAGGCATTGGATTTAGGGCCGTCTCTAATCTAGTTTGCAGACCAGGACACGATTGGACCCTCCTTGAGGATGGAAATGACCATGGCAAGCAAAAACAGAAAAAGATAAATGAGAAAGAGAGGAGAAAGGCGGTCGTGCATGAGGAAAAAGGGGAAGGGGTGGGGAAACAGAAAGAATAAGGGAGGATAAAAGAAGATGAAGACCTCTGACAAATGAGGCAGAATGCCTTTGGAGTCAGGCTGCTAGAAGTTTAGGATTTCTACCTCTGAGCAGTTTCCTGAAAGCTCTTTAGCCTAGCAAGATGGCAACAGGGATTGTCACTTTCAGACTTTTTTAATGCTATTTTTAAAAAATTTGTATTTATTTTTGGCTCTTCTGGGTTTTCATTTCTGCTGCAGGCTCTTCTCTAGTTGCAGGGAGTGGGGGCTACTCTCCAGTTGAAGTGAGCAGGCTTCTTGTTGTGGTAACTTCTCCTGTTGTAGAACTTGGGCTCCAGGGCACACAGGCTTCAGTAGTTGTGGCTTATGGGCTCAATAGTTGTGGCTCCAAGGCTCTAGAGCACAGGCTCAATAGTTGTGGCTCACAGGTTTAGTTGCTCAGCAGTATGTGGGATTTTCCTGGATCAGGGATTGAACTTATGTCTCCTGCATTGGACAGGACTGGGATCAACATAGGTGAGAAGCACAAGTAAGGCCAATGCCTCTATGAGGAAAGACTACAGAAGCCTCTACTTATCATACCATAATCCACATGCCATACAGTTCACCCATCTGAAGTGTTCATACAGTTCAGCGTTGTTTAGTTTGTTTGGATAGTTATACAGTCATCACCATATTCAATCACTGTTGACTCTAGTTTTCTTTTTCTTTTTTTTTTTTGGCTTAAGACAATAGCAATTCATTCTCGTATAGAAAAGCTAGAGATCAGCAGTCATGGCGACAAGGTTGGTTCCTTCTGGAAACCCTAAGGAAGAATCTGTTCATGCCTCTCCCCTGGCTTCTGTCCTTGGTATTACTTGACTTCTGGTTGCATCACGCCAGCTCCTGCCTCCATCTTCATGTGGCCTCCTCCTCTGTGTGTCTTGTCCTCTTCTTATAAGGACACTAGGCATTGGATTTAGGGCCGTCTCTAATCTAGTTTGCAGACCAGGACACGATTGGACCCTCCTTGAGGATGGAAATGACCATGGCAAGCAAAAACAGAAAAAGATAAATGAGAAAGAGAGGAGAAAGGCGGTCGTGCATGAGGAAAAAGGGAAGGGTGGGAAACAGAAAGAAAAAGGGGAGGATAAAAGAAGATGAAGACCTCTGACAAATGAGGCAGAATGCCTTTGGAGTCAGGCTGCTAGAAGTTTAGGATTTCTACCTCTGAGCAGTTTCCTGAAAGCTCTTTAGCCTAGCAAGATGGCAACAGGGATTGTCACTTTCAGACTTTTTTAATGCTATTTTTAAAAAATTTGTATTTATTTTTGGCTCTTCTGGGTTTTCATTTCTGCTGCAGGCTCTTCTCTAGTTGCAGGGAGTGGGGGCTACTCTCCAGTTGAAGTGAGCAGGCTTCTTGTTGTGGTAACTTCTCCTGTTGTAGAACTTGGGCTCCAGGGCACACAGGCTTCAGTAGTTGTGGCTTATGGGCTCAATAGTTGTGGCTCCAAGGCTCTAGAGCACAGGCTCAATAGTTGTGGCTCACAGGTTTAGTTGCTCAGCAGTATGTGGGATTTTCCTGGATCAGGGATTGAACTTATGTCTCCTGCATTGGCAGGTGAACTCTTTACCACTGAGCTACCAGGGAAGCCCTTTAAAACTATTTTTAAGAGTAGTTTTAGATTTACAATAAAATTGAGAGGTTTCCCATATATACCCCATCTTTACTCATCTGTTGCCTCTCCCATTACCAGTATCACTCGCTAAAATGGTGTATATTTTAAATTTACTTATTCTCATCCATATTTACTCTTTGGCCTGTGTGGGCCTCCCATTGCAGTGGCCTCTCTCGCTGCAGAGCACTGGCTCTGGGTGCATGTGCTCCAGAGCACTGGCTTGTAATTGGACACACCAGTCCAGCCTCTCCGTGGCATGTGGGATCTTCCCAGGCCAGGGATCAAACCAGCACCCCTTGCACTGCAATGTGGACTCTACGCACTGGACCACCAGGGAAGCCCTACACACACACACACACACACACACACACACACACACACACACACACACATATACACACACACATATATATATATTTAAATAAAAGATGAGCCTACTTTGACACATTATAACCGCTCAAAGTCCATAGTTTATCTTAGGGCTTTTTTTTTTTTTAATATTTATTTGTTCATTTATTTTTGGCTGTGCTGGGTCTTCATTGCTGCACATGGGATTTCTCTAGTTGCAGCTGGTGGGGTCTACCCTCTAGTTGCAGTGTGCTGACTTCCCATTCTGGCTTCTCGTTGCAGAGCACAGACTCTAGGCTTGAGGGCTTCAGTAGTTGTGCTGCACAGGGTTTGTGCCCCACAGCATGTGGGATCTTCTTGGACCAAGGATTGAACCTTTGTTTCTTGCACTGGCGGGGCTTCCCAGGTAGCGCCTGCCAGTGCAGGAGATGCAAGAGATGTGTGTTTGATCCCTGGGTTGGGAAGACCCCCTGCAGGAGAAAATGGCAACCCACTCTAGAACTTGGGCTCCAGGGCACACAGGCTTCAGTAGTTGTGGCTTATGGGCTCAATAGTTGTGGCTCCAAGGCTCTAGAGCACAGGCTCAATAGTTGTGGCTCACAGGTTTAGTTGCTCAGCAGTATGTGGGATTTTCCTGGATCAGGGATTGAACTTATGTCTCCTGCATTGGCAGGTGAACTCTTTACCACTGAGCTACCAGGGAAGCCCTTTAAAACTATTTTTAAGAGTAGTTTTAGATTTACAATAAAATTGAGAGGTTTCCCATATATACCCCATCTTTACTCATCTGTTGCCTCTCCCATTACCAGTATCACTCGCTAAAATGGTGTATATTTTAAATTTACTTATTCTCATCCATATTTACTCTTTGGCCTGTGTGGGCCTCCCATTGCAGTGGCCTCTCTCGCTGCAGAGCACTGGCTCTGGGTGCATGTGCTCCAGAGCACTGGCTTGTAATTGGACACACCAGTCCAGCCTCTCCGTGGCATGTGGGATCTTCCCAGGCCAGGGATCAAACCAGCACCCCTTGCACTGCAATGTGGACTCTACGCACTGGACCACCAGGGAAGCCCTACACACACACACACACAGACACACACACACACACACACACACACACACACACACACATATATATATATTTAAATAAAAGATGAGCCTACTTTGACACATTATAACCGCTCAAAGTCCATAGTTTATCTTAGGGCTTTTTTTTTTTTTAATATTTATTTGTTCATTTATTTTTGGCTGTGCTGGGTCTTCATTGCTGCACATGGGATTTCTCTAGTTGCAGCTGGTGGGGTCTACCCTCTAGTTGCAGTGTGCTGACTTCCCATTCTGGCTTCTCGTTGCAGAGCACAGACTCTAGGCTTGAGGGCTTCAGTAGTTGTGCTGCACAGGGTTTGTGCCCCACAGCATGTGGGATCTTCTTGGACCAAGGATTGAACCTTTGTTTCTTGCACTGGCGGGGCTTCCCAGGTAGCGCCTGCCAGTGCAGGAGATGCAAGAGATGTGTGTTTGATCCCTGGGTTGGGAAGACCCCCTGCAGGAGAAAATGGCAACCCACTCTAGTATTCTTGCCTAGAGAATGCCATGGATGGAGGAGCCTGATGGGCTGCACAGTCCATGGGATTGCAAAGAGCTGGACGTGACTGAGAGACTGAGCAGGCACACAAGCACCCTGCTGCACTGGTGACAGATTCGTAACCACTGGACCACCAGAGAAATCCCAACTTTAGGGTTTATTCCTAGGGCTGTGTATTCATTCTATAAGTCTGGACAAATATATAGTGATGTATCCATCATCATAATATACACAGTATTTTCAGTGTCCTGAAAATCCTCTGTGCTCTGCTGATTCACCTCTTCCTCTTCCTCCACTCCCGGCAACCACTGATCTTTTTATTGTTTTCGTAATTTTGCCTTTCCATTCAGAAGTTGGATGGAAAGCTTCTGCCTCAATGGATGAGGCAAAGCTTGCTTTTCATTTCCTACAGCTCCTGGCTACTTTAAAATCATTCAGCATTCATGATTTTAGTACCGAAACAGGGGAAATCTAGAATAATGACCATCAGCCCATACAAGCACTATAGGATAATTTAGAACTAAGGGGTATATGCTTTACAATAACAGAGACCATTCATCACAAAGATGCAAAGACACTCCTGTATCCAGGTGAGCACACTCTAAGCCTAGACCAAACTCAGATTCTGAATCAGTGCATAATCTTTATGACAGACTCATCCATGACCAAAGAATAAAAAGGTGAATCAGATACTTTACAGAGAGGAGGACCATGGCTGCTGGCTGAGGGAGAAAGATCTTGTAGACCCTGATGCCAAAGTCTTCAAAATTTCCACGGAGGAAAGTAAAAAGAAAGAAATGTGCTTAAAGATAAATGTAAAGCAGTAGTTTTGAAACCGAACAGAGCAGACTGGCCCCATAGTTAGGAGATGTAGAGGAAAGTTGACTGGAAGGCCACCAGATGGGTAACTACACAGAGACCTCTCCATTCTGAGGAACCAGTGGTAGGACAACCAGGCCTTTGTCCTGTCATCTAGGGGTGACAACTCAGTGGCTTTGGTCTGGGGTGAATATGGACCAGGAGGCGAACTGAATTCCATGGCACCCCTGTTTCAAGGCAGTGAGTAATGCTCAGGCGCATATTGTCCTAGAATCACAATAAAGACCCCTGCAGGAGAAAATGGCAACCCACTCTAGTATTCTTGCCTAGAGAATGCCATGGATGGAGGAGCCTGATGGGCTGCACAGTCCATGGGATTGCAAAGAGCTGGACGTGACTGAGAGACTGAGCAGGCACACAAGCACCCTGCTGCACTGGTGACAGATTCGTAACCACTGGACCACCAGAGAAATCCCAACTTTAGGGTTTATTCCTAGGGCTGTGTATTCATTCTATAAGTCTGGACAAATATATAGTGATGTATCCATCATCATAATATACACAGTATTTTCAGTGTCCTGAAAATCCTCTGTGCTCTGCTGATTCACCTCTTCCTCTTCCTCCACTCCCGGCAACCACTGATCTTTTTATTGTTTTCGTAATTTTGCCTTTCCATTCAGAAGTTGGATGGAAAGCTTCTGCCTCAATGGATGAGGCAAAGCTTGCTTTTCATTTCCTACAGCTCCTGGCTACTTTAAAATCATTCAGCATTCATGATTTTAGTACCGAAACAGGGGAAATCTAGAATAATGACCATCAGCCCATACAAGCACTATAGGATAATTTAGAACTAAGGGGTATATGCTTTACAATAACAGAGACCATTCATCACAAAGATGCAAAGACACTCCTGTATCCAGGTGAGCACACTCTAAGCCTAGACCAAACTCAGATTCTGAATCAGTGCATAATCTTTATGACAGACTCATCCATGACCAAAGAATAAAAAGGTGAATCAGATACTTTACAGAGAGAGGAGGACCATGGCTGCTGGCTGAGGGAGAAAGATCTTGTAGACCCTGATGCCAAAGTCTTCAAAATTTCCACGGAGGAAAGTAAAAAGAAAGAAATGTGCTTAAAGATAAATGTAAAGCAGTAGTTTTGAAACCGAACAGAGCAGACTGGCCCCATAGTTAGGAGATGTAGAGGAAAGTTGACTGGAAGGCCACCAGATGGGTAACTACACAGAGACCTCTCCATTCTGAGGAACCAGTGGTAGGACAACCAGGCCTTTGTCCTGTCATCTAGGGGTGACAACTCAGTGGCTTTGGTCTGGGGTGAATATGGACCAGGAGGCGAACTGAATTCCATGGCACCCCTGTTTCAAGGCAGTGAGTAATGCTCAGGCGCATATTGTCCTAGAATCACAATGGGAAAAGACAGGAATTTGTGTTTCCAGTTTGCAGCCTGAGAAACTGAAACGGAGAGAGGCTATGTGGCTTGCTCCTAGTAAAACTGCCCCAGGTGTTAAAGTTGGGAGTGGCTCCCAGACATGTGTGCCTTCAGTCACAGGAGGCCTGAAAAAAATGGTGTATAGCAATCCACCGATTCAGGTGAATGGTGTGAAGGATTTGTCTGAACTAAAATATGTCTTTATTTAGTTAGTTAACTCATTCTAGGGAGGAGGCTTCAGTCTAACTCTCCTTATTATAGAAAGGTCAGCCGAATGGGTCAGGCAGCTGAGGAATGCATGCTTTTTCATGAGTTCAGGCTTCCTGATTCATGGGGTGAGATTTAGCTTTCTTATGGCCTCTCTGAGAAGGATGAGCTCATTGATAGTGACAAGAGCAGTTCTCTGTCCTTCCTTCTCTTTCCCAAATGCTGGAAGAAGTGGGATGTGAGCTCTCAAATGTCACAGAAGCCTACAAAATGCTGACTCTTGAATGCCAGGCATAACTGGGGTTGTCTCAGAACACGGAGACAGGGCAGTACCGTCATCTGCTAAGAATTCATTGTTCTGCAGCTTGTCTGGGACACAATGGCAAGCCTGAAACAGGAGGCATAGATGTGGGGCGGGGTGGAGGCAGGCAACCTGGGTGTGTCTTTGAAAACACAGCCTTCGTTGGGGGTGTGGGGAGAGGAGCAGTGCCGGATTAGTCAACAGGCAGATTGTATGTGGGTTTAGGGCACCAAGAAGCAGGGACACAAAAAGCCCTGACGGAATAAAGCAAAACAACACACACACCCAAACAAAGAAAGGGAAGGAGGAGCACTTGTTTGAAAAGATTTGATATTCGTCACTTTAAAAATGCAGTGAGGCAGTCATGGGACAATTCAGGCCTTTGCTTGGCATTATATATTTTGAATCACAATTGGTGGTGGGCACCATGACCTTTGAAGAGTCTAGGGTGATGTTTAGATTAGGAGGTCTCCTGGGTTGAATGATGCCATACTTGCTTGTGGACAGAAGGGCAACTGATGGTCTGATAGACATGCTTGAGCTGCTGAGTAGGCCCCTCGCTCCTTGCCAAAGAAGCAAGTTGAGGTGGGATTAGAGATTGTTTTAATAATTTCTTTGTTTGTGTATTCTCCAGATGTTCTTTTGTATATGTATATATTTGAAAACAATTTTTTAAAGTAAGACCATACAACATGTTGCTGAGTTCATCCTGAGTACAATTGTAATTTATGGTAAGAATAAAGTAAGTCCCCTTTGGCCAGGACTGTTTTTAGGATTTTTTTCCTTCTGCATTCATGCATATATATAGAAACACACAGATGACAATCAGATTATTCTGTGTGACTTTAAAAAAACTGAAATGACATTGGACTGTACATTTCCCTGTTCAACTTCCATTTTTCATTCAGCAACGCATCTTGTTGGGTATTATGACACATGGGTCTTTTTCTAACTGCAGCATGCTAGTTCATAGCATGGCTTTATTAAATTGATTTAGCTATTCCCTTTTACGTAGACATTTATGTTGTTTTGATTTTTTTACTAATGCAGGTAATGCTATAGTGAACATCTTTGATCTCAGCTCCTTATATGTACATGTGTACAAGGGTCTCCTCAAGGCAGATACAGAAAAACGGGTCCTAAAATTTTAAATTTCAATAGATACTGGCAATTTGCCCTCCATAGGAGCTGTACTAATTGACATGCCCATTGCAGTATGAAAGATTTCATTTCCCAGAGCTTTGTCAACACTTGATCATAAGGAAAAATAAATTGCCAGTCTAATGAATGAAAAGTGATGTCTCATTGGTTTTCTTTGGCATTTCCCTGGTTACCAGGAAGGCTATTTTTATTTATGTATTCATCCTTTCCTGTATTTAAAGTTTTCCTCAGGAAACATATGCTACTTTCATAACATTGAAAATTCTCTTTCCTATTCTCCTTCTCCTCCTTGTTGTTGTTATTAATATAGCCATAAGCCACATAGACGTCTTTTCTCTGACGTCTTAATTCCAGTGTCCATTTCTGAAGCCTTTACTGTTAGGAAGCAGGAGAGCCTATTGCTGCAGGGAGGTGAGTGGGTTCCCCTGACGGGCTTGCCCTGCACTCCTGCACCTGGGGAGGGACTCAGCCCCATGTCCTCCTGGCCAGGGCTGAGCAGAGGAGAGGTCTGTTGGTGCCAGGACCCTTTCACTCCTGATATTCTCTGACTCTAAGAGGTACTGAAATTCTGTTTGTTTAATCAATGATCTTTGGGTTGAAAAGAACAAAGATCTACTTAAGCCAGATCAAGTAATAAATGGGATTTCTTTGGGGGTGGGGGAGGATATAGGGGAGATCTCCCAGAACACAAGGCAGGAAATAGAACTGGGCTACTGTTTTGTTTCCAGGCACACTAGCTTTAGAGACTGAGATCGTCTTGGCCAATATTTTATTTTATTTTTGGCTGCATCTAGTCTTAGTTGTGGCAGGATCAATGCAGGATCGGCAGCAGGATCTTCCATTGTCTCACACATGGGTCTTTTTCTAACTGCAGCATGCTAGTTCATAGCATGGCTTTATTAAATTGATTTAGCTATTCCCTTTTACGTAGACATTTATGTTGTTTTGATTTTTTTACTAATGCAGGTAATGCTATAGTGAACATCTTTGATCTCAGCTCCTTATATGTACATGTGTACAAGGGTCTCCTCAAGGCAGATACAGAAAAACGGGTCCTAAAATTTTAAATTTCAATAGATACTGGCAATTTGCCCTCCATAGGAGCTGTACTAATTGACATGCCCATTGCAGTATGAAAGATTTCATTTCCCAGAGCTTTGTCAACACTTGATCATAAGGAAAAATAAATTGCCAGTCTAATGAATGAAAAGTGATGTCTCATTGGTTTTCTTTGGCATTTCCCTGGTTACCAGGAAGGCTATTTTTATTTATGTATTCATCCTTTCCTGTATTTAAAGTTTTCCTCAGGAAACATATGCTACTTTCATAACATTGAAAATTCTCTTTCCTATTCTCCTTCTCCTCCTTGTTGTTGTTATTAATATAGCCATAAGCCACATAGACGTCTTTTCTCTGACGTCTTAATTCCAGTGTCCATTTCTGAAGCCTTTACTGTTAGGAAGCAGGAGAGCCTATTGCTGCAGGGAGGTGAGTGGGTTCCCCTGACGGGCTTGCCCTGCACTCCTGCACCTGGGGAGGGACTCAGCCCCATGTCCTCCTGGCCAGGGCTGAGCAGAGGAGAGGTCTGTTGGTGCCAGGACCCTTTCACTCCTGATATTCTCTGACTCTAAGAGGTACTGAAATTCTGTTTGTTTAATCAATGATCTTTGGGTTGAAAAGAACAAAGATCTACTTAAGCCAGATCAAGTAATAAATGGGATTTCTTTGGGGGTGGGGGAGGATATAGGGGAGATCTCCCAGAACACAAGGCAGGAAATAGAACTGGGCTACTGTTTTGTTTCCAGGCACACTAGCTTTAGAGACTGAGATCGTCTTGGCCAATATTTTATTTTATTTTTGGCTGCATCTAGTCTTAGTTGTGGCAGGATCAATGCAGGATCGGCAGCAGGATCTTCCATTGTCTCACACAGGCTATCTAGTTGTGATATGACTCACGGGCTTAGTAGCTGTTACGCATGTGGGATCAGAGTTTCCCAATCAGGGATTGAACCCGCATCCCCTGAACTGGAAGGTGGACTCAATTACTGGACAACCAGGGAAGACCCTCAGTATATTATTTAACATAGATTCACAGCAGAAGTTATAATGACATCACAAATCAATAGCATACAGGATAATGCTTCTTAATAAGCCAATAAGGAAATAACGTGCTTCAAACCAATGATAGATTAACTACACAGTTGTTCCTGACAAGAGGAGATGAAAGGAATAAAGTCAAACCTTGTTCAAAGCGTGCCTTCCTACCAGTTGGTTAGGAGAGATGGCTCTGCCCAGGGGTCCCGAAACCCCTGTTAGAAACTGGCACACCCAGCAGGATGCGAATGGCAGGAGCTGAGTGGCAGCAAGGGGTGAAGTTTCATCTGTGTTTACAGATGCTCCCCATCCGCTTGCATTACCTCCTGAGCTCCAGTCAGATCAATGGTGGTATAATAAATGTAATGGGCTTCAGTCATCCTATAACTACACCCCACCCCAACTTTTGTGGGAAAAACTGTCTTCCAGTAGTGAAGGACAGGAAAGCTTGGCGTGCCGCAGCAGTCCCTGGGGTCACAAACAGTTGGACACAACTTAGTCACTGAACAACAACAGTGTCAGCAAGAATACACGTTTCCTTTCCTTTCTGCCTGCTCTGGCCCCCAACCCCAATTTTGGAAATCTAAACTAAAATTTTTTTCAACAAAGGTGCTTTTATTATTTATTTACTTATCTATCTGTTTATTTATTTATTTTGGGCTATTCTGGGTTTTCACTTCTGCTGCAGGCTCCTCTCTAGTTGCAGGGAGTGGGGGCTACTCGCTAGTTGAGGTGAGCAGGCTTCTTGGTGCAGTGACTTCTCTTGTTGTGGAACCTGGGCTCTAGGGCACATGGGCTTCAGTAGTTGTGGCACATGGGCTCAATAGTTGTGGCTCCGAGACTCTAGAGCACAGGCTCCATAGTTGTGGCTCACGGGTTTAGTTGTTCCGCAGCATGTGGGATCCTCCCAGATCAGGGATCTAACCCAGAACCCTTGTCCCCTGCATTGACAGGCGAACTGTCTACCACTGAGCTACCAGGGAAGCCTCAAAAAGATGTTTTATAAGTCATCTATATAAGACTGATATGAGCTTGAAATACTTGAATGAGCTTTTTGCTCATTTTATGAATGAAATGTCTGTTCAATTACTGGACAACCAGGGAAGACCCTCAGTATATTATTTAACATAGATTCACAGCAGAAGTTATAATGACATCACAAATCAATAGCATACAGGATAATGCTTCTTAATAAGCCAATAAGGAAATAACGTGCTTCAAACCAATGATAGATTAACTACACAGTTGTTCCTGACAAGAGGAGATGAAAGGAATAAAGTCAAACCTTGTTCAAAGCGTGCCTTCCTACCAGTTGGTTAGGAGAGATGGCTCTGCCCAGGGGTCCCGAAACCCCTGTTAGAAACTGGCACACCCAGCAGGATGCGAATGGCAGGAGCTGAGTGGCAGCAAGGGGTGAAGTTTCATCTGTGTTTACAGATGCTCCCCATCCGCTTGCATTACCTCCTGAGCTCCAGTCAGATCAATGGTGGTATAATAAATGTAATGGGCTTCAGTCATCCTATAACTACACCCCACCCCAACTTTTGTGGGAAAACTGTCTTCCAGTAGTGAAGGACAGGAAAGCTTGGCGTGCCGCAGCAGTCCCTGGGGTCACAAACAGTTGGACACAACTTAGTCACTGAACAACAACAGTGTCAGCAAGAATACACGTTTCCTTTCCTTTCTGCCTGCTCTGGCCCCCAACCCCAATTTTGGAAATCTAAACTAAAATTTTTTTCAACAAAGGTGCTTTTATTATTTATTTACTTATCTATCTGTTTATTTATTTATTTTGGGCTATTCTGGGTTTTCACTTCTGCTGCAGGCTCCTCTCTAGTTGCAGGGAGTGGGGGCTACTCGCTAGTTGAGGTGAGCAGGCTTCTTGGTGCAGTGACTTCTCTTGTTGTGGAACCTGGGCTCTAGGGCACATGGGCTTCAGTAGTTGTGGCACATGGGCTCAATAGTTGTGGCTCCGAGACTCTAGAGCACAGGCTCCATAGTTGTGGCTCACGGGTTTAGTTGTTCCGCAGCATGTGGGATCCTCCCAGATCAGGGATCTAACCCAGAACCCTTGTCCCCTGCATTGACAGGCGAACTGTCTACCACTGAGCTACCAGGGAAGCCTCACAAAGATGTTTTATAAGTCATCTATATAATACTGATATGAGCTTGAAATACTTGAAATGAGCTTTTTTGCTCATTTATACTTGAAATGAGCAAAATGTCTTGTACTCAAAGGATGGCTAAATAAATCATGTCCATTCTATAGTCAAAGCTATGGTTTTTCCAGTAGTCATTACGTATGTAAGAATTCGACCATAAATAAGGCTGAGTGCCAAAGAATTGATGCTTCGAACTGTGGTGCTGGAGAAGACGCATGAAATCCCTTGCACAGCAATGAGATCAAACCAGTGACTCCTACAGGACATCAACCCAGGATATCCATTGGAAAGACTGATGCTGAAGCAGATGCACCAATACTTTAGCCACTTGATGTGAAGAACCAACTCATTGGAGAGACCCTGATGCTGAGAAAGAGTGAGAGCAAGAGAAGAAGGAGACAACAGGATGAGATGGTTGGATAGCATCACTGACTCAAGGGACTTGAGTTTGAGCAAGCTCCAGGAGTTGCTGAAGGACAGGGAAGCCTAGTGTGCTGCAGTCCATGAGGTCGAACACGACTGAGCAACTGAACAACAAAAAATCCTGTGGCATATTGTGTTGATGTTCATTAAAATTTAGAACAAGGGAAATGTACAGTATGATATAATAATAGTAAGTGAAAAATAGACTCTATTTGTGCACATAGTATGATCACAGCTATATATATATATATATATATAAACCAAAATGTCATATGTATATATAGATACAGTAGTCTGCTTGTCATTTGACAATAGGTGCTTCTCTCTCTCCATTTTTTTGTATTTTAAAATTAAACACACACTTAAGAGTTTATAAAGGGAAAAACCTAAAACTTTATTTGTAAGCAGATAACTTGGACCTCTTGAGCCCTGGGCCATGTGATTTATAGTTTTTCTCAGTAATGTCTAGGAACCATCACTGCTAGACTCTGAGTCCTGGGATGACAGGACTAATCTTTACCTGCCCCTCTATCACCAGGGTTTGGCACAGTGCTTGAGCACATAGTAGACACTGAGCTCATACTTGCTGAATGAGTGACTGAATAATGAGTGGATCTTGAAGCCGGTGCTGACTGGAGTGAGGACATGAGGTGAGTGGCCACTGGGCTGTGAATTCCAGTCTCTTGGCTAGAAGTTTGATGAGAATGAATTGAGCAGTGGACGTAGTTTTGGGAAGCTCTACTTGATATGGCAGATAGTGTATTTAGCCTCTCAACTTCTCCATCTTCATCTGCGAAGTTCATTGAGAGCCCCATTCTCACCTTCTCAGGGCCACCACTGACAGCCTGCTCTGAGCACAGACTTGGGAGACCCCTTTTGAAGTAGAGCAGGACCCTGTGGACCCTTCCCATATTCTCTGCCTGCCTTTTGTCTGTGGAAAACCCTTAGCCTAAGAAGGGTTCAGAGAAAAGAGAAAATGCAGAAACAATGGTAAACAGTCCAACAAGACTAGAATAATAAGTTTGGTCATTAAGCATAGTCAGAGACCTTTAGTTCCTCTTCATGGGCTTTAGATAATATTCTGAACCATATCCTGTGAGCTATCCTGTAGAGGCTGAAATGCCCACCAGGTGGAAGAAGTTAACTACATAATGACCAGAGTGCTGTGACAATTCCAAGAATTGGCCTCAAGCAAATGGAAACAAGCCAGCCCTGGAACTGAAGACTAAATGTATTCAAAGGAATCAAGATGACGCTGGTCTGACCACTACATGACCAATTTCCAGAAACCTGTCGGAACTGACGGTGCTGACTCTGAATGGAGCCCCCTCCCTCTGTCTATAAAAGCTCTTACGCACTGATTGACAGCGAGGGGGAGTCAGTCATAGGACAGGATTCCGCCCCCACCTCCAGTGACTGGCATTCAAAATAAACCACATTTTCCATCTCACAAACCTTGTCTCTTTATTTACTTTGGAGCAGTGGAGCCCCCGTCCACTTGGGCTGTCCCTGCACCCCACTTCCATGGACCTCTTGAGCCCTGGGCCATGTGATTTATAGTTTTTCTCAGTAATGTCTAGGAACCATCACTGCTAGACTCTGAGTCCTGGGATGACAGGACTAATCTTTACCTGCCCCTCTATCACCAGGGTTTGGCACAGTGCTTGAGCACATAGTAGACACTGAGCTCATACTTGCTGAATGAGTGACTGAATAATGAGTGGATCTTGAAGCCGGTGCTGACTGGAGTGAGGACATGAGGTGAGTGGCCACTGGGCTGTGAATTCCAGTCTCTTGGCTAGAAGTTTGATGAGAATGAATTGAGCAGTGGACGTAGTTTTGGGAAGCTCTACTTGATATGGCAGATAGTGTATTTAGCCTCTCAACTTCTCCATCTTCATCTGCGAAGTTCATTGAGAGCCCCATTCTCACCTTCTCAGGGCCACCACTGACAGCCTGCTCTGAGCACAGACTTGGGAGACCCCTTTTGAAGTAGAGCAGGACCCTGTGGACCCTTCCCATATTCTCTGCCTGCCTTTTGTCTGTGGAAAACCCTTAGCCTAAGAAGGGTTCAGAGAAAAGAGAAAATGCAGAAACAATGGTAAACAGTCCAACAAGACTAGAATAATAAGTTTGGTCATTAAGCATAGTCAGAGACCTTTAGTTCCTCTTCATGGGCTTTAGATAATATTCTGAACCATATCCTGTGAGCTATCCTGTAGAGGCTGAAATGCCCACCAGGTGGAAGAAGTTAACTACATAATGACCAGAGTGCTGTGACAATTCCAAGAATTGGCCTCAAGCAAATGGAAACAAGCCAGCCCTGGAACTGAAGACTAAATGTATTCAAAGGAATCAAGATGACGCTGGTCTGACCACTACATGACCAATTTCCAGAAACCTGTCGGAACTGACGGTGCTGACTCTGAATGGAGCCCCCTCCCTCTGTCTATAAAAGCTCTTACGCACTGATTGACAGCGAGGGGGAGTCAGTCATAGGACAGGATTCCGCCCCCACCTCCAGTGACTGGCATTCAAAATAAACCACATTTTCCATCTCACAAACCTTGTCTCTTTATTGACTTTGGAGCAGTGAGCAGCCAGACCCCACTTCCAGTCACACTTGGGCTGTCCCTGCACTTTACTGACATCCAGGGAGCTGGGGGCTCCGGACTGAGGAGCTCAGTCCTCCCCCTGTGCTGAGGGCAGCCATGCGCCCTGGTCCAATTCTTCACTATAGAGAAGTGTCTTCCCTGTCTCAGGGCAATGTGGTTTTGCAGTTGGACTGAGGTTTCGCTAAAATCAGAACATTCTCTTTTGAGAGTTGAGGAGCCAATAAGGGAGGACGTGTGCGTCTATGTGTGTATATGAGAGAGAAAAACAGAGACAGAGAAGAGGGGAGAAACAGAGAGAATAAAATTCTGAGAAGAGGAGTCCAACATACCTCACCTCTCCTGGTATCTGTCTGTGCTGCATCCTTATTTGATCCTTGAACCTTCACTATTCTAGATTTCATCTCTTTTCTCCTTTACCCAACTTTATTCTTCCAAAGGAGGTTGCCCTCCTCCAAATGGTAGGTTTTAGCCTTTACAGCGCTCATGTTCTTCAGACTCTGACCCAGCCTGCTTATCAATGAGATCATCAGTCTCCAGGGGCTGCCAAGTGGCTTCTCACAGCCCCAGAACTCTTCTCCACTGCCAGTAAGTTTCCCCTCTTCATTGCCTCTTCACTTTACTAGGAGATTCAGACATCAGTAGAATAAATGCATAACGACTGAGGCTCAGTGGTGACAAAAGCTAGGAAGAAGTATAGGGTGCCATGGACACACTCTGGGACTTGATGAATCAGGGTGGGACTGTTAGGGAAAGCTTCAGTGAAAACGTAAGGGGAGAGGATGGTATGAGTTAGGCAGCTGGCGTGAGGTGGGTGCATCAGTTGGGATTCTGGGCCAGCACTTCCACATGAACTCCAGTTTCTTGAACATCTTGCTTTGGAGTGGGGCCCACGAGTCTGAATTTCTAACAAGCTTCCACGAGACACCAGAGTTGCTGGTCTCAGGACCTCATTTTGAGTAGCAAGGTTCTATGCCGGTGGTTCTCAACCCTGGCTGCATGTTGAAATCATCTGGGAGGTTTGAAAAATACTGATGCCTGGTGCTACCTGTGGAGATTTGGATTTGCTTGGTCTTGGATGTATTGGGCATTCAGATAAAATAAAACAGAACAAAACAAAAGCAACTCCTCTGGGAATTCTGATGTGCCGTCAGAGTTGAAAATCCTCAATCTAGGCAGGACTAATAGCATGAGTATTACTATCATGGGCTCAGATGCTCAGTCATGTCCGACTCTTTGAGACCCCGTGGACTGTAGCCCACCAGGCTCTTCTGTCCATGGAATTCTCCAGGCAAAAATACTGGAGTGGATCATCGTTTCCTCCTCTGAGGCATCTTCCCAACCCAGGAATTGAACCGTGTCTCCTATGTCTCCCTGTGTAACAGACGGATTCTTTACCACTAGTGGCAGCTGGAAGCCCATGTGTATTGCTTTCACCACCTGGAAATGGCTCACATTGACTTACAAGAGCCAGTTCCTAAAGTCTCAAGAATTTTGTGAAATGGTTATTAAACATTAATTTACATACATTTACAATTAATAAATTATATAAAACTAAGCACAAAATATCAATTATTTTCCTATATTTTTGCTATACCATGTTTTTGAGATTATTTACCTTTGATCTCTCTGTAAGGTGGAAATACGACATGAAGGTATACTATTGAAAACCTTTCCAATTCATTGTGTAGTGATTTTATGTTGGTAACTTGAAAACTGGCCATGGTGTCAGTATTTATTTATTTATTCATTTGGTATTAATACACTAGCGCCAGGTGGGGAGCCCCAGGGTGAAGATAATGGAAGATTATTGCTCTGCTGAATCCTTCCTTCCTTCGTTTCTTCCTTCCTTCTATTCACCCATCCATCTTGGCCTTTCATAGCAAGAAATCTGGGATAGAGGGTCTTGGCACTCCTGGTGATTAATGAATGATGGGGGCTTGTCAAAGGATAGTTGAGCGAGTCTGATTTCAGGATTCAAGGAAGGATCCGTGGAACCAAACCCAATAGTAGAATGGGACCAGCAGGCCAGATTTGGGGAGGGGGGCATGCTGGGGCAAGGGAGAAGACTAGGGATGGGCATCTGGGCCTAGCATCCTGGCTCTAGGTGACAGCAGAGGCTTGGGGTGTATCTTAAGATAACAGTTTATTATTTCTGATGATTTGTGAGTTGCCGGGCAGCTCTTCCACAATCTTGCCCGGGCTCACTATGGCTGTAAACACTCAGAGGGTGGCTTTACAGCAGCTGGACGGGCCAAGCCCATCTCCTTCACATCGGACAGTGGGTGCTGGCTGGTGGCTGGGGTGCCTCTGTTCTCATTCAGAAGCAAACTGTACTGACTGGAGGGCGTCATTTCATGAGAGTGAAGTAGGAAGCTGCAAGGTTGTTTAAGCCTAGGCTCTGAAACTTACAGCATCCCTTCTACATTCTGTTGGCCAGAGCGTCACAAAGACTGCACAGGTTCAAGTGGATGGACACAAAGAGCCCACCTGTTAATGGGAGGAAAAGTAACATCCCATTGCAAAGAGGCCTTTAGTCAAGAATTTTGTGAAATGGTTATTAAACATTAATTTACATACATTTACAATTAATAAATTATATAAAACTAAGCACAAAATATCAATTATTTTCCTATATTTTTGCTATACCATGTTTTTGAGATTATTTACCTTTGATCTCTCTGTAAGGTGGAAATACGACATGAAGGTATACTATTGAAAACCTTTCCAATTCATTGTGTAGTGATTTTATGTTGGTAACTTGAAAACTGGCCATGGTGTCAGTATTTATTTATTTATTCATTTGGTATTAATACACTAGCGCCAGGTGGGGAGCCCCAGGGTGAAGATAATGGAAGATTATTGCTCTGCTGAATCCTTCCTTCCTTCGTTTCTTCCTTCCTTCTATTCACCCATCCATCTTGGCCTTTCATAGCAAGAAATCTGGGATAGAGGGTCTTGGCACTCCTGGTGATTAATGAATGATGGGGGCTTGTCAAAGGATAGTTGAGCGAGTCTGATTTCAGGATTCAAGGAAGGATCCGTGGAACCAAACCCAATAGTAGAATGGGACCAGCAGGCCAGATTTGGGGAGGGGGGCATGCTGGGGCAAGGGAGAAGACTAGGGATGGGCATCTGGGCCTAGCATCCTGGCTCTAGGTGACAGCAGAGGCTTGGGGTGTATCTTAAGATAACAGTTTATTATTTCTGATGATTTGTGAGTTGCCGGGCAGCTCTTCCACAATCTTGCCCGGGCTCACTATGGCTGTAAACACTCAGAGGGTGGCTTTACAGCAGCTGGACGGGCCAAGCCCATCTCCTTCACATCGGACAGTGGGTGCTGGCTGGTGGCTGGGGTGCCTCTGTTCTCATTCAGAAGCAAACTGTACTGACTGGAGGGCGTCATTTCATGAGAGTGAAGTAGGAAGCTGCAAGGTTGTTTAAGCCTAGGCTCTGAAACTTACAGCATCCCTTCTACATTCTGTTGGCCAGAGCGTCACAAAGACTGCACAGGTTCAAGTGGATGGACACAAAGAGCCCACCTGTTAATGGGAGGAAAAGTAACATCCCATTGCAAAGAGGCCTTTAGTCAAAAGATTGACCACAGAGGTCAAAGCAGGTGTGTGGGAGGCCTGGGGTCAGAAAATAGAGTCTCTGTGCTGGTGACGTCATCTCTGTTTAATTCCCATAGACTTGAACCTGATCATGGTCTCAGACTACCTGCTCGAAATCCAGATTCCCTGCTTCAGCTCTGTGCCTTGTGAGAAGGTGAGAGGCAGTAGACCAGATGAAAGGACTGAGGCTTCCCCCGAGCTGGTGGTGCTTCCTGCCGGCCTGTCTCCCCGGGGACAGACGGAACCTCACTGCACTCCAGCCTCAGGCCCTTCCCACACAGAGCTGTTCTTTGACCAGGCTTAGAACCCAGGAGCAGTGCAAGCTTCCCAGAGGAAATGAGTCCCCTGAGCAGGAGTCAGCTGTCATCCTGAAAGGAAAAAGGGGAGGCCCTCCTGTGCCCCAGTGCCCCCTGGAAAGCCTACCATTGTTGGAAGGTGTCTGAGCTTCTCAGCCTTCAGGGGAACTCAAGTCTGGTGGAGTCAGAGGAAGGGAGAGTAGAGACTGGGGATGCGGTGGCCACGGGCCAGCCTGGAGTTTTACAAAGGGCCCTTGGCCTGCCCTCATGCCACATGGAGGGGAAACTGGGCAGAGCTTCCTCCAATCAGGACTGTACTTCTGCCAGCTGAGCAGTGGGGGGGCGGGGGAAGAGTCTCAACCAGCTGCTCCTGATAAAGGCCTGTAAACTCCTGATGTCACCAAGGCAGAGAGAAATGGGGCCCTCCTCTCCCTCCCCACTGCAAGCTTCCTCCTCCAAGGCCAGCAGCAGTCACAGTGAGCCCAGACTGCTTTGCAGAGGACACTCAATCTGGTTTAAACTAGAGGTGATAGAGCCCAGGACCCTGGTCCTTCCCCAGCTAACATGACCCAATTCTGTCAGTTCTGGCTCCAGAGAAGTTTCAAGTAAACATTATTCCTCTGGCCCTACCCCATGTTTCCTCAGGGTGGAGCAGGGGACTGCCAGATCCCACCCTATAGCCCCTTCAGCCCAAAGAGGGGACAGAGGGAGGTGCCAGAGCCAGTCTCGCATGGCTCTCCTCCAGGGAACTAGAAGGACTACTCCTTTCGGCTGGGCTAAATGGTACTTCGTGTTTCAAAGAAGAGGCTTATTGTGGCGAGGTCTGTAGTAGCTTTGGCACCCGCCAAAAGGTAAATATCAAGTAAGTTCTCTTGAAGCTCTGTGCTTGTGAGAGGTGAGAGGCTCAGACTACCTGCTCGAAATCCAGATTCCCTGCTTCAGCTCTGTGCCTTGTGAGAAGGTGAGAGGCAGTAGACCAGATGAAAGGACTGAGGCTTCCCCCGAGCTGGTGGTGCTTCCTGCCGGCCTGTCTCCCCGGGGACAGACGGAACCTCACTGCACTCCAGCCTCAGGCCCTTCCCACACAGAGCTGTTCTTTGACCAGGCTTAGAACCCAGGAGCAGTGCAAGCTTCCCAGAGGAAATGAGTCCCCTGAGCAGGAGTCAGCTGTCATCCTGAAAGGAAAAAGGGGAGGCCCTCCTGTGCCCCAGTGCCCCCTGGAAAGCCTACCATTGTTGGAAGGTGTCTGAGCTTCTCAGCCTTCAGGGGAACTCAAGTCTGGTGGAGTCAGAGGAAGGGAGAGTAGAGACTGGGGATGCGGTGGCCACGGGCCAGCCTGGAGTTTTACAAAGGGCCCTTGGCCTGCCCTCATGCCACATGGAGGGGAAACTGGGCAGAGCTTCCTCCAATCAGGACTGTACTTCTGCCAGCTGAGCAGTGGGGGGGCGGGGGAAGAGTCTCAACCAGCTGCTCCTGATAAAGGCCTGTAAACTCCTGATGTCACCAAGGCAGAGAGAAATGGGGCCCTCCTCTCCCTCCCCACTGCAAGCTTCCTCCTCCAAGGCCAGCAGCAGTCACAGTGAGCCCAGACTGCTTTGCAGAGGACACTCAATCTGGTTTAAACTAGAGGTGATAGAGCCCAGGACCCTGGTCCTTCCCCAGCTAACATGACCCAATTCTGTCAGTTCTGGCTCCAGAGAAGTTTCAAGTAAACATTATTCCTCTGGCCCTACCCCATGTTTCCTCAGGGTGGAGCAGGGGACTGCCAGATCCCACCCTATAGCCCCTTCAGCCCAAAGAGGGGACAGAGGGAGGTGCCAGAGCCAGTCTCGCATGGCTCTCCTCCAGGGAACTAGAAGGACTACTCCTTTCGGGCTGGGCTAAATGGTACTTCGTGTTTCAAAGAAGAGGCTTATTGTGGCGAGGTCTGTAGTAGCTTTGGCACCCGCCAGGGGAAGAGGTAAATATCAAGTAAGTCACAGAATGCAACTTAACTTTCTCTTGAAACGCAAGCTAGGCTTTATAATCCTAGCCATGAGCTGCTGGTGTGCGAAACTAGTTTCTTGAGATGGGCTGAACCAGAAGATGGGTGACAGGGATGTGGGTTGGGTGTGGATGAGTCCGCGCATGCACAGGGAGAATGGATACCTACGAAGTAGAAAGGTTTTCAGAATCTTTGACAGCCGCTGTCTGCCCTTTCCTCTGTTTCTGGACTTTTCATCTCCCAAAACTGCCAGTGGAAGCTCACTGGGCTGCCCAGACCTTTTAGGAGCTGAATGATCAACGCTCAGTTTGCTAAGCTCTTGCTCCTCTGCCTTTGGCTGGCGCAACCCAGGATCCAGGTGTTAGCCCCTGCTTGAGAAGACTGGTCCTCCTAGCCCTAGTTCAGGGCTCATCTTGGTTCCTGCTAGGCTATCTGCTCATGCAGTTTCCTGCTTTCAATAATACTCATTTAAAGAGGCCAAACTTATTTTTTAAATTATAAAAAAATAAAATTCATTGCAGTGAAAAAAAAAAAACCAACTCATTTAAATTGGCCCCTTTAACAGAGGCAGCTGCAGTTGGAGCTTGGATTTCCCCCTACTGGATGAAGGGTGACTGGGTGGAAGAGAGAGGCTGGCAGTGCCAGTGAGAGCTGGGAAGTCAGATGACTGATGGATCAAGGTCTGCTCAGGGTCAGAATGACTTGGCATCCAGAAGGGTTCTTGAAAGAGAACGGAGGAAAGGTAGGAGGAGATGAAAAAGAGAACCCAGGACTGTCGGCCTCAAGTCTCTCTGACAGGAGAATAAGGATGTCCACGGGGTAGGAAGGTAGTGTTAGGCCAGGGTGAGGGGAGATGGAAATGATGGAGATGTAGGATGGTGTCGAACCCACAGCTGGGTTGGAGCTCCTGAATTTGGGGGGCTGTGACCTGGTGATCAGGCTCCTGCCTTTCTTTCTCGCCACACTACTGGTTATTTGGCCATTTGCCTCTTACACTTCCACCATACAGAGCTGCAGGTCCACAAGATTGGTCTTTGTCTTCCAGCCAAGCTATATCCTTGTCTTGGAAAGTTCTTGCTTTTTTTTCTCGGAGTGGGAGAACCATTCATCTTGATTCAGCATAATTGTCTGCAACTCCAGAAAGCCTTCTGCCAGGTTAAGTCACAAATGTCTTCCTATGCACTCCCTCACCCCTCCTAAGTACATCTCCGTCATGACAGTTACCATTTTCTTTCTTTCCTTTTTTAAATTTTAGCCTCGTTGTATTGACTTTTTGTTTATTTATTTTTCATGCATCTTTATTCTTCGGCCTGTGTGGGCCTCCCACTGCAGTGGTCTCTCCCTTTGCAGAGCACTGGCTCTGGGTGCATGCTCTGCAGAGTTCTGGCTTGTAATTGGACACACCAGTCCAGCCACTCCGTGGCACGTGGGATCTTCCCGGGCCAGGATCGAACTGGTGCCCCTTGCACTGCAAGGTGGGCTCTCTACCTCCTCGACCACCAGGGAAGCCTCCTACCATTTTCTTATGTGATTCTATGTCTGTGCTGATTTCTCACTGGATCATAAGCTGCCTGAGTCAAATGAATTCATTTGATTGCTTCTTTGAGCATTAAGCTTCATCTTTTATGTGGCTTGTCCTTTTGGGTCAGTGATTGTTAAGCCCAAGGTTTTGGAATGTTATTCTGGTTTGTGTAATTCTGGAATGTTCTGGAATAGAGTCCTGTTAGGACTCTTGATGAAATAAAGGCCCTGTACTATCTCTGACGCGACAGGTAATAAGCATTCACTAAACCACTTAATGAGCATCTTGATGGAGATGGAAGGCTAAGTAGGTGTTTTTCCCGGTTATACGTATAATTTACATTTAAATATTTATTTATTTTATACTGATTTATCTAGAAGCTGCTTTCTTTGGAGCAAACACTGAGCCATGTATATTTCCACTGTAAAAAGGAGACACAAAATATCCATGAAATACAAGAGGCCCTGCATCTCCTGGCAACCTGTCAGTCCTATGTCCTCTGGGGAGGCCTTTGGTCACTTATTGTCTTGCAGGTGCTGTTGTTTCCTAATCCCTGCTCTACCTGTTTCTTTATGTCTTAGGTCTTGTTTTGAGTACAGAACATCTATTATTCTTTCCTCTTCAAAGATTTTCTTTGGACTATAAAAGCAATTCACGTTCACTGTAAAAATGTGCCAAGTTCAGAATGATATAAAGAAGCAGAAACTAAAAAGCCCTAGTCATACTCAGTAGTATTTTATTTCTTTCCATTTGCTTTTCTTTGTATTTCTGATATGGTTGAATCACACTGCATTTTTCAATATTGTTTTTTGTTTTCTTCACCTGACACTATTTCTTAAGCAATTTTATTGACATTTAAGCAAAAAAACTCTATAAACATAATTATTTTTATTTCTTTTTAATTTATTGATGTGTAGTTCATATATAATCTATTATAAAATATGGACTGTGTTTCCTTGTAGCTTGTTAATTTTACACAAATAGTTTGTACCTCTTAACCTCCTACCCCATCTTTCCCCTCCTTTCTTCCCTCTTCCTATTGGTAACCGCTAATTTGCTCTTTATATTTGTGAGTTTGCTTCCTTTTTGTTATATTCACTAATTTGTTTTATTTTTTAGATTTCACATGTAAGTGATATCATACAGTATTTTTCTTTCTCTGACTTACTTCATTTAGAAAACTACCCTACAAGTCCATCTATGTTGTTGCAAATGGCAAAATTTCATTTTTCTTTTTGGCTGAGTAGTAGTCCATTGTACTTGTGTGTGTGTGTGTGTGTGTGTGTGTGTGTGTGTGTGTGTGTGTGTATCACATCTTCTTTATCCATTCATCTGTTGATGGACACTCACATTGCTTCCATATCTTGGCAATTGTAAATTATGCTGTTATGAACATTGGGGTGCCTATATCTTTTCAATTAGTGTTTTTGTTTGTCTTGAATATATACTCAGGAGTGGAATTTCTGGGTCATATGGTCACTCTGTCTTTAGATCTTTGAGAATAAACCTAATTTTTAATGGCTGACTGACATTCTATTTTGCATCTAGTTAGTGAATAATTTTTCAAAGATAAGCCTAGAACTTTAATACAAATATAAAATGAACATATATCAAAGATTTTATTAAAATCACTAATGAATGAGAGAACCAATAAGATGCTGCACTTGGTTCAAAGGGGAGTTAAAAGAACTAAACAATAGCAAATGCTGAAATAAATTTATGAATAGATGGAAAACTGACCTATTTAGAGGGCAATAGTCAATTGCATGCAACTGGATTCAGTTTGTTTCCATTTTTGTAGATACAAGGATTTTGCATTAGTATCAGTTTCTAGGATTTACAGAGTTGTGTGCTCAGTCACTCAGCTGTGTCTGACTCTGTGCCCCATGGACTATAGCTTGCCAGTTGTGGAATAGCTGAAAGACAATGAAATGCAGTTATAATCAAGAAGGATAGCTTAGCTGGTTTTTTGGAACCTTTCCTGAAGCTCTGATGTCCACAGCTCTTCCAATTACCTAGAGACAAAGATCCACAGAGAATACTTAGCTGTTTCTTTGTCTATCTCTACTGATTCTCCCTTTTAGTAAGATCATACAGCTGAAATATTTGATTGTAAGTTCTCATAGATTTAAAATCACATTTCATTGATTCTAAGGTTAAAAAACCAGTTTATCAATCTGAAATTGAGGGGTAGAAAAGCATTGTCGTAGGTGAATTGCTATTGTTTTATGTCTTGGGACATAAAATAATAATGCATTGATGGTGTTTTCAAATTAATGAAATATAGTACTAGCCTTACAGAAAGTAAAAAGAAGCACTAGAAAAGTAAAGAGATCACAAGATGAATTCACATTTCAGAAACATTAAAAAAATCTAAATCAAGACAACAGAAAAATCTAGGAGCCTTAGAATTGAGAAAACAGGGTATTTGCCTTTGGTCAGTGGCTGAATAAAGAACTGGAACATGAACTCCCATCAACCTTTTGGGTAACCCAAATAAAACAAAACAAGCAACAATTCAAAACTGCCTTATTTTTCCTGATTGCAAATATAGAATATTATTTGGCCATAAAAAAGGATCAAGTATTGAAATATGGTACAATGTGGATGAGCCTACAAAATATGTGTTGAGTGAAAGAAGCCAGACACGAAAGGTCACATTTGTATGATTCAATTTATATATAATTTAAATCCAGAATAGGCAAAGTCATAGAGGCAGAAAACAGATGATTGATTGCCAAGGGCTGGGAGGAATGGTGAATGAGAAGTGCCTGCTTAATAAATGTGACATTTCCTTTAGGGATAATGAAAATGTTTTGGAACTAGATAGTTATGATTCCCAACACTTAATGCCACTAAGCTGTACAATATGAAATGATTAAAACCATAAATTTTATGCTATGTGTATTTTGCTATAATAAAAATAAAAATCCCTGCCATTAAATTAATATTTGTTTAAAAAATTTTTTTTAAAGCATCTGCTTTGTAAAACAGAGAAAATGGAAATGCTATTAGTAAATTTTTAAAAATAATTATATTTATTTATTCAATTTTGACTGTGCTGGGTCTTTATTGCTGTGATGGCCTTTCTCTAGTTGCAGCAAGCAGGGGCTACTCTGTAGTTTCAGTGTGCAGGCTTCTCATTGTGGTGACTTCTCTTGTTGCAGAGCATGGGCTCTAGGGTGTGTGGGCTTCAGTAGTTGTGTCACATGGGTTCAGTAGTTGTGACTCCCAAGCTCTAGAGCACAGGCTCAATACTTATGGCTCACAGGCTTAGTTGTTCTGAGGCAGATGGAATCTTCCCAGATCAGGGGTTGAATGCTTGTCTCTTGCATTGGTAAGCAGATTCTTTACCACGGAGCCACCCGGGAAGTCTGGTAAATTCTTTTTTTTCTTTTTTTTTTGAATATTGAGTTCCTTGGTGATTGGAGCTTGCCACTTACTCTGCTGCTTTTTTTGTCTTGCTGAATCCTAGGACTTAATAGTGAGACTCACAGTGAACCAGACACCTGAAGGTCCTCCCCCATGCTTTTATGGGGCCCCTCCTATCCTTGGAACTGCTTCCGTGGATCCATTCAATGTGACGGGGCCCTCAGTCCTGGGCCCTTGACCAGTGTTTCTAACACATGCCCGAAAGCCTCTGAGGGGATAATTCCATCTTCGAGCCCAATCCACCACTCCAAAAAAAGCAACTAAAGGAAAAAAGTTTTCATAGATGTGAGTGAAGAAGCCAGACACGAAAGGTCACATTTGTATGATTCAATTTATATATAATTTAAATCCAGAATAGGCAAAGTCATAGAGGCAGAA
Organism: Tragulus kanchil; assembly: GCA_022376925.1. NCBI lineage: Eukaryota > Metazoa > Chordata > Mammalia > Artiodactyla > Tragulidae > Tragulus > Tragulus kanchil. The sequence goes on from JAIOJX010000029.1 coordinate 152,820,927, forward strand.
AACAGATGATTGATTGCCAAGGGCTGGGAGGAATGGTGAATGAGAAGTGCCTGCTTAATAAATGTGACATTTCCTTTAGGGATAATGAAAATGTTTTGGAACTAGATAGTTATGATTCCCAACACTTAATGCCACTAAGCTGTACAATATGAAATGATTAAAACCATAAATTTTATGCTATGTGTATTTTGCTATAATAAAAATAAAAATCCCTGCCATTAAATTAATATTTGTTTAAAAAATTTTTTTTAAAGCATCTGCTTTGTAAAACAGAGAAAATGGAAATGCTATTAGTAAATTTTTAAAAATAATTATATTTATTTATTCAATTTTGACTGTGCTGGGTCTTTATTGCTGTGATGGCCTTTCTCTAGTTGCAGCAAGCAGGGGCTACTCTGTAGTTTCAGTGTGCAGGCTTCTCATTGTGGTGACTTCTCTTGTTGCAGAGCATGGGCTCTAGGGTGTGTGGGCTTCAGTAGTTGTGTCACATGGGTTCAGTAGTTGTGACTCCCAAGCTCTAGAGCACAGGCTCAATACTTATGGCTCACAGGCTTAGTTGTTCTGAGGCAGATGGAATCTTCCCAGATCAGGGGTTGAATGCTTGTCTCTTGCATTGGTAAGCAGATTCTTTACCACGGAGCCACCCGGGAAGTCTGGTAAATTCTTTTTTTTCTTTTTTTTTTGAATATTGAGTTCCTTGGTGATTGGAGCTTGCCACTTACTCTGCTGCTTTTTTTGTCTTGCTGAATCCTAGGACTTAATAGTGAGACTCACAGTGAACCAGACACCTGAAGGTCCTCCCCCATGCTTTTATGGGGCCCCTCCTATCCTTGGAACTGCTTCCGTGGATCCATTCAATGTGACGGGCCATCAGTCCTGGGCCCTTGACCAGTGTTTCTAACACATGCCCCGAAAGCCTCTGAGGGGGATAATTCCATCTTCCCGAGCCCAATCCACCACTCCAAGTCCTTTTCCCATTTCCTTGCTCTCCTTACATGTACATTAGATAACACAGAGATACTCACAATTCAGGGAGAAAGAGAAAAGTCCCCACAGCTCTCCCATGAAGGGCTTAGATGCAGTGAAAGAGGTCCTTTCCTTGCATGATGAGAAACTGCCAGGAACACCTCAGAGAAGGTGCTCTGAGGGGAGAGGGAGAGAAGACCAAGTTTCACAGGGGCTGAGCCCTGAAAGGTGTGTATAAGCTAGACATGCAAAGGTTCTATTTTCTGAGAGCCGCTGTTTAAACTTTCTCTGCACTTCTGTCACAGGAGCCAGAGTTCATCTTTGCTTCTGGACCATCTTGAACAAGCAGGAAGTGGGAATGGAGAGGTACATTCCAGAGACAGAGTCGCGGGGTGAGAAGTGAGCTGAAACGTCAGAGCATGGAAGGGCTTCGAGGTCTGAGTACTTTATCCTAAGACCAAAGTGAGCCATTTTGATGCCTCATTTTCCTTCCTGGACAAATGAGAACAAAGAATATTAAAGAAGGTGTTTTCTTCCCTTAAGGCCACTTGTGTCTCTATTAACATTTGTCTCAGCTTAGAATCTCTTCTTGATCCCGTTTTTGGAGGCTCCTCCCTCTCCCAGCAATCTCTTGTCAAGCAAGGAAAGTTCATCGTACTGCACCTAGGGCTTCACAGATGAAGTTGTACCCATGGTTGTCTTTCTCCTGAATACTTTCACATCAAAGATCATGTAGCTCCTCCTACTTTAGTAGCCCAAGTTAGAAACTTTACCTAGCAGTTAGTCCCCTGCCTTGGGTTATAAGTCAGACTGTAGCCCCCGGGCAGTTGGGCAAGGGCCAGGGGTCGAGATTCTCACTATGGTTCCATGGGCAGACTTCAGTTTAGCTGCTGGTTTGGGGTCTGCATTTCATCCACCCCTTCCTGGGGATTCCAGTGGTTTGGAGTTGATGTTTCTCTTTCTCTAGAGACTACACTTCCTGGAGGTGGGAAAGCGTTGTCATCTCTCTGCCTGCTCAAGAAAGGGGTCAGTGCAGGTTCAAAGGTTTCATTTATGACCTTTACATCACTCTCTCTGGGTTAGCCCCATAGTTTATTCCCCATTCTGGGGTACCAGGTGCCTCCAGTCTGAGCATTTGAAGATTTCTGCTCAGAAAAGATCCTGCTTCTAGTTGGCTTGCTTTCTTCAGGTACTCATGCTTCTCCTCGGCCTCAGCCGTTCTCTTATTCTGCCTGTTCTATTTTTATCTACGTTATAGGTGGCTCTTAATTTCATCAAAAGTGGAGCTTGTCTTTCATCCTCATTGTTTTTAGGTGATTTCTGAAAGGATCAGGAGGAAGGAGGGCCTTTAGTTCATGATCTTAAATCTGAAAGTCCTCTAAGCATTATATTGAATGTAGTTAATGAGGTCCATTGTTTCCTTATTGCAGTGATTCCCAACCTGGCTGTGTAGGAGAATCACAGAGAAACTTTAACAAATTACCAGAGCTAAAAGAACACCAGTGCCTTAGCAGTGTTACAGATTAATTCCACCCCCCTGGGAGTTATCTCCCAGGTATATGCTTTTGTATCCAGCGTTCTCCAGAGAAAAAGAGTGACTAGAACAACTAGAATGGAATGAAAGAGAGAGAGAGAGAGAGGGTTTATTCTAAGGAATTGGCTCACATGATTATGGGGGCTGGTGAGTCCAGAATCTTTAGCTCTGGAATTCCAGTTTGAGTCTGAAGGCAAGGCAACTTCTGTAGAACCAGGAAGAGTCAATGTTCCCATTCAAAGATCTGTCAGGCAAAATAATTCCTTCTTACTTGGGGGAGGATCAACCTTTTGTTTTATTCAGACCTTCACCTGACTGGATGTGGCCCATCCACATTAGGGAGGGCAATCTGCTTTACTCAGTCCACCAATGTAAATGTTAATCTTATTTCAAGATACCCTCACAGTAACAGCAAGAATAATGTTTGTGGACTTCTTAGTGGTTACGAATCCACTTGTCAATGCAGGAGTCATAGGTTTGATCCTTGGTCTGGGAAGATTTCATATGCTATGGGGCAGCTAAACCTGTGTGCCACAACTACTGAACCCACGCTCTGGAGTCCCTGTGTTAGTGCAAATGCTGAAGCCTGCATGCCTAGAGCTTATGCTCCATAGCAAGACAAGCTACTGCAGTGAGAGACCCACCTACCACAGTTAGAGAGCAATCCATTGGCTGCAACTAGAGAAAGCCCATGTGCAGCAACAAAGACCTAGCACAGCAAAAAAAGAAAAAGAAAAATGTTTGCTCAAATATCTGGATACCTCACAACCTGGTCAAGCTGAAACATATACTAACAATCATGGTAGGTATGATTTTATTTTATTTTCCATTTAGCTCTTCAGTCATTCTGGAACCGATTTTGATATATGTTGTACGGTCCTTACCCAAGTCTAAATTGATTTATTTTTACCAATTATCCTGGCACTGTGTATTGATCATCCTTTTCCATTTCTATAGGTTTGGGTTTCAGTTTTGGTTAGTTTTAGCTCAACAGATGCTTTTCCTTTATGTTAAAAATCTTATGGTTCTTTTTTTAAACTTTGGCCTCTTTTATTGGTCTTTCATTTATTTATTTTCCCCCATCTTTGTTCCTTGGCCTGTGTGGGCCTCCCATTGCAGTGGCCTCTCTTGTTGCAGAGCACTGACTCTGGGTGAATGCACTCCACAGTGCTGACTTGTAATTGGACACACCAGTCCAGCGGCTCCATGGCACGTGGGATCTTCCCAGGCTAGGGATTGAACCAGAGCCCCTTGCACTGCAAGGTGGATTCTTTACCCACTGGACCACTGGGGAAGCCCCTTATGGTTCTTTTATATAAAATTTTTCTAGGCCATTTTACCTGACATCATGGCCATACCTTAAAGAAGCAGATAAATTCTGCCTCTACAGAAAAGAAAAACATACAAAACCTCACAAATTTCATCTCTAGCAAGGCAGCCCCAACTCTACTAGGGCACTCCATCCACAAGATACAATATCATTAGTAACTTGGCTTTGTGTGTTCCACAGAAGCAAGTATCCAATGGACTGGGTTTTGGTACTCACATCATGGAATAAGGGTGTTTGAATGGTAGTAGGGTTTGGCCTAGGAAAGCAAGTAGTGGGAGTCTAGGAGGAACATTCCAAAAACGTGGAAAATAAATTTGATGGTAGAAGGAGTAGCTTGGTTGGGGATCAGGAAAATTACCAGGGTACTTGCTACCTTCACTTCTGGATCTGTGAGATAGATTTTACTTCCCAGTCTCCCTCCTCGTGGCATGTGGGAGACTGGGAAAACATTTGCAATGTGCTTAAAATTCTTTAAAGAGGAGCCAAAGAGGACTATAAGGCATTTATTCATTAAGTACAAAAGTCTTTCATCTCCCACTCTACTCCCTCCACCTGGAGACCTTGGTTATAAAGAAATAATGTAATAACTGTGTTGCAACATGTTTTTCCTCTGGTCTGTTTCTTATTCCTCTGGAGTAAGAGGCATGGACATTTAGACCTCAGCTGAAGGCACCAGCTAGGAGGGTTTCTCCCAGAGTTGGCTCACTTGGAAACCTGGTAATCTGAGCTGGAGAAAAAGGCGACCCTCCCAGCCCCCAGCTCATTAGCACACACAACACAAAGCTTTTAATTCAGACAGAGAGTCAGGTCCTTGGCCCTTCTGTGTAAGCCAAGTGACTGGAGGCAGTTGAGTTCCGTTGGGGAGGGAATGGCAGGAATGTGCTCACATTTCCTAGAGTGAAGAATTTGTTGGGGTGAGGTCAGGGGGAGGGAAGAGAATTGGCTGAAATGGGAAAGGAGGAGCTGAAGAAGGGTGGAGGGTACTAAGACTGTGCTTGAAAGTTATCAGAAGCTGAGGCCTCCTTTCATGGAATCCTGGCTTTTGGGTTGGTTGATGTGTTTTTTCCAAACTCTAAGCTCCCGTGATTCAGGACTGTGGCTTTAGTAATTATCCAAGTACTACTCTGCCCTTGTGTGTAAATGGCCAATTACCTCAAACTGTCAAAAGGGCCCAGAAGTCTTGAATAAGGATCAGTTCACCAAAGTCAGGGAATGAACTGACCCAGTTTTAAAAAGTTCCGGGCATAGAGCTGGAGAAAGCATGGCTTTGTGTGGATATATGAAGTGTGGCGAAGTAATAGAGTCTTTTATTTTAAAAAAAAAAAAAAAAACAGCTATATGATAAAAAAAAAGCATATACCATAAAATGTACCTATTTATTGATGTGCATTCACTGGTCTTTATATGCACAGAGTTGTGCAACCATAGTCACAGTGAATTTTAGAACATTTTAACACCTCAGAAAGAAATCCATAGGGCTTCTCTGGTAGCTCAGTGGTAAAGAGTTTGCCTGCCAATGCAGGAGTCACAGGTTCAATCCCTGATCTGGAAAGATCCCACGTGCTACGGAGCAACTAAGCCCATAAGCCACAACTATTGGGCCTGTGCTCTAGAGCCTGGAGCTGCAACTAGTGAGCCCATATGCCCTAGAGCCCAAGTTCCACAACAAGAGAAGTCACTGCAACAAGGAGCCTGCTGACCTCAACTAGAGAGTAGCCCCTATTTCCTACAACTAGAGAAGAGCCTGCAGCAGCAGTGAAAATCCAGAATAGCCAAAAATAATAAATAAGTAAATAATAATAATAATAAAAAGAATACTGTAGTGAGTTGCCATTGAAAAAAAAGAGAGAGAGAAATTCGTACATCCTTTAAAAGCAGCATATCCTGCCAGGCTCCTCTGTCCATGGGATTTCCCAGGCAACAATGCATGAGTGGGTTGCCATTACCTTCTCCAGGGGATCTTCCCAGCCCAGGGATTGAACCCATCTCTTGTGTTGCAGGTAGACTTTTTATTGATGAGCTGTTCCTATTCTGGACTTACATATTGATGGAATCTTATAATACATGGCTTTTGTGATGGTCGTCTTTCATTTAGCATCAATGTTTTTAAGGTTCATCTGTATTGCAGCATGTACCAGTGTTTAATTTGCTTTTATTGTTGAATAATATTCTGTTGTATGTGGCTGCTACTTTTTGTGTATCCATTCATCAGTTTACAGACATTTAGGTGGCTTTTACTTTTTGACCGTTATGAATAATGCTGCCATAAACATCAATGTGTAAGTTTCTATGTGAACATGTTTTTAATTCTCTCAAGTATGTATCTAGGAGTGGAATTTTAAAGTTCGGGCATAGAGCTGGAGAAAGCATGGCTTTGTGTGGATATATGAAGTGTGGCGAAGTAATAGAGTCTTTTATTTTATAAAAAAAAAAAAAACAGCTATATGATAAAAAAAAAAGCATATACCATAAAATGTACCTATTTATTGATGTGCATTCACTGGTCTTTATATGCACAGAGTTGTGCAACCATAGTCACAGTGAATTTTAGAACATTTTAACACCTCAGAAAGAAATCCATAGGGCTTCTCTGGTAGCTCAGTGGTAAAGAGTTTGCCTGCCAATGCAGGAGTCACAGGTTCAATCCCTGATCTGGAAAGATCCCACGTGCTACGGAGCAACTAAGCCCATAAGCCACAACTATTGGGCCTGTGCTCTAGAGCCTGGAGCTGCAACTAGTGAGCCCATATGCCCTAGAGCCCAAGTTCCACAACAAGAGAAGTCACTGCAACAAGGAGCCTGCTGACCTCAACTAGAGAGTAGCCCCTATTTCCTACAACTAGAGAAGAGCCTGCAGCAGCAGTGAAAATCCAGAATAGCCAAAAATAATAAATAAGTAAATAATAATAATAATAAAAAGAATACTGTAGTGAGTTGCCATTGAAAAAAAAGAGAGAAATTGTACATCCTTTAAAAGCAGCATATCCTGCCAGGCTCCTCTGTCCATGGGATTTCCCAGGCAACAATGCATGAGTGGGTTGCCATTACCTTCTCCAGGGGATCTTCCCAGCCCAGGGATTGAACCCATCTCTTGTGTTGCAGGTAGACTTTTTATTGATGAGCTGTTCCTATTCTGGACTTACATATTGATGGAATCTTATAATACATGGCTTTTGTGATGGTCGTCTTTCATTTAGCATCAATGTTTTTAAGGTTCATCTGTATTGCAGCATGTACCAGTGTTTAATTTGCTTTTATTGTTGAATAATATTCTGTTGTATGTGGCTGCTACTTTTTGTGTATCCATTCATCAGTTTACAGACATTTAGGTGGCTTTTACTTTTTGACCGTTATGAATAATGCTGCCATAAACATCAATGTGTAAGTTTCTATGTGAACATGTTTTTAATTCTCTCAAGTATGTATCTAGGAGTGGAATTGATGAGTCATATGGTAATTCTACTTTATCTTTTTGAGGAACTACCAAACTGTTTTCTACAGAGGCTGTGTCATTTTATTTTCCCGCCAGTCATACACAAGAATTTAAATCTCCCCACATCCCTACCAGTGCTCGTTATTTTCCACTTTTTTGGTTATAGTCATTCTGTGGATAGTAAGTGACATTTCATTGTAATTTGATTTGCATTTTCTTAATGGCCAATTGAGTTAATTTTCTTTTCCTTTGTTTATGGCTACCCAGCATCATTTGATGAAAAGACTCTTCTTTCCTCATTGAATGGTCTTGGTATCTTTGTTGAGCATCAATTGACCGTTATTGACCATATATGTATGTGCTCTTTTCTGAGACTCTTGATTTTATTGCATTAATCTGTATGCCTATCTTTGTGCCAGCATCACGCTGTCTTGATTATGTTGTTTTGTAGTAAATTTTGAAATGGGGAAGTGTGAGTCCTCCTTTGTTCTTTTTCAGAATTGTTCTGGCTATTCTTTTCCCTTAAAGTGCTGTATGAATTTTACAATTATCTGGTCAATTTCTTTAAAGAAGCTAGTTGGGATTCTGATAGGGCTTTTGTTGAATCTACAAGTCAGTTTGGGGAGTTTTGCCATTTTACTAATGTTAAGTCTACCAATCCACAAACATGGGATTTTTTTCTAATTGTTTACATGTTCTTTAATTTATTTTAGCACCCAAACTTTGTAGTTTTCAGAGTAGAGTACAAGCTTTGCATTTCTTTCTTTTTAAAATTTTTATTACGAGGTAAAGAATCTGCCTGCAATGCCTGGAGAACTGCAGGAGAATCTCTCTTTACCTTCTCCAGGGATCTTCCCAGCCCAGGATTGAACCCATCTTGGCATATTTTATATGGCTTTTTGTTTGATGGAATCTTATAATACATGGCTTTTGTGATGGTCTTTCATTTAGCATCAATGTTTTAAGGTTCATCTGTATTGCAGCATGTACCAGTGTTTAATTTGCTTTTATTGTTGAATAATATTCTGTTGTATGTGGCTGCTACTTTTTGTGTATCCATTCATCAGTTTACAGACATTTAGGTGGCTTTTACTTTTTGACCGTTATGAATAATGCTGCCATAAACATCAATGTGTAAGTTTCTATGTGAACATGTTTTTAATTCTCTCAAGTATGTATCTAGGAGTGGAATTGATGAGTCATATGGTAATTCTACTTTATCTTTTTGAGGAACTACCAAACTGTTTTCTACAGAGGCTGTGTCATTTTATTTTCCGCCAGTCATACACAAGAATTTAAATCTCCCCACATCCCTACCAGTGCTCGTTATTTTCCACTTTTTTGGTTATAGTCATTCTGTGGATAGTAAGTGACATTTCATTGTAATTTGATTTGCATTTTCTTAATGGCCAATTGAGTTAATTTTCTTTTCCTTTGTTTATGGCTACCCAGCATCATTTGATGAAAAGACTCTTCTTTCCTCATTGAATGGTCTTGGTATCTTTGTTGAGCATCAATTGACCGTTATTGACCATATATGTATGTGCTCTTTTCTGAGACTCTTGATTTTATTGCATTAATCTGTATGCCTATCTTTGTGCCAGCATCACGCTGTCTTGATTATGTTGTTTTGTAGTAAATTTTGAAATGGGGAAGTGTGAGTCCTCCTTTGTTCTTTTTCAGAATTGTTCTGGCTATTCTTTTCCCTTAAAGTGCTGTATGAATTTTACAATTATCTGGTCAATTTCTTTAAAGAAGCTAGTTGGGATTCTGATAGGGCTTTTGTTGAATCTACAAGTCAGTTTGGGGAGTTTTGCCATTTTACTAATGTTAAGTCTACCAATCCACAAACATGGGATTTTTTTCTAATTGTTTACATGTTCTTTAATTTATTTTAGCACCCAAACTTTGTAGTTTTCAGAGTAGAGTACAAGCTTTGCATTTCTTTCTTTTCAAAATTATTTACTTACGAGGTAAAGAATCTGCCTGCAATGCCTGGAGAACTGCAGGAGAATCTCTCTTTGATGCTGGAAAAGGAAATGGAAGCCCATGCCTGAAGAATCCTATGGACAGAAGAGCCTGGCATAGGGTCTCAAAGAGTCAGACATGACTAAAATGACTTAGGGGCTTCCCCTGGTGGTCCAGTGGGTAAGGACACTGCCTTGCAGTGCAAAGGGTGCCAGTTCGATCCCTGGCCTGGGAAGATCCCACGTGCCGCGGAGCAGCTGGACTGATGTGTCAAATCACCGAGCCGGAGCTCTGGAGTACATGCGCCCAGAGCTGGTGCTCTGCAACAACAGACACCACCGAGATGGGAGGCCCACAGGAGCCAAAGAACAAAGACGGATGAAAATAGAGAAATGAAAGATCAATAGAAGTGGCCCGCCCGCTCCCCTCCCTCCCCAACCCGACCCCCACCCAAAATCAATCAATCAATCAATCTTTAAAATGACTTAGGAAGCACAATTTATTTATTATTAATTAATTAACTTTATTTTGGACTGTGCTGGGCCTTTGTTGCTGCACAAGAACTTTCTCCATTTGTGGCAAGTAGGGGCTACTTTCTAGTTCCTGTGCACAGGTTTTTCATTGTGGTGCTTCTTTTGTTTCTGAGCACAGGCCCTATGTGCACAGGTTTTCGTAGTTGTGGTGTGTGGGTTCAGCAGTTGTGGTGCTTGCTCTTAGTTGCCCTGAGGCATGTGGAATCTCCGCAGATCAGGGACCAAACCCAGGTCCTCTGTACTAGCAAGAGGATATCTTAACCACCAGACCAACAGGGAAGTCCCAAATTTTGCATTTTTTTGTTAAATTTATTCCTAAATTTTATTCTTTTTGCACTTGTGAATGGGATTATTTTGGGCTCCAAAATCAATGCAGATGGTGTCACTTACTCCTTGGAAGAATAGCTATGACAAACCTAGACAGTGTGTTCAAAAACAGAGACATCACTTTGCCGACAACAGTCTACATAGTCAAGGCTATGGTTTTTCCAGTGGTCATGTATGGATGTGAGAGTTGGACTATAAAGAAAGCTGAGCACTGAAGAATTGATGCTTTTGAACTGTGGTGTTGGAGAAGACTCTTGAGAGTCCCTTGGACTGCAAGGAGATCAAACCAGTCAATTCTAAAGAAAATCAACCCTGAATATTCATTGAAAGGACTGGTGCTAGGGCTGAAACTCCAATTGTTTGGCCACCTAATGTGAAGGGCCAACTCATTGGAAAAGACCTTGATGCTGGGAAAGATTGAGGGCAAGAGGAGAAAGGGGTGACAGGATAAGATGCTTGGATGGCATCCCTGACTCAATGTTCATGAGTTTGAGCAAACTCAAGGAGATAATGAAAGACAGGGAGGCCTGAGTGCTGCAGTCCACAAGAGTTCTTAGTGACTGAACAACAACAATAACAACAATGGGATTATTTTAATTTAATTTTCAGATTATTCACTGCAAGGGTGAAGAAATACAATTGATTTTTGTACTTCTTGTGTCTTGCAACCTTGATGCACTTGTTTATTGGCTCTAGTAGTTTTTTTTTTTAAGATATATTTATTGGTTTGTTTTAGGCTGGGCTGGGTCTTCGTTGCTTCACTCCATCTTTGTCCAATTGTAGAGAGCAGGGACTACTCTGTTGCAGAGCACGGAATCTAGGCACATGCGAGAGCTCACTAGTTGTGGCACATGGGCTTAGCCGCCCTGAGGTATATGGGATCCTCCTCGATCAGGAATCAAACCCATGTCCCCAGAATCAGCAGGCAGATTCTTAACCACTAGACCACCAGCGGAGGCCCAGTTCTAATAGTTTTTAATGAATTTCTTAGGATTTTCTATATAAGAGAGCATCTGTGTGTTTTTTTTAATCTTATTCCTGTTTTTATTTGTTTCACAATCACAAGTTTTTTTTATTTTGCTTTTTTGATTTTACAGAGTTTTGTTGTTTACAGATATGTATAGTTCCAGATTAATCACATGTATATCCCAGAGGTAGTTTTCCTTCTTTTTTTCTCTCTGGAGGACTTCCTTACCCAACTGTTCTGAGGAATGACATCTTAAAAGTCTAGAAAGATCAAAATATATTGGAACCACCTCGGGAAAAAAGTGTATACAAAAGTGTACATACTATATGCTTAGATTCCTTCTGGGTGATCATGTACACATCCATTTACCTAAAAAGAAAATGAAGAAAGAAAGAAAACATATGTAGAGAGAGGATTCACTGTGTCTAATGAGAATGTCCTTCTTTTTCTCCTGAACTAATATATTTCTTTTTCAATGAACACTCATCAAGGACTTCTTTTTGGCATGCTGTTTTCAGGCACCAAGGACATGGTGCTAAACAGGAGTAGCTAGTCCTCAGTAGGTTTAGAGGGAGATAGACAAGCCCAATTGATAATTATGTGCTCATGAAGACAATGCAGTGTATGGTCAGGATGTAGAGAAAGCTATGGCAGCAGAGAAGAGGGAAATTTGGGGGAGGAAAAGGGGAAACAGCTTCCAGTGTAGGGAGCAGACTGGCTTGGGACATCTTGAAATGTAGATGGGGGCCCAAATGTGCTTCAGGCACATGTCAAGGCCCCAAGTGGCTCTCAGACACAGACTGACTCCCTGGTAATTTTTTCCTTTCCTATTTGGCCAATGTGAATGTTGGAGTGTGTAGACCCCTCAGCAAGAGTATTCAGAAGACGTAAAGTCTTGTTAGGCTGGGCTGGGTCTGTTGCTTCACTCCATCTTTGTCCAATTGTAGAGAGCAGGGACTACTCTGTTGCAGAGCACGGAATCTAGGCACATGCGAGAGCTCACTAGTTGTGGCACATGGGCTTAGCCGCCCTGAGGTATATGGGATCCTCCTCGATCAGGAATCAAACCCATGTCCCCAGAATCAGCAGGCAGATTCTTAACCACTAGACCACCAGCGGAGGCCCAGTTCTAATAGTTTTTAATGAATTTCTTAGGATTTTCTATATAAGAGAGCATCTGTGTGTTTTTTTTAATCTTATTCCTGTTTTTATTTGTTTCACAATCACAAGTTTTTTTTATTTTGCTTTTTTGATTTTACAGAGTTTTGTTGTTTACAGATATGTATAGTTCCAGATTAATCACATGTATATCCCAGAGGTAGTTTTCCTTCTTTTTTTCTCTCTGGAGGACTTCCTTACCCAACTGTTCTGAGGAATGACATCTTAAAAGTCTAGAAAGATCAAAATATATTGGAACCACCTCGGGAAAAAAGTGTATACAAAAGTGTACATACTATATGCTTAGATTCCTTCTGGGTGATCATGTACACATCCATTTACCTAAAAAGAAAATGAAGAAAGAAAGAAAACATATGTAGAGAGAGGATTCACTGTGTCTAATGAGAATGTCCTTCTTTTTCTCCTGAACTAATATATTTCTTTTTCAATGAACACTCATCAAGGACTTCTTTTTGGCATGCTGTTTTCAGGCACCAAGGACATGGTGCTAAACAGGAGTAGCTAGTCCTCAGTAGGTTTAGAGGGAGATAGACAAGCCCAATTGATAATTATGTGCTCATGAAGACAATGCAGTGTATGGTCAGGATGTAGAGAAAGCTATGGCAGCAGAGAAGAGGGAAATTTGGGGGAGGAAAAGGGGAAACAGCTTCCAGTGTAGGGAGCAGACTGGCTTGGGACATCTTGAAATGTAGATGGGGGCCCAAATGTGCTTCAGGCACATGTCAAGGCCCCAAGTGGCTCTCAGACACAGACTGACTCCCTGGTAATTTTTTCCTTTCCTATTTGGCCAATGTGAATGTTGGAGTGTGTAGACCCCTCAGCAAGAGTATTCAGAAGACTGTAAAAAGTCTGCCTCTTAGTGCAGTAGGCAGAAGTAGGTAGTCTTCATAATCAGAAGACTGTGGATAATCAGAAGACTGTTCAAAATCTGGGAACTGAAACTGGCAGAGCTGAAAGTCTAGCCTAGGTCTAAAAATTTGAACTCCAGTGTCTTATCTATTCAACAGTAGACCATAATGTCTCCCACACATATTAAATGTTTGGTTTTGGAGGTTTAACAGAACCCCTCTAAAGACTGCTCCTGTTTAGGGTATACTGAGTGGGTGATTAACCATTCTAGTTTGTTTGGGACTGAGGGCTGTCCCAGGACACAAAACTTTCCATGCTAAAATTGGGATTGTCTCAAACTAGGATGATTGATCACCCAACAGTCTGAAACTGTGCTGTCACATTTGGGGCCTGTTCAACTGAATGAAGTAAAGAAGACACCTGTGACCTCGTAAGGCAGAATTTGAATGGAGGCCCTTTACCCTGAGTGACGCAAACCTCTGGAGAACAAAGTCACGTGACAGATAGCCATGGGGAAGAAGGTTGCTGGTAAGAGATGGATGACAAGGATGAGTAATTTCTCTCAAGAGGCCAAGAAGATGTCATTTCTGCTTCCTGGTTGGCCCTGGCTACTCTTTCTGTCAGTTTCTCCTTTCCTCAGTCTGATAGGCATTAGCTCTGTGGGTACTCTTTGGGCAGATCACTCATCAAGGACTTCTTTTTGGCATGCTGTTTTCAGGCACCAAGGACATGGTGCTAAACAGGAGTAGCTAGTCCTCAGTAGGTTTAGAGGGAGATAGACAAGCCCAATTGATAATTATGTGCTCATGAAGACAATGCAGTGTATGGTCAGGATGTAGAGAAAGCTATGGCAGCAGAGAAGAGGGAAATTTGGGGGAGGAAAAGGGGAAACAGCTTCCAGTGTAGGGAGCAGACTGGCTTGGGACATCTTGAAATGTAGATGGGGGCCCAAATGTGCTTCAGGCACATGTCAAGGCCCCAAGTGGCTCTCAGACACAGACTGACTCCCTGGTAATTTTTTCCTTTCCTATTTGGCCAATGTGAATGTTGGAGTGTGTAGACCCCTCAGCAAGAGTATTCAGAAGACTGTAAAAAGTCTGCCTCTTAGTGCAGTAGGCAGAAGTAGGTAGTCTTCATAATCAGAAGACTGTGGATAATCAGAAGACTGTTCAAAATCTGGGAACTGAAACTGGCAGAGCTGAAAGTCTAGCCTAGGTCTAAAAATTTGAACTCCAGTGTCTTATCTATTCAACAGTAGACCATAATGTCTCCCACACATATTAAATGTTTGGTTTTGGAGGTTTAACAGAACCCCTCTAAAGACTGCTCCTGTTTAGGGTATACTGAGTGGGTGATTAACCATTCTAGTTTGTTTGGGACTGAGGGCTGTCCCAGGACACAAAACTTTCCATGCTAAAATTGGGATTGTCTCAAACTAGGATGATTGATCACCCAACAGTCTGAAACTGTGCTGTCACATTTGGGGCCTGTTCAACTGAATGAAGTAAAGAAGACACCTGTGACCTCGTAAGGCAGAATTTGAATGGAGGCCCTTTACCCTGAGTGACGCAAACCTCTGGAGAACAAAGTCACGTGACAGATAGCCATGGGGAAGAAGGTTGCTGGTAAGAGATGGATGACAAGGATGAGTAATTTCTCTCAAGAGGCCAAGAAGATGTCATTTCTGCTTCCTGGTTGGCCCTGGCTACTCTTTCTGTCAGTTTCTCCTTTCCTCAGTCTGATAGGCATTAGCTCTGTGACCTTGGGCAGATCACTCAACTCTTCAGGATTTATGTCCTAAAACAAGCAAGTACCATGATCAGGTCCATTCATGTGGTCAAACTTCTGGGACATACATTTTGAAACTATGAGACACTTACAGAAAGAAGTTCTGTGTAAGGTGGGTGAAAGGTACAGTGGATTCTCGCTTGATGCTTCATTCTCAAATTCCCCAAGGTTGACGAGGCACTCCCTTTCTGAACTGCACCCTTTACAGTAAGTCCCATTAGCCTTTAGGAGAGGCAAGGCTGAGTAAGCCCATCAAACCCACCAGGAAGTCTTGGTCAATGGCTCTGGGGAAGCTGGGGGCTGTGTCCCGTCTGGACGGGGAGCCTGGTTTTGGTGTGAGGAAGAATGAATCACAGTTCTGTCCTACCTGTTTCACCCGCCTACAAGGAGATGAAAAGAGTCTCCCTTATTGACTAATGATAAACTTTTAAATGACTCCCAGCCACCTCAAAGGTCTATCTCTATTCTTCTGAAAGTGTTAATTGCAGCATGATGCCTTCTGGTTTCATAACTGGACAGAATCCACGTCAATGTACCTTTTCTGGTGTCCACATGTGCACTGGAGAGCGCGAGGGAAATGGAGGAAGTCAGGGTCATGTGAGATTTTCTGAAGTAATAAACCATGACATCGAAACTCCTTCCCACTCTTTAGAAATGACTCCATTTTCTAATATATACATATATATATATTTTTTTTTTTCCCCCCTCTTTCTCTCCTTTTTAGTCATTCTGGGATTCCAGATGAGCTTCCTTGCTGCCGGAAGTCCTTAGCTGATCCTTAAGCACCAAGCTTAATTCCTCCCCCTCCTCCAGCTCACTTGGGCACCCCATTCCTGCCTTTTCAGCATTTGTGGCATGGAATACATGGGCCTCTACTTCCCCTAACACAGTCTGAATTGCTTTCTGATAGTTCCAGATATATTCGTGTCCTCTCCCCAGGACTGTCACTTCCTCAAGGGCAGGGCTGCAGCTGTGCTATCTACCTCTTCTGTGCATCCTGGGCACCTGGACTGGGTGCGGCAGGAAGTGCCACCCTGGTGGAAGGTTCTCCTCACCTGCCACTGGCCAGTTCCAGTACAGGGCAGGACTTCCCATCCTCACTGCGTCTGTGGAAGTTACGTTTAAACCTGTCCCACACCCTGATCTCTTCGATTTGTTACCCTGGCAGGTGGGGTTGATTCATCCTGCCGTGTTTATTCCTTAAGGCTATTGAGTGTCAGAGTTGGAGCTTTTCCCTAATTAGGATAATAAATCAGAGTTTGGCCAACGGGTGGCCTTTCCTTAATGAATGAAAAAACGAGCTGTAAGGTCACCCCAAGACTACTTATCTGCCTTGTTCTCTTCGGCAGAACATTTAGCATTCTCTTGCTATCAAAGCCGCCAGTGTCATAGGGATGTCTAATCCTGTTTATATACTAGAGTCGCTCTGATTCTCTCTGCTGGCACCGGATTTCATTTTGATTATATGGGGGTGGGTGGGAACTAAACTTTAAAAAAATTGAACCAGTGTGACTATTAATTATTATCATTGACATTCTAGCAGATAAAAAAAAAAAAAAAAAAAAAAACCTTCACATTCAAGAAATAGAGAGTTCACTTCCAACACTCACCTGGGCAGCCTGTGGAGTGGCCTCTGGGAACCCAGCTGCAGGGAGAGGAGGTCCTTACAGGCATACCTCCCTTCCACTGAGTATGGGGACCAGAGTGGGACCAGTTACTCAGGACCATTCATTCACTCACTTTTTATTGTACTCTGCTGAGTCCTTACAAAGGAGAGAACAGCATTTTCTGCTTCTACATTTATGCTTTGTTTTCACACATGAGCTCTGACTTCTCTTTCTTTTTTATATATATATTTGGCTGTGTTAGGTCTGAGTTTTGGCACTTGGAATCTTGGTTGCAGCATGCAGGATCTTTTGTTGCAGCGTGCAGGCTTCTCTCTAGTTGTGGTGCATGGGCTTAATTGCTCCCAGCCGGGGATCGAACCCACATGCCCTGCACTGGGAAATGAATTCTTCACCAGTGGACCACCAGGGAAGTCCCTGAACTCTGGCTTTTCTAATTTATAAATTCTTGTATGGCATGCACCTGGTTTATCAGCACCCTTTGGAGTTCATGTGAAGTTGGATATTGGGGGGAAAAGCAAAACAAAGCAAAACAAATCAAAACGCACCTGAGATGCCAGGCATGGGGGACCATTTGAACCCTGATCATGTCATGTTTTCCATGAAGGCAGTGTTTGGTGCCAGGCCCATAGAAAGTCCCAGGGACTAGCTAATACTGACTCATCAACAGGAAGCTAGGGGGCATTAAGCTCTGATGAGGCAGTGTCACTAATGTAAGAGCATCTTGTATGACTGGCCTGCCCCACCAGTTTTGCTAAGGAAAGTCCTGTAATGGCAAGGCAGTGTGACTACAAAAGATTTGGGTGGGTTTTGGCATTTTGCTTTGTGTCCAATAGTATCTAGTCCCTCTGACAAATGTAGGCCAAGGGTACAACAAGTAACCAAAGTTTAATCTTGTTCATAACAACTTGCACCTTGTTGTTTTGTTGTGTGTTTTTTTTGCCTCTAAGTAATCATTTATTTTTTATCCATCTTTATTCTTTGGCCTGTGTGGGCCTCCCATTGCAGTGGCCTCTCTCACTGCAGAGCGTTGCCTCTGGGTACATTCTCTCCAGAGCGCTAACTCGTAATTGGGCACACTGTTCCAGCCACTCCTCAGCATGTGGGATCTTCCTGGGCCAGGAATCGAACCAGTGTCTCTTGCAGAGCAAGGCGGATTCTTTACCCACTGGACCACCAGGGAAGCCCAACTTGCATCTTTTTTTTTTTTTTTTTTAAACCTTTATTTTACTTTTAACTTTTACAGAGTTTTGTTGTTCACAGACATGCATGTTCTCAGACCAACTTGCATCTTTTTTAGGTCAACAAAGCTCCTTTGCAAATGGTCATGTGTGTCCAGGCAAGGTTAATGGAGCATTTTTGGTTTTACTTTGAACTTTGTTATCCCAAATATGGGGTATAATTAATAGCATAGCTCCTACTGCTGCTTTTTGTTTGTTTGTTTGTTTTTAAATCACCATACACTTTGTCCTGAGTGCTATCATTTCTGTGTTATCTTTATGGCCAGTTTCTTATAGAATCAGAAGACCAGCTATATTCAAGACATGAAACAGCATTTCTTACTAATTTGGATGCTGTTTTGATCTTTGCTTTGGTGGCTTTCCAAACATAGGCAGGCACCAACAGATTTGCGTGCAGGAAGCGGCTGCAGAGGTGGGAAGACTATGAAGAAAGTGTGAAGCCAGGGAGGGAGGTGTGGCCCCACCCTGGCTTGCCTGCTCCGTGCCGGCTGACTCTTTTGGCAGCAGCCTGGCTGATGGCAGGGCACTGCTCATTTGGGCCCAGGCCAGGGCCACAGCAGAGTCTTCGTCTCATTTGTATTTGCCTCTCACTGTGTAACCCCAATGTTCTGTTCACATGAATGAACCAGAAAGACCCCATTTCTTTCAGAAAGTCTTCTGCAAATTCTGTATTTGCAAGTGGAGATCTGTGGAGATGGGTGAGGAGAATCTGACAAGAGTGCATGGGGCGATCCAGAGGAGCAGCTTGGGGTGTGTCTCTTTAGACAGTCCCTCTGCCTTTCCCTGGTGGCTGGACAGAGGGTCCCCAGCATTAGCGTAACTTCTGGGACCAGGTTCTACCAGACTAGCTCAAAGTAATCATTTATTTTTTATCCATCTTTATTCTTTGGCCTGTGTGGGCCTCCCATTGCAGTGGCCTCTCTCACTGCAGAGCGTTGCCTCTGGGTACATTCTCTCCAGAGCGCTAACTCGTAATTGGGCACACTGTTCCAGCCACTCCTCAGCATGTGGGATCTTCCTGGGCCAGGAATCGAACCAGTGTCTCTTGCAGAGCAAGGCGGATTCTTTACCCACTGGACCACCAGGGAAGCCCAACTTGCATCTTTTTTTTTTTTTTTTTTAAACCTTTATTTTACTTTTAACTTTTACAGAGTTTTGTTGTTCACAGACATGCATGTTCTCAGACCAACTTGCATCTTTTTTAGGTCAACAAAGCTCCTTTGCAAATGGTCATGTGTGTCCAGGCAAGGTTAATGGAGCATTTTTGGTTTTACTTTGAACTTTGTTATCCCAAATATGGGGTATAATTAATAGCATAGCTCCTACTGCTGCTTTTTGTTTGTTTGTTTGTTTTTAAATCACCATACACTTTGTCCTGAGTGCTATCATTTCTGTGTTATCTTTATGGCCAGTTTCTTATAGAATCAGAAGACCAGCTATATTCAAGACATGAAACAGCATTTCTTACTAATTTGGATGCTGTTTTGATCTTTGCTTTGGTGGCTTTCCAAACATAGGCAGGCACCAACAGATTTGCGTGCAGGAAGCGGCTGCAGAGGTGGGAAGACTATGAAGAAAGTGTGAAGCCAGGGAGGGAGGTGTGGCCCCACCCTGGCTTGCCTGCTCCGTGCCGGCTGACTCTTTTGGCAGCAGCCTGGCTGATGGCAGGGCACTGCTCATTTGGGCCCAGGCCAGGGCCACAGCAGAGTCTTCGTCTCATTTGTATTTGCCTCTCACTGTGTAACCCCAATGTTCTGTTCACATGAATGAACCAGAAAGACCCCATTTCTTTCAGAAAGTCTTCTGCAAATTCTGTATTTGCAAGTGGAGATCTGTGGAGATGGGTGAGGAGAATCTGACAAGAGTGCATGGGGCGATCCAGAGGAGCAGCTTGGGGTGTGTCTCTTTAGACAGTCCCTCTGCCTTTCCCTGGTGGCTGGACAGAGGGTCCCCAGCATTAGCGTAACTTCTGGGACCAGGTTCTACCAGACTAGCTCAAATCTGGGTCTGTAAGAGGAAAGAAAGTTTGGACAACTCTCCACCGGTATCTTCAGAGTGAAATGTTAGTGGGTGGGTGGATTTGTGTCCATATTAGGAAATCATGTCCCCCTCAAATTCATACATCGAAGTCCTATCCCCTCAGAAGGTGACTATATTTGGAGATAGAGGGAATGAAATTTAAATAAGGTCCTAGGGATGGGTTCTAATCCAGGATGACTGGTGTCCTTATAAGAAAATATTAGGACATGTGTGCCCCGAGTGAGGACCATGAGAAGACACAGGCAGAAGGCAGCCATCCACAAACCAAGGGGAGAGGCCTCAGTAGATGCCAAGCCGGCGAATACGTTGATCTCAGACTTCTAGCTTTCAGAACTGCGAGGAAATCCATCTCCACTGTGTAAGCTACCCAGTTGGTATTTGTTATGGTGCCCTAGTAAACCAATGCTTCCCAGGTAGTTCAGTGGTAAAGAATCAGCCTGCCCATGGAGGAGACATGGATTCGATCCCTGGGTTGGGAAGATTCCCTGGAGAAGGAAGTGGCTACCCACTCCAGTATTCTTGCCTGGAGAATCCCATGGACAGAGGAGCCTGGGGGGCTATAATCCACAGGGTCTCAAAAATGTCAGACACAACAGAGCAACTAAACAACAACAAAGTAAACCAATGCACTGGGTCTGGCGCTCCTTATTCTTCTGGCAACTGTGGGCTGCTTAGCCAGCTCTAGGTGTTCTATGGACTTATTTGTTTATTTATTTTTTTGCAGTTCTTAGTGAGCACTCAAAGGTTATTGTTCTTCTATGCCGTCAAGTCTTACTACAGACCTTGTATTTCTCTGTTTTATTCCTTACAATCTTTTCTTCTTGGTTTACTGGGAAAACCTGGAACTGAGAGTTAGGAGAGTGAAACCCCAGCAGAAAAATGGTGATCACGTTGTGTGACCTTGTGTGTGGTGGGGGGAGTGTCGGAGTCATGCTGTCTCCTGTGGCCTTGCACTTCCAACCCATAAAACTGAAGTTGCTCCCAACTCTGACAGACACTACAGAGAATCCCCCATGGACCTCATGCTGTCCATGTGGATGAGCTGTCTCTTTTCTCAGGTTGTTGATTTCTTTCATTTGTCAAATGGCTAGAAAATGCAGTCTTGCCAATATCTGCTGGGGAGGCCATGGGAGTTAGAGATCACGTGCTCATGAGTGAACAAGGAAGCATAACTCTAATTCCAGGGGTTAGACTTGAAAGTCTAGAGCTGTAAGTTAAATTCTCAGGCCTATCTCTGACTG
This sequence comes from Tragulus kanchil, assembly GCA_022376925.1. Taxonomy (NCBI): domain Eukaryota; kingdom Metazoa; phylum Chordata; class Mammalia; order Artiodactyla; family Tragulidae; genus Tragulus; species Tragulus kanchil. The sequence continues at coordinate 152,841,948 of JAIOJX010000029.1, forward strand.
ATTGTGTTCTGTGAGGCAAGCTGATGAATTCCTTTTTGTTTCAACATAGGCAGTGGTGGAGGTTAAATCAGATATTGTTTGCAAATGAGATGACCACAGAGATGAAAACAGTGCAAAATTGAACTAACCGAGCTCAAGTCCCATGAGCTTCGCCCCTCTTCTAGGGGAGCTTTTACCACTCGGGTAGCCTGACTTGGCCTATGGTTTGCTGTTGAATTTTGGTCCAAATGAAGTATGGACCTTTCTCCTTTCTCCATATGTGGGCTGCTTAGTTCAACCTCAGAGTGCTTTGTCAGCTTACCTGTTGTAACACATACCGGACCTTGTGTGTGTCATTCTGGTACATACCTTGCACCCTTCCTCAGCATTACTCACCTGAAATTGGAGGCCACTAACCATTTTCCTCATGAGTGCCTAGTAGCTTCCTGTTTTCCTGTATGCCTTCCTTTAATTCTCTTTAATTCATGTCACTTTGTACATTAAAGACTTCCTATGTATTCATGAGGGTATACAGGGTCACATACAAAAGGATTAGATGACCCAGTCCAACATCCCAGGGAGCTTACACTTTTCTGCGAGGAAAAGATACTTGGATGAAACAGTCTGAGAACAGTCAAGATGCATGAGCTATAGTCTTTCGGGGGTTGAATAGAGGCTTCAGTGCTCACGTAGATGATCAATCAATAAGTTCCAAGACTAGTGAGAATGGAGAGAAACCCAAGGTGGCTGCAGTACTCAGGAAGGACTTCAAAGAGAAGATGTGGGGCTTGATCTGTCCTTGGTATTTTTAAATGGAGTGGGCGATGCTAAGTTTACACGGATATTTCAAGCACTGGAAGATCAGGAAGCATTCCCTAGACCCTGATAGACATGAGACATTGGGTTGAGGAAGAAAGCTCTTAGAAGAGGTAGGAATTAATAGAGAGATGGGGCAGAGATGGCAAGTGGACTTGAAAGAACAACTTGTTTGATTTGGACTGTGTGAGATGGTTTCCAAACAAACAGCCCCCCAACCCCCCGCCGCCCTTTCTCCATCTCATGCCTTGTTCGGTTTCCAGACCCTGATGTCATGCCTTAGTGCAGCTGCAGTTATGCATCTTTTCCTTTCCGCTTGACCTCCCCCTGCTAAAGCACCACTTTCTTGGCACCCAAAATGGAGTGCCCTGCCAGTGGAGGAGATGAGAGATGGATTTTGGACTGTCAGCCCTTAGTTCAACCCTCAGAAATTGAACTAACGAGCTCAAGTCCCATGAGCCGCCTCTTCTAGGGGAGCTTTTACCACTCGGGTAGCCTGACTTGGCCTATGGTTTGCTGTTGAATTTTGGTCCAAATGAAGTATGGACCTTTCTCCTTTCTCCATATGTGGGCTGCTTAGTTCAACCTCAGAGTGCTTTGTCAGCTTACCTGTTGTAACACATACCGGACCTTGTGTGTGTCATTCTGGTACATACCTTGCACCCTTCCTCAGCATTACTCACCTGAAATTGGAGGCCACTAACCATTTTCCTCATGAGTGCCTAGTAGCTTCCTGTTTTCCTGTATGCCTTCCTTTAATTCTCTTTAATTCATGTCACTTTGTACATTAAAGACTTCCTATGTATTCATGAGGGTATACAGGGTCACATACAAAAGGATTAGATGACCCAGTCCAACATCCCAGGGAGCTTACACTTTTCTGCGAGGAAAAGATACTTGGATGAAACAGTCTGAGAACAGTCAAGATGCATGAGCTATAGTCTTTCGGGGGTTGAATAGAGGCTTCAGTGCTCACGTAGATGATCAATCAATAAGTTCCAAGACTAGTGAGAATGGAGAGAAACCCAAGGTGGCTGCAGTACTCAGGAAGGACTTCAAAGAGAAGATGTGGGGCTTGATCTGTCCTTGGTATTTTTAAATGGAGTGGGCGATGCTAAGTTTACACGGATATTTCAAGCACTGGAAGATCAGGAAGCATTCCCTAGACCCTGATAGACATGAGACATTGGGTTGAGGAAGAAAGCTCTTAGAAGAGGTAGGAATTAATAGAGAGATGGGGCAGAGATGGCAAGTGGACTTGAAAGAACAACTTGTTTGATTTGGACTGTGTGAGATGGTTTCCAAACAAACAGCCCCCCAACCCCCCGCCGCCCTTTCTCCATCTCATGCCTTGTTCGGTTTCCAGACCCTGATGTCATGCCTTAGTGCAGCTGCAGTTATGCATCTTTTCCTTTCCGCTTGACCTCCCCCTGCTAAAGCACCACTTTCTTGGCACCCAAAATGGAGTGCCCTGCCAGTGGAGGAGATGAGAGATGGATTTTGGACTGTCAGCCCTTATGGAAAGCATGCCTCGGGGAACTGAGGCACCCACTAGAAAATGGTGTGAGGAGGCTCTATGGGGAGGGTGAAATTTGGAATGCCTATAACACCTTTTTCTAGACCTCATTCCTTCCTGAATCAGTCAGGACCATGACTGCTGCGATGGAGTCCTAGCTTATTCCCTCCCAGTGGGGACAGGGATGGTGTTGTCTTGGGAGTCAGGGTGATAGCTGACCTGGCGAGGGCTGAGGACTGAAGGGAGGAGGGGGAGGCTAAGGTGGGGCAACAGCCCCTATCAAGTTAATATAGGAAACCAGGTATCTAAAAGCAGACAGCCGATTTTCTTCCTCACGCTGGCAGGAGAACCATTTCTTTGAAGAATGACAGGAGCCATGGTACCATTGTAATTAACAATATCATGAGGAAGAGATCTGGGTGGGTCTTGTTCCTTCCTACATAGAATAATGGACGCATGACCTAATAAGAGTTTCATTAAGATGATTAATGATTATCTCAGAGCCCTTAAAAATGGTACCATCCCAGAGTTCTGGAGCACTCTTGAAAATTATTTCATTTAGGCTCATGTTTTCCCAAAATAGGTGAGCGAAGGGGAAAGCAGGCCTAGAGGGAAAAGCACAATTTAGTGAAAAATATGATTTCTTTTCATTACGTGCTTCTACCTGCATTATTTTGGGGTGGTTGAGGGTTTCCATGGCTGGTCACCACTGTTGTTCTGATATGACTCTGACTGTTCACCAGGAAGAGACGACTTCAACAATGGGCTGGACTTGTATATGACATTGGGTTGGGGAAAAGCTCTTAGAAGAGGTAGGAATTAATAGAGAGATGGGGCAGAGATGGCAAGTGGACTTGAAAGAACAACTTGTTTGATTTGGACTGTGTGAGATGGTTTCCAAACAAACAGCCCCCCAACCCCCCGCCGCCCTTTCTCCATCTCATGCCTTGTTCGGTTTCCAGACCCTGATGTCATGCCTTAGTGCAGCTGCAGTTATGCATCTTTTCCTTTCCGCTTGACCTCCCCCTGCTAAAGCACCACTTTCTTGGCACCCAAAATGGAGTGCCCTGCCAGTGGAGGAGATGAGAGATGGATTTTGGACTGTCAGCCCTTATGGAAAGCATGCCTCGGGGAACTGAGGCACCCACTAGAAAATGGTGTGAGGAGGCTCTATGGGGAGGGTGAAATTTGGAATGCCTATAACACCTTTTTCTAGACCTCATTCCTTCCTGAATCAGTCAGGACCATGACTGCTGCGATGGAGTCCTAGCTTATTCCCTCCCAGTGGGGACAGGGATGGTGTTGTCTTGGGAGTCAGGGTGATAGCTGACCTGGCGAGGGCTGAGGACTGAAGGGAGGAGGGGGAGGCTAAGGTGGGGCAACAGCCCCTATCAAGTTAATATAGGAAACCAGGTATCTAAAAGCAGACAGCCGATTTTCTTCCTCACGCTGGCAGGAGAACCATTTCTTTGAAGAATGACAGGAGCCATGGTACCATTGTAATTAACAATATCATGAGGAAGAGATCTGGGTGGGTCTTGTTCCTTCCTACATAGAATAATGGACGCATGACCTAATAAGAGTTTCATTAAGATGATTAATGATTATCTCAGAGCCCTTAAAAATGGTACCATCCCAGAGTTCTGGAGCACTCTTGAAAATTATTTCATTTAGGCTCATGTTTTCCCAAAATAGGTGAGCGAAGGGGAAAGCAGGCCTAGAGGGAAAAGCACAATTTAGTGAAAAATATGATTTCTTTTCATTACGTGCTTCTACCTGCATTATTTTGGGGTGGTTGAGGGTTTCCATGGCTGGTCACCACTGTTGTTCTGATATGACTCTGACTGTTCACCAGGAAGAGACGACTTCAGCAATCCAGTCAGTTCAGAAAATCAATTTTTCTGCTTCCTAGCAAATCACTGAACAGTTCAGGTCTGACAGGAGAATTTGGGCTGGACATCTTTCCTGGTAGAGTTTTGATGTAGAGAAAAAAGCAGTCACCTATTTTGTGAGCTTGTGGAGGCAGGATGACGTGGGGTTCCAGAGCAGGGGTTTTCAATTCACCTGATTCACATCTGTGTCCCTTGCTTAACAGATGTATGCTCTAGGCTCTGTGGCTTCTGTAAGCCTCAGTTTCTTCATCAAGAAAATGAAGATAATAATCCAAAGCTAATACATACTTTAAAAACTTGACGAGGCAATGTATGCATGGTGGTCAGTCAGTAAATTATATGGCCAATAATACCTTATATATAAGATTTGGATAAAACAGTTATTTTGTAGATCTAATGAGATGGGCCATTTGGCAAAAAATTCATTTTAATACTTGTTATTCAAAGCTAACAAATAGGGATTCCCTGGTTAAGAATCTGTCTTTCAATGCAGGGAATGCTGGTTCCATCCATGGTCAGGGAACCAAGATCCCAGATGTGTATGTGCTCAGCAGCTCAGTCATGTCTGACTGTTTATGATCCCACGGACTGTAGCCCACCAGGCTCCTCTGTTCATGGGATTCTCCAGGTAAGAATACTGGAGTTAGTTGCCATTTCCTTCTTCAGGGGATTCTTCTCCTTCCTGATCCAGCGATTGAACCTGCTTCCCTGCGATGTGCCTGAGTCTCCTACCTAAAATCTGGGTGGGTCTTGTTCCTTCCTACATAGAATAATGGACGCATGACCTAATAAGAGTTTCATTAAGATGATTAATGATTATCTCAGAGCCCTTAAAAATGGTACCATCCCAGAGTTCTGGAGCACTCTTGAAAATTATTTCATTTAGGCTCATGTTTTCCCAAAATAGGTGAGCGAAGGGGAAAGCAGGCCTAGAGGGAAAAGCACAATTTAGTGAAAAATATGATTTCTTTTCATTACGTGCTTCTACCTGCATTATTTTGGGGTGGTTGAGGGTTTCCATGGCTGGTCACCACTGTTGTTCTGATATGACTCTGACTGTTCACCAGGAAGAGACGACTTCAGCAATCCAGTCAGTTCAGAAAATCAATTTTTCTGCTTCCTAGCAAATCACTGAACAGTTCAGGTCTGACAGGAGAATTTGGGCTGGACATCTTTCCTGGTAGAGTTTTGATGTAGAGAAAAAAGCAGTCACCTATTTTGTGAGCTTGTGGAGGCAGGATGACGTGGGGTTCCAGAGCAGGGGTTTTCAATTCACCTGATTCACATCTGTGTCCCTTGCTTAACAGATGTATGCTCTAGGCTCTGTGGCTTCTGTAAGCCTCAGTTTCTTCATCAAGAAAATGAAGATAATAATCCAAAGCTAATACATACTTTAAAAACTTGACGAGGCAATGTATGCATGGTGGTCAGTCAGTAAATTATATGGCCAATAATACCTTATATATAAGATTTGGATAAAACAGTTATTTTGTAGATCTAATGAGATGGGCCATTTGGCAAAAAATTCATTTTAATACTTGTTATTCAAAGCTAACAAATAGGGATTCCCTGGTTAAGAATCTGTCTTTCAATGCAGGGAATGCTGGTTCCATCCATGGTCAGGGAACCAAGATCCCAGATGTGTATGTGCTCAGCAGCTCAGTCATGTCTGACTGTTTATGATCCCACGGACTGTAGCCCACCAGGCTCCTCTGTTCATGGGATTCTCCAGGTAAGAATACTGGAGTTAGTTGCCATTTCCTTCTTCAGGGGATTCTTCTCCTTCCTGATCCAGCGATTGAACCTGCTTCCCCTGCATGGGTAGGCAGATTCTCTACCGCTGTGACACCTGAGAAGCCCATAAGAGCCCACATGCCACAGGGCAACTTAAGCCTGCCACACCACAACTACTGAACCCACATGCTCCAGAGCCTATGTGTCACAACTAGAGAGTTCTGTGCAGTGCAATAAAAGATCCCATATGCCACAACTAAGACCCGAGGCAGTCAAATAAAAAGAAAATCAAACAAATATCAAAAACACTAGCAGATATATGAGTAGGGAAACGTCCTTGAACTTCCTGGCCCCCACCACCCATGCTAGCCACAACTGGCAGTAACCTCTGACCACTGGGCAGCTGACTGAGGCTGGCTCTCTGGCTTTGCCCACCCCATGACCAAGGAGAGCACAGTGTCCTTTGCCTTGCTGGTAGCTAACATGAAGGTCCAAACTGGAGACTCATGCACTCAAAAAATATTTGCTGATGACCTGCCATATGGCAGACAACGCTGTAGCTCTGGGCATCTAACCATGAACAATCAATTCCTTGTGAATGCACCTGGAAGTACCTGCATACAAACAGTTAAGTGAACAAGGCCATTTCCAGTGGTGATGAGGGACATCTCTTCCTCCAGACTCATGTGTTGGAGGCTTGTCACAGCAAAGACTTCTGATAACATAGAAAGTGGCTTTTAAGGCCACTGAGGCTAATTCCATTGTGCCTACCTATGCACACATGGGACTCCAGAACAAAACTTCTGAACCTTGAGCCACAAAGACCCCCAGGTCCTCAAATACAGAGCACCACTGAGTGTGGGAGAGCCCTAGAAGATCCTTTCACCTCCTCTTGGGATCATATTAACAGCACTTATATCCTAAAGGGCCCCTTTGCAATAAAATTTATATGTTTCCACCCAACTCAGTACTTTCCTGTCTCTCCCAGTTGCTCGGGTCTCTGTGTTATTTGAAGGCTTAAAAATGTGTGGAGTCCTTGGGATTACATGTTTCTTAGTCAAACAGAAATGTGTTCCCTCTTTTTCTCCTCCAGGCAGAAAAATGTCTCTGGAAACATACACCAACCAATGCCAAATGCCTGGGAGTCAGGAAGAGTGATACCTGCCAAGACTTTAAAGTTGGGTTTTCATCCAAAGTGAAAATTAGGGAGCTGGCTTTCCTCAGCTTTGGGACCTGTGGCACAGGAAGCTGAGCAGGCCCTGAACTAGAGGTCAGGGGAGTTCAAGTTCTTTGGAAGCTATTAGTCACCTGACACTGGGCAAATTTTTGAGCATCTCTGGGGCTCCTTATCTGTGAAATAAAACAATTCGAGAGTTGTTGTGGGGGTAAAACAAGGCAATGGCTGGCCTCCAGTGCCTCAGAGGTGAAGCCAGGAGGCTAGTGACTGACAAGGGCTCAGCTGGAGCCATGGGCTAGGGCTTGATAAATGGAGAGGTGAGTGATATTTGGGATGTCTGTATCTTAGAGGGCACAGTGACCTTTATATGAGCCAGCCTCTGCCAGTTTCCCCAGGGGAGGTGAGGGCTTGGGGGTTCCTGAGCAGGGCTCTAGTTCCAGGGCTTAGTTATAGCACGCAGAAGGCAAAGCAGTGCATTAACCAACAGCTGAGAGTAAAGGTAGAATGTGCCAGGCTCCTGAAGAGGGCGGAAAGGTTGATGCATGACAAACAAGGAGTCAGGGCCCAGGCGATGTGTGTTGGGACCCTGTTTTATCCTCCTGAAGGGGATACTCAGAAACCCAAGGCAGAAGGTGGGTTGTTGGCCTGAGGGCTCCTCTTTGGGCTTAACCCGGAATTGCAGCAACCCTACAGACTATAGCCCACCAGGCTCCTCTGTCCATGGGATGTCTCAGGCAAGAATGCTGGAGCGAGTTGCCATTTCCTCTGTCAGGGGATCCTACTGACCCTGGGATTGAAACTGTGTCTCCTGCAGTTCTTGCATTGGCAGACAGATTCTTTACCACTGATCCACCTGGGAAGCCCAGTATGCTGCCAGGTCTGATTAAATGCAGCTTGACTTGCAGGCCTTAAGGAAGTGTGGCCAAGTGTGGGACCAATGCACGCTGATAGATGAGATGTGAGGGACATGACGCTCATATGACAATAATAGTTTACATTACTAAGTTCATTCAGTATGCTGAGTACTTATATTCAGTGTCTTAACGCATCAGCTAATTAAAATTGTATTTAATTTTAATCTTCCTCCTAATCCCATGAGATATCCCCCATTTTACAGATGGAGAAATTGAGGCATGGAAAAGTCAAATAACTTGCTCAGGGTGATTGTGGTGGGGCTGGGATTTGAAACCAACTTTCTCCAGTTCCAGAGCCTGTGCTCTTGTTATGATTTTTACTAAGTGATAATGACAAATAATAACAAAGTCATCACAGTGATAACGGCAGGGGCAGTTTAGTGCTCTGCAATGCTGGGTGTAAGCACTGAGCCCATCTGATCCACACATGACCTGTGACATCAGTGGGTTCTCTATTTTATAGACGAGTAAAATGGACCCAGGGAGTTAAAGTGCCAAAGGTCACACAGAGGCAGAAGGTATAGCCCAAACTAAAACCCAGGCTGTCCTAAACCTCAGGCTGTCTCCTGTCTCCTCATCCCCTGGGAGCCAGACTGCCATCTCCTCCTTCTTGAGAAATGTGTTCTTGACTTGACAAGGTTGTTCACACCATACTGACCGCACATGAAGGAAATGAAAAGCCTGTGTGTCTAGTCCTGAGACAAGGAGTCTTTCCCTTTCACTCTTCCCTTGAGGACCACTGCCTTTAAGACCCTCCTTACCCGCTACCCAATTTGGGCATCGAAACACTTTTGGAAAACACACACACTTTCTCTGAGGCTGCAAGGGAGTCGCTTCCCTGAGGTGTTGGTGAAGAAAGCAGCCCAAAGCTGCTGAGCTCACTGAGGCCGGGGTGACGACAGACCATCAGTGATGTTGGCCAAGGCCTGAGCTCACATTTTCTGCTTAAATATCAAGTTCCTTGATATGATATTGAAAAGAATTGACAAGCATTTGATAGATATTATCTATTCATTTCTGTGCAAAATCTAGTTTGTATGTGAAAGTCACTCAGATGTGTCCCACTCTTTGTAGCCTTATGGTATCTAGCCCAGCAGCCTTCTTTGTCCACGGATTTTCCAGGCAAGAATACTGGAATAGGTAACCATTCCCTTCTCCAGAGGATCTTCCTGACCCAGGGTCGGAACCCAGATCGCCTGCATAGCAGGAGTGTTCTTTACCGTCTGAGCCACCAAGGAAGCCCCAGTTTGTATGTGCATGAGTTAGTTTGTCTCTCACGCTATTGCTTTAATGGAGAGTTCATTACCCTGTATCTGTTTTAAAGTTTGCACACCCAACCCCCAGGCCACAGTCAAAAGGTAGGACAAACATGCCTTCCAAGTCCCCATGCAGCCTCTGGAATTTTTTTATGTGGCACCTGTAGATGGGGTGGAATACCTGTACAGAGAAGGGCACTCTGTCTTCAAAAAAATGCAGAACAACAGAATAAAGTACTATTAGACGATAACCCAAATCCTAAAATACATATCTATGGGGTCATCCTAACATATGGATTAAATAAATAAATGGAGACAAAGAGAGAAAACTCCTGTGCAGAATTCCAAGTAGTTTTTATAGATACTCCATCCTCAAGGATGTAATTAACACGCATACCTCTTTGTATTAGTTTCCTGAGACTATGATAACAAATTATCATAAACTTGGTGACTTAAAAACAGCAGAGGTCTATTCTGCTACAGTTTTGGAGGCCAGAAGTGCCAAATCAGGATCACTGAACCAAACCCTTTAGCGTGTGCTTGCCTCCAGCATGAGGCTGCAAGGGAGTCGCTTCCTTAGAGGACTGCCTTGCCCTTACCCGCTACCCAATTTGGGCATCGAAACACTTTTGGAAAACACACACACTTTCTCTGAGGCTGCAAGGGAGTCGCTTCCCTGAGGTGTTGGTGAAGAAAGCAGCCCAAAGCTGCTGAGCTCACTGAGGCCGGGGTGACGACAGACCATCAGTGATGTTGGCCAAGGCCTGAGCTCACATTTTCTGCTTAAATATCAAGTTCCTTGATATGATATTGAAAAGAATTGACAAGCATTTGATAGATATTATCTATTCATTTCTGTGCAAAATCTAGTTTGTATGTGAAAGTCACTCAGATGTGTCCCACTCTTTGTAGCCTTATGGTATCTAGCCCAGCAGCCTTCTTTGTCCACGGATTTTCCAGGCAAGAATACTGGAATAGGTAACCATTCCCTTCTCCAGAGGATCTTCCTGACCCAGGGTCGGAACCCAGATCGCCTGCATAGCAGGAGTGTTCTTTACCGTCTGAGCCACCAAGGAAGCCCCAGTTTGTATGTGCATGAGTTAGTTTGTCTCTCACGCTATTGCTTTAATGGAGAGTTCATTACCCTGTATCTGTTTTAAAGTTTGCACACCCAACCCCCAGGCCACAGTCAAAAGGTAGGACAAACATGCCTTCCAAGTCCCCATGCAGCCTCTGGAATTTTTTTATGTGGCACCTGTAGATGGGGTGGAATACCTGTACAGAGAAGGGCACTCTGTCTTCAAAAAAATGCAGAACAACAGAATAAAGTACTATTAGACGATAACCCAAATCCTAAAATACATATCTATGGGGTCATCCTAACATATGGATTAAATAAATAAATGGAGACAAAGAGAGAAAACTCCTGTGCAGAATTCCAAGTAGTTTTTATAGATACTCCATCCTCAAGGATGTAATTAACACGCATACCTCTTTGTATTAGTTTCCTGAGACTATGATAACAAATTATCATAAACTTGGTGACTTAAAAACAGCAGAGGTCTATTCTGCTACAGTTTTGGAGGCCAGAAGTGCCAAATCAGGATCACTGAACCAAACTAGAGGAGTCTGTAGCGTGGTCTTCCTCCGGAGGCGCCAGCGGGTAGCCCATGCTTTGCCTCTCGCAGCAGCTGGTAACTGTCGGTGGAGTTATTCCAGCCTCTGCTTCTGAGGTCACATTGCCTTCTCCTCTTCTGTGTTAATCCCCCTAGGCCCCATTCTTATGAGGATACTTATGATTACAATTTAAGATCTGTTCAGATAAACCAAATCATTTCCCCATATCAGTGTCTTTTTTAAAATATATTTATATTATGGTAAAAGCCACTCAATATTGAGCATGCTATTTTAACCTAATGTAACTGTACCATTTAGTGGTGTTAAGTACGTTTGTACTGTTGTACACCTCTCACCGTCATCCATCTCCTGTATTTTTCACTTTCCTAAACGGAAACTCTGTCCTCATTAAACACTAGCTCCCCATTTCCCTTATCCCCCTATCCTCTGGCCCTTGGCGTCTACCAGTGTATTCTCTGATTTTAGGAATTTGCCTGTGTCAGTATTTTTTTTTTTTCGGCCTCTTCTATTGGTCTTTTATTTATTTATCTTCATCCATCTTTGTTCTTTGGCCTGTGTGGGGCTTCCATTGCTGTGGCCTCTGTCGCTGCAGAGCACCGGCCCTGGGCGCATGTGCTCTGGAGCTCCGGCTCAGTAGTTGGGCACATAGGTCCAGCCGCTCCCCAGCATATGGGATCTTCCCAGGCCAGGGATTGAACCAGCACCCCGTGCACTGCAAGTTATTGATAATGCTTCAGATCTTGGAGTTGGATGGTGTACTTGGATATTCATTATATATTGTAGTAAATGAAAGAGGGAACCAGGGCACACACCTCTCCTCCCTTATGGGGCAGGCAACCATGTTGGCCTCTCTCAGTAGTTGGAACCCTCCAATAAACTAAACGGTTGTAGTAACTCTTAATGTTAAAGGAAATGATCAAGGTACTATTACCCTACTTTCCAGAAAGCTTCTTGACCTTTTGTCAAGTTTGCCCACTTAATCTCTCATAACTTTTAAGTTCTTTTATTAATTAGCGTGGGGGATGGTCAATCTAATTCTAACTACTTATATAATTGAGCCCAGGACTTTGTTAAGCAAAAAATAAAAGTAATCAGAAGGACAAATAGATTAAAATCTTTGTCCTTAGTCTTTCCAGAACCACGTGTGCCTTCCTGATGTAGAGCTATTGAACAGTGATGGGCCATTCAAGTGATTCTTTTGCAAATGAAAGTCTTCTTGAAAATTTCCTGTTATTTCCATTGTAAGAAACAGGAAAAATAAACAGATTTTAAATGATCATAAAAAGCTTTTATGTGTGGGCGTTCCATTGCAGTGACCTCTCTCCTTGCAGAGCACTGGCTCTGGGCACATGTGCTCCAGAGTGCTGGCTCATAATTGGACACACCAGTCCAACCGCTCTGCGGCACGTGGCATCTTCCCTGGCCAGGGATTGAACTGGTGCCCCTTGCACTATAAGGTGGACTGTTTACCCACTGAACCACCAGGGAAGCCCCAGTTTCTTTGTTTTTTAAATAATTGATTCATTTATTTTTGGTTGCACTGGGTCTTCATTGCCTGAACCTTGGCTTTTTTTTACTTGCAGCAAACATGGGCTACTGTCTAGTTCTGGCATGCTGGCCTCTCATTCTGGTGGCTTCTCTGTGGAGCACAAGCTCAGTAGTTGCAGCTCATAGTCCCTTGAGTATGCAGGCTCCAGCTGTTGTGACTCATGGGCTTAGTTGCCAGTGGCATGTGGAATCTCCCCAGACCAGGGATTGAACCAGCGCCCCTTGCATTGCAAGGCAGATTCTTATCCACTGTACTACCAGGGAAATTGCTTAGTTTCTTTCTTTTTTAACTTTTGTTAGATTAAAAATATTTTTGGCTACATGTGGAATCTTAGTTCCCCTACCAGAGATCGAACCCATGCTCCCTGCAGTGGAAGCACAGAGTCCTAACCACTGTGCTGCCAGGGAATTTCCTTCTCTTAGTTTCTTAAACATTCCATTGTGATCATGTCAGGATCTCATTGCATTGCTGATGTTTTCCTGTTTACTCATTTTCACCTTTATCTGTAGTTATCATGTTTATTGCTTTGTTTACTTGTTTTAGGTTTATTCTTGTCTCTAAATATCCTTGCTCCAAGTAGGCAAGGATCTTTACTTCCTGCTCATTTCTGTTTTCCCAGTGTCTAGGATTATGACTGGAACACGGAAGGCTCTCAGCAAACATTCATTAAGATTCATTTGAATGAGTGAATAAATGAATGTGTATTGGGGTCTCATATACAGATCATAATGATATTAATTCGAATCTGTTCGATCTCTTAGTTATATGTCAGACTCTGTGCATTCTATCTTACTGTTGCATTAAATCCTCACTACAACGCTATGAGGTGGGAACTGTTACCAGATGCATATGACAGATGAAGAGCCATTGGAACTTTGTACTTCAGGGGGCCAGGGTTCAAACTACTTTACAGATTTTATGTGTTGGCCTCCCATTGCAGTGGCCTCTCTCGCTGCAGAGTACTGGCTTTGGGCGCATGTGCTCCAGAGTGCTGGCTCATGATTGGACACACCAGTCCAGACGCTCCACTACACATGGGATCTTCCCAGGCCAGGGATCGAACCGGTGCCCCCTGCACTGAAAGGGGGACTCTCTACCCACTGAACCACCAGGGAAGCCCCAGTTTCTTTGTTTTTTAAATAATTGATTCATTTATTTTTGGTTGCACTGGGTCTTCATTGCCTGAACCTTGGCTTTTTTTTACTTGCAGCAAACATGGGCTACTGTCTAGTTCTGGCATGCTGGCCTCTCATTCTGGTGGCTTCTCTGTGGAGCACAAGCTCAGTAGTTGCAGCTCATAGTCCCTTGAGTATGCAGGCTCCAGCTGTTGTGACTCATGGGCTTAGTTGCCAGTGGCATGTGGAATCTCCCCAGACCAGGGATTGAACCAGCGCCCCTTGCATTGCAAGGCAGATTCTTATCCACTGTACTACCAGGGAAATTGCTTAGTTTCTTTCTTTTTTAACTTTTGTTAGATTAAAAATATTTTTGGCTACATGTGGAATCTTAGTTCCCCTACCAGAGATCGAACCCATGCTCCCTGCAGTGGAAGCACAGAGTCCTAACCACTGTGCTGCCAGGGAATTTCCTTCTCTTAGTTTCTTAAACATTCCATTGTGATCATGTCAGGATCTCATTGCATTGCTGATGTTTTCCTGTTTACTCATTTTCACCTTTATCTGTAGTTATCATGTTTATTGCTTTGTTTACTTGTTTTAGGTTTATTCTTGTCTCTAAATATCCTTGCTCCAAGTAGGCAAGGATCTTTACTTCCTGCTCATTTCTGTTTTCCCAGTGTCTAGGATTATGACTGGAACACGGAAGGCTCTCAGCAAACATTCATTAAGATTCATTTGAATGAGTGAATAAATGAATGTGTATTGGGGTCTCATATACAGATCATAATGATATTAATTCGAATCTGTTCGATCTCTTAGTTATATGTCAGACTCTGTGCATTCTATCTTACTGTTGCATTAAATCCTCACTACAACGCTATGAGGTGGGAACTGTTACCAGATGCATATGACAGATGAAGAGCCTGACTTTGAGAAGTTATATGACTTGACCAGGCTTTGTAGCTGTTCAGTGGTGGGTCCAGGGTTCAAACTCAGGCGTTTCTGACACCAGAACTGATAGGCACTGCCTTTCAGCAGCACCCCTGAGATTCACACTCTCATCATGGCTGGCAGAAGACACACATGAAGCCATTTTCAGAAAATCCACCTTGAAGGGTAGCCAGGGGAACTTTGGGGGGAGCTTAACAACAATGAAAAAGTGAAAAAGTGTTAGTTAATCAGTTGTGTTTGACTCTTTGCGACCCCCTGGACTGCGGCTTGCCAGGCTTTTCTGTCCATGGGATTTCCCAGACAAGAATACTGGAGTGGGTAGTCATTTTCTTTTCCAGGGGATCTTCCTGACCCAGGGATCAAACTCAGGTTTCTTGCATTGCAGGCAGATACTTTACTGTCTGAGCCACCAGGAAAACCCTCAATAACAGGTATTAAAAAGAACACAAATAAAAACAATCCCCTATCTCCAACAGCAAATTTTATTTCCCTTCCTGGTGTTCTCTCTTGCTGGCCTGACTGGGAATGGGAGCAGAGCCGCAGAAGAAGGCAGGAGAGATGGGAGCCCTGGGGAGCTGGCAAAGGGTATGGGGGGTTGTGGCAGGGATTCTCTGGCCCCTCGCATGACATTGATCTTGAAGTTCTACAGCCTGCACGTCCAAAGTTTCTCTTGAATCTGGCTTCTCTGTGTTCCCAATCCATAGGAATAGCTTAGCAGTCTATCCTGTCTCATTCTGAACAGAGCTCCTTGTTTCTGCCTCCTTCCAGATTTCAGCATCACACCCAGCCAGGGTTTTCTTCTGAAGCTCTTCTGAAAATGCCTGATGGTTTCCTCTGGTCCTGGCGACCCACCATTCCCAAGAGGCGCCAGCTCCCTTTTCAAGTCTCCCCACCCACCTGCCCTGGGCGGGCCTCCTCCCTGCTCCATCCCACCCATTTTAGTCTCTTTTCAGTCACCATTTTTTTTTTTTTAAATATTTACTTTTCATGGGTGGATGATTGCTTTACAATATAGGTTTGATTTATGTCATACATCAATGTGAATTAACCATGGATGTACATATGTCCTCTCCCTCTTGAATTTCCCTCCCACCTCCCACCCCTTCCCACTCCTGTAGGTTATTACAGAGCCCTGGTCTGAGCTCCTCAAGTCACACAGCAGGTTCCCACTGGCTGTCTATGTGCATATGCTCGTCTCCGTGCACCTGCGCTGCTCACTCCATTTATCCCACCCTCTCCCTCTTCTCCCCTACCCTTGTCCGTAAGTCGGTTCTTCATGTCTGCATCTCTATTCTGCTCTGCAAACAGGTTCATCGGTACCTCAGTCACAGTATCTTTATAAATGCTCCATCCTCCACCCAAAATGCCTTCCTTCAACTGAGAAAGAATTCTCCAAGACCAGCAGTCCGGGTCCTGGAGGCCTCCCACAGCACAGCCCTTCAGTGTCATAGGGCACTGGCTTATTTGGCTGCTTCTTCCCTTGTCTGTGGGCTTCTCTGGGGTGCTGATTCACTATTGTATTCTTTTTTTGTAATTTTTATTTTATATTGAAGTGTAGCTGATTTACACTGTCGTGTGAGTTTCAGGTGTGGTGCTCAGTGACTCAATTATATATGTATACATATCCATTCTTTTTTCAGATTCTTTTCCCATATAGGTTATTACAGAATATTGAGTCGAGTCCCCTGTGCTTTCTGATAGGTCCTTGTTGATGATCTGTCTTATATATGGTAATGTATGTATATTAATCCCAAATTCCTTATTTATCCCTCCCTCATCGCTGTATTCTTAAAGTCTGCAGTGCATGGTAGTGTCGGAGCTTAGTGAATCTATTTTGAGTGAGTGAGTGAAGGCAAGAAAGCTTGTGATCTGTCTTTTTCAACTGCATGCCAAGGAGAAGGAATGGC
Organism: Tragulus kanchil; assembly: GCA_022376925.1. Lineage (NCBI taxonomy): Eukaryota > Metazoa > Chordata > Mammalia > Artiodactyla > Tragulidae > Tragulus > Tragulus kanchil. The sequence continues at coordinate 152,858,395 of JAIOJX010000029.1, forward strand.
TCTGGTGCCAGGGAGAATGGTGGGCATCCACACCAACCCTGATGAGGCAGACACCAGGCTGCTGTTGGCAACCTCTAAGGTAAAGGAAAGCAAGCCAGTGCAGGGCAGTTGGGGTGAGACACCATGTTTTCTCTGTCAACAATTGGCATGAGAGATGGGAGAGCTCTGGTGATGAGGAACTGAGCCTGGGAAACCTCAGGAACTCACCTGCACACAGGTGAGGTCATTGGACTGCACACCTGCCACAGTGAACGGTAGGGTTAGCCACAGCTGGCTTTGCCACCTCTTCTTGCCCTGCTCCACCCCAGCATGGTACTCGTGTCCTTTTCGCAAAATAGCTGCCTGCGGGTGGGTGACGGTGTTTGCTTAGAGAAAGCTCCTGAAATCAGGCCCGACTTTGATAAACAAGCCTTTATTTAGCAGGGGTTCTCAAACTTGACTGCACCGACCATCACCTGGGAGCTTTTGAAAGACACGGATGCCTGGGCCCATCCCTGGAGATTTTCCTCTAATTGGTCTGGGTGGGGACCAAGATTGGCATGTTACAAAAGCTCCTCAGGTGATTCTAATGTGCAACCAGCTTGCGAACCCTGTTCTAAAGGGATTGAACAGAATGTTCCTCTCTTGCTCAGATGGGAGGAAGAGCCTTGTCTGGAAGGGGCTGAGAACGGGCTCCTCCAGAAGCTCCAGGCTCAGCCTCGCCCAGTGCTTGGAGGCCCCAGCAGGACTTTTCCTGCGAGACAAGGGTCAGCCCACTTAGACTACAAAGGGCCAGATAGTAAGTGTGTTTGGTTTCATGGACCGTCTGGTGTGTGTCATAGCTGCTTTAACTCTGCTGTTGTAGTGGAAAAGCAGCCACAGACAATGTGGAAGTGAATGAGTCCAGCTGTGTTCCACAAGCCTTCATTTAGGGAACTGAAATGTGAATTTCATATAATTTTCTTATTTGATTTTTTTTCCCCCTAGCCATTTAAAAACATGAAAACCATTCTTAGCTCATGCAGCAGATACAAAAAGGTGGTGGTCTGGATTTGGCCTGCCAGCCCCTGGCTCCAAGAGATGAGTGGCAGCCACTCTTCACAGCCTGATGAATGGCGAGTACCTGCCCACCACTTCCCCTCCCAGGACCTTCATATCGCTCCATGGACAATGAGCAGGAACCAACTCTCATGACGAGGAGTGTCAGTCAGATGAGAATGCTGCTTTGGTTATTGCTGCACTACATCTGGAACAAAAGGTCAAGATAAACCTTAGGTTTTTAGCTCTTTGAGTCACAAATATTCTCCAAGTGGCTAAGGGCTCTGTAGCATGACTGTGAACAAACACCATTCCTCATGGCATCCCTAGAATGAGGAAGGAGGAAGCAGCAAGAGAGAAACTTCAGACACTCTACGAGGGAGTGACTGGAGTTTCGTTGTCTCATTTAGTTAACCCTACTTCCCTCACAGATTTAGGGTTTGGAGCAGATAATGCTGGATGCTGCCCGTGCTCTATCATTACGTCCTGCTGTTCACCTTCTATGTCCTCAGAGGGGCCCCAGGTCCAGCTCCACAGGAGAAATCATGAACAGTCCAAGTCAAGAAATAGATACAGAAAAAAGAGTTCCTTGTCTCCTTCTGGTCATTATCACATGTGCCTGTTGATGCCTGCATGGTGGGATCATGAGGAGAGTTAGTCTGGCCAGGAGGCACTTCGGATAGTAGAGCAGAAAGGGGGAAGCACATGGGATCCCTGACGGCATTATTGAGCCATTGGATGAACCAACTCTGGAGCTGGTCTCCCCTGGACTCCTTGTTATGTACACTAAATTTCTCTATTCTTTAAAGTCATTATAAGTTGGAGTTTCCCTTCCTTACAACTGAAAATATTAAAACTCATTCAGAGGTCTGGAAAGATACATCCTCCACAGTATCCAATACTGGGTACATAATAGGTTCCTAGTTGGTCGGCTAAGGGAATAATTTAACATGCACATATCCCATTATTATTTAGCGAAGAGACTCTTTGTAAAGAAATCCCTGTGTAAAAGGGTTGCCTCTTCCAGTGTCTCTGGCAGGATAGTCTTCTTTCTGCTTGAAGACTCACTGACATGTAACAGTAAACAGGAAGCCCAAGGTCCCTTTTCCTTGAAGAGGATACAGCCCAGGAACTGACTTTCCACCCAAGCTGCTAACCAAAACTTTGATGATGAACCCAGCATCTTCTGTGAATCCCGTAACTCAGAGAGAAGGATTAATAAAATCAACATGTAAAATGAGTCAACCAGATATTTGCAAAGTTGCCTTTGTAACTCTGGGTTCTATCTCATAGGTTGTGATGCACATAATATCCTACTTACCTGTTCCAATTACTTTAGCTACTTTACAGATTACTCTAAAACCTAGTGATGTTTGACAATCATTTATTATGCTCCCAGTGATGTGAGTCGGGGGTTCTGATAGAACACGGGGAAAGCCTCACCTTGGTGGGGCAACCTGAAGCCTGGGGCTAGAATCGTTGGAAACATCAGTCACTCCCAGGTCTGGTGGCTGATGCTGAATAGATGGAAGATTCTGAGGGTTCTGTAACCTCTGTCTCTGGATAGTTCCTGTATGTGGTCTTTTCAGGGCAGCTTCAAGGTAGTTGAACCTAGAACTCCCCAGGTGCAGATCTGGAGAGAGACAGCCAGATGGAAATCACGTTGATTTTTATGACCCAGTCTCAAAGTTATGCAACATCACAGCCCCATATTCTATTGCTCAAGGAGTGCAAAGGTCTGTCCAGGTTCAAGGGGAAGGAATATAGGCCCTACTTCTTGATGAAGGAATGACCACCTCATTTTACATTACACTGCATTGTAAGAAGAATATGTGGGATGGGGTATGAACTGGCCCATGCTCCAGCCTAAACCTTCACCATCTCTCTCAAGCCTGTAGGGATTCCAGGATGTAAAGACAAACGGATATGAAGTCTGTCTGCCCTACAGCTGAGACACCTGCCAGAGGGGCCCATGGTGTGTAAAACAATGATAGTGCCTGCCCTTAGACTGGTTTGTTCCCAAAAGAGCCTGAATGGGGCCTTGATAACTTCCTTAGGGTTCCTGCCTCATAAAAAGAGGTACAGATGTGTGACTCAAAAGAACTCAGCCTTGAATTAGATCCAGAGGAAACCTTGCTGCTTGGTAACTGGGATCTTCTACCTTTAAATTGTTGCCATCAATTTAAGTGGTTGTTAAGAGACCAGAAAATGAATCAACAGGCTGATTCTGTCAGTGGCTGAACTTTTAGAGTATGAGAAGCATTGTAACTACATGCTTTATTGACATAATTCTAAACAAGCGTTTGAAGTTCATTTTCAGCTCAATAATCCAACAATCGGTTACTAGATGTACACAGAGATGAGAAGAAGAGAGAACTGCCAAGCAGAAGATGCTGGGTGGGGGGCTCACTGGGGAGAGGGCGGGGCTGAAACAGGGGTGATAGGGATGGGGGAGAAGGGGAAAGCTGTCCCAGAGTCCTCTTAGGAGGCAGGTGTGGAAGCCGGCCCTGCTTCCCATGGGGAGCAGAGAGCAGAAATGCAAACAGATAACACCCAAGTCCAGACTAGATCCTCGCGCAAAAGAGCTGTGTCTTGAGTGAAGAGGAGGAAGGTTCCTTTCATCAGCCTCGCTCAACAGCAGCGAACCCAAATCCTTCCCTACAACTTCAGCAGTGCTGCAGTGAAACCAGCATCACCCCAAATCAAGGACTAGGAACAAGAAAGTTTCCCATGTCACTGGGAACTATAATACTGGAAAAAAGAGCAAGTACTTTTAGAGATGGAGAGTGAATGGAGGTGTGAAGAGTAGATGGAGAGTGAAATCCTAAAGGTAAAGAAATCAACTTAATCTGAAAGTCTCAAGAAGGACTGATGCTTGGGCTCAGCTCAACAACAGAGTAAAGTTGTCCAGGAGGTTCTGGAATCCAATTTCTGGTCCAATGTCCAAAGGCATTGTTTAGGGTGTGTTGAATAGGAAAGAGTCTTAAATGAGGAGCTGGACTGAATCTGCTTAGAACATTTGAAGGAACGTATCATTTCTAGATGGCAGAGCCAGTCTCCTATAAGAGTCAAGGACTAGGCCCCTGGGACTAAAACCCTAAACAGGAAGAGCCAGTGAACCACTGACTGAGGTCACAAGGTCACCCAGAGTCTGACTTGGAGGACAGGAGGGTATGTCTCTGGATTTTGGTACCTTAGGTTGGGATACAGGCCCTCACATACGTGGTTGTCATGAAAATCCTCTTCAGTCAGGATGCTGATCCCAAGGAACTCAAGGGTGGATGTGAAGATCAAAAAGTAATGGCTACCAGTGGATGTGAAGATCAAAAAGTAATGGCTATCACAGTTCGACCCCTGGCACGGGAAGATCCCACATGCCGTGGAGGGGCCAGACTGGTGTGTCCAATTACGAGCCAGCGCTCTGGAGCATATGCTCCCAGAGCCGGTGCTCTGCAACCGGAGAGGCCACTGCAATGGGAGGCCCACACAGGTCAAAGTACAAAAATGGATGAAAATAAATAAATGAAATACCAATGAAAGAGGCCAAAATTAAAAGAAAAAAAATAATGGCTATCATTTACTGGCTTTATGGATTTCTTACCACATGGCAGTTACTATTCTAAGCATTTCTTATGAATAAGGTCATTTAAATATTTTGTGTTTGTGAAGAAATGTCTATTTTATGCAAGCAGAATTGTACATCATGTACTGTTTTGTAATTACATTGAATAAAACAGCTGGGACATTTTGTCTGTGTCATTCAATGTTCTGATCACTTATCATTTTAAGGATTTCTTAGAATACCATCATATTGATGTCATAATTTAGTCAACGGTTCCCTTTTCATGGACATATATGTAGTTTCCAGTTTCATCTATTATAATCATTTTGACGAACAACTTTAACTAATAGTTAACTAATAGTTTACTAACTAATAGTTAACTAATAGTTAAGATTTCTCTCATATTCACAATGGTTTCCTCCGAATAACCTTCTAGAAATGAAATAACTTCAATATGTGTTTTAAATAGTGTCTATGCTTTTCAGACAAGCTGCATGCATTCCTGTTTCCACCAGTAGTCTGGGGGTGAGGGTGAGGATTCTCATGCTCCCCAGCCTCCACTCTCACATCACAGGCAGCCTTCTGCCCCTAATTGTCACTTTGATGGTGGAAAACCAGTGTCTTCCTGTCATTTTAATGGACATACTTCAGTTTTCGGAGAGCCTGTCCTTCACTTGAGTTGATCTTCACTTTCCAGTCATAATTTCATTTGCTTCCTATATTACTTCCCTAGGATAAATTCTTAGAAGTGAGGTTATTGTCTCAAGGGAAGATTTATTTTTATTGTTTGTATCATGGTGCCAAACTTCTCCTCCAAGAAAATTGTGCCAGATTAGTTTCTTTGGTAGAGTTGGGGGCTCCTCATTTCCCCACACCCTAACCCATATCTGGTATTATTGTTACTTTTATGTGTTTACAAATTCATTTATGCAGTGTGCCATAACCAGAGGTGGGCATACCAGGGAACAGATGTCAGCCCTAATGGGGTTTAGGGTCCTAGAGGACCTCTGCAGGTTATATATCCCTTTAGTTGCTGCACATGGCGGTGTGAAGCAGGTGCCATGGCAGCTGGTAGAGGGAGGTGTACAGGGGCTCTGGGTAGCAACTCTTTACTGATCAGTCTGGAGGTATTATGCTGCTTGAACAGAGAGTAAACCTGCTGCATCTCACTCCTGGTCCTGGCCCTGCACAGTGCATCTTGTTAATCATTCATGAGATTGAACGTCACTTATTGTCCATTTGCATGTTTTTTATTTTGTCAGTTGCATGCTAATTTTCTTTGCTCCTTTCTATTTTTCTTATTGATTGGTACATTCGATATATATTTATTACCATTTACGTTGAAAATATTTCCTCCAGTTTGTTTAGCAGTGTTCAACTTTAGTTAAGGTGCTGTTTTCCCCTATGAAGAGATTTTAAGTATTTTAAATGTTAGTGTAGTTAAAGTAATCTTTTTAAAATTTTTTATTTATTTATTTTAGGGTATCCTGGATTTTCACTGCTGCCGCAGGCTCTTCTCTAGTTGCAGGGAGTGGGGGCTCCTCTCCAGCTCAGGTGAGCAGGCTTCTTGTTGCTATGACTTCTGTTGTGGAACTCAGGCTCTAGGGCACACGGGCTTCAGTAGTTGCAGCACATGGGCTCCATAGTTGTGACTCTGAGGCTCTAGAACACAGCTCGATAGTTGTGGCTCATGGGCTTAGTTGCTCTGCAGCATGTGGGATCTTCTTGTTGTGGTAACTTTTCTTGTTGTAGAACTTGGGCTCTAGGGCACGCGGGCTTCAGTAGTTGCAGCACAAGGGCTCAATAGTTGCAGCCCCAAGGCTCTAGAGCACAGCTCGATAGTTGTGGCTCATGGGCTCAGTTGCTCCGCGGCATGTGGAATCCTCCTGGATCAGGGATTGAACTTGCGTATCCTGCATTGGCAGGTAAACTCTTTACCACTGAGCTCTCAGGGAAGCCCTAAATTGATCAGTCTTTTACTCTTTATGGTTTCTGCCTTTGATCTCATGTTAATAGAGCATTTTCTTTACCAAGATTATATAAATATGTATCTACTTTTCATTTAATCAGTTCATTTTATACTTTTAAATGTTGATGTTGATGTATGGTGTAAGATTTGGGGATAGTTTTCCTCGTCCTCCCCAGTGGTTTCTCCATATGCCTCACACCATTGCCTTGAGATAATTTACTCTGACATATTTAATTTTTGTATGTACTTGGGTCTATTTCTGGACTTTCTATTCTGTTTTGCTGATTTGTTTGCCTATTTTCCTACCATACCACATTGTTTTTCAGTCTTTCAGTTCTGTAGTCCATTTTAACACCCAATAAGTGAGTACAGATCAGTGAGTAGTAAATGAATCTCACTTTTAAATATTTCTTTGCTATTTATCTCTGTTATTTTCCAGCTGAACTTTCAAATCATGACGTCAAATTTCAAGAAAATTCCATTTGTGTTTCAATTGGTGCCAAAACAAACTTACAAATTATTTTGAAGGAATTGACATCCTTCCAAAAATGCATCTTCTCATTCTGAGCAGCACTTCTAGTGTGCTATATTTTCCATGGGTCTAAGATACCACCAACTGTGAGCTGCATCATTAATCTGATAACAGATTTTTGAAAATCAAACATTATGTTCCATTCAGAATTTAATGATTCTTCCAAGTCACTCTTATCCACAGATAGCAATCACAGTGACGGGATCCCTCTCTCTCTCTGTACTCCCCAGTTTAAGCAATCAGGAAGCTTATTATCTTACATATTTGGAAGTTCTGAGGTCAAACAAGCCTCAACGCTGGGTGATTCAGCCGATCAATAGTGACATCAAGGTCGCAGCGCGGGTCCATTTTTTTTCTGCTCTGCCTTTCTGACTGGACTGGTGCCCCCTTCAGGCTGCTGATGGAGCGGTTCTAGCACTGCATCCAGAAATAGCAATATCAGAAAAAAGGGGGCTGTCAGTATTTTTCTTAAGAATGAGGATAGAAAGCCCCATGACTTTTTTTTTTCTTAACCTTAGTGCTATAAGGGGTCACAAGCCCAGTCTGAAACCAATCTCTGACTGGAGATGGTGGTAGTTGGTGGTCTCTAACCAGCACCATAATTAAGGCCGGTTTCTGCCTTTGATCTCATGTTAATAGAGCATTTTCTTTACCAAGATTATATAAATATGTATCTACTTTTCATTTAATCAGTTCATTTTATACTTTTAAATGTTGATGTTGATGTATGGTGTAAGATTTGGGGATAGTTTTCCTCGTCCTCCCCAGTGGTTTCTCCATATGCCTCACACCATTGCCTTGAGATAATTTACTCTGACATATTTAATTTTTGTATGTACTTGGGTCTATTTCTGGACTTTCTATTCTGTTTTGCTGATTTGTTTGCCTATTTTCCTACCATACCACATTGTTTTTCAGTCTTTCAGTTCTGTAGTCCATTTTAACACCCAATAAGTGAGTACAGATCAGTGAGTAGTAAATGAATCTCACTTTTAAATATTTCTTTGCTATTTATCTCTGTTATTTTCCAGCTGAACTTTCAAATCATGACGTCAAATTTCAAGAAAATTCCATTTGTGTTTCAATTGGTGCCAAAACAAACTTACAAATTATTTTGAAGGAATTGACATCCTTCCAAAAATGCATCTTCTCATTCTGAGCAGCACTTCTAGTGTGCTATATTTTCCATGGGTCTAAGATACCACCAACTGTGAGCTGCATCATTAATCTGATAACAGATTTTTGAAAATCAAACATTATGTTCCATTCAGAATTTAATGATTCTTCCAAGTCACTCTTATCCACAGATAGCAATCACAGTGACGGGATCCCTCTCTCTCTGTACCCCCCAGTTTAAGCAATCAGGAAGCTTATTATCTTACATATTTGGAAGTTCTGAGGTCAAACAAGCCTCAACGCTGGGTGATTCAGCCGATCAATAGTGACATCAAGGTCGCAGCGCGGGTCCATTTTTTTTCTGCTCTGCCTTTCTGACTGGACTGGTGCCCCCTTCAGGCTGCTGATGGAGCGGTTCTAGCACTGCATCCAGAAATAGCAATATCAGAAAAAAGGGGGCTGTCAGTATTTTTCTTAAGAATGAGGATAGAAAGCCCCATGACTTTTTTTTTTCTTAACCTTAGTGCTATAAGGGGGTCACAAGCCCAGTCTGAAACCAATCTCTGACTGGAGATGGTGGTAGTTGGTGGTCTCTAACCAGCACCATAATTAAGGCCAAAGAGAATATACCCTGGGGGTGGTGGCCGTGATGGTGGCTGTTCACACCCGGAGATCCTGGATCTTGAGGACTAAGAAAATAAATGTGAAGGACAAGAAAGAATACCTGCCAGTGAGTTAACTTGCCTGATTTAGTTAAACTTTCTTTTGTTGAGTTAATATTGGACTGGGCACAGACTTTGTTCAGGTTTTTCTGTATCACCTTATGGAAAACCCAAACATTATCATTGGAAGTTAAAAATATGTTTTGAAAGGTTGCTGGTAAGCTCGCGTGCGGCGACATAGTCGGCGGCGGTTGCGGTGGGAGACTTTGACACGGTATCTCGAGAATTTTGCTGGTACAACCTACCAAGAGGCCAGAAGGCAGAACTTAGGCTGAGTATGAATCTGTGAATGAGTGCTTGGAAGATGTTTGTAAAATATATGAAGAATGTCTGAAGAGAATGAATCCCAACAGCCCCTCTGTCACATATGATATCAGTCAGTTGTTTGATTTTACTGGTGACCTGGCCGACCTCAGCTGCCTTGGTTATTAAGCTGATACCCAGGCATACCAGCCTTATAACAAAGGCTGAATTAAAGAGAAGATCTATGTGCTCCTTCCTCAACAGACCCAACAGGCTGGGAAATAGTTGAGTTTGGAAGTATTGGGGAGACGGGAGTGGGCTTGGAACACAGGTGTGTGTAGCGTGTTGAAATGGAAGTTTTGTATTAGAGTTATCTTGTTTTCATTTTGGTATACTCTAGCCAGGACTGAATGTATTAGATAAAATGTCATGGATCTTGTTCAGTCTGAAACCACCTTTGCCCCCTCCCCTGCTTTTTTTTTTTTTTTTTTTTGAGAATGGCAAATACTTTATTGCATCAGTTATATGTGAAATCTAAAACAAAATGATACAAATGAACTTATTCACAAAACAGAAATAGACTCAGACAAAGACAACAAACTTATGGTTACCAAAGGGAAAGCAGAGAGGAAGGGGTAGATTAGGAGTTTTGGATTAACAGATACAAATTACTATATATAAAATAAACAGCAAGAATAGATTGCGTAAGGGAACTATATTCCATATCCTGTAACAACCAATAATAGGAAAGATATATATATATATATGTGTATATATGTGTGTGTGTGTATATATATGTATATATCTTTTGAAAAACAATTCTGGAAAAGAATATATATATATATACACACACACACACACACATATATGTACAACTGAATCATTTTGATGTACATCTGAAACTAACACAATTAAGAGCCAACAACTGATGAATCTGGCTAAAGTGTATAATAAACTTCATTGTATGATTATTGAAACTTTTCTGTAAGTTTGAAATTAAAGCAAAAAAAGTTACAAATAATTAAAGCATAGGCCAAAATAAAACCCTTTGGCATCTATGTAATTTCTAGGAGATAATACAGGTTCCTAAGCCCTTCTTCAGGTGTCTAGGAGCCTGGAGTCATCGGCCACTGGTGGTCCTCAATGAAAAGGCAAGGATCCCACAATTGTCATGACACATTTTCAGGTCTACTTCAGATATTATGAAATTAAAAGATGGCTTCCTGTCTTACTTCTGGTATTACCATCTTTTAAGAAAAAAATGATCTCTGCTGAAATCTAATTGTAGGAGGTTCATGGATGCTATAGGGCCATGAATCTGAGGACACAGTATTGTACAAAGGTTGAATATGAGCATTTCAAAAAGTGCATGATGATTCCTCTTACAATGTCTAAAAACACATTTGTGTGATGAAGGGAAGGTTTTTTTTTTTTTTTGGTCTTTTTTTTTTATTATTTTTTTTACATGTATGTTCCCAGATCATTCATATGCATATCCCTGGACCCTCCCCCCACCCAGTTCCTCCCCTCCCATCCCTCCAGACCATTGCTCCAAGTGGTTGTAGGTACTCCTATTACCCTAGCACAATGACAATAGCTGTCTTTTCCACACATGACAGTATAGGCTTCCATGTTACTCCCTCCATACCTCCCTCCCACTGTTCGGTCTCCACAATGTCTTTATGTCTATTCTCTGTTTTTTCATGAGTTCACTGCATATGTTATCATGACCATCTTACTAGATCCCATATATATGAGTTAGTATACTATACTTGTCTTTCTCTTTTTGACTTACTTCACTTTTTATGATAGGTTTTAGAGCCAGCCACCTCATTAGGACTGAGTCTTCTGCATTTCTTTTAACGGCTGAGTAGTATTCCATATATGTACCAGAGCTTCTGGATCCATTCATTTGTCGATGGACATCTAGGTTGCTTCCATGTTCTGGGTATTGTATAGAGAGCTGCAATGAACATTGGGGTACAGGTGCCTCTTTCAGTTTTTATTTCATCAGGATATAGGCCTAATAGTGGGATTGCTGGGTCATAGGGTGCTTCTATTTTTAGTTTTTTAAGGAATCTCCATATTGTCTTCCATAGAGGTTGTATTAATTTACATTCCCACCAGCAATGCAAGAGGGTTCCCTTTTCTCCACACCCTCTCCAACATTTGTTGTCTGTCGATTTGTTGATGATGGTCATTCTGACGGGTGTGAGGTGGTATCTCATTGTGGTTTTAATTTGCATTTCTCTGATAATAAGCGAGGTTGAGCATCGTTTCATGTATTTTGGGGCCATCTGTATGTCTTCTTTGGAGAGGTGTCTCTTTAGATCTTTTTCCCATTTTTTGATTGGGCTGCTCATTTTCCCTGTGCTGAGTTGTCTGAGTTGCTTGTAGATTTTGGAGATTAATTCTTTGTCTGTTGTTTCATTTGCTATGATTTTCTCCCATTCTGTGGGGTGTCTGTTCAACTTTTTGGTGATTTCTTTTGCTGTACAAAAGCTTTTAAGTTTCATGAGGTCCCACGTGTTCACTTTTCTTTTCAGTTCCACTATTTTAGTAGGTGGGTCAGAGAAGATCTTGCTTTGATTGATGTCTTTGAGGTTGATTAAACTTTTCTTACATTGTCTAAAAACACATTTGTGTGATGAAGGGAAGGTTTTTTTTTTTTTTTGGTCTTTTTTTTTTATTATTTTTTTTACATGTATGTTCCCAGATCATTCATATGCATATCCCTGGACCCTCCCCCCACCCAGTTCCTCCCCTCCCATCCCTCCAGACCATTGCTCCAAGTGGTTGTAGGTACTCCTATTACCCTAGCACAATGACAATAGCTGTCTTTTCCACACATGACAGTATAGGCTTCCATGTTACTCCCTCCATACCTCCCTCCCACTGTTCGGTCTCCACAATGTCTTTATGTCTATTCTCTGTTTTTTCATGAGTTCACTGCATATGTTATCATGACCATCTTACTAGATCCCATATATATGAGTTAGTATACTATACTTGTCTTTCTCTTTTTGACTTACTTCACTTTTTATGATAGGTTTTAGAGCCAGCCACCTCATTAGGACTGAGTCTTCTGCATTTCTTTTAACGGCTGAGTAGTATTCCATATATGTACCAGAGCTTCTGGATCCATTCATTTGTCGATGGACATCTAGGTTGCTTCCATGTTCTGGGTATTGTATAGAGAGCTGCAATGAACATTGGGGTACAGGTGCCTCTTTCAGTTTTTATTTCATCAGGATATAGGCCTAATAGTGGGATTGCTGGGTCATAGGGTGCTTCTATTTTTAGTTTTTTAAGGAATCTCCATATTGTCTTCCATAGAGGTTGTATTAATTTACATTCCCACCAGCAATGCAAGAGGGTTCCCTTTTCTCCACACCCTCTCCAACATTTGTTGTCTGTCGATTTGTTGATGATGGTCATTCTGACGGGTGTGAGGTGGTATCTCATTGTGGTTTTAATTTGCATTTCTCTGATAATAAGCGAGGTTGAGCATCGTTTCATGTATTTTGGGGCCATCTGTATGTCTTCTTTGGAGAGGTGTCTCTTTAGATCTTTTTCCCATTTTTTGATTGGGCTGCTCATTTTCCCTGTGCTGAGTTGTCTGAGTTGCTTGTAGATTTTGGAGATTAATTCTTTGTCTGTTGTTTCATTTGCTATGATTTTCTCCCATTCTGTGGGGTGTCTGTTCAACTTTTTGGTGATTTCTTTTGCTGTACAAAAGCTTTTAAGTTTCATGAGGTCCCACGTGTTCACTTTTCTTTTCAGTTCCACTATTTTAGTAGGTGGGTCAGAGAAGATCTTGCTTTGATTGATGTCTTTGAGGGTTTTGCCTATATTCTCCTCTAAGAGTTTGATGGTTTCTGGTCTTACATTTAGGTCTTTAATCCATTTTGAGTTGATCTTTGTGTATGGTGTCAGGGAATGTTCCAACTTCATTTTTTTTACTTAAACATTTTTATGAAGATTTAGATAGAAGTTGCTTTTTTGTCAATTAATGTTGGTTCCAGACCTTCAAACTGTCCTGTCTGCTTTATGACATTCACTGTACTAACACTTCTTCAAATTGGGGTGGGAAGTTGTGGTGCCGCTTACTTATGTCCCCAAGATGAAGTCTTAGTGAAAAACGAATAAATGTCTTTAGTTAATATATATATATATATATATATATATATATATATATATATATATATATATGTATGTTTTGAAAATCAGCTGGGACGGTTTTTTTTCCCACACTGCGTGGATTTGGGGATCTTAGATCCCAGACACTCTGTGGTAAGAGCTCAGAATCCTAACTGCCAGGGAATTCCCTGGAAGCTTTTGATAGGTAGATGTTCAGCATCTCAGGAATAGTTATTCACAACAAGAGTGACTTGATCGCTCTTATCTCTCCTAGCTTTGAAAATTCAGGTCCATTCTTAGGAACTATTTAAGTATTACCTTTATGTGACAGGCAAAGTTGTGTGCAGCACACTTTCTGCTTCAGCGCTTCATCATAATGTAATCTTTTTTCAAAGTTGTATAAATTGGTAACTAGGAATACAGATTTAAATTAAAAGAATGAATTGGACTGAAGAAGTGTAAATATACAACTGAAACAAGAATCAGATGAACAAATTCTTCTAAGCATGGAGTATTTCTTTTCCCATTTTTGATTGGGCTGCTTTTGGGAGTTGTCTGAGTTGCTTGTAGATTTTGGAGATTAATTCTTTGTCTGTTGTTTCATTTGCTATGATTTTCTCCCATTCTGTGGGGTGTCTGTTCAACTTTTTGGTGATTTCTTTTGCTGTACAAAAGCTTTTAAGTTTCATGAGGTCCCACGTGTTCACTTTTCTTTTCAGTTCCACTATTTTAGTAGGTGGGTCAGAGAAGATCTTGCTTTGATTGATGTCTTTGAGGGTTTTGCCTATATTCTCCTCTAAGAGTTTGATGGTTTCTGGTCTTACATTTAGGTCTTTAATCCATTTTGAGTTGATCTTTGTGTATGGTGTCAGGGAATGTTCCAACTTCATTTTTTTTACTTAAACATTTTTATGAAGATTTAGATAGAAGTTGCTTTTTTGTCAATTAATGTTGGTTCCAGACCTTCAAACTGTCCTGTCTGCTTTATGACATTCACTGTACTAACACTTCTTCAAATTGGGGTGGGAAGTTGTGGTGCCGCTTACTTATGTCCCCAAGATGAAGTCTTAGTGAAAAACGAATAAATGTCTTTAGTTAATATATATATATATATATATATATATATATATATATATATATATATATATGTATGTTTTGAAAATCAGCTGGGACGGTTTTTTTTCCCACACTGCGTGGATTTGGGGATCTTAGATCCCAGACACTCTGTGGTAAGAGCTCAGAATCCTAACTGCCAGGGAATTCCCTGGAAGCTTTTGATAGGTAGATGTTCAGCATCTCAGGAATAGTTATTCACAACAAGAGTGACTTGATCGCTCTTATCTCTCCTAGCTTTGAAAATTCAGGTCCATTCTTAGGAACTATTTAAGTATTACCTTTATGTGACAGGCAAAGTTGTGTGCAGCACACTTTCTGCTTCAGCGCTTCATCATAATGTAATCTTTTTTCAAAGTTGTATAAATTGGTAACTAGGAATACAGATTTAAATTAAAAGAATGAATTGGACTGAAGAAGTGTAAATATACAACTGAAACAAGAATCAGATGAACAAATTCTTCTAAGCATGGAGTATTTCCCACATGTGTAGCTAATAAAAACAGCATGAATTTTTCACATTTTTAGTATCATGGAAATCAAGATATATTTTACTATCAATGTTGAAAGAAACTTGACCAGCCACTAGGCACAGAAATATTAAAATGCTGTTGGACAGTAAGGAGATCAAACTAGTGAATCCTAAAGGAAATCAGCCCTGAATATTCATTGGAAGGACTGATGCTGAAGCTGCAGTACTTTGGCCACCTGATGTGAAGAGATGGCTCATTGGAAAAGACCCTAATGCTGGGAAAGATAGAGGGTAGGAGGAGAAGGGGGTGACAGAGGATGCGATGTTTGGATGGCATCACCAATTCAATAGACATGAGTTTGAGCGAGCTCTGGGAGACAGTGAGGACAGGGAAGCCTGGCATGCTGCAGTCCATGGAGTCACAAAGAGTCAGACATGACTGAGTGACTGAACAGCAAACAACATGTTGGGACCCAGAATTAAGCTTAAAGTCCATCTTAATAGTAAATTACTGAAAATAGTAAGATGCAATTTTACGAAGGTAGAATGTTAAGTTACGCACTTCATTAAAAAAATCAGTATGAAGTGTACTGTACAGCAACAGTGCACTTGAGGACAGTCTGAGGGATTTTGATGACATCAGGTTCAATGTGAGCTATCTACTGTAATGGACAGTAGCAAGCTAATATTTTCAGATAGTGATTTTTTTCATTTTGTGTATTTCTCTGTCTCTTGGTTACATTTAGGCAAGCAGTTTTCCAGAAAACCTAATCGTTTAGGAGAACTCAGTCTAAGGAGCCTAAAGGGAGAAGGGGAATTCAGTGCAGAGTCATAGAAAATTGGTAAACTCTGAGATTTTTCCAAAGTGATAGGGACAGACGAGGGAGAGAAAGGCTGGAGGTGGGACTCTCACTTCATGATGTGCAAGTGGAAATGTCCAGACCCCAGAGCATGATTGTGTGGGAACTAGGCACACAGGTCTTTAGGTGGCCTCAGAAAAAAGATCTCTTGCCTCGAAAGGAACATGGTCTCAGCAGGGAGTTCCTGTATCTAAAGGCTCCTGAGAACAAGAATCAGATGAACAAAATTCTTCTAAGCATGGAGTATTCCCCTGTGAGCTAATAAAACAGCATGAATTTTTCACATTTTTAGTATCATGGAAATCAAGATATATTTTACTATCAATGTTGAAAGAAACTTGACCAGCCACTAGGCACAGAAATATTAAAATGCTGTTGGACAGTAAGGAGATCAAACTAGTGAATCCTAAAGGAAATCAGCCCTGAATATTCATTGGAAGGACTGATGCTGAAGCTGCAGTACTTTGGCCACCTGATGTGAAGAGATGGCTCATTGGAAAAGACCCTAATGCTGGGAAAGATAGAGGGTAGGAGGAGAAGGGGGTGACAGAGGATGCGATGTTTGGATGGCATCACCAATTCAATAGACATGAGTTTGAGCGAGCTCTGGGAGACAGTGAGGACAGGGAAGCCTGGCATGCTGCAGTCCATGGAGTCACAAAGAGTCAGACATGACTGAGTGACTGAACAGCAAACAACATGTTGGGACCCAGAATTAAGCTTAAAGTCCATCTTAATAGTAAATTACTGAAAATAGTAAGATGCAATTTTACGAAGGTAGAATGTTAAGTTACGCACTTCATTAAAAAAATCAGTATGAAGTGTACTGTACAGCAACAGTGCACTTGAGGACAGTCTGAGGGATTTTGATGACATCAGGTTCAATGTGAGCTATCTACTGTAATGGACAGTAGCAAGCTAATATTTTCAGATAGTGATTTTTTTCATTTTGTGTATTTCTCTGTCTCTTGGTTACATTTAGGCAAGCAGTTTTCCAGAAAACCTAATCGTTTAGGAGAACTCAGTCTAAGGAGCCTAAAGGGAGAAGGGGAATTCAGTGCAGAGTCATAGAAAATTGGTAAACTCTGAGATTTTTCCAAAGTGATAGGGACAGACGAGGGAGAGAAAGGCTGGAGGTGGGACTCTCACTTCATGATGTGCAAGTGGAAATGTCCAGACCCCAGAGCATGATTGTGTGGGAACTAGGCACACAGGTCTTTAGGTGGCCTCAGAAAAAAGATCTCTTGCCTCGAAAGGAACATGGTCTCAGCAGGGAGTTCCTGTATCTAAAGGCTCCTGAGAACAGAAAGAGCAGGGAGGCTTTCAGGGAAGCCTATGGGGATGGATGGCTAATGACCACTGGGCTCCTTCTCTCCTGCCCCAAAGATCTCAAGCCACGGAGTATGTAGAATCCTAAAACCGAGGTAACCCTGGGAAAGAATGCGCTGCCAGTGCAGGAAATGCAAGAGACACAGGTTTGATTCCTGGGTTGGGAAGATCCTTTGGAGGAGGAAATGGCAACCCACTCCAGTTTTCTTGCCTGGAGAATTCCATGGACTGAGGAACCTGGCAGGCTACAGTCCATGGGGTCACAAAGAGTCGAACACAACCGAAAGACTGAGCACAGGGTGACATTACTATTCCCATGGTGTTAAGAACAAATTTCAGTCCGACCTCTCTCCTGAACAAAAGACTCATATATACAATTATTTACTCAACAACTAAAATGTCACAAACTTAACATGTCTGAAACTGTTCCCCCAGCCCATTCTTTCCCTAGTCATCCCCATCTCAGGAAATGACTCTGCTAGTCATCATTCACTCTTCTACTACTCACTGCTTGGGTGGAATAATCATCTCTGATTCCTCTGTTTTCTTCATACCACACAATCCAAACTACTGATAAGTTCTGCTGACTCTAGAAATATTCATCCCAATCTGACCACTTCCCACTGCTTCCACCAATCCCTGGCCTCTCAGGAAGTGTGTATTGTCTTATCATTGAGCTCACTTCAGCTCATGTGGCAGGGTTTTCTGGAAATTTGACACTTACTGGAAGTTTGGACCTCTCAGGAACGTGTGGGCTCAGCTGCAGAGTCAAAAGAAACATTGGTACTGTCTCTTGGTTACATTTAGGCAAGCAGTTTTCCAGAAAACCTAATCGTTTAGGAGAACTCAGTCTAAGGAGCCTAAAGGGAGAAGGGGAATTCAGTGCAGAGTCATAGAAAATTGGTAAACTCTGAGATTTTTCCAAAGTGATAGGGACAGACGAGGGAGAGAAAGGCTGGAGGTGGGACTCTCACTTCATGATGTGCAAGTGGAAATGTCCAGACCCCAGAGCATGATTGTGTGGGAACTAGGCACACAGGTCTTTAGGTGGCCTCAGAAAAAAGATCTCTTGCCTCGAAAGGAACATGGTCTCAGCAGGGAGTTCCTGTATCTAAAGGCTCCTGAGAACAGAAAGAGCAGGGAGGCTTTCAGGGAAGCCTATGGGGATGGATGGCTAATGACCACTGGGCTCCTTCTCTCCTGCCCCAAAGATCTCAAGCCACGGAGTATGTAGAATCCTAAAACCGAGGTAACCCTGGGAAAGAATGCGCTGCCAGTGCAGGAAATGCAAGAGACACAGGTTTGATTCCTGGGTTGGGAAGATCCTTTGGAGGAGGAAATGGCAACCCACTCCAGTTTTCTTGCCTGGAGAATTCCATGGACTGAGGAACCTGGCAGGCTACAGTCCATGGGGTCACAAAGAGTCGAACACAACCGAAAGACTGAGCACAGGGTGACATTACTATTCCCATGGTGTTAAGAACAAATTTCAGTCCGACCTCTCTCCTGAACAAAAGACTCATATATACAATTATTTACTCAACAACTAAAATGTCACAAACTTAACATGTCTGAAACTGTTCCCCCAGCCCATTCTTTCCCTAGTCATCCCCATCTCAGGAAATGACTCTGCTAGTCATCATTCACTCTTCTACTACTCACTGCTTGGGTGGAATAATCATCTCTGATTCCTCTGTTTTCTTCATACCACACAATCCAAACTACTGATAAGTTCTGCTGACTCTAGAAATATTCATCCCCAATCTGACCACTTCCCACTGCTTCCACCAATCCCTGGCCTCTCAGGAAGTGTGTATTGTCTTATCATTGAGCTCACTTCAGCTCATGTGGCAGGGTTTTCTGGAAATTTGACACTTACTGGAAGTTTGGACTTGACTGATGACTGAAGCCATTTGCAACAGAATCAGTTCTGTGTATGTTGAGGGTGGAGAGAATGGGGGTGTGATTGAGGAGAGGTTGTTAAAAATGAAGGTCTCTGGACCTTCCCCAGGCTTTCAAGGTGACACTCGTGGTAAAGAATCCACCTGCCAAGGCAGGTGACACAGGAGATGCAGGTTTGATCCCTGGGTCTGAAAGATCCCCTGGAGGAGGATATGGTAATCCACTCCAGTATTCTTGCCTGGGAAATCCTATGGACAGAGAAACCTGGTGGGCTACAGTCCATAGGGTTGCAAAGAGTCAGACACAACTGAGCACACACGAGGCTGGACCTCCTGCATCAGCATATCTTGGGAAAGGAGCCAGGAGTCAGCAAACTGACCTCGAAATTCAGCTGGATGAAACATGCTAGGAGGTCCTTCCTCACTCTTAGAGTCTATGATTCAACTCTAATGTTGTTCATTAACTGGGACTAGCTGAAGGCCCTTGGGCATGTTCTTAAAACTTATGGGTCTCTGTTTTGTCATCTTTAAAACACAAGTTAAGGGCTTCCCTGGTGGTCCAGTGGGTAAGGACACCGCCTTGCAGTACAAGGGGCGCCAATTCGATCCCTGGCCTGGGAAGATCCCACATGCTGCGAAGCGGCTGGACCGATGTGTCCAATTACTGAGCCGGAGCTCTGGAGTGCATGCGCCCAGAGCCGGTGTACTGCCACAACAGAGGCCGCCATGGTGGGAGGCCCACACGGGCCAAAAGAACAAAAGATGGATGAAAATAAACAAATGAAAGACCAACAGAAGTGGCCCGCCTGCTCCCCTCCCTCCCCACTACGCCCCCCCTCAAAATAAAATAAAAAAATAAAAGTTATAAAAAAAAATAAATAAGTAAAACACAAATTAAGCTACAGTTTCTCCTGGCTCTGCAGTCCCATGCTTTACTTAATTTTTACAAATTAAAAAAGTTTGAAATATGAGACATACTTGTCCTATGGCATTGTATTAATTTAGGTGAACAACTCAATGATTTGTGTCTATTATGAAATGATTACAACATAGTAATAATCCTTATATGTGGTTTCACTTTCTGTGGTCTCAGTAATCTTTGGTCAACTATGGTCTAAAAACATGAAGGGAAAGTCCAGAGATAAATAGTTCATAGCTTTTAAATTGCGGGCTATTCCAAGCAGCGTGATGAAGTCGTATGCTAGCAGGGGACATAGAGCATCGTTCTGCCCAGCATACCCTGCCCATTAGTCACTTAGTAGCCATCTTGGTCTCCAGATCAGACTGTCGCAGTATTTCAATGCTTGTGTTCAAGTGACCCTTATTTTATTTATTAATGGCCCCAACGCCTAATAGTAGTTATGTTGATAATTCAGATATGCCAAAGAGAAGGTATAAATTGCTTCATTGAAGTGAAAAGGTAAACATTCTCAGCTTAATCAGGACAGAAAAAAATTTGTCTGCTGAGATTGCTAAGACCTACAATGAGAAAGGATTCTCGTGAAAATTTGTGAGAAAAGAAAAAGAAATTCAGGCTTGTTTTGTTGTTGCATCTCAGACTGCAAAAGCTACACCCACAGTTTGACCAGTGATTAGTTAGGATGGAAAAAGCCTTGAATTTGTACCAGATGTTTTGAGAGACCACATTCACATAATTTTTATTACATATAGTGTTACAGTTGTTGTACATTATTATGTTATTATTGTTAATTCTCTTTGCCAATTCGATCCCTGGCCTGGAAACCATGCTGCGAAGCGGCTGGACCGATGTGTCCAATTACTGAGCCGGAGCTCTGGAGTGCATGCGCCCAGAGCCGGTGTACTGCCACAACAGAGGCCGCCATGGTGGGAGGCCCACACGGGCCAAAAGAACAAAAGATGGATGAAAATAAACAAATGAAAGACCAACAGAAGTGGCCCGCCTGCTCCCCTCCCTCCCCACTACGCCCCCCCTCAAAATAAAATAAAAAAATAAAAGTTATAAAAAAAAATAAATAAGTAAAACACAAATTAAGCTACAGTTTCTCCTGGCTCTGCAGTCCCATGCTTTACTTAATTTTTACAAATTAAAAAAGTTTGAAATATGAGACATACTTGTCCTATGGCATTGTATTAATTTAGGTGAACAACTCAATGATTTGTGTCTATTATGAAATGATTACAACATAGTAATAATCCTTATATGTGGTTTCACTTTCTGTGGTCTCAGTAATCTTTGGTCAACTATGGTCTAAAAACATGAAGGGAAAGTCCAGAGATAAATAGTTCATAGCTTTTAAATTGCGGGCTATTCCAAGCAGCGTGATGAAGTCGTATGCTAGCAGGGGACATAGAGCATCGTTCTGCCCAGCATACCCTGCCCATTAGTCACTTAGTAGCCATCTTGGTCTCCAGATCAGACTGTCGCAGTATTTCAATGCTTGTGTTCAAGTGACCCTTATTTTATTTATTAATGGCCCCAACGCCTAATAGTAGTTATGTTGATAATTCAGATATGCCAAAGAGAAGGTATAAATTGCTTCATTGAAGTGAAAAGGTAAACATTCTCAGCTTAATCAGGACAGAAAAAAATTTGTCTGCTGAGATTGCTAAGACCTACAATGAGAAAGGATTCTCTACGTGAAAATTTGTGAGAAAAGAAAAAGAAATTCAGGCTTGTTTTGTTGTTGCATCTCAGACTGCAAAAGCTACACCCACAGTTTGACCAGTGATTAGTTAGGATGGAAAAAGCCTTGAATTTGTACCAGATGTTTTGAGAGACCACATTCACATAATTTTTATTACATATAGTGTTACAGTTGTTGTACATTATTATGTTATTATTGTTAATCTCTTACTGTTCCTAGTTTATAAATTAGCTTTATCACAGGTATATATGCATAGGGTTCAGTTCTATCCAAGGTTTCAGGCATCCATTGGTGTTTTGGACTATACCCCATATGGATAAGAGGGGATCGCAAAAGTTTAGTTAGCATCCAGGACCACACACGGGTACAATGTTTTCTCTTGTGATGAGAATTTTTAAGGCTCTTAGTAACTCTTTCAAATATACAGTATTGTTAGCCGTAGTCACCATGCCCAGGACCATGCCTCTATTTTCTACCTTGTCTCTCTTTATTTGAAGCTTTGCTTGTAGCTGCATACAAGAGGATGTGTTGAAACATGTTTGTTGCAGTGGAATGAAAAGTAGTAAGTGCTCAGTAAATTTTTGTTGATTGATAGCTAGGTTTAAGGTTAATCAAAGGAGACCATTCAAAACAGGAAGAAAGCCACATCTGAAAAGCCAGAAGCTTCCCAAACCTTGGCTCCCTTCAGAGCTTCACATGAAAGCCGTTATTTAAGTTGTGCTTCTGAAGTGGGGCGGAGGCAGCAACCGACCATCACAGGACTGCTGTGGGCCAGTGAGCGCTCTGCCAGCTATGCCTGCCGCCAGAGAGAGGCTTCCCCTGTGTGGCTTTATCAAAGGCCACGGGCTGGCCGCTGGGCACACAGAGCTGCTCCTGTCTGGGCACAGATACTCCTTGTCAGGCTGCCCCTCAGAGAGCCATGTGGCTGGTTTTCGTCTCTCTGTCAGGAGGAGGATGAAGTTTGAGAAGGAGGCTATGGGGTTTGTCCAGATCCCAGAAGCAGCCGGCAAGATGAGCCATATTCATGGGCCCATCTATGGATCCTGAAGCCTCCAGCTGGTGACTTTGACTTGCAGTCTCCATCTGCTTTGTTTTTAAGAGAACACTTAGAAAAAAGTAAAGCTGCCTTTTTAAAGTCAGGCACATTGTCGCTGGGAATCTGATGGAGGCTGCTGTCTGCAAGGAACTGATGTGGCTCCTGTCGGCTAAAGGCAGCTGTTCCATGGTCTGGACTGCCTGGGTGGGGCCTGGGCTCTCCCACAGTTGTTGTACATTATTATGTTATTATTGTTAATCTCTTACTGTTCCTAGTTTATAAATTAGCTTTATCACAGGTATATATGCATAGGGTTCAGTTCTATCCAAGGTTTCAGGCATCCATTGGTGTTTTGGACTATACCCCATATGGATAAGAGGGGATCGCAAAAGTTTAGTTAGCATCCAGGACCACACACGGGTACAATGTTTTCTCTTGTGATGAGAATTTTTAAGGCTCTTAGTAACTCTTTCAAATATACAGTATTGTTAGCCGTAGTCACCATGCCCAGGACCATGCCTCTATTTTCTACCTTGTCTCTCTTTATTTGAAGCTTTGCTTGTAGCTGCATACAAGAGGATGTGTTGAAAAATGTTTGTTGCAGTGGAATGAAAAGTAGTAAGTGCTCAGTAAATTTTTGTTGATTGATAGCTAGGTTTAAGGTTAATCAAAGGAGACCATTCAAAACAGGAAGAAAGCCACATCTGAAAAGCCAGAAGCTTCCCAAACCTTGGCTCCCTTCAGAGCTTCACATGAAAGCCGTTATTTAAGTTGTGCTTCTGAAGTGGGGCGGAGGCAGCAACCGACCATCACAGGACTGCTGTGGGCCAGTGAGCGCTCTGCCAGCTATGCCTGCCGCCAGAGAGAGGCTTCCCCTGTGTGGCTTTATCAAAGGCCACGGGCTGGCCGCTGGGCACACAGAGCTGCTCCTGTCTGGGCACAGATACTCCTTGTCAGGCTGCCCCTCAGAGAGCCATGTGGCTGGTTTTCGTCTCTCTGTCAGGAGGAGGATGAAGTTTGAGAAGGAGGCTATGGGGTTTGTCCAGATCCCAGAAGCAGCCGGCAAGATGAGCCATATTCATGGGCCCATCTATGGATCCTGAAGCCTCCAGCTGGTGACTTTGACTTGCAGTCTCCATCTGCTTTGTTTTTAAGAGAACACTTAGAAAAAAGTAAAGCTGCCTTTTTAAAGTCAGGCACATTGTCGCTGGGAATCTGATGGAGGCTGCTGTCTGCAAGGAACTGATGTGGCTCCTGTCGGCTAAAGGCAGCTGTTCCATGGTCTGGACTGCCTGGGTGGGGCCTGGGCTCTCCCATCAGTCTTCCCTCCATTTCTGGAGAGTCCCCCTTTAAGAATAGTGGGGTGAGGGCTTTCCTGGTGGTCCAGTGGGTAAGGACACCATCTTGCAGTGCAAGGGGCGCCAATTTGATCCCTGGCCTGGGAAGATCCCACGTGCCGTGGAGCGGCTAGACCAATGTGCCCAATTACCAAACCGGAGCTCTGGAGTGCATGCGCCCAGAGCCGGTGCTCTGCGACAACAGAGGCCACTGCGATGGGAGGCCCACAGGGGCCAAAGAACAAAGACGAATGAAAATAGATAAATGAATGACCAATAGAAGTGGCCCACCCGCCCCCTCCCTCCCCAACCGCCCCCAAAAAACCAAAACTTGCCTAACTTGAATTAATAATAAAAAAAGAACATCTGGGTGAGCTCTTCCTGCTGAGGACCACCCCAATGATGATGGCCTTGGTGAGAAACCCAAGATGGTGACTCAGTGACTCTCATCCCTTAGCCCCTCTCCGGTTCTGGTCTCATGCAAGCTGTGCCTGGACTCAGGAGTCCTCAACTGCCCCTCCCCCCAACTTGATCTCCTTCCTGCTTCTTCCCTGAGTCCTGCCAGAATTCACCAGAGAGCTAAGGACAGAATGACATCCCAAGTATCTTTTTCCAAACACATTTCCCCCAGCGAAGAGAATTTGCATTAACTAGGCATCAACGATGTGTGGGGCACTCACTATGAGTTTTACACTAATTCTTTCTAAGGTAGGGTGTGAAATCCTCAAGGATAACCCACTGGGGAGTAGGAAGAACATACTGAGACCTTCTATTTGTATTTATTTTCTAATCTGATAAATAAGAAAGAAATTAACTGTATTTGTACTTAATGTCAACTAGCACCCGTATGCCTGACTAATGAGGTATCTTGAGGGTGGAGTGGAGGTTATAGTCATGCGGACACTGGCGTGGCATCCCCAGGGTTTTGTTTGCTCATTTTCAGTGTGTTGAGACAGACTGATGAACGTGAATGGATTTGTGGATTTTAAAATAATCCTCACAAAGTGAACCAATTTTAAAGATTTGAAAATCTTTTCAGGGAATCTGATGGAGGCTGCTGTCTGCAAGGAACTGATGTGGCTCCTGTCGGCTAAAGGCAGCTGTTCCATGGTCTGGACTGCCTGGGTGGGGCCTGGGCTCTCCCATCAGTCTTCCCTCCATTTCTGGAGAGTCCCCCTTTAAGAATAGTGGGGTGAGGGCTTTCCTGGTGGTCCAGTGGGTAAGGACACCATCTTGCAGTGCAAGGGGCGCCAATTTGATCCCTGGCCTGGGAAGATCCCACGTGCCGTGGAGCGGCTAGACCAATGTGCCCAATTACCAAACCGGAGCTCTGGAGTGCATGCGCCCAGAGCCGGTGCTCTGCGACAACAGAGGCCACTGCGATGGGAGGCCCACAGGGGCCAAAGAACAAAGACGAATGAAAATAGATAAATGAATGACCAATAGAGGTGGCCCACCGCCCCTCCCTCCCCAACCGCCCCCAAAAAAAAACCAAAACTTGCCTAACTTGAATTAATAATAAAAAAAGAACATCTGGGTGAGCTCTTCCTGCTGAGGACCACCCCAATGATGATGGCCTTGGTGAGAAACCCAAGATGGTGACTCAGTGACTCTCATCCCTTAGCCCCTCTCCGGTTCTGGTCTCATGCAAGCTGTGCCTGGACTCAGGAGTCCTCAACTGCCCCTCCCCCCAACTTGATCTCCTTCCTGCTTCTTCCCTGAGTCCTGCCAGAATTCACCAGAGAGCTAAGGACAGAATGACATCCCAAGTATCTTTTTCCAAACACATTTCCCCCAGCGAAGAGAATTTGCATTAACTAGGCATCAACGATGTGTGGGGCACTCACTATGAGTTTTACACTAATTCTTTCTAAGGTAGGGTGTGAAATCCTCAAGGATAACCCACTGGGGAGTAGGAAGAACATACTGAGACCTTCTATTTGTATTTATTTTCTAATCTGATAAATAAGAAAGAAATTAACTGTATTTGTACTTAATGTCAACTAGCACCCGTATGCCTGACTAATGAGGTATCTTGAGGGTGGAGTGGAGGTTATAGTCATGCGGACACTGGCGTGGCATCCCCAGGGTTTTGTTTGCTCATTTTCAGTGTGTTGAGACAGACTGATGAACGTGAATGGATTTGTGGATTTTAAAATAATCCTCACAAAGTGAACCAATGGTTTAAAAAGAGGCCATAGGTTGAAAATAATACTAAATTTGAGTATAAATAAACAAAAAAAAAATAGTAGAGAAATCCTTTTACTTCCAGAATGAACTGTATCATGCTGCAAAACAAAAGCAATGGCAGTCTAACCAGATTTGACAATAAATTGGTAACAAAGGAAAAAATTGGTTAAGAAGAGTATATGAATGTATATCCACTATCTTTATGGGGACCATCCCTCTAAGTTTACAGTATGTTTTGAGATAATAGCTAAGGATGATACAAAGCCATCACATTTATCAGTGCATTCAAAATATTGGCACAAAAGGCATGAAGGCAGATCTCTACAGTTTTCAAAAAATTTTTAAAGTCATGAAAAATCAAATTCCAAAGGGGTGAGAAGCTCTTCTAAGGAGAGAGAGGACAGATGAACTATTTCACCTTTGCTAGTACGGAGGAAAGAAGTTGCCAACAGAGCAAACAGGTAAGAAGAAAACAGCTGACATTTTAATAAATTCTTGACAGTCAGCTGTGATGCAAATACAGTTTTCAGTTAGAATCCCTGAAAGTCCCAGACCTAAGGGGAGCCCACAATTCCTCCAGATGTTTTGTCTGAGCTTCTACTGGGTTCTCATGGAGAAGACTGGGGGTGGGGTAGGAGACCTGGGAGAGCCCGCCCCTCTGTGTTGCAGGGGCATGGAACCTCACTTGCTCCCCAGATTCTTCTTTCACTTGATGCAACAGCCACACGCTTCTGGAGTGAGGAGGGTAAGGAAACTCTCTTGTTCACAGGCAAAAAGCTGCTACCATTAGACCAGAGGTAGAGGTGAAACCATCTGTTGCTAAGGGAGGAAAAGGAAATTTGCTTGGGGGTTTACAACATACATAGAATCTACATATTAGTCAAAACTAGCATGAAGGATGAGAGGAAGTATCAAAGTATACTGTTGTAACATTCTGCGAATATACTTAAGCTTGACAGCAATTACTGCAGAGCAGTCACTAAAAAGTAAAATATAGAGATATAACCATTGAGCTAGTGTGTGTGTGTGTGTGTGTGTGTGTGTGTGTGTGTGTGTTTTGTGTGTGTGTGCTCAGTTGTGTCCAACTCTTTGTAACCTTATGGACTGTAGCCCACGAGGCTTCTCTGTCCTTTGGATTCTCCAGGCAAGAATACTGGAATGGGTTACTATTTTCTCCTCCAAGGAATCTTCCCAACCCAGGGACTGAACTCACCTTTGCTGCATCTCCTGCAGCAGAATTCTACAGTGGATTCTTTATGTCTGTGCCACCTGGGAAGCCCATTAAGCCAGCAGCAGAGCTAAAATGGGATTATAAAAAAATCTTATTAATCCAAAAGAAGGCAGGAAGAGAGGAAAAAACCAAAGATGGGACAAATGATCAAATGGTACATTTAAATCCAATCGTATTTATAGTTACATTAAATGTAAATGTCTAACTATTCCAAATAAAAGGCAGAGATTTTCAGATTGGAAAAAAAGCAGGCCTGATTATATTTTCCACAAAAAAACAACCTATATTAAATAAAAAGACATAGGTCAAAAGTAAAAAAATTGAAAGAGATGTCATATAAGCAGTACTTTTTTTAAAAAAAAAGGTGAAATGGCTGTATGAATACTAGAAAAAGTATATTTCTGAACAAGGATGGTTACCAGTTAAAAAGAGGGATAAAGGAACATAACAATAAAGGAGCTAATTCATTAAGAAGACATAATAACTCTAAGGGGCTTCCTTGGTGGGTCAGATGGTAAATAATCTGCCTGCAATGCAGGAAACCCAGGTTCAATCCTTGGGTTGGGAAGATCCTTGCCCTCTGCAGGAGGGCATGCCCGCCCACTCCAATATTCTTGCCTGGAGAAGCCCATGGACAGAGGAGCCTAATGGGCTACAATCTATAGGGTCAGAGTCAGACATGTCTAAAGTGACTTAGCAGCAGCAGTTAACAACTCTAATGTATATACACCTAATGAAAGAGCCTCAAAATACATAAAGCAAATGCTGATGGGATGGAAAGAAGGAATAGACGAATCCACGTTAATAGTTGGAAACATCAAACAAATTCACCCTTAGCTCATGCAACACTGGGGGCTCTGATTCTGAAATTTCTTCAAGCTATTTCCCCTCTTTCTAAACCTCGCCGACAGGGAAGATGCAGGTACCTTAGCATGATTTCCTCGTTTCTGTCCTAAGTCAGTAGACATGCTCAGGGCCTGTGAACAATGATGTTAGCTTTAGTTGATGCCTTACAAATAAGTGCTGTCACTTTTCCATACCTGATCCCTTTCAAGTCAGCTACTCTGCAGTAATTTCGATTTACATTCTACAGCTGAGGAAGCAGGTTCAAATCCTTAAGTTTCCCAGGGGCATGGGCTGGTATGTGGCAAAGCTTGGAGTGGGACCGAGTTGACCAGATAGCTAATCACCTTTGGAGGATGAGAGATAGGTGTCCATGGATCTGATACTGGTGTGGGTTCCCTTGGGCAGCCTGTGTGAAGAAAGAGAGAAGGCCAAGGTGGCCAGTGAGACCATTTCTGCTTGGGAGAATCAGGGTTTCGACAGGAAAATTCTGCTTAGCTTCCATATAAAGGGTTTACAGGCCTTATATTAAAAATTTAAAAAAGACATAGGTCAAAAGTAAAAATTGAAAGAGATGTCATATAAGCAGTACTTTTTTTAAAAAAAAAGGTGAAATGGCTGTATGAATACTAGAAAAAGTATATTTCTGAACAAGGATGGTTACCAGTTAAAAAGAGGGATAAAGGAACATAACAATAAAGGAGCTAATTCATTAAGAAGACATAATAACTCTAAGGGGCTTCCTTGGTGGGTCAGATGGTAAATAATCTGCCTGCAATGCAGGAAACCCAGGTTCAATCCTTGGGTTGGGAAGATCCTTGCCCTCTGCAGGAGGGCATGCCCGCCCACTCCAATATTCTTGCCTGGAGAAGCCCATGGACAGAGGAGCCTAATGGGCTACAATCTATAGGGTCAGAGTCAGACATGTCTAAAGTGACTTAGCAGCAGCAGTTAACAACTCTAATGTATATACACCTAATGAAAGAGCCTCAAAATACATAAAGCAAATGCTGATGGGATGGAAAGAAGGAATAGACGAATCCACGTTAATAGTTGGAAACATCAAACAAATTCACCCTTAGCTCATGCAACACTGGGGCTCTGATTCTGAAATTTCTTCAAGCTATTTCCCCTCTTTCTAAACCTCGCCGACAGGGAAGATGCAGGTACCTTAGCATGATTTCCTCGTTTCTGTCCTAAGTCAGTAGACATGCTCAGGGCCTGTGAACAATGATGTTAGCTTTAGTTGATGCCTTACAAATAAGTGCTGTCACTTTTCCATACCTGATCCCTTTCAAGTCAGCTACTCTGCAGTAATTTCGATTTACATTCTACAGCTGAGGAAGCAGGTTCAAATCCTTAAGTTTCCCAGGGGCATGGGCTGGTATGTGGCAAAGCTTGGAGTGGGACCGAGTTGACCAGATAGCTAATCACCTTTGGAGGATGAGAGATAGGTGTCCATGGATCTGATACTGGTGTGGGTTCCCTTGGGCAGCCTGTGTGAAGAAAGAGAGAAGGCCAAGGTGGCCAGTGAGACCATTTCTGCTTGGGAGAATCAGGGTTTCACAGACAGGGAAACATTTTACATGACTCTAAAATAGCTTCCTAAATTTGGCTGCTCATCAAAAACATCCAGAGATGTTAAAAAAAAAAAAAGAAAGAAAAGCTCATTCCTGGACTCCTTCCCAGTCCAATCAATTCAGTATCTCAGTGGGGAAAACTGAGGATATGCCCTTAACTGTCCCAACAGCTTCCCCGTGGCCAGAAGGAGACCCTTGAAGAGCTGGGAGCTGGGGCCAGCCCCAGCGACCTCCAATCTTGTGCAGCTGTGGGCAGCCTCCTGCACCCCACTTCCCCAGGTTGGGGAGGGGAGCTTCTTTGAATCAGGGATCTGGTCTGCTCCTCTGGAATCTGGCCAGGTGCAGAGCCCAGGATCCCACGGACAGGATGGGAGTCTCTCCATTAATGATCTGTGCCACACAGCCTAGTTTAAGGCCATCTTCCCGGGGACTGTGCTTACAGAAATGATTTCTTTGTCAAAACACACAACGGTGAGCCTGCTTTGGCCCCAGGCTTCTGTTTCATAACTCTTTTTATTGGAGCAGAAAGAAGGAACACATTATTATTCTTCTGCTCCACGTTTTCTCATGGCTCAAGACAGCAACAAGCACTGTGTGCAAACAGAAAAGCCGGCTTTGTTGTCTGAGGACTGGGAGGTGAGACACTAGAAGAAGGCTTTTCCCGGACCATAAAAGAGACACACCACACAATGCAGGCTTGTGAACTGGCGGGAGGCCTTGGGAATGGTGAAAAGAAACCATTTGCATGCATTCACTGGCTCATCCACATTTTACAAGTTTCAGTAAAGGGGAAACGAGACCCTTGACTAGGAGGTTTTGAAAGCTGAGGAAGCAGGTTCAAATCCTTAAGTTTCCCAGGGGCATGGGCTGGTATGTGGCAAAGCTTGGAGTGGGACCGAGTTGACCAGATAGCTAATCACCTTTGGAGGATGAGAGATAGGTGTCCATGGATCTGATACTGGTGTGGGTTCCCTTGGGCAGCCTGTGTGAAGAAAGAGAGAAGGCCAAGGTGGCCAGTGAGACCATTTCTGCTTGGGAGAATCAGGGTTTCACAGACAGGGAAACATTTTACATGACTCTAAAATAGCTTCCTAAATTTGGCTGCTCATCAAAAACATCCAGAGATGTTAAAAAAAAAAAAAGAAAGAAAGAAAAGCTCATTCCTGGACTCCTTCCCAGTCCAATCAATTCAGTATCTCAGTGGGGAAAACTGAGGATATGCCCTTAACTGTCCCAACAGCTTCCCCGTGGCCAGAAGGAGACCCTTGAAGAGCTGGGAGCTGGGGCCAGCCCCAGCGACCTCCAATCTTGTGCAGCTGTGGGCAGCCTCCTGCACCCCACTTCCCCAGGTTGGGGAGGGGAGCTTCTTTGAATCAGGGATCTGGTCTGCTCCTCTGGAATCTGGCCAGGTGCAGAGCCCAGGATCCCACGGACAGGATGGGAGTCTCTCCATTAATGATCTGTGCCACACAGCCTAGTTTAAGGCCATCTTCCCGGGGACTGTGCTTACAGAAATGATTTCTTTGTCAAAACACACAACGGTGAGCCTGCTTTGGCCCCAGGCTTCTGTTTCATAACTCTTTTTATTGGAGCAGAAAGAAGGAACACATTATTATTCTTCTGCTCCACGTTTTCTCATGGCTCAAGACAGCAACAAGCACTGTGTGCAAACAGAAAAGCCGGCTTTGTTGTCTGAGGACTGGGAGGTGAGACACTAGAAGAAGGCTTTTCCCGGACCATAAAAGAGACACACCACACAATGCAGGCTTGCGTGAACTGGCGGGAGGCCTTGGGAATGGTGAAAAGAAACCATTTGCATGCATTCACTGGCTCATCCACATTTTACAAGTTTCAGTAGCAAACGAGATCTGGGCAGGTATGGGTCAAGGCTCTCTGGCAGAACCCTTTGTACTAGGGGGACCATTCTGGGATGATTTTATGTGATGATGATGTTTTTATAAAACCCAGTGAGACGAACAAATTGTTGAGGGCATTTTGATGTTTAGGAAACCATGGAACTAATATTTGACAATGAGTAGCGGGCTTTCCATGTGTCACCTGCTCCTCCCTGTAGGAAGACAAAGTGACTGTTGTCATTATCAGCTACAGAGGCAGAACCAGGGCTCAGAGACTGAGTTCCTTTTCCTCAGCTCACATGGCAGAGGCAAACTCAGGTCCTGATGTGTGTGTTCATTTTACTTTATTCTGGTCATGTTGGAAAGCATTCAGTAATTTCCCTAAGTTACTGTTGTCACTAAATTAAAACAGAATTGAAGTACAGTTGATTTACAGTGTTATGTTTATTTCTGCTCTTCAGAGGAATCTGAATTTTCTGTGTTGGATTTTCTTCAAGTAGACCACATAAGTCAATTCAGTCGATAAGTTAGCACAGCCTAGTAAGATGTGTGCATGACTTTGAGAAGCATTCTTCATTAACATAATAACATTTTCTCAACAGTACAGAAATGAATCAGCAAATAGAGATGTCCCCCTAAGCTAGGTCTCTTTTGTCTCTACCTCTTGTTAAATGCTCTTTCTAGAACAGTGACTCTCAAATTTCAGGGAGCATCAGATCACCTGGAGTCCTTGTAAACCAGATTCCTAGGCCTCACCCCTGGAGATTCTGACTCAGCTTGTCTGGGGTGGGACCTGAGAATTTGCATTTCTGATAAATTCCATAGTGATGCTGAGGCTGCTGGTACTTGGAGCTCATTTAAAAAACCACTCTTTTGGAGTGTTTACTTCTATGTGTACACAAAGTGTATATCTCGATACCTCTGCAAAAGCAGATCATTAAAAATGGACACCCACTTTAGTTATAATTTTAAATTTGTTTGTTTTCATTTTAACAAAATAAGACAGCATTCCAACTCTGTAGATTGAAATCTGCATCATTCTTTTTTTAAAAAATTATTTTATTGAAGTATAGTAGATTTGCAATGTTGTGGTAATTTCTGCTGTACAATAAAGTGATTCAGTTATGCACGTATATATATGCATACATATATACTTTTACCTATTCTTTTCCTTGATGGTGTATCACAAGATATAGAATATAGTTCCCTGCGCTATATAAGCAGAGATTGCTCATGCTTCTAAATATCCTTATGTGTCACCTGCGCCTCCCTGTAGGAAGACAAAGTGACTGTTGTCATTATCAGCTACAGAGGCAGAACCAGGGCTCAGAGACTGAGTTCCTTTTCCTCAGCTCACATGGCAGAGGCAAACTCAGGTCCTGATGTGTGTGTTCATTTTACTTTATTCTGGTCATGTTGGAAAGCATTCAGTAATTTCCCTAAGTTACTGTTGTCACTAAATTAAAACAGAATTGAAGTACAGTTGATTTACAGTGTTATGTTTATTTCTGCTCTTCAGAGGAATCTGAATTTTCTGTGTTGGATTTTCTTCAAGTAGACCACATAAGTCAATTCAGTCGATAAGTTAGCACAGCCTAGTAAGATGTGTGCATGACTTTGAGAAGCATTCTTCATTAACATAATAACATTTTCTCAACAGTACAGAAATGAATCAGCAAATAGAGATGTCCCCCTAAGCTAGGTCTCTTTTGTCTCTACCTCTTGTTAAATGCTCTTTCTAGAACAGTGACTCTCAAATTTCAGGGAGCATCAGATCACCTGGAGTCCTTGTAAACCAGATTCCTAGGCCTCACCCCTGGAGATTCTGACTCAGCTTGTCTGGGGTGGGACCTGAGAATTTGCATTTCTGATAAATTCCATAGTGATGCTGAGGCTGCTGGTACTTGGAGCTCATTTAAAAAACCACTCTTTTGGAGTGTTTACTTCTATGTGTACACAAAGTGTATATCTCGATACCTCTGCAAAAGCAGATCATTAAAAATGGACACCCACTTTAGTTATAATTTTAAATTTGTTTGTTTTCATTTTAACAAAATAAGACAGCATTCCAACTCTGTAGATTGAAATCTGCATCATTCTTTTTTTAAAAAATTATTTTATTGAAGTATAGTAGATTTGCAATGTTGTGGTAATTTCTGCTGTACAATAAAGTGATTCAGTTATGCACGTATATATATGCATACATATATACTTTTACCTATTCTTTTCCTTGATGGTGTATCACAAGATATAGAATATAGTTCCCTGCGCTATATAGCAGGACCTTGTTGTTCATGCATTCTATATGTCATAGTCTGCATCTATCTGCTAATCTCAAACTCCCAATACATCTTGGGGGTCATTCTTCATAATGGCTGCATAGGAATCCATTGTATGTCTTACCATTGCTTATTTAACGAGTCTATATTACTGAATGTTCTAATTGTTTCCATTTTTTCTCCTACTACAAACAATACTACCAGCTTTTCATGGATCTTTACACGCTTGCACTAACATTTCTGAAGGATAAATTTAAAAAGTGGGATTCAGACGGGTGATAGTGATTATGTCTTAAAGTTACATACAGGGACTTCCCTGGTGGTCCAGTGGTTAAGAATTTGTCATTCAATGCAGGAGACGATTTGATGATTTGATCCCTGGTCCAGGAAGATACCACCTGCTGCAGAGCAACTACACCTGTGTGTCACAACCTCCGGGCTCTAGAGCCTATGAGCTGCAGCTATTAAGCCCACATGCCTAAAGCCTGTTCTCCACAATAAGAGCAGCCACCGCAGGGAGAAGCCTAAGTGTGGCCATTGGAGAGTAGCCCCTGTTCTCCATAACTAGAGAAAGCCCTAGTCCACCAATGGAGACCCAGCACAGCCAACAATAGAATAAATAAATAAATAATTTAAAATTATATACAACCAGGAAGTTATGCTCTACCCCCATAAAGTGTGTTCCAAGTTATATTTCTACAAGTAGAATTTGAAAAATTCCTCATCAGCACTGAATGTTAAGAATCAGTTTTATTCATCTGTTTATTTGTCTTCTCTTAGCCACATCACATAGCATGCAGGGTTCCCTGACAAAAAATGGAACTTGTGCCCCCATGCAGTGGAAGTGCAGAGTCAACCACAGGACCACCAAGGAAGTTTCAAGAACGGTTTTTATCTTTGTTTATCTGACAGGTGAAAAATGCTCTATCGTTATTTTGATTTGTCAGCCTCTTTAGTGAAGTTGGGCTTCCCTGGTGGCTCAGTGGTAAAGACTCCACCTGCAATGCAGGACCCTGGGTCAGGAAGATCCCCTGGAGGAGGACATGGCCACCCACTCCAGTATTCGTGCCTGGAGAATCCTATGGACAGAGGAGCCTGGCGGGCTACAGTCCATAGTATCAAATTAGTTAGACGTGACTGAAGCGACTTAGCATGCACATGCGCACGCATACACATTAGGGAAGTTGGGCACAGGTTATCGATCACTTATATTTCTTCTCCTGTCACGTCCCTGCTTGTATCCTTTGCCTGTTTTTTTCAGGGAAAATAAATTCAGAGTAGCAGAAAAATGCATGGCAGCTTCCTCATTGTACTGTGCATGGTTTGGCCTCCTGACTCCCTGCTAAAGCAATGTGGAGGTGCTACAGAAGAGGAACAACAGGAAATAAGCCACAGCAGTGAGCAGAAATTTAAAGAAGTAAGTTTAGGAAAACACATGAATAAAGATTGTTTAGGCCAGAAAATAGAAATAGCATGGGGTCACTGGAAGGACTCACCATTTCTAACTGGTTGGTCTCTCGAGAGGGGTGGCTGATATGCACTCCTTCTGCCAGGAACTGTGGTTCCCAGAGGTGGCCTTTATTCACTGTGAGGAAGGTCTTTCTGAATATTCTCTTCTTAGAGACAGTTCAACTCAGAGTTAATTTTGGTGCAATCCTTCCTATAAATCATGAAGCATGATCTTCATTTTCTTAAGCTAGAGAAATTTAAGATACAGTGACCAGGTCAATCTGATCTCATTTAATTAAAAGTCTGGGACTCTTTCCAACCCACCTTCTGCTACAGTATGTGAAGCTGGCCCTTCCTCTTCCCCAGCAGCATGTGCTTTTGGTGCTAAGATGGCTCATTTATGAGTTATGTGCTCTGCCTGGATGCTGACTCTGGCACCAGAATTAATATGGCTGCAGCCCCGCTCGGCAGCTGAGGGGTCCACTCTTTCCACGGGACCTGAGCCAGTGTTCTTTCAGGGAATTTCCAGCGATGGAGTACAGCCCAGAGGTCAGCCCTCACCTGTGCGCTCTCTCTGCTGCCGCCTCACTGTGGCGCTCTTGACTCCAGTCTCCTTACTGGGCTCTGTTTCCTGTTCCTCAGAACCCATTCTCTTGTACCCAAAGTGTTAGTGAGCAATCCAGTAAGGATAAGGTACTGGCAAGGCCCCAGGAGCCCCTGATTTTTCTTTCCTGTATATGGAATTACAGGAGTCCCAGCTGGGAAACTGAGGTGTCACCAAATCCTCCCAAACCCTCCCCGCCTCCATTCCACTAGTGACTGGCTCTTATTAGATATCTCTACATTTTGATCTATTTTCTTATCCTTATTCCTGGTTCAGTCTAAGTCCTTTCTCCCTTTCCTGAATGAATGCATTGGCCACCTGGCTTCCTTCTGTCACATCACCCTTCAGACCACTTAATCATATAACCCTTCAATTACTCAGCTGCCATTCTGTGAGGATTGACTTATCTTTGTGCCATACACATTCAAATAAATGCCACAAGACGGAGTTATTCATTACAAAGAAGATCTAGAGGTGATCAGCCCTCTAGGTCAAAGGAGTTGGGGTGTTTTCTGAGATGCGGTTTGAGAGGCAGATGAACTTGAGTTGGGCCTTAAAGTATGAGTAGGTAGAAAATACCATGAGTTGTTCATCCGGCGGTCGTTCCTCATTCTTTCTTGCTGCAGTGGTTCATAGTCTCATCCGCTCAGGCAAGCTGCCTCTGACTCCATCCGCAGATGGGAAATCTTGATTGGTTCACAAAGGTCATGGTAATTTCCCTTTCAGCCATTACCTTAGGCCAGTGAGACCTTAGGGGAAGGCGTCTGGGAAGGCTTCTGGTAAAGGTGTTCTTCCTCATGAAAACAAATGTATGGGAAGTTAAGCTCCTCTTCTTCACAGATGTTCCCATACATGTAGTGACTCTTGAAACTGCAGTGGCCAAACTGCAGCTATGAGGGGAGAGGGTGTCCCTGTGCGGAGCTTAACAGAAGATGGAAAGCATCTGGGCTCTTTAAAGTCACCAGCCTGTGACCTTAACTAACTCTGGAA
The DNA here is from genome assembly GCA_022376925.1 of Tragulus kanchil. NCBI lineage: Eukaryota > Metazoa > Chordata > Mammalia > Artiodactyla > Tragulidae > Tragulus > Tragulus kanchil. Next base: position 152,895,393 of record JAIOJX010000029.1, read on the forward strand.
ACTACCCACCCCAAACTACTGTCACAACTTTTTTAAATTTTAAATTTCTTTTAGTGGGGTCTTCGGTTACCTGCAGCCCAAAGTATTATGCAGGTGAGACGCAGTCCACTGCGGGGAGTGCTTCCTGGCTTGAGTCCTGGAGTCACTGTGGTCTCTGTTCATTTTTCTGATTTTCCCAAGGTCAGGCTTGCAGACTGCAAGAAGTATTATTGAATATTGACTCTGTAGCCTGGCCTGATAGAGAAGTCGGGGAGCAGGGGCTAGAACATGGGTCAGAGAGCCTCTCTCAATCTCTCTCTTTTATCATTATTATTAAATGTTCTTTTTGGCCACTTCTATTGGTCTTTCATTTATGAGCTTTTCATTCTCTTTATTCCAAGTCCTTTCTCCCTTTCCTGAATGAATGCATTGGCCACCTGGCTTCCTTCTGTCACATCACCCTTCAGACCACTTAATCATATAACCCTTCAATTACTCAGCTGCCATTCTGTGAGGATTGACTTATCTTTGTGCCATACACATTCAAATAAATGCCACAAGACGGAGTTATTCATTACAAAGAAGATCTAGAGGTGATCAGCCCTCTAGGTCAAAGGAGTTGGGGTGTTTTCTGAGATGCGGTTTGAGAGGCAGATGAACTTGAGTTGGGCCTTAAAGTATGAGTAGGTAGAAAATACCATGAGTTGTTCATCCGGCGGTCGTTCCTCATTCTTTCTTGCTGCAGTGGTTCATAGTCTCATCCGCTCAGGCAAGCTGCCTCTGACTCCATCCGCAGATGGGAAATCTTGATTGGTTCACAAAGGTCATGGTAATTTCCCTTTCAGCCATTACCTTAGGCCAGTGAGACCTTAGGGGAAGGCGTCTGGGAAGGCTTCTGGTAAAGGTGTTCTTCCCTCATGAAAACAAATGTATGGGAAGTTAAGCTCCTCTTCTTCACAGATGTTCCCATACATGTAGTGACTCTTGAAACTGCAGTGGCCAAGCTGCAGCTATGAGGGGAGAGGGTGTCCCTGTGCGGAGCTTAACAGAAGATGGAAAGCATCTGGGCTCTTTAAAGTCACCAGCCTGTGACCTTAACTAACTCTGGAAACTACCCACCCCAAACTACTGTAACAACTTTTTAATTTAAGTTTCTTTTAGTGGGGTCTTCGGTTACCTGCAGCCCAAAGTATTATGCAGGTGAGACGCAGTCCACTGCGGGGAGTGCTTCCTGGCTTGAGTCCTGGAGTCACTGTGGTCTCTGTTCATTTTTCTGATTTTCCCAAGGTCAGGCTTGCAGACTGCAAGAAGTATTATTGAATATTGACTCTGTAGCCTGGCCTGATAGAGAAGTCGGGGAGCAGGGGCTAGAACATGGGTCAGAGAGCCTCTCTCAATCTCTCTCTTTTATCATTATTATTAAATGTTCTTTTTGGCCACGTCTCTTGGTCTTTCATTTATTCATCTTTGTTCTTTGGCCCGTGTGGACCTCCCATTGCTGTGGCCTCTCATGCTGCAGAGCACCGGCCCCGGGCGCATGCGCTCCAGAGCTCCGAATCGGTAGTTGGTCACATCGGTCCAGCGGCTCCACGGGAAGTGGGATCTTTCCAGGCCAGGGATCGAACTGGCGCCCCCTGCACTGCAAGGCAGTGTCCTTACCCACTGGACCACCAGGGAAGCCCCTCGATCTCTTTTTTATACTTAAGCATTGCTTATTTATTCAGCAAACATTCTTAAGCACCTAGTGTGTGTGTGGCACTATTCTAGATACTGCAGTGACCAAAGGAACAGGTGCAGTCTCTGTGTTCAAGAAGGGGCAGCCAGTACAGAGGTGACCGTGTAGACTGAGGTCATGCAGGACCATGGCTGAATGCTTTCCAGAAGCATAAAGAAATGGCCACTGAGTGAACTGTGCCCATTTAGAAATTATAAGGCTTTAGTTTCTTTCTTTTGGGGTGTGTGTGTCTCCATTCTCTTTTCAATTGAAGTATAGTTGGTTTACAATGTTGTTTTAATTTCTGCTATATAGAAAAGTGGTTCACTTTCTTTTTTAAAGTATTATTTTCTGTTATGGCTTATCATCAGCTGTTGGATATCATTCTTTGTGCTATACAGCAGGACCTTGTTGTTTATCCATTCTGTATATAAAAGCTCTGGCTTCTCAGGTTTCCAGTTGCCATGCAGGAGACGCAGGTTTGATCCCTGGGTTGGGAAGATCCCCTGGAGGAAGAAATGGCAACCCACTCCAGTATTCTTTCTGGGAGAATCCCATGGACAGAGGAGCCTGCTACCAAGTCCATGGGGTAGCAAAGAGTCGGATACAACTGAGCACAAACACATGCATATAAAAGCTCACATCGGCGAACTCCAACCTTCTGCTCTCTTCCTCTCCAAACTGTCTCCTCCTTAGCAACCACCAGTCTGTCAGAGAGCCCCTCTTACACTCTCATCTTATGCCAGAGAGTGCCCAGCACATTCAGAAACCACATGCACTCCAGGCTGGAAAGGCATCTTGGCCACCGTCTGGGTCAGAGGGCAGGCAGGTGATTTAAATGAACACACAGGGTGGGGTTTGTTTATTGTTGAGGAATTGCCTTCATTTCAGGAATAAAATGCTCTCTTTAACTTTTCGTGATGCAGAGGGATCTCTTGGTTTACCTTTCATTGTTCTTAAGGAATGGAAAAAGGAAGAGCTGTTGTACTGAAAAGTAAAGGCAGCCTCCAGGCTGGGGAGACATACCCTGTTTAGGGAAATGCAGTGGGCTGGAAGGAGTGCCCATCTGAAGGGGAAGTCTCTGGATGGCACCAAGCGAGCGTGGCCACGTGGAAATCCTGGAGCAGTATGATAGGCTTTCTGATCTCTCAAAAGAGGCCTGGAATCTGATTTAAAAATGTGTGTGTTGGAGGGGATATATCCCTTTGTGTGGGGAGCATGTCTGCTCTAGGCACAAATATCTGGACATAGAACTTAGGGACAGAAGCATTCGGGGTTAAGAGTGACAAGTGGGTGGGAGAGATGGAGACAGGAGCTTGGGCTTTTGAGGGACAGATGCTGAATTCTTATCCAGGTGGTAAACATGAAAATGAGTTTAAAAAAATCACACTATGGAAAATAAAAGTCTAAAGAAGAAAACAAAACCGAATCCTGCTATATAAAGAAACACTAATTTTTAATCTTTTCCTTTATAGTCTTTTTTTTTTTCTCTTATAGTCATCCTTCCTAACTTTCGATGGTGAACATCTTTAAAGCTCTCAGCAAACTTACTTTTGAATGCTAATAATTTAAATCTAATATCAAGGCTATGTCTCATGCAACCCCAAATATTCTAATTCTGTCAGAAAAAAACAACTTCTTGAATGTTGGCTGGCTGCTTGCTGTGCTACTACTATAGGAGACTGCATCCCGTGCTTGAGGGCAAGGTGGGGGCGAGAGGAAGGATACCATCTGGCAGACAGAGAAATCTAAGGAGAGGACCACAGTAAAGCCTGTCTCCTCCTTAGCAACCACCAGTCTGTCAGAGAGCCCCTCTTACACTCTCATCTTATGCCAGAGAGTGCCCAGCACATTCAGAAACCACATGCACTCCAGGCTGGAAAGGCATCTTGGCCACCGTCTGGGTCAGAGGGCAGGCAGGTGATTTAAATGAACACACAGGGTGGGGTTTGTTTATTGTTGAGGAATTGCCTTCATTTCAGGAATAAAATGCTCTCTTTAACTTTTCGTGATGCAGAGGGATCTCTTGGTTTACCTTTCATTGTTCTTAAGGAATGGAAAAAGGAAGAGCTGTTGTACTGAAAAGTAAAGGCAGCCTCCAGGCTGGGGAGACATACCCTGTTTAGGGAAATGCAGTGGGCTGGAAGGAGTGCCCATCTGAAGGGGAAGTCTCTGGATGGCACCAAGCGAGCGTGGCCGCGTGGAAATCCTGGAGCAGTATGATAGGCTTTCTGATCTCTCAAAAGAGGCCTGGAATCTGATTTAAAAATGTGTGTGTTGGAGGGGATATATCCCTTTGTGTGGGGAGCATGTCTGCTCTAGGCACAAATATCTGGACATAGAACTTAGGGACAGAAGCATTCGGGGTTAAGAGTGACAAGTGGGTGGGAGAGATGGAGACAGGAGCTTGGGCTTTTGAGGGACAGATGCTGAATTCTTATCCAGGTGGTAAACATGAAAATGAGTTTAAAAAAATCACACTATGGAAAATAAAAGTCTAAAGAAGAAAACAAAACCGAATCCTGCTATATAAAGAAACACTAATTTTTAATCTTTTCCTTTATAGTCTTTTTTTTTTTCTCTTATAGTCATCCTTCCTAACTTTCGATGGTGAACATCTTTAAAGCTCTCAGCAAACTTACTTTTGAATGCTAATAATTTAAATCTAATATCAAGGCTATGTCTCATGCAACCCCAAATATTCTAATTCTGTCAGAAAAAAACAACTTCTTGAATGTTGGCTGGCTGCTTGCTGTGCTACTACTATAGGAGACTGCATCCCGTGCTTGAGGGCAAGGTGGGGGCGAGAGGAAGGATACCATCTGGCAGACAGAGAAATCTAAGGAGAGGACCACAGTAAAGCCAGTCGCTGGAGATCTTTAAGTGGAATTTAAATGACAAAGTGGAATTCCTTTCATGAAAGCTTAATTAAATCAATATCCTGGTGTGAACCGTGTGTGCTCCTGGGCTCTGGGTGAGGGTAGAAGTGTCTGCATGTTACTTCCACTAATGCTGCTCTCAGATTGCCAGGCTAAGAATGAAAGAAAGGATATCAGCAAATTCATGCCCGGTCAACTCAAAGCTCTCACTGACAGATGGCCAACAGGTACATGAAGACTCTCTTCCAGAGAAAAGTCTAATTTGAAAAGATATGTGCACCCCGATGTTCATAGCAGCATCATGTATAATAGCTAAGACATAAAAGCAACCGAAATATCCATCCACAGGTGAATGGACAAAGAAAATAGGGTACATATAGACAATGGAATATTACTCAGTCATGAACAGAATGAAATGCTATTTGCAGCAATATGGATACACCTAAAGGTGATCATACGGAGTGAAATAAGTCAAGACAGACAAAGACGAATATCACACAGTACCACTTGCAAGTGGAATCTAAAAAATGCAGATTAATGTGTTTACAAAACAGAAATAGACTCATAGACACAGAAAGCAAACTTAAAGTTACCAAAGGGGATAACGTGGGTAAAGGTGGGGAGGGATAAATTAGAAGGTTGAGATGAACATATACTGAGGACTATATGAAAAATAGATAAACAAGAAGCTACATTAATATCTTGTAAAAACCTATAATGGAAAATAATCTGAAATTTATATATATGTGTGTGTGTATATATATATGTATAACTGGGTCACTTGAAACTAACACAACACTGTGCTTTAACTGTACTTTAAAAAATGGTTAAGACAGTACTGACTGAGCAGTAATTTCCCAAAATTAGTCAGCAAGTGAGGAACACTAAGTGTCCCCTCTGGGACAGGGGCTCTGGGGCCAGCCGGGGGGGTGTGAGTGAGGAGGGCCTGGGGGAGTCCCTGAGGATACACTTGTCACAGGGCCGCTGAGCCTCCTCTTCGTGTCTGTCACCACTCGCTGCCCTCTGGCTTAGGGGTGGGGCCCCTGGCAGACACACTGTGCCTCTTCTGTGACTGTGTGGGGCTCCCTGAGGGTGTGTTCCTGCACCTTGTGCAATGACAGCTGAGTCGCTGGGCACAGGTCTGAGTGCATTTCCCAGGCAGCTGGCATGATGAAAGCCGGCTGGGCCAGATCCCCGGCGAACACTTGGCTCCCTCGCCCCTACTGCGCTCCCTTGACAGACGTCTGACACAGTAGAGGGAACTGGCTTCCAAGATCATTCACAGCACACCTACATTGACTAAGATGTTGCTTTATGTGCACGTTAACACGATTCCCAGGGAGCAATGAGGGTGAAACCCACAGAACAAATTGATGTGCAATGCAGGCTGTTTGTACTGCTAATAATAATGACTAGAATAGCTACTTATGGAGCATTTGCTGTGTGCCAGTCTTTGGGCTAAACGGCTTTTATGCTGTGTTAGGGCTTCCCAGGTGACTCAGTGGGCCAAGAATCTGCCTGTTGGTGCAGGAGATGCAGGTTCCAGCCCTGGGTGGGGAAGACCTCCTGGAGAAGGAAGTGGCAACCCACTCCAGTGTTCTTGTCTGGGAATCCCAGGGACAGAGAAGCCTGGTGGGGTATAGTCGATGGGGTCGCAAAGAGTTGGACATGACTTATGAGTCATTCAGCCCTGCATTTCGCTTGATCTGCTCTGCATAGAAGCTAAATAAACTTCATGAAACCTCTCTGAGTTTTAATAGTGAGGAAACTGAAGCCCATGAAAATGTATTACAAATAAACAAACAAAACGAAACACCTCCAGGTAGGCCAGGAGGGTTGAAGGAGAGCTTCCTAAGGAAATGACACAAGCTGAGAGCTGGAATGTGAGTAGTTTTGTAAAGCTTATATTTTATTTCGTCAACAAACTGAACTCTTTAATTGCTATAGAATTTTTAGTTGCTTGCTACAGTTTTGTAAGTGTATAATTTAGCCACTATAACATTCTTCTTTTAAAAATACTTAGATTTCTAATTAAGGAAAAGAAGCAACAGACAGAGCCAGACAGGGAACAACAGACTGGTTCAAAATTGGGAAAGGAATACATGAAGGCTGTATATTGTCACCCTGTTTATTTAACTTTTATGCAGAGTACACCATATGAAATGCCAGACTGAATGACTCACAAATTGTGTCTGACACTTTGTGACCCACGGACTATAGCCCACCAGGCTCCTCTGTCCATGATATTTGCCAGACTCTTAACACGGGGGTGGGTTGCCATCTCCTCCCGCAGGGGATCTTCCTGACCCAGAGACTGAACCTGTGTCTCCTGCATCAGCAGGTAGTTTCTTTACCCACTGAGCCACCTGGGAAGCCATAACATAGCATAAAACACTATAAAGTCAAAAGATAACGAACATTTGGGGAAAATATTTATAATTCAAATGACAGAAAAATAGTTACTATCACACTGAAGATTCAAATTATAAGGAAAAGAAAAACAAGCCTATTAAAAATGAATAAAGGGCTTCCCTGATGGTCCAGTGGGTAGAGAGTCCGCCTTGCAGGACAAGGGGCACTGGTTCGACCCCTAGCCTGGGAAGACCTCCTGGAGAAGGAAGTGGCAACCCACTCCAGTGTTCTTGTCTGGGAATCCCAGGGACAGAGAAGCCTGGTGGGGTATAGTCGATGGGGTCGCAAAGAGTTGGACATGACTTATGAGTCATTCAGCCCTGCATTTCGCTTGATCTGCTCTGCATAGAAGCTAAATAAACTTCATGAAACCTCTCTGAGTTTTAATAGTGAGGAAACTGAAGCCCATGAAAATGTATTACAAATAAACAAACAAAACGAAACACCTCCAGGTAGGCCAGGAGGGTTGAAGGAGAGCTTCCTAAGGAAATGACACAAGCTGAGAGCTGGAATGTGAGTAGTTTTTGTAAAGCTTATATTTTATTTCGTCAACAAACTGAACTCTTTAATTGCTATAGAATTTTTAGTTGCTTGCTACAGTTTTGTAAGTGTATAATTTAGCCACTATAACATTCTTCTTTTAAAAATACTTAGATTTCTAATTAAGGAAAAGAAGCAACAGACAGAGCCAGACAGGGAACAACAGACTGGTTCAAAATTGGGAAAGGAATACATGAAGGCTGTATATTGTCACCCTGTTTATTTAACTTTTATGCAGAGTACACCATATGAAATGCCAGACTGAATGACTCACAAATTGTGTCTGACTCTTTGTGACCCACGGACTATAGCCCACCAGGCTCCTCTGTCCATGATATTTGCCAGACTCTTAACACGGGGGTGGGTTGCCATCTCCTCCCGCAGGGGATCTTCCTGACCCAGAGACTGAACCTGTGTCTCCTGCATCAGCAGGTAGTTTCTTTACCCACTGAGCCACCTGGGAAGCCATAACATAGCATAAAACACTATAAAGTCAAAAGATAACGAACATTTGGGGAAAATATTTATAATTCAAATGACAGAAAAATAGTTACTATCACACTGAAGATTCAAATTATAAGGAAAAGAAAAACAAGCCTATTAAAAATGAATAAAGGGGCTTCCCTGTTGGTCCAGTGGGTAGAGAGTCCGCCTTGCAGGACAAGGGGCACTGGTTCGACCCCTAGCCTGGGAAGATCCCACGTGCCATGCAGTGGCTGGGGCTGGACCAGTGGGTCCAGTTACGAGCCAGCGTTCTGGAGTGCAGAGTCGGTGCTCTGCAACAAGAGAGGCCGCTGCAATGGGAGGCCCACATAGGCCAAAGAATAAAGATGGATGAAAGTAAATAAAAACAATAAAAGAGGCCAAAATTTTTAAAAAATGAATAAAGAATCTGAATAATAATTCAGAGAAGAGGAGCTGTTAATGGCCAATTATCATATAACAGGATGTTCAGTCCCTTTAATTGTCAGAAAATATAAGTTAAAAGATCACTGTTACACTTCTTTTTACGTATTATGAGGCAGAAGATTAAGGGGCCCCCAGGTGACAGCTGGAATCTGTTCCCTGTGAACAGAAACTCCGGAATAGCAGGAGCAAGAGAGGAGGCTGGGTTCTCCCCAGATAAAACATGTTGTTGTTATTGTTCAGTTGCCCGGGCATGTCTGACTCTTTGTGACCCCATGAACTGCAGCACGCTAGGCCTCCGTGTCCCTCACCATCTCCTGGAATTTGACCAAGTTCATGTCCATTGCATCAGTGATGCCATCCAGCCGTCTCATCCTCTGCTGCGCTCGTCTCCTTCTGCCCTCAGTCTTTCCCAACATCAGGGATGTTTCTAGTGAGTCATCCCTTTGAATCAGATGACCAAAATACTGGAGCTTCAGCTTCAGGATCAGTCCTTCCAGTGAATATTCAGGGTTGATTTCTCATGAGATTGACTGGTTTGATCTCCTTGCAGTCCAAGGGACCCTCGGGAGTCTTCTCCAGCACCACAGTTTGAAGGCATCAATTCTTTGGCGCTCTGCCTTCTTTACAGTCCAGCTCTCACAGCTATAAGTGACCACTGGGAAGACCACAGCCTGGACTATACGGACCTTTGTTGGCAGAGTAATGTCTCTGCTTCTCAGCACGCTGTCTAGGTTTGTCATAGATTTCCTGACAAGAATTGTCTTCTGATTTCATGACTGCAGTCCCTATCTGCAGTGATTTTGGGACCCAAAAAGAGGAAATCCATCCCTACTTCTACCTTTTCCTCTTGTATTTGCCATGAAGTAATGGGGCCGGATGTTGTGATCTTAGTTTTTTTTCAATATTTTGTTTTAAACCGTCCCTTTCACTCTCCTTCTTCACCTTCATCAAGAGGCTCTTTAGTTTCTTTTTGCTGGAATTCATTCCCTGTGGACAGAAACCCCAGAATAGCAGGTGCAAGAGAGGAGGCTGGGTCCTCCCCAGATAAAAAAATAAGAGATCACATATATTTCATTCTCAAAGTCAAGGAGACCTTCTCTACTATAAAGCTCCTTGGAGAGTCAAAGGGAGTGACATCAAACTACCCATAGGCCTTTTCACTGGCATGCAGCTTGGCTCAGAGATGGGGGCACACAGATGGGAGGCTCCTGACATATACCAACTGCAGACGCAGAACCAGGTAAAGCAAGATGATTGGCCAAAGGAAACACAGAAGAAATGCCCCGTAAATGCTATTCAAACTGCCATAAGGGTGCAGCTTTCTCTCTGAGCCTACCTGTGTGTCTACTTTCCAGTTCTTTGTGGATATTCATTTTCTGCAAAGTCGTATGGATCAGGGCCTTATCACCGGCCTCTGGTCTAGTGGCCAGGACTCAGCATTCTCACTGCCATGGCCTGACTTCAGTCTCTGACTAGGAACCAAAATCCTGCTTGAAGCTACTGCAGGTCGAGGCCATCTGAGATTAATTATTACCAGTAAAAATAAAATAGCCCATTTTTAAAAACTATATATAAGGGTGATAAGGATGCAAAAACTAGGCGCTCTTCCTATGATAGATATGTGAATTATAATAATTTATTTAGAAACTAGTCTAGCAATAATTATTAAAATACATGCTATGGTAGACACAGTTAGTTGCCTATCCAGGATCCACAGATTTTCTCCTTCCTTGAAAAAGAATCCGAAGTTTTGTTTATCGAAGCAAGATGATACATTGCAATTGGTTTAAACCATCATGAAAATTCTGTTCTTTTCTATTTATTCAATTTCCCAGTTTCCCTTTCATTTAGCAGCTGTGGTCATATAACCCAATTTTGGTCAACAGAGTGTAAGAGAAGGACTGCTGAAAGGTCTCTGGGAAGGCTTTTGTTTTGCTGATATACAGTACAAATGTAAATGTTGCAGCCTTTTTCCCTTTACCTGGAATATGAACATGACTGATGGCTGGAGCTGTGGCAGTCACCTTGTAATCAGGAGGCGGCAAACTTGAAAACAAAATGCCAAAACGATAGCATCAGCTGAAGGAAAAACACAACATAGGAGTTGTGAGTTTCAGTTTTATTCAGGGATCCTACCGAGGACTGTGGGATAAACGAGCATTCCTGCCTGGAGAGTCCCATGGACAGAGGAGCCGGATGGCTACAGTCCACAGGATTTCCAAGGCATCAGACACCACAAGGGCCTTCTTCACTGGCACTATAAAGCTCCTTGGAGAGTCAAAGGGAGTGACATCAAACTACCCATAGGCCTTTTCACTGGCATGCAGCTTGGCTCAGAGATGGGGGCACACAGATGGGAGGCTCCTGACATATACCAACTGCAGACGCAGAACCAGGTAAAGCAAGATGATTGGCCAAAGGAAACACAGAAGAAATGCCCCGTAAATGCTATTCAAACTGCCATAAGGGTGCAGCTTTCTCTCTGAGCCTACCTGTGTGTCTACTTTCCAGTTCTTTGTGGATATTCATTTTCTGCAAAGTCGTATGGATCAGGGCCTTATCACCGGCCTCTGGTCTAGTGGCCAGGACTCAGCATTCTCACTGCCATAGCCTGACTTCAGTCTCTGACTAGGAACCAAAATCCTGCTTGAAGCTACTGCAGGTCGAGGCCATCTGAGATTAATTATTACCAGTAAAAATAAAATAGCCCATTTTTAAAAACTATATAAAAGGGTGATAAGGATGCAAAAACTAGGCGCTCTTCCTATGATAGATATGTGAATTATAATAATTTATTTAGAAACTAGTCTAGCAATAATTATTAAAATACATGCTATGGTAGACACAGTTAGTTGCCTATCCAGGATCCACAGATTTTCTCCTTCCTTGAAAAAGAATCCGAAGTTTTGTTTATCGAAGCAAGATGATACATTGCAATTGGTTTAAACCATCATGAAAATTCTGTTCTTTTCTATTTATTCAATTTCCCAGTTTCCCTTTCATTTAGCAGCTGTGGTCATATAACCCAATTTTGGTCAACAGAGTGTAAGAGAAGGACTGCTGAAAGGTCTCTGGGAAGGCTTTTGTTTTGCTGATATACAGTACAAATGTAAATGTTGCAGCCTTTTTCCCTTTACCTGGAATATGAACATGACTGATGGCTGGAGCTGTGGCAGTCACCTTGTAATCAGGAGGCGGCAAACTTGAAAACAAAATGCCAAAACGATAGCATCAGCTGAAGGAAAAACACACAACATAGGAGTTGTGAGTTTCAGTTTTATTCAGGGATCCTACCGAGGACTGTGTAGGAGGAGATGGCAACCCACTCGAGCATTCCTGCCTGGAGAGTCCCATGGACAGAGGAGCCCGGATGGCTACAGTCCACAGGATTTCCAAGGCATCAGACACCACTGAAGTGACTTAGGACTGAGGACAATGAGTCAGGAAACAGCCTCTTAGAGAGCTCTGGGGACCAGCTCTAAGGAGGTAGGGGAGGAGCCAGTATACATAGGAACTTTTTGGCTAGGAAATATCTGTAGTCAAGCAGGCATCTTGGTGAAATATTACTGTCAGTCACAAAGAACAGACATCTCAAATTAATGAGTTTAGTGGTTTTCTATGTATGAGAAGAACCCTGAATTGGGAGTTATTGAAATTCTTGAGATACGCATCTTAACTTTCTAGGGGCCCTATGTCCAAAGCACAGATCACTCTATCCTGTTTTCTCCGTCCTGAATTTCCCTAAGGGCTCACTCTAGGTGGGCGACTGCAGCAGGGTGTGACTTAACTGGATGATGAGCAGCACTGTTCTTTTTGTTCACACAAGGATATCAGAGCAGAAAAATGGATAAAAGCTTGGGTTTCTACCATTACTTACCTCCAAACCCTTGTTACGTGAGAAAAACAAATCCTTATTTGTGTAAGACTTTGCTAGTAGAATTTCTGTAACCGGTAGCTAAATATATCTCTAAGCAGACACATGCAAAACTTCTGACCTAGCCATGGCTATGTGTGATTCCATCCTAAAGAAATGAAAGAACAAGCTAAAGAAATGAAAGAACAATATTCAATTTCCCAGTTTCCCTTTCATTTAGCAGCTGTGGTCATATAACCCAATTTTGGTCAACAGAGTGTAAGAGAAGGACTGCTGAAAGGTCTCTGGGAAGGCTTTTGTTTTGCTGATATACAGTACAAATGTAAATGTTGCAGCCTTTTTCCCTTTACCTGGAATATGAACATGACTGATGGCTGGAGCTGTGGCAGTCACCTTGTAATCAGGAGGCGGCAAACTTGAAAACAAAATGCCAAAACGATAGCATCAGCTGAAGGAAAAACACACAACATAGGAGTTGTGAGTTTCAGTTTTATTCAGGGATCCTACCGAGGACTGTGTAGGAGGAGATGGCAACCCACTCGAGCATTCCTGCCTGGAGAGTCCCATGGACAGAGGAGCCCGGATGGCTACAGTCCACAGGATTTCCAAGGCATCAGACACCACTGAAGTGACTTAGGACTGAGGACAATGAGTCAGGAAACAGCCTCTTAGAGAGCTCTGGGGACCAGCTCTAAGGAGGTAGGGGAGGAGCCAGTATACATAGGAACTTTTTGGCTAGGAAATATCTGTAGTCAAGCAGGCATCTTGGTGAAATATTACTGTCAGTCACAAAGAACAGACATCTCAAATTAATGAGTTTAGTGGTTTTCTATGTATGAGAAGAACCCTGAATTGGGAGTTATTGAAATTCTTGAGATACGCATCTTAACTTTCTAGGGGCCCTATGTCCAAAGCACAGATCACTCTATCCTGTTTTCTCCGTCCTGAATTTCCCTAAGGGCTCACTCTAGGTGGGCGACTGCAGCAGGGTGTGACTTAACTGGATGATGAGCAGCACTGTTCTTTTTGTTCACACAAGGATATCAGAGCAGAAAAATGGATAAAAGCTTGGGTTTCTACCATTACTTACCTCCAAACCCTTGTTACGTGAGAAAAACAAATCCTTATTTGTGTAAGACTTTGCTAGTAGAATTTCTGTAACCGGTAGCTAAATATATCTCTAAGCAGACACATGCAAAACTTCTGACCTAGCCATGGCTATGTGTGATTCCATCCTAAAGAAATGAAAGAACAAGCAGATAGAAATGTATGTAGAATTTGTGTATATCATTGACTTTTGGAAGCAAAGAACTGAGAATAGAATGTCCATCAACAGCCATATGGCTCAATAAAATGTTTTTAGTATATTCATACAATAAAATGTTGTATTACTATTAGAATGATTTGAACTGATGTCGGTTGACCTTGAGGGATGTTCATGATTCTGTGAAAAATAGCAAACTGAATGGTTGATATTTAAAGTACAAGATATCATTTGTGAAAATTATCTATATAAGTGTATAAATGTTCGTATGTGCCTTCACAGCATAGAATAGAGGGATAAAAACACAGGAGTGAGGGAAGTAACACAATGTTTTTTTTTTTTAAACATCTATTTATTTTTTTAGGGGGGTGTGGGTTGGGGAGGGCGGGGGCGGGTGGGCCACTTCTATTGGGCTTTCATTTGTCTATTTTCACCCGTCTTTGTTCTTTGGCTCTTGTGGGCCTCCCATCACGGTGGCCTCTGTTGTCGCAGAGCACCAGCTCTGGGCGCATGCACTCCAGAGCTCCGGCTCAGTGATTGGACACATCGGTCCAGCCGCTCTGCGGCACGTGGGATCTTTCCAGGCCAGGGATCGAACCGGCGCCCGTTGCACTGCAAGGCGGTGTCCTTACCCACTGGACCACCAGGGAAGCCTGAAGTAGCACAATTGAATGCAACAAGCCTAGTAGAAAATATAATCTGCCTGAAGTATTATCAAACTTTATTTTTATAGGGTTGTATAGAGAAACAGCTAATGTGATGTAAATATACATGATACTGGCAATTTTAAGGGCTCACTCTAGGTGGGCGACTGGCAGGGTGTGACTTAACTGGATGATGAGCAGCACTGTTCTTTTTGTTCACACAAGGATATCAGAGCAGAAAAATGGATAAAAGCTTGGGTTTCTACCATTACTTACCTCCAAACCCTTGTTACGTGAGAAAAACAAATCCTTATTTGTGTAAGACTTTGCTAGTAGAATTTCTGTAACCGGTAGCTAAATATATCTCTAAGCAGACACATGCAAAACTTCTGACCTAGCCATGGCTATGTGTGATTCCATCCTAAAGAAATGAAAGAACAAGCAGATAGAAATGTATGTAGAATTTGTGTATATCATTGACTTTTGGAAGCAAAGAACTGAGAATAGAATGTCCATCAACAGCCATATGGCTCAATAAAATGTTTTTAGTATATTCATACAATAAAATGTTGTATTACTATTAGAATGATTTGAACTGATGTCGGTTGACCTTGAGGGATGTTCATGATTCTGTGAAAAATAGCAAACTGAATGGTTGATATTTAAAGTACAAGATATCATTTGTGAAAATTATCTATATAAGTGTATAAATGTTCGTATGTGCCTTCACAGCATAGAATAGAGGGATAAAAACACAGGAGTGAGGGAAGTAACACAATGTTTTTTTTTTTTAAACATCTATTTATTTTTAGGGGTGTGGGTTGGGGAGGGCGAGGGCGGGTGGGCCACTTCTATTGGGCTTTCATTTGTCTATTTTCACCCGTCTTTGTTCTTTGGCTCTTGTGGGCCTCCCATCACGGTGGCCTCTGTTGTCGCAGAGCACCAGCTCTGGGCGCATGTGCTCCAGAGCTCCGGCTTGGTAATTGGACACATCGGTCCAGCCGCTCCGCGGCATGTGGGATCTTTCCAGGCCAGGGATCGAACCGGCGCCCGTTGCACTGCAAGGCGGTGTCCTTACCCACTGGACCACCAGGGAAGCCTGAAGTAGCACAATTGAATGCAACAAGCCTAGTAGAAAATATAATCTGCCTGAAGTATTATCAAACTTTATTTTTATAGGGTTGTATAGAGAAACAGCTAATGTGATGTAAATATACATGATACTGGCAATTTTGTTTTAAATATGGAGTTGAAAATTTGAAAACAAAAAAATTTTTGTTTTTCCGTAGTTTCTTATGCTTTTTTTTTTTTTTTGGTAGAACACGAACTCCAATTGTATTTACCCTTTTATAAAGAATTTCAAGATAGATCTTATTTTCCTTTTAATGATGTGAAGGCAGAATTCCACTTGGAATCCTCTATATACTGGCAATACTTAGTTTTCAGAATGAAAAAGATCTGTTTAAAAGTGTGATACTTGGGCTTCCCCTGGTGGTCCAGTGGGTGATACTTAAGTGTGATACTTAACAGAGATAATAGTGTTTGCACATTAAAAACAGAAAACCTCTTTGTAGTTCTTTACCCACACTGTCAATATTAATTGAGAAAGACAACTGAGTAATGATAATTCATTTTCATAATTTTAGTAGATTTTTGGAATTCAGTCTTCACCTTCTCAAATTAAGAACGAATTTCAGATTGTCACTTTCATTACTAGAAAACTGATTTTTGCGTAGAAAAGCGAGCCAAGTTATTTCTGTTTATCCCAGTGTTATTTCTTGTTGAACAAATTTCCCAAAGACAATTTCTCTAGAATGAACAAAGCAAGTCACACATTTGAGAAATTGCAATACTTGTGAATGCCCTTCAGAATTGTTTTGAAAGTATTGTCTTGACAAAGCAAAATACCAAGACAATCCAATTTTAATTAGTGAGCAGAGGTAGAGACATTTCTTCAGATGACATGAGCAATGCAATATTTTCTCCTTCACAGCTAAGAAAAAATTCCACTCCCATCAAGACACTAGTTAGTTACATAACCTCTGTGTAGTGCAACGCCATACTGTGCTGCCAATACACTGTGCATTGAAATGTCTAGGTTGAGACAGGGTGAGAATCTAGTGTACAGAGCTAGTTTTTACATTCCTCATGTGTTCTCTTCCTAATGTTTTAGCAACAAAGGAATTCGTCGTGAATGGCACAACGAATTTAAACTCTGTTTCCATGCTGAATGAGGGCACCATCGAATTGTTTCATGTGAAACCCCAGCTTAGTATCAACATCACAACAGCACAGCTTGTAGTTATGCTGACTAATTTTGACCTACGCACATCAAACTTTTCAAGAATGTTCTCAATGCAGAAAATTTATTTTTCAATGTTGTGTCTCATATGGGCGTATGTCGAAAAATTCTTTGCTCCTGCTGACTGCCCCTGCCCCCACAAAAGACCAAAGCACACATTACTTAATGATGTGAAGGCAGAATTCCACTTGGAATCCTCTATATACTGGCAATACTTAGTTTTCAGAATGAAAAAGATCTGTTTAAAAGTGTGATACTTGGGCTTCCCCTGGTGGTCCAGTGGGTGATACTTAAGTGTGATACTTAACAGAGATAATAGTGTTTGCACATTAAAAACAGAAAACCTCTTTGTAGTTCTTTACCCACACTGTCAATATTAATTGAG
The DNA here is from genome assembly GCA_022376925.1 of Tragulus kanchil. Classification (NCBI taxonomy): domain Eukaryota; kingdom Metazoa; phylum Chordata; class Mammalia; order Artiodactyla; family Tragulidae; genus Tragulus; species Tragulus kanchil. The sequence continues at coordinate 152,912,295 of JAIOJX010000029.1, forward strand.
AAAGACAACTGAGTAATGATAATTCATTTTCATAATTTTAGTAGATTTTTGGAATTCAGTCTTCACCTTCTCAAATTAAGAACGAATTTCAGATTGTCACTTTCATTACTAGAAAACTGATTTTTGCATAGAAAAGCGAGCCAAGTTATTTCTGTTTATCCCAGTGTTATTTCTTGTTGAACAAATTTCCCAAAGACAATTTCTCTAGAATGAACAAAGCAAGTCACACATTTGAGAAATTGCAATACTTGTGAATGCCCTTCAGAATTGTTTTGAAAGTATTGTCTTGACAAAGCAAAATACCAAGACAATCCAATTTTAATTAGTGAGCAGAGGTAGAGACATTTCTTCAGATGACATGAGCAATGCAATATTTTCTCCTTCACAGCTAAGAAAAAATTCCACTCCCATCAAGACACTAGTTAGTTACATAACCTCTGTGTAGTGCAACGCCATACTGTGCTGCCAATACACTGTGCATTGAAATGTCTAGGTTGAGACAGGGTGAGAATCTAGTGTACAGAGCTAGTTTTTACATTCCTCATGTGTTCTCTTCCTAATGTTTTAGCAACAAAGGAATTCGTCGTGAATGGCACAACGAATTTAAACTCTGTTTCCATGCTGAATGAGGGCACCATCGAATTGTTTCATGTGAAACCCCAGCTTAGTATCAACATCACAACAGCACAGCTTGTAGTTATGCTGACTAATTTTGACCTACGCACATCAAACTTTTCAAGAATGTTCTCAATGCAGAAAATTTATTTTTCAATGTTGTGTCTCATATGGGCGTATGTCGAAAAATTCTTTGCTCCTGCTGACTGCCCCTGCCCCCACAAAAGACCAAAGCACACATTACTTTATGAATTCCATGAATAAGCTTAGTTAAAGGTATGATATTATTTTATATTTTTAAAATTATCAAAGTATAATCACTCATTTACAGGAGACATGGAAAGCATAGAACAAGGCTACGTATAGTTCCACTATAATTACAGTATTTTTAAGTAGATAAATGAAGATTTTTAGTTGGAGTTTCAATATCAAACTCTCAAAAATTAATAGAATGAATATAAGAGAAGTAGAAGGATATAATAGGCCTGAAAAGCTCTGTGAACCAATTCAACACAATTAAGATTTATACAGTTCTCATCCAACAGTAGGATACAATTCTGATGATTAATGATGTTGAACATCTTTTCACGTGTGTTGGCCATTTGTGTATCTTTGGAGAGAAGTCTATCAAATCCTTTGCATATTTTAAAATTGGGCTACTTTTTGTTTTTATTGCTGAGTTATGATTTCTTAATATATGCCAGGATACTCTACTCCTACTGGATATATTATTTGAAAATACTTTCTTTCATTCTCTAGAATGTCTTTTTACTCTCTTGATGGTGTCCCTTTTAAGCACAACAAATTTATTTTATTTATGATGAAATCCAAGCTACCTAATTTTTCCTTTATTGGTTGTGCTTTGGGTGTTTTATCTTAGACCTTTGCTTACCTGACAGTCAAAGATTTACTCCTATGTTTTATTCTAAGAGTTTTATAGTCTTAGTTCTTACATTAGGGTCAAGAAGCAATAGTGAGAACCAGACATGGAACAACAGACTGGTTCAAAATTGGGAACGGAATACATTAAGGCTGTACATTTTCCCCCTGCTTATGCAGCATCTATGCAGACTACATCATGTGAAATGTGGAGCTGGATGAATCACCAGCTGGAATCACGATTGCCAGGAGGAATATAAACTGCCTCAGATATGCAGATGAAAGTGTGAAAGTATTAGTTGCTTAGTTGTGTCCAGCACTTTGCAACCCATGGATTGTAGCTTGCCAGGCTCCTCTGTCTGTGGGATTCTCCAGCAAAGAATAGTGCCCCTTCTCCAGGAGATCTTCCCAACACAGGGATTGAACCCAGGTCCCCTACATTGCAGGCAGATTCTTTACTTTCTGAGCCATGAGGGATATCCAGTGACACCACCCTAATGGTAGAAAGTGAAAAGGAACTAAAGAGCCCCTTTTAATTTAAAATTTTTTTTTTTCAAAGTATAATCACTCATTTACAGGAGACATGGAAAGCATAGAACAAGGCTACGTATAGTTCCACTATAATTACAGTATTTTTAAGTAGATAAATGAAGATTTTTAGTTGGAGTTTCAATATCAAACTCTCAAAAATTAATAGAATGAATATAAGAGAAGTAGAAGGATATAATAGGCCTGAAAAGCTCTGTGAACCAATTCAACACAATTAAGATTTATACAGTTCTCATCCAACAGTAGGATACAATTCTGATGATTAATGATGTTGAACATCTTTTCACGTGTGTTGGCCATTTGTGTATCTTTGGAGAGAAGTCTATCAAATCCTTTGCATATTTTAAAATTGGGCTACTTTTTGTTTTTATTGCTGAGTTATGATTTCTTAATATATGCCAGGATACTCTACTCCTACTGGATATATTATTTGAAAATACTTTCTTTCATTCTCTAGAATGTCTTTTTACTCTCTTGATGGTGTCCCTTTTAAGCACAACAAATTTATTTTATTTATGATGAAATCCAAGCTACCTAATTTTTCCTTTATTGGTTGTGCTTTGGGTGTTTTATCTTAGACCTTTGCTTACCTGACAGTCAAAGATTTACTCCTATGTTTTATTCTAAGAGTTTTATAGTCTTAGTTCTTACATTAGGGTCAAGAAGCAATAGTGAGAACCAGACATGGAACAACAGACTGGTTCAAAATTGGGAACGGAATACATTAAGGCTGTACATTTTCCCCCTGCTTATGCAGCATCTATGCAGACTACATCATGTGAAATGTGGAGCTGGATGAATCACCAGCTGGAATCACGATTGCCAGGAGGAATATAAACTGCCTCAGATATGCAGATGAAAGTGTGAAAGTATTAGTTGCTTAGTTGTGTCCAGCACTTTGCAACCCATGGATTGTAGCTTGCCAGGCTCCTCTGTCTGTGGGATTCTCCAGCAAAGAATAGTGCCCCTTCTCCAGGAGATCTTCCCAACACAGGGATTGAACCCAGGTCCCCTACATTGCAGGCAGATTCTTTACTTTCTGAGCCATGAGGGATATCCAGTGACACCACCCTAATGGTAGAAAGTGAAAAGGAACTAAAGAGCCCCTTGATGAGGGTGAAAGAGGACAGTGAAAAAGCTGACTTGAAACTCAACATTAAAAAAAATGAAGATCATGGCATCTGGTCCCATCAATTCATGGCAGATGCAGAAGTTGAACCATAAAGAAGGCTGAGGGCTGAAGAATTGATGCTTTTGAATTGTGGTGATGGAGAAGACTTTTGAGAATCCCTCAGGCAGCAAGGAGATCAAACCAGTCAATGCTAATGGAAATCAATCCTGAATATTCATTAGAAGGACTGATGCTGAAGCTGAAACTCCAATACTTTGGCCACTTGATGCAAAGAGATGACTCACTGGAAAAGACCCTGATGCTGGGGAAGATTGAGGGCAGAAGGAGAAGGGGCCAACAGAGGATGAGATGGTTGGATAGCATCACTGACTCATGGACATGGATTTGAGCAAACTCTGGGAGATAGTGAAGGACAGGGAAGTCTGGTGTGCTACAGTCTATGGGGTCACAAAGAGTCAGACATGATTTAGCCACTGAACAACAACACTGAGCTGTTTTGAGTTAGTTGTTACATATTGTGTAAGATAGGGGTCCAACTTCATTTATTTGTGGGTGGACCTCTATTTGTTCTAGCACCATTTGTCAGAAAGACTGTTTCTTCTTCATTGAATTGTCTTGACACCCTTGTCAAAGATCCATTAGCCATAGATATGTGGTTTTATTTATGGACTTTCGGTTCTATTCCATTAGTCTAGTCTTAGGTCAATTTTGTTCACCCTTGTGCCAATGCCATGCTGCCTTGATTACCATTGCTTTGTTGTAAGTTTTGAAATCAGGAACTGTGAGTCCTCTTACTTTGTTCTCCTTTGTTTTAGCTATTCTAGATCACTTGCAATTCCACATGAATTTTATTTTATTTTAAAAGTTTTGACTGTGCTGGGGGATGTATTAGATACATTTCTTAGACTTTTCCCTAGATACAGTGGCCTGCCCAGTTAAACTCTGCTGGTAATCTTTATTTTTAGCAAGAAATCAATCAATTCATTACCATAATGATTGGCTTTCTTTGAAAATAAAATTATTCACTGTTGTTATAATATTTTATTACTTTGAATTTGGGGGTTATTTACCATTTTTTCTTATTTGAATTTGCTTGGGGTTTGTTCAAAGAATTGAATTTATTTATTGAATTGAATGTTTTTCTATTTTTGACTTATTTATTCCTGGTTTGATCTTTATTGCTTTCTTCTACTTTTTAAGGCATTTGTTGGTTCTTTTATAAATTGTTGAGTTGAATATTTATTTTGTTCCTTGGTTAACTTGGTTAATAATGATAATATTTTACATCTGGATCTACTGACAACAGCTTATAGATTTTTATATGTTATCTTTTTCTGTTATTTTGTAGTTGGTTTTCAGTTTTATATTTATCCATCTGGCTCCTGGCCAAAATTATTTTAGACTTTTTTTTTCTTTTTATCTTTTGACTACACTGCACAGGTTTGATGTTAGTTCCCCACCAATGGTCAAACCTCTGCCCACTGCATTGAAAATGTGGAGTCTTAACCACTGGACTGCCCGGGAAGTCCTGTTTGAGTCTTTTCTTAGTAAAAACATTAAGTTGTTGTCATTGTTGTAGATGTTGAAATGTATATGATTTATTTAGAATTTTGGTATATCATCTTTAGAAAATGTGAATTGTACACTTTCTGAATCAACCTTAAAGTTTGCTCTGTTTCAAAATGTATGGCTTTGTGAAAAAGGTTGTTGCCAGTGTTTGATATATGCCCTTTATCCCATGTCAGTATTTGAAATACTTAAGGAAACACCCCAGTCATAGGCTGAATGCTTTTGAGAGTGTTTATGACCTCTCAAAGTTCAACTCAAAGACCACACCATTGGCACTGGGTTCTCAGTATGCTTTTACTAGAGTTATACCTTCTGTACTTTCTGTTCCAAGTGAAAATAACCTCCTGTTCACCTGTATAGAGCACTCGTTAGTGTGACTTGTACTGGGAAGCTGTTGCTACTGAATTATCTCACCTTTCGTTTGACTGCAGAACTCTTTAAAGTGAAAGTATTAGTTGCTCAGTCATGTCCAACTCTTTGCAACCTCATGGACTGTAGCCTGTCAGGCTTTATTTTGTCCTAATTTAAGATATTTTTAGTGGATATAAGATTTAGGTGCAAACGTCCTTAAGAAAAGATCAGTGAATAGACTCCTGCAATACTACAAAATAACAATTCATTGTCTAGTTAATTATTCATTCAATTTACCCAGGAATTTAGCTGTCATCCATCCACTCATTCATCCTTTCAACAAATTTGGGCAACTGCTATATGCCATATTAATAAGTCTGATGTTTAATATCTAATGGTGAAGAAAACAGGTATAATTCTGGAGTTATTATCTAGCAAGAGGGACAGACATTAATCTAGTCAACAAATACATGTATAATTACAAATTGTGATGAGTACAATTATATTTAATTATGGAGAATAATTATAATGGGAGAACCCTCCCACTCAAGATATATTAAGCGGAAAGTAAGGGCCTCTTTGCTGGGGTGGCATTTATTATTATTATTTTTTAAATATTTATTTATTTATTTTGGGGGGGGTGGGGAGGGAGGGGACTGGCGGGCCACTTCTATTGATCTTTCATTTGTCTATTTTCATCCATCTTTGTTCTTTGGCCTGTGTGGGCCTCCCATCGCGCGGCCTCTGTTGTCGCAGAATTTTGGTTTTTAAATTTGGTATATCATCTTTAGAAAATGTGAATTGTACACTTTCTGAATCAACCTTAAAGTTTGCTCTGTTTCAAAATGTATGGCTTTGTGAAAAAGGTTGTTGCCAGTGTTTGATATATGCCCTTTATCCCATGTCAGTGTTTGAAATACTTAAGGAAACACCCCAGTCATAGGCTGAATGCTTTTGAGAGTGTTTATGACCTCTCAAAGTTCAACTCAAAGACCACACCATTGGCACTGGGTTCTCAGTATGCTTTTACTAGAGTTATACCTTCTGTACTTTCTGTTCCAAGTGAAAATAACCTCCTGTTCACCTGTATAGAGCACTCGTTAGTGTGACTTGTACTGGGAAGCTGTTGCTACTGAATTATCTCACCTTTCGTTTGACTGCAGAACTCTTTAAAGTGAAAGTATTAGTTGCTCAGTCATGTCCAACTCTTTGCAACCTCATGGACTGTAGCCTGTCAGGCTTTATTTTGTCCTAATTTAAGATATTTTTAGTGGATATAAGATTTAGGTGCAAACGTCCTTAAGAAAAGATCAGTGAATAGACTCCTGCAATACTACAAAATAACAATTCATTGTCTAGTTAATTATTCATTCAATTTACCCAGGAATTTAGCTGTCATCCATCCACTCATTCATCCTTTCAACAAATTTGGGCAACTGCTATATGCCATATTAATAAGTCTGATGTTTAATATCTAATGGTGAAGAAAACAGGTATAATTCTGGAGTTATTATCTAGCAAGAGGGACAGACATTAATCTAGTCAACAAATACATGTATAATTACAAATTGTGATGAGTACAATTATATTTAATTATGGAGAATAATTATAATGGGAGAACCCTCCCACTCAAGATATATTAAGCGGAAAGTAAGGGCCTCTTTGCTGGGGTGGCATTTATTATTATTATTTTTTAAATATTTATTTATTTATTTTGGGGGGGGTGGGGAGGGAGGGGACTGGCGGGCCACTTCTATTGATCTTTCATTTGTCTATTTTCATCCATCTTTGTTCTTTGGCTCCTGTGGGCCTCCCATCGCGGCGGCCTCTGTTGTCGCAGAGCACCGGCTCTGGGCGCATGTGCTCCAGAGCTCCGGCTCAGTAATTGGACACATCAGTCCAGCCACTCCGCGGCACATGGGATCTTCCCAGGCCAGGGATCGAACCGGCACCCCTTGCACTGCGAGGCGGTGTCCTTACCCACTGGACCACCAGGGAAGCCCTGTTGGGGTGGCATTTAATTGAGACCTAAGGAATGAGATGGAGCTGGCAGTAGACGAGTTGAAATGAAAAGGCTATCCAGGAAAGCAAGGATGGTTCAATTTTAAGAATATTAATATAATTTATTATCTGACAAATAAAAGGAGAAAACTGGATTTCCCTGGTGGTCCAGTGGGTAAGGACACCGCCTTGCAGTGCGGGGGGTGCCGGTTCAATCCCTGGCCTGGGAAGATCCCACATGCCGCAGAGCAGCTAGACCGATGTGTCCAACTACCAAGCTGGAGCTCTGGAGTGCATGCGCCCAGAGCCGGTGCTCTGCAGCAAGCGAGGCCACTGTGATGGGAGGCCCACACGGGCCAAAGAACAAAGATGGATGAAAATAGATAAATGAAAGACCAATCGAAATGGCCAAAAAAAAGAGGAGAAAACCCCAGATAATCTCAAGAGATCCTGAAGAGGCATTTGTTCTAGTCCAGAGTCTTTTGATTTTAGGAAATAAACGTGTATGCAAGCTGGCTCAAGTGAAAAGAGGATTATTGTAAACATTCAGGAGCTTAATATAGCAGAAAGTGCTGTATAGCCAGGTATCATGGGATAAACTGGATAGTGCTTAGGAATGGGAGTAATTTTCTGTTCTTCCATTGTGTGTGACATGCCTCTTTTTTCCTCTATGAAGTAATTTTGTCACCTTTAACTCAGTCTGGTTATCAGTTTGCTCAAAACCCAGTAGAAGGTGCATTTCCCCAACCCCATATTCCCCATCAGTCTTTCTCCTTCTAGGTAATTCATGGACTAACCAGAGACTTACCCTAATTATTTGTCTCCTCAGGTTATTCAGGGTCTGGCACACTCTGGGGCAATACGACAGGCTATCTTGTAAGAAGGGATGTTCTTTGACAGGCATCTTGAAATGTGTGAGAGGCACATAGAATGCATATTTGGCAGAATGCTAAATGACTGTTTTTAGACTCAGTAGTGTACTAAACTGGAATATCTCCATTTTCTGAAGAACTTCTGGTTACAAGGAAAAAAGAAATCCAAATTGTGAAAAAAAGTTGATTCCTATTACATTTTTCAATTAAAAATATTTAATTAATTATAGCAGATGCTTCCTTTTGGGTCACATCGTGTGCTGTTGGGCCATGTAATTTCATCAGCTTTGGAAGATTGCCCCACTGTCAACATCACACACAGATCTCTAAGATCTTTCTCTGTGTGTGTGTGTGTGTGCGTGTGTGTGTGTTTTGGTGGTGGAGGATAGAAATTAATGACCCTGTGGCAACTTCTAACCAGGATGATAGGAATTGATAAGTGCCCCAGCCTTCTGATCTCCAGAGACTCAGCTTGGAGGCAACATTATATATGGTTCCTCAGTGGGTACACAGTAAGATTGGGCCCCCATTTCACATGGTCTAATGTTAGATACCTATCATTGGCTTTTTATTATTCTTTGCCTCACTCTTTTTGATCCCTCACTCCTACTTCATGGAATCATCTCCACAATAATAGCTTTATCTTCAAGTGTTCATCTCAGACCTTGCTTTTGGGGGAACCAAAAGTGAACAAATTTGAAAACCCCAGATAATCTCAAGAGATCCTGAAGAGGCATTTGTTCTAGTCCAGAGTCTTTTGATTTTAGGAAATAAACGTGTATGCAAGCTGGCTCAAGTGAAAAGAGGATTATTGTAAACATTCAGGAGCTTAATATAGCAGAAAGTGCTGTATAGCCAGGTATCATGGGATAAACTGGATAGTGCTTAGGAATGGGAGTAATTTTCTGTTCTTCCATTGTGTGTGACATGCCTCTTTTTTCCTCTATGAAGTAATTTTGTCACCTTTAACTCAGTCTGGTTATCAGTTTGCTCAAAACCCAGTAGAAGGTGCATTTCCCCAACCCCATATTCCCCATCAGTCTTTCTCCTTCTAGGTAATTCATGGACTAACCAGAGACTTACCCTAATTATTTGTCTCCTCAGGTTATTCAGGGTCTGGCACACTCTGGGGCAATACGACAGGCTATCTTGTAAGAAGGGATGTTCTTTGACAGGCATCTTGAAATGTGTGAGAGGCACATAGAATGCATATTTGGCAGAATGCTAAATGACTGTTTTTAGACTCAGTAGTGTACTAAACTGGAATATCTCCATTTTCTGAAGAACTTCTGGTTACAAGGAAAAAAGAAATCCAAATTGTGAAAAAAAGTTGATTCCTATTACATTTTTCAATTAAAAATATTTAATTAATTATAGCAGATGCTTCCTTTTGGGTCACATCGTGTGCTGTTGGGCCATGTAATTTCATCAGCTTTGGAAGATTGCCCCACTGTCAACATCACACACAGATCTCTAAGATCTTTCTCTGTGTGTGTGTGTGTGTGTGCGTGTGTGTGTGTGTTTTGGTGGTGGAGGATAGAAATTAATGACCCTGTGGCAACTTCTAACCAGGATGATAGGAATTGATAAGTGCCCCAGCCTTCTGATCTCCAGAGACTCAGCTTGGAGGCAACATTATATATGGTTCCTCAGTGGGTACACAGTAAGATTGGGCCCCCATTTCACATGGTCTAATGTTAGATACCTATCATTGGCTTTTTATTATTCTTTGCCTCACTCTTTTTGATCCCTCACTCCTACTTCATGGAATCATCTCCACAATAATAGCTTTATCTTCAAGTGTTCATCTCAGACCTTGCTTTTGGGGGAACCAAAAGTGAACAAATTTTAGATTGCCATTATGGCAGAGAGAGAGAATTTTGTAGCAAAGCCAGTTGCCAGATTGCTCTTGTACTTGCTGTATGGCCTATTTCTAACACACACACACGTGTCCTGTTTCAATGGAAATAGGAGTATAATTCATATCATTGCCTATTTTGATTTGAGGCCTCCCTAGAGAACATATAAGAATTCATAGAAACTAATACTGAATTTAAGTCCACGTGCCCTATGCACAGAGAGGTCAAAAAATACCAAAACGTTGCAGTTTGGAGCAGAGAAAGGTTTATTGCAGGGCCATGCAAGGTGGCTCATGCCGTAAAATCCCCAAACTCCCTGAAAGCCTTCAGCAAAGCAGTTTCATAGGAAAAGAGAAGGAGGTACGTGGTTAGGTGTTGCAGACTTTCTGGTGTCAGATCCTTTGTTCTTGAGTTCAGGTCACGGTGAAATTAGGATGGTCCTATAAGCCTCACCAAAACAAATGTTAGTCTCTGTTCTGACAAGAAAGGACAAGGTCCCAAGACTCATTTTTGCCCTCTGAGGTCCCTGTCCTGGCTAAGGGGTGGGATCTCTGCGCAGGCTGGTTACCCTGCCCAAAGCGTTTAGCCAACATCCAGTCTGGGTCCTCCCGCCAGTGCCAAGGCTGGCTGAGGAGGCAGATCTCAACTGGTGGCACCCTCAAGGCCAAGTCTCCAGATTCTTCCCAGCCTCTTCACTTAGGGAGCCAGGCACCCAGGGCACCCAGAGCTCAGTGGGCCCTCAGGCTCCTCAGACTACCCAAATAGGGGCTGGGTCCCTCGGACAGTGGCTGGCCCCTGGAGACCACTGCCACTATTAGGTTGAAGAGGTAAGGATTGGGGAGAGATTCTCCTGCTTCCAGGTCTGGGGCTGGCAGCCATGGCAACCATGGCCAGGGCTCTGGAGCCCTATGGGATGCAGCCCTCAGTCTGTCCCGGAACCCCAGCTCACTGGCCAGCCCAAGGCCGGAGGACACAGAACAACTTGTGGAAAAGTTTGTTAGCAAATAGTAGCAGCTCAGTGAGTGTCCTAACAGAAGTATTAACATGTACAAAGGGCTTCCCTGGTGGTCCAGTGAGTAAGAACAGCACCTTGCAGTGCAGGGGGTGCCGGTTTGATCCCTGGCCTGGGAAGATCCCATGTGCCGCAGAGTGGCTGGACCGACGTGTCCAACTACTGAGCCGGAGCTCTAGAGCACATGTGCCCAGAGCCAGTGCTCTGCAACGCGAGAGGCCACTGCAATGGGAGGCCCACACAGGCCAAAAGAACAAAAAGATGGAAATAAATGAAAGACCAATAGAAGTTGCCGAAAAAAACCCCATGTACAAAGTGTTATGGGTACACTGGAAAGGCTCTGCATGGGAGGGCGGTCCAAGAAGCCTCCAGATAGAAAGTGAGGTATGAGCTTATTCTTCAGGACCAGAAGTTTGCTCTGGCCCAGCAGCAGAAAAATCCATTCCTAGCATAGAGAACCGTGAAAGCAGAGAGGCGAGAAAGGGCCTGGCAGAGCTGGAGACGAACGAACAGCTTGAGAGTGAAGGCTGCAGACGGATGGTGACCTGTAGACAGATTTTGTCAGGGCCTCAGGGGTGGTGTGTGAATTTGAGCCACATTTAGAAATGGAGATATTTCATGAAAAAGTCCAGATTTTTTCCTTCTCTAGGAAAAAATGGAAAATCAGATCACCTTGCTAGATACCCATCATGACTGGAACTGAGACAGGGTCGCCCCTTTCAGAAGAGGTCTGTACCCCAGTTTATCCTGATGCCCACCTTCCACATCAGATTCAAGCTGCTCATGGACGTGTAGGTGCCCATCCAGCAGCTGCACTAATTTAGATTAGCAGCATTGCTCCTGGTGGCAATTGAAGTTTCAGCCTCTAGTTAAGCGTTTCTGGAAACTGAAGAGCAAGGTGGAGGTTGGGGGACCAAGATTGGCAGAGTTAGAACTCGAAACTGTGGGGAGCCATTATCACCCAGGGCAGAAGGGACAAGAGGAGGAAGTGGTGTAAATGACCTGTGGGGAGAGCTGGAGGAGGAAGGGCGCTGGGGCTGTGATTACTGGAGACGCAGCACTGGAGATGGAAGGGATAAAATACCTCAGTCTCAGATAAGCAACAAGAATATATTCTACAGCCCAGGGAAATACAGCCATTATTTCGTAGTAATTTTTTAAAGAGTTTTTGAATGTGGACCATTTTAAAAAGTCTTTATTGAATTTGTTATAATATTGCTTCTGTTTTATGTTTGTTTATTTGTTTAAAATGCTGTGATCTCAGCTCTCTGATCAGGGCTTGAATCCACAGGCCTTCACATTGGAAGGTGAAGGCTCAACCACTGGACCACAAGGGAATTCCCCTCACTCCTCCGGGTCCTTAACCACTTCTCAAGGTGGCGTCCCGAGACCATCACCCTCTGGATGCGGCCCCTGTTGGCATCGGCTCCCTGGAAATATTTCTCTACACTTCCCTCCCCACAACTGCTTTTACCTCAAATTGAATACCACTGGAGAATGGAGGAGTGAGGCCTCCCTTGAGCTGAATGATGTGTCATTGGCCTTAGTTGTTTTATTTCAAGAATCAAGGCTGAGCAAGTGGAAGTTTATAAGTGTTACCTCAACAGCTCCCTGAGCTAAACAGGCAGGGGCTGAATAGGCAGGAGGCTCAGAAAGACTCAGTACCACTGCCAGTGACACAGTTAAGAGGCAGGGCTGAGGCCACGCCCAGGTCTTCACCTCCACAGCCTCCTTCCACGGCAGGGGCCCAGAGCCCCAGTGCTCTGTTTAGGGAGCTGCTTTTACAAGGGCCAGCAGGGAGAGCCATATTGCAAGGGGCCGGGCACTGCTGTTTGCTCTGTTCCAATGGGACAAGGTTTAAATGATGTGCTCTTCACAGCACAGTCCTGGGATGTCCCATTTCTAGAGCTGAGGAGTCCTTGCCTAGAATATGCAGGGCAGACCAGGCCAGGAACAGAGCTCTTCCTTGCTTGGTTCTCAAGCCCAGTCCCTTGACTCTGAGAGGGGCCCCTTGGCTGGGCTGGGACTTGCCCTAGAGGACTTCATGGAAGCAGGTGGTCTTTCTGTCCTAGGCAACTGCACATCAGAGCCTGAAGCTTCCATTGAGGTAAGTGTCCCTGGAGAGAGGTTTTTTTCCCCCCAGTCTCCTTTTTACTCTTCAGGATAGGTGTCACCACATTTTAATTCCCAATTTGGAAATTTGGCTCCTGAAAAGCCGTCACCCAGTTGTGGATATGCTCAAGCACCAGCCTTACGGGACTCCTCGGGGCCCCAGTCCCCATCATGTTATCTCACTTCCTTGATTTAGGTGATCTCACAGGAAAGGCGGGCCCCGCCTCCATGTTCCCCAGGGTTGACATCTGCTGGGTGCTAAGGGACACACCTGTTTTTCCTTCAGCTAGGCTGAGAAGATCCAAATGAATGCAGGCCTTACTTCATGGCTGGACTGCTGCTGCTGCTTAGTCACTTCAGTCATGTCTGACTCTCTGCGACCTCACGGACTGCAGCCCATCAGGCTCCTCCATCCCAGGAATTCTCCAGGCAAGAATACTAGAGTGGGTGGCCATGCCCTCCTCGAGGGGATCTTCCCAACTCAGGGATGGAACCTCGGGTCTCTTACATTGCACGCGGATTCCTCATCACTGAGCCATCAGGGAAGCCCCATATATGTATGTATATTTGCAGCCCCATGAACTGTAGCTCTCCAGGCTCCTCCATCCCTGGGATTCTCCAGGCAAGAATACTGGAGTGGGTGGCCATTATCCTTCTCCCAGATAGGCTGGACTATCGGATGGCTATTGACTCTGAACACTCAGGGGTAAATTGCGTTAAGTTTTCACTTCTCTGAAAAACCTCTAGAAAACTTGCTAAAAACTGTAGCCCCACGTGAATTTGCCCTTCCTAGAGTTCTTACAGCACAATGGTTCTCAAATTCAAGTATTTATCAGAATTGCCTGGAAAGTGGAGAGGGCCATGGGACATTTTGAGAGTTTAATAGGCCTGGGGTGGGGGCTGAATATTTGTCTTACCAAGAAACTTCCAGGTGATGCTGACAGTGCTGGTCTGGGGGCTCTTCACAGCACAGTCCTGGGATGTCCCATTTCTAGAGCTGAGGAGTCCTTGCCTAGAATATGCAGGGCAGACCAGGCCAGGAACAGAGCTCTTCCTTGCTTGGTTCTCAAGCCCAGTCCCTTGACTCTGAGAGGGGCCCCTTGGCTGGGCTGGGACTTGCCCTAGAGGACTTCATGGAAGCAGGTGGTCTTTCTGTCCTAGGCAACTGCACATCAGAGCCTGAAGCTTCCATTGAGGTAAGTGTCCCTGGAGAGGTTTTTTCCCCAGTCTCCTTTTTACTCTTCAGGATAGGTGTCACCACATTTTAATTCCCAATTTGGAAATTTGGCTCCTGAAAAGCCGTCACCCAGTTGTGGATATGCTCAAGCACCAGCCTTACGGGACTCCTCGGGGCCCCAGTCCCCATCATGTTATCTCACTTCCTTGATTTAGGTGATCTCACAGGAAAGGCGGGCCCCGCCTCCATGTTCCCCAGGGTTGACATCTGCTGGGTGCTAAGGGACACACCTGTTTTTCCTTCAGCTAGGCTGAGAAGATCCAAATGAATGCAGGCCTTACTTCATGGCTGGACTGCTGCTGCTGCTTAGTCACTTCAGTCATGTCTGACTCTCTGCGACCTCACGGACTGCAGCCCATCAGGCTCCTCCATCCCAGGAATTCTCCAGGCAAGAATACTAGAGTGGGTGGCCATGCCCTCCTCGAGGGGATCTTCCCAACTCAGGGATGGAACCTCGGGTCTCTTACATTGCACGCGATTCCTCATCACTGAGCCATCAGGGAAGCCCCATATATGTATGTATATTTGCAGCCCCATGAACTGTAGCTCTCCAGGCTCCTCCATCCCTGGGATTCTCCAGGCAAGAATACTGGAGTGGGTGGCCATTATCCTTCTCCCAGATAGGCTGGACTATCGGATGGCTATTGACTCTGAACACTCGGGGGTAAATTGCGTTAAGTTTTCACTTCTCTGAAAACCTCTAGAAAACTTGCTAAAAACTGTAGCCCCACGTGAATTTGCCCTTCCTAGAGTTCTTACAGCACAATGGTTCTCAAATTCAAGTATTTATCAGAATTGCCTGGAAAGTGGAGAGGGCCATGGGACATTTTGAGAGTTTAATAGGCCTGGGGTGGGGGCTGAATATTTGTCTTACCAAGAAACTTCCAGGTGATGCTGACAGTGCTGGTCTGGGGGCACATGTGAGTTGTAGCTATTAACACACAGACTCTACCTTACGCTTTCAGGCTTTATTTGCGTTTTGTCTGGAACGAGTCTGGGATTGTTTTTTGCATGTCAGCCAATCTCAGCCAGATTATGATTCCTTGGAGCAGAGATTGTGTGTTTCATCTTCCACACTAGTTCGCGTATTGTTGGGCATACAGAAAAGGAAATATATATTAAGAAGAATTTCTGAGAATTTGGTTTTCATAAGCAGACAGGGATCAACTCAAGTTAATTTTAGGATTCCCACATTTTGCAAAAGAACATCAATTTTTTTTCTCACCATTCACATTTGCAGAGAAAAGTCTTTATGTGCGTCAACCCATCTCCAAACCGCGTGAAAGAAAAGCTTCAGGCTTGATATAGGAAAAAAAAAGAGTTCATTCCTTCATCCTTCCAAACAAGGTACAGTACAACTGACAACGATACACATTTACTGAAAAACACAACTGCATTTTCTATTGCTCACTACTCTTTAAATACGTATAATTCAGATATTAAGGAAAAGAACTGCTAATCACATTAATGCATTACAGAAATCAAAATTAACTTATCACACAAAATAAATTAAAACATTAAATATTAACCTTTTCAGTGCAACATATACAGAAGTCAGAGTAACAAGTTCTAAAAAAAAACCAAAAGCATCAGGTTTGTTACAATAAGAGAATGAAAAGCTGAACACTTCAGTGAAGTATTACGCTGGGAAGCGGGGCTGTGGTCAGTACCGTGTGTGTGTTTACCATGAGATCTTTGAAAAAGACTGATAGAACCAGTGGCTAGAGAACAGGTCTTCTCTCAGAACATTAAGGACCAACATGTGTGCTCCTCTTGGTTCTGTGAGGTCCTCCTTCGTTCTAGGCTTTTGAATCCTCCCCCGTCCCCACCTCAGTTGAGCAGAGGGGGAGAAATCAAAGCCCAGACCCCTCTAGGGGATCAGGGTCTCCTGAGCATTGTTGGAGCCTCTTTGGACTGTTCTCGGCAAAACTGCCTGGAAGAGGAGCCAGTGGTCCATGTGCACCAAGGCAGCCGGGACCCAGGAAACCTGTAGACGTCAGACCCTTTCGCCACCTGCAGAGACCAGCCTCTCGAGAAACTCTGGAGGCATACCTCCTCCCTCAGCAACGTGGTGCGGAGGGGGGAAGGTCAATCCCACTGTCTCCTTTCATGGTGGGGACATTCGGCCCCACTCCTCTGTGGGCACACCATGGCAAGCACATGTCTGGCTTGGTGACACGTGTTCAGAGGTGCCTTTCAGATCAGGACTGGCTGCTGTCTATCCTTCCATCTAGAGGAAGACGTTTCCTGCTTAAAGAGTCCCAGCCTGTAGGGCAGTGGGAGAATCCAGGTTCCGTAGAAGATTTGGAAGCACTCTCTCCCTCTCCTGACCTTTTTTTTTTTTTTATGGGGGTTTTTCATTTCTCCTGAGACAGATACTAGAAACAGCTGTGTTCCCCATCCCCTGGTATCCGGCTGCTTACCAGGTCAGATCTTGGGTACAACCCCCTAATCATAAGGAACTTGGCCTTACAAAATGCAAGGAAACAGGGAAACTCTAGAGTTGGATTAGAAGATGATTTTTTAACCCAAAAAGGGGGCATTTTATAGCTAACCAAAGAAGGACCAATGCCACCAAAGGTATATGAATCCAGTGCTTATTGGCCATATTCATTCTAAGAGAAATTCACTAAAGAAGCACGGTTCTCATATCCTGGATGTCTGGCCATGGACAAAGATCCAACCAGGCCTGCCTTAACCCCCGCCTCTGCTCCCAGCTCTTCCAGAATGGCACGTATCTGAGCGTGTGCACTGCATGGTTGTACTGGCACAGGAAGGGGGCACCAGCAGCTGTGACGTGCTGGGCTGCAGCATTCGCAGACACGAATTAGGAGGTCCCCACAGGGATCCACAAAGGTTCCCTCTGTTTTCCTCCTCCCCCTCCACCATCCCTCTGCAAAGGGGAGAAATCAAAGCCCAGACCTCTAGGGGATCAGGGTCTCCTGAGCATTGTTGGAGCCTCTTTGGACTGTTCTCGGCAAAACTGCCTGGAAGAGGAGCCAGTGGTCCATGTGCACCAAGGCAGCCGGGACCCAGGAAACCTGTAGACGTCAGACCCTTTCGCCACCTGCAGAGACCAGCCTCTCGAGAAACTCTGGAGGCATACCTCCTCCCTCAGCAACGTGGTGCGGAGGGGGGAAGGTCAATCCCACTGTCTCCTTTCATGGTGGGGACATTCGGCCCCACTCCTCTGTGGGCACACCATGGCAAGCACATGTCTGGCTTGGTGACACGTGTTCAGAGGTGCCTTTCAGATCAGGACTGGCTGCTGTCTATCCTTCCATCTAGAGGAAGACGTTTCCTGCTTAAAGAGTCCCAGCCTGTAGGGCAGTGGGAGAATCCAGGTTCCGTAGAAGATTTGGAAGCACTCTCTCCCTCTCCTGACCTTTTTTTTTTTTTATGGGGGTTTTTCATTTCTCCTGAGACAGATACTAGAAACAGCTGTGTTCCCCATCCCCTGGTATCCGGCTGCTTACCAGGTCAGATCTTGGGTACAACCCCCTAATCATAAGGAACTTGGCCTTACAAAATGCAAGGAAACAGGGAAACTCTAGAGTTGGATTAGAAGATGATTTTTTAACCCAAAAAGGGGGCATTTTATAGCTAACCAAAGAAGGACCAATGCCACCAAAGGTATATGAATCCAGTGCTTATTGGCCATATTCATTCTAAGAGAAATTCACTAAAGAAGCACGGTTCTCATATCCTGGATGTCTGGCCATGGACAAAGATCCAACCAGGCCTGCCTTAACCCCCGCCTCTGCTCCCAGCTCTTCCAGAATGGCACGTATCTGAGCGTGTGCACTGCATGGTTGTACTGGCACAGGAAGGGGGCACCAGCAGCTGTGACGTGCTGGGCTGCAGCATTCGCAGACACGAATTAGGAGGTCCCCACAGGGATCCACAAAGGTTCCCTCTGTTTTCCTCCTCACCTCCACATCCCTCTGCAAAGGCTCTTGGATGCCTCGAGACTGGACACTGAGCCTTCCACCCAGCGGGTGAAGAAAGCCCCAGAGACAGTCTCAGTATCAGTCCATGCTCTTTAACGGCAGCCAGACTTTAACTAGTCTTTAAAAGACGGAGAAGAGATGGTTCTAAAGTAAAACGGTGATTTCAAGTTAAAGATGAGTGACGCCACTCCAGTGTGATTCGCTCTCTACACTGGAATCAGCCTTTCCGGAGAGCCTGGAGATAAGGGGAGTGCACAAAGAGGTCCATAAACCAGTGTCAACGGTATCTGTCTTCTGGGGTCAAGCCCCTGCCCGCAGATCTGCTGCTGCAGGACCCGTGTAAGGAGTGGAGTGCAAAGTTAAGTGCACGTTCTCTCGTGACTGAAACCCAGGAGCTGTGTCAGTTACACTGCTGGCGAACAGATCTCATTTCTGCTCTGCATGCTTCAGGCGCACCGTCATTCAATAACAGCGCCAGAACTGAGGCGCAGGTCATAGAACTTTCTCAACTGTAAGAACCACAGAGAAAATGCCTTGAAATAGACATCCTGGGCAGAAGTAGTCCAGGAGGACAAAATGTCCCGGTAGGAATTTCAAGTCCACATGACATACTTTAAAAGTCCCTTTCATGATGTGAGGAGCTAGAGGCACTGAAGGGTTAAGAGGGAGACATCTTCCAGTTTTCAAATATTCGTGAATAGGAGTTCCCTCACCTAAGGACTTTACATATGATTTCATTGTTTTCCTGTTTCCAACTTTTAATAATAATTCCTAGGGATGAGCTATGGCCACGCAGTTGGAGGGTATATGAATCCAGTGCTTATTGGCCATATTCATTCTAAGAGAAATTCACTAAAGAAGCACGGTTCTCATATCCTGGATGTCTGGCCATGGACAAAGATCCAACCAGGCCTGCCTTAACCCCCGCCTCTGCTCCCAGCTCTTCCAGAATGGCACGTATCTGAGCGTGTGCACTGCATGGTTGTACTGGCACAGGAAGGGGGCACCAGCAGCTGTGACGTGCTGGGCTGCAGCATTCGCAGACACGAATTAGGAGGTCCCCACAGGGATCCACAAAGGTTCCCTCTGTTTTCCTCCTCACCTCCACATCCCTCTGCAAAGGCTCTTGGATGCCTCGAGACTGGACACTGAGCCTTCCACCCAGCGGGTGAAGAAAGCCCCAGAGACAGTCTCAGTATCAGTCCATGCTCTTTAACGGCAGCCAGACTTTAACTAGTCTTTAAAAGACGGAGAAGAGATGGTTCTAAAGTAAAACGGTGATTTCAAGTTAAAGATGAGTGACGCCACTCCAGTGTGATTCGTCTCTCTACACTGGAATCAGCCTTTCAGGAGAGCCTGGAGATAAGGGGAGTGCACAAAGAGGTCCATAAACCAGTGTCAACGGTATCTGTCTTCTGGGGTCAAGCCCCTGCCCGCAGATCTGCTGCTGCAGGACCCGTGTAAGGAGTGGAGTGCAAAGTTAAGTGCACGTTCTCTCGTGACTGAAACCCAGGAGCTGTGTCAGTTACACTGCTGGCGAACAGATCTCATTTCTGCTCTGCATGCTTCAGGCGCACCGTCATTCAATAACAGCGCCAGAACTGAGGCGCAGGTCATAGAACTTTCTCAACTGTAAGAACCACAGAGAAAATGCCTTGAAATAGACATCCTGGGCAGAAGTAGTCCAGGAGGACAAAATGTCCCGGTAGGAATTTCAAGTCCACATGACATACTTTAAAAGTCCCTTTCATGATGTGAGGAGCTAGAGGCACTGAAGGGTTAAGAGGGAGACATCTTCCAGTTTTCAAATATTCGTGAATAGGAGTTCCCTCACCTAAGGACTTTACATATGATTTCATTGTTTTCCTGTTTCCAACTTTTAATAATAATTCCTAGGGATGAGCTCTGGCCACGCAGTTGGAGGGAACCAGGGTTTCCCACAGGCAGGCTCCCTGGGTTGGAAAGTACCCAGGAGAAGAATTTCTCCTTCTTGGAGGGAAACGCAAGACCCATATGGTAGAGGCAGCTTATTAAAGGATTTGTTAAAATAAACAAACAAACCCAGCATCCTGAATGGAAAAGAAAACTAAAATCACTGGACTGTTTCTCCTCATGCTTAAAAAATAAATAGGAAAGTTCAATGTGTCCTTTTCAAAAGAAAGCAACAAATCAACCAAGTAACAACATGGAAAAGAAGTGACTGGTCCTTCTTCATGGACACAATGCCAAATGCCCGTTGCTCTCTGCTAAGGCTCGAGGTCTAAACAGATTCTTGGATGGTCCACCAGAAGGTTTATCTGTTTACTAACAGAGCGGTTTAGTCACTGTGGGGTTTCCTCCTCGTAGACGTACACACAGACGCTGATCCTCTTCCTCAACAAGGTGCCACGTCTCCACCGTAAGATTTGCTACCTTTTCAACAGGAATGTATCCTGGGGCATTTACAAGTTTTGTGTATTAAATGGCATGACCTCTGAACCCCAATCTTTGCTCCCATCAGTAACTCCTCCTCTGCTTCCATCTCCACTCATCCTGGTGCTTTCCCCCAAGTTTTAGCTGTCCAAGGAGACCCAACACTTCTTACCAGTCTAGCTTTTGAGCCAGCAATACATACATTGTTCATGTAGATGTCAGAAGGGATTTTATGCTTCTTACACTGACTAAAGAGATTAAAATTAAAACACCATCCAACTAATAAATAAGAAATGATCTCTGAGGGTGGCGACGGCTCGGGAAGGTCTTCAACCTCGTGTATCTGTGGAGGACACTGGGCTGGTGGAGGGTCTCCTAGCGGAGGACAGGCGCGTCTCCCCCTCCACGGGCGTCCTCACGTGGCGAAAAGCAGGGATGCTTTTTTTCACCTTCTTCCCCAGTGAGCGGACAGGAGAGAAACTGTAACAAGCATAGGAATCTCCAGTGTCTGGCAGGATGGAGACTGCTGCGGGGAGACGGGCTTGGTGTCCGTGACGGGCACAGCACACCTGGACGTGGATGCCAGTGCACCCGTGTCATTAGGTACGTAGGAGGTCCACCCCGTGCCGTTCATCTCTGACCAGTCTTTAAATGGTGGCCCACCGATTTCTTCTCCAGGTCACATCGGATAACCCCACACAGACAGAGCTCTGGACAGAATTTTGAAGGAAGGCCCACATAAGAGAAGAAGCCCACACAGGCGACGGCAGGCAGAGAAGGAAAGCCCCGCTGGCCCCTGCCAGGCCGCCCTCGCCGCGCCAAACTCAAGAAGTCCTTTCTTCTTCCGGCTGCCGCAGGCCACCTGGCAGGACTCCTCCCCTGGGCTCTTCAGACCACTGGAAGGAAGGAAAAACAGGTTAAACTCTGCAGGTCACTCCAGCCAGCCTGGGAAAATGGGCTTGGGACAGAAACGTGGGGCTGTACCAGTCCAAGTCACTGGCCTCTCTCAGACAGTCAGGTCTACATTCTGCTGGTTCACCCACAGGGGCAGTAGCTCCCAAAGCTGTACTTTCAGGGACAAAGGAAAGAGGGGATGGGGATGCACACTGTGTGAAGGCCTTCTTCATTCAACTGGAGATGATTCAGCCTATCTGCAGCCAGCGCTGGCTTCGTGGGCAGCTTGTGCATCAGTCCAAGGCTCTGGCAGCAGAAATGGCTTCCCCTAAGGGCATGGTAGAATGGACCCCTTTGTTTCTCAGTGGGTGGGCCCTGAACATGTCCTCTATTCATGTCAGGGGGAAGCAGGGTCCCCCCAGTCCAGCCCAGCCTGGACAGCTTTCTGCTCTGGTCCCTCCTGGGTTCCTCTGTGGAGGAGTGGTGGTACCTGTTCTCTTAAAAGGAGGATGGCTTCCGCCTTGGTGGACATCTTTGCAAGGTCAGACCCATTGCCAGGTCCAAAGCTAACGTTCTCTCAAATGTGGGTAGAGAAGTGACATTAATAAGAAGTTCACTCAACCCTAAATGATTCTGCCCAGGTGCAGACTGCAGCGACAAAATCTACTATGAATTTTCTTTTAAAAAAGGCATATGCATTCTTTTTCTATTGGTGTTAAAAGACAAAACAAAAATGTTTATCTCCCTTAGCTCATTTGATCCTCCACTGATGGTCCCTGGAGGTAGCGGAAGAAATGTAAGTGGGGATGTCAGAGGCCCTGGGTCTCATCCCAGCTCCTCAGGGACTCAGGGTGGGCCCCACACAGACTCAGTTCATCCACATCCTCCTCCTTAAGGCTGTTTGTGAGGATGAATGAATTAGCAGCTTCCCAAATCAAAAGAGCTGCTCACGCATATTACTGGAGCTCTAAAAATGAAGACCAAGTAAAGGGAGCTCCCCGGCCTTCAGATCACCAGGAGGCCTAATGAATGTGCTTTTTCTCCCTGCCCCCTCCACACAACTTTGAGCTTCTGGAATGCTGACTCTTCAATAGAGAAGACACCCTCAGGTGGATGAGGCTGGAGCGACTGTCTCTTGACCCACGACTTCCTGAAAAGGATCTCTAAGTTTATGATGGTCTCTTTGGTCAAACCAGCATTCCAGAAACTCATTCATGTGAGACTTTTCAGAGCCTGTCTGGATTAATCTGCTATTTGACTCCAGGAGCCCGGAGCTACGGGTATTAGCTCCAGAGATATGAAATGGGCATCCTATCCACATGTCCAATCTTTTTCACAGATGTCAGAGAAGCTATTCATGAAACAATGGTAAGCTGAATGAAGACCACAGGATTCTAAGCGTTTGGAGTCCTGCAAGACCTTCTAGAGGCCAAGTCTCTCTCATGTCACTGATAGGAAAGGGGAAGATGATTTCTCAGAGGAAAGAGAAAGAACATCTGTTGCCTGCCCCTAGTCTGTGATCCACTAGGTTCTTTATATTAGTTCTTACGTCATTTGCACAACATCTTTTTAATGAGAAAACCAAGGCTCAGAGAGGTTAAATTACTTGTTAAAGGTCACACAGTCACAGGCAAGGATAACAGAGCTCCCTTCTGAGTGAAACACATTAGAATAAACTAAACCTGACTTGGTAGGATAAATAGCCTCTTCTTTTTCTCCCTTTTTCTGCTCACTCAACCCTAAATGATTCTGCCCAGGTGCAGACTGCAGCGACAAAATCTACTATGAATTTTCTTTTAAAAAGGCATATGCATTCTTTCTATTGGTGTTAAAAGACAAAACAAAAATGTTTATCTCCCTTAGCTCATTTGATCCTCCACTGATGGTCCCTGGAGGTAGCAGAAGAAATGTAAGTGGGGATGTCAGAGGCCCTGGGTCTCATCCCAGCTCCTCAGGGACTCAGGGTGGGCCCCACACAGACTCAGTTCATCCACATCCTCCTCCTTAAGGCTGTTTGTGAGGATGAATGAATTAGCAGCTTCCCAAATCAAAAGAGCTGCTCACGCATATTACTGGAGCTCTAAAAATGAAGACCAAGTAAAGGGAGCTCCCCGGCCTTCAGATCACCAGGAGGCCTAATGAATGTGCTTTTTCTCCCTGCCCCCTCCACACAACTTTGAGCTTCTGGAATGCTGACTCTTCAATAGAGAAGACACCCTCAGGTGGATGAGGCTGGAGCGACTGTCTCTTGACCCACGACTTCCTGAAAAGGATCTCTAAGTTTATGATGGTCTCTTTGGTCAAACCAGCATTCCAGAAACTCATTCATGTGAGACTTTTCAGAGCCTGTCTGGATTAATCTGCTATTTGACTCCAGGAGCCCGGAGCTACGGGTATTAGCTCCAGAGATATGAAATGGGCATCCTATCCACATGTCCAATCTTTTTCACAGATGTCAGAGAAGCTATTCATGAAACAATGGTAAGCTGAATGAAGACCACAGGATTCTAAGCGTTTGGAGTCCTGCAAGACCTTCTAGAGGCCAAGTCTCTCTCATGTCACTGATAGGAAAGGGGAAGATGATTTCTCAGAGGAAAGAGAAAGAACATCTGTTGCCTGCCCCTAGTCTGTGATCCACTAGGTTCTTTATATTAGTTCTTACGTCATTTGCACAACATCTTTTTAATGAGAAAACCAAGGCTCAGAGAGGTTAAATTACTTGTTAAAGGTCACACAGTCACAGGCAAGGATAACAGAGCTCCCTTCTGAGTGAAACACATTAGAATAAACTAAACCTGACTTGGTAGGATAAATAGCCTCTTCTTTTTCTCCCTTTTTCTGCTTCACCCTCCAAGAACTTCTGCCCTGACCTGGAGAAGGTGGTCCTTTCCTCTACACAGGAGTATCTCCAGAGGGAAAAGGCCCTTCCTCGAGGCAGCCTCTTTACCTGTTTCTGAGTGGCAGCAAGCAGTCCTTCCCTTCAGGAGGGCGCTGGGCTTCTCGTGCCGGCAGACGAAAGCCCGGCACCACTCGCAGTGTTTTCGGACCTCGCAGCAGCTGCAACGATGCAGAGAACACAGTCTGGGTAGAAGCCCGGGAGCCTGGCAGGGGTACCCAGTGGGTGCAGCATCTGCCAGAGGGGCGTGCTGGGCAGCTCCGACCTCTAATCCAGCCTGCCCCTGGGACCTCCAGAGGGACTGTCACAGCCGAGGGCTGAGGACTTTGTAGGGCGGTGGCCTTTGGGGGGCTCTGTTGGCCACCCCAAAGGACCAGCTCCATTTGGCCACCCCTCTCTGGGTTGGCAGGGCAACCTGGCTGACAGAGGGAACTAATCATCCCTTGGCTGCTTGCTCCAAAAAGCCACAGTTGGGTAACTCAGAACTGCTGTCCGGACTGGGCTAAAACAGCCATTTCAGGCGGGCAGGGCTGCAAGAGTTTGGGCTGGGGTGTCATCCATCAGGAGTAGCCGGCAGCAAAGCAGCGACTGTGGGTAGGCTGCACGGACCCACGGAAGGAGTGAAAGAATGAGCCAAGTATCTCCACGGTTTCAGATCTCTTCCTGAGGACTGACCCTCTGGTCGTGGCCCACTCATCCTCGGTGCACCTGCTACCTGCCCTCCTGGGTCATCAGGGCTGCGAGTGCTCTGGGCTCCTTTGTGGGCAGGAAGGAATGGTCTGCAGAGTTTGCACAAGCAAAGAATGAGAGACCCCAGAGAAGGGCAGAAAAGAAAGCGCTAAGGCCTCAATTACCTAGAGACGCTGAGGGCTGTTTTTCTTGGCACACCACGGAGGCCTCTGTTTCCACTCACTCTAACCTTAATGTGTATATAAAACCGATACAACTGCTGACGGGGGCTGGGGGGGGGGGGGGCTCCTGGATGACAGAAGCCTAGAAACAGATGAGGAAACGGGTCTGTCGCCGTGCTTCCCTGCTGGTGCCCGGGGACATTTCACAATCCCCATCGCTGGGCTTCTCTCACAGTGCTGCCTGGGAAGGTTACCCCTTCCATCTTCGGGCAGCAGAGCTGAGAAGGAAGGGACCCTGCAACATTTCTAACCAACCTGCTTCTGCCAGGATGGCCGGGGCCATCTGTGCAGGCCCCTCCTGAGTCGCAGAGTCCAAGTTGGGAGCCGTTCGCCCTCCCTAAGCCTTGTTCCAGAACTATCAGTGACCACTGTCTGGTCGTCACTTAGCCAGGTGGCCTTGCTCCGGGCACACTTCCCAGACAGTCATGTCCTAGGGCAGTGAGATCAAGGCCTCCAGGTTCCCCTGGCATGGGATAAGCTGCTCCCCACCAACTCTGCCACCTGGAGGGGCCCTGTGCCCGGGAAACAGCAGCCTGGTGGACACAAGGGCAGGGATCCTAAGCTTGGTCTCTGGCAAGGACGGGCTTGGAAGGGACAGACGAGCGACCTGATGGCTGCTTCTCTGGGAATGAGAGTCCACTCGGTTATCCTAGGTTGTACCTGACTTCCAAGAACCTAGCCAAATGAGCCTTTCAGTCCTTCTGCGGTGCCCATGTGGGTACCTAGTCTTGTTCCTAAGGTTCTGGGAGCCTCCTGGCCACAGAAACAAGACTGTAGGAGTGCTGAGTTGCCTCACCTAGGCACCTGGCCATGAGAATTGAGGCCAGTGGTTCTGAGGTTGCTTCTGTTCCCTCAGGGGGTCCTGAGAAGCAGCAGACCCTGAGCTATGCCCTGGCCTGAAAACACGTCCACCACCTGTGAACATGCTTTTCCCAGACACACGGGAGCAGACTGGAACTGCTTACCGCGGAAGGGAAGGCCAGCCTCGTTCAGGCCTCGCCTCTCACCCTTAACACTAGCTTGGTCCACGAGGCGGGCGTGAACGGTTTGTGGCTGCGGTCAGCAAGCTGGGGCTCTCGGGGGCACGCCATTCGTCGCCAGAACCAGGAGCGACATGTGCTTTAGATGCCTGAGCAGCAACAGCCAATCCACAGGAAGGAGGCTATTTATCTGTCCAAAACCTTAGGCAACCGCAGAGGGCTCAAGCTTGGCTGCCTGCAGTAACACGGGGCCTTCTCCTCCAGGTCTGGCAGAAGGTCTGGCACGCTATTGTCTCCATCATGAAATACTCTAGGCTGAGCGAAGGTTCTGGCACGGACAGTTTATTTGCTCCACATATTTCCAAAATTCGATCCTGCAACATTTCTAACCAACCTGCTTCTGCCAGGATGGCGGGGCCATCTGTGCAGGCCCCTCCTGAGTCGCAGAGTCCAAGTTGGGAGCCGTGCCTCCCTAAGCCTTGTTCCAGAACTATCAGTGACCACTGTCTGGTCGTCACTTAGCCAGGTGGCCTTGCTCCGGGCACACTTCCCAGACAGTCATGTCCTAGGGCAGTGAGATCAAGGCCTCCAGGTTCCCCTGGCATGGGATAAGCTGCTCCCCACCAACTCTGCCACCTGGAGGGGCCCTGTGCCCGGGAAACAGCAGCCTGGTGGACACAAGGGCAGGGATCCTAAGCTTGGTCTCTGGCAAGGACGGGCTTGGAAGGGACAGGAGCGACCTGATGGCTGCTTCTCTGGGAATGAGAGTCCACTCGGTTATCCTAGGTTGTACCTGACTTCCAAGAACCTAGCCAAATGAGCCTTTCAGTCCTTCTGCGGTGCCCATGTGGGTACCTAGTCTTGTTCCTAAGGTTCTGGGAGCCTCCTGGCCACAGAAACAAGACTGTAGGAGTGCTGAGTTGCCTCACCTAGGCACCTGGCCATGAGAATTGAGGCCAGTGGTTCTGAGGTTGCTTCTGTTCCCTCAGGGGGTCCTGAGAAGCAGCAGACCCTGAGCTATGCCCTGGCCTGAAAACACGTCCACCACCTGTGAACATGCTTTTCCCAGACACACGGGAGCAGACTGGAACTGCTTACCGCGGAAGGGAAGGCCAGCCTCGTTCAGGCCTCGCCTCTCACCCTTAACACTAGCTTGGTCCACGAGGCGGGCGTGAACGGTTTGTGGCTGCGGTCAGCAAGCTGGGGCTCTCGGGGGCACGCCATTCGTCGCCAGAACCAGGAGCGACATGTGCTTTAGATGCCTGAGCAGCAACAGCCAATCCACAGGAAGGAGGCTATTTATCTGTCCAAAACCTTAGGCAACCGCAGAGGGCTCAAGCTTGGCTGCCTGCAGTAACACGGGGCCTTCTCCTCCAGGTCTGGCAGAAGGTCTGGCACGTACGTATTGTCTCCATCATGAAATACTCTAGGCTGAGCGAACTGCGGCCTTTGGCTGGTCTGTCAATTTCCCGTGTGTAACTAATTCGTGCATATTCTCCGAGGGCTTCCTTAGATGCTCCACATATTTCCAGGGAATAAATCTGGTCCGATCCTGCAAATATGACCCTTGGGCCTCTCCCTTTGCAGAGCAATCCAACTTGGAGATACAGGCAAGCAAATGAGGCTAAGAACACCCAAAAAGGGGCTTAGGAAGGCTTCCTGGAAGATGCCAGGCAGAGACTAAGTTTTCAAGGAGGAGCAGGAGGAGAGCAGAGAAGCAGAGGGATAAACAGCAACAGTGGCTTTAGGATTGGCCAGGGGGCCTCTGCAGAGAAGCAGCATGCCTGTTACTGCTCACAGGAGGCTGGGAGCCTTTACCAGTTCCCTCTGGAACCCCTGCAGATCCCGTCCCGCCCCTCAGCTGTCACCCAAGGTCTGCTTCACTTTGCTGACACCAGACAGATATCACAGCGGTGAACCACTGAGGTGGCCCTGTCACCTGGGAGGGCTGCTGATGGCTCTGGGAAGGCAGGCAGGTGGGGGACTCGGCCTCGGGGGCAGCAAAGACTCACTGTATCAGCACACACGTGATGATGAGGACAGCCAGGGCCACGACGGAGACCACCACCAAGGCAGTGATGGCTTGCTTCTTCTGGCTGGCGGCTACCACAGCCAGGAGGTCCGCGTGCTCACAGCGTGCACCGACGTAGCCAGTGTGGCAGCTGAGGAAGACAGGGCGGTCAGGGCGCTCTCTGGGCAGAGGTCTCATTTGCCCTGCTCCCCAGGAAGGCTGGGCTAGAGAGACCCAAGCCCTGCAAAAAGCTCAAAGGGGGCCCTCCAGCCTCAGCTACTAGCAAAGGCAAGTACTACTACTAGGCAAAGGTGTTGACAAAATCACTCCTAGTCCCCTGCATAGGCTTCTCTTGTTTGGAGAATGAGGTAATCCATCAACTTATCACCTGAGGAGGCAAGGTTACTATGTCAGATACTACGATATTACGGTTACTATGTCAGATCCTGGGGGAGCGACAAAGGCAGCGAATGCGTCTATGACATGAAGCTCATTTTGGCAGCTCATAAAAATCTGGGTTATTTTTAAACTGAATGTGTGTATTCAGAATTCCCAGTATGAGAGAAAGAAAACAGGCTAAACCAGCAGGAGACAAAGACTGTGGCTTTTTCTTTATCTTTGTCAAGTTTAATTGGTGCTGCAAGCATTTACCTGGTGATCCAGCGCACGAGCATCCACTGGAGCAGGATCAGCCCCACATTCTCTAAAAGACCTGAAAAGCCACTATTCTTTTATGGACCTCAGTCATCACTTCCAATAACACCTGGCCTTTCTCTACTAGAGGTTTAGTAAGGGCTCAAACAGTTCATGTTCATGAACGTGCATGAAGTCTCAAAAGGGTGATATCAACCCACGAGGTTATAGTATTGCTGGTATTACTGGTACTACTATTCAGGGGTTCTCTGGCATCCATCATTTTCAGTACTGATCCCATGCAAGCTTCACCTATGCTAAACTCCCCCCAGATTCTGGGTGGAGGGCACCAGTGGTTCTTGCATAGTGAGTCCTCAGGACATGTTCGAGTCACAAGGAAGTGATTGTTGTGTTCTGAGATAGACACTCCTCCTCTCCTCCCCTGATTCTTCTCAGTAGAAGATATTTAGCTTCCAATGGGTCCCTCTGTCTGGGCTGACTGTCCTATTGTAATGAAAATGTTTGATCACCATGGCCTTCTCAGATGGGGTAGCTGCCTTTTCACAGGGGACTTCCCCAGGAGCAGTTTCGCGTGCACTAGCTTCAGACACTAGCTTTAAAGGTTTCACTCCTCCTGAACCCCCTGCCCACAGGGCAATGATAGTTAAAGTTGTTTTTTTTGTTTGTTTTTAATGATGTCTACTTCTTTTTTTTTTTTTTTTCTTTTTAAGAAGTCCACCTTAAAAGACCTCTGAAGAACAAGGAAAGCAAAGGGGCTCAGGGGGTCTTGGTGTGCCAGCTCCTGTGCAGGGCTGGCCCCAGGGGTGTTACACGTGTGATTCCCTTAAACTGGGCTCCTGGGCTTCCAGACCCCAGATGCCAGGGAGTCACAGGATAAATATGGCGTGTTTTCTTGGAACATAGGTTTTGCTCAACATTAACAAAAATTTAATCTTTTTCATGTTAAAGGAATAGGTACTGTATGGGTTTTTAAGTTTAAGGCAAACCAGGAATGTGTGTATTCAGAATTCCCAGTATGAGAGAAAGAAAACAGGCTAAACCAGCAGGAGACAAAGACTGTGGCTTTTCTTTATCTTTGTCAAGTTTAATTGGTGCTGCAAGCATTTACCTGGTGATCCAGCGCACGAGCATCCACTGGAGCAGGATCAGCCCCACATTCTCTAAAAGACCTGAAAAGCCACTATTCTTTTATGGACCTCAGTCATCACTTCCAATAACACCTGGCCTTTCTCTACTAGAGGTTTAGTAAGGGCTCAAACAGTTCATGTTCATGAACGTGCATGAAGTCTCAAAAGGGTGATATCAACCCACGAGGTTATAGTATTGCTGGTATTACTGGTACTACTATTCAGGGGTTCTCTGGCATCCATCATTTTCAGTACTGATCCCATGCAAGCTTCACCTATGCTAAACTCCCCCCAGATTCTGGGTGGAGGGCACCAGTGGTTCTTGCATAGTGAGTCCTCAGGACATGTTCGAGTCACAAGGAAGTGATTGTTGTGTTCTGAGATAGACACTCCTCCTCTCCTCCCCTGATTCTTCTCAGTAGAAGATATTTAGCTTCCAATGGGTCCCTCTGTCTGGGCTGACTGTCCTATTGTAATGAAAATGTTTGATCACCATGGCCTTCTCAGATGGGGTAGCTGCCTTTTCACAGGGGACTTCCCCAGGAGCAGTTTCGCGTGCACTAGCTTCAGACACTAGCTTTAAAGGTTTCACTCCTCCTGAACCCCCTGCCCACAGGGCAATGATAGTTAAAGTTGTTTTTTTTGTTTGTTTTTAATGATGTCTACTTCTTTTTTTTTTTTTTTTCTTTTTAAGAAGTCCACCTTAAAAGACCTCTGAAGAACAAGGAAAGCAAAGGGGCTCAGGGGGTCTTGGTGTGCCAGCTCCTGTGCAGGGCTGGCCCCAGGGGTGTTACACGTGTGATTCCCTTAAACTGGGCTCCTGGGCTTCCAGACCCCAGATGCCAGGGAGTCACAGGATAAATATGGCGTGTTTTCTTGGAACATAGGTTTTGCTCAACATTAACAAAAATTTAATCTTTTTCATGTTAAAGGAATAGGTACTGTATGGGTTTTTAAGTTTAAGGCAAACCAGGAATGCTGCAAAAATGGCTGCTTAAGGCTGGGATGTCGGAGCACACAGCTTCTGTCTCTAACGCTGCCTAATGGCAGCATCTGGGGCCCTTTATTCCAAAGCTCAATGGTTATATGCTTCATTTAAAGGTATTTTCCAGTTTGGATTCAGGCACTTGCTTTCTATTAAAGACTAATTTACATTTGACACATGTTTTCTCTAGCCTTTGCATGGAAAAGTCAAGTCATTTGCTTGTGACCCCGCTGTCAGGGAAGGCACCCCTGGTGGCTCAGGAGGCAGTAAAGAATCTGCCTGCAATGCAGTACTGATTCCTGGGTCGAAGGGAAGATCCCCTGGAGAAGGGAATGGCAACCCACTCCGATATTCTCGCCTGGAAGGTCCCACGGACAGAGGAGCCTAGTGGGGCTACAGTCCATAGGGTCACAAAGAGCCGGACCCTGCCAGGAAGACAGAGGAGCTCATTCCCAGATCTGCAGACCCCAGGGTCTAGGTTCCGGCTCACTCAACAGGCTGCCACCCCTGTATACTATCCAGAGCTGGGATGAGAACACTGCAGATTAAGCTCTTGATCAAATCTGGGTTTTGGTTTAGCCTCTCATCTTGAATGAGTAAAGGAGATTTGAGGTCTTAGGTCCAAAAAGGGTGTAAAAGGTTTGCAGTCTTTAGTAAGGAAGGAAGTGAGGGAGGGCCAACAGGGATGGGAAAATGCCATACAGGGTTCTCTACAGACCTGAGGAGAGACCCGGCTCTGGGGAGGAGGAGGATGGCAAAGCTCTGGCGAGAAGACTCTACTTGAAAAAGGACCTGGACCACAGAAGTGTGAATAAGAACACAGGCTCTCATAGACTCAGGGTAGGAAGGAGGTGACTGGGGGGCTATGAAGCAGGGGTAAGTTTGTTTTTGTTTGGTTTATAATAACAAAATCCCATGAAGTCAGGAGTTAGGAAATGCCTCACCCTGTAGGTTGGGAAGAAAACAAAGCCACTGATCCCTTCCCACCAGGGGAAAGTGCAAGTGAGAGGTGATGAACAGCCAGCACCCGTGAGGCACAAATGAAGCTGGGGGTGTCCACAGAGACTCTTGCAAAGGGTGCCCCCTCCAGCCCTCCAGAGTTTTCACTCCACACCCCGATGACTCCCACCTGGGTGGTGGGCTTCCTCCATTTAGTATCCAGCACCCTTATCTGCAGAACCCGAATCCAGCCCCTCCACTTTATCTCCTGTCTCTTAGGCTGCCTAATGGCAGCATCTGGCCCTTTATTCCAAAGCTCAATGGTTATATGCTTCATTTAAAGGTATTTTCCAGTTTGGATTCAGGCACTTGCTTTCTATTAAAGACTAATTTACATTTGACACATGTTTTCTCTAGCCTTTGCATGGAAAAGTCAAGTCATTTGCTTGTGACCCCGCTGTCAGGGAAGGCACCCCTGGTGGCTCAGGAGGCAGTAAAGAATCTGCCTGCAATGCAGTACTGATTCCTGGGTCGAAGGGAAGATCCCCTGGAGAAGGGAATGGCAACCCACTCCGATATTCTCGCCTGGAAGGTCCCACGGACAGAGGAGCCTAGTGGGGCTACAGTCCATAGGGTCACAAAGAGCCGGACCCTGCCAGGAAGACAGAGGAGCTCATTCCCAGATCTGCAGACCCCAGGGTCTAGGTTCCGGCTCACTCAACAGGCTGCCACCCCTGTATACTATCCAGAGCTGGGATGAGAACACTGCAGATTAAGCTCTTGATCAAATCTGGGTTTTGGTTTAGCCTCTCATCTTGAATGAGTAAAGGAGATTTGAGGTCTTAGGTCCAAAAAGGGTGTAAAAGGTTTGCAGTCTTTAGTAAGGAAGGAAGTGAGGGAGGGCCAACAGGGATGGGAAAATGCCATACAGGGTTCTCTACAGACCTGAGGAGAGACCCGGCTCTGGGGAGGAGGAGGATGGCAAAGCTCTGGCGAGAAGACTCTACTTGAAAAAGGACCTGGACCACAGAAGTGTGAATAAGAACACAGGCTCTCATAGACTCAGGGTAGGAAGGAGGTGACTGGGGGGCTATGAAGCAGGGGTAAGTTTGTTTTTGTTTGGTTTATAATAACAAAATCCCATGAAGTCAGGAGTTAGGAAATGCCTCACCCTGTAGGTTGGGAAGAAAACAAAGCCACTGATCCCTTCCCACCAGGGGAAAGTGCAAGTGAGAGGTGATGAACAGCCAGCACCCGTGAGGCACAAATGAAGCTGGGGGTGTCCACAGAGACTCTTGCAAAGGGTGCCCCCTCCAGCCCTCCAGAGTTTTCACTCCACACCCCGATGACTCCCACCTGGGTGGTGGGCTTCCTCCATTTAGTATCCAGCACCCCTTATCTGCAGAACCCGAATCCAGCCCCTCCACTTTATCTCCTGTCTCTTAGGTTTCAGCCAAACCAAGAATTCCCCCCAACCCCCACAGTCAACTAAACGAGTGCCCAGCACATAGGCGCTCAGGACACAGCTGCCTATGCGCGAATGATCACCTCCTCCTTGTACATCTCAGCTCCTGCTACCATCACTGCCTGGAACATTATTCCTCATTTCCTTCCTCCAACCCTATCTCAAAGACCACATTCTCCAAGGAGATATAATTTGAAGACTCACTCATTCATTCGCCCATCCATCCTAGTCTCTCCTTCCTTGAAGACTGTTCCTTAAGATTTCTTCCCTTAGGACTAGTCCAACCTCTGTGACTGCCCCTTCCTGCCAGCCTTGCTAGAGGCCAGCCTCCAGGCTCCTGTAGGCAAGACCTAGTTCTACAAAAGCTCTGGGGAATCATGGAACGGAAGAGGGCTGGGGAGCCTGGGCTTTGTTAGATGTCTGGTGAGGAATTGGAGCCAAATCAATGAGATTTCTCTGTAGTTGGTTGTCTGTGTGGCATCCTCCTAGGGAAGGGAGTGTTATAAAGTTTTGCACAGCCATTTGTGAAAGGTTCAGGCCATTGGAGAGGCAACCTCACCCTCTCCTACTGCAAATGTTCCTACTGTAATCCACAGGCCCTTGGAGAGGAGGATTTGAACATCTCCTCAAGTGCTTGGTTCTGAAAACTCTATGTACTAATAAATCAATGCTGGGGACTCTTAGAAATCCTATTTAAGTCAAACAGCAGGAGTCTAGTGCTAATGACAACATCATCTTCTTGAAGGCTGTGCTTAATTCCAATGCGAATGATCTCTGTTAATCTCAACATTAAAAACTGCATGGGAGGTCTGAACTGCTCTTTACCTTGTTTCACAGATAGGGAAAGGGGGTGGGGAGTGGATTCTGGAGTTTAAAACCAAAGGATCTCAGGGCTTCCCTGGTGGTCCAGTGGGTAAGGACACCCCCTTGCAGTGCAAGGGGCACCCGATCGATCCCTGGCCTGGGAGGATCCCACGTGCCGCGGAGCGGCTGGATCGATGTGTCCAACTACTGAGCCAGAGCTCTGGGGCACATGTGCCCAGAGCTGGTGCTCTACAGCAAGAGAGGCCGCTGTGATGGGAGGCCCACACAGGCCAAAGAACAAAGATGGATGAAAATAAATAAATGAAAGACCAATAGAAGTGGCCAAAAAAAAAAAAAGAAGGATCTCAACTGTGAAGGAGATGCTTCTGATTTGGAAGATACTCTGGGACACTGATTCAATGGCAAACAGCATAGCAAAAAGGAAGATGGGCTGCTGACTGTCCCACCAAGAGGTCTTCCTGTTGTGGGTGTAGCAAATTGTAAAGATGCCCCCAAACAGTGCTGTCCTGACTCAGTAGGAAAGAGAATTGTCTAGGTTATCTAGGGGGCTATCTGTCTGAGTCACATGTGTCTGACTTGCCTTGTTCTTCCTAACATGTGTGCTGGGCCCCTCCCAACCAGCCTTGCCTTGGAACGGATGTCTGGGTCCATTAGGAAAGTCTTCATGCAACAAAGGGTGCCAATGTCCCCTTAACATCACAGCTGCAAACACTCAAGCCTCAGTCTCATTGAAGTAGAAAGGTCAGAGTGCTTCTGAATGAAAACTTCCCCAGTGAAGCATGAGAGGTGCCTGGGTTGTTGCCTAATATTGGCTTGGCCAGAAAGTTCATTCAGGTTTCTCTGTAAGACCTTTTGGCCAACCCAGTACATGAGACTCAAGGTCATGGCTTAGGTCAGCTCCTAGAGTAGTGAGTCTTAGCACCAAGCAGCCCAACTGCACTGAGAGGCAGAATAGCCTATGGTCTAGATACATGAGCTTTTCTCAGGACACCCCAGATCAAATCTTTCTAAAAATGGGGCCTGCATGTCTGAAAGAAAAGACCAAATGTGTTCTGATGAAGCCAAAGTTGAAAACCACCATGAAGGTTGACCAGTGAATCAGCTCTGCTGCCCATTGGAATGGCCTGGGGTGCTTGAAAAAATCCAGGCCACGTGTGAGACCAACTCAATCACAATTCCTGGGGGTAAAGCCTGTACATGCTAAGTCCCTTCAGTCACGTTCGACGATTTCTGACCCTGTGGACTATAGTCCACCAGGCTCCTCTGTCCATGGGATTCTCCAGAAAAGAATACTGGAGTGGGTAGCCATCACCTTCTCCAGGGGATCTTCTTGACTCAGGGACTGAACCTATGTCTTATATGTCTCCTGCACTGGCAGGCAAGTTCTTTACCATTAGTGCTACCTGGGAGGCTCGAGGAGTAAGGCCTCTGGCATCAGTATTTTTTAAACCTCCCAGATGATTCCAATGGGCAGCCATGGTTAGACTTTCTAATGTAATCAAGACTTTCTGGTCCTGAACTCAACTGTAACACAGACATACTTCTCAGTTGCTCTTTACTGGGGGCAGTGGGCAAGAAAAAGTTTGCGTGCTCAGTCACTTCAGTCGTGTTTGACTCTTTGCAACCCTATGGGCTGTAGCGCATGAAGTTCTCCAGGCAAGAATACTGGAGTGGGTTGCCATTTCTTCCTCCGGGGGATCCTCCTGACCCAGGGATTGAACCCAGGTCCCCTGCATTGCAGGCAGATTCTTTACTATCTGAGCCACCAGAGAAGCCCAAGAAAAGGTTTGATGATATACATTTTTAAAAAATTTCCCAAGCTCCTACTAGTATTAGACTTAATTATGCCAATTATTTTAGCATAAGTCACACAATGAAGGGAAGTGTCACCTTACTTGGTCACAAACGACTCACGCTTGACTCAGCTGCTGTCTGGACCTCAGATAGGCACTGGTTCCCACCTGGCTTCACATTAGAATCACCTGGGAAGCTTTGGGAAGCTTTGTCACACCCTTAGAGATGCCCCCAACCAATTGGTCTAGGCACCCAAGTGGCTCTAGTGTGTGATCCGGCCGGAGAGCCACTGAGGCAGAATGGTCAGTTAAATTACAAACCGAGAACAATAGTTCAAAGTCTGCTCCTTCCCCTACCTTCCCCACTTCCTGACTCTCTGGGCATTTCCCCAGGGTGGGAGCTGGACAATGTGCCTTCCCATGCAGGAGCAGGAGAACCGGGAGATGCAGTACCCTTGTTTAAGGAAGGAATCTGAACAAAATAGCATGTATTCTGTCACGAAGGGGAATGGCAAATGTGTAAGCCTGAACACTTTCTTATACCATTGGACCATTCAATTCCATCTGTTGAGAGTGGGTAATGTCAAACACAAGGTTCTGGACTGAATCTTGTCTTCATAATTCTGAGTCTCTAGCATCATATGCAGGCTGTTTTCTCCAAATAAGCACCAAAAAGAAAGTAGTGCCCAAGAAAGACAGGAAAGAGTACAGCACAGGAGGCGGAGTGAGGACCCTGTGTGAGCTGAGGAGCCACGGTGGCTGAAGGTGAAAGGCAGCGTGCTCCAGCCAGGAGGCGCCCCGAGGCCGTCTCCTCTTTGTACTGATTGAGTCTGGAGGTGGCTTTGGTGTTTTTCTTAGAAGCAAACTTTGTGGCTTGGGCCCCCTCATTTCAACAAAAAGAATTAAATGGTCAATGATACACCTCTTTTTCCTCTGCTGAGAGTGTTTGGGCCTTCTAATCCTGTTCAGTTGCTCAATTTTACCCCTAAATCCCTTTTGCACCTGGCTCACAGTGCCTTTTAAAATTTTAAAGACATAGGATAATGAGCGTAGAGTTGGGCTCTTACAAGTTTTTTTTTTATCCTTAAGGAAAATGTTCTCCAACTAGAAAAAGAATGTTTCTAAGCAAATTGGAAAGTACATAAATTATAGTAGAGCAGAAAGAAAAACAAAAGAAAGTCTACATCGTTCAACACCCGACCGACCACCTTAAATGGCAGTCTGATTGACAAAAACTTTTTCTATGTAGTATTTTTTTTAACATTTTTTAAAGATTTTTTAAAAATGTAATTTTCTATCAATATTTCATGTCACACCTTCACCATTTTACCATGTCATTAGAAATCTCCACAAGCTGTTTGAAATGGTTGTAAAGTAATTTGTACATGCTTTGCTTTACTGAACCCTTACCACTTAGACTGTATCCAATTTTGATTTCATAAATAATGCCAGGGGATTATCTTTGTACACACTCTGTTTGCATTTGAGAGGACTACCTCAGGATAGGATCCCCTAAGTGGGCACAACCTGGTACTGACTTGGAGCCAGACTGTCATGGGTTTGAATCCTAGCCCCTACCTGTGTGACCTTGAGCAAGATACTTCACTTCTCTGTGCCACCGATTCTGAGTCCTTAAAACATGAGAGTCAGAAAACCACCTCACAGAGTTAGGAGCATTCAGTGAATTAACATCTTGTGAAAGGCCTACACAAAGGAAGGGCTGTATGAGTACTGAAAATGTAAGTAAAAGAATGAGAGCATTTTCAAGGCTCTTGAGAGACACTGTCTTCATAAACAATGATGGACTCTCTGGCAGAAGGTCAGTGTTCTGATTGTTAGTCAAGTCTTTTGGCACTGATCCCAAGACAAAGTCTTTAATACAGGGGTCAAGGACCAAGCTGACCAACGGTCAGGGACTATTGTTTTAGAAAAATAATTATACCAACTTGCCTTTAATGTAGGAAAAATCCACAAGGTTGGGGTGGGAGTGGGGACACTGAGTCACAGGACACTTGTATTGGGTTTACCCATTCTTGGACTAGAGAACTGGATTCGCCAAGGCCCCTAACCTCTCTGCTCAGGTCGCCTGGGGAAGAGTGGGCTGGAGGGGGAGCAGCTTCCTCGTGGCCTGTGGTCTGCTCAACTTTCACTGCTCCTTCAGCAGGACCGGGGGCCTTCAGCTGCGGCCATGGTGACAATGTACCGATCACCATGGCGATGGTGCTGGTCAAGGCTGCTCTTACACTCTACAGAGAACCGGGCTTGAGTGTTCTTCAGCGTTCTAAGAGAACTTTCTATGATGATTCAGCAGACGAATGCATAAAGAAGATGTGGCACACACACAATGGAATACTACTCAGCCATAAAAAGAAGTAAATAAGCCATTTGTGGGAACATGATGCAACTGGAGATGATCATGCTAAGCGAGACAAGTCAGAAAGACAAATACCATATGATATCCCTTATGTGTGCAATCCAAAATATAGCACAAATGAACTTTTCCACAAAACAGAAACAGACTCACAGACAGAACAGACTTGTCCATTGCCAAGGGGGCAGGGTGGGAGCTGATGGACTGGGAGTTTGGGGTTAGGAGATGTAAACTATTACACAGAATGGACAAACACCAAAGTCCTATTGTTTAGCCCAGAGAACTATAGTCACTACCCTGGAAAAACGTGGGCACAACTGGTACCTTGAGCAAGATACTTCACTTCTTTTTGTGCCACCGATTCTGAGTCCTTAAAACATGAGAGTCAGAAAACCACCTCACAGAGTTAGGAGCATTCAGTGAATTAACATCTTGTGAAAGGCCTACACAAAGGAAGGGCTGTATGAGTACTGAAAATGTAAGTAAAAGAATGAGAGCATTTTCAAGGCTCTTGAGAGACACTGTCTTCATAAACAATGATGGACTCTCTGGCAGAAGGTCAGTGTTCTGATTGTTAGTCAAGTCTTTTGGCACTGATCCCAAGACAAAGTCTTTAATACAGGGGTCAAGGACCAAGCTGACCAACGGTCAGGGACTATTGTTTTAGAAAAATAATTATACCAACTTGCCTTTAATGTAGGAAAAATCCACAAGGTTGGGGTGGGAGTGGGGACACTGAGTCACAGGACACTTGTATTGGGTTTACCCATTCTTGGACTAGAGAACTGGATTCGCCAAGGCCCCTAACCTCTCTGCTCAGGTCGCCTGGGGAAGAGTGGGCTGGAGGGGGAGCAGCTTCCTCGTGGCCTGTGGTCTGCTCAACTTTCACTGCTCCTTCAGCAGGACCGGGGGCCTTCAGCTGCGGCCATGGTGACAATGTACCGATCACCATGGCGATGGTGCTGGTCAAGGCTGCTCTTACACTCTACAGAGAACCGGGCTTGAGTGTTCTTCAGCGTTCTAAGAGAACTTTCTATGATGATTCAGCAGACGAATGCATAAAGAAGATGTGGCACACACACAATGGAATACTACTCAGCCATAAAAAGAAGTAAATAAGCCATTTGTGGGAACATGATGCAACTGGAGATGATCATGCTAAGCGAGACAAGTCAGAAAGACAAATACCATATGATATCCCTTATGTGTGCAATCCAAAATATAGCACAAATGAACTTTTCCACAAAACAGAAACAGACTCACAGACAGAACAGACTTGTCCATTGCCAAGGGGGCAGGGTGGGAGCTGATGGACTGGGAGTTTGGGGTTAGGAGATGTAAACTATTACACAGAATGGACAAACACCAAAGTCCTATTGTTTAGCCCAGAGAACTATAGTCACTACCCTGGAATAAACCATGATGGAAAAGAATTGGGCTTCCCTGGTGGTCCAGTGGGTAAAGACACCGTTTTGCAGTGCAAGGGGCGCCAGTTCGATCCCTGGCCTGGGAAGATCCCATGTGCAGTGGAGCGGCTGGACCCATGTGTCCAACTACCGAGCCAGTGCTCTGCAGCAACAGAGGCGACTGCGATGGGAGGCCCACATGGGCCAAACAACAAAGATAGATGAAAATAAATAAATGAAAGACAAATAGAAGTGGCAAAAAAAAAAAAAAAACCCATAATGGAAAAGAATGTATGTATGTGCATCACTGAGTCACTCAGCTGTACAGCAGAAATGAACATTGCATTGTACAACAACTATATTTCAATAAAAAATAAATTTAAAAAGAACTTTCCATGCTGATGGAAACAGTATCTGTATGCGTGCTGTCTAACACAGTAGTCATTAGCTGCCTAGAGGTACTGAAATGTGGCTAGGGAGACTGAAAAATGAATCTCTATTTAATTAAATAAATTAATTTAAATAGCCACACATGGCTAATGGTTCTTATCCTTGACAGCAAAAGCTCTACATGCATTATAGTCACTGGGTCCTCATTACGATCCCAAGAAATACTAATCTCCCCATTTTATACCCCAAGAAACTGAGGCTTCGTAATGCTAAATCATTTTAGATGACCTTGTCTGACCTTGAAATCTATGCCTTTAATGGCTGTGTGATCCTGCCTGGTGGGGGTAGAGAGGGCATGCACTTCCTCCACACTTGGCCTGCCTTTGCCACTACACCCCACCACCTGCTGCTCGTTGAGATGACAGAGCCACGTGAAGCGGCTCAAGCACCAACAAGAAAACTACCCCCAGCCCTGATCCCGAGGGAGGTGCATTCTCAGTTACACAGGTAGTCTGCTGGCTCACGAGGGCGGTTGCGCCTCTGGGTGTTTGACTCTGTTCAGATCCCACTGGAAGGCACTGTGGCCGGAGCCAGGTGGAATATTTTCCTTGGCTGACAGCAATGCGCTTTCACACTTTGCTGTGGGAAAGTCAGTTCAGTCACGAAGGGGCATTCTGGACGGTGAGCCACTTCAGCAAACTGCCCCTGGCTGCCAGCACTGAAGCCCCGAACGCCTGTCACCCGGGTGGCTTCCTCCCACTGTTTCCCTTTGTCTGAATGTTCCTGCAGGGAGCCTACCAACGGTTTGCAGAATTTACCTCAGGGGGAAAAATGGGGTTTGAGACCTAACCTTGCATTTCTTTGGTGTAACTTGCTGCCTTGGGAAATTCTTCACCTATTTGTTTTCTGAAGTGGTTGGCTCCTAGCAGGATATATTAAAGGAAGACTGAAAATACAACCTCGGGTTCATCGGAAGCATAAATATTTCAGGATGATGTTCACTACCTTTGGCGATTTCTCACTAGTTATTTGCTTTAACTTTTTTTTTTTGTATCTCATATTTTAGTGTGAGATGTCATTTTAGTTCTCTGACAGTCTGTAGCAAAGTAGTCATTAGCTGCCTAGAGGTACTGAAATGTGGCTAGGGAGACTGAAAAATGAATCTCTATTTAATTAAATAAATTAATTTAAATAGCCACACATGGCTAATGGTTCTTATCCTTGACAGCAAAAGCTCTACATGCATTATAGTCACTGGGTCCTCATTACGATCCCAAGAAATACTAATCTCCCCATTTTATACCCCAAGAAACTGAGGCTTCGTAATGCTAAATCATTTTAGATGACCTTGTCTGACCTTGAAATCTATGCCTTTAATGGCTGTGTGATCCTGCCTGGTGGGGGTAGAGAGGGCATGCACTTCCTCCACACTTGGCCTGCCTTTGCCACTACACCCCACCACCTGCTGCTCGTTGAGATGACAGAGCCACGTGAAGCGGCTCAAGCACCAACAAGAAAACTACCCCCAGCCCTGATCCCGAGGGAGGTGCATTCTCAGTTACAC
The DNA here is from genome assembly GCA_022376925.1 of Tragulus kanchil. Classification (NCBI taxonomy): domain Eukaryota; kingdom Metazoa; phylum Chordata; class Mammalia; order Artiodactyla; family Tragulidae; genus Tragulus; species Tragulus kanchil. The sequence continues at coordinate 152,954,056 of JAIOJX010000029.1, forward strand.
AGGTAGTCTGCTGGCTCACGAGGGCGGTTGCGCCTCTCTGGGTGTTTGACTCTGTTCAGATCCCACTGGAAGGCACTGTGGCCGGAGCCAGGTGGAATATTTTCCTTGGCTGACAGCAATGCGCTTTCACACTTTGCTGTGGGAAAGTCAGTTCAGTCACGAAGGGGCATTCTGGACGGTGAGCCACTTCAGCAAACTGCCCCTGGCTGCCAGCACTGAAGCCCCGAACGCCTGTCACCCGGGTGGCTTCCTCCCACTGTTTCCCTTTGTCTGAATGTTCCTGCAGGGAGCCTACCAACGGTTTGCAGAATTTACCTCAGGGGGAAAAATGGGGTTTGAGACCTAACCTTGCATTTCTTTGGTGTAACTTGCTGCCTTGGGAAATTCTTCACCTATTTGTTTTCTGAAGTGGTTGGCTCCTAGCAGGGATTTATTAAAGGAAGACTGAAAATACAACCTCGGGTTCATCGGAAGCATAAATATTTCAGGATGATGTTCACTACCTTTGGCGATTTCTCACTAGTTATTTGCTTTAACTTTTTTTTTTTGTATCTCATATTTTAGTGTGAGATGTCATTTTAATTCTCTGGAAACCTAGAGACTACTGTTATTATGGAAAACAAAGGTAAAAGCAACAGTATTTCAGAAAGGACTCCCTCTTTTCAGATGATAATCTTGCGCCCTGTGGGTTTTCCTTGTAACTCCGAGCAAGGTACGTCCATTTGACTGACCAGGATGAGTGTCAGGTCCCCAAAGTTAGGGCAGTTCTTAAGAGCAGAGACAGCATGTTTTGCTTTCTCTGAATGGACTCAAGAGTTTCTGGTCTAGTGGCCAATTCATGAGTCGGAACACTCTTCCAAGTCCTGTAAGCACAGAAAGGTATGAGGCATGGCCCTGCCCTCATGGCGCTTGCAAGCTCATGTGACAGCGGTGGGCAAAGCCGGCTGGCGTGAGCTGCACAGAAGGGTGACAGGCTGATCAGGGACCGGCGGTGGCTTCAGTGTCAGGGAGCAGTGGGCTGAGGTGGAAAGTGGGGAGCTGGAGAGAGCAGGCTGTGCTCCAGGGAAGCCGGATGTCTGCCTGGAGATGGAAATCTGACTTCCAATGTGCAGACAGCGAACAAAAGCCACCAAGGAACAATTCAGACCCATCTATCGCCCCACGAAACATGGCTGTGAGCTCAATACCACCCCTGGGCCGCCAAGACCCAGTGGGGAAACGGAGGTGAAGAGGAGGTCAAGGGTTGCATGGCCACGCCTCCCCAGAGAGGTCAGCTTCCCCATACTGCAAAAGCAGATTCTGTAGACTGCCCCTGGCCCACAGCAAGGAGTCGTGGAGAGCCTGTGCTCAGGGAAACAGGCTTGGGAATGACCCTGACATTCCCCTGGAGAAAGGTTTGCTTGCAGGGGCACGGGGCCAGCCCCTTTCCTGAAAACAAGAGCTTAGCTCTTTGAGGTGAACTCTGTGAGGCTGAGGCAGAATGCGTGCCCTGCAGGGCAGCAGAACATGGGTTTGGGGGCTGAACTGATGGGACTGAAACCCAACTCCACTGTCTATGGGCTCTGGAACTCCTGGCACGTCGCCTAACTTCTCTGGGCCTCAGTCTTCTGATTTACACACTAAGGACAAGACTCCCTGCTTGAGAGGGAGGACGGGAGGACTGTCTGAGTCACTGTATGTGGAGCCGGGCCTGGCACACAGCTACAGTTTGAACAGAGCTTACATTATTACTTACAGGAATAGGTACAGTGTGAGCAGGGAGAGGACAGCCAGTCCATGCACAGATGAACTAAAACATCCCTTTCCCAAACCAACATGGCTTCCACTGCCTAGGGAATAAAGGCTCCCTTCCAATGGGCTCTGGCCTCTAGTTCATCTGCAGGCATGGCTTCTCGCTGCTGTGGCTGCACTGATGTTTAACACTACAGTACAGCGAATAAAATAAGCCAGAAGTGCACACAAAGGCTTGCTGTGAATGGCCCCCGATACTCCAGGCCTGGAGTAACCTCTCTGCCTTCCCCATCCACCAAAGCCCAACACCTGCTCTGGAAGGCTTTGCTCATGTGCTTGTCTTGCCCAGGTGGGCGGTCATTGGCGGCTCTTCACTGATGGGACTCTTGGGGCCCTTTCCTGGAGATTCTGATTCAGGGGGTGGGGCTCAGCTGTATTGGAAGCAGAAGCCCGTGGGGCTCGCACTGCCATGGAAACCGCCATGCCTTGATACGCATCTGTATTTCCAAACTGTTTGGTCCTGTGACCACTTGCACACACCAGCCCTTTGCGTGCCCTTCCGGCTCATTTTATGAGCTGTGTGGTAAAGATGGTAGAGGGCAGAGACCTCCTTTTAGAGATTCTGGCTACTCAAAGGGATCCAACCCAGTGTCTTGTCCTCCAGAAATTTTAAGTAGTGAATTAAACTCGAACCCCAGATTAGCAGTTTGAGATTAATAGATACATGCTACCATATATAAAACAGACAACTAATAGGGAGCTACTGTATTGCAGAGGGGCAATATTCAGTATCTTATTATAATCTATAATGGAAAAGAATCTGAAGAATATATATATTTATGCAAAAGTATATAACTGAATCACTCCACTGCACACCTGATACTAATACTACATTGTATATCGGGCTTCCCTGGTGGTCCAGTGGGTAAGGATACCGCCTTGCAGTGCAAGGGGCACCGGTTCGATCCCTGGCCCAGGAAGATCCCACATGCCACAGAGCGGCTGGGCCGATGTGTCCAACTACCGAGCCGGAGCTCTGGAGCGCATGCGCCCAGAGCCAGTGCTCTGCAGCGAGAGAGGCCTCTGCGATGGGAGGCCCACATAGGCCAAAGAACAAAGATAAAGAAATGGTCAATAGAAAATAAAAAAAAAAAAAAACATTTTGTATCAACTATGCACATGTGCACACTAAGCTGCTTCAGCTGGGTCCAACTCATCGCGACCCCACAGACTATAGCCCACCAGGCTCCTCTGTCCATGGGATTCTCCAGGCAAGAATACTGGATTGAGTTGCCGTGCCCTCCTCCAGAGGATGTGCCTGACCCAGGGATCAAACCCACATCTCTGTGTCTCCTGCACTGGCAGCAGGGTTCTTTACCCCTAGTGCCAACTGGAAAGCCCAAACCAACAATACTTCAGTTTTTTGTTTTTTGTTTTTTTTTAAAAAGGACAACCCTCACTTGGATCCAGGAAATTTTCAGACATTGTTGAACCAGGAGTCACCTGAGGTGCTTGTTAAAAATGCAGACACCGGGTTCCATCCCCTAGGAATCTTGCCTCAGTGGCTGTGGGCCGGGGCTCTGGAATTGCATTTGTAACCAGCAGGGTTGAAGCAGGTGTCCCTCACCCTGCTGTTCCGATTCTCCAACATGTCAGAATCAGACGTGGTGGAGGCTCAGGGTGTCTGCGCCCGGCGGACCCCCATCCGGACCCCTCCCAAAGACTATTTCCCCAAAGGGTCCAGCCACCTGGGGCCGCAGCTCACCCCTGGGTGATTGAGGGGCTCTCTCAGTTGTAATTGAGGGAAAGTTTGTAAACCCCAAGCAGAGAAGTAAGTTAAATTAAGTGAGAGCTCCCGGCCACTCAGCGGGGCTCTGACATGGTTTGCGGAGATAAACGCCGTTTGAAGTGGCTGCTGGGATGTGTGCAACCCCGCCGCCCCAGAAGACACTTACACACAGGATAGCTTCTCCTCCTGCACCAAAAACCTGCAGGTTCCATGGAAGCAGAACTGACTGTGAGCATCTGGACACTCATTAAAATGGGACACCACTGCTGCAGCCATGGGCGGGTCTGCTGGGGAGAGAAAAGACATGTGGCTCAGATTCAAGGCATGGCAAGACATCCCACGTGTCCCCACCTCACTGGAGAGGAAGCCTGGATGGCTGGGGTTTCTGGTCCCTATTGGCATCGCTTCCTCGGTGCTTATGAATTTACTAACGCCTGTAAGCAGGGTCTGGCCAGTCCAGACCCTGCTTATGAGCTTTCCAATGGGGCGTTCCTTACTTTGTAGGAAACAATACAATCTCTCCCAAAGCCTCAGTGTAACTCAGAGATACCAGAGCACCAGGCTCCTCTGTCCATTTCTCCAGGCAAGAATACTGGATTGAGTTGCCGTGCCCTCCTCCAGAGGATGTGCCTGACCCAGGGATCAAACCCACATCTCTGTGTCTCCTGCACTGGCAGCAGGGTTCTTTACCCCTAGTGCCAACTGGAAAGCCCAAAACAACAATACTTCAGTTTCTTTTTTTTTTTTTTAAAAAGGACAACCCTCACTTGGATCCAGGAAATTTTCAGACATTGTTGAACCAGGAGTCACCTGAGGTGCTTGTTAAAAATGCAGACACCGGGTTCCATCCCCTAGGAATCTTGCCTCAGTGGCTGTGGGCCGGGGCTCTGGAATTGCATTTGTAACCAGCAGGGTTGAAGCAGGTGTCCCTCACCCTGCTGTTCCGATTCTCCAACATGTCAGAATCAGACGTGGTGGAGGCTCAGGGTGTCTGCGCCCGGCGGACCCCCATCCGGACCCCTCCCAAAGACTATTTCCCCAAAGGGTCCAGCCACCTGGGGCCGCAGCTCACCCCTGGGTGATTGAGGGGCTCTCTCAGTTGTAATTGAGGGAAAGTTTGTAAACCCCAAGCAGAGAAGTAAGTTAAATTAAGTGAGAGCTCCCGGCCACTCAGCGGGGCTCTGACATGGTTTGCGGAGATAAACGCCGTTTGAAGTGGCTGCTGGGATGTGTGCAACCCCGCCGCCCCAGAAGACACTTACACACAGGATAGCTTCTCCTCCTGCACCAAAAACCTGCAGGTTCCATGGAAGCAGAACTGACTGTGAGCATCTGGACACTCATTAAAATGGGACACCACTGCTGCAGCCATGGGCGGGTCTGCTGGGGAGAGAAAAGACATGTGGCTCAGATTCAAGGCATGGCAAGACATCCCACGTGTCCCCACCTCACTGGAGAGGAAGCCTGGATGGCTGGGGTTTCTGGTCCCTATTGGCATCGCTTCCTCGGTGCTTATGAATTTACTAACGCCTGTAAGCAGGGTCTGGCCAGTCCAGACCCTGCTTATGAGCTTTCCAATGGGGCGTTCCTTACTTTGTAGGAAACAATACAATCTCTCCCAAAGCCTCAGTGTAACTCAGAGATACCAGAGCAAGTTTATTATTGAAAGCCTATTCCCCAAGAACAACCTAATTTTACATTTACAAAATGACTATAATCATTTTTTAAACAATAGCCTCCATTAAAAAAAAAATCAGTTTTAAAGGCAGGAAACTGAAGAAAGGTACAAAAGAGTATTATTTAACCATTTGATTGATGCTGAGGAAGAATTATGAGGCCAAAAGATGTTCATACTATGTAACAGCAAGAGACCTATACATATCCAATGGGGTCTATATAGTATGATTCTATGGAAACAAACCAACAGAAATTTAGACCTGAAGAAGTCTGGGAAGGACGTATCTAAACATGGTGGCAGGCGTGGTGGGATTAGGTGCGATCACGCCATGAGGAGGGCTTCGGGCACACAAATCCACCCAGGAGTGGCACAGGCTGCACCGGCAAAGCCACGGTGGTTGCAGGGAGAGGTGACAGAGTCAGGTCCACACGGCGCTCCACAACTCCCAGGAGCTTGGGCCATCATCAGACCTCTCAGGTCAGTCGGGAGCACCACAAGCAACCACACGTAACCTATCGGTCAGCACAAAGGGGATCGCCTTGGATTTATTAGACTCCAATAGCCTTGTTCAGTCCAAATAACCCTTCAGACACAGTAGGTAGCTATTTCAAGATGCCATGATAAATATTTTTGTTGCATCTTTCAGAAGGTTCTCATATTTCTGTTTTGGGCATTTGGGAAGCGGGTTGTTCTCATATATTTTGGCGGGGGGAGACATAGGTGCTTGGAGCTCTTACTTTTAGAATGAATTAAGCCCCAATTTATTTTGCTCTGTTAACATTTTACTGGGGTATAGCCAATTAACAATTCTGTGATAGTTTCAAGTGAGCAGTGAAGGGGCTCAGCCCCCCCCTTACATAACATGGATGTGACATCCCACGTGTCCCCACCTCACTGGAGAGGAAGCCTGGATGGCTGGGGTTTCTGGTCCCTATTGGCATCGCTTCCTCGGTGCTTATGAATTTACTAACGCCTGTAAGCAGGGTCTGGCCAGTCCAGACCCTGCTTATGAGCTTTCCAATGGGGCGTTCCTTACTTTGTAGGAAACAATACAATCTCTCCCAAAGCCTCAGTGTAACTCAGAGATACCAGAGCAAGTTTATTATTGAAAGCCTATTCCCCAAGAACAACCTAATTTTACATTTACAAAATGACTATAATCATTTTTTAAACAATAGCCTCCATTAAAAAAAAAATCAGTTTTAAAGGCAGGAAACTGAAGAAAGGTACAAAAGAGTATTATTTAACCATTTGATTGATGCTGAGGAAGAATTATGAGGCCAAAAGATGTTCATACTATGTAACAGCAAGAGACCTATACATATCCAATGGGGTCTATATAGTATGATTCTATGGAAACAAACCAACAGAAATTTAGACCTGAAGAAGTCTGGGAAGGACGTATCTAAACATGGTGGCAGGCGTGGTGGGATTAGGTGCGATCACGCCATGAGGAGGGCTTCGGGCACACAAATCCACCCAGGAGTGGCACAGGCTGCACCGGCAAAGCCACGGTGGTTGCAGGGAGAGGTGACAGAGTCAGGTCCACACGGCGCTCCACAACTCCCAGGAGCTTGGGCCATCATCAGACCTCTCAGGTCAGTCGGGAGCACCACAAGCAACCACACGTAACCTATCGGTCAGCACAAAGGGGATCGCCTTGGATTTATTAGACTCCAATAGCCTTGTTCAGTCCAAATAACCCTTCAGACACAGTAGGTAGCTATTTCAAGATGCCATGATAAATATTTTTGTTGCATCTTTCAGAAGGTTCTCATATTTCTGTTTTGGGCATTTGGGAAGCGGGTTGTTCTCATATATTTTGGCGGGGGGAGACATAGGTGCTTGGAGCTCTTACTTTTAGAATGAATTAAGCCCCAATTTATTTTGCTCTGTTAACATTTTTACTGGGGTATAGCCAATTAACAATTCTGTGATAGTTTCAAGTGAGCAGTGAAGGGGCTCAGCCATACATAACATGTGTCCATTCTCCCCCAAGCCCTCCTCTCATCCAGACTGGTGCATAGCATTAAACAGAGTTCCATGTGCTATACAATTAATTTTGTTGGTTATCCATTTCACATGGCAGTGTGAATTTGAGCTTCCCAAAGTCCCCACCGTCCCCTCTTCACTGCAACCATGAGCTCATTTACTAAGTTTGTGAAAATGATACAAATGAACATATTTACAAAACAGAGAGACTCACAAACTTAGTAAATGAGCCCAATTTCATATTGTAAGATTTTCAACCATCAAGAAATAGTGAACTCATGTTGCTGTCTCTATTTATAATTTGCTTCTAGAAGTTTCACCATTTTGGAAAACCCATAATTCCAAAAAACAGAGGCTAAAAAATATAGCTTTGATGCTTTCAAATTATGGTATTGGAGAAGACTCTTGAGAGTCCCTTGGACAGCAAGGATATAAAACCAGCCAATCTAAAGGAAATCAATCCTGACTATTCACTGGAAGGACTGATGCTGCAGCTGAAGACTCCAATACTGTGGTCACCTAATGTGAAGAGCCGACTCACTGGAAAAGACTCTGACGCTGTGAAAGACTGAGGACAGGAGAAGAGGGCGACAGAAGATGAGATGGTTGGACAGCATCACCAATGCAATGGACATGAATTTGAGCAAACTCTAGGATACAGTGAAGGACAGGAAAGCCTGGCATGCTGCAGTCCATGCAATCGCAAAGAGTCGGACGTGACTCAGTGACTGAACAACCAAAATACAGTAGAAACCTTGATGCAGAGAGCATTTAGAGCTTATGACCTTGGGCTAGGGAGGCAGAGAGATCTGGGCCAGGGTCCTGCCTCTGTTGCCTGGATGCAGTTCTGAGCTTTTACTTTTGTGAGACGGGAGTCTGCTTCCATGTGGTGGCTCTGAGGCTGAGCAAGGCCAAGGGTGATAAACTCTTTAACTCGTGGTTAACTCGTGTTTAGCTAACTTGTGGTTAGCTCTGCTGTTATCAGTACCCACAATCCCATGAGGCCACTGAGCCCACACGTGACCAGACCACTATAGTCTATAATCTCCTCCTCTCCCAGTACATTCAGGGCCATGCAGCTAGAAGTCCAGAGGTGCCCTTCAGCCACTAAAGACAGTGATTTTCACACATGAAGACCAGCAGAGAAGCCCAAGGCCAGGTGAAGGTGGCAAGCCAGGGCTGCTGGCCAGCCCTGCTCCTGCCTGCAGCACATCCCTGCTCAGCAGTGGCCTCCAGGACACGAGGACAAATGACAGTTACCTGAGAGACCCAGGCCGGGGGCTGATGAGTGGCTTGGCCACTCGCTGACAGAAGACACTGGTACACTGAGGCTAGAAGGCTCTGCTGTATGTCACACAGCCAGCACCTCTGTGCTCACTAAACTCGTTCGGGGCAAACAGAGAGAGACGAAGGGGCTGGAGACTGGTGGATGTAATCTGATTAGATGTTTGTCGAAAAAGGCTTTTTTGATGAGCTCTACAAAAGGCCATTTAGACAACCCCCTCCAGGTGGCTATGGGGAGTTCCTCGTGAGAGCTCACAGCCAGGTTTCTTCAAGTGTGGTCTTGTGAGCCCACAGCTTCACATCCCTGGGAGCCTGTCGGAAAGCCAAGTTCATGGGCCCCACCCTAGACTCTGGAATGAGATCCTTGGTGTGGGGCCTGTGGATGGGTGTGACAAGCTGCCCAAATGACTTTAAAAAAACAATCGGGCTTCTTGAGACACAATTGATAGACGGTGCCTTTCGCCCTCCAGGTGATGCTGATGGACACTCATCACCAGAACCAAGCTGGTCTCACAAAAAAACAAAGGAGAGAGACAAAAGGCCTAGAGTTTTACTTTACTCAGACAAATAAAACAACACGGAGCCTGAAAGGGACCCTTGTTGGAGACGATTGTCTTCCCGCCCTGCAGGCTCCTGTGTGACCCTAAAGCCTAAACTCTGCGGAAGGTCTTTGTGGTGCAGAGTCAGGTCAACAGAAATATACTGAAGGGATCACTTGCAACCGGTCTTTGGGAACACACTGCTCCCCAGAGCTGACGGGGCAGGAGGAGACTCAGTGCCACGATCTGGTTTAACCTGTACTTATCGATATTTTCACTCATCTCAGAAGTGACTTGAGGAGGCTTTTTAAAAACATGTACCCTAAAAAGGAGATGAAAGTGCGAAAAATGTCTGTGTGTGTGTGAGAGATGGAGAGGGCCAGAGGGAGAAGTGGGTGGGGGAGGAGGGGGGGAGATACACGGACAGGAAGGGAGAGAGGGAAGAAGGGACAGAGATGGAGAGAGGAGCAGTGGAGGAGAGGTGGGGAGAGAGAAGGAAACCGAGAGACAGGCTGTGAGGATGGCAAGGACAGAGCAGAGCAAAGGAATACAAGGGCAAGGGTCTAAAGGAGCCAGGCCTCTAGGCAGGGGTGCACATAGTCCACGAGAGAGAGATGCACCCGTTCCACACAGGCAGGACAGGCTCAGCTTTGCCTGTCTATGGTCAGGAAACAACTTCTCATCAGCACTGGTTTTTGAAGGGGACCTCATGTGTTGTGGGGCATGACATCATCCACGATGTTAGTGCAGAGGCATCCGCCAATGTCACCGTCTGCTGTTCAACAGCTTACCAAATGCCAAAGAGCCCAGAACTCCTTGCCCTGGTCCCAGCTGACAGCAGTGAACACCTTCTGGATTTGCTCTCAGCAGTCAGAGAGCAGGGTGAGGCAGGTATGCTTAGAAGGTAGGCTCCCGGTCCTCCACAATCCCATGGTTCCAACTCAACCTTGGGTGCTAAGGAGACTAAGGGAGTTTGGTGCTAGGCAATGATCATGATCACTTAAAAGGCTGTCTATGTTAAAAACCTTTTTCCCAACTAAAAGTGATACACCACTGTAGAAATGGTTGGTCAATGACAATGTAGAATTAAAAATAGCTTAGAGAAAAAAGCTTAGGGAGAACTATGTAACTACACACTACCTGTGTGTCTGCACACGTGCACACACACACACTCATGAGATCTTTCCATTCTGTTACACGAGCTTGTCCTGATAGAATCCCAGACATCTTAAGAGCGAGCAGTTAGTTCAGGCTCTGTACAGGGTGCCGTCCTGGTGCCTGGTCCCGCACAGTTGAATGTGGGCAGTGAAGGCGGCTGCTGTTTCCAACAGCGCATCCCGCAGTGCTAGAGGAATGTGACCTGTGCTGGGGAGGTGGACGGGGAGGGGGGACCAGACATGGTCTGAGGCTGGGCCCACTCCTGGCCTTCCGCACTTCTTGCAACCTCAAGGGGAAGTGCTGGTCAAGCCTCCTGAGCTGAGGCTCCTAAAAGCCCTGTGCAGAGGGCAAAGCTCCCCACAGGTCAGGAGGAGGCGCCATTCTTCTTCTGGGGCTTTTACTGGTGTTTGCCTCAGATACCACTAGAATCCGCAGTGAAAACCCCAGCACCGCAGCTGGTGTGCTCACAGACAAGCCCCGTCCTCCGGAGGCTCCCAGAAGCTCCAGGGATGCTCTGGAGGGACGGGGCTCTGGACCCAGCTGGGAGGAGAGCACCATTTTCTGAGTGCACCTTACATGCCGGCTGCTGGCCTCACAGTCCCGCAGGGCAGGCGGTCACAGAGGCTGAGGATTTATTTGCTAGTAACTCAACATAATAACTATGAGGTTGACAAGGAAACACCCCAAGCAGGTTCCAGCCCTGCCCTCCTCTCCTCCAGGCTCCAGGTCTGATGAGCACATGGGATGACTGGAAAATCAAATGCTCTGGTTTGCAGAACAGGCCTCATACCAAGCCCACTTGCGGCTGGAATTTCAAAGACCTTTGGTTCCTATTGCTCTGAAATTTACCCAGAGGCCTCCGCAGCTTGTTAACCAAAGGCAGATCTCAGTGACACAGCTGTTCTCCCGAGAAGCTTTGCCTGGAGACCACAGAACCACTACCAGGGCCTGGAGATCTGCCCAACTAAAAGTGATACACCACTGTAGAAATGGTTGGTCAATGACAATGTAGAATTAAAAATAGCTTAGAGAAAAAGCTTAGGAGAACTATGTAACTACACACTACCTGTGTGTCTGCACACGTGCACACACACACACTCATGAGATCTTTCCATTCTGTTACACGAGCTTGTCCTGATAGAATCCCAGACATCTTAAGAGCGAGCAGTTAGTTCAGGCTCTGTACAGGGTGCCGTCCTGGTGCCTGGTCCCGCACAGTTGAATGTGGGCAGTGAAGGCGGCTGCTGTTTCCAACAGCGCATCCCGCAGTGCTAGAGGAATGTGACCTGTGCTGGGGAGGTGGACGGGGAGGGGGGACCAGACATGGTCTGAGGCTGGGCCCACTCCTGGCCTTCCGCACTTCTTGCAACCTCAAGGGGAAGTGCTGGTCAAGCCTCCTGAGCTGAGGCTCCTAAAAGCCCTGTGCAGAGGGCAAAGCTCCCCACAGGTCAGGAGGAGGCGCCATTCTTCTTCTGGGGCTTTTACTGGTGTTTGCCTCAGATACCACTAGAATCCACAGTGAAAACCCCAGCACCGCAGCTGGTGTGCTCACAGACAAGCCCCGTCCTCCGGAGGCTCCCAGAAGCTCCAGGGATGCTCTGGAGGGACGGGGCTCTGGACCCAGCTGGGAGGAGAGCACCATTTTCTGAGTGCACCTTACATGCCGGCTGCTGGCCTCACAGTCCCGCAGGGCAGGCGGTCACAGAGGCTGAGGATTTATTTGCTAGTAACTCAACATAATAACTATGAGGTTGACAAGGAAACACCCCAAGCAGGTTCCAGCCCTGCCCTCCTCTCCTCCAGGCTCCAGGTCTGATGAGCACATGGGATGACTGGAAAATCAAATGCTCTGGTTTGCAGAACAGGCCTCATACCAAGCCCACTTGCGGCTGGAATTTCAAAGACCTTTGGTTCCTATTGCTCTGAAATTTACCCAGAGGCCTCCGCAGCTTGTTAACCAAAGGCAGATCTCAGTGACACAGCTGTTCTCCCGAGAAGCTTTGCCTGGAGACCACAGACCCACTACCAGGGCCTGGAGATCTGCCCAACTCATGGGAAGAGGGTCTGGAAAAGCAATCTAGGGGGCATGGAAACCGCGGATTCAACTCACAGCGGGGGTCTCTGCGGTCACAAGGGCTGGAGGCAGCAGTCTGAACAGGGCCTACCGACACCCCTGCTCCCAGTGGGCAGCGCCCACTGCTCAATCACCCCCTTTAAAAGCAGCCGTAATTGGACCTCCTACAGGACTGGTCGCTGGGAGCCAACTCCTGACTCTCTTCTCCAGACGTCAGCAGTTGGGAACACATTTAGCCATTGCGAAGCTTACATCATTTATAGCCATTTCATTCCTTCCTCAAATATGGCTAACTTTCTGACAATTTAAGAATGACACCTGGTTTTTTAGTAGGAACTTTCAGCCAGGTTTTTGACCTGTGACTGGATAGTTTCTCTTCAGACACGACAGAGGGAGAGCCAACTAATGCTTCTGGAATGTCTAGGAGAAAAGGCAGTAAATGAGTTTAATGAATCGAGCCAATCAGCAGCCCCTGTGAAGTTAGGGCATCATATGGACCTGAGTGCATCTGAGATCTGCACGCTTGTGCACCCAGGGCCTGGCCAGAGTCACAGACACCTCGGGACTCAGCTCTCATGCATATTGGACCTGAGTGCATCTGAGATCTGCACATGGGGGTTTGGGACAGAGGTCCAGGATGTGAGACGGGGCTGCCCCTGGAACACCATTTTCTGAGTGCACCTTACATGCCGGCTGCTGGCCTCACAGTCCGCAGGGCAGGCGGTCACAGAGGCTGAGGATTTATTTGCTAGTAACTCAACATAATAACTATGAGGTTGACAAGGAAACACCCCAAGCAGGTTCCAGCCCTGCCCTCCTCTCCTCCAGGCTCCAGGTCTGATGAGCACATGGGATGACTGGAAAATCAAATGCTCTGGTTTGCAGAACAGGCCTCATACCAAGCCCACTTGCGGCTGGAATTTCAAAGACCTTTGGTTCCTATTGCTCTGAAATTTACCCAGAGGCCTCCGCAGCTTGTTAACCAAAGGCAGATCTCAGTGACACAGCTGTTCTCCCGAGAAGCTTTGCCTGGAGACCACAGACCCACTACCAGGGCCTGGAGATCTGCCCAACTCATGGGAAGAGGGTCTGGAAAAGCAATCTAGGGGGCATGGAAACCGCGGATTCAACTCACAGCGGGGGTCTCTGCGGTCACAAGGGCTGGAGGCAGCAGTCTGAACAGGGCCTACCGACACCCCTGCTCCCAGTGGGCAGCGCCCACTGCTCAATCACCCCCTTTAAAAGCAGCCGTAATTGGACCTCCTACAGGACTGGTCGCTGGGAGCCAACTCCTGACTCTCTTCTCCAGACGTCAGCAGTTGGGAACACATTTAGCCATTGCGAAGCTTACATCATTTATAGCCATTTCATTCCTTCCTCAAATATGGCTAACTTTCTGACAATTTAAGAATGACACCTGGTTTTTTAGTAGGAACTTTCAGCCAGGTTTTTGACCTGTGACTGGATAGTTTCTCTTCAGACACGACAGAGGGAGAGCCAACTAATGCTTCTGGAATGTCTAGGAGAAAAGGCAGTAAATGAGTTTAATGAATCGGGAGCCAATCAGCAGCCCCTGTGAAGTTAGGGCATCATATGGACCTGAGTGCATCTGAGATCTGCACGCTTGTGCACCCAGGGCCTGGCCAGAGTCACAGACACCTCGGGACTCAGCTCTCAGATAGAGAACACTCACTTTAGGCTTCCAGTGGGTCCGTTTTATAGGGATAGGACTCCAGAATTACATGAGGCAATGCATGAACCTGTACAATTAGCCAGCATGTGAAGAAAAGGCTGGTACAGAGGCTCACACCCGTCATGCTAAGCCAGGGCTTAGAAGAAGGGGTGTTGCAGAGCGCAGGGACCTCCCCACACAGAGACTGGTGAGCACGCCCCCCTGGGCATTCGGGGAGCAAGAAAAAGATCTGTTAGAAGACCCTGACAAGGCGGAGCACTGTCCGCATCGAGTGCGGCAACACTACTGACGTTTACGGCAGAGAGGAACGTGCCAGCAAGGAAGACAATAAATGAGGGCATTTCCTGAGCCAGATGAACAGGGGGACAGGTTTCAAGCAAGCAGGGTAGCTCAGCAAAGTACAGAAGAGTCCTCTCAGCTACATTCACAGGAGTAAGAAAATACATCTCATTCCTAAGGGCTACTAGGCAATCGAAAGGAGCTCAAGTCTGCTGTATTTGGGATGTGTGTGATGGTGGCGTTGTATAAATATAATCACTCAACTCATTCACTATTAAAACCAAGGACAATGAATACTTTTAAGAGGAATAGATATAAAGCAATTTGAAAGTTTGACTTCACAGGGGAGAACGATCATGTGTTTTAGTTAAGCCATGCAAGAAAGGGATTCCCTTGCAGCTCAGCTGGTAAAGAAACCACCTGCATACAGGAGACTCTGGTTCAGTTCCTGGTCAGGAAGATTCCCTGGAGAAGGGATAGGCTACCCATTCCAGGATTTTTGGGCTTCCCTGGTGGCTCAGATGGTAAAGAATCCACCTGCAGTGCACAAGACCTGGGTTCAATCCCTGAGCTGGGAAGATCCCCTGGAGAAGGGAAAGGTGACCTACTCCAGTATTCTTGCCTGAAGAATTCCATGGTTCATCCATGGGTCCATTCTTCTAAGAAGAATAGATATAAAGCAATCTGAAAGCAGTTTGGCTTCATGGTACCATTATGTAAGGGGGACGATCATTTGCTTTAGTTAAGCAATAAAAGAAAAGGAACTAAGTACTTTGCCATCCCACCGATGGGCAGGAGGAGGGTAGCATCCTGAGCCTCTTACTTTCTGAGAGTAAATCTTACACTTAAGGATGATAACTTTTCCTACTGCATGATCCCAGAATACAGATTTACTAATTTTTAAGCAATCTTTTCCAACGCTGGCTAATTTTGACCCCGTTTCATCTTCATCTTCCCCTGGTCTTAAATGGGCTTTAGGCCCTGCCCACGGCTCCACCTCCACTTAAGAGCATGGTCTCCCCACCTCAAGCTACCTATGGGGTAAACATGACGATTCTCTATTTTTCAGATGAGGAAAGGGAAGTAAAGCTTCAGTAACCTTGCCAATAGACACATGGCTAGAAAGTACTAGAACTGGAATTTTATCTCAGTTCTCTTTGATTTTAAGAGAGCAAAGAGCTGTAGATTAGAGCACTACTCAAGTCCAAGAAGACAGATGCTAGGAAGGCACATAATCAAACTCAATCAAACTCTACAAGTCACGTGGCCATGAGGATGGGGGGAACATTTCGCTTGTTAGGCAGTTAGGAAACTCGATTACTTTCTAGTAATCAGAAAAGGGCACTTTCACGAGAAGCAAGAGGAAGTATGACTTTATCTGGGGGAGGGGCGGAGACCATGTATGTGGAACTTATTCCCACAAGGGTGCAGTGACCACAAATCTTTGATGCAGAAGAGACTTCTGCCCATCCACAGATGATGGTTAAAAGGAGTAGCTGGAAAGCAGGTGGGGGCTGGTCCACAGGACAGTACCAAGGGTCTCACAAAGCATGCCCTCCCCGGAACCCAACCTCTGGGCCACATGGAGCTCGTGCCCAAGAAATCAGGAGCTGCTGGCTCAGAACAGGGCTAAACAGGACTCTGACTTGCTTTTGCAGCTTTAAACAAATGCTAGGGAGAACCTAAGGGAGCATCGAGCTAATTTAATCCCCTCTGAGCATTTCTCTCTTTGGATAAAACCCAAGGGGACTCAGATATGATGGAACCAAATCCACAGAAAGGCATCAGTAAAGAAGCAGACCACCCAGACATCATATTTCCTGCAAAGATACTGGCTTTAAATAACACAACACCTGTGTGTGTGTCGGGGTGTGGGGGCGTATGGATGTGAGAGAGAGAGAGAGAGTGAGAGTTGGGGGAGGGGGAGGGAGAGAAAGGAAAACAGACACATATTCAGGGAGAAAATCACGCCCTGGTGGTATCTGACACCAACAGGGTTCACCCTGCTTGTGCTAACTGCTAAGGCAAAGGCAGAACTGGCATCGCCTTTGGTACCTTTTTCTATTTCAACAGAAGAGACTCAGAAAACATGAATATAGAAAACATTTGCTAGGCTCATATCCCCTC
This sequence comes from Tragulus kanchil, assembly GCA_022376925.1. Lineage (NCBI taxonomy): Eukaryota > Metazoa > Chordata > Mammalia > Artiodactyla > Tragulidae > Tragulus > Tragulus kanchil. The sequence goes on from JAIOJX010000029.1 coordinate 152,970,400, forward strand.
TAAGGAAGGGGTCCCCAACCTCAGGTGTCTAATGCCTGATGGTCTTACGTGGAGCAGGTGTAATAATAATAGAAATAACATGACAACAAATGTAACACACTTGAATCATCCCCAAACCAACCCCAGTCCCCGCCCCGATCCCAGTCTATGGAAAAACTACCTTTCCTAAGATTGGTTCATGGTGCCAAAAGGGATGGGGACCACTGAGCTAAAGCACCTGGATTTACGATGTAAGATGGTTCAGAAAAAGAGAAATGTAGATGAAAAAGATTTTTGACCACTGTCCTCATGTAAACTATAAGGAGATGAGATCCAGTGTATATGAGGTTGATTGCCTCAGGATAGAAGTCCAGAAAATGCATGTGTAAGAGTCAAGAGGAAGGTCGCTCCTCATTGAATGGGTGCTGGCAAACTGGTAGCGAAAGCTGTAAGAGTCTGGAGAAGTTCTCTTCTGATGGCTTAACTTTCCTGAGTGAAAAAGGAAGCCAGTTCATCTAATGTTTCCCAATAAGTTGTTGTTTGCAGCAGTTACTTTGACTAATATTATCCTAAAAAATTAAAGCACCATTCTATTCCTAAAAAAAAATCATACCTGGGCTTACATTTTTTAACCCAATATGGATTTTCTGAAGTTGGACTGTGGTGATGCTAATAATGATGATTACTACTATTATTCATAGTAGCTATCCATAGTAACACATTGTCTACTAAATGCAAACACTATGCCCAGCATTTTATACAGAGAATTCTGTTTAATCCCCACAAAAGTCCCGTGAGGTGCTCATTACTACTCCAGTCTACAAATGAGGAAAGTAAAGCCGAGGGAGGTTAAGGATGTGCAATGTTGCTGCATTAGCAAGTGGCAGAGCCAAAGCCAGAACTCATGACTGGCAGAATCTAAAGCTCCTGAGGGTGTGCCACTTCAGAGAGGGCATTTGTGTGAGAGAGACGGAGGAAGGGAGCGAAAAGGACGGAGAGACAGAGGGAAGGAGTAGGGGAAAGAGAAAGAGTTGAGAGTGAAACCCTTATGGGCACCTTCTACAGTTAAGACAAGGGCTTTCATTTGAAGAGTAAACTTATCAGGAATGACCACACAATTCTCAGAGTTATTTTAGAATTAAAAGAGCTAAAAGTCCCAAGGCAAAGTGGTTTTAATTAGCAAAGAGGCTTTAGGAATCTAAAATAAAATTTCAGTCACATCATGTGAAGTATGGGCTATACGGATTTCAACTCGGCCTCATTCGTGTATCCAGCTTCCACCAGTAATACCACCACTCCCCTGAAGTGCATGAGGAAGGGAGAGGCATGCGTGAGATGCCCACATAACCCCCAAAGGGCACTTTAAATCCATGAGATGGAAACAGAAGGGAAATGCACCAGACACAGAAGATTACCCCTCCCCAATTAGCTCTTCTTTCTCCTCCTCCAGATTCCGTGCTCCAGCCCCTGATTGCTCCTTCTCTACCTAGGGCTTAGAGATTTAAAGCAAAAAACCAGTTAAGAAAATTGCCAGTCATGACTTTGCTTTGAAGACCTCAAGTCAAACCTCCCCTTTCTCTTACAATTTAATAATTTGGTTTCAAAGAGACAGATCATTTCTTTCTTCCACATCTTCAAACCAGAAAGCCCCTTGTTCTAATTACATCCTCTTGGGTGTCAACCAGCAGTTTGAAAAGACTTCATTTCAAACTTCCGTTTACAAAGTAAACAAGAATATCTACGTTTGGCTCTCATCAGCCCAGCTTTGAATCCAGATGTGAACGGCTCTGGGAACCAGAGCTGAGTCCTGCTGGACGGGGAATTCTGTTTTGGCTTTGTTGAAGGAGCAGCCCCGTTGGAGCCTGGGGCTACCTGGGTTTACAGTCTCTGTGTGTTTCTGTTCTCCTCTTTATTAATATCAAAATTGTTAGGTGAAGTGGTTGGCAGGAAACCCTCAATCCACCCTTAGGAAAAAATGCTTCCTCTTGTTGAGTCTTTGAACCATAATCCCTTCAAACCCTCCACACTGAGTACATGTAAGCACTACTGGGATGACTGTTTTTCTAGAACATTCTATGCCCTCAGAACTTTTGACAAATGTCTTTTTCATTTACAGTCTGCAGATGCAGTCTGGGTAGAAGAAGGACACTCCTCATTGTAAAGTGAGGAAATGGAGGTATCCAGAGATAGATTTAAGGCAAAGCTCCACAGCTTTAAAAACACAGACGTGGGCTTCCCTGGTGGTCCAGTGGGTAAGGACACCGCCTTGCAGTGCAAGGGGCGCCAGTTCGATCCCTGGCCTGGGAAGATCCCACGTGCCACAGAGCGGCTGGACCGATGTGTCCAATTACCGAGCCGGAGCTCTGGAGCGCATGTGCCCAGAGCCGGTGCTCTGTGACAACAGAGGCCACGGCAATGGGAGGCCCACAGGAGCCAAAGAACAAAGATGGATGAAAATAGAGAAATGAAGGACCAATAAAGGTGGCCTGCCCANCCNCCTCCCCCCCCACCCCCCCCCAAAAAAATAAATGTTAAAAAAAAAAAAAACACAGACGTGATTTTTGTGGCTGGGATTTTGTCAACAAATACGTGACTCGTCCTTTTCAACCTGGGTGTTATATTGATGGTTTTTGGTTGCTCTTAGATAAAAGTCCTTTAGTCAAGATTATATTCCAGAAGGAAAACACTGAGATCTTTAGCAAGTGGTAGGATTATGAGCAATCAGGTTTTTAAATCATTTTCCAAATTTTATAAAATAAACAATTTAAGCATTATTTAACATTAAAACTGTACAATATTAAAAGCTAAAGTTTAAACAATTTTTATTTTTTACTTGCAGATAAAATTCTAGTTCTAATGTCATCAGCCCAGCTTTGAATCCAGATGTGAACGGCTCTGGGAACCAGAGCTGAGTCCTGCTGGACGGGGAATTCTGTTTTGGCTTTGTTGAAGGAGCAGCCCCGTTGGAGCCTGGGGCTACCTGGGTTTACAGTCTCTGTGTGTTTCTGTTCTCCTCTTTATTAATATCAAAATTGTTAGGTGAAGTGGTTGGCAGGAAACCCTCAATCCACCCTTAGGAAAAAATGCTTCCTCTTGTTGAGTCTTTGAACCATAATCCCTTCAAACCCTCCACACTGAGTACATGTAAGCACTACTGGGATGACTGTTTTTCTAGAACATTCTATGCCCTCAGAACTTTTGACAAATGTCTTTTTCATTTACAGTCTGCAGATGCAGTCTGGGTAGAAGAAGGACACTCCTCATTGTAAAGTGAGGAAATGGAGGTATCCAGAGATAGATTTAAGGCAAAGCTCCACAGCTTTAAAAACACAGACGTGGGCTTCCCTGGTGGTCCAGTGGGTAAGGACACCGCCTTGCAGTGCAAGGGGCGCCAGTTCGATCCCTGGCCTGGGAAGATCCCACGTGCCACAGAGCGGCTGGACCGATGTGTCCAATTACCGAGCCGGAGCTCTGGAGCGCATGTGCCCAGAGCCGGTGCTCTGTGACAACAGAGGCCACGGCAATGGGAGGCCCACAGGAGCCAAAGAACAAAGATGGATGAAAATAGAGAAATGAAGGACCAATAAAGGTGGCCTGCCCACCCCCCTCCCTCCCCACCCCCCCCAAAAAAATAAATGTTAAAAAAAAAAAAAACACAGACGTGATTTTTGTGGCTGGGATTTTGTCAACAAATACGTGACTCGTCCTTTTCAACCTGGGTGTTATATTGATGGTTTTTGGTTGCTCTTAGATAAAAGTCCTTTAGTCAAGATTATATTCCAGAAGGAAAACACTGAGATCTTTAGCAAGTGGTAGGATTATGAGCAATCAGGTTTTTTTAAATCATTTTCCAAATTTTATAAAATAAACATTTAGAGCTTGAAAATAAGCATTATTTAACATTAAAACTGTACAATATTAAAAGCTAAAGTTTAAACAATTTTTATTTTTTTACTTGCAGATAAAATTCTAGTTCTAATGTTACTGCCTTGTGTTTTATCATTATAAAGGAAGAAGAGGAGGGAGACACAAATAAATCTTTAGAGAAGACAGAGGGTGCTTAGGTGAAAGACGTTTAGTAAAAGTTGACCTCGGGCTGGGCCTCGTAGGCACGTAAACCTCACAGGCTCCCACTATCTACTCCACTTCTGACGCGTACACTCATGTCTTATTTTGTCTTTTTTTAATTGAAAGAAGACAATAGGGAAACTATTTTGTGAAGAGGGCAGGGAATGAGAAGACAGAAAAAATCTGGGGCAGAAACTCCCATGAGTTCCTCCAAACCTCTGTTACTTTCCTTCCTAGACACAGACTATACTTCTCAAATTTCCGTGCCGCTAAGTGTGACCATGTGACCAGATAATGGCCAATGGATGTGAGCAGAAGTTATATGCACTACTCTGGTTCATAGAAATCTCGCTAGGGGGAATCTCCCTTTTTCTTTTTCTTGCTGCTGGCTAAATGTCCTTCCAAGGACATGGAGCCTGGGTCCTTGGATAATGAACGATAAAGGAAGAAGTCTACAGGGCCTGAAACACCTGCACAGACTTTGAAACCAGCAGGAAGTCAACCATATTCAGGGCTTATCTGTTGCAGCAGAGGGTGTAACTCAAGTGCTAAGCCTGAAGTATGAACAGTGTTTGGGGCCTAGTTAGTGAACTTCTGATGAAGGAAATATCTTCTTAATAAATCATTTCCTTCTCTCCCATAGTGCTTCCTGTGAACTCCACCCAAATGCCAACCTGTCTTACACTTAGAATCTCAAGTCCACCTGACACTTCTTGGAAGTTTCTTGCTTGAGACGTTTGCTCCTCAGCTTAAAGTATGTCCTGTCCACTCTCCCACCTGCAGGGCTGATAACAGTCTTTGGGGGCCAGGAGTAACCTGCTCTTGTGGAGTGCTTATGGGACAAGCACCTGTAACTGAGCAAAGGCTACTTCTCCAAGTGTAAGTCTGAGAATACCACAAAACCTCAGGCACTGCTGCCCCAGTTTACAGCAGGAAGGCTGTAGTGGTTTGAACTGAAATGACACAACTGATGTGAATCTACTAGGTTATTAAAACTCTCTGGACAAAAGGTCACCAGGGCAGGATACCACCGTGCGTACCCTGTCTTCAGTCCTTCTGACACAGAAGGTGGTGCCCTACAGTTTCTCCAAATTGCCACAGCTTGTATCTTACCAGTCACAAATTCTTAAATCACCAGGAAAAAAAAAAAAAAACGTGATCATCGGGCTCAGGGGATCTCAAGAATATCTCCTCACTATCACGGGAGGCTTTCCATCCAGCCTTTAGTTTTACTGGTAGTGGATTATTATAAAGCAATGTTTATAACCATCCCAGAAAGCATTATAATTTGTTATTTAAAAAGGAATCCATGTTCTTTATAGAAATTTCCAAAAACATAAAAGTCCTAGGAAAATTACTTGCCATCACCAAAAAATAATCACTGCTTTCCAGAACATTTTATAAATGCCTATTTTTTCTAGTAACTTTGCTTTTGGGGTTGTTGTTGTCCTTTGCACAAGGGGCTGTTTCTTTTACTTCTTTTCCCTTTTAATGGTTTAGAATATACATTTTCTCATTTAATCTATTGATGATCCTCTTTAAAAATATTTATTTGCCCTAATTATCAAAGTTAAGAATGAAACTAGATGTTCTTTTAGGTAAGAAATGTAGTGTACTTTTACTTCCCGCTTTCTCTTGTCCCCAGTTACCAGTTACTACAGTCTTGATTTCATATCCCTTTTACATTATTTCTATATGTGACATTTAAGTATTCACTCTGACACCTGTACTAGCATTACTGGGACAACAGCAGTTACTTGGACACAAAGCATCACTGTGTCATTCTATACCACATGGTTCCCAGTTTGGAGTTTCTAATCCTGATATAGATGCTATCTAGTTGTAGAGGATCTTTGAACTTTCTTTTCAGGAAAAGCATGTGAGGGTGTCTACCATCATGAAATATTATGTGTCAGAGAACATCTTGCTGTGTCCTCATCCTCGTTCATTGCTCTGTATGTGAATGACAACTTGGGTCACATTCTGGAAACCCCAGAAGGCCTCCCACCACTGACTCGTGGCTTGAGTTTGATGAGAAGCCTGAAGCCCGCTTCACTGTGGTATTCTTTGTAAGAAAGCTCTCTTTTGTTTCACCACGATGCTTATGAGATTCTTTTTCTTTGTAATGAAAACTTGTCAAGTTACATTGAAAGTTACTGCTTTCATTCTTAAGGACACATCTTTTCCAGCTTAACAAAGTTCTCTTTAATTCATCCATGACTGTGTCAACCTTTCTTCTTTTTCCTTTTATGGAAATATTAGTATCTGCATATTGGATCACTTAGTTCTGTTTTTCAGATTTTTCTCCTGAGGAGAAAAGTTTAAATTTTTAACTTTCTGTCCTTGAGCTACAAGAGATATTCCTCAGGTCATTAAGAAAAAATTCACTGATTTTATTTACTGTAATATCCAAACTGTTGCTCATTGGTCCATTGTGACTACAAAATTGGTTGCCATGTTTTTCCATCTCCTTGCAGCTGTTTTATTTTCACTAATAGCTCCCTGCTGTGGTTTCACAGATGTAATGTCAGCTTCAGTCTTGAAGACATGAATTAGAGATAATTCAACATCTCCCATTTCTTAGAAGTAGAGACAGTTACTGAAATTCCTTACGAATATTCTTCTCATAAAATAAATCTTTTCATGTGGCCAGTAAGTTTCATTGAAAGAAACTAGATGTTCTTTTAGGTAAGAAATGTAGTGTACTTTTACTTCCGCTTTCTCTTGTCCCCAGTTACCAGTTACTACAGTCTTGATTTCATATCCCTTTTACATTATTTCTATATGTGACATTTAAGTATTCACTCTGACACCTGTACTAGCATTACTGGGACAACAGCAGTTACTTGGACACAAAGCATCACTGTGTCATTCTATACCACATGGTTCCCAGTTTGGAGTTTCTAATCCTGATATAGATGCTATCTAGTTGTAGAGGATCTTTGAACTTTCTTTTCAGGAAAAGCATGTGAGGGTGTCTACCATCATGAAATATTATGTGTCAGAGAACATCTTGCTGTGTCCTCATCCTCGTTCATTGCTCTGTATGTGAATGACAACTTGGGTCACATTCGGGAAACCCCAGAAGGCCTCCCACCACTGACTCGTGGCTTGAGTTTGATGAGAAGCCTGAAGCCCGCTTCACTGTGGTATTCTTTGTAAGAAAGCTCTCTTTTGTTTCACCACGATGCTTATGAGATTCTTTTTCTTTGTAATGAAAACTTGTCAAGTTACATTGAAAGTTACTGCTTTCATTCTTAAGGACACATCTTTTCCAGCTTAACAAAGTTCTCTTTAATTCATCCATGACTGTGTCAACCTTTCTTCTTTTTCCTTTTATGGAAATATTAGTATCTGCATATTGGATCACTTAGTTCTGTTTTTCAGATTTTTCTCCTGAGGAGAAAAGTTTAAATTTTTAACTTTCTGTCCTTGAGCTACAAGAGATATTCCTCAGGTCATTAAGAAAAAATTCACTGATTTTATTTACTGTAATATCCAAACTGTTGCTCATTGGTCCATTGTGACTACAAAATTGGTTGCCATGTTTTTCCATCTCCTTGCAGCTGTTTTATTTTCACTAATAGCTCCCTGCTGTGGTTTCACAGATGTAATGTCAGCTTCAGTCTTGAAGACATGAATTAGAGATAATTCAACATCTCCCATTTCTTAGAAGTAGAGACAGTTACTGAAATTCCTTACGAATATTCTTCTCATAAAATAAATCTTTTCATGTGGCCAGTAAGTCTTGCATCATCACCCTGAAAGACAAAGACCTACTTTGTAAAGTATGATGGAGAGTTAACATGGGTTTCATCAGAGACTGTGTGACTCTATTCAATATTTTGAGCCCAGATAAAGACAGAAAAGGCAAAGTTTAAATACTGGTATTAAATTTCTGAGGAATCTGTTTGGTAGGAGGCAGAACAAGTACAGCAGAAGGTTTTGTCTTTGGGCCAGAGGTTTATTCTTTTCTCCCCTTGTTTACCAGGCACCCATGCCATGCCAAGAGTAAAAGCTGACCGAGCTCATCACTCAGCGTGGCCCTGACTGGTCTCTCTTGAGGTGCAGACAGGATCCAGATGGAAGGACTTCCCCTCACCCCACTGCCATATAGCCAGCTCTTACCTATGTACCCTGGCCTTCCAAGATGTGATTCTGCTCCTGATAAGCCCCTCATCTCCTCGAAGAGGGGATGCTGCTCTGGGGCAGGATGGATCCCATCTGCACATTCACTGGCAGAAATCCCTCAGAGCTTCTAGTACTGATAGAAGTTTAGAACAAGTTTCATGTTCCATCGATGACTCACTTCAATGAGCGTCCAAGGGCAGATGGGAGGAAGGAAGAATGAAAGTGACATGCCCAAGTCTTCCTTCATTTTCCTAGAGACATTTCCTCATTATGGGCACACACGGTGACCAGTGTAATGCTGCCTCACCACCCTCACCAACCCATGAAGTTTCTCCAGGAAGTCATTTTCAACACAAGTACATTCTCAGTTCTCCCTGTGGAATCCCCAATGAAGTATCAGCAAGTACTTTTGCACATTCAGAGATATTCCTCAGGTCATTAAGAAAAAATTCACTGATTTTATTTACTGTAATATCCAAACTGTTGCTCATTGGTCCATTGTGACTACAAAATTGGTTGCCATGTTTTTCCATCTCCTTGCAGCTGTTTTATTTTCACTAATAGCTCCCTGCTGTGGTTTCACAGATGTAATGTCAGCTTCAGTCTTGAAGACATGAATTAGAGATAATTCAACATCTCCCATTTCTTAGAAGTAGAGACAGTTACTGAAATTCCTTACGAATATTCTTCTCATAAAATAAATCTTTTCATGTGGCCAGTAAGTCTTGCATCATCACCCTGAAAGACAAAGACCTACTTTGTAAAGTATGATGGAGAGTTAACATGGGTTTCATCAGAGACTGTGTGACTCTATTCAATATTTTGAGCCCAGATAAAGACAGAAAAGGCAAAGTTTAAATACTGGTATTAAATTTCTGAGGAATCTGTTTGGTAGGAGGCAGAACAAGTACAGCAGAAGGTTTTGTCTTTGGGCCAGAGGTTTATTCTTTTCTCCCCTTGTTTACCAGGCACCCATGCCATGCCAAGAGTAAAAGCTGACCGAGCTCATCACTCAGCGTGGCCCTGACTGGTCTCTCTTGAGGTGCAGACAGGATCCAGATGGAAGGACTTCCCTCACCCCACTGCCATATAGCCAGCTCTTACCTATGTACCCTGGCCTTCCAAGATGTGATTCTGCTCCTGATAAGCCCCTCATCTCCTCGAAGAGGGGATGCTGCTCTGGGGCAGGATGGATCCCATCTGCACATTCACTGGCAGAAATCCCTCAGAGCTTCTAGTACTGATAGAAGTTTAGAACAAGTTTCATGTTCCATCGATGACTCACTTCAATGAGCGTCCAAGGGCAGATGGGAGGAAGGAAGAATGAAAGTGACATGCCCAAGTCTTCCTTCATTTTCCTAGAGACATTTCCTCATTATGGGCACACACGGTGACCAGTGTAATGCTGCCTCACCACCCTCACCAACCCATGAAGTTTCTCCAGGAAGTCATTTTCAACACAAGTACATTCTCAGTTCTCCCTGTGGAATCCCCAATGAAGTATCAGCAAGTACTTTTGCACATTCAGAGTGGATTTGTTTTCCCCTGGTAGATGTCTGAGCCTTACCTGGCCAGTACCCCCAGAAACACATGGTCACCTCTATTTTCAAGGTGGATCCCCAAAGAGAAAACTTAGTGCCAACATTCTGGCCCCTTCTAATTAAAGCCTTTGTCTCATAAAAAGTTGGGAACTCCTGGTGTGTAAACCTTATAGGCTAAGTGAAACCAACTACATCAGAATCTGTTTGGAAAAGGAGAAATGTAAGGGGAATTCTAGAAACACCAAAGTCACTTTATCTCTTAACAGTTTCTCCAAACCAAATTGGTTCAGAAACAAAGATCTTATATTCTGATGAAACTTTTCCATCAAAATAATAGAAATAAAACCCTAAATGGTCCAGTCTCCCCAGATTCTTCCCTAACCCAGAAATGAAATATTACAGCAATGGAAGTGGTCAAATTTAACTTTCTAGCTAGCCCAGAGCCCATCCCTTCATATGGTGGCCCTCAGAGGGCACCGCATCTGTGTGTGACTCTTCTTATACACAGGTACCCCCCACCCACTAAGGCACCTCCTTCTACTTGGAGCAGTTTATTGCAAGGATGTTCTTCCCTAAACCAGGTTGACATATGCTTCCCTGAAACCTCTCTGCTTATTAGTTTGACTCTGTCCTTGGAAGCCACACAGAATGTCTCTCTCTTCCAGAGCACAATCCTATTGTGTATATGCAATCAGCTTCCAAATCTCTGAGACTTTTTGGTGACAACTCCTGGCAAAGCTGGCCTCCAAGATGCTCCCAATGATCCCAGCTCCTGGTATCCAAGGCCTTGTGAATTTGCCTCCCACACTGTGTCAGGGGTGGCCTGTGTGACTGATAGAATGTGGATGGTATGTGACTTCAGAGGCTAGGTCACCAAAGGCGCCGTAACTTCTGCCTTGCTCTTTCTGATTATTTGCCATGGGGGAAGCTAACTGTCAGGTCATCAGGACACTCAATGGAGGGGTCCATGTGGAAACAAACTGAGGTCTCCAAGCAAGAGACCTCAGTCTCTATTATCCAGCCCCTAGTCAAGTCTTCAGACAGAGTGCAGCCCAACTGATATCCTGGAAGCAACCTCTATAAAAGATCTTGAACCAAAACCTCCCAACTAAGTTGCCCCAGAATTTCTGAGTCCTGGAATCTGCATGAGATAAATGTTTCTTGATTAAGTTGCTAACCTATGGGGTAACTTGTTACACAGCAATAGATAACTAATCACTCCAATTCCTATAAAAGTTCTTTAAGTGGGAAAGTCTGTAAACTTTTTAATTCTGGTCAGATCCTGACTTTTTTTAAGTACCCTTCTTAAGACAGACCTTCATGATAACAACAATAACAACTATTATAAAACATTTTACCAAACACTTTAGGTTTACATGCATTGTCTAAATTAATTCTTACAAAAGCTTTGGGACATAATTCTGTGACTCGAACCATTTAAACTCAGCCATGGCCACAGGACTGTAAAAGGTCAGTTTTCATTCCAATCCCAAAGAAAGGCAATCCAAAGAATGTTCAAACTACTGTTCTAATGCACTCATCTCACATGCTAGCAAGGTAATGCTCAAAATCCTTCACGTTAGGCTTCAACAGTACGTGAACTGAGAATTTCCAGATGTACAAGCTGGATTTAGAAAAGTCAGAGAAACCAGAGATCAAATTGCCAACATTCACTGGATCATAGAGAGAGCAACTCCAGAAAAGCATATACTTCTGCTTCACTGACCCTGTGAATCGCAACAAACTGTGGAAAATTCTGAAAGGGATAGGAATACCAGACCACCTTACCTGCCTCCTGAGAAAGCTATATGCAGGACAAGAAGCAACAGTTAGAACCAGACATGGAACAACGGACTGGTTCCAAACTGGGAGAGGAGTACATCAAGGCTGTGTGTTGTCACCCTGCTTATTCAACGTATATGCAGAGTACATCATGGCATATGCTGGGCTGTATGAATTACAAGCTGGAATCAAGCCTGCTGGAAAAAATATCAACAACCTCAAATATGCAGATGATACCACCCTAATGGCATAAAGCAAAGAGGAACTAAAGAACCTCTTGATGAAGGTGAAAAAGTTAAGTGAAAAAGCTGGCTTCAAACTCAACATTCAAAAAACTGAGATCGTGGCATCTGGTCCCATCACTTCATGAGAAATAGATCAGGAAAAATGGAAACAGTGGCAGATTTTATTTTCTTCAGCTCCAAAATCACTGCAAAGACTACAATTTCTGAGTCCTGGAATCTGCATGAGATAAATGTTTCTTGATTAAGTTGCTAACCTATGGGGTAACTTGTTACACAGCAATAGATAACTAATCACTCCAATTCCTATAAAAGTTCTTTAAGTGGGAAAGTCTGTAAACTTTTTAATTCTGGTCAGATCCTGACTTTTTTTAAGTACCCTTCTTAAGACAGACCTTCATGATAACAACAATAACAACTATTATAAAACATTTTACCAAACACTTTAGGTTTACATGCATTGTCTAAATTAATTCTTACAAAAGCTTTGGGACATAATTCTGTGACTCGAACCATTTAAACTCAGCCATGGCCACAGGACTGTAAAAGGTCAGTTTTCATTCCAATCCCAAAGAAAGGCAATCCAAAGAATGTTCAAACTACTGTTCTAATGCACTCATCTCACATCCTAGCAAGGTAATGCACAAAATTTTCCAAGCTATGCTTCAACAGTTCATGAACCGAAAAATTTCAGATGTTCAAGCTGGATTTAGAAAAGTCAGAGAAACCAGAGATCAAATTGCCAACATTCACTGGATCATAGAGAGAGCAACTCCAGAAAAGCATATACTTCTGCTTCACTGACCCTGTGAATCGCAACAAACTGTGGAAAATTCTGAAAGGGATAGGAATACCAGACCACCTTACCTGCCTCCTGAGAAAGCTATATGCAGGACAAGAAGCAACAGTTAGAACCAGACATGGAACAACGGACTGGTTCCAAACTGGGAGAGGAGTACATCAAGGCTGTGTGTTGTCACCCTGCTTATTCAACGTATATGCAGAGTACATCATGGCATATGCTGGGCTGTATGAATTACAAGCTGGAATCAAGCCTGCTGGAAAAAATATCAACAACCTCAAATATGCAGATGATACCACCCTAATGGCATAAAGCAAAGAGGAACTAAAGAACCTCTTGATGAAGGTGAAAAAGTTAAGTGAAAAAGCTGGCTTCAAACTCAACATTCAAAAAACTGAGATCGTGGCATCTGGTCCCATCACTTCATGAGAAATAGATCGGGAAAAAATGGAAACAGTGGCAGATTTTATTTTCTTCAGCTCCAAAATCACTGCAAATGATGACTACAGTTATGAAATTAAAAGATGCTTGCTCCTTGAAAGAAAAGCTATGGCAAACCTAGACAGCATTTTAAAAGCAGAGACATCATTTGCCAACAAAAGTCTGTATAGTCAAGGCTATGGTTTTCCTAGTAGTTATGTGTAGGTGTGGGAGCTGGACCATAAAGAAGGCTGAGTGCCAATGAATGGATGCTTTTGAACTGTGGTGCTGGAGAAGACTCTTGAGAGTCCCTTGGACAGCAAGGAGACCAAACAAGTCAATCCTAAAGGGAATCAACCCTGAATGTTCACTGGAAGGACTGATGCTGAAGCTGGAGCTCCAAGCCTTTGGCCACATGATGCAAAAAACTGACTCTTTGGAAAAGACCCTGATGCTGGGAAAGACTGAGGGCAGGCAAAGAAGGGGGGCAACAGAGCACAAGATGGTTAGATGGCATCACCTGAATCATCATCATGACTCACGGCATCATCGCCATGAGTTTGAGCAAACTTCAGGAAACGGTGAAGAACAGGGAAACTTGGTGTGTTGCACAACTTAGCAACTAAACAACAACAATAATTATTTCTTAAAATCCTACTACTTCTTAAAAATTCCCAAAAGGAATGGCAAGAGTTTTACTACCAGTTTCCTTAGTANACTGAGGTGCAATTCATCTGTACCCCTGAAAATAAATTCATCTATGGCACTAGGTGGTCCTTCACTAGGATCCTCTCTTGACTATTTCTCATTTGCTACGTTTGTTTTCTCTTCTCTAGTCTGAAGAGCTTTCTCCTCAAGAGAAAATAGAAAAACACAATTATAGTCGGTAGTAATCTTTTCTTGGTTCTGCACTAACCTCACCCCATCTCCCACAAGGAATAGACATATTTCTTCCTTTTTTAATCTGCCTTTTCCCAAATAGAGCTTTAAATGCCCTTTCCTTATGTGGCCAATAGCCATGTGGGCAGGCCTCTATTCCTCATGTCTTTCAATGTGAAAGAGAAAGCTGGGGTTTTTAAAAAAAAAGATGGCTTTGGGCCTCCTTGAAAAAGACAAATGGAAACAGTGGCAGATTTTATTTTCTTCAGCTCCAAAATCACTGCAAATGATGACTACAGTTATGAAATTAAAAGATGCTTGCTCCTTGAAAGAAAAGCTATGGCAAACCTAGACAGCATTTTAAAAGCAGAGACATCATTTGCCAACAAAAGTCTGTATAGTCAAGGCTATGGTTTTCCTAGTAGTTATGTGTAGGTGTGGGAGCTGGACCATAAAGAAGGCTGAGTGCCAATGAATGGATGCTTTTGAACTGTGGTGCTGGAGAAGACTCTTGAGAGTCCCTTGGACAGCAAGGAGACCAAACAAGTCAATCCTAAAGGGAATCAACCCTGAATGTTCACTGGAAGGACTGATGCTGAAGCTGGAGCTCCAAGCCTTTGGCCACATGATGCAAAAAGCTGACTCTTTGGAAAAGACCCTGATGCTGGGAAAGACTGAGGGCAGGCAAAGAAGGGGGGCAACAGAGCACAAGATGGTTAGATGGCATCACCTGAATCATCATCATGACTCACGGCATCATCGCCATGAGTTTGAGCAAACTTCAGGAAACGGTGAAGAACAGGGAAACTTGGTGTGTTGCACAACTTAGCAACTAAACAACAACAATAATTATTTCTTAAAATCCTACTACTTCTTAAAAATTCCCAAAAGGAATGGCAAGATTTTTGCTACCAGTTTCCTTAGTATACTGAGATGCAATTCATCTGTACCCCTGAAAATAAATTCATCTATGGCACTAGGTGGTCCTTCACTAGGATCCTCTCTTGACTATTTCTCATTTGCTACGTTTGTTTTCTCTTCTCTAGTCTGAAGAGCTTTCTCCTCAAGAGAAAATAGAAAAACACAATTATAGTCGGTAGTAATCTTTTCTTGGTTCTGCACTAACCTCACCCCATCTCCCACAAGGAATAGACATATTTCTTCCTTTTTTAATCTGCCTTTTCCCAAATAGAGCTTTAAATGCCCTTTCCTTATGTGGCCAATAGCCATGTGGGCAGGCCTCTATTCCTCATGTCTTTCAGTTTTCCTGACATTCTTGTAGACACCTGCCAGCACCCCGGGTATCACCTGCCACCCAGGAGGCACCAACGTATTTGTTTACTCAACAAAGTGCCATTCAGTACTGTTCTTTGTCATATCTCTTGGGGCCTGTCTTTCTTTTGATCTTCCCTGCACCACTTATTAAACAGAACTGCAGCGATCTCCCTCTGCAGACGCACTTAGGTTTTCTTTAAATGTTTATTTCCTGTCTCTCTAATGCACCCTCTGACTATCACCTCAGAATCATTACAAGCCTTCCAACCTTCCCAGGCCATGTTCCCTTTTAGAATCCAATTCACGGGATCACATTTGTCATTTTTCTCTGAAGGTTTGGAGACTCTGCATTTCTGAAGTTGAACTATGCCTAGTGTTTCCTTCTTTGCATTTGGAAACTTTAAATTGACACAGAGACAGACTAGCCTGTTATGCTTTCTGGTCAAGGCCGCATTCAATGAAGCAGGTGTCCCTGTCTTCTCTACCTTCTGAGTAATCCAACAGGCATGCAAAGAATCTTTCAGGTGCTCAATTTGTGGCATACTGAAATTTCTAGAGAGTGTATCAATCTGGTATTTGCTGTCAAACCACATTCTATCTTTATGTTTACTCTGTAACCAGGATCCATGCAGTCTTAATTGATTAGATAAAGCATCTACGTGTAAAATTAATCCATAATGATATTACGCTTGATATTCTATTAAAAAAATACTTGAACCAAACATCCATGTTTCTGTTAAGCTTGTGGTCCACAATTTGGGGCTGCAGGCAAATACCCCTCCACTTCCAAACAGCACCCAGATTTTCTTTTCCATGATGGGTTTACACAGTTTTATGGACACAGTCATGCAGCTATCCTCCCTTATAGAATCTGACTCTTGAAAAGACAGAGATAGTGCTGGTGGAGCTCATGCAACATGACTACAGTGGGTTGAACACAGTTCTGTCCTGAGATGCCTGGCTCCCTGGAGGCATCTTGGTGACTGCTCACTTCCAAGTATGAATCTCCAGCTTTCTTGCTGATCTGTCGGCTCTCAACAGCCTTCCAACAAGGCTGTGTTTGTTTAAGGTGGCCAGAATTGATCGCTGCAACCAAAAAACCCTAGTTGCTAAGAGTCATTGGAATAAGTCATTGGAGAATATGCCTTGTGGTGATAAGGCATATTCTCCGATGACTTTTTCCAGTGATGTTCTTCCCACCTAGTCTCTAATGCCTACAGCATCTTGGAGTCACACATTGAATTCACTGGACTCATCCATCTATTTGTTTCTCAGAAACACGTCCTTAAGGAACCCAAATGACATAAACCAGATTAAAATGTGAAGTTTAATTTATTCATTATACCCAAAGTGAGCTCTAAGACTATAGTTACCAGAGATTTTAAGTATTGATTATATAACACTGTGGTCTGCCTTATTCTTGTCCTTTGTCAAGCATTCCCTTCCTAAATTGATAAATGTAACTTCATGGCTTCCTTTGTTCTGAGAAATTTAAAAATAAATACCATACTGTAACTGATAACTGAGAATCAATTCAAACGGGCTCAGTGCTGCATTATTTTCAAACTATACCTGCCACCCTCTCTATAGCATATGGCTTTATATTTTTATTCAAATCCTTATCTTTCTTACCCCAAAATTTCTCTTTAAGAACATACAGATTAGCTGGGGGGCTCTCTTGACAAAATCTTTATAGGCCATGGTCATATAGATACATACAAATTTTATATAGGCAGCAATCTCATTTTGGTGTTGTGTTGGGCATTCTCTATCATGTCTCAGACAGATGGTTATGAAAGACCAGATACCTGCCAATTAGCTACACCAGGGTCAACATTGCAGGATGTAACAATTTACATCTGATTGCCTCTCCTGAAACTGAAGACTCTCAGGTCTTCTATTCTTCCAGGTGTCAGGTGATGGTATTCGAGAGACAAAAGCTCATATAACATGCCTCAACGGACCTGCCTTGGATATATTTTTTCTCTCCTTCCAAGTCAAGAAATCATTGCTTTCTATTACCTACTGGAGTGCAGTTGCCTTGCATATACCTGCTTGTGAGACACTTTTTGTAAATGGGGAAGGCCTATATTTGCCTCTAGTCCATGTAGCAGTAATGCCTGTACACCTCTTTGACTGCTCACTTCCAAGTAGGGAACACAGTTCTGTCCTGAGATGCCTGGCTCCCTGGAGGCATCTTGGTGACTGCTCACTTCCAAGTATGAATCTCCAGCTTTCTTGCTGATCTGTCGGCTCTCAACAGCCTTCCAACAAGGCTGTGTTTGTTTAAGGTGGCCAGAATTGATCGCTGCAACCAAAAAACCCTAGTTGCTAAGAGTCATTGGAATAAGTCATTGGAGAATATGCCTTGTGGTGATAAGGCATATTCTCCGATGACTTTTTCCAGTGATGTTCTTCCCACCTAGTCTCTAATGCCTACAGCATCTTGGAGTCACACATTGAATTCACTGGACTCATCCATCTATTTGTTTCTCAGAAACACGTCCTTAAGGAACCCAAATGACATAAACCAGATTAAAATGTGAAGTTTAATTTATTCATTATACCCAAAGTGAGCTCTAAGACTATAGTTACCAGAGATTTTAAGTATTGATTATATAACACTGTGGTCTGCCTTATTCTTGTCCTTTGTCAAGCATTCCCTTCCTAAATTGATAAATGTAACTTCATGGCTTCCTTTGTTCTGAGAAATTTAAAAATAAATACCATACTGTAACTGATAACTGAGAATCAATTCAAACGGGCTCAGTGCTGCATTATTTTCAAACTATACCTGCCACCCTCTCTATAGCATATGGCTTTATATTTTTATTCAAATCCTTATCTTTCTTACCCCAAAATTTCTCTTTAAGAACATACAGATTAGCTGGGGGGCTCTCTTGACAAAATCTTTATAGGCCATGGTCATATAGATACATACAAATTTTATATAGGCAGCAATCTCATTTTGGTGTTGTGTTGGGCATTCTCTATCATGTCTCAGACAGATGGTTATGAAAGACCAGATACCTGCCAATTAGCTACACCAGGGTCAACATTGCAGGATGTAACAATTTACATCTGATTGCCTCTCCTGAAACTGAAGACTCTCAGGTCTTCTATTCTTCCAGGTGTCAGGTGATGGTATTCGAGAGACAAAAGCTCATATAACATGCCTCAACGGACCTGCCTTGGATATATTTTTTCTCTCCTTCCAAGTCAAGAAATCATTGCTTTCTATTACCTACTGGAGTGCAGTTGCCTTGCATATACCTGCTTGTGAGACACTTTTTGTAAATGGGGAAGGCCTATATTTGCCTCTGGTCCATGTAGCAGTAATGCCTTCTGTACACCTAAACAGTGAACCCACGACATTCTGGTCTATTCCACAGTGGCTCTTGTGGGAAGGAGGTCCTAAGAACAAGGACAGAATATTTAACCTTTGATCCTGGTTTGGGCACCTCTAGGGTCCGCTCCTCGTTGTTGTTGTTCAGTTGCTAAGTCCTGTCTGACTCTTTGTGACCCCATGGACCGCAGCCCACCAGATACTCCTCCTAATGCACCACAAGCCCCTTGCACGGTCTCTCAAGAAGACCTGAGCAAATCCTGCCCAGATTCTTACAACTGTACCTTCTGCCTTTTTCCCCTTGTTTTAATAACTTTCGAAATTTCAAAAAGCAACCTATTTTCAAGGCCGAAAATTTGAGAGAACAGAAAGGCACAAAGAAAGGAAAAAACTAAGTCACCTGTAAGCCTATCACTCATAAATAAACCTGGCTAACCCACCACTCAGGAGTAATCAGTATCAGCACGTTGGAGTATAACCTCTGTCTTTATTCTGTGCCACTATTCTGTCCCCAACAGCAATAAAATTAAGCTCTCATGAATATTTCCCCAACCCAGGAATATTTTCGTTCAAGCTTTAAACTTATTTTGTAATGGGCTTAGCCAATTAACAATGCTGCAGTAGTTTCAGGTGAACAGCAAAGAGACTCAGCCAAACATACACGTATATCTATTCTTCCCCCAAACCCCTTCCTATCCACATAACATTGAGCAGAGTTCCACATGGTACACATTAGGTCCTTGTGGTTATCCATTTTCAATATAGCATCCAGTCCAATATTATAGTACAAGGTAATCTTTAATGGCTGAATTTTTTCACTGACACATTTTCTTTAACTGATTCCTTTTTTTTTTTTTTTTAAAGATCTATTTATTTTTATTTTGGGCAGGGGTTGGGTCGGGGAGGGAGGGGAGCGGGCGGGCCACTTCTATTGGTCTTTCTCTATTTTCATCCGTCTTTGTTCTTTGGCTCCTGTGGGCCTTCCATCGCGGTGGCCTCTGTTGTCGCAGAGCGCCGGCTCTGGGCGCATGCACGC
The DNA here is from genome assembly GCA_022376925.1 of Tragulus kanchil. NCBI lineage: Eukaryota > Metazoa > Chordata > Mammalia > Artiodactyla > Tragulidae > Tragulus > Tragulus kanchil. The sequence goes on from JAIOJX010000029.1 coordinate 152,989,901, forward strand.
CAGAGCTCCGGCTCAGTAACTGGACACATCGGTCCAGCCGCTCCACGGCACGTGGGATCTTCCCAGGCCAGGGATCGAACCAGCACCCCTTGCACTGCAAGGCGGTGTCCTTACCCACTGGACCACCAGGGGAAGCCCTAACTGATCCCTTCTTGTTGGACATTCTGATAGCTTCCTGAAAACTCACTTTTGTAAATGATACAGAACTGAATATCCTTCCAGACAGATCTTTGTTTATGCACACTTATGATTATTTTCCTGCAAGCAGAATTAGCGCGACAAAGGAGTGCTCATTTCTAAGACTTGAGACATATTGTCAAGCTTCATTCCAGGACATTCATAGCAACTTATGCTCCTGTAAGAAGGAGATGAATATTCCTATCCTTCCCCACACTGATTATTACCTTCTCTTTCCCTCCTTGTCAATTTCATGAGAGTATATGGGAATCTTACATAAATTTGCATTTTCTTGATTACTTATCAGGTTGAATTTTTTTTTCATATGATTACAAGCATTTGTATTTCAACTTTGGCGAATTAACTGCTTTTATCTTTCATCCACTTTTGTACTGATATGTTCTTTCCTGTTTATTTGTAAAAGTCCCTTAAAACAATAGGACTAATAGCTCAGTATTCTGTTTTACATATATACATTGCCAATAACCTGTGGTTTGTGTCTTCACCTTGTTGATGCAGAAATCACCTTGGCATTAAGATTAGGCATCTTCCCTTTCTTAAGATTATACAAATATTTAACTAAATTTCCTTCTACTATTTTACTGTCTACGTTTAATTCTAAACAATCTATCATTTATTTTACCGTATAGTGTGTACTTTATTATTTTCTAAACAATCAGTTTTCTCAATGCCACTCATTGAATACTTTATAATTTCCCTATAGATTTGAAATGTTATCTCTATAATAACTATGTATTTTGGTCTTTCCAGTCAGTTCCACTGAGACTCTACATCAGTACCCAAACATTTCATTTACTATAACCTTGTAATACGGTTTAATATGTGGCAGTGCAAATTCATTGCTCTCTCTTGCCCCACCACTCATTAATAAAAAAAATAAAAAATAAAAAATTAGATGTTCTCATCTGTTTATTTCTTCTGCTGACCTTTAAGAGTCATTGATAAGTTCCCTCTCTCATATCCAGATTTTTTTAAGGCTGACATTAGAAATTAGTGATAACTGGCCCATTTAAATATGAAAATTTCCCAGTCACAAACATGCCACGATCTTCCATTTATTCAAATCTCCTTGCGCAGTCAAGTTCCAATGGAACTCTGCCCTCAACAGCCATCGCTGTGTGGCTTGGTGTGAACCCACCCTGATAGGATCTGCAAAGGCCTCCAGCCTTACGGGCCAGTGGCCACGCTGTGCCCAGGAGGCTGCAAGGGTGCCACAAGGCTGGAAGGAGGGCAGCATGAGACACCAAGGTGGCATCCAGGGAAAGGAGTGACTTGGCCAAAGTCAAGGGTGGGTGTCCTAGCCCACAATTCTCACTTTGGCCAAGTCACTCCCTTCCCTGGGTCTCAGCTTACTCCTCTGTAAAATAGATTCTCAAGGTCTCTTTCATATTAAAATCCTATCAAAAATGAGATGGTGGACAAGGGATCCCTTTGAGGAGGATGGAGTCTCACAGAAATGAACAGGCAATGTTTATTATCAATAGTAAACTTAGGTGCTGAAGGAGTAAGAAATACAGGGTGACTATCTAAATGCGAGATTTCCCTGGTGGCTCTGATGGTAAAGAGTCTGCCTGAAATACAGGAGATCCAGGTTCGATCCCTCAGTTGCAAAGATCCCCTGGAGAAGGGCAAGGCAACCCACCCCAGTATTCTTGACTGGAGAATGCTATCACAGGCTGTGGGATCACAGAGTCGGACACAACTGAGTGACTAACACTTTCACTTCCACATCAATGCAGCTCGTTTCATCTGAGGAAGTTTGTCAGAGGAAGTGAGCTTGAACATGGGAGCTTCATGAGGGCATGGTAAACATGTGCCAGCAGCCAGACAGTGTGGAGCAGATGTGAAAGGTGCAGAGGCAAGAGGCTGGGGGAGTGGGTGGGGAGGCAGAGTCTATCTGCTCTGATGTGACCAGAGAGCGGGAACCACAGTGGACCAAGTTTTCATAAGTCTGTTTCTTTTAGCTCCGTCTTGAGCAGCTGTTCTGCAGAATTCATCCACTCTACAGAGAGGGCCTAGACCCAGATGTCCAGTCCAGTCCTTGGCCCGAAGATGATCAAAGAATCCAGGTAAGTTAATTTAGGGGGCCTTGATTCAGCCCTTTCTAGGCACTGAGAGGGCATGGGGAATATAGAACAAGATAATCTTTCCTGGCCCAGGAGACAGGATGGGTCTGGAGACCATCTGTGGGGACTCCAGGGTGGGAGGCCCGGGCAGCAGCTGCCCCACCTGTCCACACCCAGGCCCCAGGGTGACGCACAGACAGGCCCCCCCAGAGCTTGGGCAGGGCCCCCGTATCCTGATGCTCTGCACTGCCTGCCTCCCTGGGCAGGTGAGCGGCTTCTCCCACCAGCTGCTGGGGAGGTGGGCGTTGGAATGCTGCTCTGAGGTGCCCTGGCCTCCCTCAACCTGGCGTTTCACACACCCATTCCTTAACCTCATTCTCAGCCCATTTCATTCCTCTTCCCACGCAGTGTTTACCAACATCTCTCCTCCTCACAGACGAAGCACGAGACCAGGGTTCCCGGGGCTGCCTGGGGGATGTTCCCACAGTCAGGTGAGCTGCCAGAGCACAGGGCACAGGTTGCCACCCTGTCGACAGAGGCACCCAGGCACCCACTCAGGGGAGATGGACCCCAATCTCCACCTCGGGGTGACTCACGTTCTCAACCACAAACCATCACGCGAGGTCTGAGAAACAGGGGCTCTTCCTGTGGGGGCTGCAAATAATAATAATGTTAAAAACCTCGCAAGAAAAGGAAGATGAACTCTGGTGGCTTTGCTGTTTGTTTACATGGCAGGGGACAGGAGTCAGAGGGCCAGCGAGAACCTGGGCAGCATTCTATCATTACTGCGTCTGCTGTCTGGCAACTAGCTGCAGGTTCTCTTCCATAGCCTAGGACTCGCTCTGCCCCCGTTTCTGGACAGAAGCTGAAACTATAGTCTATGGCAAGAGGCTGGGGGAGTGGGTGGGGAGGCAGAGTCTATCTGCTCTGATGTGACCAGAGAGCGGGAACCACAGTGGACCAAGTTTTCATAAGTCTGTTTCTTTTAGCTCCGTCTTGAGCAGCTGTTCTGCAGAATTCATCCACTCTACAGAGAGGGCCTAGACCCAGATGTCCAGTCCAGTCCTTGGCCCGAAGATGATCAAAGAATCCAGGTAAGTTAATTTAGGGGGCCTTGATTCAGCCCTTTCTAGGCACTGAGAGGGCATGGGGAATATAGAACAAGATAATCTTTCCTGGCCCAGGAGACAGGATGGGTCTGGAGACCATCTGTGGGGACTCCAGGGTGGGAGGCCCGGGCAGCAGCTGCCCCACCTGTCCACACCCAGGCCCCAGGGTGACGCACAGACAGGCCCCCCCAGAGCTTGGGCAGGGCCCCCGTATCCTGATGCTCTGCACTGCCTGCCTCCCTGGGCAGGTGAGCGGCTTCTCCCACCAGCTGCTGGGGAGGTGGGCGTTGGAATGCTGCTCTGAGGTGCCCTGGCCTCCCTCAACCTGGCGTTTCACACACCCATTCCTTAACCTCATTCTCAGCCCATTTCATTCCTCTTCCCACGCAGTGTTTACCAACATCTCTCCTCCTCACAGACGAAGCACGAGACCAGGGTTCCCGGGGCTGCCTGGGGGATGTTCCCACAGTCAGGTGAGCTGCCAGAGCACAGGGCACAGGTTGCCACCCTGTCGACAGAGGCACCCAGGCACCCACTCAGGGGAGATGGACCCCAATCTCCACCTCGGGGTGACTCACGTTCTCAACCACAAACCATCACGCGAGGTCTGAGAAACAGGGGCTCTTCCTGTGGGGGCTGCAAATAATAATAATGTTAAAAACCTCGCAAGAAAAGGAAGATGAACTCTGGTGGCTTTGCTGTTTGTTTACATGGCAGGGGACAGGAGTCAGAGGGCCAGCGAGAACCTGGGCAGCATTCTATCATTACTGCGTCTGCTGTCTGGCAACTAGCTGCAGGTTCTCTTCCATAGCCTAGGACCTCGCTGAAGAAGGGCATGGCTACCCACTCCAGTATTCTCACCTGGAACATTCCAAGGACAGAGAAGCCTGACAAGCTATAGTCTATGGGTCGCATGTATATACATATATATGTACACATGTGTATGTGTGTGTATATGTATGTGTATATATATACACACACACATACATGAACACACACACATATATGTATACGCATATATGTATATTTAAAACACACACATACATATATATAGGGCTTCCCTGATGGATCAGTGGTGAGGAATCTGCCTGCAATGCAGGATACCTGGGTTCCATCCCTGGGTTGGGAAGATCCCCTGGAGGAGGGCATGGCAACCCACTCCAGTATTCTTGCCTGGAGAATCCCAATGAAGAGATATGCCTGACGGGCTGCAGTCCAAGAGGTCACACAGAGTCTGAAATGACTATGCAGCAGCCTCGGCAGCCCATCATTGCTCAGTGTGATCGCAGACCAGCTGCATTAGCACCGCCCAGGAGCTTGTTAGAATGCAGAGTATCAGGCCTGTCAGTTCAGGAGCTGCTTAATCAGAATCTGCATTTTAACCAGACATCCTCCCCTTCCTCCACCCTTGGAGGGGGGTTGTATACACACTGCGGCTTGCTGAGTGCTGCTCTGGACCAGCGCGTTTCAATCTTGGCCACGCACTGGAATCACCCTGCAAAAGTACTGCCTGATCCACTCCCAGAGATGACAATTTAATTGTTTTCGGGCTCTGCTGGGACAATGGAATTTTTTGAAGACTCTCCAAGTGATTCTAATATGCAGCAAAGGTTTGGAACCACGAGTCTAGTGCACATAAATACATTCAAAGAAAAACTATTAAGAAATTCCTTCTGGAATTCCTGGACTATAAACAGAACCATAGAACACTTTTGCAAACGACTAAGCAGAATTCACTAAGAAGAAACCAGAGACATAGCCACAGATGTGATGTATCTTTGCTATATGGTGCTAATCAGTGATATCCTTAAGCAGAGAAAAATAAAACCAAGGCTGAACTCTGGTGGCTTTGCTGTTTGTTTACATGGCAGGGGACAGGAGTCAGAGGGCCAGCGAGAACCTGGGCAGCATTCTATCATTACTGCGTCTGCTGTCTGGCAACTAGCTGCAGGTTCTCTTCCATAGCCTAGGACCTCGCTGAAGAAGGGCATGGCTACCCACTCCAGTATTCTCACCTGGAACATTCCAAGGACAGAGAAGCCTGACAAGCTATAGTCTATGGGTCGCATGTATATACATATATATGTACACATGTGTATGTGTGTGTATATGTATGTGTATATATATACACACACACATACATGAACACACACACATATATGTATACGCATATATGTATATTTACACACACACACATACATATATATAGGGCTTCCCTGATGGATCAGTGGTGAGGAATCTGCCTGCAATGCAGGATACCTGGGTTCCATCCCTGGGTTGGGAAGATCCCCTGGAGGAGGGCATGGCAACCCACTCCAGTATTCTTGCCTGGAGAATCCCAATGAAGAGATATGCCTGACGGGCTGCAGTCCAAGAGGTCACACAGAGTCTGAAATGACTATGCAGCAGCCTCGGCAGCCCATCATTGCTCAGTGTGATCGCAGACCAGCTGCATTAGCACCGCCCAGGAGCTTGTTAGAATGCAGAGTATCAGGCCTGTCAGTTCAGGAGCTGCTTAATCAGAATCTGCATTTTAACCAGACATCCTCCCCTTCCTCCACCCTTGGAGGGGGGTTGTATACACACTGCGGCTTGCTGAGTGCTGCTCTGGACCAGCGCGTTTCAATCTTGGCCACGCACTGGAATCACCCTGCAAAAGTACTGCCTGATCCACTCCCAGAGATGACAATTTAATTGTTTTCGGGCTCTGCTGGGACAATGGAATTTTTTGAAGACTCTCCAAGTGATTCTAATATGCAGCAAAGGTTTGGAACCACGAGTCTAGTGCACATAAATACATTCAAAGAAAAACTATTAAGAAATTCCTTCTGGAATTCCTGGACTATAAACAGAACCATAGAACACTTTTGCAAACGACTAAGCAGAATTCACTAAGAAGAAACCAGAGACATAGCCACAGATGTGATGTATCTTTGCTATATGGTGCTAATCAGTGATATCCTTAAGCAGAGAAAAATAAAACCAAGGCTGAATCATACTCATTGGTGAAGTTAAAAGGTAACACTCCCTCTGTCTCATCTCCTGACTAATGAAAGAAAACCCTCCTCAAAAAACAATGTTCCAACTATGGCAAGCGGGATTATTTTTGTGCTCCAGTCTTATTAAAACAATTTCACTTCTGTGTCGCCAATTCTGGGTCTGATAACGTGCTCTGCACTAAGATTCCATAAGCACAGTGGAAGTTCTTGTGTTCACTTGCGGAATACAGAGTTTCCTTTTACTCACATACTCCTTTAATGTAGTTGGACATCAATCTTTCTAGCCTAGAAAGGAGGTTTTATTTCATTGCCAGGGACGAGAACTTCCAAAAAACACAAATGTCTTTCAGCATCATGTTGGGTAAATAATCAAGTGGGGATGAATTGCTCTCTCTCTGACTTCCTGCCTTATTTTACTTTAAACTCATAGGTGAGCTATGAAAAGACATCTGCCCTTGAGTTCCAGCCACCTAGGCCGGACATGAGCCTCAAAGCCAAGTCTCAGCTTATAGGGCTTCCTGCACTTCACACATCTATCTGGCTCTGGAGCCAACACAACATGGTGTAGACATATCTGTGTACCAGTCAGTGCCTCTTCTTTCAATTCACACCATTCATAAAAGAGACTCGGGAAAACAAAAAGTAACTCCTGGCTTGGGTTTCTCCAATCATATCACATTTGACACATGCCATGACCATATTCAGTGGGAACAGAAAGAGGGAAAAACGGTCAGTATTCAGCACTTCAAGCTCAGGGGGAGCACAGGGTTCACCAACCTATCCACCCACCTTTAACTGAACTCCTAAAGAAGGCACTATTGGCTCCTACCCCCCACCAGAAACCCAGCACATTCTCTGAGAGCCGGGCTAAGGACAAGGACCAGAGCTGCTCAGTGGTGTTTCTCTCAGGCTGTTCAGCCCCAGGTGTGCAGTAGCGTCAGCACTGGTGTTGGAACAGGGCCCCCCGGACAAACCCTCATTGAGGCAGGCAACAATGAGGTGTCAGGAGGTTGGCCGGGAGCAGCGGCTTACAATGTGTGGGCAAGCCAACAGCTTTCCAGACCAAACCAATCTTTCCATTGTGCACGGTCCAGACGTCATGCCACCACACATGCGCAGAGAACCGCTCTACTCAAGAGGGCTCCCAAAGCCCACCTGTGCTTCCAGGACTCTCCCTGGCCTGAGGAATGGCCTATAAGCAAGTTGGTTTTTAAAGACATTCATTGTCTTCATCTCCTTGAGAATTCACAAGGCACATACATGTGTTCTGTGAGAAGTCTCCTCTCACTGGGCCCCGGCCAGCCAGGCCTTCCTGGAGATAGTGGCCTAATAGGGTCTTATGCACAGGACTGCTGGTAAGACCACTTTCCTCTCAGAAGGATCTACTCTGACAAGATTCCATAGCACAGAATTTTCCAAAAATTTCACAATTTTGTAGTTGGACATCAATCTTTCTAGCCTAGAAAGGAGGTTTTATTTCATTGCCAGGCGAGAACTTCCAAAAAACACAAATGTCTTTCAGCATCATGTTGGGTAAATAATCAAGTGGGGATGAATTGCTCTCTCTCTGACTTCCTGCCTTATTTTACTTTAAACTCATAGGTGAGCTATGAAAAGACATCTGCCCTTGAGTTCCAGCCACCTAGGCCGGACATGAGCCTCAAAGCCAAGTCTCAGCTTATAGGGCTTCCTGCACTTCACACATCTATCTGGCTCTGGAGCCAACACAACATGGTGTAGACATATCTGTGTACCAGTCAGTGCCTCTTCTTTCAATTCACACCATTCATAAAAGAGACTCGGGAAAACAAAAAGTAACTCCTGGCTTGGGTTTCTCCAATCATATCACATTTGACACATGCCATGACCATATTCAGTGGGAACAGAAAGAGGGAAAAACGGTCAGTATTCAGCACTTCAAGCTCAGGGGGAGCACAGGGTTCACCAACCTATCCACCCACCTTTAACTGAACTCCTAAAGAAGGCACTATTGGCTCCTACCCCCCACCAGAAACCCAGCACATTCTCTGAGAGCCGGGCTAAGGACAAGGACCAGAGCTGCTCAGTGGTGTTTCTCTCAGGCTGTTCAGCCCCAGGTGTGCAGTAGCATCAGCACTGGTGTTGGAACAGGGCCCCCCGGACAAACCCTCATTGAGGCAGGCAACAATGAGGTGTCAGGAGGTTGGCCGGGAGCAGCGGCTTACAATGTGTGGGCAAGCCAACAGCTTTCCAGACCAAACCAATCTTTCCATTGTGCACGGTCCAGACATCATGCCACCACACATGCGCAGAGAACCGCTCTACTCAAGAGGGCTCCCAAAGCCCACCTGTGCTTCCAGGACTCTCCCTGGCCTGAGGAATGGCCTATAAGCAAGTTGGTTTTTAAAGACATTCATTGTCTTCATCTCCTTGAGAATTCACAAGGCACATACATGTGTTCTGTGAGAAGTCTCCTCTCACTGGGCCCCGGCCAGCCAGGCCTTCCTGGAGATAGTGGCCTAATAGGGTCTTATGCACAGGACTGCTGGTAAGACCACTTTCCTCTCAGAAGGATCTACTCTGACAAGTGGAAGGCTTTCTTTGCTCCCCTCTCGTCCTCTGAGAAAAGGCTCATACAGGCTTCATTGCCATGTGGAAGATACCACAACTCTGTCTGTTTCCTACCCTTGAGAACTCCAGAAGCACTAGTCCCCATGCTGTGGACTAAGGGCTCACACAGCCCAGGAAGTGAGTTACACAAAGGTCCATCTCCAGTGTCTTGGAGGTGACACTTTCCATTCTATAATTTTTTAAAAAACCAGATATTAACTGAGCTCTTTTATCTGTACAGAAAACTTAGTGCAGAAGAGAAAAACCGTGAATAAGTCATGGCCTACCTTCAAGGATCTTATGCTCGAGTGAGGTTACCACCCACACTCCAATTTGTGCTGATATAAAGGAGAGAAAAATAAAGGTATCAAGAGGGCTGAGAGGAAAGGAGGCAAGACTACAGACAAAACCTGGGCCTCAACTCAGGAAGGGATAAAGGGGAAGAAGAGCCCTGGAGGCTGTCTCATACTCATGGAGCCTTCCACAGCCACCAGGGGTGTCAACAGGAACTCCTTCTCCACACCTGGCCAAGGTGGGCCTGAGGAGAGGATTCTAGAGCAGGACTACATGAGCTCCACTTTGGATCGTGTTCAGTTGAGCATGGCTCTGGCATCTTCTCGCCTGAACTTTACATCTGCTGAGGTCAAGCACGAATAAGATGAGGGGTTCACATGTAGGCCCCCCCTTTTTTAAAAAATTTTCCCATTAAGAGACAAGGGCCAACAGCTTTCCAGACCAAACCAATCTTTCCATTGTGCACGGTCCAGACGTCATGCCACCACACATGCGCAGAGAACCGCTCTACTCAAGAGGGCTCCCAAAGCCCACCTGTGCTTCCAGGACTCTCCCTGGCCTGAGGAATGGCCTATAAGCAAGTTGGTTTTTAAAGACATTCATTGTCTTCATCTCCTTGAGAATTCACAAGGCACATACATGTGTTCTGTGAGAAGTCTCCTCTCACTGGGCCCCGGCCAGCCAGGCCTTCCTGGAGATAGTGGCCTAATAGGGTCTTATGCACAGGACTGCTGGTAAGACCACTTTCCTCTCAGAAGGATCTACTCTGACAAGTGGAAGGCTTTCTTTGCTCCCCTCTCGTCCTCTGAGAAAAGGCTCATACAGGCTTCATTGCCATGTGGAAGATACCACAACTCTGTCTGTTTCCTACCCTTGAGAACTCCAGAAGCACTAGTCCCCATGCTGTGGACTAAGGGCTCACACAGCCCAGGAAGTGAGTTACACAAAGGTCCATCTCCAGTGTCTTGAGGTGACACTTTCCATTCTATAATTTTTTAAAAAACCAGATATTAACTGAGCTCTTTTATCTGTACAGAAAACTTAGTGCAGAAGAGAAAAACCGTGAATAAGTCATGGCCTACCTTCAAGGATCTTATGCTCGAGTGAGGTTACCACCCACACTCCAATTTGTGCTGATATAAAGGAGAGAAAAATAAAGGTATCAAGAGGGCTGAGAGGAAAGGAGGCAAGACTACAGACAAAACCTGGGCCTCAACTCAGGAAGGGATAAAGGGGAAGAAGAGCCCTGGAGGCTGTCTCATACTCATGGAGCCTTCCACAGCCACCAGGGGTGTCAACAGGAACTCCTTCTCCACACCTGGCCAAGGTGGGCCTGAGGGGAGAGGATTCTAGAGCAGGACTACATGAGCTCCACTTTGGATCGTGTTCAGTTGAGCATGGCTCTGGCATCTTCTCGCCTGAACTTTACATCTGCTGAGGTCAAGCACGAATAAGATGAGGGGGTTCACATGTAGGCCATCACCCCTATTTCTCACCCTCCTCACCCTACCAGACAAGCAGGAATTTTTCCCCATTTAAGAGACAAGGGCACAGACTGAGGAAGTTAAGTGACTTGCACGGTTGTCCTGCTGGTTGGCACCAGAGCCATGACTAGTTAATCAAGTCCTAGATTTTTTTTCTTTCTTTCTCACAGTGCGAAGCTTTTTGGTGTTCATTGCTATCACTTTTGATTACTGAGAAGACTCTATGTAAAGTAGGGGTTTTCCATATTTCCCATTTTTAACTTCAAATCCTCAGTTCCATTTCACAATGTCTCTGAATGTTGGGATGACAAGTTACAACTAAGACCCCTTTGGCATATTTCTCAATCACCAATTGTGCTTCCAATATGCTCTGAAAAACAAAGGTGTCTTTCATGGCATTCCCTGATAAACAGAACTTTACTTTTGGTGCGAATGCTAAATACTATGGTAGTCTGTGCCCAATGGCAATTAGATGAATTCATTCTAATATTAAAAGGTAGCTCAGATTCCTTATAGGCACAAACTTCAATTTGAAAACTAAATGTATATATTTATCTTTAATATAGTCAAACTCAAATAGTAATAGCTATTGATGGTGGTTCTTGTGCTTATAGGCAGAGGAAAGAATGTATCTGATAAAATGCCCAAACACCCATGTGCCTTGTTATTAAACATGCATATACTCTGTGGTATCACATGACAACTCTTGCTGCTAAAGTTTTGAACAGTTTTCTTCAGCAACAGTTACTGCCCGCCTTCTGGAAGCCAGAGAACAGACCCACTCTCCCTCCTGGGCAGGTCTTGTGGGTCTGCTGGATGAGTGACTATGGACACCTTGGATGCTCCATCATGGCAGGGCCTTGATGTGGCATCATAATCTCAAACATTTCATTCTGTATTTACGAAATATTGCAGCAATTTGGAGTAGGGGTCTGAGTAGAGAACATCTAGAAAAACCTTCTAGAAAGATCTCAGATCATCATGGGAGAGTCTACCAGGCCTACACGGCCAATCTTGGGTCATTTTGCAATCCATCTGCTATAGTTTGACGGCCTCTGACTTCTATGTTTGTCTTCACGGGACTCCTCAGCACTCACTGTAATATTCCAAGATCTCCATATGAGGACACACCACACACCCAGGCACACACCCCAAAAGGGATAATGTTAACAACAGTGTAGCCAGCTTCCAAAACAAATCAACTAAAATCTACTCACTAGCCTCACCCGATTCATCAGCATCATCACAGTGATGTATCTAAGGATGGTAAACAAATGCTGAAGGATGACCAGAACTTTAGAGCAAGAAGTGAACCTTAAAGATGAAGCAAAGGAGACCTAGAGAGGTGACTTCCTAAGGTCATGACCAGAATCGAGGTCTCTGAACTTCTCACCCAGGACCAACTAATGTATAACTTTAGTTCAAGGTTGTTCCTTCCTCCTTTTCCAAATGTATTTGTTTTCTATTGCTGCTATGCCAAATTACCACAAACCTAGTGGCTTTTAAAACAAAATAAATTTATCATTTTATTGTTCTGGGGGTCAGAAGTTGGAAATGAGTCTTATGGGCTACAGTCAAGGTGTCATGAGGGCTGGCTCCTTCTAAAGACTCTAGGGGGATCTTTTTCCTTGCCTTTAGCAGCTTCTGGAGTCAGTCAGACCCAAGCTTTGAGTAGAGGCAGCATCACTTCAATCTCTGCTTCCCCATCTCCTCTCCTGCTCTGACTTGGGGCTCATACCTTCCTCTTACAAGGGCTCTTTTGATGACACTGGGTTTGCCCAGATAATCTGAGACAATCTCCCCATTTTAAGGCCCATAATTTAATCAATCTGCAAAGTTCCTTTTTCCATGCAAAGTCACACATGCACAAGCTCTGGGGTTCAGGATGTCAACATCCTTGGGGGACCATTATTCAGCCTACCACACCTAACAGAAGAATTCTATCTGTGCAGGTGATGTGGCATCATAATCTCAAACATTTCATTCTGTATTTACGAAATATTGCAGCAATTTGGAGTAGGGGTCTGAGTAGAGAACATCTAGAAAAACCTTCTAGAAAGATCTCAGATCATCATGGGAGAGTCTACCAGGCCTACACGGCCAATCTTGGGTCATTTTGCAATCCATCTGCTATAGTTTGACGGCTCTGACTTCTATGTTTGTCTTCACGGGACTCCTCAGCACTCACTGTAATATTCCAAGATCTCCATATGAGGACACACCACACACCCAGGCACACACCCCAAAAGGGATAATGTTAACAACAGTGTAGCCAGCTTCCAAAACAAATCAACTAAAATCTACTCACTAGCCTCACCCGATTCATCAGCATCATCACAGTGATGTATCTAAGGATGGTAAACAAATGCTGAAGGATGACCAGAACTTTAGAGCAAGAAGTGAACCTTAAAGATGAAGCAAAGGAGACCTAGAGAGGTGACTTCCTAAGGTCATGACCAGAATCGAGGTCTCTGAACTTCTCACCCAGGACCAACTAATGTATAACTTTAGTTCAAGGTTGTTCCTTCCTCCTTTTCCAAATGTATTTGTTTTCTATTGCTGCTATGCCAAATTACCACAAACCTAGTGGCTTTTAAAACAAAATAAATTTATCATTTTATTGTTCTGGGGGTCAGAAGTTGGAAATGAGTCTTATGGGCTACAGTCAAGGTGTCATGAGGGCTGGCTCCTTCTAAAGACTCTAGGGGGATCTTTTTCCTTGCCTTTAGCAGCTTCTGGAGTCAGTCAGACCCAAGCTTTGAGTAGAGGCAGCATCACTTCAATCTCTGCTTCCCCATCTCCTCTCCTGCTCTGACTTGGGGCTCATACCTTCCTCTTACAAGGGCTCTTTTGATGACACTGGGTTTGCCCAGATAATCTGAGACAATCTCCCCATTTTAAGGCCCATAATTTAATCAATCTGCAAAGTTCCTTTTTCCATGCAAAGTCACACATGCACAAGCTCTGGGGTTCAGGATGTCAACATCCTTGGGGGACCATTATTCAGCCTACCACACCTAACAGAAGAATTCTATCTGTCCAGTAATCTGCTGTGTCCAGAAAAATATTTGCAAATTTGATGGCCCTTCTCAAATGTAAAAATGGGTAAGCAGGAGGAAAAGGAAACCTATGTGTTTTGTTTGTATAATCATAATCCAAGAGCAAACACAGTTAAAAATTCAATCAAGTGACTGTCCATATGTACTATACAAATGTAAGCAAGCATTTGACAGTTCAAAACCATTTGAAATTTGGATCCCAATTCATACAAATCTGAAAAACTTCCATCAAAACAGAAAAATAGAACTCAAATGTATCACTGTCATTACTTGTATGTGTCATTGGCGCCACAGAGGGTCACCTAGCACTAAATGTTCCATATGGTCCAGTAATACAAACACAGGCTCTGCCCATCCATTTCAAAGCAACCCTTTCCCAGTGCCTCTTACTGTCTCAACACTTGGAATTCTCCTGATAAATATCTTGCTGCAATGAACACCATCATAACTAGGTCATGCAAATCAACTCACACTTATTTCCTTAGGATAAATTTTTAGAAGTGGTATTTCTGGGTCAGTGGGTAAGCAGCCATTTAAAGCTTTATGATGAGTATTTCTTTCACAAGTGAGACAACTTACACACCCAACAGTATGTGTCTCCAGCCTTATCTACTTTGTACACAATAGTTATTTTTATCTAAGCTAATTTGATCAATGACAATGATATCTTGAGTCAATCTACATTTCTTTGATGACTAGCAAGGTTGGGTATCCTTTCCACGTTTATCAGCCACAGGTACTTATTATTTTGTGACTTCTCTATTCAAGTAATTTGCTTGTGTTCTTCCTAGTGGAAGAACACTAGTTAAAATTACTGTTACTGGTTTGTAATCGTACTTTATGTATTAAAGACATGAATCCTTTTAGGAAACTTTTAAATATCTCTGCTTCCCATCTCTCCTGCTCTGACTTGGGGCTCATACCTTCCTCTTACAAGGGCTCTTTTGATGACACTGGGTTTGCCCAGATAATCTGAGACAATCTCCCCATTTTAAGGCCCATAATTTAATCAATCTGCAAAGTTCCTTTTTCCATGCAAAGTCACACATGCACAAGCTCTGGGGTTCAGGATGTCAACATCCTTGGGGGACCATTATTCAGCCTACCACACCTAACAGAAGAATTCTATCTGTCCAGTAATCTGCTGTGTCCAGAAAAATATTTGCAAATTTGATGGCCCTTCTCAAATGTAAAAATGGGTAAGCAGGAGGAAAAGGAAACCTATGTGTTTTGTTTGTATAATCATAATCCAAGAGCAAACACAGTTAAAAATTCAATCAAGTGACTGTCCATATGTACTATACAAATGTAAGCAAGCATTTGACAGTTCAAAACCATTTGAAATTTGGATCCCAATTCATACAAATCTGAAAAACTTCCATCAAAACAGAAAAATAGAACTCAAATGTATCACTGTCATTACTTGTATGTGTCATTGGCGCCACAGAGGGTCACCTAGCACTAAATGTTCCATATGGTCCAGTAATACAAACACAGGCTCTGCCCATCCATTTCAAAGCAACCCTTTCCCAGTGCCTCTTACTGTCTCAACACTTGGAATTCTCCTGATAAATATCTTGCTGCAATGAACACCATCATAACTAGGTCATGCAAATCAACTCACACTTATTTCCTTAGGATAAATTTTTAGAAGTGGTATTTCTGGGTCAGTGGGTAAGCAGCCATTTAAAGCTTTATGATGAGTATTTCTTTCACAAGTGAGACAACTTACACACCCAACAGTATGTGTCTCCAGCCTTATCTACTTTGTACACAATAGTTATTTTTATCTAAGCTAATTTGATCAATGACAATGATATCTTGAGTCAATCTACATTTCTTTGATGACTAGCAAGGTTGGGTATCCTTTCCACGTTTATCAGCCACAGGTACTTATTATTTTGTGACTTCTCTATTCAAGTAATTTGCTTGTGTTCTTCCTAGTGGAAGAACACTAGTTAAAATTACTGTTACTGGTTTGTAATCGTACTTTATGTATTAAAGACATGAATCCTTTTTAGGACTCAAATATTGGCAAATATTATCTATGAATTTTCTTTATGGTGTTCTTTCTGATATTCAGATAATTACTATTTTATGTATCTATTTTCCTTTATGGTTTCTGTCTTCAATGTTCTGATTAGTTCTCCTTTTTGTGAAAGTTATGTAAGTATTCACCTGTATTAATATTTTCTCAGATAAACTCTTTGCATCCATTTTAAGAAATAATAAAACATTCCAGGCAGCTAGAACTTACTTCAGAATGCCATTAAGTTTTCATATCTAACTTTGTCTCTTTTTCAGTGTTTAGTCTAAGACCCCAGAATCATTTGTGACATTCTCCCCTCTTCTCGTAGGGCTGTGAAATGCCACTTCACCTCATGTCAACCTGTTAGGTGTAGCTGGTTCTCTTCAGGAGCTTTCCAAGCTGGCTCATGAATGTGTCTATTCTTGTGCCAGGGTCATAAGTTTTAGTTAGTGCAGCTTTATAGTAATTGTTAATATTTGATGGTACAAATCCCTCCACCTTTTAAATCAACATTTTCTTGTGCCTTATTCTTTTTTTTTTAATTTTGACATCTTTTATTGGTTATTTATTTATTTATTCTCATCCATCTTTATTCTTTGGCCTGTGTGGGCCTCCCATTGCAGTGGCCTCTTTCATTACTGAGCACCAGCTCTGGGCACATGCGCTCCAGAGCGCTGACATATAATTGGACACACCAGTCCAGCAGGTGGGATCTTCCCGGGCCAGGGATCGAACCAGTGCCCTTGCACTGCAAGGTGGAGTCTTTATCCGCTGGACCACCAGGGAAGCCCTTGTGCCTTATTTTAAAGGTAAACTTGAGAATCATTGAGTCAAATTTCCGTTCCCTTTCTGATCCTATGTAAAGACTAACTAGGGACTTCCTGGGGATCTAGTGGATAGGAATCTGCCAATGCAGGGATCCTTACGTTTATCAGCCACAGGTACTTATTATTTTGTGACTTCTCTATTCAAGTAATTTGCTTGTGTTCTTCCTAGTGGAAGAACACTAGTTAAAATTACTGTTACTGGTTTGTAATCGTACTTTATGTATTAAAGACATGAATCCTTTTTAGGACTCAAATATTGGCAAATATTATCTATGAATTTTCTTTATGGTGTTCTTTCTGATATTCAGATAATTACTATTTTATGTATCTATTTTCCTTTATGGTTTCTGTCTTCAATGTTCTGATTAGTTCTCCTTTTTGTGAAAGTTATGTAAGTATTCACCTGTATTAATATTTTCTCAGATAAACTCTTTGCATCCATTTTAAGAAATAATAAAACATTCCAGGCAGCTAGAACTTACTTCAGAATGCCATTAAGTTTTCATATCTAACTTTGTCTCTTTTTCAGTGTTTAGTCTAAGACCCCAGAATCATTTGTGACATTCTCCCCTCTTCTCGTAGGGCTGTGAAATGCCACTTCACCTCATGTCAACCTGTTAGGTGTAGCTGGTTCTCTTCAGGAGCTTTCCAAGCTGGCTCATGAATGTGTCTATTCTTGTGCCAGGGTCATAAGTTTTAGTTAGTGCAGCTTTATAGTAATTGTTAATATTTGATGGTACAAATCCCTCCACCTTTTAAATCAACATTTTCTTGTGCCTTATTCTTTTTTTTTTAATTTTGACATCTTTTATTGGTTATTTATTTATTTATTCTCATCCATCTTTATTCTTTGGCCTGTGTGGGCCTCCCATTGCAGTGGCCTCTTTCATTACTGAGCACCAGCTCTGGGCACATGCGCTCCAGAGCGCTGACATATAATTGGACACACCAGTCCAGCAGGTGGGATCTTCCCGGGCCAGGGATCGAACCAGTGCCCCTTGCACTGCAAGGTGGAGT
Source organism: Tragulus kanchil (assembly GCA_022376925.1). Lineage (NCBI taxonomy): Eukaryota > Metazoa > Chordata > Mammalia > Artiodactyla > Tragulidae > Tragulus > Tragulus kanchil. The sequence continues at coordinate 153,007,572 of JAIOJX010000029.1, forward strand.
CTTTATCCGCTGGACCACCAGGGAAGCCCCTTGTGCCTTATTTTTAAAGGTAAACTTGAGAATCATTGAGTCAAATTTCCCGTTCCCCTTTCTGATCCTATGTAAAGACTAACTAGGGACTTCCCTGGGGATCTAGTGGATAGGAATCTGCCAATGCAGGGGACACAGCTTCTGCCCTAGGAAGAACCTACATGCCTTGTGGCAACTAAGCCCACGTGCCATAACTACTGAACCCATGCACCCAAAAGCCCTTGCTCTGCAACAAGAGAAGCCACTGCCATGAGAAGCTGGTGCACCACAACTAGCGTGGCTCCTGTTCATCACAACTAAAGAAAGCCTATGCACAGCAAGGAAGACCCATCACCTTCCCCCCCCCCCCCAACCCAAAACAGACCAATAACGGGCAGAACTAACAGTTCATATCACTGTGCTTTGCTGCAGAGGCACAGCTCTCTTTATTGGGTCAAATCGATTACCTCAAAGGGAACATGCTATGGTATTCTTCAGATGCTGAGCACATCTTGTCAAGTTTATTCCTATAGAGTCTATGATGTATGTTTTGTAATGATTTTGAAGGGGACCTTTGCCAGCACACTTTTAATTGGGTATGAGGAAACCACTGATTATTTTCTTACTGCACCCTATTAGACACTCTTAATACTTCTAACAGGCATTCTGGTGACTTGTGTGTGCTCCAAGCATGTAGCGATAGAGTTTGTAAAGACAGTAATTTCTTTCCTTTCCAACCAGTTCCCTGGGCACTCTCTGTGAGTCTTCGGGTCTAAGAGGTCTGGCTGTGGCAGGTCTCACTGTCGCTGCTCAGCAGCTGCTACGCCCACAGGGAGGACGCCGCTGCCGCGTGGGGAAGGGTTCTTATCAAGCGTCATCAGTGCCACCTGGGGCTTGCCCTGCTTTCTTTTCGCTGTCATAATTATTTTTAGTTTCTTTTCTAAAAACTAGCCTTTAAGACATGCATTATCCATGCATTATGTCTCAAATAAACATCACCCATACTCCTCAGGCTCAAGCACTATAGCTCCATCCCAAATATGCTTCTGATAGAACACTTCCTTGTTAGCACCAGGTTCTTTGTCACAAAACCATGGGAAATGACCTATTCTGAGAACCATGGATGAGAAGTTCTGAGCCATAGGAATAAATTTCCGTTCCCTTTCTGATCCTATGTAAAGACTAACTAGGGACTTCCCTGGGGATCTAGTGGATAGGAATCTGCCAATGCAGGGGACACAGCTTCTGCCCTAGGAAGAACCTACATGCCTTGTGGCAACTAAGCCCACGTGCCATAACTACTGAACCCATGCACCCAAAAGCCCTTGCTCTGCAACAAGAGAAGCCACTGCCATGAGAAGCTGGTGCACCACAACTAGCGTGGCTCCTGTTCATCACAACTAAAGAAAGCCTATGCACAGCAAGGAAGACCCATCACATTCCCCCCCCCCCCAACCCAAAACAGACCAATAACGGGCAGAACTAACAGTTCATATCACTGTGCTTTGCTGCAGAGGCACAGCTCTCTTTATTGGGTCAAATCGATTACCTCAAAGGGAACATGCTATGGTATTCTTCAGATGCTGAGCACATCTTGTCAAGTTTATTCCTATAGAGTCTATGATGTATGTTTTGTAATGATTTTGAAGGGGACCTTTGCCAGCACACTTTTAATTGGGTATGAGGAAACCACTGATTATTTTCTTACTGCACCCTATTAGACACTCTTAATACTTCTAACAGGCATTCTGGTGACTTGTGTGTGCTCCAAGCATGTAGCGATAGAGTTTGTAAAGACAGTAATTTCTTTCCTTTCCAACCAGTTCCCTGGGCACTCTCTGTGAGTCTTCGGGTCTAAGAGGTCTGGCTGTGGCAGGTCTCACTGTCGCTGCTCAGCAGCTGCTACGCCCACAGGGAGGACGCCGCTGCCGCGTGGGGAAGGGTTCTTATCAAGCGTCATCAGTGCCACCTGGGGCTTGCCCTGCTTTCTTTTCGCTGTCATAATTATTTTTAGTTTCTTTTCTAAAAACTAGCCTTTAAGACATGCATTATCCATGCATTATGTCTCAAATAAACATCACCCATACTCCTCAGGCTCAAGCACTATAGCTCCATCCCAAATATGCTTCTGATAGAACACTTCCTTGTTAGCACCAGGTTCTTTGTCACAAAACCATGGGAAATGACCTATTCTGAGAACCATGGATGAGAAGTTCTGAGCCATAGGAATAAAGAAGTACTTCCTATTTTAAAAAATCCATGAATGTACAGGACATGGCAAAAAACGGACCCAGAGCCTCAGCGGGTAGGCAAGCTGAGATCAAATCTCTTTGTGACTAGTTCTGACCTTGGGCAAGTCCCTGAAACACTCTGGGCCTCAGTTTCCCATGTATCAATAATGAGTGTTGTTGTAAAAAATTAAATTAAAAAATAATGAGTGTTGTAAAGGTGTAGTGGTGAAGTAAATGGAAAAGTCATTCATTTCTTCATTCGTTTACGCACGCAAATATCAAGTATGTTCTATGTGCCAAGCGGACTTCCCTGGTGGCTCAGTGGTAAAGAATTGACCTGCCAGTGCAGGAGATGCAAGAGATGTGGGCTCTATCCCTGGGCTGGGAAGATCCCCTGGAGGAGAAAATGACAACCCATTCCAGTATTCTTGCCTGGAGAATTCCATGGATAGAGAAGCCTGGCGGGCTACAGTCCAAGGGTTTGCAAAAGTCAGACACGACTGAGCAACACATGGGCCAAGCATTGTGCTGGGCATGGGGAACCATGACTGAACTAGCCAGACAAGATCCCTGCCCTCAAGGAACGTAAGGAGACTGAGGGAGGCAGACAAAGCATAACAAACACATGAAATCATTACAGGCAGCAGCGAGCGCTATGAAGGTAGGGAACAGAGGTGTGATGGAGAGCTGCCGTCGGAGGCCACCATCCAGGGAAGAGTGCATGGAGAAGGGGAAGTGGATTCGAGACCCAAAAGACAGAGATGAGATGGTTATGGGGTAGCTGTGGGAAGAACACTGCAGGCAGAAGGAAGAACAGGTGCAAAAGCCTAGAGATGAAGAAGGGTCAGACACATCTAACAACGTGAAAGGAGCCCAGAGACTTGGAGCCCGGGGAGGGAAGAGGAAGCAAGTGTGAGCTGCAGCAGGAGAGGGAGGTGGGGGCTGCCCCCCTGGGTCTGTGCAGCAGGGCCTCGCGGGCCAGGAGTGACCTGGGTCTGCTGCTGCTGCTACTGCGGCTGATGTTCCTGGAGCTGATGGTGATGTGGGGGATGCTGCATTGGGTTGCAGTTCAAACCAGAATAGTTATTCCACTATCTTCACTTGCAAGAAAGCACACCAAGGAGATCCAACCCAAGGAAGCTCATCGTCAGACTGCTAAGCACTTTTGTTTAATTCAGTAAATCTCTGATGTCTGGACAAGACCTGACACCATGCACAAATCAAGGGAAAACATCAACTGCACTTCCCACGTGGGAGGTGCTGGAATAAGAAGAAGCTGCACTCGTGGTCCCTGCCAATGAGGAGACGAGCCTTGGAGCTCTTTCCCTGTGGGCACATCCCGCTCCAGGCCGGCTGACCTCCGGCAAAGAACTAAGGTGAAGAGAATGCTCTGGCTGACGGGCAGGGAGGGAATCAGCTCCGGCTTTTGGAAAGGCTGGGGTGGCCTATAATCTGATGCTTCACCTAAAACCTCCATGAAGTTCCTCAGCTGTAGTAGCTGGACCAGTGAAAATCAATTCAAAATCATTTCAATAAGATCTGTTCACAGCAGTCTAGGCTGATGGGTGCTTTCAATTCTCCTATAAAGCCAACGATTCATATAAAAGCACAAATCTGTGTTTTCAGAGGTATTCTTGCATTGTTCAACTTTGGAAATTGTTAGACTTGAGAGAGGAAAAATAATGAAAAACAGCTTATTCCAGCCTAAACTCTCAGCTCTGTCAGTGGAAGAAAGTCAATGAGGCACTTTTGAAACTAAAGAAAACTGACTTTAGAGACCGTTCCCAGGTTACAGAACAGAAGCATTTCAAGAGGTTGTTAGCAAACTCAGGATCTAATGTGAAACAAGATATTAAACCACAGGAAACAAGATACTCTAAAGAGTGCTGAGAGGGCTAGGCCAGCTGGTCTTACCAACCACACACCTCATCTCTCAGAGGGCAGCTGAGTCAGTCAGTCCTAGCGACACGGCTACAGGACAATGCCCTGGATTTGAGTTTTCTGAGAATGTGGATGCCCATGGCTGCTCCACTCATCGGAAAGCATGAAGGGGCCTCCTGGGGCCAGGGTGCTTGCTCAGTGGGAAATGAGTTTTAGGGAGAGGTTGGAGACAGGGTTGTAGGGGATTAGAGGTCAAAGAGACAAGTCACAGAGTGAAGGGCCTGGAAGTGAGGGGCCTGAGAAAGGAGGGGCACAGTAAAAGCCCTTGGCTAAGGGTTCTGGAATAGACTAGGCAAGGAAAATAGAAGCGGGGAAGGGTTTTTCCCATCCTTCTCTTGCTTTTATCATGGCAATAAGCAGAAGGGATTCCTTTGTAGCTCAGCTGGTAAAGAATCTGCCTGCAGTGCAGGAGACCTGGGTTCAGTCCCTGGGTGGGGAAGAGCCCCTGGAGAAGGAAAGGCTATCCACTCTAGTATCTTACCTGGAGAATTCCATGGCTCATCCATGGGTCGCAGGGACATGGGTGAGCCACTTGCAGAAAGGAGCCAGAAGGGACCTTGCCACCCCCAGGTTACTGACTGAAAAGGTGGCAGATGCAAAGGTGCGGAAGATGCTTTCCCTCCCCGTCCTGGCTTTGTGGGGGCCAGGGGAGGGAGAGAAGCCACATGTGCATGTGCACACCAATCCAGTTTATAAAAAGCCCACACCTGCCAGTATATAATGATAGCTGATATTTGTTCAATATTGCAGCTGACAGATACTTTCACACTTGTTTGATCTTCACTGCTCTAACAGGGATGCAAACCAAGGTTCAGTCTGTGCAGCAGTCAATAGCCAAAGGCCCTTGTTCTTTTTCCTACATCTGTGGTTTTCTACCATGGTCACATAAGAGAATCCCCTGGGAAGACTGAACAAATACGAATGCTTGGACCTCTCCCACACACCTCTGGGGTCTCTCGGGGCAGGGACAGGACATCATCATTGTTTTTGAAACCCCCCAGGTAATTCTAATTTGCAGCCAAAGTTGAAAAGTTCTGTCCTACCCAATGCCCCCCTAATGTGGGTGTGAATACAGACCAGCATGGAGTTAAACATGTGGATGACCTGGCACACACATTCAAGGCAAGCAGGTTTGGTCTCCCAAGCCCTTGTACAGGTGCAGCCATAGGACTTACTTCAGGCAAGGAAATGTGACCACTGAAAAGGGACCCACTCAACTGGGGCTCCAGACCTTACATCCCACAGGAGGTTTAACCTGAACCAAGGCTGGAGAGTCATCCACAGTTCAGTTTAGTCGCTCAGTGGTGTCTGACTCTTTGTGACCCCATGAACTGCAGCACAGCAGGCTTCCCTGTCCTTCACTGTCTCCAAATTTGCTCAGACTCATGTCCATTGAGTTGGTAATGCCTTCTAACTATCTTATCCTCTGTTGTCTGACTCTTTTCCCAGGGTCACAGAGGCTTTTATTTCTCTTCATGTTTAGAAAGCGGAATTCCTTTGTAGCTCAGCTGGTAAAGACTCTGCCTGCAGTGCAGGAGACCTGGGTTCAGTCCCCTGGGTTGAGAAGAGCCCCTGGAGAAGGAAAGGCTATCCACTCTAGTATCTTACCTGGAGAATTCCATGGCTCATCCATGGGTCGCAGGGACATGGGTGAGCCACTTGCAGAAAGGAGCCAGAAGGGACCTTGCCACCCCCAGGTTACTGACTGAAAAGGTGGCAGATGCAAAGGTGCGGAAGATGCTTTCCCTCCCCGTCCTGGCTTTGTGGGGGCCAGGGGAGGGAGAGAAGCCACATGTGCATGTGCACACCAATCCAGTTTATAAAAAGCCCACACCTGCCAGTATATAATGATAGCTGATATTTGTTCAATATTGCAGCTGACAGATACTTTCACACTTGTTTGATCTTCACTGCTCTAACAGGGATGCAAACCAAGGTTCAGTCTGTGCAGCAGTCAATAGCCAAAGGCCCTTGTTCTTTTTCCTACATCTGTGGTTTTCTACCATGGTCACATAAGAGAATCCCCTGGGAAGACTGAACAAATACGAATGCTTGGACCTCTCCCACACACCTCTGGGGTCTCTCGGGGCAGGGACAGGACATCATCATTTTTTTTGAAACCCCCAGGTAATTCTAATTTGCAGCCAAAGTTGAAAAGTTCTGTCCTACCCAATGCCCCCCTAATGTGGGTGTGAATACAGACCAGCATGGAGTTAAACATGTGGATGACCTGGCACACACATTCAAGGCAAGCAGGTTTGGTCTCCCAAGCCCTTGTACAGGTGCAGCCATAGGACTTACTTCAGGCAAGGAAATGTGACCACTGAAAAGGGACCCACTCAACTGGGGCTCCAGACCTTACATCCCACAGGAGGTTTAACCTGAACCAAGGCTGGAGAGTCATCCACAGTTCAGTTTAGTCGCTCAGTGGTGTCTGACTCTTTGTGACCCCATGAACTGCAGCACAGCAGGCTTCCCTGTCCTTCACTGTCTCCCGAAGTTTGCTCAGACTCATGTCCATTGAGTTGGTAATGCCTTCTAACTATCTTATCCTCTGTTGTCTCCTTCTCCTGCCTTAAGTCTTTCCCAACATAAGGGTCTTTTCCCAGGGTTCACAGTAGGCTTAAAATGTGTGAGAAAATTTTTCTCTTAAGGCAATGAAATTGTGTTCCTGTAGCATGATCTAACGTCTCCTGATTGAACCTGCTGGTCTAAAGTGAAGCCTGGGAATATTAATTTTTATAAGTATCTGGCTGATTCTTTTTTTTTAATTTTGGCCTCTTTTATTGTTTTTTTTTAAATTTATTTATTTTCATCCATCTTTATTCTTTGGCCTGTATGGGCCTCCCATTGCAGTGGCCTCTCTTGTTGCAGAGCACTGGCTCTGGGCACATGCACTCCAGAGTGTTGGCTCACAATTGGACACGCGGGTCCAGCCACTCTGCGGTACACAGGATCTTCCCGGGCCAGGGATCGAACTGGTGATCCTTGCACTGCAAGGCAGACTCTTTACCCACTGAACCAAGAGGGAAGCCCTGGCTGATTCTTATGTTAGCAGCCTATAGCCTCCACTTTTAGAAATGTTAAAAGTACTATATTAATGTCTGTGTTTCATGTCTTTATACAGACATTGGTGTTAGGGAAAGCTACTGTTCATTTATTCATTCAACATGCACCATTGTATCTGGCATGGAGTAAGATGTGCATCTTATAGAGATGAACAAGACACAATCACTTAACTCTGCTCAATGTTATGTAGCAGCCTGGATGGAGGGTGAGTTTGGGAGAAAATGGATACATGTATGTGTATGACTAAGTTTTTCCTTTTCTTTTTGTGACCTGGCACACACATTCAAGGCAAGCAGGTTTGGTCTCCCAAGCCCTTGTACAGGTGCAGCCATAGGACTTACTTCAGGCAAGGAAATGTGACCACTGAAAAGGGACCCACTCAACTGGGGCTCCAGACCTTACATCCCACAGGAGGTTTAACCTGAACCAAGGCTGGAGAGTCATCCACAGTTCAGTTTAGTCGCTCAGTGGTGTCTGACTCTTTGTGACCCCATGAACTGCAGCACAGCAGGCTTCCCTGTCCTTCACTGTCTCCCGAAGTTTGCTCAGACTCATGTCCATTGAGTTGGTAATGCCTTCTAACTATCTTATCCTCTGTTGTCTCCTTCTCCTGCCTTAAGTCTTTCCCAACATAAGGGTCTTTTCCCAGGGTTCACAGTAGGCTTAAAATGTGTGAGAAATTTTTCTCTTAAGGCAATGAAATTGTGTTCCTGTAGCATGATCTAACGTCTCCTGATTGAACCTGCTGGTCTAAAGTGAAGCCTGGGAATATTAATTTTTATAAGTATCTGGCTGATTCTTTTTTTTTAATTTTGGCCTCTTTTATTGTTTTTTTTTAAATTTATTTATTTTCATCCATCTTTATTCTTTGGCCTGTATGGGCCTCCCATTGCAGTGGCCTCTCTTGTTGCAGAGCACTGGCTCTGGGCACATGCACTCCAGAGTGTTGGCTCACAATTGGACACGCGGGTCCAGCCACTCTGCGGTACACAGGATCTTCCCGGGCCAGGGATCGAACTGGTGATCCTTGCACTGCAAGGCAGACTCTTTACCCACTGAACCAAGAGGGAAGCCCCTGGCTGATTCTTATGTTAGCAGCCTATAGCCTCCACTTTTAGAAATGTTAAAAGTACTATATTAATGTCTGTGTTTCATGTCTTTATACAGACATTGGTGTTAGGGAAAGCTACTGTTCATTTATTCATTCAACATGCACCATTGTATCTGGCATGGAGTAAGATGTGCATCTTATAGAGATGAACAAGACACAATCACTTAACTCTGCTCAATGTTATGTAGCAGCCTGGATGGAGGGTGAGTTTGGGAGAAAATGGATACATGTATGTGTATGACTAAGTCTCTTCTCTGTTCACCTAAAATTATTATAACAGTGTTAAGTGTCTATATGCCCATATTAAAATAATAATAATAAAAAAAGACACAGTCTCTTGTCCTCAAAGAGTTGCCACAAGAGAGGAGGCAGCAGGGGGTGGGGGTGGGGACAAATATTTTCCCCCAAATGCCCAAATATTCCCAAACAAGGGAATGGAACAGAGGAGAGACAAACTAATTTTGTTCAAAGATGGTCAGAGAAGCTTTCTAAAAGAAGAGATGTATAACCTAGAACTTAAAAGACAAGTCACTATTCCCTGAGCAGATCACTGTCAGAGGTTCAGGTACACGAGAAAGCACTAGACACATGGGCTGGAGCAAAATACTGGGATAAGGTTGATGAGAGATGGTCTAAGGAACTGGCTTTTAGAGGAAGACCCAGGATCGGAAGGAAGTGATGTGAGCAGAAACAAAGGTGCTGTAGCGCAGGGCTGTGTTGTCCAATAGCAAGTGAAGTGAGCCAAACAACATCCTGACTTGGAAGTGAATGTCATTCAGTCTTGTCTGACTTTTGCCACCCCATGGATGAGCCATGGAATTCTCCAGGCAAGAATACTGGAGTGGGTAGCAATTCCCTTCTCCAGGGGGATCTTCCCAACCCAGGAATTGAACCCAGGTCTCCCTCATTGCAGGCAAATTCTTTACCAGCTGAACTAACTACCAGGGAAGGGGATCATATTTACTCACAAAGTTATATTACTTCGGACAAGTTTAAAAATAAAGTCAACTCTGCACCAGTAATGGCAAAAACATACCTTTGGGGGCTTTCCTGGTGGTCCAGTGGGTAAGGACACCGTCTTGCAGTGCAAGGGGCGCCAGTTCGATCCCTGGCCTGGGAAGATCCCATGTGCTGTGGAGCGGCTGGACTGATGTGTCCAACTACTGAGCCAGAGCTCTGGTGCGCAGGCACCCAGAGCAAGTGCTCTGCAGTGACAAAGGCCACTGCGATGGGAGGCCCACACAGGCCAAAGAACAGAGATGGATAAAAACAGATAAATGAAAGACCAATAGAAGTGGCCAAAAAAACACACACATACCACTGAAGAGTTCCTTTGACTTAATCAGTCGAGGCAAGTTTTTACCAGAGTGACTATTTGTATAGCTCTGTAGCACCAATATTCTTTGGGCTTCCCTGATGGCTCAGATCCCTGGGTCTGGAGGATTCCTTGAAAGAGAAAATGGCAACCCACTCCAGAATTCTTGTCTGGGAAATCCCATGAGAGAAAACCCGGTGGGCTACAGTCCAAAGGGTAACAAAGAGCTGAACACAACTCAGCACAGAGCACCACATCCACACTCTTCACGAAGGTTGTTCATCTCAATTAGAAACTGACCCAGAAGGAAACAAGTCCCCTTTAACTGACCTCCTGCCTCACGCATAGTAGAGACTGGCTCTCTGTGTCTCCTGCACTGTGTCTTAATGAAAGGTGCCCCTCATCTTTCTAGGGGAGCCAATGGCAGGTGTGACCAGCACAAGGCACACCGTGGCCTTGTACACAGGAACAGGAGGCCTTGATTGTACCTTATTTCAGAATTATCAACAAATAATACACTTATTGAAAAATGGCCCAGAGGCCGTGTCCTTTTCCATGGTTCACAGACAAGAGATCCTGGACGCTGCACCACTCAGGATCCTCCAAATATACCTTTCAAACCTCCTGTGTTACTGAAGCTGAGTCCAAGCTGAGGAGGCCATCCATGGAGTGGGACACATATGATTCACAGAATTCCCTCCTCTAAGGCTCCTTCTTCAGTCCCTTAGGCAGAGGACAGTCTGTACCTGGCCCTTTCTGACATGCATTTATTTATAATTCTGGTGGGCAATCATTTAATTCAAGGAAGGTTTGAAGATTTACTCCTCACTTTTCCCAGTTAAAGGGCCCTGAGGGCAGAGACTGTCCCTTGCCTATCTCTGACGCTCAGCACAGCAGTCTGTAGTAAACCCCGACAGTCAGTCATAAGAAACTTTAAAAATTAATAACTTTTCCATTAAGTACACCCAGAGCAAGTGCTCTGCAGTGACAAAGGCCACTGCGATGGGAGGCCCACACAGGCCAAAGAACAGAGATGGATAAAAACAGATAAATGAAAGACCAATAGAAGTGGCCAAAAAAACACACACATACCACTGAAGAGTTCCTTTGACTTAATCAGTCGAGGCAAGTTTTTACCAGAGTGACTATTTGTATAGCTCTGTAGCACCAATATTCTTTGGGCTTCCCTGATGGCTCAGATCCCTGGGTCTGGAGGATTCCTTGAAAGAGAAAATGGCAACCCACTCCAGAATTCTTGTCTGGGAAATCCCATGAGAGAAAACCCGGTGGGCTACAGTCCAAAGGGTAACAAAGAGCTGAACACAACTCAGCACAGAGCACCACATCCACACTCTTCACGAAGGTTGTTCATCTCAATTAGAAACTGACCCAGAAGGAAACAAGTCCCCTTTAACTGACCTCCTGCCTCACGCATAGTAGAGACTGGCTCTCTGTGTCTCCTGCACTGTGTCTTAATGAAAGGTGCCCCTCATCTTTCTAGGGGAGCCAATGGCAGGTGTGACCAGCACAAGGCACACCGTGGCCTTGTACACAGGAACAGGAGGCCTTGATTGTACCTTATTTCAGAATTATCAACAAATAATACACTTATTGAAAAATGGCCCAGAGGCCGTGTCCTTTTCCATGGTTCACAGACAAGAGATCCTGGACGCTGCACCACTCAGGATCCTCCAAATATACCTTTCAAACCTCCTGTGTTACTGAAGCTGAGTCCAAGCTGAGGAGGCCATCCATGGAGTGGGACACATATGATTCACAGAATTCCCTCCTCTAAGGCTCCTTCTTCAGTCCCTTAGGCAGAGGACAGTCTGTACCTGGCCCTTTCTGACATGCATTTATTTATAATTCTGGTGGGCAATCATTTAATTCAAGGAAGGTTTGAAGATTTACTCCTCACTTTTCCCAGTTAAAGGGCCCTGAGGGCAGAGACTGTCCCTTGCCTATCTCTGACGCTCAGCACAGCAGTCTGTAGTAAACCCCGACAGTCAGTCATAAGAAACTTTTTTTAAAAAATTAATAACAGAGAACTTCCCTGGTGGCTCCATAGTGAAGAATCCAACCATTAATGCAGGAGGCATGGGTTTAATCCCTAGTCCAGGAGTATCCCACAGGCTGTGGAGTAACTAAGCCTGTGGCCACAACTATTGAGCCTGTGCTCTAGAGCCTGGGAGACGCAGCTACTGAACCCCGCATGCCAAGAGCCTGTGCTCTGCAACAAGAGAAGCCACTGCAATAGGAGGCCCGCACACCACAGCTAAAGAGTAGCCCCCACTTGCCACAACCAGGGAAAACCCAGCACAGCCAAAAACAATAAATAATGAAGTCAGGAACTAAAAAAATAATAATAAAAGAAATAAAGTCAACTCAGATTGGGCTAACGATTCTGTCAGTATCATATCCTCTTTCTCAAGGGTACCAAGAACTCTTTATTTTGAAAAAATATGCTTTGCTCCCATGGTTAACCCTAAAGCCATTCCATCCCCATAGCTCTTGTTCCTCCGTTAGCTACACTCTCAGTTTAACCATCTAATTGCTTGTCCAGCTTTAGACACTTCTAACCGCACTTCCACTTAGACTCTGAAATCATTAGACTCATCATGGGAATTAGGAGTGACGTCTTCTCTCATAATCACTATAAACAGTCCCCATGTGGCCTCACCAGCCTTTCCCTGAGGCCTTCACACTTTCTTTTAAACAATGGTGTCAAAGGCTGTCCATGTGAATCCTTCAAGCGCATGACTGTGCGTTTCCACTTCCGTGCTCCAGGGGCCTGTGCCAGGGACCCCAGACAGGGAGCCGAGAGCCTCACCTTGCTTTTCTGCCCTCCGACTTCTCATGGCGGTTCAGTTTCTGGAGCTTCTCTGCGTCCCTCCTAAATCTCATTGCTCGAAATAAATCACGATATCCCACGCCTCCCATCCCTGCCACTGAAGGGCCAGGCTGTGTTTCCCCTGCAGTGGGTACCACAGTTGTAAAGGAAGAAAGCTTCACTGTGGGGCATCTTCTAGTAGCAGGTTCTCTAGCACCATGTCCCAACAGGCTGAGCGCGGCTTCCTCTGACCTGTCCTCTAAGTTTCAAGGACAAGCCCCTGGGCATGGAGTTCTGCAGCTTACCCTAGTGTGGTCCATTACAACTGTAAACTCAGCTTGCGTCCTGGCTACCAACTGGCTGAGGCCATCTCTGGTATTTCAAATGTTAACTCTCACATGTAGATCACTGCCTTCTCACTCTCTTTGAAAAGATCCAAGCGACCAATATACGGGCCTTACTATGCACTCTTTGAGCACATTACAGGCCATCTCTTTGATCTTCACAAAGACCTTATGAAGGACACTCTGTTGTTACTGCTACTTTACAGATGGAGAAACTGAGGCACAGGGTAGTTAAGTAACGCCTAAGCTCAGAGTTCCCAGGGGGCACAGTTTAGACTTGCACCCAGACTAATTCTAGATTCTACTGTAACTACTGTGCTATCAGCCTTAGGAATTTTATTTTTAGGCACCTTTTTATCAAGCTACACTTAAATAGGTGAAAAGGCATAATTTCCTGCTAATGAGACACTGAAATCAAGTAAAACTGAAGCTCCAAGAATAACTAAGAATGTCTAACCTAGAAACTACCCCCACTGCATATACACCCAAGGCAGCGAGCAGAAGGGGCCTCCACACACGATAAGCTGAAGAGTGTTATTATCCTCACGGACTGCGTGACCTTGGAGCCCTATAGATCTAATCTCTTGTGCTTCAAAAGCCTGCTAACAGCCATCTTAGATAAACCCATGAAAAAGATTCCTTTAGGAAGCACCTCTTTGTGACTAGATCCATGCAAAACATTTACAGTGATAAAGATCTATACACCTCAGAACAAAGTCCACACATGACTTTGCTCCGCTGGCTACTGCTCTCTCCCAACCTCACTTCCACAAACCTGCAGGCATGTCCTCGCCCCCAAAGTCTGCCCAACTAACTCCATCTCCACCTCCAAAACTCTGTTCAAAAGTCACTTCCTGAAAGAAACCTTCCCTGATGCCTCCCAAAGAACAAGCTAGGGGTCCCTCTCCCACTCCTTTCCTGGATTCAAAGTCCAGCTCTGCCACTTGCCATGTGATCTTGGGCAAGTTACTTAATGCCTCTGTGCCTCAGTTTTGCCACCTGTAAAATGGGACTGATAGCAGTACCTTCTTCCTAGAATTGTAGGTATTAAATGAGGATATATACAACAGTATCCAGCAAATGGTGAGAGTTCTGTAAGGTCTAGGTCATGTGACTGTGTGAATTCTATTGTGATCAATAAAATACAAATGTAAAGTGTTCCTGAGTTCTCACAGCAACTTTTATATATCAATTTAATACTAAAAGGCACAACTACTATCCGTGGTGCATCACATACTTTTGGTGTTCAAGTTGTGTCTTTATTCAGGAACCACAGACCTAGGGTTAAATCTTTAAGAGACCTGCCTATCATGATGATGTGGTTATCACTGGGCTAGACGAGCAGCTAGGTTTCCAGAGCCTCACACTGTGCTGGGCTGTGGTTATTTAACGGAATATCAAGTGAAGAGCCTGCTAGACCCAGATGCTTATAGAGGCTCTTGTGGACAGTTATGTGATTCATGATTATATTTCCATTTGTCACACTGCAGAGCACCTGAGAGACTCCTTAGTGGCAGATTTGCTAGTAAGATCTAACATTTTTCACTTTCAAGATTCCAAAAAGGCCTTCCTGGACCTACTGTGTAAGACTGGGAGAGATGTTTATTACATCCCAAGCTCCCAACAGTCAGGACAAAAAAGACCTAGAAAGAGGGCTTCCTAGCCAATCTGCTAAATGCTAACTGGGGAACAAAGCAGCCCCTCTGAACCCCAGCTCCATGGCACCAGTGTGAGGAAAACTGAGGCCCCCATTCTATTTTGTCCTCACCACGTTCCCCCTTGTTGAGTGCTAGCATGTTCTCGTATTTAAGAAATATTTTAGTCAGTGCAACCTAATAATAAAATGGTCAGACATGTGAAATCAACTTCTGTTGCACTGACTTTCTAGAGAGAAACAAGAAGCAAGATTCAAAATGAAACTAAATCAGTTAGTGTGCTGCTAAGGAGGACATCTGAACCTGGCTCAATCAAAACAGTTAAAAGTCTTTTCGTTAGTAAATAACCAGACACTCCAGGCTGTTCCCCAAACCCAGAAGTGGGAGGTTTGGGTCAGGCTCTCAGGAAATAAAGCGAACGCCTTACACAAAGCTGCTGTGTTCATCCTTTCATAAGTAAAAAAGTGTTCCTGAGTTCTCAGCAGTTTAACCTTTCTATATACCTCCAGAATTGTAGGTATTAAATGAGGATATATACAACAGTATCCAGCAAATGGTGAGAGTTCTGTAAGGTCTAGGTCATGTGACTGTGTGAATTCTATTGTGATCAATAAAATACAAATGTAAAGTGTTCCTGAGTTCTCACAGCAACTTTTATATATCAATTTAATACTAAAAGGCACAACTACTATCCGTGGTGCATCACATACTTTTGGTGTTCAAGTTGTGTCTTTATTCAGGAACCACAGACCTAGGGTTAAATCTTTAAGAGACCTGCCTATCATGATGATGTGGTTATCACTGGGCTAGACGAGCAGCTAGGTTTCCAGAGCCTCACACTGTGCTGGGCTGTGGTTATTTAACGGAATATCAAGTGAAGAGCCTGCTAGACCCAGATGCTTATAGAGGCTCTTGTGGACAGTTATGTGATTCATGATTATATTTCCATTTGTCACACTGCAGAGCACCTGAGAGACTCCTTAGTGGCAGATTTGCTAGTAAGATCTAACATTTTTCACTTTCAAGATTCCAAAAAGGCCTTCCTGGACCTACTGTGTAAGACTGGGAGAGATGTTTATTACATCCCAAGCTCCCAACAGTCAGGACAAAAAAGACCTAGAAAGAGGGCTTCCTAGCCAATCTGCTAAATGCTAACTGGGGAACAAAGCAGCCCCTCTGAACCCCAGCTCCATGGCACCAGTGTGAGGAAAACTGAGGCCCCCATTCTATTTTGTCCTCACCACGTTCCCCCTTGTTGAGTGCTAGCATGTTCTCGTATTTAAGAAATATTTTAGTCAGTGCAACCTAATAATAAAATGGTCAGACATGTGAAATCAACTTCTGTTGCACTGACTTTCTAGAGAGAAAACAAGAAGCAAGATTCAAAATGAAACTAAATCAGTTAGTGTGCTGCTAAGGAGGACATCTGAACCTGGCTCAATCAAAACAGTTAAAAGTCTTTTCGTTAGTAAATAACCAGACACTCCAGGCTGTTCCCCAAACCCAGAAGTGGGAGGTTTGGGTCAGGCTCTCAGGAAATAAAGCGAACGCCTTACACAAAGCTGCTGTGTTCATCCTTTCATCACAGCAAGGATAATAAGAAAGAGGATGTTTTGAGGTGATGGCTCAAGTTCCGAGGTTTTGGATTATCTTTACCAAGCTTCTGGATGAATGTTAGAAACTCAGTCCTGGAACACACGCGTTTCACAGGCACCTGGAAACCGACTCTGTCCAGCGAAGGGGAGCAGGAGTTTCAGGGGTGACGTGAGGTTGTTGCCTTAAGGGAAAAGCCTCTCAGCCGATAAGGGCATGGACCTACCACTTTCGCTTCTTCCCCGCGGGCCTTAACCACATCTTGCTGAGAGCCCAAAGTACTCATTTCCGGGCCACGGGCTGAAGGGGCCCACGAATGTGCCTTTTAACGCAGTCCGCAGGGTGACTCCTGCACACTGAAGCACGGGAAGCCCTGCCCTAGAACCCAGCTGCAGGTGATAAAAACACCATCGACACAGGTCTGGCATCACGGCAGAGGCCGCAGAGAGCACCCTGCACGTGTGCACACAGCTCCAGTGTGCACCTGTGACCGCGTCATCCTCACCAAGCCCTAGGAGCAGGTCCTATCCTTAGTCCTTTTTCATAGACATGGAAAGCTGAGGTACAGAGAGGCAAGGCAATCTGCTTAAGGTCTCACAGCTAGTAAGTGGCAGGGGGAGCGTTTGAACTCTGTCCAGTTCCAGAGTGTTCACATTCTAGAGGCTGCCCAGACAGGCCCAACCTCTCCACTGAAACCCAGAGATAAAAGTCAAGGGAACTGTGACAGTAGCAGTGACCTGTACACAGGACCGGGTGTAACACAGCCGGTGGGAAGCCGCTGTTCAGCCCAGTGTTCTAGACCAGGAGGGTGGGATTGGGCAGGGGGTGAGAGGCAAGGGACATATGTATACCTGTAGCTGATCCACACTGTTGCAGCAGAAACTAATGCAACACGGTGAAGCAATCATACTTCAATTAAAAATTAAATTAAAAAAAAATTAACAGCTAAAAAGAAAGTGGATCAGGATTTACGAGCCGAAGGGCCACCAAAGAAGAGTTTGGATGAGCATCTCCGAAACTCGGACGTAAACTGGCAATTATTCTGTTGGGATCAACACCCCCAGACAGCCAGGTCCTTGGGGGCAGGGACCCAGCATGCAGACCAGTGTGGCAACTGCCTGAGCTCCACAAACAGGGCATGGCCTGTGCCTCGGGGACGGCGGCACCCCCGGGACAGCAGGACCCAGGCAGCCTGCGCTCAGCTCACGCCGGCTAACAGACCTTCAGGGCAGGACGTCCTTTGCTCTCGTTTAAAACAGGTAGCTCCTTTTATTTCTGACTCTAGTCTTTAAAAATGCTGACTGTAGACAAGGTAGAAAAACAGGAAAGTACAAAGGAAATGAAAATCACCTATATTTCCATTAGCCAGAGATAATTAATGTTAATACCACATGATGTTAATACCATATAATGTTAATACCTTTATTTTTGCATCTGTGTGTATAGTTTATAAAGTTGAGATATTATATTCAATTTTATATACATCATTTTCTACTTATTTGCATGAGATGTATTCAATTCTATATGTAACTTTTTCTCCCATATCATTAAATATTATTCATCAGCATGATATTAAAGGGTTTTTACTTAAAATATATCCACCTGTCTCATAACTACTTTCCCTTTGCTGACATTTAAATTGGCTGCATTTAACTATAATGGATAATAACCCAACATCTCTGGTTATTTTTGTAAAATAGATGGCTACAAGTGTAACTGTTGGGCCACAGGACATGGACAATTTTAAGGTTCTTACAAACACTAAGGAATCAAGCTCCCTTTTAATATTAAGCCCTTTCCCAGAAAGCCAACAGGCACACCCATAAACAATATATATGTAGTTGTCCCACCTCACACACCAGCCCCCGTGCTGCCATGCTCGAAAATGTGCTGATTTAATCGATGAACATATAATAGCATGCCTACCTTTTGAAGGAGAGTACAAGGCTCTTAAGAACAGAGACTTTGTTTTCATCAGGGCCTGGCATATAGTAAGTGCTCAATAAATCTTTGTCGACTGAATGAATGATTCACAGAATGAGCCTGAACCAGCAAGGGACATAGAGTCTCCACAAAACAGGGCTTTTTTGCTAAAGAATGTGGATCAGGATTTACGAGCCGAAGGGCCACCAAAGAAGAGTTTGGATGAGCATCTCCGAAACTCGGACGTAAACTGGCAATTATTCTGTTGGGATCAACACCCCCAGACAGCCAGGTCCTTGGGGGCAGGGACCCAGCATGCAGACCAGTGTGGCAACTGCCTGAGCTCCACAAACAGGGCATGGCCTGTGCCTCGGGGACGGCGGCACCCCCGGGACAGCAGGACCCAGGCAGCCTGCGCTCAGCTCACGCCGGCTAACAGACCTTCAGGGCAGGACGTCCTTTGCTCTCGTTTAAAACAGGTAGCTCCTTTTATTTCTGACTCTAGTCTTTAAAAATGCTGACTGTAGACAAGGTAGAAAAACAGGAAAGTACAAAGGAAATGAAAATCACCTATATTTCCATTAGCCAGAGATAATTAATGTTAATACCACATGATGTTAATACCATATAATGTTAATACCTTTATTTTTGCATCTGTGTGTATAGTTTATAAAGTTGAGATATTATATTCAATTTTATATACATCATTTTCTACTTATTTGCATGAGATGTATTCAATTCTATATGTAACTTTTTCTCCCATATCATTAAATATTATTCATCAGCATGATATTAAAGGGTTTTTACTTAAAATATATCCACCTGTCTCATAACTACTTTCCCTTTGCTGACATTTAAATTGGCTGCATTTAACTATAATGGATAATAACCCAACATCTCTGGTTATTTTTGTAAAATAGATGGCTACAAGTGTAACTGTTGGGCCACAGGACATGGACAATTTTAAGGTTCTTACAAACACTAAGGAATCAAGCTCCCTTTTAATATTAAGCCCTTTCCCAGAAAGCCAACAGGCACACCCATAAACAATATATATGTAGTTGTCCCACCTCACACACACCAGCCCCCCCGTGCTGCCATGCTCGAAAATGTGCTGATTTAATCGATGAACATATAATAGCATGCCTACCTTTTGAAGGAGAGTACAAGGCTCTTAAGAACAGAGACTTTGTTTTCATCAGGGCCTGGCATATAGTAAGTGCTCAATAAATCTTTGTCGACTGAATGAATGATTCACAGAATGAGCCTGAACCAGCAATGGTGGTCTTTGGCCCCTTGAGGTCTTGTGAGGGACTCTGCCCTGTCCAAGACCTACACTGCTCTTGGGTATCTTGTTATCTGCAGCCTTCCCCTCACAACCCTGCCACTGCTGCTGGGTGACCACTTGGACCAAGGAGGACACAGATCCACTTTTCCCTCTTGAGACTCTGAGCTAAGAGGTACAGAGATGGAATAAGCTAGCAAGAGAATGATTCTCGTGGTAGGTAAACGACCACAGACTGTGGAGCCTGGCTACTCAGCAATGCTGTGGCTTCTCTGAGGGCTGACTCTTTCGGCTGATGTGCGGTTAGGTTCTATTCCTGCTACACAAGCAGCCTGCCAGAGACGCCCTTGATGCCGGCTTCATGGATGACAACCACAGCCCAGAAGAGTGATCAATCAGATGGAAAACCAGCTCAGCAGCATGAGCCAAACTCAGCCAGAAGCAATTTATTAAAGAAAACAAAAAGTATGCAGTTTGGCACTTGGATTAAAAATAGGAAGTCCAAATATAGTACAGGCAGGTGTTTTCTTCAAAGAAATCCACATGGTGGATCACCTGCTCTGTTTATGATTTACTCTGTGATGTAGAAACTACTCACACCCTTAGCCTAGCCCTATGCCCTCTGATGGCGGAGTTCATATGGACTCCTCACGTGTCTCCTAGCACAATGCCTGGGGTAAGGCAGGACTTGATAAGTGAGTGCTAAACAACAGTCACAAGCTGAGAAGCAGGACAATATCGGGTGTCTATGGGCCTTGATTTTTTTTGCTTGGCTCTTTTTGGAGCTGGTAGATGTTTACTTATCTGAGCTGAACTTCAACCGGGATCTTGATTTACCAATCCATCCCCTCCATTCCTGTGTTAAAACATATAGACCAAGGTCCTCAGTCAGTGGGTTTCTCTAGTTTACCAGCTGGTTTCTGTTTTTCCCAGTGAAGCTCTGTATTTACAAAAGGAAGTGTCTGTTTACCCCAAACCTGCTCATGTCACTTGCCCTCATTACTCGATTTTCATAATTACATATTCCACATGCTAATGGAATGCCTAGGCATAAGGAAAGAGCTGTTGTTTTGATTACAAGGGCAGTGTTTTGGAAAGACTTGATAAACGTAGGTAGGTGAAAAATACTGCTGTCAATTTAAGGGGGAACAAGACAGCCACAAAGGATTAGGTGTGGGGTGGGGAATGTGCAGGTCGGCAAAGATTTAAGACACTTACTTTGCAAGTGTTTGAGTTCCTACACTGAAGAAACCAACATGGAAATTATAAAGGACAATATGGATACAGAGATGGAATAAGCTAGCAAGAGAATGATTCTCGTGGTAGGTAAACGACCACAGACTGTGGAGCCTGGCTACTCAGCAATGCTGTGGCTTCTCTGAGGGCTGACTCTTTCGGCTGATGTGCGGTTAGGTTCTATTCCTGCTACACAAGCAGCCTGCCAGAGACGCCCTTGATGCCGGCTTCATGGATGACAACCACAGCCCAGAAGAGTGATCAATCAGATGGAAAACCAGCTCAGCAGCATGAGCCAAACTCAGCCAGAAGCAATTTATTAAAGAAAACAAAAAGTATGCAGTTTGGCACTTGGATTAAAAATAGGAAGTCCAAATATAGTACAGGCAGGTGTTTTCTTCAAAGAAATCCACATGGTGGATCACCTGCTCTGTTTATGATTTACTCTGTGATGTAGAAACTACTCACACCCTTAGCCTAGCCCTATGCCCTCTGATGGCGGAGTTCATATGGACTCCTCACGTGTCTCCTAGCACAATGCCTGGGGTAAGGCAGGACTTGATAAGTGAGTGCTAAACAACAGTCACAAGCTGAGAAGCAGGACAATATCGGGTGTCTATGGGCCTTGATTTTTTGCTTGGCTCTTTTGGAGCTGGTAGATGTTTACTTATCTGAGCTGAACTTCAACCGGGATCTTGATTTACCAATCCATCCCCTCCATTCCTGTGTTAAAACATATAGACCAAGGTCCTCAGTCAGTGGGTTTCTCTAGTTTACCAGCTGGTTTCTGTTTTTCCCAGTGAAGCTCTGTATTTACAAAAGGAAGTGTCTGTTTACCCCAAACCTGCTCATGTCACTTGCCCTCATTACTCGATTTTCATAATTACATATTCCACATGCTAATGGAATGCCTAGGCATAAGGAAAGAGCTGTTGTTTTGATTACAAGGGCAGTGTTTTGGAAAGACTTGATAAACGTAGGTAGGTGAAAAATACTGCTGTCAATTTAAGGGGGAACAAGACAGCCACAAAGGATTAGGTGTGGGGTGGGGAATGTGCAGGTCGGCAAAGATTTAAGACACTTACTTTGCAAGTGTTTGAGTTCCTACACTGAAGAAACCAACATGGAAATTATAAAGGACGCAATATGGATACAGCCTGCACAAGTAAACCAAATAAATCCCTGAATAACCCAAACACGAGTATCGTGAGACAGGACCCAACTTTGCTTCACGAAATGCACGCTGAAATTTTCTCATCTAAGCTCTTCCATCTCATTTTAAAAGATGTTGATTGTGGCCCATTGGAGTGATTGTGTGACTCACAGTTAAAAAGACACTGCCTTAATCCAGCTCCTTAATTTTATCCAGGGGGGAACTGGGGTTCAGGGAGACGTAAGAGCACCATGATGCCCCACAGCTAGTGAGTCAGAGCGTGATCCTGGATTCCACTTTGGGTGGTGTGTCTACTACCCCGAGCAACTTTTCCTTCTGACCGAGCACAGTTCGCTCTGCAAAAAGTAGAAGGTAAAGTGAGGAATGGTGTGACAACGAGAAATCCTAGGAAGGAAAGGAGAGACCATCCCCCTTTCTCTCCTGAGGCTCCACGCTCCTCTAAGAGCCCTCTGCAGTGAGCTAGTCCCCGCACCCATGGCTGTCTGTGCCGTTGGCCCCTAACAATGTCATACCAAGTCTCTTGGGCTGCAGACACATATTTGCAACCGTGCACCTTGTACCTGGGCAGAACACGTGAGCTTTCTAATTTTAGAATGACTTCAGCTCCACGTGAGAAAACTCCAGGCAATGGAACGGGGAAGCAGTTTGCCATTCTGAAAAGCTTTTGTTAGGCAAGGTGAGCAATAACCAGATTCCTTGCTTGCCGGCTGACCTGTGTTCTACCTGTTTGGCAAACAAGTACTGCCTCCCAAGGCTGCTCCCTCTGATTTGATTTGCCCTCCCTCTGCACCCCCAGCCCAAGCGTGCCCTTTTCAACACAGTGAAGCCCAAAGCCCCCACCACATCTGACCACCATCTCCCCATGCCAGCTGCTAAGAGTGACCTTCCCCATGACAGCACTACGAATTCCCCATGGTCTTTCATCATCGCCTTTGAAAAGTCTCCCAGATGCTAAATGAAGGAAGGTTTCCAGCACTGCCTGGTGCCAGGTGGGTGTCACTGGACACACGCTAGAGGAAGCAGCAGAAGTTCAGAGGTTTTAAAGAGCCACCCTGAGCACCCAGGAATTAGGTAAATAGCCAAGGCAGCCTGGCTCCCAGGTGCCCAAGCAAGGGCCTCACCACACCCCTCGGTCATTAGAGCAAGTCTCATGAAAATATGAGAACCAGATGGGCAGCCTGGGAACGAGGCAGCATGTCAGAGGGTTAAGCAAAAACAGTCACCCAACACCTTAACCAGGGTGCACTCTGTCCCCAGCCAGGGGCATTAAAAGGTGCCTTTGAAGACAGGCTGTAACTCTTCCTCACGAAGGATGGGAGGTTCTGAGCTGTCACCTCGCCTCCAGCTAATGTTTCTCTGCAAGCTTTACAAACTGACCACCAACCAGATACAAATTTTCCATCCTGACCTGCAGACTACTGACCTCTTGGAGCAATGATTTTCTAAATCCCGCACTAAGCAGACAGCTGTGCTTGCCATCTGTCACTGCCAGGCTCTCACCATGGGTTCACCTGTGGGGTGGGGACAAGGACAGAGAAGCTGTCCAGCAATTATAATGTGAGTGTGTGTGTGTGTTCGATCATGTCCAACTCTTTGAGACTCCATGGACTATAGTTTGCCAAGCTCCTCTGTCCATGGAATTTCCAGGCAGGAGTACTGGAATGGGTTGCCATTTCCAACTCCAAGGGGAACTTCCCAACCCAGGGATTGAACCCAAGCCTCTTGAGTCTCCTGCACTGGCGGGCAGATTCTTTACCACTAGCACTGCCTGGGAAGTCCATAAGGTTTGAACCTGAATGTATAGCAGAATCTTGCTCGAAGATCACGAGACACACAGCAGTCAACCACACCAGCCTATCTGAGGCCCATGGCAGGCACCGCCAATTGACCACTGCCATATTTCCTAGGAGTCTGAAGCCAGCCTTCTAATCCTCAGCAAAGCTTTCCAAGCAGTCTCTATTAACCCATCAGAGGGGTCATATGAAAAACTTCACAGGTTATTCCTGAGTCAAGGTCAACAGATGAGGAGACTAACATACAAACAGGAACCAGATGAATAACTTGCCTGAGGACTTCACAGAATGGAAACCAGATGGGTCCAGCACTCAGGATTCCTAACCTCCAGCCTAAGGCATGCAGCCCTCCAATGTCTCACACCCAAAGCAGATGTCTGAGAAGCATTTACTGATGACAATAATGGCAGTGTCCTCTGGCATCCTCTACTCTCCACATTTTGGGGCTTATAAAAAGGAAGATGGGAAGAAACCAACAACACCTCAAACAAGAAAGTCAAGAGCAACTATGAAGTCATGAGAACACAGAACTTTTGGAGGGCGGAAGCACATGAAAGCCACATGGGATCAGCCCCTTTTCCTTCAAGCTCATATTCCACTTTTTTTTTTTTTTTTTTTTTGACCACTTCTATTGACCTTTCATTCATTTATCTTCGTTCTTTAGCCTGCGTGGGCCTCGCATCACAGTGGCCTCTCTCGCTGCAGAGCACCGGCTCCGGACGCATGTGCTCCAGAGCTCCGCCTCGGCAGTTGAACACCTGGGTCCAGCCGCTCCACGGCACATGGGATACTTCCAGGCCAGGGATCGAACCGGCACCCCTTGCACTGCAAGGCAGTGTCCTTACCCACTGGACCACCAGGGAAGCCCACATATTCCACTCTTGATTGGCACATGGAGTTTGCAATTTCCTCTCTACACTGCTCCATCAAAACATTAGCGCTTAACCCTGAGTAGGCCTGCAGTCCGTGGTTCCAGCACTTTCAATCAGGAATATCTCAAAACCTACTTGTGTTCATTGCTGTTTCTCATTGCCATCAACTCTTAGAGTGAAGACATCTACACATTTAAACCATGGGTGAAGCTCTTGCAGCTTCCGTCCTAAAATTACCCACCTTCACACCTAAATGGATAGCTTCAGGATTCAGTAAATGAACCCACTTGACATCCAGCACCTAAGGGTTAGGAGGGACTCAGATGTGAAAGTCATTCACCCAGTATGTAAACAAGCACATTTGACAAAGGCAGTGTTGACCTGAAAGTAAACAGAAGTAGAAAGCAAGATACGAAAGCATCAAAGGGAATGTGAATTGAATAAAATGCCACAAACTTGAGTTCAGCATTGTCCACTCTCCAGATTTAAGCATCTAACAAAAAAGAATTACCATTGCTTTTGCTGGGGTAACTGAATGA
This sequence comes from Tragulus kanchil, assembly GCA_022376925.1. Lineage (NCBI taxonomy): Eukaryota > Metazoa > Chordata > Mammalia > Artiodactyla > Tragulidae > Tragulus > Tragulus kanchil. The sequence goes on from JAIOJX010000029.1 coordinate 153,032,492, forward strand.
TGGTTTTTGTTCTAAAAGCTCTTATATGTTAGATACGAGTGATCTTCACAAGAGAAATGAGCTCTGTTTTAAACCATCTCCTCAATGAGAAATTCAGAAAGGTGATAAAATAGATGAAAGGAAAAGGGCAGAGATGTGAGCTGTTGAAAGTGGGTGATGGATGCATGGGGTCGATTTCGCTATTATCTCTCCTTCTCTATGTATGAAGATTTCTGTTGTAAACATTAATGAATCATTTTACTTGCTTAATTAGCCCAGAGCTACACACACAGACACTCCAGTGCTGGCGTAGTGAGTGTGGCTGGTGGGGGTGGTGTCCAGTTTGAGCTACATAACAGGCTCTCATGTCTGGAGAGGACAGAGCGAGGGTGGGGAGGGCTGGGCAAGGCTAGCACGGCCTGAGGAGTCTTCTAGGAGATGGGAAGCTCACCCTAAAGGAAGAGAAAGTTGAGCAAACAAGCCTGATTTAGTCGCAAAGTCCTAGCCTTTGGGTGAGTGGCTATGACATGGTCATCACCATTTAGATTTATCTACTAACTAATCCAGCCCTCTCTGGATTCCTCTTGGTCCAACAGAGCAGGGTAGAGATTAAGGAAACATAGACAGAACTATCCCATTAACTTCTCTGGGGCACAAGGACCCACAAAAACCTTAAAGAGACAGCGTGTCCAGCACTTTCAATCAGGAATACTCAACCTACTTGTGTTCATTGCTGTTTCTCATTGCCATCAACTCTTAGAGTGAAGACATCTACACATTTAAACCATGGGTGAAGCTCTTGCAGCTTCCGTCCTAAAATTACCCACCTTCACACCTAAATGGATAGCTTCAGGATTCAGTAAATGAACCCACTTGACATCCAGCACCTAAGGGTTAGGAGGGACTCAGATGTGAAAGTCATTCACCCAGTATGTAAACAAGCACATTTGACAAAGGCAGTGTTGACCTGAAAGTAAACAGAAGTAGAAAGCAAGATACGAAAGCATCAAAGGGAATGTGAATTGAATAAAATGCCACAAACTTGAGTTCAGCATTGTCCACTCTCCAGATTTAAGCATCTAACAAAAAAGAATTACCATTGCTTTTGCTGGGGTAACTGAATGATGGTTTTTGTTCTAAAAGCTCTTATATGTTAGATACGAGTGATCTTCACAAGAGAAATGAGCTCTGTTTTAAACCATCTCCTCAATGAGAAATTCAGAAAGGTGATAAAATAGATGAAAGGAAAAGGGCAGAGATGTGAGCTGTTGAAAGTGGGTGATGGATGCATGGGGTCGATTTCGCTATTATCTCTCCTTCTCTATGTATGAAGATTTCTGTTGTAAACATTAATGAATCATTTTACTTGCTTAATTAGCCCAGAGCTACACACACAGACACTCCAGTGCTGGCGTAGTGAGTGTGGCTGGTGGGGGTGGTGTCCAGTTTGAGCTACATAACAGGCTCTCATGTCTGGAGAGGACAGAGCGAGGGTGGGGAGGGCTGGGCAAGGCTAGCACGGCCTGAGGAGTCTTCTAGGAGATGGGAAGCTCACCCTAAAGGAAGAGAAAGTTGAGCAAACAAGCCTGATTTAGTCGCAAAGTCCTAGCCTTTGGGTGAGTGGCTATGACATGGTCATCACCATTTAGATTTATCTACTAACTAATCCAGCCCTCTCTGGATTCCTCTCTTGGTCCAACAGAGCAGGGTAGAGATTAAGGAAACATAGACAGAACTATCCCATTAACTTCTCTGGGGCACAAGGACCACAGCTAAGTAACCTGTTAAACAGAGAACAGCGCCAGAGCCCAGACTGGTGGCCCACCTCCCTTCTCCACTGATCGCCAACCAACTCCAAGAGTTCAGGGGCCGCTGAGCACTGGGATGTGTGGCACTGCCCCTTTCTCAGCCGCCACACTGGGCCACAGAACAGCACTCAGCCAATTACGGAATTGTGTGCAAAAGGGCAGGGCACACCTGTTTTCTGAACCCACGTCATCATGGAGGAGAGTATGTCTGATCAACAAGGACGTGAGACTGTCCCACAGAAGCGAAAGATGGAACAGAGGTTGGTCACGACCACAGAAAGGACAGTCATTTTCTAGATAAATGTCACAGGCTTTCCCATGTCTACTCAGAAGAGCCTGGGGAACCCCAAAGGGCCTTGGTAGGAGCCACGCCAGGCCCCTGGGGGCATGGGCTCATGTACGACATCCCCTGGGCCTTTCCTGTGCGGATGGATGGAATGAGAAGAGAGGCGTACCCATCCCTGTGGGAGGGGGCATCAGCACCAGCCATTACTGCAAACTGTCACCTACAAGTGACTCAAGGAGAACCTGGCTATTGGCCTACCAGGTCCTACAGTGAGGACCTTGAAGGGCTGGGGATGCTCCAGGAGGGGGCGGGGTGGGGAGGACCCCAGGACGGGGCAGAGTCAAGAGTGAAAACAGCATGCATCACAAAGCTATCCCTTCTCCCTGTACCTTCACATCTGAGCCCTTTGTGATGGGGAAGTACTTAAAATCTGAAAGAAGTACTTCATGGAAACTTTAGTAGACACTGGTCTCCAGAAAAAAGGCTCTCATGTCTGGAGAGGACAGAGCGAGGGTGGGGAGGGCTGGGCAAGGCTAGCACGGCCTGAGGAGTCTTCTAGGAGATGGGAAGCTCACCCTAAAGGAAGAGAAAGTTGAGCAAACAAGCCTGATTTAGTCGCAAAGTCCTAGCCTTTGGGTGAGTGGCTATGACATGGTCATCACCATTTAGATTTATCTACTAACTAATCCAGCCCTCTCTGGATTCCTCTCTTGGTCCAACAGAGCAGGGTAGAGATTAAGGAAACATAGACAGAACTATCCCATTAACTTCTCTGGGGCACAAGGACCACAGCTAAGTAACCTGTTAAACAGAGAACAGCGCCAGAGCCCAGACTGGTGGCCCACCTCCCTTCTCCACTGATCGCCAACCAACTCCAAGAGTTCAGGGGCCGCTGAGCACTGGGATGTGTGGCACTGCCCCTTTCTCAGCCGCCACACTGGGCCACAGAACAGCACTCAGCCAGTTACGGAATTGTGTGCAAAAGGGCAGGGCACACCTGTTTTCTGAACCCACGTCATCATGGAGGAGAGTATGTCTGATCAACAAGGACGTGAGACTGTCCCACAGAAGCGAAAGATGGAACAGAGGTTGGTCACGACCACAGAAAGGACAGTCATTTTCTAGATAAATGTCACAGGCTTTCCCATGTCTACTCAGAAGAGCCTGGGGAACCCCAAAGGGCCTTGGTAGGAGCCACGCCAGGCCCCTGGGGGCATGGGCTCATGTACGACATCCCCTGGGCCTTTCCTGTGCGGATGGATGGAATGAGAAGAGAGGCGTACCCATCCCTGTGGGAGGGGGCATCAGCACCAGCCATTACTGCAAACTGTCACCTACAAGTGACTCAAGGAGAACCTGGCTATTGGCCTACCAGGTCCTACAGTGAGGACCTTGAAGGGCTGGGGATGCTCCAGGAGGGGGCGGGGTGGGGAGGACCCCAGGACGGGGGCAGAGTCAAGAGTGAAAACAGCATGCATCACAAAGCTATCCCCTTCTCCCTGTACCTTCACATCTGAGCCCTTTGTGATGGGGGAAGTACTTAAAATCTGAAAGAAGTACTTCATGGAAACTTTAGTAGACACTGGTCTCCAAAAGCACTGCTTTGGGGTGGACGGAACCTTCTGCCTCTAGTCCCAGAAGTATAGCACAGAGGAAGAGAGGCTGTTTCTTCTGGGGCATCATGGGCCACCCAGTGGCGCAGACACCTTGAGGGTTCAAGCACATCAAGGATGAACAGCTCCGAGGGGAGACTGTGGGGCTTCAGAAGCACTGATACCCAGTGGGATGGGCAGCATCACCTCCACTGGGTTTGGACGGAGAGCTCTGAAAGAGAAGGGCAATGGTGCCAGAAACACTGTGTGGTGGTTCAAGGATGTACGGTTACAGAGCACCACCTCCTGCCCTGGCGCCTCCCTGACAACCAGGGAGATACAGCCGGGGGCACCGCAGTCACGGAAGGGCGCATGCGCCATGCCAGGGAGGGAACAGAGAAGCTGGCAGACCAGTGCCCTGCTGGCACAAAACCCAGCGCAATTCCTTTGGAAAGCTACTGAGCGATTTGTTACAAGGGTCATAAATATATTTACTCTTGCTCCTGGAGCTATGTCCCCAGGAAATAATCCAAAAGAAGGAAACAGTTTCTAGGCATCAAGATGGAGCATTATAATTTAAACTGGAAGCAACAAAAATAACCCACGAGAATTGCCGAATTATATTACGTGTCCATTTGAATGAAACAGCATGGCATTTTAAAGGGATACACTGCAAGACTTTCTAGGCACGGAAAACCCACAACTCCAAATCTTGAGTTTTAAAAGCAGGAATCTAAATCACTTCCTCGCCACAACTAATTGTATAAAAATATGAGCGCACATGGACAAATGCTGAGTGCCACGGGCAAACACCGCAGCGGACGCTCTGGTGAGCCTCTGCCCGTGCATGGTTTGCCACCCACGTACCCAACTTTCCAATCTATTGATTCAGGATCTCACAAATGAAAGAACGGAAGTATGATTACAAATGCCAAAAGAGAAACTGGAAAATATTAATAACGAAACAAAGATTCCCAGGCAGAAGGACACAAGAGGGTTTAGGAATCGGGGTTCTTCTTTAGATGGATTACCACGTGACGGCTCCAAGCCCACGGGTCGTGCAGGCTCAATATGCCAACACCCTTGCTCACGGTGACTGTCTGATCAGAGATGGGAGAGGATGCGCCCTAGGGGAGCAGGGAACTGCCACAGTGGGTTGGCAGTTCAGACCTCCCTGGAGCACTCCCCGGGTCCCTGGGACTGACGCGCAAGGGGCAGCTGTGTGGGACCCAGGGGGCAGGAGCCCTGAGGGAAGCTCTGTGTAGCAGAGGTTCTGCAAAACAGCTGGGTGCTCCACCCATTCTCCACACCCCTCCAGAGGGGACCAGACGGGACTCACCACTCAGGGCGGACGTGCTGTTCTCCAGGGCGTGGCACACTGCCAAGACGATACCTGCGAGGAGGAAGAAGAGAAGACAGGTGAAAGTCTGGTCAGCAGCTGACTTCCCAGGCTTCAAGGCTGGGTTCTTCTCAAGGGAAAGAGTTGATGGTTTCACACAGTGGTCAACAGGCAGGCGTGGCAACATAATTTGGTGGGGGGGGAATGGTTTAGTCGCTAAGTTGTGTCCAACTCTTGCAACCCCCTAGACTGTAGCCTGCCAGTCTCTTCTGTCCCTGGAATTCTCCAGGCAAGAATATTGGAGTGCATAGCTGTGCCCACTTCCAGGGGATCTACCCAACCCAGGGATTGAACCCAGGTCTCCCACACTGCAGGCAGATTCTTTATGGTCTGAGTCACCAGGAAAGCTCAGAACAAACTGAATAGGTGGTAACCTTTGTGCAAATGGCAGGAAAAAGTGTCTATTAGAATTACTAAAATATAAAGCTTTTTCTTTCCTTTCCTAGTCTCTCTCCATTTGTCATGATGTTTCTTGTTTCTGCTTTTTTTTTTTTTTTTGGAGGGGGCAGGTTGGGGAGGGAGGGGGTGGGCGGGCTACTTCTATTGGTCTTTCATTTCTCTATTTTCATTCATCTTTGTCTTTTGGCTCTTGTGGGCCTCCCATCGCGGTGGCCTCTGTTGTCACAGAGCGCCGGCTCTGGGCGCATGCGCTCCAGAGCTCCAGCTCGGTAATTGGACACATCGGTCCAGCCGCTCTGCGGCACATGGGATCTTCCCAGGCCAGGGATCGAACTGGCGCCCCTTGCACTGCAAGGCAGTGTCCTTACCCAGTGGACCACCAAGGAAGCCCCTTGTTTCTGCTTTTTAAAAAAACCCTATAAATACTTTTTATTGTGTTAAAAAAAATATATATATATATAATTTACCATCTCAGCCCTTTTTAAGTGTACAGTTCAGTGGCTTTAAGTACACACATGCTGTTGAGCATGTCGTGACACTTGTTACGTGACCTTTCTGGACTTGCTCTCTCTGGAGTATGAGGAGACTTGCAAGGTGAGCCCAGCTGCACCCGGGGCCCCAGCGCCAGTGCCCAAGTGCCCACATGACCCAGGACTGCCAGGTTTCCCTCTGCCAGCAGCAAGATGGGTATGTGTGACCCAGCTCGGGGCAGGGAAACAAGTCAGGGGTTTCTTCCTCCCAGAAACCAGTCACCCCAAACCATGGTGGGCAGGTGACCCTGGGGACACTGCAATATTCACCCTGGGAACCTGGATGGGGGAGAGGACAGGCTCCCCCCGTCACTGCTTCATGGAGATGCAGCAGGGCTGCCAGCTTGGACGGGGTAGCTGCCACCATGCCCAGCCCAGGACGCTATGGGTACACACACCTCCCCCTAACCTTTCTTGTGTCCGGGTCCCACCCACACAAGGAGGGAGGCAGGGAGGTGGTGCTAGGTCAGATCACAGGAGCCAAATCCCCAGTGTCCCACGCACACCCCACTTGTCCCAAATGAACTTCACTGACAAGACGCAAACGCAAAAGGAAAACTATTGAACATCTCCAGACTGCAGCTGCACAGGCGTTAGCCCCCAAAGCCCACAAAGCAGAAGGTTCTGGAACCACAGGAGCGCTCACCCTTGAGGCCACCTCGGCCAGCAGATGACCTTCTGTGTCCTCACATGACGAAACAGGAGGAACAGAGCTGTGTGGCTCGGAGGAAGGAGGAACCTCTATGCGTTATGCAATCAGCATGAACCACGTTAGAATGATTTCCTAAAACTGAACTGCAAAAAGATGCCGCAGGGGCCAGGCAATGAGGCTGGACAGCACCTGAGGATTCGTTCAGAGGTGCCACAGACAACAGGCAAATCTCTGTGCTGGGACCCCCACCCCAAGGCTCAGGGGCCAGCACGCCCTCCCCCGCCCCCCGCCCGCCCGGTGCAGGCGGTGAGGGCTCCTTTTCCTGTCCCTCATTGTGCTGACGCACCAGCCCTTTCAAGAACCATGCTTGGAACAGATAAGGCCATCTGCTCAGGACTCTCTTGAGGCTGACATGAGAAACATCTAAAAACTTCAGGCTGCCTACAGTGCAGGCCTGACATGGATTTCCCAGCTGTTTCTATCGTGTGTAGAACCTGACACTGGTCACACATCTGGCCCCTGCAATTCCTTCTCGCGGCTCAAGAGACTCCACCTTTGGAAGCATGGCCTCAGGGTCTCAGGGCATTACCTAAAAAGCCAAGTCTGGAATTCATACACCAAGTGTTAAAGTGAGGCTTTCCTACCAGAGCCAGAAAAGATCTGAGAGGGTTCTCCCAGTCAGCCGGGGACCTGTTCCCATGTGATTTTGCTAGCGCCGCCACTAACCACTCTGGGCCGTGGTGGCCGGGCACCTGTGGAACCGAAAGCACGACTCTGAGATGCCTGGCATACCTCTCGAGAGGAAGTGCCGCTGGCCTGTCACACACTGTCTGTGAACAAAGGCGTTTCCTTCCCCTCTCCCTCCATGGCCCGTCTCTGTCAGTCAGCACAGTTCCGGGGCTCCATGCTGGCCTCTGCTGAAGTGCAACCAGGGCAAGACAGCGAAGGCTGCGCAATGACAGCTGGGACAGAGCAGAGGCGCCCCCTCAGCTCCGTGTGTGGAGGGGTGCCCCCAGCCTTGAGGCAAGTCCCATTGCCCACCCTCAGCCTCTCCACCCTCTGGACTCCTCACCTGGCAGCTCTCAGCTGCCCAACTCGCAAAGATGTCTTGGGAGCTACTGAGAGGGTACAAAACCACCATGTTCCACAGAGGAAAGCCACTGGGTTTCTATTCACAGTTGGAACAACAGCAGAAGAACTGGTCCTTTCTGTACCGTCACATTCCCATGGAAAACTCTTCAATGCCCTGGGCTCTCTCTGCAGTCTCAGCTCAGGCACAACTTCAGTGAGGCCCTGGGGTGGGAGCTGAGGCGTCTGCTTCCCCTTCACCACGCGGTGGGCTCCTTAGGAGGCTCCCAGACCAGTAAGACAGGTGTGACCTCTTTCGCGTCTCAGGACGGGCGGGTACCGCTTCCTGGGCAGGTGCCAGTCCCAGGCCCGCCACTCGGCTTTTACATGTGTTACCTTATTTAGTTCCCTACCATACCCAGGATACTGGGCTCCTCCCAGCCTCCTTGCCTACGGGTCCAGCCCATGGAGACACCCGATTTTACAGACAAGGAAACTGAGGCATAATCTGCCCAAGCTCCTGCAGCCCAATTCAGGCTCAAGTCTGTCCACCTCCTGTGCCTGAGACAGTGTGGAAGGACTGCCCTGCACCCCAGTCCTCTGACCATGGGCTGCCATGACCCACTGGACAGTGTTTACCAGCTACAAGCCCTAAAGAGTCCAGCTAGCAGATGCAGAGGGCTGAGGCACCAGGTTGATCCAACTCTTTTGGAGGCTCTATCTGTTGCCTTTAGTGATATTTCCACATCCGCCAGTCCCCCCACTACGAGCAAGGTCTGCCAAGAATGAGCAAGGGTGTGAACATCCAGACTCCCCACACGTCAACCTCCATAAGCCCAGCTGCCCAGACTGCCAGCCCCCGTGGGCTTTGCTTGGAAAAGCTGGACTGCGGGAAGACCTTCCAGAAACACATGGCCTTGGCAGGCGCTGAGGCTCACCCTAGCACAAGAATCCTCCCTGGGGCACCTTGGCGGCACCGCCACAGGCATGGCCGCCACAGCCCAATGACAGCTGGGACAGAGCAGAGGCGCCCCCTCAGCTCCGTGTGTGGAGGGGTGCCCCCAGCCTTGAGGCAAGTCCCATTGCCCACCCTCAGCCTCTCCACCCTCTGGACTCCTCACCTGGCAGCTCTCAGCTGCCCAACTCGCAAAGATGTCTTGGGAGCTACTGAGAGGGTACAAAACCACCATGTTCCACAGAGGAAAGCCACTGGGTTTCTATTCACAGTTGGAACAACAGCAGAAGAACTGGTCCTTTCTGTACCGTCACATTCCCATGGAAAACTCTTCAATGCCCTGGGCTCTCTCTGCAGTCTCAGCTCAGGCACAACTTCAGTGAGGCCCTGGGGTGGGAGCTGAGGCGTCTGCTTCCCCTTCACCACGCGGTGGGCTCCTTAGGAGGCTCCCAGACCAGTAAGACAGGTGTGACCTCTTTCGCGTCTCAGGACGGGCGGGTACCGCTTCCTGGGCAGGTGCCAGTCCCAGGCCCGCCACTCGGCTTTTACATGTGTTACCTTATTTAGTTCCCTACCATACCCAGGATACTGGGCTCCTCCCAGCCTCCTTGCCTACGGGTCCAGCCCATGGAGACACCCGATTTTACAGACAAGGAAACTGAGGCATAATCTGCCCAAGCTCCTGCAGCCCAATTCAGGCTCAAGTCTGTCCACCTCCTGTGCCTGAGACAGTGTGGAAGGACTGCCCTGCACCCCAGTCCTCTGACCATGGGCTGCCATGACCCACTGGACAGTGTTTACCAGCTACAAGCCCTAAAGAGTCCAGCTAGCAGATGCAGAGGGCTGAGGCACCAGGTTGATCCAACTCTTTTGGAGGCTCTATCTGTTGCCTTTAGTGATATTTCCACATCCGCCAGTCCCCCCACTACGAGCAAGGTCTGCCAAGAATGAGCAAGGGTGTGAACATCCAGACTCCCCACACGTCAACCTCCATAAGCCCAGCTGCCCAGACTGCCAGCCCCCGTGGGCTTTGCTTGGAAAAGCTGGACTGCGGGAAGACCTTCCAGAAACACATGGCCTTGGCAGGCGCTGAGGCTCACCCTAGCACAAGAATCCTCCCCTGGGGCACCTGCGTGGGGACGGCACCGCCACAGGCATGGCCGCCACAGCCCAGGGCCCTGGGGAGACAACACACAGTTCAGACCGGCCCGGCCGCCACAGGTGCCTCTCGCCAGCAGTTCAGAGCTGGACCTTGCCTGCCCAAGGCCACCCAGCCAGCCTCCCTCTGGGCCAGGAATCCCTTCTGGGCTGCCCCTGCCATCAGCCAATTTCTATATAAATGGCTCTACAGAGGGGAATCCCAAGATTGTGCCCCTAGAAAAGAAAGGTGAAGGTGGTGAGGAGAAAACCACTTGCAAGGGAAGACGGCCTCCCTCTCTGAGGCAGAGGGAACCCAGTGGCCTCCAGGAAGGACAAGGTCCACGGTGCTTATGCTTCAGTGGTCTGGAATGCCAAGAGCTGTTTCCAACAGGGAGAATGTCCAGAGAGAGGAAAGCCTACTTACCTGTGAGCTCATGGGACAGGGCCGAGGGGAAATGTGGCCAGTGGATGCTGGGCACCCATCTCCCCCCGGCCACAGAGCAGGGAGCCCCTCAGGCAGGCACGGGGCTGGGGCCTGGCTGTGCCTTCAGCACGGGGCAGCCTCCATCCTCTCCCACCTGTCACCCTGGTGACCACAGCACCCCACCCGAGGACACTCAGCTCTAGGGCCCCAACCTGAAAGAGGCATCCTCAGGACCCCAGCCACCCTGGCAGAGGTGACCATGCCCTGCCCTCGCCTCTGCTACAGTCTTTGATTCTGGGTACCTACCTTTTCCACAGTGTGGATCAGCTGCTTGCCCCAGAAAATCAAGGCTCCACAGCACATCCACTTTCAGATCCCCTAAGCCTGGCTTTCTGGGCAAAGGGGTGAGGGTGAGGTTTTGGCATCAAGAGAGATGAAGGGAGGATGGACAGAGGTTGCAGCAGGTCCTTTTGGATGAAGCGTGTCTTGGGTGAGGAGGTGGCCAAGAATGAGCAAGGGTGTGAACATCCAGACTCCCACACGTCAACCTCCATAAGCCCAGCTGCCCAGACTGCCAGCCCCGTGGGCTTTGCTTGGAAAAGCTGGACTGCGGAAGACCTTCCAGAAACACATGGCCTTGGCAGGCGCTGAGGCTCACCCTAGCACAAGAATCCTCCCCTGGGGCACCTGCGTGGGGACGGCACCGCCACAGGCATGGCCGCCACAGCCCAGGGCCCTGGGGAGACAACACACAGTTCAGACCGGCCCGGCCGCCACAGGTGCCTCTCGCCAGCAGTTCAGAGCTGGACCTTGCCTGCCCAAGGCCACCCAGCCAGCCTCCCTCTGGGCCAGGAATCCCTTCTGGGCTGCCCCTGCCATCAGCCAATTTCTATATAAATGGCTCTACAGAGGGGAATCCCAAGATTGTGCCCCTAGAAAAGAAAGGTGAAGGTGGTGAGGAGAAACCACTTGCAAGGGAAGACGGCCTCCCTCTCTGAGGCAGAGGGAACCCAGTGGCCTCCAGGAAGGACAAGGTCCACGGTGCTTATGCTTCAGTGGTCTGGAATGCCAAGAGCTGTTTCCAACAGGGAGAATGTCCAGAGAGAGGAAAGCCTACTTACCTGTGAGCTCATGGGACAGGGCCGAGGGGAAATGTGGCCAGTGGATGCTGGGCACCCATCTCCCCCCGGCCACAGAGCAGGGAGCCCCTCAGGCAGGCACGGGGCTGGGGCCTGGCTGTGCCTTCAGCACGGGGCAGCCTCCATCCTCTCCCACCTGTCACCCTGGTGACCACAGCACCCCACCCGAGGACACTCAGCTCTAGGGCCCCAACCTGAAAGAGGCATCCTCAGGACCCCAGCCACCCTGGCAGAGGTGACCATGCCCTGCCCTCGCCTCTGCTACAGTCTTTGATTCTGGGTACCTACCTTTTCCACAGTGTGGATCAGCTGCTTGCCCCAGAAAATCAAGGCTCCACAGCACATCCACTTTCAGATCCCCTAAGCCTGGCTTTCTGGGCAAAGGGGTGAGGGTGAGGTTTTGGCATCAAGAGAGATGAAGGGAGGATGGACAGAGGTTGCAGCAGGTCCTTTTGGATGAAGCGTGTCTTGGGTGCAGAGGAGGTGGCAAGGAAAGACCTAATGCAGGCGGAGGGGCAGGAACCAGTGGAGAGAGAGGCAGAGGAAGGGCGGGCAGGATCCCCCTTCCTCTCCTGCCACGCTTGGGGCCATGAGGCACAGAGCAGGAGCTCAGGAAGGGAGGATGGTACCTAGGTGAGAATTCTGCATCTCAGCACAAGGTCTTCAGGGGACCCGTGAACAGCCACGGAGGGCACAAAAATATATGAAAATGGGTTACAAGGAATGCAGGACTGCTGGTACTAAAGTAGTATCACTTCTGCGACCAGGTTCTAGGGTATCTTCTCTTATGAATTATGTTCCAACATCTGAATTTTACCTGCAAACACGGCAGAATTTTTAGCTGTAAAAAATGCAAACATGGTGTGACGTTATCAGTATTTTTAAATGCAAGAGATTTGATAGCCAGGTGCAGATGCTGGCTTCTGGATCAGAACTGACGAGGAAGAAAGAAAAAGGGAACCCACTGCAGGCAGGAGCGAGGAGAGAAGTTGGTAGGAACAGCAGGACCAGGAGACCCAAGCCTGTCCCTTCCATAACGAGAACAGCCGTAAATGTCACACTGAAAGCAGCCCCATGACATCCCCATCCCCCATCTTCTTGGAGAGATGAGGTGACAGTTCACAAGTCCCCCTGCTAACAGAGGTGCTGGGGACCCTGGCTTCGAAGGATGGCCGGCCACGCAGCAGAGGAATGTGTGGAGTAACTGGCCGGACGGGATCGGGAGAGCCCAGGGGGTGGCGAGGAGTGTTTACAAATATGAGACGTGGAATAAATCACCTAGGGCCAACAGCTCACAGGACAGGGCGCTCTTTCATTCCCCATCCCCACGTCGGGGGCTCTGCCTTCAAAGGCCCAAGAGAGTCTTATCAAGAAATCATTTGAAATGGTCAGTGCTGGGTTCCAGGTGGCAATTCTGCAGGGAGAGGGCAGATCTCGGTGACAAACCTACCCAAGGGAGGCCCTGACCCTCCACCCAAACAACCCACATGGGACAATGTGAACCCAGAACACAGCTGTGTGCCAGCTGTGGGTGGGAAGACCACGGGTACCCGACTGGTCTCCTGAGCTCCCTCCTCGCATGGTTCAGCCGTAATGATTATGGCTGAGAACATTATCAACAGCAATAGCAGCAACGCTTCAGCACTTGTGACAGGCCCTGCATCATCTCATTCAATACGCAAAGCCAGTCGTAGGAAGCAGGTACTACTCATGCTCCTAGTTTAGAGGTGAGAAAGTACAGGTACAGGAGGTTAAGTCACTTGCCCAAGGTCACCCAGCCTGTAAGTGACAGACATGGCCAGCTCATGTTACAGGGCCCAGCCGGCCCCCCTCTGTCTCCCCTCACCCTGCGGAGTGGAGCCAAAGTACACAGACACGCTAGAAAGGTCCTCTGCTCCTGGATCTATGCCAGGTGGACCGTGATATGCAGGCTACCAGGGAGTCCAGAGACCAGGGTAATCTATGAATGGTGTCCCATTTAGCAGCTCCCTTTCCCTCTCTCAATCTCAGGGTCTACGTTTACATATCAGAGTTGGGTCAGCCCAGTCCCTAACTTCTGGGACGATGTGGGACTGTGGATCTTCCTTGACCATCTACCCAGAGAAGGTGGGTGGAGACATACTTGGCCTCATTCCCACACTCTGCAGGTGGATCCCTTGCCCTGGACAAGGATCAGGCAGGATGCAGGCTGTGTGTGTCTGCCTCAGGGGGTGTCCACAGGTTAGTTCTGTTGTCTTTCTATTCAGCATGTCCATCAAATATCAGAAGATGGGAGAAATCTGAAAGTGGAACCTAAAAGGGCCGTTTCCATTTCTACATTTTCAATACAGTCTTGACACTGGCTTGAAGATATATTCCAAGCTTATACAGACCAGGATGAATGCTGTGGGGTCGGTGAGCTTGGTGGAGAAAAGCAGTGAAGTCCAACTTGATGGGTCTAAGGCATCATGACTCTGACATCATGGAAAATGAGCCAGTGCTACCTGAACGCTCATGGGTATTTTCCATGTCTGTGTTCGGGTATCTGAGGGTGGGAAAACTGGAAGTATTCAGAGAGAACCCTCGGCATCAGGGAGGTGGAAGAGACAGGCAGATGGGTGCCTATCGGCAACCCTATCCAACCTTCTATTCCTGTTTCATGGTCTATTAGGGCAGAGCAGACAGGAGCCTGGCTGTCAGGCCTCGTTTTGAACCCTAGCTCTGCCACTCCTTCACTATGAAACCTTAGCTATGTTATCTAACGTTTCTGAGCTTATTCATAAATAAGGACGACACTTCCTCACACGACTACTGCAAGGATTAAATAAAATGAAATGGAGTATGCACCATCAGTGGAAAATGCACTCTTCTGTGCTACGTGGAAGGCAGCTGACTATGGGAGGCTGAAGCTAGCACACAACATTCAAAAAACTAAGATCATGGCATCCACACCTATCACTTCATGGCAAATAGAAGGGGGAAAGGTGATAGAGTTTACTTTCTTGGGCTCCAAAATCACAATGAATGGTGACTGCGACCATGAAATTAAAAGATGCTTGCTCCTTGCAAGAAAAGTTATGACAAACCTGGACAGCATATTCAAAAACAGAAACATCACTTCAGAGTTGGGTCAGCCCAGTCCCTAACTTCTGGGACGATGTGGGACTGTGGATCTTCCTTGACCATCTACCCAGAGAAGGTGGGTGGAGACATACTTGGCCTCATTCCCACACTCTGCAGGTGGATCCCTTGCCCTGGACAAGGATCAGGCAGGATGCAGGCTGTGTGTGTCTGCCTCAGGGGGTGTCCACAGGTTAGTTCTGTTGTCTTTCTATTCAGCATGTCCATCAAATATCAGAAGATGGGAGAAATCTGAAAGTGGAACCTAAAAGGGCCGTTTCCATTTCTACATTTTCAATACAGTCTTGACACTGGCTTGAAGATATATTCCAAGCTTATACAGACCAGGATGAATGCTGTGGGGTCGGTGAGCTTGGTGGAGAAAAGCAGTGAAGTCCAACTTGATGGGTCTAAGGCATCATGACTCTGACATCATGGAAAATGAGCCAGTGCTACCTGAACGCTCATGGGTATTTTCCATGTCTGTGTTCGGGTATCTGAGGGTGGGAAAACTGGAAGTATTCAGAGAGAACCCTCGGCATCAGGGAGGTGGAAGAGACAGGCAGATGGGTGCCTATACGGCAACCCTATCCAACCTTCTATTCCTGTTTCATGGTCTATTAGGGCAGAGCAGACAGGAGCCTGGCTGTCAGGCCTCGTTTTGAACCCTAGCTCTGCCACTCCTTCACTATGAAACCTTAGCTATGTTATCTAACGTTTCTGAGCTTATTCATAAATAAGGACGACACTTCCTCACACGACTACTGCAAGGATTAAATAAAATGAAATGGAGTATGCACCATCAGTGGAAAATGCACTCTTCTGTGCTACGTGGAAGGCAGCTGACTATGGGAGGCTGAAGCTAGCACACAACATTCAAAAAACTAAGATCATGGCATCCAGTCCTATCACTTCATGGCAAATAGATGGGGGGAAAAGTGGAGACAGGAACTGATTTTACTTTCTTGGGCTCCAAAATCACTGTGGATGGTGACTGCAATCATGAAATTAAAAGATGCTTGCTCCTTGCAAGAAAAGCTATCACAAACCTGGACAGCATATTCAAAAGCAGACACATCACTTCAGCCAACAAAGATCTGTATAGTCAAAGCTATGGCTTTTCCAGTAGTCATGTCCAGATGTGAGAGGTGGACCAGAAAGAAGGCTGAGCGCTGAAGAAGAATCGATGCTTTCAAATTGTGGTGCCGGAGAAGACTCTTGAGGGCCCCTTGAAGAGCAAGGAGATCAAACCAGTCAATCCTAAAGGAAATCGACCCTGAACATTCAGCTGAAGCTGAATATTTTGGCCACCTGATGGGAAAAGCTGACTCATTGGAAAAGACCCTGATGCTGGGAAAGACTGACGGCAGGAGAAGATGAAATGGTGAGATGGCATCACAGACACCATGGACATGAGTTTGAGCAAACACCGGGAGATAGTGAAGGACAGGGAGGCCTGGCATGCTGCAGTTCATGGGTTGCAAAGAGTTGGACATGACTGAGTAACACGAAGTGGCACATCACATACATGCAACACAGGATCTCTGCTATGACCAAGAACTCCCACTACTATCTGAGTCAGCTGGCCCCTTTCTCTACCTGTGGGAATCAAATTGGCCTCTGAAAACCTCACACAAATGTCAGGAACAACATTTCTTCCTCAGAACCATCCAGATCTCACCTCGTAGTCAAGAAGTTTTCATGTCTCCCCTCCCACCCCCGCTAGCAGCAGATCGACAGCTGTGTCCTACTCTTCTCTACCCTCAACCCCAGGCAAGGCCGGCCGGACACCTCCTTAGGGCTTGGATACATGTCCTGAACTGAATTTCTCTAAAAAGTCACAACTTGAAAACAGACTGGGGGGGAGACGAGTACTGAGTGTGTGCAGGTGGGGAGGAGGAAAGCCCACCGACCCTCAGGGATTCCTCCCCTGCTTCTCCCCAGCTACAACTCTAGGTGTCAGTTATTCAGATTTCAGTTGAGCTGGAGAGCACACAAACCTGGCCCTCACTCATTCAACAAGCACCTCCTGAGCACCCACAAAGTGGGAGAGCCTGTTTGTGGGAGAGCCTATTCTAAAGGCTGCAGAGATAGCGAACAGGCACTTCTCTCCCAACATCTGCCGTGTACTCTTCTGGTGAGGAAAATTCCTTCCAGAACTTAGGAACCATCACCCTAAACTCCATTATAGACGTCCAGCTACACCATCCGGCGGGTGCTGAGTTATGCCTCCTCTCTTTCAATCCTGGGTAACGGGTCTCACTGGAGTCTACAGAAGACCACGGAGGATGGATGGGGAGGCATCGGCCTTCTCCTGAGCCTGGAGTGAGGCTGTGGAACCAAGATCATACCCATATGATCCTGAGTTGTTCAGTCGTTGGATGAGGTGACCCCTGAAATGCGTCACACTCTTATTTTGTCAGCTTTTCCTGAAATCTTTTTTTTAAAAAAAAAAACATTTATTTATTTATTTGGGGAGGGGTGGGGTGGGGAGGGAGGGGGGTGGGCAGGCCACTTCTACTGGTCTTTCATTTGTCTAGTTTCATCCATCTTTGTTCTTTGGCCCGTGTGGGCCTCCCATCGTGGTGGCCTCTGTTGTCGCAGAGCACCGGCTCTGGGCGCATGCGCTCCAGAGCTCCGGCTCGGTAATTCGACACATGGGTCCAGTCGCTCCGCGGCACGTGGGATCTTCCCAGGCCAGGGATCGAACCGGCGCCCCTTGCACTGCAAGGTGGTGTCCTTACCCACTGGACCACCAGGGAAGCCTAGCTTTTCCTGAAATCTTGATGAGAAAGCAGGAAGACACGGCTGAAGCAAACACCCCCACCTGGGTCCCAAGAGCTTCTCCCAAGCTCCCTGCTCAAGCCCTCTGCTCCGCCCCAGTGTGTCCCCCTGGCCCAGGCCCCCTAGTTATCCTCACCAGCTCTCTCATGCCTGGAAAACTCTCGGGCTGCTCTGACCTCACTGCTCCACAGCCTCCCACGTCCAGACCCCACTTCCCACCATCTCTGACTTGGGAGAAGAGATGATCGTCTTCCTTTCCCTACTTCAAAGGGCAAATGAAACTATCTGCAGAACGCTTTGTGTTTTTTAGAGTCAAGGTCCTAATAAACTGCATGCAGGGGCGTCATAGAAGCAACACAGCTGTAAAAGGAAGGGACATGCTCTTCCTGACTTCTGCAACAACAATCCCACTACTGAGCATACATCCTGAGAAAACCGTAACTGAAAAAGACACATGAATCCCAATGTTCACTGCAGCACTACTTACAATAG
This sequence comes from Tragulus kanchil, assembly GCA_022376925.1. Taxonomy (NCBI): domain Eukaryota; kingdom Metazoa; phylum Chordata; class Mammalia; order Artiodactyla; family Tragulidae; genus Tragulus; species Tragulus kanchil. Next base: position 153,050,238 of record JAIOJX010000029.1, read on the forward strand.
CTAGGACATGGAAGCAACCTAGATGTCCATCGATAGATGAATGGATAAAAAAGCTGTGGTACATACATATAATGGAGCATTACTCAGCCATAAAAAGGAATGAGTTTGAGGCAGTACTAATGAGGTCAATGAGCCTGGAGTGAGGCTGTGGAACCAAGATCATACCCATATGATCCTGAGTTGTTCAGTCGTTGGATGAGGTGACCCCTGAAATGCGTCACACTCTTATTTTGTCAGCTTTTCCTGAAATCTTTTTTTAAAAAAAAAAAACATTTATTTATTTATTTGGGGAGGGGTGGGGTGGGAGGGGGGTGGGCAGGCCACTTCTACTGGTCTTTCATTTGTCTAGTTTCATCCATCTTTGTTCTTTGGCCCGTGTGGGCCTCCCATCGTGGTGGCCTCTGTTGTCGCAGAGCACCGGCTCTGGGCGCATGCGCTCCAGAGCTCCGGCTCGGTAATTCGACACATGGGTCCAGTCGCTCCGCGGCACGTGGGATCTTCCCAGGCCAGGGATCGAACCGGCGCCCCTTGCACTGCAAGGTGGTGTCCTTACCCACTGGACCACCAGGGAAGCCTAGCTTTTCCTGAAATCTTGATGAGAAAGCAGGAAGACACGGCTGAAGCAAACACCCCCACCTGGGTCCCAAGAGCTTCTCCCAAGCTCCCTGCTCAAGTCCTCTGCTCCGCCCCAGTGTGTCCCCCTGGCCCAGGCCCCCTAGTTATCCTCACCAGCTCTCTCATGCCTGGAAAACTCTCGGGCTGCTCTGACCTCACTGCTCCACAGCCTCCCACGTCCAGACCCCACTTCCCACCATCTCTGACTTGGGAGAAGAGATGATCGTCTTCCTTTCCCTACTTCAAAGGGCAAATGAAACTATCTGCAGAACGCTTTGTGTTTTTTAGAGTCAAGGTCCTAATAAACTGCATGCAGGGGCGTCATAGAAGCAACACAGCTGTAAAAGGAAGGGATATGCTCTTCCTGACTTCTGCAACAACAATCCCACTACTGAGCATACATCCTGAGAAAACCGTAACTGAAAAAGACACATGAATCCCAATGTTCACTGCAGCACTACTTACAATAGCTAGGACATGGAAGCAACCTAGATGTCCATCGATAGATGAATGGATAAAAAAGCTGTGGTACATACATATAATGGAGCATTACTCAGCCATAAAAAGGAATGAGTTTGAGGCAGTACTAATGAGGTCAATGAACCTAGAGCCTATTATACAGAGTAAGTCAGAAAGAGAAAAACAAGTATCATATATTAATGCACATACACAGAATCTAGGAAAATGGTACTGATGAACCTACTTGCAGGGCAGCCATGGAGATGTAGACAGAGAAAACAGACATATGGACATGGTAGGATAAGGGCAAGGAGAGGGTGGGACGAATGGAGAGAGCAGCATGGAAGAATACACACTACCGTAAGTCAAAAAGATAGCCAGCGGGAACCTGCTGTATGACTCAGGGAACTCAAACCAGGGCTATGTGAAAACCTACAGGGGCGGGAGGGCGGCCACATAGGTATACCATGGCTGATCCAAATTGATGTTTGGCAGAAATCAACACAATATTTTAATCATCCTTCAACTAAAAATAAATACATTAAGAAGATTTAGAAAGAGTTAACAAGAAAGCCACAGAGACCCTAGCAGGAGGGGTGGGTGCTGTACTGCTGAAAAACCTTTGTTTCTAAGGCCCGGCAGGTGTGATGCAACACCTCACACTGCTACACACATCTTCCTCTCTGCTCTCCCACCCCGCTCAGGACAAAGCCTTACAGCACTGATCCGGTGGTCTGAGAGGATCCCTACCTACAAAGCAAACAGCAAACAGGCAAAATATCTCTGCAAAACAATCAGTTAGCCAGGATGCACCACGCATCTCCTCTGGGTAAGGTGGGTGCATCTACCTCATTAGCATTGCCTCAAACGTGTTCCTTTTTTACAGTTGAGTCATATTCCACTGTGCAGACATACTACAGCTTCTTTATCCATTCATCTATCGATGGACCTCTAGGTTGCTTCCATGTCCTAGCTATTATAAACAACAGTGCTGCAGTGAACATTGGGATTCATTGGTTTCTTTTCAGTTACCCACTACTGAGCATACATCCTGAGAAAACCGTAACTGAAAAAGACACATGAATCCCAATGTTCACTGCAGCACTACTTACAATAGCTAGGACATGGAAGCAACCTAGATGTCCATCGATAGATGAATGGATAAAAAAGCTGTGGTACATACATATAATGGAGCATTACTCAGCCATAAAAAGGAATGAGTTTGAGGCAGTACTAATGAGGTCAATGAACCTAGAGCCTATTATACAGAGTAAGTCAGAAAGAGAAAAACAAGTATCATATATTAATGCACATACACAGAATCTAGGAAAATGGTACTGATGAACCTACTTGCAGGGCAGCCATGGAGATGTAGACAGAGAAAACAGACATATGGACATGGTAGGATAAGGGCAAGGAGAGGGTGGGACGAATGGAGAGAGCAGCATGGAAGAATACACACTACCGTAAGTCAAAAAGATAGCCAGCGGGAACCTGCTGTATGACTCAGGGAACTCAAACCAGGGCTATGTGAAAACCTACAGGGGCGGGAGGGCGGCCACATAGGTATACCATGGCTGATCCAAATTGATGTTTGGCAGAAATCAACACAATATTTTAATCATCCTTCAACTAAAAATAAATACATTAAGAAGATTTAGAAAGAGTTAACAAGAAAGCCACAGAGACCCTAGCAGGAGGGGTGGGTGCTGTACTGCTGAAAAACCTTTGTTTCTAAGGCCCGGCAGGTGTGATGCAACACCTCACACTGCTACACACATCTTCCTCTCTGCTCTCCCCACCCCGCTCAGGACAAAGCCTTACAGCACTGATCCGGTGGTCTGAGAGGATCCCTACCTACAAAGCAAACAGCAAACAGGCAAAATATCTCTGCAAAACAATCAGTTAGCCAGGATGCACCACGCATCTCCTCTGGGTAAGGTGGGTGCATCTACCTCATTAGCATTGCCTCAAACGTGTTCCTTTTTTACAGTTGAGTCATATTCCACTGTGCAGACATACTACAGCTTCTTTATCCATTCATCTATCGATGGACCTCTAGGTTGCTTCCATGTCCTAGCTATTATAAACAACAGTGCTGCAGTGAACATTGGGATTCATTGGTTTCTTTTTCAGTTACGGTTTTCTCCGGGTATATGGTAGGGAGTGGGATTGTTGTTCCAGAAGTCAGGAAGAGCATGTGCCCTCCTTTTACAGCTGGGCTGCTTCTTTGACGCCCCTGCATGTGGTGGAAGCCCTGGATGTTTGTTAGGACCCTGACTCTAAAGAACCTACTGTCATCCATGCCCCGCCCTCTCTTGTGAGGAGGAAGCAGAGTTGAAGGTTTATCAAAGATCTGGACCAGGGTTGGGGACTGAGTCAAACTTCCTCTTGCACGGCCCTGCTCCCATGCTGGTGAGCCAAGGGCCCCGCCATGGACTGTGGGGAGCAGGGCAAGCATGGCTGAGCCCTCCTGGAGATTTTCCTGGCAGCTGAATCACCAACAGGCTCTACGGGCACACTCCAAAGCTCCAGGAAGCTGTGCCAAGCTGAGATGCTCACACCTGTTCCAGCCAACTGACACTAATTTGAGGCATCAACGTGTCAGTGCAAAGGGCCACACTTGACTTTCCCAGAGTACCCGAGGAAAGAAGGGGTAGAAGAGTGGACCAGAGACAGGGCCAGGGTCCCACAGCTGCCGGGAAAATCAGAAATCAAACACCAAGCCCCTCCCCCTCCATGGAAGCCCACTGACCCCGCCCCTGGCCTTGCGGTGGCCCCAAAACTGCCGTCCTCGGGGCCCAGGGTCAGCAGCGGCTCTGCTCGTGCAGACCTCAGCCCAGCAGAGTCAGCCGGCTGGTGCTGCCGGCAGAGCCGGGCCCATCCCTCAGCTTTGTCAAGGCCGTATGCACACATCACTCACTGCCGGTGGCTTAGAAGTAGGCTCCGAGTGGAGGAGGTAAAAAAAGCAATCCTTGAACTCTGCCCCATTTCCTCCATGTGAATAGCTGATCCGGTGGTCTGAGAGGATCCCTACCTACAAAGCAAACAGCAAACAGGCAAAATATCTCTGCAAAACAATCAGTTAGCCAGGATGCACCACGCATCTCCTCTGGGTAAGGTGGGTGCATCTACCTCATTAGCATTGCCTCAAACGTGTTCCTTTTTTACAGTTGAGTCATATTCCACTGTGCAGACATACTACAGCTTCTTTATCCATTCATCTATCGATGGACCTCTAGGTTGCTTCCATGTCCTAGCTATTATAAACAACAGTGCTGCAGTGAACATTGGGATTCATTGGTTTCTTTTTCAGTTACGGTTTTCTCCGGGTATATGGTAGGGAGTGGGATTGTTGTTCCAGAAGTCAGGAAGAGCATGTGCCCCCCTTTTTACAGCTGGGCTGCTTCTTTGACGCCCCTGCATGTGGTGGAAGCCCTGGATGTTTGTTAGGACCCTGACTCTAAAGAACCTACTGTCATCCATGCCCCGCCCTCTCTTGTGAGGAGGAAGCAGAGTTGAAGGTTTATCAAAGATCTGGACCAGGGTTGGGGACTGAGTCAAACTTCCTCTTGCACGGCCCTGCTCCCATGCTGGTGAGCCAAGGGCCCGCCATGGACTGTGGGGAGCAGGGCAAGCATGGCTGAGCCCTCCTGGAGATTTTCCTGGCAGCTGAATCACCAACAGGCTCTACGGGCACACTCCAAAGCTCCAGGAAGCTGTGCCAAGCTGAGATGCTCACACCTGTTCCAGCCAACTGACACTAATTTGAGGCATCAACGTGTCAGTGCAAAGGGCCACACTTGACTTTCCCAGAGTACCCGAGGAAAGAAGGGGTAGAAGAGTGGACCAGAGACAGGGCCAGGGTCCCACAGCTGCCGGGAAAATCAGAAATCAAACACCAAGCCCCTCCCCCTCCATGGAAGCCCACTGACCCCGCCCCTGGCCTTGCGGTGGCCCCAAAACTGCCGTCCTCGGGGCCCAGGGTCAGCAGCGGCTCTGCTCGTGCAGACCTCAGCCCAGCAGAGTCAGCCGGCTGGTGCTGCCGGCAGAGCCGGGCCCATCCCTCAGCTTTGTCAAGGCCGTATGCACACATCACTCACTGCCGGTGGCTTAGAAGTAGGCTCCGAGTGGGGAGGAGGTAAAAAACAAAAGCAATCCTTGAACTCTGCCCCATTTCCTCCATGTGAATAGCTGGGTGATGACAAATTCATCCTTCCCACCTCTCGGCTCAGGGCACCCCTGGAACCACCCTGCAGCAGGCACGGCAAGGCTGGGGTGTGAGCCAAGATCAACACCCGTGGGACTTGGCTGAATTTCAGATCAAAGCAGCGCTGGCCTTGGGGGCTGGGGGGGCGGCTGGACAGAGGGGACAGCGTGCACCAGTGCTCATCCCCATCAGGTCTCTGTCGTGTTCAGTGTTCTCGGGGCTGACCGTGGAACACTCCTTAGAACGCACTTGACTGCACGAGGGCCGCTGATTGAGAAGCAGGGTTCAAAGGAGGAAACAAATCCCCAGAAGATGCATTTTCAGGAGGTAAGGGGATAACACCCTGAAGTTCTTGAAACCCCACATCACAAACAGGCTGGGAAGATGTCAAGTTCTCCTTCTCAGGCCCTGGAAGTGGGGGGCAGGAGGAGGAAGAAGAGGAGAGAGGAGAAGAATGAATGAAAACAGCAGGTACCAGATGATGAGAAGGGCCTGGATGAGGAGCAGGCAAGAGGCACTCGTCGGACCCCCTTTCACTAAGAGAACCAAACCAGACCACCCTTAGCCCAGGGTTTCTCACCACTGGCAGTGCCTCCTGAGGGCATCTGACAACTGGTGGAGTAGGTTTTGACAGTCACAATGACATGGGGGAGTCTCCTGGTATTTAGTGGGTGAAAGCAGGGATGGTTAAGTTGCTGTGATGCACAGGACCTTGTCCTCCCTAAGATTCTAGTAGTGCACCTTGTTGAGAAATTATGAGCCCTGGCAGGGAAGGTCCCTCAACCACAGGTTATTCCGCTCCAACAGCAGGTGGGCAGAGGCAACCAAAACTGAAGGCAGAAGGAACAAGTCAGCAGGTACACGAATGGACAGGGCAGCTCAGGAGAGCATTGCCAGTGGTCCAGGGGCGCTCACTGCAGACTAGGGGATCAGCCTGCCCTCAGGTAACGGGACTGCTCCCTTCCCCATTCAGCAATTTCCTCCATTCTTTGTTCATCTGTCTGCTTCTCTATAATAACCCATCTGAGTTGTGCAATAGGAAGCCGACCTATAAAGTAGCAAGACGAATGAGCCGCCAAGAAACATGCTCTCGGTGATTTATAGTCTCAGGGCTTCAAACAGACTCCTGGAGAGGGAGGTGTGGCAGGTGTGGTGAGGTGGGCAATGGTTTCTTGGTGCACCGCCTGACTTTAAGGCCCCTGACATATCTCCCTCTGGCCAATGGATGTTGTTTGGGCTACCTAATGCAAAGTTGTTCAGTGAATGCCCTAGGAGACTCAGACATACGGGAGGACTCTTCTTTACCGACCGGAGGCGCACCAATAAGAAAAAGGCATGCCTGACCCCACAGTTTTGGGGTGAAGAGTATCATGTACCACCTTTTAGTGGTATCAACTTAAATAATTTTAAAGGAAGAAAGGAAAAAAAAAAAAAAAACACCCTGAGGAATCGTGGTAGCTTTCCCCTACCAAGCCTGCACCTTCTCTTCCCCTATTTACCTTGTTGACTCTGGGGTGGGAGAGGGTAGAGATGTGAAGCAAAGAAAAGAAGAAGGAGGGAAGAGGAAGTTTTCTGCTAGGATGGCTCAGCTTTAGCAAAAAGAGAAAAACTACAGTAGAAAGAATGGGAAGGGTATCCCTGGAAAAGTTAGTGTGTTTCCAAAGCACGGCCCAGAAAAATCAGACTCTCCCAAATGAAAGGGGGACAGGAGCCAGAACCAGCCGCTCTGGAGGACAGTTTAGTGGTTTCTTGCAAAACCAGACATAATCTGACCATATGGTTTGACAACCAAGCTCCTTGGTATTTACCCAGATGATGTATGTGTACACACACACACACACACAGAGAAAACTGCACACACAAATATTTACAGCAGTTTTATTCACAATTACCCAAACCTAGAAGTAACCAAGATGTCCTTCAGCAGGTGAATGGATAAACTATGGTATAATCAGACAGTGGAACATTATGCAACAATAAAAAATGAGCCCTCAAACTGGAAAAATGCACGAAGAAACCAACGCATAGTCCTAAGTTAAATCAGCCGATCAGAAAAGGCTGTGTACTGTGACTTGGGATTCCAACTCTATGACATGCCAGACAAGGCTAAAGTATGGAGACAGCAAAAAAAGATCATTGGTTGCCAAGGGTTTGGAAGAGATGAATGGGGGGAAGTGAAGTTAAAGTCACTCGGGCGTGTCCAACTCTTTGTGACTCCGTGGTCCGTCTATGGACTTCTCCAGGCAAGAATACTAGAATGGGTAGCCATTCCCTTCTCCGATGAACAGGGCAAGCACAGAGAATTTTTAGGGCAACGGAACCGTTCTGTGTGATACAATGGTGGCTATGGGTCATCACACATTTGTCAAAATTCACAGAATGTGTAACAAAGAATAAACCCTAATGTAAACAAGGGGCTTTTGTTTATACTTTAGTTAAAAAGCATTAACTTCCATTAAAAATAATGCTCCAATATTGGCTCATTGATAATAACCAATGTGCCACACTCAAGCAAGATCTTGTAACAGGGGACGTATATGGGAACACCCTGTACATTCTGCTCAACTTTTCTACAGGTCTGAAACTGCTCTAAAAAAATACAGTCTAGATAAAATTTAAAAAGACAATACAAAAAAAAAAAAAAAAAAGACAATACAGACATTTACTACTCCCTCCCCAAATACAGTCTAGGGACTTCTCTGGTGGTCCAATGGCCAAGACTCCATGCTCATAATGCAGGGGGCCTGGGTTCAATTCCTGGTTAAGAAAGTAGGTCCCACATGCTACAGTGAAGGTCAAAGACCCTGCATGATGCAAAGCAACTAGGACCTGGCACAGCCACACAAACAAATAAAACAACTGTGTGTTGCCAGTGGCTACCAGAGAGAAGTGTTGATCAGTGGCTGACCTGACTAGGCTGAGCCACCAGGAGCTCAAGCCACGCTCTCAAACCAGGGGCCTGTCAGGATGGGAGGAAAGCAGGGGAAAACCCTCTGGAAATGGGCCATGGATATGGCAGGTGGAACCTAGAGGGGAGGGGAGGGAGGAACAATGGGGGAAGAGTCTTCCAGAGAAGTCTTTCAATAGAGAGGCTGACAGGCACTGCCAGACATCTGAGCAGCTTTTGAAACAACCAAGGAAGTCAGTGCCCTGCTTCAAGCAACTGACCTTGCTTCGGTGGTTTCTGACGTCCAATAGACATTCCTCAGCTGAGGACAAGTGATAAATACAATTTTCAATCTATTGAGAGCCAGCCATCAGCTCTGAGATGGAGGGAGCAGAATTTGAGAGTTGTAGGAAGGATGGTGGGCTCCCATGTGGGTACCAAGCACAGCCTTTGTCATCATAAAATGCAGCCACCCTTCCATCCTCCTCTTCCTGTCCTTTCTTAACTTCAGGCAGGAAAGAAATACTGGAGAACTGGATACCTCTGCACTGCCTGAAAGCGTCCTTCTGTGAAGACGACCTGCCAGGTAACGAAGCCAGTGGCTCACCTTCCATCCCTAGCAGCGTCACAACCTGACATTTTACTGTCAGTCTGTCGGCTACCTTTCTGTCTTCTTGGCACCACATGGGGGTGGGGGAGAGATAAGACTTCTTGGTTCACTGTATTCCCAGTGCCCGGAACTGTGCCTGACACAGAGACAGCTCTTAACAAATGCCTCCTGAATGAATTCAGGTCCTTATGAAGCCAAAACTGGGAGACAGTTACACAGAGATGTCTAGGAATTGTGAACTAAAGGAAGTAAGACCTGAACGCCTATTTGAGCAGGAGCGCTTTATGAGGACTTTATGGAATTTAGGTTCTTACATCCTGGAATAAGAAGACACCATTAGAACTTTTCTGTGATGATATTTGTCCAAGAAATAATGCAGATATGAGTCTTCGCTTCATCACAGGTGTGTGAATCACAGGTGTCCTTTATGAACAGGTGATGACATCTAATAAAGACCTGAATAAAATGAGGGAAGCAATCCTGCAAATGTGTGCAAGAAGAGCAAAGTAAAGGAACCACAAGTGCAAAGGTCCTGAGGTGGGACTGAACTTCACATGTCCAAGAAAGACCAAGAAGTCTGGTGCAGCTAGTAAATGACTGGTGGGAAACAAGGCTGGAGAGATGTCCATGACATGCTACATATATATACACACCCTCTAGGTGAAGAAGTTCCTCCCTCTAACAAAGTAAGATGTCAGTGTTCCTTCTGACTAGCAGGTAGCCAGAACACTCCTGCTGACAACCCAACAAGGGCCCAAGATCAGCAGATGTGAACATCAACACACAGCGTTGTCATCCAGTGATTCCTGTGGTTTTCTGTTTCTTACTCTGAAGGAGGCAAAGACCCACTCCCAGGCTCTGAGGGATGGTAGACACACCAGTCCACACCCCTACAGGCTCTCTGACTTCCTAGATGCTAATTCTACCTAACAGGACTCAGTAGGACTTTTACATGGTTATGGTATTAGGTTTATAGAACACCTTTTAAAAATTGGAGTACTGAATTTTTTAAAAGGCAGGAAAGGGACTTCCCTGGTGGTCCAGTGGTTACAAATCTGCCTGCAGGGGTCATGGGTTCAATCCCCAGTCAGGAAGATCCCACATGCTGTGAGGCAACCAGGCCCGTGCACCCCAACTACTGAGCCTGTGAGCTGCAGCATCTGAGTCCCCGTGCCTAGAGCCCATGCTCTGCAACAAGAGAAGCCACTGTCATGAGAAGCCCGTGCACCACAATGAAGAGAAGCCCCTGCTTGCTGCAACTAAGGAAAGCCCACCTGAAGCAGCAAAGACCCAGGACAGCCAAAAATAAATTAATTACTTAATTACTTAAAACGCAGGAAATAAAAGCAACACAAGTGGGAAGATTTTCAACTAATTCCTTAAAGACACATGACTTTCTATCATTCTTAAGAAAAATGGGGCTACCATCTCAAGCAAGAAAGCAAACCCACTGCACATGTCAGATCAGCTCTGTACTGTGCCCACAGCAGACATTACTAATTGATCACAGCACTATTTCCAACTGAGTTCAGATGCAGTCTCCAAATTCTTAGAAACACCCACTTCCAAGTGACCATGGTTAGCCTAGAAGATGAAACTATTTCCCACTTCTGCTCAAAAAACACTTGCTGCTTTGTCAATGACGGTTTGAAAGTGATAGGGGGAGAGGGGAAAGGGAACCAAGAAAGACCAAGAAGTCTGGTGCAGCTAGTAAATGACTGTGGTGGGAAACAAGGCTGGAGAGATGTCCATGACATGCTACATATATACACACCCTCTAGGTGAAGAAGTTCCTCCCTCTAACAAAGTAAGATGTCAGTGTTCCTTCTGACTAGCAGGTAGCCAGAACACTCCTGCTGACAACCCAACAAGGGCCCAAGATCAGCAGATGTGAACATCAACACACAGCGTTGTCATCCAGTGATTCCTGTGGTTTTCTGTTTCTTACTCTGAAGGAGGCAAAGACCCACTCCCAGGCTCTGAGGGATGGTAGACACACCAGTCCACACCCCTACAGGCTCTCTGACTTCCTAGATGCTAATTCTACCTAACAGGACTCAGTAGGACTTTTACATGGTTATGGTATTAGGTTTATAGAACACCTTTTAAAAATTGGAGTACTGAATTTTTTAAAAGGCAGGAAAGGGACTTCCCTGGTGGTCCAGTGGTTACAAATCTGCCTGCAGGGGTCATGGGTTCAATCCCCAGTCAGGAAGATCCCACATGCTGTGAGGCAACCAGGCCCGTGCACCCCAACTACTGAGCCTGTGAGCTGCAGCATCTGAGTCCCCGTGCCTAGAGCCCATGCTCTGCAACAAGAGAAGCCACTGTCATGAGAAGCCCGTGCACCACAATGAAGAGAAGCCCCTGCTTGCTGCAACTAAGGAAAGCCCACCTGAAGCAGCAAAGACCCAGGACAGCCAAAAATAAATTAATTACTTAATTACTTAAAACGCAGGAAATAAAAGCAACACAAGTGGGAAGATTTTCAACTAATTCCTTAAAGACACATGACTTTCTATCATTCTTAAGAAAAATGGGGCTACCATCTCAAGCAAGAAAGCAAACCCACTGCACATGTCAGATCAGCTCTGTACTGTGCCCACAGCAGACATTACTAATTGATCACAGCACTATTTCCAACTGAGTTCAGATGCAGTCTCCAAATTCTTAGAAACACCCACTTCCAAGTGACCATGGTTAGCCTAGAAGATGAAACTATTTCCCACTTCTGCTCAAAAAACACTTGCTGCTTTGTCAATGACGGTTTGAAAGTGATAGGGGGAGAGGGGAAAGGAGGAAGAGAAAAGAGAAATGAAGAGCAACTCTGGGAGTAAACCATTTGTCATAAATAAAAATGCAAGGATCAACCCTTCAATGCTGGGCATTGTGCGATGCACTGGAGAAGCTGAGGGTGAGGGAAGGGGAAGGCTGCAGTAAAAAGCTCCAGAAGTAGGAAATGAAACCTCTAGCTGAAACATGCACACATTCTCACAGCTCTGCACAGTTACTATCAATGGAGCAGGAGGTCATTTGTTGGTATGACTACAATGGAAAGTGGATTCTTCTTTTCTCTCCCGGGATAAGGGGACAGGACCTGAGAACATCAGTAACTACTCACACTGATTTATCCACCTTCTCAAAGCAATAGGTTTTTACATAAATCAAAGGCCTTTGTTGTTCTGCCACTCAGTCGTGTCCCACTCTTTGCGACCCCACGGACTGCAGCACAGGCTTCCCTTGCCCTCACTGTCTCCAAGAGTTTGCTCAAACTCATGTCTATTGAGTCAATGATGCCATCCAACCATCTCCTCCTCTGTCGCCCCCTTCTCTTCCTGCCTTCAATATTTCCCAGCATCAGGGTCTTTTCCAAAGAGTCAGCTTTTCGCATCAAGTGGCCAAAGTATTGGAACTTCAGCTTTAGCATCAGTCCTTCCAGTGAATATTCAGAGTTGATTTCCTTTAGGATTGACTGGTTTGAACTCTATGCTGTCCAAGGCACTCTCAAGAGTCTTCTCCAGCACCACAGTTTGAAAGCATCAGTTCTTCAGTGCTCAGTCTTCTTTCCGGTCCAATTCTCACATCCGTACATCAGTACTAAAAAAACCCCACAGCTTTGACTGAGAAGAATTTTGTGGATTTTCAGAAAATTTTTGCCTGTGAAGCCTCTGAAAATAGCTCAGGTGATAAACAATGTCTGAACTATTCATAAAAGAGGTCAAGGTGAGATAACCAAGAAAGCATAGAGTTAGGTAGTTAGAACATCGTAGATTGCTTTAACACTTTCTAATTAACTTACTGGGCACCTGAGCCTACTTATTCACAAAAGTTGATGACTGCATCTTGAAGGCCACCAGTCAGGCCATTGGCCCATTTTGGTTCCACTTGTAGTAGAGTCAGATGGCATCACAGTCCCCAGAGTCCACTCTTGGCTGCACTAAGACCAGCCTCTGGGGTCATGGCAGGTTGAGGGATGAGACCTAGGAGGGGGGTCTCACTTTAAGCCTGATCCTCTGCCCCACTCACCAGGGCAGCCAGTACCTGCCTTGTTTAAGGAAGCACATGTTTTCAAAGAAAGATGCCTATCATATCCTCTTTTCTGGGATAAAAACACGTGCCCGGGGCTTCCCTGGTGGTCCAGTGGGTAAGGACACCACCTTGCAGTGCAAGGGGCGTCGGTTCGATCCCTGGCCTGGGAAGATCCCATGTGCCACGGAGCGGCTGGACAGATATGTCCAATTACCGAGCCAGAGCTCTGGAGCGCATGCGCGCAGAGCCGGTGCTCTGCGACAACAGAGGCCACTGCGATGGGAGGCCCATGCGGGCCAAAGAACAAAGATGGATGAAAATAGATAAACGAAAGACCAATAGAAGTGGCCCACCCGCCTCCTCCCTCCCCACCCCACCCCAAAAATAAATAAATCAATAAATAAATAAATAAAAAACAAAAACACATGCCCCCCCTCATACATAGCTCAGTGGTTTACTTCCCAAGTCTGGGAACTCAGATAAACTCTCCATCCGCAGGGTGGGCTTGCCAGAGCTCCCAACAGAGGGGGCTGTCTCTGAGACAAGCTGTCTCTGAGACAAACCGTCTCCATGCTTGACCATGAACATCACACACTGAAGTCACCCACCCTCTCCCTGCTTCAGGTCAGAGTGGTCTTGTTCCCTGATGAGTAGGTGAAGCACACGTGTGACTGAGGAAGCACATTTATTTTCCTCCTGCTAGAAAACAGCTAGGCTTATTTCACCAGAGTTTGTGCCTTGTTATCACACACCAGCCCTGTGCAATCTTAGTTCCTTGGGTTCTAAAGTGCAAGCTGAAAAGATGAGGCATTTTCATGCCCAAAGGATTGCTCTGTTGCAAAATGTTAAATCTTTTTCACTCTTCTGTCGAATATCTCAACTAAAGAGCATCAACCAGAGGAAGTCATGCTCAATGGTGGGTCACTAAGAGGTCAGATGACACAGCAACGGTCAAGGATGTCTGGAGCCAAGCGTGGAGAAGGCTTGTGGAAAATTCAAGCTGGCCCTCTGCTCTGAGAAGAGCAGGAGCTTCATAAAGAGGGACTCTCTGTGTGGATAACTGTCAGGGAGAGTTCAGTTTCCTGGCTCCCTTAAAGCATCGTTTTCTCCCCTAAGGCCAGCTAGATGGGTTTTTACCCAACTCCCCAGTAGAGTTGTTCAGAGGGCTTTCACCACGGTAGAGGAAACCTACTTTGAAAGAACCAGAGTCGTGAATGCTTTGAATTTACAAACCAATTAGAGAGAGACAGTTTTAGAAAAGGATTCTCAAATAACATCCTTTACACAAGATACAGATATACTTTGCTGCCAGCTGAATGAAGGAAGTTCCTAAACACAAGTGACACAGTAATTGCTCTCTGTGTTCTGATATGAGGTCGACCAGGTCCGTGGAGATGCCTGCATTGTCTTTGGCTACATGTCATCACCACGGTTGGGGTGAAGAGTCTGACAGTGAGCCAGCTATCAGCAAATGTGCTAACACAGATTCTATCTTTGACTGGATTGAGAGGAACTAAAACTGTTAAAGTGTTGAAGACTCTTCTACCTTCCGCTCTTATTTGGGGCAGATGTCACCTGGAGAGGCGTGAAAGGGAGGTGGGGAGGGCAAAGCCAGCCCCCCAGCAGAGGGCCTTCCAGGCTGCAGTGTACATGCACTGTGATTTTCAGGCATATCACCCACTGGAGACAGGCTGCCCGCATAAACGGAAGCGCTCACTCTTTAAACAAACAACTTTTTAAAAATTTATGGTAGAAAAAAAAAAATTATGGTAGAAATACAAACAGGCCTCCATGAATGATTTATGATTAGAGGCTCCCTGGTCTCAACAAAATGTGTTAAGAGACACACACACCTCAAGTGATAATCTGTCTTCTGAACGTTCGATTGAAGAAGGAAAAAGCAACTACCACACTTGTTTCTTTATAGTTCATGCTTTGGGAACTAGAATATTTCTTTTTAGCCAGCATGACAATTACCTTCATGGCAACTACTCTCAATGTGATCAGTATTGAGAGGAGCAGCTCTCTGAAAGCCTGATTATACTTAACGTCTGCTACGGAACTGCACCCTCACATGCCCGAGGCCAGGCCCCTCAGGAGCCACAGCCTGCCATGGGTGGCACGGAGAAGCAGAACAGAGAGACGGCCAGGAAAGAAGGCACTGTCAGGGAGAGTTCAGTTTCCTGGCTCCCTTAAAGCATCGTTTTCTCCCCTAAGGCCAGCTAGATGGGTTTTTACCCAACTCCCCAGTAGAGTTGTTCAGAGGGCTTTCACCACGGTAGAGGAAACCTACTTTGAAAGAACCAGAGTCGTGAATGCTTTGAATTTACAAACCAATTAGAGAGAGACAGTTTTAGAAAAGGATTCTCAAATAACATCCTTTACACAAGATACAGATATACTTTGTTGCCAGCTGAATGAAGGAAGTTCCTAAACACAAGTGACACAGTAATTGCTCTCTGTGTTCTGATATGAGGTCGACCAGGTCCGTGGAGATGCCTGCATTGTCTTTGGCTACATGTCATCACCACGGTTGGGGTGAAGAGTCTGACAGTGAGCCAGCTATCAGCAAATGTGCTAACACAGATTCTATCTTTGACTGGATTGAGAGGAACTAAAACTGTTAAAGTGTTGAAGACTCTTCTACCTTCCGCTCTTATTTGGGGCAGATGTCACCTGGAGAGGCGTGAAAGGGAGGTGGGGAGGGCAAAGCCAGCCCCCCAGCAGAGGGCCTTCCAGGCTGCAGTGTACATGCACTGTGATTTTCAGGCATATCACCCACTGGAGACAGGCTGCCCGCATAAACAGAAGCGCTCACTCTTTAAACAAACAACTTTTTAAAAATTTATGGTAGAAAAAAAAAAAATTATGGTAGAAATACAAACAGGCCTCCATGAATGATTTATGATTAGAGGCTCCCTGGTCTCAACAAAATGTGTTAAGAGACACACACACCTCAAGTGATAATCTGTCTTCTGAACGTTCGATTGAAGAAGGAAAAAGCAACTACCACACTTGTTTCTTTATAGTTCATGCTTTGGGAACTAGAATATTTCTTTTTAGCCAGCATGACAATTACCTTCATGGCAACTACTCTCAATGTGATCAGTATTGAGAGGAGCAGCTCTCTGAAAGCCTGATTATACTTAACGTCTGCTACGGAACGGCACCCTCACATGCCCGAGGCCAGGCCCCTCAGGAGCCACAGCCTGCCATGGGTGGCACGGAGAAGCAGAACAGAGAGACGGCCAGGAAAGAAGGCAAAGGTCCTGGGTTCAAATCCTTGTTCTGCCATCTGCTGGCTGTAGGAACCTTAGCAATTCACTTAGCATTTTTGTGGGTCAGTTTTCTCATCAATAAAATAGAGATAATTACCATGTCACACAGGATTGCTAGATGGGTTAAAAGCATTTGTATAATACATAGGCACTGGGCTTCCCCTGGTGGTTCAGTGGGTAAGGACATCGCCTTGCAGTGCAAGGGACGCCGGTTCGATCCCTGGCCTGAGTATGTCCCACGTGCCGTGGAGCGGCTGGACTGATGTGTCCAATTACTGAGCCGGAGCTCTGAGGTGCATGCATCCAGAGCCAGCGCTCTGCAACGACAGAGGCCACAGCGATGGGAGGCCCACAGGAGCCAAAGAACAAAGATGGATGAAAATAGATAAATGAAAGACCAACGGAAGTGGCCCGCCCGCTCCTCTCCCTCCCCAACCTGTCCCCCGCCCTAAATAAATAATAATAAAAAAAAAATACATAGGCACTTAAAGAAATTCCACAAGCACTGTTCCAAGTGATGGTCATCAGCTCCTTGAAGACTGGCATGCTGGTCACACAAAGAGCCCTTCTTTTAGGGTCAGGGGGGTGGGGGGATTGCACTGCACAGCTTGTGGGATTTTAGTTCCCTGGTGAGGGACTGAACCCAGGCCCTTGGCAGTGAGAGCACAGAGTCCTAACCACCGGACAGCTAAGAAACTCCCTCAAGAGCCCTCCTCTTGAGCCCAAGGTCTTCCCTGTGTCTCTCACGTCATATTGTGAAAACATGTGTTTGCTTCTGCTGCAATCCACAAAGAATTCAGGGGCCAGGGGCAAGAACTAGGTCATGGCCTTCTTTGAATTAATATCACCAAACCCGGGCTTCCTGGTAGTTCAGTGGTGAAGAGTTCGCCTGCCAATGCAGGAGACACGAGTTCGATCCCTGATCCAGAAAGATCCCACATGCTCCAGAGCAGCTAAGCCTGGGAGCCACAACTATGGAGCCTGTCCTCTAGAGCCTCGGAGCTGCAACTATGGAGCCCATGTGCCTCAACTGCCCTAGAGCCCGAGTTTCACAACAAGAGAGATCACTGCAGCAGGAGGCCTGCTCACCTCCACTAGAGAGTGGCCACCACTCCCTGCAACTAGAGAGGAACCTGTGGTCGCAGTGAAAACCCAGAATAGCCAAAAATAAATAAATAAACAAATACATAAATAAAACACTAAAAAAAAAAAAAATCATCAAACCCAGCAGAAGGTCTGACACACAGTTAAACATTTGCTGAACTAAACAATCCAAGTATAATATAATCTAAACAAACACACAGCATCCCTCACTTTGGGGTGACAGATCTTATTTTTGCTATTCCTCCTTTGGCTTTGTAAGCGAATTAAGTAGCTTCCTTGGGTGAATTAAGAATAAAATGTTACATTAGTCCCAGTTCACAAAAATCACAACTACTGTGTGATCACTTGGATCTATTACATGAGATGACAGATGAGCCACTCCAAATGCCTCTGTTTTACTGTTATATGTGTTCTGCCTTTTTTCTGAAAACCAAAAAAAAAATCCTATTGAGTCAGAAGTGCTTTTATTTTCCCCTTTGTTCTACAGTAGAGGAAAGGGGCAATTCATATCACATAGTTCATATCACATAGCTGATGTTATTTTCCTAAGTGTAAATTTCTAACTCTCAAAGGATTCACTGGGACATGAACAATTCACCGAAACCTTCTTAATCCTACATTCAAAACAAGAACTGACTGGAAAGGATAGCCTCAATCAAAAAGATAGGTTGGGGATTGCACTGCACAGCTTGTGGGATTTTAGTTCCCTGGTGAGGACTGAACCCAGGCCCTTGGCAGTGAGAGCACAGAGTCCCCCCCTCCCAAGAGCCCTCCTCTTGAGCCCAAGGTCTTCCCTGTGTCTCTCACGTCATATTGTGAAAACATGTGTTTGCTTCTGCTGCAATCCACAAAGAATTCAGGGGCCAGGGGCAAGAACTAGGTCATGGCCTTCTTTGAATTAATATCACCAAACCCGGGCTTCCTGGTAGTTCAGTGGTGAAGAGTTCGCCTGCCAATGCAGGAGACACGAGTTCGATCCCTGATCCAGAAAGATCCCACATGCTCCAGAGCAGCTAAGCCTGGGAGCCACAACTATGGAGCCTGTCCTCTAGAGCCTCGGAGCTGCAACTATGGAGCCCATGTGCCTCAACTGCCCTAGAGCCCGAGTTTCACAACAAGAGAGATCACTGCAGCAGGAGGCCTGCTCACCTCCACTAGAGAGTGGCCACCACTCCCTGCAACTAGAGAGGAACCTGTGGTCGCAGTGAAAACCCAGAATAGCCAAAAATAAATAAATAAACAAATACATAAATAAAACACTAAAAAAAAAAAAAATCATCAAACCCAGCAGAAGGTCTGACACACAGTTAAACATTTGCTGAACTAAACAATCCAAGTATAATATAATCTAAACAAACACACAGCATCCCTCACTTTGGGGTGACAGATCTTATTTTTGCTATTCCTCCTTTGGCTTTGTAAGCGAATTAAGTAGCTTCCTTGGGTGAATTAAGAATAAAATGTTACATTAGTCCCAGTTCACAAAAATCACAACTACTGTGTGATCACTTGGATCTATTACATGAGATGACAGATGAGCCACTCCAAATGCCTCTGTTTTTACTGTTAAATGTGTTCTGCCTTTTTTCTGAAAACCAAAAAAAAAATCCTATTGAGTCAGAAGTGCTTTTATTTTCCCCTTTGTTCTACAGTAGAGGAAAGGGGCAATTCATATCACATAGTTCATATCACATAGCTGATGTTATTTTCCTAAGTGTAAATTTCTAACTCTCAAAGGATTCACTGGGACATGAACAATTCACCGAAACCTTCTTAATCCTACATTCAAAACAAGAACTGACTGGAAAGGATAGCCTCAATCAAAGAAGTTCCCACTACCTGATCCTAACAGAGCACTAGTTCAGGAGCTTGGCGTAATACCTTTTATATTTTTTCCTCTCCACAAAGAAAGTTAATATTGAGTTCTGCCTATCTAAATCAGGAAGAAAGCTCTCTTTAGTCACAAGTAGCAATGGAAGTTTTCTGCATTAACTATTAGGTACCACATGGGGAATTTATTAGTAAAGCTCTCTAGTTGCTGGGAGATCCTGAATCATTAAATAATGAATAATGAAGTTACATACTAATCTTGAACCTGTATGTACCTAACAATAAAACAACAAAATATATGAGGCAAAGATGAACAGAACTGCAAGGAGAAACACAGGAATCCATTAATGTAGTTGGAGATCTCAACACCCCTCTTTCAGAAATGGACAAATTCAGCAGGCAGAAAATAAGTAAGCACAAAGCTGAACTCAACAGCACCACCAACCAACTGGATGTAATAACATCTATGGACTACTTTATCCCAAAACAGCAGAATACACATTTTTCTCAAGTTTACAGGAACATTCACCAAGAGAGACTGCATTCTGGGCTATAAAACATACCTGGACATGTTAAAGGTGAGCTTCCCTGGTGGCTCAGTGGTAAAGAATCTGCCCGCCAATGCAGGAGATGCGCGAGATGTAAGTTCGATTCCTAGATTGAAAAGATCCCCTGGAGGAGGTAATGGCAACCCTCTCCTATATTCTTGCCTGGAGAATCCCATGAACAGAGGACCCTGGTGGGCTACAATTCATGGGGGTCATAAAGAGTCGGATACGACTGAGTACACATTGAAAAGAATACAAATCATACAGTGCCTGCTCTCAAGAGAATACAAGGAGGTTAACTGGTAAGAGAAATATAGCCAGGAAATCCCTACATACTAGAAATCAAACAACACTTCTAAATAATATATGGGTCAAAGACGAAATCTCAAGAGAAGTCAAAAGCATTTTAAAGTGAAAAAGAAAAACTGAAGCACAACTAAGTCATCAGAATTTGTGGGATACGGTGAAAACAAAGTCTATAGGGAAACTTTTAGCATTGAATGAACATGTTGGGAAAGAAGAAATATCTAAAAATAATAATTAAGTTTTTAACCTTAGGAAAACTTAGAAAAAGAAAGGCAAGTTAAATCCAACATTTGCAGAGTGATCAAGTCATTCATTTTAGTTACTACTCTGCTCCACTCTAAGTATCTGAAAATTAGTTATCCACCTGGGAAAATACTTCTCAAACTTTTCCATTAAAACTCCCCAAAATGGCAAAAAGAAGGAACTCATACCTATTCCTCTAGAGCCTAGAGACACAGCTTGAAACAATCGAAGTTAAAAAAAATATATATATATATATCACAATTTATTTGAAGTCATATACCTGAAGAATTCATTTTGATACTTCAACCTTGCATTCTATGCACTAATATATTTGAACTTGTTTTAGCATAGAAAACAATGTTATAGCTTCATAGTGAAGTTCTTTTCTTTTTTATAATAATTTTATTTATTTTTGGCTGAACTGGGTCTTCATTGCTGCATGGGTTTTTCTCTCATTGCCACGAGCAAGAGCGATTCTCTTGTTGTGTGTGGGCTTCTCATTGTGGTAGCTTCTTCTGTTGCGGATCACAGACTCCAGGCCATGTGGGCTTCAGTAGTTGTGGCACACGAGCTCAACTGTGGTACACTCTGTGGCATTTGGGATCTTCCTGGACCAGGGATCAAACCTGTGTGTCCTGCATTGGCAGGTATGTTCTTTCCCACTAAGCCAACAGGGAAGTCCTAGTGAAGTTCCTTTTTGACTTGTTATTTCTTTTACTGTATCATAGGAGATGTGCCAGGTTTGGTCTGTGGCTCCAGGTATGCCACGGCTGGGTCCAGGGTATTCTTGATTGTAAAGCGGATATGAAAATATAGTCTCATGAATATCACATGGAGAACCATCGGTCTGCCTTGTGACCCCCCATTCCTGCAAAGCACAAAGTTACAGAAAGAATAGGAAGCCAAAGGCAGGTTCACCAACGCCTTTCGAACAGTGAGACCCAATGTCCACCCAATGCCTGCCTACTTCTTAAGAATTTCTGCTCCAGCTTCCTGGGGAAATGACATGTTCCCAGCCCTGACAAATGGTTCATTATGGGACGAGCCTCAGATTAATGGAACTGAACAGAAACTCCAAAGAGGATGCAAGCATTTCTAAGAAAGTCTCAAGCGGCAAAAGTGGGATTCGAAATCAGTGAGAAGAAAATAAATTATTCAACAAATGGTGTCGCGAGAACCAGATCATTTTGAGGAAAAAGCAAATTAGATTCTTATATCTGACACCAAAACACATTCCTAAGAAGAGAGATTTAAATTCCCAAAGTAATAACATGAAAGTACAAGGGGAAATGATAGATCAAAGAGTCATAGCAAATCCCTTCCTACTCCAAGACAAAGGTAGAAATCACAAAGAAATTATGAATGTCAGTCCTTAAAACTTAAACTGTGCTGCAGTCCACCGGGTCTCAAAGAGTCTGACACAACTGAGTGACCAGACAACAGCAAAAAGTTAAAAACCGAAACAGAACCATGCTTCTATAAACCCAGATATACACACATGTAAATTTAAACAGCAAAACAACAAAATAAGGGACATATTTAATACATCTTTTTAAAAACTGCTTACAAATTAGTGAGAAAATAACTCACCTACCCAAAACAGGACCTAAGGACAGGAACGGGTAAGTCCCCAAAAAGTCAATTCAAATACTCAACATGAAAAAGCACGCAACTGTAGTAAACTTTGGTTTTAATCAAAGAAACACAAATTAGAACAGGATACCATTTAGCCAACATGATTTGCAAAGTCTAGAAAATGATAATGTTCATCATAGGCAAGATTGCTGATGAACAGGCACTCATACATAGGATAGAAGTATGAACCTGTCTACCTTTTCTCTAAGGCAGACTGTCAAAAGGTATTAAGATGTGGGAAAGTGTGTGTCTTTTGATCTAGTAATCCATTCCTGGGGACCTGATAAATAATTCAAAGATGCTGGTAACCATTTACCTGTAAACAGTTTCACTTCAGGTTTGAATATTTAAAAGAATAGGAAGCCAAAGGCAGGTTCACCAACGCCTTTCGAACAGTGAGACCCAATGTCCACCCAATGCCTGCCTACTTCTTAAGATTTTCTGCTCCAGCTTCCTGGGGAAATGACATGTTCCCAGCCCTGACAAATGGTTCATTATGGGACGAGCCTCAGATTAATGGAACTGAACAGAAACTCCAAAGAGGATGCAAGCATTTCTAAGAAAGTCTCAAGCGGCAAAAGTGGGATTCGAAATCAGTGAGAAGAAAATAAATTATTCAACAAATGGTGTCGCGAGAACCAGATCATTTTGAGGAAAAGGCAAATTAGATTCTTATATCTGACACCAAAACACATTCCTAAGAAGAGAGATTTAAATTCCCAAAGTAATAACATGAAAGTACAAGGGGAAATGATAGATCAAAGAGTCATAGCAAATCCCTTCCTACTCCAAGACAAAGGTAGAAATCACAAAGAAATTATGAATGTCAGTCCTTAAAACTTAAACTGTGCTGCAGTCCACCGGGTCTCAAAGAGTCTGACACAACTGAGTGACCAGACAACAGCAAAAAGTTAAAAACCGAAACAGAACCATGCTTCTATAAACCCAGATATACACACATGTAAATTTAAACAGCAAAACAACAAAATAAGGGACATATTTAATACATCTTTTTAAAAACTGCTTACAAATTAGTGAGAAAATAACTCACCTACCCAAAACAGGACCTAAGGACAGGAACGGGTAAGTCCCCAAAAAGTCAATTCAAATACTCAACATGAAAAAGCACGCAACTGTAGTAAACTTTGGTTTTAATCAAAGAAACACAAATTAGAACAGGATACCATTTAGCCAACATGATTTGCAAAGTCTAGAAAATGATAATGTTCATCATAGGCAAGATTGCTGATGAACAGGCACTCATACATAGGATAGAAGTATGAACCTGTCTACCTTTTCTCTAAGGCAGACTGTCAAAAGGTATTAAGATGTGGGAAAGTGTGTGTCTTTTGATCTAGTAATCCATTCCTGGGGACCTGATAAATACTTAAATAATTCAAAGATGCTGGTAACCATTTACCTGTAAACAGTTTCACTTCAGGTTTGAATATTTAAAAACTGGAAACACATTACATTTCTATCAACACAGGGTGGCTGCATAATGACGTCAGAGCTGTGTAATGGAATGTGTTCCTCATTAAGAATAGACTGATAGATATATTTGTATCTTTTCCATGGAAATGTTTTCTGTATATACTGTAAGTGAAAAGCCAATTTTAAATTACCAAATGCCGTTTTTGAAGGAAAAAAGTGGGAATATACAAAGCACACACAGAAAGCAATCTGGTAAGATTCCTGATGGTTAAACTTTGTAGGAGGATGTCTCTGGTGAGCTGAATGTGGGGGTGTTTTCTAGATTTCTTTGTTTGCAGATTCTGATTTTCGATTTCCCCATGGAA
Source organism: Tragulus kanchil (assembly GCA_022376925.1). Taxonomy (NCBI): domain Eukaryota; kingdom Metazoa; phylum Chordata; class Mammalia; order Artiodactyla; family Tragulidae; genus Tragulus; species Tragulus kanchil. The sequence continues at coordinate 153,073,791 of JAIOJX010000029.1, forward strand.
AAAGAATGAGTAGGATGTAGCCAGGCTGACAGAGAAGGACGTGTCCCAAGTGGCCCATATGGAGAAGTGGCGACCAGAGGTGGGGGGTGTTCAGGTAACAGTAAGTGGCCTGCTCTGGGTCAGCACAAAAGGTGTGTTTGTTTGGGGGAGTTTCTTGGGGAGGGGTACACAGGAAGTTAGGGAGTGTCCAGATCCAGAAGGATTCTCCATCTATGTGATCTATGAGTTTACCTCATCTCCCTAAATAAAATAAAAACACTCAGGCCCCAGGCTTGCTTTCATTCTAGTTCAGGGACCTATGATTCATCCCCCTAAACCTTAATTATAACACCCAACGTCTGCTATGTGCAAAAGCCACCTGTCATTGTTCAAATGTGCTGGCAGAGTGGGTGCACAATGTGAAAACCGGCTTGTTGAGGCGCTGCTTCAGCACAGAAGTGGTAACCCAGAAACTCCCCCGGGGGAGAAGTGCCCGAGCCCAGCTGGAAGCTCCAGGCTCAGTGACAAAGTGACCAGGTTACGTCCTCCACGGCTCACGCGCCAATTCCTCGGAGCCACGGCCTCGGTGAAAGTCACAGGTCTCACGTGGTTTCTTTCAACCAAGAGAAGGATAAGTTTGTGTTTTCCCTGTTGCCAAGGCCTGGCAGAGTTGTGGGATCAGAGTGTGTAATTGCAAACCTCTCACTTATCAGCTTTGGCTGCTTTTGTATCACCACGTTACGTGCACCATTTAGCCAGTTAATTTCCCGGACCTCTTGGAAATACAATCATTACACAGAGAGCACCTCAGCCTGGAAAGTAGATGATGGAGGAGCCGTCAAGGTAGATCTATCCTCCACGTACCCAAGAGAATTGCTTACGAACCTCAGTCAAACTCAGATTAAAGGCCCTAAATCCAAGAGGAAGACGGGGTCACTCTGTAAGAACACAACATGTTTTAAGTAGAAGTACCGATCTTAAGAAGAAATGAAATAGGGCTTCCCTGGTGGTCCAGTGGGTAAGGATATCGCCTTGCAGTACAAGGGGCGCCAGTTCGATCCCTGGCCTGGGAAGATCCCACGTGCCGCGGAGTGGCTGGACTGATGTGTCCAATCACCGAGCCGGAGCTCTGGAGCGCATGCGCCCAGAGCCGGTGCTCTGCAACGACAGACACCATCGCGATGGGAGACCCACAGGAGCCAAAGAGCAAAGATGGATGAAAATAGACAAATGAAAGACCAATGGAAGTGGCCCACCTGCTCCCCTCCTGCCCCACCCCACCCCCCAAAAAATAAATTAAAAAAAAAAGAAGAAACCAAATAAACAAACAAAAAGCAAATGAGCAAACAACAGAAATCTCCTCTCTTGCTCCAAACATTACAGTAGCATCTAATGAGCTCAACAGTGTGTTTGGAGGTTTAAAAACTTTTTAAAGCTTAAGAAACCATCAGGAAGCTAGAAATGACAGTGCCAGGCACAATCCAAATCAGAAATGGCATATTATAACAACAGTGGACATGCCTGGAAATAAACTATCAAATATGAATTGAACTTGGTTAATGATTAAAAACAAGTTTTTCTTGAAAATATAATTATCAAGAAAAACAGACTGACAATATATTTTGGGGACCTAAGTGCTTTCTTCTGGTTTCATATTTGGTAAAATCATATTAACTGAGGTTACAGGTGCAAAAGAAAAAAGCTTAATTAAAAAGAGATCATTTATAAATCTGTACTAAAGCATTAGAAGTCTGAATTGAATAGATTGTGAAGAAAATAAACAATTACCAAAAATGACTCAGTAAGTAGAAAACTTGACCTGACTCCTAAAAAGGGACCAGGCTCAGAAGTTTCATAAGCAATTTCTTTTAAGCCTTCACAGCAACAGTTGATTTCCATGATAATTCAACTACTCCAGAGCATGAAACAGATGGAACATTTTAATATTTATTTTATAAGCCTGACCTAACACTGATATCAAAATCTACAAAAAAGAAGGGCCCAAATAGATAAAATCTAGCAACAGATACAGAGAATAATACCACATTGCCAAGAATTCATTTCAAGATTTTAAGAAAGGCTTTAATTCAGCCAATAAATATCCTCACAACATTTGGAGAAAAAGAAAAAGAAACCCAACACATTATCTCCCCTGCTTTAAAAAACAAAGCAAAATACTAAACCTTTTAGTAAGCTATGAAAAGAAGCATATTTTATTAACATGAAAGTTTATATGTATATATACACATAAAAAATATATATAATATAGATATCATATGTATATTATATATAAATAACTGAAAATTCCATTTCTTATTTGGTTGTTAAATGCTACAAACATTACAGTATGTCAAGAAAAATACAAGGATATCCACTGCCTTTAAAAAAAAAAAAAAATGCTGTTTTTACAGTTTCAGAGAGCATAGTAAGATTAGAAAAAGTAATGAAATGAAAGGGTTTCCCAGGTGGCTCAGTGGTAAAGAAACTGCCTACCAGTGCAGAAGCCATAGGAGTCACAGGCCCAATCCCTGGGTCGCGAAGAATCCCTGGAGGAGGAAATGGCAACCCACTCCAGGATTCTTGCCAGGATAATTCCAAGGACAGAGGCCCCTGGCGGGCTACATCCATGGGGTCTCAAAGAGTTGGACATGACTGAGCACTCAGGCACCCAATGAGATGAAAATATAAAAGGAAAGAGGCAGGGCTTCCCTGGTGGTCCAGTGGGTGAAGAGTTCACCTTGCAGTGCAAGGGGCACCAGTTCGATCCCTGGCCCAGGAGGATCTTGCGTGCCATGGAGCGACTGGACCACTGTGTCCAATTTCGAGCCAGCGCTCTGGGGCACATGCGCTCAGAGCCAGCGCTCTGCAGCGAGAAGGGCCACTGTAGTGGGAGGCCCACGCCAACTAAGGAATGGAGATGGATGAAAATGAATAAATAGGAAATCAATAAAAGAGGACAAAATTAAAAAAAAAAAAAAAAAAAAAAAGCAGAGGCAAAGTTATTACCATTCAAAGTTACATGACCATCTATTCAAGAAACCTCAGGCAATCAATTGAAGGACTATAAATATGAACAAAACCTATTAGAAAATACATTTGATCCTTGAACAACACAGGTTTGAACTGTGTGGGTCCATTTATATGTGCATTTTTTCCGATAGTAAATACCACAGAATTCCCTGATCAGGGGTGATTGGCTCTGCCTGTGGGGAACCTTGGATATGGAGAAACCAGCAATGCGAGAGTCAACCATAAATTAAAGGTGGAGTTTTGGAGGTTTGGCCCCCTAACCCTTGGGTTCTTCAGGGATCGACTATAAATACAACTTTTAAAAAGCTTTTGGATACCATCAATAACCAATTAATACAAAGCAGAGGAAAAGGCCTCACTCACTAGATCCATGAGAACAGGCATCATTCTTGGCTGATTCCCTAGCGCCAGAAGTCGTTCCAGTGCAGAACAGGTGCTCGATGAATATTTGCAGACTATGTGAATGAACAAGTTCACAAGAAGGGCAAAAGTACAAAATGAACCAAACTGAAATTCCACAAACAGATTCAAATACTTAGAAGACTTCAGCATATGATAAAAAAAAAAAAAAATGGAACTGCCAACCACAGTAGAAAGGATTATTCCACAAATGACAACTGAGAATATTAACTGGTTGACTGCTTTAAAAAAGTGAAACATGAGTTGTACCTCACATCACACATTAGAATGAATAATAAAATAGTTCAACATAATGAGACCACAGAAGAATTAGAGGAAGATAGGGAGGGCTTTCCTAATTATGCAAATAAAGGGAGAAAATTTAGAGAGAAAGATTTATAGTTTCTTCTACATAAAAACAAAACCATAGTCACATCAAAAACACCATAAACAGGGGCTTCCCTGGTGGTCCAGTGGGTAAAGAGTCTGCCTTGCAGTGCAAGGGGCACCGGTTTGATCCCTGGCCCAGGAAGATCCCACATGCCGCGAGAGTGGCTGAACTGGTGTGTCCAATTTTGAGCCAGCGCTCTGAAGCGCACTCACCCAGAGCCAGTGCTCTGCAACGAGAGGCCACAGCAATGGAAGGCCCACACAGGCCAAAGAATAAAGATGGATAAAAATAAATAAATAAATAGAAAACCAATAAAAGAGGCCAAAATTAAAAAATATATATATTAATAAACTTTTTCCATAAAGTGTGCTATAAGGCTCTAAGCAAAGGATGATCCATCAATAGAAAAAAATTTTCTGAAAAAGTTAAGATGCAAATAACAAGGTAACAAGTGACTCACAAGCTTACTCGCTCTAAGAAATATTAAATATGAAATTGGGCTGAGTTTTTTTTTTTCCCCAGTCAACTTGGCAAATGGTAAAACTAACTTCGGTTTATAGAACAGTCCAAAAAGTGAGCATTCAGATACTGCTGGTGGGAGAAAAGGCTAATTTTCTAGAAATTTATCCTAAATAATCAAAGGTGAGCCAAACATTTATGTACAAGAATTTCTGTTGTATCATTTATGTTCCTTGACTTTAGCTTTATAAATTTAATATATGCTTGTTATAAAAAAATTAATCAATTCAAACCATGGCCCTGGTTCTACAATCTGCCTTTTTTAACATTTTGTAGAAAACCTTTATTTTTAAAAAACTGATACACAATAAATCATTGTATTCATATATAGAAACACCTTATGTAAGGAATCTTTTAAAAAAATTATAACAGTGTGGTAGTGGCAACTTGTTTCTGTTATAAACAAGTCAACAATCATCCTTTACACTTTTCTTTGCACTTTTCGGCAAGTATTTATACAGCATATATATCAAGAAGCAAAATCAGTGACCCAAATTGTGCCTACTTTGTGCCCACTTAAAATTGGTAACTATTGCCATGATGACTTCCCAGAAAAGCTGTGTCACTTTATATTCCCCAAAACAGTGTGTGGATTATTCATAGCAGTGAGAAACAAGGAGAATCAATGTGGTCAAAAGACTTCAAAATCATAGTCAACACAATCAGGAATTATTTCCCAGTCACCAAAGATGATGTTAACGGAAGAATGTTTAATGATATGAAAACTTTTATTATAAAATATTAAGTTAAAAAACAAGTAAGTTAAACAGTTTGAGTTTCCTAGAATTCATACAAGCTTTTAAAGAATATTTATCAATCTATACATTCATCCAAAGTTTTCCCAGGTGGCCCAGTGGTAAAGAATCCACCTGCCAATGCAAGGAGACACAGGAGGCATGGGTCCTATCCTGGGTGGGGAAGATCCCCTAGAGGAGGAAATGGCAACCCACTCCAGTATGACTTCCTGGAGAACCTCACAGACATGGGAGCCCGGCAGCCCGACAGTCCCCGAGATTGCACAGAGTTGGTCATGACTGAGCACACACACACACCTTCATTCACCAAGCTGTACAATAGAATGTAAATCATAATTATCCCTGGGTGGTGGAATTATAGGCCATTAAATACATTTTCTCTTATGCTTTCCTGAATGTTCTGTGTTCTAGAGGAAAAGATCTGTTTTTGCAGTGTAAAACAAATCATAATCTTTTAAAATAATAATAACACTATCTGAAACCGAGTTGTATACAAGAATTTATATGCAATCACCCTTCATAATCTAATAAAGAGCTTTTCAGGATAAACATTACCTACCCAGCCAAGTGTGTGCCAACTGAGTCTACACTTGGAGTATTCAGCACAGAGCACCCCCAGAGTCATCAAATGCTCCCTGGTCTCCCCTAAAGGTCAGCCTGTGCTCAGGGTGCCAAGGGCAAAGATGAAGGCCAAGGGGCTCTGCCCTCCAGAAGCCCTCAAACATGCAGGGAAGAGGGGGCAGGCACCAACCTACGTTAGTTCAAGGCAGGACATAGAGGGGTCAGGACTGCTGTCCAGGTTCCCAGCCAGAAAAGTCAACAGGTTCAAAAATTAAAACCATAAGAGGAAAGGCAACAGCAGGCTGGAGTTCCATAAAGTTATACAAGCTCGTTACAGAAAGAGGTTATGTGTCAAATTCCTCCTTGAGGAAGCCCTAACCTTCTACAAGTACTTGAGATGTATAGGTGGGAAAAACTGAAAGATTTTCAAGGTAAGAGGGTAGCAAAATATTAAAGGCAAAAGCACTGGGCATATAATACACTAGATGAGGGAAGTGAAAGAAAATTTTGTTTTCTCTGACTTAAGAGAAAGAAAGAAAAGTACCAGCAAAAACATAAAATTCCATTTTAGTAAACTTCCAACTTTTTCTAAGTCCAGGTAACACCTATTCAAGTCACATTTAACACAGCTAATTCATATCGCTTCAAAAGAATTTACCCAGACTTTTAGAGTTGGTCTAAAGAGAACGTGCCTCGGGTCTGAAGTGAAGAGCTCCTAACTGACAGTTCTAATAGCCCCGATTCCTGGCTTTCCTGATTCTATAAAAGATTTTTATAAAAGTGCCCAATCATCCATCTAGATGCAATCTGAAACATACTAGCTTTAGCATAGAATTAAGTTGATACTTTAAAGAAAAATATTTGAAATGGCAGCAAACCAATGGTCAACTTTTGATGATACACATACGCAAAAAAAAGCATGGCATTTATTAGTATTGGTCAGTTTCAGTTTAAGAACATGGGATCATTACATTTTCCATAGGCAAAGTATAAGAACACTTAGAACAGTGAAGAGTTCTCAGCGTGACTTCTAACTCTGCTCTGGTCAATAAGACAGGCTGCAGACTTGCCCTTAGTGCTCATAAACCCACAGTGGCATTTATAACACCAAACGTACTTTAGACAAAATGTAACTGGTTAAGCTAAAAACTTCCCTAACCGCACTGACTGGAGAGCTACGAGTCTCAAAGTGTCCCTTTCCTCTCCTCCATACCATCAGCAGCACAAGCCACATTAGGAAACTCTCCTTAGACATGCTCACCCTCCCACCTGCCATCTGGTTTACCAAGCCCCTCAGGAGGTTGTGATTAGAGGGCACTGCTGTGGAAGAAGAGACCTGAGGTTTTGAGAGTGAACCAAGGCACACGATGCCCAGTCCAGTGTGTCAAGCCAGTTTCATTTTGGTTGAACCAACCACCACTTCCCATCTCCTGTCTCTTTTAGCCAACCGCCCAAAGAGCAGGACCTTGTTCAAAATATGCTTTCAAAAGCCCTTTAGAGATAGGTCTAATGGAAAAACCATCTGTTTTTCTCATATGTTACTACAAGAACATGAAGCATCATTTACTCCTTTAAGAAAGGTCCCCTTTGCAGAGGACACTGGATATTTGCAGAAAGTTCACTTTATCCTAGGAAACCAAATTTTGGAAAAGTAAATACAGGAAACCCAGTCTCTAAGCCTTCCATATACACATTTAAAGCCCTTGTTCGAAGTCAACTTTCCCTAATTATGCCTGCCCAATAAGGAAAACATGTGTCCTGGGCAAAGCTCCACTGTTCACTCGGAAAGACATCACTTCTTTGTAATTGAGAAGAGAACCAGCTTACTTCATGCCCCCTGCTGATCCCTCAGCCCCAGATCCACAGAGAAGCTGACATGCTTCCTCTCTCTCCATCCTTCGCGGCATTTTGTGTCCAAGGACATGCTTCTTAGGTCTCTGCATCTAGTTCCATTTCTGGGAGCTGCTATAAAAGTACTAATGTTTATTTCTGGATTATAAGACCTATCACAAAATCAATGTCATTTTGTGTGTAGCCCTTTATTTTTAAAGTCTGTAAGTGGCTCTCATATTTATCATCTCATTTGAGTCCCATAACAACCCATGAGATACGTAGAGTTTCCACCTTATAGATAAGGAACCTAGAACTCAGTGGTGACATCAATAAACAATCGACCACTGAAGAGTAAGGAGGAAATACAAATGTTCTGCATCAAAAATGAAAGAAGTCACAAAGTCCAAACGAACGCTCAAACTTCTGGAATCTGCCATCTGCCAAATGAGATTTGCTAAGATCTCTAAGTAGATTTTTAGTTTAGGTAAGTATTTTCTGTCTTAGGAAGGGTGAGGAGCTGGGAGATGAGTAAGACAAACTCTGAGTTACAGAATGAACATACCCTACAGTGATCTCTGGAATTATACAAAGTTCAAAGTGACAACGATGCTGATGGATTAAATGCTTCGTATGTGCGAGGCACCATGTGAGGTTCATTAATTATTTTCAAAGATCCTATTAACATCACCACTCCATAGATGAGGAAAACAAGGTACAAGCTATGTAACTACATATCTTTATATGTAGTTAAGTAATTACACACCTTGCTCTCTCAATGATACCAGGAAGACCTGGTATTGAGGGAGCCAAGCCCCTGTGCCCAGCCAATGATGGAAACCTGATAGGAGAGGGCAGCCAGCACAGCAACCTGGATTAAGTTCCCAATGTTGCATTGAAGCAAGTCTCCACACTTTCTCCACCAAAACACCAATCAAGGAATCAGAACAATCAGTGGAGACTTCTAATAGTTCCTTCTCAAACTGTCCCCATGGAGATGGGAAAGGAGGGAAAGTCCCATTTTTCTAGCTCTTGATTACTGACAGAACACTGGCTGATTTGCCTAGAACTGCCTTCAACTCATTTAAGAAAAACTAGAGAGGAAAGCAACTCAGAGGAAAAGTGCAAAATAAAGATGCATGTGACATTGATGGGTATTTAGCAGAAAGTGAGGTGGAAGGCAGAAATTGTAGTCAGTGCACAGAAATAACAGCTCAAATATATATATGTGTATGTATGTATGTATGTATGTACACACACACATATATATATTCCAGGTGTCCTGGTCATAACATATATACATATATATATTATATTCCTTCATATATACATATATATGAAGGAATTGTTACTGGTGTAAGTTACTTTTTGCCTTCTTTTTCCTCTGCCTTTTTCAACTGCTCATCATTTAGAACTGCATGAGCCAGCTTTTACATATTGATCAACCTCTGTAAGTTTATGCCTTTTTCTTTTTTTTTTTAAGGAAAGAAACAAAGATCAAGTTGTACTTAAGCAAAAGAAAAATTCCATAATGGATGAACGCAGAATTCATGGGTAAGTATATTCTCCTGGGGGGCAACCATGCCAGGCTTCCTTGAACCTGCTTACCTTCATTGTTTCTCACCTCTAACGTTCACCAAATAACCTGGGATTGCCTTAAGATCCTGGAAGTCCAAAAGAAAACCCAGTTTAAAGCAAGTTCCAGGGTATTCACCCATCTCCACGGGAGGAAAAGTCCCACATCTGGGAGATGGGATGACAGTGACCACAGTTAAGCGACTTAATATCCACATTCCTTCCACACTCTCATAATTCTGGCCCAACTACCTACTATCTGTGGGCTCATGCACTTCACTTTCCTCCACCTTAAGCTGGGAGTGGATAGTAAGACTTTCTTCATCATAAGGTTGGTGTGAAAATGAGCTGATACACATAGAATACTTAGAACAGTGCCTAGCATAGAGTAAGTGCTGAAATAATGTTCGCTATTAATATTATTACTATTAGCATTTGCAAACAACATTACAATAGGTACCCGAACACAGAAGACTTCTATTGTACTGGTAATGTTTTACTGCTTAAAAAAAAAATCTAAAATTAGGACTATCAATCCAAACATACAAAAAAGGCTTGGGAAAATAAAAAAAAGAAGCCACTTGGAGTCATGCCACCTGTTGGTGAGTTTCAGGTGAGGGTACACCTCAGAGCAGCTGTGGAATCCGGTTCCACAGCTGCGCCGTATTTCCTTTGGATGATGCCTCCACTTCTGCTGCGGTTCTTAATCAGCGTTTCATGGGCAGGATTACGGGTAGAACCGAGAATCCCCTCACACTACACGGAACTGTGTGGGGCTGCGGCCCTGGGCATTTGGGGGGAGGAGGAGGAGGGTTCCACCGCTTTTCTCAAGCTCTAATAAACGATCCCATAGCGAACCAGCGACTGAACGAATCACTTCACGGAAGCTAGGCAATGACCAGGACACCTGGGCTGTTAGCTTGTTATCTCAACACTAGAGAGAGCCGGCGCCGCGAGAGGCAAGATCCGGCCGGGCAGTGACCTTCCTTTGAGGCAGATCCGGCCCCAGTTGTACTTAAGCAAAAGAAAAATTCCATAATGGATGAACGCAGAATTCATGGGTAAGTATATTCTCCTGGGGGGCAACCATGCCAGGCTTCCTTGAACCTGCTTACCTTCATTGTTTCTCACCTCTAACGTTCACCAAATAACCTGGGATTGCCTTAAGATCCTGGAAGTCCAAAAGAAAACCCAGTTTAAAGCAAGTTCCAGGGTATTCACCCATCTCCACGGGAGGAAAAGTCCCACATCTGGGAGATGGGATGACAGTGACCACAGTTAAGCGACTTAATATCCACATTCCTTCCACACTCTCATAATTCTGGCCCAACTACCTACTATCTGTGAGCTCATGCACTTCACTTTCCTCCACCTTAAGCTGGGAGTGGATAGTAAGACTTTCTTCATCATAAGGTTGGTGTGAAAATGAGCTGATACACATAGAATACTTAGAACAGTGCCTAGCATAGAGTAAGTGCTGAAATAATGTTCGCTATTAATATTATTACTATTAGCATTTGCAAACAACATTACAATAGGTACCCGAACACAGAAGACTTCTATTGTACTGGTAATGTTTTACTGCTTAAAAAAAAAATCTAAAATTAGGACTATCAATCCAAACATACAAAAAAGGCTTGGGAAAATAAAAAAAAGAAGCCACTTGGAGTCATGCCACCTGTTGGTGAGTTTCAGGTGAGGGTACACCTCAGAGCAGCTGTGGAATCCGGTTCCACAGCTGCGCCGTATTTCCTTTGGATGATGCCTCCACTTCTGCTGCGGTTCTTAATCAGCGTTTCATGGGCAGGATTACGGGTAGAACCGAGAATCCCCTCACACTACACGGAACTGTGTGGGGCTGCGGCCCTGGGCATTTGGGGGGAGGAGGAGGAGGGTTCCACCGCTTTTCTCAAGCTCTAATAAACGATCCCATAGCGAACCAGCGACTGAACGAATCACTTCACGGAAGCTAGGCAATGACCAGGACACCTGGGCTGTTAGCTTGTTATCTCAACACTAGAGAGAGCCGGCGCCGCGAGAGGCAAGATCCGGCCGGGCAGTGACCTTCCCCTTTGAAAAACTCCCCGGCTCCCCAGACCCGACCCAGGTTTAACTTCCCCTCCCTTTCCCCGTCTCTCGTTCTCTTACAAGAACAAACTCAAAGGAAACTGGCAGCACTCCGTCTAGGGTTTCACTCCTGCCCTGGGTTGACACCTAAGCCACTTCTCCCAGGGAAGTTAATTAAAAGAACAATTAATCCGCACAAACATCCAAAACCCACCCCAAAGCTCGAGAACTCGCAAAGTTAGAAGACCGAGGCGCCGCTGCTCCCGGCGAACATCTTCGGGTCGCTGGGGCTCAGAGGTAGGCAAAGGGGTACAAGGGGGTACGAGGAGGAAGCACGGTCCCGGTGGGTCGGACCCTGGCCACCCTCTCCGAGTCTACGAGCTACGCACGCCGCTGAGGACGGGCTTGGAGGCAGCCAGGTAAGCAAGCAGGTAGGTGCTGGCAAGCGTACCAGCCGCGGTGGATTAAAGTTCAGGCGCGTTCACACACCGCTCCCCCTTCCCCAGCCGGCGTTCTCACGCACGGCCCGGCGGCCACTTCCCGGGGAAGGGCTGAGCGCTCGACCGTCCCCCCTCTTTGCACTAGGCTCCCCAAACCCCTCGTAAGCACAAGTGACTCCCCTTGCCTCCGAGTCTCGAAAAGCATTCGCCTCCCTCTCCTCTCCTAGGCGAGCGCGGAACACCTCCGGGAGAGAGAAATGGAGGGGACCGGGGAAAGCGGGGTGTCGCGGAGGGCAGGTGGCGCCGGGCGCGCCGCGGGCAGCGTACGTACCTAGCGCGAAGAGGGCGAGCTGTCCAACCGAGGGGACCATTGTCCGGGCGGCGGGCGGCCGGCGCTCCAGCCTCCTGCCCTACCTGCGGTGCCCGAGTGGCGAAGCGGCGCCGCGGTGCGGGGGAAAAAGGCGCCGGCGAGGCAGGGCCGGCCCCCGGCGCGGGCGGGCGGAGGGAGGACCGCGCGCCTCCGCTGGCACTCGCCCCGCCGCGCCGCCGGCCGGGCGGAAATGGGAAGGCGGTGACCGTCTCCTCCGCCACTCGGCGACCGGGCGCGGCGGACCACCCTCCCGCCCGGGTGGGGGTGCCCCCCTAAGGGCACGGGGTGGGGTGGGGCTGGGCGGGGCCGCGGCGCGCACCGTGCCGGGCGCGGGCGGCGGGGCGGGGCGGGGCGGCGCGGGAATCTCGGAGCCCGCCGAGCGAGCCGGGCACCCAGGCCGCGGCGAAGGCAGGAAGCGCCCGACTCCGGACACCACCCTCGGGGACGAGCCGCTCCGATCGGAGCCCGAGCGGCCCGGCGCCGTGGCCGCGGCCAGGATCTCGGCGAAGGAGAGGAGCCGCCCCGGCGTCTTGTCACTTGCGCGGACGGCCGCTGCGGGGGGCTCTCCCGGACGAGAAACTGGGACGCGGCCCGGAACGGGACCTGCGAGCTTCGCCCGCCCTTGCCAAGACGTGGCTCGAGGAAAGTGCTCCCAGAATCGAGCAAAGAATGGGTGCAACCAGATACCCCACCTGTGCCCCTCTCTGAGAGCACACTGGATTCTGAGCCGCCACCCCGAGTTCTCAGACAGGCACGTTGTTAAGGTCAGCAGACCTTCATACATCAGGTCTGGTGCTGAAGATGAAGATGGGTACCTGGTGTTCTATCACCACCAGGACCCCCAGACCACCCCCATCCCATCCCACCACAGGCAGCTGAGGCCAAAAACTAGATAGCAGGCAGCCACGTGTCCCCAAGAGAGGGGTTCTGGCTACCTGGGGGGTGTGGTTTTTCAAGGATTTGTGGCCTTGAGCTGGCCCCTGGTCCTGGAAACTGGGGAGAGAGGGGGGACAGAGGGAAGACATTCTGGATAGAGAAGGGAGGAATCAGATTCCCTGGGGTCCGTGCATAAGGGAACAGTGTGCTACCAAGAGGCAGTGACCAGTGTATTCTGGAGCTCAGGGATTACATCTTCTGATCTTTTAACCTACCTGCTCAGGGTAGACCCTCTCTCCTTGAAGGGGCAGAGGGCAAAATCGCTTGCTGTTTCCCTGATCCAGCCCTCAGACTCTGAGTTGATACTTGTTAAGTTTATTTCATAGGAGTTAAGTATCTTAGTTTCAAATAGAAATCAGCATGCCAGTGGCCTCAATGTTTGGGCAGGAAATACCAGTATAGAAAGGGATTTTTGAAAAAACTATACATTTACTTTGAGAACCCATTTCTTGTAATACATTTGTCAGAGGATACTTGGTTGATTTTTCAACTCAATGATTTGTGTCTTCAGACTGACCTTGACCTGTTCCTATGGCTCTTTTGTCTCCTTCCCAGACTAGCCAGCTTTCACTAGAGGAGGAAAGAAATCAGGAGTTCTCTACCCCCATCTCCCTGTTCTCCAGGACCCTCAAGGAGGACTGGGGAATTGACCTGTCACCTTGTTTCCTACTGGGACACACAAGTTCAACGTGACTGGGGGCTGACTGTCCAAATTGGCAAGAGTCAGGTCCAGCAGTTTCCCATTCTCTGCTTCCTGCCTGCACACGAAGTCATGGATGGAGGGAAATACAGCAGAATCAACATAGGGAGCTTGTCCCCTTCATGACTGTAACATCTTTTCAATCAAGAGGTCATTTGATACCATGCAGGCTAAAGAGCACCCAAATCAAAGGCCTTTCTAATGCTTGGAAATCAATGATTCTTCCCCAGTATTTTCAATAGCCAGTCCACATCTGTAGTTTTATCAGCCTGCCAGCTCATACAAGTCAAATGGATAATCAGGTGTTGAAGCTTTTTTTCTAAACATTGGCAACACTTTTTGTAAACTGAAAAATAATTTTTGGACATTGATAGAACTAGAAGGAAATCCAATATCCTAAAAACTGAACACTCTGATCTTGGCATCTTGTATATCTCATTTAATCCTCACAACAACCCTATGAGGTACATTCCATCCTCCCCTTTTATGTGAAAACAATCACAATCTAGAGAATTTAGTGACTTATCTAGAGTTATTAATCAAAAATTGGCAAGTGGCAGAGCCCAGTTTCCAAAGCAAAATGAACTGATTACAAGGTCTCTTTACTGACTTCTGTGCTATGCTGCCTCAGTTCCTGTGTTTTTAACAAGGATAATACTGAACCCCTTGGGTTGATACAAAGACTAAATGGAAGAATTTATTTACATACTTTGTTGTTGTTCAGTCGCTTAGTCATGTCTGACTCTGTGACTCCATGGACTGGAGCACGCCAGGCTTCCCTGTGCTTCACTCTCTCTCAGAGTTTGCTCAAACTCATGTCTATTGAATCAGGGATGCCATCCAGTCATGTCATCCTCTGTTGTCCCCTTCTTCTCCTGCCTTCAGTCTTTCCCAGCTTCAGGGTCTTTTCCAGTGAGTTGGTTCTTTGCATCACGTGTCCAAAGGATTGGACCTTCAGCTTCAGCATCAGTTCTTCCAGTGAATATTCAGGGTTGATTTCTCTTAGGACTGACTGGTTCAGTTTCCTTGCTGTCCAAGGGATTCTCAAGAGTCTTCTGCAGCACCACAGTTCAAAGACATCAATTCTTTGGCACTCAGCCTTCTTTATGGTCCAACTCTCACATGCACACATGACCACTGGAAAAACCATAGCTTTGCTATATGGATCTTTGTCAGCAAAGTGATGTCTTTGCTTTTGAATATGCTGTCTAGGTTTGTCATAGCTTTTCTTGGAAGGAGCAGGGTTCTTTTAATTGCGTGGCTGCAGTCACCATCTACAGTGACTCTGGAACCCAATAAACTCTGTCACTGTTTCCATTATTTGTCCATCTATTTTCCATGAAATGATGGGAATGGATGTCATCATCTTTGTTTTTTGAATGTTGAGTTTTAGTCAGCAACATGCAACACTTTTATCAGCCTGCCAGCTCATACAAGTCAAATGGATAATCAGGTGTTGAAGCTTTTTCTAAACATTGGCAACACTTTTGTAAACTGAAAATAATTTTTGGACATTGATAGAACTAGAAGGAAATCCAATATCCTAAAAACTGAACACTCTGATCTTGGCATCTTGTATATCTCATTTAATCCTCACAACAACCCTATGAGGTACATTCCATCCTCCCCTTTTATGTGAAAACAATCACAATCTAGAGAATTTAGTGACTTATCTAGAGTTATTAATCAAAAATTGGCAAGTGGCAGAGCCCAGTTTCCAAAGCAAAATGAACTGATTACAAGGTCTCTTTACTGACTTCTGTGCTATGCTGCCTCAGTTCCTGTGTTTTTAACAAGGATAATACTGAACCCCTTGGGTTGATACAAAGACTAAATGGAAGAATTTATTTACATACTTTGTTGTTGTTCAGTCGCTTAGTCATGTCTGACTCTGTGACTCCATGGACTGGAGCACGCCAGGCTTCCCTGTGCTTCACTCTCTCTCAGAGTTTGCTCAAACTCATGTCTATTGAATCAGGGATGCCATCCAGTCATGTCATCCTCTGTTGTCCCCTTCTTCTCCTGCCTTCAGTCTTTCCCAGCTTCAGGGTCTTTTCCAGTGAGTTGGTTCTTTGCATCACGTGTCCAAAGGATTGGACCTTCAGCTTCAGCATCAGTTCTTCCAGTGAATATTCAGGGTTGATTTCTCTTAGGACTGACTGGTTCAGTTTCCTTGCTGTCCAAGGGATTCTCAAGAGTCTTCTCCAGCACCACAGTTCAAAGACATCAATTCTTTGGCACTCAGCCTTCTTTATGGTCCAACTCTCACATGCACACATGACCACTGGAAAAACCATAGCTTTGCTATATGGATCTTTGTCAGCAAAGTGATGTCTTTGCTTTTGAATATGCTGTCTAGGTTTGTCATAGCTTTTCTTGGAAGGAGCAGGGTTCTTTTAATTGCGTGGCTGCAGTCACCATCTACAGTGACTCTGGAACCCAATAAACTCTGTCACTGTTTCCATTATTTGTCCATCTATTTTCCATGAAATGATGGGAATGGATGTCATCATCTTTGTTTTTTGAATGTTGAGTTTTAAGTCAGCCTTTTCACTCTCCGCTTTCACCTTTATCGAGAGGCTTTTTAGTTCCTCTTCAGTTTCTGCCATTAGGGTGGTGTCATCTGCATATCTGAGGTTATTGGTATTTCTCCCAGCAATCTGGATTCCAGCTTATAATTCATCCAGCTTGGCATGTTGCATAATGTACTCTGTATGTAACTTGAATAAGTAGGGTGACAATATACAGCCTTGACGTACTCCTTTCCCAGTTTGGAACCAGTCTGTTTTCCATATCCATTTCTAACTGTTGCTTCTTGACCTATATACAGGTTTCTCAGGAGGCAAGCAAGGTGGTCTAGTATTCCCATCTCTAAGAATTTGCCACAGTTGTGATCCACATAGTCAAAAGCTTTAGCGTAGTCAATGAAGCAGAAGTAGATGTTTTTCTGGAATTCCCTTGGTTTTTCTATGACCCGGTGGTTGGTAGCGATTTGATCTCTGGTTCCTCTGCCTTTTCTAAATTCAGCTTGTACATCTGAAAGTTCTCAGTTCACATACTGTTGAAGCCTAGCTTGAAGGATTTTGAGCATGACCTTGCTAACATGTAAATGTTATGTGAATGCAATGTTGCAGTAGTTTGAACATGCTTTGGCATTGCCCCTCTTTGTAATTGGAATGAAAACTGACCTTTGCCAGTCCTGTGGCCAGTGCTGAGTTCTCCAGATTTGCTGGCACATTGAGTGCAGCACTTCAACGGCATCATCTTTTAGGATTTAAAATAGCTCAGCTGGAATTCTATCACCCCTACTAGCTTTGTTCATAGTAATGCTTCCTAAGGTCCACTTAACTTCACACTCCAGGATGTCTGGCTTTGGATGAGTGATCACACCAGCATGGTTATCCAGGTCATTAGTAGCAGGTGTAGGGATTTGCATGGTTAGCACATTTTTAAATGTCAACAAATATAACTATTATTAAATGAAAACCTCTTAGTGGACAGAATTTCCCCCTCTCCCAATGTTCTGCCACTATCTTTTTCTTAAAAAGACCATTTCCGTATCATTTCCTTTGCTTGTGCTTATGTACACCTTCCTACAGGGAATAGTTTCAAAGTAAATCAGGAGCTATGAATCTGTTTTTCTGTCTGTGGTATAAGAGGAATGGGAAAAAAATTAGAAAATATGATTTAGAAGGAAGATGTAATTCTTCCTAGAGGGTGCTGTGATGTTTCTGAAATCACATTCCATGTTTGGGACTATGGAATACAAGCTGATTGAAATTCCAGCGGTAGCCCCTAAGCGAAAGGGGATAGTAGGTTGGTTCTCAAGGAGGCCAAGCAAAAGGTGGCATAATGTACTCTGTATGTATTAAGTAGGGTGACAATATACAGCCTTGACGTACTCCTTTCCCAGTTTGGAACCAGTCTGTTTTCCATATCCATTTCTAACTGTTGCTTCTTGACCTATATACAGGTTTCTCAGGAGGCAAGCAAGGTGGTCTAGTATTCCCATCTCTAAGAATTTGCCACAGTTGTGATCCACATAGTCAAAAGCTTTAGCGTAGTCAATGAAGCAGAAGTAGATGTTTTTCTGGAATTCCCTTGGTTTTTCTATGACCCGGTGGTTGGTAGCGATTTGATCTCTGGTTCCTCTGCCTTTTCTAAATTCAGCTTGTACATCTGAAAGTTCTCAGTTCACATACTGTTGAAGCCTAGCTTGAAGGATTTTGAGCATGACCTTGCTAACATGTAAATGTTATGTGAATGCAATGTTGCAGTAGTTTGAACATGCTTTGGCATTGCCCCTCTTTGTAATTGGAATGAAAACTGACCTTTGCCAGTCCTGTGGCCAGTGCTGAGTTCTCCAGATTTGCTGGCACATTGAGTGCAGCACTTCAACGGCATCATCTTTTAGGATTTAAAATAGCTCAGCTGGAATTCTATCACCCCTACTAGCTTTGTTCATAGTAATGCTTCCTAAGGTCCACTTAACTTCACACTCCAGGATGTCTGGCTTTGGATGAGTGATCACACCAGCATGGTTATCCAGGTCATTAGTAGCAGGTGTAGGGATTTGCATGGTTAGCACATTTTTAAATGTCAACAAATATAACTATTATTAAATGAAAACCTCTTAGTGGACAGAATTTCCCCCTCTCCCAATGTTCTGCCACTATCTTTTTCTTAAAAAGACCATTTCCGTATCATTTCCTTTGCTTGTGCTTATGTACACCTTCCTACAGGGAATAGTTTCAAAGTAAATCAGGAGCTATGAATCTGTTTTTCTGTCTGTGGTATAAGAGGAATGGGAAAAAAATTAGAAAATATGATTTAGAAGGAAGATGTAATTCTTCCTAGAGGGTGCTGTGATGTTTCTGAAATCACATTCCATGTGATTTAGCACTATGGAATACAAGCTGATTGAAATTCCAGCGGTAGCCCCTGGAAGCTGCATAGATAGGCTGCTGTGGTCCTTCCCCTACCAGCACAGCGGTCTTCCTTGGCCAGTGAAGGTTCCGTTTCTATGTGTATGGAGCCTGACCAGTGTGTGGCCTTCCTCCTGGGAATATGACTGGGCTGGCTCTGTACACACTTGATTCGGCTGGCCTTGGGCTCAAGGATCATCCCTTCTGCAATGAGCCTGTCACAGCCTCTCCTCCCCATGCAAACAGGAGAACCACACTATGTTCTCCTCAGAGGCCAAGCCAGTCCCATTCTCAGTTTTCCCTTTCCTTTCTTCTCCATGCTTGTTACAGACAGTGTGTTTAAAGAGTCTCCTTCTTCACTGTAATCAGCCTCCCCCTCCTTCCTGACTCATCTGTGGAGGTAATGGTGGGACCACAAGCACCAGAGGCCGCCTTGAATGATTCAGGCCAGCAGAGCTCGCTGTTTAGATCAGCAATTACCCTGATACTAGTGTGTAAACAGCCCAGCCTTTCTGAGGCAGGAAGCACCGTCATGGGCCAGTACACTGAAGGAATTGTAGTGCCTGCGGACGAACCTCAGAGACCAGTGAGAGAGGCAGGAGAGAGCAGTGAGAGAGGCAGGAGAGAGCAGTGAGAGAGGCGGGTTCGGTGGCAGCAGCAGGCAGGGAGACTCAGAGGGGAGACAGAAAAAGGGTGCCTGACTCAGTAAGATGTTGAAGGTCAGATGTCATCTGGATATGAAAAAGAGACAGTGGGGTTTTATAAAGGACTCTGGAGAACTCTGTTCAGGCAGGAGAAGATTTTAATGTGTTAAGGGGTTTAGGAAAAGAAATCTAATCCAAAGTAAGGTATTGTTCCCGTATCAGCCCCCTGTGAAACCTCAGCTATTAGTGTATTCCTTATCTCTAGCCAAAAGAAAAAGCAGGAAACCTTATGCTGAGTCCGTTTTTATAGTTTTCATCACCAGTGTAACAGGTGAGGTAATAAACCATCAAGAGCATTTGCTTTGTCCTCAACTACCTGGGGTAGTTTTCCTGCTGGTGTTTTCCAAAGACTGCTCTGACCTTCTGCTTAACAATCTTCCATCCCGCTGCCTCAGTCTACCCCGGGGATGCACATTCTAGTTATGTATCTAGCTTGCATCTTTCCTTCCCAAGAATATCACAGGATGGCTCTAAAGCCCGGTACTGAAGTCTGGAGGCTGATATTTCCATGGGAGGTCCAAGCAGCTCCAAGATGTCAAGGTAGTAGTCAAGAGTCTCTGAGACTCAGAGTTACCCAGTAGCTGCTACGGCTAAAATCATTAGCTCCTCATGCTGCTCGTGAACTGCCTACCTGACCAGCATGCAGGAGAGCAGAGTGTTCAACACAGCTGATGTCAAACCATTCCATTAAGCACATTTGGAGGCAAAAGAGCTACACGTTCAACTGTGTCATCGCTGCGGACACCCCACCTCCAGCAGCCCCAGCCTCAGAGCCAGAGCATTCTAAAGATTGGGGGAAGATTGCCCCTCACACCCTCAGGACTTCGAGGCAGAAAGTCCTGAATCAATAGCTAGAACATGGAAGCAACCTAGATGCCCATCGACAAACAAATGGATCCAAAAGCTCTGGTACATATATACAGTGGAATACTACACAGCTGTAAAAAGAAATGCAGAAGAATCAGCCCTAATGAGGTGGCTGGATCTAGAACGTACTATCAAAAGTGAAATCAGTCAGAAAGAGAAGGACAAATACTGTATATTAACACATATATATGCAATCTAGTAGGATGGTGATGATGGCACACGCAGTGAAGCGACAGAAAGACAGACATGGACAGTGGACATACGGACATTGTAGGGAAGGAACAGAGGGTGGGAGGCGTAAAGGAAGTAGCATGAAGGCCTGTACTATCATAACTGAAGAAAACAGCTCTAGTCATTGCTCTGTGAGAAAAGGGGATCCTTCAGGGGTGCTGTGTGATGGTCGGGAGGGGTGGGAAGGGGGGGATATACACATGACTAATCTGGGAACATACATATCTGCAAATAACAAAACTCTGTAAAAGTTAGAAGTAAAATAAAAGTTAAAAGAAAAAAAAAAAGAAAGAAAGTCCTGAATCAAATGCCCAGAGATCCTTAGGCACGTGAAACTAATGACGAGGGGAAAGGGTAGTGATGTTCAAGAGATCCAAAAGAGAGACAGTAAAAAAGAAATACATAGAATTGAGGAAGGAAAAGCCCAAGAAAGGGAGCTGCAAAGGGGGCTTAATAATGTGTTTTTTTAGTGATGGGTTAAGCTGCCTGATAAACTCAAGAAATTCTCCCCAAACTCAGAGGAAAAGGGATAAAAAACAAATTGAGAGATAAGATATAAGACAGAGAGAGAAACAAAGTATTTTTAACAGAGAGCCTAAAATGGGAGCATATTGCTGACAGAGGAGAAACTCTTCCTGTGTCCCAAGACAGGAAGGATCATCAATAAGAGGACGGGATCTATGTCCCATAGATTTGTAAGGAGGAACTTGGGTTTTGAGATGGTAAAACGTGCAAAGACAGACTTCTGTTCTGACATACATTTAAACCATCACATTGAACTTCTCATCCTGCCTCTCTTCCAAGCCCTCACTGAAAACAGGCAAAGGCAAATAATGATGGGGGAGATCTGTCATTGTTCAAAACTGAAAAAGAATTCCACCCACATACCAGACATTTCAAGGAATTTCTCTAAGACAGCACAGATGAGACCAGATTGAGTGAAGGCTTTGACAACCTTCAATTCACTTCACAGCAAAGAAAGGCATCTCTCGGGAGGCACCCCCATCAGAACCCAGCAGTGCTCCCAAGGGTGGCTGTGACAAAGGCTGTAGAAAAGAAATCTAGTAGGATGGTGATGATGGCACCAGTGGCGACAGAAAGACAGACATGGACAGTGGACATACGGACATTGTAGGGAAGGAACAGAGGGTGGGAGGCGTAAAGGAAGTAGCATGAAGGCCTGTACTATCATAACTGAAGAAAATAGCTCTAGTCATTGCTCTGTGAGAAAAGGGGATCCTTCGGGGGTGCTGGGTGAGGGTGGGGGGGGGTGGGAAGGGGGGGATATACATATGACTAATCTGGGAACATACATATCTGCAAATAACAAAACTCTGTAAAAGTTAGAAGTAAAATAAAAGTTAAAAGAAAAAAAAAAAGAAAGAAAGTCCTGAATCAAATGCCCAGAGATCCTTAGGCACGTGAAACTAATGACGAGGGGAAAGGGTAGTGATGTTCAAGAGATCCAAAAGAGAGACAGTAAAAAAGAAATACATAGAATTGAGGAAGGAAAAGCCCAAGAAAGGGAGCTGCAAAGGGGGCTTAATAATGTGTTTTTTTAGTGATGGGTTAAGCTGCCTGATAAACTCAAGAAATTCTCCCCAAACTCAGAGGAAAAGGGATAAAAAACAAATTGAGAGATAAGATATAAGACAGAGAGAGAAACAAAGTATTTTTAACAGAGAGCCTAAAATGGGAGCATATTGCTGACAGAGGAGAAACTCTTCCTGTGTCCCAAGACAGGAAGGATCATCAATAAGAGGACGGGATCTATGTCCCATAGATTTGTAAGGAGGAACTTGGGTTTTGAGATGGTAAAACGTGCAAAGACAGACTTCTGTTCTGACATACATTTAAACCATCACATTGAACTTCTCATCCTGCCTCTCTTCCAAGCCCTCACTGAAAACAGGCAAAGGCAAATAATGATGGGGGAGATCTGTCATTGTTCAAAACTGAAAAAGAATTCCACCCACATACCAGACATTTCAAGGAATTTCTCTAAGACAGCACAGATGAGACCAGATTGAGTGAAGGCTTTGACAACCTTCAATTCACTTCACAGCAAAGAAAGGCATCTCTCGGGAGGCACCCCCATCAGAACCCAGCAGTGCTCCCAAGGGTGGCTGTGACAAAGGCTGTAGAAAAGAAATGAATCACGGGAAAGTCAGGATGGGCAAATCTCCAGCCTCTTGAAGCATCGAAGGTGTGTCTAGGTTCTAGGGTGCACACAGGGCAGGGATTCCATGAGGCTCACATTTGATGCCTGGCCCAGAGAAAACATTGCCAAGGTGGACGGTGGTGAGGCAGCTGCGTGGGCTCCCAGTCAGTGTTAGGTGGGCACACATGCACTTCAACATGCAGCTGAAATGTGCGGACTCTTTCAGGAGTCCCACGGACAACTGGTTCTTTTTTTCTTTCCCCATTCATGTCCACGATAAGCCTGTGATGTTCCTAAGGCACTAAGCATTCAACAATGGACAAGAAAAGTGCTTTTGTCATTGTGAAGTCATGTAGGCAGAAGAATCAGGTAACCTCTAAAGGAAGCATATCATGTTGGCTACGTAAATATCAAAATCAACAAAGCAGTTGGCATGGAAAATGCATTTGGGGTGGGGTAATGATTGTAATACAAAGTTCTTTTTCTTATCAAGCTATTTCAGACAAACAGCTATAAAAAAAAAAAAAAAAGTAAACTATTCATGTACCACCCTAATGTAAAAAATAAATAGACTCTACAGAAAATATCTCAGCCAAGCAAATAAACTCAGTTATGTATAAGAAATAGTGTAAGAGAATAGTAAAGCAGCAAAACATGTGGAGCCTTACCCCTGATTTTTAATATATTGTGGACTCACTGTCGGATGCCAGTAAAATGAACATTTTTCTTTTCTTCCTACTAACAGAATCCCAATTTTGTGTGATTGACCATATGCAATGACCTAGAGGATGAAGCAAGACCATTTCTTGTCTTTTGTTGACGAATGGCTTAGGGTTGGGCATGTAACTAATTTCTGGCCAATAAAATGTTAAGGAAAGTCTCCTGTTAGGTTTCTTGGGAAGAAATTTGCTGCTGCTTTTTCTTTTAATTTGAGTATAGTTGATTTGTAATATTATATTAATTTCAGGTATATAGCGTCATGATTCAGCAACTTTTCAGATTATACTCCATTACAGGTTATTAAAAGATAATGCCTTTATAACCCAGCAGTGCTCCCAAGGGTGGCTGTGACAAAGGCTGTAGAAAAGAAATGAATCACGGGAAAGTCAGGATGGGCAAATCTCCAGCCTCTTGAAGCATCGAAGGTGTGTCTAGGTTCTAGGGTGCACACAGGGCAGGGATTCCATGAGGCTCACATTTGATGCCTGGCCCAGAGAAAACATTGCCAAGGTGGACGGTGGTGAGGCAGCTGCGTGGGCTCCCAGTCAGTGTTAGGTGGGCACACATGCACTTCAACATGCAGCTGAAATGTGCGGACTCTTTCAGGAGTCCCACGGACAACTGGTTCTTTTTTTCTTTCCCCATTCATGTCCACGATAAGCCTGTGATGTTCCTAAGGCACTAAGCATTCAACAATGGACAAGAAAAGTGCTTTTGTCATTGTGAAGTCATGTAGGCAGAAGAATCAGGTAACCTCTAAAGGAAGCATATCATGTTGGCTACGTAAATATCAAAATCAACAAAGCAGTTGGCATGGAAAATGCATTTGGGGTGGGGTAATGATTGTAATACAAAGTTCTTTTTCTTATCAAGCTATTTCAGACAAGCAGCTATAAAAAAAAAAAAAAAAAGTAAACTATTCATGTACCACCCTAATGTAAAAAATAAATAGACTCTACAGAAAATATCTCAGCCAAGCAAATAAACTCAGTTATGTATAAGAAATAGTGTAAGAGAATAGTAAAGCAGCAAAACATGTGGAGCCTTACCCCTGATTTTTAATATATTGTGGACTCACTGTCGGATGCCAGTAAAATGAACATTTTTCTTTTCTTCCTACTAACAGAATCCCAATTTTGTGTGATTGACCATATGCAATGACCTAGAGGATGAAGCAAGACCATTTCTTGTCTTTTGTTGACGAATGGCTTAGGGTTGGGCATGTAACTAATTTCTGGCCAATAAAATGTTAAGGAAAGTCTCCTGTTAGGTTTCTTGGGAAGAAATTTGCTGCTGCTGCTTTTTCTTTTTAATTTGAGTATAGTTGATTTGTAATATTATATTAATTTCAGGTATATAGCGTCATGATTCAGCAACTTTTCAGATTATACTCCATTACAGGTTATTAAAAGATAATGCTTTATAACTCTCTATGCTATACGATATATTCTTGTCACTTATCTATTTTATACATAGAAGTTTGTTATCTGTGAATCCTATACCTCCAATTCACCCCTTCTCCCTTCCTTTCCACTTTAGTAACCTTAAGTTTGTCTTCTGTATCTGTGAATTTGTTTTCCATTTTGTGTAACCATTCATTTGTATTTT
The DNA here is from genome assembly GCA_022376925.1 of Tragulus kanchil. NCBI lineage: Eukaryota > Metazoa > Chordata > Mammalia > Artiodactyla > Tragulidae > Tragulus > Tragulus kanchil. The sequence goes on from JAIOJX010000029.1 coordinate 153,098,559, forward strand.
TTTAAGATTCCACATATAAGTGATATCATACAGTATTTGTCTTTCTCTGTCTGATATATTTCACTAAGCATAATCTCTAGGTCCACGCATATTGCTGCATGTGGCAGAATTTCATTCATTTTAGGGATAAGTAATATTCCATTGTGTGTTCCTGTGTGCATATTTATGCACACACAAATATATATACTGATATATATACAAATATGGGTGTGGTGTGGGAGGGGAACCCTCCTATACTGTTGGTGGGAATGCATATTGGTGCAGCCATTATGGAAAACATAGATATCTATATACACACACATATGCATGCACACCACGTTTTAATCCAACCTGAACAATGGGTTCAGGTATCTTTGCAAACTAGTGTTAAATTGTTTTACATATATACACTCAGGAATAGAATTGCTGGGTCATATGATAATTCTATTTTTAGTTTCTTGAGAAAACTCCATACTGTTTTCCATAGTGGCTGTACCAATTTACATTTCTACCAGCAGTGTAGGAGGATCCCCTTTTTTCCACATCCTCTCTAACATTGTTATTTGTAAACTGTTTGATGATAACCATTCTGACAGATGTAAAGTGATACATGATTATTGTTTTGACTTGCATGTCTCTGATACTTGGTGATACTGTACATCTTTCCATGGGTCTATTGACCCTCTATATGTCTTTTATTGGGAAAATGTCTATTTGGGTCTTCTGCCCATTTTCTTCATTGAGTTATCTGTTTTTTGATATTGAATTGTATATCTTGAACATCAACCACTTGTCAGCCATATCATTTGCAAATATTTTCTTCCATTCTGTAAGTCGTCTTTTTGTTTTGTTGATGGTTCCCTTTGCTGTGCAAAGGCTTGTAAGTTTGATTGCACTGTGCTTAGTTTCTCAATTGTGTCTAACTCTGTGACCCCACGGACTGCAGCATACCAGGCTCCTCTGTCCATGGATATTCTCCAGGCAAGAATAGTAGAGTGGATTGCCATGCTGTCTTCCATGGGATCTTCCCAACCCAGGGACTGAACCCAGGTCTCCTTTACTGCAGGCAGATTCTTTACCATCTGAGCCAACAGGGAAGCTCAAGTTTGATTAGGTCCCATTTATTTATTTTTGCTTTTATTTCTTTTACCTTAGGAGAAAAACCAAATATTGCCAAGTCAAAAAAATAGATATCTATATAGCATGTGGCAGAATTTCATTCATTTTAGGGATAAGTAATATTCCATTGTGTGTTCCTGTGTGCATATTTATGCACACAAATATATATACTGATATATATACAAATATGGGTGTGGTGTGGGAGGGGAACCCTCCTATACTGTTGGTGGGAATGCATATTGGTGCAGCCATTATGGAAAACATAGATATCTATATACACACACATATGCATGCACACCACGTTTTAATCCAACCTGAACAATGGGTTCAGGTATCTTTGCAAACTAGTGTTAAATTGTTTTACATATATACACTCAGGAATAGAATTGCTGGGTCATATGATAATTCTATTTTTAGTTTCTTGAGAAAACTCCATACTGTTTTCCATAGTGGCTGTACCAATTTACATTTCTACCAGCAGTGTAGGAGGATCCCCTTTTTTCCACATCCTCTCTAACATTGTTATTTGTAAACTGTTTGATGATAACCATTCTGACAGATGTAAAGTGATACATGATTATTGTTTTGACTTGCATGTCTCTGATACTTGGTGATACTGTACATCTTTCCATGGGTCTATTGACCCTCTATATGTCTTTTATTGGGAAAATGTCTATTTGGGTCTTCTGCCCATTTTCTTCATTGAGTTATCTGTTTTTTGATATTGAATTGTATATCTTGAACATCAACCACTTGTCAGCCATATCATTTGCAAATATTTTCTTCCATTCTGTAAGTCGTCTTTTTGTTTTGTTGATGGTTCCCTTTGCTGTGCAAAGGCTTGTAAGTTTGATTGCACTGTGCTTAGTTTCTCAATTGTGTCTAACTCTGTGACCCCACGGACTGCAGCATACCAGGCTCCTCTGTCCATGGATATTCTCCAGGCAAGAATAGTAGAGTGGATTGCCATGCTGTCTTCCATGGGATCTTCCCAACCCAGGGACTGAACCCAGGTCTCCTTTACTGCAGGCAGATTCTTTACCATCTGAGCCAACAGGGAAGCTCAAGTTTGATTAGGTCCCATTTATTTATTTTTGCTTTTATTTCTTTTACCTTAGGAGACCAATCCAACAAAATCTTGCTATGGTTTATGCCAAAGAGTATCCTGCCTGTGTTTTCTCCTAGGAGTTTCAGGGTTTCCATTTTTGCATTTAGGTCTTTAAACCATTTTGAGTTTATTTTTGTATATGATGTGAGGAAATGTTTTCTGTACAGAAGTCCAATTTTCCCAACACTACTTATTTGTTGAAAAGGTGTTCTTTGCTCCATTGTATATCTTTGCCTTCTTTGTTGTGGATTAATTGATCATAGACGCGTGGGTTTATTTCTGGGCTTTCTAGCCTGCTCATTGATCTGTGTCTGTTTTTGTGCCAGTACCATGCTCTTTTGATTACTGTAGCTTTGTAGTATAGTCTGAATTCTGGGAGGTATAACCTCCAGCTTTGTTCTCTTTTCTCAAGATTCCTTTGGCAATTTGGGGCCTTTTGTGTTTCCTTATGAATTTTAAGATTATTTATTCTGGTTCTATGAAAACTGTCATGGGGATTTTGATAAGGATTATAGTAAATCTGTAGATGGCCATTTTAACAATATTAGTTCTTCCAATCTGAGAGGATGGGGTATCTGTCCATTTCTTTGTATCATCTTCAATTTCCTTTATCAGGGTTTTATAGTTTTCACAGTATAGGTCTTTCCCCTCCTTGGTTAAGTTGATTTAGGAGTTTACTTTTTGATAAAGACAGGCAGTGACATAGCCTAACCTTTCTTCCTATCTCAAAGATGGTTGTCTAAGGATGAAGTATCTGGGGTGTGACATCCCTCTTGTGACCGTGAGGAGACCAAAAGAATCTGAGAGATGGCCACTGAACACTTGAGATTTTAGATCTTCTGAACAAATACAGACCTGGCTCCATTCACTCTCCTTTCTATATGGTGTAATTAAATGTCCTTAATGTCTGAGCCACTGTTAGATAAAGCTGCATGTATGGTGAGAAATTTTTAAAGAAAAACCATTGAAGATAATTCCTAAAAAAAATATCTATACATGGATTAGGAAAAGGAGTTAAATTATAAGAATTTCAATTTAAAGGCCAGATTATTATTATGGGAACTGGGAGGACAGAGTGGTGTAGAAGGGAAAGTAAAAATATGCTTATTTTGTTATCATTCATTGAAGGGAATTAATAACTACTACAAAATTATTTTCTTATGTACATAAACTCATTCAAAAATTTAAAAGCAACTAGTAATAGAATAAAAATAGAACATTTAACATTCAAATTTCTAGAGGGAAGAAAAGTAGCAGAGAGAGATATATTGAATTAGATCGAAAAGAAAATGATCAATGAACGAGTAAGCACAAATGTATCTATATTCCAGTTAAAAAGGAACAGTTTTAATCACCCATGTAAAATATAAAATCCAACTAGAGGTGAGAAACTCACTTATTTGTGGTATAAAATCAAAACTGTAAATACAAACCAAAAGATACCTGGTATGGTAGCATAATTATGAGAAAACTAAAATTTGTAGCAAAAAAATGAATTCATATATAAACAAGATTATTTTGGTCACAACTATTAGAAATAGGGGTTTCCCTGGTGGTCCAGTGGGTAGAGTCCTCTTGCAGTGCAAGGAGCACAGGTTCGATCCCGGGCCCGAGAAGATCCCACATGCTGTGGGATGTCTCCAGTTACAAGCCAGCACTCTGAGGGGCATGTGCCCAGAGCTGGTGCTCTGCAACGAGAGAGGCCACTGCAATGGGAGGCCCACATAGGCCAAAGAATAAAGACGGATGAAAAAAAAAGGCAATAAAAGAGGCCAAAACAAAAACAAAAAGCTATTCTTTAAGGAGAACTGCCAGGACAAATTGTCATCCTTTTGTGTGGTAGATTGTCACATGGATGGTCACCAGTGACACATAGATCCTGATATCATACTCTTGAGTTGCCCCCTCCACACTAAGCCAGGGTTCGGCCATATGTCTGTCTTAGTTCAATGGAACCTCAGTTAACAGGAGGATACAAGCAGAAACTAGAAAAAAATCTTGTACATAGAGCTTGCTGTCTTAGGATGGTTCTATCAGTGTGGGCGGAAGCCCTGTCTAGTCTATTGGAGGGTAAGAGGCCCCCGGGGAGCAGAGATAAGCCCAAGTCCTTACACGGTCCCTATCTGATCCACCCTCTGAATTCAACTGGAAGAGTGCGCCCAGCCAACTCAGAACCCTAAAAAAAAATAAAGTGTCATTATTATGGGAACTGGGAGGACAGAGTGGTGTAGAAGGGAAAGTAAAAATATGCTTATTTTGTTATCATTCATTGAAGGGAATTAATAACTACTACAAAATTATTTTCTTATGTACATAAACTCATTCAAAAATTTAAAAGCAACTAGTAATAGAATAAAAATAGAACATTTAACATTCAAATTTCTAGAGGGAAGAAAAGTAGCAGAGAGAGATATATTGAATTAGATCGAAAAGAAAATGATCAATGAACGAGTAAGCACAAATGTATCTATATTCCAGTTAAAAAGGAACAGTTTTAATCACCCATGTAAAATATAAAATCCAACTAGAGGTGAGAAACTCACTTATTTGTGGTATAAAATCAAAACTGTAAATACAAACCAAAAGATACCTGGTATGGTAGCATAATTATGAGAAAACTAAAATTTGTAGCAAAAAAATGAATTCATATATAAACAAGATTATTTTGGTCACAACTATTAGAAATAGGGGCTTCCCTGGTGGTCCAGTGGGTAGAGTCCTCTTGCAGTGCAAGGAGCACAGGTTCGATCCCGGGCCCGAGAAGATCCCACATGCTGTGGGATGTCTCCAGTTACAAGCCAGCACTCTGGAGCGCATGTGCCCAGAGCTGGTGCTCTGCAACGAGAGAGGCCACTGCAATGGGAGGCCCACATAGGCCAAAGAATAAAGACGGATGAAAAAAAAAGGCAATAAAAGAGGCCAAAACAAAAACAAAAAGCTATTCTTTAAGGAGAACTGCCAGGACAAATTGTCATCCTTTTGTGTGGTAGATTGTCACATGGATGGTCACCAGTGACACATAGATCCTGATATCATACTCTTGAGTTGCCCCCTCCACACTAAGCCAGGGTTCGGCCATATGTCTGTCTTAGTTCAATGGAACCTCAGTTAACAGGAGGATACAAGCAGAAACTAGAAAAAAATCTTGTACATAGAGCTTGCTGTCTTAGGATGGTTCTATCAGTGTGGGCGGAAGCCCTGTCTAGTCTATTGGAGGGTAAGAGGCCCCCGGGGAGCAGAGATAAGCCCAAGTCCTTACACGGTCCCTATCTGATCCACCCTCTGAATTCAACTGGAAGAGTGAGCCCAGCCAACTCAGAATCCTAAGAAACAATAAAGTGTCATAGTTTTAAATGACTAAATTTTGATTTGTTATGCAACAATAGATAAGGGATATCCTTTTTGAAACTGGGACCCCTCTGTCTGTGGCACCTCAAAAGTAGAAAAACAATAAACTTGCAATGAATTTGGAGAATTTGTCTAATATAATAAAATATGTACAAATCAGGATTTTTTTATTCTACAAATATAAATACATCCCTTTAAATCATGCTTAGAGGATATTTAAGAAATGGACAAATGTTGACCTTCAAATGAAATGTTAATAAATTCCAGGAAGAAAAAGCTTTTGAGACTATAGTCATTAAGTATAATTGAATTAGATTAGAACTTGAAGACAAAGGACAACTTAAGCATACAATGAAAACATTTTTTCCTAAATATTTCTTAAATCTAAGAAAAAGCTAAATTATTCTTTAAAATAGTGTTGAGCGGGCTTCCCCTGGTGGTCCAGTGGGTAAGGACACCGCCTTGCAGTGCAAGGGGCGCCGGTTCGAGCCCTGGCCTGGGAAGATCCCACGTGCCCCGGAGCGGCTGGGCTGATGTGTCCAATTACCGAGCCGCAACTCTGGAGCGCATGCGCTCAGAGCCTGTGCTCTGCAACGACAGACACCACCGCGATGGGAGGCCCACAAGAGCCAAAGAACAAAGACGGATGAACAGAGAGAAACGAAAGACCAATAGAAGTGGCCCGCCTGCTCCCCTCCCTCCCTCCCCAACCCGACCCCCGCCCAAAAATAAATAAATAAATAAATCTTTTAAATAAATAAAATAAAATAGTGTTGAGCACAAAGTCAAAATATTTGGAATTTTCCCAAAGCTGAAATTTTTAGCCACAAATTCTTGTATTATTAAGAAATGAATGAAATTAAGTAACTTAACTGAAATAGGAATTTAAAAATAAAAATAAATCTAAAGAAAGCAGAAATGTGCTGTCACAGTTATGGTAAAAACGAATGAGTTAGAAAAGGCAAAAATCAGGAACTCCCTGGAGGGCCAATGGTTAGGACTTGGCATTGTCTATGCCGTTGCCTAGCCCTATCCACCCTCTGAATTCAACTGGAAGAGTGAGCCCAGCCAACTCAGAATCCTAAGAAACAATAAAGTGTCATAGTTTTAAATGACTAAATTTTGATTTGTTATGCAACAATAGATAAGGGATATCCTTTTTGAAACTGGGACCCCTCTGTCTGTGGCACCTCAAAAGTAGAAAAACAATAAACTTGCAATGAATTTGGAGAATTTGTCTAATATAATAAAATATGTACAAATCAGGATTTTTTTATTCTACAAATATAAATACATCCCTTTAAATCATGCTTAGAGGATATTTAAGAAATGGACAAATGTTGACCTTCAAATGAAATGTTAATAAATTCCAGGAAGAAAAAGCTTTTGAGACTATAGTCATTAAGTATAATTGAATTAGATTAGAACTTGAAGACAAAGGACAACTTAAGCATACAATGAAAACATTTTTTCCTAAATATTTCTTAAATCTAAGAAAAAGCTAAATTATTCTTTAAAATAGTGTTGAGCGGGCTTCCCCTGGTGGTCCAGTGGGTAAGGATACCGCCTTGCAGTGCAAGGGGCGCCGGTTCGAGCCCTGGCCTGGGAAGATCCCACGTGCCCCGGAGCGGCTGGGCTGATGTGTCCAATTACCGAGCCGCAGCTCTGGAGCGCATGCGCTCAGAGCCTGTGCTCTGCAACGACAGACACCACCGCGATGGGAGGCCCACAAGAGCCAAAGAACAAAGACGGATGAACAGAGAGAAACGAAAGACCAATAGAAGTGGCCCGCCTGCTCCCCTCCCTCCCTCCCCAACCCGACCCCCGCCCAAAAATAAATAAATAAATAAATCTTTTAAATAAATAAAATAAAATAGTGTTGAGCACAAAGTCAAAATATTTGGAATTTTCCCAAAGCTGAAATTTTTAGCCACAAATTCTTGTATTATTAAGAAATGAATGAAATTAAGTAACTTAACTGAAATAGGAATTTAAAAATAAAAATAAATCTAAAGAAAGCAGAAATGTGCTGTCACAGTTATGGTAAAAACGAATGAGTTAGAAAAGGCAAAAATCAGGGAACTCCCTGGAGGGCCAATGGTTAGGACTTGGCATTGTCTATGCCGTTGCCTGCGTTCAGTCTTTCATTGGAGAACTAAGATCTGCTTGGTATGGCCACCTCCTCCCACTCCAAAAAAGGAAGAGAGTCAGAGGATAAATGAAAGAGAATCTTTGAAAAGAGTAATAAAAGCATGGCAAGACTAATGATGAGTGAAGAGAAAATAAAAAATTTTTAGTGTTGAGAATGAGATGTGAGATAGAACATATGTAGAAAAGATTTTTAATTATAAGAAAATAGTATGTATAATCAATAACTTTGAAAAAGTCTCATTAAAATGAATAAAATGAAAAATCATAATTGCCAAATCAATAAGAAGTAGGAACTTAGAAAAGACGAATAATCAAAAAAGAAATGGAAAAGTTGTTAAATAATTACTCCATAAAATATGCTGTTTCCACATAGTTATAAAGTATTATGTTCCTTTTAGCCTTCAAGGAATTAATGTGTTTGTTGTTTAAGTGTTCCAGAACATAAAAGAGGCTGGAAAGTGTCCTAATTCAGTTTTTCAAGCAAAAGCAACCCTAATGCCCCAAGCTAACAAAAGTAGCAAAAACAAACAAAAAAGAACAAAAAAAGCTGTAAAGACCAATCTGACCTAAGGGCAAAGATGAAAAAAGAGCAAATAAAATGCTAGCAAATCAAATTCAAAATGTCAGTGAAAACTACATACAACCAAGCAGAGCCTGTTCTGGTAATTCAGGTAGTATTTTTTAAATAAATAATTACTTTTAAAATTGACATATAATTTAGGTATATTAGTTTCTGGTACACAACATGATTAGGTATTTCCATATATTGTAAATTATCACCACAGTAAATTTAGTTAACAGTTACTAATTCTTTTCTTTACATTTTAAAATCAAAGATAAACATCATTATCTCTAGTTGTAAGAAAAGAATCTTAGATATAGGCTTACCTGACTAATGTAAGGAATATCCTCATCAAATCAGCATGAGTAAAATTCTTCATATGAAAACATTAGAGGCAGAAACCAAACAAGGAGGCTCAACTAACTACTATTGTGTAACATTCGCCATACAATTTGATTTGATAAGGAATCTTAAGGTTTCTAACACCCTTTAACTGTATCCATTCTTTCCCTACCGTTTTGAAATAATACCTTTATCATACCACTAATCTGTGATATTACTGGCCCTGCCTACCCCCAGGTTTTATATTCTGCATTAATAATTTGTCTATTTCTGCTCTTCAGTTTGGGCTTCCTCATCTGCCTACCATGTGAGAGACCCAGGTTCAATTGCTGGGTCAGGAAGATTCCCTGGAGAAGGGACTGACTCCAGTATTCTTACCTGTAGAATTCCACGGACAGAGGAGCCTGGTGGGCTCTTCAATTCACCCTGTTTTGCATTATTTTAACTTATTATGTTCTTATAGATATTTTAAATCTCTCTCTCTCTCTCTCTCTCTCTCCACACACACACACATACCTAGGATTATCCAAATTGCCCTGCATAAGCATTTAACCAATTCATGTTCCTACCAACTATGTGGTAAACAGTTTTCTACATTAGGAATCTTCCCCCAAGCCAAATTAACATAAGTCATTGGTTTCTGGAATCACATAAATCTTGCAGAATCTGATGAAAACTATGAACCACCCTCCCTGCTACCCCTGCATAACTATGTCTTCATCTATGTCCTTACCTATGTCTCTATTTGTATGCCAAATTGTGCATATGATTATATGCATTTACAGACTCTCTGAAGTTTATGCATGGACTCAGGTTAAAAACTGAAATAAATATTCATTTCTATTTACTCTTTGCAACACCATGGACTGTAGCCTTCCAGGCTCCTCTGTTCATGGAATTTTCCAGGTAAGAATACTGGAGTGGGTTGCCATTTACTTCTCCAGGGAATCTTCCCAACCTTGGGATCAAACCCTGGTCTCCTGCATTGCAAGCAAATTCTTTACTGTCTGAGCCACCAGAGAAGCCCAAAGAATATAGCACCCGAAATTTTTACATTTAATTCTTTAATCCGATTGCAATCTTGGTCTAATGTAAGGAATATCCTCATCAAATCAGCATGAGTAAAATTCTTCATATGAAAACATTAGAGGCAGAAACCAAACAAGGAGGCTCAACTAACTACTATTGTGTAACATTCGCCATACAATTTGATTTGATAAGGAATCTTAAGGTTTCTAACACCCTTTAACTGTATCCATTCTTTCCCTACCGTTTTGAAATAATACCTTTATCATACCACTAATCTGTGATATTACTGGCCCTGCCTACCCCCAGGTTTTATATTCTGCATTAATAATTTGTCTATTTCTGCTCTTCAGTTTGGGCTTCCTCATCTGCCTACCATGTGAGAGACCCAGGTTCAATTGCTGGGTCAGGAAGATTCCCTGGAGAAGGGACTGACTCCAGTATTCTTACCTGTAGAATTCCACGGACAGAGGAGCCTGGTGGGCTCTTCAATTCACCCTGTTTTGCATTATTTTAACTTATTATGTTCTTATAGATATTTTAAATCTCTCTCTCTCTCTCTCTCTCTCTCTCACACACACACACACATACCTAGGATTATCCAAATTGCCCTGCATAAGCATTTAACCAATTCATGTTCCTACCAACTATGTGGTAAACAGTTTTCTACATTAGGAATCTTCCCCCAAGCCAAATTAACATAAGTCATTGGTTTCTGGAATCACATAAATCTTGCAGAATCTGATGAAAACTATGAACCACCCTCCCTGCTACCCCTGCATAACTATGTCTTCATCTATGTCCTTACCTATGTCTCTATTTGTATGCCAAATTGTGCATATGATTATATGCATTTACAGACTCTCTGAAGTTTATGCATGGACTCAGGTTAAAAACTGAAATAAATATTCATTTCTATTTACTCTTTGCAACACCATGGACTGTAGCCTTCCAGGCTCCTCTGTTCATGGAATTTTCCAGGTAAGAATACTGGAGTGGGTTGCCATTTACTTCTCCAGGGAATCTTCCCAACCTTGGGATCAAACCCTGGTCTCCTGCATTGCAAGCAAATTCTTTACTGTCTGAGCCACCAGAGAAGCCCAAAGAATATAGCACCCGAAATTTTTACATTTAATTCTTTAATCCGATTGACATTTTTTTTTTTGGTGATAATTTACAATATATCCCTAAGAATGCCAGATATGATCCAAATATTGTCCCTCCCCCCCATAAATATGTTGTTATATATGCATAGAGAAACAGATAAAGGTTATTGATACGTTAAAATGTTTCACACTTATGTCTGGACATTTAAGTTGAGTGCTTCTTTGTCTATTCACTCTTCTTCTCCTGACTTAATCATTCCACAGTGAATCTGTTTCACTTTTGTAATAAAAAACAAACTGATTTTTCTCAGGAAGAAAGGCTGTGAACACAGTTTGATGGATTTCAGAGTCGCCGAGAGTGAGTGATAAGAGGGCTTTGCTCTTTTTTGTTGAGGTAGAGACAGTTACGGGGGCTGGGAGAGATGGAGTTTGAGTATCAACAGTGTGCACAGATGCACCACATGGTGGAATGGGGGACCCAATCCCGTGGGCCCAGACACAGGGCCCTCAGTGTGTGCGGGGGCCCTCGATGGGCAGACGCCGTGCTCCTGGAACAAGGGCCTTGTGTCTGCCACCATCCGACACAAAGGACAGAGCTCCCATGTTTGCTTTGGATTAGAACCGTTCAAATGAGAGACAGCAAAAACATTGGAGTTTTCCCTCTTTTCAGTTTCTTACAAAAAAACAAATTGTAGAGAGTTGGGGATTTTTTGGCATCTTCCCTGAATACAAATCAATCAGACTAGATTGCTGAGGGAGTCTTAAAGAGCTTCCCTTGTTTATTATTTGTTTTAGATTTATGGCTTAAAGTCTTAGAAGGAGCACTGACTGACGAGGCCCCTGAATTGTCCATTCATTTCCCAGGAAATGGGGCATTCCCCATGCCTCAGTCAGCTGGAGCAAGTGACCTTTGACCTTTTGCAATAAGCTCATTCTAGGCTGGAAGCACCCAAGAAGTATTCACGGCCATGTCTCCTCCCCTCTTCCTTCCGCCCAACTGCTTCCACAGTGGAATACCCTTTCCTTTCAGATACTCATTCAAACTCCAACCTCTTAGAAAATTAGATCTATAGAGGAACAGACGTTTTATCAGACAGAGAAGTCTTTAAATCATAAAAGTCAAGGTAGTCCTACATTGAAAGACTGTGGCTGGGACCATATGGGACCGGCTCTCAAAGGCCATGGTGGCATGGTGGGAACTGTATGGACGTTCATAGTTTCTGAGTTCAAATCTTAGCTCTGAGATTAACGACCCAAGGACAACTTTCTGAACATTTCCAGTTGACAGATTTCTTACCTATACTATGGGGAGAATCTTACCACTCAACAGTAGTCATTAAGGGAGATTAAATGAGATGACCTGTGTTTAGGGTGTGATCAGAGCCAGATGCATGGAGACCACTCTGTGTGGTGGATGTCAGCACGGTGGTAGTCACCTCATAGGCGACAGGAAGGTGCAGTGTCTGCCCGCTTTGGGGAGAAGAGCTTGAGGTGGCACCTGTGCGGGACCGGCAAGTACACCTGGCAGTGACAGTGACTTTCTGCCCAAGGCTGGCCTGTTCTCAAGGAACCAGAAAGGCAGGTGGCACAGAGATTTGGGGGAGGAGTTTTGCATGTTACAGCTGACTTGCCCTCAGTGTCTGACTTACTCTTTTAGCAGTGAGAGATTGAGAACAGCCACCTAAAGTGAGAGATGTCCCCAGAAGGGGTGTACAGATGGCTGGTATGGAAAGAGAACAGGTGAGACCATGGGTTTAGCTCCACATTACCATCCTCTGACTTGTCAAGTCTGTCCTGTTACAAACATCATCAGGGACAAATATCTGAATTGACCTGTACTTGGGATTTCAGATCCTAAGAATTAGTCAGCTCTTCTTTTACTCAGAGCCAAATCTCTGAGGATCTGACACAAAGCAATGGAATAGCTGCCCAGTAGGGCAGGACATGCACACTTCTCTCTCTCTGCTGAGTTTTTATTGGCCACCAGCCGGAACACAGAAAAAAGGCAACAGATTTGAAGCTAAACTATGATCACCTAAAGAAAATTCCCAGAAGTTAAGCCATTCCTTCTCATATAGCAATTTTCAAGAGTTCCAGTGGAAATAAACACTTCTTCGTAAAAGACATAGATGAGCCATATCTAGGCTTTGGGAAATAATCAGAAAACGAAAGTCAGTAATAACTTATTTGGAGGTCCGTGCTTCAAGTTACAAGAGCAGCTTCTTTGGCTCTGTTTCAGCTCAGCCTCCTGGGTGCCCCCTCACCCTGCCAACTTTTCCTGTTCTTTTCCTTATTCTGCTCATCTCTCACTTTCTCCTCTTTACCAGCAGGAAAAGCAATTGAGCATTCAAATGATTTTTTAAACTTATTTTATTGAAGAATAGTTGATGGGCAATGTGTTAATTTCTGCTGTTTGGAAAAGTGATTCCATCACACACACACACACACACACACACACACACACACACACACACTCAGTCTTTTTCATATTCTTTTCCATTATGGTTTATCACGTGATATTATAGTTCCCTGTGCTATACAGCAGGACCTTGTTGTTTACCCCTTCTGTGTATAATGGCTTGTATCTGCTAATCTCAAATTCCCATTCCACCCCTCTTCCACCTTCTCTCCCCCGTGGCAACCACAAGTCTGTTCTCTATGTCTGTGAGTCTGTCTCTGTTTTGTAGATAAGCTCACTTGTGTCATATTTTCAGTTCCACATGTAAGTGATATCATATGGTGTCCAATGATTTTTTATTTAACTTTAATGAAAGAGGGTATGTTTTTATCTTGTTTTAATTAAAAAATCTAAGTTTAGTTGGCCTTTATTCAGTGATTAGCATGATTCACTTACTTCTTTTGCCCTTTTAGTCTGAATGTCATTCTAAATTAACAACAGCAACAAAAATCCTTTCCTTTCTGTCCTGGTCTGAAAGATACTGTCATTTTATTTCTTACTCTCTGGATCTCTGGATCTTCCCCTCTGGAACTTTTTATTATATTTTCTTCTGTGAGTCTATGTTTGAGCACATGTTTGCAAACATAGCAATAAGCAGTTCAGCATAATCTGGTTCCGGCCCACAGCCTAGCCTTTTCCTGTGCCTGAGACAGTGCCCCAGCTCTAAGAGCAGACATGCCTGCCCACAGTGTCTCTTGCTTAGTCCTTTACTTACCTATCACTGGAGATCTGGCTTGCCAGCTCTCATGGGTCTCCAGATGCCAGACAGGGATCTGTCAAAGGACCTGCTTCTCCAGTTGGGTGTGACCTTGGAATTCCCCAGACGGGACCTCCAGGTGGAACAGGTTCTATGATGTTGTGGTTGGATCGCACTGAATAAGATAACCAGCCATTCTTTCTCATTGGTACCACTTACAAGGAACTTCTGAATCATTATCGCATTTGCTCCTTACATCAACCAAATGTAATGAAGTTACCGGATGTATCCCCATTTTACATACGTATAAACTGAGACTCAAAGAGATTAAGTGATTCGTGATCTAGGGTCACAGATCCAGGGAGTGTCAGAGCAAGAATTTGAACTCTGGCCTGCAAACTTCAAATCCAGGGCCTAGCACAGAAAGGGCTCAGTAAACGTCATCACTCTCATTATACCTGCCACAAGCTCAACAAAGGGCCTCTCTCTTGTAGGACCACCTCTCCAGGAAAGGACATTACCACCACCAGGACCCTTGGCAAAGAGGCCCTGAAGACACAGTCCTGCTGGGAGAGTCACTATTGAGATCTCTGAGCACTCTTGACCTCGTGGGAGTCTCCCTGCCATCTCAGCTGATGACACCACTGTTTTATGTACTAGCAGCATGAAAAGCAAAGGAATTCCCCCATTTCTCTCAGAAAGCAACAGTTAATAGTCCTATAATCTTATATGATTATAATAGAAATATTAACAGTCAGATTCATGGAAGGACTAAGAGATCCTGGGCATGCCCACATTCCACTCCATCCTCTCTGTCCTTGGCTGGGTGCTGGTACATAGTACTTTCTGACAATAACCCAGACGGCTTTTTCTTTCTTTCTTTTTTAATTTGGGCCTCTTTTATTGATTTTCCATTCATTAATTTTCATCCATTTTTATTCTTCCACCTGTGTGGGCCTCCCATTGCAGTGGCTTCTCTCGTTGCAGAGCACTGGCTCTGGGCACATGCGCTCCAGAGCGCTGGCTCGTAATTGGACACACCGGTCCAGCCACTCCATGGCATGGCACGTGGGATCTTCCCAGGCCAGGGATGGAACCAGTGCCCCTTGCACTGCAAGGCGGACTCTTTACCCACTGGACCACCAGGGAAGCCTGGCTTTTTAAATTTTTTTAAGTAACCATAGAATTGGTATTATTGGAAATGAGGATAGAACTTGGAACCAAGTCAGAGAAGATGAATTGTTTATAGAGAACTGTTTAAAATATAAAAGTTGTTTGCATTAGCTTGGGAAGGTTAAATTCCATTACTTTTTCATTTGGCCTGCATTTTGATTCTGAAAATAAAGCTAACTTTGCCCCTTTTTTTATTTTTTAAAACTAGTAAGAAAAACGAGAATGATTAAAAAAAAAACTGTACATGTGCTGTCGAAGTGAGGTAAAAAAAAAAAACCTTTTGAGAACATTACAGCCAAAAGAAACTACAAAGGCACTAGATAGAGATTCCAGTGACTACGAAGATGAGGAATGATGGGTATGCCTCCCTTTGGGACGGGTTCTGCCTATGTGGATCTTCACATACAGGAATCTTAGCACTAAGCATGTTCTTACATGTGTGGTGGTGCTGGGTGATTTGAAAGAACTCGTAGAGCAAAGGAGATTCTAGAACACGTTTAATGATTTACCTCTATAGATCATTCTACACAACCTAAAATTTGGGATATCCAAATTCCCTGGGAAGTAAGAACCAATGCCTATTCTTCTGGGAGTATCTCCCAAAGTCCCAAGAAAGTAAGAAAGAATGTGGGATTCAGTTGAAGTAGCTCTACTCACCAAGCGATTCAGTTCAGTTCAGTTCAGTCGCTCAGTCATGTCTGACTCTGTGACTCCCTGGACTGCAACACTGCAGATTTCCCTGTCCTTCACCATCTCCCAGAGCTTGCTCAAACTCAAGTACATTGAATCAGTCATGCCATCCAGCCATCTCGTCCTCTGTCATCCCTTTCTCCTCCTGCCTTCTATTTTTCTCAACATCAGGATGTTTCCAATAAGTCATCTCTTCTCATCAGATAGCCAAAGGATTGGAGCTTCAGCTTCAGCATCAGTCCTTCCAATGAATATTCAGGGTTGATTCCCTTTAGGATTGATTGGTTTGATCTCCTTTCAGTCCAAGGGATTCCCAAGAGTCTTCTCCAACACCACAGTTCAAAAGTATCAATTCTTTGGTGCTCAACCTTCTTTATGGTCCAGCTCACACATCCATACATGACTACTGGGAAAACCATAGCTTTGACTACAGGGTCTTTTGTCAGCAAAGTGATGTCTCTACTTTTGAATACACTGTCTGTTATAGCTTTTCTCCCATGGAGCATGCGTCTTTTAATTGCATGGCTGAAGTCACCATCTACAGTGATTTTGAACCCCAGGAAAATAAAGTCGGTCACTGTTTCCGTTGTTTGCCCATCTATTAGCCATGAAGTGATGGGACTGGATGCCATGATCTTCATTTTTTGAATGTTGAGTATACTCACAATCAAAATGTCATCCTAATTCTAATAATAAACTTTCCTGCCTTACTACATTCTTGAGAAGTATGCACACAGACACACACACACACACACACACACATACACACACAGAAAGAGAGAGGCAAAGCCTTCCACACCACCAAGACTCAAAGACTGGTTTATTTTTACTCCGCTTCACTGCTCAGCCTAAATACACTTCCTCCAAGCAGCCTCCTCTGATTCCTCAGACATGATCAGGGTCACCCATGTAGTCTGATAGTACCCTACAGGCTTTGTAAGGGTACTCATAGCACCTCATTTGTCCCCATCTCAGGGTGTTTCGTATGGCCTTAAAATGCAGATATGAATGCCCTTCCACACCACTAGGTTCTCTTGGTCTTACCTGGAGTGTTAAATGGAAAGATTACCAGAAGGAGGTAAAGGCCATGGGCCTCCTGGTTGGGAGGGGGTGCCAAGGTGCGCGTTGGAAAGGGATCAAGGCTAGAGGAGAAGGCTGCACACACTGTGAGCCGTAACATCGTCTTCTCTGGAGAGGCGAGGCCTCCGGTAGACCACTACTAAGGTGCTGTGGGATGTAGGCACTGAGTTGGCATACTTGAGCCCTCGGTGGAGGCTCTCATTGGGCAAGCTTGGATAGAGAGAGTGAATTTTCCAGAATAATGCATCACTATTGCATGGCAACATCAGCCAAAGAGGGAGTCACTGAGCCTGAGGAATGGGCCCCGTGGTGTTTTCCTGCCTGACATCAGTCCCACAGTAACAGGTCATCGAGGTGAACAACCTGAGAAGTCTCTCCAGGAAGGTTTAATTTGATTTGGGAGAAGTAAAAGATCTCTTTCTTAATCAAATTCATAATACTAAATATTATACCTATGCCACAATTATAATACACAAGGACTTCCAAAATTGTTGCATTTATGTCTATCTTTCCCAGTAGAAGTTATATAACTAGTACAGTTTAGAGTATAGTTGATTTTCATTCATTCAATGAATAAGTGAATTCATCTTTGAAAATTTCTTAAATCTTTTGATAATCCCAACCTCCATTTTGGAAAATTTTACCAAATTTTATGAAAACTATCACCACACAATACATTTTTGAGGTATCTATGTTAGCCCTGCAAGTTTGAAATCACAATTTTTGAAAAACAAAATTTTGGGGGGAGGGGGAGGTATGGTGGGGAGGGAGGGGGGCAGGCGGGCCACTTCTATTGGTCTTTCATTTATCTATTTTCATCCATCTTTGTTCTTTGGCCCCTGTGGGCCTCCCATCACAGTGGCCTCTATTGTCACAGAGCGCCGGCTCTGGGTGCAGGCGCTCCAGAGCTCCGGTTCAGTAATTGAACACGTCGGTCCAGCCGCTCCACAGCACGTGGGATCTTCCCAGACCAGGGATCGAACCGGTGCCCCTTGCACTGCAAGGCGGTGTCCTTACCCACTGGACCACCAGGGAAGCCCCGAAAAACAAAATTTTTAAGGTAAGAATAAAAGTCAAAATGGGCTTCCTTGGTGCCCTGTGGTAAAGAACCTGCCTGCCAGTGCAGGAGTCATGGATTTGTAATCCCTAAGTTGGGAAGATCCCCTGGAGAAGGAAATGGCTACCCACTCCAATATTGTTATTAGTTGCTCAGTTATTTTCTTTGCAACCCCATGGACTGTAGCCCCCCAGATTCCTCTGTCCATGGAATTTTCCAGGCAACAATACTGGAGTAGGTTGCCATTTCCTCTTCCAGAGGATCTTTCCAGGGATCAAACCTGCATACTATTCTTGCCTGAAAAATCCCATGGACAGAGGAGCTGGTGGGCTACAATCCATGGGGTCACAAAAGTCAGACACAACTGAGCAACTAAACAGCAACAAAAGTAAGAATAACTTTCACCAGGAGTGGGCCTCAAGTCTCTGTGGATGAGGTACAGTACCTTAATTAAGACATCACCTTCTACCTCTGGTGAATCTTACCAGACCACCCTTTTCACTTGCATTTCTGCAGGTTTAACTGCCTGATCAAATGCTTTGAAATAATAAACCCAGGAAGGAAATTTGAGAAGCAAGCAGTCAAGACTGGAGTTTTCATTTTGCAGAGAACATATTGACTGGACATTCCAACTGATTGGAAAGACAATAGTCCAATGATTGGAAAATGTGAATTATCAAGAGGGGACCAGGAGAGGAAAGACAGAAAAGAGGGTATCTTTATGCTGAAATTAATGCAGTGACATCTGATGTGTATGCAGAAAAATAGGTCTTGTGTAAATAGCTCACTACAGTGACAAGATAGCACTCTCTGAGGTCTGGACTCTATTTCGTTACCATTCATGCTCAACCCTAGCCAGACAGTCCTATTTCACAGATTGCTGACACTTCACCCCTCTCCCTAGTGATGGATCTAAACAAATAGATAAAAAAAAAAAAATAGATAACCACAAATAAATGACTTCTAATGCTATTTGGCTTAAAGAAGTGTATGAAACAGCCTCTGCCAACATTCCTATGTTATTTACGAAAACAAAGGAAAAGGCAAGAACTCAAAAAAAAAAAAAAAAAATTAGAAACTTCAACCCAATCAATGACTTGACCAGATTCTAGGAAGGATTTTCATTAATCATAAGGTGGGACACAGTGGATTGGTACAAACCTATCTGGGCTACAGCTCATGTAATTGAGCTCAGGGGGAAGCCAACTGCCCCTACTTTTTATTAGTTGCTCATTTTTGCAACCCCATGGACTGTAGCCCCCAGATTCCTCTGTCCATGGAATTTTCCAGGCAACAATACTGGAGTAGGTTGCCATTTCCTCTTCCAGAGGATCTTTCCAGGGATCAAACCTGCATACTATTCTTGCCTGAAAAATCCCATGGACAGAGGAGCTGGTGGGCTACAATCCATGGGGTCACAAAAGTCAGACACAACTGAGCAACTAAACAGCAACAAAAGTAAGAATAACTTTCACCAGGAGTGGGCCTCAAGTCTCTGTGGATGAGGTACAGTACCTTAATTAAGACATCACCTTCTACCTCTGGTGAATCTTACCAGACCACCCTTTTCACTTGCATTTCTGCAGGTTTAACTGCCTGATCAAATGCTTTGAAATAATAAACCCAGGAAGGAAATTTGAGAAGCAAGCAGTCAAGACTGGAGTTTTCATTTTGCAGAGAACATATTGACTGGACATTCCAACTGATTGGAAAGACAATAGTCCAATGATTGGAAAATGTGAATTATCAAGAGGGGACCAGGAGAGGAAAGACAGAAAAGAGGGTATCTTTATGCTGAAATTAATGCAGTGACATCTGATGTGTATGCAGAAAAATAGGTCTTGTGTAAATAGCTCACTACAGTGACAAGATAGCACTCTCTGAGGTCTGGACTCTATTTCGTTACCATTCATGCTCAACCCTAGCCAGACAGTCCTATTTCACAGATTGCTGACACTTCACCCCTCTCCCTAGTGATGGATCTAAACAAATAGATAAAAAAAAAAAAAATAGATAACCACAAATAAATGACTTCTAATGCTATTTGGCTTAAAGAAGTGTATGAAACAGCCTCTGCCAACATTCCTATGTTATTTACGAAAACAAAGGAAAAGGCAAGAACTCAAAAAAAAAAAAAAAAAATTAGAAACTTCAACCCAATCAATGACTTGACCAGATTCTAGGAAGGATTTTCATTAATCATAAGGTGGGACACAGTGGATTGGTACAAACCTATCTGGGCTACAGCTCATGTAATTGAGCTCAGGGGGAAGCCAACTGCCCCTACTTTTTATTACTGACACAGAGAGCCAAAGTATGTACCAACTACAAGGTAGGTACTCACATGCCATGGAAGTGCAGCTTTTTGAGGATGCTAACACTACATCTACTTGGAGGTAGCACCTCCTAGGAGATAACTGGTCAGGAAGTGTATTATATGTGGGAGAGGGAGGGATGGGAGGAAAGGGAACTAGCAATTTTGTATGTATCCGGGGAGGTGCAATATTTACAAGGCAAACACTAGAGGCAAGGGTGGAGACAGGAAGATCTCTACCAGCAGCACACAGTATCAACTGCAGCTTTGCAGGTGACTGGTTGGTCAGAGGAGCAGGGAAACTGGTGGAAAGCATATCCCATCTCAGTAGAACGGAGCTGTGGTAGGTGCATCCCTGCTAGAAACAGAAAATTGCTCTGGACACTCTGCCTGTCCAATTGTACTCCAGGTCTGAAAAGGAGACGCTTATTATGAGGTGGATTGGCAGTGTGGCCAAGAGTAACATAGTTACACTCATTGATGACCAACATCTAGTCTGGAAAGATTTCATCTTAGTAGAAGGCTAGGCAAAAAAGACAAAATCCTGCTGTTTATGCCTCAAAACTAGGTCTTCTATGAGATTGATCACTCCACATATATTTGAGGTCATTCAGTAATCGTCTTTCTATGTCTGGCTTATTTCACTTAGCAGAATGACCTCCAGGGCCATCTGTGTTGTCACAAATGCAAGATAAAAAAGGCTGAATTACATTCCATCGAATGTGCCTTAATCTGTTTGGGCTACTATAACAAAATATCAAAGACTGAGAATCTTATAAACAACAGACATTTTATCTCTCAGATTTTGGTGGCTGGGAAGAAGTCCACGATCGAGATACTGGCAGATTCAGTGTCTTGTTAGAATCCACTTCCTGTCATAGCTGGCATATGTTCACAGGGTCTTCACATGATGGAAGAGGAAAGGGAGCTTTCTTGGGTCTCTTCTATAAGGACACGAATCTTATCTATGAGGGCTAAAACACATTCCAAATCACTAGTACCTCCCCAGACGGAGTTTGTACACACAACTGATGTCCCTATTTTGTGGCTGTTACCCAGAGAAAGCAACCTTTGATTGCTTGGCTTTGGTTACATGCTGGGCCATGTTAGACCGGATGAACTTAACAGATAGTTATAGAGCATTCCATCCCAAAGCAGCTGAACACACATTCTTCTCAAGTGCACATGGAACATGCTCCAAGATAGATCATATGTTAGGCCACAAAAGAAGTTTTAATAAATTTAAGAAGATTGGAATCATATCTAGCATCTTTCTAACCACAATGATATGAAATCAGAACTCAATTACAAGAAGGAAACTGGAAAGTCCACAAATGTGACTAGATTGAACAATATGGTACTGAAAACCAGTGGGCAAACACTAGAGGCAAGGGTGGAGACAGGAAGATCTCTACCAGCAGCACACAGTATCAACTGCAGCTTTGCAGGTGACTGGTTGGTCAGAGGAGCAGGGAAACTGGTGGAAAGCATATCCCATCTCAGTAGAACGGAGCTGTGGTAGGTGCATCCCTGCTAGAAACAGAAAATTGCTCTGGACACTCTGCCTGTCCAATTGTACTCCAGGTCTGAAAAGGAGACGCTTATTATGAGGTGGATTGGCAGTGTGGCCAAGAGTAACATAGTTACACTCATTGATGACCAACATCTAGTCTGGAAAGATTTCATCTTAGTAGAAGGCTAGGCAAAAAAGACAAAATCCTGCTGTTTATGCCTCAAAACTAGGTCTTCTATGAGATTGATCACTCCACATATATTTGAGGTCATTCAGTAATCGTCTTTCTATGTCTGGCTTATTTCACTTAGCAGAATGACCTCCAGGGCCATCTGTGTTGTCACAAATGCAAGATAAAAAAAAAAGGCTGAATTACATTCCATCGAATGTGCCTTAATCTGTTTGGGCTACTATAACAAAATATCAAAGACTGAGAATCTTATAAACAACAGACATTTTATCTCTCAGATTTTGGTGGCTGGGAAGAAGTCCACGATCGAGATACTGGCAGATTCAGTGTCTTGTTAGAATCCACTTCCTGTCATAGCTGGCATATGTTCACAGGGTCTTCACATGATGGAAGAGGAAAGGGAGCTTTCTTGGGTCTCTTCTATAAGGACACGAATCTTATCTATGAGGGCTAAAACACATTCCAAATCACTAGTACCTCCCCAGACGGAGTTTGTACACACAACTGATGTCCCTATTTTGTGGCTGTTACCCAGAGAAAGCAACCTTTGATTGCTTGGCTTTGGTTACATGCTGGGCCATGTTAGACCGGATGAACTTAACAGATAGTTATAGAGCATTCCATCCCAAAGCAGCTGAACACACATTCTTCTCAAGTGCACATGGAACATGCTCCAAGATAGATCATATGTTAGGCCACAAAAGAAGTTTTAATAAATTTAAGAAGATTGGAATCATATCTAGCATCTTTCTAACCACAATGATATGAAATCAGAACTCAATTACAAGAAGGAAACTGGAAAGTCCACAAATGTGACTAGATTGAACAATATGGTACTGAAAAACCAGTGGGTCAAAGAAGAAAAAAAATATCTTGAGACAAATGAAGATATAAGTAAAACATACCAAAACTTAATGCATGCAGCAAAAGCAGTAAAAGAGGTAAGTTTATAGACATAAATGCCTACATTAAAAAAAAAAAAAGATATCCAGTAAACAACCTAACATTATAGCAATTAAAAGAAAACCCAAAGTTTAGTAAAAGGAGGGCAATAGCAGAAATCACAGTAGAAATTAATGAATAGAGACTAGAAAGGCAATAGAAAAGAACAATGAAACTGAGCCTGCTTTTTTTTTTTTTTAAACATTTACTGATTGATTGATTTGGGGGGGGGCACTTCTATTGGTCTTTCATCTGTCTATTCTTCATCCATCTTTGTTCTTTGGCCCGTGTGGGCCTCCCATCGTGGTGGCCTCTGTTGTCGCAGAGCACTGGCTCTGGGCGCATGTGCTCCAGAGCTCTGGCTTGGTAGTTGGACACATCGGTTCAGCCGCTCTGCGGCACATGGGATCTTCCCATGCCAGGGATCGAACTGGTGCCCCTTGCACTGCAAGGCGGTGTCCTTACCCACTGGACCACCAGGGAAGCCCCTGAGCCTACTTTTAAAAAAGCACACACAGGAGCCGCCGGAACCGGACGCCGGGAGGAGCCGCGGACGCTGCGAGGAAAGCCGCAGCGCGGGTAAGTTCAGCCACTCCAACTGGAGGGCTTGCCGGAGAGGGGAAGTCGTCCACGGGTGGCTGACCAGGGACCGGGCACGAGTTGGACGGGAAAGCTTGTGCCCGCCTTTGGAACTTAGACACGTAACCGGCAGTGCACGTGTGCCAGTGGCGGAGGAGCCCGCGCTCCTCTAGAGCTGCAGCAGCAGCGGAGGAAGCCGGGAAAGAGCAGGGATTGGAGACTACAGGCGGGTGCGCGGTCGAGCCGGGGCGCCGCCCTCCAACACGGGACTGCGCGCGCCGCGGCCTCCGCCCGACTGACTGGGATCAGCCCACCATCCCGGCCAGCACCCAGTATGGCAACAAAGCCCTCATTTTGCTGAACACAAAAACAGAAACCATAGCAACCGGCGCTATAAGGGAAAGACTACGCCATCAAGACACCACCATCAAGAGCAGATTGGTTTCCAACAGGCAGATGAGAAGATAAAAACCAAGGACAGTATTTACCTTTTTTTTTTTTCCCTTTTCTTCTGCTTGTTTGTGGTGGACTATTTTGCTTATTCAATTGATTGGTCTGGTTTGGGGTTTATTAGTTTCTTTGTTTATTGGGGTTTTTTTTTTTTTTTGTAGTTGTTTTCATTTGTTTGATTTGTTTTATGTGTTTTTTCTTTGTTTTTCGGTCTCATTAATTTTTTCTGCTCTTTTTAATTTTTAACTTTTTTTTGACTTTTATTGTATTTTTTTAACTTTAATTTTAATTCTTGAAAACCTCTAATTCTCTTTTCTCTTTCCTCTTTCCCACTGCTTTCTTCCTCTATGTTCTAAATCTAAAACATTTTCCTAGCTACCAATATCCTCTAGATAAATTATTTCCTATCTTCGTGTCTCCACTATTCACTTCCAAATACACTAAACAATACACACACTAATCTTTGCTACCTAATCCTATAAAATACTTCCAAGACGAATTTTTTCCTTTTTATTACTTATAGACTCTCCTCCTTGTCACCCCGAACACATGTCCTAATTTAAAATTGCTCTCATTGTAATTATCCAAGCCAGGACCTTGTGCTAGATCTGTTATTCAGGAACTATTTCAGTCAATTCAAAGCTCAATGGGCAAGTATCATCTGTGATTGCATGAATTGCTAGAAAGATTTCCTGTGCCTTATCTCTGTAAAACTGGTCAGTTGTGGGGATTGCTGTATATGTATATATATCTTACGATTATGTTAGAAAACATCTGCATGCTTTTATGACTGTCACCCATCAGGAATGCACCTCTTGTTCCTCAGATGCTAGTATGTAAACTAGTATCACGGAACAGCATAGCAAACCAGACATAGAGCCTACACCCCCTGACCAATCATCAAACCAAGGATCCTCGAAGCGGAAGCCCTGATTCCAAGACCCCACACTATCAAAGAACATACAACACTACAGATTATTCACCTGTAAACAAGGTCTAACACCACCCAAGACACAAACCACTGAACCCTTCTGCAAGGACAGAAACACAAAGGAAGGGAGAATTCAACCAAGAAGCCTGGTGGGAATAAGAACTCCATACACACAGACACACACAAAGAAACAAAAATTAACCTAATAATGAAACGTCAGAGAAACACTGTACAAATGAAGGACCAAGCTAGAGAAACACCGCTTCAAATGACAGAGGAGGAGATAGACAAATTATCTGAAAGAGAATTCAGAAAAGCTATACTAATGCGGATGCAAAACACCGAAAACAGAATATTAGAGGAAATTACTGCATTGAGAAGAGACATGCAAGAAATGAAAAATAAGCAAATGGAGACAACTAACTCAATTGCTGAACTCAAAAATACTATAGAAGGTCTCAACAGTAGAGTATCAGAGGCTGAAGAACGGATAAGTAAGCTGGAAGACAGAATGGTGGAAATAAGTGCTGAAGAACAGAACAAAGCCCAAAGAATTAAAAGAACTGAGGATAGCCTCAGAGACCTATGGGACAATATCAAACTCACCAACATTAGAATTGTAGGAGTTCCAGAAGAAGAAGAAGAGAAGAAAGACTGAAAAAATTCTTGAAGAGGTTATAGTTGAAAACTTCCCCAGCATGGGAAAGGAGATAGTCAACCAAGTCCAGGAAGCACAAAGAGTTCCATACAGGAGAAACCCCAGAAGAAACACACCAAGGCACATATTAATCAAACTAACGCAGACTAAATATAAAGACAGATTACTAAAAGCAGCTAGGAGCAAAAAACAAATAACATATAAAGGAAACCCCATACGTTTAACTGCGGATCTCTCAACAGAAACCCTACAGGCCAGAAGAGAATGGCAAGATACATTTAAACGGCTAAAAGAGAACAACCTCCAACCAAGAATTCTCTACCCAGCAAGAATCTCATTCAAAATCGATGGTGAAGTCAAAAGCTTCACAGACAAGCAAAAACTAAAAGAATTCTGTACTACAAAACCAGCCCTACAACAAGTGTTAAACGGCCTGATATAGCCAATAAATACAAGAGTAGGAGAAGCCTTACAAATCAAACCCCAAATTTCTAAGAAGATGACAATAGGAACATTCGTATCAATAATTACTTTGAACGTAAATGGACTAAATGCTCCAACCAAACGACACAGGCTGGCTGAATGGATCCAGAAGCAAGACCCATATATATGCTGTTTACAAGAGACCCACTTCAGACCTAGAGACACTCATAGACTGAAAGTGAAAGGCTGGAAAAAGATATTCCATGCAAATGGAAATCAAAAGAAAGCTGGAGTAGCAATCCTTATATCAGACAAAATTTAAAGTAAAGACTTTAAAGTAAAGAAGATTCTAAGAGACAAGGCAGGTCACTACATCATGATTAAAGGATCTATCCAAGAGGAAGACATAACAGTCATGAATATCTACGCACCCAACACAGGGGCACCTCAATACATAAGACAGGTACTTTTAGACATAAAAGAAGAAATCAACAATAACACAATAATAGTAGGAGACTTTAACACTCCTCTCACACCAATGGACAGATCAACAAAACAGAAAATTAATAAAGAAACACAAGCCTTAAATGCCACACTGGAAAAGATGGACCTCATCAATATCTTTAGGACGTTCCATCCAAAAGCAGAAGAATACACTTTCTTCTCAAGTGCTCACGGAACATTCTCCAGGATAGACCACATCTTGGGCTACAAATCTAACCTCAGTCAGTTCAAGAAAACCGAAATTATATCAACCATCTTCTCGGACCACAATGCAATGAGACTGGAGGTCAACTACCAGAAAAAAAACCCTAAAAACAGAAACACATGGAGATTAAACAATACATACCTAAAAAACCTACTGATCATTGAGGAAATCAAAGGAGAAATTAAACAATTCCTAGAAGAAAATGACAATGAGCACACGACAGTGCACAACCCATGGGATACTGCAAAAGCAGTTCTAAGAGGGAAATTTATAGCAATACAATCCCACCTCAAGAAACTAGGAAAATATGAAGCAGATGACCTAACCCTCCGCTTAAAACAGTTGGAGAAAGAAGAACAAAAGCATCCCAAAGCCAGCAGAAGAAGAGAAATCATAAAGATCAGAGCAGAAATAAATGAGAAAGAAACAAAAGAAACAATAGTAAAGATAAATAAAACAAAAAGCTGGTTCTTTGAAAAGGTAAACAAAATTGACAAGCCACTGGCCAGACTCATTAAGAAAAAGAGAGAGAAGAACCAGATCAACAAAATCAAAAACAAAAAAGGAGAGATTACAACAGATAATGCAGAAATCCAAAGCATTCTAAGAGACTATTATGAGCAACTCTATGGCAACAAACTGGACAACCTGGAAGAAATGGACAATTTCAATCTCCCAAGACTGAGCCAGGAAGAAACAGAAACTTTGAACAACCCAATCACAAGCTCAGAAATCGAATTTGTGATTAAAATTCTACCCAAAAATGAAAGCCCAGGGCCAGATGGCTTCACAGCCGAATTCTACCAAACATTTAAAGAAGAGCTAATGCCTGTCCTTCTAAAACTCTTCCAAAAAATTGCACAGGAAGGAAAACTTCCAAACACATTCCACGAGGCCACCATCACCCTGATACCCAAACCAGGCAAAGACAACACAAAAAAGGAAAACTATAGGCCAATTTCACTGATGAACTTAGATGCCAAGATCCTCACCAAAATCCTAGCAAACAGAATTCAGCGACACATCAAAAAACTCATACATCACGATCAAGTCGGGTTCATCCCAGGCATGCAAGGCTTCTTCAACATCCGCAAATCAATCAACGTGATACACCATATCAACAAGTTGAAAGACAAAAATCATTTCAATAGATGCAGAAAAAGCCTTCGACAAAGTACAACATCCATTTATGATAAAAACTCTTCAGAAAATGGGCATAGAAGGAACCTATCTCAATATAATAAAAGCCATCTATGAGAAGCCTACAGCGAACATTATTGTTAATGGTGAAAAACTGAAAGCATTCCCTCTAAGATCAGGAACAAGACAGGGGTGCCCACTTTCACCACTACTATTCAACATAGTCCTGGAAGTCCTAGCAACAGCAATAAGAGAAGAGAAAGAAATCAAAGGAATCCAGATTGGAAAGGAAGAAGTCAAGCTCTCTCTTTCTGCAGACGACATGATACTATACATAGAAAATCCCAAAGACACGGTTACAAAGCTACTAGAGCTAATCAACAAATTCAGCAAAGTCGCAGGATACAAAGTCAACACACAGAAGTCACTGGCATTCCTATACACAAACATCAGAAAATGAAATCAAAGAGGCAATCCCCTTCACCATTGCAACCAAAAGAATCAAATATCTAGGAATAAACCTACCCAAAGAAACAAAAGAATTGTACACAGAAAATTACAAGACACTCATGAGAGACATTAATGAAGACTTAAACAGATGGAGAGATATTCCATGTTCCTGGATCGGAAGAATCAATATTGTGAAAATGACCATACTACCAAATATCATCTACAGATTCAATGCAATACCTATTCAGCTACCACTGACATTTTTCACAGAACTAGACCAAAGAATAACACAGTTCATATGGAAACACAGAAGACCTCGAATAGCCAAAGCAATCCTGAGGAAGAAGAATGGAGTTGTAGGGATCAGCCTCCCTAACTTCAGACTCTACTACAAAGCAACAGTTATCAAGACAGTATGGTACTGGCACAAAAACAGAACTATAGGTCAATGGAACAAGACTGAGAACCCAGAGATCAACCCACGCACCTATGGGTACCTTATTTTTGACAAAGCGAGGAGAAACTGTAAAATGGGAGAAAGACAACCTCTTCAACAAATGGTGCTGGGAAAATTGGACAGCTACATGCAAACAAATGAAGTTGGAACATTCCCTGACACCATACACGAAGATCAACTCAAAATGGATTAAAGACCTAAATGTAAGACCAGAAACCATCAAACTCTTAGAGGAGAATATAGGCAAAACCCTCAAGGACATCAATCAAAGCAAGATCTTCTCTGACCCACCTACTAAAATAGTGGAACTGAAAAGAAAAGTGAACACGTGGGACCTCATGAAACTTAAAAGCTTTTGTACAGCAAAAGAAATCACCAAAAAGTTGAACAGACACCCCACAGAGTGGGAGAAAATCATAGCCAATGAAACAACAGACAAAGAATTAATCTCCAAAATCTACAAGCAACTCAGACAACTCAGCACAGGGAAAACGAGCAGCCCAATCAAAAAATGGGAAAAAGATCTAAAGAGACGCCTCTCCAAAGAGGACATACAAATGGCCCAAAAATACATGAAACGGTGCTCAACCTCGCTTATTATCAGAGAAATGCAAATTAAAACCACAATGAGACGCCACCTCACACCTGTCAAGGTGCTCAACCTCGCTTTTTAAAAAAATTTTAGACCTTACACCAAATTGACAAGACACAAAAGAATCAAATATCTAGGAATAAACCTACCCAAAGAAACAAAAGAATTGTACACAGAAAATTACAAGACACTCATGAGAGACATTAATGAAGACTTAAACAGATGGAGAGATATTCCATGTTCCTGGATCGGAAGAATCAATATTGTGAAAATGACCATACTACCAAATATCATCTACAGATTCAATGCAATACCTATTCAGCTACCACTGACATTTTTCACAGAACTAGACCAAAGAATAACACAGTTCATATGGAAACACAGAAGACCTCGAATAGCCAAAGCAATCCTGAGGAAGAAGAATGGAGTTGTAGGGATCAGCCTCCCTAACTTCAGACTCTACTACAAAGCAACAGTTATCAAGACAGTATGGTACTGGCACAAAAACAGAACTATAGGTCAATGGAACAAGACTGAGAACCCAGAGATCAACCCACGCACCTATGGGTACCTTATTTTTGACAAAGCGAGGAGAAACTGTAAAATGGGAGAAAGACAACCTCTTCAACAAATGGTGCTGGGAAAATTGGACAGCTACATGCAAACAAATGAAGTTGGAACATTCCCTGACACCATACACGAAGATCAACTCAAAATGGATTAAAGACCTAAATGTAAGACCAGAAACCATCAAACTCTTAGAGGAGAATATAGGCAAAACCCTCAAGGACATCAATCAAAGCAAGATCTTCTCTGACCCACCTACTAAAATAGTGGAACTGAAAAGAAAAGTGAACACGTGGGACCTCATGAAACTTAAAAGCTTTTGTACAGCAAAAGAAATCACCAAAAAGTTGAACAGACACCCCACAGAGTGGGAGAAAATCATAGCCAATGAAACAACAGACAAAGAATTAATCTCCAAAATCTACAAGCAACTCAGACAACTCAGCACAGGGAAAACGAGCAGCCCAATCAAAAAATGGGAAAAAGATCTAAAGAGACGCCTCTCCAAAGAGGACATACAAATGGCCCAAAAATACATGAAACGGTGCTCAACCTCGCTTATTATCAGAGAAATGCAAATTAAAACCACAATGAGACGCCACCTCACACCTGTCAGAATGGCCATCATCAACAAATCGACAGACAACAAATGCTGGAGAGGGTGTGGAGAAAAGGGAACCCTCTTGCATTGCTGGTGGGAATGTAAATTAATACAACCTCTATGGAAGACAGTCTGGAGATTCCTTAAAAAACTAAAAATAGAAGCACCCTATGACCCAGCAATCCCACTATTAGGCCTATATCCTGATGAAATCAAAACTGAAAGAGGCACCTGTACCCCAATGTTCATTGCAGCTTTCTATACAATAGCCAGAACATGGAAGCAACCTAGATGTCCATCGACAAATGAATGGATCCAGAAGCTCTGGTACATATATACAATGGAATACTACTCAGCTGTTAAAAGAAATGCAGAAGACTCAGTCCTAATGAGGTGGCTGGCTCTAGAACCTATCATAAAAAGTGAAGTAAGTCAAAAAGAGAAAGACAAGTATAGTATACTAACTCATATATATGGGATCTAGTAAGATGGTCATGATAACATACGCAGTGAACTCATGAAAAAACAGAGAATAGACATAAAGACATTGTGGAGACCGAACAGTGGGAGGGAGGCATGGAGGGAGTAACATGGAAGCCTATACTGTCATGTGTGGAAAAGATAGCTATTTTCATTGTGTTAGGGGAATAGGAGTACCTACAACCACTTGGGGCGATGGTCTGGAGGGATGGGAGGGGGGGAACTGGGTGGGGGGAGGGTCCAGGGATATGCATATGAATGATCTGGGAACATACATGTAAAAAAATAAATAAAAAATAAATAAATAAATAAATAATAATAATAATGTTTAAAAAAATGTAAAAAAAAAATCACACAAACCTTTAGCTAGATTTAGAGAGAGGAAAAAAAAGAATATTATTCAGCATTAAGAAAGAAGGAAAGCCTTTCATTTGCAACAACGTAAATGAACCTGGAGGGCACCATGCTAAGTGTAATATGTCAGACTGAGAAAGACAAATACTGTATGGTATCACTTAAGCATGAAATGAAAAATAATGTCAATCTTATAGAAATAGAGAGTAGAAAAGTGATTGCCAGGAGTTGGCCGGTAAGGAAATAGGAAAAGATTGTTAGAAAGCTAAACTTTCAGTAATAAGTTAAGTAAGGTCTGAAGATCTGAAGTAAAACACAATGAATATAGTTGATAACACTGTATTCTATGATAATTAAAA
This sequence comes from Tragulus kanchil, assembly GCA_022376925.1. Lineage (NCBI taxonomy): Eukaryota > Metazoa > Chordata > Mammalia > Artiodactyla > Tragulidae > Tragulus > Tragulus kanchil. The sequence continues at coordinate 153,130,164 of JAIOJX010000029.1, forward strand.
TTTGCTTCAAGAGTAGAACGCAAATGTTCTCACTAGAGAAAAAGGAGAAGAAAAATAAGTGAGATGATCAGTATGTTAATTAACTTAATTGGGAGGGAATCATCTTACACACACACACACAACACAAAAGGATAGAAGAGCTTCCCAGTGCATTTCTGAAAGCTGACATAGCCCTGATACCAAACTGACAGAGACTGTACAAAAACAAACAAAAATAATACATCAAAACTGTCCTATCTCTGAATACAGATATTTAAAAAAAATCATTAATCAAATACTAGCAAATTGGAATCTGCTGTAAATAGACCAAGTAGACCTTTTTGAAATCCTGTAAGACTGATGTAATAGTGAAGGATAAAGGCTTAATTTGCCATGTGGTTAGGTCAGAGAGAAGACAACAATGATACTCATAGATGTTAAAAGTAATTTGATAAAAGTTATTATCTATTCTTGATTAACCCTTAAGTTGATTGGGAATATGAGATTCTTTCTTAATATGATGGAAAATGTTTACATAAAACCAACTGCCAATATTACTTTTGCTGATGAACACTGGAAGTATTCCATTAAAACCAGGAAAAGAGGCTTCCTTGATGGTTCAGCAGTGAAAGAATCCTCCTGCCAGTGCAGGAGACACTTGTTTGGTGTCTGGTCCAGTAAGGTCCCACATGCCATGCAGCAATTAAGTCTGTGAGCCACAACTATCCAGCCTGTGCTCTAGAGTCCAGGAGCCGCAACTACTGAGCCCACGTGACAGAAGTACAGAGCCTTCACACCCAAGAGCTCTGTTCCACAAGAGAAGCCACCACAATGAGAAGCCCGCGCACTGCAACTAGACAGTAGCCTCCACTCACTGCAACCAGAGGAAGGAACTCGCAGCAACAAAGACCTAGCACAGTCAAAAATAATTAAGGAAAACAAAAATACGAAAAGAATAATGCTCACTCACTTTTACCATCTTTCTGTATGTTCTAATGAATGAATTCAATTTTTCATAAAATAAGTGTGAATTCAAAAGGAAGAGACAAGGTGAGCATGTTTAATATAAGTTCAGATTTTCTACCTGGAAAACTACTAGATTGATGTGGTGAGAAGTCTTGTGTGCAGGCAAGAAGAAGATATTTTGCCTATTTAGTGTTTGAAAGCAATAGTAAATTGACTAAAAGACTGTCTCCTTTTTATTACCACTTTACATTGGAAACTCTAAGCAATGTCAGTGATAAAATATTCTCCCATAAAGAAAATACTTTAAGTTCTAAATGTGTGTATATATAGACAGACAGACAGACAGACAGATAGATAGATAGATGGATGGATAGATGGATAGATATATATATATCATTGGCTTCCCAGCTGGTGTTAGTGGTAAAGAACCCACCAGTCATTGCAAGTAAACATAAGAGAGACAGGTTCGATTCCTGGGTCAGGAAGATCCTCTGGAGGAGAGAATGGGAACGCACTCTAGTATCCTTGCCTGGAGAATCCCATGGACAGAAGACCCTGTAGGCTGCAGTCCATAAGGTTGCACAGAGTCAAATACAACTGAAGTGACTTAGCACACATACAGTTGTGGCAGTTATTTTCGACTATACATGTGTATTGTGTTTGTATGTGTGTTATATGTCATGGGCTTTCCAGGTGGCTCTAGTGGTAAAGAACCCGCCTGCCAACACAGGAACAGAAGAGACATGGGTTCGATTCCTGAGTTGGGAAAATCCCCTGGAGGAAGGCATGGCAACCCACTTTATTATTTTTTTAAACGTTTATTTTATTTATTTATTTTTTGGGGGGTGGCGTGGGGAGGGAGGGAGACGGGCAGGCCACTTCTATTGGTTTTTCATTTCTCTATTTTCATCCGTCTTTGTTCTTTGGCCCTTGTGGGCCTCCCATCACTGTGGCCTCTGTCACAGAGCGCTGGCTCTGGGCGCATGCGCTCCAGAGCTCCGGCTCAACCAGAGGAAGGAACTCGCAGCAACAAAGACCTAGCACAGTCAAAAATAATTAAGGAAAACAAAAATACGAAAAGAATAATGCTCACTCACTTTTACCATCTTTCTGTATGTTCTAATGAATGAATTCAATTTTTCATAAAATAAGTGTGAATTCAAAAGGAAGAGACAAGGTGAGCATGTTTAATATAAGTTCAGATTTTCTACCTGGAAAACTACTAGATTGATGTGGTGAGAAGTCTTGTGTGCAGGCAAGAAGAAGATATTTTGCCTATTTAGTGTTTGAAAGCAATAGTAAATTGACTAAAAGACTGTCTCCTTTTTATTACCACTTTACATTGGAAACTCTAAGCAATGTCAGTGATAAAATATTCTCCCATAAAGAAAATACTTTAAGTTCTAAATGTGTGTATATATAGACAGACAGACAGACAGACAGATAGATAGATAGATGGATGGATAGATGGATAGATATATATATATCATTGGCTTCCCAGCTGGTGTTAGTGGTAAAGAACCCACCAGTCATTGCAAGTAAACATAAGAGAGACAGGTTCGATTCCTGGGTCAGGAAGATCCTCTGGAGGAGAGAATGGGAACGCACTCTAGTATCCTTGCCTGGAGAATCCCATGGACAGAAGACCCTGTAGGCTGCAGTCCATAAGGTTGCACAGAGTCAAATACAACTGAAGTGACTTAGCACACATACAGTTGTGGCAGTTATTTTCGACTATACATGTGTATTGTGTTTGTATGTGTGTTATATGTCATGGGCTTTCCAGGTGGCTCTAGTGGTAAAGAACCCGCCTGCCAACACAGGAACAGAAGAGACATGGGTTCGATTCCTGAGTTGGGAAAATCCCCTGGAGGAAGGCATGGCAACCCACTTTATTATTTTTTTAAACGTTTATTTTATTTATTTATTTTTTGGGGGGTGGCGTGGGGAGGGAGGGAGACGGGCAGGCCACTTCTATTGGTTTTTCATTTCTCTATTTTCATCCGTCTTTGTTCTTTGGCCCTTGTGGGCCTCCCATCACTGTGGCCTCTGTCACAGAGCGCTGGCTCTGGGCGCATGCGCTCCAGAGCTCCGGCTCGGTAATTGGACACATCGGTCCAGCCGCTCCACGGCACGTGGGATCTTCCCATGCCAGGGATCGAACCGGTGCCCCTTGCACTGCAAGGCGATATCCTTACCCACTGGACCACCAGGGAAGCCCACAACCCACTTTAGTATCCTTGCTTGGAGAACCCCGTGGACAGAGGAGACTGGCAGGCTGTGGTCCACAGGTCTCAAAGAGTCAGACATGACTGAAGTGACTTATCACACACACACACATATTATACGTCATATAGTAAGTATACATGCACATATACATATAAATATGCTTCTAACTAGCAGACTTTCATTACTTAATCTTTAATAAACTTCATATCCTACATGGAAATTAATTCAGAGCCCTTCCAGTTAAACAGTCAGTCCTACACATATGGATTTAGTGACAGATTGTTTGGAGAGGAAGTTTATAACCATTCAGAATCATTTGATCTTGCTTTAGGAGAATTTTGAATCTTCCATTCTGTGGTTCTTCTAAATTGAAAGAGTAGTTCACAATAAACAATAACGGCAGAGCTGCTTGAAGAAAAAACAGAATTCACTTTACTTCCATTTGGCCATGTGACCATTGCCAGAAGAACTCAGAAGAGAAGGCTTGACTGCCTGTATCGTTTTCACCAAGACTGGAATGTGATTCTAAAGCAATGGCTCAAATCATGGCAGTGTTTGCTCTCATTCACTTTTTTCTATGATTTTTGCAGAAGAAGATAAACATGAAGTTTTTCCAGAATGTAACAGAAGTATATGATGAATCTCCTGGTGAAGATATTTTAGTTTAGTATTGTAACTTCTGGAATTACAGAAGTGGAAGTACAGAGTGGAGCCCACTCTGTTGTTTAGAATTTTGCTAACTCTTTGTGTATCTGGTATTCTATGTGACAGAAACTTTTGAAATTAAAATAGCTTTGATCAACTATAAATCTAGCCATATTGCCCAATGAACATGCAAAAAGATTAATTTTGATAAGAGCAATGACAAATATGTAGAAGTTAAAGCTCAGAACCATAGTGTGATTATTATATGTTATTTTATCACTCATTACTATGCCAGACTGATATGTAGGCATTTTCTTTCCAAAGAACACATTAATATAATTAAGATGCACTAATCTATTACTTTTTGGTACAATATTATTTTATCTTGGGGCTCCCCATGTGGCACAATGGTACAGAATCTGCCTGCCAATGCAGGAAATGAAAGAGACATGAGTTCTATCCCTGAGTTGGGAAGATTCTCTGGAGGAGGGCACAGCAACCTACTCCAGTATATTTGCCTGGAAAATCCCATAGACAGAGGAACCTGGTAGGCTATAGTCCATGGGGTCACAAAGTGTCAGACATGACTAAGTGAAAATAATTTTTCTACTGACATGATCATCTATAAAAGTTTCAGAAAGGAAAATGTTTACTGTGTCCTCTGTCATTATTATCATGTGTTTCACTTCATGATTATTATTCAAAATAATTTTACAATATACAAGGGAGGGAATAAAAATTCAGCTTACCAAGGGTATCAGATACACTAGATATATCATTGTTAATATTTTCAAGGTGTTACACTAATAACACATCTCTCTCTGAGGGAGGATAAAGCCCATTACATTGATTCTTTCTCTCAGTCTTGATCATCTGCACAGAGCTATAATACTTCAAAGCTGGCATAGGTTTCACAGAATTCAGATCCTTGACTGTGCTTTTTGAATTTAGAAAATAGTTCTTGCTTCCAGGAAATCTCATAACCAACTTTATTGGGCACAGTCTTAGCAGGTCAAACACAGCAGATGTTTAAACCTTAGGTCTTCTACTCATCCATCCTCTGCATTGTGACCCAGCGGCCAGGTTATTTTCCCAAGGGGTACTTGTCTCACATATCAGCCTCGATTATTATACTTTGACTTATGAGTAATAAGGACAAATTTACAACAAGCACAAATGAATTTCTGAATTAAAGGCAGCCTAGCTACTTGAACATTCCCCATAAGTTTTCTTTTTTAAAAGAAAATTATTTTATATTGAAGTATAGTTGAGTAGCCATGTTGTGATAGTTTCAGGTATACAGCAAAGTGAGTCAATTATACATGTACATACATCTCTTCTTTTTCAAATTCTTTTCCCATTTAAGTTATTACAGAATACTGAGCAGAGTTCCCTGATACAGTAGGTCCTTGTTGGTTATCTATTTTAAATATGGCAGTGTGTACATGTCCATCCCAAATTCCCAGTCACCTTGCCCCCAACCCTGCCCCCTCTGTTACCAAACAGAAAGAGACACATAGATTTAGAGAATGAATTTATGGGTACCAGAGGGTAAGGGGGCGCATTTCTGAAATGTAATGTTGCACAAATAAAAAGTGACCAGTCGTCCAAATCTACCTGCATCTGAGGTCGCTGGGGATGCAGGATTTGCAGTGTTAGCACTGAGAAAGCCCAGGCACATCTAGATGAATTTTTACTCTAGGTATAAGATTAGTTCAGACATGACTAAGTGAAAATAATTTTTCTACTGACATGATCATCTATAAAAGTTTCAGAAAGGAAAATGTTTACTGTGTCCTCTGTCATTATTATCATGTGTTTCACTATGATTATTATTCAAAATAATTTTACAATATACAAGGGAGGGAATAAAAATTCAGCTTACCAAGGGTATCAGATACACTAGATATATCATTGTTAATATTTTCAAGGTGTTACACTAATAACACATCTCTCTCTGAGGGAGGATAAAGCCCATTACATTGATTCTTTCTCTCAGTCTTGATCATCTGCACAGAGCTATAATACTTCAAAGCTGGCATAGGTTTCACAGAATTCAGATCCTTGACTGTGCTTTTTGAATTTAGAAAATAGTTCTTGCTTCCAGGAAATCTCATAACCAACTTTATTGGGCACAGTCTTAGCAGGTCAAACACAGCAGATGTTTAAACCTTAGGTCTTCTACTCATCCATCCTCTGCATTGTGACCCAGCGGCCAGGTTATTTTCCCAAGGGGTACTTGTCTCACATATCAGCCTCGATTATTATACTTTGACTTATGAGTAATAAGGACAAATTTACAACAAGCACAAATGAATTTCTGAATTAAAGGCAGCCTAGCTACTTGAACATTCCCCATAAGTTTTCTTTTTTAAAAGAAAATTATTTTATATTGAAGTATAGTTGAGTAGCCATGTTGTGATAGTTTCAGGTATACAGCAAAGTGAGTCAATTATACATGTACATACATCTCTTCTTTTTCAAATTCTTTTCCCATTTATGTTACTACAGAGTATTGAGCAGAGTTCCCTCTGCTACACAGAAGGTCCTTGTTGGTTATCTATTTAAAATATAGCAGTGTGTACATGACCATCCCAAACTCCCAGTCACCTTGCCCCCAACCCTGCCCCCTCTGTTACCAAACAGAAAGAGACACATAGATTTAGAGAATGAATTTATGGGTACCAGAGGGTAAGGGGGCGCATTTCTGAAATGTAATGTTGCACAAATAAAAAGTGACCAGTCGTCCAAATCTACCTGCATCTGAGGTCGCTGGGGATGCAGGATTTGCAGTGTTAGCACTGAGAAAGCCCAGGCACATCTAGATGAATTTTTACTCTAGGTATAAGATTAGTTCACCTGTCCCATATATATATATTTATGAAATTTAAAAATGCTTTTGGTTGCTAGCTAATAGAAAACTCTCTCAATACCACCTGATCCAAGCAGGTATTCATTTTCTCACATAACAGGCGGCCAGAGGTAGACAGACCAGTTCCTGTCACTACCCCACGATGTCATCAATGTTCTGTGTCCCTCCTATATTTCTGGTTAACTGTGCTTCACATTTTCTCTATGGACTTCATGATTACTAGAATGTCGCCATACCTCCAGGCACTGTTTTCATCCCCATGCAGAAAGTAGGGGAAGAGAGAAGGATGTATGAATGTGGCAGACTTCTTCCCCTGCCTCATTAGCTAGCCACACAAGCAAGTGGGAACCTGGAATCCCCCTGGTCACACAAGCGGCTGGGAAACCTGTAATTCATATTACAGCCTCTGGAGCAGGAGACGGCAAGGGAAAAGAGTTGCAAATGAGTTCTGAGCAAGCCAACATACAGGTAGATTTGCTATATCATAAGCTGTAAACATTTGTCTATAGTATCTGATTCCATAGCTCCCAGAAACATGAGGGGTTAGTATGATCTGGAAAATGTATAGAGTAGGTTTCATAGCACAGGCTGTGTCTAACTATGACTCCAAAGAAATGTATGTATATGTTTTCTTGCTCCCAGGCTAATGTACATTATCAGAAATAAAAAGTCCAGTCATGGAAGAAACAGCAGAACATGGAGTCATAGTTCTTTCAATTTCTCAGTGAACCACAGTGATGGGAACTATATGCAGTGGTCCTGAGTTTATGCCTCAAATGGAGTGACAGTAGTCACGTCCATAGGCACTCAGAAATAAACCTTTTTCTTAGGGGACACTGTGATTTTTGTGAGATAAAAGCATAGAAACCTTTTGGCCCTTTGTTGACTCCTAGAGCAAAATGTTCCTGTCCTCTCTGGTTATTGGAAAACATGCTCTCAAAGAGAGCCAAAGCAGTCAATTTGACTTAGTATTATTGAGAAAATACCAACGTTCACGCATTCATTTTTTGGTTCATTTATTTCGAGCACTTGTGGGCCAGACGCCATTCTAGTTGCTCAGCACACAGCATGAACAAAACAGTAGACAAAGATTCTTGCCTTCATGTAGCTTACATTCTAGTGAGGACACAGATGATAAACAGATGAAATGTATAATATATGTTGGTAATAAGTAATAGGCAGAAAAGTAAAACAGAGAAGGGAGAGGGAATGAGGGGTGAGAAGTTTTTGCCAAAGGGTGATTTTCACTAAGAGATGACATTTGAGTGAAATCTAAGGAGACGGTGGCATAGGCCATGCAAACCTGTGGGAAAGAGAAGTCACTGCTAAAGGTACATAAATGGAAACATCCTGGGGCGAGAGCACGTCTTCCTCTGTGGGAGCAGTGAGCAAAGGGCAGCAGTGGCAGTAGTAGAGATGGTGGAGGGGGTGGGGAAGGTTGTGCTAGACCCTGTAGATCATGCTCAGGATTTTGCCTTTTATCTGAGTGAGATGATGGGAGCCACTGAAGGTTTGGGGCAGAGGAGTGACATGGTCTGATTCATTTATTTATTTTTTAAAATGTTGGCCTCTTTTATTGTTTTTTATTTATTTATTTTCTTTTTTAAAATTTTGGCCTCTTTTATTGGCTTTGTATTTATCTGTTTTCATCCATCCTTATTCTTTGGCCGTGTGGGCCTCTCTCGTTACAGAGCTCCGGCTCTGGGCGCATGCGCTCCAGAGCGCAGGCTGGTAATTGGACACACTGGTCCAGCCTCTCCGTGGCATGTGGGATCTTCCCAGGCCAGCAATCAAACCAGTGACCCTTGCACTGCAAGACAGACTCTTTACCCACTGGACCACCATGGAAGCCCCGATTTATATTTTAAAAGGCCCACTGGTCGTAGTGTGAGAGCAGGATATGGGAGTACATCATACAGGTACAGATAGAAGAGCACACATGGGCAGAACAGACAGAAGACTCATGCAAGAATGCAGACATGGGACTTCTCTGGTGGCACAGTGGCTAGGAATCTGCCTGCCGATGCAGGGGACAGGGGTTCAGTCCCTGGTCCAGGAAAATTCCCCATGCCTCAGAGTAACTAAGCCCACTATCCACAACTACTGAGCCCACCGCCTAGAACCTATGCTCCGCTGCACAGGAAGCTACTGCTTATAAGAAGCCTGTGCCCTGCAACAAAGAGTAGACTCCTCTCCCCGCCACTAGAGAATGCCCACATGCAGCAACAAAGACCTAGCCCAACCAAAGAAATAAATGTTTAAAAAAAAAGAATGCAGGTAGAAGAAAACGGGTGCTTGGGCCCACCCGGGTGCTACCTGTGGAGTTGGTGTGAAGTGGATGGATTTGGGGTAAATTCATCCTGCTGGATTAGCTGATGGAGGAGGAACAGAAAGAGAATTTTGACCTGAGCAAATGGGAGATTGGAAAAGCCATTTATTGACATAGGGAAGACCACAATAGTTGTGTACAGGCATGGTTCTCGTTGCCCAGAAACTGAAGCCAGTTTTCTGTGGGGAAGGTCAATTTTGAACAAGCTAAGTTTAGAAGTAGGTGTCTAAGCGAAGATGTCAAGGAGACAGCTAAATACACTGGTCTAGGTATGAATTCTTGGACTTTGAGGAAACAAGAGGGTCTGCTTCATTAGCTATGATTTTGTCCTACTTGTCCTGAAAAGAAGCAGGAAAAGACAAAGGATTGCCTCTGTAATTAAAGCTTTAAGGATTAGGTCTTTTGGTTCCAATCACACAGCTGTAGATAACAGTGCATCTGTCTGGGGCTCCACCCACGTTTCAGGCCACAATTGTGTTAACCTCAATATTCATAGGCCTTCTCAGGTGGCACTGTTGGTAAAGAACTCGGCTGCCTAATACAGGAGACGTAAGAGAGGCGGGTTCAACCCCTGAGTAGGGAAGATCCCCTGGAGGAGGGCACGGCAACCCACTCCAGTATTCTTGCCTGGAGAATCCCATGGACAGAGGAGCCTGGTGGGCTATGGTCCCATGGGATCACAACTGAAGTGACTTGGCACACACAGAACCTCCACAGGAACTGTTCTATTGTCCTGTACACAGGGCAGTGTGATTCAGTGACACCTCAGTGTCCAGTTTTTAACTAATGTGTTATCAGTGAGTCAGACTGATGCAGCTGAAACTAAAAAAATATCCTCAAGATCATTTTAATCTAAGAAGTCACCCATAGATGCTGTAGGGCCTTAGATATAGGACCTAGGTTTATCAAATAAGCAAACTGAAAATTTTGAATACTATTCATCCATTTTAAAATTATTTCTGTGCCTTTCTCAGACTTTTCGTTTTTGAGAAAAAGTGACAGTCAAAGTCAAGGTCAGAACTTTCCAGCAGCCTGCAGTGGTTATGACGCATATGCATTTCCCGTCTCAGCCTGCTGTCTCTCTGCCTTCTAAGGTGTGAAGTGGATGGATTTGGGGTAAATTCATCCTGCTGGATTAGCTGATGGAGGAGGAACAGAAAGAGAATTTTGACCTGAGCAAATGGGAGATTGGAAAAGCCATTTATTGACATAGGGAAGACCACAATAGTTGTGTACAGGCATGGTTCTCGTTGCCCAGAAACTGAAGCCAGTTTTCTGTGGGGAAGGTCAATTTTGAACAAGCTAAGTTTAGAAGTAGGTGTCTAAGCGAAGATGTCAAGGAGACAGCTAAATACACTGGTCTAGGTATGAATTCTTGGACTTTGAGGAAACAAGAGGGTCTGCTTCATTAGCTATGATTTTGTCCTACTTGTCCTGAAAAGAAGCAGGAAAAGACAAAGGATTGCCTCTGTAATTAAAGCTTTAAGGATTAGGTCTTTTGGTTCCAATCACACAGCTGTAGATAACAGTGCATCTGTCTGGGGCTCCACCCACGTTTCAGGCCACAATTGTGTTAACCTCAATATTCATAGGCCTTCTCAGGTGGCACTGTTGGTAAAGAACTCGGCTGCCTAATACAGGAGACGTAAGAGAGGCGGGTTCAACCCCTGAGTAGGGAAGATCCCCTGGAGGAGGGCACGGCAACCCACTCCAGTATTCTTGCCTGGAGAATCCCATGGACAGAGGAGCCTGGTGGGCTATGGTCCCATGGGATCACAACTGAAGTGACTTGGCACACACAGAACCTCCACAGGAACTGTTCTATTGTCCTGTACACAGGGCAGTGTGATTCAGTGACACCTCAGTGTCCAGTTTTTAACTAATGTGTTATCAGTGAGTCAGACTGATGCAGCTGAAACTAAAAAAATATCCTCAAGATCATTTTAATCTAAGAAGTCACCCATAGATGCTGTAAGGCCTTAGATATAGGACCTAGGTTTATCAAATAAGCAAACTGAAAAATTTTGAATACTATTCATCCATTTTAAAATTATTTCTGTGCCTTTCTCAGACTTTTTCGTTTTTGAGAAAAAAAGTGACAGTCAAAGTCAAGGTCAGAACTTTCCAGCAGCCTGCAGTGGTTATGACGCATATGCATGTGGGTGTCTCCTGTCTCAGCCTGGCTGTCTCTCTGCCTTCTAAAGCCTGGTTTGGGTACCAAGGGTGATAGTCGGGCTTCCTGAACATGATTGTAGCTTATAATTAAGACCATGACAATTTAGGCAGCCATAAGGCTATGTTGCCACCTGAAACCTGTGAATAATCATTTTTCACATTCCTAGCAGTATTCTGCAAACAACTTTTTCACTATGATTTTTTCATCTTTGCCGACTTTTAATTTGGGTTTCTTTGTGTACTGTGGTTGCTGATCATTTTTCTCAGTATATTCATTAGTTCTTCTTATCACCTCTTTATATCCTATCACTGTCAACCAAGGCACGCTGAAGCCATAGTTCAGGTACTGCCATGAAAGAATGAATGCATCCATGTGGCTTTCTCTAGCAGCTCTCTGGGATGGGTTGATAGCTTGCTGGTGGCATGCAAGGGGCAACTGAGCAATAAAGAAATGCAGCTTTGGGCACCACAGTGAAAAGTGGGCAGAATCAGAATCTCTAATACAGACCAGTTCTGCATTAAACTGTCAGTCTGACTACCTGGTGCTGAAAGAGAAAAAGTGGTTCCTCTGTCCATGGGATTTTGCTGGCCAGAGCACTGGAGTGGGCTGCCATTTCCTTCTCCAGGGGTTCTTCTTGACTCAGAGATTGAACCCACGTTTTCTGCATTGGCTGGCAGATTCTCTACCACTGAACCACCAGGAAAACCCCAAGTACATATATACATACAGTATTATGCTTATAAATATATACAAATTACATATAAATACATACTACAAAAATGTAATATACATAAATGTGTGTGTGCTCAGTCGTTTAGTCATGTCTGATCACTTTGTAACCCTAGCCCACCAGGCTTTTCTGTCCACACGATTCTCCAGGCAAGAACACTGGGGTGGGTTGCCATTTCCCTTTTCCAGGGGATCTTCCTAACCCGGGGATTGAACCTGCATCTCTTGCATGTACTGCATTGACAGGTGGCTTCTTTGCCACTGTGCCACCTGGGAAGCCTAATATGCATAAATATATAATTATAAATATAAGATATATATGTTATATATTTATTTATAAATATAAATTGCCCCTTAAATAGCTTATAGAATAATAAAAATATGTTTCCTGGTAAACTTTAAGCCAGCGTTTAAAATCTGAGGATAGTTTTATGTTACAAAAAATATTCAAGGGTGATAGTCGGTTTGAACATGATTGTAGCTTATAATTAAGACCATGACAATTTAGGCAGCCATAAGGCTATGTTGCCACCTGAAACCTGTGAATAATCATTTTTCACATTCCTAGCAGTATTCTGCAAACAACTTTTTCACTATGATTTTTTCATCTTTGCCGACTTTTAATTTGGGTTTCTTTGTGTACTGTGGTTGCTGATCATTTTTCTCAGTATATTCATTAGTTCTTCTTATCACCTCTTTATATCTTATCACTGTCAACCAAGGCACGCTGAAGCCATAGTTCAGGTACTGCCATGAAAGAATGAATGCATCCATGTGGCTTTCTCTAGCAGCTCTCTGGGATGGGTTGATAGCTTGCTGGTGGCATGCAAGGGGCAACTGAGCAATAAAGAAATGCAGCTTTGGGCACCACAGTGAAAAGTGGGCAGAATCAGAATCTCTAATACAGACCAGTTCTGCATTAAACTGTCAGTCTGACTACCTGGTGCTGAAAGAGAAAAAAAGTGGTTCCTCTGTCCATGGGATTTTGCTGGCCAGAGCACTGGAGTGGGCTGCCATTTCCTTCTCCAGGGGTTCTTCTTGACTCAGAGATTGAACCCACGTTTTCTGCATTGGCTGGCAGATTCTCTACCACTGAACCACCAGGAAAACCCCAAGTACATATATACATACAGTATTATGCTTATAAATATATACAAATTACATATAAATACATACTACAAAAATGTAATATACATAAATGTGTGTGTGCTCAGTCGTTTAGTCATGTCTGATCACTTTGTAACCCTAGCCCACCAGGCTTTTCTGTCCACACGATTCTCCAGGCAAGAACACTGGGGTGGGTTGCCATTTCCCTTTTCCAGGGGATCTTCCTAACCCGGGGATTGAACCTGCATCTCTTGCATGTACTGCATTGACAGGTGGCTTCTTTGCCACTGTGCCACCTGGGAAGCCCAATATGCATAAATATATAATTATAAATATAAGATATATATGTTATATATTTATTTATAAATATAAATTGCCCCTTAAATAGCTTATAGAATAATAAAAATATGTTTCCTGGTAAACTTTAAGCCAGCGTTTAAAATCTGAGGATAGTTTTATGTCCAATCATTACCCAAGCATTGTAGTCCAACAGAAAGCATAGAACTCACAATTTCCATTTCCTGTGATCAAGACTGACTTAGCAACGCTGGATGTAGAGCTCTCACTAAAGAGAAGAATCTGAACACTTCACACCAGAAGATAGAACTAGAGCTTCTTAAAAGCTTCCTGGGTTTGTGTGCGTCGCTAGATATTTTTGGTCACAAGCCTGACATTGGAAACCCTAGGATTTCTTAAGTGGTTTGATTTTTCAAAGTGGACTGTGTTGTCATGGAGAGGATGCGGCAAGTCTATAAATTAAAGTAAGGTGCTACATGGCGCCTAAGTGGATTTTCTAATAGCTTTCCTCCAGCAGAAGGCCATCCTTACTGTCTCTTCTTGTTCCTCTTCATTGTGCATATCTTTCAGACATTGAACTCTATGATTAACTGGGTTCCCCTCAGTTGGCCCCTCTCCGTAGCAGAACCACGCTCTGTGTCTTCTGTAAACCGTAGAAGACCTGCTTGTATTTCTCAAACCTTCTCTTGTGCTTTGTTCTTTTTAGTTTCACTTACTCCTTCTCTGATGTTCTTCCTTTCTTGATGTTGATCTGAGTTGCTGACCTATATGATCTTCCTTCTCTCTAAAGAACTTCTTTTAGCCTTCATTGCAAGGCAGGTCTTTGGGGAAGAAGGATGACCCTTGAAGGGTGTACATGGGAGGGGCTGGTGCAGAAAGGGATAGGGTGCAGTTTATACTTTGTTTGGAAGTTAGCTGCACATTTGGTGTCCCAGGTTTTCTGAGAGTTTGGATCCTTTGTTTCCTATTTTTCAAGTATTTTTGAAGTTTATTTTATTTCTGTAAAAAAAATTTAAAATAAGCAGTCCTAGAATAGCTATGAGACAGGAAGGAAGGTGGTTAGAGTCTGGTGAAGGTTTAGGTACAGATGGAAACCCTAGAGGAATTTCAAACTTTTTCCTGAGCTTTATTTTCACGTTCTGAAGGGTTTCCTCAACACTCACCTCCACTACATCCCCAGATAAAGTCATATCACATGAGGAAAGGAGCTGAAGCATTTTCTGAGAAATAGATTGGGTAATCGTAGTTTTTGGTAAAATCTTTCAACAAGGAGGGTAAGAGATCTTACATGTCTTGATTTAGTTTAAATGTGATGGCTGCAGGCTTATTTGTGGAAGGAGGATTAAAAAAATAACCAGAAGACGTGTGGAGGTGGGCTGAAGTGGGTGCTTGATTAAAGGATTAGCTTGATGATATTAACATGGAAGTTGGTAGTGAAGGGGATTACAGAATTAATTTAAAACGTATGGGCCGTGTTGTATACTGCAGATGTATTCTGGCCCTAGTTAGAGATTCGACGTGGAAATAATTCCTCAGGATGTAGTCCTTCCTTCTGAGGTTCCAGGTTTTTTGTGCATTCAGCATTTTTTAGAATTCCCTGAAAATTGTGGGCAGGAAGTTGAGCACTGGCCATGCCACACACCTCCATTTCAGGAGCCACACAAGTGACCACATCTTTACACAACTCTCCTGTCCCCTGCACCCCCCATGCCCTGGACGTTGATTTGGGAAGGCTTTCTGTGGGCCCCCCATCACTGAAGGAAAGGCTTCTGCGTAAGACACCGGTGTCCTTTACAATTCATTGTGAACTGGGGCTGATGTTATTTTTGATTATCCTCACTTATCACAGTGAGGTAAGCAAGAGGAGGGGCCTCTTAAAAAAAAAATCTATCTGCAGTGTTCAAAGGTGGACCACAGATTCCCCCCTCTCCTCAGCATGGATGCCCTCTGCTAGACTGAACTGCCTGAAGTGCTAAGTCGCTTCAGTCCTGTCCATCTCTTCGAGACCCTATAGACCATAGCCCGCCAGGCTGCAGGACTCTGCCGGCAATTGAAAGAGTAGTAGTGACATATATACACTACCATGTGGGAAAGAGACAGCAAGCATGGAGCTGCTGTATCACATAGGGAGCTCAGCTGGGTGCTCTGTGATGACCTGGAGGGATGGGATGGGGGAGTGGTAGGCGGCAGGCCTGAGGAGGAGTTATATGTATACTTGTAGCTGATTCATGTTATTGTACAGCAGAAACCAACACAAATTGTAACTCAATTATCCTTCAATTAAAAAAAAAAATTGACAAGGAGGGAATCAGCAGCAGAGAGACTCAAGATAGGGTCACAAAAGGAGGAAATAAAAGAGAACAATGTCTGGACACAAAGACGACTTTAGTCTTTCTCTCTCTCTCTATGTGTATATATATATATATATATATATATATTTGTGAACATATAAGTGGTATTATTTATGATAAAATGCACAATACAAAAAGGTGCTTGCAAAGTGTGTTGGTGGAGACTGAGCAAGCACAGAACCATCCAGCAATGAGGGCATGTTAATCTCTTTGACCTTCAGCCCTCTACAGTCTCTAAACCTGGGTTAGCCTGGATTCTTCAGAATTGAGCCCAAAGGAACAGAGAATAGTGCTTTAAACATTAAAACAAGAAAAGCATGGGGGCAATGGTAGCCTCAAAATTGGTGTAGAGACTCACCTTAGCTGTAAGCCCCTGTGTAGAACAGATCCTGCCTTGATATCGGGAAAGGAATTTTGACTGTTAGCAGAGGCCCCGGAAAGCAAAAAGAATGGTCTAAATGAAGGCATGCTCTGATCTTGGCTGTACCAGGGACTCTTCAGTGTGCTGGGTGACTGTTTCCAGCTCAGAGGTTCAGGGATTCCACTATCGGGGAGATCTCTTTCACCTGACAAGTCTGTGTTTGTTTATCCAGAAGCTGTATGGTCTTTGCCACATTTCTAATTCACCCGGAAGGGGATGTTTGTGTGCCGCCCTGAGATGTACTGATGAAAGAGGCCAGAGGAGCACAAAGCCTCCCTGAAGACTTAGACTCAAGTAATAACAGGAACTCGGTAACCCACAGACTGCAATTGTGCCTTCATAATAATAGTAATTAATGCAAAAGTAATAATTTCATTTTCAATTTCCTATTGCTACTTTTGTCTTGGACAGCTCAGAAGCTCAACAGAAAGAACTTTAGCCATTTTGAGGGTGTGACCTTATGGTTTTTTTTTTTTTAATTTTTACTTATTTATTTATCTGGCTCCACTGGATCATAGTTGCAGCATGTGGGCTCTAGTTCCCTGACCAGGGATCAAACCCAGGCTTCCTGCATTGAGAACACAGAGTCTTAACCACTGGACCACCAGGGAAGTCCCCTCATGGTATTATTTTTATGTTTGTTTCTTTTAGCATTATTTTTCTAAGTGAAAATGATTTTCCTAAATGAAGATAACAAATTAAATGAGAATCCCACAAACCAGTGGTAGCCAGGATTTATATATATCATTTTATCTATCATCTTACAAAAATTAAAATGTGGTATGTGTTTCAGAAATTTAACAATAATTTAACAAATATTTCAGACTTTCCAAGCCACCAAATAAAATTAATTAAATTAATTAATTTAAAACTTTTTTTTTCTCTAAGTCATCATTTTATATTTCATTTTATTCTTTGGCATGTGTGGGCCTCCCATCGGAGTGGCCTCTCTTGCTGCAGAGCACTGGCTTTGGCCGCATGCACTCCAGAGCGCTGGCTCGTAACTGGACACACTGGCCCAGCCGCTCTTCGGCATGTGGGATCTTCCCGGGCCAAGGATCGAACCAGTGCCCCTTGCACTGCAAAGCGGACTCTTTACCCACTGGACCACCAGGGAAGCCTCTAAAACAGTTATTTTTTTTAATGGTTGCATAGAATTGTATTATACAAAGTACATTATATATTCATATACTTAATCCATTGTCTATTGTAGATTTAGATTGCTTCTAGTTATTTTTATTATTGGCAAGGAATTTTTTACGTCAAAGCTTTTCCTTTTTTTTTTTTGAGGTCAAAGCACTTACTTTTAATAAAAGCTCTGGACATAGACCCTATGTGTAGAATTTCTGGTTCAAAAATAAGTAAACATAACTCAGGCTTTTTATATTTGTTTTCTAATTATCCTTCAAAGAATTCGTGTCTGGTTATACTTGAACATGGGCCTCCCAGGTGGCTCAGTGGTAATCTGCCTGCAAGGCAAGAGCCACAGGAGAACTCAGGCTCTATCCCTGGGTGGGGAAGTCCCCTGAGGAGGACAAGGCAACCCACCCCAGTATTCTTGCCTAGAAAATCCATGGACAGAGGAGCCTGGCGGGCTATGATCCATAGGGTCACAAACAGTCAGAAGTGACAGCATGCAGGCATACCAGCCTGCAGAGTATGAGTGGACTTATTTCCCCATATCTTCATTAATTCTAAGTATTATTATCATTAATAAATATTTGTCAAATGAGTACGTATACAATGGTATCTCATTCTTTAAAACTTGCCTTTTCTTCGTCATTGTTGACCGTGACCATCAGCATTTGTTTGCATTTCTTCTTTGTGAATTGCCTACTCATTTCCTTTGTTCATTTTTATATCATATCATTCGTCTTTATCATATGGATCTATAAGAATATTACCTGTGTTATGAATATCAATTCTTTGTTTCCCTTACAAGCTGAAAATATTCCATCCCTATTGTTTTATGCCTGCTATTCTAATTAAAGATTTGTTTTGATATACAGATTTTTAAAATATTTTCAATATTTAATAATCCAGTTCCTTTTTGATTTGTGTCTTTGGTATCATTCTTAAACAGTATTTCTCTACCCCCTAAAAAATATATATACACACACATATACATAACTATTTTCTTTGAGGGTTTTTATAATTTTTATTTTTAGATTCACACCTTTAATTTATCTGGTGGTGATGTTAAGTTGTTGTGTGAAGTAAAAACTTTTTTTTCCCCAAATTGTTAGTCATTTGACCGATTATTGAAAATTTTATCTTTTATTTAACTAGTTTGAAGTATCACCTGAATCATACATTGTAATTTTATGTATATTTTTATCTGCTCCTGGACTTTCTAATTTTTTTTATCAGTCTGTCAGTCTTAGCTTTTGTTGACCTCAGACTATCTCAACTGATGTCATATTTTATAATATATATTGTTTTGTTGTACATAGTATTATGTCATTGGTAAAACTGCTGCAGATATCATATGCTTGGGTATTTTATTATTTCTGTAACTATGGTCATTGGGACCCATTTTCCATGAAATGTTTTGAAGTAATTACTGCTGATATATGGTAAAACTCTTGACTTTTTTTTAAGTCTTTTTTTTTTTTTTTGCTTTTCTCCGTCATGTCTCTTTTATTTATATTTATTTTCATCCGTCTTTTTTTTATTCTTTGGCCTGGGTGAGCCTCCCATTGCAGTGGCCTCTCTTGTTGCAGAGCACTGGCTCTAGACACATGCACATCAGGGCACTGGCTCGCAATTGGACGCACCAGTCCAGCTGCTCCGCAGAACAGGGCATCTTCCCAGACCAAGTCCTTCACCATTTCCCAAAGTTTGCTCAAACTCACAGAAAGTAGAGAAATAGTTTATTCCAAATGATGACGGATCAATCCTGAAGGCAGAGCCTGACATGAGTTCACCACATTGGGACAGATTTTCCCTCAGGATGTATTCTCTGATTGTCCCAGTGGAGTCTGGAATAAACCCTTATCTGAACACTGGTATATTTAAAATATATATACTTTTTGAAAATTTTACTCATATTTTATTTAGAAAGCTTCCCCTAGTGCTGATAAAAGAAGCCTTGTAATTTTTATTGTCACTTTTGCCCACAGGGCTATTTTAGCTTTACTTTATAAATTGAGTTTTATTTACAAATCAGAAGGTCTTTTACTGTTTTGTTTCTCTGGAGCTATTTTTTTTAATTTCAAAAAAAATTATTTTCTTAAAAGCTCAAAATAACTCTTCAGTAAATTGTTTGAATCTGTCGTTTTAGAACGTTACATCCCAAGTTGCTGGTGAATGTATTCACTGGCAAATCAATGTATTCTTTCTATTTATCCTTACATTTGAAATTCCCAGGTCTAATATCTTCAGGGCTTACTTCCAAATGTGCTCTCTGGTTTCTCCCAGTGCCTAGGAGTCTGTTCCGGCAACTCCTCTGGGAGCAAGAAGAAAATTTCTATTTTCAGGCGGGCGGGTCACCTCTATTGGTCTTTCATTTATCTATTTTCATCCATCTTTTTGTTCTTTGGCCCGTGTGGGCCTGCCATCACAGTGGCCTCTGTTGTCGCAGAGCA
Source organism: Tragulus kanchil (assembly GCA_022376925.1). Taxonomy (NCBI): domain Eukaryota; kingdom Metazoa; phylum Chordata; class Mammalia; order Artiodactyla; family Tragulidae; genus Tragulus; species Tragulus kanchil. The sequence goes on from JAIOJX010000029.1 coordinate 153,149,852, forward strand.
CCGGCTCTGGGCGCATGCGCTCCTAGAGCTCCGGCTCGATAATTGGACACATCGGTCCAGCCGCTCCACGGCACGTGGGATCTTCCCAGGCCAGAGATCGAACCAGTGCCCCTTGCACTGCAAGGTGGTGTCCTTACCCACTGGGGCACCAGGGAAGCCCCCTTCTCTCTCTTTTTAGGAGTGTGTCTAGTATGTCATTTTTGTTTTTATCTCACAGAACTGAGCTTGGATTGAATTAATAATGATCCTTTGCTATTTTTCAATGAATGAATTTCTGCTTTCATTATATTAATACCTTTACTTTACATTTATCTTAAAGATTTTTCCTTCTTATTCTAAAATGATCACTTATAGAAACAGAGAATAGAATGGGGGCTGGATGGGAGGAGAGGAAAATGGGGAGATGTTGGTCAAAGTGTACAAGGTTTTAGCTATGCAAGATGAATAGGTTCTGGAGATCTAAAGCAGAGCATGGTGACTCTAATGAATAATACTGTATTGCATACTTGATATTTGCTAAGAAGGTAGACCATAAATGTTTTCATCACACACACACACATACACAAAAGGGAAAGAAAATGAGAACTATGTGAGGTGAAGCTTCCCTAGTGCCCAACAGGGCTATTTTAGCTTTACTTTATAAATTGAGTTTTATTTACAAATCAGAAGGTCTTTTACTGTTTTGTTTCTCTGGAGCTATTTTTTAATTTCAAAAAATTATTTTCTTAAAAGCTCAAAATAACTCTTCAGTAAATTGTTTGAATCTGTCGTTTTAGAACGTTACATCCCAAGTTGCTGGTGAATGTATTCACTGGCAAATCAATGTATTCTTTCTATTTATCCTTACATTTGAAATTCCCAGGTCTAATATCTTCAGGGCTTACTTCCAAATGTGCTCTCTGGTTTCTCCCAGTGCCTAGGAGTCTGTTCCGGCAACTCCTCTGGGAGCAAGAAGAAAATTTCTATTTTCAGGCGGGCGGGTCACCTCTATTGGTCTTTCATTTATCTATTTTCATCCATCTTTTTGTTCTTTGGCCCGTGTGGGCCTGCCATCACAGTGGCCTCTGTTGTCGCAGAGCACCGGCTCTGGGCGCATGCGCTCCTAGAGCTCCGGCTCGATAATTGGACACATCGGTCCAGCCGCTCCACGGCACGTGGGATCTTCCCAGGCCAGAGATCGAACCAGTGCCCCTTGCACTGCAAGGTGGTGTCCTTACCCACTGGGGCACCAGGGAAGCCCCCTTCTCTCTCTTTTTAGGAGTGTGTCTAGTATGTCATTTTTGTTTTTATCTCACAGAACTGAGCTTGGATTGAATTAATAATGATCCTTTGCTATTTTTCAATGAATGAATTTCTGCTTTCATTATATTAATACCTTTACTTTACATTTATCTTAAAGATTTTTCCTTCTTATTCTAAAATGATCACTTATAGAAACAGAGAATAGAATGGGGGCTGGATGGGAGGAGAGGAAAATGGGGAGATGTTGGTCAAAGTGTACAAGGTTTTAGCTATGCAAGATGAATAGGTTCTGGAGATCTAAAGCAGAGCATGGTGACTCTAATGAATAATACTGTATTGCATACTTGATATTTGCTAAGAAGGTAGACCATAAATGTTTTCATCACACACACACACACATACACAAAAGGGAAAGAAAATGAGAACTATGTGAGGTGATAGCTACGTTAACTAGCTTGATTGTGGTGGTCATTTCACAGTGTGTATCAAAATAGCAAGTCAGAGACCTTAAACATGTATAATTATTCTTTGTTACTTATACTAAAATAAAGCTGGGGAAAAAAGAATACACAGACAGTGAGGGCTGTTGGGTAGAGGCAGGCAAATAAAGAGATGAAATCACCCTAAAACATAGTAAACTAACATAACAAAAACCAAGGAGCAAAAGCTTTTCTTCTTGAAATAAATGCTTAACTCATGTATTTTCATTATCCTTTTAAAAATCATAATACAGTAACAGCATTTTAAAATATGATTTCTTTTCTGAGTATAGCTTTGTCACATGCCAGAAGTTTTGAAACCTGGTATTATTATTACTGTTATTTTCAAAACACTGTTTAATTACATGTTTTATTTCCTTTGTTACCCAAGAGTTATTTACAAGAATATTGCTTAATTTCCTGGTGTTTAATATTTTTCTTACTAATTCTTAGTTTCCCTGGATTATGGTCAAAGAGAGTTTAAGATTTATTGAAATTTCTTTTATGACCTAAAATATGACCTCACATCCCATATTTTAAAGGAATGTGAGCTAGGTGTAAGTGGACTATAGATGTTGAAAAGCTTATTGATTATATTGTTTAATTCCTTTGTGTGTTCACTTGATTCATCAAAATGCATAAAGAAAAGGTTACCATTACAATTATAATCCTAACAATTTCTTCTTTATTTCTAAGTTTTCATGTTTAATATTTAGACACTATTTTATGCAGAACATAAACATTCATGATTCTTATATTATTTTTTGATTGACATCTCATATCATTAAGAAAACAAAAAGAATAGAATGGGGGCTGGATGGGAGGAGAGGAAAATGGGAGATGTTGGTCAAAGTGTACAAGGTTTTAGCTATGCAAGATGAATAGGTTCTGGAGATCTAAAGCAGAGCATGGTGACTCTAATGAATAATACTGTATTGCATACTTGATATTTGCTAAGAAGGTAGACCATAAATGTTTTCATCACACACACACACATACACAAAAGGGAAAGAAAATGAGAACTATGTGAGGTGATAGCTACGTTAACTAGCTTGATTGTGGTGGTCATTTCACAGTGTGTATCAAAATAGCAAGTCAGAGACCTTAAACATGTATAATTATTCTTTGTTACTTATACTAAAATAAAGCTGGGGAAAAAAGAATACACAGACAGTGAGGGCTGTTGGGTAGAGGCAGGCAAATAAAGAGATGAAATCACCCTAAAACATAGTAAACTAACATAACAAAAACCAAGGAGCAAAAGCTTTTCTTCTTGAAATAAATGCTTAACTCATGTATTTTCATTATCCTTTTAAAAATCATAATACAGTAACAGCATTTTAAAATATGATTTCTTTTCTGAGTATAGCTTTGTCACATGCCAGAAGTTTTGAAACCTGGTATTATTATTACTGTTATTTTCAAAACACTGTTTAATTACATGTTTTATTTCCTTTGTTACCCAAGAGTTATTTACAAGAATATTGCTTAATTTCCTGGTGTTTAATATTTTTCTTACTAATTCTTAGTTTCCCTGGATTATGGTCAAAGAGAGTTTAAGATTTATTGAAATTTCTTTTATGACCTAAAATATGACCTCACATCCCATATTTTAAAGGAATGTGAGCTAGGTGTAAGTGGACTATAGATGTTGAAAAGCTTATTGATTATATTGTTTAATTCCTTTGTGTGTTCACTTGATTCATCAAAATGCATAAAGAAAAGGTTACCATTACAATTATAATCCTAACAATTTCTTCTTTATTTCTAAGTTTTCATGTTTAATATTTAGACACTATTTTATGCAGAACATAAACATTCATGATTCTTATATTATTTTTTGATTGACATCTCATATTGGTATAACAGTCTACATAACCTTTTTCTTGAATTCTTTGTTTGATGTTAATACTGCCATCTCTATTTCAGTTTTGGCTTTGTTTTCATTAATGTACTGTCTTTGTCATCTTTTTAAAGAAGAGTTTTATGGGTCACTTAATTTTAGACCTACCTTTTGTCAACAACATGTATTACTCAGAATTTTGTACAGAAAATAGAAACTGCCTTATGTGTTTCAAAAGACTTTAATGTGTGGAATTCTGTGCTTATGGAGGCCTTCAGGGAATCTGGAGCAGTGGAGGATTCTTGATTCTAAGTCACCACATGGGGATCAGAAAGCTATTGCTGCTGCTCTCAGCACGACTGCCTCTCGTCCCTCCAAGTTAGTGACCAGACGCTGGAAAACGGCTTTTCCTGTTAAAGTGGTTTCCTGTTACCTGGCAACAGGAGCTTGGCCTCCACCTCACCTCCACCTACCAAAGCAGCAGTCTATTTCCAAGGCATCTTATTGACCTAACTAACTTACGACCATGCCCTCATGTTGACAGTCTTCAATAAAGATAATTTTTAGTTTTACCACCTCTCCAAGTGGAAAGAGGTTGGAATGGAAGAGAGCCAATCTAAGAATCTGCCACACAATAACAGAGTGTTGGATTTATCTTTTGGAATTATCAGAGCCCTTCTGTCTCAAATGGGGAGTGTAGTAGCTCAGTCACATTTATTATAAAATAATATCGGTCTAAGCTCTTTATGCTTATGATAACGTGCCTGTCTACTCTTCTTACTTTTTGGTATACAGATCAACATTTGTTGTTTTTTACTAAAGAGTAATTTATAAGCCTTACATTCCACTTCATTGTACTAATTATCTTCGGATTTAAAATGTTACTACAGAAAGAAACATATGTTTAGATTATATAGATATATTTAGGCTAAATTTATTTATATTTTCATACACATACCCATATTATATCTGTTTCAAGATCAAGCATAAATTAGCATCTACTGATAGGTGTACTAATCAGGGACCTTGTTGGCAAATAAGAGAAATCTTCTATTAAGTTTTAGGGTTTTATTGGAAGGCTATTTGGTAGGTTATAGAATTGGTGAGAGGCCTGGAGAATGAGGCTGGGAAAATGGGCAGGAGACGAGAAACCTAAAGCCAGGTCATACCCAGGACTAGCCTGTTCAGCACCCTGACCGCTGTCCCTACATCCCCAGGGCGCAGGCCTCTTGGCTCCTCCTCTGGGTTAAATCCACAGAGCTGAATTAGGGTCACTCACCTGGGCTCTGCAACAATTGTATTTGGCTTTCTTAACCTCAGTGGAGAAAGGCTGGCCTTTGGACTAGGAAGGCATGCACCCCTTTGGGGGTGCACTGGCACTCCCCCAAATGACTGCACACAGAAAGATGAGAGATGTAGTCTGTTTCCCTTCCTTCTCTTGCATTTGATCAATAAGCCCTTTTTGACTGTCTTCTATGATCAGAAGCAGTTGTAGGCACTACCTATGGAAATCAAGAAACCAATTTCTGTCTTCAAGGAATGCAGAGTCCAGCATGGGAGAGTTAGATGCTTACAGGTATGGTTAATGTCATGAGATACAAGCTGGGACCATGTTCACAGAGGGGGACTGCCATGGAGGAAAGGGATGCTTAGTCCAGGCTGAGAGGGAGAGGACTAAACTCGTTTTGAAAGGGTTTTACCTCAATTTGAGATGTAAACCCAGGGCCCAGACCTGATCGAATCCTGCTTGGGACTGGAACCCACGTAGCTGGAGCTTGAATTCTAGCCAAAACCCTGTTTGGGACTTGAAGCCACGTGACTGGGGCCTGAACCTAGCCAAAACCTGGTTTGGGACTTCAACCCACATGGCTAAGGCTTAACCCCAGCCATAACCCCACTTGGGACATGAATCCATGTAGTCAGGACTCAATCCCGGCCAAAACCCTGTCTGGGACTCGAACCCACACGGCCAGGACTTAATCCAGCACTCACCCAACGTCTGGACCCACTGAGGCTCACGTTCTTTATGCCTCAACGCAGAAGGAATTCTGCGAGAGGCAGAATGATAGGCAAGAAGAGGACTTACTAGGATAAGGTACTTGTAAGAGGTGCAAGCAGGCAGGCAAGAAAGCTCTGCTCTGCTCTCTCCTTTAATTGAGTGGGCAGCAATATATATAGGATGGTCGAAGACCGCCCCCCTCAAGTAGACGCAGATGCAGGACATACATTATTGATTGCTTCTTCACCAGTTCCTCCTTCTTCAGCTGTTTACACCCAGTCAAGCCTGCCTTACTAAACAAGGAGCAGCTCTCCTGAGTTATCGTCAACTCACTGGCTTCCCAACCTTTCTCAGGTGTCTCCCTTCTACCTACTATCCCCTACTAGGACTCTACAACCACCTACCTTTTCTACTCTGTCCCTATCAGTTTCAAAGGAGAGCATTTCCAGGTGTCCAGGGGCCAAAAGATACTGAATCCAGAAATATAGGACCCCACAGTGCACAGAAGAGAGATGCTTTGCTGTGGCCAGGTGTGAAATGCAAGGTGGGGGCTGGGTATCTGAGGCAGGATAGGTGGATGGAGCTCCTCATGTCAGTGAAGGGAGATTCAGGGAACAAGGATGCTCCTCACCTCCTCCAAGCTGGGATACTCTGTCTCTGAGATATGCTGAGTCTTAGGACCCACAGAACTTCTAACCCAGCTGGAGCCTGCTGAGAGATGACAGAGCCCCTGGAAGGGCATCCACAGGACATTGCACTTCTGCAAAGCTGTGAGGGTTTCCCACAGCTCAGCAGACCCAGAGAGGTCTGAGCTAGGTCTGAGCATCTTTCAGGTGAGTGGACCCCAGTGGTATTTTCTGAGAGGAAGACCACTGGGTTCAGGGAACTTGCAGGGGGAAGGCCTGAATGGCCCAAGAGAGGACAGCTTTTAGGCGTCCCGACCCACAGAGGCCACGAGGGGGCCCCTCAGCTGCTAGTTTTCCAGTAGTAACATCCACAGAAGGACCACAAGAGAGCTTGAGCTCAGAAAGGTGGGCGATGGGAGGGACTTGAGAGGTGAGTCTTATCCCCACAGTATGGTCAGGCCACTCAAGATGGCTGTCCTCTTGTTTTCTTACTTCCCTGCTCAACGCGAAGGCATTCTTTACCAGAGGGTCAGAATGATAGGCAAGAAGAGGACTTACTAGGATAAGGTACTTGTAAGAGGTGCAAGCAGGCAGGCAAGAAAGCTCTGCTCTGCTCTCTCCTTTAATTGAGTGGGCAGCAATATATATAGGATGGTCGAAGACCGCCCCCCTCAAGTAGACGCAGATGCAGGACATACATTATTGATTGCTTCTTCACCAGTTCCTCCTTCTTCAGCTGTTTACACCCAGTCAAGCCTGCCTTACTAAACAAGGAGCAGCTCTCCTGAGTTATCGTCAACTCACTGGCTTCCCAACCTTTCTCAGGTGTCTCCCTTCTACCTACTATCCCCTACTAGGACTCTACAACCACCTACCTTTTCTACTCTGTCCCTATCAGTTTCAAAAGGAGAGCATTTCCAGGTGTCCAGGGGCCAAAAGATACTGAATCCAGAAATATAGGACCCCACAGTGCACAGAAGAGAGATGCTTTGCTGTGGCCAGGTGTGAAATGCAAGGTGGGGGCTGGGTATCTGAGGCAGGATAGGTGGATGGAGCTCCTCATGTCAGTGAAGGGAGATTCAGGGAACAAGGATGCTCCTCACCTCCTCCAAGCTGGGATACTCTGTCTCTGAGATATGCTGAGTCTTAGGACCCACAGAACTTCTAACCCAGCTGGAGCCTGCTGAGAGATGACAGAGCCCCTGGAAGGGCATCCACAGGACATTGCACTTCTGCAAAGCTGTGAGGGTTTCCCACAGCTCAGCAGACCCAGAGAGGTCTGAGCTAGGTCTGAGCATCTTTCAGGTGAGTGGACCCCAGTGGTATTTTCTGAGAGGAAGACCACTGGGTTCAGGGAACTTGCAGGGGGAAGGCCTGAATGGCCCAAGAGAGGACAGCTTTTAGGCGTCTGACCCACAGAGGCCACGAGGGGCCCATCAGCTGCTAGTTTTCCAGTAGTAACATCCACAGAAGGACCACAAGAGAGCTTGAGCTCAGAAAGGTGGGCGATGGGAGGGACTTGAGAGGTGAGTCTTATCCCCCACAGTATGGTCAGGCCACTCAAGATGGCTGTCCTCTTGTTTTCTTACTTCCCCTGCTCTACCAGTGCCTGCATCATCTACACCCTACTCACACTACTGACCATCATGCATTCTTGCCCCAAGCCCAGCTAGTGAGAGACATGCCCCTCTTACAGTTTCCTTGGTAATCCATGAGCCAACCTGACATCAGTTCCCCCTAAACACTGGCAATTTTCGCTTCCATGGGAGCAAAGACTGCCCCCACGTCCTGCCCACTGCACACATGGGAAGTCACTCCAAGACCTGCCTTCACGCACACAAGTTCTTGCATCGATTAAACCATTGGTGGCTCTGTTGCTGACTCCAGGCTCTTCCTTCCATTTTAAAGTTGGGCAAGCACAGGGCTTGTAGGCCTGTGGAGAGAAGTTCAACCCCCACCCCCACCCAAGCGCATGCTCATCTCCAAGCTACTATAGCCACAACTTTAGTCTGTCCTGGAGTTTTGGGTACTGGAGTGATACTGTTTCAGTCATGAAAAGTGGTAAAAAAAAAAAAGAAAAAAGAAATGAAGTTCTGAAGTCTTGAAAAACTGTCAACAGGGGAGCTGCTAGCCAGTAGGGAAGTATGATAAGAGTATACGGTCGGAGAGCATTTACTGAAAAAAATGAAAACACTTCATATCTGTACCATGGTGCACTGAGCCTTCTCAATAAACACATTTGACCAACATTTTGCTTCTGGCTGTAAGTACCAATGAGAGAGTTGGTTACACAGCACTGACACTGAATGCATGCTCAGTCACTCAGTAGCGTCTGCCTCTTTGCAACTCTATGGACTACAGCCCACCAGGCTCCTCTGCTCACGATTATCCAGGCAAGAATACTGAAGTGGGTTGCCATATCCTTTTCCACAGGATCTTTCCGACCCAGGGATTAAATCCACGTTTCCTGCATTGGCAAGTGGATTCTTTGCCCCTGAATCACCTGGGACAGGCAGTGTTTCCTAAAAGTCCTCCCAAGAACCTCTTTCTCCTCCCAGCAGCTGCTCAAAACTCCCCATCCTCTTCCACCACGCCCCTAAGGCTTTTTCCTCCCAATGTTTTCTCATGCAAAGCAGTCTACCTCTGCCAGCGCTCATCCGCACCCACCAAACCTGTCTTGCGGGGACCTGACCTCCACAGGCTGAGTCACACCTGCATCACCGCTGGGCTGGCGCCAGGTCCGCATCTTTCTTCCGCCTTCTGAATTAGATTCCCCAACAGCAGGTAATCAGGCTTCCTGGGGAAATTGAAGTTTGCTCATGAACTTGACCATGAATTGTCGCTTGGTTATCTGAGCCAGCCTTTGCACACAGCGCTGGGTTGTGCCCTGGAATCAACCGCGGCAGGAGCCCTTAGGTCCTAACCGCAGACCCTGCTCCCATCCCCCTTCCAAACCTTGATACACAGCAGTGAACTCAGTGTTCAGCACGTCTTTGCTCTGCTGTAGAGCTTTCCTAGGGCAGCAGGCATTCGTCCAGACCTGGGCTCTGTGGCCTAGTGCCCACTTTTGGCGTGGCCCCACACACCCTCGCGCATGCTCATCTCCAAGCTACTATAGCCACAACTTTAGTCTGTCCTGGAGTTTTGGGTACTGGAGTGATACTGTTCAGTCATGAAAAGTGGTAAAAAAGAAAAAGAAATGAAGTTCTGAAGTCTTGAAAACTGTCAACAGGAGCTGCTAGCCAGTAGGGAAGTATGATAAGAGTATACGGTCGGAGAGCATTTACTGAAAAAAATGAAAACACTTCATATCTGTACCATGGTGCACTGAGCCTTCTCAATAAACACATTTGACCAACATTTTGCTTCTGGCTGTAAGTACCAATGAGAGAGTTGGTTACACAGCACTGACACTGAATGCATGCTCAGTCACTCAGTAGCGTCTGCCTCTTTGCAACTCTATGGACTACAGCCCACCAGGCTCCTCTGCTCACGATTATCCAGGCAAGAATACTGAAGTGGGTTGCCATATCCTTTTCCACAGGATCTTTCCGACCCAGGGATTAAATCCACGTTTCCTGCATTGGCAAGTGGATTCTTTGCCCCTGAATCACCTGGGACAGGCAGTGTTTCCTAAAAGTCCTCCCAAGAACCTCTTTCTCCTCCCAGCAGCTGCTCAAAACTCCCCATCCTCTTCCACCACGCCCCTAAGGCTTTTTCCTCCCAATGTTTTCTCATGCAAAGCAGTCTACCTCTGCCAGCGCTCATCCGCACCCACCAAACCTGTCTTGCGGGGACCTGACCTCCACAGGCTGAGTCACACCTGCATCACCGCTGGGCTGGCGCCAGGTCCGCATCTTTCTTCCGGCCCCCGCGGTGAGCTCTGTCAGGTTCCCCACGGGGAGCCGCTTTCTCTTCCGCCTTCTGAATTAGATTCCCCAACAGCAGGTAATCAGGCTTCCTGGGGAAATTGAAGTTTGCTCATGAACTTGACCATTAATTGTCGCTTGGTTATCTGAGCCAGCCTTTGCACACAGCGCTGGGTTGTGCCCTGGAATCAACCGCGGCAGGAGCCCTTAGGTCCTAACCGCAGACCCTGCTCCCATCCCCCCTTCCAAACCTTGATACACAGCAGTGAACTCAGTGTTCAGCACGTCTTTGCTCTGCTGTAGAGCTTTCCTAGGGCAGCAGGCATTCGTCCAGACCTGGGCTCTGTGGCCTAGTGCCCACAGGTAATTATTAGGGCGTGGCCCCACACACCCTCATAATCTCTTTGACTTCTAAGCCTTGGGGTCGGTCACCCTGCAGCATTTGAGGGTGTGTCTAACCACAGAATGGTCTGCGGTACAGTAGGGGGTCTGCTGAATAGCTGGTCCCTCTAGTGACCTTCTGCTCTCCAGCAGCCAGATCTGAGTTCTGGACATGTCCAGTCATGTCTGCCACTGACCTCTTCATCCATAGAAGAGTTTAGTATCTGTGGAACTAGTGCATGTATATACTAAGCAAATACTAAATCTCAGCCTGTGCTTTCTACAGACTTAGGCTCTCAGTCTTGCCTCCATAAAGTCACATAGCATGGTCCTCCATTTCACAGATCTGGTCCCTGAAAGTCCATGGTCCCATGGTTCTACTTTTAATTGTAGAATAGTCCCCTTTTCCTTCTTTTTTGAAGTAGACTTCTGAAGGAGAGCACAGTTTCTATAAAACCAATCCCTGCTCCCTGGTACCATGAGAGTAACAACTGGATGGTCATCATGAAAGTTTGTTCTTATCACAATTCTAGGGAAGTAATTTACCTAAAAAATCCAAAACACAGACAAACCATCCCATGTGACTGAACTTGTAGATAGATCATGGCCGTGGTATCACATCCAAGTGAATATAGATCCCACCTTTTAAAAAATAACAAGTAATGCAGGTCTTTGCTGAAGTATTCTTTTAGACCCAGAGGAGAGGATTAAGTTCAGTTCAGTTGTGTCCAACTCTTTGCGACCCCATGGATTGCAGCATGCCCGGCCTCCCTATCTTTCACCATCTACTGGAGCCTGCTCAAACTCATGTGCATTGACTCAGGGATGCCATCCAACTGAAAGGGTTTTACCTCGATTTGAGACTTAAACCCAGGACCCAGACCTGATTGAACCCTGCTTGGGACTTGAACCCATGTGGCTGGAGCTTGAATTCCAGCCAAAACCCTGTTTGGGACTCGAATCCACAGTCTCTGACTTAGGATTTGAACCCAGCCAGAACTCTGTTTGGGACTTGAACCCACGCTGCTGGGACTTGAACCCAGCCAGAACCCTGTTTGGGACTTGAACCCACGTGACTGGGGCCTGAACCTAGCCATAACCTGGTTTGGGACTCGAACCCACGAGGCTAAGGCTCAACCTCAGCCAAAACCCTGCTTGGGACCTGACCACGTAGTCAGGACTCAATCCTGGCCAAAACCCTGTCTGGGACTCGAACCCACGTGGCCGGGACTTAATCCAATATCTGGACCCACTGAAGCTCAGGTTCTTCACGCCACAACGCAGGAAGAATTCAGCGAGAAGCAGAGTGACAGACAAGAAAAGGATTTCTTAGAGTAAGGTACCTGTAAGCAGCGCAAATGGGCAGGCGGGAAAGTGCTGCTCTGCCCCCTGACTGAATGGGCAGCAATATATAGGATGGTAAAAGACCGCCCCCTCAGGTAGACACAGGTGTAAGACATCCATCGTTAATTCCTTCCTCACAAGCTCCTCCTTCATCAGCTGTGCATGCCCAGTCAAGACTGCTTTATTGAACAAAGAGCAGCTCTCCTGAGTTATCATCAACTTACTGGCCTCCCAACCTTTCCCAGGTTTCACCCTTCTACCTATCGTGCCCCACTAGGACTCTACCTGTTCTACTCTATCCCTATCACAACCATCTCATCTGTCATCCCCTCTCCTTTCGCCTTCTGTTTTTCCCAACATCAGGTTCTTTACCAATGAGTCATCTCTTCACATTAGGTGGTCAAAGAATTGGAGCTTTAGCTTCAACATAAGTCCTTCCAATGAATATTCAGGTTTGATTTCCTTTAGGATTCACTAGTTTGATCTCCTTGCTGTCTAGGAAGTCAAATCAGGATCTCCTTCTCTAACACCACAATTCAAAGGCATCAATTTTTTGGCACTCAGCCTTCTTTATGGTCCAGCTCTCACATCCATACATGAGTACTGGAAAAACCATAGCTTTGACTATTTGGACTTTTGTCAGTGAAGTGATGTTTCTGCTTCTGAATACACTGTCTAGGTTTGTCATAGCTTTTCCTCCAAGGGGCAAGCATCTATCAATTTTATGGCTGCAGTCACCGTTCACAGTGATTTGGGAACCCAAGAAAATAGGGTCCATCACTGATTCCATTGTTTGCCCATCTATTTGCCATGAAGTGATGCCATGATCTTCACTTTTTGAATATTGAGTTTTAGGCTAGTTTTTTCACTCTCTTCTTTCACCTTTATCAAGAGGCTCTTTAGTTCCTCTTCGCTTTCTGCCATAAGGGTGGTGTCATCTGCATACCTGAGGTTATTGATATTTATCCTTGGCAATCTTTATTCCAGCTTATGCTTCATCCAGACCAGTATTTCTCACGATGTACTCTGCATATAAATTAAATAAGCAGGGTGACAATATACAGCCTTGACATACTCCTTTCCTAATTTGGAACAAGTCCATTGTTCCATGTCCAGTTTTAACTGTTGCTTCTTGTCCTGCGTACAGGTTTCTCGGGAGGCAGGCAAGGTGGTCTGGTATTTCCATTTCTTTCAAAATTTTCCACAGTTTGTTGAGATCCACACAGTCAAAGGCTTTAGCATAATCAATGAAGCAGATGTTTTTTCTGGAATTCTCTTGCTCTATTATCCAATGGCTGTTGGCTATTTGATCTCTGGTTCCTCTGCCTTTTCTAAATCCAGCTTGTACACCTGGAAGTTCTCGGTTCATGTACCATTGAAGCCTAGCTTGAAGGATTTTAAGCATTACTTTGCTAGTGTGTGAAATGAGTGCAGTGGTGCAGTACTTTGAACATTCAGTTTGATCTCCTTAGCTGTCTAACATAAGTCCTTCCAATGAATATTCAGGTTTGATTTCCTTTAGGATTCACTAGTTTGATCTCCTTGCTGTCTAGGAAGTCAAATCAGGATCTCCTTCTCTAACACCACAATTCAAAGGCATCAATTTTTTGGCACTCAGCCTTCTTTATGGTCCAGCTCTCACATCCATACATGAGTACTGGAAAAACCATAGCTTTGACTATTTGGACTTTTGTCAGTGAAGTGATGTTTCTGCTTCTGAATACACTGTCTAGGTTTGTCATAGCTTTTCCTCCAAGGGGCAAGCATCTATCAATTTTATGGCTGCAGTCACCGTTCACAGTGATTTGGGAACCCAAGAAAATAGGGTCCATCACTGATTCCATTGTTTGCCCATCTATTTGCCATGAAGTGATGCCATGATCTTCACTTTTTGAATATTGAGTTTTAGGCTAGTTTTTCACTCTCTTCTTTCACCTTTATCAAGAGGCTCTTTAGTTCCTCTTCGCTTTCTGCCATAAGGGTGGTGTCATCTGCATACCTGAGGTTATTGATATTTATCCTTGGCAATCTTTATTCCAGCTTATGCTTCATCCAGACCAGTATTTCTCACGATGTACTCTGCATATAAATTAAATAAGCAGGGTGACAATATACAGCCTTGACATACTCCTTTCCTAATTTGGAACAAGTCCATTGTTCCATGTCCAGTTTTAACTGTTGCTTCTTGTCCTGCGTACAGGTTTCTCGGGAGGCAGGCAAGGTGGTCTGGTATTTCCATTTCTTTCAAAATTTTCCACAGTTTGTTGAGATCCACACAGTCAAAGGCTTTAGCATAATCAATGAAGCAGATGTTTTTTCTGGAATTCTCTTGCTCTATTATCCAATGGCTGTTGGCTATTTGATCTCTGGTTCCTCTGCCTTTTCTAAATCCAGCTTGTACACCTGGAAGTTCTCGGTTCATGTACCATTGAAGCCTAGCTTGAAGGATTTTAAGCATTACTTTGCTAGTGTGTGAAATGAGTGCAGTGGTGCAGTACTTTGAACATTCTTTGGCTTTGCCTTTCTTTGGGATTGGAATGAAAATCGACTTTTTCCAGTCCTGAGGTTACTTCTGAGTGGATTACATAGGATCTATTTCTGTGTTCTCTATTCCATTGATCTGTGTCTATCCCTTCCTCAATTCTAGCTCTAGCTTGAGCTTTGAGTACCTCTTAAACAAGAGTGGAGCAGATATTTTTGCCCGTTCCCAATCTTAGGGAGAAAGCATTTGACCTTTCCCATTAAATAATGTTAGCTGGAGATTTGGGGGTCTTTCCTGGTGGTTCAGCTGGTAAAAAAATCCATCTGCAATGTGGGATACCTGGGTTCAATCCCTGGGTTGGGAAGATTTCCTAGAGAAGGGAATGGCTACCCACTTGCCTGAAGAGTTCCATGGATTGCCCATGGGGTCTCAAAGAGTCGGACATGACTGAGCAACTTTCAGTCACCACTACTAGAAGTTTTTGTAGATGTTCTTTGTCAATTTCTCTTCTTTTCTTCGCCTATTCCTATTTTTTCTGAGAATTTTTATCAAGAATGGATATTGGATTTGTGTGAAAAATGTTTCCTATACCAACTGATATAATCTTGTGATTTTTTTTCCTTCCTTGGTCTATCAATTTGATGGATTATATTGACTGATTTCCAATATTGAATGAGTCTTGCTTGCAACCCTGGAATAAATTCTGCTTGGTCATAATTATTTTCATGGATTGCTGAATTCCATTTGTTAATTTGTGTTAATAACTTTTGCTCCTATATTCTTGATGGATACTGGCTTTTTTTTGTTATCAAGTAATGTTCCACAGTTTGTTGAGATCCACACAGTCAAAGGCTTTAGCATAATCAATGAAGCAGATGTTTTTTCTGGAATTCTCTTGCTCTATTATCCAATGGCTGTTGGCTATTTGATCTCTGGTTCCTCTGCCTTTTCTAAATCCAGCTTGTACACCTGGAAGTTCTCGGTTCATGTACCATTGAAGCCTAGCTTGAAGGATTTTAAGCATTACTTTGCTAGTGTGTGAAATGAGTGCAGTGGTGCAGTACTTTGAACATTCTTTGGCTTTGCCTTTCTTTGGGATTGGAATGAAAATCGACTTTTTCCAGTCCTGAGGTTACTTCTGAGTGGATTACATAGGATCTATTTCTGTGTTCTCTATTCCATTGATCTGTGTCTATCCCTTCCTCAATTCTAGCTCTAGCTTGAGCTTTGAGTACCTCTTAAACAAGAGTGGAGCAGATATTTTTGCCCGTTCCCAATCTTAGGGAGAAAGCATTTGACCTTTCCCATTAAATAATGTTAGCTGGAGATTTGGGGGTCTTTCCTGGTGGTTCAGCTGGTAAAAAAATCCATCTGCAATGTGGGATACCTGGGTTCAATCCCTGGGTTGGGAAGATTTCCTAGAGAAGGGAATGGCTACCCACTTGCCTGAAGAGTTCCATGGATTGCCCATGGGGTCTCAAAGAGTCGGACATGACTGAGCAACTTTCAGTCACCACTACTAGAAGTTTTTGTAGATGTTCTTTGTCAATTTCTCTTCTTTTCTTCGCCTATTCCTATTTTTTCTGAGAATTTTTATCAAGAATGGATATTGGATTTGTGTGAAAAATGTTTCCTATACCAACTGATATAATCTTGTGATTTTTTTTCCTTCCTTGGTCTATCAATTTGATGGATTATATTGACTGATTTCCAATATTGAATGAGTCTTGCTTGCAACCCTGGAATAAATTCTGCTTGGTCATAATTATTTTCATGGATTGCTGAATTCCATTTGTTAATTTGTGTTAATAACTTTTGCTCCTATATTCTTGATGGATACTGGCTTGTATTTTTCTTTTTTTATATACTGTCTTGATATCAGAGTAATATTAGCTTCATAAGATGAATTGAGAAATGTTTACTTCTTTTTTGTTTTCTGGAAGACATTGTGTAGAACCGTGTTAAATGTTTGGTAGAATTTCCTAGTGAAATCATCTGATCTTAGAGATCTTTGGGGGAGTCTAAAAATTATAGATTCAATTTTATTAATGGTTATTGGACTATTCAAATCTATCTTTTTATTGGTAAGTTGTAAGAGTTCATGATTTTCAAGGGATAGTCCCTTTTAGCTAACTTGTCAGATCTGTGTATGTAGAGTTATTTGTAGTATTCCCGTATTTTTGTATGTCTGCAGAGTCTGCAGTGGTATCTCTGTTTTACCTGATATTGGTAATTTGGTAATTTGTCTTTTCTCTTTTTTTATTTGTCAGTCTTTCTAGAAGTTTGTCAATATTAATGATCTTTTCAAAGAATCAGCTCTTTGTTTCATTAATTTCATTGTTTTCAAGCTTCTTTCCCTTTGCTTGCCATTGAGGGGGAGGAGGGATGGGATAGGGTTGACTCTGAAACCAAGTCCAGACACCTGGTCTTCTGAATCTGGAGAGATAGAGGTAAAGACGGGGGGAAAGTGAATGCAGATGTGAAATGAAAAAGGAAATACATAGTTTACAGGTACCACCCTGAGCATCTTGATAGTGTGGGTGGTAGGTCTTCTGCAGATGTATTAGCTAGGAGACTGGCTGAAGAGAGAGCTTAGAGACGGTGCTAAGGACTTGGAAGAGGAGAAGGAGCTTGACCATGATGAGGTAAGGGACTATGATGAAAGGTTAAGGGATACATGAAATTGGCAATGGCAGTCCGCTATTGAGAACCAAGGTGGTTTTCCAGCTGAGCTAACAGATCAGAATGTTTCATATACCAACTGATATAATCTTGTGATTTTTTTTCCTTCCTTGGTCTATCAATTTGATGGATTATATTGACTGATTTCCAATATTGAATGAGTCTTGCTTGCAACCCTGGAATAAATTCTGCTTGGTCATAATTATTTTCATGGATTGCTGAATTCCATTTGTTAATTTGTGTTAATAACTTTTGCTCCTATATTCTTGATGGATACTGGCTTGTATTTTTCTTTTTTTATATACTGTCTTGATATCAGAGTAATATTAGCTTCATAAGATGAATTGAGAAATGTTTACTTCTTTTTTGTTTTCTGGAAGACATTGTGTAGAACCGTGTTAAATGTTTGGTAGAATTTCCTAGTGAAATCATCTGATCTTAGAGATCTTTGGGGGAGTCTAAAAATTATAGATTCAATTTTATTAATGGTTATTGGACTATTCAAATCTATCTTTTTATTGGTAAGTTGTAAGAGTTCATGATTTTCAAGGGATAGTCCCTTTTAGCTAACTTGTCAGATCTGTGTATGTAGAGTTATTTGTAGTATTCCCGTATTTTTGTATGTCTGCAGAGTCTGCAGTGGTATCTCTGTTTTACCTGATATTGGTAATTTGGTAATTTGTCTTTTCTCTTTTTTTATTTGTCAGTCTTTCTAGAAGTTTGTCAATATTATTGATCTTTTCAAAGAATCAGCTCTTTGTTTCATTAATTTCATTGTTTTCAAGCTTCTTTCCCTTTGCTTGCCATTGAGGGGGAGGAGGGATGGGATAGGGTTGACTCTGAAACCAAGTCCAGACACCTGGTCTTCTGAATCTGGAGAGATAGAGGTAAAGACGGGGGGAAAGTGAATGCAGATGTGAAATGAAAAAGGAAATACATAGTTTACAGGTACCACCCTGAGCATCTTGATAGTGTGGGTGGTAGGTCTTCTGCAGATGTATTAGCTAGGAGACTGGCTGAAGAGAGAGCTTAGAGACGGTGCTAAGGACTTGGAAGAGGAGAAGGAGCTTGACCATGATGAGGTAAGGGACTATGAGTTGGATATCAGGACTCACCTCAAGTTGGATACATGAAATTGGCAATGGCAGTCCCGCTATTGAGAACCAAGGTGGTTTTCCAGCTGAGCTAACAGATCAGTTTCACCCATATGGTAATTTGTGACGTGTGGGCCGGGGCAGATATAAACTCTGGGCAGAAGAAAGAAAGAAGACATGTTGGTGACAATCTTTCAACCCAAAGAAAAAAATGTTAATGTGAAGTTTGGTCTGTAAAACATTCATTTGCAAATGCCACTGGCAGTAGCATTGTATAGCTTGTGTTGTGTAATTATTGTGAAAGAAAGAAAAGAATTTCATGAATTGCCTCTATTTCACTGTTTGGGCACAGACTCAATGGAGGTCAGGTGATAATAAGTGGTCTTGCTCCCAGCCTTCTTCATCTAATCGTCTTTTATGCTACTGAGACAATGCTCCTCTTTATGCCACGTGGAGGCCTGGATGCTGTGATTGTAGGAGCTCCTGCCAACTCAGCACTTGGCTTGACGAACTGAGGGTTCTCAGGTCACATCATCAGAGACTCCTAGTGCCATGGACACATCCGCTGTCTTGCTCCCCACGCGATGGTGGCCATTGAAAACTCCGGACTGGGGACTCACGGCAGAGCCCCTATTCGGTTCATGCCTAGCCCCACGGAGGGCAGGACTGACGTCAGCCTGGGAGGCGAAGGGCCCAGAACCAGAGAAGGCAGGCTGTGTTCCAGGACGTGACAGTTTCTATGGAAACATGATGTATGGACTAGATGCCCTCCACTTTCTTTCCATTGTTTTCAAGCTTCTTTCCTTTGCTTGCCAGTGAGGGGGAGGAGGGATGGGATAGGGTTGACTCTGAAACCAAGTCCAGACACCTGGTCTTCTGAATCTGGAGAGATAGAGGTAAAGACGGGGGGAAAGTGAATGCAGATGTGAAATGAAAAAGGAAATACATAGTTTACAGGTACCACCCTGAGCATCTTGATAGTGTGGGTGGTAGGTCTTCTGCAGATGTATTAGCTAGGAGACTGGCTGAAGAGAGAGCTTAGAGACGGTGCTAAGGACTTGGAAGAGGAGAAGGAGCTTGACCATGATGAGGTAAGGGACTATGAGTTGGATATCAGGACTCACCTCAAGTTGGATACATGAAATTGGCAATGGCAGTCCCGCTATTGAGAACCAAGGTGGTTTTCCAGCTGAGCTAACAGATCAGTTTCACCCATATGGTAATTTGTGACGTGTGGGCCGGGGCAGATATAAACTCTGGGCAGAAGAAAGAAAGAAGACATGTTGGTGACAATCTTTCA
Source organism: Tragulus kanchil (assembly GCA_022376925.1). Taxonomy (NCBI): domain Eukaryota; kingdom Metazoa; phylum Chordata; class Mammalia; order Artiodactyla; family Tragulidae; genus Tragulus; species Tragulus kanchil. Next base: position 153,169,193 of record JAIOJX010000029.1, read on the forward strand.
ACCCAAAGAAAAAAATGTTAATGTGAAGTTTGGTCTGTAAAACATTCATTTGCAAATGCCACTGGCAGTAGCATTGTATAGCTTGTGTTGTGTAATTATTGTGAAAGAAAGAAAAGAATTTCATGAATTGCCTCTATTTCACTGTTTGGGCACAGACTCAATGGAGGTCAGGTGATAATAAGTGGTCTTGCTCCCAGCCTTCTTCATCTAATCGTCTTTTATGCTACTGAGACAATGCTCCTCTTTATGCCACGTGAAGGCCTGGATGCTGTGATTGTAGGAGCTCCTGCCAACTCAGCACTTGGCTTGACGAACTGAGGGTTCTCAGGTCACATCATCAGAGACTCCTAGTGCCATGGACACATCCGCTGTCTTGCTCCCCACGCGATGGTGGCCATTGAAAACTCCGGACTGGGGACTCACGGCAGAGCCCCTATTCGGTTCATGCCTAGCCCCACGGAGGGCAGGACTGACGTCAGCCTGGGAGGCGAAGGGCCCAGAACCAGAGAAGGCAGGCTGTGTTCCAGGACGTGACAGTTTCTATGGAAACATGATGTATGGCTTCCCTCCACTGTAGCATGGCTGAGCTGGAGGAGAAGTGAAGATAAGTCTTCTGAGGAGTTCATGCATTGTTCAGGCAGTTGCTAAGGAAGGCTCTGATGGCAAAGGGAGAGGGAAACAGATTACATATTTTCAAGCTGAAGGCTCCATTTGTGCAACCAAATTCCATTTAGATAGAACCTCAAGGCTGCAAATCCAAATAAGTCCAAGAGTAAGAGAAGTCTGGGGTGATCCATCTGTCCTCATATAGCACAGTCCTCTATTGGTCCCAAATTATCTTGGATCATGTCTTTCTTACACTGTAGGAAGGAAGAAGAACAGACATTTATCTGACACTTGCTGTGGACACACTCTTAAATAGACCTTCGCTAATCTCCCCCATAGCCTGTGAAGCAGATCTGAGCAACCCTTTTCAAGAAGGGAAATGAGCCATTGAGCAGGTGCCCTATGACCACTCCAGTCTCAGTGGCAGGGCTGGCATTAGAACCTAGGCTTTGTGGCATGGAAGCCTATTCATAGTCTTCCCACTATATCCAAAGAAATCCATCAAGTAATGTGCTTTGTGTTTCTTTCTCCTCAGAGTGCGCGTTTAGACAGCATAAAAACTTGCAGTTCAAGACTAAATGACCTCAAAGAGCAAATGGGTATTTGCCCAGTGGCCTTGGGGGTGGAAGGAATGGTTTTCACTTTTATAGGTTTTGAACCAGATAGAACTGGTTGGCTTTGAACTTACAGTGCTTCCTGCCAGTGGCACTTGTGTTTTTTTGTTATTTTTTTTTTTGAGGGGGGTGGGGTGGGGAGGGAGGGGAGTAGGCGGGCCACTTCTATTGGTCTTTCATTTGTCCGTTTTCATCCATCTTTGTTCTTTGGCCCATGTGGGCCTCCCATTGCAGTGGCCTCTGCTGTCGCAGAGCACCGGCTCTGGGCGCATGCGCTCCAGAGCTCCGGCTCGGTAATTGGACACATCGGTCCAGCCGCTCCACGGCACGTGGGATCTTCCCAGGCCAGGGATCGAACTGGCGCCCCTTGCACTGCAAGGCAGTGTCCTTACCCACTGGATCACCAGGGAAGCCCGGCACTTGTTTTTACACTTGTTCTTGCCCTGACTCCAGTGAGACCTTGGAGACTGACCTCAGTCACTACATTGTTTATATAAACAGGGAGTTGATCCATTAATCTTTTCTGAGTTAAAGGTCAGGACACATGATCTGACCAAAACCTTTTTCTGATTTATAAATACATATGAATGAAACATTTAATCAGTGGTTTATATGAAAAGGTTCACAATTATGTGACACCCTGGCTGAATCCATAGTGATAGCAACATGATGAGAATGAGGGCATAGTCAAGACATCTGTGTTGAGTAGCACTGGTTTGAATTGAGCTGCACAACTCTCTGGCACTGGGAATGCCCTTACCAGCTTTTCCAGTCGACGTCCTGTTCCTGTTGCAGGTGGAAAATGGAGATCTGAAAACGGTTTCTATTAAGAGCCATGAGTGAGTGACTCACTGGAATTTTTTAAGCAGAAATGTTGCCCTTCTTTCATAAAGTGAATTTCTTGGAAGCTAATGAACCTCCTTCCCCAACTCTGAAGGCTGGTGCTAGACTTGCTGGTGCCTGGTCTCCGGGTGTCTCACTTTGAGCACTATTCTATCTATAACCCTGAGCAAAGACTTCATGCTGCTGACCAAGCCCGTGGCCCTTGGGTCTCATCAGGCCTCTGCTCCTTGGACCTCTCACGGCTGGGTGCTCCTCCACCAGCTTCCTCCCTGCCATTGTCTGTTCAGTCCCATCTGTCAATGAAACCTTTCACATCTGCCCCACACCACGATGTGATTTCTTCTCTGATTCTTTCTTCCATAGACACTGTCCTTCCCAACCTTTTCCAATAACAGGATAGGAATTATCCCTTGGAATATTGATCCATTATAAACTACTGTTTCCCACCTCCATATCTTTAGGCTCTTCACATCTTCACATGACCTTCTTTCTGTGTCCTAACTCAGAAAACTTGCTCTCTTTCTCTTTCTCTTTCTGGGAAAGCTGGGGCTAGCACTGTTAGGGGTAGCCTGGGAGGTTAAATGACCTACCTCCAACTTGGCACCTGGGAACGCTGGCTGTATCCATGGCTGAGTGAGGCATCTGGATGGGTGGACCTGAGGACAGCTTCACAAAGGCTTGCATTCCCGTGTGGTGCAGCAGGGTGGGCAAGATGGTGCGCTGACCCAAGGAGTTCCTGTCCTTAGGACAAGGAGGAGAACAGGAGTGTGAACCCAACAACTGGGCATGGTAGCAGGTACGTCATGGGTAAGTTGCTTCTTTAAGAGAAGTTAATTCATAACTTGGAAAAACTGGTTTATATGAAAAGGTACACAATTATGAGACACCCTGGCTGAATCCATAGTGATAGCAACATGATGAGAATGAGGGCATAGTCAAGACATCTGTGTTGAGTAGCACTGGTTTGAATTGAGCTGCACAACTCTCTGGCACTGGGAATGCCCTTACCAGCTTTTCCAGTCGACGTCCTGTTCCTGTTGCAGGTGGAAAATGGAGATCTGAAAACGGTTTCTATTAAGAGCCATGAGTGAGTGACTCACTGGAATTTTTTAAGCAGAAATGTTGCCCTTCTTTCATAAAGTGAATTTCTTGGAAGCTAATGAACCTCCTTCCCCAACTCTGAAGGCTGGTGCTAGACTTGCTGGTGCCTGGTCTCCGGGTGTCTCACTTTGAGCACTATTCTATCTATAACCCTGAGCAAAGACTTCATGCTGCTGACCAAGCCCGTGGCCCTTGGGTCTCATCAGGCCTCTGCTCCTTGGACCTCTCACGGCTGGGTGCTCCTCCACCAGCTTCCTCCCTGCCATTGTCTGTTCAGTCCCATCTGTCAATGAAACCTTTCACATCTGCCCCACACCACGATGTGATTTCTTCTCTGATTCTTTCTTCCATAGACACTGTCCTTCCCAACCTTTTCCAATAACAGGATAGGAATTATCCCTTGGAATATTGATCCATTATAAACTACTGTTTCCCACCTCCATATCTTTAGGCTCTTCACATCTTCACATGACCTTCTTTCTGTGTCCTAACTCAGAAAACTTGCTCTCTTTCTCTTTCTCTTTCTGGGAAAGCTGGGGCTAGCACTGTTAGGGGTAGCCTGGGAGGTTAAATGACCTACCTCCAACTTGGCACCTGGGAACGCTGGCTGTATCCATGGCTGAGTGAGGCATCTGGATGGGTGGACCTGAGGACAGCTTCACAAAGGCTTGCATTCCCCGTGTGGTGCAGCAGGGTGGGCAAGATGGTGCGCTGACCCAAGGAGTTCCTGTCCTTAGGACAAGGAGGAGAACAGGAGTGTGAACCCAACAACTGGGCACCTCACGTCAGTAGCAGGTACTGAGACCTCATGGGTAAGTTGCTTCTCAAGAGAAGTTAATGAGTCTGGAAGATGGCCAGGGAGGGTTCCCACACCTATCTTTCAAGGTCATGATCATGTCACCTGCAAATAGACATAGTTTTAGTTCCCCCTTGTCAATCTGATTGTCTTTTATTTTTTCCCTCATCTAATGGCCCTTGTCGGAGCTTCCAGGACAATGTCAAACAGAAATGTTGAGAGCAGACATCCTTGTCTTATTCCTAATTTGAGCAGGAGAGCTTTCATTCTTCCCCCAGGTAAGTATGTTGTAAGTGGTGGAATTGTCATGGATGCCTTTTATCAAGTTGAGGACGTTTCTTTCTATTCCTAGTGTACTGAACATTTTCATAAAGGGTATTAGATTTTGTCAAATGCTTTGTCTGCATCTATTGAGATCATGATATGAATTTTTCCTGCTTTAGTCTATTAATCTGGTATATTACATTGACTCATTTCCCTATATTGAATGAAATTTCATTCCTGGAATAAATCCTTTTTGTATGATGCTGGATTTGTTAGTACTTGATTGAAGATTTTTGCTTCCGTATTCATAATAGATATTGGTCTGTAATTTTATTTTCTTGGTATATCTTTGTCTGATTTTGGTATCAAGTAGCACTGACATAGAATAAGTTAGGAGGTATTCTCTCGTCTCCTGTTTTTTGGGAAGAGATTGTAATATGTTAATGTTCATTCGTCTTTAAAAATCTGGTAGAAGGCTTCCCTGGTGGTCCATTGGTTAAAGAGTGCACCTTGCAGTGCAAGGGGCCCCAGTTCGATCCTCAGCCACCAAGATCCCATGTGCCACGGAGCAGCTCAACTGGTGTGTCCAGTTACAAGCCAGTGCTCTGGAGTACGTGCACCCAGAGCCAGTGCTCTGCAATGAGAGAGGCCACTGCAATGGGAGACCCACACAGGCCAAAGAATAAAGATGGATGAAAATAAATATAAATAAAAGAGTCATGATGGGGAAAAAGAAAACCAAATCTTAAAAAAAAATCTGGTGTAATTCACTGGTGAAACCATCTGGTCCTGGGATTTCCTTTGCAGGAGATTTTTGATTGCTGATTCAATCTTTTCCTTATTATAGGTCTATGAAGACTTTCTATTTATTCTTGAGTAATTTTTGGTAGTTTGTATCTTTGTAGGAATTTATTCACTTCATCTAGGTTTTCTAGTTTGTTGGTATATAATTATTTATAATAGTCTCCTATATTTCTTTTTATTTCTACAAGGTGAATAATAACATCTCCTTGTTTGGTTGCTATTTGTATTATGTACCTTCTTCTATCCTTGTACTTTCAACCTATTTGTCTCTTTAAATCTAGTCAGCATATAGTTGCATCCCTATCTTTTAACTGAGGAATTTAACCCATTAACTGTGTGTTTTTTTGGCCACTTCTATTGGTCTTTCATTTATCTGTTTTCATCCATCTTTATTCTTTGGTCTGTGTGGGCATCCCATTGCGGTGGCCTCTGTCACTGCAGAGCACCGGCTCAGGGCACATGCGCTCCAGAGCTCTGATTCGGTAGTTGGACACATCAGTCCAGCTGCTCCACGGCACGTGGGATCTTCCCAGGCCAGGGATCGAACTGGCGCCCCCTGCACTGCAAGGCGGTGTCCTTACCCACTGGACCACCAGGGAAGCCCACCCATTAACTTTTTTTTTTTTTTAAAGATTTATTTATTTATTTTGGGTGGGGGTCGGGTTGGGGAGGGTAGGAAGCGGGCGGGCCACTTCTATTGGTCTTTTTTCATTTCTCCATTTTTATCCGTCTTTGTTCTTTGGCTCCTGTGGGCCTCCCATCGTGGTGGCGTCTGTCATCGCAGAGTACCGGCTCTGGGCACATGTGCTCCAGAGCTCCGGCTCGGTAACTGGACACATCAGTCCAGTCGCTCCGCGGCACGTGGGATCTTCCCAGGCCAGGGATCGAACCGGCGCCCCTTGCACTGCAAGGCGGTGTCCTTACCCACTGGACCACCAGGGGAAGCCCTGGTATATTCTTTATGGCAAGGATGTTAGTAACAAATTCATAGTTCTTATTTATCTTAATAAGAAAGTCTCAATTTCTCCTTCTTTAAAATTGTTTTCTAAAATTCTAAATTAAATGCTAAATATTAGAAATATAAAATTTTTAAAAATTAAAATTTTAAATATAAAAATTTATTGTAGTAAGAACACAACATGAATTCTAAACTCAACAATTTTCATTTTGTCTTTGGCTTTAACAGTTAAATGTTATGCCTAGATGTAGATCTCTTTGAATTTCCTATACTTGGCATTCATTGAACTTCTCAAATGTGTCCATACATATTTTTCATCAAATTTAGGAAGTTTTTACCCATTATCTTTTCAAATGTTCTGTGATAGCCCATCTATTTACATTAAGAACAGTATTGACATGGAACTCACTAACATATCCATTGCAATTGTCTTTAGCCTGAAGAGATACAACCACGTTTTCTTTATTCTTTTTGAAATTGTGTCTTAATCTTTATTTTTTTAAATTTATTTTCCTTTTTACTTTTACAGAGTTTTGTTATTCACAGATATGTATGATCCCAGATTAGTCATATGTATATCTGCCCCCCATCACCACCCCACCAGGCCGGTGTCTTAATCTTCATTTTATTCTTTTAAGATATTATATCAGACTCAGACAATACATTAATATCAAGTATAATCATTGTTTTATAGTAATTGCTTACAAAAAGTGTTTGACATCATTTCACAATTGAGATTGAACATCTTTTCATAGCTGTAATGAATCTACCTGCCAAGGCAAGAGATGCAAGAGACGTGGGCTTGATCCCTTGGTTGGGAAGATCCCCTGCAAGAGGAAATGGCAACCTACTCCAAGAAATGACAATACATTCCAGTATTCTTGCCTGGAAAATTCTATGGGCAGAGGAGTCTGGGGGTGGGGAAAGGCTGCAGTTCATGGGGTCACAAAGAGTCAGACACGACTGTGCACAAACACACATCTTTTCAGCTATTTGAGAATACTTTGCGTTTCTTTTACTGTGAAATGTATGGACAAATGTATTCTAAAAATAAACAAATCTGAGTGCCATGATTGCAAGTGGAGTAAGGACCTTGGAAAATTCATCTCTTCATAAATGTAACAATGAAAAGGGAAAAAAAGGATTAGAATAAATATTTTTTAGAACTCTGGAAATTAACTAAGGGTTTTTGGGAACTCCAGGTACATTTATGCAAGAAAAACTCTCTGAATCTCAATAAGAACAGTAAGCTTTGTGGCATTTAAACTTATCCTGATTGTCTCTCTTTTTGTGATGTTAATAGTCATTCATAACTATTAGGAAACTGCATGCTCAGTCCTGTCCTCTTTGAGATCCTATGAACTGTAGCCCAGTAGGCTTCCCTATCCAAGGGATTTCCCAGGCAAGAATACTGGAGTGGGTTGCCATTTCTTCCTTCAGAGGATCTTCCTGACCCAGGAATCAAACCCACATCTCCTGCATTGGCAGATGGATAGTTTACCACTAAGCCGCCTGGCAAGTCCCATAATTAATACCCAGACACATTAATTCACTGGAGACTATGAAATGATGATATTCGAATTCCATCATGCCTCTTCACTTATTAGCTGGACTATTAAGAATCCTATAAAGGGAAACTTCTCTTTATCAACTGTTTAGTTACTTTGTAAAGGAAAAGAAAGATAATCAAGGGGATGACTTTTTCCCCTTACATTTACTGGATTTTAGAGTATTGAGTTGATTCCCTAGTATCTTCCAAAAATCACACAATGAAGTTTTGCTTTGTTTTATTTAAGTATCATCAAATGAACTCATGGATTTACAGCTTTACTCAGCTTTTCTTGTTGTCCTCAGTGGGAGGTTTGGTCTGAATTACATCAGTTTGCTCTTACTCAAACTGAAAGTCCTCTGTTTTTTTAACCGAGAACATACCTGGGTTTAATAACTCTTGTTTGCCAGAAACTCTCACCCTTTGACATGCAAGTGGGCTTAGAGGTGATGTGAGACTGGAAGAATGACCTAGAGTGGTAGAAACAATGGAGGGCTTTCACTGGTGGCTGAGACAGTAAAGAATCTGCCTGCAACACAGGATATCTGGGCTAGACTCATAGGTTGGGAAGATCCTCTGGAGAAGGGAATGGCTATCAACTCCAGTATCCTTGCCTGGAGAATTCCATGGACAGAGGAGCCTGGTGGGTTAAAGTCCATTGGGTCACTAAGAGTCAGACACAATTGAGAGACTAATTACTTTTTTTTAAAAGATTTATTAATTTACATTGGTTGCACGAGGTCCTGGTTGCTTTGAGAAGGCTTTCTCTAGGTGTGGAGAGTGGCGGCTACTCTCTAGGCATGTGAGATCTTCCTGGACCATGGATCAAACCCATGTACCCTGCATTGCAAAGCAGGCTCTTTAACCACTGGACCACCAGGGAAGCCCAAGACTAACAGTTTTAATTTCCAGCACTGACCATTCTACTTCCCCATGTAATCCCACCAGAGAATCAGCAGAGCGGCAGGCATGGTGTTCCCAGCTCCCCACACATACAGCGCACACCAGAGGGTAGAGAGTGGGGAGCACTTGCAGACTCTGCAGGTGGGAAGCCAGACCCAGGTTAGAAACCCTGAGTGAGGCACTTACTCTCACCAGAGCTCAGTGACATCTGTAAAAACAATGCTACCTGCCTCGTGGTAATGAAATTAGAATTCCACTGCCTGCTCAGAATGACTTCTCCATTATTTTTTGCAATTATTAGGCAATGATTCACTTTTAGTTACTTTGTAAAGGAAAAGAAAGATAATCAAGGGATGACTTTTTCTTACATTTACTGGATTTTAGAGTATTGAGTTGATTCCTAGTATCTTCCAAAATCACACAATGAAGTTTTGCTTTGTTTTATTTAAGTATCATCAAATGAACTCATGGATTTACAGCTTTACTCAGCTTTTCTTGTTGTCCTCAGTGGGAGGTTTGGTCTGAATTACATCAGTTTGCTCTTACTCAAACTGAAAGTCCTCTGTTTTTTTAACCGAGAACATACCTGGGTTTAATAACTCTTGTTTGCCAGAAACTCTCACCCTTTGACATGCAAGTGGGCTTAGAGGTGATGTGAGACTGGAAGAATGACCTAGAGTGGTAGAAACAATGGAGGGCTTTCACTGGTGGCTGAGACAGTAAAGAATCTGCCTGCAACACAGGATATCTGGGCTAGACTCATAGGTTGGGAAGATCCTCTGGAGAAGGGAATGGCTATCAACTCCAGTATCCTTGCCTGGAGAATTCCATGGACAGAGGAGCCTGGTGGGTTAAAGTCCATTGGGTCACTAAGAGTCAGACACAATTGAGAGACTAATTACTTTTTTTTAAAAGATTTATTAATTTACATTGGTTGCACGAGGTCCTGGTTGCTTTGAGAAGGCTTTCTCTAGGTGTGGAGAGTGGCGGCTACTCTCTAGGCATGTGAGATCTTCCTGGACCATGGATCAAACCCATGTACCCTGCATTGCAAAGCAGGCTCTTTAACCACTGGACCACCAGGAAGCCCAAGACTAACAGTTTTAATTTCCAGCACTGACCATTCTACTTCCCCATGTAATCCCACCAGAGAATCAGCAGAGCGGCAGGCATGGTGTTCCCAGCTCCCACACATACAGCGCACACCAGAGGGTAGAGAGTGGGGAGCACTTGCAGACTCTGCAGGTGGGAAGCCAGACCCAGGTTAGAAACCCTGAGTGAGGCACTTACTCTCACCAGAGCTCAGTGACATCTGTAAAAACAATGCTACCTGCCTCGTGGTAATGAAATTAGAATTCCACTGCCTGCTCAGAATGACTTCTCCATTATTTTTTGCAATTATTAGTATTACTTGCAATGATTCACCTTGTTATAACTCTCCATGGTTCTTTAGGCTTTACTTCAAGGCAGTCTGCTTGACTTCTGATATTTTAGCCACTTTTGCCTTGTTTCCACACGCCTAACCTTTTCTAGTTTGGTGAGAGAAAGGGTGTGGGCTTTGGAGCCCAAATCATTGTTCCTGATTATCCAAGTGAACTTGGACAGGTTTAAAACATCATTTTACATTTCTATAAAAGTTGAACACCTTGTACTGTTTGTTTTTCAGGTTAAATCACATGAGGCGAGTGCAAAGGTTTCATCATATTAGGTAGTCTCTAAATGCCAGTTTATTTTCTTAAACCAGATTCTTTGTTTTCAACTGCAAAATCACAAATTCTTTTCAAACCAGTGAGACTAATTGCAAATGAGGAATTCCGCTGACAAGCATAACTAGAACTGTGCACACAGAAGGGGAAGGGAGTCTGCTGGTGAGAAGTGGCTGCTTGAACCTGGAGGGCTAGCAGATGTACTGACAGCTTACCTTTCAGGCAAGATGAATGGGAATGTCCTGAACAATGTCTTGAGAGGACCGAGATCCCAGGAATCCTAGCAAACCTTAGACAATAGAACACAAGAGGAAACAATCAGATTCGAACTATCTCAGGTTAGGCTTTGGAAGTCACACTAAGCCTCAAAGCATAATATGTTGACAGCATGTGAGATCCCATGGATCAAACCCTTTACCCTGCATTGCAAAGCAGGCTCTTTAACCACTGGACCACCAGGAAGCCCATGACTAACAGTTTTAATTTCCAGCACTGACCATTCTACTTCCCCATGTAATCCCACCAGAGAATCAGCAGAGCGGCAGGCATGGTGTTCCCAGCTTCCCACACATACAGCGCACACCAGAGGGTAGAGAGTGGGGAGCACTTGCAGACTCTGCAGGTGGGAAGCCAGACCCAGGTTAGAAACCCTGAGTGAGGCACTTACTCTCACCAGAGCTCAGTGACATCTGTAAAAACAATGCTACCTGCCTCGTGGTAATGAAATTAGAATTCCACTGCCTGCTCAGAATGACTTCTCCATTATTTTTTGCAATTATTAGTATTACTTGCAATGATTCACCTTGTTATAACTCTCCATGGTTCTTTAGGCTTTACTTCAAGGCAGTCTGCTTGACTTCTGATATTTTAGCCACTTTTGCCTTGTTTCCACACGCCTAACCTTTTCTAGTTTGGTGAGAGAAAGGGTGTGGGCTTTGGAGCCCAAATCATTGTTCCTGATTATCCAAGTGAACTTGGACAGGTTTAAAACATCATTTTACATTTCTATAAAAGTTGAACACCTTGTACTGTTTGTTTTTCAGGTTAAATCACATGAGGCGAGTGCAAAGGTTTCATCATATTAGGTAGTCTCTAAATGCCAGTTTATTTTCTTAAACCAGATTCTTTGTTTTCAACTGCAAAATCACAAATTCTTTTCAAACCAGTGAGACTAATTGCAAATGAGGAATTCCGCTGACAAGCATAACTAGAACTGTGCACACAGAAGGGGAAGGGAGTCTGCTGGTGAGAAGTGGCTGCTTGAACCTGGAGGGCTAGCAGATGTACTGACAGCTTACCTTTCAGGCAAGATGAATGGGAATGTCCTGAACAATGTCTTGAGAGGACCGAGATCCCAGGAATCCTAGCAAACCTTAGACAATAGAACACAAGAGGAAACAATCAGATTCGAACTATCTCAGGTTAGGCTTTGGAAGTCACACTAAGCCTCAAAGCATAATATGTTGTACACAGAACCCTGTGCATGTTAAAAAGAAGACCAAAAAAAGACAACAAAGTTTATCCCAAAGAAATTATAACGGAAGGGTGGATTATTAGGTTCCCATGGCTCCATGCTGGGTGCCCACTTATTTTGCTTGCACATAATATCTAATCCTTAATTAAAGGCTCCAGTATTCCCAAGGGTTTCTGTTGGGCTATCATGGACGAAAGGAAGGGCCTCCTGGCGGTGGGCACCGCGTAGTGCTTAGGAATGTAAGACAAGAAAGAGCGGAGGGTGCAGTCATCATTATTTTTAAGACTGCAACACAGAAGGATGGCACAGTAATGTATGCTGGGGAAAGAACATATTATCTATCATGGAGAACAAAGGAATTCTAATTAGGAAACATTAGAAGAAAAAAGGAGATTGAAAAAGTTCTTCCTTCTAGGCCATCTAGGCAATTTTGGTTTGTTTTCATTGCTATGAGCAGTTAAAATGGATCTGTGAATTCTATGTCATGATCTGCTGACAGGAAAAACTGCCATTAATTTTAATTTCCCTTCATGGTGAATTTCAATTAGTTACTTGTCTGAGTGATCATCTACTATCTAGACAGCTTCTAGATATCAACAGCATTATCTAATTTTCCTAAGTAACAGAAATTGGTAAATTTAAAATGTGCATTTGTAAAATCAAGATCTAAATCTAAGTACCCCCTTCCACTAAACTGTTGCTTTCTTTATTAGGATTTCCTGTCTCTGATAAATATACCAAAGACAACAGAAATAGAACCTTTTTCTCTTGGATCCTGTCATTTACATAGAAAGCAAGTGGTGTGTGAATTACAAAATGCCTACCCTTCTCCAAGAGACTCACTTGCAAAGCTCGGAGCACAGGAGGAAAAAGCCTTAAGGTTATGCTAGAGTAAATTCCTTTACTAGATTTGGAGAAATAAAACTTTAACTAGAAATACTGTTAAAAATGAGTACAGAGAAAAATATTTTAAAATGTAGATATAGAAGAACAGTTGTTTAATATGGTAAAAATAATAGAAACATAAAACCAACAGCTACCATAATAGTTAACAGAAAAGCTGAGACACCCCTGTAAAAATCAGGACAAAGCAGGTGTTTCTCTGTTAAGATTTTTAGAGACTTCAAGTTGCTTTCCAAAGCAGATCAAATTTACCAAAAATTAATTTGCATAGGGATTAATTAACCCAATTTTTAAAAAACTTTTGGTCTCTTTTTTTGTTGGTCCTTTATTTATTTATTTTCATCCATCTTAATTCTTTGGCCTGTGTAGGCCTCCCATTGCAGTGGCCTCTCTCGTTGCAGAGCACTGGCTCTGGGCACATGTGCTCCAGTGCACTGGCCCCTAACTGGACACAACGGCCCAGCCATTCCATGGCACATGGGATCTTCCTGGGCCAGGGATCAAACCAGTGACCCTTGCACTGCAAGGAGGACTCTTTACCCACTGGACCACCAGGGAAGCCCTTAACCCAGTTTTTGATATTTTCTTGGCTTCTTTCAAGCTGGTAGCTGTGGGGTGGGCAGGAGATGGACAGGCCATGGAACCACCCTTCCCTACATGCCTCAGACCCTTTATGATTCCCCAACACCATTTTCCTATGAAAGAGAAGTTTATAATGATTCGTGCTGCATAAAGCTGTCTAAATAGCTTGTGAGGATTTCACTGTAAGTTTTAATTTTTCCTTTAGTTTTGTATCCCCATCTCCCTTGAGGTCAGATTGGGTGAAGAAGACACTTGGGCTTCCCAGGTGTTACCAGTGGTAAAGAATCTGCCTGCCAATGCAGGACACATAAGAGATATGGGTTTGATCCCTGGTTCAGGAAGATCCCCTGGATGAGGGCATGCATGGCAACCCATTCCAGTATTCTTTCCTGGAGAATCCCATGGAGGGAGGAGCCTGGTGAGAAGTCCATAGGGTCCAAAGAGTCAAACATGACTGAACCAACTTAGCATGCACACACTTCTTAGAGATCTGGCGCGGTGAAGGAGACAGTTAAGAATGGACATCCATAACCACATCTAAAGACAGAAAGAGGGTCTCAGATCCAGGGCCCCCTGTGGCCACACCCCTAACAAAACCCAGTGAGTTCAAAAGTCAGGACCCCAACTCAGGCTTCTCTCCCCAGCCTGTGAGCCGATGGGCATTACCATTCTCAGGGGCTGAAAGCCATTGAATAGTTGGAGGGAGCAATTTGTTGACTCTTTGTGACTTAATCAGGAGCTGCCTCCTTCTCCCTCATGAAACAGAAGGAGGGAAAGCCAGCCCATTCCTACCGGAACAGGATAAAACAAAGGAGGGGTAGGGGTCGCAGAATCTGGCTTTCCCACAGTGCCTGGTGCCACCCGAAGCTGCCAAGCCCAAGCTGTGGTGACAGCTCAGGACTGACTGTGAAAGAAGCAGGGAGAGAATGTGAAGGGGTGGGGGCACCCCAGAAGCTCCAATCCCCTGCCATGCAAGCCTGCAGAAGAAGAGAGCTGAGGCTGAGCCACAGCATCCAGAAGCCAGTGTTAACTCTGCTCTGACCCTGCATGTGGGAGGAAAGTGAAGTTTTACAGCTGAACCAAAATGAGAAGAATAAGTGTTTAGTGCTGGTGGAAATGACAGTATTAAGATTTGGCCAGAAGATCCAAGAGAAGCCTGAACCCCATCTCGCCAATCCCTTCTCCTGCTGTGAGGCTCCTGAGAGAGCGCATCCAAACCTGGGGAAGAACAAAAGGACATGCATGTAAATTGATAGCTGAACCAGAGTCTAAAAGTCCTGTGCAGACTCTAATCACAGTCCAGTTGCAGCAGGCAGTTTATATGCTCCCTCAGCCTGAGTCTCAGTCTTGGGGTCTTGTCCCCTTCTGGTGAGTTCCATAGTATAGGAAGTGATGAAGAGCTTGCTCAGGCCAGTCCTCAGTTTAGGGGTAGGGGAGAGTGTAGCCTAAGACTCTGGCACATTAAGTGAGAGAGCATGGCTGCCTGCACCATTAATAGACAGTGACCTGGGGCATTGGCTGGAATCAAGATTGCCGATAGAAATATCAATAACCTCAGATAAGTAGATGACAACACCCTAATGGCAGAAAGTGAAGAATGGACATCCATAACCACATCTAAAGACAGAAAGAGGGTCTCAGATCCAGGGCCCCCTGTGGCCACACCCCTAACAAAACCCAGTGAGTTCAAAAGTCAGGACCCCAACTCAGGCTTCTCTCCCCAGCCTGTGAGCCGATGGGCATTACCATTCTCAGGGGCTGAAAGCCATTGAATAGTTGGAGGGAGCAATTTGTTGACTCTTTGTGACTTAATCAGGAGCTGCCTCCTTCTCCCTCATGAAACAGAAGGAGGGAAAGCCAGCCCATTCCTACCGGAACAGGATAAAACAAAGGAGGGGTAGGGGTCGCAGAATCTGGCTTTCCCACAGTGCCTGGTGCCACCCGAAGCTGCCAAGCCCAAGCTGTGGTGACAGCTCAGGACTGACTGTGAAAGAAGCAGGGAGAGAATGTGAAGGGGTGGGGGCACCCCAGAAGCTCCAATCCCCTGCCATGCAAGCCTGCAGAAGAAGAGAGCTGAGGCTGAGCCACAGCATCCAGAAGCCAGTGTTAACTCTGCTCTGACCCTGCATGTGGGAGGAAAGTGAAGTTTTACAGCTGAACCAAAATGAGAAGAATAAGTGTTTAGTGCTGGTGGAAATGACAGTATTAAGATTTGGCCAGAAGATCCAAGAGAAGCCTGAACCCCATCTCGCCAATCCCTTCTCCTGCTGTGAGGCTCCTGAGAGAGCGCATCCAAACCTGGGGAAGAACAAAAGGACATGCATGTAAATTGATAGCTGGACCAGAGTCTAAAAGTCCTGTGCAGACTCTAATCACAGCCCAGTTGCAGCAGGCAGTTTATATGCTCCCTCAGCCTGAGTCTCAGTCTTGGGGTCTTGTCCCCTTCTGGTGAGTTCCATAGTATAGGAAGTGATGAAGAGCTTGCTCAGGCCAGTCCTCAGTTTAGGGGTAGGGGAGAGTGTAGCCTAAGACTCTGGCACATTAAGTGAGAGAGCATGGCTGCCTGCACCATTAATAGACAGTGACCTGGGGCATTGGCTGGAATCAAGATTGCCGATAGAAATATCAATAACCTCAGATAAGTAGATGACAACACCCTAATGGCAGAAAGTGAAGAGGAACTAAAGGGTTTTTTTCCAATGAGTCAGTTCTTTGCATCAGGTGGCCATTTGGAGCTTCAGCTTCAGTATCTGTCCTTCCAATGAATATTCAGTGTTGATTTCCTTTAGGATTGACTGGTTCCTTGCTTTCCAAGGGACTCTCAAGAATCTTCACCAGCACCACAGTTCACCATCAGTTCTTTGGCCATCAGTTCCCTTCTTTCTAGTCCAACTCCCACATCCATACATGACCACTGGAAAAGCCACAGCTTTGGCTATAAGGTCAGCAAAGTGATATCTCTCTCTGCTTTTTAATACACTATCTAGCTTTGTCATAGCTTTTCTTCCAAGTGAAAGGATTTTACCTCTATTTGAGACTTAAACCCAGGGCCCAGACCTGATCGAACCCTGCTTGGGACTGGAACCCACGTAGCTGGAGCTTGAATTCTAGCCAAAACCCTGTTTGGGACTTGAACCCACATGACTGGGGCTTGAACCTAGCCAAAACCTTGTTTGGGACTTCAACCCACATGGCTAAGGCTTAACCCCAGCCATAACCCCGCTTGGGACGTGAATCCACGTAGTCAGGACTCAATCCCGGCCAAAACCCTGTATGGGACTCAAACCCACACGGCCAGGACTTAATCCAGCACTCACCCAACATCTGGACTCACTGAGGCTCACGTTCTTTGTGCCTCGACGCAGAAGGAATTCAGCAAGAGGCAGAGTGATAGGCAAGAAGAGGATTTAGATTTATTAGGATAGGGTACTTGTAAGAGGTGCAAGCAGGGAGGCAGGAAAGCTCTGCTCTGCTCTGCTCTCCCCTTAACTGAGTGGGCAGCAATATATATATAGGATGGTCAAAGACCACCCCCACCCCCCACCCCCGCCCCGTCAAGTAGATGCAGATGTAGGACGTACATCATTGATTGCTTCTTCGCCAGCTCCTCCTTCATCAGCTGTTTATACCCAGTCAAGCCTGCCTTACTAAACAAGGAGCAGCTCTCCTGAGTTATCGTCAACTCACTGGCCTCCCAACCTTTCTCAGGTGTCCCCCTTCTACCTACCATCCCCTACTAGGACTCTACAACCACCTACCTATTCTACTCTGTCCCTATCACAAGGAGCAAGCCTCTTTTAATTTTGTGGATGCAGTCACTGCCTACAGTGATTTTAGAGCCCAAGAAAATAAAGTCTGCCACTGTTTCCATTGTTTCCCCATCTATTTGCCTTGAAGTGTTGGAACTGGATGCCATAATCTTAGTTTTTTGCATGTTGAGTCTTAAGCCAGCTTTTTCACTCTCCTCGGTTCATCAGGAGGCTCCTTAGTTCCTCTTCGCTTTCTGCCATTAGGGCATTGTCATCTGCATATCTGAGGTTACTGATATTTCTCCTGGCAATCTTGATTCCAGCTTGTGCCCCAGGCATCTGCACAAATTCTTGGTTAAATTAGAAGAGAAGGAGCCTCTCCTCTTCCTCTTCCCTCCCTCCTCCTTTTGGCTCAACACATAGTAGCAGAATAAATAAGACATGTTCCAATCCTCTGTATAATACTCATAGAACTCTTTACTCCAAAAATAATCACAAGAGCCTGTTAAGTGGCACAGTGTCACCAAAACTTGCTCCTGATTTGTGCAGAAGGAAGGTGTCTGGCCCTTAAGCTGGGATCCCATGACCTCCACAAATGAGTGCCCTCAGTCATTCATATTGTCAGCTCCAGCCGCGTCCAAATAGACCTTCATAGCATATCCCAACCACCTGGGAAGACTTGGGCATCCAGAGGGTGAAGAGACCCCCTGAGTCTTTAACCTGTCTCCATATTCTGCTGGTGATTTAGGAGATCCATAGCAGGTATTGCGAAAGGTTCCAGAAAACCATAGCATATTTGCAGACATCAGTTGCTTCAGCTCAGTACTCTAATCCTGTACTAGCCAAAACCTGGCGATTCAGCTTGTGAAGGGTCCATTACGATGGGGTTCTTCTCTGTTTACTTACACCAAGGTTCTCATTCTGGGAAAGTAAAGCAAACAAAGACACAGGTGAAAAGGAAGCTAACACCCAGCACAGGTGACATCTCTTATCCCAGTTTGGCAGCCCTTGCTGAGTATCCAGTGGGGATCAGGATTCCACAGAGACTCCCGCTTAGTTCACTAATTAAAGCTGGAGAGATCCTCAGGGAGCACTTTCCTTGGGGAGGAGCCAGATGTGAACTATACGTGACTCACTGCATTCTGAGTTCATGCTACTCATCTGCTGGGTGCGTGCATAGTCACTTCAGTCACGTCCCACTCTTTGTGACGCTGTGGACTGCAGCCCTGAAGGCTCGTCTGTCCATGGGATTCTCCAGGCAAGAATACTGGAGTCGGTTGCCATGCCCTTCCCCAGGGGATCTTCCCGACCCAGGGATGTAATACGCATCTCTTATGTCTCCTGCATTGGCAGGTAGGTTCTTTAACATTAGTGCCACCTGGGAAACCCTACGTACCTAGTATGAAGCCCATTAGGTAATATTCTACTAACGCAGCAGAATGGAGTCATTAACCTACTCTCAGAAGCCAGGTCCAGCCCCGGACAGGTCCAGGTTGTGTTAGTAGCAGAATAAATAAGACATGTTCCAATCCTCTGTATAATACTCATAGAACTCTTTACTCCAAAAATAATCACAAGAGCCTGTTAAGTGGCACAGTGTCACCAAAACTTGCTCCTGATTTGTGCAGAAGGAAGGTGTCTGGCCCTTAAGCTGGGATCCCATGACCTCCACAAATGAGTGCCCTCAGTCATTCATATTGTCAGCTCCAGCCGCGTCCAAATAGACCTTCATAGCATATCCCAACCACCTGGGAAGACTTGGGCATCCAGAGGGTGAAGAGACCCCCTGAGTCTTTAACCTGTCTCCATATTCTGCTGGTGATTTAGGAGATCCATAGCAGGTATTGCGAAAGGTTCCAGAAAACCATAGCATATTTGCAGACATCAGTTGCTTCAGCTCAGTACTCTAATCCTGTACTAGCCAAAACCTGGCGATTCAGCTTGTGAAGGGTCCATTACGATGGGGTTCTTCTCTGTTTACTTACACCAAGGTTCTCATTCTGGGAAAGTAAAGCAAACAAAGACACAGGTGAAAAGGAAGCTAACACCCAGCACAGGTGACATCTCTTATCCCAGTTTGGCAGCCCTTGCTGAGTATCCAGTGGGGATCAGGATTCCACAGAGACTCCCGCTTAGTTCACTAATTAAAGCTGGAGAGATCCTCAGGGAGCACTTTCCTTGGGGAGGAGCCAGATGTGAACTATACGTGGCTCACTGCATTCTGAGTTCATGCTACTCATCTGCTGGGTGCGTGCATAGTCACTTCAGTCACGTCCCACTCTTTGTGACGCTGTGGACTGCAGCCCTGAAGGCTCGTCTGTCCATGGGATTCTCCAGGCAAGAATACTGGAGTCGGTTGCCATGCCCTTCCCCAGGGGATCTTCCCGACCCAGGGATGTAATACGCATCTCTTATGTCTCCTGCATTGGCAGGTAGGTTCTTTAACATTAGTGCCACCTGGGAAACCCTACGTACCTAGTATGAAGCCCATTAGGTAATATTCTACTAACGCAGCAGAATGGAGTCATTAACCTACTCTCAGAAGCCAGGTCCAGCTGGACAGGTCAGCCTGACATCACACCTGGAAGCAGGCAGTAAAGTCCAGGTTGTGTTACAACTTCCAGGTTTGTAACTATAGTATGTGTCTTATGGTAGACAGACTGGAAGTGCTGAGCCTGATACTCTGCAAAGCTCACTCCCAACAGGCAGGCTGGCCTCTGGGCCTGGGAGGTGGTTCACCTCCTTGTCTATGAAGATGGCTCAGCCTTCATATAAGCCATGGCCTCCCAAGCCAGGAAGAGCATAAATAGTTTGCCATGGGCACAGGCCATGGAATGTCTGGGGGTGCTCCTTGCTAAGGCCACCTGTGGTATTCATTTTTTGAAAAGAGAAGACTCAGGAAAGGGCCCTTTTATGCCTCACAGAGCCTGAGTATTTCCCACACTTGAGTCCACCAGGTTCTGTGGGCTAGAACCTAGGTCACCCCGTGATGGAAAGACAAAGCCTGTCTCTTCAGGGAAGACATTAAATGATGGTTGGGACTGTGCTTTCAGCGTCATAGTTACTCTGAAATGTCCAGACTAAGTATGCATCAGTGAAGATCTTGAAGATCACTTTTTCTGAACTAAATATTAGGAGATAGGGAACGACAGGTTAGAAAGTGTCAACGAGGACAAGTAGGCACATGATGAAGCACCGTCCTGGCCATTCTGATGCCGTAGCAGCTGTGGTGAAGGGAGAGGTGTCCACGTCTGCTGAAAGGCGGAGAGGTCTGGGGAAATGGGCACAGAGTCCTGGAAATGTTTGCAGAATTCTAAACCCAGTCCGGCTTGATGCTAACCTTAGATAAGCTATAGACTGGCTTAAAGCATCTGTTTTCCACATCTTGGAGCAGAGCTTGATGATACCTACTACTTGGATATTAACCGAAGTGTCTAATTAATATTTGCAAATCACCCTGAGATGCAGTTGTAGGGCCCACGGCCAAATACAAAGCAGGCTTGTTTAGGTTGGCAGCAAAAAAGTTAAGCGCTCTTTACTAATTAACACCCTATTAGTATAACAGCAGAGTCCACCTAGAGTTACTCAAGATCATGTTTATTTTTATCTCTCTGCTTAGGTTGGTTTCCAATCTAAGGAAATCTGAGCTCACATGATGGTGTGAAGCAATGATTTACTGAAATCTCCCCTTCAAGCCAAACTCAATCAACAAAGAAATATGCTATGATGTGTCTGTGCCAGGAAATGCCAGTCAAACAGGTGCCTGTTGGGGAAATATGGTAACCAGAAACCCCAGGCAAATATTTCCCACACCAAAGCTCTCCTGGACTCCAGAACGCACTTTCTGTGAAGTGTGGGCACAATGAGGGCGCCCTCTGCTGGCAGTAATGAGTATGGTCAGTGATTTGTATGTTAACATACGGCATCTATAGCAACAGAATTTGAGAGACTTCGCAAAGTTTTGTTTATTTGTTTCTTTTTTAAATTTATTTATTTATTTATTTTTGTACATATATGTTCCCAGATCATTCATATGCATATCCCTTGACCCTCCCCCCACCCAGTTCCCCCCCCCCCATCCCTCCAGACCATCGCTCCAAGTGGTTGTAGGTACTCCTATTCCCCTAGCACAATGACAATAGCTATCTTTTCTACACATGACAGTATAGGTTTCCATGTTACTCCCTCCCACTGTTCGGTCTCCACAATGTCTTTATGTCTATTCTCTGTTTTTTCATGAGTTCACTGCGTGTGTTATCATGACCATCTTACTAGATCCCATATATATGAGTTAGTATACTATACTTGTCTTTCTCTTTTTGACTTACTTCACTTTTTATGATAGGTTCTAGAGCCAGCCACCTCATTAGGACTGATCAGAAAACGAAATCAAAGAGGCAATCCCCTTCACCATTGCAACCAAAAGAATCAAATATCTAGGAATAAACCTACCCAAAGAAACAAAAGAATTGTACACAGAAAATTACAAGCCCATGAGAGACATTAAAGAAGACTTAAACAGATGGAGAGATACTCCATGTTCCTGGATTGGAAGAATCAATATTGTGAAAATGACCATACTACCAAATATCATCTACAGATTCAATGCAATACCTATTCAACTACCACTGACATTTTTCACAGAACTAGACCAAATAATAACACAGTTCATATGGAAACACAGAAGACCTTGAATAGCCAAAGCAATCCTGAGGAAGAAAAATGGAGTTGGAGGGATCAGCCTCCCTAACTTCAGACTCTACTACAAAGCAACAGTTATCAAGACAGTATGGTACTGGCACAAAAACACAACTATAGATCAATGGAACAAGATTGAGAACCCAGAGATCAACCCACGCACCTATGGGTACCTTATTTTTGATAAAGGAGGAGAAACTATAAAATGGGACAAAGACAGCCTCTTCAACAAGTGTTGCTGGGAGAATTGGACAGCTACATGCAAAAAAATGAAATTGGAACACTCCCTGACACCATACACTAAGATCAACTCAAAATGGATTAAAGACCTCAATGTAAGACCAGAAACCATCAAACTCTTAGAGGAGAATATAGGCAAAACCCTCAAGGACATAAATCAAAGCAAGATCTTCTCTGACCCACCAACTAAAATAGCAGAACTGAAAAGAAAAATGAACATATAGGACCTTATGAAACTTAAAAGCTTTTGTACAGCAAAAGAAATTACAAAAGAGTTCAACAGACACCCCACAGAGTGGGAGAAAACCATAGCAAATGAAACAACAGACAAAGAATTAATCTCCAAAATCTACAAGCAACTCAGACAACTCAGCACAGGGAAAATGAGCAGCCCAATCAAAAAATGGGAAAAAGATCTAAAGAGACGACTCTCCAAAGAGGACATACAAATGGCCCAAAAATACATGAAACGATGCTCAACCTCGCTTATTATCAGAGAAATGCAAATTAAAACCACAATGAGACACCACCTCACACCTGTCAGAATGGCCATCATCAACAAATCGACAGACAACAAATGCTGGAGAGGGTGTGGAGAAAAGGGAACCCTCTTGCATTGCTGGTGGGAATGTAAATTAATACAACCTCTATGGAAGACAATATGGAGATTCCTTAAAAAACTAAAAATAGAAGCACCCTATGACCCAGCAATCCCACTATTAGGCCTATATCCTGATGAAATCAAAACTGAAAGAGGCACCTGTACCCCAATGTTCATTGCAGCTCTCTATACAATAGCCAGAACATGGAAGCAACCTAGATGTCCATCGACAAATGAATGGATCCAGAAGCCCTGGTACATCTATACAATGGAATACTACTCAGCTGTTAAAAGAAATGCAGAAGACTTCGCAAAGTTTAAAGGAAGCTTGGGCTTCCTGGTGGCTCAGTGTAAAGAATCTGCCTACAATACAGGAGACACGGGTTTGATCCCTAGGTTGGAAAGATCCTCTGGAAGAAATGGCAACCCACTCCAGGATTCTTGCCTGCAGGACCCCATGGACAGAGGAGCCTGGCAGATTATAGTCCATAGGGTCGCAAAGAGTCAGACACCACGGAGCGACTGAACATACAAAGGAAGCTTATTAGGTCAACTTCCGTTGTTATTAATGGCAATAAAGCCCACCATAACCATTATAAGAAAGCAACATTACTACACAAATACAGGCCTGTTATATAGCATACCTGGAAATGTTTAGAAGGGAGCAGAGGTTGTCATTAGAGGCAGAGAGGGGAAAAAGATGAAAAGGAGGGAGAGGGAAATGTTGGAGAGACACCGCGTGTAGATGAGAGAGAGTCGGATCTGATGGGGTCATGACCTCTGCTGAGGTCATGACCTTTAACAGGAGGGAGGGCGGCCTATGAATGGGCAGGT
The DNA here is from genome assembly GCA_022376925.1 of Tragulus kanchil. Taxonomy (NCBI): domain Eukaryota; kingdom Metazoa; phylum Chordata; class Mammalia; order Artiodactyla; family Tragulidae; genus Tragulus; species Tragulus kanchil. The sequence goes on from JAIOJX010000029.1 coordinate 153,192,418, forward strand.
GGGTAAGTATTATAATGGAGTTGGTGGAGGGGTTCTTTTTATCAGTCAAGTGGGAAGTCAATTCATCATTGGAGCGTGAGTTTGTAGGATAGGGGGAACCGTCTGAAACAGTCATCCAGGAAAAGCAGAGAATGATTCCACCAGTGAGATGTCACAGGACTGCCCAGCAACAGGGAAGAGGGTGTTGTCAGAAGTTGAAAGGGCACCCAGTGGAGAGGCCACTTCCGCTTACAGTGTAGAAAATTACAAATGCCACCCTAACCTGCACTGTTTCCATTTTTCTTGAAACCATCAGAAATCTTAGGTTTGGCCTGTTTTATTGGTCCTTCATTCATTTATTTTCATTCATCTTATTCTTTGGCCTGTGTGGGCCTCCCATTGCAGTAGCCTCTCTCGTTGCCCGAGCGCTTCACGGCACGTGGAATCTTGGGCGCATGCAACCTCTATGGAGACTATATCCTTAAAAACTAAAATAGAAGCACCCTATGACCCACAATTTAGGCCTATATCCTGATGAAATCAAAACTGAAAGAGGCACCTGTACCCCAATGTTCATTGCAGCTCTCTATACAATAGCCAGAACATGGAAGCAACCTAGATGTCCATCGACAAATGAATGGATCCAGAAGCCCTGGTACATCTATACAATGGAATACTACTCAGCTGTTAAAAGAAATGCAGAAGACTTCGCAAAGTTTAAAGGAAGCTTGGGCTTCCTGGTGGCTCAGTGTAAAGAATCTGCCTACAATACAGGAGACACGGGTTTGATCCCTAGGTTGGAAAGATCCTCTGGAAGAAATGGCAACCCACTCCAGGATTCTTGCCTGCAGGACCCCATGGACAGAGGAGCCTGGCAGATTATAGTCCATAGGGTCGCAAAGAGTCAGACACCACGGAGCGACTGAACATACAAAGGAAGCTTATTAGGTCAACTTCCGTTGTTATTAATGGCAATAAAGCCCACCATAACCATTATAAGAAAGCAACATTACTACACAAATACAGGCCTGTTATATAGCATACCTGGAAATGTTTAGAAGGGAGCAGAGGTTGTCATTAGAGGCAGAGAGGGAAAACGATGAAAAAGGAGGGAGAGGGAAATGTTGGAGAGACACCCGCGTGTAGATGAGAGAGAGTCGGATCTGATGGGGTCATGACCTCTGCTGAGGTCATGACCTTTAACAGGAGGGAGGGCGGCCTATGAATGGGCAGGTGGGTAAGTATTATAATGGAGTTGGTGGAGGGGTTCTTTTTATCAGTCAAGTGGGAAGTCAATTCATCATTGGAGCGTGAGTTTGTAGGATAGGGGGAACCGTCTGAAACAGTCATCCAGGAAAAGCAGAGAATGATTCCACCAGTGAGATGTCACAGGACTGCCCAGCAACAGGGAAGAGGGTGTTGTCAGAAGTTGAAAGGGCACCCAGTGGAGAGGCCACTTCCGCTTACAGTGTAGAAAATTACAAATGCCACCCTAACCTGCACTGTTTCCATTTTTCTTGAAACCATCAGAAATCTTAGGTTTGGCCTGTTTTATTGGTCCTTCATTCATTTATTTTCATTCATCTTATTCTTTGGCCTGTGTGGGCCTCCCATTGCAGTAGCCTCTCTCGTTGCAGAGCGCTGGCTCTGGGCGCATGCGCTCCAGAGCATTGGCTCCTAACTGGACACATCAGTCCAGCTGCTTCACGGCACGTGGAATCTTCCCGGGCCAGGGACCGAACCGGTGCCCCTTGCACTACAAGGCAAACTCTTTACCCACTGGAGCATCAGGGAAGCCCGAGCTTAAGTTTTAACTAGCGGCTGAGTGTGGGTGAAAGCGTTTGTCCAACATAGCGGGCTGCAGCAGACACAGGGGGAGCTGACTCTCGGTCATACGCTTCCCCCACAGGCCCCAGCGGGTGCTCCTGAGACAGACGGAAGGCAGGCAGGAGACCCTACAGAGCCTTTCTCTGTGACACAGGCACACAAGGATCACCAGCGGTTGAGTGGGGACAGGTCCCCACGCCACTCTTTTGAGAGAATACAATGAAAGAAATATTTTAAGAGACAGTGGTAAAGCACTGCATAAAAAATGAAATACATCAAACCATAGATCCAAATTACTCTTCCACCAAGAAGGATAAACATCAAACAAACAAACCAGTAACACCTAGATACCTCTTAGTTTAATTGACTATGAGGTGGAAACTCGAGTTAATGAGTGAAGCTTAAAGGCAATCAGTAGAAGGGGAGGGAAAAGAGAGGAGAAAGGCACACAATATTCACAGAACAAAGAGAAGAATTATCATAAAATCTGATCAGGAACTATGCAAGCAGAAAACAATGGAGTGGCATCTTAAACTACTGAAAGAAAGAGCTCTTCACCCAGAATTCTACGCCTCGTGAAAATGTCATTCAAAGGTGAAGGCGCAATAAACACTTTCCCAGAAAGACAACAGCTGAGAGAAATCAATGCCAACAGACCTGCAGAAATGTTAAAGGAGGTTCTCCAGGAAGAGGGTACAAACAGAAACTCAGAGCCACACAAAGAAATAAAGTGCTCCAGAGATTTTCCAAGGGAAGCTAACACTTCTTAATTGCTCTCAAAATAACTTTCTAAAGCAACATTTTGTTAGAGGACTGGAAAGCAAACATATTCATGTCATAGGCCATGTGGTCTCCGTTGCAGCTACTCAGCGCTGCACCTGCCGTGTGAAAGCAGCTGTAAACAGTAAGCAAGCAAGGGGTGCCGCTGTGTTCCAATAAAACTTTATTTACAAAAATGCATGCGTGAGCTGAGAGTCACAGTTTGTCACCCTCTGGTCTAAAGCAAATATGGTTTAAAAAACATATTGTGAGGCTTACAAGATAGGTAACAGTAAAATATAAGACAAAAATAGCACAAAGGGTCAGAGGAAAAAATTGGAAGTAATTGCGGTCAGGTCTTTGACCACTCAGAAGCAGCTGACTATAATTAAAGACATGTAAACTCTAGGGCAATCATTAAATTTTAAAGGAAGCATTACTAATGAACCAATAGTGGAGATAAAATTAAATCATTAAAAATAATCCCAAAGCAGACAGGAAAAGAGGAAGAAAAGCACAAAGAACAGATGGAACAAACAGAAGACAACTGGCAAGATGGCAGAGTTAAACCCAACCATACCAATAATTAGATAAGATGTAAATAGTCTTGACACCCCTATTAAAAGGCAGACATTGGCAGATTGTATTTTTAAAAGACAACCATATGCTGTCTATAAGAAACCCATTTTTAATAGAAATATCTAGATGGGATTTTTTAAAAAAGGATGGTCTCCCCTGGTTGTCCAGTGATTACGCATTGGCCCTGCAATGCAAGGGACACTGACCCATCCAATCTCTGGTCTGGGGGCAACTCCACTCCGTGGAGCAACTAAGCTGGTGCACCAAAACCACTGAGCCAGCACTCCAGAGCCCAGGAGCTGCAGCTATTGAGGTCTGGGAACCTTGAGCTCATGCTCCGCAACAAGAGAAACAATGAGAACCCTGCACGCCAGAGAGAAGAGCAGGCCCCACTTGCCAAGATGAGAGAAACCCCACATCACTCTACTTAGCACATGATTTAAAACATATGCATTATTTATCTGGGGGGCTTTTTGACAGTATCTTTAGACCACAATTGATTGTAATAACCAAAATCATGGAAAGTGAATCTTCATATAAGGGGGATGTGTGTGAAGAGAGGGTGAGGGAGTTTTAGGAAAGGGATTACAGAATCGGATCATGGTATTTACATTCGGTAAGACAAAGGAGTAGAGAAAGGGAATTGGATCAACGGACTGGAAGATCTGATAAGCATTACTGGAGTTTGAGTGCTGGAAGAAGTAAACTGGATATTTAGCTGGTGATCAAACAGTGACTGCTTGAAACTGACATTATTGATAATGATGAGGTCAGGTGAGAAACTGAGGCACATTGGAGAACATGCTCACTGAAAGAGATATTGGAAATACCGTCTGTGTGGCTATTGAAACATCATGAATTATGAAAGAAGTACTGTTGTAGTGCGTGATGGTGAGCCAGGAGCTAAAACTTCAAGGATAAAGGGAAATGATTACAAGAGCAGCAGCAGTGAGAATCAAGGAGACCGCCAGCTGCCCTGCCAGGCTCAGCGGTGAGGAGGTGGAGAAAGCTGCCTTCACCTGAGAAAGTCTAAGCCGAGTCCTTAGAAGAGCACGAATACCTATAAAGTGAATAAGGAGGCACTCAAATTCTTTCCTTGCATGAGGGAGGGCAGGGGTGGAGAAGAAGGGTCTCAAAATGAAGAGGTTAACTCAAAGGGGGCCCCCGCTCCCTTCCCTTTTCAGCTTGATTGCTAAGAGATAGGTTGTAGAAATCCCAGCATTTCCCATCAGGCCCCAAACTGCAGGCTTTTCTCTAAAGATACTGAACTTACTTCCTGGGGCCAAAGTGAACTCCCGGGGTGGGTCCCAGCACTGGCTAGTCCAGCTCTCTGCTTATGCATTTGCGGGCCCCATCTTGGTCCGGTCATCTCCATGCCAATCCAAAAGAGCCACATGCCCGCAACTGAGCCCTCCCAACACTGTGGGGCTGCCAACCAGCATACCCATGCCTAGGGAGCCAAGCAGCTGTGCGCCTACATCAGCAAGCAGACCCATAGCAGTTCTGGAAAAAAATCAACACCATTCCCCATTATTAAGTAGGAATTGACAATCATCAGATAGAAGACAAACACCTGAGCATTAAATGACAAAGATACACACACAGAACAAATCACTCCAAAAGCAACAGGAAATTCATCAAAGAGAAGAAAACATAAAAAACAAAGAACCCTCTAATTAATATCCCCAGAGATGGAGAGAGTTCGTGTAGCAAAAGGGAATGGGATCAACGGACTGGAAGATCTGATAAGCATTACTGGAGTTTGAGTGCTGGAAGAAGTAAACTGGATATTTAGCTGGTGATCAAACAGTGACTGCTTGAAACTGACATTATTGATAATGATGAGGTCAGGTGAGAAACTGAGGCACATTGGAGAACATGCTCACTGAAAGAGATATTGGAAATACCGTCTGTGTGGCTATTGAAACATCATGAATTATGAAAGAAGTACTGTTGTAGTGCGTGATGGTGAGCCAGGAGCTAAAACTTCAAGGATAAAGGGAAATGATTACAAGAGCAGCAGCAGTGAGAATCAAGGAGACCGCCAGCTGCCCTGCCAGGCTCAGCGGTGAGGAGGTGGAGAAAGCTGCCTTCACCTGAGAAAGTCTAAGCCGAGTCCTTAGAAGAGCACGAATACCTATAAAGTGAATAAGGAGGCACTCAAATTCTTTCCTTGCATGAGGGAGGGCAGGGGTGGAGAAGAAGGGTCTCAAAATGAAGAGGTTAACTCAAAGGGGGCCCCCGCTCCCTTCCCTTTTCAGCTTGATTGCTAAGAGATAGGTTGTAGAAATCCCAGCATTTCCCATCAGGCCCCAAACTGCAGGCTTTTCTCTAAAGATACTGAACTTACTTCCTGGGGCCAAAGTGAACTCCCGGGGTGGGTCCCAGCACTGGCTAGTCCAGCTCTCTGCTTATGCATTTGCGGGCCCCATCTTGGTCCGGTCATCTCCATGCCAATCCAAAAGAGCCACATGCCCGCAACTGAGCCCTCCCAACACTGTGGGGCTGCCAACCAGCATACCCATGCCTAGGGAGCCAAGCAGCTGTGCGCCTACATCAGCAAGCAGACCCATAGCAGTTCTGGAAAAAAATCAACACCATTCCCCATTATTAAGTAGGAATTGACGATCATCAGATAGAAGACAAACACCTGAGCATTAAATGACAAAGATACACACACAGAACAAATCACTCCAAAAGCAACAGGAAATTCATCAAAGAGAAGAAAACATAAAAAACAAAGAACCCTCTAATTAATATCCCCAGAGATGGAGAGATGTTGTGCAGCTATGGCTAAAAACAAGAGCAAAAAAATTAGAAAATTAATTTGAAAAAAATTATACAGTAAATGGAAGATAAAGGAATTTTCCAGAACATAAGCCAGAGAGCTGACAACCTGAGAGAAAAAAAAGAATTTAAAGTATCAATCTAGAATCAATTACCTGACCAAGAGAAAAAAACAGAAACAGTGGATCAAACAAATAATGTAAAATAACTTGCCCAGGGCTAGGGTATCCACAGCCACATGTCTTTAACACATTTCTACACACTGAAGACAAGGTATATCTTAAAGCAGAAAGAGAGAAGAAGGGAAGTGGTGGGGTGGCAGAGAGAGAGAGAGCAAGAGACATGCTTGAGAATCAGAGGCATAGTGACATCAGACTCCTCCGCAACAACGCGATTCTAGAAAATGATGGATCTAACTCCTTCAAAGTTCTAAGGGCTGTATATTCAAATTAACCATCCAGGGTCAGGCCGACATAAAATGTGGCAGCACATGGAGTGTGCACCTTGTAGATCTCTGATTATGGGAAGTACAGTTGATGTGGGCCCCATCTTTGTGCCTCAAATCCATGGACACGTCTGTCAGCCAGTGAATGAATGTAGTCGAGGCTGCTTCTGGGAGACACAGAACCCTCCAGTGTCTCTGCTAAATCTCCCTCTTGACTAGAGGGTGGTCCAGGACCCTTCTACCCGACCTCTATGCCCTGTCTCCATCACTCGGGTCCAGCCTGCATCATGGTCTTAGAACTTACCCAGCTGCTTCTCTAATATCCCTCCTGCAGGTACATTTATTCCCATCTTGGATTCTACTCCTCAGTGGACCTAGAAACTCTATCTCCTGTGCATACATCTTGAGAAAAAGGAAACAGCAATGGTAAAAAGGAAAAGAGAAAAAAATGGAATGAGCAGGACATTGGACATAACTGGCAAACCTAACCACAGCTGGGTCAATATGAAGTTGTGCAACAGACCTAAGAAAGCAGTTAAAAAGGAAGCGTAGTTTGAAGATGGTGGTTCAAAGTCACCTTTCGCTTTCCCTGGAATGGATCCATAAGTAACAAGGAGAATGAAAAACAAAAGTGCAACGATGTTGTAAGAGAAACTAAGAGGCAGTCAAACACCAGTCCATAAGACAGGTGAAAGGACGTTAGAGACAGTTTGCTGGGTTGGGGAGGGAGTATACAGAGACATGAAGCTTCAGGAAGAAGGTGCCATGGCCACAGCTCTCAGCAAAAGCAGCAAAATCACCCTTCCTAAAGATGAAAGGCACCCTTCCCCACATGACCAAGAGAAAAAAAAAAAAGAAAACAAGTGGATCAAACAAATAATGTAAAATAACTTGCCCAGGGCTAGGGTATCCACAGCCACATGTCTTTAACACATTTCTACACACTGAAGACAAGGTATATCTTAAAGCAGAAAGAGAGAAGAAGGGAAGTGGTGGGGTGGCAGAGAGAGAGAGAGCAAGAGACATGCTTGAGAATCAGAGGCATAGTGACATCAGACTCCTCCGCAACAACGCGATTCTAGAAAATGATGGATCTAACTCCTTCAAAGTTCTAAGGGCTGTATATTCAAATTAACCATCCAGGGTCAGGCCGACATAAAATGTGGCAGCACATGGAGTGTGCACCTTGTAGATCTCTGATTATGGGAAGTACAGTTGATGTGGGCCCCATCTTTGTGCCTCAAATCCATGGACACGTCTGTCAGCCAGTGAATGAATGTAGTCGAGGCTGCTTCTGGGAGACACAGAACCCTCCAGTGTCTCTGCTAAATCTCCCTCTTGACTAGAGGGTGGTCCAGGACCCTTCTACCCGACCTCTATGCCCTGTCTCCATCACTCGGGTCCAGCCTGCATCATGGTCTTAGAACTTACCCAGCTGCTTCTCTAATATCCCTCCTGCAGGTACATTTATTCCCATCTTGGATTCTACTCCTCAGTGGACCTAGAAACTCTATCTCCTGTGCATACATCTTGAGAAAAAGGAAACAGCAATGGTAAAAAGGAAAAGAGAAAAAAATGGAATGAGCAGGACATTGGACATAACTGGCAAACCTAACCACAGCTGGGTCAATATGAAGTTGTGCAACAGACCTAAGAAAGCAGTTAAAAAGGAAGCGTAGTTTGAAGATGGTGGTTCAAAGTCACCTTTCTCGCTTTCCCTGGAATGGATCCATAAGTAACAAGGAGAATGAAAAACAAAAGTGCAACGATGTTGTAAGAGAAACTAAGAGGCAGTCAAACACCAGTCCATAAGACAGGTGAAAGGACGGTTAGAGACAGTTTGCTGGGTTGGGGAGGGAGTATACAGAGACATGAAGCTTCAGGAAGAAGGTGCCATGGCCACAGCTCTCAGCAAAAGCAGCAAAATCACCCTTCCTAAAGATGAAAGGCACCCTTGACAGGCAAAACCCACCTTTTTTTTCTAAGCATATTTGAATACTCTAGCTGTCAGGAATAATTTCCTTGAGTCTAGTTTTACTCCAAAATGCAAAGAAGATGGAATAAGAAATAACACTGGCAAACCACAATTACAGAAAGTGGTTTACCTCTTTGGCAATGGGGGGGGGGGGGAAGAGCCTTTACATTAAAACAAACAAACAAAAAATATTGCAAAGTCACCCTTCTTTATTACCTAAGAAGAAATAAAAGCTAAACAAGTATACACACACACATTTCAGTTATTCTGGGACATGACCTTGACCTCACTAACACATGATTTTCATTCAACTGCTAGTACAGGAAAAACTCGCCTCCTTCAATGATGAGTAATTTAAAACTAAGCAGCATAGACTCTAAGAAAATGCTAGAAGAAGAAAGGACAAAGGAAACAGGAAAAGCAAGTAACAGATGAAAAGTCTGAAAGTAACATTGTAGAGCTGATGAAAATTTTGACACAAACTTTTCACCATGAAATTCAAAAAAAATACAAGAAGGCAATAATCTCCAGAAGGTATGAGAACAAAAAAGAGATGCAAGAGCTTGAGGAAGAGATGATGAAAAAATAGGAGATGAAAAGTGAACTGACAGAACTCAAGAAAGAAGTGAAAGAAATAGATGAAGCCATGGTTGAAATGAAAGAAAATAAGAAAGTGAGAGAGACATGAAAGATTAAAGTGAGAAAATCAAGTAATATTAAATAAAATATTAAAAGTTCAAAAGAATTAGAGAAAATTGGAGATACTGTTATTGTTGTCCAGTTGCTAATACTGTTTTTAGATGGTGGTTCAAAGTCCCCTTTTCCCGCTTTCCCTGGAATGGATCCATAAGTAACAAGGAGAATGAAAACAAAAGTGCCACGATGTTGTAAGAGAAACTAAGAGGCAGTCAAACACCAGTCCATAAGACAGGTGAAAGGACGGTTCGAGACAGATTGCGGGGTTGGGGAGGGAGTATACAGAGACATGAAGCTTCAGGAAGAAGGTGCCATGGCCACAGCTCTCAGCAAAAGCAGCAAAATCACCCTTCCTAAAGATGAAAGGCACCCTTGACAGGCAAAACCCACCTTTTTTTTCTAAGCATATTTGAATACTCTAGCTGTCAGGAATAATTTCCTTGAGTCTAGTTTTACTCCAAAATGCAAAGAAGATGGAATAAGAAATAACACTGGCAAACCACAATTACAGAAAGTGGTTTACCTCTTTGGCAATGGGGGGGGGGGGGAAGAGCCTTTACATTAAAACAAACAAACAAAAAATATTGCAAAGTCACCCTTCTTTATTACCTAAGAAGAAATAAAAGCTAAACAAGTATACACACACACATTTCAGTTATTCTGGGACATGACCTTGACCTCACTAACACATGATTTTCATTCAACTGCTAGTACAGGAAAAACTCGCCTCCTTCAATGATGAGTAATTTAAAACTAAGCAGCATAGACTCTAAGAAAATGCTAGAAGAAGAAAGGACAAAGGAAACAGGAAAAGCAAGTAACAGATGAAAAGTCTGAAAGTAACATTGTAGAGCTGATGAAAATTTTGACACAAACTTTTCACCATGAAATTCAAAAAAAATACAAGAAGGCAATAATCTCCAGAAGGTATGAGAACAAAAAAGAGATGCAAGAGCTTGAGGAAGAGATGATGAAAAAATAGGAGATGAAAAGTGAACTGACAGAACTCAAGAAAGAAGTGAAAGAAATAGATGAAGCCATGGTTGAAATGAAAGAAAATAAGAAAGTGAGAGAGACATGAAAGATTAAAGTGAGAAAATCAAGTAATATTAAATAAAATATTAAAAGTTCAAAAGAATTAGAGAAAATTGGAGATACTGTTATTGTTGTCCAGTTGCTAAGTAGTGTCTGATTTTTTGTGACCAAATGGACTGCAGCACACCAGGCTTCCCTGTCCCTACCATTTCTGGGAGTTTGCCCAAGTTAATGTCTATTGAAACCGTGATGCCATCCAATCATCTCACCCTCTGTTGCCCTCTTTTCCTTCTGCCCTCAATCTTTCTCAGCATCAGGGGCTTTTCCAATGCATTGACTCTTTGCATCAGGTGGCCAGAGTATTGGAGTTCAACTTCAGCAGCAGTCCTTCCAATGCATATTCAGGGTTGATTTCCTTTAAGATGGGTTTGATCTCTTCGCTTTCCAAGGAATTCTCAAGAGTCTTCTCCAACACCAGAGTTCAAAAGCATCAATTCTTCGACACTCTGCTGATATTAGGTGCAGACAAAAGAGATGCAACATGCATGTAATTGGTGTCCTTGAAGAAGAAAACCAAAATAATGAGCCAGGAATATTTAGTTAACTGTACATGTAGGATAGAAGTGATGATACACGCTCTAGTCTCTTGCCACAGCACGTCAACCAGGTGTATAGAGAATAGTGGACATGATGAGACTTTAAGAAATACATACAGACAGAAAGAAAGGATAGGAATGAGGGGTGTAAGACCTCTTGGGTCAAGGCCCTGAACATGTTCACCACTCCGCTTTTATTGAGAACTTAAACATCCAGGTGTTTGCAGGGAATGATATTAGCATGGGCTGGGAGTCAGTCACAGCCCTGATCAATAACCACCCTCGTGACTCTAAGTCGCTTATATTATCTTCCCAATGGAAAGGGTGCACTATAGCTGGAGGGCAACTAGACCAGCAAGATGTTAAGGAGACTGCACAGACCCGGCGTTCCAAAATCCACAGCAGATCTCCCACCTGTTGCTGACCAGTATGACCCCAGTAATGAGCCCATGTAATCAGATCAACTTGTTTTTGTCTTAGTTCTTTCATTTCCAAGATGTTTTTCTCCTGACTCAGCCAAAGCTGCAAAAACCTTCACTGGTTTGTTTCTCCACAGTCTCTCACTTTTGACAGACACCTTACAAATTCTGAGCATACCCCAGAGTCCTCCCTAGCTTTGAAGCCATATGGACTTGAATTTGGATCTTGGTTCTTTCAGTTACTTACTTCAGCAAGTTAATATCTCTGTGCCCCAGTGTTCTGATGTATATAAAGTGCCCATTAATACCTACCATATAATAATTGTATAAGAATTAAATGAGAACTATCAACAGTACCTGACAATAGCAGGCAGAGCGAACCAAGATGTCACTTAACCAAAACAGAGCTATCAAAGGGAACCCCTACCAGATCTTTGTCTTCTGGTAAGCACAATTTACAGTAAAAGAGAAAAGTATTAACATTCCTTAGACAAGACACTGTTCAGACACGAAGCTGAATTTCTGGGCTTGAGTCTCAGCTCCAGCACTTTCTGATTGGGAAGTAACTTCTCTTTGCCTCAGTTTCCCCATTTGATGATGATAGTACTTATTTCTTGGTATAAGAATTGAATGAGTTATCATACACAAGTAATTAGATGATTGCTAGTATCACAATAAATAATAAAGCTATTACCATTGGGTTTGGGAAATTAGCTCCAAGAGCTTCTGGGTTAAGATGCATGATTAAATATAGCCTATGGCTAAGTTTTCTCTCCAGTAATGAAACCTGAAAACAAAACATAAACTTATAATGAGAGGCAGAACAAGAGGAGCTGATAAAGCTGAATCTTAGGTAATCTGTAGAGAAAACTAAACACCAACTTCCTTTATTCCACAGAATCCTCAAAGGCCTCAGAAACAAGTAGCGTTAGGCAGCTCCAGAATGGGGAAAAGCAGGGGACCCTGGTAATAACAAGGGGCGAAAGCTGTTAAGACGTGATCTGATTCCTTCTGTACTCCATACGTGGAGGCTGCCCATTTCCCACCAGGGCACAAGATGAGAAGCTTTTCTGTAAAGAGGGAAAACAAAGCCCTGAGCGCAGCACAGAAAACTGGGGTGTGAAGCAGGCACAACCACTAAACATGGAGCCCACCAGGCTGCTCTCACCACTTGTCTCCCAAAGGGTCAGCCTTCAGAACCCTCCCCTTCGGTGTGGAGAGAAGACTCTTCTTGGGGAGTCTGAACAATCTAAGAGAAAGGGTCTGAGTTGGAGACTCCAAATACACAGTCTTTCAGATTATCCAAAGGGCAGGCTCTAATTTATCAAAGCCTTCATGCACTCAGAACTTCAAGACAGCTTCTTGGACCCAAATATGGGTCAACCACAGACAGCCAACACTTGCCAGATGCTGAGAAAGTTCTCTAAAGAAGCCTGAACAAATAAAAAGTGGAAAACAATCTAAAGGAAATAGGGCAATTGCAAGTTAGGAGAAAACTATTACTTTAAAGCTATGAATGAAGCAAGAGCAGTGTGTCATTTTTAAAAACTCCAAAGCAACAATAACAAAAAAAGCTCTTGAATATTAACATGATGGCAGAAATTAGAAATTCAATAGAAGAACTGGAGCTAAATAGGAATACAGCTCCTAGAAAAAGAAGCAAAAAGTCAAAGAAATGGAAATTAGGAGAGACAACATAAGAATATTTGAGGGGGGTTTCCCTGGTGGCCTAGTGAGTACAGTCCACTTTGCAGTGCAAGGGATGCCAGTTTGATCCCTGGCCCAGGAAGATCCCACGTGCCGTGGAGCAGCTGGACTGATGTGTCCAATCACCGAGCCGGAGCTCTGGAGTACATGTTCCCATAGCAGGTGCTTTGCAATGAGAGAGGCCACTGTAATGGGAGGCCCACACAGGCCAAAGAATAAAGATGGATGAAAATAAATAAATTAAAAAAGAAAACAATAAAAGAGGCCAAAATTTAAAAAATAATAATAAAACAAAGAACATTTTAGGGTAGACAGAGGAGACCCAAAATCTGACCAAATGAATTTCAAAAGAGGATAGGGAAGGCTGAGAGGAATAGAGCACCAACCACAGATTAAGAAAATTTCCCAGAACTGAAGAACAGAACAATTTTCCAGATTCAAAGTGCCCTGTGCAAGCCTAGCACACTGATGAAAACAACCATATCATTGTTCAGTTTCAAACCTCTGAGGCCAAAAAGAAGATTCTAGCAGCTTCCAGAGAGAAAAACTACATCCATTAAAAGAATGAGGAACCTGAATGGCTTTGGATTTCTCAAGAGCAACACTGAAAATGAGAAGAAAGTGGAGTGATGACCCTCAAATTATGAAAATAATAACTTAGAAAATTTCCCAACCTATAACAATTAATTATTCCTAACCTAGAATTCTATAGTCAATCAATGAAGTAAGAGGATAGACATAATAAAGACATTTTTGGACAGTCATGTTCTCAAAAACTCTACCTTCCATGTATCCTTTCTTAGGAAGCCATTGGAAGCTTGTTGGAAATAAAGCAAAAAAAGACACCAGAAATACGATGAAGGAAGATTCCAGAGTAGTGTCCATGGAATAGTATAGAAGAACTGGAGCTAATTAAATAGAGAATTACTCCAAAGCAACAATAACAAAAAAAGCTCTTGAATATTAACATGATGGCAGAAATTAGAAATTCAATAGAAGAACTGGAGCTAAATAGGAATACAGCTCCTAGAAAAAGAAGCAAAAAGTCAAAGAAATGGAAATTAGGAGAGACAACATAAGAATATTTGAGGGGGGTTTCCCTGGTGGCCTAGTGAGTACAGTCCACTTTGCAGTGCAAGGGATGCCAGTTTGATCCCTGGCCCAGGAAGATCCCACGTGCCGTGGAGCAGCTGGACTGATGTGTCCAATCACCGAGCCGGAGCTCTGGAGTACATGTTCCCATAGCAGGTGCTTTGCAATGAGAGAGGCCACTGTAATGGGAGGCCCACACAGGCCAAAGAATAAAGATGGATGAAAATAAATAAATTAAAAAAGAAAACAATAAAAGAGGCCAAAATTTAAAAAATAATAATAAAACAAAGAACATTTTAGGGTAGACAGAGGAGACCCAAAATCTGACCAAATGAATTTCAAAAGAGGATAGGGAAGGCTGAGAGGAATAGAGCACCAACCACAGATTAAGAAAATTTCCCAGAACTGAAGAACAGAACAATTTTCCAGATTCAAAGTGCCCTGTGCAAGCCTAGCACACTGATGAAAACAACCATATCATTGTTCAGTTTCAAACCTCTGAGGCCAAAAAGAAGATTCTAGCAGCTTCCAGAGAGAAAAACTACATCCATTAAAAGAATGAGGAACCTGAATGGCTTTGGATTTCTCAAGAGCAACACTGAAAATGAGAAGAAAGTGGAGTGATGACCCTCAAATTATGAAAATAATAACTTAGAAAATTTCCCAACCTATAACAATTAATTATTCCTAACCTAGAATTCTATAGTCAATCAATGAAGTAAGAGGATAGACATAATAAAGACATTTTTGGACAGTCATGTTCTCAAAAACTCTACCTTCCATGTATCCTTTCTTAGGAAGCCATTGGAAGCTGTTGGAAATAAAGCAAGAAAGACAAGACTAGGGGATTTAAAAATAAATTTCAAGTCAGAAAAGAAATGAGTCACCAGAAATACGATGAAGGAAGATTCCAGAGTAGTGTCCATGGAATAGATATATAGGGCAACTGTCCAGACTGAAGACAAGTTACTCAAAGGGCAGACAGGATGAGGATGGCCATCACCATACCCCCCACTTCTTGACCACCGTTTTAACCTGATGAAGCTACTGGAGCATCTATTCTATTGAAATAAGGTATGAAACTAAAACACGGAAGACATCAAAGAAACAAAAGATCCAACCCAAGATAAGTGGCAAAAATAGTTTCAAGGAAGACAGCAAAGAGAACTCAGTTCCAGGAAGACAGCTATCCAGCCAACCTAGAGAGCAAACAGTCCAGATAGGAGAAAGCAGGTCTTCAAGAAGAATGGTTTCAACAGAAAAAAAGAAAAAGAAAAAAAAGGAAGAATTAGATTACTTGATCTTGTTGGCCTTATAGAAAAATGTTCGAGAGGCTTTGGGAAGCAGTGGGGTGAGATAGCAATTAAGTACCAAAAAAAAAACCCTAAGTAAATAAAAAACAAAGGCAATTATTAACTAGAGATAAAACTAAGAAAGGAAACATAACCCTAGTGCACTACAATGCTCCACTGTGAATAATATTTGTCTAAGCACGTTATATAAACAGTGAATATTGATCTAAGAACTGTAATCTACCTACATGGGAATAGGGGAACAGGAAGCAGAGGGAGTGAGGATGGTGGTGTAAGAGAATTAGATCCTCAGCTATCATAACTGGAAGTCAGGGGACAGCATCTCCAATTGATAAAGTCCAAGATAACAGCCTATGCCTGTTATTTAGAAACATGAAGTCAGCCCAGGAAAACAGGGGTTGACAAGTGTGGCCTCTGGAGAGGGGAACATGGGGAAAAGATGGAACAGGGAATCACATTTTCTTATAAATAGTTTAGTTCAAATTTGAACTATGAACACTTTGAACTATGAACATAGTTTGAAACTATGCACACTGTTAAAACAAAAATTAATTTTTAAAATGGATTCATTTCTCCTAGGAGTTCTGCTTGCACGTCTTGTGGCTGCTATGGTATGCTGTGGTACCACTTTTGATTTCCGTGACCCAATGGTAAGGGTTAGAAAATAACTATAATCCCACCTCCCTCACTCTCCAAAACTGCCTCTTATTTTTCTATGGGTGTATATTTCTTAACATGATCTGTTATTTCAAAGAACTATCTAGAAGAATAAAAAAAGTGATCACAAGCAAAAAGAGTATAATTCTAAGTATCTGGCCAAAAAAAAAAACAAACACCCTTATTTTTAAGGTATGAAACTAAAACACGGAAGACATCAAAGAAACAAAAGATCCAACCCAAGATAAGTGGCAAAAATAGTTTCAAGGAAGACAGCAAAGAGAACTCAGTTCCAGGAAGACAGCTATCCAGCCAACCTAGAGAGCAAACAGTCCAGATAGGAGAAAGCAGGTCTTCAAGAAGAATGGTTTCAACAGAAAAAAAGAAAAAGAAAAAAAAGGAAGAATTAGATTACTTGATCTTGTTGGCCTTATAGAAAAATGTTCGAGAGGCTTTGGGAAGCAGTGGGGTGAGATAGCAATTAAGTACCAAAAAAAAAACCCTAAGTAAATAAAAAACAAAGGCAATTATTAACTAGAGATAAAACTAAGAAAGGAAACATAACCCTAGTGCACTACAATGCTCCACTGTGAATAATATTTGTCTAAGCACGTTATATAAACAGTGAATATTGATCTAAGAACTGTAATCTACCTACATGGGAATAGGGGAACAGGAAGCAGAGGGAGTGAGGATGGTGGTGTAAGAGAATTAGATCCTCAGCTATCATAACTGGAAGTCAGGGGACAGCATCTCCAATTGATAAAGTCCAAGATAACAGCCTATGCCTGTTATTTAGAAACATGAAGTCAGCCCAGGAAAACAGGGGTTGACAAGTGTGGCCTCTGGAGAGGGGAACATGGGGAAAAGATGGAACAGGGAATCACATTTTCTTATAAATAGTTTAGTTCAAATTTGAACTATGAACACTTTGAACTATGAACATAGTTTGAAACTATGCACACTGTTAAAACAAAAATTAATTTTTAAAATGGATTCATTTCTCCTAGGAGTTCTGCTTGCACGTCTTGTGGCTGCTATGGTATGCTGTGGTACCACTTTTGATTTCCGTGACCCAATGGTAAGGGTTAGAAAATAACTATAATCCCACCTCCCTCACTCTCCAAAACTGCCTCTTATTTTTCTATGGGTGTATATTTCTTAACATGATCTGTTATTTCAAAGAACTATCTAGAAGAATAAAAAAAGTGATCACAAGCAAAAAGAGTATAATTCTAAGTATCTGCAGACAGCACAGAAATGTAAGTTAACACCTTCCTAAACATCCACCATTTATCATGTAGCTGATTTTCCTTTATTTTTAAGGTATCTCTTGATTTTATTTGAACTTAACCTTGTGACTTGTCCACAAAAATACATATACAGAAGCAAATAAAACTATACAGTCAAACTAAATATCCAGCAGATACAACAAGTAGTCAGGAGGTCGAAGATGGACAGCTGTTCAGTGGCTGATGAACTTGTTTGTATGGTTTAAAAAATCGACTTCAAATTAATGAAGCTTATTATTTCCTTTTTGGACTTCTTGGGAAGTCTTTAATTGCCCTCTCCCCTTGTGTTTCCTGTTCAGAAGTCTAACTGTGGCCTCCCAGCTTCTGGGGACTATGAGCATTCCGGATCCTGGCTTCAGTCCATGTCCAGTCCTTTCTAATAATCTCATCCTCCCTTTGAGAGACAAGGACATATCTCCCTGAGAGCAATGAGCTGCTCGTGCCTGACACAGAATATACTCAAAAATAATTAGCTGAATGAATGAACTGTCTTCCTAACCTCAGAACAACCTCTAAACGCTATTGAGCTGGAGAGATCCTAGTTTAACTAGTCCAACTACCTGATTCTGCAGAATCTCTGATAGGAGCCCATTTGTTAGGTCACTTGGTGAGTTAGATACTGAAGCAGGTGCATGTATTAGTTTCTTTAGGCTACTGTAACTGGGTTCCACAAACCAGGTAGCATTAAACAACACACATTCTCTCACAGTTCTAGAGGCTAGAAGTACAATAACAAAGTGTGCTCGTGGCCATGTTCCCTCCAAAGGCTCTAAGAGGGAGAGGCAGGTCCTTCCTTACCCCTTTCAGCTTCTGGTAGCCCCAGCAATTTCTCGGCTTGTGACAGCCTGACTCCGCTCTCTGTCTCTACCTTCACATGGCTGTCTTCTCCCTGTGTCTGGGTGTCTTCATATCCTCACACGGCCTTCTCCCCTTTTCCCTTCACATCTTCTTTTTAAAAGGACTCCAATTGTTTTAGATGAGAGGGCCACCCAACTCCAATATGGAGTAGAGCTTCATTGGCTATGAACCTATTTCTAAATATTTCAAAGTACCCAGGGTTACACTTGGAACACACCTTTGCAGGTTATGTTCAATGCATAAAAGTACAGAAAACAGATATTCCATCCCTGGCCTAGCGGGTTTACCACAAGGTCATATGGCTGCCCCTTGATTAGGGCTGGACAACCTGGCTCCACCCAGCCCCCACCCCATAAAGTCAGATCATCCAGCTTGCTAATAGAAATCATTTAATATCACCACTTACAGGTGAGTTTGCATTGTAAAAGAGGCTCTTAAAAAAAGTCAAAGATTAGGCTTCCCTGGTGGTCCAGTGGTACAAGCCTGCCTTGCAGTGCAAGGGCACCAGTTTGATCCCTGGGCAGGGAAGATCCCACATGCTGCGGAGCAGCTGGACTGGTGTGTCCAATTACGAGCCAGCGCTCTGGAGCGCGTGTGCCCAGAGCCAGTGTTCTGCAACAAAGAGAGGCCACTGCGACGGGAGGCCCACACAGGCCAAAAAATTAAGATGAATGAATATAAATAAGTGAAGGACCAATAAAAGAGGCCAAATTTTTTAAAAATCAAACTGCTCGTGCCTGACACAGAATATACTCAAAAATAATTAGCTGAATGAATGAACTGTCTTCCTAACCTCAGAACAACCTCTAAACGCTATTGAGCTGGAGAGATCCTAGTTTAACTAGTCCAACTACCTGATTCTGCAGAATCTCTGATAGGAGCCCATTTGTTAGGTCACTTGGTGAGTTAGATACTGAAGCAGGTGCATGTATTAGTTTCTTTAGGCTACTGTAACTGGGTTCCACAAACCAGGTAGCATTAAACAACACACATTCTCTCACAGTTCTAGAGGCTAGAAGTACAATAACAAAGTGTGCTCGTGGCCATGTTCCCTCCAAAGGCTCTAAGAGGGAGAGGCAGGTCCTTCCTTACCCCTTTCAGCTTCTGGTAGCCCCAGCAATTTCTCGGCTTGTGACAGCCTGACTCCGCTCTCTGTCTCTACCTTCACATGGCTGTCTTCTCCCTGTGTCTGGGTGTCTTCATATCCTCACACGGCCTTCTCCCCTTTTCCCTTCACATCTTCTTTTTAAAAGGACTCCAATTGTTTTAGATGAGAGGGCCACCCAACTCCAATATGGAGTAGAGCTTCATTGGCTATGAACCTATTTCTAAATATTTCAAAGTACCCAGGGTTACACTTGGAACACACCTTTGCAGGTTATGTTCAATGCATAAAAGTACAGAAAACAGATATTCCATCCCTGGCCTAGCGGGTTTACCACAAGGTCATATGGCTGCCCCTTGATTAGGGCTGGACAACCTGGCTCCACCCAGCCCCCACCCCATAAAGTCAGATCATCCAGCTTGCTAATAGAAATCATTTAATATCACCACTTACAGGTGAGTTTGCATTGTAAAAGAGGCTCTTAAAAAAAGTCAAAGATTAGGCTTCCCTGGTGGTCCAGTGGTACAAGCCTGCCTTGCAGTGCAAGGGCACCAGTTTGATCCCTGGGCAGGGAAGATCCCACATGCTGCGGAGCAGCTGGACTGGTGTGTCCAATTACGAGCCAGCGCTCTGGAGCGCGTGTGCCCAGAGCCAGTGTTCTGCAACAAAGAGAGGCCACTGCGACGGGAGGCCCACACAGGCCAAAAAATTAAGATGAATGAATATAAATAAGTGAAGGACCAATAAAAGAGGCCAAATTTTTTTTAAAAAATCAAAGACTCCTTGGACAGGTAAATAAATGGAATCAGTGAAAACTGAGAGACAAAACTTCAAATGCAGCGTAAGGCAGTGGATGACCTATTTGAGAACGTGTCCTTCCTGGAATTCCTCACGACCCTCTCGAGCTTCCACACTCCACTCAAAGCTGAGAGGTGAAGGTAGAAACCCTCATCTGCACCCCAAGAGGATGGACTTCCCTTCTGCTTCCCACCCCTCAGCGTCCCCCGTATCTCGGGGGTGAGCTAGGGCTGGGAGGTTAGAGACAGCAGGTGGCCACACCACTCCCCGAAGGCTCGCCTCTGTCCTGCGCTGGGGGTGGCCTGCGCCCAGCGCCCTCCCCCTCCAGTCGCCACAAGGACCCAGCCGGGCCCACAGGGGCACAGAAGCAGCGCAGGGTCATGGGTGTCTTCCTCACCATGGAAGAGCAAGACGATGGCTCCACCCTTTCAGGATGATACAATCCTTGGGGCTAGGACGTGCTGTCTTTTCTTTTTTTAATTGAGACCACAGGCTCTGAGGACAAGTACAGGCTGTCAGGTCAGGCTGGCCCTGTGGTGTTTATTTTAAAAGCCACAAGAATAAATCTGATTCACGTCTTTCATGATTCAGCCGTCCCCGTAATTGTGAGGGAGGAGGTTGCTCTTGAGGCCTCCACTTCTCCCTCCTCCCTCCCCTTCTCTCCTTAGTCGTCAGGAGTTACACAGCCTTTGTTTTGAGTGACATCACCCCTTCTCCCCGAGGAGGCTTCACACCATTCAAGAGCAGAGCAGCGACAAGGACACGGGAGGACAAAGCCTTTTATGTGAAGAAGGCGATTTGAAGGGTGGGAGGGCTTCCAGTCAGTCACAGACTCTAAACCACTCACTGGGCTCAGAGCTGATGCGGACAGTGGCCTTTAGTGTCAAGAGCAAAGCTGCCAGCTGCAAGAGAGGGGGAGGCCTGGGGGTGGCAAGTGTGATGGTGATCCATGGCCCAGGGGACGAGCCATAAGGACCAAATCCAGGGGAAACATCAGGTTCTTCCTCCAAAACAAACTTCAAAGACAGCAAGCGATAAGACAAAAACGCTGGATAATGACATGCCTGCTCTTCCTTTCATCTAGGCATCTGGGATCTCTTGAAAGCTTTAATTACGCCTTCCTCCCTCTGCACAGGGGAGGACCCGTGTGGTTGTCACCATGGCAGGACATCTCAGCTCTCTGGAAAAGAGCACTGGACCGCAGCCAAGAGATGGGCTTCCAGCTTCCGCTCTGTCCCTGTAGCGATTCTTTGGAAAACGCCTTATGCTGAGTCTTGGTTTTCTTATGTTAAAAATGGAAGGAATAATAATAATAATAATGAAGCTGTAGACTTTCTGAAGCACTTGCTGGTGCAAGATACTGTAGGAGGGCTGTACCCACCCTATCTCAGGAAGCCAGCATGGTACCTCGAGGGGCACATACTACCATGGAGCCCATTTTGCAGATGAGCGAATGATTTGTGGCCGGTAAGTCGAGTTGCTGGTGGGTGAGTGCAAGTCTTCCAGCTGCAAAGTCAAGGCTGATAGGCTGACAAGGGAATTTAGCGAGACACAGTATGTGGATTCTTGGGAAAGTTCCACATTACACAGGAGCCAGGGAGCATTTCCAAGCAGGTTCTAGCTGAGCCGCCGCCGTCCTTCCACCCCAGGCTGTGGACTCTTCTCTTTCTGGTCCCACTCTCCTGCTGCTGGTGTCTGTGCAACACTTGGTCAGAGCCCCAGTGGCTTGATTATGTGGGAGGAACAGCATAGAATGTCCTAGATTAAGATGTTATTTTGTTCCTTTCAAAACCCCCACATGCTTCTGAATCCTTCAGTCTAGGAAAGCCACACCACTCTACACTTAATCAGTTCTGAGAAAGCACTCCTCAAAGATAATTGAAAAATAATACTCTGTGTGTTGCTTTCTACCAGAACCCAAGGTGGAAAAAACTGAGGATGGGCTGAGCCATGTCTTTTCTCCTTGTTACTGAAAAGATGATTGATTTCTTAATTAATGATGGTGCAATTTAAATGAGTGACAGCAGGCTTCCACAGCCTCAGAGCCTGTGAACAACTAGTCAGGAGAAAACAGCCAGCAGAGAGGGGAGGCCTGGGGTGGCAAGTGTGATGGTGATCCATGGCCCAGGGACGAGCCATAAGACCAAATCCAGGGGAAACATCAGGTTCTTCCTCCAAAACAAACTTCAAAGACAGCAAGCGATAAGACAGAAACGCTGGATAATGACATGCCTGCTCTTCCTTTCATCTAGGCATCTGGGATCTCTTGAAAGCTTTAATTACGCCTTCCTCCCTCTGCACAGGGGAGGACCCGTGTGGTTGTCACCATGGCAGGACATCTCAGCTCTCTGGAAAAGAGCACTGGACCGCAGCCAAGAGATGGGCTTCCAGCTTCCGCTCTGTCCCTGTAGCGATTCTTTGGAAAACGCCTTATGCTGAGTCTTGGTTTTCTTATGTTAAAAATGGAAGGAATAATAATAATAATAATGAAGCTGTAGACTTTCTGAAGCACTTGCTGGTGCAAGATACTGTAGGAGGGCTGTACCCACCCTATCTCAGGAAGCCAGCATGGTACCTCGAGGGGCACATACTACCATGGAGCCCATTTTGCAGATGAGCGAATGATTTGTGGCCGGTAAGTCGAGTTGCTGGTGGGTGAGTGCAAGTCTTCCAGCTGCAAAGTCAAGGCTGATAGGCTGACAAGGGAATTTAGCGAGACACAGTATGTGGATTCTTGGGAAAGTTCCACATTACACAGGAGCCAGGGAGCATTTCCAAGCAGGTTCTAGCTGAGCCGCCGCCGTCCTTCCACCCCAGGCTGTGGACTCTTCTCTTTCTGGTCCCACTCTCCTGCTGCTGGTGTCTGTGCAACACTTGGTCAGAGCCCCAGTGGCTTGATTATGTGGGAGGAACAGCATAGAATGTCCTAGATTAAGATGTTATTTTGTTCCTTTCAAAACCCCCACATGCTTCTGAATCCTTCAGTCTAGGAAAGCCACACCACTCTACACTTAATCAGTTCTGAGAAAGCACTCCTCAAAGATAATTGAAAAATAATACTCTGTGTGTTGCTTTCTACCAGAACCCAAGGTGGAAAAAAAAAACTGAGGATGGGCTGAGCCATGTCTTTTCTCCTTGTTACTGAAAAGATGATTGATTTCTTAATTAATGATGGTGCAATTTAAATGAGTGACAGCAGGCTTCCACAGCCTCAGAGCCTGTGAACAACTAGTCAGGAGAAAACATTCCTGGGCTGTCACACCCCTTGCAGTGGGAAAGGCAGCCCCTTCAAACGCCCATTGGTCCCTTCTCCCCGGCTCCACGTGGTTCGCCGACGCCATGCTGGATGCTGCAGTTACCAGAGCTGAAAGGACGGGGTGACCCCTGCTGTGTGGTGAGCCATAGGAGGAAAGACAAGGTGAAGGGGAGGAGGCAGGCCGAGGAACGCAGGATAGTTGGGACCCCAGAGGTGTCCCAGAATCCAGCAGGTGGAGCTGGCTGCACGCTTGGGGCCATGGGCTCCGGGCAGACCTTAAAGAACCTGAAGCCAAGGACGTGAACCCAGGGAGTGGATTAGGGGAGGGAGGGAGCCCCCTGGAGGCCGCCGGGCAGTGCAGCGAGCCTGGAAGGGGCATTTCTTCCCCACACCTGGGTGACAGACAGGAGGCAACCAAGTCCCTGGGGACCCTGAGGCACCTGTTATTTTTAAGTTTCTGCCCATTTTCCTGCAAGAGAAACTACTGTCCGTTGAATATTCTAAGTAGTGAGAATTTATGACATGAAGCAAGATTTCCTCAAAAATCCCTTCTCTGTGTGATTGTTATAAGGATCAAATGTAAGTTTAACTAGATGAAATTAAACATTTATCATGAGAGTTTACAATCTTTTTCTTAAAAAATTGTTTTGCTGCCTTTATTCTTAGGGGTTCACTTGGTGATGATGATAATAACAAAACAACAACACCTGCCGCAAGGAAGACAGCACACTTCAGCCCCTGAGGTCTAGGAGTTTTCAACAGGTCCACCTTTTCAGTGTTTCCAGCAGCCCAATGAGGCGGCCCCATCATGAGCCCCAGGCCACAGGTGAGGGCCTTGAGTAATCACAGGGCCGGTAGGCGGGAGAGCTGGGACTTGACTCCACGCATTCCGCCCCCCGAGCCCCATCTCAGCCCCTTACCTGCCCCTCATCACTCAGCGTACCCGACACAGGCCAGCACCCAGAAGCCACGTGACCCTGGGCAGCAGCTTGGCGCCTCCTTTCCCTCGTGATCTCAGTGACGGCTTCCGCCCGCTCTGAGAGTCTCCTGCTCTGAAATAGTTCCATGACTCTTGAGCGCCTGCACGGCCCACACATGGGCCAGGCACTTTGCTGGGCCCTGGGCTACGGAGGAAAGTCAGATCCACCTTTTCCTCCAAGAAGCTTGTGTCCTTCCACGAGAAAACAGCCACAAGGTCTCACTCCGGGGCAGGTGCGGGCGGGGAGAGGAAAGTCTGCTGGGAGACGGTTGGGAGGCCGAGTCCCTCTTGAGCAATGGTGGCCACAGAGCCCTTGAGGGCCAGAGCCCTCTGGCCAGGCTGCTGAGGGTGAAGGCCTTCTCATGAGGCCAGTCGCCTGCGACGTAAGCCCTTATGATGTAATCCAGCCACCCCCAGAGCACCACCATCGAGCCCCGGCGGCCTCGTCACTGCGCCTCCGCGCTCCTTCACCCTGGGGCCCCTCTTCCCTTTTATACCAGGAAGCTCCTCCTCCCCCACTGCCTCTTGAGTGTCCCAGCACCTCCCCTGAGGACCCTGCCACCCAGCAGCCCTCGCTGGAGTTGGTGCTTTGCCCTCTCCCACTGGATGTTTGTCAAGGCCAGGGGCCTGGGTTGACTTTCTCGGGCCTGATTTCCACCTTCAGACTGTTGCCCTTCCTCCCCTGTGAACACGTGGAAAGCCCAAGTCCTCCCCAAAGGGTTCCCGCCATCCTGTCCCCGCTGCTGGCCCCAACTCTGCGTGCCCTGAGTCGGGAGCACCCGGCCCACCGCCTCTTCACTGCCTCGCCTCCTGACGTCAGGAGGTCACTGAGAGCTCTTCCTCCAGGCCCCAGTGTGTCATTCTAGGGTCTCCTCACCCACCAGCTGAGGCACCCACACCCAAATCCAGCCTCTGTCCTTCACGAGCCTGCCTCTAGCCATCAGGCTGTTGGTCCTCCGGCCTCCACCAGCCCTCCTTCCCCTCGCTGGGGCCCTCAGTTGCTGACGCCTCTGCTTTCTTCCCCGTCCACCTTCCTCTCACCTCCACTTCCTCATGTCCCAGCTCTATGTCCACACTCCCTCAGGGCACACTCTCTTCACAACAAACCAAACTCCCTTGACCCTCCATCTTTTCAGTTCTCTACCTGACAGACTTCCATTACGGTTCATCCAGCTCTGTCTGTTCCGGGCCTGCAGGCAACAGCTGGGAGTTGGCAGCCACCGCACACTCAGCACAGATTTCAAAGACTCCAACTTCACGCCCAACACGCTCCCACTGCCAGGCAGAGTCCTCCGGGGTTTCTCCAGTGAGAACATTTTCCCACGTGTCACAGTGGGGTCCGTCTTCTCTGCTCTCACGAATTTTTTCAAGATCAACTTAGCAAATGTCTGCTGGGAGACGGTTGGGAGGCCAGTCCGCCCCTGCCAGGCTGCTGAGGGTGAAGGCCTTCTCATGAGGCCAGTCGCCTGCGACGTAAGCCCTTATGATGTAATCCAGCCACCCCCAGAGCACCACCATCGAGCCCCGGCGGCCTCGTCACTGCGCCTCCGCGCTCCTTCACCCTGGGGCCCCTCTTCCCTTTTATACCAGGAAGCTCCTCCTCCCCCACTGCCTCTTGAGTGTCCCAGCACCTCCCCTGAGGACCCTGCCACCCAGCAGCCCTCGCTGGAGTTGGTGCTTTGCCCTCTCCCACTGGATGTTTGTCAAGGCCAGGGGCCTGGGTTGACTTTCTCGGGCCTGATTTCCACCTTCAGACTGTTGCCCTTCCTCCCCTGTGAACACGTGGAAAGCCCAAGTCCTCCCCAAAGGGTTCCCGCCATCCTGTCCCCGCTGCTGGCCCCAACTCTGCGTGCCCTGAGTCGGGAGCACCCGGCCCACCGCCTCTTCACTGCCTCGCCTCCTGACGTCAGGAGGTCACTGAGAGCTCTTCCTCCAGGCCCCAGTGTGTCATTCTAGGGTCTCCTCGCCCACCAGCTGAGGCACCCACACCCAAATCCAGCCTCTGTCCTTCACGAGCCTGCCTCTAGCCATCAGGCTGTTGGTCCTCCGGCCTCCACCAGCCCTCCTTCCCCTCGCTGGGGCCCTCAGTTGCTGACGCCTCTGCTTTCTTCCCCGTCCACCTTCCTCTCACCTCCACTTCCTCATGTCCCAGCTCTATGTCCACACTCCCTCAGGGCACACTCTCTTCACAACAAACCAAACTCCCTTGACCCTCCATCTTTTCAGTTCTCTACCTGACAGACTTCCATTACGGTTCATCCAGCTCTGTCTGTTCCGGGCCTGCAGGCAACAGCTGGGAGTTGGCAGCCACCGCACACTCAGCACAGATTTCAAAGACTCCAACTTCATGCCCAACACGCTCCCACTGCCAGGCAGAGTCCTCCGGGGTTTCTCCAGTGAGAACATTTTCCCACGTGTCACAGTGGGGTCCGTCTTCTCTGCTCTCTCCACGCCTCCCACACTCATTCTGTCTCTTCCCTGGCCTTGTCTCCAGCTTCAGAGGGAACAACAAGCTGCTAGATAGGAACTCACTCACCTTCTGTAGCAATACTGCCCACCCACCTCACCTTTCATTTCTCCTCCCCCACCTGAGCTCTAGCTATAGTTGTTCTTAGCTTGATGAATTAATTTCACGTGTGTGTGTGTGTGTACTAACGCTATATCATTGCAGCTGTGTCTGACTCTATGCAACCCTATGGACTGTAGCCTACCAGGCTCCTCTGTCCACAGAGATTCTCCAGACAAAAATACTGGAGTGGGCTGCTATGCCCTCTTCCAAGGGATCTTTCATAGATATGTGTGTGTGTGTGTGTGTGTGTACTTAATTAAAAGGATAGTGAACTATAGGCGACCTTCTGGGGCTTACTGTTTCATTTAATAAACAGTGCATGATTTCTCTATATTGTTGCAGGTATCCGCAGTTTATTTGTTTTAACTGCCCTTAAACGTTCCCTGTGTGAAAATACCATAAGAGAATGATAAACTGGGATTTGGGATGCTGGTACCTCCAGTGGAAGAAAGCCAAGGGCAGGAAGGGAGGGAGGACATAGTAAGATGTCAATAGTCTTCTATTAAGTTGTTTCTTATAATGTTCATTTTAATAAATAAATGTGCTCAGTCACATCTAACTCTTTGCGACCCACCGGGCTCTTCTGTCTATGAGATTTTCCAGGCAAGAATACTGGAATGGGTTGCCCATAAATAGATAAATAAATAAATATCTCCGACATGTATCTAGGATGAGAATGTGTCACGAACTAAGATATATGATTAATAATAGTGCATAGGTCCTTCCCTATCAGCCCAAGGGTTAAGACTCTGTGCTCTCAAGGCAGGGAGAGTGGGTTTGGTCCCTGGCTAAGGCACTAAGATCCTGAGCATGCTGCATAGCCAAGTTGTTATATAATCTTGTTATAAAATATATTAATTATAATCCTTATATGTGTTATGTGTTCTATGTTATATACATTATGGATTGTACATTATATGTGTGTTATATATTAGGTATATACAGCTCATTCCACTGCCTGGGGCCTTGTCCCACACTCATTCTGTCTCTTCCCTGGCCTTGTCTCCAGCTTCAGAGGGAACAACAAGCTGCTAGATAGGAACTCACTCACCTTCTGTAGCAATACTGCCCACCCACCTCACCTTTCATTTCTCCTCCCCCACCTGAGCTCTAGCTATAGTTGTTCTTAGCTTGATGAATTAATTTCACGTGTGTGTGTGTGTGTACTAACGCTATATCATTGCAGCTGTGTCTGACTCTATGCAACCCTATGGACTGTAGCCTACCAGGCTCCTCTGTCCACAGAGATTCTCCAGACAAAAATACTGGAGTGGGCTGCTATGCCCTCTTCCAAGGGATCTTTCATAGATATGTGTGTGTGTGTGTGTGTGTGTACTTAATTAAAAGGATAGTGAACTATAGGCGACCTTCTGGGGCTTACTGTTTCATTTAATAAACAGTGCATGATTTCTCTATATTGTTGCAGGTATCCGCAGTTTATTTGTTTTAACTGCCCTTAAACGTTCCCTGTGTGAAAATACCATAAGAGAATGATAAACTGGGATTTGGGATGCTGGTACCTCCAGTGGAAGAAAGCCAAGGGCAGGAAGGGAGGGAGGACATAGTAAGATGTCAATAGTCTTCTATTAAGTTGTTTCTTATAATGTTCATTTTAATAAATAAATGTGCTCAGTCACATCTAACTCTTTGCGACCCACCGGGCTCTTCTGTCTATGAGATTTTCCAGGCAAGAATACTGGAATGGGTTGCCCATAAATAGATAAATAAATAAATATCTCCGACATGTATCTAGGATGAGAATGTGTCACGAACTAAGATATATGATTAATAATAGTGCATAGGTCCTTCCCTATCAGCCCAAGGGTTAAGACTCTGTGCTCTCAAGGCAGGGAGAGTGGGTTTGGTCCCTGGCTAAGGCACTAAGATCCTGAGCATGCTGCATAGCCAAGTTGTTATATAATCTTGTTATAAAATATATTAATTATAATCCTTATATGTGTTATGTGTTCTATGTTATATACATTATGGATTGTACATTATATGTGTGTTATATATTAGGTATATAAATACATACATATTAATATGTATTAATACTATATACTAATAAGTAAAAAGAACATATCGGTATCTACACTATTACTATGTATTATCGAATAAATAGCTTCCTATGTTATTTTATGGGAGAAAGAACGGGCAGTCCACTCCAGTGTGGTTGCCTGGAGAACCCCACGGACAGCAGAGCCTGGAGGGCTACAGTCCACAGGGTTGCAAAGAGTCAGACACGACTGAGTGATTAACACACATGTTATTTTGCACAATAGACTAGATCATCCTTAATAAAAATACATTATCGTATATGATGATCATTAATAAAGATAAGTAGAAACACCAATACCTCTCCGTCCTCCCAGGGCTCCAGCGGTCACTGGTCTCTCCCCTTTCACAGCCGAGGCTCTTCCCAGTGTGGCCCTCCTCCCCATCCTCCTCTCCTTATCTTGAGCCTCCCTCCCCCTCCCAGCCCACCCTGGCTCCTGCCCTATCAGCCCTCAGAGGTCACCAGTGGCCTCCGGGTCGTTGAGCTCAGTGGGCCGTCTGTCCCGGGCCTCAGCGTGCTCAGCTCTGCCACGGCTGAGATGCCCTCTTTCTCGGCCCCTCTTCCCCTGGTCTCCATGGGCCTCACCCTTTCCTTCCCCCAACGTCTCTGGCTGTTCTTCTCCGCCTCCTTTACCAGACCCTCTCCTCTGCCATGGCCTGGGGTTTCCTCAAAACCCTGTCCAAGCTTCTTTTCTTGTGGTCTTCCTTTGTCCAGTTTCTTGGCCTCCTCGGTTCCCTAAGCTGGGTCCGTGGTTACTGGTGGCATTTCCAGCCAGACCTCATCCCCCGACTGCTCTGCTTGGATGTCGGCACCTCCAGACGAAACTCCTGACCTTCTCTTGACCAGTCCTCCTCCAGGGGTTCCCATCTCAGGATGGGATGATTACCCTGCTGAGCCCATCCCATCCGCCCTCCCCACCCGGCTCTCATAAGTGACCCTGGGCATTGTCCCCAGCTGGGACCATTGGAACCGTTCCCCTGGAATTTTTCTAAATGAAACTAATAGAGAAAACTCCTGGTCCTTGGGTGGTGAAAGACACAGGGTATGAGATGGAGGGTCCCGGAGAAAACCTGTCTACAACAAAAAACCGTGATGAGTCTAGGCCCAGTTGAGCGGCAAGGGGCTGTGGGTTCCTTCCAGTCCCCAACCCTGCCTGCCTTCCCACATTTTATGGGAGAAAGAACGGGCAGTCCACTCCAGTGTGGTTGCCTGGAGAACCCCACGGACAGCAGAGCCTGGAGGGCTACAGTCCACAGGGTTGCAAAGAGTCAGACACGACTGAGTGATTAACACACATGTTATTTTGCACAATAGACTAGATCATCCTTAATAAAAATACATTATCGTATATGATGATCATTAATAAAGATAAGTAGAAACACCAATACCTCTCCGTCCTCCCAGGGCTCCAGCGGTCACTGGTCTCTCCCCTTTCACAGCCGAGGCTCTTCCCAGTGTGGCCCTCCTCCCCATCCTCCTCTCCTTATCTTGAGCCTCCCTCCCCCTCCCAGCCCACCCTGGCTCCTGCCCTATCAGCCCTCAGAGGTCACCAGTGGCCTCCGGGTCGTTGAGCTCAGTGGGCCGTCTGTCCCGGGCCTCAGCGTGCTCAGCTCTGCCACGGCTGAGATGCCCTCTTTCTCGGCCCCTCTTCCCCTGGTCTCCATGGGCCTCACCCTTTCCTTCCCCCAACGTCTCTGGCTGTTCTTCTCCGCCTCCTTTACCAGACCCTCTCCTCTGCCATGGCCTGGGGTTTCCTCAAAACCCTGTCCAAGCTTCTTTTCTTGTGGTCTTCCTTTGTCCAGTTTCTTGGCCTCCTCGGTTCCCTAAGCTGGGTCCGTGGTTACTGGTGGCATTTCCAGCCAGACCTCATCCCCCGACTGCTCTGCTTGGATGTCGGCACCTCCAGACGAAACTCCTGACCTTCTCTTGACCAGTCCTCCTCCAGGGGTTCCCATCTCAGGATGGGATGATTACCCTGCTGAGCCCATCCCATCCGCCCTCCCCACCCGGCTCTCATAAGTGACCCTGGGCATTGTCCCCAGCTGGGACCATTGGAACCGTTCCCCTGGAATTTTTCTAAATGAAACTAATAGAGAAAACTCCTGGTCCTTGGGTGGTGAAAGACACAGGGTATGAGATGGAGGGTCCCGGAGAAAACCTGTCTACAACAAAAAACCGTGATGAGTCTAGGCCCAGTTGAGCGGCAAGGGGCTGTGGGTTCCTTCCAGTCCCCAACCCCTGCCTGCCTTCCCACACTGCTGCCCTTGGTTTGCGGAGTACCTATATATGCACCTAGTAAACAAACCTCCTTTTTGATTAGTATCGGGCTTCCCTGGTGGCTCAGATGGTAAAGAATCTGCCTGCAATGCAGGAGACCTGGGTTGAGAAGATCCCCTGGAGAAGGGGTAGGCTACCCTCTCCAGTATTCTTGCCTGGAGAATTACACAGCTTGTTCGCGGGGTTGCAGAGAGTTGGAGTCACTTTCACTTTGGCAAGAGCGTGCTTTCCCTGTCACGGCAGAACACTTCCTACCAAGCCTATGGAGAGCTTTTTTTGTTAATTAATGGAACCGAGGACGCCACACAGCCTTTCCCGGAACTTCTCAGACGGTAGCGCTGCTTCCCTCGCCACTTAGGACTCTCACCTTTAGACGCCAACAAGGGGTCCTCTCTCTTGGGTCCCGCACTGACACTTTCTCTGGCCACGCCCTCCATGAGGGTGGAGTCAGCCAAGGGGACACGCCCATCGTGCTACCCCTTGCTCTGGAATTTCAGGAGGCTGAGTTCTCTGCCCTAGCAGCCCCTGACCCACTTCTGGTGTCTGCATAGCTTCTTCCCAAGGACTTAGAGCGTGGCCAGGGGGCCACTGTTTGCTCAGAGGATGTGTACAGAGCCCGACATGACGTCTAGACATCCTCACATGTGCACGGAAGGCCACTGATGGCGAGGGCTAGACCCCACATTGGGAAGAAAAGGCTCGGGCCCGTGGTTAGAGACCAGGAATTAGTTCTCCCACTCTGTCATTTGTTGAGACAGGGCGGGGACTCCATTGAGTGTAAGAATTCTAAATTTAAACCTGGCCTTCTATCCTATTATGAATGTTTACGTATAAAAGCAGGAATTTTGCATCAACTTGACTTAAAATGCAGCTACATAGGCTGCGAGCTTCCGGTATACTCTGGCCCTGTACTCCCAAAGGTCCAGAGCAGTTATGGGGTCAGAGGCTGCCCCCTGGTGGCCCTGCAGAGATTGTAGGAGGCAGAGCGCACCTCTAGAGAGGAGGGACTTCTGCTGCTGGAAGTCAGGAGTCAGAATCTTCTGAACGAACAAAATAATGGAAATCGAGAACATCACGTTTGTTTAGAATGATGCCAAAGGCGTGTATGATGTGTGTGCGTGTGTGTCTATGCATGTCCGTGGTTGTTTTATGTGTGAGGGGTTATTTGGGGGTGGAGGTACTTGCATGTGTGTTTGTGTGTCCATGCATTAGTTTCAAGGCTAGTAGAAACTGTCCTTTAGTGGTCCTTTAGAAGTCTGAAGTAGTGAAAATGTTTTATCTCATTGTATGATTTGAAATTAATCATTAATCACCCCCAAATTAGTCCCCCTCCCCCAAATATGGAGTTTTTTTCATGTTGATTGTTTTTCCTTTTTTACCAATAAGGAAACTGTAGCTTAGAGATGATGAGTGACTTGCCCAAGGGCACAGGGCTCATGAGCCCAGGGCGGGGATTCAGTCCAAGCAGTGTGGTTCCAGAGCACTGGGATGCTGCTCACTATTGCGTGTGCCCTCTTGGCGGGGAGGACAAATTCTGATGAGTTGGGCCAACATGAGGGTGGAGTCATTAGCTTTCTTCCTGCCCTAGCAGCCCCTGACCCACTTCTGGTGTCTGCATAGCTTCTTCCCAAGGACTTAGGCGTGGCCAGGGGGCCACTGTTTGCTCAGAGGATGTGTACAGAGCCCGACATGACGTCTAGACATCCTCACATGTGCACGGAAGGCCACTGATGGCGAGGGCTAGACCCCACATTGGGAAGAAAAGGCTCGGGCCCGTGGTTAGAGACCAGGAATTAGTTCTCCCACTCTGTCATTTGTTGAGACGGGGCGGGGACTCCATTGAGTGTAAGAATTCTAAATTTAAACCTGGCCTTCTATCCTATTATGAATGTTTACGTATAAAAGCAGGAATTTTGCATCAACTTGACTTAAAATGCAGCTACATAGGCTGCGAGCTTCCGGTATACTCTGGCCCTGTACTCCCAAAGGTCCAGAGCAGTTATGGGGTCAGAGGCTGCCCCCTGGTGGCCCTGCAGAGATTGTAGGAGGCAGAGCGCACCTCTAGAGAGGAGGGACTTCTGCTGCTGGAAGTCAGGAGTCAGAATCTTCTGAACGAACAAAATAATGGAAATCGAGAACATCACGTTTGTTTAGAATGATGCCAAAGGCGTGTATGATGTGTGCGTGTGTGTCTATGCATGTCCGTGGTTGTTTTATGTGTGAGGGGTTATTTGGGGGCGGAGGTACTTGCATGTGTGTTTGTGTGTCCATGCATTAGTTTCAAGGCTAGTAGAAACTGTCCTTTAGTGGTCCTTTAGAAGTCTGAAGTAGTGAAAATGTTTTATCTCATTGTATGATTTGAAATTAATCATTAATCACCCCCAAATTAGTCCCCCTCCCCCAAATATGGAGTTTTTTTCATGTTGATTGTTTTTCCTTTTTTACCAATAAGGAAACTGTAGCTTAGAGATGATGAGTGACTTGCCCAAGGGCACAGGGCTCATGAGCCCAGGGCGGGGATTCAGTCCAAGCAGTGTGGTTCCAGAGCACTGGGATGCTGCTCACTATTGCGTGTGCCCTCTTGGCGGGGAGGACAAATTCTGATGAGTTGGGCCAACATGCAGGCTGCCCAAAAGGTGGGGACTCTGGAAACCAGGCAGTGAGCGCTAGATATTAGGTAAGTGTTAAGGGCTGCTCAGAAATCAGGTTCTTAGGTCTCAGATGGGTGAGGAGGCTCACTGCGCATCCTTGTTTCCTTTGCCGACTAAAGGGAACTAAAGCCCGCGACAGCACTGCTGGGGGCTGTCTGCCGAAAC
The DNA here is from genome assembly GCA_022376925.1 of Tragulus kanchil. NCBI lineage: Eukaryota > Metazoa > Chordata > Mammalia > Artiodactyla > Tragulidae > Tragulus > Tragulus kanchil. Next base: position 153,226,290 of record JAIOJX010000029.1, read on the forward strand.
GTGGAACAGTATTGCTTGGAGCTGTTTCTGCATTGGAAGGAGAGAAAGGAAATGTCGCCTCCTGGTGGCTATCTTTGGTAGTGGCAGTAGGAAACCTTGAAGCCTTTGCAAGATTGGGGGCAGGAGGAAAGGCGAGGAAGCTTTTCGAGTCTTGGTGGTTGATCATTTTCAATTATCTTAAAAACCGTTGTTTCATATATTTTATCCTTTTTTTTTTTAGGAAGGATAATTGTCTCTGTTACTCCATTTTTTTTTTTTAATTTTGGCCTCTTTCATTGGTTTCTTACTTATTTATTTTCATCCACCGTTATACTCTGGCCTGTGTGGACCTCCCATTGCAGTGGCCTCTCTCGCCGCAGAGCACTGGCTCTGGGCACATGCGCTGCAAAGCGCCGGCTCGCAATTGGACACACTGGTCCAGCCATTCCTCAGCACGTGGGATCTTCCCGGGCCAGGGATCGAACCGGCGCCCTTTGCACTGCAAGGCGGGCTCTTTACCCACTGGACCACCAGGGAAGCCCTCTGTTACTCCATCTTAGCTGGATTCCTAATGATTCACTTTCTATTGTTATTTTTTTCTATTCATTGATTTGGAAGCTATATTGCCTTTTAATGAAGATTATCTCTAAATTTTTGTAAATCATCTCTAAATTCATAAGTTTATATATAATTGAACCGGTATTCCATAACAGTCTTAAAAAGAGAGTAATCTATAAGATCCCTTTTATGAATAATGATTAATTTAGCATGTTGTACTTCCCTGCTGTTCCAAATGTGTGTGTGTGTGTGTGTGTGTGTGTGTGTATGTATGTATGTAGAATTCCAGTAACTACTTTTTAAACAATTGCTTTCAGTCTGTTAAATTAACGATGAAATATTGCTTAGGTATAAACTTATCTGACTTAATTGCTCACCACCATTTTTTAATCCCACATCCTTCCACTCTTGAGTTATTTGCTTGTATTGATTTCCCAGTCAACCGGACACATGATTGACTGACTCTTTTCCAGTGCTGGGCTTGGGATCCTTACCTGTCTCTAAGCACATCTTTATGTTCCTCCTTATCCATTGACAATATTTAGCCTTTGTTGACTGCCTATGCCTCATTTTAAAATATGGCATTGGTTTTCATCATCAAAACGTTTTTCTCTTGATTTAAAGTTCTCCCTTTTCATGACTGGCTGGTCTTTTCTGAGGAGTGGATATTAGTAAAGATTTTCTTAACTTTCCTGATTTTTGCAGTAACTCAGTTTCACTGAGGAGCACGTCTTCCCATGTCTCAGACTGGCTTCTGCTTTTGAGTTGCTGCATCGTGACCATGCAATCGTTTTCATGCTTACTCCTGAAAGAGTGCGTATCCCATTAAAGACAGTTCCCATCAGAGAGCTGTGGGTCTCTGCCCCATGGTCTAAAGGAAAAAGAAAGATTTCTGTGTCTAGTGCCTACATTTTGTCAGATTAGTGGTCTAGTTATCTGTGTGGCCGCAGTGGAATGACTTAGCTGAAAATATCCTTTCTCATATTTATTAGGGCAGCCGGCACTACCTGGGGTTCCAGCACTCCGACTTTGTCAGGATCCTGGTGCTCTCTCCTTGGTACTTAGACCTTCTAAACAGAGTTTCAGCTGTGTGATCTCTGAGCCTGGCTCTCTGCTTTGAGGCCACATCCGCGTCCCCTGCCCCTGCTACATCGCCTCCCATACCCTGGGTAGCCTTCACCACTATCAGCTGGCTGGCTTCCACAGCAGGTCCCTTTCCCCTCCCCGGCAGGCAGGCTCTCCCTTCACAAAACAGTTAACCTTAAATCTCCCCTCCTGCACTTTCTTGGTTGTTGTTCGGTCACTAAGTTGTGTCTGACTCTTCGCAACCCCAAGGACTGCAGCACGCTAGGCTCCTCTGTCCTCCACTGTCTCCCAGAATTCACTCAAATTCAGGTCCATTGAGCCAGTGATTCTATCCAGCCATCTCATCCTCTGCCGCCCCCTTCTCCTTTTTATTTTATTTATTTATTTTCATCCATCTTTATTCCCTGGTCTGTGTGGGCCTCCCATTGCAGTGGCCTAATTCTAGTCGCAGAGCACTGGCTCTGGGCACATGCACTCCAAGGGTGGGCTCGTGGTGGACATAATTGGTCCAGGCCCTCTGCGGCACGTGGGATCTTCCCGGACCAGGGATCAAACCAGTGACCCCTTTCACTGCAAGGTGGACTCTTTACCCACTAGGCCACCAGGGAAGCCCCCCCTTCTCCTTCTGCCCTCAGTTTTTCTCAGTATCAGAGTCTTTTCCAATGAGTCGACTCTTCGCATCAGGTGGCCAATATATTGAAGCTTCAGCTTCAGCCTCAGTCGTTCCAATGAATAGTCAGGGTTGATTTCCTTTAGGATTGACTGCTTTGATCTCCTTGCAGTTCAAGGGACTCTCAAGAGTCTTCTCCAACACCACAGGTCTCAGTTTCACTGAGGAGCACGTCTTCCATGTCTCAGACTGGCTTCTGCTTTTGAGTTGCTGCATCGTGACCATGCAATCGTTTTCATGCTTACTCCTGAAAGAGTGCGTATCCCATTAAAGACAGTTCCCATCAGAGAGCTGTGGGTCTCTGCCCCATGGTCTAAAGGAAAAAGAAAGATTTCTGTGTCTAGTGCCTACATTTTGTCAGATTAGTGGTCTAGTTATCTGTGTGGCCGCAGTGGAATGACTTAGCTGAAAATATCCTTTCTCATATTTATTAGGGCAGCCGGCACTACCTGGGGTTCCAGCACTCCGACTTTGTCAGGATCCTGGTGCTCTCTCCTTGGTACTTAGACCTTCTAAACAGAGTTTCAGCTGTGTGATCTCTGAGCCTGGCTCTCTGCTTTGAGGCCACATCCGCGTCCCCTGCCCCTGCTACATCGCCTCCCATACCCTGGGTAGCCTTCACCACTATCAGCTGGCTGGCTTCCACAGCAGGTCCCTTTCCCCTCCCCGGCAGGCAGGCTCTCCCTTCACAAAACAGTTAACCTTAAATCTCCCCTCCTGCACTTTCTTGGTTGTTGTTCGGTCACTAAGTTGTGTCTGACTCTTCGCAACCCCAAGGACTGCAGCACGCTAGGCTCCTCTGTCCTCCACTGTCTCCCAGAATTCACTCAAATTCAGGTCCATTGAGCCAGTGATTCTATCCAGCCATCTCATCCTCTGCCGCCCCCTTCTCCTTTTTATTTTATTTATTTATTTTCATCCATCTTTATTCCCTGGTCTGTGTGGGCCTCCCATTGCAGTGGCCTAATTCTAGTCGCAGAGCACTGGCTCTGGGCACATGCACTCCAAGTGTTGGCTCGTAATTGGACATAATTGGTCCAGGCCCTCTGCGGCACGTGGGATCTTCCCGGACCAGGGATCAAACCAGTGACCCCTTTCACTGCAAGGTGGACTCTTTACCCACTAGGCCACCAGGGAAGCCCCCCCTTCTCCTTCTGCCCTCAGTTTTTCTCAGTATCAGAGTCTTTTCCAATGAGTCGACTCTTCGCATCAGGTGGCCAATATATTGAAGCTTCAGCTTCAGCCTCAGTCGTTCCAATGAATATTCAGGGTTGATTTCCTTTAGGATTGACTGCTTTGATCTCCTTGCAGTCCAAGGGACCCTTCTCCAATACCACAGTTCAAAGGCATCAATTCTTTGGCACTCAGCCTTCTTTAGGGTCCTACTCTCACATCCATACATGACTACGGGGAAAACCATAGCTTTGACTGTGCAGACCTTTGTTGGTGAAGTGATGTCTCTGCCGTATGATATGCTATCTAGGTTTGTCACAGCTTTCCTTCTGAGGAGCGAGTGTCTTTTAATTTCATGGTTGCAGTCACCGTCTGCAGTGATTTTGGAGCCTGAGAAAATAAAATCTGTCACTGTTTCCACTTCTCCCCATCTATTTGCCATGAAGTGATGGGACCAGATGCCATGATCTTAGTTTTTTGAATGTTGAGTTTTAAACCAGCTTTTTAGGTCTCCTCTTTTACCCCCATCAAGAGACTTGCTAGTTCATCTTCACTTTCTGCCGTTAGAGTGGTATCATCTTCATATCTGAGGTTGTTGCTGTCTAAAGAAAATCCTCGGTGTTTCTAGCTGGCAGAGGGCACTCTGCTCCCATGGTTGGATTCCTTCAGTCACCCCAGTGGAAACGTAGGAGGGGTGCCCACCTGTGGCTTTGCACCAGCACCTTCAGCTACCCTCACGAAGTGACGTCAGCACACTGACTACGGTCCCGGGCTGATCAGGACACCGTCCTGCGAGAGTCCAGAGCTGAGACGTCGTGTGGCTTACAGGAGAGGAGAAACTGATGGCTTTGGGGCAGAGGCTCCTGGGGGGAGACTGTGGGGACTTTGGGGGCACCTGGATGCAGGAGGAGGCTGCAATATGGAAACAGGTGGGCCTGGGAGTACTGATCCACTCTGCCTCTGTGGAGGTCTCTTCGCTCAGGACACTGGCTCGTGGGCAGTGCGGGGGAGAACTTGGTTACCTAGAAGATCTCCCTTTGCATTTGCCCTTCATCACATATTTACCCATGGCTCAGACAATTTCCTTATTTCCGAGCCTACTTCCTCATTGTGCAATGGTAATAATAAATGCAGATCGCCCTCTTACTCTGTGGGGATTAAATGAGGTGCTGTAAGCTGCTTAAACAGGTGGCTGGTCGACATTTAGTCGGTCCAATTCAGATCCTGTAGGATTGACTGGTTTGATCTCCTTGCAGTTCAAGGGACTCTCAAGAGTCTTCTCCAACACCACAGTTCAAAGGCATCAATTCTTTGGCACTCAGCCTTCTTTACGGTCCAACTCTCACATCCATACGTGACAACTGGAAAAGCCATAGCTTTGACTATACAGACCTTTGTTGGTGAAGTGATGTCTCTGCCGTATGATATGCTATCTAGGTTTGTCACAGCTTTCCTTCTGAGGAGCGAGTGTCTTTTAATTTCATGGTTGCAGTCACCGTCTGCAGTGATTTTGGAGCCTGAGAAAATAAAATCTGTCACTGTTTCCACTTCTCCCCATCTATTTGCCATGAAGTGATGGGACCAGATGCCATGATCTTAGTTTTTTGAATGTTGAGTTTTAAACCAGCTTTTTAGGTCTCCTCTTTTACCCCCATCAAGAGACTTGCTAGTTCATCTTCACTTTCTGCCGTTAGAGTGGTATCATCTTCATATCTGAGGTTGTTGCTGTCTAAAGAAAATCCTCGGTGTTTCTAGCTGGCAGAGGGCACTCTGCTCCCATGGTTGGATTCCTTCAGTCACCCCAGTGGAAACGTAGGAGGGGTGCCCACCTGTGGCTTTGCACCAGCACCTTCAGCTACCCTCACGAAGTGACGTCAGCACACTGACTACGGTCCCGGGCTGATCAGGACACCGTCCTGCGAGAGTCCAGAGCTGAGACGTCGTGTGGCTTACAGGAGAGGAGAAACTGATGGCTTTGGGGCAGAGGCTCCTGGGGGGAGACTGTGGGGACTTTGGGGGCACCTGGATGCAGGAGGAGGCTGCAATATGGAAACAGGTGGGCCTGGGAGTACTGATCCACTCTGCCTCTGTGGAGGTCTCTTCGCTCAGGACACTGGCTCGTGGGCAGTGCGGGGGAGAACTTGGTTACCTAGAAGATCTCCCTTTGCATTTGCCCTTCATCACATATTTACCCATGGCTCAGACAATTTCCTTATTTCCGAGCCTACTTCCTCATTTGTGCAATGGTAATAATAAATGCAGATCGCCCTCTTACTCTGTGGGGATTAAATGAGGTGCTGTAAGCTGCTTAAACAGAGCCTGACAGGTACGTGTGGTCCCTCGACAAACATTGGGCCCCTTATTTGAGTAAAGATGAGCTGGGAGGGGCAAAACGGTTCTTCCCTTCTCGTCTTTCTCTTCTAGTGTCTCTGTTCCCCTTTCACCCTTCGAGGTGACATCTTAGCTCCACCCCACCCCTCCATCCCCTACTCTGATTCTGGAACCTCTTTCTGCTCCAGCTGTGGGCTTGCTCTCTGCTTCCCCACGGGACCCACCCCTAGCTTTCTTTCTGCAACTCCCTCCCTGTCCCAACCCAACCGAATGGACCTTCCTCCACAGAGCTGTTTGCAAACTTACAGGGCCTTTCCCTTCTCAGAAGACCTCCCTCCCTGTCAAGGATTTGCACATTCGGCTTGCCACAGGATCTTGTCTCCAGGATAAAAGTTTCCATGTAAGGATCCCTCCTCTGATGTCTGCTCCCCAGGGTGCCGGAAGAACTGGGTGGCCAACAGAGACAGGTCACACACCGGGAAGCCAAGCACAGTAGATTTACTAGGGTAATATCTGCAGGTGAGAAAACAGCACGTACATACAGAAATCCAGGGGCAGAGACCGCCCGGCACCACAAACACCAAAGCAGCGGGGGGCTCAGCAAGTGGCTTTGGAAAGTTCTCTTGAAAATCCAAGGGCAGCTTTGGTGCTCAGAGATTCAAACGGAAAACTGTACAAAACCAACCCATAAATATATATATATATATATTATATATATGTGTGTGTATTCATATAAAATTGCAAAATAAAAGCCCGAGAAATTAATCCATCTGCACATCAGTGGCTCAAAAAGTGTTAGCGTGAAGGCAGAACCATCTGTAGGGAGGATGCGCGGTCGGGGAGCTGGCGTTTCAGTAGCAGAAAGAGTATTTACATGGAACCCCTGTTGGAAACTTCACCATACGAGCAAAAACCAAACACAGACCAGGTATGTACAAGGGAAGACGACTGTCAGACACAGACACATCACCGAAACCACCCACAGCTTTAGAGAAACACTGCACGGCACCGGGACCCCGCGGCCCTCCTGTCCAGCCAGGCTCAGTGCCAGCTCTTCACCCCTCCTCCCACGGAAGAGGGCTGGGACTCAGCGGTGTCGCCTAGACGACAGGAGTCTAAAGGTGGAACAGCCCGTGGCGCTCAAACAGTCACCCACAAACAGGACCAACGGGCACAGGGTAGAGTTGAAATGTGGGGGTGGGGGGTCCCAAATAGATTCCCATTTCATGAAGCCTTTGATGTACTGAATGTAGGCCCTGTCCTTGGTCCACCTGTCTTCCTTCTTCTGGTTCATCTTGAGAGAGAAACTTTGGTCTTTGCGTTTCTCAGGATGGTCCTAGGTTTGTGGGGTGGAGCAGAGTTTAGAGCTCCCCGTGTTATTTCCAATAAACCCCCTCAAGCCCTCAAATCATTTTCTTCACACTACTTAGAGCAAGGGGGCTCATCACATCACTGCTGGCCTCAGCTTGCTCCCTGGAAAGAGTGGATGAGAAAGGTCGAGGGCTGACTACTCCGGGGGACCCTCTGGTACTTCCCCATGCCTGCAACACCCATGTCCCTCCTCATGTCCATGACAGTGACCACTTCTCCTTCATCTCCAGGCCCCAATGTCTCATGGCATTGACTCAACTCTGGGGGCAATCTTGAAGGCAAAGGTCAGCAAAAATCAATTTGGCAAAACTTCATACCACCTAGTACAAACCAATGTGAACCACAACTTCTATACATTTAAGAAAACTCCAACCAGATTCTTCCTAATCGTTCCTAAAAAGGGAAGCCTCTCTATAGGAAAACAATGAAAGGTGCTTTCTCAGCTCAGGAGGGACACCCCTCCCTAACCCTCATGCTGAGTGCTGGAGAAGGTGGCTTCTCACCGTGGGAGGTGCAAGAGGGATGGGTGTGCATGGGTGACAGGTCACTAGGTGTGCCCTTTGTTCAGCTAAAAAGGAGATCATGAACTCATTACTCTACTGTGTACTGTGCACATTTTTTTTTTATATATATTGGGGCACCAGCGAACCTGCCCACAAATAAGCAACCATCGAGCGTATTTCATTAGTCAGCTAGGACCTCTGGCACTTTGAAGCACCCTTCTCAGAACAGCTGTGGAGCAATGGCAACATAATGTCCCATCAGGTTTTTTTTTTTTTTTTTTTTTTAACTTTTATTTACTTATTTTTGGCTGTGCTGGGTCTTTGTTGATGTGTGGGTTTAGCTGCTCTGCGGTATGTGGGATCTTCCCAGATCAGGGCTCGAACCTGTGTCCCCTGCATTGGCAGACAGGTTCTTATCCACTGAGCCACAAGGGAAGCCCCTCCCATCAGGTTTTGAATGGTGGGAACCCCTGTCCTTTCTGCAGGGGTGGAGCGCCTAGACTTGTCCCTCCTTCACTTCTTCTCAGGGTCAGAGTTGGATGGCACTCACAAGGTAGAGATGTAAAAAGACCCACTTCCTCTGCATTCAGAGAGGCAAAAGCAACATATAGCTTCCTCCGGGAAGCGGGGCGGGGCTGCTACTGCCCCGCCCGCCCGACTACCCTGAGGAAGGGCAGTAACTTTTCTCACTTGTTCAACAAAGACTGCATACTACTGCCTGGAGCTAGAGTATAAAATCCATGCTCATGCAAAAGAAGGCCCAGAGGCTGAGGCAGGCTATGTGCCTACTGCCCTCTCTACATACCTCCATGAAGAAGTTCACCCTTCTTTCCATCTTTTAGGCTTTCTGAAGTGCCCTGTGCTGTTGCGTGAATGCTTCTCGCAAACCCACAGCAACCAGCAGCGACTTCGTGGCACATCTCTCCGTGTGGACGGCAAGAGCCCTCTATGACGACAGACCTGAGTGATGTGCACGGCTGTCCTGCCACAGTCAGGACAGCTACACATGCTGGGCTCCATGGACAGTCAGAGGCGTAAGGGTGATGCTTCCCAGTGGGGTTCTTACTGGACCAACCTACTTATCCAGGGTCACCTGCAGGCCAAGCGGCTCTTATGAAGCCCAGATCTGGGCTGGTTTCTTGGAAGCACTTTTTGTAAAGTTTCCAGAAAGTGTGTATGTTCCCATACCTCACCACTGGTGCCAGTCCAGGCATGAAAAGCCCTTGGTGCCAAGCTTGCCTCTCTGTAAGCATCCCTCTCTCTGCCTCCTCACCCTCACCCCTACTGTCTTCCCAAGGAAACAGGCACAGAGACCTTCCCTGGCGCAGCATCTAGACCACAGCATGTTTGTCCACAGTTTCTCATCCTTTTCATGGTGTACCTACCCCTTACTGGAAACCATCCTATCACCCACAATTCTGAGCTTCCCATGTACACATCTTCCTCCAGACAGTTACTGGTCAAAATATTCAGCCAACTGATATTCAGAGTTGAAGAACACATCCCTTCCTCTCACCCCAAGAGCCTGTGGTCTTGTCTGGATGGCAGGTTTGCTTTGACAGCACCCAGAGCACGGCCTCTGAGCCACGCCAGCCAACGTGCAAGGGGAGGAGAAATGGACAGGCGACTCGGAGGCTCTTTTAGCAATTTGTTCCCTAGACAAAACAGATCCAGAAACTGCACTGAGCTCCTTGACTCTCCCTCTCCTCAATGAAAAGCTCCCATCAGTTGCCTTATGCACAGAGCTTCATGGGAATGAATTCTCTCTGGCAAGTTCAATATTTGCTGTAAAGGCAGGCCCACTCAGGCGCCAAAGGACTTTTTCTAAAATGCAACCCACTGCCCCAGACACCATACATGAGGAAGTCTGGCTCCCCTACACCTTCGACCCGTGTCTCTACAGTCCACCCCCACCCACTCCTGAGGTGAACCTCACCACCTGCCTGATACACGCTCCGCCCCACCAGCAGCACCGAATCTCTCCGCAGATATAGCACGGCACTCCATGCTTCCAGGCCTTTGCCCACGCTTCAATTATCATCCATGACCTGCTCATCCTCTTGTCCTCCTGGAAATTTTCTCTGTGTTCTGAAAACCTAACTCAAGCACCACTCCTTGCAGGAAGGTATCCCTGGCCCAGAAAGCAGTAAATCTTCATGCCACCTCTGCACCCTGCCCACTCGGTAACTTGTCTACATGCCTCCTAGACTCAGAGACCTCCTCCAGGCAGGGACAATGTCCTGTCCCCAGGCCTGGCCCATGGCCCAAGCTCCTGTGTGGTTTTTGAACGCTCAAGGAAAGAACAAATGGATGGATATGAGGTGGCCCCATGGCATAAACTCCCGCAAGGCACATTCGCCTAAATGAGGACCACTGTTGTAAAGAGACTAGAGAGACTTGTTGAAAGCAAAGAATCGGTCGACATCATTTCTAAGCTACAGTCATTCAAACACAAAAAGCTGCTCCAGGGACTGTGTCTGCTCTTTCTCTTAACACTGCCTGCCCCTGATTGCTCTCTTTAAGGTCAGCATAATGCCTGCTGCTGAGCAGACGCTTCACAAACATTGGGACAAGTGAATGTGAAATCTTTCTTTAAAAGAAGGCATCATAGGATGGGCTTTGAAAGGCATCTCCTGTATCACAGACTCTTCTGAACTGGGTCGTCCATCACAAGGCAGCAGAACAGAGAGAGAGGTCCAGGCAGCAGTTAGGAATCTGCTCTAGGGACACCCAGAATTGGGTTTTCTTTAATAATGTGTCAGTCGCCTTTCTTGTCATACTTACCAACTACAGATGGTACCTCCTGCCCCAACCAGAAGGCTCTGGCCTCTTCTTTGTCAGAGGTCCACACCGGCCCGGCCACAGCCCACATTCACCAGGAACTCCCTGTGTCCTGACGGGGAAGAACGTGGCTGGTCTCCCACCTTCACTTAGGCAGTGGAGACCAGTCCCAGAAACAAAACAGTCCTGGACTGAAGCAACCACTCTTGGGAATTAAAGTTTTCTGAGCATGATCGCTGCTAAGTGCAAAGGCTCTGGACTCAGATGGACCTGGGTTCCATCCAGGCTCTGGATCTTTCTAGCCAAGTCACTGGAACAAGTCAATCATCCTTTGGAGGACTCAGTTCTCTTACCCATAAAATGGGAATAATCTGACCCACATCACAGTACTATCTCGAAGGTTAAAGGATATAGTGTATGGGAAACCTGCACAGTGTGAGTGTGTGTGTGTGAGTAAGTGTGTGTGTGTGTGTGTGTAGCAAGAGCTCAAAAGTGGAAAACTATGATTAAGAACTTTCAAAAATACTTTGACAATATTCAGAACAGAAAGGAAAAATCTTCTTTGAAGACACTGTGCTTTAAAGAGAAGGGATTGTCTTTTTCAGGAGCCAACGATGCTCATAAATCAATGCCCGTGGAAGAGTGTGAAAAGAGAGTGACGGCATTTTAAAACAACAGCTGTGGCTCTCACAGTCCCCAGGATGGACGGAGAGACGAGGCCAGGGCCACCCAAGCCTTTCTCTGAGAGCTGATCCAAGAGGATTCATCCTGAAGGGCTCACCTCATTCTCCTCTGCGGGACCCACTGTAACCGAGTCATTAGTCAAAGCCAAGGTCAAGGGGCCCAGGATAAGATGCCAGTTCCAGGCAAGAAGCCAGGGTGTCTAGGTTTGAAGGAGCGTCAGGGGACCCCTAGTGCTGGACCAGAGGCAGACACAGCAAGCAGCAGTGCTTGAGTGTCAGGCAACAATGGGAAGGCGTCCCATACCCACACACTGTTCTGATCCTTCTCACACAACCCCAAGCTAACGCAGGATCACAGTTGCCCCAAATTTCAGCCCTGAGCATGAGACAAGCTATCTCTAAGCGAAATTTAAGTTTTCTCTAAGCTAATTTAGTTTTCGAGCACCTGAGATACACAATCCAAATGGGTCAAGTTGCTGGCTTCCTATACTGATCAAACCCTCCCTCCCCAACCGTCCGTGGCTGACCTGGCTGCCCTCCCTCCTGCCCACTCTTACAACTGTTCCGGCCATCATTCCAGAGGTTCCATGGAGAAAGCTCAGGGTTACTGGTTAGGGAAGCACAAGCTAAGTCATCAGCCCTTGGGAACAGGGATTAACTTCGGGTGGAGGGGCGGGCCCGGCTGTCTGGGTAGTTACCCGATGGGGAAGAGAGGAGAGATTCCTAAACGTCGTGACAGCTCCATCAGCAAGAGGCTGGGCTCCGCAAGGATGCGGACCTTGCTCAGGGAAGCCTCGGCCTGTCTGACTGGGGTCTGGTTGGTGAGAGCTGGCGGCCAACGTTGGCTCCTTGCCCTGGGCTCAGATCAGGGGCAGCATCCTCACAAGGGTGGCCCACAGCTAGGCAGTGTTGTGTCGTGGAAGGAGCACTGGACCACCAGTCAGATGACAGGAATTCAAGTGCGAGCTGGGCCTCGAACTAGCTGTGTGACCTTGGGAAAGTCCCCAGATTTTTGTGGGGCAGCTGGACAGTGAGGGGCTGGGAGCGGGGGCCATCTCTAGGTCTCCCATCAGAGTGTGACCCAGGGCCTATTCAACCCCTCCTCGGCCCCACGCCTCCAGGGTCAGAGATGGGAGAAGGCGGGGGAAGGGAGGGAGGACGCAGGTGGGTGCCCAGGGGGCTGCGAATCAGGACTCCACTTTCTCCTTCTTCTTGCTCTTCTTCAGGAAGGATGGGGTGCGGAATTTCTTCTTCTTCTTTGAGGGAGACTTGGAGGGCGAGCCCTCTGGGGACATGGGACCGCTGGTGACAGACTCGGTTTTGTCCTTAGAGGTATCGACATCCGTGTCGGCATTGGTGGTCATCTGGCTGAGGCCTTTGCTGAGGATGTCCTCCGCGGTCTGCTCATCCTCCCTCCCGTTGACCACCACCCCTTCCGGCTGCGTCACTTCCGGCTCTGTGGTGGCTTTGTCTGTTTCCGTCATCTTAGCTTCTTCTGGAAAAAGATCCAGAGACACGACCCATTAGATTTCATTCAGGCCAGAGCGTCTACCTGGGGCTAACATTTCCAGGCAATTCTATATGGAAGTCTAGAGCCAAGGAAGGGGCATACTGATATTGTCAGGGGCAGGGATGCCAGGGTTCTCTCCCAGACAGTAGAGAACAGGCCCTCGCCAGGCCAGGAACTCTGGGCTCTTGTCTACAGATGGAGATGGGTCATGGTGGAGGGCCCAGGTGGGAGCAGGGATTAACCCGGGTGGAGGCGGGCCCGGCTGTCTGGGTAGTTACCCGATGGGGAAGAGAGAGAGATTCCTAAACGTCGTGACAGCTCCATCAGCAAGAGGCTGGGCTCCGCAAGGATGCGGACCTTGCTCAGGGAAGCCTCGGCCTGTCTGACTGGGGTCTGGTTGGTGAGAGCTGGCGGCCAACGTTGGCTCCTTGCCCTGGGCTCAGATCAGGGGCAGCATCCTCACAAGGGTGGCCCACAGCTAGGCAGTGTTGTGTCGTGGAAGGAGCACTGGACCACCAGTCAGATGACAGGAATTCAAGTGCGAGCTGGGCCTCGAACTAGCTGTGTGACCTTGGGAAAGTCCCCAGATTTTTGTGGGGCAGCTGGACAGTGATGGGCTGGGAGCGGGGGCCATCTCTAGGTCTCCCATCAGAGTGTGACCCAGGGCCTATTCAACCCCTCCTCGGCCCCACGCCTCCAGGGTCAGAGATGGGAGAAGGCGGGGGAAGGGAGGGAGGACGCAGGTGGGTGCCCAGGGGGCTGCGAATCAGGACTCCACTTTCTCCTTCTTCTTGCTCTTCTTCAGGAAGGATGGGGTGCGGAATTTCTTCTTCTTCTTTGAGGGAGACTTGGAGGGCGAGCCCTCTGGGGACATGGGACCGCTGGTGACAGACTCGGTTTTGTCCTTAGAGGTATCGACATCCGTGTCGGCATTGGTGGTCATCTGGCTGAGGCCTTTGCTGAGGATGTCCTCCGCGGTCTGCTCATCCTCCCTCCCGTTGACCACCACCCCTTCCGGCTGCGTCACTTCCGGCTCTGTGGTGGCTTTGTCTGTTTCCGTCATCTTAGCTTCTTCTGGAAAAAGATCCAGAGACACGACCCATTAGATTTCATTCAGGCCAGAGCGTCTACCTGGGGCTAACATTTCCAGGCAATTCTATATGGAAGTCTAGAGCCAAGGAAGGGGCATACTGATATTGTCAGGGGCAGGGATGCCAGGGTTCTCTCCCAGACAGTAGAGAACAGGCCCTCGCCAGGCCAGGAACTCTGGGCTCTTGTCTACAGATGGAGATGGGTCATGGTGGAGGGCCCAGGTGGGAGCATTCCTTGGTATGGACAGAAGGAGGGAAGAGACAAGGGCAACAGAGAGGCTGGACAGCTCAGGGAGTCCTCTAAGAACTATAACTGGTTCAGTTTCACCAATAAAAACATGAAAATAATGTGTTTTCATACCCATTCACTTCTCATACCAGTGAAGGGCTTTTTTAAAAATGGAGAGTAACTTCCCCATAGGCAGAGCAGGGCAGGCAGTGGGAGGATGGGATTCCCTGAGCGGCATGGACCCTACAGACTAGAAACAAAACCGTACACCTTTCTCCTCCCCCTCACTCTCAGCCCACCCTGCTTCCCACTCAAACTATGAAATGCCTGGATGAGGAGGGAGAAAGGAAAATTCTAAAATTGTAGAATAAATAAGTAAAACTGTACACTTGGGAAGGTAGAAAGGAATGCGAAGACTATCTACCTCCTCCCCATTTTACTGATGGGAACACTGAGCAAAGTAGCAAAAGGGGGACACAGCTTCAGCTCTGCTGTCTCAGCATATTGCTCTTTTTACTGCGTGGAAGTGCAAGAAGCATGTGTGAGTGTGTGAGAGTGCACACATGTGTGCCTGTGTGTTAATGCACATGTATGCAGGTGCGTTCATGCGTAAGAACGCCCGTGGGTAGCCTGCATGTCTGAGTGCACGTGTGTTTGAGTATACACAGGTATATTTGTGAGTTCACATTTTAAGTGTGCACATGTGAGTGTGCACATCCACTTATCTGTGTGTGCATGCGCACTTGTATGAGTGTGCATGTGCGTCAGTGTGAGGGGTAGCATACAAGAAGGTGGGAGCGTGGGTGCTGGGGAAGGTGGGGCTGAAGTCATTTACACCCAGAGTGAGGTAAAACGGATATCTTGGGAAAGAGGTAGAATTTTGATGGATAGACTCAAGAAAGAACTGGTTACATGAAATTTAGGATAGATGGGAGTAAATTGAGGGGCAGTTAGAAAGAGCTAGTTTAACTCTCTGGGCAAACAAAAGTCCTCTCCAACAACTCCTGAGGACTGGCCACTCTTGGTACTGAAGGCCTTGACCCTGGGCTCCCATCTTCCTGCTGTCTGGCCCACATCCTGCCATCATCCACCTACTGAGTCCTCTAACGCCGTTGACCCCTGCAGCCCTTACCATCCTCCCTCTCACCATGTGTTCCTATGTTCATCACTGGCCATGTGTTCCTATGGTCATCACTGGCCACGTGTTCCTGTGGTCATCACTGGCCATGCGTTCCTGTGATCATCTCTGGCCATTTCTTGGACACAGTACAGCAGTCCAGACACAACCTTTCCCCTGACCACCCTCCTCTCCTCTCTTCATCTACTCTTGACCTCACCAATCCTCCGTCCCTGGACTTTTCTCTGCCATTGCAGCCTGTTTCCCTCTGTCTGGACTGCCCTTCTCTCTCTTCTCCATATCCCCAACCTTCATCACACAATGAGTTAGCTTCAGTCTTATCCTTCCTTTAAGCTCTTTCCTGATCCCATCCCTGCTTCCAGGTAGAATGTGTCACTCCTTCCTTTCAGGTGTCACTATACACATTTCCATCACAGCAACCATAAAACAACCACTTCTTTTTAACACATATCCCCTCTCTCAAAACTGAAATAAATTAGACAAGACTGTGTTTAATTATCTATATATCTAGATCATACGAGGTACTCAAAAATATGGTTGTGGAATCCATGAATGGTTGATTGCATCAGCAAACAAATGAACGTGTGAATGGTTTTATTCTACCAAGTCAACATCACACCTTATCTTTTCTTACTTATCGAGCCTGAGCCAACCACGTAAACCAAGAGCAGCCTCGTGCTGGCCTTTATTCCCCCCTTATCTGTGTGTGCATGCGCACTTGTATGAGTGTGCATGTGCGTCAGTGTGAGGGTAGCATACAAGAAGGTGGGAGCGTGGGTGCGGGGGAAGGTGGGGCTGAAGTCATTTACACCCAGAGTGAGGTAAAACGGATATCTTGGGAAAGAGGTAGAATTTTGATGGATAGACTCAAGAAAGAACTGGTTACATGAAATTTAGGATAGATGGGAGTAAATTGAGGGGCAGTTAGAAAGAGCTAGTTTAACTCTCTGGGCAAACAAAAGTCCTCTCCAACAACTCCTGAGGACTGGCCACTCTTGGTACTGAAGGCCTTGACCCTGGGCTCCCATCTTCCTGCTGTCTGGCCCACATCCTGCCATCATCCACCTACTGAGTCCTCTAACGCCGTTGACCCCTGCAGCCCTTACCATCCTCCCTCTCACCATGTGTTCCTATGTTCATCACTGGCCATGTGTTCCTATGGTCATCACTGGCCACGTGTTCCTGTGGTCATCACTGGCCATGCGTTCCTGTGATCATCTCTGGCCATTTCTTGGACACAGTACAGCAGTCCAGACACAACCTTTCCCCTGACCACCCTCCTCTCCTCTCTTCATCTACTCTTGACCTCACCAATCCTCCGTCCCTGGACTTTTCTCTGCCATTGCAGCCTGTTTCCCTCTGTCTGGACTGCCCTTCTCTCTCTTCTCCATATCCCCAACCTTCATCACACAATGAGTTAGCTTCAGTCTTATCCTTCCTTTAAGCTCTTTCCTGATCCCATCCCTGCTTCCAGGTAGAATGTGTCACTCCTTCCTTTCAGGTGTCACTATACACATTTCCATCACAGCAACCATAAAACAACCACTTCTTTTTAACACATATCCCCTCTCTCAAAACTGAAATAAATTAGACAAGACTGTGTTTAATTATCTATATATCTAGATCATACGAGGTACTCAAAAATATGGTTGTGGAATCCATGAATGGTTGATTGCATCAGCAAACAAATGAACGTGTGAATGGTTTTATTCTACCAAGTCAACATCACACCTTATCTTTTCTTACTTATCGAGCCTGAGCCAACCACGTAAACCAAGAGCAGCCTCGTGCTGGCCTTCACCTCCTGAACCTTCTCCCCTGTTCCTAATCTCAGCCTCTTAGACTTTTGTTCCTCCCAAGGCTCCCCAACTAGGTGACTCATGAGGATATGTTTCTCAAGTCTCACCCTCTCAGATGATTTTGTTACCTGCCTTCTATCTCCATGAACACAACTGTGGATTAGACAGTTCCCCATTTCTGTCCATGAGCCACTTTCTCTCCTGGTGGTAACCGGCATCCTGCCTCAAAAGCGCCCTTTATCCACGTCCACCCCATCAGCTTCATTCACAGCCACAGCCTCTGCCATGTCTTGCTTTAGCAGTGCACGCCCACACTTCTTCCCCATCCAAAACACAAGGCAATGCTGAGTGTACCACCACCATCTCCACAGCTCCCACACGACGAATTGCTCAGGGAGCAGCAGCAAGTGGAAGGTGGGGCCTGGAAGTGCCATAGGCCTTTGAGAAAGTCAGGTTCCAAATTAAGGTCACCACTCCCTCAGCTGGAGGGGACAGAAACCAATGGAGGTGTGGCTGGCCAAGAGAAGGGGCAGCAGGACAGGGCTCTGGAAATACTAACTGGGCCTCAGTAAGAAAACCATCAAGGACCAGTTCTGAGAGCTCAGATCCTTCCTTTGCTAACCGCCCACAACAGTTAAGGTCAGAACTTCATGGGTCTTTAGCTATTTGAAGACCAGGCTGGGAAAGGCCCCTGCAATCAGAGGTGGAACTCACCTTCTCATATGTCCTAAGGAGAATCAGGGGCTTTCTCTCCTAGAGGGGGCACTTGGAGCTCTGAGAGTAGGAGACAGATGTGGCGGTGGGTGGAATGGGGTAGAGGCTGGAAAATGGGGGGTCTATCCAAGGATGATGGTCAGAAAGCAAGACGAAGAGGAGAGGGATTAGGGATAGAGGGTGGTTTGGAGAAAGACTAGATTTGACAGTCTGGGATCATATCTACACCCCTATAGACTGGAAAGAGCTGAAAGGCTTGCAGAGGTTGGAGGCGGAAAGGAGGTCTTTAGGAGGGAGACGCCAAGCTTGTTTGGGTACTTACCACTCGGTCTGGATCTATCACTTTCTCTCAGCATCCAAGTACTTGTCTCTCAGCCCTCCAGCGCCCCCTCCCAGAAATGCCCAATCCCTGGAAAGCCCACTCTACTCTTGTCTGCCAGTTCAAGCATGTATTTTCCCAAGGTCTGGCTCAGGCCTCCCCTGACATTTGATGAGGATCTTGCCCTTTTCTAAACTTACTGCCAATATATTAATTTTACACATGAGTGTGGTCCCCTCCCACACTGAGTATGGGATGGCTCTGTGGCTCAGAGGAAGCAACAGAATGCAGAGGAAGTGCCACTAATCAGCCTCAGGCTGAAGAACTTAAAAAGCCTAGCAGCTTCTGCTTCTATAGGTTGGGGAGCCCTGTGTCACCATGTATAAAGTCCAACAATCTTGATGGAAACACAGATGGAGAGGCCACATGGAGACAGATAGAGAGACAAAGAGGCCCAGCCACTCCACTGCCCCAGCTGAACCTAGCCTCCAGCTGCCCCTGCCAAGACACCTGACCTGTGAGTGCACCATCTTGGAAGTGCCAGCTTAGTCAGGCACCTGGATGACTGCAGCCCCAGCTGACATCAGTGGAGCAGAAGAACCATCCCGCTGAGCCTAGCCAACCCGCAGAAGAACTAACTTCTGTAAACCAGTTAGTGCTATGACTCAATAATTATCTGTTGCTGCATAACAAACCACCCCAAAATTTAATGGCTTAAAACAGCAAAAAGTGTTATATCTCTCACATCCCTGAGAACACGGTACACAGTGAGAACTCATTTATAAAAGCACAGTCCTGGGTCCTTTTATATTTAGGAGCTCCTTTTATCCTGATAACAACGCTGTGACTTAGGAAAGACAAGGATTCACAGTAGTTCTCCATTCTGCAGTGTTTTTAAGCAACTTATTTGAGATGCCTACATGAGTCAGTGACAGAGCTGATCTTCTCATGTCAAATATAGGGATATTTCCTTGCCAGCACAGCCAGTGCTCCTGGTGGGGGATGGAGTTTATAGGGGCAGGGGCTGGTCAGGGAGGTGATGACAGAGAGGGCAGATGGGAGGGAAGAGGACTTGAAAGACTCTTTAAGAGAGGCGAGGGCACAGGAGTCACGGAAACAGAGGAAGAATGATGTCGAGGTGATTTAGCACAAGAGGACACTGATGCTTTGAGAGTACAGTGATAAAAGGTGATCTGATGCGTGAGCTACATATGAAAGTGCAGATGCTGCTTGGAGGGCCAGCCCTGTTGCCCTGGGCAGCTGGGCAAGCCATTGGGCAACCTGACCAAAGTCATCCAGCCCTACTTCCCACCAGTCACCCCAGGCAGCTCCAACTGTGCCCCATCACACAGGGTTGGCTCCAAGGATCCCCTGCCTCTCCAAGGTACACAGATCTGGGTCCAAGAAAAGCAAGAATTCAGGCGGTGGGAAGCAGTGATCCCACCCTTCACACCCCCTCCTCCTGCCCTCTGTCCCACTGGACAGCAGAGGGTGTTCCAAGGGGCTCCCAAGAGCTGACATGGCATTGCCACCCCCACCCCACTGCTGCCACCAGCCTCCTCACAGAGCACAGCCTTCCTGCAGGTGACTGGGGATGCTGCAGACGGCAGTCAAGCTGGGTACTCTCTGAATTTGGATAAGGCAGCTGTGCCCCAAGGCTATTCAGGCTCTGGCCCCAGCCCTAGAAGAGGCCATAGGCTCCTGAGAGGGGCCTATGCCTTAGGAAAGGTGTGCAGACATGCTCCTGAGGCCCCAGGAACTGCACCACAAAGGGTGCCCAGCAGCAGGCTCCACAGCTCATTCCCTGGGGTGCTTGTTGCTTGTGGGTGGCCTGTCCCATGCAAGTACAGGCGTGTGTTTGTGCACAAGTGCATCTATCCTAGAGGAAGCCTAGTCCATGTACATGTGCATTTGGTCATGGCATTTTATAGTCAGGAAACCTCCCAAAGGCAGGGTTGCTTGTCAGCTGCAAATTAAAAATTAGAAAGAAATAGATTTCCTTTGAAAAAGCCCTCCCTCCCCTATCGCAAGTGTTGGAGTGAGTTAGTAAGCAGCCTCTCTATACTTACTATAGAGACAAGTATTCAGAATCAGAGGAAACTCCTTTGATGAAGGCACAAACAGGAAGAGAAAGGAAGATGTTGTGGAGAAAGGTCAACACCACCACGTGAGACACAATGGACATGGTCATGGGGCATCCGCCTGGGGCTCTGGCCTCAAGCACACAGGTCTCCTCTGGCAACTCTAGGCCTGGGGTCAAGCCAGCAATTCACTTACAGAAGGGGCTCAAGGTTGGGGTATTCGAGCAGCATCCACACATGTGGCCCTTCTACCCAGGAGGGGGAGGGTTCTGCCAGGTCACCCAGCTTCTACTGTCTGCGTGGGGTCCAGCCTCCCTGGGGAGGGCTCTGGGGGACCCAGAGGAGGAGTGTTCATGCCCCTGAGTGATTCCAGGAGCTCATTCAAGACACTTTCATGGCCTGGGAGGTGTGGACTATAATCTTATTATCTACCAAACCTACATTATTAATCCTAACCACAATTGGATCTTATATTTAAATCATGTTTTTACTCTTTCCAAGTACGTTTTCATCTATACCTTCCCTTACAGAAGAAAGAGCCTTAAAAAGGGGGAAGTATCAATATTAGTACCCCTATTCGACAAAGAAACTGACGCATGGAGACTGATCTTCTAAAATCAGCAGTTGAGTTACTAGTTAGCAGCTGAGTTGGGTCTAGAGCTTAGTTCTCTAAACTAGTAGCTAATGAAGTGGTTTTCAACCTGAGCTGTATATTATACTCACCTGGAGAGAGCTTAAAACTCCAGGCTGCACTCCTCCGCCCCTACTCCTAGACCACTGAACTTGGAGCCACTAGAGTAGGACCCTGGCAGGCAACAGGAATTGTAATGCTCCCAGGTGATTCCAATGCACGGTCAAGGTTGATAATGACATCATCAGCCTTACCTGGAAGCCTGCTAGACATGCAAGTTCTCAGGTCCCACCCCAGATTCACTGCATTTTAACTTTAACATTTTAATCTTCACTTTAACCAGATATCTAGGTGATCTCTGTACACATTAGAGTCTAAGCACTGGGCTGCTGCATCTAGCCTATCGCAAGTGTTGGAGTGAGTTAGTAAGCAGCCTCTCTATACTTACTATAGAGACAAGTATTCAGAATCAGAGGAAACTCCTTTGATGAAGGCACAAACAGGAAGAGAAAGGAAGATGTTGTGGAGAAAGGTCAACACCACCATGTGAGACACAATGGACATGGTCATGGGGCATCCGCCTGGGGCTCTGGCCTCAAGCACACAGGTCTCCTCTGGCAACTCTAGGCCTGGGGTCAAGCCAGCAATTCACTTACAGAAGGGGCTCAAGGTTGGGGTATTCGAGCAGCATCCACACATGTGGCCCTTCTACCCAGGAGGGGGAGGGTTCTGCCAGGTCACCCAGCTTCTACTGTCTGTGTGGGGTCCAGCCTCCCTGGGGGGGGCTCTGGGGGACCCAGAGGAGGAGTGTTCATGCCCCTGAGTGATTCCAGGAGCTCATTCAAGACACTTTCATGGCCTGGGAGGTGTGGACTATAATCTTATTATCTACCAAACCTACATTATTAATCCTAACCACAATTGGATCTTATATTTAAATCATGTTTTTACTCTTTCCAAGTACGTTTTCATCTATACCTTCCCTTACAGAAGAAAGAGCCTTAAAAAGGGGGAAGTATCAATATTAGTACCCCTATTCGACAAAGAAACTGACGCATGGAGACTGATCTTCTAAAATCAGCAGTTGAGTTACTAGTTAGCAGCTGAGTTGGGTCTAGAGCTTAGTTCTCTAAACTAGTAGCTAATGAAGTGGTTTTCAACCTGAGCTGTATATTATACTCACCTGGAGAGAGCTTAAAACTCCAGGCTGCACTCCTCCGCCCCTACTCCTAGACCACTGAACTTGGAGCCACTAGAGTAGGACCCTGGCAGGCAACAGGAATTGTAATGCTCCCAGGTGATTCCAATGCACGGTCAAGGTTGATAATGACATCATCAGCCTTACCTGGAAGCCTGCTAGACATGCAAGTTCTCAGGTCCCACCCCAGATTCACTGCATTTTAACTTTAACATTTTAATCTTCACTTTAACCAGATATCTAGGTGATCTCTGTACACATTAGAGTCTAAGCACTGGGCTGCTGCATCTAGAAAGGCCCATCAGCCAACCTGGCTTGAGTTGGAGATGAGGAGGCTTGGGCCAATCGTTAATGTATTCAGCTTTGCTTAGACTGGGCTTTACCTGTAAGGTGTATTGTCACAGCTTCTGAATGGGACAAGCTTAAAACTGGTAACCCCCCTTTCAGATTCCCTAGAAACAGCCGAGGGGAAAGAGTTCTGGGTAGGAGGGCAGCAGATGTCAAAAGGCGGGGCCTTGCCCACCTACCCACCATCCGTTTAGCCCCATTTCTCGGCCTGTAGGAGAACCTTCTCCCTGCCAGTTGTTCAGCTCAACTCACCATCCACAGACTTGGACGGAGAGCCCACGGGGCTCTTGGTCTCGGACTTGGTTGGGCTCTGAGCTGGAGAAGCAGGTGCAGACTTCACAGGTGAGCCAGGCTCCTCTGGGGCAGGTTCCTTCTCTCCTGGAAACAGAGAAAACCAGTTCAGGATAGAGGTCAAGCAGAGGAGAGATGGGCAGAGTACTTTAATGTAATTTCTTCTACCGGGTCTTCATTTTTCCAAACTGGAGTTAACTGCTCCCCCAACAAACACACTCACACAGAGACACACACACACTTTTGCTTAAAGTCTCCTACACCCTGGGGAGGCTAATGGGAGGAATCAGGGTCCTGTTCTGTTTCCTCCATCAAAGAACATCCTCAGGTGGATGATATTAGCCTCGATGTGGATGCAAGACTGCAGGGGAGTTCCCACCCCACCATATGTATGCAGCTCATTTATTATTTATGCAATTTACATGTGCAGTCCAAAAAATCTCTAGAGACAAAAGGCACTATACTTTTCTATCTACTTTTTCGACTGGCAGGTGAAAACGCCAAGCAAGCTGGCAAGGGTTTTTCTAGTGCCTCTGTGCCCACAAGGATAGCTGACTCTGGGTGGGGAGGGGTGATTCCTGGAAGGAGTTCTGCCCTGAGGGAATAAAAGCCTTTGATACTGTGCAGGGCCTGTGAGGCTCCTGAGCAAAAGGCTTTCATGTCCACCATTTCTTTGATTATAGGAAGCTGCCCTCGTTCAGCGTCCATGACCTTCCCTGTGTTCTGAAAGGCAGATTCAAGCAGTTGTCAATTACGGAAGGGACAGGATAAGAGACCAGGGAGAAACAAAGAGTCAAGAACAGCCTTGAGGCAAGGCCCATCAGAGGATACACACAACCATGTCTTTGAGCTCTTCTGTGGATATGGAAACCCCTCTAGGTGGGAGAGGCTAATGACTGATGATGATATGCTGTCCATAAGCATGGAGACCCCAGATCAGTTGGAACTGAAGTTTACTCCTACTCACCTCACCACCAACCCATCAGAAGCATGTCCATAAACTGATCATGCCTTCTTTGGACAATTAGTATAAAATTTCTCACTATCTTTCCCAAGCTGGGACACATGGTTGTGAAGGCACTAGCCCACTGTGGCCCCCTTTGCCTGGCAAAGCTAAAGCTATTCTTTTCTACTTCACCAAAACTCTGTGTCTGAGATTTGATTCTGCACTGGTATAGAGATTCCAGTATGAATCTGAGAGTTGGACCATAAAGAAGGCTGAGTGCCAAAGAATTGATGCCTTTGACCTGTGGTGCTGGAGAAGATTCTTGAGAGTCCCTTGGACAGCAAGAAAATCAAACCAGTCAATCCTAAAGGAAATCAACCCTGAATATTCATTGGAAGGACAGAGGCTGAAGCTGGAGCTCCAATACTTTGGGCACCCGATGTGAAGAAAAGAGACTGATGCTGGGGAAAACAGAAGGCAGAAGGAGAAGGGGACAACAGGGGATGAGATGGTTGGATGACATCATCGACTCCATGAACATGAGCTTGAGCAAGCTCCCAGAGATGGTGAAGGACAGGGAAGCCGGGGGTGCCGCAGTCCACGGGGTCGCAAAGAGTCAGACACGACTGAGCGACTAAAGAGAGAAGCTGAGCTTTTGGCATCACCTTACCGGGTGGACAAAACCAAGAGCTAAATCTTGTGTCTCAGACCCCAAGTGCACCTAAAGCAAAGAGAAGGGACCACTCAATGTGGGGAACAGAGAGGGCTTCCTGGATGGAGGAAGTCGGCCATGGAGCCTGAAGTGTAGACAATACTGAATCAGGTAGCCAAGAAGAGAAACTCTGCCAGGAAGGAACAAAGGCATGTACAAGTTCTCAGGAATCCACATGGAGAGATGGGCTTAGCTGAGATTCTGACATAAAGGGCTCAACCACTGAGAGTTCTGATTGCCAGGTTTTTACCAAGTCTGATAGATCTATCAGTAATAATGATCATTATAAGAATGAGTGTAACTAATATTTATCTGGTGTTTACTGACCTATGCCATATCTACAGGCCCTATTCTAAGCACCACATGGATTAACTCCTTTTCCCAGTGAGAAGATCAGTAGGGTCACGGCAGTACGGTACAGCTGTCAGGCATGACCCATGAGGGGCATTGTTGGGATTAATGGTATTATGCTCATAAGAATATTGTTGGTGACGGGGCCATGACAGAGAAGAGACAGAGAGAAACAAATGAAGATTGAAAATGAAGTGAGACTAGGCTGGATTGAGCCCTGGGGGCTCTGCTGGACAGGAAGGAGTGGGGTCCTGGCTGCTGGTGGGGGTTGGGTGCAGGGTAGTGAGGGCCTCAGCTGCTCTGCTGCCTCCCCGGTGCCCCACGATCTAGCCCCCACGGTCCTGAGGCAGCAGCTCAGCGGGGTTGCTTACCATCCAGTTCTAGCTTCTTCCTCTCCACCTCTTTCTTGTACTCCTCCAGCTCCTGATCCGTGAGTTGGCTGAAGGGGTTGGGTGCCGTCTCCTCAGACTCGTCTTTTGCATCCGCCTGGCCCTGGGACATCAGTTGGCTCTCTGTGGACTGAAAGTTAACCGCAGAGCATGTTGCCCTCTGAACGCCGTGTTCGGGGCCCAGGCCCGAGCATCCTTTCAGACTCATTTGGCTGCCAGTGGTCTTGCTAGGGACAGCATGGCATGCAGTTCCTTCGCAACAGCTCAGGGCCTTGGGGTGGGGTTGTTCACTCCTTCCCAGGGCTACCTCACCCCCAAACCCAGATTCTTTGCAACTGCCTGCACCCCAAACCCAAAAAAAAATTCTCCTGTGGGGAACAGAGAGGGCTTCCTGGATGGAGGAAGTCGGCCATGGAGCCTGAAGTGTAGACAATACTGAATCAGGTAGCCAAGAAGAGAAACTCTGCCAGGAAGGAACAAAGGCATGTACAAGTTCTCAGGAATCCACATGGAGAGATGGGCTTAGCTGAGATTCTGACATAAAGGGCTCAACCACTGAGAGTTCTGATTGCCAGGTTTTTACCAAGTCTGATAGATCTATCAGTAATAATGATCATTATAAGAATGAGTGTAACTAATATTTATCTGGTGTTTACTGACCTATGCCATATCTACAGGCCCTATTCTAAGCACCACATGGATTAACTCCTTTTCCCAGTGAGAAGATCAGTAGGGTCACGGCAGTACGGTACAGCTGTCAGGCATGACCCATGAGGGGCATTGTTGGGATTAATGGTATTATGCTCATAAGAATATTGTTGGTGACGGGGCCATGACAGAGAAGAGACAGAGAGAAACAAATGAAGATTGAAAATGAAGTGAGACTAGGCTGGATTGAGCCCTGGGGGCTCTGCTGGACAGGAAGGAGTGGGGTCCTGGCTGCTGGTGGGGGTTGGGTGCAGGGTAGTGAGGGCCTCAGCTGCTCTGCTGCCTCCCCGGTGCCCCACGATCTAGCCCCCACGGTCCTGAGGCAGCAGCTCAGCGGGGTTGCTTACCATCCAGTTCTAGCTTCTTCCTCTCCACCTCTTTCTTGTACTCCTCCAGCTCCTGATCCGTGAGTTGGCTGAAGGGGTTGGGTGCCGTCTCCTCAGACTCGTCTTTTGCATCCGCCTGGCCCTGGGACATCAGTTGGCTCTCTGTGGACTGAAAGTTAACCGCAGAGCATGTTGCCCTCTGAACGCCGTGTTCGGGGCCCAGGCCCGAGCATCCTTTCAGACTCATTTGGCTGCCAGTGGTCTTGCTAGGGACAGCATGGCATGCAGTTCCTTCGCAACAGCTCAGGGCCTTGGGGTGGGGTTGTTCACTCCTTCCCAG
The DNA here is from genome assembly GCA_022376925.1 of Tragulus kanchil. NCBI lineage: Eukaryota > Metazoa > Chordata > Mammalia > Artiodactyla > Tragulidae > Tragulus > Tragulus kanchil. The sequence continues at coordinate 153,252,546 of JAIOJX010000029.1, forward strand.
GGCTACCTCACCCCCAAACCCAGATTCTTTGCAACTGCCTGCATGAGTCCTCCCTCTGCCCCAGAAATAAAATCAAAGGATGCCCCCAAGGAGAAGGAAGACACACCTTTATTACAATCTCTCCTGTGGACGCTTGCAAGCCATCACTATGCCAGTACAGTCAGCAGCCCATGGTCAGTCAGCCAAAACCCAGCAAGCAAAACATTGGCTCAGCCAGCTTCAAGCCAGCCACTCCCCCGCCCCCCCACCCCCCAACAGCAGTACAAGCCACAGCGCACAGCAGTAAGTCAGATGCAAAACACACAGCGGCTTTGGTGTTCTCAGTCCAAACTTAGTCCTGCTTTGCATACAGTCTTAAATTACAAGGAAGTCAAGGTTCTAAACCTTGGGTCTTCAATCCACCTGCACTTGTAGGTCCCTGCAGGAACATTGGCAAAATCACTGTTTCACTGCCTCTGGGGAGCCCCTGGCTCTAGGGAGCCCACCAGCTGGGCCTTGTGTGAGTTCCAGGAATCGCCTGGCCCCTCTAGCTCAGGACAGGGACTAACATTCAGACTCCACAGTCTTCTCTCCTGACTCAGCATCCTCATCTTGACCTTTGGGGATACAGGGCTCTGGAGCTGAGGAGGAGCCAAAGAAAGTGAAGCCCAAGGGAGGTGAGCGTGGGCAGCTGGCCCACACCACACACCGCAGGCCATCTGTCTCCAGCCCATCAGATCTGATGATGGGCTCTGGGCTCCTACCAAAAGAGGGCCAACACTGGGCCTATCTTAAGACCAGAGTCCCAAGAAAAGGGATTTCAAGGAGACCTCCCAGTAGAAACAACAGAGTTTTTAACAATCTGGCTCATTGTGTTGAACAGTCACCTCCCCTCCCCCCAATATCATGCAGGTATTTCTATCCTTGACCCCGTAGCACATCTGACATTCCATCTCCTGGCTGGGCTGGGCTGGGGTGGAGGCGATGGCCGAACCTTCATGCTTGCCCTGCTGACGGGCACCCACCTTGTGGGCTGCAGCCTGATTTGGAATCATGACAACACTTCAGTTTGCTCTGTAGAGAGAAATGGTCCCTGTATGCCCTGCACCCCAACACTCACTGCTAAGGAAACACCACTGTGACTCTGCAATGTGCAGCAATGCCTTCACACCTTTGCTAAGCGCTGGACAAACACTGTTCTATCTCAAGCACGGAAACAACTTTCTATTTTCTAACTCCAAGTGGGCTTATGTAGGCAACTCACTGGTCTTTCCTGTCCTGTGGGAGCACAGTCTGCCCTCTAAGAGCACGTGGGCCTTCTCTCAGAGCTACAGCCTGATGATGCCACATGCAAACACAGAGGCCAGAACTGCTCAGGGCAGGCAGGTGTGGAGCTGCGGGAGCAGCCAGCCATGCTCCTGTGAGCCCACCCTGCAGAGCACTGGCAGAGGGCAGGGGGAGTTCCACGGGAGAGCCAGGGGAGCCACGCCACTCCTGAGGGCAGGCTGGGCTGCTCCTCCCGAGCCTGGCACCCTCAGGGGTGATGAGACACTGCCTCAGTCCTCACAGCATCCGTTCTGCAGCAAGAGCACCAGCGCCCAAGATCACCGGGAGAGGTGGACATATGAGGGCTCAGGGGTCCTGCTGCCCAGCCCCAGGCACCGCAGACCCAGAAGGCAAACTCGTTTCCCCTGCAGCCAGGGGCAGCGTCTGCTGTACCGGGCTTCGGCTCTTCTCAGCGATGACGCTCGCCAGCAGCTGGGACTGCGGCCCTGCCGATTTCACATCCTGTCGGTTTTGTTCTCGAATCTGTGTAGAAAGGGAGAAGAGAGTGACCTAGTAGGGTGCAGTAGGGAGACAGCATCCCAGGCCACACTTAATAGGCAGCCCAGTGTGGTGTGGACATAACACGGTTACACATCATGTCCACTCTGAGACAGTCTCCATGGCTGCTCCAGTGAGTTTATGTTAAACACCAGATTCTCATGGACTCTGAGCAGGTCACTGTAAGAGATGGAGAGGGAAAGGAGGTACAGTAGATCCTTGAGGGAGATTCTCAATTTCCAATATTCCTACGAAGCCCCTGGCGGAGGGCATGGCAATCCACTCCAGTATTCTTGCCTGGAGAATCCCATGAACAGAGGAGCCTGGAGGGCTTCAGTCCATCAGGTCGCAAGGAGTCAGACAGGACTGAAGGGACCCAGCACACACACACTCTTAGGCACATCTAATGTCTAACGCCAGCCCCTGTCTCTTAGGGGTACATGGAGTTACATAGAGGGTTACACTGTGCCTGGAATACAGCCAATAAGTGGTAGCTTCTTTCCCATAGGAAGCATCTGGGGTAAGTCCACATCCTGGGGATGCTCTCAAAGTTTTGCCCTTTTAAGAGCACGTGGGCCTTCTCTCAGAGCTACAGCCTGATGATGCCACATGCAAACACAGAGGCCAGAACTGCTCAGGGCAGGCAGGTGTGGAGCTGCGGGAGCAGCCAGCCATGCTCCTGTGAGCCCACCCTGCAGAGCACTGGCAGAGGGCAGGGGGAGTTCCACGGGAGAGCCAGGGGAGCCACGCCACTCCTGAGGGCAGGCTGGGCTGCTCCTCCCGAGCCTGGCACCCTCAGGGGTGATGAGACACTGCCTCAGTCCTCACAGCATCCGTTCTGCAGCAAGAGCACCAGCGCCCAAGATCACCGGGAGAGGTGGACATATGAGGGCTCAGGGGTCCTGCTGCCCAGCCCCAGGCACCGCAGACCCAGAAGGCAAACTCGTTTCCCCTGCAGCCAGGGGCAGCGTCTGCTGTACCGGGCTTCGGCTCTTCTCAGCGATGACGCTCGCCAGCAGCTGGGACTGCGGCCCTGCCGATTTCACATCCTGTCGGTTTTGTTCTCGAATCTGTGTAGAAAGGGAGAAGAGAGTGACCTAGTAGGGTGCAGTAGGGAGACAGCATCCCCAGGACACACTTAATAGGCAGCCCAGTGTGGTGTGGACATAACACGGTTACACATCATGTCCACTCTGAGACAGTCTCCATGGCTGCTCCAGTGAGTTTATGTTAAACACCAGATTCTCATGGACTCTGAGCAGGTCACTGTAAGAGATGGAGAGGGAAAGGAGGTACAGTAGATCCTTGAGGGAGATTCTCAATTTCCAATATTCCTACGAAGCCCCTGGCGGAGGGCATGGCAACCCACTCCAGTATTCTTGCCTGGAGAATCCCATGAACAGAGGAGCCTGGAGGGCTTCAGTCCATCAGGTCGCAAGGAGTCAGACAGGACTGAAGGGACCCAGCACACACACACTCTTAGGCACATCTAATGTCTAACGCCAGCCCCTGTCTCTTAGGGGTACATGGAGTTACATAGAGGGTTACACTGTGCCTGGAATACAGCCAATAAGTGGTAGCTTCTTTCCCATAGGAAGCATCTGGGGTAAGTCAGGCACATCCTGGGGATGCCCTCTCCCTACACCATGATGGGAGAAGAGATGGGAGGAGTTAAGCTACCACCTTACCTTGTTGCGCATGTCCAGCACTTCTTGGGGGTCTGTATAGAGAGGCACAAATTGGTTTGGATTTTCAATCCGTATGGGCATGCCACTGCTGGATTTCTCCACCTCGTCAGCCTTCATCCACTGAACACAGACAAGGCCCAGTGGGTAAGACAAAGGTACATGGCTCCCCGTCCACCCCAGTGGTTCACCCACGAGAGCTGGGCTAACCAGCCTTCATGGAAGGTCAGCAAGCCTAGACAAACACATTCCCTCCTCTTGGATGTCTGTCTCCCAGAGCAGAGATGGGGAGGAGATGACCCAGCAACTAAACAAAGGCCCCCAATCAGTGGCCATAAAGAGCACTTCAGAGGCGGGACCAAGTCTTGGTGAGCAGCTCTGACAGACAGGCGGCCACTCGCATTTTAGTATTAGAGGATCTGTAGATGGCTTCATTTTTTAATGAAGAGCTCTTCTCTTTGGCTGCCAGCTACTTTGCTAGTGAAAATCAAATTAAGGGTCAGGGTATATGTATGAGGGAGAGAGGGAAAGAGCTTAAAATTTGTAAAAACTCCATCTCTGGGCCAGTTCTCCTTGACACATCTAACGTCTAAAGCAAGTACCCTCCACAGTAGAGGGCATAAAGGGAGAGGACAAATAGAAGCAAGTACCCACCCCCTCCTGGTTTTGCATCAGTTCAAATGTTGGCTACCCATCCCTTGAACTTCCTAGAAGCCCCTTCCGGATGTGAGAGCAAAAAGCTTCCATGCAGCTGAGTGACCTGGTCCAACTACTCTCTGGACCCAGAAACTCAGCCCAGAGGTGCAAGAAACAGGTGATCTGCTCTGTAGGCATGAACAGCTGCCCTCAGATGCCCAGGAGGAAGCCGTAAGGGGAGACAGGACGAGTGCAGGCCTGGGGGAGGTTTGCTCTGGTCCCCTGTTGAAACAGCTCCGCCCACACAGGTGGCCGGGCACTCTCCCCCAACCCCAAACTCCCCAGCAGAGCCGCCTCTGTCCTCCTTACTGTGGTCTTGGGCCTGGGGCTGCCCATGCTTCTTTGGACCTCGTCGGCCACGTTGACCCGCAGGTAGGTGTTGGGCGTGTTGAGCCAGCGAGTCTTCTCCTTCTGCTGCTTCTGGGCGTGCTGCCTCAGGGCGGGCACCGGGGCGCCATCCTCCTCAAACACGAAGGCGGTGACCGTGGCTGGAATCTCCACCTCACTTTTGTGTTTGGTTTTCTCTTGAACGAAGGGATACCGGTAGGTGTAGCCTGTTCTGTAACCCTAAAAAGGACAAAAATAGAACCACTTATGGCAGGGGAAATGGTCAGTAACATGCTGACTCCACCCCCTTTCATCTAAAGGACTCAGCTTAATCCAAAGTCCTCATGATATAATACAACCCAGGCCTTGCTGCACCTCTGGCGTCTTTCAGAATCGTTCCTTGTCTTGTCCCCCAACCCAACTCCTCCAACCCAACAAGCCCTCTGATCAAGGGTGTGTGAGGAAGTCACCAGAATCTTGTGGACCGGGCAGAGCTCCAGCTTTGGTCCGGTCCAGTAGTTCTCAACACATCGGAATCACACAGGAGTTTTAAACATTTAGATGCCTGGGCCCACCTCAGACTTGCCCATTTCATTGGACAATGGTGAAATCTAGGCTGCCGGACTTTAACAAAACCTCCCAGTTGATTCTAACACTAGCTCTCCCTTCCTTGACAATTTCTCTCTTAGGACCCCTGAATTTGACTCAAGAACATCTGTGTCTCCTAAGCAGGACCATGTCCCCCAACAGTGGGCAGTTACTTAGAGTGAACATTCAAGAATCTTAGCAGCTGCTGGAGTAATTCTTGGCTCTGCCTGTCATCTTTTTAAAAATTAAAGTGGCACTAAAAATAAAGTCGCTCTTTATGTAGAAAATTTTAAGCAATATAAAAAAGCATAAGGGAAATGTGGGTTTTATGCAAAATCTCATCCTGAGAGACAACCACTAAAAATCCTCAGTCATCTCTCTAAGCATACATATACATATGCATGTATATAAATGTACAGACAAAATAATTAATGTAAAAAATATATAAAATACATAAAACAGTATATAAATGGGGTTATACCACATAAGCAGTTTTTAAAAAGCTGAGATGTAACTGACGTGTAACATTACATTAGTGTCAGGTGTCCAGCATGGTGACTCAGCATTTGTGTGTACTCTATGCATAACTGACTCATTTTGCTGTACACCTGAAACTAACACAGCATTGTAAATCAACTATGTTGTTTAGTCGCTAAATCACGTCCAGCTCTTTTGTGACCCCATGGGCTGTAGCCTGCCAGGCTCCTTTGTCCATGGGATTTCCCAGGCAAGAATACTGGAGTGGGTACTATATTTCAATTTAAAACACTTTGTATGTATTATGAAATGATCACCACGAATCTAATTAACATCTGACACCTTACATAGTTACAATTTGTTCTTATGATGGGAACTTTTAAGATCTACTCTTTTAGCAACTTTCAAATACATAACAGAGTATTAATAACTACAGTCACCGTGCCACACATTACATCCCCAGGATTACGTATTTTATATATGGACGATTTTACATATTTTACCTTTGCCCTTTGACCCATTATCTCTGCCCCCAACCTGGCAGTTACCAATCTGTTCTCTGTATCAATGAATCTGAACTTTTTGGTTTGGGTTTTTTTTTCAATTCCACATATAAATGAGATCATACAGTATTTGTCTTTCTCTGTATGATTTATTTCACTTAGCATACCCCCTCCAGTTCCATCTATACTGCTGCAAGTGGTTAGACTTCTCTTTTTATGGCTGAATAATATTCTATCTTGTTTAAGCACCACTTTATCTTTATTCATTATTGCATCAGTGGACACTAAGGTTGCTTCCATACCTTGGCTACTGTAAATAATGCTACATAATCAGCTTTATAAGCTGCTTTTCTAGTTCACTGATGTGTTTCAGAGACTTTTCTCCTGTTATTGAACATATACACAGCAAGCTTTAAAGAACTGCATAGTATGCCAATAAATGGACACATCATAACTTATATAACCAACACTGGTGGACACTTTGCTATTTTCAAAATATTATTAACAACCTTGAATGAGTAATTTTCCACATTTTTCTTTAGGCAATTAACATAAATGCCTAGTAATGAATATGACTTGAGCCAAAGGGTGCACAGGTTCTATATATTTACTGTGAATGTTTTCATACATTTATCACATCCATTTTCCCCAACACTGAGCTGATTTACACTTCAGCCAATTGTACAGGAGTTCTCAGTTCTTGTCTTCTTTCTGCACACTGAATATTTTTAAGGTTTTTTTAAAAATCCTGGGCAATCGGATAGTAAAACCTTCTACTTTTGTTTTGTCGTTTGTTGTATTACTAGGAAGATTGGGTATTTTTAACTGCATCTAATGGCCTCTTGAATATCTTCCGTTGTAAACTGGGTCCTCAGTTCATTTTTCTTTTATGATGGTTATCTTGGTCATATTGATTTACTTCCTTTACAGTAAAGATATGAATCTTCTGACTGGCACAGATGTTGCAAATATTTTCCCAATACTTTGTCTTTTAGCTTTGTTTATGGTGCGTGGAGTGGTTTATAAAAATGCAAATTTTGAATGATTTGCATATATAATGCAATCATATCTGTCAATATTTGTCATCACGATTTCAGATTTTCCTGCCATTCTTGACAAGGTCTTTCCCAACACAACAGCATCAGAAATATTAATCTATGTTTTTAAATACCTATGTGAATTCTCTTTTCACGTTTAAATTTTTGACAAGTTAGGGATATATCTTGTTGAAAAGAGAAATTAGAAATTCACCCTCATTTTCTTTCCCAGATGGCTAGCAGTCTGTCTTTTCCCCACAGATGTATAAGACGGCTGCTTATCCTGTGGTAAATTTTCATGTATATGGGCTCTATTTCTGGACTCCCTAAGCTGCAGCACTGATCAGCCTGTCCCTTCTGGATAGCACGCCTCCCTTCAGCTAAAGCCTTATCACACTTTACCATGTGGCAGTAATCACTTTTTATAGGATTTTCTGAGTCCTTCTGAGTTGCACTTGAAAGAACATTTTGCTAAGTCCTTCCCCCACTCTTGAGGAAACTACATTGAGTTTACCAATTAATTTGGAAAAGTAACTCTTTACCCTATTGAAGCTTTTAACCAAGAATAAGTTATAACTTTTCACTGATTTAAGGTTCTCCCTGACCTCTACTGGTAAAATTTAACAGTTATCTTTAAAGGGGTTCTGGTTAAAGTTTTACAGTGTTGCTGCATTTGAAAACAGGAGTATTTTCTCTCATGATATTTTAAAATACATTATATGTTAAAATATAAAAAAGCTACTAATCTTTATACATATTTTCATACTTGACCACTTTAAAAGCACCAGGTTGAGTTCCCTGTGTTATATAGCAACTTCTCACTATTTTACATATAGTATTAATATACATGTCTCAAGGCTACTCTCAATTCAGCCCGCTATCTTCCTCCCCTGCTCTGTCCACGAGTCTGTTCCCTGTGTCTGCATCTCGGTTCTGGCCCTGCAGGTAGACTCTTCAGCTTCATTTTTCTAGACGCCGTATATATTCATTAATATTCTGCCTCTTATATATGTACCAGGCTTCCCAGGTGGCTCTAGAAGAAAAGAACCAGCCTGCCAATGCAGGAGACATAAGACACGTGAGTTCAGTCCCTGGTACAGGAAGATCCTCTGGAAGGAGAGCACAGCAACACGCTCCAATACTCTTGCTGGGAGGACTCCATGAACAGAGGAGCCTGGCGGACTACAGCCCATGGCTGCAGAGTCAGACATGACTGAAGTGACTTAACACACACACACACACATATATGCACCACAACTTTTGTATCCATTCATCTGTCAGTGGACATCTAGATTGCTTTCTAGCTAAATAGTCCTGCTGTGAACACTGGGGCACATGTGTCTTTTCCAACTATGGTTTTTTCAGGGTATATGCCCAGAAGTGGAACTGCTGGGTCATATGGTAGTTCTATTCCTAGTGGTTTTTTCTTTTTTTAAGAAATCTCCATACTAGGTGTATCATTTACATTCACATCAGCTGTGCAAGAATGTTTCCTTTTATCCACATCCCCTTCAGGGCAGATGTTTTGATGATGGTCATTCTGAGTTGCACTTGAAAGAACATTTTGCTAAGTCCTTCCCCCACTCTTGAGGAAACTACATTGAGTTTACCAATTAATTTGGAAAAGTAACTCTTTACCCTATTGAAGCTTTTAACCAAGAATAAGTTATAACTTTTCACTGATTTAAGGTTCTCCCTGACCTCTACTGGTAAAATTTAACAGTTATCTTTAAAGGGGTTCTGGTTAAAGTTTTACAGTGTTGCTGCATTTGAAAACAGGAGTATTTTCTCTCATGATATTTTAAAATACATTATATGTTAAAATATAAAAAAGCTACTAATCTTTATACATATTTTCATACTTGACCACTTTAAAAGCACCAGGTTGAGTTCCCTGTGTTATATAGCAACTTCTCACTATTTTACATATAGTATTAATATACATGTCTCAAGGCTACTCTCAATTCAGCCCGCTATCTTCCTCCCCTGCTCTGTCCACGAGTCTGTTCCCTGTGTCTGCATCTCGGTTCTGGCCCTGCAGGTAGACTCTTCAGCTTCAGTTTTCTAGACGCCGTATATATTCATTAATATTCTGCCTCTTATATATGTACCAGGCTTCCCAGGTGGCTCTAGAAGAAAAGAACCAGCCTGCCAATGCAGGAGACATAAGACACGTGAGTTCAGTCCCTGGTACAGGAAGATCCTCTGGAAGGAGAGCACAGCAACACGCTCCAATACTCTTGCTGGGAGGACTCCATGAACAGAGGAGCCTGGCGGACTACAGCCCATGGCTGCAGAGTCAGACATGACTGAAGTGACTTAACACACACACACACACATATATGCACCACAACTTTTGTATCCATTCATCTGTCAGTGGACATCTAGATTGCTTTCTAGCTAAATAGTCCTGCTGTGAACACTGGGGCACATGTGTCTTTTCCAACTATGGTTTTTTCAGGGTATATGCCCAGAAGTGGAACTGCTGGGTCATATGGTAGTTCTATTCCTAGTGGTTTTTTCTTTTTTTAAGAAATCTCCATACTAGGTGTATCATTTACATTCACATCAGCTGTGCAAGAATGTTTCCTTTTATCCACATCCTCTTCAGCATTTGTTGTTTGCAGATGTTTTGATGATGGTCATTCTGACTGGTGTGAGATGACAGCTCGTTGTAGTTTTGATTTGCATTTCTCTGAAAATAAGCAATGTTGAGCAATTTGATATATGTCTATTGGCCATATCCTATCCTAACGGCTGTTATTTTTATAAATCAAGATTAAATTTTTAGCAAATACCTTTTGATCTCAAAGTGATCTCAAGGTCTTAATCCTTTGACTCATTGATATCATGAAATATATTTAAATGTATAATATCAAACCATCCTTCAATACTAGGAATGAGCCCTTACTTGGTCATCGGGTGTTACTATTTTAATGATATGCCAGATACTATTTGCTAGTTTTCATACAGCCTTCTTTATCAACTCAAAGTGAGATTGGTCTGAACATGTTGTAATTGTTATGATCTGGTTTCCTGCTTTCACTCTTCTCTGCAACAATTTAAACAAATTTGGTCCTGGTGCTTTATTCAGCCTCAGATTACTCAACACACAAATGTTTATAGGAGCTGCATTTTTATGGCGGATTCTACCTTCCACCACTATAAAGTGACCCTCATGGTCAGCCTGGTGATAAGTTGGAAATGATTTGGAAGAACTGGAAGCAAGAAGGAAAGGGTTAGTTATTGCAATGACCCAGACATAATAATGAAAATGTCCAAAGTAGTAGCAGAGAAGGGGTGGGAGGAATGATACAGAAATGTTAGGTTTTATTGCAATCTAAGAAGCCATAGCCTCTTCCTGCACATCATTCCTCACTTCGTCAGACATGACTGAAGTGACTTAACACACACACACACACATATATGCACCACAACTTTTGTATCCATTCATCTGTCAGTGGACATCTAGATTGCTTTCTAGCTAAATAGTCCTGCTGTGAACACTGGGGCACATGTGTCTTTTCCAACTATGGTTTTTTCAGGGTATATGCCCAGAAGTGGAACTGCTGGGTCATATGGTAGTTCTATTCCTAGTGGTTTTTTCTTTTTTTAAGAAATCTCCATACTAGGTGTATCATTTACATTCACATCAGCTGTGCAAGAATGTTTCCTTTTATCCACATCCTCTTCAGCATTTGTTGTTTGCAGATGTTTTGATGATGGTCATTCTGACTGGTGTGAGATGACAGCTCGTTGTAGTTTTGATTTGCATTTCTCTGAAAATAAGCAATGTTGAGCAATTTGATATATGTCTATTGGCCATATCCTATCCTAACGGCTGTTATTTTTATAAATCAAGATTAAATTTTTAGCAAATACCTTTTGATCTCAAAGTGATCTCAAGGTCTTAATCCTTTCACTCATTGATATCATGAAATATATTTAAATGTATAATATCAAACCATCCTTCAATACTAGGAATGAGCCCTTACTTGGTCATCGGGTGTTACTATTTTAATGATATGCCAGATACTATTTGCTAGTTTTCATACAGCCTTCTTTATCAACTCAAAGTGAGATTGGTCTGAACATGTTGTAATTGTTATGATCTGGTTTCCTGCTTTCACTCTTCTCTGCAACAATTTAAACAAATTTGGTCCTGGTGCTTTATTCAGCCTCAGATTACTCAACACACAAATGTTTATAGGAGCTGCATTTTTATGGCGGATTCTACCTTCCACCACTATAAAGTGACCCTCATGGTCAGCCTGGTGATAAGTTGGAAATGATTTGGAAGAACTGGAAGCAAGAAGGAAAGGGTTAGTTATTGCAATGACCCAGACATAATAATGAAAATGTCCAAAGTAGTAGCAGAGAAGGGGTGGGGAGGAATGATACAGAAATGTCACAAAAATAGGGCTCCTCTTCACTTTGCTGAGCAATCTAAGAAGCCATAGCCTCTTCCTGCACATCATTCCTCACTGGATATGCTTTCCTCTTGCTCTCGAATTGTTTCTTATTTGTCACATATCATCAATTAAACTGGTGGCTACAGGGGGAAGGATCTCTTATAGCGCTTTTGTGTCCTTTGAAGCCCACTCTAGCCACATACCAGTTCATTTCTTACCTGATGGACGGACTCTTTACAATTGGAATAGGGTTATAATGCTGCTCATCAGAAATAGGGAAATTAATGCTATTATGTTTTTAGCATGAAAATCATGAGATTAGAAAGAAAGGCAGAACTACGTGTGAAAGAGGAGTACACCAAGCCACCAGGTGAGGGAGGCTCTGTGGCCCTGATTTTTGCTGGACTGCCCCCTCACAAGCCAACCAATAGCCTCACACCCCTTCTCCAAAGGGCACCGGCAGGTATACCGACATCCACAGCCCTTGGAAAGGGGGTGGCAAAGGCCATGGTTTGAGAAGATTCTTCTGCTATTCGAATGACCACAAGTTCTTCGTCAAGTTGCCAGTCAAGGGCTTTAACATTTTAATTGCGATACTGGCAGTTCTCAGGCCCGCCATTTCGCACTGATGGGTTTCGGGGCCTAAGCCACAAGGGACTGGCCCGGCAGGACGCCAGCAGGAGACTCACCAGGTTGTCCAGCATCCTCATGAGGGCCTCGAACTCGTGCTCCCCCAGCCGGCTCTTCTGCATGGGCCCGAAGGTACTCCCCGCCCACTGCACAGAGCCCACTTCGTGGGGCCGGTGCTTCTCCTGCTCCAGCAGGATGAGGTTCTCCACACCCCCCGCGCTGGACAGAGCGGACACCTGCGGCAGAGAGCAGAGAGCCGTCAGCTCGCACACGTGTGTGCCTGTGTACACCCACATCCCTGTGCTCCTGTGTGTAACAGAGAATGGAGATCGGGGAAGATTAGGAACAGAAAATTGAGTGGTCCTTGGCTGTTTCCTCCCAAAGGAAAGCTGCTCCATATTTGTAGGGCACATGCCCATTTCCAAAGAAAGAGATGTTAGTATTTCTTTTCTAATGTCAATTCTTAGGGAGATATAGCAAGTGTCAAACCTGGAGAATAAAACAGTGCAGAGGACTGAAAAGTTACCTGGCACACGGGCCAACTTCAAGCAAAGGAGGGAAGATGAGAAAAAGGGACTTCAATTCTTGTCTACAATATTTTACTTCTCCAAGAGAAAAAGGCTGTTGATAGTTCTTAAATCTAGTGGGTAGAGAGTGTATATTATATTGTTCTCTGTGCTTTCTGTGTTTGAAATATCTCCTCTTTTAAAAAAAACAAAATTCACTTGAAGGAAACGAGCCAGCTTCTAGGCCACTGAAATATGAGTGCGGCTTGCTGGGCTGAAGTAACAGGTCTAAAGGAAGAATATCCTCCATAATGGGTTTAGCCAGTCAAGGAAGCCCCGAGAAAGGAGACAGATGAGCAGTGGACAGTCACAGCCAGGTCCTGCGTAGGGCTTAGGCGGCTGTCACCAACAGGCTTTGCATGTCTGCTCCACTGTCAAGGCTCCAGGGGGAGGGGACAACACGGGTGACCAGGAACAACGGACTTGGGCGTCTAGGGCAAAATGTGTGTGTATAAAGCAGGCAATTTTAGAATGATCCTAAACACACTCATGAATCCCAAGTTCATCTGAAAGTATATTCTACTTACTCCCTGTATTTGCCATTCCGATACAATTGGTTATGATTTGGCTTCCCAGGTAGGTCCAGATATGAAGTGAGAAATGGTGGATTTGAAGTATTGTAGGTGGTGAAGCTGGAGGCGTGCACTGCACATCACAATTCTAGCATCCTGATTAATATTGTTAACCCACGAAAACCGGCTTGTTATGGGGGAACAACTCTGATGACGTAAACTTTCAGTGTTCTAGTGCTTGTGCCAGTGTAGCTTGATGAGAAACACAAATCTATGAACCTGAGAGGTCCCTGAACACACTCCAGAGAGTGTTAGATTCACCCATGTAACACACGACCCACGAGACTTCCTGGAGGCCAGCCAAGCAGGCTTTCCAAGGTGAGTTCATCACTCTGTGAAGAAGAGGAAGAAGCAAGAACAGGTATTTTCCATGCTCTCTTCATCCAAGGTATGTGGCCATGGAAGCCTCCATTTTTAGCTTAAAAAGATGACTCCACAAACAGACAGACTTGGAGGGCATTTACTGCATTCTCTCACCAAAAATAAGACCCTTTGTCTAATATTCCTAGAAATCATCAGCTCCATGCTTGGGGAGGCAGCCCAGAGCACCGTCGCCCAAACGTCAGAAGGTTACAGTGAGATGACAGAGATTACACTGAGCTGAAATCTACCTTTTTATTGTGGTCATTCACTGGTCCCAGTTCTTCCCTCTGCTGCCCTGTTTGCTAATTCTGAAATGCCTCATATCCAGCACTGAAGCTGAGCATGTGGGAATACATTCTCAATGGTAGTGAATCCCAGTTGGTTGATCCATTAATCAAGTTCATCCTGGACCTCTTCCTGGCCGAGGCAGGCTTCAGCCCTGGGACCCTGAAACCTTGGCTTGAAGGGTCAGCTCCCTGGGAAGAGGTCCCAGCCTGTCTGCTGACCTTTCCCTCCAGCCCTTACTATCCAGAGAAGCGGTACAATGTTGTGTTTAGGACACAGAACTTGGGTATCACGTTCCTGGATTGGGATCCTGGCTCTGCCACCTACTTGCTGTGTAACTTTGAACTGCTATTGACCCTCCTTGTGCCTCAGTTTCCTCATCTGTAAAACAGTTTACCTACCTCATGAGGATCACTTCCGATACAATTGGTTATGATTTGGCTTCCCAGGTAGGTCCAGATATGAAGTGAGAAATGGTGGATTTGAAGTATTGTAGGTGGTGAAGCTGGAGGCGTGCACTGCACATCACAATTCTAGCATCCTGATTAATATTGTTAACCCACGAAAACCGGCTTGTTATGGGGGAACAACTCTGATGACGTAAACTTTCAGTGTTCTAGTGCTTGTGCCAGTGTAGCTTGATGAGAAACACAAATCTATGAACCTGAGAGGTCCCTGAACACACTCCAGAGAGTGTTAGATTCACCCATGTAACACACGACCCACGAGACTTCCTGGAGGCCAGCCAAGCAGGCTTTCCAAGGTGAGTTCATCACTCTGTGAAGAAGAGGAAGAAGCAAGAACAGGTATTTTCCATGCTCTCTTCATCCAAGGTATGTGGCCATGGAAGCCTCCATTTTTAGCTTAAAAAGATGACTCCACAAACAGACAGACTTGGAGGGCATTTACTGCATTCTCTCACCAAAAATAAGACCCTTTGTCTAATATTCCTATAAATCATCAGCTCCATGTTTGGGGGAGGCAGCCCAGAGCACCGTCGCCCAAACGTCAGAAGGTTACAGTGAGATGACAGAGATTACACTGAGCTGAAATCTACCTTTTTATTGTGGTCATTCACTGGTCCCAGTTCTTCCCTCTGCTGCCCTGTTTGCTAATTCTGAAATGCCTCATATCCAGCACTGAAGCTGAGCATGTGGGAATACATTCTCAATGGTAGTGAATCCCAGTTGGTTGATCCATTAATCAAGTTCATCCTGGACCTCTTCCTGGCCGAGGCAGGCTTCAGCCCTGGGACCCTGAAACCTTGGCTTGAAGGGTCAGCTCCCTGGGAAGAGGTCCCAGCCTGTCTGCTGACCTTTCCCTCCAGCCCTTACTATCCAGAGAAGCGGTACAATGTTGTGTTTAGGACACAGAACTTGGGTATCACGTTCCTGGATTGGGATCCTGGCTCTGCCACCTACTTGCTGTGTAACTTTGAACTGCTATTGACCCTCCTTGTGCCTCAGTTTCCTCATCTGTAAAACAGTTTACCTACCTCATGAGGATCACTTAAGGTAATGTTTATAAATCACTTAGAATATCACCCGCTGCGTCAGGAGTGCCCCAGAAATATTTGTGATAAGTAAGTTCTGGGGTTTTACCACGGAAGGCTGAGAAGCAGTATCCCCTGGGGACTGGTCATATGTGGAGGACCTGCTCGCATTCTTCCCCTATCTGTTGCCATGGCGATGGGTAGCAGATGGAGAATTGCCTGAGCTTCCTCTTATCTGCCTGCAAGCCAAGCAGGGAGCTGCCTCTCTGAGCAGAGGATGACCCAGTTTCCTGGAACCCCAAACGATGGAAAGCAAAGCGAATGCGGTCCCCAGGAGAGTGGAACAGGCTCTGAGCCGTGAACCACTGAAATGACCATGGACACATTTGCTATTTACCAATGATACAAGGGAGAAAACTAGTCCCAGGAGGTAAGCAGGACGCCAGGGCTGGCCATCTGACCGGAAATGGCCCTTCCAGGGGCTGCAGTCCCACAGCATCTTCAGGCTGCTGGTCCATGGTCTCTTCTGAGCCTTAATCCACCCACTCCCTGGTCTAATCTCTCCTGTTTTTCTTCCCCATCTTCTAGCTTCATTTCTCCCTCTAGAAGACCTTTTGCTTCACTCGCTAAAAAAAAAGCCACTAGAGCTTTTCTTGAGGCTATCTGTCCCCATTGCCTGAAGCATTTTAAAAAAGGTTACGTCCAACCATCCTGACTGCAAAGAACACGACACAGGCAAGGCCAAGAGAAGCAGCAGGAACTGTCCAGGAAAATGGCAGGCAGCTCAGCCCTTCGTCTCCCCAGCTGCTAGAAGGCCACCTACCCTTTGGTTAAACTGCACAGGGGTCATTGCTGGGGACCTGGAGCCTGGGGAGGTGTACTTCACCATGTGCAGGGACACCTGGGTACCTCCATTCATTTTTAGCGCTGGCTATCTTTGCAAGGAGATAAGGCCTTATCGCGAGCTACTTTCTCATAGAAGCCTCCTTCAGCAGAAAGATGGGAAATTCTTCGGAGCTCAGATGTGGAGAAGGGAACGTGGGCCTATCAGAGGCTCTGCCAGGTTCTAACATCATCCAGGGGTCAGAGTTCAAGGTCAGCGTTCTTGAATGGTGGGGAAGGATATAGGGTGGCTTCCATGGGACACATGCTTGGACGAAGAGAGCATGGGAAATGCTTGTTCTTCCTTCCTCTTCTTCACAGAGTGATGGAGTTGCCTTGGAAAGCCTGCCTGGGGGCCTCCAGGAAGTCTCGTGGGCCATGTGTCACACAGGTGGATCTAACACTCTCTGCAGTAAGTCCAGGATCCTCACGGATTCATAGACCTGTGTATCTCATGAAGCTACACCACTTACTCCAGTACTTCTTCATTACTGTCCCCTCAACTTATTCCTTAAAGACCACTGAGAACAGGCCCACTTGTACAGCCTCCACTAGGAGTACCTCTGGTATTACTCCATTCTCTGCTCCCCCACCAATGCCCAAGAGGAAGGGCGAGCTGTCTTCCTGGGATGCTGCTCTGCCCAGACCTGCCAGAAGAAGGCAGACCGACACCACAAGGGCTGCAGAGTGCTGACTCACCCTGGAGCAGAGGCCCTCCCCTCTGTCAAGGGAGTCCTAAAATTACCATCAGTAGCACCTCTCCATGGCTGAAAGGACATCCGCATAAGGTCTCTACAGACCCAAGTCTGCAGCTGAGGAAAATAGAGGCTTGTAGAGGTCAAGTCCCTGGTCCAAGGGCACAGAGCCCAGGACTGGGAAGGATGGGGCCCAGTCAGTTGAGCAAGGTCCCCCTCCTCACCCCCGATGGCTTGCTGCACTGGAAGGAGCATGTGTTCAGCTGATCCAACCCCGCCGCATTATTTGATAAAGCTAGAGGATGTGTGTTTTCCTCTCGTTTCTCCACCAACTCCTGCAGGGGCCCCATGACCACTGATGCTCCCCACCCACCCTCTATCCCATCCTTCATCAGTTAGGAGAAGTACCCCACCGGCTCCCTGGATGTGACCCCGGGGCTTTCCTGGGTTTCCCCAGGGCTTTCCTGGGGCTTCCCTGGGGCCAGGCCAGCCACCTTAACACTCCACCCGGGCCTGATCGCCACTTCTCTTTCTAGACTTCACCCCTTTCAGGGTCTTTATAAACTACCCTCCTGCAAACAAAAGAAGTCCTACCTGTGTGGTGTCTGTGAGGCACAGGGCCCCACCAGGTAACAGAGAAGCACAGGAAGTACGGTTCCTCTCATTGTCCTACTGATGACCCCAGGCAACTCCCTGTCCTGAACACTGACCCTCAAGAGTCGGTTGCTTGTCAGACAAGGGTGATAAAGGTGTTAAAGAGACTGATCCTAAGTGTGAAACCTTAGAAGAATAAGCTGGTGTCAAGGCTGAGAAATACGGTGAGGCTCCATTCAAAGGTCTCCCTAAATCTGAGCTCACGGGGCCACCCCCGTCGCCCCTGGTCCCTATGGGAGTCCCTCCTGGGCCCGCTGTCCAGAGGCACCTGCTCACCTGTATTTCACACGCAGCCTGCAGGTGGAAGATCTTATAAAATGCCTCCTCCACGGTGTCCCCCAGAGCGACCACTCCGTGGTTTCTTAGCACCAGGATCTATACAGGAGCAAACAGTCAATGAAAACTTTCAGCCTTCCGAACTTTCATGAAGAGGAAAAGATATTTCACTGTATTCAGATAAGTTTCTAGATCCCATTCTCGAATGCCCACCCCCAATTCCTCACTCACTCGCTCTATATAGCCACCCAGTACTACCCCCATGAGTTGTTATACCCAGCCAAAGAATGCTTGAAGCCTCTTCCCAAGGAGTTTAATATGCTTTTTGAAACTGAGGCTGAATAGCATGGTGGATTTGTTTGGGCAAGGCCTGGGTTTTTAGGCCCTGAAGAGCTTAGAAGTCTGAAATACAAGTGTTTATGTCAAAGTGAGAAAATTGTTTGGGCAACTTGTTCCCCATGAGTAGTTAATTCAAGGGGTACCTCTACTGGGCAGGCGGACCTTTCAATTTTCCCCACCAACTCCTGCAGGGGCCCCATGACCACTGATGCTCCCCACCCACCCTCTATCCCATCCTTCATCAGTTAGGAGAAGTACCCCACCGGCTCCCTGGATGTGACCCCGGGGCTTTCCTGGGTTTCCCCAGGGCTTTCCTGGGGCTTCCCTGGGGCCAGGCCAGTCACCTTAACACTCCACCCGGGCCTGATCGCCACTTCTCTTTCTAGACTTCACCCCTTTCAGGGTCTTTATAAACTACCCTCCTGCAAACAAAAGAAGTCCTACCTGTGTGGTGTCTGTGAGGCACAGGGCCCCACCAGGTAACAGAGAAGCACAGGAAGTACGGTTCCTCTCATTGTCCTACTGATGACCCCAGGCAACTCCCTGTCCTGAACACTGACCCTCAAGAGTCGGTTGCTTGTCAGACAAGGGTGATAAAGGTGTTAAAGAGACTGATCCTAAGTGTGAAACCTTGGAAGAATAAGCTGGTATCAAGGCTGAGAAATACGGTGAGGCTCCATTCAAAGGTCTCCCTAAATCTGAGCTCACGGGGCCACCCCCGTCGCCCCTGGTCCCTATGGGAGTCCCTCCTGGGCCCGCTGTCCAGAGGCACCTGCTCACCTGTATTTCACACGCAGCCTGCAGGTGGAAGATCTTATAAAATGCCTCCTCCACGGTGTCCCCCAGAGCGACCACTCCGTGGTTTCTTAGCACCAGGATCTATACAGGAGCAAACAGTCAATGAAAACTTTCAGCCTTCCGAACTTTCATGAAGAGGAAAAGATATTTCACTGTATTCAGATAAGTTTCTAGATCCCATTCTCGAATGCCCACCCCCAATTCCTCACTCACTCGCTCTATATAGCCACCCAGTACTACCCCCATGAGTTGTTATACCCAGCCAAAAGAATGCTTGAAGCCTCTACCCAAAAAGTTTAATACGCTTTTTGAAACTGAGACTGAATAGCATGGTGGATTTGTTTGGGCAAGGCCTGGGTTTTTAGGCCCTGAAGAGCTTAGAAGTCTGAAAAACAAATGTTTATGTCAAAGTGAATGAAATTATTTGCTGTTGAATACAAGGGCCTAACTTGTTCCCTATCATTTGGTTGACTTGTAAGTCTAATTCAAGGGGGTGACCGCCTGAGAGGTGACCCAGCCGACACAGGTGCATGGGGTCACTTCTGTGGCCCCCAGGCTTCCTCTCCAGGAACACCATGGGGCTCTGGCAGCTTTAAGATCCTACAGTTTCATGAAAGAGGCCATAGCAACCTTTTCCTCTACCTCGTTAGTTTTACTAATGAGGAAATAGAAGCCTAAAGAAATTGAGAGTCTCCCAGCTAATTAGGGACAGAGTTGGAACTAGAACCCAAGCTGTCCCCGATGGTGCAGCATTTCTGACTCAGCCATGGGCAGGCAGCTTTAAAAGGTGGAGAAGCAGAAATCAATTGATACCACAGTCCAGGGGCACTGGCCCCATCATCCCACCATCCCTTCCTGGTTGGTTTCATCCTTAGGGATGCTCTGAATAATACCCAGGTGATACTCACCTAGGTGCTGGGACACAGACCCAAGGGTCAGATCTGTCCTCCCAGCACGTGGGCTGAGGCCCACTGGCCTAGTCCTTACTTCTTGCTGTAAACAGCTACAGGTTTTTCCTCTTTAAGAGTCACAGAAACAGAAAGAGACCATGACTGGCTCACAAAAGACTTTACGGATAATGAGCACATCCTGTCACAGATGTGACCATCACCTCTCTCCTGCCTCTGCTCATGAGGCTTCAGAGAACGGCAGGAGAGGGCCGCAGGGATTTCTGCTCCGTGTTAGAGACGGGAAGGCAGAGGCTCTCAGATGGGAGAGGACTTAGCACTGGCAAGGAAGCGGGCACACGCCCATCAAGCCAGGCTTGGCTCGGAAACTTCCCATTCTAAGCTCACCAGCCCTGGTGACGTGCTGTTATAAAATAGGTCTTCACACTTAAATCAAGCAGTAATAATGAGATTCTGTTTACCTCTGTCAAGGTAGCAAACAAACAAAAAAAAGCAGTAACACTCAAGTTTGAGGAGACTGTAGGAAAACACCATCTCCTATAGTAGTCTCGGTTGGAGGAGAGGGCAGTCTGGTATTAGGAAGTAAGAGACTTAAAATGTGCATCCTGGCTTCCCCTGGTGGTCCAGTGGGTAAGGACACCGCCTTGCAGTGCAAGAGGCGCCGGTTTGAGCCCTGGCCTGGGTAGATCCCACGTGCCGCGGAGCGGCTGGACTGATGTGTCCAATTACCGAGCTGGAGCTCTGGAGCGCATGCGCCAGAGCCGGTGCTCTGCAACAACAGACGCCACAGCGATGGGAGGCCCACAGGAGCCAAAGAACAAAGATGGATGAAAATAGAGAAATGAAAGACCAATAGAAGTGGCCCTCCCGCTCCCTTCCCTCCCCAACCCGACCCCCGCCCAAAATAAATAAATAAATAAATCTTTTTTAAAAAAATGCGCATCCTGAGGCATTTATCCTAAGGAAATCATCCCAAGCAAATACAAAAAGGTAGCTGAAGGAATTTTCATCATGGAATTGTTTATATTAAGAGAATATTTGGGGGAATCTTGTCAGTCTCCAACCACAGGGAACTGTTGAGGTAAACAATGGCACAGCCATTCATGCAGTGATGAATAATTTAAAATAGTTATTAGAAAGTATTTAATAACATATAGAGGAGTTGATTGTGTATTGCTAAGGGGAAAGAGGAGTTTTACAAGTCTAGTTTTGTAAATCTATGTGAACACATATGAGGGTGTGCACCAGAATTGAAGGCTAGAGCAATTATTTCATTTTTTTGTTGTTGATGCTGTTTATCTACAACTTATAAACATTTTCCAGTGAATGTTTATTCTTTTTGTGTTAGGGGGTTTTGCCAACCCCTCCCAGAGCATCGTCCCAGAACAAACGAGCCAAACCTTGCAGGTGGGTCCAAGGCACTTCTGCAAGTTGATCCGATCGGCTTCCTGCTCCATCTCGCCGTTGAAGTCATAATAGGCCATGTCCCCCACCAGCAGGGCATTGTGGGACACAGGCAGGAGGCCCCACTTCATGGCTGACACCTTTAGTGTGACAGGAAAGGTTAGTGCTGCCGCTCACTCCCACCCTCCCCACCCTCCACCCCTCTGTCATCGCCTGTCCTCCACTCCACTGACTCCATCCCTGTCGTCAGGCTCTACAGGGGACAGGCTGGGGACGGAGCGAGCACAGGAGAAAGGCACCCTCTGCCCCGGCTCAGCTCGTTTTCTTACTGCTTCCTCTCCTTCTTTTCATCCCAGTTTTCCCAGCTGCCATGTCAAGACTTTACCTTTCGAACTGGCTGCCAAGAATACCCTCAAGAATACTGCAAGGCGCGGACCCTGCCTGGACCAATGTGTCCAATTACCGAGCTGGAGCTCTGGAGCGCATGCGCCAGAGCCGGTGCTCTGCAACAACAGACGCCACAGCGATGGGAGGCCCACAGGAGCCAAAGAACAAAGATGGATGAAAATAGAGAAATGAAAGACCAATAGAAGTGGCCCTCCCGCTCCCTTCCCTCCCCAACCCGACCCCCGCCCAAAATAAATAAATAAATAAATCTTTTTTAAAAAAATGCGCATCCTGAGGCATTTATCCTAAGGAAATCATCCCAAGCAAATACAAAAAGGTAGCTGAAGGAATTTTCATCATGGAATTGTTTATATTAAGAGAATATTTGGGGGAATCTTGTCAGTCTCCAACCACAGGGAACTGTTGAGGTAAACAATGGCACAGCCATTCATGCAGTGATGAATAATTTAAAATAGTTATTAGAAAGTATTTAATAACATATAGAGGAGTTGATTGTGTATTGCTAAGGGGAAAGAGGAGTTTTACAAGTCTAGTTTTGTAAATCTATGTGAACACATATGAGGGTGTGCACCAGAATTGAAGGCTAGAGCAATTATTTCATTTTTTTGTTGTTGATGCTGTTTATCTACAACTTATAAACATTTTCCAGTGAATGTTTATTCTTTTTGTGTTAGGGGGTTTTGCCAACCCCTCCCAGAGCATCGTCCCAGAACAAACGAGCCAAACCTTGCAGGTGGGTCCAAGGCACTTCTGCAAGTTGATCCGATCGGCTTCCTGCTCCATCTCGCCGTTGAAGTCATAATAGGCCATGTCCCCCACCAGCAGGGCATTGTGGGACACAGGCAGGAGGCCCCACTTCATGGCTGACACCTTTAGTGTGACAGGAAAGGTTAGTGCTGCCGCTCACTCCCACCCTCCCCACCCTCCACCCCTCTGTCATCGCCTGTCCTCCACTCCACTGACTCCATCCCTGTCGTCAGGCTCTACAGGGGACAGGCTGGGGACGGAGCGAGCACAGGAGAAAGGCACCCTCTGCCCCGGCTCAGCTCGTTTTCTTACTGCTTCCTCTCCTTCTTTTCATCCCAGTTTTCCCAGCTGCCATGTCAAGACTTTACCTTTCGAACTGGCTGCCAAGAATACCCTCAAGAATACTGCCCACTCCTGCTTGACTCTTGTCCTAGGACCACTCATCTTGCCCCTCATGTCAGCTCCAGCTCCAAAGAAATGCACACTTGACACACACATCTTGGAGTCTTAGTCTAATGGCTGGAATGTCTGATTGCCAGTAACCAGCGTGATTTTGAAAAGAAAACCACAGGTCAGTGGCAGGTCTGCTCTGCCCCTGTAGGTGTGTGGCCCAAGGGTCAGTAAGATGGGGACTGGGTGTCTGTTGTCTCTCCAGGTGCACTGAAGCATCTCAGGTAGACATAGAGAAATGCCCAGAGACCTTCCGGGGACAACCTGCACCTAGAAGGTCTTCCCTTTGCTCTGTCCCAGTTCTCTTTGCTCCTGCCCCAACTCTCAGCCCACCCCACATCGTGAAACCGTGGGCACAGTGCAGATTCCCACCATCTGATCTTCTATCAAGATCTGTGCATGCCAGAGCCTGGGCTGGAAGCCAGCCTGACCCACGCAGAGGCTCAGAAGGCACTGTCACCCGGGCAAGTGGTGCCGGTTTGCATATTCAGCAGGTGGAGGATGCAGGAGGACAGACAGGACATGTCTTTCCTTTATCTCCACAGTCAGAAAAATGGAGAGGAAGAGGTCCCCATGGCAGGTGTCTCCCTCCATCACATGGCATGAGTTCCAGGCACTTTTTCCAGAACTCTCTTATAGTGAGCTTGCTCCTGGCTTGCGGGACTTATGTTTCCCCTAAAAGAGAGTCTCAGAGAGACAGTGTGTGCTGCCAGCCCGGGGGATAGACACACTGGCTGAAGAGCCAACACTCACCGCCGCCGTGGCTGGGGTGTGCAGGTGGATGACGCAGCGCACATCGGGTCTGGCAGCGTAGATGGCCGAGTGCAGGCAGAAGCCTGTGGTGTCCACGGGGAAGCAGCTGCTGCCCTTCTCCACCACCTCTCCCAGGATGTTCACCTTGATCTGGCCCGGGGGGAGAGAGACATCTGGCCACCGGCGGCAGAGGCCCCCCACTTCCCTTCCCACTGGTGGGCCAGGCACGTGCCCACCCACCAGCATCCACTCACCACCACACCATGGGCAATGGGTGCGCTTGGTGTGGGGCAAGAGAGGGTGAGCACACAGGCTACTGGAAAACAAAGGCGATGATAATTCACCATGAAAAATGCTCGAGGAGAGTTTCTCAAATTTTACTATACATGAGAATCACCTGGAGATCCTGTCAAAATGCAGATTCAAATTCAGTGGGCCGAGAACTCGACCAGAGAGTCTGCATTTCTAACAGGAGTCCAGTGACACCCCGCTTCTGGTCCAGAGGAGCAACGTGCAAGGAGAGAGCCAGTCACAGAATTCCTTAGAAGCAAATAGGACCAATCTTTGATCTCAGTGGAAGCAAGGGAACAGAGAAGCTTTCCCAGAGAAAGTAGCATCTAAATTGAGCCTTCTTCTTTTTTTCCCAGTTTTTATTTTGAGAATTGTCTTATCATACATACAAGTAAAGAGGATAGTATAATGAACCTCCACGTACTAGTCACCCAAAAGCTAGGTCTTGAAAGACAAATGGAGAGCAGTCACTGGTCTTACCACCTGCTTTTGACTCCAGGGGGTTGGGAGTGTCACCGTGAAAACCCACGCACGCACATTCACACACACACACACACACACACACACACACAACTCCTGGTGGCTGTTGCTGGCCTGGCACACAGCTAAGCCATGACTTCTCGCTTAACATAAACAATCTCACAATATCATCAGAGAAGGCTACTTTTGACTACGACACAAAAGACAAAAGCCATTCCTTAATCATGTCTAAGCACAGGCCAAACCAAGTTTGTACAAATGCAAAAATGACCGACACAAAGGATCATAAAAGACAACTACAAGCAACTATTAACTTTTGCCAATAAAATAGACAACCTGGAGGAAATGGACAAATTATTAGAAAGGTACAAACTTCCAAGACTGTACCAGGAAGAAACAGAAAATATGAAAAGATTGATCACAAGTACTGAAATTGAACCTATGATTGAAAACTTCTAACAAACAAAAGTCCAAGAACAGAGAGCTTCATGTGTGAATTTTATCAACCATTTAGAGAAGAGTTGACGCCTATCCTTCTAAAACTCTCCCAAAAAACTGCAGAGGAAGAAACACTCTGAAACTCATTCTATGAGACCACCTTCACCCCGATACCAAAACCGGACAAAGATTATCACGCAAAAAAGAAAATCACAGACCAATATCACTGATGAAGATAAATATAGATGGAAGAATCCTCAATCAAATACTAGCAAACTGAGTCTAACAACACAGTAAAAGGATCATGCACCATGATCAAGTGGGATTTATTCCAGGAATACAAGGATGGTTCAATATATGCAAATTAACCATTGCAATACAACACAGTAACAAACAAGAATAAAAACCATATGATCAAAAAAAAATACATGATCATCTCAATAGATGACCAATACTTCCTCCTCATTAAGAGGAGACATTCACGCTTGCTGCACCAATGGCAGTTTTGGCCTCGCTGTGTGTGTGCTCTCCCCTCAACTCCCTAGAATTGCACCTGGGCTGACGCTGCACCATACAACAACCCTGTCTTAAGTTCCAAATCACCCAACACTACCCTACTCCTGAAACGGGCCCCTCCAGACTCCCTTGGGCTGAACGCGGCTCCTGCTCCTCGTGCAGCCTCCCAGCAGTGGGGAGGTGGTTAATTTAGCCTAACTTAGTGACTAGAGGTGTTTGCCGGATATTAACAAGCTGGATTTGTCCTTCTAACAGCCTTGGCTCTCAACCCTGCAGTGCAGGGACAGGCTGAATGCAGCACGCAGGGCAGCTCCACACACACCCACCATGCCCAGACCAGAGGCCCAGGCAGACACGCGGTCCCAAGGCAAGGAACATGCTACCGACAGTACTACCAGCTCCTGCAGAAGTGCAAGATGTTCAACAAACCCGCTCTTACAAAATTCTAGCTGAGTTTTACAGGATGAATGTGACTTTCATGCGCCTGACATGGAACTGGCCTCAGTGTACATTGCCTCAGGAATTTAAACCTGTGAGGGTCCCCCATGCAGACCCTGGTTTCCCTTCAGCCAATTCCCCCACCTCCTCACCGGGGTGACCCACTCAGACTTCCCTCTCTGAGATGGGCTTTCTTTGCTCTCACGTGTTCCTTATCTCACCTTGGAGATGTGACCTCCAAGATGTCATGCAAGAATCTCTACAGTCTAACAGGACAGTTACTGTCCCGTCCGGTACCTTTGTCCAGTGAGAAACGTCCCGGCCTTGACGGCTCCAGGGCCACAGGGTGTGTGGGTGTTGCCACTGCACAAATTGGAAAAGACATGCCTAGAGAGCTGAGCTCAGGTTGGGATTTCCTCCTCTCTGGCTCCCGTGCGCAGTGCACAAGCTACACAACCACACACAGCAGTCGTAAGGTGATTCTTGTCTTGAAGGTCTCATCCCCACGACTCATAAGCCTGTATCTCTTTGGAACCCAAGATAACCAAATGCCAGCTGAAAGTCCCACCAGCGCCTCAAACTCAACCCCACACCCAAACTCAGCCACTCACCAGGCCCTCTAAGACTGCTGGCGCAGAATCTCCCTCCCAGCTCCCTGCGGCCATCTCTACCAATCGTCCTGATGTTGGTTAGCTGCCACACAGCCGTCAGACTTAAAGTTTCTACAACGGGAACCTGATCTCCTCAGTCCCCTGCCTCATGAGCCTTCAGTGGCTCTGCATGTCCAACAGAATAAAATCAAGCCACCATTCACTGTCCAGCACCCTCTCTTGCCCAGCCTCACCTCTAAATGGAATGTGTGAGCCAGACTCAGCCACTCACCTGCCCTCAGGGGCACTGGGACCTGGCACACACCTGAGCTTGGTGTGCTCCTGCCGAGGACACGGTGGCCTCTGCCCTGCCCCTCCCTGCCGCCCTGGTCTGAGTCTGCTTATCCCAAGGGCTGCCTGCCACCGCCAAACAGTCCCTACCAGCTCCTGCAGAAGTGCAAGATGTTCAACAAACCCGCTCTTACAAAATTCTAGCTGAGTTTTACAGGATGAATGTGACTTTCATGCGCCTGACATGGAACTGGCCTCAGTGTACATTGCCTCAGGAATTTAAACCTGTGAGGGTCCCCCATGCAGACCCTGGTTTCCCTTCAGCCAATTCCCCCACCTCCTCACCGGGGTGACCCACTCAGACTTCCCTCTCTGAGATGGGCTTTCTTTGCTCTCACGTGTTCCTTATCTCACCTTGGAGATGTGACCTCCAAGATGTCATGCAAGAATCTCTACAGTCTAACAGGACAGTTACTGTCCCGTCCGGTACCTTTGTCCAGTGAGAAACGTCCCGGCCTTGACGGCTCCAGGGCCACAGGGTGTGTGGGTGTTGCCACTGCACAAATTGGAAAAGACATGCCTAGAGAGCTGAGCTCAGGTTGGGATTTCCTCCTCTCTGGCTCCCGTGCGCAGTGCACAAGCTACACAACCACACACAGCAGTCGTAAGGTGATTCTTGTCTTGAAGGTCTCATCCCCACGACTCATAAGCCTGTATCTCTTTGGAACCCAAGATAACCAAATGCCAGCTGAAAGTCCCACCAGCGCCTCAAACTCAACCCCACACCCAAACTCAGCCACTCACCAGGCCCTCTAAGACTGCTGGCGCAGAATCTCCCTCCCAGCTCCCTGCGGCCATCTCTACCAATCGTCCTGATGTTGGTTAGCTGCCACACAGCCGTCAGACTTAAAGTTTCTACAACGGGAACCTGATCTCCTCAGTCCCCTGCCTCATGAGCCTTCAGTGGCTCTGCATGTCCAACAGAATAAAATCAAGCCACCATTCACTGTCCAGCACCCTCTCTTGCCCAGCCTCACCTCTAAATGGAATGTGTGAGCCAGACTCAGCCACTCACCTGCCCTCAGGGGCACTGGGACCTGGCACACACCTGAGCTTGGTGTGCTCCTGCCGAGGACACGGTGGCCTCTGCCCTGCCCCTCCCTGCCGCCCTGGTCTGAGTCTGCTTATCCCAAGGGCTGCTGAAGACTCCGCTCCTTCACCGCCATTATAACCCAGAAGCTCCACCTCCACGCTCCCCAAGCCTCCATGTCTACAGTCTATCAGAGCACCTTCACTCAAATCTAATCCCTGATTTCCTCACCTGTCTCTTTCTCCAGATCATGAATCCCTGAAGACAGCCTGTGCCATCCTAGAGTCTGTGGTCTCAGTCTGACTTGGCCATGACTGCCCTGGGCAAGTCATTTATACTTCGTAGCCACCAGAGTCTCTCCTGCCTGTAAAGTCTTTCCCTCCCTCAGTGTTTGCTGCCTGCACCTTCTATTTCGTCTCTTGGTCACATCATGCCCTGTACACAGTTCGCTTTGGTGTCCACATGACTTCTCTCTCCCACCAGATTGCAAAATGCATGAAGGGCAGGATGGCAGTGGCTGGCTCAGAGATGACCCGTCACTGAGCAAAGACAGTGCTGTCATTTCAACAAGAAATTGGTAGTGAGATGCCACACTGTACTTACCAGGCTGGATGCTGTGACCTCGCTGCAAGAGACCCCCTTAGGGCTGATCAGGAAGTGGTCCTGCTCCTTGCTGACTCTCAGCTGGAGGAAAAACATGTGTTTCCAGTGGGAAGGAGGAAGAGGGATCATTTCCAACGATACAGTCCTTGAATCTCCCCTGCCCCGAATCCACTGCATATGAATCTTCCCCCACCCAAGACCCCTTACCTCCTCCTGACCCATGAGAGATAAAGGGGGCTCAGTCTTTCTTTGGAGCTGAGGAAATAGAGCTATAAGAGGAATCTCCCACTGGTCAAAGGTAGCCCTAGAAATAGGATCCAGGAATTCCTGGCTCCTCATCCAGAGAGGGGTCCACTGGGCAGCTTTATTTCAGGTAACCACGGTGGCTAGAAACCTTGGAAGAGCTCACAGCCAGCAGTGCCACACCCACCCCAAGAGTCAAGAGGTCTCCCTCTGGGTTTGGTGGGGGCCACGCGCAGTGTCCCACCCCAACCCCAGACGCTCTCCTCACCGTGACGTAGGTGTCGCTCAGCTGGGCCCAGCCGTACAGGTCCAGGAGGCGATAGACACTGCTGATCTTGCACCGCATGAGCCGCTCCCCCTTGGCCAGGTTCAAGGAGTCGGCTGTGTGGAGGTCATTGATGGGCGTCATCATGGAGAAGTCTGCAGGGAGACACAGCAGCGTTCGGGCGGGGCTCCTGTCTGCACTCTCCTGCCTTGCCCCCACCCTCTCCAAATTCTCACTGCACGACAACCACATACAAGACTCCTGAGGGCAGGGAACTCTACAGCCTTGGACCCTAACTTTATTGGAGAAAACCCAGAGAATGGACAGTTGGGCTCAATAAAGTCCTCTGCTCCTTTGGGGAAGAATGGCGTTGCTTTGGGTCAAAAATAACGGCCAGACTCAAGCCCACAGAATTCTCTCTCAGAAGGCTAAGTTGACCATAAACCCTAGAGACGTACATTGAATAAAAGCAAAAATAAACTTCTGAGTAGAAATACAGGTACATTTTATCAATTAGATTTAATGAAGAAGTTACTAATTATTCTCATATTGTTTTAACTAATTTCTCCTCTGATTTGGAAACAGGGCAAACAGAAAGCCAAGTCAATCAAGAAATAAATTCCTCAACTTTTTCTGACAAGCCATAAACTTCCAGAAGTCAGTGTGGTTATGTTAGGCTGAAGGGATGGAGGCTGAGGGTAGACCACATCTGTCCCCCTCGGGATATGCTGTCCCTTGGCTATTAATGGCTCTTTCTGGGCATTTGGTAACATGAAAATGAATGTAGAGACTTTGATAGTCTTATACTCAGGGTACCCAAAAGGTCTAGGGTTTGACGCCTGATCTGTCCCATTAACCATTCTGCCTGCATGCCTCAGGAAGCCAGAAGAGGGCCTCTGAGCCCCAGCGCTTCAATTAATCATTGTCTAAAAACAATAAAAGAATCAATAGGAAAGGGTTCTGGCTTAAAATGCTGTCTGGCTGGGAGCCTCCAGATGCTGCCTCCCCCTAAAATCTTTAATGGATGAAAATGCTCTTCAGAAGCTTCTATCTCTACAAACCTCACTGCCATACCAAAAGATGTGCATCCTGTGTCAGGTTTGCCATTAGCTGAAATGACAAGATGGTCTGCGAATATGGGGGTGGGCTGGGGGCATTAAGCAAGCAGAGCAAACACCCCATGTCAGGAAGATGCCTCCAAAGGCTTGTGCCCACCCGCGGTTGGTATGCCTCCAGGGCATGTGTCCAGCACAGGAAGTTGACAGGGGCAATAAGTGGTCCAAAGACCCAACTGAACTGGCAAGAAGAACAACAAAATCTCAAAATCAAGGAGTTCTACTTCAAGCTGAACAGTCTGGGATTGCTGTCTCCTCTCTAGTTCTATTTACCTCTCTGCTTCACCCGTGGTACCAAGAAGGAAGGTCCATCAAAAGCATGAGGCCCCCAGGCAAAGCTCGAGGTAGGGGGAGGCTGTTGTTGGGAACAGCCAAAAAAAAAAAAACCCATCTGGAAAAAAAAAGAAGAAGGAATACAAAGCACTAGGAATGAGAATGGGATGTCATATCCACAGCAGAAAGTTTAAATGATAAAAATAATACTGTAAATCACACGAATAATTTTTAAAGCCATGTGAAATGGATTACTTTATATAAAATGGCTTAAATTTTACCCAAGAAGCAGTAAAACAAAAATGTAAAGAACTTTAGATGAAATAGAAAAAAAAGTCATACAAATATTACAGATCTGAATAGCTTTACAAGTGAATACGTTTTCAAAGAGCAGAGACTTCCTACCTAATTTAAACTCCACTAGAAAAGAAAGGGTGGGTATCACCCTGATCCCTCTTGGGAAATCACAGCCTTAATACTAATGAAAATTTTTTAAGCCATTTGGTAACATGAAAATGAATGTAGAGACTTTGATAGTCTTATACTCAGGGTACCCAAAAGGTCTAGGGTTTGACGCCTGATCTGTCCCATTAACCATTCTGCCTGCATGCCTCAGGAAGCCAGAAGAGGGCCTCTGAGCCCCAGCGCTTCAATTAATCATTGTCTAGGAAACAATAAAAGAATCAATAGGAAAGGGTTCTGGCTTAAAATGCTGTCTGGCTGGGAGCCTCCAGATGCTGCCTCCCCCTAAAATCTTTAATGGATGAAAATGCTCTTCAGAAGCTTCTATCTCTACAAACCTCACTGCCATACCAAAAGATGTGCATCCTGTGTCAGGTTTGCCATTAGCTGAAATGACAAGATGGTCTGCGAATATGGGGGTGGGCTGGGGGCATTAAGCAAGCAGAGCAAACACCCCATGTCAGGAAGATGCCTCCAAAGGCTTGTGCCCACCCGCGGTTGGTATGCCTCCAGGGCATGTGTCCAGCACAGGAAGTTGACAGGGGCAATAAGTGGTCCAAAGACCCAACTGAACTGGCAAGAAGAACAACAAAATCTCAAAATCAAGGAGTTCTACTTCAAGCTGAACAGTCTGGGATTGCTGTCTCCTCTCTAGTTCTATTTACCTCTCTGCTTCACCCGTGGTACCAAGAAGGAAGGTCCATCAAAAGCATGAGGCCCCCAGGCAAAGCTCGAGGTAGGGGGAGGCTGTTGTTGGGAACAGCCAAAAAAAAAAAAACCCATCTGGAAAAAAAAAGAAGAAGGAATACAAAGCACTAGGAATGAGAATGGGATGTCATATCCACAGCAGAAAGTTTAAATGATAAAAATAATACTGTAAATCACACGAATAATTTTTAAAGCCATGTGAAATGGATTACTTTATATAAAATGTGCTTAAATTTTACCCAAGAAGCAGTAAAACAAAAATGTAAAGAACTTTAGATGAAATAGAAAAAAAAGTCATACAAATATTACAGATCTGAATAGCTTTACAAGTG
The DNA here is from genome assembly GCA_022376925.1 of Tragulus kanchil. NCBI lineage: Eukaryota > Metazoa > Chordata > Mammalia > Artiodactyla > Tragulidae > Tragulus > Tragulus kanchil. The sequence continues at coordinate 153,284,431 of JAIOJX010000029.1, forward strand.
AATACGTTTTCAAAGAGCAGAGACTTCCTACCTAATTTAAACTCCACTAGGGAAAAGAAAAGGGTGGGTATCACCCTGATCCCTCTTGGGAAATCACAGCCTTAATACTAATACGAAACAAAGACTGCCCCAAAAGGTAATTGCTTTTTATCATGCACAACTCTAGATGTAAAAATTAATAACATCCCAGCAAATCAAATCCAGAAGGGTATTTTTAAAAGACTGCATCAAAATCACAAAAGATTTATTTCAAGAATGAAAAAGAGAGTTTCAATAGTCAGTAATCTATTAATATAATTCACCACATCAAGGAAAGAAACATCAATAAATGCTCAAAATGCATTTTATAAAATTCAGTATCCATTTTTGAGAAAAACCCATACTGAACTAGAATACAAAGATATTTCCTCAACATGATAAAGAATAATTATCTCAAACTCTTGTGGTAAAAAGAATTTCCATTAAAGTCAGAAATAAGACAAGGATGATTACTCTCTAATCTATTATTAAACATTGTTCTCAGAGCTCTAACGGGTGCAACGAGAAAACTGGAAAAATAAACCAAAGGGTAAAATGTTGGAACGAAGGATGCAAAATGACTATCATTTACAGATCATGTGAACTTTTTCTACATATAAAACCCAAAATAATTCATTGAGAAGATATTGAATTTAAGAGCTCAATAAGAAGTTAGTCTGTATACATATATATAGAGAGAACTCCGATGATATATATATATAAATGTGTATAATGTATACAAATATATACACATACATACACACATGTGTATATGTGTGTGTGTGTATATATATATATATATATTCAATGATTTCCCTAGGTTACAGCTATAGCCAGAAAAAGGAGCTGAATGGAGAGTGACTTAAAATGACAAATTATACAAAATTTCCAAGACAAATTTAATAAGAAATTAGTAAGCTCTACAAGAAAATAACTACTATCTATTCTGATGGACACTAAAGAATTAAATAATAGAAGATACATATAATTTCTGAAAAGATTTAAAATTCACTCATGCAGGTATTTTGTAAGCACGTGTTACATGACAGCTACTTTTCTAAATTCAGGATACTACTTTAACAAAACATACAAATATCCTTTCCCCAAGGGAGTTTACATTCTAATATAAAATGAAACATTTGTAAAGTCTCCTCCAAAGGTAAAGAATCCACTTGCAATGTGGGAGACCTGGGTTCAATCCCTAGATTAGGAAGATCCCCTGGAGGAGGGCATGGCCACCCACTCCGATATTCTGGCCTGGAGAGTACCATGGACAGAGGAGCCTGGCGGGCTGCAGTCCATGGGGTCGCAAAGAGTTGGGTACAATTGAGCAAGTAAGCACAGAGCACAATGCCATCCCATTCAAAATCCCAAATTCACCACATCAAGGAAAGAAACATCAATAAATGCTCAAAATGCATTTTATAAAATTCAGTATCCATTTTTGAGGAAAACCCATACTGAACTAGAATACAAAGATATTTCCTCAACATGATAAAGAATAATTATCTCAAACTCTTGTGGTAAAAAGAATTTCCATTAAAGTCAGAAATAAGACAAGGATGATTACTCTCTAATCTATTATTAAACATTGTTCTCAGAGCTCTAACGGGTGCAACGAGAAAACTGGAAAAATAAACCAAAGGGTAAAATGTTGGAACGAAGGATGCAAAATGACTATCATTTACAGATCATGTGAACTTTTTCTACATATAAAACCCAAAATAATTCATTGAGAAGATATTGAATTTAAGAGCTCAATAAGAAGTTAGTCTGTATACATATATATAGAGAGAACTCCGATGATATATATATATAAATGTGTATAATGTATACAAATATATACACATACATACACACATGTGTATATGTGTGTGTGTGTATATATATATATATATATATTCAATGATTTCCCTAGGTTACAGCTATAGCCAGAAAAAGGAGCTGAATGGAGAGTGACTTAAAATGACAAATTATACAAAATTTCCAAGACAAATTTAATAAGAAATTAGTAAGCTCTACAAGAAAATAACTACTATCTATTCTGATGGACACTAAAGAATTAAATAATAGAAGATACATATAATTTCTGAAAAGATTTAAAATTCACTCATGCAGGTATTTTGTAAGCACGTGTTACATGACAGCTACTTTTCTAAATTCAGGATACTACTTTAACAAAACATACAAATATCCTTTCCCCAAGGGAGTTTACATTCTAATATAAAATGAAACATTTGTAAAGTCTCCTCCAAAGGTAAAGAATCCACTTGCAATGTGGGAGACCTGGGTTCAATCCCTAGATTAGGAAGATCCCCTGGAGGAGGGCATGGCCACCCACTCCGATATTCTGGCCTGGAGAGTACCATGGACAGAGGAGCCTGGCGGGCTGCAGTCCATGGGGTCGCAAAGAGTTGGGTACAATTGAGCAAGTAAGCACAGAGCACAATGCCATCCCATTCAAAATCCCAAACAGAATGTTTTTGAGGTGACTGAAGGAGACTTGACACAATACTTCTAAAGTTATTTTAAAGAATCAACTTGCAAGATGGTTGACAAAAATTGGCAAATGAGGGCTTCCCCTGGTGGTCCAGTGGGTAAGGACACCGCCTTGCAGTGCAAGGGGCGCCGGTTCGATCCCTGGCCTGGGAAGATCCCATGTGCCGCGGAGCGGCTGAACCGATGTGTCCAATTACCGAGTTGGAGCTCTGGGGCGCATGTGCCCAGAGCCGGCGCTCTGCAATGACAGAGGCCACCACGATGGGAGGCCCACAAGAGCCAAAGAACTAAGACAGATGAAAATAGACAAATGAAAGACCAATAGAAGTGGTCCGCCCGTCCCCCTCCCTCCCCACCTCACCCCCCAAAAGATAAATAAATAAAATAAATGTTAAAAAAAATTGGCAAATGAATAATTAAAGGATTTTATTGGATGAGAAAACACAGGGAAGGTGTCTCTAAGCATCTGATCAAAAGCAGACAACACAAAAGAAAACGAGATTCAACTCTGTGGAAATTAAAGAATTCTACAACACAAAATACCGTGAAAAAAATAAAAAGTAAAAGAGACATGAAAAAATCTGCAATGTACTTGACAGGGAGTAGGGAAATGGCCTTCCTTTATGAAGATTTTTAAATTTGTAAGAAAAGAATGTGCATGCATGAGTGCTCGGTCGTGTCTGATTCTTTGTGACTCCATGGGCTGTAACCTGTTAGGCTCCTCTGTCCAAGGGATTCTCCAGGCAAGAATACTAGAGTGGGTTGACATTTCTTCCTCCAGGGGATCTTTCCAACCAGGGATTAAACCCACATCTGCTATGTTTCCTGTATTGTGGCAGATTCTTTACCCCAGAGTCACTGGAGAAGCCAAAGAAAACAATATGCAAGTAGAAAAACTGGTAAAGGATGTGACAGGCAATGTACTACTTATCTGTAGTCTGTAGTCATGTTTCATCCTCATGATATAATAGGTGATAATAGTCCTGTGTGCTTTAATGTGCCTTTTAATGTGAATGTACGAATCGCGAGTTTTCTAAAGTAAGCACAGAGCACAATGCCATCCCATTCAAAATCCCAAACAGAATGTTTGAGGTGACTGAAGGAGACTTGACACAATACTTCTAAAGTTATTTTAAAGAATCAACTTGCAAGATGGTTGACAAAAATTGGCAAATGAGGGCTTCCCCTGGTGGTCCAGTGGGTAAGGACACCGCCTTGCAGTGCAAGGCGCGGTTCGATCCTGGCCTGGGAAGATCCCATGTGCCGGAGCGGCTGAACCGATGTGTCCAATTACCGAGTTGGAGCTCTGGGGCGCATGTGCCCAGAGCCGGCGCTCTGCAATGACAGAGGCCACCACGATGGGAGGCCCACAAGAGCCAAAGAACTAAGACAGATGAAAATAGACAAATGAAAGACCAATAGAAGTGGTCCGCCCGTCCCCCTCCCTCCCCACCTCACCCCCCAAAAGATAAATAAATAAAATAAATGTTAAAAAAAATTGGCAAATGAATAATTAAAGGATTTTATTGGATGAGAAAACACAGGGAAGGTGTCTCTAAGCATCTGATCAAAAGCAGACAACACAAAAGAAAACGAGATTCAACTCTGTGGAAATTAAAGAATTCTACAACACAAAATACCGTGAAAAAAATAAAAAGTAAAAGAGACATGAAAAAATCTGCAATGTACTTGACAGGGAGTAGGGAAATGGCCTTCCTTTATGAAGATTTTTAAATTTGTAAGAAAAGAATGTGCATGCATGAGTGCTCGGTCGTGTCTGATTCTTTGTGACTCCATGGGCTGTAACCTGTTAGGCTCCTCTGTCCATGGGATTCTCCAGGCAAGAATACTAGAGTGGGTTGACATTTCTTCCTCCAGGGGATCTTTCCAACCAGGGATTAAACCCACATCTGCTATGTTTCCTGTATTGTGGCAGATTCTTTACCCCAGAGCCACTGGAGAAGCCAAAGAAAACAATATGCAAGTAGAAAAACTGGTAAAGGATGTGACAGGCAATGTACTACTTATCTGTAGTCTGTAGTCATGTTTCATCCTCATGATATAATAGGTGATAAATAGTCCTGTGTGCTTTAATGTGCCTTTATGTGAATGCTGATGAGATTGAATATATTTTCATATACGTATTAGGCATGACATAAAGAAAAACCCAATATGCCCAATATATATATGGAAATATATTCAATCTCATTAGTAATCCAATAAAAGCACAGTAAAACACAGTACTGGGCTTCCCTGGTGATCCAGTGGGTAAAGTGTTCGCCTTGCACTGCAATGGGTGCTGGTTCAATCCCTGGCTCGGGAGGATCCCGCACACCGGGAAGCAGCTGGACCGGTGTGTCCAATTACGAGCCAACGCTCTCAAGCGCATGTACCCAGAGCTGGTGCTCTGCAATGAGAGAGGCCACTGCAATGGGAGGCACACACAGGCCAAAGAATAAAGATGGATGAAAACAAATAAATAAAAAACTATGGGCTTCCCCTGGTGGTCCAGTGGGTAAGGACACCGCCTTGCAGTGCAAGGGGCGCCGGTTCGATCCCTGGCCTGGGAAGATCCCACATGCCGCAGAGTGGCTGGACTGATGTGTCCAACTACCAAGCTGGAACTCTGGGGTGCAGGCGCCCAGAGCCGGCGCTCTGCGACGACAGAGGCCACTGCGATGGGAGGCCCACAGGAGCCAAAGAAAATGGAGAAATGAAAGACCAATGGAAGTAGCCCGCCCGCTCCCCTCCTTCCCCAACCCGACCCCCGCCCAAAATAAATAAATAAATCAAAAAAAAAAAAAAAAAACTAATAAAAGAGGCCAAAATTTAAAAAAAAAAAAAAAAAAGAACACACAGTACTATTTATCACCTCTCATATCACAAGGACAAAACAAGTTAAAAAGACCACAGATCAGTGTGAAGGAAACGGGCACTCTCACAGTTCTGGTAGCAATGTACCTTCATTCTATTTACTCCAGGATGATTTAGCATTATGTGTTACACTCTTTAAAACCTGCATATATTTCAATCTAGAAATTTTACTTCTAGTAATTTACCTTAAGAAAATAGGTATGGATTTAATCACAGATTTACTGACATGGATGTTTACTGAATTGTCATTCATAATAGCAAAAAGTTGAGAACAACCTAAAAGTCCAAAAACGGGAAACTGATTAAATAAACCATGGCATATTCAGTCATGCCTAAAATAGCATACATCTACCAAAATGTTTGTTATATAATCACATCTTATTATGTGAAAAATTAGTCAAGATATGATAAGGCTATTAAATTTGTGTGTATAATGTGACTTCATTTTTTGCATACTCTCTAATATTAAGAGAAAAAGGCTGGATGCATATACGTTAAAATATTGGTAATAGCACTTGCTTGGCTGTGAGAACACAGTTTAGTGATTTTTAATTCTCTTTCTTGATTCTTTTTCTAATTTTCAACTATAACCCTGTATTTATTTTGAGGAAAGTATTTTCCAGTGTTCGTTTCTTAAAGATTGTGGGCAGAGCTTCAGAGTCGAGGAAGATGGGTTTGTACTTAGCCCTCGCTGCTCTTGGCCCTCATCTATACTGTCCGAAGGGGTATGGAAACACCGGCTCCAAAGGCCCCCTCCCTTCCCCTTCCAACTCCATCTCCAAAGGAGTGACTCCAGGAGACTGCGGAAAGAGCCGCCTGAGGGCTGGGTGCTGAGCACACAGGCTTTTCTTAGGTTCTGTACCCAAAGCTAGAGTAACAGGGCGCTGAATCCTCACATTCCACTGTCCACTCCTGGGCATCAAGCAGAGGCCACGCAAGGGACCTTGAGTTGCAAAGCTCTCCCCTTCGTGCTAGTCCACTAATGAGGAGGGATGAGGGTGGCGAGATCGTACACAGGCTATCCTGCCTCATCGCAGGGACCCGGGGCTATCCTACTCCCTTCCCCAGCAGAACAAGGACAAGGTTCTCCCCTCAGTCTCCAGTTCTGGCATCAGGGATCATTTTCCGTAGGTCTTCACATCACAGCAGCATCAGAAGCAGAGCCAGGTACTTCTCTGGCTGCTGCCCAGCTGCCCCAGGCCTGCTAATGCGATTGCACCACTCACTTCGTAGCCTGGCAACCGAGCTGCTTCTTATGGCGCCTTCCCCAGCCCCCTTCCTCCACCTCTGCTCCTGGCAGCTCCCCAGCTCCCCACGTACTCATGGAAGATGTTGGGAAGACGGCGTGGGAGGTGCTGGCCATGAAGTCCGCGATCTGCCGCAGGGCCCAGATGTTGGAGGAGTTGTTCCCCTTCTTCATCTGCTCCTGGATGAGGCCTTCCAGCTCCTCCCTGAAAGACTGAAGCAGGCCCCGGGCATCCTCCCAATGTGTCTCAAGCAAGAGACCGATGGCCCCAAGTGCCCACCCCCGGGCCGTAGATCTGCTCGGTCAGGGCCACATGTGAGCTATATGGGACCTCAGGCGCCTCCCCAAACTGCTGTGTAGGGAGCAACAAGGTGATGCTGGGGATGGCTCCTGCCCCCTTCCCCCTTGGGCAATACTCCAGACTCCAGGTCTCAGTGATAGCCTCGACCCCACCCACCCGCCTCCATCGAACATGGAGGACTTCATTTTAGTAATTTAAAAACGTTTTTAAAAGCAGAATTGAATCAACAATATGCCATCTTTCCTGTCCATTAGCCAGGCCTATGACTCTTCTGGGCCTCAGTTTCCTCCTAAACAGGAGGAGTTGATGACCTCAGGGATCGCTTCCACTTGTAATGTCCTGCCACCCTAAGCCTGGCTTTCCAGGCCATCAGGCCATCCATAGGGCAGGCCTGCCCACCAGGTGGCAGCAGGGACACTCAGGAGGACACAGAGAACCAAGTAGGTGCTGGGGAATCTACAAAGGACAGACGCATGACCTCCTCCTGTCCCTGTCTCCTGCCTGAGAACAGAGTCCCATCCTTCAGGCCCCCACACTTGGGCCGGCACTGACCGCCTCTGCTCCCATCACATCGGCCATCCCTTCTAGTCTCATTCAGGGTTTCTGTCATCGGGATGCATTTTTCTCCGGACTCTCCAACAGGGTGTCACCTGTCACCAAGATCTCGGGCCCACCCTCCTTCATGTTCACTGTGTGCTTTTAGCCGGCTCCCACCAGGCCACTGCAGGCCCTCGCTCTCCAATACCCTGGTAGAGACGAGGGCAGAGCCCATCCGGGCCAGTACCTGAAGATGCCACTCCACTGCGGGCTTCCCAACACGTAGGATCATGCACCCTTTCCTGAGGACCACCCAGCTCTACTCCCCAGGCCACCCCTTTGCCTCTGTTCACACTGTCCTTCATTCCCCCAACCTGAGGGCTTGCATCACCCTCCTTCTGGTGGGCCTGCCCTCTGTCCTTCTCAAGGCACCTCCTGAGGAAGAGCTCTGCGGCCATGCCAGGCAGATGCTAACCAACCTCAAGACTGGAGCCAGGACTGGGTGACCCGGACTCGCCCCTCTGCCCTCTATTGTCCCACCTCCTGGGGCTTCCAGGCCCACTTCACCCCCTGCCTTGGTGAGTCAAAACCTTATTTCCAGGACAGAGTGCTTTGTGGAGTACAGAAAAAGGAGCCCCAAACCTCCCACGTGGCAAGTCTCGTGAGCCCCTGGTTTACCCGAATTGCTACAGTTTTGGATGAAGAAGTAAAGGCAGACTGAAAAGCGAGGCTCGGAAGGGGCAGCAAGAACTGCGGTGGGGCTCCTGTCTCTCGGATCCACCTCTCCCAACCACTGAGCCAAATCACTGCACATCAACCAGGTTTTGCCATCTGCCAGCGACTAGGGAGAGGCTCAGACACCCACGCGGCCAGAGCATCTTGTTCAGAGAGCTGAAAATTGCTCTGAGCAAGCGGAAGAGGAGTGATTTCTTTTTCATGTTCACCGGGTGAATCAGCGGCCTCCGCACCCCTTTCCCCGCCCCCGCCTACCCGCGGCCGACCCCACTCACCGGGCTCTGCAGGATCATGGTGACGCGCTTCTTCTGCTCCATCAGGTTGAAGTCCTGCCGCAGGTCGGGTGTGCGGTTGCGGAGGCGCAGGTACTCGGGGTCCTCCTCCGAGAAGCGGTCGAAGTACTGCTGCCCCTGCGCGGGCGGCGGGGAGGCGGCCTCGGGGACGGTCTCTTCACTCATCGTCCTGGTGGGTTTGCAGTCCACTCCTGGAACCCTGAAGAGAGGAAAAGAGGGTGCTCCCAGTCGGGTGCACGCTTCCTAAGGCCGAGGGCTCCGATTGGGGGGTGGGATGCGGTGGGATGCGTCTGTTCCCAGGAGGGCGTGAGTGGGGCCGTGGGTCGGAAGGCAGAGCGCCGCGGCTGCCGGCCTGTAGGGGGCGCGGACGCATAGTCCGACTAAGTGAATATTTGGCTCCAGCACCCCAGCCCTTCCCTGCCTGACCCACTGGGCTTGGGCGGTCACTCCCGTCCAGGTAGACTGGTCCCCCAGTGCAAGTGCGACCCGCAAAGCTTTGGGCGCATTTTGTGATGCTTATCTACACCACGTAAAGCTATTCACTGGGAGTTCGTACTTCTTGTAAGCCCTCTAAGAAGTCTCCTTAGAAACATCTGGTGGGAAATACACAAAACTGCAAAAAGAACAGGAACTTCTCACAGGCTGAGCATAAAAGAAAAACTCTTGCTCTGAGCTCTGGCAAAGAATCTGTTTATAAGTGAATTTGTTTCTGCAAAACGTATCTCATTGGAGAATCGATACGTATTCCTAGTTGAAAAGAGGTATGCAGTTTTTATGAATGGAAAATGAGTTTCTCTGAACCCCAGTAAATGAATATTGAGAAACCATGAAACAGTAAACACTGAAGGGTGTCATGTTGCTGGACTGCCCAGAGGCCCCTGTATAGTCTAGACCTGGTCCCTGGAGTGAGGATTAGGGCAGTCTTTGGAAGGTTGAGTCACTGATTTTTTTCTATTCAAGCAGGTTTTTCAAAATGCTTGAATGGTGAGTGAAAGAACGTCCTTGTGGCCTCGGCTTCCCAGCTGTGGGACTGTGGCCATGACAGTCTCCCTGTGTCAGCGCTGCTAGGTCCTCAGGTCTGGGTTATGCGCCTTTCACATCTAGAGAGGACAGGGGATGACAGAGTCGTGCCCTTCTCCCAGTGGGATGAGCCCCTTCTCAGCAAAAGAAGGCCTGTGCCTTGATTGAACAATAGTTACTTTTTGAACACAAGTAGGGAGATACCAACAAAAGAGCTTTACCTGAGATCAAGGCACCAGGCTTTCATCCTTAACCTGCTCTTCCTCTCTTTACCTCTAGGGGCTCCCTTCCAGAAAGAGGTGGAAGTGCCATTGTTCTCCCAGAGCAGCTCCTAACCTCCCCAGACCTTATCTGTTCTGCCCCCTCAGCTCATCCCCTAACCTTAGCCTTCATTCTAGCCAGCAGCTCATTATGAAAGCAGCCTTGCTAACAAACAAAACAGCGTATTCTTACTGTCCATGATCTGTCTGCTTCCTCTTCTCCCATCTTCTGTCAGCTCTTTCAATTGTTCAGTTGCTCAGTCATGTCCGACTCTTTGTGACTCCATGGCCTGGAGCACGCCAGGGCTCCCTGTCCCTCACCATCTCCCAGAGCACACCCAAACTCATGTTCACTGAGTCAGCGATGCCATTCAACCATCTTGTCCTCTGTCATCCCCTTCTCCTTCTGCCTTTTATTTTTCCTAGCATCAAAGTCTTTTCCAATAAGCTGTCTCTTCACTTCAGATGACCAAAGTATTGGAGCTTCAGCTTCAGCCTCAGTCCTTCCAATGAATACTCAGGGTCAATTTTCTTTAGGATTGATTGGTGTGATCTCCTTGCAGTCCAAGAGCCTCTCAAGAGTCTTCTCCAGCACCACAGTTCAAAGGCATCGGTTCTTTGGTCCTCAGCCTTCTTTACTCTCCACTTTATGGTTCTTCGACTGAGGTAGGTGGGGGCACTAGGCAGGAAAAGGAGCCCATCCCATCAGCCCAGAACACTCCGGTGGTTGACTGATATTATTATTATTTACATTCTTGTCCTTTGGGACAGGCAAATAGCAGGTTCAAGGGAAGATTCACGGACAAGGTCCTTCAAGGGTCAGCTGAAGCTCTGAACCCTTGGGGGTTTGCAAACTTGAGTCCTCATTAGAATTACCCAGAGAACTTTGAGAAAATACTGATATCAGAGATTTTAATATTCTCAGTCTTGGGTGCAATTTTTTTAAGTTCTCTGCATGATTCTGATGGGTAGCCAAGGTTGAAATACCAGTTAGATGTTTGGATGCAGCAAGGCATTCATGCCGGGTGCTGGCCATTTCTAGCAAGTGTGCCAAGAAGGCACGAAGTCTCTAACACTAGTGTTCGCCACCTTCCCGTCGCTGTCCAGGTCCCTTCCGGCCACTCTAATCACCATCTACCGCCACACGCTTGACCTGGGGCAACAAGAGTGCTCCAAGTGCCACCATAACCCGCTTTTCAAGTTTACAAAACCACGACCTCCGGTCTTAATTCTGTTACTGATTAGTCAGCTCCTTGTGAAAGCCTTGACCAGGTCTTCACCAGTTAGCAGCACCCATACCAGCCCCGGCACTGAGATGGAGGAAAGTGTCACCCGGGAATTGCCCAAAACAAACATTCTCCAAAGAAATAATTTGAAACATATTTGGAAGGTTTCTAAATGTTTGAGGTTGTATTTAGTGACATTTAAAGCCAGATTCTTTAGCTAAGTGAAGAGTAATTACGTCTGTCAAGGGTGTTTCTGTCTGAATTAGCTCTGGACGAGAAGCCTGCAGGAGATCAAATCAGTCAATCCTACAGGAAACCAACCCTGAATACTCGTTAGAAGGATTAATGCTAAAACTGAAGCTCCAATACTTTGGCCACCTGCTGCAAAGAGTCAGTCCACTGGAAAAGGCCCTGATGCCAAAAGATTGAGGGCTGTAGAAGGGCGTGAGAGAGGATGAGATGGTTAGATGGCATAATCAATTCGATGCACATGAGTTTGAGCAAACTCTGGGAGATAGTGAAGGACAGGGAACCTGGCGTGCTGCAGTCCATGGGGTCACAAAGAGCAGGACACAACTTAGTGACTGAACAACAACAGAAGCCTGCAGTGTTGCCCCAGTTCTGACATTCTGTTGTTCATGGACTCAGGGGAGTAATTTCCCTCTTTGAAACTCACTTTGTCCATCTTTACATGGGGGCATAAACAAAATGGACCTCTGGGGCCCCTTCCAGCTCTGACACTGTATCAAGAGAAACAGACTCATATAGAAAAGGCAGAAAGCTGGAGAACCTAAGTTTTCTGGAGCAAGAGACCTTCTACCCACATCTCCTCAGTGCCTCTTCCTCAAGCCAAATGCCAAAAGAGAAACATCTGCAAAGAACACACATGACCTACTGACGGTTGCCTTGTGGTTTCAAGTCAATCCCATGCACATGGGGTGAGTTAAGAATACTTCAACCACTTCATGCTCCCAACCAGCCTCAGCTCTGGAATGTGGGAAGACAGAAGAGACCACAAGGCCAAACACCATGGGAATGCATTGGAGCCATGAAGACTTGGGATCACCACCTAGAATCTTCTGGGTGAACACCACTGCAGACCACACAGTTCTTCCACAGGCGTCGTCCCTCTGCACCCATCCCTTTTCATTCTCTTTGGAACCATCACAGCTCCAAATATTTGATGAGCAACAAGATTCATGGACTCTCTGGTGGATCACCCCCAGCGATCGAATCTCGAAACATATTTGGAAGGTTTCTAAATGTTTGAGGTTGTATTTAGTGACATTTAAAGCCAGATTCTTTAGCTAAGTGAAGAGTAATTACGTCTGTCAAGGGTGTTTCTGTCTGAATTAGCTCTGGACGAGAAGCCTGCAGGAGATCAAATCAGTCAATCCTACAGGAAACCAACCCTGAATACTCGTTAGAAGGATTAATGCTAAAACTGAAGCTCCAATACTTTGGCCACCTGCTGCAAAGAGTCAGTCCACTGGAAAAGGCCCTGATGCCAAAAGATTGAGGGCTGTAGAAGGGCGTGAGAGAGGATGAGATGGTTAGATGGCATAATCAATTCGATGCACATGAGTTTGAGCAAACTCTGGGAGATAGTGAAGGACAGGGAACCTGGCGTGCTGCAGTCCATGGGGTCACAAAGAGCAGGACACAACTTAGTGACTGAACAACAACAGAAGCCTGCAGTGTTGCCCCAGTTCTGACATTCTGTTGTTCATGGACTCAGGGGAGTAATTTCCCTCTTTGAAACTCACTTTGTCCATCTTTACATGGAGGCCTAAACAAAATGGACCTCTGGGGCCCCTTCCAGCTCTGACACTGTATCAAGAGAAACAGACTCATATAGAAAAGGCAGAAAGCTGGAGAACCTAAGTTTTCTGGAGCAAGAGACCTTCTACCCACATCTCCTCAGTGCCTCTTCCTCAAGCCAAATGCCAAAAGAGAAACATCTGCAAAGAACACACATGACCTACTGATGGTTGCCTTGTGGTTTCAAGTCAATCCCATGCACATGGGGTGAGTTAAGAATACTTCAACCACTTCATGCTCCCAACCAGCCTCAGCTCTGGAATGTGGGAAGACAGAAGAGACCACAAGGCCAAACACCATGGGAATGCATTGGAGCCATGAAGACTTGGGATCACCACCTAGAATCTTCTGGGTGAACACCACTGCAGACCACACAGTTCTTCCACAGGCGTCGTCCCTCTGCACCCATCCCTTTTCATTCTCTTTGGAACCATCACAGCTCCAAATATTTGATGCTATTTTTTACATAGCAACAAGCAACCTCTCAATGGGGACACTGGACATGGGCATGGAGATCCCAGTGTTCCTTATAACACCAAGCCCCACCAGCTCCAGATCTGCCTGAACTGTCAGCTTCTTTGGGACTAGATCAGCCTGGCACTGAACTTGCCTGGCCTAAATCCTTCTCATCCAGGTGGGAAAAAGATGGTCATCTCCCTTCCCTTTGGAGTGTCTGAACTTCCTAGGAACTGGTCTGTGAGGGCGCTGAAGGAGCTCTCCCCAACGAAACATGAGGAATGAAGGCATTCAGGGCCTGATGGCCAGGAACCCCCATGCTTGCCTGCACTTGTTAGAGTCCAGGTCCACAAGACTGCTCCAGGGGTGCGCCAATGGAGGCAGGGAAGGAAATGGAGGCCCTGACTCCCTTCCCAGGACAGCAGGGGCCAGAGCCATCTGTTTGTGCTCCTTTCCAAAATGTTGGGAGGTGATCAAAGCAGTACAGCAGAGCTTAGTGGTTAAAAGCAGGACCCTGGAACCAGACCATGAGTTCAAATCTCAGCTATGCTTCTTATTAGCTGTGCAATCTCAGACAAGTCACCTAACCTCCCTTTGCCTCCATTGCCCATCTATTAAATGGGGATTGCGACTATTTAACTCCTCCTTAGGTTGCTGCAAGGAGTTAATGTACGTGAAGTAGTTCAAATAGCGCCTGGTGCAGAGCAAGTGCCATTAGTGCTTATTATGTGTCATTTTGGGGCTAGAATCATCATGGCATGAGGAGCTCGAGTAATGAGAGGCTCAGGATCCCACTGTCAACAGGTGCATGCCAAATAACTGTAATTATATGTTTTAGTCCAAAAACTAATTCAATCTCGAGCTACATTAGCAAAAATAAAAACCAGAAAAGGACTGATGAGAATGCTTCATTCTCAGACCAGACAGTGGGAACGTGTCAACCTGGAGATCACAAAAAAGGATGGAAGCAGGGTGCTGAAGATCACAGGAGACTGGCGCTCAGTGGCTCCAGTTCCTGGCACATGGGATCTTTAACATGTCCAAGAGGCATTAGGCACATTTTGTTGGTCATAATGAGCCCCTTTCACCAAGCATGAGCTTTTATGCAAATTAGGTGACATGGTATGTAAATGAGGTGACATGGTGGGCCCTCAGATATTTCAAGGGAGGGACTGGCCACCTAGAAAGACCAAGCACAGGATTGGAGGTTGGGACTTCAGCCCTAGTCCAGCCACAGAGGGAGGAGGGGAGAGGGGCTGGAGATTGCATTCAGTCAGGTGATGACTACCTGACTCAACTTTGCTTAGTAATAATGCACACCCCCATTAAAGAGCCCTGGATAGTGAGGCCTGGGGGAGCTGCTTGGCTGGTGAGCACGTTGCTAGGCTGGTGGTGACAGACCCCACAAGGAGGGGCGTGAAAGCTCTACACCACGCCCTCATCCCCAGACTCTGCCCTGCTTTCATTTGGGAATTCTCGAGTGGGATCTTTTATAATAAAACTGCAATTGCAGTTGCAAGCCCTTTCAGTGAGTACCACGAGTTATTCTAAGGAATCGTAGACACCAAAAGGGAAGTTGTGGGAACACTCTAACTGGTAATCGAGTTGGTCAGACGTGCAGGCGGCCTGAGGACCACACTGGCCATGAGTCTCTGAAGTGGGCGGGGTCTTGTCCCTGACCCTTGCCTTTTCTTATGTGCCCTTTGAACACAGGGTAGTGTCACAACTGAGTTGAACTGTAGGACATCCAATTGCGGTCAGAGAATTGGTGATGGAATAGCATCAAATAAATCTCTATTTGTGACTTGCCTTCATTCCCAGGGCAACTGTGCGAGGCAGACACTGTCCCCACTTTACAGATAAAAAGACTGAATCAGAGAGGTTAACTAAGTTGCTGAAAATCACACAGGTAACAGTGGAGTGGGGATTTCAACCAGGCTTGTCTCTGGCCCCAGAGTCTGCATTCCTCCACACTATCTGCTGGACAGCCACGTGGAAGATGGATTAGGTTGATTCTCTAGAGCCTCAGGGGCCAGAACCAGGAACCCAAGGGGTGGCTGCAGGTAGGCAGGGTGCGAGGGTGAAATTTTCACCAGCAGAAGCTGCTCAGTGACGAGAAGATGGGACAGACTGTTAGATGGTGAGCTCTCTCGGTGGAGTCAGGATGACCAGAGAATGTCATAGAGGGGCTTCTGCCCTATTGGAGTTGATCAGTGACCTCCAAGGTCCTTCTGATTCCATGATCGCTTTTTGATGTTGTTGCAGTATGATTGATTAGGTGCCAATCTCTGTTACACAGCACAGTGACTCAGTTTTAGACATCTATACGTTCTTTTTTCAATATTCTTTTCCATTATGATTTATCTCAGGGGATTGGATATAGTTTTCTGTGCTACATGGAAGGACCTTATTGGCTCTGTTTGCATCTACCAATTCCACATTCCCAGTCCATCCTTCTTCCCCAGTCCCCACTCCCTTGGCAACCACAAGTCTGAACTCTGTGTCTGTGAGTCTGTTTCCATTCTGTACATAGGTTCATGTGTGCCATGTTTTAGATTCCACGTGTAAGTGACAGCATATGGTATTTGTCTTTATCTGACTTCTTTCACTTAGTCTGATAATCTCTCATTGCACATGGTAGCTCTTGAGTCAGCAGGATCAGGGGAGTTCATGACCGGGGTGTCTGCAGGCTCATCCTGGTGAGGCGGATCCAACCAGAGGGTGTCCCACGCCCTCCTCCCTCCACCACCACCAAAAACTCCCCACTGATTACCAGGAGGCCTGAGCAGCCTTGCCCCAGGCTGCCTCTTCTCAGTGCTCAGTCCGCACACTCCACTCCACTCCTGGGGTCGCTGACCACATCTACAGGACCTCAAACATCCAGGTGGAAACTGGAAAACACAAACATGACAGACATCAGGGTGCTGTCTGGACCACCACGACTCTGTGCCTTGTTTATCAGGCATCACTAGGCGTTGGTTTCTTGTAAAGACTGCTGGGAAATTCTTGAAATGAACTGAAGATGAATTTTTATTTTAAAAGCAAATTGTGTCTACAAAAAAATAAAGAAAGCTTCGCTATCTTTATGATTGGGATCACAATTCCTTTCAAAGAGAGGAGTTGGAAAATCCCTTTGCCGAATATTGGCCAAGGGTCTTCAGGCTTCCCAGTGGTTCAACCGGTAAAAGAATCCACCTGTCAATACAGGAGATGCCAGAGATGCAGGTTCCATGCCTGGGCCGGGAAGCTTCCCTGGAGAAGGAAATGGCAACCTGCTCTAGTACTCTTGCCTGGAAAATTCCATGGACAAAGGATCCTGGTGGGTTGGGGTCACAAAGGGTCAGACATGACTGAGCATACATGGACTGACTATAGCTAAGGGGTCCTTGGCCTCCAGGTAGGGCAGCTGCTCTGCTCTTAGAGGGAGCAGAGTGTAGACCTCCACACAAGCCCAGAAGGGTACACACTGCTGGACTAGAAGGGACTGACCCCTTCCTGACAATCACCCCCCCCCCCAGATACTTCACTCACAGCTGCAGCCCAAAGAGGTAGAAGAAGCCTGAAGAATATCACCCCCTGTGAAATGGGGAGGGTTTTGAAGTTGCACAGACCATGGATTGGTGGATTCAAGACAATGTCACCGAGAGTTCAAGGGGAAGAAAGACCTCAGCTGATACCTGAGTAACTGAAGGATGAATGTAAAGTTGTTAATGTCTTAATAAACAAGGGCGAGTTATTAATCCCCAAATCCTGATAATCTCTCATTGCACATGGTAGCTCTTGAGTCAGCAGGATCAGGGGAGTTCATGACCGGGGTGTCTGCAGGCTCATCCTGGTGAGGCGGATCCAACCAGAGGGTGTCCCACGCCCTCCTCCCTCCACCACCACCAAAAACTCCCCACTGATTACCAGGAGGCCTGAGCAGCCTTGCCCCAGGCTGCCTCTTCTCAGTGCTCAGTCCGCACACTCCACTCCACTCCTGGGGTCGCTGACCACATCTACAGGACCTCAAACATCCAGGTGGAAACTGGAAAACACAAACATGACAGACATCAGGGTGCTGTCTGGACCACCACGACTCTGTGCCTTGTTTATCAGGCATCACTAGGCGTTGGTTTCTTGTAAAGACTGCTGGGAAATTCTTGAAATGAACTGAAGATGAATTTTTATTTTAAAAGCAAATTGTGTCTACAAAAAAATAAAGAAAGCTTCGCTATCTTTATGATTGGGATCACAATTCCTTTCAAAGAGAGGAGTTGGAAAATCCCTTTGCCGAATATTGGCCAAGGGTCTTCAGGCTTCCCAGTGGTTCAACCGGTAAAAGAATCCACCTGTCAATACAGGAGATGCCAGAGATGCAGGTTCCATGCCTGGGCCGGGAAGCTTCCCTGGAGAAGGAAATGGCAACCTGCTCTAGTACTCTTGCCTGGAAAATTCCATGGACAAAGGATCCTGGTGGGTTGGGGTCACAAAGGGTCAGACATGACTGAGCATACATGGACTGACTATAGCTAAGGGGTCCTTGGCCTCCAGGTAGGGCAGCTGCTCTGCTCTTAGAGGGAGCAGAGTGTAGACCTCCACACAAGCCCAGAAGGGTACACACTGCTGGACTAGAAGGGACTGACCCCTTCCTGACAATCACCCCCCCCCCAGATACTTCACTCACAGCTGCAGCCCAAAGAGGTAGAAGAAGCCTGAAGAATATCACCCCCTGGGAAATGGGGAGGGTTTTGAAGTTGCACAGACCATGGATTGGTGGATTCAAGACAATGTCACCGAGAGTTCAAGGGGAAGAAAGACCTCAGCTGATACCTGAGTAACTGAAGGATGAATGTAAAGTTGTTAATGTCTTAATAAACAAGGGCGAGTTATTAATCCCCAAATCCTGAAGATCAAGGTCATCAAAGGGTTAATCATCAATATACTTTAAAAAAAAAAAAAAAAAAAGGACGAGTGATAGAGATCAGTTTTTTCACTTGGCTGTTGGTTGTTCAGACCCAGGGACACTTGCCTCACCCAGAGCCGGCGTCACCCCCACGTCCAGGCCCACGTCCACCGTGGCTCTGAGGGCCAGGCCTGTCCTGCCGGTCCTGCCTCATCAGCCCATAGAGAAGCATTTGCAAAGATAGTCTCCTCAAGGTGGGGGCCAGCAGAATTCATCTTGGGAGGTCTGGTGTGCCGGAGGGAATCCAGGATGCCAAGTGACCCCTGAGGCAATGCTGCCTTCTCAGTCCAGCTGGGCACCGCCAGCTCCGCATTCCAGTGCTGAGGCCCCTGATCCCAGGCCTGCTGCTCCCACCTCCAGTTAGGGACTTCATAGCTGCTTCCAAAAGCTCTTCTCTATGCTCTGCACGTCCAGCTGCCACCTGGGGCACTCCTGACCATGGATCTTATTTTTAGCTAGACCAGGGTCACGGCCACCAGTGAACGCTGCGTCCACCCATTGCCTACCTACCGAGGAACCCTGCCCGCTGGGGTTTGCTGACGCACCTCTAGATGCTCTGCCTCCTGTGGGCGGCCACTGACCGCCTTAAAGACCAGTCCTGCAGCCAGGTAAGTTGTCTCAGATGAAACGCCAGCAGCTCCTGGCACAGAGATGTGACGTTACATCAGCTGAGGCTTGGGGTTTCAGAGTCTAAGCTATTTCTTCTGTCCATGGAAAGAATTCATCTCTCATCCCCTGAAGAGATTACCTGTACCATTCATGTCAAAAAACAGACATCTGTCCCACAGACAAGAACCCTGAACACTGACTAATCCCCATCCTATCTACACCAGTGTTGGTATTCCACTAGGAGAGCTCCATCCCTTGGGGTATAGTATTAACCCCTAATGACAATGGAAAAATAGCCCTGAGAAGTATTATAGGCAAATGTGGTATTTTAAACATTCTCCTCTGTGACCAGCCCTGTCAGATCCCAGATTGCAGAGTCAGGCTGGGCAGGGTCACATCAGACACCCAGTCAGCCAGTCTCAGTGAGGAAAAAGGAAGAGAAAGGGGGCCATTACCAGGGCCACTCCAGAGGGTCCAGCACCTGGGGCAGAGCTGTGGGGAGGGCCTGGGAGGGCCTCAGGAGACCCAGGCCTGATGGAACCCTCGGAGCTGTGCCTGCTGTGCTTTCAAGGCCAGGGTCAGGGTCCACTCAGCCTTTGGCTTCCCAAGCATGTGCTTCAGGAGCCAAACTCATCCCAGCTTCCAGCCACGCCAGCCCTGTGGGAAGAACTGAGAAGCAAGGAGGCCTGCGTGGGTGGAACACCTGACCCTTCCTGGGAGGCCACCTCCACCCTCCCCGGGCCACCTGCTTCCCACTCTCAGGGTGCAGTCAAGTGAGCGGGGAGGCAGGAGGAGTTAAGACACAGGATTTCAACCCTAGCTGTCTGCTCATTAGACTGTGGCCTTTGCCCACCCCACCCCTGACGTCCCACAGCCACCTTGAAGATGACCCGTCCAAACGGACCAGCACTCTAGCCAGCCCAGCACCAGGGCCTCCCTCTCCAGCCGGCGGCTCCTCGCTGCCCCTGACCGAGCTGGCCACCCACCAAGGCCCAGAAGGCAGCCATGGCTTCTCCCTCTTCATGACCCACGCACCTACTCTGTCACCAGACTCTCTGGTTTTACGTCCTAAATATCTTCCACCCGGAGCTCCACACCTTGAATCAAGCCAATGTTACCCCATCATTTTTACGGCCTAAGCCTCGTCTTTCCTCTCTCATACACCCCATCCCATCAGGAGCCAAGGTCACTGTTCTAAAAATACAAATCTGGCCCACAGCCCCGCATCTCCACCCTCCACCCCCAACCCATCCGTGGCTTCCAGCCATCCAGGGCAGTGTCCCCGCACCTTTACATTGTTTTTCTAATTTCTGCTCCTCTAGCCAAAATTTAGACTGTATTATAAAGTGATAGCTATCCTTTTTGTACTTATCAAACATAAAATTTTAATTCTGACTTTGCTTTTTTCAAACCAAATGCATTCTCCATGTGGGAGATTCAAACCCACTCATTCCCCACCAGGAGCACAAGCCTTTCGGTTTCGGGCCTCTTCCTTCCTCAAGGCCTGCACCCTACAGAAGAGGTCCCCAGGGGCCTCCCACTGCCTGATCCCTCCCTCCCTGACTATCTTTTGTGCTCCAGGGGCTGTTGCCAGGACCGGAAGGCACCCAGATGGTCCCCACCTTTGTCTGTCCTGGTCTCTGCCTGGAGCACCCTCTCTTCTCTGCCCTCGCTTAGGCTCAGGTTGGCCTCTCCTCCTGAAGCCTTCCCTCCAGACCCCTCCTTACACTCTCATCACTGTCCAGCTGTCTTTCATTGCACTTGCAGTCCAACAGCGACTGTCTATTACCATGAGCTCCTGGCAGGCAGGGCCTGTGTCTCCCATTTTTCTATTCTTTGTGTCGCTACAGGGCCAGTGTCAGGTAGATGCTTAATAAATATCAATTGAACTAAAACCAACTAGCAGTGAGTTGGGAGGAGTTAGGATGGTTTTTCAAACCAGCCCTGCCCAGGTCTGGGGGTCCCTGAGGTGACAGCTCAGCACAGGGTGGGAAGGCAGACCCCTGAGCAGCCCATTTCAGAGCATGGCACTGAGTGATAACGGGGCGTGCGTGGCAGGCACCCTAGCGCCTAAATCACCTCTTCTAAAATAGCATGTTCTCTTGTTATGTAACCCAAATGGCTGGACCTCTCTGATAGCCATTCTTCTTGCTTATTTTGAGACAGAATTCCAGGAGTTGATTGCAGCTCTAACAAAGCCCACTCCACAATATAACACATATTGTGGGGAGACAGAGAAGGGACTAGCTGCCCTTGATTAAGCCCTGCCCCTTGACTCCCCATCACTTCTTCTCTTCAGGAGCTCCTCCCCCGCCCCACCCTCCACCCGAGGACCCTCAGTTCACCTCTCAGGGGAGCCCTGGAGGTCCCTCTGGGCATCTCCAGTTTGCACCCTCACACTCTAGTCTACTCAGCCAAGACTCTGCTGCAATTTGAGCAGCCAGGGATCACAAATCCTGAAAGATGCTCCCTGACGCAGGTCATTTTCTTCTCTGTCCCACTGAAGAGCAGGTAAATGTAACCACTGGAGTATGAAATCACATTTCTGTGGGTCATTCCTTGTAGCTCTAAAAGGAATAGGAGATGTAGAAGAGAAGGCTCAAGTTGTCTGACTTTGTTAACATCTGTTTAAGTCCTGTGTGCACACAGGGAGGTAGGTCCCTGTCTCCTGCCACTTGAGTGGGAGACGCCCAGACAGGAGAGGACCATTGGCATCACCCACACCCCGAGCCCACGGCGGAAAGACGCAGCAAGGAGTCCTTTCCCAGCTGCTTCCACATCTACCACAGGCATGGCCGCCCCCTGGGTGGGGGTGCCTCTAAGGCCCCAGGCCCCCAGCCCCACAGGTCAACTCCAGACAAGGACAGCGGGGCATTTACTTCAAGCCTGAGACTTGAAGTCAGAGCCCACACTCACCGATCCCTGAATGAATCTTCCAGAAGCGAGGGAGGAGCTGGTCAAGGCCTTGCTGCTGTTGCTTCCCAAAGTAAATGGAGACGGTTGAGTGAGGGACGGGACCACACCCTGCCTGCCCTGTCCAGATAAAGAGAAAGCTCCTGCCCTGGGTGGTGGGAGTATGACTGAGGCTTATCATCAGCTTCTTCACCTGCTTCTGAATTCTTCACCGTTCTACAGAAGGGATTAGCCCCTTAGGATGAAAAGAGTTTCAAAGAAGAAAGGGAAAAGGAGGAAGTCTCCCTCAGACCGTCTCCAGAAAACCCCCTTGGCTAGAGGAATCCTTTCACCCCCTGACTGCTGCAGCCTAAGAAGGAAGACATTGTTTGACTCAGAAAATTGGATCCAATAGGTATGGGGGCTGTGCCCAGCCCTTCTCATCAGCTCTGTGAAGAGGGGTCCCTCATCCTGCTTTTCAGATGAGAAAATGGAGGCTCGGGAAATGGATTGACTTGATCAGGGTCACGTGGGGATCACGGCATGACTGAGACACACCTAGAGAAAGCACCATAACGGTGGCAGTGACGGCAGCGGCGGGGGGCAGGGGTACAGCGCTCCAGTACTGGCTCGTGCACCGTGGGGTTCCAGGCAGGCCCCAGTCTCAAGGCTCCAGCATGAGCTTTAACCCCCTTGCCAAATACCTCTGCCACCATCGCAAAACCACACAGACTTCACGCCTCCAGGGAAGGAAAAGAAAGGCAGGCTCTGGAAGCCGCAGTGATGCAGACAGTCCTGACCTAGCAGAAAGGCTGGGCTAGCCCAGCACCATCCGTCCTTGAGGAGGTGCCAAAGGTGCCTACCATGTGGATGAAAGCTCACGTGGGGAACCTGGCTTCCCCTGGAACATCCATGTAGAGCCAGCCCAAAGCCTGAGCAGTCAGGCTCAGCGTGTCACAGCATGTCAGGAACAAGACAGAAAACAATAGCAGGCATGTCGTGTGCCTTTCCACTCCTCTCTACAATCCTGTATGGTATGGATTTTATCACAGACCTATTAAGAGCTGTCTCAATGTCTGGATATATTTGGATGTGCGTTTGGAACAATGCCATGGACTCACCAAGCTCACTTCCTTTTCTTCCTGGGCATCCACATGTGCCACTGCCTCCCCTCTGGATAGGGCCATATGAAATGTCAGCCAATGAGATTAAGCAGAAGTGACGTGCATCACCTGTAGCCCAGACAGTTAAAAGCAGAGCTGCCCCTCCCCCCTCCACTCTCTCCTTCCTCGCCTCCCTGCTGGATGCAGAGGATCCAGCAGAAGCTCTGGGATCCCGGGGATGATGCAGCCACCAGATGGAAAGAGGTGGGGTGTCACTGAAGGCAGCATCCCTGAGCATGAGATCAGAGTCTAAGGTGGTTGTTACACTAGCAGGTAGCCTGCCCTGAAACCACCAGGGAAGCCCTCATTAATTTTAATTCAGCAAAATAGAGTGTATTTTAATTCTAATACTGAGCATTTTATCTTTTGCACACTTTTCTTACAGTATCTCCATTTCACTTCAGACCCTTTCGTCTTAGTCTATCCTTTCCTATGACTGCCCTAGCCTGTTCCTTAGAAGCCAGCGTCTTTTTGAGCTATTTTAAGGCTACTAAGGTCAGGGAAATCCCCTGAGAAGGGAATGGCTATCCACTCCAATATTCTTGCCTGGAGAATTCCATGGACACAAGAGCCTGGCAGGCTATGTCCATGAGGTCATGAAGAGTCGGACGTGACTGAGCAACTAACACATACATACAAGGCTACTAAATAATTTTCTGACATTTTTTTCTTCTGGTTCCTACAGCAGATTATTATGAGATAAGTAATTCTTTCGAATCGTCTAGATCATTTATCTTCCTCTGCAGTGTCTTTTCTTAAACCACACTTAATCATTTCTCTTTTCCTTTATTCTCAAATAAGGTGAAATCAGGTCCCCTAAGATACAACCTACAGTGAAAATAGCTTTTAGCAAAAAGTGATAGAGACCAGCTTTCTGAAATCGAATGTGGTGAGCAGTCAGGCTCAGCGTGTCACAGCATGTCAGGAACAAGACAGAAAACAATAGCAGGCATGTCGTGTGCCTTTCCACTCCTCTCTACAATCCTGTATGGTATGGATTTTATCACAGACCTATTAAGAGCTGTCTCAATGTCTGGATATATTTGGATGTGCGTTTGGAACAATGCCATGGACTCACCAAGCTCACTTCCTTTTCTTCCTGGGCATCCACATGTGCCACTGCCTCCCCTCTGGATAGGGCCATATGAAATGTCAGCCAATGAGATTAAGCAGAAGTGACGTGCATCACCTGTAGCCCAGACAGTTAAAAGCAGAGCTGCGCCTCCCCCCTCCACTCTCTCCTTCCTCGCCTCCCTGCTGGATGCAGAGGATCCAGCAGAAGCTCTGGGATCCCGGGGATGATGCAGCCACCAGATGGAAAGAGGTGGGGTGTCACTGAAGGCAGCATCCCTGAGCATGAGATCAGAGTCTAAGGTGGTTGTTACACTAGCAGGTAGCCTGCCCTGAAACCACCAGGGAAGCCCTCATTAATTTTAATTCAGCAAAATAGAGTGTATTTTAATTCTAATACTGAGCATTTTATCTTTTGCACACTTTTCTTACAGTATCTCCATTTCACTTCAGACCCTTTCGTCTTAGTCTATCCTTTCCTATGACTGCCCTAGCCTGTTCCTTAGAAGCCAGCGTCTTTTTGAGCTATTTTAAGGCTACTAAGGTCAGGGAAATCCCCTGAGAAGGGAATGGCTATCCACTCCAATATTCTTGCCTGGAGAATTCCATGGACACAAGAGCCTGGCAGGCTATGTCCATGAGGTCATGAAGAGTCGGACGTGACTGAGCAACTAACACATACATACAAGGCTACTAAATAATTTTCTGACATTTTTTTCTTCTGGTTCCTACAGCAGATTATTATGAGATAAGTAATTCTTTCGAATCGTCTAGATCATTTATCTTCCTCTGCAGTGTCTTTTCTTAAACCACACTTAATCATTTCTCTTTTCCTTTATTCTCAAATAAGGTGAAATCAGGTCCCCTAAGATACAACCTACAGTGAAAATAGCTTTTAGCAAAAAGTGATCAGGAGACCAGCTTTCTGGAAATCGAATGTGGTGCACACATGATTCATGGTGACTTTTATTGCCTTCAGGCAACTTCTGCACTGAGCTGGCCATAAAAGCTACCTGAATAATCAGTCCACTAAGATCAGGATATACAAGGACGACTATCAAGGAAATCAGCTCCATCTCACATCCAGGTTATAAAATGGATGCTCTTTTTATAGAAAATTTAATGAAGTTCAATCAGATTCATTTCTAGGCAGATGATTGGTCTCAACATCTTACTCAAACAAACAAGTGAACCTACACATCTTAAAACATAAAGTGAAGTGGAAGTCGCTCGGTTGTGTCCAACTCTTTGTGACCCCCTGGACTGTAGCCCACCAGGCTCCTCTGTCCGTGGAATTCTCCAGGCAAGAACACTGGACTGGGTAGCTGTTTCCTTCTCCAGGGGATCTTCCCAACCCAGGGATCAAACCCAGGTCTCGCACACAGCAGGTGTATTCTTCATCATTGGAGCCACCTGAGAAGCACTTCAAACATGACCCTCCACTTAACAACTTCCTGAGAATCCACAAAACTCTTGATAAGATTTAGGAAGGAGGAAATGAAAGGTAAACATCATGACAACAATTTGAGGGCTATCAGATGCCGGTGACTCAGTCAACCTTACTTCCTGCTTAAAGAAATGGCATGAGCTCACACAGAGGGCCCAATGAAGACTTTGGGCACAGGCCTCAGAAGTGAAGGCAGAGCAATAGAAGCCCAGGTATTGGTTTAATGCTGAGAGGTAAAAATAAACATTGGTATTACATCGCAGAATTGCAGGGCTCGGTTCTGGCCCCTCCAGACATCTGAGAATCCATCCTGGGCAGGTCCAAGGAGAGAGTCCACACCAGTCCCTGCCCTGAGCAGTGTCCCAGCCATAGCCATGTGTGTGCTCCTTTGACACAGATGGGCAGCACTGGGTCAGCCACTCACTCTGCATTCACCATCATCCAGGCATCAACACCTGAGGGTCTCCTGCCCTCAAGCACTGTAAGGTGGGAGCAGGCGAGGCCACACTGCACCTGGGCCTTCTTTGTGCCCTGCCTCCCTGGAAAGTAGGACCTGGTGCATCTCTCTCCTCCATCTCTTGAATGCTTCATAATAATAATGCTTCCAAATGGTGAAGCATACGGTAAAAAGCACAGATACTGGAGCAGACCCCCAGGCTTGGAGCCCAAGTTCTATGAGCTCTGAGAGCTTAGGCGAGTTCCTGAACGACTCTGTGCCTCCATTTCCTCATCTGTAAAGTGGGGGTATAGTGATTATGGGAGCAGTCCTGAGGGGTGGTTGTCATCAAATGGATTCATCCATGTGAAATAGGTAGGGCAATGTCCGTCATAGAAAAGGCGCCAGGAATGCCGGTCCTGTTAGGCAGTGGTTAGCAGCATGGGTAAATCAACACCAGGGTGGACCAGCTGCAGAGGGTGAGCTATGGCAAGGGGCTGGAAGCATGCTGCCTGGGAATGGCGGTCTGTGGTGGGTTGAAGAGGGGCCCCTCACCTCAAAAAATACGTCCATGTCCCAACTCCTAGAATATTTACATGTGACCTAATTTGGAAAAGGGATCTTTACTGATGTGCTTAGATTAAGAATCTCAAGACAAAATCATCTTGAGTTACGCTGGTGGCCCTGAGTCTCATCGCAACTTACAAGTCCTTACAAGTCACATGGAGACGGATGCAGAGATCAGCGTGAGGCAGCCACAAGGCAAGGGATGCCAGAGGCCATCAGAAGCTAGAAGAGGACTGAGAAGATCCCCCTTAGAGCCATGGAGGGCGTGCAGCCCTGCCGACACCTGAGGTCACACTCCAGGCCTCCCCAGCTGCTCCCCCAGCCCTGATGTCCATATACATTGCCTGAGCATCTGGCTGACCCTCAGATTCGGATTCAGTCAGCAGGTCTGGAGGGAGGCCTGAGCTTGTACAGTTCTCAAAGCTCCCAGTGAGACTGATGCTGCTGGCCTACAGACCACACTTTGAGTAGGTACAAGGGCATATTGTCATCAGCAGCACCATGGTGGCAAAGGGGACCCCCAGATCAAAAGTTGGGGGTTTATAGATGCAATCAGCCACATGTGGGACCACTATGAGAGTGGAGGAGCCCAGCTTTCAGCAGCAGGATAAACAGGGGATGCAAGTCAGAGAGCTCCGGTGGGATGTCTCCCTGGGCTCAGTCAATGCCTCTCAATTGAACAGCAGCTCACTGGGCCAGTGCTAATGGCTTTTGACTTCTCTAGAGCATCAGTCTCTAACAGGGTCAACCAAGAAGTGGTCTCATCCTTTTGGATGAAAAAAAAGAAGCTCTGAGGCTTGCTTCCTGAACGACTCTGTGCCTCCATTTCCTCATCTGTAAAGTGGGGTATAGTGATTATGGGAGCAGTCCTGAGGGTGGTTGTCATCAAATGGATTCATCCATGTGAAATAGGTAGGGCAATGTCCGTCATAGAAAAGGCGCCAGGAATGCCGGTCCTGTTAGGCAGTGGTTAGCAGCATGGGTAAATCAACACCAGGGTGGACCAGCTGCAGAGGGTGAGCTATGGCAAGGGGCTGGAAGCATGCTGCCTGGGAATGGCGGTCTGTGGTGGGTTGAAGAGGGCCCCTCACCTCAAAAATACGTCCATGTCCCAACTCCTAGAATATTTACATGTGACCTAATTTGGAAAAGGGATCTTTACTGATGTGCTTAGATTAAGAATCTCAAGACAAAATCATCTTGAGTTATGCTGGTGGCCCTGAGTCTCATCGCAACTTACAAGTCCTTACAAGTCACATGGAGACGGATGCAGAGATCAGCGTGAGGCAGCCACAAGGCAAGGGATGCCAGAGGCCATCAGAAGCTAGAAGAGGACTGAGAAGATCCCCTTAGAGCCATGGGGGGCGTGCAGCCCTGCCGACACCTGAGGTCACACTCCAGGCCTCCCCAGCTGCTCCCCCAGCCCTGATGTCCATATACATTGCCTGAGCATCTGGCTGACCCTCAGATTCGGATTCAGTCAGCAGGTCTGGAGGGAGGCCTGAGCTTGTACAGTTCTCAAAGCTCCCAGTGAGACTGATGCTGCTGGCCTACAGACCACACTTTGAGTAGGTACAAGGGCATATTGTCATCAGCAGCACCATGGTGGCAAAGGGGACCCCCAGATCAAAAGTTGGGGGTTTATAGATGCAATCAGCCACATGTGGGACCACTATGAGAGTGGAGGAGCCCAGCTTTCAGCAGCAGGATAAACAGGGGATGCAAGTCAGAGAGCTCCGGTGGGATGTCTCCCTGGGCTCAGTCAATGCCTCTCAATTGAACAGCAGCTCACTGGGCCAGTGCTAATGGCTTTTGACTTCTCTAGAGCATCAGTCTCTAACAGGGTCAACCAAGAAGTGGTCTCATCCTTTTGGATGAAAAAAAAAGAAGAAGAAGAAAAAATACTTCCTTTTCCCTGTCATAGGAAGGGCCCTAAACAATTCTTGGGAGAATAGAAATTATGATGACAAAAATCGGTTTTCTAATTTCAGTAAGCTTGATGGAGACTTCTTCATCATGTTTGCCCTCATGTTTTTATGGGGTGAAAAGCACTTGATCCAAAAAGAAGACGAGAATGTGCCTGTAACATAGTCTGAGCTCTTATGTGACCAGGTAACTAGAAGCTCCGTTTGATAAAGACAGAGAGGAAAGGCCATTGTGTGGATGCCCCGCATAAGCATGGTAGTGGAGGAGGTTTACCTGACTAAGGAAGCCTAAGTTTAAAAACGAAAACAAAAACCACCAGCCCACCAGGTCCAACGTAGGAATGGCAGAAGACACCAATGTCCTTTGGCCTGAAATCTCACCACTTTCATCTCCACACTTATCTCTCTCTCTCTCCAACGCTCGCTCCTTCCAGTCAATCCACACTCATGGTTACATGTCTAAAATGCTTCTCTGATCCGTAGCCACCGTCCGCTGGCTTTCTGTCGCATGCCAACAGGGATGGATCGGTGGCACTATTTTCAGAGCTCGAATCCTCCTCTGCCTTCAGTCAGAAAGAACGTGGGGGTTGGTTTCCAGTGTCTACCATGGGCTGGGATGGGGGCATGACACTGTGCTGTTTCTTTCTGGACAGCAGCATAAGCTCATCTTGGCTTTCAGGCCCCTCGGGCTGGCAGCAAAGCATCCTCTTCTCGCTCCTTCTACAGGAAAGGCCCCGCCCGGCCTGACAGATAGGCCTGTCCTCCCACCCCGATCCTGCACATGCATCCCTGCCCCTGCAGCCTGACTCAGACGGCTCTCTCCTCTTCCCCTGGCCAAGGTCTTTCTATTCTCTCTCTCTTCTCAGCTCCAAGTCCTCTCATTTGTCACCAAACTGGCATCTCTTCCAGCTACTGCTCATCTGTGAACATGAGTCAGGACAAAATGACTAATACATGAGTGCCCCCCGCTCTTCCCTCCCCAGGGGCCTCCCCTCTCTAAGAGTCAGAGCCTGCCTCCTTGGTTTCTGGGGCTTCGTAAAGCAGGGTGGACAGGAAGAGAGGTTGGGAGAGAAGTCGGTGGGCTTAAAGGCCTCATGTTGGGAGTGGAAAGGGTGTGAGGCCTGAGGGTAGCAGGCAAAGAAGCGTGAATCTGTGAGAAATATTGCTGCACTCCACACACTCCTGATCTCACAGTCAGGAAACGTGGGATCTGGATTTTTTACAAAGGCCTTCTGGTTACTTAGTCCCCCTTTGAGCCACAGCCATGCTCTCAGTTCAGAGCTCCTGGGACATGGATGTGTGTCCTCTTCCTGACCTGGCGGAAGGGCCATCACCTGTCCCGGTCTGCCAGGGGCTGGGGTGGATCCCAGAGTGCTGAGCTAGGGACCCCGAAAGCACACATGGACTCCTCCCTTCACAGGCAAAGGGATGCGGGCCTGTTGGCACCTTAGACTCCACAGAGACAGACGCCTGCATGAGCAGCTTGTCCCACGCTGAGCACAGAGCTGGCACCACTCCCCTTCTTTGGGAGGAGAACCCCATAGGTGAGAGGATGTCCAGTCACGCCAGTCTGACAGGTACGGACTGAAGACACTCCACAAAACAGGTTCCTTGTGTGAAAATCCATTCAACGTTCCAGAAAAGCCTGCCATGGACACTCCCCTGTATGAGAAGCACCCTTTTGCACAGAAAGTGACTGTCGCTTGTTATGGGCAAGGCCCTTAGACCCCTTTGCCTTTGGGTTCAGCCCACAGGTACCCACAGTATGAACCCTTTTCTGTCTCTTCTTTCTCATCCTCTACCCTCTCGTACCCACTCCTCCTCCTCAGAGCCACAAACACCTTCCCTGATTCTTTGTCTCATTGTCTCCCCATAAAGGCAGGTCCAGTGCAGAACAGGAATGTGTGTTTCAGATGGTGGGATTGGAAGTCTTAGTAAAGACCCGTGTGGTCTTCACACAGACTTATTTTCATACTACAAGTCACTTGTATCTAATGTTTTATTTAGAATTACAGAAAAAATAACGTTGACAGCTTCCAACTGAGTTCCCTTTGCTGTATCTAGAACATATCACTATAATACAATTTTTTATAATTAATTTTTTTTTAAAGACCAATGTGACCTTATTGGCCTGATTTTCCAAAGAGCACACCCTTGAGGACACACTGAACTTTTCACTCTCATTGAATGTCAGGTTATGGGGACCTGACCAGCAGCTTGGCCTGGGCTGCTCCCAGCCTAACCATTCCTCAGCCTCCCCTGCAGATCCCTCCGGCTTCCTGCTGGGCTGGGGACAATAGGAGGCACCGACCCAAGACTGGACAGAGGAGGGCAGGTGCCAAAGCATTCTTCCCTGGCTCTCTACCTCAAGTGGCATTCCCTCCCTGGCCCCAGATCTCGCTTCCAGAGTGGCCCTGGCCTCTGGGCTGGGGTGACACCACCACCTCCTCCTCTCCTCCCTCCAGCCTCTCGGAAGAAGAGACATCCTGGGCTAACCTTTGTGCTACCTCCCCTTCCCCACCCCCTAGCCCTGGGCCCTGTCTGTTTCAGCTCCTCCATTACTTGTGCAAATGGCTTGCATTCAATTCCCTCTGTTGGAATACGTGAAGAATTTCCTATTTTCTTTGTTAGATCCTGACCGATACACAGCCCAACCCTTCCTTTCCACTTCATTAAACCTATGAGAAAACTGAGGTTCAGAGGATGGGGTGTGTCCAAAGAAAGACACCCATATCTTTAGTTGTCAGTGCTTGGACTGGGTTCTAGCCTCCATCCTTCTTGCCTCTGCAGAATATGGCAGGGCGTGCTTGCTTTTCAATCTCAAGCCCGAAAAGTCACAACTTACTGGGCTCAACTGTGAAATATGAGACTTCTAAGAAACAACCACAGTTGTAATTCATTCACATTCTAAACACACCTTTTGGACATGAGGAGCGATTTAAACCATCACTCTGAGAGATGGAGGCATACCAATTAGAATGGCCTCAAAAGACCTCATTTTTGGGTGGGGGTTTCAGATGGTGGGATTGGAAGTCTTAGTAAAGACCCGTGTGGTCTTCACACAGACTTATTTTCATACTACAAGTCACTTGTATCTAATGTTTTATTTAGAATTACAGAAAAAATAACGTTGACAGCTTCCAACTGAGTTCCCTTTGCTGTATCTAGAACATATCACTATAATACAATTTTTTATAATTAATTTTTTTTTAAAGACCAATGTGACCTTATTGGCCTGATTTTCCAAAGAGCACACCCTTGAGGACACACTGAACTTTTCACTCTCATTGAATGTCAGGTTATGGGGACCTGACCAGCAGCTTGGCCTGGGCTGCTCCCAGCCTAACCATTCCTCAGCCTCCCCTGCAGATCCCTCCGGCTTCCTGCTGGGCTGGGGACAATAGGAGGCACCGACCCAAGACTGGACAGAGGAGGGCAGGTGCCAAAGCATTCTTCCCTGGCTCTCTACCTCAAGTGGCATTCCCTCCCTGGCCCCAGATCTCGCTTCCAGAGTGGCCCTGGCCTCTGGGCTGGGGTGACACCACCACCTCCTCCTCTCCTCCCTCCAGCCTCTCGGAAGAAGAGACATCCTGCGGGGCTAACCTTGGGGCTACCTCCCCTTCCCCACCCCCTAGCCCTGGGCCCTGTCTGTTTCAGCTCCTCCATTACTTGTGCAAATGGCTTGCATTCAATTCCCTCTGTTGGAATACGTGAAGAATTTCCTATTTTCTTTGTTAGATCCTGACCGATACACAGCCCAACCCTTCCTTTCCACTTCATTAAACCTATGAGAAAACTGAGGTTCAGAGGATGGGGTGTGTCCAAAGAAAGACACCCATATCTTTAGTTGTCAGTGCTTGGACTGGGTTCTAGCCTCCATCCTTCTTGCCTCTGCAGAATATGGCAGGGCGTGCTTGCTTTTCAATCTCAAGCCCGAAAAGTCACAACTTACTGGGCTCAACTGTGAAATATGAGACTTCTAAGAAACAACCACAGTTGTAATTCATTCACATTCTAAACACACCTTTTGGACATGAGGAGCGATTTAAACCATCACTCTGAGAGATGGAGGCATACCAATTAGAATGGCCTAGGAGTGTGTCCCTTTCTAATTGATGTACCTCCATCTTCCAAAGTGAAGTGCTCTGTGGTATTCCCAGGTGACACTAGTGGTAAAGAATCCGCTTGTTGGGCTTCCCTGGTAGCTCAGTGGTGAAGAGTTTGCCTGCCAATGCAGGAGACCGGGGTTCGATCCCTGATCCAGGAATATCCCACATGCTGAGGAGCAACTAAGCTCGTGAAACACAACTATGAAGCCTGTGCTCTAGAGCTTCAGAGCCACAACTATTGAGCCCATGTGCTGCAACTACTGAAGCCCATGAGCCCTACAGCCCAAGTTCGACAAGAAAAGTCACCACAACAAGAAGCCTGCTCACCTCAACTAGAGAGTAGCCCCCACTCCCTGCAACTAGAGAAGAATCTGTGGCAGCAGTGAAAACCCAGAATAGCCACACACAAAAAAGAAAAAATAATCCACCTGCCAATGAAGATAGATTTAAGAGATTTGGGCTCAACCCCTGGGTTGGGAAGATCCCCTAGAGGAAGGCATGGCAACCCATTCCGGTATTCTTGCCTGGAGAATTCCATGGACAGGGGAGCCAGGCAAGCTTCAATCCATAGCATCCTAACAGAGTTGGACTCAACTAAGTGACTTGGCAAGCAGGAATGCTTCCCAGGTGGTGCCAGCGGTAAAGAATCCTCCTGCCAATGCAGGAGACACAAGAGACAGCAGGTGTGATCCTTGGATCAAGAAGATCTTCTAGAATAGGAAATGGCAACCCACTCCAGTATTCTTGCCTGGAGAACTACTTGAACAGAAGAGCCTGGTGGTCTATGGTCCACAGGGACAGAAACAGTTGGACACAACTGAGCACCTAAGCACACATATACACAGGAGGCGACCACAGCCAGGTCACCATCTGCTTCCTGTGCCTCAGTTTCCCTATCTAAGGAATCAAAACTGACATTAAAGGACCATTTCCAGAAGCATTTAAACACCTCTCTTAATAACTGCAGCAAAATTCACCTCCTCTGAGTTTTAGACTACATGGTTTCTCGATGCTGTAAAGTAGGTTCAATTTAATAGTTATTTAAATATGCCATATATTTTAAATACACAGAGCTTCTGCTAATTAACACTTCACAATTTCTCCAGAGCCCCACAGGCAATTGTCACCATCAGTAACTGGTGAAAGATAGTGTCAAGAAAATGAACCCTATTTCCTCTCCACACGGCAGCCCCGGAAGGGTCTCTGTGCAGCATCTCATCTCTCCCAGCTCATGTGAGCGGAGCGGTGGGAGAAGATGAGCGTAACCCGGCTGGGTGATGGGACGTGTGGACAGAGCATCCGCTTGGGGGCTCTGAACACTGATGCACCTCAGAAGGGTCAGTGGGCCAGTGTTAGTGACATGTGCTCAGTCACTTCAGTTGCGTCCAACTCCCAACAAGAAAAGTCACCACAACAAGAAGCCTGCTCACCTCAACTAGAGAGTAGCCCCCCACTCCCTGCAACTAGAGAAGAATCTGGCAGCAATGAAAACCCAGAATAGCCACACACAAAAAAGAAAAAATAATCCACCTGCCAATGAAGATAGATTTAAGAGATTTGGGCTCAACCCCTGGGTTGGGAAGATCCCCTAGAGGAAGGCATGGCAACCCATTCCGGTATTCTTGCCTGGAGAATTCCATGGACAGGGGAGCCAGGCAAGCTTCAATCCATAGCATCCTAACAGAGTTGGACTCAACTAAGTGACTTGGCAAGCAGGAATGCTTCCCAGGTGGTGCCAGCGGTAAAGAATCCTCCTGCCAATGCAGGAGACACAAGAGACAGCAGGTGTGATCCTTGGATCAAGAAGATCTTCTAGAATAGGAAATGGCAACCCACTCCAGTATTCTTGCCTGGAGAACTACTTGAACAGAAGAGCCTGGTGGTCTATGGTCCACAGGGACAGAAACAGTTGGACACAACTGAGCACCTAAGCACACATATACACAGGAGGCGACCACAGCCAGGTCACCATCTGCTTCCTGTGCCTCAGTTTCCCTATCTAAGGAATCAAAACTGACATTAAAGGACCATTTCCAGAAGCATTTAAACACCTCTCTTAATAACTGCAGCAAAATTCACCTCCTCTGAGTTTTAGACTACATGGTTTCTCGATGCTGTAAAGTAGGTTCAATTTAATAGTTATTTAAATATGCCATATATTTTAAATACACAGAGCTTCTGCTAATTAACACTTCACAATTTCTCCAGAGCCCCACAGGCAATTGTCACCATCAGTAACTGGTGAAAGATAGTGTCAAGAAAATGAACCCTATTTCCTCTCCACACGGCAGCCCCGGAAGGGTCTCTGTGCAGCATCTCATCTCTCCCAGCTCATGTGAGCGGAGCGGTGGGAGAAGATGAGCGTAACCCCGGGCTGGGTGATGGGACGTGTGGACAGAGCATCCGCTTGGGGGCTCTGAACACTGATGCACCTCAGAAGGGTCAGTGGGCCAGTGTTAGTGACATGTGCTCAGTCACTTCAGTTGCGTCCAACTCTTTGGTGACCCTGTGGACTGTAGCCCACCAGCCTCCTCTGTCCATGGGGTTTTCCGGGCAAGAATACTGGAGTGGGTTGCCATGCCCTCCTCCAGGGGAGCTTCTCAACCCAGGGATGAGGGATTGAACCCACATCTCTTCTGTCTCCTGCATTGATGGGTAAACTCTTGACCACTAGCACCACCTGGGAAGCCCTGTTAGTTACACAGATGCACCTCAATTAAAAAGTGACCATTGGGGTTTCCCTGGCCATCCAGGGTTAGAACTGCATGCTTCCACTGCAGGGGGCCCGGGTATGAGCCCTGGTCAGGGAACTAAGGTCCCACATGTCCCATGGTAGGCCCTAAAAAAAAAAATCCCAAAGCAGTGACCTAACAAGAAGACATAAACATGGATATACAGGCATTTAGGTAGATGCATACACCATGCTTATATGAAAAACACAGTCACAGAGTGCAATGAGCCCAGTCTGTGTACACCTGAGCTGCAGGGCAAACTAAGCCACAGGTGTAGAGTGGGTAAGGAGCTGCTCTGCTCCGTATCTCACCAGACTAAATACCCTCACCCCACTTCTCTGTGCCTGAAGTTTCATTATTTAGAGGTTTATTTACCTAATATGTTTCTTCCTTTTAAAAGTCAGCCCTCCTGGGAGAATCGATCAAGTATTTGTTAATTCTTTCTTCATCACTGTGACCTAATGAAATGGCTTTCTTCCTTAAGCTTTGCAGACACCTGGGACTCACAGGAATTCAAGGAGAGTCAGCGCACCTAGGGAGACACACTAGGAAGATACAGGCTGCCTTAATTTATGGTAACGGCCCCTGGGCCCCTGCGCGTGGAGACAAGGGGTGACCTAGAGGTTTCCAGGACACCTAAGAGGGAGGGAGGAGGGCACGTCTGCTCACCCAGGGCTCCACCCAGGACAGGCTCCCACCCAGCATGCCTGCCTCAGCCTCAAGAGGCTGCTTCTTTGAGGGGAAATAAAAAGACATGAGCAAAAGGTTGACACTGAAGCAGGGGATAAAAATAACAGGAAAGACTGTGTGTGATAAAAGCGCGTGTGGAAATGTCTTTTTTGAAACATCTGAAAATAAAGAACTAGAACAGGCTTCCACCTGTCACGAGACGGGAAGTGCTCAGAGGGAAGGGCGCTGTCGGATTGTGTTCCTGTTGAAGGGGTTCCACCGAGGAACAGCGAGCACTCTGGGCTCTGATTTTGCGCCTTCTATCCCAGCACCAAGGACAGTGCGCAAGAGATGGGAGGGGCCCTTTAGGAACTGGTTACACAATCGAGGCGGGGCCGACCAACACACAGCGGCAGCTCCTCAGGCCTTCCAATACCGTGTCTGCCCGCCCGCCCACCAGCCCTGCCTGCGCCATCTCTTGCTAGAGTTATAGATGGGACTCTAGGGAAGAGGAAACTGACTTCACAGACCTGTACAGAGATGTATGCTGAGCTCCTCTGGTTTTCTGAGGTCCCCTGCGTCCACCCTTCATCAGGCAGCATCTGCCCAATGGCCAGCCCAAGCGTCACACCCAGCACACGCGACAGGAGGCGATGCTGCACCAGGCGCCCTCACGGGTCCCTAAACCAAACCTGTGGCTCAGCAAGCAGCAGGCTCCGCACCCGCACAGATGGAAGGGGAATTCTTGGGGGTATTTTCCATTTTTTCATTTTTGAGGCACCACCAGCAACATAAAACTGCTGGTATTTTGTTGAACCCAGTGCCCCAAGGTGGTATTTATGGTTGTATTTTCAACCTTCCTCTCCCTTCATGGGGTTCAGGGGATTAAGTGGCACAGATAACAGATGAGGATGTAGCCACGATTCTGGAGGAAGGCAGAACAAAGTTAATTTCTTGTAATCAAGCCATGAAGCAGTACAAAGAACATAGCACAAAGCCTATGGGTCTGTATAATTTGCAAAACTCTGTTAACAGTCAATCAATCAAAAACAGCACTGGATTTTAGGCGATGACACTCTTACCTGAAGCTGCTCTACAAAAATCCAGGATCCACAGAGAAACATCTTTTTTTTTTTTTTTTTTAATTTTGGCCTCTTTTGTTGTTTTTTTTTTTAATTTATTTATTTTCATCCATCTTTTGTTCTTTGGCCTGTGTGGGCCTCCCATTGCAGTGGCCTCTCCTGTAGCAGAGCACCGGCTCTGGGCGCATGTGCTCCATAGCACTGGCTCGTAATTGGACACACCGGTCCAGCCACTCCACGGCACGTGGGGTCTTTCCGGGCAAGGGATCGAACCAGTGGACTCTTAATCCATTGGACCACCAGGGAAGTCCCACAGAGAAACATCTTGCTCAATGTGAGGTCCACAATCAGTTCTCAATTCATTTCTGTGCAATTTAGAAACTTCTGAATGCAATGTATATCTGGACATAACAAGATCACATAGGTATGAAACCGAAAGTGCCCCTGATCACTGGGCATAGGTTTGATGTGTACAACATGCTGAGGAGCCAGGGCACTAAGTGGACACCCCAAGGACTGGGGAAAGAGCAATGGACAGGCTCAAGAGAGCCTGCTTAAGAAACCAGAGGTCTGGTTCTGGATCTCCAACTCACTCACTCTGTGATTGACAGGAAGCCACAGAACCTCTCTGGGCTTTTGTTCCCCACCCCCTAACCCCGTGGTAAAATAAAGCGTTCTGAGCCCATTTGGAGGGGTTCTTTTGAGTCAGTGATTTGAACACAGGCATGTGATTTGCTTGGTCCATGTGGGGGGAGGACTGAGGCAGGAAACACAGCCCCTGGGCTCACCCCCTCTCCAGCCATCCTCAGTTAGCCGGCAGGGATGCTGGAGGTGGGGCCAGGGAGGAGGATCTTGTGCCATCCAGAGTCAGAGCAGCATGGTCCCAGAGGCCAGGGAGGTGGCCTCCAAACAAAGAAATCAGCCTAGGAAGAGCCCACCCTTTGTTGCCAGAGAGGTAATGTCTTTTCTTTTGTCAAGACAAAGAAACAAAGGAACTTGAGGAAGGCCCTAGAATGTCACAGCTCAATCCCCTGGGTCGTGGAAGGAGGGCAGGGGGACCAGCCCAAGCTAAATTTGAGCTACACGGTGCTGCGAAACTCACAAGAGGAATGAGTCCCTGAAATGCCTCATAGAAAGGTGCCAGGTTTGTCTGTCCTTACGTCTATCTGAATCTACCTTCTCCTGCCTATGAACTCCCATCTTGTCACAGTCACTCTTGGCCTGTAAGTCCTGCTCCAAATTCCCCATCTATATTCCCAAGCATTCAATAATTTCATTCAGTGACACAGACACACAAAGAAATAAGAGACACTTGAGCAAATGAGCAGCTTTTATAAGCTCAGGGTTGAAGGGCTCTCTTTATCAGATCTTCCATTGGCTACAATTCTGCAAAATCTTTTCTCTTGAGTTTTTTTGGCAACGGATGTCAGTTTCTTTCAGGAGATGTGAAATCACTGCTGGCAGGCATCTCCATCGACTGCTTTTAAAAGAGGCTTTAATAATGCATGGGAGGGGCAGGGCGGTGCGTGAATTAAACACAAGCCTCCACCAAGACAAGATGCCTGCTTGAGATCAGACCTGGTGGGCAGAGCAAACAGACCTGCGTTTAGCCTGAGTCCTCTGGTCTGCATCAAGAATAAAGTTTTGGACCCCACAGCCTCTATGAGGAAGCCGTCTGACTAGGGGAGGACTGAGCCAGCAACGGCTTGTCAGGAGCTGATTTTCATTTCCTCCCAGCAGCCTGGCTGCACAAAGCATCGCTAGCTGGAGAAACAAGAAATGCTTTCATTTAGCCTTCAAGAGTGCTAGGGGTGAGTACATGTTTGATTGACAAACCCTCAAACGTATTTGAAAAAGTGTTGCAAGTCTGATAAAATAAGGATCAGAGAGAATGCAGTGGAGAGGAAAGGCATATTCTATATCTGGAGTCCCAATGCACAGATTACATAACTGGTGTTACTGTGCCACCTGGGAAGTTTTTAATATTGTTAATAATACAGGAAGAGCTGGCGAGCTCTCAGAAATGGGCTGCTACACTCATAAAGAAAGGATCGCCTTTCTTGTTCCCAAGTCCCGGTGTTTTTCACACACACGCAAAGCTGCACCCCCAAGGAACAGAGGAGCAGACTTCGTCCCTGTTGTCAAGGAAACCAGTCTGTGCTTCGCTCTAGATTTAGAAAGCCTGGGTCTGGCCTCAGCAGTGCCTTCTGCCTACTTCTCTGGATGAGCCTGCCATCTCTTTTCCACTCAGGACATCCTGTCATAAAATCCCTAGTGTTGGCCAGTAGAGTCGAAGCTCCATCAATAGTCCAAACCAGTCAGCTGGTGATGTACGAGCCACACGAACAAATCCATGGGAGAAAATGAGTTTATCCACATGGAAAGGGAAAGGACAATTGACAAGGGCCTGGGACAAGTGCCAAGTGATTGACCCACGCTACTGGGAATGGCTTTGTGAAGCAGGATCGACCACCCAAAGCCAGCCCAGCACCCCTCCCTCCAAAGCCCCCACATTTCTTCCAACAGGAGGGTCACCACTGGTGCCCATCCATGGCTCAAATCTAGTGCTCCACCTGAAGCAGGAGGGGGCCTCCGGAAGCCACCCAGGCTAAGGGGACTGGATAAAAGATTTCCCGGTGGATGGGGGCATTGGGAGAGTCAGAGGGAAGACAAGGGTCCAGCAGGAGGGTGGAGAATCTCAATCTTGCTGCCACCATGGTGGGGCTGCTGAGACACAAAGGAACCAGGGAAGGACAGGAGGGAACTGACTGAAGGCAAGATAGGGAAGAGGACCCCAGCATTTGTGGGGATGTTTGCTGTGAGAACCAAGCATAGGGGATAAATTAAAGGACCCTGAGGTAACACCTGTTGAGGACAATATTGCCCCCAAAACAACCCATGTGCTTTATCCTCTGAAGTCTCTGAGCCAATGCTTGAGATACCCCAAGTTGAAAGTTTGGTGCAGAGAGAATGCAGTGGAGAGGAAAGGCATATTCTATATCTGGAGTCCCAATGCACAGATTACATAACTGGTGTTACTGTGCCACCTGGGAAGTTTTTAATATTGTTAATAATACAGGAAGAGCTGGCGAGCTCTCAGAAATGGGCTGCTACACTCATAAAGAAAGGATCGCCTTTCTTGTTCCCAAGTCCCGGTGTTTTTCACACACACGCAAAGCTGCACCCCCAAGGAACAGAGGAGCAGACTTCGTCCCTGTTGTCAAGGAAACCAGTCTGTGCTTCGCTCTAGATTTAGAAAGCCTGGGTCTGGCCTCAGCAGTGCCTTCTGCCTACTTCTCTGGATGAGCCTGCCATCTCTTTTCCACTCAGGACATCCTGTCATAAAATCCCTAGTGTTGGCCAGTAGAGTCGAAGCTCCATCAATAGTCCAAACCAGTCAGCTGGTGATGTACGAGCCACACGAACAAATCCATGGGAGAAAATGAGTTTATCCACATGGAAAGGAAAGGACAATTGACAAGGGCCTGGGACAAGTGCCAAGTGATTGACCCACGCTACTGGGAATGGCTTTGTGAAGCAGGATCGACCACCCAAAGC
Source organism: Tragulus kanchil (assembly GCA_022376925.1). Taxonomy (NCBI): domain Eukaryota; kingdom Metazoa; phylum Chordata; class Mammalia; order Artiodactyla; family Tragulidae; genus Tragulus; species Tragulus kanchil. Next base: position 153,324,922 of record JAIOJX010000029.1, read on the forward strand.
CAGCCCAGCACCCCTCCCTCCAAAGCCCCCACATTTCTTCCAACAGGAGGGTCACCACTGGTGCCCATCCATGGCTCAAATCTAGTGCTCCACCTGAAGCAGGAGGGGGCCTCCGGAAGCCACCCAGGCTAAGGGGACTGGATAAAAGATTTCCCGGTGGATGGGGGCATTGGGAGAGTCAGAGGGAAGACAAGGGTCCAGCAGGAGGGTGGAGAATCTCAATCTTGCTGCCACCATGGTGGGGCTGCTGAGACACAAAGGAACCAGGGAAGGACAGGAGGGAACTGACTGAAGGCAAGATAGGGAAGAGGACCCCCAGCATTTGTGGGGATGTTTGCTGTGAGAACCAAGCATAGGGGATAAATTAAAGGACCCTGAGGTAACACCTGTTGAGGACAATATTGCCCCCAAAACAACCCATGTGCTTGATCCTCTGAAGTCTCTGAGCCAATGCTGTGTCCATACCCCTTTGAGAAGTGAGCACCTCAGAAGACCTAAATAGACATCTCCCAAGAAGAGAATTCAGATGGCCAAGAGGCACATGAAAAGATGCTCACTGTCATCTATTATTAGAGAAATGCAAATCAAAACTACAATGAAGGGCTTCCCTGGTGGTCCAGTGGGTAAGGACACCGCCTTGCAGTGCAAGGGGCACCGGTTCGATCCCTGACCCGGGAAGATCCCACGTGCTGCAGAGAGGCTGGACTGATGTGTCCAACTCCCGAGTGGGAGCTCTGGAGCGCATGTGCCCAGAGCCAGTGCCCTGTAACAAGAGAGGCCACTGCGATGGGAGGCCCACACAGGCCAAAGAACAAAGATGGATGTAAATAAATAAATGAAAGACCAATAGAAGTGGCCAAAAAGAAAAAGAAAAAAAAACGACAATGAAGTGTTACCACAAACCAGTCAGAATGGCCATCATTAAAAGTCTACAAATAGGGCTTCCTTGGTGGTCCAGTGGGTAAGGACACCGCCTTGCAGTGCAAGGGGCGCCAGTTCAGTCCCTGGTCTGGGAAGATCCCACATGCTGCGGAGCGGCTGGACTGATGTGTCCAATTACCGAGCCAGAGCTCTGGAGCGCATGTGCCCAGAGCCAGTGCCCTGTAACAAGAGAGGCCACTGCGATGGGAGGCCCACACAGGCCAAAGAACAAAGATGGATGTAAATAAATAAATGAAAGACCAATAGAAGTGGCCAAAAAGAAAAAGAAAAAAAAACGACAATGAAGTGTTACCACAAACCAGTCAGAATGGCCATCATTAAAAGTCTACAAATAGGGCTTCCTTGGTGGTCCAGTGGGTAAGGACACCGCCTTGCAGTGCAAGGGGCGCCAGTTCAGTCCCTGGTCTGGGAAGATCCCACATGCTGCGGAGCGGCTGGACTGATGTGTCCAATTACCAAGCCGGAGCTTTGGAGTACATGCGCCCAGAGCCGGCACTCTGCAACAACAGAGGCCACCGCAATGGGAGGCCCACAAGAGCCAAAGAATAAAGACGGATGAAAATAGACAAATGAAACACCAATAGAAGTGGCCTGCCCACCCCCTCCCTCCCCAACTCGCCCCCCTCAAAATAAATAAATAAATAAATGTTTTTTTTTAAAAAAAGTCTACAAATAACAAATGGTGGAGAGATTATAGAGAAAAGAGAACCCTCCTACACTGCTGTGGGAATGTAAACTGGTGCAGCCACCATGGAAAACAGCATGGAGGCTCCTCAGAAAACTAAAAACAGAGCTACCATGCGGTCCAGCAATCTCACTCCTAGTATATGCCCAGACAACACTATAATTCTAAAAGACACTTGCAGCCTAAAGTTCATTGCAACACTATTTACAATAGCCAAGACATGGAAGCAAGTTAAATGTCCATCGACAGATGAATGGATATATATATATATATATATATATGTATATGTGTGTGTGTATATATATATGTATATGTGTATGTATGTATATATATATATATATATATATATATCTCCAGTGGATATTACTCAGTCATAAAAGAATGAAATTATGTCACTTGCAGCTACATGGATGGACTCAGAGATTATCACACTAAGTGAGGTAAGTTAGAGAGAGAAAGACAACTACCATATGCTATCACTTATATGTGGAATCTAAAATATGACACAAACGAACCTATCCATGAAACAGAAACAGACTCACATAGAGAACAGACTTGGGAGTGGGGAGGCTGAATTGGGAGTTTGGGATTAGCAGATGCAAACTATTATGCATAGGATAGAACATGACAAGGTCCTATTGTATAGCAAAGGGAACTAGATTCAACATTCCATAAACCATAATGGAAAATAATATGAAAAAGAATATACATATATATATATATATATATATATTTCTGAATCTATTTGCCAGAAACTAACACAACATTATAAATCAACTATAATTTAAAAAAAAAGGAAGTGAGTAGCCTCTACCTTGAATTATACCTTCTGGATACATGGGTTATCTGTTTCTTCATACCAAAATCCCTGAGGTGAGGGGTCCATTTCTGACTAATCTCTCCATCTTCCACAGCCCTGGAAGGACAGCTTGCACAGACTAGGTCTGATGAGGGTCTGTTGAATTTTCATGAATGAATTAATTCTTAATCTAGATCCTGTGAAATTACCTACACAAAGTTTTCACCATTTTGAGGTGATTATATGAAAGCATTTTATTTCTGTCTCTAGAGTTCAGAGTACTAGTTGGGTCTTCATTTCCAGCAGTGCTTTATCCGACTGTCCCAATGATGGTGATTGTTTGATAGTTATGAAAAACGAGGACAAGGGCACAGACTCTAGTCAGCCCTCTTGTCAGCTACAGCAATACCCCTGTGTCTATTCCCCGCTCGTGCTCACAGAATCCAGAAGAAAGACTAGCGGCAGGACTCATAAAGCTGGCTCTTACACCGTGGCTTACAAAAGCAACTGATTTATTCAAGCACGTCTGCCTGGGCAGTCAGCCTTCCCGGCTCAGGAAGGTACAAGGGAAGAAGCCATGTATGCAAATCTAGAGCGTCTTCTTCAGCTGCCAGGGGAGCAGAAAGACTGAAAAGAGTCAGATGGTGATAACTTTTGTCCCTTCACCTAAGAAAGACTCCATCGGGAGAAAGCAGCACCAGACAGGCACGGAGCCATCAAGGAGAGTGTACCAAGGGCCGTAAGGGGAGCGAAGGCGGGCCAGTGGGCAGAGGCCCGGAGCGCTTGTCCTCAACCAGCTGCAGTACCACCGTTGTCACGTATGTAGAGATACGGTGTCAGGTTTAACCAGACTTCCATAGAAACGGCACCCGTTTACTCGGGCTCCCGTACATGACTCCTCACATTACGGTGAAATGCAAACTGATGCTGCTACCCTGGAGCAGACAGAAGACTTATGACAGCTCCCTGACTGTGCTGACCTGCAGTTTTAAGTATTTTTGTAACATGCCCCCCCAGGTCTCATGGTGGAAGCATGACAGTCCCCTGAAGTCTGTCCCGCATGCAGCTGACATTTCTAAATTAACGAAGACAAGATACAGTGCTTTGTACTAAGATAAGTTATTCAGCTTATTATATAACTTCAAGAACTTTTCATATGCCTTTTGAGAAGTAGTCCAGTTCAGAAAATCTTACTAGTGTTTTCTTCATTTTGGACGCATAAGAGAATTTATTTCTCCTCACTCCACCTTTTTAAAACTGTTAAATGAATGCTTAAAGATATCAGCTTGCGGGGAGGCAGAATCCTTTGTCCACTCAGGATGCTCTTAAAGGTACACAAAGGTTTTTAAAACCATTTTGAGGTGATTATATGAAAGCATTTTATTTCTGTCTCTAGAGTTCAGAGTACTAGTTGGGTCTTCATTTCCAGCAGTGCTTTATCCGACTGTCCCAATGATGGTGATTGTTTGATAGTTATGAAAAACGAGGACAAGGGCACAGACTCTAGTCAGCCCTCTTGTCAGCTACAGCAATACCCCTGTGTCTATTCCCCGCTCGTGCTCACAGAATCCAGAAGAAAGACTAGCGGCAGGACTCATAAAGCTGGCTCTTACACCGTGGCTTACAAAAGCAACTGATTTATTCAAGCACGTCTGCCTGGGCAGTCAGCCTTCCCGGCTCAGGAAGGTACAAGGGAAGAAGCCATGTATGCAAATCTAGAGCGTCTTCTTCAGCTGCCAGGGGAGCAGAAAGACTGAAAAGAGTCAGATGGTGATAACTTTTGTCCCTTCACCTAAGAAAGACTCCATCGGGAGAAAGCAGCACCAGACAGGCACGGAGCCATCAAGGAGAGTGTACCAAGGGCCGTAAGGGGAGCGAAGGCGGGCCAGTGGGCAGAGGCCCGGAGCGCTTGTCCTCAACCAGCTGCAGTACCACCGTTGTCACGTATGTAGAGATACGGTGTCAGGTTTAACCAGACTTCCATAGAAACGGCACCCGTTTACTCGGGCTCCCGTACATGACTCCTCACATTACGGTGAAATGCAAACTGATGCTGCTACCCTGGAGCAGACAGAAGACTTAGGACAGCTCCCTGACTGTGCTGACCTGCAGTTTTAAGTATTTTTGTAACATGCCCCTCCAGGTCTCATGGTGGAAGCATGACAGTCCCCTGAAGTCTGTCCCCGCATGCAGCTGACATTTCTAAATTAACGAAGACAAGATACAGTGCTTTGTACTAAGATAAGTTATTCAGCTTATTATATAACTTCAAGAACTTTTCATATGCCTTTTGAGAAGTAGTCCAGTTCAGAAAATCTTACTAGTGTTTTCTTCATTTTGGACGCATAAGAGAATTTATTTCTCCTCACTCCACCTTTTTAAAACTGTTAAATGAATGCTTAAAGATATCAGCTTGCGGGGAGGCAGAATCCTTTGTCCACTCAGGATGCTCTTAAAGGTACAGCTCAGGAGAGATAGACCATCCTGACTGTAAAAAGGCTACTCCAGGTTTGGGCCAGTTGTGAATTGAATCCATCCAAGTTCCCCTGTTCTGATTCTATCTCCCGAATAATTCTTCTGATTGTGATTCAGCTTCTCAAATCCAGATGAGGCCAAGAGAGAGCAGGTTCTGGCAAACATACCACAGATGGCCTGTGATTTTCGCACGACTCTTTAGTGTGAATATTATTATACCCATCTTACAGAAAAAGAAACTGAGGCCTAGAGAGTTTAAGTAACTTGCCCAGGAACACACAGCTAATAAGTGGCACAACTGAATGCTGCGCCTGCATTCATCTGATACCAGAGTCCAGGGTGCTGCAAGGCCTCTGATTGTTCCTATAGTTTGGTTACTGATTTAGCTTTTAAATTAACTCTATCTCTTGGATGCATGTATATGTATGGCTGAGCCCCTTCACTGTTTACCTAAAACCATCACAAAATTGTTAATTGGCTATACCCCAAGGAAAATGTTTTTGGTGAAAAAAAAATTAACTCTATTCATGACACTTATTTGTAAATGAAAACAGAATCCAGTAAGGGAAGGCCAGGGCCTTTTAAAATGAATTATAAATATTTTAAGAAACTTCAATTTATGATGGTATCTGACTTGTGATCCATAATTCACCTGCCCCCAACTTTTCACTAAAAACCAATGTCAAGTTACCCACAAAATCAGGCCATAACTTATAAATACTCCAAACATGATGACCGACAATTAGACTAGAGCTAAAGCAATGGGTGAACATTTACTTGCCATAAAACTTGTGAGATTGAAGGAGAGACACAGATCGTGACTGATATTCCTCCCCACCTAAATGCCTCCCCGTCAGGGACTATATCCTCCAGAATATTCAGCAACCTTCCCACTATGATGTGGAAGGTGCCCCTTGAGCGGTCAGAGCCATTCCACACACCTGTCTCCCCCATGAGTGTCTCTCAGCTACATCTGTACCAAGTTTGCAGGGCCAGTCCTGCAATGTGGTCAGGACAGATGTGGATTCCTACGCCACGTTGCAGCTAGAAACTTGAAGACACAAGTATAAAGTGTATGGCAGGATGGGTGTGGAAGAGTCAAACAAAACCTACCTCTAGGCTAGTCAGGAAAAGATATGCATTTGATGAAGTTATACAACATGACAAAATGTATTCATAATTAGCTGGATAAATATGCACCAGGGAAAAATAAATGTAGACAACCTATGGCTTGCAATATTTATATCAAAAACAATAACATTCAAGGTAAAAAAAAAAAAAAAAAACTCTAGGTGATTCTATTTGAAAGAGTAATTCCCACAATGAAAATATCAAATTGATTATGTGTCATATAACATAGTATGAGACTATAGATATAAAGCAGAAAGTATTGAGAATTGGTGAAAAATAACAGGATTCCAATAATAATGGATGACATGAATATGCTTCTCACTCATGACAAATTAAATAGGCTAAAAAATGGATGAGCAAGGGGATCCTGCAGGGGTGCTGTGTGATGGTCTGGAGGGGTAGGATGGGGGTGATATACATATGACTAATCTGGGAACATACATATCTGTAAACAACAAAACTCTGTAAAGGTTAAAAGTAAAATAAAAATTTTAAAAAAAAATTGGATGAGCAAGTAAAGAAGCCAAATAGGTTGGTTAATTAAACTTAAAAGAATCCCTCACTAGCCACATTGTGTCACAATCCAGTAAGGGAGCCAGGCAAAATGAATTATAAATATTTTAAGAAACTTCAATTTATGATGGTATCTGACTTGTGATCCATAATTCACCTGCCCCAACTTTTCACTAAAACCAATGTCAAGTTACCCACAAAATCAGGCCATAACTTATAAATACTCCAAACATGATGACCGACAATTAGACTAGAGCTAAAGCAATGGGTGAACATTTACTTGCCATAAAACTTGTGAGATTGAAGGAGAGACACAGATCGTGACTGATATTCCTCCCCACCTAAATGCCTCCCCGTCAGGGACTATATCCTCCAGAATATTCAGCAACCTTCCCACTATGATGTGGAAGGTGCCCCTTGAGCGGTCAGAGCCATTCCACACACCTGTCTCCCCCATGAGTGTCTCTCAGCTACATCTGTACCAAGTTTGCAGGGCCAGTCCTGCAATGTGGTCAGGACAGATGTGGATTCCTACGCCACGTTGCAGCTAGAAACTTGAAGACACAAGTATAAAGTGTATGGCAGGATGGGTGTGGAAGAGTCAAACAAAACCTACCTCTAGGCTAGTCAGGAAAAGATATGCATTTGATGAAGTTATACAACATGACAAAATGTATTCATAATTAGCTGGATAAATATGCACCAGGGAAAAATAAATGTAGACAACCTATGGCTTGCAATATTTATATCAAAAACAATAACATTCAAGGTAAAAAAAAAAAAAAAAAAACTCTAGGTGATTCTATTTGAAAGAGTAATTCCCACAATGAAAATATCAAATTGATTATGTGTCATATAACATAGTATGAGACTATAGATATAAAGCAGAAAGTATTGAGAATTGGTGAAAAATAACAGGATTCCAATAATAATGGATGACATGAATATGCTTCTCACTCATGACAAATTAAATAGGCTAAAAAATGGATGAGCAAGGGGATCCTGCAGGGGTGCTGTGTGATGGTCTGGAGGGGTAGGATGGGGGTGATATACATATGACTAATCTGGGAACATACATATCTGTAAACAACAAAACTCTGTAAAGGTTAAAAGTAAAATAAAAATTTTAAAAAAAAATTGGATGAGCAAGTAAAGAAGCCAAATAGGTTGGTTAATTAAACTTAAAAGAATCCCTCACTAGCCACATTGTCTCACAATACAACCTCAGGAACCCAACAGATTCAGGTGGCAAAATGTATACCGTATATTAACACTATAAAAATAATTTCACTGCATCCAGCTACAGTAAGGTAAAATGTCAGTTAAAACAAACATTTCAGCAAAGCTTTTCTTCATTCTAAGAGGAGCATCATTTATTCAGCCAGAGAGTAGAGACGGTGGGTTGTTTTGTCTTGTTTTTTTTTTGCTTTTTGGCTTAGGAAATTTTTTTGATGGGATTCTTCAAATGTGAAAAGTGAGCTCCTGTCTCCCTTGCTGTGAAACAACAAGAAATATATAGAGTGGTCAATTTCCCCCAGCTCCTGACACAGAACTCCTAAAACCCTTACAATTTCCTAAGGGATGGTGGTGGGAAGAACAGCTCACACAGGGTTCCTAAACCCCTTGGAATTTCCTAGGCTACAGGAGCATCCTTTGTCCTAAAGAGATGACTGTTGGTGGGCTCCTGGATGAGGGCTGGTCACCAGAGGACCAAGCTATGATTAGAATTTTAGAACTTTCAGCCCCACCCTTTATCCTCTGAGGTGGGGAGAGGAGCTGGAAGTTGAGTTCATATCCAATCAATCATCACATAGGCAATGAAACCTCCATATACATCCCTAAAGTACAGGGTTGGGAGAGCGTGAACACATCCATGTGCAGGGAGAGAGGTGCACCCCAGCTCCAGAGAGGCAGAAGCTCTGCCTGAAGACCTTCCAGACCAGCCTACATACCCCTTCATATGGCTGTTCATCTTCACCCTTTATTATAGAATTAATAGGTAAGTGATTCCCCATGTTCTGTGGGCTATTCTAAGAAGTTACTGAACCCGAGGAAGGGGCTGTGGGAAACCACTGATTTATAGCCAATCAGAAGATGCAAAGACCTGGACTTGCAATTGGTAACTGACGTGAGGCTGACCGTGTGGGACTGAGCCCCTACCTTGTAGAATCTGATACTTACTCCAGGTATACAGTGCCAGAATTGAACTGTTACAGGACACGCAGCGATGTGGTGGAAGAGACGGTGAAACAAAGGGATAAACTGCCCTGCAGAAGAAATAAGGAGTGCCCTAACAGCGAACGCGGGAAGACGGGAGAGGCAGGGACACTGGGACAATGCACGGCACAGGGCGGAGGCCTGGAAGAGAAGCAGACGATGACAAATTCCCTGTGGTGGGGAATGGCAAATCAATTTTGATGATCAATGATGTCTGACACTGAATGTAAAACTTGGTTCCAGCCCTATACTCCGAATGCCTTCTGTATACCTCATCCTTTGATTAAACGTCTGACGTGCAGAAGAGTCTTGGGTTACGGGTGCTTTGGAAGAATAGCGAGAAAGGACAGCGTTCAGCGAGGGCAAATATATTAACAAAGAGGGCCGCTCCTCTGGGAGGCAAGCTCTCCAGGGTGGTGTTCCCCAGTATCTGTTTCCTCTCTACCTTTCGGTATAGGAGAGGATGAAAACTTCCACTCTCTTCCTGTTTGGCTTTGCCACGTCTTTTTGTGGTTAATCAAATAAGGAGAGGGAACAAGAAGCAGTTTACAGCTCTGCCTTCTGCTAGAACCACCACCTGCTTCCAGACGGCGACAGCTCCCCAGCGTCCGTCTCTGAGGAAGGAAGACAGGGGACAGGTCCCCCAGCACGTTCAATGGATGGACAGCAAGAGCTAGAGAGAGACCTCGGCTGTGCTCAGCCACCCAGGAGACCCGGGAGTGGCCTGCATCGCCGGTCAGGACTGACGGCACGAGTAAGGTCGTGGCCAGAAGCACCAAGAACACGTGGCCAGTCTGCACCCAGCTCCAGAGAGGCAGAAGCTCTGCCTGAAGACCTCCAGACCAGCCTACATACCCCTTCATATGGCTGTTCATCTTCACCCTTTATTATAGAATTAATAGGTAAGTGATTCCCCATGTTCTGTGGGCTATTCTAAGAAGTTACTGAACCCGAGGAAGGGGCTGTGGGAAACCACTGATTTATAGCCAATCAGAAGATGCAAAGACCTGGACTTGCAATTGGTAACTGACGTGAGGCTGACCGTGTGGGACTGAGCCCCTACCTTGTAGAATCTGATACTTACTCCAGGTATACAGTGCCAGAATTGAACTGTTACAGGACACGCAGCGATGTGGTGGAAGAGACGGTGAAACAAAGGGATAAACTGCCCTGCAGAAGAAATAAGGAGTGCCCTAACAGCGAACGCGGGAAGACGGGAGAGGCAGGGACACTGGGACAATGCACGGCACAGGGCGGAGGCCTGGAAGAGAAGCAGACGATGACAAATTCCTGTGGTGGGGAATGGCAAATCAATTTTGATGATCAATGATGTCTGACACTGAATGTAAAACTTGGTTCCAGCCCTATACTCCGAATGCCTTCTGTATACCTCATCCTTTGATTAAACGTCTGACGTGCAGAAGAGTCTTGGGTTACGGGTGCTTTGGAAGAATAGCGAGAAAGGACAGCGTTCAGCGAGGGCAAATATATTAACAAAGAGGGCCGCTCCTCTGGGAGGCAAGCTCTCCAGGGTGGTGTTCCCCAGTATCTGTTTCCTCTCTACCTTTCGGTATAGGAGAGGATGAAAACTTCCACTCTCTTCCTGTTTGGCTTTGCCACGTCTTTTTGTGGTTAATCAAATAAGGAGAGGGAACAAGAAGCAGTTTACAGCTCTGCCTTCTGCTAAAACCACCACCTGCTTCCAGACGGCGACAGCTCCCCAGCGTCCGTCTCTGAGGAAGGAAGACAGGGGACAGGTCCCCCAGCACGTTCAATGGATGGACAGCAAGAGCTAGAGAGAGACCTCGGCTGTGCTCAGCCACCCAGGAGACCCGGGAGTGGCCTGATGCTGCAGGGTGGCGGGCCGGTCAGGACTGACGGCACGAGTAAGGTCGTGGCCAGAAGCACCAAGAACACGGAGTAGGAGATGGACCGAGAGACGTTGCCCCTCCACCCGAAAAGTTTTGGGAAATCTGGGAAAGGCACAGGCCTTCCCACAGTTTGTTGAATAGGGGCTTATGTCTTTTTGATTGTGGATTAAGAGAAGAGGGTAACGGCATACTAAAACTAGGCTGGAAGTCTTAGAGATGTTAGTATTATACATTAATGAAACATTTATAACGATTTATTACAAATTAGAATGCGAAACCTTCCGATAAACCTTTAAAATTGAGAAAGATCTCCCTTGTCTGCCTGCTTGCATCTCTTGCAAGCATCCTATATTAATAAAGTTATTTCTTTTTTTTTTTTTTGGAGGTTTAGGGTAAATTTATTTCTTGCCTAAAAATAACTGAGAAAGATATTTTCTGACCACATTAAAATCAAATAATAAATTTTAACAAAAATACTGCCACCTAGGGCTTCCCTGGTGGTCCAGTGGGTAAAGAGTCTGCCTTGCAATGCAAGGGGCACCGGTTTGATCCCTGGTGCAGGAAGATCCCATGTGCTGCGGAGCGGCTGGTCCAGTGTGTCCAATTAGGAGCCTGTGCTCTGGAGTGCATGCACCCAGAGCCGGTGCTCTGCAACGAGAGAGGCTGCTGCGATGGGAGGCCCACACAGGCCAAAGAGCAAAGATGGGTGAAAATAAATAAATAAAAAATAAATAAACGGGCCTTCCCAGGTGGTCCAGTGGGTGAAGACTCCGTCTTGCAATGCAAGGAGCACCGGTTCGATCCCTGGCCCGGGAAGATCCCATGTGATGCGGAGTGGCTGGACTGGTGTGTCCAATTACGAGCCAGCACTCTGGAGTGCATGTGCCCAAGGCCTGCGCTCTGTAACAAGAGAGGACACTGCAATGGGAGGCCCACACAGGTCAAAGAATAAATGTAGATGAAAATAAATAAATAATAAAAGAGGCCAAAAATAAATAAATAAATGCTTAAAAAGACGCTGCCACCTAGAAATGTTAAAACTCTCCCCCAAGTTATATTTGTTCAGAGAGGAAACCTAGCCTGCAATCACACATTATCTAGAAAACAGAGAGGGCATGGTATATTGACAATTAGGGGCCACATTTGGAAATAGATTTATAGACTTAATAATTCTACAAACAAGAATGAAGATAAAATATCTATTCATGAAATGTTAAAGTTCAGAAAAACAGAAAAAATCCAAGGAAAGAGGAAAAGAATTAAATAAGAAAAATTAATGAAACAAATTAAAAAGTTTAATGAAACAGAGTGGATTAATCTAAGAACTAGTTATAAATAAATAGACACATTCTCAGCAACTCAATAAAGAAGAGAAGTAGCAAATACCTAAAACTGGGGATAGAATTGCATCAGTAGAGACACAGAAAACAAAATTTATGCGGGCTGGAGGAGGCCACCAGCAAGCAATGCCAGCCCAGCCAACAGGGAAGGGAAAGGAGCTTCTAGGAGGAAGGGAAGCGGGGACTGTCCGGAGGAAGGAAAGAACATGTGGTATTACAGAGCGATGGCTCCATTTTAGAAGATGGCTGCTTATTTGCATTAGATGTTACTATTTAATCAGACAACTTCTAGGGAGAGCACAGTTTCCAGAAGCCTCAGGTATCATTAGTCTACAAGAAGCACAATTCCCATCCTAGGAAACAATCTAGTTCTGGCTGTGCAGTTCCCCAGGAGGGAGGGAACAGATCCTTCTTCTGACTGGTTCTTGCCACATCACCCTGCCCTCACATCAGGACAGCCGCCTCACATCAGGACTGGTGTACAAAGTGCCACTAGTTATTGGAGAGGTGGGAGGGAGTCATGGCCCACCTGGGAACAACCTGCCCCCAAGATGTGGTACAAGAAGGGTGGGCCACATCTTTTAGAAGGGCTTCCCTGATGGCTTAGGTGCTAAAGAATCTGCCTGCAATTCAGAAGACCCAGGTTTGATCCCTGGATTGGGAAGATCCCCTGGAGAAGAGAACTGTCACCCAGTCCAGTATTCTTCTCTGGAGAATTCCATGAACAGAGGGGCCTGGTGGGCTACAGTCCATAGGATCACAAAGGATCAGACATGACTGAGCAACTAACACTTTTCCCTTGCTCTTTGACCCCTTCCCTGAACTCCTCCCACTGTACCCCACTGTCTGGGTTGGACCTGTGTGCATTTGGCCTCCTCCTATCCATGGGGCCACAAAGAGTTGGACAGGACTGAGCGACAGCCAAGGCCTTATATCTCTTTCCAGGGCCAGGTGAAGCCTGTTCTCCAATGTGAACCCTTACTTTAAGGAACTGAGCCCTGGTGTAAACTACGGGCTTTTGGTAGGAATGATGTGTCGCATCTTCAGGTTCATCAATGGTCACAGATAAACCATGGGCATGGTGATAATGGGGGAAGCTATGCACGTGAGTGCTCCGTTGCTCAGTCATGTCCAGTTCTTTGCAGTCCTGTGGACTGTAGCAGCCTGCCAGGCTCCTCTGTCTATGGGACTGCAACGGTAAGAACACTAGAATGGGTTGCCATTTCCTTCTCGACAGGATCTTCCCGATGCTGGGACTGAACCAGAGTCTCTTGCCTTCATAGGCAGGTTCTTCACCATTAAGCCACCAGGGAAGCCCATGGACCTTGTTATACATGTATTAAAAGGAGACGTGTGCTATAAAACACTAGGACTGCCCTCAGATAGTTTCCAGAAGCCTCAGGTATCATTAGTCTACAAGAAGCACAATTCCCATCCTAGGAAACAATCTAGTTCTGGCTGTGCAGTTCCCCAGGAGGGAGGGAACAGATCCTTCTTCTGACTGGTTCTTGCCACATCACCCTGCCCTCACATCAGGACAGCCGCCTCACATCAGGACTGGTGTACAAAGTGCCACTAGTTATTGGAGAGGTGGGAGGGTCATGGCCCACCTGGGAACAACCTGCCCCCAAGATGTGGTACAAGAAGGGTGGGCCACATCTTTTAGAAGGGCTTCCCTGATGGCTTAGGTGCTAAAGAATCTGCCTGCAATTCAGAAGACCCAGGTTTGATCCCTGGATTGGGAAGATCCCCTGGAGAAGAGAACTGTCACCCAGTCCAGTATTCTTCTCTGGAGAATTCCATGAACAGAGGGGCCTGGTGGGCTACAGTCCATAGGATCACAAAGGATCAGACATGACTGAGCAACTAACACTTTTCCCTTGCTCTTTGACCCCTTCCCTGAACTCCTCCCACTGTACCCCACTGTCTGGGTTGGACCTGTGTGCATTTGGCCTCCTCCTATCCATGGGGCCACAAAGAGTTGGACAGGACTGAGCGACAGCCAAGGCCTTATATCTCTTTCCAGGGCCAGGTGAAGCCTGTTCTCCAATGTGAACCCTTACTTTAAGGAACTGAGCCCTGGTGTAAACTACGGGCTTTTGGTAGGAATGATGTGTCGCATCTTCAGGTTCATCAATGGTCACAGATAAACCATGGGCATGGTGATAATGGGGGAAGCTATGCACGTGAGTGCTCCGTTGCTCAGTCATGTCCAGTTCTTTGCAGTCCTGTGGACTGTAGCAGCCTGCCAGGCTCCTCTGTCTATGGGACTGCAACGGTAAGAACACTAGAATGGGTTGCCATTTCCTTCTCGACAGGATCTTCCCGATGCTGGGACTGAACCAGAGTCTCTTGCCTTCATAGGCAGGTTCTTCACCGTTAAGCCACCAGGGAAGCCCATGGACCTTGTTATACATGTATTAAAAGGAGACGTGTGCTATAAAAACACTAGGACTGCCCTCAGATAGCAGTCCACCTGAGGATCCAGGACTGTGTATTTAAGGAATTAGTCAAGTAGGTCAAAATTATCACCTCAAGGACTTCCCCAGTCCAGTGGCTAAGAATCCACCTGCCAGTGCAGGGGATATGGGTCTGATCCCTCATCCAGGAGGATCCCACAGGCTGAGGTGCAATAAGCCTGAGCTTCACAACTCCTGAGCCCATGTGCTGCAACTACTGAAGCCTACACGCCTCAATGCCACGCTCTGCAACAAGAGAAGTTACCAAAACAAGACGCCCTCACACCTCAACTAGAGAAAGCCCACACACAGCAGTGAAGATCCAGCACAGCCAAGTAAAATTAATTAACTAAGTACACTATACTAACACATATATATGGAATCTAGTAGGATGGTAAAGATAACACACACAGTGAAGCGATGGAAAAACAGACATGGACAGTAGACATATGGACATTGTGGGGAATGAACAGTGGGTGGGAGGTGTAAAGGAAGTAGCATGAAAATCTATACTATCATATGTGAAAAAAATAGCTATTGTCATTGTGCTGTGGGAAAAGGGGATCCTGCAGGGGCTCTGTGCGACGGCCCGGAGGGGTGGGATGGGGGGGATATACATATGACTAATCCAGGATCATACATATCTGGTAAACAAGACAACTCTGTAAAAGTAAAATTAAAATTTTTAAAAATTAATTAACTAATTTTAAAACAACAACAGTGAGCCATAAAAAAAAAAAGAAACTATCACCTCAAACTCACATCTTATGATCAGTTTCCAAAGTCCATCAGTAAGGCCAAAATTAGTCAGTCAAAATTATCCTTGAACCTCTCAATGGCCATGAGGAATAGAGCAAGGTTTTGTAGGTATTGCCTGGCCCAGTAATGTGCATGCACGACTGTATAATAGGTACATTGCATGTACGACTCATAAACGGGTATGTGAGAAGTATGCTCTGGTTGTATTTTTACCCTATTCCTCTAGGAGTCAGACTACCTGAGATACATGTGGGCATGAGGCATCTTTGCGCTACAGAAAACGTTGAGTTTCACTGACGGTGGTACATGTCGGTTCTCTTTATGCTGCTGCTTTGTATGTTACAATCAGCCAGGTCATTTATAAAAGAGGATGGCCACTTCAAAACTTAACATTGATACCAGAAGAGGAAGAAATGTTTTTTTTCTTCTCAATAAGTGTAAAAAATTACAAATAAGTTTGTAAAATTCAGAAAGATTTGTCAGGTTTATTTTTTTTGTAAGAGCTTGGTTTAAAAAACCCAGAAGGAAGGCTTCCTGGAAGCGGTGACTGCAGCTCATTTAAAGTCATCTCTGCACAACAGAAACAAGCACCAGCTATTTGGCAGGTGGCAGTGCCTCTCAAATCAAGGTTTTAATTTACCAAGAAAATGAAGGCATCGTCTTTAAATACTCTCTTCTCAGAATTACTCACAATACCCTGGGGACTGAACTCCAGACTATTGGATTTTTATAACAAAAGTTAAGGCAAAGTGCTGGTTTAAATATTTCAAATGAAGCAAGAAAGTACTCTAAGTTTATTTTTCTGATTAAAAAAAAAATTAGCTAGAGTCCTCTGAAACATAACAAAACTACCCTAGCTTGCAGATCTTGTTGGTATTTTTTACTAAATGGAATGAGCTTCCCTTGGCAATTTAGGGTAACAATATGATATGCTTACTAGTCATTGAGCATTGAAAATGAAAGCATGTGGACTGAACATTCCAAACAAAATGCATTTGACTATTTTAAAACTTGATTAAGTCTCTGACAGAAGTAAAGGCTAAGAAAAATTTTAATAGCACTGTCAAATCTTTCATAATATTAAAAGCACACTGACAAGAATTTTCTTCCAAACACTGAAGAATTAAATTGGACAAGTTGCTCACTCAATCAGCCCCACACAAATTGAAAACCCTTTCAGAAAGAGAATGAACACCGTTGGTAGATTTTGCGTGATTCAACTGAGAAAATAAGCATTCAGCAAACACTGTGTAAAAGGTAGACTGGAGAGCAAAACCAGGCGAGTGTGGAAGGTGGAAGTTGGTGCAGGAAACAGGCACTGATCAGTAATCACTCAAACAATTGTACCTGCACCTGAGCCAGCAGCCATGTAGGAGAGACGCACTGTGCTGGGAATCCTATCGCTAGAGAATTTGACCTCGTAGTAAAGCAGGTCAGAGACAGCTCCGTCACTGAGGAAGCGACATTTGTGCTGACGTTGTAGGGAAGAGTCAACAGTAAAGAAGAGAGGAGAAAGTATTCCAGCCAGGGTATTAGGATGTGCAAAGGCCCTGTGGTGAACAGCTGCATGGCCACCCTGAAGACTCAAAGGGAAGCTAACGTGGTCAGAGTGGAGTGAAGGAACCTGAAGAGGCCAGAGGGGCCGACGTGGAGAGCCACATGCTGCTGAGTCATACGCCTTCATTCAGCCATTTACCAAGAAAATGAAGGCATCGTCTTTAAATACTCTCTTCTCAGAATTACTCACAATACCCTGGGGACTGAACTCCAGACTATTGGATTTTTATAACAAAAGTTAAGGCAAAGTGCTGGTTTAAATATTTCAAATGAAGCAAGAAAGTACTCTAAGTTTATTTTTCTGATTAAAAAAAAAATTAGCTAGAGTCCTCTGAAACATAACAAAACTACCCTAGCTTGCAGATCTTGTTGGTATTTTTTACTAAATGGAATGAGCTTCCCTTGGCAATTTAGGGTAACAATATGATATGCTTACTAGTCATTGAGCATTGAAAATGAAAGCATGTGGACTGAACATTCCAAACAAAATGCATTTGACTATTTTAAAACTTGATTAAGTCTCTGACAGAAGTAAAGGCTAAGAAAAATTTTAATAGCACTGTCAAATCTTTCATAATATTAAAAGCACACTGACAAGAATTTTCTTCCAAACACTGAAGAATTAAATTGGACAAGTTGCTCACTCAATCAGCCCCACACAAATTGAAAACCCTTTCAGAAAGAGAATGAACACCGTTGGTAGATTTTGCGTGATTCAACTGAGAAAATAAGCATTCAGCAAACACTGTGTAAAAGGTAGACTGGAGAGCAAAACCAGGCGAGTGTGGAAGGTGGAAGTTGGTGCAGGAAACAGGCACTGATCAGTAATCACTCAAACAATTGTACCTGCACCTGAGCCAGCAGCCATGTAGGAGAGACGCACTGTGCTGGGAATCCTATCGCTAGAGAATTTGACCTCGTAGTAAAGCAGGTCAGAGACAGCTCCGTCACTGAGGAAGCGACATTTGTGCTGACGTTGTAGGGAAGAGTCAACAGTAAAGAAGAGAGGAGAAAGTATTCCAGCCAGGGTATTAGGATGTGCAAAGGCCCTGTGGTGAACAGCTGCATGGCCACCCTGAAGACTCAAAGGGAAGCTAACGTGGTCAGAGTGGAGTGAAGGAACCTGAAGAGGCCAGAGGGGCCGACGTGGGAGAGCCACATGCTGCTGAGTCATACGCCTTCATTCAGCCATTTACGTTCACTCATTCACTTAGGACGGCAGGCAGTGTTCCAGCCACCAGAGATGGACTAGTGAATAGGACAAGTAAGGATCCTTCTTTCATGGAATTTACATCCTAGATAGATAATAAATAACTCCCTAACTTAAAACTCAGAGGAGGTTGGGGGAGGGATGGATTGGGAATTCGGGATTAGCAGATGCAAACTAATATATATACGATAGGTAAACAACAAATCCTACTGTATAGGACAGGGAATGATTATATTCAATATCCTGTGATAAACCATAATGGAAAAGAATATGAAAAAATGTACATATATATATCTATATGTATAACTGAATCACAGCAATTGTATAACTGTATAACTATACAGCAGCAATTAACACATTATCAATCAATTATACTTCAATAAAATAAAATGCAAAAGACTCAGTGATAGAGCTAAAAGAAGGCAATCACTGAAGTGTATACCTACAAATCGTTAAGACAGGATGTCGTTTATATTTTATCTCATAAAATTTTGAAAAAATAGAAAATAGTCTCTAAACAAACAAAAAAGAGGCTTATGTGTTCACCATTTGGAAACCAACATGGTAGTAATTATTTCAAGGAAGAAACATCACTGACGCTAAATCTATTGGGCAAAATGATGATGACAAACAGGGTGTTTACACAGTCTCAAAGCACAGCTCCAAAGGGCAATAGATAAGAACAAGGAGTGAACAGTAACCTTACAGTAGAGAAGGCTGGCAGACACCTGCGTGGGAACCAGCTGGGAGGACGCCTAGAGAACACGGCCCGAGACCTGCCAAGAACGCAGTCTGAACCTAATCATGAGAACACAGCCCACAGAGCCAAACGGAAGAGCGTGCAGCAAAAGAACTGGTCTGGATCCTTTAAAAAGTGGCAGTTACAAAATATAAAGGAAGACTATTCAACTACTCTAGGCCAAAGAAGCCTCAAGAGCCCTGATTCTCGGTGGAGTACTGGACCAGCAAAAAAAATTGTTTTATTTTGAAATAAGAGAATGCTAATGGAACAATGGCAAAATTTTCATAGAGTTTGTGGATTTAATAATAGGATTGTACTAATGTTAATTTCCTGGTTTTAATCATGGCATTTGGTTATATGAGAGAATGTCTTTGTTTTTAGGGAACACACACTGAAGTATTTAGGGACATATGAGAAGCATTATGTTTCTACTTTACTTTCAAATAGTTCTAAAAACTATGTGTGTGTTACAGATATAAAAATATCATCTGCACATTAAGTATGTAAATGCATATATATTAAGACCTCTCTTAATCGGATGTCCTCTGAAGAGGTACTATTTGGACTGAGGTATAAATAACAAGAAGGAACTAACCAAGGGAGACCCCACAAAAGGGCAATTCAGGCAGAGGGTGAAGCTAGCACAAAGGCCCTGAGGCTGGAAGGTGTGTGTTGAGTGCAAAGAGCAGAAAGGAGGCTGGAGTGGCTGACACTAAGTGGGCAAGGGAACAAGTGCTTTGAGACGGGAGCAGACAGGAGTTTCGTCTTTTTCTAAGAGTGACAGAAAGCACTAATGTGCTATAAACAAGAGGGGAGCAAGGTCCAATCTGCACAGTGAGAGCGCTCATTGGCTGTAGTGTGAAACACAAAGCAGAGGGTGGGGCACGAGCGGGTGAGGGGAGACCAGTTATAAACGGCTGCAGATATCCACACCGGGGCGGTGGGGATGCCGGAACTGGACTCAGAGCAGGGGACGATGGAGGAAAGGCCATGCATTGGGGATTACATAGGAGACAAAAAAAAATCAAACAGGACCTGGAGGTGACCTAGATGTGTACTCCGATTCTCTTCTTTCAGGCTTTGGATCTGAAAGGAACTGAACCAAGATTTCCGCAAACGACAAAGTGCCCCTGAGCCATCCTTGCTATAGGCTTGCTTTTGTTTTCAACACAGCCCACAGAGCCAAACGGAAGAGCGTGCAGCAAAAGAACTGGTCTGGATCCTTTAAAAAGTGGCAGTTACAAAATATAAAGGAAGACTATTCAACTACTCTAGGCCAAAGAAGCCTCAAGAGCCCTGATTCTCGGTGGAGTACTGGACCAGCAAAAAAAATTGTTTTATTTTGAAATAAGAGAATGCTAATGGAACAATGGCAAAATTTTCATAGAGTTTGTGGATTTAATAATAGGATTGTACTAATGTTAATTTCCTGGTTTTAATCATGGCATTTGGTTATATGAGAGAATGTCTTTGTTTTTAGGGAACACACACTGAAGTATTTAGGGACATATGAGAAGCATTATGTTTCTACTTTACTTTCAAATAGTTCTAAAAACTATGTGTGTGTTACAGATATAAAAATATCATCTGCACATTAAGTATGTAAATGCATATATATTAAGACCTCTCTTAATCGGATGTCCTCTGAAGAGGTACTATTTGGACTGAGGTATAAATAACAAGAAGGAACTAACCAAGGGAGACCCCACAAAAGGGCAATTCAGGCAGAGGGTGAAGCTAGCACAAAGGCCCTGAGGCTGGAAGGTGTGTGTTGAGTGCAAAGAGCAGAAAGGAGGCTGGAGTGGCTGACACTAAGTGGGCAAGGGAACAAGTGCTTTGAGACGGGAGCAGACAGGAGTTTCGTCTTTTTCTAAGAGTGACAGAAAGCACTAATGTGCTGTAAACAAGAGGGGAGCAAGGTCCAATCTGCACAGTGAGAGCGCTCATTGGCTGTAGTGTGAAACACAAAGCGGAGGGTGGGGCACGAGCGGGTGAGGGGAGACCAGTTATAAACGGCTGCAGATATCCACACCGGGGCGGTGGGGATGCCGGAACTGGACTCAGAGCAGGGGACGATGGAGGAAAGGCCATGCATTGGGGATTACATAGGAGACAAAAAAAAATCAAACAGGACCTGGAGGTGACCTAGATGTGTACTCCGATTCTCTTCTTTCAGGCTTTGGATCTGAAAGGAACTGAACCAAGATTTCCGCAAACGACAAAGTGCCCCTGAGCCATCCTTGCTATAGGCTTGCTTTTGTTTTCTTTATTATTGCCACACCCCTTTCCCAGACAGGGGCGCTGAGCACAGACCAGAGAGAGAGCAGATTGCTGCTGTGGACAGAGCACTCAGGAAGATGGAAATGATACTTAAATGTAAGGGGGCTGGTCTCCAGAGGCACAGGTCCGCTCTCCAAGGTTAGCATGGCGAGCATCCCAGCACAAAGCAGGGAAATGCTGTGGGCTGGAGATCAGATCCCCCTCCACAGCCAGACCTGCCTCTGAACACTTCCGCCCAGGGAGAGCAGCTGTCCGTGCCCCCTCAGAGATTGCCTGTCCCTCCCTCTCGAGAAAGACAGCAGATGCTTTTCTATTATGTCCAATTACTCCAAGGAACGTCATTATTTTTATGATTAATCAGCTGCATACACTCAGGCACAGAAGTCCGGTGGGAATCCAAGGACAACAAAAACCCTTGCAGACAGGAGGTAAAATAAACCCAACTCTGTACCTGACAGAGACAGATTAACTGGGTATATTACACAAATATCTCTCCATGTAGACTGAGGACTAAACAAGGACAATTTTAACCTAAATTCTCCAGCAAACAATCTATTTTTAAAGCCTGTAAGTTTTAAAAATGATAAGGGAAAGTCATAAATAATAAATAACTCCTTGACAGGACTCAAAAAATAATGAGCTAGGGAACCTAGACCTGTGATTGTCACTCATAAACTAGCATCCAATAAAAAAAAAAGTACTTTTGTGTTTAAAAGGGATTCTTTCAAGAAGGGATCAGATCAAACAGGAGTGTTTTACTTGTGTTCTGAGGCCCAGTTCAAATGTCAACCCCTTGAGAAGTTTTCTCTGATGTCTCGAGCAGAATGAAAGGCCTCTCCTCCACACCCTTCCAGCATCATCAGTGGGCAGTGGAGTTATTTAGCACAATAAGTCTCTGATGATGCTCTCAGTACCAAGCATACTATTCAGCTTCCTTCCCATCCCAGAGCCTTAAAGATGATGCAAAATGAAAAGAATTAGTAGTAACAGAGCTGGGAGCTGCTAACACTTTCAGGCTTTGGACAAAGATGCCAAACTCCCAGCCATCCTTGCTATAGGCTTGCTTTTGTTTTCTTTATTATTGCCACACCCCTTTCCCAGACAGGGGCGCTGAGCACAGACCAGAGAGAGAGCAGATTGCTGCTGTGGACAGAGCACTCAGGAAGATGGAAATGATACTTAAATGTAAGGGGGCTGGTCTCCAGAGGCACAGGTCCGCTCTCCAAGGTTAGCATGGCGAGCATCCCAGCACAAAGCAGGGAAATGCTGTGGGCTGGAGATCAGATCCCCCTCCACAGCCAGACCTGCCTCTGAACACTTCCGCCCAGGGAGAGCAGCTGTCCGTGCCCCCTCAGAGATTGCCTGTCCCTCCCTCTCGAGAAAGACAGCAGATGCTTTTCTATTATGTCCAATTACTCCAAGGAACGTCATTATTTTTATGATTAATCAGTTGCATACACTCAGGCACAGAAGTCCGGTGGGAATCCAAGGACAACAAAAACCCTTGCAGACAGGAGGTAAAATAAACCCAACTCTGTACCTGACAGAGACAGATTAACTGGGTATATTACACAAATATCTCTCCATGTAGACTGAGGACTAAACAAGGACAATTTTAACCTAAATTCTCCAGCAAACAATCTATTTTTAAAGCCTGTAAGTTTTAAAAATGATAAGGGAAAGTCATAAATAATAAATAACTCCTTGACAGGACTCAAAAAATAATGAGCTAGGGAACCTAGACCTGTGATTGTCACTCATAAACTAGCATCCAATAAAAAAAAAAGTACTTTTGTGTTTAAAAGGGATTCTTTCAAGAAGGGATCAGATCAAACAGGAGTGTTTTACTTGTGTTCTGAGGCCCAGTTCAAATGTCAACCCCTTGAGAAGTTTTCTCTGATGTCTCGAGCAGAATGAAAGGCCTCTCCTCCACACCCTTCCAGCATCATCAGTGGGCAGTGGAGTTATTTAGCACAATAAGTCTCTGATGATGCTCTCAGTACCAAGCATACTATTCAGCTTCCTTCCCATCCCAGAGCCTTAAAGATGATGCAAAATGAAAAGAATTAGTAGTAACAGAGCTGGGAGCTGCTAACACTTTCAGAAAAATTCATGGGCCCAGACAATGAATCCAGGCAATGGTTCCTTTAATCCTCACATTAGGCACCAGCAAGATGAGGAAACCAAGCAAGAGAAGTGACAGGTGAGATGGGAAGTCACTGGCCTGAGAGTCAACACACTTGGGGTCAAGTCTTTACTTGGTAGTTTACTAGCCGTAGGATACCCACTGAGCCTGCTGGCCTCTAGAATTTCCCTGCAATCCCAGTTCCAGGTCTCATCCACACCTACCTGCAAAACGAAGCACTTGCCCCTCTAGCTGGGCTTCTCACAGTTGAGCACAGCCTGTGGCTTCAGGATTAGCGTCAGAGCCAGACGTTTTGATGAGACACATGTTTTTGGATGGATTTACTTGAGCATCAGTGAGTGATGACTTTACTCATAGCTTTTAAGACCAAATGAGGCACTGGGCTATATGCTAACAGGCAGCAACGATACAGCAAATGGTCTCTGCACTCAAGCAATAGATTCAGACAGGGAAGCCAAGCCTCAAGACCGCCATGCAGAGCTCTATAGCAAGAGCTCTCCCATCATGCCACCTGTTCTCCTATCAGGCCTCCTGTTCTCTCATCATGCCTCAAATTTTCCCATCATACCTTGCTCTCTCCTATCATACCTTGTGTTCTCCCATCATGCCACTGCATAGTCACTCAGGCAAAAGAAACTCATCCTGTCTTCTGCTACATTACTCTTTTCTTCATATCTTCTACACGTGTTTATGGGTCAGTGACTTGCAGCCACTTACAGTTTCAGATTGACCCTCCCGAAACATTAGTCAGTGGTAAACAAACCATTTCCCTTGTACCAAACGAGATTAAAATTTGAAATTCTTTTTTTTTTTTTTTTTGCCCAGTTGATCAACTAAAAATATGGTGCAAAGGCATTTGCTCCTTTTAGCCTCTTCCTTCATATCACACTGGATATGAGGCCACTGTGACCTGTGCTTTCTTAGAAACTCATAATGGCATACAGTTTTCAAAAACTGTGACCTGTTGATGATGCTCTCAGTACCAAGCATACTATTCAGCTTCCTTCCCATCCCAGAGCCTTAAAGATGATGCAAAATGAAAAGAATTAGTAGTAACAGAGCTGGGAGCTGCTAACACTTTCAGAAAAATTCATGGGCCCAGACAATGAATCCAGGCAATGGTTCCTTTAATCCTCACATTAGGCACCAGCAAGATGAGGAAACCAAGCAAGAGAAGTGACAGGTGAGATGGGAAGTCACTGGCCTGAGAGTCAACACACTTGGGGTCAAGTCTTTACTTGGTAGTTTACTAGCCGTAGGATACCCACTGAGCCTGCTGGCCTCTAGAATTTCCCTGCAATCCCAGTTCCAGGTCTCATCCACACCTACCTGCAAAACGAAGCACTTGCCCCTCTAGCTGGGCTTCTCACAGTTGAGCACAGCCTGTGGCTTCAGGATTAGCGTCAGAGCCAGACGTTTTTGATGAGACACATGTTTTTGGATGGATTTACTTGAGCATCAGTGAGTGATGACTTTACTCATAGCTTTTAAGACCAAATGAGGCACTGGGCTATATGCTAACAGGCAGCAACGATACAGCAAATGGTCTCTGCACTCAAGCAATAGATTCAGACAGGGAAGCCAAGCCTCAAGACCGCCATGCAGAGCTCTATAGCAAGAGCTCTCCCATCATGCCACCTGTTCTCCTATCAGGCCTCCTGTTCTCTCATCATGCCTCAAATTTTCCCATCATACCTTGCTCTCTCCTATCATACCTTGTGTTCTCCCATCATGCCACTGCATAGTCACTCAGGCAAAAGAAACTCATCCTGTCTTCTGCTACATTACTCTTTTCTTCATATCTTCTACACGTGTTTATGGGTCAGTGACTTGCAGCCACTTACAGTTTCAGATTGACCCTCCCGAAACATTAGTCAGTGGTAAACAAACCATTTCCCTTGTACCAAACGAGATTAAAATTTGAAATTCTTTTTTTTTTTTTTTTTGCCCAGTTGATCAACTAAAAATATGGTGCAAAGGCATTTGCTCCTTTTAGCCTCTTCCTTCATATCACACTGGATATGAGGCCACTGTGACCTGTGCTTTCTTAGAAACTCATAATGGCATACAGTTTTTACAAGTTAAAAAATTGTAACCTGTTTTGGCTGATAGGAAAAACAGGTGCTTTGACATCCCAGATTGGTTACTTTCACTCAGAATGAAGGAGTGCTTGTAGTCAGAGCAGAAAATGAAGAACTAGATCATTTCTATTGTTTTCCCCCCAGGTCACTGTGCCCTCAGTTGTGAAGAACACTCCTCCTCCACACGCATCTGCAGAGGTAAGATTAGAAACGTCACAAATTCAAGCAGAGGTCAAAAGAAACCTCCTCCAGAATCTACTGTTTGTCTCTGTGTCTTTATCTTTGGCATAGTCTGCTGTACTTCTCAGACCAAGCTAGGCTACACTCCGGGAACTCACCTCCTTCCCCTGCCTGCGCTCTGCCCCACCAATGTACCAGGTAGAGGAGGAGGAGGCTCCTTCTCCTTCAGGAGGCTCCGCACTGCCGGTCCTACCTGGAAAACACGGCATGTGGTTTGGCTCCTTTGTGACTAGAATGTGTGACCTCAGTGGTGATTCTGCCACTGATGAGATTTCCTGAGCCACAACGCAGAATCTATAGTCTCTGAGAAGGTGGGAACCTCTGTCTGCTCACCGCTTTAAATGCTGTCGAGAAGAACTGGCAATGCTTCCACAGTGGGTCCTGAGTGTGTTACTTAAAACACGGCAGCGACGTACGTAAGGGATCTGGGGTTGTTAGAGAGGGAAGTTCCAAACTCCATTAGAGCACATACAAGAAAATGAAATTAGCTTAGGAGTGCAAATACCATCAAGCCATTAAATAATTAAGTAGTATAGCATGGCGCCACACAATTATAGGTACTCTTAAACTGCTTCAGTTGTTCTAAGTGAAAATGTTTGGCAGCATTAAACATGGTGGCTGATGGTTAAAAAAAAAAAAAAAAAACCTGAAATTCTATAGGAATCATTTTCTTGTGAAGGACAAATTTTTAACAAAGGCCATCTCCTGGTCACAAGTGCCATGAGGCATTCATGTGCCATGAGTGTGTAGCAGTCACTGCCAGCTGCCATGCAATATTCTCCTCTTCCTTCTTCCTAACAGGACTTTGGTTTATCCACGGTACAATGTGTGCGTGTGGTAAGTCGCTTCAGTTGTGTCCAACTCTTCGCGACCCTATGCACTGTAGCCCGCCAGCTTCCTCTATCCATGGATTCTCCAGGTAAGAATACTGGCATGGGCTGCCACGCCCTTCTCCAGGGGACCTTCCCAACCCACAGATAGAAATTACATCTGCGGTTCCTGCCTTGAAAGCAGATCCTTTATCACTGAGCCACAGGGAAGCCCCCAAGATACAATGTGCCTCCCCTAAAACGTCTCAGCCCTCCCTCAGGTTAGAAGCAATCATTTGATACAGTCCTAGTCAATAATGGGTAAGCAGAAACCTGCTGGGAATTTCTGGGCAAGTGCAATTTCCTGATAGAAATATTAACTCTTCTCCCTCAACTCTTCCTTCTTTTTCTCTCTCTCTAGAAGGCAGTTGAGAGATTGGAGATGGAATTGCTGGTTCACAAACTTTCAAGGAAAAACACATCACCATGACAGAGCAGAGAGACAGAAGGAGGCTGGCATGTTGGTGTCATCATAAGCCACTGAATCAACCCTGGGCTGCCGAACTCCGATCTTTATACATAGGGAAATAAATCCCTATTGGACTAAGCTACTGCAGTCGGTTTTCTGTTTCATGGAGATGGAGGCAATACTTCATCAATATAGTGTGTTAACACAAAAAACTCCCTGTCCAATTGGGATTGGAAGGGTAGGGGTAGACCTAGGTCCCTGTTCCAGGAATTTCCCCAAACCTTTGTATCCTAGATGTGTGACACTTTGAAAGGAGGATATAATAGAGGGTCCCCAAAGTCTCTAGACCATGGAAAATTTGTTTCCTGTGACATTCCCCAAGAATAGTGCTCTACCAGGTATACTGTGGGAAACAGGACCCTGTTGCCCCTACTTCTCTCCCCTTCCTTTCCTCCTGGGCTAAGGAAACACCATGTCTTGGTTAGGGGAAACACACGGACTGAAACCGCCCACCCTGGACAAGCACCATAGTTACCATTTGTGTGAGCTGTTTTACAACATCAGGTCCTGGTAAGGAAAACGGAACTAAGAAGCCGCCACCAACTGGAAGAGTTTGGAAAACGTCAAAAGTAGACACCAGGTGTCCAGCCACCTCCCAGAATCCTCCTTGTTGGCATCCATCTTAGCTGAGCAATTCATGCACCGCCAGGAACTCTTGCGACCCTATGCACTGTAGCCCGCCAGCTTCCTCTATCCATGGATTCTCCAGGTAAGAATACTGGCATGGGCTGCCACGCCTTCTCCAGGGGACCTTCCCAACCCACAGATAGAAATTACATCTGCGGTTCCTGCCTTGAAAGCAGATCCTTTATCACTGAGCCACAGGGAAGCCCCCAAGATACAATGTGCCTCCCCTAAAACGTCTCAGCCCTCCCTCAGGTTAGAAGCAATCATTTGATACAGTCCTAGTCAATAATGGGTAAGCAGAAACCTGCTGGGAATTTCTGGGCAAGTGCAATTTCCTGATAGAAATATTAACTCTTCCCCCTCAACTCTTCCTTCTTTTCTCTCTCTCTAGAAGGCAGTTGAGAGATTGGAGATGGAATTGCTGGTTCACAAACTTTCAAGGAAAAACACATCACCATGACAGAGCAGAGAGACAGAAGGAGGCTGGCATGTTGGTGTCATCATAAGCCACTGAATCAACCCTGGGCTGCCGAACTCCGATCTTTATACATAGGAAATAAATCCCTATTGGACTAAGCTACTGCAGTCGGTTTTCTGTTTCATGGAGATGGAGGCAATACTTCATCAATATAGTGTGTTAACACAAAAAACTCCCTGTCCAATTGGGATTGGAAGGGTAGGGGTAGACCTAGGTCCCTGTTCCAGGAATTTCCCCAAACCTTTGTATCCTAGATGTGTGACACTTTGAAAGGAGGATATAATAGAGGGTCCCCAAAGTCTCTAGACCATGGAAAATTTGTTTCCTGTGACATTCCCCAAGAATAGTGCTCTACCAGGTATACTGTGGGAAACAGGACCCTGTTGCCCCTACTTCTCTCCCCTTCCTTTCCTCCTGGGCTAAGGAAACACCATGTCTTGGTTAGGGGAAACACACGGACTGAAACCGCCCACCCTGGACAAGCACCATAGTTACCATTTGTGTGAGCTGTTTTACAACATCAGGTCCTGGTAAGGAAAACGGAACTAAGAAGCCGCCACCAACTGGAAGAGTTTGGAAAACGTCAAAAGTAGACACCAGGTGTCCAGCCACCTCCCAGAATCCTCCTTGTTGGCATCCATCTTAGCTGAGCAATTCATGCACCGCCAGGAAGGACCCTGAGTCAGAGTGATTGGCCAGAGGCAGCCCGGAAAGCAGTCTCATCACCATAAAACCCAAGTCTGTGAGCCACGTTCTTCTGGGTGCCCTTACCTTCCTGCTCTCCACCTGGGCGCCTCTTCCCAATAAAGTCTCTTGCTTTGTCAGCATGTGTGTCTCCCCAGACAGTTCTTTTTCTGAGTGTTAGACAAGAGTCCACTCTCAAGCCAAGGAAGGGGTCCCCTTTCCTGCAACATCTTGTAGGGCACCCAAGTATAAATTCTTAGCCAAAGTTAAGACAAAATTATTGTAACTCTGCATGCTGGGTTAAATAGTGAGTATCTCCCCAAAATTCTGTGACTGTAACCTTATTTAAAAACAGGGTCGAGGCTTCCCTGGTGGTCCAGTGGGTGGAGCGTCTGCTTTGCAGTGCAAGCAGAACTGGTTCAATCCCTGACCTGGAAAGATCCCACATGCCACAGAGCGGCTGGACTGGTGTGTCCAGTTACGACCCGGCGCTCTGGAGTGCACGCACCCAGAGCTGGTGCTCTGCAATGAGAGAGGCCACTGCAATGGGCGGCCCACGCAGGCCAAAGAATAAAGATGAATGAAAATAAATAAATAAATAAAAGAGGCCAAAATTAAAAAAAAAAAAAAAGAAGGATCTTTGCAGAAAGTCCCTGGTGGCTCAGTGGTAAAGAATCCACCTGCCAATGCAGGAGACATGGGTTCAGTGCCTGGTCCAGGTAGGTTCTACATGCCATGAAGCATCTAAGCCCATGTATAATTTTGGGGCTTCCCAGGGGGAGCTAGTGGTAAGCAACCCACCTGCCACACAAGAGATGAAGAGATGTTCCATCCCTGGGTTGGGAAGATAACCTGGAGGAGGAAATGGCACCACTCCACTATTCGTCTTGGTTAGGGAAACACACGGACTGAAACCGCCCACCCTGGACAAGCACCATAGTTACCATTTGTGTGAGCTGTTTTACAACATCAGGTCCTGGTAAGGAAAACGGAACTAAGAAGCCGCCACCAACTGGAAGAGTTTGGAAAACGTCAAAAGTAGACACCAGGTGTCCAGCCACCTCCCAGAATCCTCCTTGTTGGCATCCATCTTAGCTGAGCAATTCATGCACCGCCAGGAAGGACCCTGAGTCAGAGTGATTGGCCAGAGGCAGCCCGGAAAGCAGTCTCATCACCATAAAACCCAAGTCTGTGAGCCACGTTCTTCTGGGTGCCCTTACCTTCCTGCTCTCCACCTGGGCGCCTCTTCCCAATAAAGTCTCTTGCTTTGTCAGCATGTGTGTCTCCCCAGACAGTTCTTTTTCTGAGTGTTAGACAAGAGTCCACTCTCAAGCCAAGGAAGGGGTCCCCTTTCCTGCAACATCTTGTAGGGCACCCAAGTATAAATTCTTAGCCAAAGTTAAGACAAAATTATTGTAACTCTGCATGCTGGGTTAAATAGTGAGTATCTCCCCAAAATTCTGTGACTGTAACCTTATTTAAAAACAGGGTCGAGGCTTCCCTGGTGGTCCAGTGGGTGGAGCGTCTGCTTTGCAGTGCAAGCAGAACTGGTTCAATCCCTGACCTGGAAAGATCCCACATGCCACAGAGCGGCTGGACTGGTGTGTCCAGTTACGACCCGGCGCTCTGGAGTGCACGCACCCAGAGCTGGTGCTCTGCAATGAGAGAGGCCACTGCAATGGGCGGCCCACGCAGGCCAAAGAATAAAGATGAATGAAAAATAAATAAATAAATAAAAAGAGGCCAAAATTAAAAAAAAAAAAAAAAAAAAGAAGGATCTTTGCAGAAAGTCCCTGGTGGCTCAGTGGTAAAGAATCCACCTGCCAATGCAGGAGACATGGGTTCAGTGCCTGGTCCAGGTAGGTTCTACATGCCATGAAGCATCTAAGCCCACGTATAATTTTGGGGCTTCCCAGGGGGAGCTAGTGGTAAGCAACCCACCTGCCACACAAGAGATGTAAGAGATGCAGGTTCCATCCCTGGGTTGGGAAGATAACCTGGAGGAGGAAATGGCAACCCACTCCACTATTCTTGCCTGAGAATTCCATGGAGAGAGGAGCCTGGCGGGCTACAGTCTATGAGGTCTCAACGAGAAGGGCATGACTGAAGCAACTGAACACACACAAGACAAAGTCAAAATGGATTGAGATGGGCCCTAAATCCAGTGGTGAGCTTGTTCATAAGGAAAAGGGGATTTGGACATGTGGAAGCACAAAGGACACACAGACACGGAGGAGAAGGCTGTGTGACGCTGGAGGCAGAGATGGAGGGATGAAGCGGAGAGCCAAGGAACACCAAGGACCGTGGGCCACCAGCAGGAGGCAGGAGGAGGCAGGCAAAACCCCTTCTCTTCAAGCCTCAGAGCCTGCCCAGCCCAGCTGACACCCAGATGTCAGACACCACCCTCCAGAACCATGGACGACAAGTCTCTGCTGTGTAAAGCCATTGGGTTCGTGGTACTTTGTTAAAGCAGCCCTAGAAAATGAATATACTTTGTAACATTATGACAAACTCTAAATTGTTGTCATTTTCCCTTGTATCCAGGACTGAAAACTAAGGATCAAAATGGAGGCCTGGCCATCAAGAGAGCCTGCTACCTCAGCCTCGCCCAGCTCCTCTGCCATATTTTAGATTCTTTGTTTGTTTGTTTTTAATTTTATTTGCTTATTTATTTTGGGCTGTTCTGGGTTTTCACTGCTGCTGCAGGCTCTTCTTTAGTTGCAGGCAGTGGGAGCTACTCTCTAGTTGAGGTGAGCAGGCTTCTTGTTGTGGTGACTTCTCTTGTTGTGG
This sequence comes from Tragulus kanchil, assembly GCA_022376925.1. Lineage (NCBI taxonomy): Eukaryota > Metazoa > Chordata > Mammalia > Artiodactyla > Tragulidae > Tragulus > Tragulus kanchil. The sequence continues at coordinate 153,356,286 of JAIOJX010000029.1, forward strand.
AACTCGGGCTCTAGGGCTCATGGGCTTCAGTAGTTACACCACAGGGTCTCAATAGTTGTAGCTCCGAGGCTCTAGAACACAGGCTCCATAGTTGTGACTCACGGGCTTAGTTGCTCCACAGCATGTGGGATCTTCTTGGATCAGGGATCGAACCTGTGTCTCCTGCATTGACAGGCGCACACTTCACCACTGAGCCACCAGGGAAGCCCTGTATTTTAGATTCTTGGAAGAAATTTTTATACTTCTCGTCTCTTTTCCTTGAAACAAACTAGCCTTTTGAAAACCCTGCCACACAAAACAAGGAAGAACTTGACCATTTAGAAAGAAATGCCCTGAAAAGCAGCTTGCCAAGAACCCGGATTTGCTGTAAAGCTAGTTATGCCCTGGGTGAGTGCCTTGTCTTCTCTCAACTCCATTTGCCTGAAGCTGCGGCTCACGTGGGTGGAGGCGGGGCACGGAGGGTGGACTGAAGATCTCTACAGCCTTTCCACCTTGACAGGCTGGAATTCCAGCCTCCATGTTTCACGTATGTGACATCTGTCATGTGTTCCTCAGAAACATAAAGGTAACTGAGCTCATTTATATGTTATTTCCTAGGCTATTTCTTTGAACTGAACTAGAGAAAGGAATGCAGTATTATGGGTAATGTTTGCCTCAGCATATGGATTCTTTAGAGAAGGGTATGATAGAAATGGCTAGGTAATGAACGTGTCTTCCTTTCCTACCCCTAAAAGAAACCAGCACTTCTGAGATTAATTATTCACATTACAAACTATGTTGTTATGTTGTGAATAAGCTTACTAAAGAGTTCCTTAAAAATAAACAGAGGGCTTCCCTGGTGGCCCAGTGGGTGACGAGTCCACCTAGCAGTGCAAGGGGCACCAGTTCAATCTCTGGCCCCGGAGGATCCTGCATGCTGCCGAGCAGCTGGACCATTGTGTCCAATTACGAGCCAGCACTCTGGAGCACATGCGTACAGATCCGGTGCTCTGCAATGAGAGGGACCACTGTGATGGGAGGCCCACACAGGCCAGAGAATAAAGAGGGATGAAAATAAAAAAACAATAAAAAAGGCCAAATTTTAAAAATATACATATAAAAAATAAACAAGGCAAAATAGTGTCTTAACTTGCCCTTTTCCGATCTAAACAACCCAGGATCCTTCTGATTTCCCTCACCTGAACTACCTTCCATCTACCTGACCATGTATGTGGTTGTTCCCTGAACCCCAGTCACTTTTCATCAGACTTTGGAACTGTGATAACCAACACAGAGAATAACACTCTCAAAACTAGACAAGGCACAGGAAGCCTAGGAGAAGAATACGTCTTGGAGCTTGAAGGTCATTTTCTCAATGCATCCCACAGGTTACAGAAAATTCAGTGATGTCATGAGAAATGAAACAACATAAGGACACATCAGACACAATGTCTGCCTAAGGTGAATCATGACACTGTAATTATCAGACAAAAATATTTCAGAATATTTTAAATGCAAATAGGCCTTGTCAAAAATGGTTTGAGGAAGCTGAAGAGAATATAAATTCTGTGACACATACACCCTTTGGACATTTGCTTATGCACATTTGCAATGTGATTTGTGCTTGACCAAGGATCCAGCCTCCATGTTTCATTCTTTCATGAAAAAGGTAACTGAGCTCATTTATATGTTATTTCCTAGGCTATTTCTTTGAACTGAACTAGAGAAAGGAATGCAGTATTATGGGTAATGTTTGCCTCAGCATATGGATTCTTTAGAGAAGGGTATGATAGAAATGGCTAGGTAATGAACGTGTCTTCCTTTCCTACCCCTAAAAGAAACCAGCACTTCTGAGATTAATTATTCACATTACAAACTATGTTGTTATGTTGTGAATAAGCTTACTAAAGAGTTCCTTAAAAATAAACAGAGGGCTTCCCTGGTGGCCCAGTGGGTGACGAGTCCACCTAGCAGTGCAAGGGGCACCAGTTCAATCTCTGGCCCCGGAGGATCCTGCATGCTGCCGAGCAGCTGGACCATTGTGTCCAATTACGAGCCAGCACTCTGGAGCACATGGGTACAGATCCGGTGCTCTGCAATGAGAGGGACCACTGTGATGGGAGGCCCACACAGGCCAGAGAATAAAGAGGGATGAAAATAAAAAAACAATAAAAAAGGCCAAATTTTAAAAATATACATATAAAAAATAAACAAGGCAAAATAGTGTCTTAACTTGCCCTTTTCCGATCTAAACAACCCAGGATCCTTCTGATTTCCCTCACCTGAACTACCTTCCATCTACCTGACCATGTATGTGGTTGTTCCCTGAACCCCAGTCACTTTTCATCAGACTTTGGAACTGTGATAACCAACACAGAGAATAACACTCTCAAAACTAGACAAGGCACAGGAAGCCTAGGAGAAGAATACGTCTTGGAGCTTGAAGGTCATTTTCTCAATGCATCCCACAGGTTACAGAAAATTCAGTGATGTCATGAGAAATGAAACAACATAAGGACACATCAGACACAATGTCTGCCTAAGGTGAATCATGACACTGTAATTATCAGACAAAAATATTTCAGAATATTTTAAATGCAAATAGGCCTTGTCAAAAATGGTTTGAGGAAGCTGAAGAGAATATAAATTCTGTGACACATACACCCTTTGGACATTTGCTTATGCACATTTGCAATGTGATTTGTGCTTTACCAAGGACACAGACACCTTAAAATTAGACACTGTCTTCTAATTATCTAATTATTTCAAGGGCACTATTGGCTAGTATATTGATAACAAAGGAGAAAAATAAACCAAAATAATGAATTGGATTTTTTAAAGTAACAAACTGCAGGTCTATGTAGGGTTACCTAGATCTTTAAATACATAAAAATATAAACGTATGGCACAGTCTTAGTTCACTTGGTCTGCTTAGACCGGGTGGCTTATGAACAGCATAGGTTTATTCCTCACAGTTCTGGAAACTTGGTCTGGTGAAGGCCAATTTCCTGGATCATAGCTGTCTTCTCGCTTTGTCCTCATAGGGAAGAAGAGGCAAGAGAACCCTGGAGTTTTTTCTGAGGTCTCTTTTATAACAGCACTAATCCCCATGCATGAGGGCTCTGCCCACTTGATTTCACCTCCTTAAGGTCCGCCCTCCAGACGCCATCACTTTAGGGACTGGGTTTCAACATGAAGCTTCCCACTGGTACCACTGGTACCATTTTGACACTTGGTAAAGAATCTGCCTACCACTGCAGGAGACACAAGAGATACTGGTTCGATCCCTGAGTCAGGAAGATCTCCTAGAGTTGGAAATGGCAACTCACTCCAGTATCCTTGCCTGGAAAATTCCATGGACAGAGGAGCCTGGTAGCTGACAGTCCCTGGGGTCACAAAGAGTCAGACACAGCCGAGAGCACACGTACACACACGCCCCTGTGAATATTGGGCCACACAAAACACTCTGTCTATAGCAATGATGAATACAGTCCGACACGTAGAATGTACTCAGTAAATGCCAGCTACCACTATCATTATAGAGCCCAGTGGAAAGATTTGGAGTATGTTTTATCTTGGGAGCTTGGAAGGTCATTTTCTCAATGCATCCCACAGGTTACAGAAAATTCAGTGATGTCATGAGAAATGAAAAAACATAAAAAGACACAATGTCTGCCTAAGGTGAATCATGACACTGTAATTATCAGACAAAATATTTCAGAATATTTTAAATGCAAATAGGCCTTGTCAAAAATGGTTTGAGGAAGCTGAAGAGAATATAAATTCTGTGACACATACACCCTTTGGACATTTGCTTATGCACATTTGCAATGTGATTTGTGCTTTACCAAGGACACAGACACCTTAAAATTAGACACTGTCTTCTAATTATCTAATTATTTCAAGGGCACTATTGGCTAGTATATTGATAACAAAGGAGAAAAATAAACCAAAATAATGAATTGGATTTTTTAAAGTAACAAACTGCAGGTCTATGTAGGGTTACCTAGATCTTTAAATACATAAAAATATAAACGTATGGCACAGTCTTAGTTCACTTGGTCTGCTTAGACCGGGTGGCTTATGAACAGCATAGGTTTATTCCTCACAGTTCTGGAAACTTGGTCTGGTGAAGGCCAATTTCCTGGATCATAGCTGTCTTCTCGCTTTGTCCTCATAGGGAAGAAGAGGCAAGAGAACCCTGGAGTTTTTTCTGAGGTCTCTTTTATAACAGCACTAATCCCCATGCATGAGGGCTCTGCCCACTTGATTTCACCTCCTGAAGGTCCGCCCTCCAGACGCCATCACTTTAGGGACTGGGTTTCAACATGAAGCTTCCCACTGGTACCACTGGTACCATTTTGACACTTGGTAAAGAATCTGCCTACCACTGCAGGAGACACAAGAGATACTGGTTCGATCCCTGAGTCAGGAAGATCTCCTAGAGTTGGAAATGGCAACTCACTCCAGTATCCTTGCCTGGAAAATTCCATGGACAGAGGAGCCTGGTAGCTGACAGTCCCTGGGGTCACAAAGAGTCAGACACAGCCGAGAGCACACGTACACACACGCCCCTGTGAATATTGGGCCAACAAAAACACTCTGTCTATAGCAATGATGAATACAGTCCGACACGTAGAATGTACTCAGTAAATGCCAGCTACCACTATCATTATAGAGCCCAGTGGAAAGATTTGGAGTATGTTTTAGAGGACTGAGCCAATGGAATTTTCTGATGGATTGAATAAGAAAGTGCAGGAAAGAGAGAAGCCAAGGACAATTCCAAGATTTTTGGCATGAGCACCTGAGCAGATGATATCATGCAGAGAAAAGTGGGCTTGAGGAAAGAACCCTAACAGCGTCGTGTGAGGTTTGGTCTGAGAGGCCTGCAGGACCTCCATGAGGAACTGTCAAGGAGGCAGTGGCTACAAGTCTACAGCCTCACCACTCAACACCTTTCAAAGACCAGCAGCATCAGCAGCACTGGGAACTTGTTGAAAATGCAGAATTATAGGCGCCAGGCGAATGGAATCAGAATCTCCATTTTAACAAGCTCCCAGGGTGACCAGTATGCCCTTTAAAGTTGGAGAAGCACCAAGCTAGAGTTCTGAGGAGAGAGACTTTGGAGTCATCGACATTTGAGTGGAGTCTGAAGCGAAGGCCTGGATGAGCTCTCCTAGGGAGAGTCTCTAAGGAGACTAGGAGGCCCAGGGTAGAGCTATGGGGCTCTCTGACATTTAGAGGTCTGGTAGAGGGGTGAGAGGAGGTATACAGAGGAAGAAGAGGAACGGTCAGTGAGACTAAAGGGAAAAAGGGCTCCAGAAGGCCAGAAAATAGACTGTTTCAAGAAGTGGGTAAATCATGTTGAATGTTGCTGATAGGTCAGGTAAGGTATGAATAGGGTAGAGGTCTTTAGATTTGGCCACATAGAGGCCATCAATGGCCTTGACAAGAACCATCTCAGTAGCATAGAGAGAGGGCAGCAGCCCCAGTGCAGAGGGTGGGGAAGAGGAAGGCTGACAGACAGCAGAGGCAACTCTTGCAGATTTGCTGAGAACATAAAGAGAGAAGTGGGAAGTAGCTGAGGTGAGTAGGTGGAAGATACTGGAACATGCCTGAATGCCAAAGGGAATGGTGTTAACGGAGAGGGAGAGACAGAGAGGGAAGGTGATAATTCAGAAAGGGGGAAGACCAATTGCAAGGAGGGTGCTTTGAGGACAGAGGGAAGGGGCCCAGAACCCAAAAGGATGGAGAGAGCCTTAAAAGCAGGACTGCTCAACTTCTGTTTGTCCATGAAATCAGAGGCACCCAGCAAGGTGGGTGGGGTGGGGAGGGAAGGCGATTTAAAGAAAGGAGGAGTGAATTAGTCATTTTGGAGAGTGAGAAAGGAAGTGCCTCAGGACTGTCAGGTAGTCAGGGTGCTTTTTTGAGATGTTTCACTACGTTTAAGAAACCCCACACTTTCCCATGACATGCTTCATTCCTCCAAAAACGTCCTACCCTAACACATGAGGCATCAATTATGAGAAAGCACATCTTCTCCATCCATTCTCGTTATTCCTGTGAGTATTTTATTACGTTAAAGGTCACCATCAGCAGAGCAAGGCTAGACAAACAGTCACTGCAGAGCCGCAACAAGACAGTGATACAAATGGAGAGACGCCTTCTGTCCTCTCTGTGAGATTTATGGCGGGGGGTGACTGAGGCATCAATGACATGAAAACACAAGAGAGGACGTTTTTCCTCCTCATCTCACAATTCACAAGAAGAGTTAGGAGATCCCTCATGAGACTAGGACGTTGGTAAACACCACCAGCTACTGTTAATTGCCTCATAATTGAGCTTTGAACAAGTCCCAAGGCAATAATGCATCCGTGGCTACCGCCCTTCCTGCTTGGAAACCAATCTCATTGAACACTGTATCATTCTTGGCAGTATCCCGTAATCCCACTACACATACCCCCTCTCTGCGAGCCCCAAATCAAAAGCCTAAAACCTGCCTCTCCCCGGAGCACTCACAGCAGCCAGCCCACGCCCCGACTCTGCGTGCGCATGCGCAGTGTGGACAGCCTCCTCGCCCCTGGCAGTCACCCCATCTATTTCCACTGCTTCAGACACCCCACTGCCTCGGGAGCACACGCCCTCCAGCTAGTGCCATGGCCCCTCCTTAGGCTGGCCTCCACCGCTCTCCTGCTCACTCCCGAGGTTCACCAACAACTTTAGCTCTTCCTGCTGACTGCCTTTCCGTTCGTCACCACTATCCTTACTCATACCCGATGATTTCCACCTCTGCCTCCACAGCCACGCAGTGGTCCACCCAACACCCGGCCTCACATTTTCCTGATCTCTAACGCCAACTGTCTCTCCTTTCACCTGAGCTTCAGCCACCCACTCCCATGGGCACATAGCCTAGACCCTGCTGTTGCCAGCAAGAACATCATCTCCAACATCTGGCGTTCACACCTTACTCCCTGACCCTCCCCTTCCAGCCCACCTACTCAATCCCCTCCTCCAGGAATTCAGTGTCTCCAAGACCTCCTACTCAGTCTCACTATGTACCCCCAAGCTTGACTCTTCACATTCCTCATCTAGATTAAATAAACTGTCGGGTGACTACTGCTTTGCAAAAGTTTTTCCTCCACTCTCCTCACCTCACAGAGCCTCCATCCATTCTCGTTATTCCTGTGAGTATTTTATTACGTTAAAGGTCACCATCAGCAGAGCAAGGCTAGACAAACAGTCACTGCAGAGCCGCAACAAGACAGTGATACAAATGGAGAGACGCCTTCTGTCCTCTCTGTGAGATTTATGGCGGGGGGTGACTGAGGCATCAATGACATGAAAACACAAGAGAGGACGTTTTTCCTCCTCATCTCACAATTCACAAGAAGAGTTAGGAGATCCCTCATGAGACTAGGACGTTGGTAAACACCACCAGCTACTGTTAATTGCCTCATAATTGAGCTTTGAACAAGTCCCAAGGCAATAATGCATCCGTGGCTACCGCCCTTCCTGCTTGGAAACCAATCTCATTGAACACTGTATCATTCTTGGCAGTATCCCGTAATCCCACTACACATACCCCCTCTCTGCGAGCCCCAAATCAAAAGCCTAAAACCTGCCTCTCCCCGGAGCACTCACAGCAGCCAGCCCACGCCCCGACTCTGCGTGCGCATGCGCAGTGTGGACAGCCTCCTCGCCCCTGGCAGTCACCCCATCTATTTCCACTGCTTCAGACACCCCACTGCCTCGGGAGCACACGCCCTCCAGCTAGTGCCATGGCCCCTCCTTAGGCTGGCCTCCACCGCTCTCCTGCTCACTCCCGAGGTTCACCAACAACTTTAGCTCTTCCTGCTGACTGCCTTTCCGTTCGTCACCACTATCCTTACTCATACCCGATGATTTCCACCTCTGCCTCCACAGCCACGCAGTGGTCCACCCAACACCCGGCCTCACATTTTCCTGATCTCTAACGCCAACTGTCTCTCCTTTCACCTGAGCTTCAGCCACCCACTCCCATGGGCACATAGCCTAGACCCTGCTGTTGCCAGCAAGAACATCATCTCCAACATCTGGCGTTCACACCTTACTCCCTGACCCTCCCCTTCCAGCCCACCTACTCAATCCCCTCCTCCAGGAATTCAGTGTCTCCAAGACCTCCTACTCAGTCTCACTATGTACCCCCAAGCTTGACTCTTCACATTCCTCATCTAGATTAAATAAACTGTCGGGTGACTACTGCTTTGCAAAATGCCTCTGTCCCTCTGTCCTCCACTCTCCTCACCTCACAGAGCCCCTCCTTTGGTCAAACCCTACATGACCTTGCTCCTGGCAGGCATCCAAACAAGCGAACCCTTGCACACAACCATCCAGACTGGACTCTGGGTTCCCCCACGCCTTTCAAATGATTTCTTAACATTGCTGGGCAATGTGCTCTTCCCCTGTGTGGACTCTACAAGGGGATCATTTCCCACCTTTTCATCTCTGCTCAATTCCTCCCGCACCCACCTCTCCCCCATTCTCAGCCAACGGTGTCATCTCAAATAACATAAAGAAATGCTTGCAATAAGTCAGCACTACGTCATCCTCCAATCCAATCCCTCTAACGGCCCCCCCTCCGCCCCCGCCCCGTAAGTCAGCTCAGTGTCTCCTCCCCAGAGAGGCTTTCCCTGGCTACTCTGGCTAAAGCCACCTCCTCTGGTCACTCTCTCTCTCTCTGGTAACCTGAGTTTATCTTATGCATAACACTATCAGTGCCTGGCACCATTCATTTGCTTGCTAGCAGGTTTAGTAGCTTTCTCTACTTCCTGGAGTGGGGTTTCCTAGTTTGCCCCGGCATTCCCAGCACCTACAACAGTAGTTCTGCAGAGAAGGTATTCAACAAATCTTTGTCGACTGATTGATACTCATAATTAAACCACACCAACTTACCGACGACTGTGATAAATTACTCATTGCTACTAGTTTACCTCAATCACGGAAAAAAAAAGTATCCCTGTGAAGTTTGCCATCTTAACTGACCCTTCTTAAGAGTACATTTCAGTGATATTAAATGTATTTAGAGTATTGTACAACCTGCATCCACTCCATAACTCTCTTCACCTTGTGAAACTGAAACTTCACAGCCATTAAACACTCACCACCCATCTCCACTGTCCTACTGTCTGTCTCTGATCTTGACAGCTCTCAGTACTTCATATAAACGAAGTCATATAGTGTTGGTCTTTCTGTGAATGACTTACTTCACTTAATGTATGTCCTCAAGGTTCATCTCTGATGTAGTATGTGTAGGACGTATACACCACATTTTCCTTGTTGTCCCTTCATCCATATAGGTGGACATTTGGGTTGCGTCCATGTTTTAGTTAATGTGACTAACACTACTATAAACATGTATGTATAAATGTTTCTTCAAGTCCCTAGGTCAATCAGATTTAAATATCCATTTCCTTGAACATCTTTCACTTTACTCTCTCCCTCTTCCCCCAGTTAAGAACAGTTGGTCTGTTATCCAGGCCAAATGTCTCTATTTTAAAGAAGTATTTGCTGACTAAAAGCATAAAGACCAGAACTTGAAGTAAGCAAACTTTAAAAATGGAATAAATATTATGGCTTATTATAACTGTCTTCCTCCCTTCCTCCCTCCGTCTCTAGGAAGCGGGCTCTTATAGCACATACCACAGCATCCTCCAGAGAAGAGTTCCAGAAGCAGCCTGTGTGGAGAGATGGCTCAGGTACACCAGTCCATATCACTCCCCGGCACCACCTTCCCCTCAGTGATTCTTCCCCAGACTGCCATTCCACTCCCCCTGGTATGTGTGTCCCCTCTGAGACTAAGGAAACTTATGCATAACACTATCAGTGCCTGGCACCATTCATTTGCTTGCTAGCAGGTTTAGTAGCTTTCTCTACTTCCTGGAGTGGGGTTTCCTAGTTTGCCCCGGCATTCCCAGCACCTACAACAGTAGTTCTGCAGAGAAGGTATTCAACAAATCTTTGTCGACTGATTGATACTCATAATTAAACCACACCAACTTACCGACGACTGTGATAAATTACTCATTGCTACTAGTTTACCTCAATCACGGAAAAAAAAAGTATCCCTGTGAAGTTTGCCATCTTAACTGACCCTTCTTAAGAGTACATTTCAGTGATATTAAATGTATTTAGAGTATTGTACAACCTGCATCCACTCCATAACTCTCTTCACCTTGTGAAACTGAAACTTCACAGCCATTAAACACTCACCACCCATCTCCACTGTCCTACTGTCTGTCTCTGATCTTGACAGCTCTCAGTACTTCATATAAACGAAGTCATATAGTGTTGGTCTTTCTGTGAATGACTTACTTCACTTAATGTATGTCCTCAAGGTTCATCTCTGATGTAGTATGTGTAGGACGTATACACCACATTTTCCTTGTTGTCCCTTCATCCATATAGGTGGACATTTGGGTTGCGTCCATGTTTTAGTTAATGTGACTAACACTACTATAAACATGTATGTATAAATGTTTCTTCAAGTCCCTAGGTCAATCAGATTTAAATATCCATTTCCTTGAACATCTTTCACTTTACTCTCTCCCTCTTCCCCCAGTTAAGAACAGTTGGTCTGTTATCCAGGCCAAATGTCTCTATTTTAAAGAAGTATTTGCTGACTAAAAGCATAAAGACCAGAACTTGAAGTAAGCAAACTTTAAAAATGGAATAAATATTATGGCTTATTATAACTGTCTTCCTCCCTTCCTCCCTCCGTCTCTAGGAAGCGGGCTCTTATAGCACATACCACAGCATCCTCCAGAGAAGAGTTCCAGAAGCAGCCTGTGTGGAGAGATGGCTCAGGTACACCAGTCCATATCACTCCCCGGCACCACCTTCCCCTCAGTGATTCTTCCCCAGACTGCCATTCCACTCCCCCTGGTATGTGTGTGCTCCCCCTCTGAGACTAAGGAAACACTCTTTCCTTCTTTACCTTTGAATGGCAGAGCATTGCTGACATTTAAAAGACAAGAAACAACAAAAAAGAGATATTGTGGCATCTAAGCAAATGAAAAGATGCTCAATAACACTGATCACCAGGGAAATGCAAACTGAAAACGAGATACTACCCCACATCTATCATGGTGGATAAAATTTAAAACAACAACAATACCAAGTACAGACCAATTAGAATCTTCATACATTGCTGATGGGAATACAAAATGGTGCTGTCATTTTGTAAACCATTTAGCAATTTCCTACAAAGTTAAGCATATATTTATAATACTGTATTTATCTAAAAGAGCTAAAATCCTCTTTTTACACAGAGACCAATAGGTCAATGCATAGAGTGGCTTTATTCACAAACATCAAAGACTGAGAACAATCCAATTATTCTTTAATGGGTGAATGGTTAAACATTTGTGCTACAGGCATCCAAAGGAATATTACTCAGCAATCACTGATACTTGCAATAACATGGATGAATCTCAAAATATTACACCAAGTGGAACAAGTCAGCCACCTAGCCCCTCTGATTGGCACAATCAAAATGACTGACATCCTGAAAGTAGAGCCCACCCTGACGCCAGGTCCACATGCCTCCCCCACACCCCCTCACGAGTATAGCAGCAGACACGTGACGAAACTGTGTGATGGTGTACCATAGGAATGAAGGAATGAAGACCTTCTTCTCAAAATCTGAGTAACTCTTGAATATTTTAGCAGGTAATGTGGGGGTGTGTGCTCAGTCGTGTCCGACCCTGTGTGACCCATTGGACTGTAGCCCACCAGGCTACACTGTCTAGGGAAGTTTCCAGGCAAGAATACTGGAGTGGGTTGCCATTTCCTCCTCCAAGGGAGCTCCCCAACCCAGGGATCGAACCCGCATCTCCTGTGTCTCTTGCATTGGCAGGCAGATTGTTTACCACTGCGCCACCTGGGATGTCCTATTTAGCAGGTAATGGAGAACCTCAAATAGGAAAGACACCAAGATAGTCACAGATCAGCTTGTGAACTTGCTTTGCAAATCAAACTCCTGCTCCTGGCCCTGCTCCTCATTTCCCAATGGACTTGACCTTCCTGGGGCTGCAGTCACCCTTCCCTAAAATCCTGAGGAAGTCAACTCACAGTAATAAAAACAAGGCTCCCTTACATAACTAAAGCTATCCATCTGCTTTATGACATTGTCAACTTAGTTAAGTATTGCCTTCTGGGTGTCCCACTTGCAGAATTTATGGATTTTGTCCCACTATTATACATCAACAAATAGATTTGTCATTTAACAGCATTCTCTAGCTATTTTCATTTTGTGTTTGCAGTTGACTAATGTTTAACATCATGATTAAGATGAAAGGCTCCAATTTTAACCAAATAGTACAAAATAGTAGACATTCTTTAATTATAGAAAATGTTGAAAATATACTAAGTTAGAGAGCACACCATAAGGAACCCAAGTCCCCATCACACAGCTTCAGAGCAGACTGTGGTTCACCCAGAAGGTCCAGGCTATGCCTCTTGTTCCCATGGAATTATTAATAGCACCTCCTTTTGCTCTAAAAAGTGCCAGTTTCACTCAGCCCAACAACGATCAGCTCACGGGCCACCTTCGTTCACCTCCAACCCCACCATCTCCCACAAGAAAAGATTCCATTGAGACAAATCCTAGACATTGCATCATTTCCTCCATAACTATGATAGACTTTGAAAAAGAGGTTTTAATTCTTTGACAGCCTTAATATAGCTTCACTTCAGAATTAAATAAAACAAATGTTGACTTCAAAGCTGGTGACAGTTTTACGGCCTGTAACTTTAACAGAGCTAAGATAGATAAAGCAGAATTCCCAAAACTGTTTTCAGTCTTAATGTTCATTGTTAATGCTGAAAATGAAGCCATAATTTCCAAATTAAATGACAACGTAGAGACAACTGGAATTTCTTATGCCTTGTAACTCTGGATTTACTTTCTGAATAAAGAACTGTTGGTGCCCTCAAGTCCTTCCTTTCCATGCTGGTAAAAAAAAAGCCAGCAGCCCCTCCCCATAAGAAGCCATTGGCAGGCAGATTGTTTACCACTGCGCCACCTGGGCTGTCCTATTTAGCAGGTAATGGAGAACCTCAAATAGGAAAGACACCAAGATAGTCACAGATCAGCTTGTGAACTTGCTTTGCAAATCAAACTCCTGCTCCTGGCCCTGCTCCTCATTTCCCAATGGACTTGACCTTCCTGGGGCTGCAGTCACCCTTCCCTAAAATCCTGAGGAAGTCAACTCACAGTAATAAAAACAAGGCTCCCTTACATAACTAAAGCTATCCATCTGCTTTATGACATTGTCAACTTAGTTAAGTATTGCCTTCTGGGTGTCCCACTTGCAGAATTTATGGATTTTTGTCCCACTATTATACATCAACAAATAGATTTGTCATTTAACAGCATTCTCTAGCTATTTTCATTTTGTGTTTGCAGTTGACTAATGTTTAACATCATGATTAAGATGAAAGGCTCCAATTTTAACCAAATAGTACAAAATAGTAGACATTCTTTAATTATAGAAAATGTTGAAAATATACTAAGTTAGAGAGCACACCATAAGGAACCCAAGTCCCCATCACACAGCTTCAGAGCAGACTGTGGTTCACCCAGAAGGTCCAGGCTATGCCTCTTGTTCCCATGGAATTATTAATAGCACCTCCTTTTGCTCTAAAAAGTGCCAGTTTCACTCAGCCCAACAACGATCAGCTCACGGGCCACCTTCTTCACCTCCAACCCCACCATCTCCCACAAGAAAAGATTCCATTGAGACAAATCCTAGACATTGCATCATTTCCTCCATAACTATGATAGACTTTGAAAAAGAGGTTTTAATTCTTTGACAGCCTTAATATAGCTTCACTTCAGAATTAAATAAAACAAATGTTGACTTCAAAGCTGGTGACAGTTTTACGGCCTGTAACTTTAACAGAGCTAAGATAGATAAAGCAGAATTCCCAAAACTGTTTTCAGTCTTAATGTTCATTGTTAATGCTGAAAAATGAAGCCATAATTTCCAAATTAAATGACAACGTAGAGACAACTGGAATTTCTTATGCCTTGTAACTCTGGATTTACTTTCTGAATAAAGAACTGTTGGTGCCCTCAAGTCCTTCCTTTCCATGCTGGTAAAAAAAAAGCCAGCAGCCCCTCCCCCATAAGAATACCACCCATTACTTTACTTACTTTCTCTGTGACTTCTTTACTTTCTGGATATATATCAAATGTGCTGTCAACTCTAACAAATGCTCTGCCATTGCACGTGGGTAACAAGTGGGACACGGGTTCCTAGAAGAAATTTTCATCTTCTCTTAATCTTAATTTTGATCCCAACCTCTTTTAACTATTAGCCAAGCTCTTCTTTCTAATTTGCCATGTCCACTTTTCTGGAGTAGCTAAAGAGAAAACAATGGAACTCATAAGAATTGTATGTAAACTCAATGTTAATCATCTTTGAACAGAAGAACGTTTCAATGTTTTTGGACTGTTGTATATAGGAGAAGATATTGAAATTGAGTTGATAAGTACTATACTGATTTGAAACCATTTTTATAGCAGAGAAAAGCAAACCTCACCAGGGTTTGAATTCAAATCACAGCCATGCCAATACTTTGTTTTATCACTACTCTGCATGGTTTGACTGAAAATTGATTGATTGGCTTCTAATCCAAAATGGCAGGTCTAATCCCATCCATCCCTATGTTTCTCTCTCTTCTTAGATTCCTTAATTTGATCATCAAGGAATAAAAATACATAATTTCACACAAAGGGTTTCCCTGGTAAAGAATTTGCCTGCAAGGCAGGAAACCCAAGTTCGATCCCTGGGTCAGGAAGATCCCTGGAGAGGGAAATGGCCATTGACCTCACCCCACCATCTCCCACAAGAAAAGATTCCATTGAGACAAATCCTAGACATTGCATCATTTCCTCCATAACTATGAACAAAGGCCTTAATAGAGCTACACTTCAGAATAAAATAAAACAAATGTTGACTTCAAAGCTGGTGACAGTTTTACGGCCTGTAACTTTAACAGAGCTAAGATAGATAAAGCAGAATTCCCAAAACTGTTTTCAGTCTTAATGTTCATTGTTAATGCTGAAAAATGAAGCCATAATTTCCAAATTAAATGACAACGTAGAGACAACTGGAATTTCTTATGCCTTGTAACTCTGGATTTACTTTCTGAATAAAGAACTGTTGGTGCCCTCAAGTCCTTCCTTTCCATGCTGGTAAAAAAAAAGCCAGCAGCCCCTCCCCCATAAGAATACCACCCATTACTTTACTTACTTTCTCTGTGACTTCTTTACTTTCTGGATATATATCAAATGTGCTGTCAACTCTAACAAATGCTCTGCCATTGCACGTGGGTAACAAGTGGGACACGGGTTCCTAGAAGAAATTTTCATCTTCTCTTAATCTTAATTTTGATCCCAACCTCTTTTAACTATTAGCCAAGCTCTTCTTTCTAATTTGCCATGTCCACTTTTCTGGAGTAGCTAAAGAGAAAACAATGGAACTCATAAGAATTGTATGTAAACTCAATGTTAATCATCTTTGAACAGAAGAACGTTTCAATGTTTTTGGACTGTTGTATATAGGAGAAGATATTGAAATTGAGTTGATAAGTACTATACTGATTTGAAACCATTTTTATAGCAGAGAAAAGCAAACCTCACCAGGGTTTGAATTCAAATCACAGCCATGCCAATACTTTGTTTTATCACTACTCTGCATGGTTTGACTGAAAATTGATTGATTGGCTTCTAATCCAAAATGGCAGGTCTAATCCCATCCATCCCTATGTTTCTCTCTCTTCTTAGATTCCTTAATTTGATCATCAAGGAATAAAAATACATAATTTCACACAAAGGGTTTCCCTGGTAAAGAATTTGCCTGCAAGGCAGGAAACCCAAGTTCGATCCCTGGGTCAGGAAGATCCCCTGGAGAGGGAAATGGCAACCCACTCCAGTATTCTTGCCTGGAGAATCCCTTGGACAAAGGAGCCCCAATGGCTACAGTCCACAGGGTCGCAAAGAGTTGGACACGGCTGAGTAACTAACACTTTCACGTTCAACAGAGAAGAGATATCCACGAGTTTCTGGAGGACAAAAAGCAGATGGAGAACTGGTGATTGACTAATGGGTGAAAGCCAAAGAAGCCGCAGCCTAGACTTTAGGCAGAGAATGTTGGAGTCAGGGAGGCAGATGATCTCTCTGGCAGAGCCCTAAATATGTCCTAGATGCTGAGATGACAGGTATGATGAAGGGGAGGAATTTTTAAAAGAGCCTAAACACAAGGGCATGAATTGCAGTTTCTATATGGAGGCATGGACTCTGCCCACCTCCACTCCCTCCCCCGGTGTACAGAGTTCACAGTCAAGCACCCAGCTATAGCTACCGCTGCATCTCAAAATAGTATACATAGCCTTCTGTTTCTGAATTTATGGACTTGGCCCCTGGGAGAGTCTTAGAGGAACTGCCTGTGCTGCGGGGGGTGAACTAGAGCAGTTCTGAGGGTGCCCAAGCCCTCAGCGTAATAGAATCTATTTGAACTTCACTATGGAAGCATTTTCCACGTAGTAGTCCAAGAATTGAGATACTGGAGCCTCTAAGAAGGATATGAAATCCTAGCATGTTACTTCCCATGCAGGGAGCAATCAACCCTGTCAGATAATGAAACTTTAAGGGTTTTCATCTTTTAGAATTACCTTAGAGACAAATTATAGAAACCAGCGATGGCAATGGAACAGAATAGCTTCTCCATTTTGAGAATGCAAAAGTAAATGTACAGCTAGGGGGAAGGAAGAAGCAGGCAAGGAGCGGTGGTGGTAATGCCCTTAGAGTAGAAAGTCAAGCAACCCAACCAACAGTCCATGGAACGAGAAATCTGTGTTTTAATAAACACATTGTCTGGGGCGAGGGAGATGCCCAGAAAAAAACCAGTGAGGGGATGTAGGTGTGATGTAAACGAGACCTTAACTTTCATGGCAGAAATTCACTACATGATGATCAAAGTTGATAAATTCAGAAACAGCAGTAGATGCAAATGATTTTGAGATACAGAAGTAACTATAGCAGAATGGAAAACAGCTAAAATTGGTTGGCCTGTGGATAAAGGATTTGTCGGGGTGCGGGGATGGCTGCTCTCTGTTAGAAATCCTTCAGTTCTCTTTGATGTCTTAACTGTACACATGCATGGCCTTGGAAACAATAAAAATTGGGGGACAGTGACGAAGAAGGGAAAATAATGGTATGTTTTATGAAATACAAAAACGGAAGTCTCACACAATATAGTATGTAGTCAGAACAAGCCTGGAATGGGTTAAGCTGGATGCTGCATAACTATGGTAACAGCGGTAGCTAATTTAGGACACCGATGAGGGTGCTGGAAGGATCTAAGAGAAGTATGGTGCGGAGAGGGAAGGAGAACAAATTCTAAATAAAGGCAAGCTGAGACAGACACAGAATAGATGCTCCACCACCTGGCACAAGTAATGAGGGGAAAAACTGAACCTGCCCTTACTTTTCCAGTGTCTTTTCACCAGAGACATTTAGAAGCAAAAGCTAAGAGATCATTACATAGGCGCCATGCGGAGCGAAGAAAGCAAACATGATGAGATTATACTCGATAAAATCATATGGATGGAAAATCCTGTCTGTTAAATGAAATTCTGTCTTCATAAAGTCCCCATGCATTTCAAAGTTTAATAACTTCATTTGTTAATCTTTGAGAAAACCAACTTATAAATGACATTTAAATGCACATGGATTGGCTTTCCCTTCAATAAAATGATTCACAATTGAGCATACGCAGTTAGCTACCCCTTTCAAGACTCCAAAGAAAATTACTGCAGGAACATAAAAATAGGAACATATCTGCATCACTTCTGGTTACCAGGAAGACTGCCATCCACGCAAGAGGATCTGTGAGGAATCGACATCTTTGTAACATCGATTCTTCCCATCCAGGAACATGACATTTGATTTCTGGAGTAAATATTGGTAGTTCATATTTTCTTTGAAAATTGTCCATTTAATCAAGATTTTCACATGTTAGGATACCATAATGTATAGTATCGCCATATATCATTTCTAGTATTGTTATTTTTTTCTTTTTCTTTTTAATTAGGCTTGCTAGAAGTGTGTCTATGTGGTTGGCTTTCTAAAAAAAAAGCCAAATGGCCAGACAAAAAGTGGAGGGAGGGCGTATAAGGTGGAGGGAAGAACCTGCGGAAGGTGGGGAGGTGTGGAGAAGGAGAAGGGTCAGAAATATGGTCCAGCCCACATCTCCAAAGAAGGAGATATAAGTCCAGGTAGTAAGGAGTCTGGGTTTCATTCCAAGGCAGAGGAGTGACAAGACTGGATTTTTGTTTTGGAAAGATCACAGTGGATGGAGGGAGGCTGGGCTCCACGTAGGGAAGAGAAGCGGGAAGCTCTGGAATGAGCCAGATCTCTAGCCGACAGCATGGCTGTCTGAAACAGAAGCCCAGGCAAACTAGGCCAGCAGGGTAGAGGGCAACCATACCAATGCAGGGACCAAAGTCTAGCTGGGCCTCGTGGAAGCTACTAGAGCTAGATTGACTGTGGCTTCTTCTGTACGCTGGTAAGGAATGCAGGGGGTGACCCATGATCTCTCCTCACCCTGACACCCTCCCATGTTTGGCCAAATATGGCTACCAGCCCTGAGGCTCCAAGTCCTCACAGGTCCATGCCTGACCAATCAGCTGTCTGTGTGGGGGATGCAGGGAAGGGGTCGAATGGTCCTTAGGGCCACCATTCACAGAAACCAGAGGGATTTGCTACGTGGCTTGGTAAGTTCATTCCAGACACTTCCAGGCTGGGCTCAGGGAAGACTATTTCAAATATGATATAGTGGTCAGTCACTCAGTCATGTCTGACTCTCTGTAGCCCCATGGACTGTAGCTCTCCAGGCTCCTCTGTCCATTGGATTTCCCAGGCAGGAACACTGGAGTGGGTTTCCATTTCCTTCTCCAGGGGATCAGCACTGAAACTTCATTTCCAACAACCACATCCTAAACTCTCTGGCCATCCTGCCCAGGTTGCTTGAAGGTGGAGGTCCTGGAGCATCAAACATGGTAGGGCTATTTACTGCTGGACCCAGTGGTATTTGTTTGTGCACCTATATATATTCATTTCCAGCTTCAGATGTGGAGTTGATGGACATCAACCTAGTTGGAAGGTTTACTGAGGACTCCCTCAGCACGTGGCAAGACTGGATGCCCTGTCACTCAAGATGGAAGGTGCTGATAGTGCTCCTCGAGTCTTGTGATTTATAGCCCACCCTCTCCTCGACCATGCCACAGCCCCTCCAGGCCTGGTGCATTGAGCCAGGAGGCAACTGGGAGAACATGCCTGCCTCTTCTCAGGAAGATGCCTTACTGAATCATGGGATGGATGCTGTTGGTTCATACCATCTGTACCATATCTTCTGGAAAGTCCCTAAAGAATCTTGGCCTACGGTCTGTTCTCTCCCTGTTCCCCAAAACTAAAATAGATCTGTCTTCCTTTGTTTGACGCTATTCCAGTTTTTGTACTGAAAATATTCCACCTCAGGAAACCCATAAGTCCTGGGCAATCAGGGTTCTAAATAACACATCATCAAATATAATTCTGTGTGTCTATATAATGAATGAATATGTCTATGATATACATTTATCAACAGGAAAGATATCAAAAATATGATTATAGTGAGAAACTAACATATTTCTTAAAATCTTTGAAAGATCATATAAGTACCAAGAAAAGGGTAAGATAAATTTGAATATAACCAGTAAACTTGTTTTCATCCAAACAAACACTGTACTCCACAGAGAATAGACTTTCTCTTTACCTCATTCAGTAATATTGACAAACCTTTCATCTGTAGTTGTTCTGGAAGATAGACCAAGATGAACTTTTGCTGAAAGCTTACATTCCATAGATACTCTTTGAGTTCAGGGGATCTGGATGCTACTGTTAAAGATAGAGCCAAGTTTTCATATTACTGACTTAAAATTCTTTCAAGCTAAAACTACAGCAGGTGCTCACTTTGGCAGCACATATACTAAAATTGGAACGATACAGAGAAGATTAGCATGGCCCCTGCACAAGGATGACATGCAAATTTGTGAAGCATTCCATATTTTTAAGTGAAATAAAGGAGGTAAATCATCAAAGAGAAAAAAAACTATGGCAGTCAAGGCATATGGAGTCAAATTTGGGGCTACAATCTCTCTTTTAGAAATTCAAAATTCTATCCCAAGAATCTTGAGTCTGTCCTTGAACCTAGCTGAAAATGCTTTAATTTTAAGAAATCCTTTTCCCAAGGAAAGAAAACTTCATGAAGCAAAGGTGGACCTAAATCACTTTATTAAAACATAACTTAAATACAAATACTGGTTTAAAACGACTTTTAGTTTTTAATAGCCAGGAGGCAACTGGGAGAACATGCCTGCCTCTTCTCAGGAAGATGCCTTACTGAATCATGGGATGGATGCTGTTGGTTCATACCATCTGTACCATATCTTCTGGAAAGTCCCTAAAGAATCTTGGCCTACGGTCTGTTCTCTCCCTGTTCCCCAAAACTAAAATAGATCTGTCTTCCTTTGTTTGACGCTATTCCAGTTTTTGTACTGAAAATATTCCACCTCAGGAAACCCATAAGTCCTGGGCAATCAGGGTTCTAAATAACACATCATCAAATATAATTCTGTGTGTCTATATAATGAATGAATATGTCTATGATATACATTTATCAACAGGAAAGATATCAAAAATATGATTATAGTGAGAAACTAACATATTTCTTAAAATCTTTGAAAGATCATATAAGTACCAAGAAAAGGGTAAGATAAATTTGAATATAACCAGTAAACTTGTTTTCATCCAAACAAACACTGTACTCCACAGAGAATAGACTTTCTTTTTACCTCATTCAGTAATATTGACAAACCTTTCATCTGTAGTTGTTCTGGAAGATAGACCAAGATGAACTTTTGCTGAAAGCTTACATTCCATAGATACTCTTTGAGTTCAGGGGATCTGGATGCTACTGTTAAAGATAGAGCCAAGTTTTCATATTACTGACTTAAAATTCTTTCAAGCTAAAACTACAGCAGGTGCTCACTTTGGCAGCACATATACTAAAATTGGAACGATACAGAGAAGATTAGCATGGCCCCTGCACAAGGATGACATGCAAATTTGTGAAGCATTCCATATTTTTAAGTGAAATAAAGGAGGTAAATCATCAAAGAGAAAAAAAACTATGGCAGTCAAGGCATATGGAGTCAAATTTGGGGCTACAATCTCTCTTTTAGAAATTCAAAATTCTATCCCAAGAATCTTGAGTCTGTCCTTGAACCTAGCTGAAAATGCTTTAATTTTAAGAAATCCTTTTCCCAAGGAAAGAAAACTTCATGAAGCAAAGGTGGACCTAAATCACTTTATTAAAACATAACTTAAATACAAATACTCGTAAAGACCAGTTCTAAATACTTGAACTTTATAGTTTTTATATAACTAGAATGCAAAACTGAATGTGCAAATAAATACAACTATCCAACTTTAAAATGTCAAGTTAATAAAATTTATTACTGCTACAGATAATATGGTTTTGCTGAAATTAAAATACCATGAGGTTTTAACAAAAGAAAGATGTAGCTTCACGTCTAGTTACTACATGTTACCACTATCGTAATAGTTACTTCAATGTACTAAGGCAGACAATGCATAAACAATGCAAAACAATATTAGCAGCCTCAAAATGTATTTGCTACTTAAAGATAATTAGGCATCATAATTAAAAATTCTGGTATCAAAAAAGAATGGATAGGACTTCTCCAGTACTCCAGTGGTTCGGAAACCACCTGCCAACTCAAAGGACACAAGTTTGATACCTGGTCCAGGGAGATTCTACCTGTCGTGGGGCAACTGAGCCCACAGCTACTGAACCCGCTCTCCAGAGCTCCTGAACTGCAACAAGAGAAGCCACTGCAATGAGAAGGCCACGTACCACGGGGAAGAGTCGCGCTGCTCGTCACAACTACAGAAAGCTTAAGCACAGCAATGAAGACCCAGTAAAGATCATAATAAAGTATTTTTGAAAGGATGGGTTTAGGGCTTCCCTGGTGGTCCAGTGGATAAGGACACTGCCTTGTAGTGCAAGGGGTACCGGTTTGATTCCTGGCCTGGGAAGACCCCATGTGCCGCAGAGCGACTAGACCCATGTGTCCAACTACCGAGCTGGAGCTCTGAAGCGCATGTGCCCAGAGCCGGTGCTCTGCGACAAGAGGGGCCACTGCGATGGGAGGTCCACACAGGCCAAAGAACAAAGATGGATGAAAATAAATAAATGAAAAACCAACAGAAGTGGCTAAAAAAAAAAAAAAAATGCTCAAAAAAAAAAGAAAAAGAGGATGGGTATATATGTTTATGTATAACTGAATTACTTTGATATATACCTGAAACTAACACATTTTAAATCAACTGCATTCTAATATAAAATAAATTTTTTTTAAAGTTCTGAAATCAAACCATCCTGGAACACTTACATAATGAAGTGCCACTTCATTAATAAAAGCACTATGAATTGTTAACATTTATTGAACATGGGTTTTCACATGTAACACCACTAACCCTCACAATCTTACCCTGAAATCAATACTGCATATTTATCCACATATTATCCTAGGAACAGAGAGGCTGAGGAACTTGTCCAAAGTCTCACAGCTAGAAGTAGAAAAATGGATTTGAAGTCAGGCAGTCTGGCTTCACTTAGCCATGACACCGAATTGCCTGTCTCATTGCTTTGGACATAAGGTACTTATTGGGAGGTTGCTAAATCTGCATTAAATGGAGAACGGATCTAATTATTCTAAAACCAGCCACAGCAACTTTTTCCTTATGTTTTTATGGCAACACCTGCTGCTAATAAATTGCTGCAACTTGGACCATGCAAAGGTGGAACCAGCAGGAGAGCTTCATTCCTGCCCAGTAGAGCAGTGGTCGCCAGAAGCTGTTCTTTTGCATCTGGAAAACCTGCGCCCTGTGTGGGGTCACCTCCCCCTCTGCCTGCCCCCGGGTCTTAGTTTAAGCTCTCCTTCCCCTCATCTGTGCTGTGGCCCAGCCGCCAGGCCCACCCCTGGCCCACCTGGGAAGACACAGAGGCGAAGGTTCCAGTATCACTTTGAGTTGCCAACATGGGTTTAATATTCATTAGGTAAGATTATCACTGAAACAAAGCCACTAAATTTTAGAGAAGATACAGCTCCTCCAAAATACATATATTCTCAGGACCACAGGCATTCAAGAGACCTGTGGGGGTGATATCAGGATCCCTCACACTAAAGGACACTCGAAAAACATGGCAGAAACCCATTTGACAAAGACATGATTCCAAGCACTGTTTCATATCTGAAAAACACTCCTTTTTGCTCTTAGAATCAAGAATGGCTGTACTTCTCAGAAGTTTTCATTCTGTGTTTTTCACATCTGGACATGTGACATTTTGTATTTCATGCTTTTCCTGCACAGCTCTTCTCATAACTTATAATCAGATGCTTGTTTGAGAGATTTCTTCACAAATGTCCGTTTCTTGCATTTGGCTGCAAGTGCTGCCAGAGCAGAGACCACGTCTGTCTGCTTCACTCCTTTGTTCCCAGCACCTCGCAGAGCCTGCACGTAGTAGGTCCTCAGTGAATATTTGTTGAGTGAATGAGTGAGTGAATCCCTAAATAAACAACGCTGATGAACCACGCGCTCATCAACTTCCCTTTTGTATGAACTGCTAGAAAGCTCAGAGTTGGATTTGTTTGCCCCTCCTGTGTTTGTCTGGTGGCTCGGACAGTAAAGGATCTGTCTACAGTGCAGGAGACCCGGGTTCGACCACTGAGCCAGGAAGACACCCTGGAGAAGGGAATGGCTACCTATTCCAGTATTCCTGCCTGGAGAATCCCACGGACCGAGGAGCCCGGCTATATTAGTCCATGAGGTCACAATGAATCAGACATGACTAAGCAACTAACACTTTCACCTTTCTACTTTCTTTTTCTTTTTTTTTCATGTGTTTTTCATGTATCTTTCATGTGCATATTTTCATGTATTTTTTTAAGCCTCATTCTTAATACAATTTCATGTTTCTACCTTCAGTCTCCTTTTTCTTTCCCATCTACTTCTAAAAGAGTCTGTCTTGCTATATTTTATGAACCCCTGGAAACTGTCTTAAATCCCATGTAGAACAAGATAGGTGACAAATACATTTATTAGTCTTTTTCATCTGTATTCGAAATCTTAACCCTAAACCCTCTGCCAACAGACGCATTAGATCATCTGTAAACGCTTAAGAAAAACTGAGTTTTACTAATTCCAGCACCATGTTGATAATTACAGTAAATTCAGCTCAAGCCTAGGAACCATATGCAGTGTGTCATTTCAGGCTGTGGTTGTGTATTTTGTATGCAACAAGCACATTTCTAACCAGGTGAGATAATTCTGTGGACAAGAAAAAGCATAGAGATAGAGGGATTACTACAGAAACAGCATGGATCTAAGAGTGATGTATCTGTGGTGGTTCTCCAAAATGTACTGACATCCTACTAATAATGAAAAGTTTGCTTTTACTGTGCCTTTTTAGAGGTGGGGAGATGGGGAGGGATAGTAAGTTGGGGGTCTGGACAAGATCTTGGTCCACAGGCAGAATGAAGTAGAACATTATAAAAGTAGAAATATTAAATGGCTTAAACCCCTTTTTAAAATCTCTAATATAATAACACATATATATGGAATCTAGAAAAATGGTACTGATGAAATGTATATGCAGAGCAGCAATAGAGAAACAGACATAGAGAACAGACTCATGGACATTGAGGGGAGGGAGGAATGGGCAAGAGGTATGGAAAAAGGAACATGGAAACTTACACTACCATATGTAAAACAGACAACCAATGGGAATCTGCTGTAAGACTAAGGGAACTCAAACAGGGACTCTGGAACAACCTAGAGGGGTGGGATGTGGAGAGAGATGGAAGTTCAAAAGAGAGGAAACATGTACACCTATGGCTGATTCATGTTGATGTTTGGCGGTAAACAACAAAACTCTGTAAAAAAATATATAAAATATTTTTAAAATCCCTAATATACACTCTTCATATGTCAGTGGGAGGGGTGACTTGCAAGTCTGAAACTTCACAGCTCTCTTTCCTGGTCCTACTCATTTATCATTTAAAGCACTTTCACTCCAAATGTTACCAGCTATTTTCCCCTTGAAATGAAACATCACTTTCAAATTCCATTTATGAAGATATCCCTCACTGCACAAGTTCAGTGTCTCCTGTATCTGCAAGATCCACACCCTGGATGTAAAGAGGCAGTCCGCTAGGACGCTGGAAATCTCTCATCTGGGGTTAAATCAGAAAGCATAAAATGTCCATTTAGAAAACTGATTTGATTTTTAGTATTTATAAGGCTCATCTGAGTCCGTTGAATCTTAGCCAGCAAACTGCAAGAGGAGGGAAGGGTGGGCGTAAAGAAACAGATGGGTAATAATCATGTGTCAAAGACAAATGACAATTTTCCAAAGAATTTGATAGGATGTGGGTTTGGGGCCTTTCCCCCCTCTTCTTTTCTTCTGTCTTTCTCTGCCTCTCTCGGTCGGTGTCCCCCTACTCTAACCCCCATTTTGTTCTCCCCTTTTTTTTTTTGGGGGGGGGGGGGCAGGGGGTAGAGATTAGAGAAGAAAAGAAAGGGGGAGAAAAGGCAAGACAATAGGCTAGACCCGAGAGCCTGATCGGCATCCTAAAGCAATCTGCCCCTCCCTTCCCCGCCCCTCCCGCAACACCAGGTAGGCTGGCTGCGGTCGCGACTTCAAAACAAGCAGACGCTGGCCGCCGCCTCCAGGCTGGAGCGTGGCCTCCCCCCGGGTGCAGGAAGAGAGGAGAGGCAGGGGGAGAGATGGGAGGGAAGACAGACGCTAAGAGATGAGCAGACGGGCCCGAGCTCCTCGGGGACAGTGGCTTTCTTTCCTCTCCAAAGTGCTGGGGTCCGGTAAAAATTCAAACCCATGGGGGTGCGCTCACGTGCACGCGCCCCTTCTCCCGAAGCCCGCAGCTGCGGCGGCGCTAAGGCGACGGCCAGGCCCGGGGAGCGCGCCCAGCCCCGCGGAACGCGCCGGGCGGCTCCTCGGAGGGCGGCGGCCGAGCGCGGAGGCAAGGGAGGGGCGGCCCCGCGAGGCGCGGCTTGCAGCCCGCCTGCCCGCCGGCGCTGAGAAGAAAGCCCCACCTGTCAGGCGCTGCGCTCGGGGCGCGTGGGTCTGATGGTCTCCAAGCAGAGGCCAGCGCTTGGCAGCCCGCTGCCCAAAGAACCCCTCATGTTCCATCAGCAGCAGAAACCTTCGGGCATAAAGCACAACAACGCACTCCCTAAACAGGCGCACACCGGTCTGGACCAACCAGCCCCCGCTCGGCGGAAGGATCTCAAATTCGATTAAAATAAGCAAAATCGCCGGCGTCCCCTCCCGAGACGAGCTTACCTCCGGCCAGGCACCTTCTCCATCTCTGGTCCTCCGCTGCGGGTGGCTGGGGGATTGTTTGGCTGGCTGGTTTTCTTCGGGAGATCTGCCTGATAGATGCGCCCAGCTAAACTGCAGGGCAATGTTTTCCACCCATCCTGCAGCCGTGCACTTGTCAGGGCTGCCTGGAATTCCACCAGCAATGCAGCTTCTCCGCGTCAGTGGTAATCACAGACCACAGAGGCCGCTCCTCCTTGACAAAAGGCTTTCGTTCCCGCTCGTCCCTTACAGCCCCGCTGTCAGAATAAAATCCATTTCCCGCACGAGGCTGGGAGGAAATGAGAGCTCTCCCGGCCGAGCGCGCTGACAAAAGGACGCTTGGCGGTGCCCACAGCGCCCCCTCCAGCGGGCCGCTGCCCGGGCGCCGGAGGGCCGCGGCGCTGCAGTGCCCCCGCCCGCCCGCCCGCGCTGCCGCAGTCCCGCCGCCCGGGCCCTCTGCCCACGGCCACTCCTGCACCACGAGCTGCCCGGAACAGCGAGCCAGTATGAAGGTGCGGTTACTAGGATGAAAACCTGAAACGGGAGCTCCGATGGAGGTTGTATTCCCTTGGGATCAAAAAAGAATACAGTCTTGTAATATTTTCTATCGAGGAAGGACGTTTCGCTTTAGAGAATTAATTCTATTCGTGATTTTAATAGCAATTGTTTGGTCGTTTGAATTCCAAGCCAAAATTATCCCTATTCTAATGTTGACTCCATTTCCCACAAGGGCAGAATGTTTGTTCTTGCCCGACCCTCTCAGGTTATGGGCACACCTCCGTCCAATTCTCACTACTTCCTCTTCTCACTCACTCCCCTCACCCGCCTCCCACCCCAGGGGGGCAGGTGTTTGATGAATGGGCAACTGGTGTTTGGGCAAAACGAATGGGCACAGCAAAAGCCCGCACTGCCAAAGGGGAAAACCTCATGTTCCATCAGCAGCAGAAACCTTCGGGCATAAAGCACAACAACGCACTCCCTAAACAGGCGCACACCGGTCTGGACCAACCAGCCCCCGCTCGGCGGAAGGATCTCAAATTCGATTAAAATAAGCAAAATCGCCGGCGTCCCCTCCCGAGACGAGCTTACCTCCGGCCAGGCACCTTCTCCATCTCTGGTCCTCCGCTGCGGGTGGCTGGGGGATTGTTTGGCTGGCTGGTTTTCTTCGGGAGATCTGCCTGATAGATGCGCCCAGCTAAACTGCAGGGCAATGTTTTCCACCCATCCTGCAGCCGTGCACTTGTCAGGGCTGCCTGGAATTCCACCAGCAATGCAGCTTCTCCGCGTCAGTGGTAATCACAGACCACAGAGGCCGCTCCTCCTTGACAAAAGGCTTTCGTTCCCGCTCGTCCCTTACAGCCCCGCTGTCAGAATAAAATCCATTTCCCGCACGAGGCTGGGAGGAAATGAGAGCTCTCCCGGCCGAGCGCGCTGACAAAAGGACGCTTGGCGGTGCCCACAGCGCCCCCTCCAGCGGGCCGCTGCCCGGGCGCCGGAGGGCCGCGGCGCTGCAGTGCCCCCGCCCGCCCGCCCGCGCTGCCGCAGTCCCGCCGCCCAGGCCCTCTGCCCACGGCCACTCCTGCACCACGAGCTGCCAGGAACAGCGAGCCAGTATGAAGGTGCGGTTACTAGGATGAAAACCTGAAACGGAGCTCCGATGGAGGTTGTATTCCCTTGGGATCAAAAAAGAATACAGTCTTGTAATATTTTCTATCGAGGAAGGACGTTTCGCTTTAGAGAATTAATTCTATTCGTGATTTTAATAGCAATTGTTTGGTCGTTTGAATTCCAAGCCAAAATTATCCCTATTCTAATGTTGACTCCATTTCCCACAAGGGCAGAATGTTTGTTCTTGCCCGACCCTCTCAGGTTATGGGCACACCTCCGTCCAATTCTCACTACTTCCTCTTCTCACTCACTCCCCTCACCCGCCTCCCACCCCAGGGGGGCAGGTGTTTGATGAATGGGCAACTGGTGTTTGCAAAACGAATGGGCAAGAATACTTGGTTACAGTCTCAGACCTGCCATGAGCTAACTCACTGTGTGACCTTGATGAAGGCGCTTGACCTCTCTGGGCCTCACTGTTTTACTCTGTATAAGGACAGTGTGTAGCTAAGGCACCTCCCACTTCTACTTCTGACAGTGTGTCTCCATATGGAGCCTTCAGAGAGTAGAGATGTCAAGAACTGGCTTGGGACTTAGACCCCATCGTCTCCATCAACTCCCCAAAACTCCCTTACATCAACATTCACGCCAGGTATTTTTTAAATGTGGTAACAGAGTATATACGGCCTCTGCTCACTGCCAAGCAGATCATGGCCCCTTTGTTCCCCCAAGATTCTGGGTACCACAACCAGATCCCAGCACAGCGCTGCCGCAGAGTTGGCATCTCTGAAGGTGGGCCCAGGAACCCAAAGATGTGGGCTTATCTCCTGCAAGGCATCTTCTCCATCTCTGGTCCTCCCTTACTGGTTGTTAGGGGGTTTTGTTGGTTGGTTTTTCTTCGGGAGATCTGCTTGAGAAATGCAACCAGCCAATCTACAGAGCAATGTTTTCTACCCATCAAGCACATATATGTATATCCCTGTGCCAACCAGAGATGGAACCTGTGCCTGCTGCATTGGGGAAACAGAGCCCATTTCTTGTGATTCTCTGAACACCAACAGATAATAAATACTATTGTATATGAGCTGCTACTGACGTAGGAGAGGAGAAAATACCCACATAACAACTTAAGCATACCTGGCAGGAATTGCATTTCAAACACAGAGTAAATTCTGTCTTTCTGCTCAGGTCCTCCAGTCCCTGGACTTTATTCCTTCTACCCCACTCAGAGCTTCTCATCTATTCCCACTTCAACTTCAGAATCACTGACTCCACAAACCCTCTCCCTATTCCATTCTCTCGTCAAAACCTGCTAGGATTACAAGCAGCTCGGTCATCAGGTCTTTCTGGCCGCAAGCAGGAAATAGTATGTTTATTGAGACACTTCAGGTGATGGTGCTGGAAATGCCTTCTTCAGAGCCCTGGAATCACAGGTACAGTAGACCCTTTTCTGAAATCCAACCCAAAAAGGGAACAGAGAATTTTTTCCAGAAATAGCAGGTTTCATAAATCTCTTTGGTCATCACCATCACAAAAATTTCTCTTCCTAGTGGGTTAGTAAGCTTTCTCAAACTAATAATAGTAAACTCTTTGACTCCTGGCATTGCTCTGAGAGCTTCACAAGTACTTTTGACTCATTTAATTCCCACACAAATCCTGCAAGTGTGGAAATAGTATTGCCCTATTTAGTAGCTGGAGAAACTGAGGCCCAGAGAGGTTAGGTAACTCTCCCAAGGTTGCACAGCTAGTGGACAGCCAGGCCAGGATGCAAACTCAGGAACATGGCCCTAACATCTGCCCTGCACATGCACTCTCAGAAGGGACAAAGAGTTGACTATAAAAAGCAGAACTAGGATAAGACACTAATAAAGTTCATAAGGTTGATTCACTCTCCTTCCCCACTCCCCTGCCCCAGAAAAACTGATCCTGCTTTAATTCTGCTCTGCTAGCCATGACAGAATTAAAAAATATATATATATATATTCTCCACCTTCTCCCATATGCCATCTGAATATGACAAGTGGTAGAAAGAATTGTGTCATCCTGTGACTTTAGGAAGTTCAAATGTTGGACTTCAAACAAAACTTCATTGTATTAATGTGCATATTAATAGCCTATATGAAATTTTCATTTGAAGTTTCAGAAGTTCTCACTCAATTCCAAATTCACTTCGAAATCCAACAAAAGGAATCAGAACGAGTTGGCTCCATCAAATATCATCAGAAGGCCAAGTTCTCAATTGCAGAAAGCTCCAAATGCCTGGTCCTTAACAAGGAACAGAAAAGCATAGGGGACACCATGTCAGATCCAGACAATCACATGTGGGTAGCTTCCAATAGTCAGAGAAAATTAGACTTTCTAACTGATACTCATTAAAATTATTTCTAATCTCCAAGTCTCTTGACAAAAATACTTTTAGACAGCAATAATTGTAAAGAGAGCAGATGCCCGTGTAACAGACACCTGCCCTGTCTAACAGACCTTCACGGCAAGGAACTGAGAGTGGTGTCTGGCCAGCAACCAGTTAGAAACTGAGGCCAGCGACCCAAACGTACTAGAGGAAATGAATTCTGTTGATAATCACATCAGCTTGTAAACAGGTCCTTCTCCAGTTGAGCCCTCAGCTGAGACCTCAGCCCAGACTGACATCTTCATTTCTGCCTTGAGAAAAACCCTGACGGAAAAGGGCCCAGTTAAGCCATGCCGAAGCATGACTTCTGACACAGCAACTGTTATAATAAATGCGTGTTCAAGTTGTAAAGATTGGGGGTAATTTGTTGCTCAGCAGTAGATAACTAATTCAGTGCCTTTACACTCTGGGACCAGGCATTCTTATCAATGCCTTCTCCAGAGCATGCTGGGGGTTCTGGAGAAATTGACACCCCCAGAGAATTGGCTCTCAATCAAAGGCCATCAGGAGTCAGTGGATGAGGAGGCCGGCTCCTTCCTCTCTAAGAGAGCGGAGGACCCCTCTGAAGCGTGTTGTGCAGTCTCCCAGCAGGACGGAGCCTCTGCTGACCACAAAATCACTGCTCAGCGTGCGGTTTTCACAGTCTGACTTTTCTTCCCTATATAATTTTCACACTCCTTGATTGGTGATTCCTGGAATTGCCTCCCCAAAAAACAATCAATTATGGCCTGCATGCATGTTAAGTCGATTCAGTCATGTCCGACTCTTTGCAATGCTATGGACTGTAGCCCACCAGGCTCCTCTATCCGTGGGATTCTCCAGGCAAGAATACTGGAGTGGGTGGCCATTTTCTCTTCAGGAGATCTTCCAGACCCAGGGACCAAACCCATGCCTTTTACATCTAACTGCATTGGCAGGAGGGTTCTTTACCACGACTGCCACCTGGGAAGTCCATAAATTATGGCCTACTTTTAGAGATATCAAATTTAAGATAGGAGAGAGTGGGGAAGACAATGCCTCATAAACAAGACCAATGATACATTCTAGGTCTAGAAGACCTCTTGAAGACAACTCTCCCAGCAAGAGAAAGTTCAGCCAACGCTATGGTTGAGGTCTTCTGGGGAAAGAGAATGAAACTGGGGTTCAGGGACGCCAGTCTTGGTCCCATGGACGGTGTGACCTCAGCTAAGACCCTGACCCTGGGGCCAAGCTGTAACATGAGGATACCAGCACTCACCCTCTTGTATGGGCTAACTTGTGCCCAAATTCCTGTATTCTCTCAGTACCACAGAATGTGGCTGGTTTCGGAGTGAGGGTCTTCAAAGAGACAATGGGATAAATTAATGAAATAATTAAGAGATGATAAAACTATGTTGCATGAGTAAGTCCTCATTCAATAGGATGCTGCCTTTTTAAGAAGAGGAAACATGGATACAGACTCACACAGGGAGAAGACTGTCACCTACAGCCATGGAGAGAGGCGTCAAGAAAACCCCTCTGCTGACACCTCCATCTCCTGATCTCAGACAAATCTCTATGACCCAAGCCCCCTAATCTATGGCACTTTGTTACAGCAGTCCTAGAAAAAGAATAGTCTTCTACTACCCAGGGTTGTCATGGAGACCAAATGGGACAACAAGTCGTATTATTGACACTCAAAGCTCAGCCTCTGCGCATTGGTGTTAAATCAAACCTTGGCGACAGAGTTTTGCATGAAGTAGAAAAGGGTAGCTTTATTGTTTTGCCAGGCAGACACAGTCAGCTCATGCTCCTCCAAAGCTATGTGTCCAAGCCCAGGGGGATTTAGTGTGGAGTTTTATAGGGATAGTTCAAGGGCGGGGTTGCTGCCAAGATTAAGGTGTGCGCAAAGCCTGTGCTCCTCTAATCTGGTCTAGGTAATTTGATGAGTTTCTCTTGCTCCTTTAATCTGCCCTCAGGTGGTCTCCACTGGTATGAAGAATGCTGTTGTTGTTCAGTCACTCAGTCGTGTTTGAATTTTTGAGACCCCATGGACGACAGCACACCAGGCTTCCTTGTCTTTCACTAGCTCCTGGAGTTTGCTCAAACTCAACGTCCATTGAGTCAGTGATGCCATCCAACCATCTTGTCCTCTGTTGCCCCTTCTCCCCTCAACCTTTCCCAGCATCAAGATCTTTTCCAGGGCTTCCCTGGTGGTCCAGTGGGTAACACGGCCTTGCAGTGCAAGGGGCGCCGGTTCGATTCCTGGCCTGGGAAGATCCCACGTGCCGCGGAGCGGCTGGACTGATGTGTCCAATCACCGAGCCGGAGCTCTGGAGCACATGCGCCCAGAGCCGGTGCTCTGCGACAACAGACGCCACCATGATGGGAGGCCCACAGGAGCCAAAGAACAAAGACGGATGAAAATAGACAAATGAAAGACCAATAGAAGTGGCCCGCCTGCTCCCCTCCCTCCCCACCCCACCCCCACCAAAATAAATAAATAAATGTTTAAAAAAAAAAAAAAGATCTTTTCCACTGAGTTAGCTCTTTGTATCAGGTGGCCAAAGTATTAGAGCTTCAGCTTCAATATCAGTCCTTCCAATGAATATCCAGGGTTGATTTCCTTTAGGATTGACTGGTGTAATCTCCTTGCTGTCCAAGGGACTCTCAAGAGTCTTCTCCAGCACCACAGTTTGAAAGCATTAATTCTTCCACACCCAAACTTCTTTACAGTCTAACTCTCACATCCATGACTACTGGAAAAATGGAAAGCTTTGACTATACAGGCCTTAACCAGCAAAATGTTATCTCTGCTTTTTAACATGCTATCTAGGTTTGTCATAGCTTTTCTTCCAAAGAGCACGCACTTTTTAATTTCACGGTTGTAGTCACTGTCTATAGTGATTGGGGAGCCCAAGAAAATCTTGTCACTGTTTCCACTTTTTTCCCATTTATTTGCCATAAAGTGATGGGACTTAATGCCATGATCTTAGTTATTTGAATGTTGCATTTTAAGCCAGTTTTTCACTCTCATCTTTTTACCTCATCAAGAGGTTCTTCAGTTCCTCTTTACTTACTTCCATTAGAGTGGTATTATCTACATACCTGAGATTATTGATATTTCTCCTGGCAATCTTGACTCCAGTTTCTGCTTCATCCAGCCCAGCATTCCACATGATGTACTCTGCATATAAGTTGAATAAGCAAGGTGACAATATACAGCCTTGACTTACTCCTTTCCCAATTTGGAACCAGTCCATTGCTCCACGTCCAGTTCTAACTGTTGCTTCTTGTCCTGCCTTCTCAGGAGGCATCTAGGTTGGTCTGGGTTCCCATCCCTTTCGGAATTGTCCACAGTTTGTTTTGATCCACACAAAGGCTTTAGCGTAGTCAATGAAGCAGATGTTTGTTCTGGAATTCCCTTGCTTTTTCAATGATCCAAAGGATGTTGGCAATTTGATCTCTGCTTCCTTTGCCTTTTCTAAATTCAGCTTGTACATCTGGAAGTTCTCAGTCCATGTACTATTGAAGCCTAGCTTGGAGTATTTTGAGCATTATCTTGCTAGCATGTGAAATGAGCACAATTGTATAGTAGTTTGAACATGCTATGGCATTGCCTTTCTTTGGGATTACCATAAAGAATGCCAACGTCTTCTATTTGTTGGGTTTTCATTCTATAAAGAGCTTAAAGATACTGTTATGTGTATCCCTCGAGGTGGAACAGGATCTTGCCCCAAGGCTGCAGTATAGTTTCTTAACTGTTCCTCCTTAGTCTCTGAATCCTCGCCCTTACCAGAATGCCAACTGTCGGAATCTGCTCTAGGAAATCATGGAAAGTCCAGGAGGCTGGAGTCTGTTCCCTACAAGAAACAGGGAACACAGAAAGGCTTCCGTGCCCACGTGGTCCACAGGGTCCTACTCAGCTTCATTATTACAGATTAACCAACAACCGTAACCCACCCACATGAGGGAAGAACCGCACAGAGGAAAGCTGCACCACATATGATTGGTGTGAAGAGGCCCCAGACTCCAGAAGTTATAAAGTGGCAAAGAACTTGACTAAACTGTGTTCTAGTGTTTATCAAAGGTAGAACTTGAAAATAATGACCTTGGATACTTAGCAGAGGAGACTTTCAGGCAAAATATTGAAGGTGCAACCTGGGTCCTCCTTGCTGCTTATAGTAAAATGTGAGAGGCGAGAGATGAATTAAAGGAAGAATTGTTCAACAAAGAGGAACCAGAATGTAGAAACTTAGAAAATTTTCACCCTCTCTATACTGCAAAATGTGAGAAAGCTTGCTCTGAAGACAGTGCTAGGGGTGTAGCTGATCAGCCATTTGATAAAGAGTTCATGGGTGCAACTCATGGATTTAACCATCTCAGCAAAGGCCAGGAAAAGAGATGGGATTATGTAGCAGAAACTAGTTGAGCCGTTAACCGTGCTATCCATTATCCAACATCATCCAGCGTTAGCCATTATCCGGCCCTGAGTCTCGCCACCCTTTCAACCTACAGATGTTTGTTCTCCCTCTTTCTTGTTTCATTGCACTCTGCAAGTGATTGCCCTTCAGCTGCACCTGATGTTTACCCCTCTAAGACAATGCTCCCTAACACTCCTTTCCTCTGAGAGCTTTCTTCAGAAAGAGTGTCATTGAATGATGACTAAAATTCACACATTGAAGCCCTACTCCTCACTGTGACTATATTCGGAGATAGGGCTTTTAGGAGATCATCAAGGTTAAATGATCAAGCTTAAGGGAAAACAACCCTGAGCACTCATTGGAAGGACTGATGCTGAAGCTGAAGAAGCTACAGTATCTTGACCACCTGATGTGAAGAGCCAACTCACTGGAAAAATCCTGATGCTGGGAAAGATTGAGGGCAGAAGGAGAAGAGGGTGCCAGAAGATGAAATGGCTGGATGGCATCACAAATGCGATGGACATGAACTGGGGCAAACTTCAGGAGATGGGGAGGGACAGGGAGGCCTGGAGGTGCTGCAGTTCATGAGGTCTCAAAGAGTCAAACACGATTGGGCAACTGAACACACACACACAAGATTGTAAGAATGGCGGCTTCACTGTAAAGCACCTATCCTCCAATTAAAAATAAATTTTTAGGGGCTTTCCTGGTAGTCCAGTGGTTAAGAATCCGCCTTGCAATGCAGGGGACGCCGGTTCAATCCCTGGTCTGAGAACTAAGATCCCACGTGCCACGGGCAACCAAGCAACTGGAGAGCCTGTGCCATGACGAGAAGCCTTGGCATTGCTACTAAAGACAATCTGCATACTGCAATGGAGACCCAAACACAGCCACAAAAAAAATAAATGAATTTTTTAAAAAGGGTAGGGCCTTAATCCAATAGAATTGGTGTTCTTATAAGAAGAGGAAGAGACAGCAGAGTCTGTACTGTCTCCACCTTGTGAGGACACAGAGAGAAAGCAGCTGTCAACAAGCCAGGAAAAGCAAACTAAACCCTTCAGGCTTTGATCTTGAACTTCCCAGTTTCCAGAAGTGTGAGAAATAAATTTCTGGTAAGTCACCCAGACTGTGGTCTACATTATAGCAGTAGACCCAGACTATTCACCTTCTGTGTCTCTCTTTCTCCATCTGTAATTCAGGGATCATTACACCTATCAAGTAGACCTGTTATGAGAACAAGTTACTATATGTAATGTGTAGAGAAGAGACCCATTCATTAAGTGCTAGGGCTCTGTGAGTGGTAGTTAGAAAGATGAAGCCTGCCCTCTGTGCTCCAGCTGCTCGGGTGTCTAGCCAGCACAAAGGTGCCACATGGCCTTCTCTGGGGGCCTGACAGTGAGAAAGCAGAGTCAGGTAGCTTTGCGACAGGCAAGGCCATTTAAAGGGTAATTGTTAAACTTTGAATTATGACATATTTTTAAAATAAGAGACTAAAACTTTCAAGACTGCATTTATTTGTCTGTAGAAGGTAGCCCTGGGCCAGCCTTTTCACTTTTCATACTTGAGGGAATCTGAAACAGAAGAGAGCTCACTGTAAATGATTAAAAGACAGGAATAGCTCAAAAACAACAAAAAGCTAAAACTTAGTAATCAAAGATGTTTAAATTTAAAGATACCATTTTTTGCTAATTCTATCATTTTAATGGGTCTCATTGTTGGCAAGGATATGATGGACTTGGCACTGGTATATAGCCGGTGGTATTATAAATTGCCACCACATAGTAAGTCATAGATGGTACCTACCTGTGGCTCAGTTCTACTGGGAATCTATCCTAAAAACAAAACAAAATACAGAAAGAATTGAATACATCAGGTTGAGAACAAAAAACTAAAAACTAATGCCCAACAATTAGAAAATTATCTCATTTAATGTAGCATTAAAACTTGTTATAGGGCTTCCCTTGTGGCTCAGTGGATAAGAACCCATCTGCCAATGCAGGAGACACAGGTTCAAGCCCTGATCCGGGAAGATCCCACATACCGCAGAGCAGCTAAACCCACACATCAACAAAGACCCAGCACAGCCAAAAATAAATAAATAAAAGTTTAAAAAAAAAAAAAACTTGTTATAAAGACTATATAGTAACCTCTAAACATGTTGATGATAGTATAGTAAAAAAATATATATACAGTGTTATGTATTTTATGATAAATTTTTAATTTATAGGAAAAAATGTTGCAAGTGTAGTATCAATAGTATATTTCCATCTGTTACTTTTTAAAGATAGTAAGATCACCTTGGTCTTGTCAATGTTCTGAAGTCTCAACTTAAATCCATGAGTTAAAAAATTAAAGTCACTCAAATTGTGATCAGACAGTTCATTAAGTGCTAGGGCTCTGTGAGTGGTAGTTAGAAAGATGAAGCCTGCCCTCTGTGCTCCAGCTGCTCGGGTGTCTAGCCAGCACAAAGGTGCCACATGGCCTTCTCTGGGGGCCTGACAGTGAGAAAGCAGAGTCAGGTAGCTTTGCGACAGGCAAGGCCATTTAAAGGGTAATTGTTAAACTTTGAATTATGACATATTTTTAAAATAAGAGACTAAAACTTTCAAGACTGCATTTATTTGTCTGTAGAAGGTAGCCCTGGGCCAGCCTTTTCACTTTTCATACTTGAGGGAATCTGAAACAGAAGAGAGCTCACTGTAAATGATTAAAAGACAGGAATAGCTCAAAAACAACAAAAAGCTAAAACTTAGTAATCAAAGATGTTTAAATTTAAAGATACCATTTTTTGCTAATTCTATCATTTTAATGGGTCTCATTGTTGGCAAGGATATGATGGACTTGGCACTGGTATATAGCCAGTGGTATTATAAATTGCCACCACATAGTAAGTCATAGATGGTACCTACCTGTGGCTCAGTTCTACTGGGAATCTATCCTAAAAACAAAACAAAATACAGAAAGAATTGAATACATCAGGTTGAGAACAAAAAACTAAAAACTAATGCCCAACAATTAGAAAATTATCTCATTTAATGTAGCATTAAAACTTGTTATAGGGCTTCCCTTGTGGCTCAGTGGATAAGAACCCATCTGCCAATGCAGGAGACACAGGTTCAAGCCCTGATCCGGGAAGATCCCACATACCGCAGAGCAGCTAAACCCACACATCAACAAAGACCCAGCACAGCCAAAAATAAATAAATAAAAGTTTAAAAAAAAAAAAAACTTGTTATAAAGACTATATAGTAACCTCTAAACATGTTGATGATAGTATAGTAAAAAAATATATATACAGTGTTATGTATTTTATGATAAATTTTTAATTTATAGGAAAAAATGTTGCAAGTGTAGTATCAATAGTATATTTCCATCTGTTACTTTTTAAAGATAGTAAGATCACCTTGGTCTTGTCAATGTTCTGAAGTCTCAACTTAAATCCATGAGTTAAAAAATTAAAGTCACTCAAATTGTGATCAGACAGTTCAGAAACTGAAACCAGGTATATCTTAGTATGAAATGCTGGAATCTACAGCTTTAATTTAGCTTTAAAAAATTTATTTACTTCCTTAGCCATTTATTTACATTTCAAGGGTGATCTTTGTTAGAATGGAAGACCATTCAAAGATTTAATACTCTTTCCCACATCTCCCAACTCCAACCCTTTGTCCATTCACTGGATGTAGGGCAAGTTACTTAACTTCATTCCTTAGTTTCTTGACATGTAAAATGGACATAAATGTTCATACCTCACAGAGTGGTTATGAAAATTAATAGGTT
The DNA here is from genome assembly GCA_022376925.1 of Tragulus kanchil. Lineage (NCBI taxonomy): Eukaryota > Metazoa > Chordata > Mammalia > Artiodactyla > Tragulidae > Tragulus > Tragulus kanchil. The sequence continues at coordinate 153,394,994 of JAIOJX010000029.1, forward strand.
ATTATGTGTAACCTGCCAGAAATAGTACCCGGCACAGAAGAAGAACCAATATCTATTTTTTTCTGACCTTAAGCGAGTCTTTCCATGATAGATGTCACCAAGCTCTCTTTTTTGAGTTCAAATTTAGCTTTAGGGGTTTTATTTTTAGAAATTTAAATAACCAGAAATGTTCTAAACCCAGAAGATAAATTCATATATTGCTCTGTTTACCTAGAGGGTTAAAGGATAATTTCATCTTATCAGCCTATAGCTCACAGTATTTTTTTTATGAAAAAAAAAGGCATAATTACTTTAAAATATTTGGTTCGCATGGAACAGATAACAATTCTAAATTTGTATATATTTAATAGAATATCCTGCTTTTTCCGGAAAGGGGCCTGAGGTGACCTCTAAAAATGGTGCGCTATTCACTTGACCCAGAAAACCCCACAAAATCATGCAAATCAAGAGGTTCAAATCTTCGTGTTCACTTTAAGAACACTCGTGAAACTGCTCAGGCCATAAAGGGTATGCATATCCAAAAAGTCACCAAGTATCTGAAGGATGTCACTTTGAAGAAGCAGTGTGTGCCGTTCCGCTGTTACAATGGTGGAGTTGGTAGGGGTGCACAGGCCAAACAGTGGGGCTGGACGCAAGGTCGGTGGCCCAAAAAGAGTGCTGAGTTTTTACTACGCATGCTCAAAAATGCAGAGAGTAATGCTGAACTTAAGGGCTTAGATGTCAACTCTCTGGTCATTGAGAACATCCAGGTGAACAAAGCCCCCAAGATGCGGCGCAGAACTTACAGAGCTCATGGTCGGATCAACCCATACATGAGCTCTCCTTGCCACATCGAGATGATCCCCACTGAGAAAGAACAGATTGTTCCTAAACCAGAAGAGGAGGTTGCACAGAAGAAAAAGATATCCCCGAAGAAACTGAAGAAACAAAAACTTATGGCCTGGGAATAAATGCTGAAAAAGTAAATGTTGAAAAAATAAAGGCAGAGGAAAGTAAAAAATAAAAACAAAGAATATCCTCAGAATATATAACATGAAAACTGATAGCATGACAAGGAGAAATTTTCAAATTATTTCCATAGATAAACATCTGAAAACGTTTATCTCAAATGTTGATTGGCCAGTCATAAAATTCTTATTAAGGAGCAGGAACATTTGAACGACAAAAATAAGCATTCTGTCGATGGATAAAGTGAGCACAATGAAGATTATGTATCACTTTCCCCTTCCTGCTCTTTCTTTAGACTCACTAGATGCTTTGGATATCACATATGAGGTTTTCATTTAATGATACAACCTATATTGCAGCAAGAAAAAGAGAATTCAGGCAAAAACCAGGTATCCAGCAGGCATCCCCAGTGAGCTATAGCTCCACATGTAGCTCAGAGTACTATAGATTTATTAAGTTAGCTGGAAAATTCCAAGAATGTAATATCTAAGTATTGGAATATGAAAACTTGAAGTTTATTAATGTATATTCCCACAGTTCACTTCAAAATATTGGTCCCATCTAAGTCAAGGAGTTGGAAGGAATAAGAAGGTGGTCTGAGGAACAGAAACCTAGCCCACTGTTCAGCAACTTTCATACGGTGAGTGTACTCTTGCTGTTGGTTGCAGAGTTGGATAATCTGACATATTATCCAATGTACTTTTCCCTGCGCCCACTGACTCAAGGCTGGGGATGGGGGGGCATGGGGAGGGGAGAGGTAGCCAAATACTCAGTCCTCACTCCCTGAGCTTTTACCATCTAAGCCACCAGGGAAGCCAGGGACTCACTGAGCTTTCAGAGTTCAGTTCCAAGCCACACAGTAGTTGAAAGGCAAGGCTCTCATTTGAAAGAGGCCAGATTTGTTGAATGGCAGAACTCTGGTTGCTCATCGACAGTCACAGAACGGGAAGGAGGCAAGCTGATAACATGGGAAGACTTCCTACAATCAACAACAGAGATGAAACTGAAACAGGAAAAAGTATCTATTCAGGGGAGTCGTACCAGCGTGTGGAAGCTGCCTGATCCCTGGGAAGGCCCCTGTACCATGCCATCCTGGAGGGCCTTGCCTCAGTGATGGGGGCGCGTTTCCAAGAAAGGCAAAGCAGAACCTAAGGAAAGCAAGGATCTGTATCCATTTCTCAGGAGACATCCTCTCAGAGGAGCTGAGTGAGCACTGGCTGCAGAGGCTCTTCGGGACAATGGACCCGAGAGCCATCACATGGACCATCTGGGAGCAGGAAGGCCAGGGGGCCAGAAGAGGCCTGGGTTCTGAACGGCATGACTTCGAGAAAAGACGCCACAGGGGGCCACGGATACCCACAGCAGCCCAACCACACCCAAGACCAGGGCCAGAGGACTAGACCGGTGGGGGTGACTGCTCCCACTGCAGCCTCCGTGGTATTCACGTGCCTCACTGTACTGGACGCAGGGTGGGGCAGAGAGGAGGGAGAGCTTCTAAGAGGCAAAGGAGCCCCCAAAGGGAACATTCTGAACAGTGAACTAATTCAGTGTTTACTCAAAGAAGATAGATCTTAATGGAGCAATATGAAGAGTTTTCCTACCACATGAGTGACAAGGTCTTAATGGGTTCTCAGGAGCAAGTGGAAAACAGTGTGGGAAGCAAGGTGGCATTTCTTCCCATCTAAACTCTGCTCTAATTGCTTATACCGCTTTGGTGTGTGAAGGTCTGGCCTGGACTCCAGGATCGGAACCCCACCTTGCAGTCACAGCCCCGCTGTCTCATGTCTGAGGGAAAGCCACACAGATGATCTTCCAGCAAATGACACTCCTCAAGAGGGAGCAGGGCTTTGGCCACAAAGCCCCACCTCTCCTCCCCTAGGGACCTGGCCCAAACCACGATGCAGGGGGACTCCGCCCCTCGGTCTCCCTTGCCTCAGAGCACCCCAATGAGGCAGGTGCCCAGGCCCATCGTCTACACCAGAGCTGCTGGAAGGACGATTCCTGGGAGGAAAAATCTTCCAGAAAGGAAGGGAATGATCCAACGAGGACCTGAAGAGTTCTGAAAAATAATTGCATTGCATTTCTAACCCCTGTACCCTCCCACTAGCAGTCTGCCATCCCCGCTCTGTCTCTGGAGTCCATTCATCCCTGACGGGCTCTGAAGAGTCCAGGGCGAGACCAGAGAAAGCGGTGGGGGCGGAAGGATACACGGACCTTCCTCAGGGCCTGGCTCTCGTGGTTTGAGCACTGGTGGTATTCTGATGACCCAGGGAGGTCCCACAGCACGTCCGAGAAACTCTGCCTCTAAGGACCCTTTCAGAGAAGGGTCTTTGAGAGACCTTTCTATCCAGTTCTTGCCATTCTCTGCCATGTTCGTGTGGGACCAATGAGATGAACCTTTCATAAAACTCGTAGAAATGGGACTTCCTGGCAGTGCAGTGGCTTAGATTCCACACTAAGCAGACCTGATTCCTGATCAGGGAACTAGATTTCACATGCCACAACGAAGACCTGGCGCAAGCAAATGCATGTGTTTTTTGTTTGTTTTTCAACTCATATAAACAATCCTCAAGAAGTTCATAAGAATAGATAAGAACTTAATTTAACCACCATGCCCGTGACATGTCAGAGAAACAGAAATTACTGACTTTCTTAGAAGATGCTCAGCTCACTGACCTCCAAGAAAGTCTCAGCGTGTGGAGACCACCTTAATGGGTTCTCAGGAGCAAGTGGAAAACAGTGTGGGAAGCAAGGTGGCATTTCTTCCCATCTAAACTCTGCTCTAATTGCTTATACCGCTTTGGTGTGTGAAGGTCTGGCCTGGACTCCAGGATCGGAACCCCACCTTGCAGTCACAGCCCCGCTGTCTCATGTCTGAGGGAAAGCCACACAGATGATCTTCCAGCAAATGACACTCCTCAAGAGGGAGCAGGGCTTTGGCCACAAAGCCCCACCTCTCCTCCTAGGGACCTGGCCCAAACCACGATGCAGGGGGACTCCGCCCCTCGGTCTCCCTTGCCTCAGAGCACCCCAATGAGGCAGGTGCCCAGGCCCATCGTCTACACCAGAGCTGCTGGAAGGACGATTCCTGGGAGGAAAAATCTTCCAGAAAGGAAGGGAATGATCCAACGAGGACCTGAAGAGTTCTGAAAAATAATTGCATTGCATTTCTAACCCCTGTACCCTCCCACTAGCAGTCTGCCATCCCCGCTCTGTCTCTGGAGTCCATTCATCCCTGACGGGCTCTGAAGAGTCCAGGGCGAGACCAGAGAAAGCGGTGGGGGCGGAAGGATACACGGACCTTCCTCAGGGCCTGGCTCTCGTGGTTTGAGCACTGGTGGTATTCTGATGACCCAGGGAGGTCCCACAGCACGTCCGAGAAACTCTGCCTCTAAGGACCCTTTCAGAGAAGGGTCTTTGAGAGACCTTTCTATCCAGTTCTTGCCATTCTCTGCCATGTTCGTGTGGGACCAATGAGATGAACCTTTCATAAAACTCGTAGAAATGGGACTTCCTGGCAGTGCAGTGGCTTAGATTCCACACTAAGCAGACCTGATTCCTGATCAGGGAACTAGATTTCACATGCCACAACGAAGACCTGGCGCAAGCAAATGCATGTGTTTTTTGTTTGTTTTTCAACTCATATAAACAATCCTCAAGAAGTTCATAAGAATAGATAAGAACTTAATTTAACCACCATGCCCGTGACATGTCAGAGAAACAGAAATTACTGACTTTCTTAGAAGATGCTCAGCTCACTGACAGACTCAGGGACACAAAGCAACTAGAGATCTCATCAAACACACCAGCTTTCACGTCCACACACTCACCTGCACACATGCAGACAAAACCCACTCCCATGATTGATCCAATCTTTTATCCTCCCCTCCCCCAAAAAACAAACACCTGACTTCCAACAAAGTCCCCCTCCCTATCTTATTTCCATAAGGAAATAAGAATGTTTCTTTCCTGTAACATTTTTACTTGATGGGAATTGGCCTCATGAGTCTTATTTGACAACAAGATACTGTGTACCCAGGCAGCTTGACTTAATGCACTTTGGTGACCTGATGGGAAGTCCAAAAGGGAGGGAAGTTATGGATCTATATGACTGATTCGGTCCAGTCAAATCTAAAAATACAGTCCAATACAAATTAAATTAAAAACACAAAAGAGTGCTCCTTGGGTGCTGGTTGAATCTCTTCCTCAGGAACTGGAGCCTGGAGACCCTCCACCAGAGGTGGCATGACTCCGGAGTCCAGTGGAGCCTGTCTGCATGCCCCGCATCTCACCTTACCAAAGTTCCACAGAAACGACCAGCATTCATGGCATCAGAGCACCAACCCCTAAACCCTCCAAGTCTAGAAAACAAAAACATCCCAGAGCCAAATGCAGCCACTCAAGCAGCCTTCCTTATGAGCCCGGGGGCCTCGGTCCAAGGTTGCAACATTGAATGCCTACATAGAGGCACAGTAAGAGGGGGCGGGGATTGACAAGCCAAAGAGCACCCACCCCATCGAAAGGGAAGTTCAATTTTTCAAAGAACTCTGCTGGCCAAACTCATCGGCCCATGCCCATGAGGCCACCAGTAAGGAAAAGCCTCAGGAAAGCCCCGCCCCTCACCTCCCACTCAGAAACACACCCTGTTGTGATGCTGTATGGAATCTTGGCTATTACACCCAGCCAATGCCTAGGGAACCAGTGAGATGGAAGATAGATGCTTCAGGGCCTTCCCAGGATACTAATAAATTCATCCCAACTAGCCAGGCCATCACATTTCAGAGCTTAAATAGCTATTAGAAGAAATGTCCCCAGGGGTTAATTTCACACACAGATTACCACAATCTGTAGAGGGGGGTCGAGGGAATCTACCACCCACCAGGTTGCCTTCTCGCAGAAATTCTTTGCAAGGACAGCTCCTATGACCAGCCAAAACTGAGCAGTGTAGATGGTGGCACATCCAGGTGCCATGACAGACACTTGTGTTCACACCTGTATCCCTTTTCCGGAGCCCTTCTGACCCCAGCACAATCGACACCTCACTTCAACACTGAGGGTGGTCTTTGTCCAGGGACACCATCTCTACAGGATTACAGGAAACTGAGAAAAATTCAGAGCCTTGACTGATGTGAAATGCCTAAGCCACCAGCCACAAGTGACAAACAGAACAAATGAACAAGGGTGGGTTAGTGAACATCGTGGCACCCAGGCTAATCCCCACATAGCAAAATCCCACACCTTGAAAGTCTAGTTTTTCTTTTCTTTCTTTTTTTTTTCTTGATTGATTGATTTTTATCGATCTTTATCTTCAGCCTGTGGGGGCCTCCCATGGCAATGGCCTCTCTCACTGCAGAGCACCGGCTCTGGGCACATGCGCTCCAGAGCGCTGGCTCGTAATTGGACACACCGGTCCAGCCACTCCATGGCACGATCCGGGCCAGGGATGGAAACCGTGCCCCTTGCACTGCAAGACAGACTCTTTTCCCACTGGACCAGCAGGGAAGCCCTCGAAAATTCAGCTTAAACAACCCTCCCTTGGACCTTGACGTGAACCCGTCTCCCTCCCGAGGCCAGACGTCTTGGCTTCACACGGCTCTCATTCTCTCCATCCATGCACACGTGCATTTGTGGATCCGGTCCCCAGCGAACCTGCTCTGGGCTGAGCAGTTCAACCGCTCCCTCCCTGCATCAGCAGGTTCTTAGGTGCTTCACTGGGGATCTGGACTCAGGAACGCTATTAATCTTGCACAGCCTCTTCCGACCCCATCCCCAAGTCCCCCCAAATGCCCGTCTCTGCCAGCACTAGATTCTACTCCTTAGAGATCCTCTCCAAGAGCAGAAAAATGGGTGCCACTTCTCCAGACTGAAGCTAGAGGAGACCTGCCCCTACATGTGAGCTCCTCTGTACCTGGGCATTTCAGTCCAGTGAGTCACATCGGCTGTCCCCATGTCTCCAGTTAGGGTATCTGGCTGGATCCTGAACCCCTATATATTAACAGTTGCCCTTTCTGGTAAACCAGGGTACCCCTGAGGAGGATTCCTTGGCAAATTAAGGTGAACCTGACCTTTGTTTCCTTGGCCTATTTATCTCGATCCCGGATTACAGCAATGAGCAGTGTAGATGGTGGCACATCCAGGTGCCATGACAGACACTTGTGTTCACACCTGTATCCCTTTTCCGGAGCCCTTCTGACCCCAGCACAATCGACACCTCACTTCAACACTGAGGGTGGTCTTTGTCCAGGGACACCATCTCTACAGGATTACAGGAAACTGAGAAAAATTCAGAGCCTTGACTGATGTGAAATGCCTAAGCCACCAGCCACAAGTGACAAACAGAACAAATGAACAAGGGTGGGTTAGTGAACATCGTGGCACCCAGGCTAATCCCCACATAGCAAAATCCCACACCTTGAAAGTCTAGTTTTTCTTTTCTTTCTTTTTTTTTTCTTGATTGATTGATTTTTATCGATCTTTATCTTCAGCCTGTGGGGGCCTCCCATGGCAATGGCCTCTCTCACTGCAGAGCACCGGCTCTGGGCACATGCGCTCCAGAGCGCTGGCTCGTAATTGGACACACCGGTCCAGCCACTCCATGGCACGATCCGGGCCAGGGATCGAAACCGTGCCCCTTGCACTGCAAGACAGACTCTTTTCCCACTGGACCAGCAGGGAAGCCCTCGAAAATTCAGCTTAAACAACCCTCCCTTGGACCTTGACGTGAACCCGTCTCCCTCCCGAGGCCAGACGTCTTGGCTTCACACGGCTCTCATTCTCTCCATCCACGCACACGTGCATTTGTGGATCCGGTCCCCAGCGAACCTGCTCTGGGCTGAGCAGTTCAACCGCTCCCTCCCTGCATCAGCAGGTTCTTAGGTGCTTCACTGGGGATCTGGACTCAGGAACGCTATTAATCTTGCACAGCCTCTTCCGACCCCATCCCCAAGTCCCCCCAAATGCCCGTCTCTGCCAGCACTAGATTCTACTCCTTAGAGATCCTCTCCAAGAGCAGAAAAATGGGTGCCACTTCTCCAGACTGAAGCTAGAGGAGACCTGCCCCCTACATGTGAGCTCCTCTGTACCTGGGCATTTCAGTCCAGTGAGTCACATCGGCTGTCCCCATGTCTCCAGTTAGGGTATCTGGCTGGATCCTGAACCCCTATATATTAACAGTTGCCCTTTCTGGTAAACCAGGGTACCCCTGAGGAGGATTCCTTGGCAAATTAAGGTGAACCTGACCTTTGTTTCCTTGGCCTATTTATCTCGATCCCTCTTGAAGAGGGTTCTCACAGAGGGGCAGCCTGTCCAGGTGTGAGGGGCTGAATCGTGGTCCCCAAAATGCATGCGGAAGTCCCAGCCCTCAGTACCTGGGACTGTATTTGAGCTTAGGACCTTTAAAGAGGTGATTAAGCTTCAATGAGGCTATTAGCATGGGCTCTAATCCAGACTGACTGGTGTCCTTATAAGAGGAGGAAATTTGGACACAGAGAGACACCAGAGGCCAGCAGACACTGAGGAAAGGCCACCTGCAAGCCAAGGAGAGGAGCCTCAGAAGAAACCAAGCTTGCCAACAGCTCCTCTTAGACTTCCAGCCTCCAGAACAGTAAGAAATAAGTGTGTGCTGGTTAAGCCACTCGGTCTGTGTGTGTTACAGCTCTAGCAAACCAGCTTAAGGTGATAAAATCCAAGAGGGTAAGGAGAACAGCTACGGAGGGAAGAGATGGCATGGAGATGGAAGGAGGCAGGAGGGGAGTTACCCCCGGATGTCCTTGATAAAAGGTCGATTCCACAGCTGGGGCTGGAAAACCACAGGATGTTTGAGCTTGGACCATCTTCTGCCAGAAAGCAAGTGACCAAAGAATGATGGTGATGGGATTCCCTGGTGGTCCAGGGGTTAAGAATCCACCTAGCAGAGCACGCAGGCCTGCTCTGCACCAGGCCCAAGGGGACTGGCAGGAGGGACTAGTCAGTCAGGTATCTCACCACAAAAATGACTCGGTGGGGCTTCCCTGGTGGTCCAGTGGGTCTGGACCACCTTGCACTGCAAGGGGCACGGGTTCGATCCCTGGCCTGGGAAGATCCCACGTGCTGCAGAGCAGCTGGACCGGTGTGTCCAATTACAAGCCTGCGCTCTGCAGCACATGTGCGCAGAGCCGGTGCTCTGCAATGAGAGAGGCCACTGCAATGGCAAGCCCACACAGGCCAAAGAACAAAGGTGGATGAAAATAAATAAATGGAAAACCAATTAAAAAAAAAAAAAAGACTCGGTGATGCCTACTCGATAAGGACCAGTGAGAATTAAATGCAAGCAAGATCCCTGCCTTAATATCTAACACATCAAAACCACATTTGTGGAAGCATCGCCCTTATTCACTTAGACAGTCAGGTTCAAGGTTCCATTCACTCCTTTGTCCTCAGTCATTCCTTATCAGCTCCCATAGTAGCATCAGGAATTCTGTCTCCCAGAAGCTGACTGGAGAGGGAAGTTTGAAATCTCAAGTGGCCAGAACTGGACTCTCTAGACTGAGCATGTGCACACGTGGAATCCTTAGAAAACAGTGGTCACATCAGAAACGAGCCCAGGCAATCAGCAGAAAGCCCGTCAGACCTCAGACCAGAGTGGAACACTGGTGAGAGCCAAGTGAGAAGACCCAGAGCGCTTGTTACAATGGAGTGCCGATGCCTGGGGCCACCGCTGATTGCATGCTGATCAATACTGACTGCTCACAATGAGGCAAGCAGACTTAATAATTAAGTCCAAGTGAACACGGACGTGGCAGGAACGATGCTAGACACTCCACTGACTGGATGGCATGGAACCTCACAGGTACTTTACGTAGGTACAGTTATCATTTCCATTCTACAGATGGGGAAATTGAGGGTCGGAGAACTTTAGCAACTCACTCAAGGTCACACTGCCACCAAGCGGTAAAATGAGGGTTTGAACCTCAGCATTCCGTCTCCAGAGCCTGTACTCAGCTGCTCCCCTAAACCAGCTCCCACCACTGCCTCATCCGTTACTCCACAGACCCCACTGTTCCTCACACCACTCTAAGCAACCTGCTTAGTTCCCGACTCCTGCAAACCATTCTTACTGCAGCAGCATGTGCTGTAGGATGGGACAAGGAGCCTTGCTTGTGTAACATTGAGACACAGCAGGAGTAGAAGGTCCACTATTTAGACTTGGAGAAGCAGGCTGCTTCTTCCAATAGTTTCCTTGGTTTGGCAAAGTAATAAGTAATAATGTTGCAGTAAACTCCTTTGTGGTTATTTAGAAAATTCTGTCTTCCAACAAGGCCAACTGAAAAACAAATGTGTGTGCACGTGTGCATGTGTGCACATGGGATCATCACGCAGCTTTATGGAGGGCAAGCTACTTATTTTTGTGGAGACCTCAGAATCCAGAAAACCTTTGGATATATTCACTTGGGTCATAAAAAATTAGGTATTGGGTGATTCGGGAGGAGTTTCCTTCCCCTTGAGCTGCTTTCCAATGAACTTGGGAACATAATAATAGATCTTTCAAACTAGCAAACTCACCTCCCCACACAGTGATCTTGTTTCAATCATGTTGCAACATGGACAGTACCTCATGAGCAAGGGATGCCTTACGAGTTTGGGGTATCAACGTAACTATTCAAGAACAAACACTTTACCAGACTCCCGGTTGGAGGGGAACTCCCATCGCAGACACTGCCCTCTGGTGACAGGTGTGTGCCGGCTCCCCACTGCTACCATCTGCCCAGGACCTTTTCTCCTCGTTCTTCAAGCCCATGGCACAGCCGGCATGTTGTATGATGTTTCTTGGTAGCTCTCTAGCCAAGGACATACGTGGCTCAGGAGCACGGCTGCTATAGTTCTGATGACCTGGGTCTTGTTTCTAGAAACCATATTGAGTTGTCAAACAGTATAATATGACAGATTTTTGAATGTTTAATACATTTTAAATGATTAACCTATGAAATCTTATTTAAGTGATGAGGGCAATGCTTAAGTTATTATGGAAAGAAAATCGTTGCTCAGTAGATTGTATTCTGTTCTCCTATAACCTCAAAATGGTGTGTGATGGGCAACTGTATTATAAAGATTATAGTATGGAACAGATTCCATATTTTATAATGAATTAAGCAACAAAGTACTTCTGTTAGATGGCTCACCTGCGAGGAAAAACTATGGCAGCCCACGTGCACCTGTGTAAATATTTCAGCCATGCTACAACCTAGCTATCCAGTTTGTCCCACAGGACAATCCGTCCCTACCATTGCAGAATGTATCCGTCCAGAAGTCACATCCGTAGTAGTCGACTAGTGGACAAGAGAAAGAAACTAAAAAGCCCCACAGCACACTTGTCTATTTCTGTCTCTGAGTACATTTCTCTTCTACTGTCTGTCTTCTTTTGTCCCTAAACAGGATCACATTGCTAATTACTAAAGACCTTCGCTGATCTAACAACTCTCATTGTTCTTCCAACCTTTGAGCCTCTTTCTGGTCTCAAACTTCCAGGCTGAATGGGCCTGAAGCTCACCTCTTCCCTCTGTTTCTAGATATTTACCAGTAATACACCCTCAACCGACTGTGCAGTGGCCTCCCGCCCACTCCTGTCCCACACCTCACATGCTGCGCCTGGTTGTCTTCCCGGCCCCTGCAGCCTCCCAGATCCCCTCCGTGCCTGGATCCCCAGGATTCCTTCTCGATGTCGTGGTCTGTCCTGCTTCTCCATCTGCCCCGCTCTGATGGCCCCTTCTCTTCCTGTCCCTCAGCACTCATTTCTGAGGCCTTCGTGCTATCCTTAGCTTACCTCCTCTGATGATGAATCCATTTTCAAGCCTTCTAAATTTACCCCTCCATGGAATGACTTCATGAATCGAACTCACACCCTCCACTGCCTGATGGAGACCCCAGAGCTGTGTGCCCCGACGGTGGTGGTGACATGGCAGTGCTTCACCATTTACAGAGCAGGGTCGCCTATGTTGTCCCACTGAATGGTCACAAAACCCCACGAAAAGGGCATCATCAGATCAATCAGCTCTCCGGCAGGGTGGGCCTCCAGGGAGGGCCTCTCCCAAGAGACATCCCTCTTCTTTTCTGTATCCCATCTGATGTGTGTCCTGCTGAAGGACAGTACTGCCACAGAGTAGGTTAGGGACCCTTCTCTTGTGTCCTGGTGTCAAAGTCCCATCAAAGGTTAAGCGGTTTGGAGCTAGATGCTCTGGACAGCGACAGAGGGTAAGGATACAGATGGTCAGGGCTCACTCCAAAGCTCACACGGACCTAGATTCTAACTCCAGTCCTTATACTTCATATCTCTGTGACCTTTACCTATATTTTGGCTTCTTCCTCTGTAAAAGCAGGATCCGGACGAGGTCAGAGGATTGTTACAAACTAACTAAAGAAACACCACAGAAGTTGCCTTACCTAGAAAGAGCTTAGCAAACAGTGAGTACCATTGTTCTAACCTCTTAAACCTTTACCTCAGAGTCTTTGGCTCCTTCCAAAACATCACTGAGAACTTGTATGTATTCAGTTGCACCTTTGAGGATATCAACTTTGCTAGGCTTCCTGCTCTGGGGAAGAAACGGCACCAAGGCCTTCAGTTTGGCGAAGCCACGGTTGAGGTTTTTTATCTGGAAAGTAAAATGGCACAGTGACACAAAGGAAGCTCATCTGAAAGGCCTCTCCCCAGACTACAGAAGATGGTCGAAAGGGCTCCTTTCCATAGCTCTCTTGTCTGAGCCATGAGGCTAAGCAGGCGCATGCCCAGCACTGCCACTCCACCGGCAGCACACTTCCCGGCAAGAACAGCCGGAGCATCATAAACCTGGCCCCAAGGGTGAGTGGACTGGAAAGGGTGTTGAGGTCCAGGCTACCCCCTCCTCTTCCTCTGAGGGCATCCCCACTGCAAGGTATCGGCAGTCCAGGGAGTGGCTAAAAGCCCCAAATGAGTCCATCAGGCTTAAAACCCAACTCTACCGTTTAGCTTCACAAAAAGTGTATATAGGACACTTGGTTTATTTGCCAGGTGGAAAATACTCACCTTGTAGCGATGTAGCTTTTTCTGTGGTGATTAAGTGGCATGATTATACATCAAACACATAGGAAGTCCTCAGTAAGTTACACTGATGATAAGGAATACAATGTACAAACACTTATCTATTCAAGTTCTGTGCCCGCCATTCTTCAGCCTCGTCCCCAGCTGAGTGATGATACAGCCAAGTATGAGAGTCCAGAGAGTCTGCATACTGGCGAGACTTGGAAGGTAGAATGAAGTACCTTTTTTCTTCATCTCCAGGGTCTAATTCCTTGGCTCTGAAGGCCTGGAATTCTGATGATCACACACACACCCCGGGGGACACAGGCCCTCACTGCACCACGAAGCCACTCACTCCTATTGACAGCTCCCTCCTACCCCACATCAAAGTGGGCAATGGACAGAGCCCATCCACAGCAGAATACAATAGCCAATAAACATACGAAATATCAAACTTTAAGAATCAAAGAACTACAGACTAAAATGGAAATTACGGGTGAGAGGCTCAAGAAGGGCATATATGTGTCCTTATAGCTGATTCATGTTGATTTACAGCAGAAACCAACACAACATTGTAAAGCAATTATTCTCCAATTAAAAATAAATTTAAAAACATAAAAATACCCAGAAATTAGATACCATTTTTTCAGTACCAAGCTGGTAACATTTCTTCTTTTTAAAGATTTATTTATTTATTTATTTTGGAGGGGTTGGGTGGGGAAGGAGGGGAGCAGGTGGGCTACTTCTATTGGTCTTTCATTTGCCTATTTTCACCCATCTTTGTTCTTTGGCCCGTGTGGGCCTCCCATCGCGGTGGCCTCTGTTGTCGCAGAGCACTGGCTCTGGGCGCATGCGCTCCAGAGCTCCGGCTCGGTAATTGGACACATCAGTGCAGCCGCTCCGCGGCACGTGCAATCTTCCCAGGCCAGGGATCGAACTGACACCCCTTGCACTGCAAGGCAGTGTCCTTACCCACTGGACCACCAGGGGAAGCCCTGGTAACATTTTTCTTTTGATTATCATAGTCAGCATTGGGATGGAAAAAGGGAACCACCCTACAGTCTGTAAAAGGGGATAAAAATCAATAAACTTTTCTAGAAATCGGCTGGAGAATTTGGAACGGAGGTCAAGAGATTGCTTATACGCCAGTAATTCCACTTCTAATGTTTTGTTCAAAAGCAATTATCAGACATGGACAAAGATCTTTGTACCAATAAAACGTTGCCGAAAAAACACATATGCCCAACACTAGGAGACTGGATAAGTAACAGTCCATTTATAAGTTGGACTATGAAGTCAAAAGCTGTTCTGTTTAGGAATATGAGGAAACGTTTTTGATAATATTAAGTGAAAAAACCACAAAGATATATACTAGGTGATGGCAATTCTGTAAAATTATATTTGTGCTTCCAGGTGGCGCCAGGGGCAAAGGAGAGTGAAGAAGAGTCCATCAGTCAGTCATGTCTGCAATCCATGGACTGTAGCCCAAGCAGGCTCCTCTGTCCATGGATTCCCCAGGCAAAAATACTGGAGTGGGTTGCCTTTCCCTTCTCTAGGGGACTTCTCCACCCAGGGATTGAACCCAGGTCTCCAGCATTGCAGGCAGATTCTTTGCCACCTGAGAGACCAGGGAAGCCCTCCCAACCTCCCTGTGCAGGAGACCTTAAGAGATGCAGGTTCCACCCCTGGGTCAGGAAGGTCCCCCGGAGGAGAGTGTGCAACCCACTCCAGTATTCTTGCCTGGAGAATCCCACGGACAGAGAAGCCTGTTGGGCTACAATCCACGGAATCGCATAGAGTGGGCACGACTGAAGCAACTTAGCACGCAGGTATATAGGCACTGATATAAGTAGGAACAAGACCAGAAAGATATAACAAGAATGACAGTTCATGGTAGTTACAGTTGCATTGTGGGTGTTTCCACCCCCCGTTTAGTCATTTCTCTATCCTCCAGGTGTACTAATTTCATCATTATAAAGAAAAATAAGATCATTCGTTTTAAGACAGTGGATAACACCAGGACCCATTCTCGGCAGAAAGCACTTCCTTCCTGGTGGGGAAAGCCCAACTTAAAATTCAAAATACCGAAACAGAACCTTGTTTGAGATCCACAATCACACGTCATATCACAGGGCTATCAGAAAGGGCTCCCAATTTTCCCTTAAGTCTCCCACACTGATGGGGTCATTCCTTCTCACACCTGGGCTCCGAGCTGGTTGACCGGCGCTGCATTACTAAAGGGCCCAGGTGTGCTCAGGAACAGCTCCCAGCAGAGTATCCTCTTCCAGTCCCAGGTCAGAAGGTGCGGTCCCACCCCTCCTTTCCACCGTTCACCTTTCCCTCTCTAGGGTCGCCCCTGCAGCCGTCCAACCCAAAGACAGCAAAGGACTGAACGGAGACAAGGAGACCGGATTTGCCAAGTTTGGTTAGAAATACTGGGGAAAAAATGCCGGTAGATGGCGCTCCGACTCCGCCCGCGGGACCCTCCGGGTTGGTGATTTTTTTACCGCGCACCTGCCAGTCTGGGCAAGGGGCCACTGCCCTTCTCCTGCCTGGGAGTTGACTGGGAGTCTGGGGGCACACCGGGATGTTGCTTAAATTCATTGTTTAAAGTAAGGAAAAGAGTCATTTCCATGAGGTCCCCTGGCCCTCGCCCCATTTGTGCTTCTACTCAGGCCTCAGGGTAAAGAGGGCCCCAAGCGCCGACCCCGCGCGGGAGGAAGTGAGACTGGAGGCCCCGCCGCCTCCTGCCAGGGGGAGACGTTTCCAAGCCGCCGGGGCCCTCGGCTCCCTCCAGCCCCGCTCCAGGCGGGTCGCAGGTGAGGCCGGCCCCGCGCGGGTGCAGGGGAACCCGGGAGGCCCTCTGGAATTCGAAGGCGCTCCAGGCCCCTGGCGGTGGGGTCGTGGGCGCCCCAGCCCCGAGGGTGCTTCGGCTGGGTGGCGGGTTCAGGGGAGCCTGGAGGAAGGCGCCCGGGTCTCGGGACGGGGACCCCGCGAGGCCGGCCGGGACTCACCCGCTCGCGCTCCTTGGCGTTGGCCACGCGCCGCCGCTCCAGCACCAGCTGCAGGTCCTCGGTGGACGAGTAGCCGCCCGACGGCAGCCGCTTGAGCCGGCAGATGGCGGCCAACTGCGGCAGCGGCCCGAACTGCTCCCGCAGCACGTCGTCCAGCACCTCGGCCGGCGGGGCCCTCAGGGGCGCGGGCGCGGCGTCCATGGCTGCGCGCGCGGGCGGCCGGCGGCAGGGCCTGCCCGGGAGGGTGGCGGGGCACCTGGACGGCGCGGGGCCGGGAGCGGGGCCCCGAGCACCTGCCGGCATCGCCCTGCGCGCCTGCGTACCTGCCCGCTGGCGCTCAGGAAGCCCCTCCGGGCGCTCGGGTTTACCAAGCTCCTCAGGTGATGCCCAGGAAGCCTGATTGCAGCACTGGCTCGGGTGCATATTGGAGTCACCTGGGGAGGTTTTAAAACTCCATCTACTGGGGTAGCAGTCCCTCACATTCTGATTTAACCCATCTCAGTCGGAACCTGAGCTACTGGATAGATGTACACGTGCGTGCCAAGTCGCTTCAGTCGTGTCCGACTCTGTGCGACCCTCTAGACTGTAGCCCGCCAGGCTTCTCTGTCCATAGGATCCCCCAGGCAAGAATACTGGAGGGGGCTGTCCTGCCCTCCCCCAGGGGATCTTCCCCACCCAGGGATCAAACTCATGTCTCTAAGTCTTCTGTATTGACAGGTGAATTCTTTACCACTATAGCCGTCTGGGAAGTCATATATGCATACATGCATAGGCAAATACACATGAACTATATATGTTAATCAGGAAAAAATGAGATACACAGAAATTTTTAAAATTCAATTTCAAATAAATAAGAGTTATAAGAACAGTAACACAAAGATCTGTACCCCCTTCACCTAGATTCTCCCCTTGTTAACTTCTTTCACATTTGCTCCATCCCTCCCTTTCTACGAATTGTCCTGTCCTCATTATTCATTTTCTAAAACCTTTCCTTAGTCTTGTCTATGTGCTTTTGACAGTTTCAGAGAGTAGAAGCCTTTCAGTCTGTAGGATGAGCCTCGGGGAGAGGGGAGTCTGTGTCCGGTGTTTCTTCGCTCCCAGGCCCAGGCCCTGCCTTTCGGGCATGGAGAATGCTGGGCTTTCCTCGGCGGTTCCTATCAGGAGGCGCGCGAGGCTGACCTGTCCGGCCTCTGATGATGTTAACTTTGATCACCCAGCCAAGGTCGTGTTTTTTTTGAGTGGCTGCGCCCCCCGGGCAGCACGTCGTCCAGCACCTCGGCCGGCGGGGCCCTCAGGGCGCGGGCGCGGCGTCCATGGCTGCGCGCGCGGCGGCCGGCGGCAGGGCCTGCCCGGGAGGGTGGCGGGCACCTGGACGGCGCGGGGCCGGGAGCGGGGCCCCGAGCACCTGCCGGCATCGCCCTGCGCGCCTGCGTACCTGCCCGCTGGCGCTCAGGAAGCCCCTCCGGGCGCTCGGGTTTACCAAGCTCCTCAGGTGATGCCCAGGAAGCCTGATTGCAGCACTGGCTCGGGTGCATATTGGAGTCACCTGGGGAGGTTTTAAAACTCCATCTACTGGGGTAGCAGTCCCTCACATTCTGATTTAACCCATCTCAGTCGGAACCTGAGCTACTGGATAGATGTACACGTGCGTGCCAAGTCGCTTCAGTCGTGTCCGACTCTGTGCGACCCTCTAGACTGTAGCCCGCCAGGCTTCTCTGTCCATAGGATCCCCCAGGCAAGAATACTGGAGGGGGCTGTCCTGCCCTCCCCCAGGGGATCTTCCCCACCCAGGGATCAAACTCATGTCTCTAAGTCTTCTGTATTGACAGGTGAATTCTTTACCACTATAGCCGTCTGGGAAGTCATATATGCATACATGCATAGGCAAATACACATGAACTATATATGTTAATCAGGAAAAAAAATGAGATACACAGAAATTTTTTTAAAATTCAATTTCAAATAAATAAGAGTTATAAGAACAGTAACACAAAGATCTGTACCCCCTTCACCTAGATTCTCCCCTTGTTAACTTCTTTCACATTTGCTCCATCCCTCCCTTTCTACGAATTGTCCTGTCCTCATTATTCATTTTCTAAAACCTTTCCTTAGTCTTGTCTATGTGCTTTTGACAGTTTCAGAGAGTAGAAGCCTTTCAGTCTGTAGGATGAGCCTCGGGGAGAGGGGAGTCTGTGTCCGGTGTTTCTTCGCTCCCAGGCCCAGGCCCTGCC
This sequence comes from Tragulus kanchil, assembly GCA_022376925.1. Lineage (NCBI taxonomy): Eukaryota > Metazoa > Chordata > Mammalia > Artiodactyla > Tragulidae > Tragulus > Tragulus kanchil. Next base: position 153,413,215 of record JAIOJX010000029.1, read on the forward strand.
TTTCGGGCATGGAGAATGCTGGGCTTTCCTCGGCGGTTCCTATCAGGAGGCGCGCGAGGCTGACCTGTCCGGCCTCTGATGATGTTAACTTTGATCACCCAGCCAAGGTCGTGTCTGCCAGGCTCCTTCACCGTAAATTGACCTTTCTTCCCCTTTTAATTGATAGATATTTTGCAAAGAGATATCCTTAGCATCCAACACTGACTCGCCTGAATTAACCACCACTCTGATAACTGCCAAAGGATTGGCATCCTCCTGTGGGAAAGAGCTCTCCCTTCTCCCCAGTCACTGATTCATTTTTGTGTTATGTCAGCTGGAGTTCATGACTTTCTATTTTATTCAATAAGATGTAATTTGTATCATTATTTTAATGTTCATATTGTCCCAGATTTGGCCCCTTTAAGCTGGCTTCTCTGTCCTTTTGACGTGACCCCATTATTCTTTGAGCAATTGTACTTGTCCCAAAAAGACAGCATGGTCCAGGCTTACCTCAGAGTTTTCTAGCCCATGCCCTGAAATCAGCCAGTTCTCCTTTTAGTGGAAGATGGCATTTAGAAATCAAGTTTGGATGTTCATTCCTTTTAGGATGTCATAGCATCTCAGCTTTTTCTAGAGAAAAGGAATACAGGTAAGTATGCACACAAGCATATGCAAGCATACAGCTCTGCCTATCTCTGTATGTAGATGGATACATAGATCTTAAAAGTATGAATTCAGGGCTTCCCTGGTGGTCCAGTGGGTAGAGAGTCCGCCTTGCAGTGCAAGGGGCACTGGTTCGATCCCTGGCCCAGGAAGATCTCACGTGCTGTGGAGCAGCTGGACCAGTGTGTCCAATTACGAGCCAGTGCTCTGGAGCACATGCGCCCAGAGCCAGTGCTCTGCTATGAGAGACGCCAGTGTGATGGGCGGCCCACACATGCTGAAGAATAAAGATCGATGAAAATAAATGACTTAGAGCTAAAAAAAAAAAAAAAAAAGAATCCACCTGCCAATGTAGGGGATATGGGTTTGATCCCTCGTCCAGGAGGATCCCACAGGCTGAGGTGCAATAAGCCTGAGCTTCACAACTCCTGAACCCATGTGCTGCAACTACGGAAGCCTACACACCTCAATGCCGTGCTCTATAACAGGAGAAGCTACCAAAACGAGACACCCTCGCACCTCAGCTAGAGAAAGCCCACAAGCAGTAGTGAAGATCCAACACAGCCAAGCTTAATGAAGCGTAACATGGAGTTGGTTTACCTTTTTATTTTACTTTTCCTAGCATCAGAATATTATTGTCATTATTCTCTTTTATTGCCAAACCTTTAAACGGGCGAGCTGGTATGATCAGGAACCCAGTGTGAGAAACCCAGATTTAATTTATTCAGACCTGCTTCTCCATCAGTGTTATGTCAGCTGGAGTTCATGACTTTCTATTTTATTCAATAAGATGTAATTTGTATCATTATTTTAATGTTCATATTGTCCCAGATTTGGCCCCTTTAAGCTGGCTTCTCTGTCCTTTTGACGTGACCCCATTATTCTTTGAGCAATTGTACTTGTCCCAAAAAGACAGCATGGTCCAGGCTTACCTCAGAGTTTTCTAGCCCATGCCCTGAAATCAGCCAGTTCTCCTTTTAGTGGAAGATGGCATTTAGAAATCAAGTTTGGATGTTCATTCCTTTTAGGATGTCATAGCATCTCAGCTTTTTCTAGAGAAAAGGAATACAGGTAAGTATGCACACAAGCATATGCAAGCATACAGCTCTGCCTATCTCTGTATGTAGATGGATACATAGATCTTAAAAGTATGAATTCAGGGCTTCCCTGGTGGTCCAGTGGGTAGAGAGTCCGCCTTGCAGTGCAAGGGGCACTGGTTCGATCCCTGGCCCAGGAAGATCTCACGTGCTGTGGAGCAGCTGGACCAGTGTGTCCAATTACGAGCCAGTGCTCTGGAGCACATGCGCCCAGAGCCAGTGCTCTGCTATGAGAGACGCCAGTGTGATGGGCGGCCCACACATGCTGAAGAATAAAGATCGATGAAAATAAATGACTTAGAGCAAAAAAAAAAAAAGAATCCACCTGCCAATGCAGGGGATATGGGTTTGATCCCTCGTCCAGGAGGATCCCACAGGCTGAGGTGCAATAAGCCTGAGCTTCACAACTCCTGAACCCATGTGCTGCAACTACGGAAGCCTACACACCTCAATGCCGTGCTCTATAACAGGAGAAGCTACCAAAACGAGACACCCTCGCACCTCAGCTAGAGAAAGCCCACAAGCAGTAGTGAAGATCCAACACAGCCAAGCTTAATGAAGCGTAACATGGAGTTGGTTTACCTTTTTATTTTACTTTTCCTAGCATCAGAATATTATTGTCATTATTCTCTTTTATTGCCAAACCTTTAAACGGGCGAGCTGGTATGATCAGGAACCCAGTGTGAGAAACCCAGATTTAATTTATTCAGACCTGCTTCTCTCCATCACCACCAACTGCAATTTTCTGGTCCCTTGGCCGTTTGATCCTCAACTGAGCCATCTGTTCTAAGGGAAAGCAATCACAAACCAGTCTGAGCTGAGGGGCTGACACCTTTCCATCACCCAATAATGTAATGGCTTAATGAACAAAAAAGTTTATTTCTCTTGCTTCTAACCGTGTGAAAGGGGGAGGTCAGCAGGGCATCTGTACTCCTCATGGTCACTGCAGAACTCAGGTTCCTTCCAAATCCTTGCTCCTGCATCATTGCTTCTTGGTGTCATTTCCCACAATAGAGCTGTCCCGTCTGAGGCTTCTGCCATCTCTCGTGTCCAGTAGGGGCCAACCTGGCAGCCACCGAGTCCTCAGGCCATTCGCCCAGTCAAGGTTCAGAAAACTCTGTTAGTGGCAGAAACTCTTCTGGGTACTCCAAGCAGATGCCACGGGACTTAATTTAAGGATTTAGATGCTTACACAATGAATGGGAGGGCTGAAGGAACAGGAGCCCTGAGTTCAAGGACACACAGTCAAAGCCACAGCCAGATAGCAGCAAGCCCCGGTCCCCTACATCTGCCACTCAACCCTCTGGTGCTGGGGGAGGGGCCCCGGGACACTTGTGCAGAGAAACCCCAAGCCACCACTCCCTGGTTTGTCCACAAGAAACAGTCGAAGGACAGCGAGGGGTGCTCTGCCTCAGTTCCACACTGGCCAGTCTCACACACCTGTTTCTAGCTAAGTCATCCTAATTGGCGACCAGAATCACAGGTACAGGGGATTCTGCGAAATGGAGCTTTGGGTCACCCTGCCTCTGCAATACAGAAAGGCACCTGGAGAAGACAGCGAGGACTGGGAGGCAGTCCTGAGACACAGAGAAACTGCCCAACAGTTTCACCTCATCGGTCTTTGCCTGTCTCTTACCCTGGGACCCAACTGAGAGGAACATCCCCTCCTAATGGGAATACCCAGCCTGGGTACTTGCAAGCCCCACTAAGGCCAACCAGATTGCGGCTCAAACACAGTTTCCTTAATCTCCTTAGTTCAGCCAAGACATGAGAGAGCGATAAAAAAACAGCTTTTATGGGAATTCCCTGGTGGCCCAGTGGGTAAAGAGTCTGCCTTGCAGTTCAAGGGGCGCTGGTTCGATTCCTGGCCCAGGAGGATCCCACCTGCTGCAGAGCAGCTGGACGAGTGTGTCCAATTACGAGACAGTGCCCTGGGGCACCTGAGCCCAGAGCCTTTTGGCCACACATGCCAAAGAATTAAGATGGATGAAAATAAATAAATGAAATATCAATAAAAAAGAGGCCAAAATACTGAAGAAAAAAAAAATAGCTTTCATGAGGGAAGGCAAAGAATATTTTAAAAGGGATCAAAGCCTATGTAGAGACAGGTTTGCTTTGCCTAGAATTCCTATCCAAACCAATCTGACCATTTCATATTATTATTCACTCTCACATAAATGTGTATTAATATTACATATCATTCATTACATACTATGTATCATTTTATCTCACCATACTTCTGGGAATTAAACTTTACTCCTGTGTGAAAATGGGGAAATCCCTGCCAGAAGCAGGAGCTAGCCAAAGTCAGTGGCAGAGCTGAGCCTAGAACTCAGGTTTGCTGTCTGCGCGGCAGTCCTTTTCTCCTCAAGGTCTCAGTCGCCTCGATCCCAAGGTCTCTGGTCCAGCCCCGTGCCTCCAATTAACCTCCTGGTCCACCAACAACAGGCCCTGCTCCTCTCTCCAGGTCCTGCTCCCTGGGCCCCACACCGCACCTCCACCCCCTGGGCATGAGCCGAGGTTAACATCTTGGCCACATCCTCAGCAGAGGTGACAGTGGGTCAGGAGTGCTTCTCCACCAACAGCAGAGAAGAGGAAGAGACCCACAGGCTCTGTCCCCAGAAAGCTACTTGTCATTTCCCCACAGTGCCCTTCTTATTTGTGCTGGTCTGCTTCCGCCACAGCCAGGAGCCTGGAGCTCTGACCAGGTGCACAAAGAGGCCCGGCAGCCTCGCTAAGGAGAAGATGGAAGCTTAGTGCCTGTGGGGCCACATGGAAGAGCTGAGACTTAAGCAGGCCCTGAGGGTTCATTATGGGTCAGAGGAGAAGACCTGCTGCAGCACAGGGGCTCCTAGGATTTTTGAGCAAGTCGTCCAAACTCTAGGCTTCCCCTTGCCATCTACAGAGCGACAGTTGTCAAGAAGCTTGCTCAGAGGTTATGTGAGGAGCCCATCAGGCGGTGGGGCAAAAATACCAGCTCCGGGTTATACAGTGGATTCCAGGTGCCATGTGCTATTCTAAGTTCCTCATATGCAGTAACTTTCTAAATCCACACAGGAACCTCGAGAGGGAGGGACTCTAAGCTATTCACAGAAGAAGAAATGGAGACACAGAAGTCAGGTAACCTGCTTTTCCAGTTAGAAAGGGGCAAAACTGGAACTGGACCCAGATAGTCTGGCTACAATGTGTGTGCAGGCGTGCTAAGTCACTGCAGGCATGTGTGACTCTTTGCGACCCTATGGACTGCAGCCTGCCAGACTCTTCTATCCATGGGGTTCTCCAGTCAAGAATACTGGAGTGGGTTGCCATGCCCTCCTCCAGGGAATCTTCCCAACCCAGGGATCAAACCCACATCTTTTAAGTCTCCTGCATTAGCACGTGGGTTCTTTACCACCAGCGCCACCTGGGAAGCCCCAGAGACTGGGTCTATAACCACGAACCTCTCCTGCCTTAAGTGACCCCCACTCCATTGGAAGTGATGGAGAGAATGTCAGGGATAATTCATGAACCCAGCTGAACAAATGTCCAGAAACTCAGAGGTAGAGCCATTTATAACTGGTCCTTATAAGTGGGAGCAAAACACCGGGAGAGGGTCTCGCCAGGAGGCATAGTGATGGCATGCGGGGGGACTGGACCAAGGCCCAAATATGGGCATGTGGGGCAGGGGTGGTAAGACTTCTGGGCCTTGGAGGGCGGAGGCATGAGTCAGTGGAGGACACTTGGAGTTTCCAGCTGTAATGAGTAGTCGTACACTCTCCTCTGAACTAGTGATTCCCATCAGCCTCAAGAGGCAGTGACATCTTCCTCCAGAATGTGTTCTCTCTCCTGACTGATAAATTATTCGAGGCAACCAGGCCTCAAAGGTCATTTCATGACAACCAAAAAGTCTAGGCCCTCTCCTCCCGTGCCTGAGTCCAGTGCGCTCCTTAGTGACACCATGTAGGCCGCGGCCTCCTCAGGCTGGCCCTCACGCAGAGGACAGGAAGCCATGGCTCTGGGGGACAAGAGCGTGGGTGCACCCCCGGTGGCGGCAGCTGTCAGTCACAGCCTGCTCTTGCCACCCATGTGGTCCGAGGGGCAGCGGCACAGGGCTCCCACAGTGGGAGCCGAGTGGGACAGCCGCCCAGAGTGGACACTTCCCCCAGGTCACCTGTGGATTCACTCTGCCTCCCCACATGGCTTCGCTCGGTCTTTTCTCTTTCTTGGGGAAATTGCAGCTTTCAGAACCTCCTCCAGAGGAGAGAAAGAGCCAGCCTGGGCATGAGAATTGACGCTGAACAGGGAGCAGGAACCAGTCCTTCGTCTTCACGTTCCTGTTCTGTTAACTCTAGATCACAGACCGTGAGGGGCTGGATGAACAGCTGGGTCACTCCAGAAGGTCCCCAAATCCAAGTTTCAACCATCACAGGGCGCCTTCTTGCGGTTCTGAGAATGGGTCAGACATCTTAACCACCTCCTTTCCCTACTAGAATGCTGGTTCTGTGAGGGCTGGAATTTTTGTCTGTTTGGTTCGCTGTTGAATTCCCAAAATCTGAAAAAGTGCTTGGTAGAAGCACTATAAAGAATAGAAGCATCATAAATAACCCTTGATTGAATGAGTATTAATAAAAGTAAAATCCTTCAAGTAGATTTAATGGCTACAAATTTTAGACATTAAACGTAGTAACACTGAAATGCCTAAATCAAAAGCTACTAGAGGGCTTCCCCTGGTGGTCCAGTGGGTAAGGACACCACCTTGCAATGCAAGGGGCGCCGGTTTGATCCCTGGCCTGGGAAGATCCCACGTGCTGTGGAGCGACTGGACTGATGTGTCCAATTACCAAGCCGGAGCTCCGGAGCGCATGCGCCCAGAGCCGGTGCTCTGCAACGACAGACGCCACCGCGATGGGAGGCCCACGCGAACAAAGATGGAAAAGGAAATCTCTCTCCTGACTGATAAATTATTCGAGGCAACCAGGCCTCAAAGGTCATTTCATGACAACCAAAAAGTCTAGGCCCTCTCCTCCCATGCCTGAGTCCAGTGCGCTCCTTAGTGACACCATGTAGGCCGCGGCCTCCTCAGGCTGGCCCTCACGCAGAGGACAGGAAGCCATGGCTCTGGGGGACAAGAGCGTGGGTGCACCCCCGGTGGCGGCAGCTGTCAGTCACAGCCTGCTCTTGCCACCCATGCGGTCCGAGGGGCAGCGGCACAGGGCTCCCACAGTGGGAGCCGAGTGGGACAGCCGCCCAGAGTGGACACTTCCCCCAGGTCACCTGTGGATTCACTCTGCCTCCCCACATGGCTTCGCTCGGTCTTTTCTCTTTCTTGGGGAAATTGCAGCTTTCAGAACCTCCTCCAGAGGAGAGAAAGAGCCAGCCTGGGCATGAGAATTGACGCTGAACAGGGAGCAGGAACCAGTCCTTCGTCTTCACGTTCCTGTTCTGTTAACTCTAGATCACAGACCGTGAGGGGCTGGATGAACAGCTGCGGGTCACTCCAGAAGGTCCCCAAATCCAAGTTTCAACCATCACAGGGCGCCTTCTTGCGGTTCTGAGAATGGGTCAGACATCTTAACCACCTCCTTTCCCTACTAGAATGCTGGTTCTGTGAGGGCTGGAATTTTTGTCTGTTTGGTTCGCTGTTGAATTCCCAAAATCTGAAAAAGTGCTTGGTAGAAGCACTATAAAGAATAGAAGCATCATAAATAACCCTTGATTGAATGAGTATTAATAAAAAGTAAAATCCTTCAAGTAGATTTAATGGCTACAAATTTTAGACATTAAACGTAGTAACACTGAAATGCCTAAATCAAAAGCTACTAGAGGGCTTCCCCTGGTGGTCCAGTGGGTAAGGACACCACCTTGCAATGCAAGGGGCGCCGGTTTGATCCCTGGCCTGGGAAGATCCCACGTGCTGTGGAGCGACTGGACTGATGTGTCCAATTACCAAGCCGGAGCTCCGGAGCGCATGCGCCCAGAGCCGGTGCTCTGCAACGACAGACGCCACCGTGATGGGAGGCCCACACGGGCCAAAGAACAAAGATGGATGAAAATAGAGAAATGAAAGACCAATAGAAGTGGCCCGCCCGCTCCCCTCCCTCCCCAACCCGACCCCCACCCAAAATAAATAAATAAATAAATCTTTAAAAAAAAAAAAAAGCTACTAGAGGGCTTCCCTGGTAGCTCAGTGGAAAAGAGTTCGCCTGCCAATGCGGGAGACACAAGTTCAATCCCTGATCCAGGAAGATTCCACATGCCGGTTTCTTCCTGGAGGATACTTCCAGACCACAGTGCGAGGGAGGGGCCACACGGGGCGTGGCATTCTCGCTAAGCTGAGGAGAGAGGGATAAGAGTTTGGGAAGACGGAGTCAACATTCTAGAATTGGGGAGCAGCGTATAAAGAGGAATAATGCAGGAAAAAAAAGCCTCTAGAAATGTGCCTAGGCTTTCTGGGCATGTCTAGGGTAGCACTCCAGTATTTGAGGCAAAAAAATTGCTCTAGAAATTCTCATTCTAAGTTGAGCTGGCAGAAAGCTGAGACCCTGGAAGAATGAATGGGGACCAGAGAAGACAGAGCAGTGGCTCTGAGAGGTAAGAGTCTGAAGACAAATAAAGCCAGCCACCCAGGAGACATGAGTTTGAGGAGTGACTTAAAGGTCTTGGAAAAATCCAGCCCCTTCTCCAAGAAAGGAAGTGCTGAGAACACCTGGGGGTGTTGACTGCTGGGAATCTGTACTGCTCCCCAGTCAGTTTGTGTGAGACCTCTGCTGTTTTCAACAAACCCACTGGAAGTACCTGGCTATAAAGCCCTTAAAGATGTGCTTGTTAGAAGCACTATAAAGAATAGAAGCATCATAAATAACCCTTGATTGAATGAGTATTAATAAAGTAAAATCCTTCAAGTAGATTTAATGGCTACAAATTTTAGACATTAAACGTAGTAACACTGAAATGCCTAAATCAAAAGCTACTAGAGGGCTTCCCCTGGTGGTCCAGTGGGTAAGGACACCACCTTGCAATGCAAGGGGCGCCGGTTTGATCCCTGGCCTGGGAAGATCCCACGTGCTGTGGAGCGACTGGACTGATGTGTCCAATTACCAAGCCGGAGCTCCGGAGCGCATGCGCCCAGAGCCGGTGCTCTGCAACGACAGACGCCACCGTGATGGGAGGCCCACACGGGCCAAAGAACAAAGATGGATGAAAATAGAGAAATGAAAGACCAATAGAAGTGGCCCGCCCGCTCCCCTCCCTCCCCAACCCGACCCCCACCCAAAATAAATAAATAAATAAATCTTTAAAAAAAAAAAAAAGCTACTAGAGGGCTTCCCTGGTAGCTCAGTGGAAAAGAGTTCGCCTGCCAATGCGGGAGACACAAGTTCAATCCCTGATCCAGGAAGATTCCACATGCCGGTTTCTTCCTGGAGGATACTTCCAGACCACAGTGCGAGGGAGGGGCCACACGGGGCGTGGCATTCTCGCTAAGCTGAGGAGAGAGGGATAAGAGTTTGGGAAGACGGAGTCAACATTCTAGAATTGGGGAGCAGCGTATAAAGAGGAATAATGCAGGAAAAAAAAGCCTCTAGAAATGTGCCTAGGCTTTCTGGGCATGTCTAGGGTAGCACTCCAGTATTTGAGGCAAAAAAATTGCTCTAGAAATTCTCATTCTAAGTTGAGCTGGCAGAAAGCTGAGACCCTGGAAGAATGAATGGGGACCAGAGAAGACAGAGCAGTGGCTCTGAGAGGTAAGAGTCTGAAGACAAATAAAGCCAGCCACCCAGGAGACATGAGTTTGAGGAGTGACTTAAAGGTCTTGGAAAAATCCAGCCCCTTCTCCAAGAAAGGAAGTGCTGAGAACACCTGGGGGTGTTGACTGCTGGGAATCTGTACTGCTCCCCAGTCAGTTTGTGTGAGACCTCTGCTGTTTTCAACAAACCCACTGGAAGTACCTGGCTATAAAGCCCTTAAAGATGTGCTTGTTTCAGGACAGAAGGGACCCTGAGGGAAGGAGAAGCAAAGGAAGGAGAAGTGAGCCTGGCGGCTGTCGCAGAGACACGTCCAAACTTCCGTTCATCAGAGTGTTTATTGAGGAGCCGCTGTCTGAACAGCCCGCACTGGTTGCCGAGGGGGATACCGAGGGACAAGTCTCCTGCCTTGAGAAGCTGCTGATCGTGCTGGGTCACGTGAGGTAAGCGTGTTGGAAAGATTTATTTCAAAAGGACAGGGCAGGAGAAGCAAAGGCTGAAGGGAAGGCCCCAGAGAACAAGCTGATTCAATGGTTCCCAAGGTGCCCTGGAACAGGCTCTCAGCTCCGCCTGCCCACAGGCTACATCTAGCCCACGGGCTTCTTGCAGACCCACTGGAAGATGGAGGAACAGGATATGTCGTTCCACTTCTGCTGCATGTGGACGCAGTCTTCCGCCTCCCCGTTCCTATTTGGCCAGTTGTCTGGCTGATTCGTGTCCCAAAATCTGGAAATAAGAGGGCTTCATTCTGTTTGATGAAGGTGTCCCTTCCCCCTGCTTGTGGCGTGAGGAGCTGAAGGGACACAGGTCCCTCAACTCCAGGATGAGGCTGGGGTGCCCTGAGGGTGGCTCTGCTGAGATTGTCCTTAGTTATTGAGAATGGAGGGGCAGGAATGGTGTCTGAAGTGACAAGTCCCCCCTAACACACACACACACCAGAATTCGTGTTCAGTACCTTCAGATGGGGGCAAGGCCCTGCGGGCCCAGGCCTACGTAGTAGGATAAAGGATAGGCAAAAAAAATCCAAAACTGCAAGATCCACTCGCAGACTTCCTGCCAGCTGCAGGCCCTGTCCTGCTCGGATGCCCCGGTGAAGGGGTGCAGGCAAGGATCCCAGCTATGCCAGTGTGAAGACCACCCAGGAACATGAGTTTGAGGAGTGACTTAAAGGTCTTGGAAAAATCCAGCCCCTTCTCCAAGAAAGGAAGTGCTGAGAACACCTGGGGGTGTTGACTGCTGGGAATCTGTACTGCTCCCCAGTCAGTTTGTGTGAGACCTCTGCTGTTTTCAACAAACCCACTGGAAGTACCTGGCTATAAAGCCCTTAAAGATGTGCTTGTTTCAGGACAGAAGGGACCCTGAGGGAAGGAGAAGCAAAGGAAGGAGAAGTGAGCCTGGCGGCTGTCGCAGAGACACGTCCAAACTTCCGTTCATCAGAGTGTTTATTGAGGAGCCGCTGTCTGAACAGCCCGCACTGGTTGCCGAGGGGGATACCGAGGGACAAGTCTCCTGCCTTGAGAAGCTGCTGATCGTGCTGGGTCACGTGAGGTAAGCGTGTTGGAAAGATTTATTTAAAAAGGACAGGGCAGGAGAAGCAAAGGCTGAAGGGAAGGCCCCAGAGAACAAGCTGATTCAATGGTTCCCAAGGTGCCCTGGAACAGGCTCTCAGCTCCGCCTGCCCACAGGCTACATCTAGCCCACGGGCTTCTTGCAGACCCACTGGAAGATGGAGGAACAGGATATGTCGTTCCACTTCTGCTGCATGTGGACGCAGTCTTCCGCCTCCCCGTTCCTATTTGGCCAGTTGTCTGGCTGATTCGTGTCCCAAAATCTGGAAATAAGAGGGCTTCATTCTGTTTGATGAAGGTGTCCCTTCCCCCTGCTTGTGGCGTGAGGAGCTGAAGGGACACAGGTCCCTCAACTCCAGGATGAGGCTGGGGTGCCCTGAGGGTGGCTCTGCTGAGATTGTCCTTAGTTATTGAGAATGGAGGGGCAGGAATGGTGTCTGAAGTGACAAGTCCCCCCTAACACACACACACACCAGAATTCGTGTTCAGTACCTTCAGATGGGGGCAAGGCCCTGCGGGCCCAGGCCTACGTAGTAGGATAAAGGATAGGCAAAAAAAATCCAAAACTGCAAGATCCACTCGCAGACTTCCTGCCAGCTGCAGGCCCTGTCCTGCTCGGATGCCCCGGTGAAGGGGTGCAGGCAAGGATCCCAGCTATGCCAGTGTGCACAGACATCACCACACCATCGGGCATACACACTCCTCATACACACATCCCACACGCCCCTCATACACAGAGATCACACTCAATGCTGGCACTTCATGAAACACACGCAGGACAGGGTCTCTAGGCAGACCTGCCCCGGACAGTGCCAGGGATGGCACCAGACAGAGGCAGGACTCACGCTCTGCTCCCCGCATGACTGAACGGTGTGCCGTCTGTCCAGCGCCAGCGGCCCTCCGTGCCACGGTCAGTGAGGCCAATCCAGTGGTAAGCAGAACGCGTGAACTGTATCAGAAATGCCTGTGGAGAAAAGGCAGTGTCATGTAAGCTCATGGGAGGAGCTTGTCCACCAGGCCGTGTGGAAGAGGAATCCACGCTGTGCCCTCCCCAGGCCCAGTGGTGTGAAGCCCACTCTCTGGGAGCTGGGTCCCCGCCCTATGGGTTCCATGGTTTTGCAGAGCAGCAGCCAGGTTGCCTCGAGGAAGTCCAGCTTCTTCCATGTCGACCTGATGAGGAGCGTGGCTTTATTGGGACAAAGACAGACCTGGCCACAGTTCATTAAGATGCGTTTTACAAATAGCAAGTCCTTTGACAGACACATGAGAACAGTCTCGGGAGAACCACAAGAGATGGTCAGGTCGAAGTTAAATCTGGCCAGAGGTACAGTGGGTCCTTGACAATAACCTTAGTAAATTCTGATAAGAACCTTTGACAAATGGGCCACTCTGGTGCTCTGTTGCCTTTGCGCTTGTTGATCAGTCACTAAGTCTTGGTCAGCTCTTAGTGACTGCATGCCGGGCTTGTCTGTTTTTCACTACCTCCTGGAGTTTGGTCAGATTCATGTCCATTGAGTCAGTGATGCTATCTAACCATCTCCTCTTCTGCTGCTCTCTTCTCCTCCTGCCCTCAATCTTTTCCAGCATCAGAGTCTTTTCCAATGACTCGGCTCTTCACATCAGGTGACCGAAGTATTGGAGCTTCAGCTTCAGCATCAGCCCTTCCAATGAATATTCAGGGTTGACTTCCTTCAGAATTGACTGGTTTGATCTCCTCGAAGTCCAGTGGACTCTCAAGAATGTCTGGCCTTCCTGAAAAGCCTGCATATTATGCTCATGGGCCTTCCATAGCCATTAGATGAACTGACATTAAAATCAAGACTGACAACTAGAAAGGAAACCTGAGAGAAAGACGAGGGAACACAGAGGGAAGGATGCACATTAAGGGCAGTCACCCGGTGCCCCACCCTCTGCCCTTCCTCTCTGCTGACCCTCCGGGGTCTCCCTCATTCACTGAGGACACTAAGTTTGCTGTCAACGCTTGTGCCTCCAGTGCAAGGTGCTCATCAGAAGTTAGTACATATTTGCTCTATGTGTGACAGAGGAGACATGAAGGACTCTGCCATGAGGCTCAGGAAGGGGAAGACCAAAGGCCCTGTCTCCACATCAACCCCAGCAGCAGCACCCCAAGCCCCCAGCTCTAACCTGCTCTTGCTCAGAGGTGGCCCCCAGGCCCAGTTCCCATTATAGGGTTCCATGGTTTTGCAGAGCAGCAGCCAGGTTGCCTCGAGGAAGTCCAGCTTCTTCCATGTCGACCTGATGAGGAGCGTGGCTTTATTGGGACAAAGACAGACCTGGCCACAGTTCATTAAGATGCGTTTTACAAATAGCAAGTCCTTTGACAGACACATGAGAACAGTCTCGGGAGAACCACAAGAGATGGTCAGGTCGAAGTTAAATCTGGCCAGAGGTACAGTGGGTCCTTGACAATAACCTTAGTAAATTCTGATAAGAACCTTTGACAAATGGGCCACTCTGGTGCTCTGTTGCCTTTGCGCTTGTTGATCAGTCACTAAGTCTTGGTCAGCTCTTAGTGACTGCATCCCGGGGCTTGTCTGTTTTTCACTACCTCCTGGAGTTTGGTCAGATTCATGTCCATTGAGTCAGTGATGCTATCTAACCATCTCCTCTTCTGCTGCTCTCTTCTCCTCCTGCCCTCAATCTTTTCCAGCATCAGAGTCTTTTCCAATGACTCGGCTCTTCACATCAGGTGACCGAAGTATTGGAGCTTCAGCTTCAGCATCAGCCCTTCCAATGAATATTCAGGGTTGACTTCCTTCAGAATTGACTGGTTTGATCTCCTCGAAGTCCAGTGGACTCTCAAGAATGTCTGGCCTTCCTGAAAAGCCTGCATATTATGCTCATGGGCCTTCCATAGCCATTAGATGAACTGACATTAAAATCAAGACTGACAACTAGAAAGGAAACCTGAGAGAAAGACGAGGGAACACAGAGGGAAGGATGCACATTAAGGGCAGTCACCCGGTGCCCCACCCTCTGCCCTTCCTCTCTGCTGACCCTCCGGGGTCTCCCTCATTCACTGAGGACACTAAGTTTGCTGTCAACGCTTGTGCCTCCAGTGCAAGGTGCTCATCAGAAGTTAGTACATATTTGCTCTATGTGTGACAGAGGAGACATGAAGGACTCTGCCATGAGGCTCAGGAAGGGGAAGACCAAAGGCCCTGTCTCCACATCAACCCCAGCAGCAGCACCCCAAGCCCCCAGCTCTAACCTGCTCTTGCTCAGAGGTCACCGAGGCCAGGTGGGCTCCATGGGACACACAGAACTGCTCAGCTGCCTGCCAAGTCTTCTTGGCAGAAGAAAAGTAATACAATTTCCCATCGTAGGACTTCCAGCCTTGCAGGATCAGCTGGAGAAGTTGATCTGGAGCAAAGGTGGGGGCAGAGAGAAACCCAGGAGCTGGCTGTGGATCCTGATCTCTCCAAGGACTGGCCACTGAGGGTCACGAACCCCTGCAATGCTTGATGCCCAGTGCCACAGGGGCATTCTGGGAGGCTGCACCCCCCATCCACTGCCCAACAGAGCAGAGGCAACAGCTCAGGACATCCGGCTCCATCACTCTGGGGATACGCAGATAGCTCTGCTACCCAGAAATAATCTTTCAAAACTGCTTCCTGGCTATACTGCTCGCTTTCCCAGCTCAGCGCTATCACCTGCCCAGCCTCTGCACCTCAGGTTTCTTCATTTCCCTGGAAGAGTCCACAGCCATCCTGTCGATTCACTCGTCCCCTTGACGTCCTCTCCATCTACTTCAACTGCCCCCACCCAGAATCCCACTTGGGACCTCGTCATCCGCTGGTCTGCCTGAACTCACAGTTTCAGACCTTAATGTCTCATCCAATGAGCACAAGCCTGCGGGGAGCTGCCCTGTTTCAAGGGGTTTCCTTTAAGGAAACATAGCCCTGGGAGCTGCCCTGGCAACAGGGGCTGATAACAGCATAGCTCTCTGTCCCGCCACCCCAGGTGTTGCGAAGACATTCCTTAGCTCATAAAGAACACCTGGAGCCTCTTTACAGGGCTTGAGGGGCATTATGACCCAGAACCATTGTAATAACACACCAGGAGGTAACACCTAGTTTATGATCGACACCTGGCCTAAAGCACATGTTATGATCAACACCTGGCCTAAAGCACGTGTTATGATCGACACCTGGCCTAAAGCACGTGTACACAATTACTTGTTGAAGTATAAAAGGGATGAGCGAATTCAATAAACTTGTCAGCAACCTGTAGAGTTGTCTGCCTTCTTGCTGTCCCTCTCAACCCCATCTTTTCTGTCCTTCTTTCTTTTCTTAGCCTATCTGCCACTCTCTTCAGGACCTGTTCGACTGCCGGCTGGCCCGGCACAAGCCCACTTCCCTGCGTTGTTTCACCCCTCCCTGACCTGACACTCTCTTCTGTAACACAGCTTATGTTTATCACAGCCACTTGAAATGGTGCCAAAACAGATTCACTTCTTCATTCATCTATGTTGTTCAATAGACCTTAACTTCTATGAATCAGGGACTGTCACACGAAGACCAGTTAGACATGATTAATGCCCTCGAGGGAATTACTGTCTAGCAGATGAGACAGACATAAAAGAAAGGTGTTGAAGATGCAGTGACCTGAAGCCATGGCAGGTTAGAGGTACCACCAGCATTAGCACCTGGGCTCTTGGTAGAAATGCCAGCTCTCACACTCACTCCAGACTAGCTCAATCCAAACTTGGTTTTTGACCATCTGTTTTTTTAACAAACTCTCCAGGTGATTCTGATACAGTCCAAAGTCTCAGAAGCAGCAGTCCAAACGGAGAATTAGCGAACTACACAGCAGCTTCTTTTCGCACATAAAGTTTTATTGGAACAGCCGTGCCCTTCAGTGGACAGTTTGTCTTTGGCTGCTTAACCATTTCGACGGCACAGATGTTGCAACCGAGACTGCTCAGCCAGAAGCCCAACAACTATTTGGCCCTTCAGAAAAGATTAAGCCAGTGGTTCTTAGCCATGACCACCCATTAAAACCAGCTAGGAAGCTTTTTTAAAAAAAATTCTGATGCCAGGCTGCATCCCAGAACAAGCTCCGGCCCCAACAAAGAAAAGCTAGAGTTCTGGGGGTGGTTTGCTGGCATCCATTTTTAAAAACTCATTGGGTGACGCCAATGTGCCCCCACGGTGGAGAAACACTTGTCCCCACCAGGAGGAAGACATAGGAATGAGAAGGACAGCGGGGAGCACGCGTGCGGACTAAGCCGCTGCAGTCGTATCTGACCCTTTGTGACCCCATAGACTGTAACCCACCAGACTCTTCTGTCCATGGAGTCTCCAGGCAAGAATACGGGAGTGGGTTGCCATTTCCTCCTCCAGGGAATCTTCCCGACCCAGGGATCAAACCTGAGTCTCTTACATCTCCTGCATGGCCAGGCAGATTCTTTACAACTAGTGCCACCTGGCACGCCTAAGGGGGCACTGGAGTGTCATTAAGAAGAGGAGACTACCAGGCTTCCAACTGATAGATGGGGACAGAGCAGAATACCAGAGCAGGCCCTCAGTGCTGTCTGCCAAGCCCCTCATTTGTCAACCACATCTTTTTAGCAGGTGCTCCAAATGGCCCCTTCGCTCACAGTTCCCTCCCTCTTCTGTCACCCTTAACTAGGGACCTCCTCTTCTACAAAAACACTTACTAAATGTCAGCCCCCTCAGTGTTGTGGACCCATATCTGCACACCCGCATGAACATCTGCTTCCACACCTCCTCCCCTCCCAGCCTCAGAGGTTGAAGCATGACCCAACCCTTCAAGGCCAATCTCTTGCCTGTGCCTTTCATTCTCTCCTCTCTCGGTCTTCCCGGTTCCAACACTGTCTCCTCAACCCTTCTCCTACTCCCTCTGCTCTCTCTCCTTTAATCATCTTCCTCTTTGCTGGTGCCCTTGTCTCATGCTCTGATCAAACCTAGCCTAATCTAGAAAAACCCTCTCAAGAAAGCTCACCAAAATATTAGCAGTGGGTTATTTTCAAAATAGAAATTTTTACAGAAATACAAGTTTTCCTATTCTTCTCTTTCTCTTTTTCAATGTTTGCTATGTGGTCTGTAATTAATATGTACATTTTGAGATATAAGCACGGATGATACAGATTGTTTTTTTAACCCCCGTTTCTACCCTCCCATCCCTCTCACCTCAACCTCAACTCTCTCCTCTTTTCAGTCAAGGTCTTTGAAGAACTGGGGCACCTGATTTCTCATTCACTCCCCGCCGACCGTGCTCTGGCCTCCAGGTCACATGCAACCCTCCACTGACACTTCTGACAGCGGGGAGCACGCTTGCGGACTAAGCCGCTGCAGTCGTATCTGACCCTTTGTGACCCCATAGACTGTAACCCACCAGACTCTTCTGTCCATGGAGTCTCCAGGCAAGAATACGGGAGTGGGTTGCCATTTCCTCCTCCAGGGAATCTTCCCGACCCAGGGATCAAACCTGAGTCTCTTACATCTCCTGCATGGCCAGGCAGATTCTTTACAACTAGTGCCACCTGGCACGCCTAAGGGGGCACTGGAGTGTCATTAAGAAGAGGAGACTACCAGGCTTCCAACTGATAGATGGGGACAGAGCAGAATACCAGAGCAGGCCCTCAGTGCTGTCTGCCAAGCCCCTCATTTGTCAACCACATCTTTTTAGCAGGTGCTCCAAATGGCCCCTTCGCTCACAGTTCCCTCCCTCTTCTGTCACCCTTAACTAGGGACCTCCTCTTCTACAAAAACACTTACTAAATGTCAGCCCCCTCAGTGTTGTGGACCCATATCTGCACACCCGCATGAACATCTGCTTCCACACCTCCTCCCCTCCCAGCCTCAGAGGTTGAAGCATGACCCAACCCTTCAAGGCCAATCTCTTGCCTGTGCCTTTCATTCTCTCCTCTCTCTCGGTCTTCCCGGTTCCAACACTGTCTCCTCAACCCTTCTCCTACTCCCTCTGCTCTCTCTCCTTTAATCATCTTCCTCTTTGCTGGTGCCCTTGTCTCATGCTCTGATCAAACCTAGCCTAATCTAGAAAAACCCTCTCAAGAAAGCTCACCAAAATATTAGCAGTGGGTTATTTTCAAAATAGAAATTTTTACAGAAATACAAGTTTTCCTATTCTTCTCTTTCTCTTTTTCAATGTTTGCTATGTGGTCTGTAATTAATATGTACATTTTGAGATATAAGCACGGATGATACAGATTGTTTTTTTAACCCCCGTTTCTACCCTCCCATCCCTCTCACCTCAACCTCAACTCTCTCCTCTTTTCAGTCAAGGTCTTTGAAGAACTGGGGCACCTGATTTCTCATTCACTCCCCGCCGACCGTGCTCTGGCCTCCAGGTCACATGCAACCCTCCACTGACACTTCATTCTAATGACTCACTAATTGCCCGGAGTTAGTGGGTGCTTACTTGTTTCTTTACCTGGCCTCTCTTAGACATTGCTGGAACCAGCCACTCTGTTCATGACATGCTCTCCTTCCTAGGCTTCCCCAATTGCACACTTTCTAATTTTCCTCCTGCCTCTGAGATGGCCTTCTCCCATCTCCTTCAAAAACACTTTATTTCCTTCTTGCCGCCTAAAGGTGGACTTCCTGCTTCCACCCTCAGCCTCCTTCTCATAAAGCATCTTATCTCGCAAACTCCCACATTCCCACGGCCACAACAAGAGCCAGTGTACCCAGAGCCTCCGCACCATAGTCTGCAGCAGAGCCCCTCTCCTGAATCCCAGACAGCCCACAGGGGATGCCGCCTGAATACCCCACAGCCCCCTAGCCTCAACACGTCCACATCTCGTGGCTCGTCTTCCTCTTTCATCCCCTGTCTCAGTCTGGAGACCCACACAGTCAGCCTCCTTAAAGCCTTTCAATACACGCTCATTTCCAAAAGGATGAAACCCAAGCTCAGAGCCCTTCCCCATCGAGCTGGCCTCTCTGCAGCTCTGCCTCCTTTCCTCACCTAGTGTGCTTCCAACTGCAATCCTCACCCCACTGGTGGATTTTGTGGAACGTGTTGGGGGTGACTTTGGAGAATAGACTACAAAATATGAGTGCATTCATGTGGCAAAAGTTTTGCTTTTCGAAATGTGTGTGTGTGACACATAATCATAGTGGGGATGGTTGAATGGCAGCATGGAATCAATGGACACGAGGCTGGGCAAAGTGTGGGAGACAGTGAAGGACAGCGAGACCTGGAGTGCTGCCTTCTCTGAGGTCGCAAAGAGTCAGACCCTGAGCCACATGGAGCAACAACACAATGTTTTATGCTGTGATTACATTCAAAACAGTTTGAAAGCCACCACTCTGGCCTCTGCCTACTGTCTTTTCAGCCTGCATCTCCTCAACTGCCCTCTCGGCTATGGTCCAACCAGACCAGAGCTGCCAGACAGTTCATTCTAATGACTCACTAATTGCCCGGAGTTAGTGGGTGCTTACTTGTTTCTTTACCTGGCCTCTCTTAGACATTGCTGGAACCAGCCACTCTGTTCATGACATGCTCTCCTTCCTAGGCTTCCCCAATTGCACACTTTCTAATTTTCCTCCTGCCTCTGAGATGGCCTTCTCCCATCTCCTTCAAAAACACTTTATTTCCTTCTTGCCGCCTAAAGGTGGACTTCCTGCTTCCACCCTCAGCCTCCTTCTCATAAAGCATCTTATCTCGCAAACTCCCACATTCCCACGGCCACAACAAGAGCCAGTGTACCCAGAGCCTCCGCACCATAGTCTGCAGCAGAGCCCCTCTCCTGAATCCCAGACAGCCCACAGGGGATGCCGCCTGAATACCCCACAGCCCCCTAGCCTCAACACGTCCACATCTCGTGGCTCGTCTTCCTCTTTCATCCCCTGTCTCAGTCTGGAGACCCACACAGTCAGCCTCCTTAAAGCCTTTCAATACACGCTCATTTCCAAAAGGATGAAACCCAAGCTCAGAGCCCTTCCCCATCGAGCTGGCCTCTCTGCAGCTCTGCCTCCTTTCCTCACCTAGTGTGCTTCCAACTGCAATCCTCACCCCACTGGTGGATTTTGTGGAACGTGTTGGGGGTGACTTTGGAGAATAGACTACAAAATATGAGTGCATTCATGTGGCAAAAGTTTTGCTTTTCGAAATGTGTGTGTGTGACACATAATCATAGTGGGGATGGTTGAATGGCAGCATGGAATCAATGGACACGAGGCTGGGCAAAGTGTGGGAGACAGTGAAGGACAGCGAGACCTGGAGTGCTGCCTTCTCTGAGGTCGCAAAGAGTCAGACCCTGAGCCACATGGAGCAACAACACAATGTTTTATGCTGTGATTACATTCAAAACAGTTTGAAAGCCACCACTCTGGCCTCTGCCTACTGTCTTTTCAGCCTGCATCTCCTCAACTGCCCTCTCGGCTATGGTCCAACCAGACAGAGCTGCCAGAAGTTTCTTGAACCTTATGGCTCACATCTGCATCCCTGTGACCTGCTGCTCCCATATCTTATCTGCTTGGAAAACGCCTACACATCCTTCACTGACTCAATTCAAGGGCCAAATTCTCACTGAAGCATCTTTGGTCCTTTCTCCTCCAGAAAATCTGGAAAATCCCCTTGGAAGATCCTTGTGTACACCAAAGGACATCAGCCCTGAGAAAGTCTCTTCTGTTCCTTCTTTTTGCTCCTTCTCACCCCCAGTTTTTATACCTGCTCCTAATATGGCACTTCCAAGGCCTTTTGTGTCAGGCTGCTCTACCCAGCTATAAGCTTCAAGGGCAAGCATCACATTTTGTTAATATTTGCCATCCTGACACATCCGAGGGCCTCAGGAAATTTTTGTCCGATGCAACAGGAGTGCCAGGTACCTTGTTAAATGCTTTACATGTGTGAAGTCACTTGATCCTCACTCCAAAGCAAATATTATTGTCCCCACTTTGCAGGTGAGAAAAAGGAAGCTCAGAGAAGGTGAACAATTTAAGAAAAACCACACCATCTGGGCTAGTCAGAAGCTAGAAACAAGGCTGTCTGGCCCCTCTAGCGCACTCCAGCCCTATTACACACCAGACCATGTTTGTTTCCCAGCTGTGTGTTCTGTCACTCTGGTCAGAGGATAAGCAGGGATTATACCACCTTTGGTTGGATCCACCCATCTCTAGCACCCACACTCCTTCCTTTGCTTATTTTGAAATAAGCAAAAGGCTGAAGGGACAGGAGACTCCACCCACCGCAGCCTTTCCCCTACTTACTTTGGGCCCTCTGAAGCTGCTCCTGCGAAGCAGAGGCTGTACGGAAGGCCTCCAGGCTTCTCTGCTCCTGCTGGATTGTCGATGTCAGTGTTTTGATGTTTTCCAAATCCTGTTTTAATGTCTGGATCTCAGCTCTGGACTCCTGCAGACCTCTCTTTAACGTCTGGGTCTGGGAATTTAAGGCCGCAGCATTCTTCATTCCTCGTTTCAGGGTCTGTATCTCTTGACTGGCACTTCTCAAAAGACCGTTTAATGCCTGAATCTCGGAACTTAAGGCGGTGGCACTTTCCAGCTTCGTTTTTAATGCGCGCATCTCAGCATCTGTCTGCTCCAGGTGACCATTTGCTGTTTGGGTCTGGGCAGTGATGTTTTCCAAATCTCTTTTTAACAAGTGAATCTCATCGCCAGCGCTTTCCAGATGACCCCTTAATGCCTGGATCTCGGCACTGGTGTTCTCTAAACTGCCTCTTAGAAAGGTCTGGGTCTGAGAGTTTAAGGCATTTGTATTTTGCAGACTTCCCTTTAGACTCTGCATCTCAGCAGTGGTGCTTTCCAGACTACTTCTTAAACCCTGATGCTGGGCCCTTAAATCACTGACACTATCCAGATGGCCTCTTAAAACATGAATCTGGGCATTAACATTCCTTAAGCTACTGTTTGCTGATCGGACCTGAGCATTTGCTGTTTCTAACCCTGCCTTTAACACCTGGATCTCCATGTTGGCATTTTCTAAGCCTCTGCTTAACGCATGGAGCTCTATGCTAGTGTTTTCTAAACTGCGTTTAAAGAAACTCTGGACCTGAGAATTTGAAGCATTTGCCTCTTCTAGATCTCCTTGTAGCTTCTGGATCTCAGATGTGGTCTCCTCCAAGGAACCCCTTAACATCTGGGTCTGGAAACTCAAGGCACTGGCCTCCTTCAGGAGGCCTTTTACCATCTGGATGTCAGCACTGGCCCTTTCCAGATGCCCCGAGCATCTGGATCTGAGAACTGGCATTGTCTACCCTGCACGTCAACAGCTGGATCTCCATGCTCCAGGAGCTGGAATTCTCCACGTGTCCTTTAAACATCTGGATAGCTTCTCGCAGCTCTGCCACCCTGCCCAAGGAGTAGGGATCTGGAGGGAGGAAAGGGAGAAGGCAGCCAAAGGGCCCATCGTGGAGGGAAACATTCATTACCAACAGAATGTTCTTAAAATCTCCAAGAGAAATGTCCACAGCCCAACCCCAAACTCCCCACAAGCAGCCTGTAATGATCCAGACCTGGGACTGGACCACCTGGGAATGTAAACCCCCAAATTAAGTAAAGACCTACCTAGTTATCCTACATGAACTGGGAAGCAGAAAGACTGGATTATTATGCCCTTGTAATTGAACTTCAAAATAACTGATTATATCACTGAGAGCTGTTGATGTTTAATTCCACTGAAATTTTACTATTAGATACTAATAGGTCATTATGGAAAGAAAACAGGTATGAATCAAGCCTAAACTATATTTGTACACCAAGCCTGAAGCCTCTTGATTCACAGCTGTTACTTCCTGAAGACTACGTAGGCCACAAACAGACATTCCCTGATCACAAATTCATTCGGGGGAAAAACAGAAACAGAATAAAATAAGTACCCTGGAAGAAGCATCCTGCTTAATGTACAGGGCTATGCTGGAAATGGGGACACTGAATGCTGGGCTGCAATGGCCTCTTTTTTTTTTTAATTATTGCTTTATTTATCTATCCAGATGGCCAAATCTGGTTTTTTAAGCTACTGTTTGCTGATCGGACCTGAGCATTTGCTGTTTCTAACCCTGCCTTTAACACCTGGATCTCCATGTTGGCATTTTCTAAGCCTCTGCTTAACGCATGGAGCTCTATGCTAGTGTTTTCTAAACTGCGTTTAAAGAAACTCTGGACCTGAGAATTTGAAGCATTTGCCTCTTCTAGATCTCCTTGTAGCTTCTGGATCTCAGATGTGGTCTCCTCCAAGGAACCCCTTAACATCTGGGTCTGGAAACTCAAGGCACTGGCCTCCTTCAGGAGGCCTTTTACCATCTGGATGTCAGCACTGGCCCTTTCCAGATGCCCCCCGAGCATCTGGATCTGAGAACTGGCATTGTCTACCCTGCACGTCAACAGCTGGATCTCCATGCTCCAGGAGCTGGAATTCTCCACGTGTCCTTTAAACATCTGGATAGCTTCTCGCAGCTCTGCCACCCTGCCCAAGGAGTAGGGATCTGGAGGGAGGAAAGGGAGAAGGCAGCCAAAGGGCCCATCGTGGAGGGAAACATTCATTACCAACAGAATGTTCTTAAAATCTCCAAGAGAAATGTCCACAGCCCAACCCCAAACTCCCCACAAGCAGCCTGTAATGATCCAGACCTGGGACTGGACCACCTGGGAATGTAAACCCCCAAATTAAGTAAAGACCTACCTAGTTATCCTACATGAACTGGGAAGCAGAAAGACTGGATTATTATGCCCTTGTAATTGAACTTCAAAATAACTGATTATATCACTGAGAGCTGTTGATGTTTAATTCCACTGAAATTTTACTATTAGATACTAATAGGTCATTATGGAAAGAAAACAGGTATGAATCAAGCCTAAACTATATTTGTACACCAAGCCTGAAGCCTCTTGATTCACAGCTGTTACTTCCTGAAGACTACGTAGGCCACAAACAGACATTCCCTGATCACAAATTCATTCGGGGGAAAAACAGAAACAGAATAAAATAAGTACCCCTGGAAGAAGCATCCTGCTTAATGTACAGGGCTATGCTGGAAATGGGGACACTGAATGCTGGGCTGCAATGGCCTCTTTTTTTTTTTAATTATTGCTTTATTTATCTTAATTTGGCTGCACTGGGTCTTAGTTGTGGCATGTAGGATCTAGTTCCCTGACCAGGGATCAAACCTGGGCCCCCTGCATTAGAAGCACAGAGTTAACCACTCGACCACCAGGGAAGTCCCCGTAATGGCCTTTTAAAGGACTGGCGGCGGGCTTCCCCTGGTGGTCCAGTGAGTAAGGACACCGCCTTGCAGTGCAAGGGGCACCAGTTCGATCCCTGGCCTGGGAGAATCCCATGTGCCGCGGAGCGGCTGGACCAATTTGTCCAATTACAGAGCCGGAGCTCCGGAGCTCTGGAGCGCATGCACCCAGAGATGGGGCTCTGCAACAACAGACGCCACTGCGATGGGAGGCCCACAGGAGCCAAAGAACAAAGACGGATGAAAATAGAGAAATGAAAGATCAATAGAAGTGGCCCGCCCGCTTCCCTCCCTCCCCAACCTGACCCCCGCCCAAAATAAAAATAAATAAATCTTTAAAAAAAAAAGGACTGGCAGCCCCAGTGGTACATAAGGCAAGGGTCCCTATAGAACCATTCAAGAATATGGGAGACCTGAGTGAAAGGCCTTGGTCAACTGTGGTTATTCAAGGAAACTCTGTAGCATCCTGCCGAACCCCCTGCAACTCTACCCTCTGTGTACCTCCTGAGCTGAAACAGCTCAGCTAACAGGAGTTAGCTCAGACATTCATGGTGAGAGGTGCCCATTCTAGCCTCCTTTTAGGAACAGGGAGAAGAACCCAAGTAGGCAGAGACCCTTTCTAGAGGATTCTTGCCCTATTTCTAAAGCCCTGCCTAGGTAGTCGTGAGACCTCAGCCACTGTGCTGAGGTATGAGCAGGAGGGCCTCAGATCAATGGGACAGAAAAGAGAATCCACACAAATACAGACAATCGGTTTCCAGCAAAGATACAAAGGAGAAAGGATAAGTTTTTCAACTAACGGTACTGGAATAATTATATACCCAAATACAGAATGAAAAAGTGAACTTCAGTCCATATCTTGCATCATTATTCAAAACATTAACTCAAAATTAATCATAGACCTATATGTAAAACCCCAAAAGTATAAAATTTCCAGAAGCAAACTTGAGCGACTTGTTTTTGTGACCTTGGTATAGACAAAGATTTCTTAGATACAAGACCAAAAGGACAATCCACAAAAGAAATTAAAATGGATAAATGAGATTTTATCAAAACTTAAATCTTCTTAAGAGAATGAAAAGGCAAGCCACAGACTAAAAGAAAATAGTGGCAAGTCACATGACTGATACAGGTCAAAAAAAGAGTACGTACTATAGATCTTTTTATATAAAGCTCTAGTAAACACAAAATAATCTGTACCACAGCACGTAGATCAGTGGTTGCCTGGGAATGAAGGGCGGAGGAGAGAGGGAGGATGACCAAGGGCATGAGTGAACTCCGGGAGCAGGATGTGGAATGTGTCTTTTATCTTGATTATGATGTTTTCTGCGTTTATTGTTGTTTAGTTGTCAAGTCGTGTCTGACTCTATCGCGACCCCATGGACTGTAGCCCACCAAGCTCCTCTGTCCAGGTCCCGGGGTGTCTGAAAACTCTTCCCAATAAAAATAAATAAATCTTTAAAAAAAAAAGGACTGGCAGCCCCAGTGGTACATAAGGCAAGGGTCCCTATAGAACCATTCAAGAATATGGGAGACCTGAGTGAAAGGCCTTGGTCAACTGTGGTTATTCAAGGAAACTCTGTAGCATCCTGCCGAACCCCCTGCAACTCTACCCTCTGTGTACCTCCTGAGCTGAAACAGCTCAGCTAACAGGAGTTAGCTCAGACATTCATGGTGAGAGGTGCCCATTCTAGCCTCCTTTTAGGAACAGGGAGAAGAACCCAAGTAGGCAGAGACCCTTTCTAGAGGATTCTTGCCCTATTTCTAAAGCCCTGCCTAGGTAGGTACGTGAGACCTCAGCCACTGTGCTGAGGTATGAGCAGGAGGGCCTCAGATCAATGGGACAGAAAAGAGAATCCACACAAATACAGACAATCGGTTTCCAGCAAAGATACAAAGGAGAAAGGATAAGTTTTTCAACTAACGGTACTGGAATAATTATATACCCAAATACAGAATGAAAAAGTGAACTTCAGTCCATATCTTGCATCATTATTCAAAACATTAACTCAAAATTAATCATAGACCTATATGTAAAACCCCAAAAGTATAAAATTTCCAGAAGCAAACTTGAGCGACTTGTTTTTGTGACCTTGGTATAGACAAAGATTTCTTAGATACAAGACCAAAAGGACAATCCACAAAAGAAATTAAAATGGATAAATGAGATTTTATCAAAACTTAAATCTTCTTAAGAGAATGAAAAGGCAAGCCACAGACTAAAAGAAAATAGTGGCAAGTCACATGACTGATACAGGTCAAAAAAAGAGTACGTACTATAGATCTTTTTATATAAAGCTCTAGTAAACACAAAATAATCTGTACCACAGCACGTAGATCAGTGGTTGCCTGGGAATGAAGGGCGGAGGAGAGAGGGAGGATGACCAAGGGCATGAGTGAACTCCGGGAGCAGGATGTGGAATGTGTCTTTTATCTTGATTATGATGTTTTCTGCGTTTATTGTTGTTTAGTTGTCAAGTCGTGTCTGACTCTATCGCGACCCCATGGACTGTAGCCCACCAAGCTCCTCTGTCCATGGGATTTCCCAGGCAAGAATATTGGAGTGGGTTGCCATGCCCTCCTACAGGTGATCTTCCCAAACCAGGGATCAAACCCAGGTGTCCCGCATTTCAGGCACGTTCTTTACCGTCTGAGCCACCAAGAAAGTTCAAGAATGCTGGAGTGGCTAGCCATTTCCTTCTCCATGCATGCCTCTATTACATATGTCAAAACTTAGATTATATGCTTTAAATATATATACTTTATTATGTGTAAATTATATGTCAAAGAAAAAGCCATAAAAAAAGATATGGCAGTAAACAACTAAACTCTGCAAAGCTATTACCCTTCAATTAAAAAAATTGAAAAAAAAAAAAAGATCATGGCTTTCTGTGGGGAGAGTGGAAGTCATTCAGGGGTCTGAGGGTATTGGGGAGGAAGAAATGTGTCCTGGGCTTGAGCATCCAAGGCCCTGGCCCCTGCCCCTCTGCCAACTGTGGATACTTACAGTCAGGTTCCTCGAGGAACTGCCTAGTGTGGTTGTCTCCTGGAAACTCTTGGAAGGAGGCTTTCAGTGCAGGTCTGGAGTGCTGTAAAGCTGAGATGCCCCAGTCCAGGGTCAGCACAATCCCTAGTCCTGAGCCTGGGGTAACATGCTGCCCCACCCCCAGTCAGGGTTCCAGGAGTGGGTAGAAGAAACAGCACGAATGACCCCTCAGAATTCACAGGCCTCAGAGTCTTGGGAAGCTCCCCTTGGACAGCAGCCTGGGTCAGGTCCCAGGACAGCTCTGGTTTGGGCCTGGGAATGGAGGTGGAGTCACGCTCCTAGGAGTGGAGTGGGTGTGTCTGGGGCTCTTTGGAGCTTGTGTGCATGAGGGAGAGAATGTCAGTGGGGTTTGGATCACCTAGGAGCTTACCCATAACGAAGAGAGCCATGAGACAGGAGACCGCGACCACACCCACAAAGAGCAGCATGGCCGGCAAACACCTCGGCCTCTTGCAGGCTATGGGAGCCACTGCCACAGGGTTCAGTCCTGCAGGGGAGAAGCCAGGATCCAGGAGGAGACAACTGTGGGGCTGGACAGGTGCAGCCCCTCAGGCTCACTCTCCTGGCCTGTCCAACGGGGCTGAGAACCCTTGCCACGCTCACCGTGGGGCAAGTCAATGAGCGCTCAGGCCAGGGCTCACGGAGGCTGTGGGAGCAACGGGAAGGCTCAGAGAAGGCTACCACCCAGAGCCTGGAGGGCGTGCATAGGGTGCAGCGGGCGAGGACAACCGAAGCACTGTTTGAATGAAAGCAGAAAGGAGGGACGGAGCAGAAGAGGGAGGGACACAGAAGAAGCCCTGATCTCAGCATCTCAGGGCCAGTCTTCTCCATGAACACCGGACCAGAGGAGACTCACAGCCACTGGGGGCTGCTGCTGCCCCCATATGCTGACATGGGTCAGTCCTGGAGCCTCCCCAGCCGGTCAGAAAGCCCTGCCATGGGTGTCCAAAGAAGGACTATGCCAGGGAGTCTGGGGGGTGAGTGTACCGAGAAACTCACTGGAAGGTGGAAAGACTGCAACCTGGAACTCCTGAGGCCTCACAGGTCCAGCCCAGTGGACAGAGATGGGGTACCCAATCAGGTCCCCCTGAATTCAAAGTTCACTCTCTTTCTCTTGCCAAGTTGCCATTCCCAGGGAAAAGGGTCTGAGGAGACTTCACCCTGAGCCTCAGTATGGGCTGCAGGCTCTCTGTCCTCACCTGCCCCACCTTCTGCCCCACCTGTTTATTCTGGAAGCTGAGCCAGCTAGGCAGGGGCTGTGGAAGACAGTGGGGGGCGAGGGCCCTGCAGGCCGGTCCCTGGTGAGGCCCTAGTTTTCTCACCTCGGAGCACAGGGAGACGCTCTGGTTGTCTGTGAAGAAGCGGACCTCGTCGGCACTCATCTCGGCTTCCTTCATCCTCCAGAGCTGCTCCTGCCTGGAGCTCCGGAAGGCCACGCTGTGGGCCAGTGGTGGGGACGCGGAGCTGATGCTGGCTTTATAGGCTCTCTAACAAACGCTGCCTCCCTCTGCTGACTCTGCAGAATCGCATGGGCCCTTCCTCGAGGCTCCCAAGCGCCACAGGGTTCAGTCCTGCAGGGGAGAAGCCAGGATCCAGGAGGAGACAACTGTGGGGCTGGACAGGTGCAGCCCCTCAGGCTCACTCTCCTGGCCTGTCCAACGGGGCTGAGAACCCTTGCCACGCTCACCGTGGGGCAAGTCAATGAGCGCTCAGGCCAGGGCTCACGGAGGCTGTGGGAGCAACGGGAAGGCTCAGAGAAGGCTACCACCCAGAGCCTGGAGGGCGTGCATAGGGTGCAGCGGGCGAGGACAACCGAAGCACTGTTTGAATGAAAGCAGAAAGGAGGGACGGAGCAGAAGAGGGAGGGACACAGAAGAAGCCCTGATCTCAGCATCTCAGGGCCAGTCTTCTCCATGAACACCGGACCAGAGGAGACTCACAGCCACTGGGGGCTGCTGCTGCCCCCATATGCTGACATGGGTCAGTCCTGGAGCCTCCCCAGCCGGTCAGAAAGCCCTGCCATGGGTGTCCAAAGAAGGACTATGCCAGGGAGTCTGGGGGCTGAGTGTACCGAGAAACTCACTGGAAGGTGGAAAGACTGCAACCTGGAACTCCTGAGGCCTCACAGGTCCAGCCCAGTGGACAGAGATGGGGTACCCAATCAGGTCCCCCTGAATTCAAAGTTCACTCTCTTTCTCTTGCCAAGTTGCCATTCCCAGGGAAAAGGGTCTGAGGAGACTTCACCCTGAGCCTCAGTATGGGCTGCAGGCTCTCTGTCCTCACCTGCCCCACCTTCTGCCCCACCTGTTTATTCTGGAAGCTGAGCCAGCTAGGCAGGGGCTGTGGAAGACAGTGGGGGGCGAGGGCCCTGCAGGCCGGTCCCTGGTGAGGCCCTAGTTTTCTCACCTCGGGAGCACAGGGAGACGCTCTGGTTGTCTGTGAAGAAGCGGACCTCGTCGGCACTCATCTCGGCTTCCTTCATCCTCCAGAGCTGCTCCCTGCCTGGAGCTCCGGAAGGCCACGCTGTGGGCCAGTGGTGGGGGACGCGGAGCTGATGCTGGCTTTATAGGCTCTCTAACAAACGCTGCCTCCCTCTGCTGCTGACTCTGCAGAATCGCAGCATCTGGGCCCTTCCCCTCGAGGCTCCCAAGCGCCAGTCTGCCCTCCAGCCTCCTCCTTCTCTCAGCCCCATCCTCGGCTGAGGTGGGGAAGATGGGGCTGAGGGAAGGGGGAGGCTGGGTGCAGACTGGTGCTTGTGTAGCCCCAAAGACTAGCCTTTTCCCCCAAGTCACGAACACCTTTCAGCAGCCACTTAGAAGGGAGTCCTTCTCAGCTTTGCCAATAAAACATCCTCATGACCCATGGCTGACTCTTAACCCCATCCCCAGACCCTCCTTAGTATCAGAGAGGTCAGTAAAGAGGAGGCCAGATGAGTTCGCCAGGTGTTTGCAGGTCACAGGAAGGGCTGAGGTGACCCTCTGCCCCCTCAGGACCTCACAGCTGGCATAGCAGGAAAGGGGTGATAGTGCTATAAAACATTTATTTGGCCTCTATCCCTGCGCCTGGAACAGGCCTCCTAAAGCCCTTGGAATTTTCTGAGTGACAGGAGTGTCTTTTGTTATCCAAAACTAACCCTGTTTAACCACATCTGCATTTATACTGATGAGGGGACTCAGACCCCTAGATAGCTTCTAGACAGAGAGAGTCTCGGAAAGAGTAAACTCTCAGCTCTCCTATTGGATTATAAAAGCTCATAAACAGCAAGAGGGCTTCGAGAAGTTTCCTGGTTGGTGAACAGCCTGACATACTAAAAAGGGTATCGCACCCCAAGTCCCTGGTAACAGAGGCTCCCAGGCTCCGGGTCCTTCTGCACTTTGACCTCTGTTCCTCTTCATCTGGCTCTTCACTTTTATCTTTCATCATAATCTGTTATTGTAAGCACAATATTATCCTGAGCTCTGTGAGTCATTCTAGCGAATGATCGACCTGAGAGGGGTCATGGGGTCCCTCAGATTTGCAGTCAGCTGGGCAGAAGTGTGGTTGCCTAGAGACCCTGCTTGTATGTGGTTCTGAAATTGGGGCTGTCCTGTGAAACAAAGCCCCTAACTTGTGCAGTCTGCACTAATTTCATGGGTGAGTGTCAGAACTAAACTGAATAGTAGGACACGCGGGCTTCCCAGGTGGCACTGGTGGCAAAGAACCCACCTGCCAATGCAATAGACGTCAGAGACAAGGGTTAGAAGCCTGGGTTGGGAAGATCCCCTGGAGAAGGGCATGGCAATTCCCTCTAGTATTCTTGCCTGGAGAATTCCATGGACAGAGGAACCTGGTGGGTCACAGTCCATAGGGTCACACGGAGTTGGACACAACTGAAGCATACACACGCATGTAGGGCGCTCAGCTGACGCTAGTGAACTGGTTGGTCTCAGAAAACACCACGCATCCAGTGTCAGAAGTTACATCAGCAAAGACCAGATAGAACCTAACTTGTTCCAAGATCTCCCCTCTAGGTGACTCTCCTCCCCTAAGTTGATCAGGTTCAGGACTAGGCTCTGAAGAAACCGCTGGATAAGCCAGTGTGCCACTGTATGATGAAACCTGTAACTCCCAGGAGGAACAAACGCTGTGTCAGGGGGTTCCTGCTGCTTGTGGGCCAAGACCCAGGAGTGAGGTGTCCCAGGAGAGCTGTGTAGCCCCAAGCTCCCACCCCAGGAGGTGACCAGCTGGACAGAATCAATACCTGCTCTGGCTGGTCAAGACAGCCCTGCTAAAGTCAGCTCTGAGGATGACGGCAGATTCTCACTCCTTGCCTTCCCCATCACTTCAGAGGGCTACGATTTTACTGAAATAGATCACATTTTCTTTAACTCATAATAATTGAACTACGTACCTATCCTCTATCTCACCAGAGGCCCATTCTCAAGATGTCAATTCTCTTATAAATGACTTGTTCCACCCAAATCATGTTCTTTTTCCCATTTTCACCTTCAGTTCTTGTGCACTATTCCCACAGCAGTTTCCAAAATGCCTCCCACAGGGCCCCAAGCACCACCCAAAAAACCCACTGCCCAGCTTCCATGGGAGAGAAGCCACTCCAAGCGGGCCTCCTCCTGCGGCTAGGCCGGGAGCACCCTGGGTCCAGTGGGATCCTATATCGTGGGCAACCACTTCCAACACAGCCACAGCCAACCAGGGGCTCAGCTCGTCTGCAGGGTGAGGAGGGGAGGGCTTGCCTACCCCAGCTCATGATGCCACGCGGTGTGAGTGTGTGTGTGTGTGTGTGAATGATATGTGTATTGTGTGAAATACATGCAAATGTTCTATTTGTATGTGTATGTGTGTATATAGACATGTGTATGTGTGCATATGTATATGTGTATATATATATATGGACTTCCCAGGAGACCTCATGGTAAAGAATCCACCTGCCAATGCAGGAGATGCAGGTTTGATCCCTGGGTTAGGAAGATCCCCTGGACAAAGGCATGGCAACTCACTCCAGTATTCTTGCTAGGATAGTCCATAGACAGAAGAGCCTGACAGACTACAGTCCGTGGGGTCGCAGAGTCGAACATGACTGAACCTACAGAGAACATCTGTGTATATCTGTATGTGATGTATGTGTATGTGTTTTATGTTTGTGTATTTATGTGGTGTGTGTATGTCTATGTGTGAGTGTGCATGTGGGTGTGCATGTTTTTGTGTGGTGTATGTGTGTCGTATATGTGTATCTGTGTATATGCGTATGTCTGTGTGTGTTTGTGTGTGTGTGTTTGTGAATGAGTGCAGAATGCAGGTCCTCAATCCCCCCACCTGCTACCTCCTGGCAGTTGTGCAAAGTCAGTCAACGGCTGTGCCTGAGACCCCAGGGGTGTCCGTGTGGGAGGGGAGCTGCCAGAGGTACCCCCAAGAGATGTCCAGGACGGCAGCAGAAAAGAAAGGGCCTGCCTTGGTTTCTGTTTCCCCACATACAGGAAGGGCCCATGTCAGCCCTCTCAGGACCTGTTTCCTGCTGGGCCTGCGAAGCTGAGGGAACCCCCAAAGCAAAACTCTGGGGAACCCTTGCTCAGCTGAAAGGATGGGCTCTGGGCCAGGAGCGGGCACAGTCTTCCAGGCCTGTCAGCAGGACTGCTCCTCTCACCCCCTCCCCTGCG
This sequence comes from Tragulus kanchil, assembly GCA_022376925.1. Taxonomy (NCBI): domain Eukaryota; kingdom Metazoa; phylum Chordata; class Mammalia; order Artiodactyla; family Tragulidae; genus Tragulus; species Tragulus kanchil. Next base: position 153,446,150 of record JAIOJX010000029.1, read on the forward strand.
CCCAAGCCCCCCCCCCTCCCCCAGGCTCCCAGCTCTCATTTCTCCTACAAGAACGCCAGCTGCGAGCAGGAAGCACAAGAGGTTACTGAGTCCTTGCTAAAAGTTTCTCTCTTTCTAGCCAGAAAAAATCAAATGGATATCTTTTACGTTAACACCAGAACCACACATCGGTCAGGACCTCTCACATGTTGGTCTTTCCTGTCTCTGCCGAATGCTATAGGGCTGTCCTCCTATAGGTCTTCCATATTGACCCCTGAAACCACAGGATGATCAGCTGGGAGTGGCGGACCCATCTCAGGAGAGTCGGGAGGGCTGGCTGCATCTAACGTGGCTCCAGGACCCCCAGCAGCCAGGCTCCTGGGCTGTCTCCCTGCTGCTCTCCTCTCTGGGTCTAGCCTGTCCTCTCCTCTACCCCGTTCTCTATTCTCTGCAAGATGCATTCCTTGTGTGCTCTGCTTCTCTGCCTCACAGCTTCTGCCTATTCCAAGTTTCTGCAGGTGCCACGAGGTGAGTCCGCCAGCCTTTCTCTAACTCAGGGCCTTCCAGCTGGACTTCTCTCTAACTGCTTCAATCCCCGGGTATTTCCAGGTTCAAATTCTTCCCCAGAAAAGTGGTCACATTGTCCCACACCCACCTTCACCATGGCCAGCCTTGTTCTGATCGTTTCCTATTTACCCCAATGGTGAGTGGCTTTGTCAATTCAGGTTGCTATAACAAAAACATCACAGACTTAGGGGCTTCAGGTCAGTTCAGTCATTCAGTCACGTCCAACTCTTTGCGACCCCACGGACTGCAGCTCGCCAGTCCTTCACCATCTCCCAAAGCTTGCTCAAACTCATGTCTGTTGACTCAGTGATGCCCTCCAACCACCTCATCCTCTGTCATCTCCTTCTCCTTCTGCCTTCTATCTTTCCCAACATCAGGCTCTTTTCCAATGAGTCATCTCTTCACATCAGGTGGTCAAAGGATTAGAGCTTCAGCATCAGTCTTTCTAATGAATATTCAGGGTTGATTTTCTTTAGGATGGACTGGTTTGATCTCCTTGCAGTCCAAGGGACTCTCAAGAGTCTTCTCCAGCACCACAGTTCAAAGGCATCAATTCTTCAGCTCTCAGTCTTCTTCATGGTCCACCTCTCACATCCATACATAACTACTGGGAAAACCATAGCTTTGACTATACAGTGCAAATGTCTCTGACACACGTATGCCAATGTTCATTGAGTCCTTGCTAAAAGTTTCTCTCTTTCTAGCCAGAAAAAATCAAATGGATATCTTTTACGTTAACACCAGAACCACACATCGGTCAGGACCTCTCACATGTTGGTCTTTCCTGTCTCTGCCGAATGCTATAGGGCTGTCCTCCTATAGGTCTTCCATATTGACCCCTGAAACCACAGGATGATCAGCTGGGAGTGGCGGACCCATCTCAGGAGAGTCGGGAGGGCTGGCTGCATCTAACGTGGCTCCAGGACCCCCAGCAGCCAGGCTCCTGGGCTGTCTCCCTGCTGCTCTCCTCTCTGGGTCTAGCCTGTCCTCTCCTCTACCCCGTTCTCTATTCTCTGCAAGATGCATTCCTTGTGTGCTCTGCTTCTCTGCCTCACAGCTTCTGCCTATTCCAAGTTTCTGCAGGTGCCACGAGGTGAGTCCGCCAGCCTTTCTCTAACTCAGGGCCTTCCAGCTGGACTTCTCTCTAACTGCTTCAATCCCCGGGTATTTCCAGGTTCAAATTCTTCCCCAGAAAAGTGGTCACATTGTCCCACACCCACCTTCACCATGGCCAGCCTTGTTCTGATCGTTTCCTATTTACCCCAATGGTGAGTGGCTTTGTCAATTCAGGTTGCTATAACAAAAACATCACAGACTTAGGGGCTTCAGGTCAGTTCAGTCATTCAGTCACGTCCAACTCTTTGCGACCCCACGGACTGCAGCTCGCCAGTCCTTCACCATCTCCCAAAGCTTGCTCAAACTCATGTCTGTTGACTCAGTGATGCCCTCCAACCACCTCATCCTCTGTCATCTCCTTCTCCTTCTGCCTTCTATCTTTCCCAACATCAGGCTCTTTTCCAATGAGTCATCTCTTCACATCAGGTGGTCAAAGGATTAGAGCTTCAGCATCAGTCTTTCTAATGAATATTCAGGGTTGATTTTCTTTAGGATGGACTGGTTTGATCTCCTTGCAGTCCAAGGGACTCTCAAGAGTCTTCTCCAGCACCACAGTTCAAAGGCATCAATTCTTCAGCTCTCAGTCTTCTTCATGGTCCACCTCTCACATCCATACATAACTACTGGGAAAACCATAGCTTTGACTATACGGACTTTTGTCAGCAAAGTGATGTCTCTGACACACGTATGCCAATGTTCATTGCAGCACTTTTTACAAAAACTAGAACATGGAAACAACCTAGGTGTCCATCAACAAATGAATGGATAAAGAGGCTACGGTACGTATATACAATGGAATATTTCTCAGCTATAAAAAGAAATGCATTTGAATCAGTCCTAATGAGGTGGATGAATCTAGAACTTATTACACAAAGTGAAGTAAGTCAAAAACAGAAGTACAAATATAGTATATTAACACATATGTGGAATCTAGAAAGATGGTATGATAAATGCACATGCAGAGCAGCAGTGGAGAAACAGATACAGACAACAGACATATGGACATTGAGGGAGGGAAGGATGGGAGAGAGGTATGGAAAGACTAACATGGAAACCTACACTATCATATGTAAAAGACATAACCATTGTGAATACGCTGTAAGATTAAGGAAACTGACATGGAGGCCACAACCTGGAGGAGTGGGTTGGGATGGGAGTCGGGGTGGGGCTCTGGTGGGAGGGGTCAAAGATATACCTATGATTGCTTTGGGGTTATGTATAATTGTAAACAGCCTTGACGTACTCCTTTCCCAATTTGGATCCAGTCCATTTTCCCATGTCTAGTTCTAACTGTTGTTTTTCATCCTGCATACAGGTAAGGTAAAGTGGCAGGTAAGGAAGTCTGGTATTCCCATCTCTTTCAGAATTTTCCACAGTTTGTTGTGATCAACACAGTCAAAGACTTTAGCGTAGTCAGTGAAGCACAAGTAGTTTTTTCTGGAATTCCCTTGCTCTTTCTATGATCCAATGGATGTTGGCAGTTTGATCTCTGTTGCCTCTGCCTTTTCTAACTCCAACCTGTGCATCTGGAAGTTCTTGGTTCATGCAGTGTTGAAGCCTAGCTTGGAGGATTTTGAGTACTACTTTGCTAGCGTGTGTATTAAGGGCAATGGGGCAGTACTTTGAACATTGTTTGGCATTGCCTTTCTTTGGGACTAGAATGAAAATTGACCTTTTCCAGTCCTGAGGCCACTGCTGTGCTTTCCAAATTTGCCATACTGAGTACAATACTTTAACAATATCATCTTTTAATATTTGAAATAGCTCAGCTGGAATTCCGTCACTTCCACTAGTTTTATTTATGGAAATGCTTCCTAGGGTCCATCTGACTTGCCTTCAGGATGTCTGGCTCAAGGTGAATGACCACACCATCATGTTCCAAAACTATTGATTATGTCAGCAAAAAGAAATGCATTTGAATCAGTCCTAATGAGGTGGATGAATCTAGAACTTATTACACAAAGTGAAGTAAGTCAAAAACAGAAGTACAAATATAGTATATTAACACATATGTGGAATCTAGAAAGATGGTATGATAAATGCACATGCAGAGCAGCAGTGGAGAAACAGATACAGACAACAGACATATGGACATTGAGGGAGGGAAGGATGGGAGAGAGGTATGGAAAGACTAACATGGAAACCTACACTATCATATGTAAAAGACATAACCATTGTGAATACGCTGTAAGATTAAGGAAACTGACATGGAGGCCACAACCTGGAGGAGTGGGTTGGGATGGGAGTCGGGGTGGGGCTCTGGTGGGAGGGGTCAAAGATATACCTATGATTGCTTTGGGGTTATGTATAATTGTAAACAGCCTTGACGTACTCCTTTCCCAATTTGGATCCAGTCCATTTTCCCATGTCTAGTTCTAACTGTTGTTTTTCATCCTGCATACAGGTAAGGTAAAGTGGCAGGTAAGGAAGTCTGGTATTCCCATCTCTTTCAGAATTTTCCACAGTTTGTTGTGATCAACACAGTCAAAGACTTTAGCGTAGTCAGTGAAGCACAAGTAGTTTTTTCTGGAATTCCCTTGCTCTTTCTATGATCCAATGGATGTTGGCAGTTTGATCTCTGTTGCCTCTGCCTTTTCTAACTCCAACCTGTGCATCTGGAAGTTCTTGGTTCATGCAGTGTTGAAGCCTAGCTTGGAGGATTTTGAGTACTACTTTGCTAGCGTGTGTATTAAGGGCAATGGGGCAGTACTTTGAACATTGTTTGGCATTGCCTTTCTTTGGGACTAGAATGAAAATTGACCTTTTCCAGTCCTGAGGCCACTGCTGTGCTTTCCAAATTTGCCATACTGAGTACAATACTTTAACAATATCATCTTTTAATATTTGAAATAGCTCAGCTGGAATTCCGTCACTTCCACTAGTTTTATTTATGGAAATGCTTCCTAGGGTCCATCTGACTTCGCCCTTCAGGATGTCTGGCTCAAGGTGAATGACCACACCATCATGATTATGCAGCTCATTAAGATCTTTATTTGTATAGTTCTTCTGTGTATTCTTTCTACCTCTTCTTAACCTCTTCTGCTTCTGTAGGTCCATCCTGTTTCTGTTCTTTATTTTTGTATTTTTTTATTTATTTATTTTTATTTATTTATCTTTTGGGGGGTGAGGTGGGGAGGGAGGGGGACGGGCAGGCCACTTCTATTGGTCTTTCATTCCTCTATTTTCATCCGTCTTTGTTCTTTGGCTCCTGTGGGCCTCCCATCGCGGTGGCCTCTGTCGTCACAGAGCACTGGCTCTGGGCGCATGAGCCCCAGAGCTCCAGCTCAGTAATTGGACACCTCAGTCCAGCCGCTCTGTGGCACGTGGGATCTTCCCAGGCCAGGGATCGAACCGGCGCCCCTTGCACTGCAAGGCGGTGTACTTACCCACTGGACCACCAGGAGAAGCCCTCTGTCCTTTATTATGCCCATCTTTGCATGAAATATTCCCTTTGTATCTCTGATTTTCTTGTAGAGATCTCTAGTCTTTCCCATTCTGTTGTTTTCCTCTATTTCTTCGCATTGTTCACTTAAGAAGGCTTCCACTACGAGACTTACACAAGAGAAATTTCTTTCTCACAGTTCTGGGGTCTGGGAAATCCAAAGGGCAGGATGCTTGCAGACTCATTTCCTGGTGAGGGCCCTCTTCCTGTTTTGCTGACAGCTGTCTTCTCATTGTAAACACTTGGAACTAAAAGAAGACTGAGAGAGGTGAACTTTCAATCTCTTCTATAAGGGCACTAATTCCACTGTGAGGTCTTCACTTTGGTGACCTAATTACCTCAGAAAGGCCCAATCTCAAAGAAGGTACCTGCAATCAGATTTAATGTTTGGCATTGCCTTTCTTTGGGACTAGAATGAAAATTGACCTTTTCCAGTCCTGAGGCCACTGCTGTGCTTTCCAAATTTGCCATACTGAGTACAATACTTTAACAATATCATCTTTTAATATTTGAAATAGCTCAGCTGGAATTCCGTCACTTCCACTAGTTTTATTTATGGAAATGCTTCCTAGGGTCCATCTGACTTCGCCCTTCAGGATGTCTGGCTCAAGGTGAATGACCACACCATCATGATTATGCAGCTCATTAAGATCTTTATTTGTATAGTTCTTCTGTGTATTCTTTCTACCTCTTCTTAACCTCTTCTGCTTCTGTAGGTCCATCCTGTTTCTGTTCTTTATTTTTGTATTTTTTTATTTATTTATTTTTATTTATTTATCTTTTGGGGGGTGAGGTGGGGAGGGAGGGGGACGGGCAGGCCACTTCTATTGGTCTTTCATTCCTCTATTTTCATCCGTCTTTGTTCTTTGGCTCCTGTGGGCCTCCCATCGCGGTGGCCTCTGTCGTCACAGAGCACTGGCTCTGGGCGCATGAGCCCCAGAGCTCCAGCTCAGTAATTGGACACCTCAGTCCAGCCGCTCTGTGGCACGTGGGATCTTCCCAGGCCAGGGATCGAACCGGCGCCCCTTGCACTGCAAGGCGGTGTACTTACCCACTGGACCACCAGGAGAAGCCCTCTGTCCTTTATTATGCCCATCTTTGCATGAAATATTCCCTTTGTATCTCTGATTTTCTTGTAGAGATCTCTAGTCTTTCCCATTCTGTTGTTTTCCTCTATTTCTTCGCATTGTTCACTTAAGAAGGCTTCCACTACGAGACTTACACAAGAGAAATTTCTTTCTCACAGTTCTGGGGTCTGGGAAATCCAAAGGGCAGGATGCTTGCAGACTCATTTCCTGGTGAGGGCCCTCTTCCTGTTTTGCTGACAGCTGTCTTCTCATTGTAAACACTTGGAACTAAAAGAAGACTGAGAGAGGTGAACTTTCAATCTCTTCTATAAGGGCACTAATTCCACTGTGAGGTCTTCACTTTGGTGACCTAATTACCTCAGAAAGGCCCAATCTCTTAATAGCTGGGATTAGGATTTTACGGGGCTGCAGTTCAGTCAGTTCATACCAGTGAGGGAAGCATGCTGCTACTGCTTAGTCACTTCAGTTGTGTCTGACTCTGTGCGACCCTAAGGCCCCTCTGTCCATGGAATTCTCCAGGCAAGAATACTGGAGTAGGTTGCCATGCCCACCTCCCTCCTCCCTGGGTTCTTCCCAACCCAGGGATCAAACCCAAGTCTCCTGCATTGCAGGTAGATTCTCACATCTCCTGCCCCAAATAGTACAAGATGGTCAAACACATGGCATTTTACACAGGACAGAGAAGACTCACAGCAGCTTATTAGTCACCTACAGTCACAGTCTAGAGAGGACTCCACATACCATGCCAGGAAGCACAGGGGCTATACCCAGAGCAGAGGGTACCAACGAGGGCTGTGGGAGGCAGGCTCTGCAGCAACAAGAGGATAAGGATGTGATTGGTTTGTTTGAATAGTTTCTGGGCTGGAGGGTTAGTGGAACCCAGTAGCTTGAAAACTGAGTGGAGTGCAGCTGATCCACTTAAGGGGAACTGGCCAGGGGAAGGGACATATATGGACATAAACTGGGGAGCTCATGGTTAGGTTTTTGGGCCCTGTAAGACCCAGAAAAGGTCATGGCAATAAGTAAAATTTTAGGTCTTATGATGCAAGCCTTGAGTCCGCTGCCCTGGTGACAAGTGCCCACTTTGGGGAGGAAACTGGAGTGTGGGGGAGGGTCACCTGTTACTCAACACAATAGCCCAGGAACTTCCTCGGTGACCCATTGATTGAGAATTGGCCTGCCAATGCAGGGGACATGGGTTCGATCCCAGGTCTGGGAAGATTCTACATACTGCAGAGCAACTAAGCCCATAACCAGTAAATACTGAAGCCTGTGGACCAAGAGTCCATGCTCCAACAAAAGAGAAATCACTGCAGTGAGAAGCCCGAGACCACAACTAGAGAGTAGCACCGGCTCAACTAGAGAAAGTCTGTCTGCAGCAACAAAGACCCAGTGCTGCGAAAAATAAATAAAATTAAAAGCAATTTTTTAAAATTAAACACACACACATACAAAACACAGCACAGGAACTAACATATCAGGCATGACAGCAGGAAGGAGCAGGGTCAGATTTGGAGACACAGTGGGACAGTTTTCCAGAGGCAGCTCTGAGCCTACAACTTGAATTTCATTTCTCCATCAGCTTATGCTATGAGAAGATAGGTGGCACTGGGAAGAAATAATGTTCTCCCATAATTTGCTATTTTGAATTGTGAGAGTAGGAACAATCAAATATTTCCTAGAGGAGTTATAGATGACTTCCATGCCCGCACAGCCTACCCCCTGTGTGCTCACCCATCTTCACTTCCCTGATGCCGCTCCCCACCCTGCCTGCCTAGATTTCGGACGTCCCTGGAGCTGCAGGCAAGTGCTCTCATGTGAACCCCACTGGCAGCTCATCCCTTATCCATCACCACATGTTGAAAACCCTATTTGTTCCGTGTTCCTTCGAGCTTTCTCTTAATGCCGTACCCTCCACCCGGACCTCTTTATGCATAGAACACCACTCTGCTGGTCATAGTCATTGATGGAAAATGTCCTCCCCCCAGGACCCTAAAGAGGGCACCTAACTAGGAGCCCAAGGAGTGGAGGGGCGCTCTGCTGAGCCCACCATGCCCTCACACCATGCCCACCTCTACTTCCTCTCGGTTCCCCTCCTGCCGGGTGCAGCCTAAATTCCTGCCTTGGTCTCTGGATGGCGGATTTGAACCTGATGTCTGTGATTAGGGTCTCCATGAAAAATGAAAAAACTGGCATGTTTCCCCATCTGGTAAAAAGCCAGAGAGCAGAAGTTGGTTCATGAACATCGGGGAGGAAAGACTACCCAGAAGGTGGTAACAAGGCAGACACCACAGTCCTATTTCTGCTGCATTTCAACAGAAACCAGAGATAAGTACTGCTCATGTTTTATGGCATTTCCGGGGCTGGAACTTTCCTACGCTTTGTTATTTTAAACCCCTGTTTCCTGAGGACACCCCAGAACTTAGTGTCCGCCAGAGCAGACATTCCCCCTACCCTACACATCCATCTAGACCCCCAGGAAGAAAACAACAAGAGAGTGGCCTGTTTCCAGGCAGCATTTTATTCTAATGAAGCTTGGGGTGCCCTTTCCATGAAAGGCCCCTTCCCCTGGGGAGAGAAGAAATGCAGAAGAAAGCAGAGGCCCAGGGAACAGGCAGAGGAACTGAGTCGACAGACTGGGACCCAGGGAGGGGGAGCCAGCAAGTGACGGGGAGGGAGAAGCATGTGGACACTGCTCCAGGTCTATGGAGACGTGTTTCAATGTCAGTCCCTAAGCTGAACCGGTCCTGGGGAGGAAGGGGTCTCAGAGGACAAGGAAGAAGGAGGTCACAGGTACATGGCATGAACAGGGCCACCAAGAGCAGAGGTCTTCCCACTGAGAACACCTAAGCAGGCAACTGGGATTCTGGGGCATCAACTCAAAAGCCCTGAGTCTTGGTCTCTGGAAAATCGCTGGGGTAGGGCAGAAGCAACTTTCACACAGTGAAGCTGAGGCTTCTTTGAAGGGGTGGATGCCCCAAGGTTCCTCCTCAGATGGTGGGTCCTAATCTACCTCACTGGGATGGTATGAACTTCTCATCCTCTCCACCTTCATCTCCCATTTCAACCCAAGATGTCCTTTCCAATTCAGCTGCCTCAGTGAGACCAGAGAATTCCCAGCCAAGGCAGATGGACTCTGGGATGCCTTCAGGACAATTTCAAAGCAAGAAAATTTAAGGTTCAAAATCACCCTGGAGGAAAAAAGAGACAGCAGCATTTCCTTGAATTCAACAAACACTGGAGCTTAAGGTGCTAGCGTGGGGGCCAGTCTGGTCATGGTTCTGATGGTTTATAAGGTCGTTTACAAATAAAATGATATGGCCTATCACAGGCTACATCATTCCATGACTGCATAGAGAACATTTTTAGCTTGGCACAGTGTTCATTGTTCCCAGCATTATTGGGCTCGCCTGGAATCCAGAACCTATGAAAGGGGTGGGAAAAAAAAAAAAGCTAAACGCGTTTCAATGGGTGAATGAGGGAGCATTGCAAATTTTCCCATGCCTAAACACAAAGGGACCTACCCGTACCACGTTTTAAACCCCTGTTTCCTGAGGACACCCCAGAACTTAGTGTCCGCCAGAGCAGACATTCCCCCTACCCTACACATCCATCTAGACCCCCAGGAAGAAAACAACAAGAGAGTGGCCTGTTTCCAGGCAGCATTTTATTCTAATGAAGCTTGGGGTGCCCTTTCCATGAAAGGCCCCTTCCCCTGGGGAGAGAAGAAATGCAGAAGAAAGCAGAGGCCCAGGGAACAGGCAGAGGAACTGAGTCGACAGACTGGGACCCAGGGAGGGGGAGCCAGCAAGTGACGGGGAGGGAGAAGCATGTGGACACTGCTCCAGGTCTATGGAGACGTGTTTCAATGTCAGTCCCTAAGCTGAACCGGTCCTGGGGAGGAAGGGGTCTCAGAGGACAAGGAAGAAGGAGGTCACAGGTACATGGCATGAACAGGGCCACCAAGAGCAGAGGTCTTCCCACTGAGAACACCTAAGCAGGCAACTGGGATTCTGGGGCATCAACTCAAAAGCCCTGAGTCTTGGTCTCTGGAAAATCGCTGGGGTAGGGCAGAAGCAACTTTCACACAGTGAAGCTGAGGCTTCTTTGAAGGGGTGGATGCCCCAAGGTTCCTCCTCAGATGGTGGGTCCTAATCTACCTCACTGGGATGGTATGAACTTCTCATCCTCTCCACCTTCATCTCCCATTTCAACCCAAGATGTCCTTTCCAATTCAGCTGCCTCAGTGAGACCAGAGAATTCCCAGCCAAGGCAGATGGACTCTGGGATGCCTTCAGGACAATTTCAAAGCAAGAAAATTTAAGGTTCAAAATCACCCTGGAGGAAAAAAGAGACAGCAGCATTTCCTTGAATTCAACAAACACTGGAGCTTAAGGTGCTAGCGTGGGGGCCAGTCTGGTCATGGTTCTGATGGTTTATAAGGTCGTTTACAAATAAAATGATATGGCCTATCACAGGCTACATCATTCCATGACTGCATAGAGAACATTTTTAGCTTGGCACAGTGTTCATTGTTCCCAGCATTATTGGGCTCGCCTGGAATCCAGAACCTATGAAAGGGGTGGGAAAAAAAAAAAAGCTAAACGCGTTTTCAATGGGTGAATGAGGGAGCATTGCAAATTTTCCCATGCCTAAACACAAAGGGACCTATGATCCATTAACCTCTGAGTCTGCAATCACCTCCCAAGTTAAGGCCATACCAGCCTACCACTCTCAAGGTCCTACAGGAATGCACAGTACAAAGAGCTAGACTTAGAACAAGGTCCTGCCAAGGCTGAGTGGATGACCATGCTGCCAAACACCAGAGGGCCCAGAGAAGCCATGGATTTTTCCCCAGTTCCCTGGTCCATGATCCTACTGTCTGAGGATGGGAAGAATTGCAAACCCTGTGGTCAGCAGAACCACCCTTCATGCCTCCACCCTGGCCCAAGAGAGTGAGATTGGGACAGCGGGTTCTCTGGACTTACTTCTCACTCTGGACCTTGTCGAACGGCGTGTCATCCACCCAGTGCCAGTCCCCCTCACTCCCTGCTTTGGTCAAGCCGATCCAGTAGGAAATTCCAGCTGCTGTCCTGTAGAGGAACTCCTACAGGAAGACAGAGTGAGCAGAGACACGATGTTGGAGCCTCTGTCTCTCTGGGTGTCTTCACCCATCCTCAGCCACAGCCCTGAACCCACAGACACAGGGTTGGGACTCAACTGACTCAAGAGCCCCCATTCTTCCCTGCTTTGCTGGCCCACCTCTGATGAAAGGAGCATGTTCAATATTCTGCCTCATCAGGTAGGGACTTCTTTCATCAGTGCTATTCACAACTATTTCTATTTTCTGGGGGGCACATGAAAAGATTGTACTACCCTGTCCTCTTTGAAGCAACAAATACTGCATCATTTGCTTGACCAATGAAATGTGCTGTTTCTAGGCTTTAAGAGCCAACATACAATGTGCCATGTTCCCTTTTCTCACCTCAGCAATTGTGGAAACATACACTGTGGCCTTAGACCTTAAGTAACCACAATGATCAAACCCCCTTGCTGCCCCTTGGTTGACATGTAGTGTGTAAGTGAGAAGTAATTGGGAAGAAGTACTGATAGTTGGGGCTCCCCATGTGCTAAAGGTAAAGACCCCACCTGCAGATGTAGGAGACGTAAGAGACTTGGGTTCCATCCTTCAGTCAGGGAGATCCCCTGGGGGAGGCCATGGAAACCCACTCTAGTATTCTTGCCTGGAGAATCCCATGGACAGATGAGCCTGGCGGGCTGCAGTCCATGGGGTCACAAAGAGTTGGACACAACTGAAGCAACTTAGCACACATGCAATGATTGTTGGGGATTTTTGTCATTGAAGCATCATATTGCCCATCCGGCCTGATTTAGCTACCAATATACCCCCTTCCTAGAGCCCACAGGACAGCACTTACCTGTTCACTCTCTGAGGTCACTGAGGTCAGGTGGGAATCCCTGAACATACAGAACTGCTCAGCACTGTACCAGGTCTTTTCGACTTGAGAGAAGTAGTACAAGTTCCCCCTGAAGTACTTCCAGCCTTGAGAAGCCATCTGGAGGATGTCATCTGGAGAGCAAGGGTGAATCGTGAACTCTGGTGTTCCTGTTTTCTCTGGTGCTGGCTACGTAGATGTACTTGAGTAGGATTCAGAGAGAGAGTGAATGGGGCTGGGCTCTGGGGTCATTGGAGCCTTGTGCTGGAGCTTGGGAACAGTCCCTCAAATCCTGAAAGTCTGACTGAGACTGGTAGTGTCTCTGGGCTCAGAGAGGGGAGAGTGAGAGAGGATGGATCAAGAGTCCATCCCTCCATTGACCATCACAAGGACTGAGTCCCTGTGCTCTAGATGGGAACTATTGCGAAAGGGCAAGGTTTGAGTCCAGACAGAGAAACTGCCTGCTGCCTTCTGTTCTGTGCCTTGGTGTGGGAGCCCTGGCTGGACCCTGGTCCCTTCTCTCCTGAACACATCCTAAGTCCTTTCCAACCCCAACCCTGAGCCCTCTCTTCCTAATTCTCCAGCCATGCCCACACTTTCCTCCACACACACCAGCCCAATGGCATCGTGCCTGAGACTGTAAGGTCCCATGGGCCACTGATCAACTTGCTACATTCTTTTCTGAGTCACTTACTTTGCTGTTGGAGCAACTTGCTGATATTCTCCAAATCTCTCTGGAGTCCTCGGACCTTTGCATTTAAAGCAATGGCTTTATCCAAGTCTTGTTTTAACTCTGGGATTTGGGCATTTAACTTTTCAACTTCTTTCCAACTACTTGTTAGCGCCTGCAGCCGTGCATTGGCTTCCTTCACACCTGTTTCCAGCCTCCGGATCTGACAACGCATGCGATCCAGGCTGGCGTTCACCATCTGGACCTGAAAGCCAATTGCCACCACGCCACCCCTATTCCTCTTGATCTCAGAACTCAGGGTGCTCACGTTGTCCACACGACCTTTCAGGAACTGGGCGTTGGTCTTCACATCTGATATTGTGCCCACAAACCAGGAATCTGTATTTGAGAAAGTCAAGAGGTCAGCTGAGGGGAGCCCCAGGGACTTGAGTGAGGGTGTTGCCAGGGTGATAAAAGGAAGGGGAGGGAAAGTATGGGCTCAGGCTTGCCAAAGACCCGACCCAAGGAGCAGTTGCCTACCCTCTATTCATTCATAATGTAGTCATTCAACAAACATGTAATGGGCACCTTCCATGTGTCAGGGACTCCAGTAGATGCAGATAACACAAAGATTGGCAAAACATGGCTTTCAGTTCAAGGTTCTCGTGGGTAAGCAAGAGAGGGGATTAGAATTCAGTCCTAAATTTCCTTTGCATGTTAAGAGCACATTTGGTCAAGGAATGCTTTCCATCATCCCCTTGTCACCCTTCTCACATCCCTCTGGGCCCCATCACTTGATTCCCAGCCCTCTCTTTTCAGAGACCTCCACAGTGGCCATCGGCTAGGGTAGCACCATCCTCCCTACCCATGACTTCCATAGTTCTTTCATGGTCATAGGATGGGCCAACCATGCAGGCTCTCATCTGGAGATGATTTATTCTCCAGAGAAAATGTAAAGGGAGAATTGTGAAACTACTATTTCTGTTTCCTTGTACCACCCTCTGCTCAGGCCACAGGCTCAGGGGCCATAGAGACAACCAAAAGTAAACCACTGGGCTCAAGGCAGGGGAGATTCTGCTCAGAGACTCCAAGTTGTAGGCCAAATACGTCCTGGGGCCTTGAACGGAGAAGACAGATGTTGCCTCCATCTGCATTCTGGAGATCTAGTGAGAGGAAGAAGCTTCTACCAGAAGAGGCCAACGAGGCTTGGCAAAGCAGGAAGAGGAAGATAAGTCATACAGCCAATGAAGAAGTAGGGTATCTCCCTTGCCATGAACTTTGTGGGAGCAGGAGGGTGAAGAGAGCATGTAGGGTGTCCTGTCAGAGGGGTGTTCCCTAACCCTAACCTGTTGGCCAGTTTCTCCATTTGGAGCTGAGGATACAATTGGGACCCCACCTTTCATAGGGTCGGGAAACATCATGCTCACTGCTGGGGGTTCTCACAAGGCTCTGAATTGAAGGGACACAGAGCTTGGAGAGTAAGGAGAAAAAACAACACAGGATGAAGATGGGTGAATATTTTGGGGGAACAAAAAAGTGTACCCTTCTTTTCTGAGTTACTTACAGCAAGCACAGACATGCTGATTCCAGTCAGGAAAATCTCCCGAACATTGGAAAGGAAAGAGAAGCAGCTGGTCTTACTTGGGACTCTCTGACTACACGTAGAAGAAGGAAGCAACAAGACAAATGAAAAGGTCAGAGGCAGGAGGGCCCACCAGAAGGCAGGGAACAGAGGGAGCCAGCTGGCCACAGGACTGAACCGGCCCAGGTCAAAGCTGAGGACTTACAGAGAATGGCCTGCAGCACAACAGAGGCGACCATGACCAACATCAGGAAGATGACCGCAGAGCGAACCGTGAGGAGTCTCCCCAGAACCAGAGATGGACGTGTCTTGGGAGGAGGGTCTGCAGGAAGAAGACAGGAGCATTTGGTGAAGAACCAGAAACTGCAAGTTTGTGCACAGAAGCACAAGCAGGTCTGAGCAGGGTTGGTGCTTGCCTCGGGGCCAGAGGGAGATGTTCTGTTTATCCACCGTGAAGTGCACATCAGGGACCTCGCTCTCGGCAGTCTTCATCCTGCACACTCACCCTTGTGGGACAAGTGCTCCCCACCGGCTGTCTCCCCAAAGGCCTTTTATCTAGACAAAAAGGGAAGTGACCCCCAGGGTTCTTTGTGTCATCCCAAAGTTCCCCATTCCTGGCTTAGTCACCTTGCCTGCTTTAGGAGACAGCTCGATTCACTCCTCAGAGACCTGAGCTTTCAGGATGAGACCATTTGTCATCTTCTCCAGGAGCCTGCTACATGGACATTTTAACCATCTTGTCCTCAGACTAAGCTTTTTCTCTTATTAGATGGCCCTCATCCATCATCCAGCCCCCAAATCCCTTGCTTATACACTAAAAGGAAAGAGCAGGAGGGTGAAGAGAGCATGTAGGGTGTCCTGTCAGAGGGGTGTTCCCTAACCCTAACCTGTTGGCCAGTTTCTCCATTTGGAGCTGAGGATACAATTGGGACCCCACCTTTCATAGGGTCGGGAAACATCATGCTCACTGCTGGGGGTTCTCACAAGGCTCTGAATTGAAGGGACACAGAGCTTGGAGAGTAAGGAGAAAAAACAACACAGGATGAAGATGGGTGAATATTTTGGGGGAACAAAAAAGTGTACCCTTCTTTTCTGAGTTACTTACAGCAAGCACAGACATGCTGATTCCAGTCAGGAAAATCTCCCGAACATTGGAAAGGAAAGAGAAGCAGCTGGTCTTACTTGGGACTCTCTGACTACACGTAGAAGAAGGAAGCAACAAGACAAATGAAAAGGTCAGAGGCAGGAGGGCCCACCAGAAGGCAGGGAACAGAGGGAGCCAGCTGGCCACAGGACTGAACCGGCCCAGGTCAAAGCTGAGGACTTACAGAGAATGGCCTGCAGCACAACAGAGGCGACCATGACCAACATCAGGAAGATGACCGCAGAGCGAACCGTGAGGAGTCTCCCCAGAACCAGAGATGGACGTGTCTTGGGAGGAGGGTCTGCAGGAAGAAGACAGGAGCATTTGGTGAAGAACCAGAAACTGCAAGTTTGTGCACAGAAGCACAAGCAGGTCTGAGCAGGGTTGGTGCTTGCCTCGGGGCCAGAGGGAGATGTTCTGTTTATCCACCGTGAAGTGCACATCAGGGACCTCGCTCTCGGCAGTCTTCATCCTGCACACTCACCCTTGTGGGACAAGTGCTCCCCACCGGCTGTCTCCCCAAAGGCCTTTTATCTAGACAAAAAGGGAAGTGACCCCCAGGGTTCTTTGTGTCATCCCAAAGTTCCCCATTCCTGGCTTAGTCACCTTGCCTGCTTTAGGAGACAGCTCGATCCACTCCTCAGAGACCTGAGCTTTCAGGATGAGACCATTTGTCATCTTCTCCAGGAGCCTGCTACATGGACATTTTAACCATCTTGTCCTCAGACTAAGCTTTTTCTCTTATTAGATGGCCCTCATCCATCATCCAGCCATCCCTTCACCTCACAAATCCATGCTGAGTGCCTTATAGGTACCAGGCACTGTACCAGGAGAAGCCATAAAACTGAATAACTCACATTTCTTGCACTCAAACAGTTCACCCATCTTCATCCTGTGTCATTTTTCTCCTTCCTCTCTGAGTTCTTCCTCCCTTTGTTTCTTTCTAGTAGAAAAGAAAGACCTGAGCAAATGAAAACAATACTTCTTGGTGGCTCAGTGGTAAAGAATCTGCCTGCAGTGCAGGAGACCCCAGAGACATGAATTTGATCCCTGGGTCGGGAAGATCCCATAGAAGAAGGAAATGGCAACCGACTTCAGTATTCTTGCCTGGGAAATTCCATGGACAGAGGAGTCTGGTAGGCTATAGTTCATGGGGTTGTCAAGAGTTGGACATGAGGGCTTCCCCTGGTGGTCCAGTGGGTAAGGACACCACCTTGCAGTGCAAGGGGCGCCGGTTCGAGCCCTGGCCTGGGAAGATCCCACGTGCCGCGGAGCGGCTGGACTGATGTGTCCAACTACCGAGCCGGAGCTCTGGAGCGCGTGCGCCCAGAGCTGGTGCTCCACAACGACAGATGCCACTGCGATGGGAGGCCCACAGGAGCCAAAGAACGAAGACGAATGAGAATAGAGAAATGGAAGACCAATAAAAGTGGCCCGCCCACTCCCCTCCCTCCCCAACCCAACCCCAGCCCAAAGTAAATAAATAAATAAATCTTTAAAAAAAAAAAAATGACATGACTAAGCACACATGCACACACAGGGTGATAACAATAGAAGAATATGCACAGTTCAAAGGACTTACAGAGACTGGAACAATGGTAAGAACTTCCAGGTAGAAGGATTACCACATTCGGAAGTATGGTGTTCCTGGCAAGTTGTAAGTGGTTTGGCTCTGTTGGAGTGTGAAGTGTACAAACCTTGGGGTTAGGTCATAAAGATCTTTTTGGGTCACATTAAGGAGTTTTAAAAAGTTAAAGTTTGGTGGGTGAAAGCTTTATGGGTAAAGCTTTGTGGCTCATGGGTGATGTGGATCCAATGAAGGACTTTTGGCAGAAGAGAGACAAGGACAGGAATATGAAGAAAGATCACTCTGACTCTGGTAAGGAGCAGATATCAGGGTATGGGGAGTCTGAAAGCAGGGAGACCAGTAAGGAGACCATTGCAATAACACATTCTACTTCCTGTTGTTAAGGCATCTTAGGTGATAGACTATTCCTTTATAAAATGGGACTTGGAGATTCACACTGTACATGCAAGATTCGGGTTCTCCTCTCCGCTTCTTGCACTCATGAGGGTCTCTGACAAAGTGGGGAGGATCAACAACACCAGACCAGAAGCCTTTCTTTCGTTCATAGGAGATGCTCAGGGCAGAGAACAGCTGGTTTGGGGCTCCACTCCGAGGAACTAAGTTTTCTCCTGGGAAGCCTTTCATATTTTGAAGAAGTCTGCCAAATCTGAGAAACCTGGTACAAAACATACTCTAAACAAATGTTTCTCGAAGGTAGAAAAGAGAGGAAGGAAGACAGGGAGGGAAGGAAAAAGGAAGGAAGCCCATATAATTGGATGAATGGTTGGATGTGGATAGAAAATGGATGGATGAATGGATGAGTGTTTAGATGGATGAAAAAAAATGAATGGAATAGTTGATGGTTGATCATGACTCATCTGTCCAGTTCCAACCTTTGGACTGGAATCTGTCTCCTACAAGACACTGAAGTTCTGCAGCCTCTGACAGTTCTCATTTATTCCCATAGCAAAGGCATGAGTCAAGAGTGGTTTCAGGCCTTATCCAAAAGTGCCTAACATCTCTGGCACAGGACTGGAAAGCTGACCTGGCCTCACTGGCTCTGAGCCAGTGTAACTGGAGGACAAATTGGTGTCAGGGACCAAGATTGGAGGCCAAATGACCAGGACCAAGGAAATACCTTTACTTGAGGGGCTTCTGCTGCTTTTGACATTTGAGAGGATCCCACCTCCCTGTCTGATCAGTTCATTGCACTTGTAGGCCTCTCTCTGCAGGCTGAGTAGGTCTCAGACGAGAGCTGTTTCTCTAACCAGTTAAGGGAACCTGAAGAGGACTCCACACCACAATTTCCAACTTTTGGAAAGGAAGCTGAGTCACAAGCTGTGTCACAAATCAGAACCTTTCATTCTGTCTCACTTCTTCTCTACCCACATGGTGCCCAGGTTTGCCATCTTCTCTAAGCTTTGACATAAGCTAATCCCACAAATCTCTATGGTTTTTCCAATAGTCATGTATGGAGGTGAGAGTTACACCATGAAGGAGACTGAGTATCAAATAATCGATGCTTTCAACGCAAGATTCGGGTTCTCCTCTCCGCTTCTTGCACTCATGAGGGTCTCTGACAAAGTGGGGAGGATCAACAACACCAGACCAGAAGCCTTTCTTTCGTTCATAGGAGATGCTCAGGGCAGAGAACAGCTGGTTTGGGGCTCCACTCCGAGGAACTAAGTTTTCTCCTGGGAAGCCTTTCATATTTTGAAGAAGTCTGCCAAATCTGAGAAACCTGGTACAAAACATACTCTAAACAAATGTTTCTCGAAGGTAGAAAAGAGAGGAAGGAAGACAGGGAGGGAAGGAAAAAGGAAGGAAGCCCATATAATTGGATGAATGGTTGGATGTGGATAGAAAATGGATGGATGAATGGATGAGTGTTTAGATGGATGAAAAAAAATGAATGGAATAGTTGATGGTTGATCATGACTCATCTGTCCAGTTCCAACCTTTGGACTGGAATCTGTCTCCTACAAGACACTGAAGTTCTGCAGCCTCTGACAGTTCTCATTTATTCCCATAGCAAAGGCATGAGTCAAGAGTGGTTTCAGGCCTTATCCAAAAGTGCCTAACATCTCTGGCACAGGACTGGAAAGCTGACCTGGCCTCACTGGCTCTGAGCCAGTGTAACTGGAGGACAAATTGGTGTCAGGGACCAAGATTGGAGGCCAAATGACCAGGACCAAGGAAATACCTTTACTTGAGGGGCTTCTGCTGCTTTTGACATTTGAGAGGATCCCACCTCCCTGTCTGATCAGTTCATTGCACTTGTAGGCCTCTCTCTGCAGGCTGAGTAGGTCTCAGACGAGAGCTGTTTCTCTAACCAGTTAAGGGAACCTGAAGAGGACTCCACACCACAATTTCCAACTTTTGGAAAGGAAGCTGAGTCACAAGCTGTGTCACAAATCAGAACCTTTCATTCTGTCTCACTTCTTCTCTACCCACATGGTGCCCAGGTTTGCCATCTTCTCTAAGCTTTGACATAAGCTAATCCCACAAATCTCTATGGTTTTTCCAATAGTCATGTATGGAGGTGAGAGTTACACCATGAAGGAGACTGAGTATCAAATAATCGATGCTTTCAAACTGTGGTGCTGGAGGAGACTCTTGAGAGTCCCTTGGGCTGCAAGGAGATCAAATCAATCAATCCTAAAGGAAATCAAGAAAGACTGATGCTGAAGCTCCTGTACTTTAGCCACCTGATGCAAAGAGCTGATTCACTGATTTTGGGAAAGATAAAGGGCAGAAGGAGAAGAGGGTAGCAGAGAATGAGATGGTTAAATAGCACCCTCACCTCAGTGGACATGAGGTTGAGCAAGCTCCAGGAGATGATAAAGGATAGCAAAGCCTGGCATGCTGCAGTCCATGGGGTCGCATGGACTGTGAGTCAGACACGACTGAGCAACTGAACTGAACTGAACTGAAACCCACAAATTGAAGGCTTCCCTCCTAACTCACTGCCAGTCCCTGAATAGTGATCACAACACCTGATCTTTTAAAGCTGTTCATCTTGTTGAAGAGCTTTGGTTCTATCAGGGCTCAGCAGGAGTCAGAATGTTGTTTCTCAACCCTTGTACTTGTTACCTAGTCTAATGCCAGAATCACCTGAGACCTTCTGCTCCTGGTTCCTGGGCCCACATCCTCGCCCCAGGGCCTGGGGATGGAGAAGAATCTGGGTTATTCAAGATCCTGGTAGAAGTGTCCTCGGGGTCCTGGTCTCTTTCTGAGTCACTTGAGGGAAAGCAGCTACCCCATAACACTTGGGAATGTCTGACTCCTACCCTCTCTGTTGAAAAGTTGACTTTTCTCAAACCTCTGCTGGTATGTAGCATGAGCAATTGATGGAATGCCCATGTGCCCTCCAAGAGGCCCCAGGAAAGGATCTGGAGGCCTCACCAAGATGGGACAGGACTCAGTGCAGAGGAAGGGACTAGGCTGGGAGGCACATACTCAGAGTGATGTAAGGGAAGCCACAGGTAGATGGTCTGCTGATCACTGGACAGAAGGCTGATCCAGCATGAGGAAGCTGGGCAAGAAGCAACCACAATTCTGTGGGCCCTCTGGCCACACGGAGACAGTTTCTGTAAAAGCCAGGCCGTGAAGAGTTTCATTTCTCATTTTGCAGGGAAGATGTGGATCACGAGCTCTCTTCCTCTAATCATAGTTATCCACAGGTATTTCCTGAGCAGTCTCCCTGGGTGCCATAAGTGGCCCCTGGCCTGACAGTCCAGAGGAGAAAAGAGGAAGAGAACAGACCGGGCAGAAGGTGGGTGCCCCAGCAACACTTTCAAGCCAGGAAGGAGGGCTGTTCTTCTGGATTCTCAGGAAATCCCCGCTCTTCCAAACAAAGGAGGAACCTTGGGCCTGATCGAGAGTGACCAAAAATCACTGCTGTGATGAGAGACAGGAAGTCAGTGCCCTCTTTTCTGTTTCCCTACTGCCACACCCCTAGGGTTCTAAGGCCATCGCTGGACAAACATGGAGGAAGGAAACAATTTGGTCACTTTCCCTTTCTCTGGTTGGGACTCTCCTTATGCTGAGGGGTGGGTTGTGGGCATAATCAATGAGAGTGGAAAGGAGAATTGGGCCATTTGACATGCCCCAGCAGTGCTGAGAGGCATTTCCAAGGAGTGGTGATCCGAGTCTTTCCATCCAAGGCACAGAGGCAACTAGAATGGACAACAAACCAGGGCTCTCCGCCAAACCAGAGCTCTTCCCCAACCAGAGGAGAGGGAAGATGGGAAGGGTGGAGGGGAGGGAAGAAATGAGAAAGCAGATGGTTACGGTAGTTGATCAGACGGATCCATAGGCTTCATAGGGGACTCCTGGATATAGTGTGATGCAGGATTTGAACAACAGATTCCAAATGCCAAAGGATTCCATGCCACCCTTTGGATATATGTCCTGTGAACAGGAGATGGGACAGAAACCAAGAAGAAATGGAAGGTGGGGTCCTTCCTCCATCCTCTCCTCTAGAAGGCCTGCTCTGCACCAGCTACAAGGAGAAAGCCAGCCATGGACCCCACCCGCAGAAATAGTGCTTCCCTCGGGAAAACATAGCATCCATCATCCCAGGGAGAAGGGAAGAGTCTCCCAAGAAATGAGAAGAACTTAGGATCCTGCAGGAGGCCTCCCCAGCTCCCCCTTGACCCTGGGAATGATTCCTCTCTTTAGAACCTGAGTGAGGGCAATGTTTCTCTGCACAGTGACCATGGCTGTGAGTGGGCCATTGAATCTGGTGCCATCATGAATAGTGTGGTGTGAGTATGGGTGAGCAGCCTGACTGTTGGGAAGGATTGCGGCGTTCCAGGCAGAGGAGACTGCTCTCAGCTATCCAGGTCACCGAGCCCTTATCTGTGACTTCAGTGAGAACGGCAAATGTATGGAAGGAAGGCTACAAAGGGCCCTTGGGGAAAAATATACAGAGTTTCTTTATTAGTGATATTCATTACAGGAAATAGCCCAGGTGAACAAAAAGAAAAGATATATCTACCATACAGGAAAAAAATAGCTATACACACAGCTCATTCCTTCCATCTACATGTATATGAACATACATCTATATCTATATAGATATGTAGATGTATATATATACACACACATTTATATTTGCATCTATATCCATGTTGTTGTTGCTGTTCCTTCATCACTTAGTTGTATCTGACTCTTTTGCAACCCCATAGACTGTAGCCCACCATGTTCCTTTGTCCATGGGATTCTCCAGGTAAGAATACTGAAGTGGGAGTCAAAGAGGTCTTCAGATCCAACCACTGCCAGAGGCAAGAAAAAGACTGATAATTCCTGAATAGTCAGCAAGAGACAGAACAACATAAACACTATTTTCACGTTTTGTCTGAAGCTGGAGTTACTGCTGGACTTTAAAATTTCATTTTTTGTATTGTATTACTTTGTTTCAATTTTTTTTCTCTCTTTTTTCCAAACCCACTCAGTGCACCCACCGCTTTTTTTTTGTTTTTTTTTTTTGGTGTGTGTGTGTGAGAGAGAGTGGGTGTGTTCATTTCCTTCACTGAATTCTATTGAAGCTACCAATCTTATCAGTAAGACTGAATATATTCAAGTTTACATATTTTTTTTTCTTTTTCCTTTTAAACCACACATTTTATTTTGGTATAAACTTCTGCTTCCCCATTGGCCTTTTAAGGTTCTGTGGAGGTTTGGTTTGTTTTTATTATTTTTGGTTTGTTTTTCTATATTTTTCTATAAAATTAGCTCTTTTAATTTTTAATAATTTTTCATTTGTACTACTACTTCCTCTATAATTCTTTGCTTTCTCTGAAGCTCCTTTCCTATAGCACTAAATTCTAATACATACAAATCTTTATCTCCCTATATTTAACTTTGCAATATTATTCTATATTTCTCTTCTATCCTCCCTTTCTCTTTTTCCCTTTCCCCACCATATTTCTTAGTCTGTTCTGTCCTCATTGCCTTATCCCCAACGGGGATCCTGCTCTAGCATTATTCTCCAATTGGTGCTCTACTTAGTTTGGTTATTAACTGGTGGATATCATTCTTGGTTTTCTCTATTCACCGTGCTAACGTATTGTAATGTATTTTTGGTTGGAATGCTTGGGTTATGTTATAGCTGTATATGTTTATGTGTATAATTCAATATGCTAGATAGTACTTGCATAATTTTTAAATTGCCATTTGTCAAAGGTATACCTTCTGTTTCTCATTTGCATATATATGTTTTAATATCATTTAATGCCATAACAAACCAGCCGTGAAATCTTCATTCCCTGGTAAGTTTGCTTTTTTTTCCTTCATCACTTAGTTGTATCTGACTCTTTTGCAACCCCATAGACTGTAGCCCACCATGTTCCTTTGTCCATGGGATTCTCCAGGTAAGAATACTGAAGTGGGAGTCAAAGAGGTCTTCAGATCCAACCACTGCCAGAGGCAAGAAAAAGACTGATAATTCCTGAATAGTCAGCAAGAGACAGAACAACATAAACACTATTTTCACGTTTTGTCTGAAGCTGGAGTTACTGCTGGACTTTAAAATTTCATTTTTTGTATTGTATTACTTTGTTTCAATTTTTTTTCTCTCTTTTTTCCAAACCCACTCAGTGCACCCACCGCTTTTTTTTTTTTTTTCTCTTTTTTTGGGTGTGTGTGTGTGAGAGAGAGTGGGTGTGTTCATTTCCTTCACTGAATTCTATTGAAGCTACCAATCTTATCAGTAAGACTGAATATATTCAAGTTTACATATTTTTTTTTCTTTTTCCTTTTAAACCACACATTTTATTTTGGTATAAACTTCTGCTTCCCCATTGGCCTTTTAAGGTTCTGTGGAGGTTTGGTTTGTTTTTATTATTTTTGGTTTGTTTTTCTATATTTTTCTATAAAATTAGCTCTTTTAATTTTTAATAATTTTTCATTTGTACTACTACTTCCTCTATAATTTTTGCTTTCTCTGAAGCTCCTTTCCTATAGCACTAAATTCTAATACATACAAATCTTTATCTCCCTATATTTAACTTTGCAATATTATTCTATATTTCTCTTCTATCCTCCCTTTCTCTTTTTTCCCTTTCCCCACCATATTTCTTAGTCTGTTCTGTCCTCATTGCCTTATCCCCAACGGGGATCCTGCTCTAGCATTATTCTCCAATTGGTGCTCTACTTAGTTTGGTTATTAACTGGTGGATATCATTCTTGGTTTTCTCTATTCACCGTGCTAACGTATTGTAATGTATTTTTGGTTGGAATGCTTGGGTTATGTTATAGCTGTATATGTTTATGTGTATAATTCAATATGCTAGATAGTACTTGCATAATTTTTAAATTGCCATTTGTCAAAGGTATACCTTCTGTTTCTCATTTGCATATATATGTTTTAATATCATTTAATGCCATAACAAACCAGCCGTCAAATCTTCATTCCCTGGTCAGGCAACAAGTCCCGGGGTTTTAAGGAGGGAGCACTGACTCCAAAACTCTACAATACTAGAGAACGCCTAGCACTAAAGAGCAGTATACAAGTGAGAATGCCAACAAAGGTAATCACTTGTATGCAAGTCCTGACATCACCCAATCACCAGCATCACCCAGAATAAGAAGCCCCATCCAAACAACAAACGCCAACAGACGTAACTCAAAGTCTGGGAAAAGGAAATCCCAAACAGAGTCAGTTTTAAAAAATTAATAATAACAATGAAACGGCAGAGAAATACCACACAAGTGAAGGAACAACCCACAAACACACAAGATCAAATTAATGAAGAGAATTTGGACAAACTTTCTGAAAGTGACTTCAGAAGAATGATAGTAAAGATGATCAGAGACACTGAAAACAGAATTTCAGAGAAATTGCAAGATACAACTAACACACTGAATAAAGAAATACAAGAACTTACCAAAAAAGTAACAGAGACAAACAACTCAATTGCTGAACTGAAAAACACTGTAGAAGGAATCAAGAGCAGAGTATCTGAGACAGAAGACCAGATAAGTGAGCTGGAAGATAAAATGGTGGAAGTAACTGCTGAAAAATAGACTCTAGCTCAAAGAATGAAAAGAGCAGAGGATAGCCTCAGAGACCTCTGGGATAATATCAAACGCACCAATATTCGAATTATAGGGGTTCCAGAAGAAGAGGAAAAAAAGAAAGGCTATGAGAAAATTTTTGAAGAGATTATAGTTGAAAATTTCCCCAAAAAAGGGGATGAGTAATAACCTTTCCCCACCATATTTCTTAGTCTGTTCTGTCCTCATTGCCTTATCCGCAACTTAGCATTATTCTCCAATTGGTGCTCTACTTAGTTTGGTTATTAACTGGTGGATATCATTCTTGGTTTTCTCTATTCACCGTGCTAACGTATTGTAATGTATTTTTGGTTGGAATGCTTGGGTTATGTTATAGCTGTATATGTTTATGTGTATAATTCAATATGCTAGATAGTACTTGCATAATTTTTAAATTGCCATTTGTCAAAGGTATACCTTCTGTTTCTCATTTGCATATATATGTTTTAATATCATTTAATGCCATAACAAACCAGCCGTCAAATCTTCATTCCCTGGTCAGGCAACAAGTCCCGGGGTTTTAAGGAGGGAGCACTGACTCCAAAACTCTACAATACTAGAGAACGCCTAGCACTAAAGAGCAGTATACAAGTGAGAATGCCAACAAAGGTAATCACTTGTATGCAAGTCCTGACATCACCCAATCACCAGCATCACCCAGAATAAGAAGCCCCATCCAAACAACAAACGCCAACAGACGTAACTCAAAGTCTGGGAAAAGGAAATCCCAAACAGAGTCAGTTTTAAAAAATTAATAATAACAATGAAACGGCAGAGAAATACCACACAAGTGAAGGAACAACCCACAAACACACAAGATCAAATTAATGAAGAGAATTTGGACAAACTTTCTGAAAGTGACTTCAGAAGAATGATAGTAAAGATGATCAGAGACACTGAAAACAGAATTTCAGAGAAATTGCAAGATACAACTAACACACTGAATAAAGAAATACAAGAACTTACCAAAAAAGTAACAGAGACAAACAACTCAATTGCTGAACTGAAAAACACTGTAGAAGGAATCAAGAGCAGAGTATCTGAGACAGAAGACCAGATAAGTGAGCTGGAAGATAAAATGGTGGAAGTAACTGCTGAAAAATAGACTCTAGCTCAAAGAATGAAAAGAGCAGAGGATAGCCTCAGAGACCTCTGGGATAATATCAAACGCACCAATATTCGAATTATAGGGGTTCCAGAAGAAGAGGAAAAAAAGAAAGGCTATGAGAAAATTTTTGAAGAGATTATAGTTGAAAATTTCCCCAACATGGGAAAAGAAATAGTCAATCAAGTCCAAGAAGCACAAAGAGTACCATACAGAATCAATCCGAGAAGAAACACACCAAGACACATATTAATGAAGTTAACACAAATTAAACACAAAGACAGAATTCTCAAAGCAGCAAGGGAAAAGCAACTAGTGACATACAAGGGAAAGCCCATATGTTTAACAGCTGATCTTTCAACAGAAACTCTGCAGGCCAGAAGGGAATGGCAGGACACATTTAAACGGCTAAAAGAGAATAATCTGCAACCAAGAATCCTTTACCCTGCAAGGATTTCATTCAAAATTGATGGAGAAATCAAAAGCTTTACAGACAAGCAAAAATTAAAAGAATTTAGTCACACCAAACCAGCCTTACAACAAGTGTTAAAGGGACTTATATAGACAACAAGTATAAAAGGAGAAGATCCACGAAACAAACCCATCATAACATCTAAGAAGATGACAATAGGATCATTTGTATCAATAATTACTTTGAATGTCAATGGACTAAATGCCCCAACCAAAAGACACAGAGTGGCTGAATGGATCCAAAAACACAACCCATACATATGCTGCCTCCAGGAAACTCATTTCAGATCTAGAGACACTCATAGACTGAAAGTGAGAGGCTGGAAAAAGATATTCCATGCAAATAGAAATCAAAAGAAAGCTGGAGTAGCAATCCTCATATCAGACAAAATAGATTTTAAAGTAAAGAAGATTCTAAGAGACAAGGCAGGTCACTACATCATGATTAAGGGATCCATCCAAGAAGAAGACATAACAATCATAAATATCTATGCTCCCAATGCAGGAGCACCCCAATACATAAGACAAACACTTTCAGACATAAAAGAAGACATTGACAGTAACACAATCATAGTAGGAGACTTTAACACTCCTCTCACACCAATGGACAGATCATCCAAACAGAAAATTAATAAAGAAATACAAGCTTTAAATGCCACACTAGAAGAAATGGACCTCATTGATATCTTTAGGAC
Organism: Tragulus kanchil; assembly: GCA_022376925.1. Lineage (NCBI taxonomy): Eukaryota > Metazoa > Chordata > Mammalia > Artiodactyla > Tragulidae > Tragulus > Tragulus kanchil. The sequence goes on from JAIOJX010000029.1 coordinate 153,473,594, forward strand.
TTTCCATCCAAAAGCAGAAGAATACACTTTCTTCTCAAGTGCTCACGGAACATTCTCCAGGATAGACCACATCTTGGGCCACAAATCAATCCTCAGTCAATTCAAGAAAACTGAAATTCTATCAACCATCTTCTCAGACCACAGTGCAGTGAGACTAGAGATCAACTACAGGAAAAAAAAACCACTAAAAACACAAACACATGGAGATTAAACAACACGTACCTAAAAAACCAACTGATCATTGAGGAAATCAAAGGAGAAATCAAAAAAATTCCTAGAAGAAAATGACAATGAACACACAGTGCAAAACCTATGGGATACCGCAAAAACAGTTCTAAGAGGGAAGTTTATAGCAATTCAATCCCACCTCAAGAAACTAGGAAAATCTCAAACAGACGACCTTACCTTACGCTTAAAACAACTGGAGAAAGAAGAACAAAAACACCCCAAAGCCAGCAGAAGAAGGGAAATCATAAAGATCAGAGCAGAAATAAATGAAAAAGAAACAAAAGAAACAATAGTAAAGATAAATAAAACAAAAAGCTGGTTCTTCGAAAAAGTCAATAAAATCAACACACCACTGGCCAGACTCATCAAGAAAAAGAGAGAAGAACCAGATCACCAAAATCAAAAATGAAAAAGGAGAGATTACAATAGATAATGCAGAAATCCAAAGGATTATAAGAGACTATTATGAACAACTCTATGGCAACAAACTGGACAACCTGGAAGAAATGGACAGTTTCTTAGAGAAGATTAATCTCCCAAGACTCAACCAGGAAGAAATAGAAACTATGAACAAGCCAATCACAAGCTCAGAAATCGACCTTGTGATCAAAAATATGCCCAAAAATAAAAGCCCAGGGCCAGATGGTTTCACAAGTGAATTCTACCAAACATTTAAAGAAGAGCTAATGCCTGTCCTTCTAAAACTCTTCCAAACAATTGCACAGGAAGGAACACTTCCAAACACATTCTACGAGGCCACCATCACCCTGATACCCAAACCAGGCAAACAAGCTTTAAATGCCACACTAGAAGAAATGGACCTCATTGATATCTTTAGGACTTTCCATCCAAAAGCAGAAGAATACACTTTCTTCTCAAGTGCTCACGGAACATTCTCCAGGATAGACCACATCTTGGGCCACAAATCAATCCTCAGTCAATTCAAGAAAACTGAAATTCTATCAACCATCTTCTCAGACCACAGTGCAGTGAGACTAGAGATCAACTACAGGAAAAAAAAACCACTAAAAACACAAACACATGGAGATTAAACAACACGTACCTAAAAAACCAACTGATCATTGAGGAAATCAAAGGAGAAATCAAAAAATTCCTAGAAGAAAATGACAATGAACACACGACAGTGCAAAACCTATGGGATACTGCAAAAGCAGTTCTAAGAGGGAAGTTTATAGCAATTCAATCCCACCTCAAGAAACTAGGAAAATCTCAAACAGACGACCTTACCTTACGCTTAAAACAACTGGAGAAAGAAGAACAAAAACACCCCAAAGCCAGCAGAAGAAGGGAAATCATAAAGATCAGAGCAGAAATAAATGAAAAAGAAACAAAAGAAACAATAGTAAAGATAAATAAAACAAAAAGCTGGTTCTTCGAAAAAGTCAATAAAATCAACACACCACTGGCCAGACTCATCAAGAAAAAGAGAGAGAAGAACCAGATCACCAAAATCAAAAATGAAAAAGGAGAGATTACAATAGATAATGCAGAAATCCAAAGGATTATAAGAGACTATTATGAACAACTCTATGGCAACAAACTGGACAACCTGGAAGAAATGGACAGTTTCTTAGAGAAGATTAATCTCCCAAGACTCAACCAGGAAGAAATAGAAACTATGAACAAGCCAATCACAAGCTCAGAAATCGACCTTGTGATCAAAAATCTACCCAAAAATAAAAGCCCAGGGCCAGATGGTTTCACAAGTGAATTCTACCAAACATTTAAAGAAGAGCTAATGCCTGTCCTTCTAAAACTCTTCCAAACAATTGCACAGGAAGGAACACTTCCAAACACATTCTACAAGGCCACCATCACCCTGATACCAAAGCCAGGCAAAGACAACACAAAAAAAGAAAATTATAGGCCAGTTTCACTGATGAATCTAGATGCCAAAATCCTCAACAAAATCCTAGCAAACAGAATTCAACAACACATCAAAAAGCTCATTCATCACGATCAAGTTGGGTTCATCCCAGGCATGCAAGGATTCTTCAACATCTGCAAATCAATCAATGTGATACACCATATCAACAAATTGAGAGACAAAAATCACATGATCATCTCAAAAGATGCAGAAAAAACCTTTGACAAAGTACAGCATCCATTTATGATAAAAACTCTTCAAAAAATGGGCATAGAAGGAACTTATCTTAACATTGTGAAAGCCATATATGAGAAGCCCACAGCAAACATTATCCTCAATGGTGAAAAACTCAAAGCATTCCCTCTAAGATCAGGAACAAGACAAGGGTGTCCACTTTCACCACTCTTATTCAACATAGTCCTGGAAGTTCTAGCAACAGCAATAAGAGAAGAGAAAGAAATAAAAGGAATCCAGATTGGAAAAGAAGAAGTCAAACTCTCTCTATTTGCAGATGACATGATATTATACATAGAAAATCCCAAAGACACTATTACAAAACTACTAGAGTTAATCAGCGAATTCAGCAAAGTCACAGTATACAAAATCAATATACAGAAATCACTGGCAATCCTATACACAAACAATGAAAAATCAGAAAATGAAATCAAAGAGGCAATCCCCTTCACCATCACAACCAAAACAATCACGACCTACCCAAAGAAACTTATAAGAGACTATTATGAACAACTCTATGGCAACAAACTGGACAACCTGGAAGAAATGGACAGTTTCTTAGAGAAGATTAATCTCCCAAGACTCAACCAGGAAGAAATAGAAACTATGAACAAGCCAATCACAAGCTCAGAAATCGACCTTGTGATCAAAAATCTACCCAAAAATAAAAGCCCAGGGCCAGATGGTTTCACAAGTGAATTCTACCAAACATTTAAAGAAGAGCTAATGCCTGTCCTTCTAAAACTCTTCCAAACAATTGCACAGGAAGGAACACTTCCAAACACATTCTACAAGGCCACCATCACCCTGATACCAAAGCCAGGCAAAGACAACACAAAAAAAGAAAATTATAGGCCAGTTTCACTGATGAATCTAGATGCCAAAATCCTCAACAAAATCCTAGCAAACAGAATTCAACAACACATCAAAAAGCTCATTCATCACGATCAAGTTGGGTTCATCCCAGGCATGCAAGGATTCTTCAACATCTGCAAATCAATCAATGTGATACACCATATCAACAAATTGAGAGACAAAAATCACATGATCATCTCAAAAGATGCAGAAAAAACCTTTGACAAAGTACAGCATCCATTTATGATAAAAACTCTTCAAAAAATGGGCATAGAAGGAACTTATCTTAACATTGTGAAAGCCATATATGAGAAGCCCACAGCAAACATTATCCTCAATGGTGAAAAACTCAAAGCATTCCCTCTAAGATCAGGAACAAGACAAGGGTGTCCACTTTCACCACTCTTATTCAACATAGTCCTGGAAGTTCTAGCAACAGCAATAAGAGAAGAGAAAGAAATAAAAGGAATCCAGATTGGAAAAGAAGAAGTCAAACTCTCTCTATTTGCAGATGACATGATATTATACATAGAAAATCCCAAAGACACTATTACAAAACTACTAGAGTTAATCAGCGAATTCAGCAAAGTCACAGTATACAAAATCAATATACAGAAATCACTGGCAATCCTATACACAAACAATGAAAAATCAGAAAATGAAATCAAAGAGGCAATCCCCTTCACCATCACAACCAAAACAATCAAATATCTAGGAATAAACCTACCCAAAGAAACAAAAGAACTGTACACAGAAAATTACCAAATATCATCTACAGATTCAATGCGATCCCTATCAAACTTCCAATAACATTCTTCACAGAACTAGACCAACGAATAACACAGTTCATATGGAAACACAAAAGACCTCGAATAGCCAAAGCAATCCTGAGGAAAAAGAATGGAGCTGGAGGGATCAGCCTCCCCAACTTAAGACTCTACTACAAAGCAACAGTCCTCAAGACAGTATGGTACTGACACAAAAACAGAAATATCGACCAATGGAACAAGATCGAGAACCCAGAGATAAACCCACGCACCTATGGGTACCTTATTTTTGACAAAGGAGGCGAAACTATAAAATGGGACAAAGACAGCCTCTTCAACAAGTGGTGCTGGGAAAATTGGACAGCTACATGCAAAAAAATGAAGTTGGAACATACCCTGACACCATACACAAAGATCAACTCAAAATGGATTAAAGACTTCAATGTAAGGCCAGAAACCATCAAACTCTTAGAGGAGAATATAGGCAAAACCCTCAAGGACGTAAATTAAAGCAAGATCTTCTCTGACCCACCTACTAGAATAGTGGAACTAAAAAGACAAATGAACATGTGGGACCTCATGAAACTTAAAAGCTTTTGTACAGCAAAAGAAATTACAAAAAAGCTGAACAGACAGCCCACAGAGTGGGAGAAAATCATAGCAAATGAAGCAACAGACAAAGAATTAATCTCCAAAATCTACAAGGGTGTCCACTTTCACCACTCTTATTCAACATAGTCCTGGAAGTTCTAGCAACAGCAATAAGAGAAGAGAAAGAAATAAAAGGAATCCAGATTGGAAAAGAAGAAGTCAAACTCTCTATTTGCAGATGACATGATATTATACATAGAAAATCCCAAAGACACTATTACAAAACTACTAGAGTTAATCAGCGAATTCAGCAAAGTCACAGTATACAAAATCAATATACAGAAATCACTGGCAATCCTATACACAAACAATGAAAAATCAGAAAATGAAATCAAAGAGGCAATCCCCTTCACCATCACAACCAAAACAATCAAATATCTAGGAATAAACCTACCCAAAGAAACAAAAGAACTGTACACAGAAAATTACCAAATATCATCTACAGATTCAATGCGATCCCTATCAAACTTCCAATAACATTCTTCACAGAACTAGACCAACGAATAACACAGTTCATATGGAAACACAAAAGACCTCGAATAGCCAAAGCAATCCTGAGGAAAAAGAATGGAGCTGGAGGGATCAGCCTCCCCAACTTAAGACTCTACTACAAAGCAACAGTCCTCAAGACAGTATGGTACTGACACAAAAACAGAAATATCGACCAATGGAACAAGATCGAGAACCCAGAGATAAACCCACGCACCTATGGGTACCTTATTTTTGACAAAGGAGGCGAAACTATAAAATGGGACAAAGACAGCCTCTTCAACAAGTGGTGCTGGGAAAATTGGACAGCTACATGCAAAAAAATGAAGTTGGAACATACCCTGACACCATACACAAAGATCAACTCAAAATGGATTAAAGACTTCAATGTAAGGCCAGAAACCATCAAACTCTTAGAGGAGAATATAGGCAAAACCCTCAAGGACGTAAATTAAAGCAAGATCTTCTCTGACCCACCTACTAGAATAGTGGAACTAAAAAGACAAATGAACATGTGGGACCTCATGAAACTTAAAAGCTTTTGTACAGCAAAAGAAATTACAAAAAAGCTGAACAGACAGCCCACAGAGTGGGAGAAAATCATAGCAAATGAAGCAACAGACAAAGAATTAATCTCCAAAATCTACAAGCAACTCAGACAACTCAGCACTGGAAAAACAAACAACCCAATCAAAAAATGGGAAAAGGACCTAAACAGACACCTCTCCAACGATGACATACAGATGGCCCAAAATCACATGAAACGATGCTCAACTTCACTAATAATTAGAGAAATGCAAATCAAAACTACAATGAGATATCACCCCACACCCGTCAGAATGGCCGTCATCCACAAATCGACAGACAATAAATGCTGGAGAGGCTGCGGAGAAAAGGGAACACTCCTGCATTGCTGGTGGGAGTGTAAATTGATACAGCCTCCATGGAAGACAGTATGGAGATTTCTTAAAAAACTAAAAATAGAAGCACCATATGACCCAGCAATCCCACTCTTAGGCTTATACCCTGATGAAATCAAATCTGAAAGAAGCACCTGTACCCCAATGTTCATTGCAGCTCTCTATACAATAGCTAGAACATGGAAGGAACCTAGATGCCCATCGATGAACGAATGGATCCAAAAGCTCTGGTACATATATACAATGGAATACTACACAGCTGTAAAGAGAAATGCAGAAGAATCAGCCCTAATGAGGTGGTTGGATCTAGAACGTATCATCAAAAGTGAAGTCAGTCAGAAAGAGAAGGACAAATACAGTATATTAACACACATATATGGAATCTAGTAGGATGGTGATGATGGCACACGCAGTGAAGCGACAGAAAGACAGACATGGACAGTGGACATATGGACATTGTGGGGAAGGAACAGAAGGTGGGAGACGTAAAAGAAGTAGCATGAAGGCCTGTACTATCATAAGTGAAGAAAATAGCTCTAGTCATCGCTCTGTGAGAAAAAGGGATCCTTCAGGGGTGCTGTGTGATGGTCGGAAGGGTGGGAAGGAGGGATATACATATGACTAATCTGGGAAAAAAAACTGTAAAAGTAAAAACACTCAAGGGGCCCCTCAATGGAAAAACAATGTGGGACCTCATGAAACTTAAAAGCTTTTGTACAGCAAAAGAAATTACAAAAAAGCTGAACAGACAGCCCACAGAGTGGGAGAAAATCATAGCAAATGAAGCAACAGACAAAGAATTAATCTCCAAAATCTACAAGCAACTCAGACAACTCAGCACTGGAAAAACAAACAACCCAATCAAAAATGGGAAAAGGACCTAAACAGACACCTCTCCAACGATGACATACAGATGGCCCAAAATCACATGAAACGATGCTCAACTTCACTAATAATTAGAGAAATGCAAATCAAAACTACAATGAGATATCACCCCACACCCGTCAGAATGGCCGTCATCCACAAATCGACAGACAATAAATGCTGGAGAGGCTGCGGAGAAAAGGGAACACTCCTGCATTGCTGGTGGGAGTGTAAATTGATACAGCCTCCATGGAAGACAGTATGGAGATTTCTTAAAAAACTAAAAATAGAAGCACCATATGACCCAGCAATCCCACTCTTAGGCTTATACCCTGATGAAATCAAATCTGAAAGAAGCACCTGTACCCCAATGTTCATTGCAGCTCTCTATACAATAGCTAGAACATGGAAGGAACCTAGATGCCCATCGATGAACGAATGGATCCAAAAGCTCTGGTACATATATACAATGGAATACTACACAGCTGTAAAGAGAAATGCAGAAGAATCAGCCCTAATGAGGTGGTTGGATCTAGAACGTATCATCAAAAGTGAAGTCAGTCAGAAAGAGAAGGACAAATACAGTATATTAACACACATATATGGAATCTAGTAGGATGGTGATGATGGCACACGCAGTGAAGCGACAGAAAGACAGACATGGACAGTGGACATATGGACATTGTGGGGAAGGAACAGAAGGTGGGAGACGTAAAAGAAGTAGCATGAAGGCCTGTACTATCATAAGTGAAGAAAATAGCTCTAGTCATCGCTCTGTGAGAAAAAGGGATCCTTCAGGGGTGCTGTGTGATGGTCGGAAGGGGTGGGAAGGAGGGGATATACATATGACTAATCTGGGAACATACATATCTGTAAACAACAAAACTCTGTAAAAGTTAAAAGCAAAATAAAGGTTTTAAAAAAAAAAAAGAATACTGAAGTGGATTGCCATTTCCTTCTCCAGGGGATCTTCGTGACCCAGGGATTTAATGCACATCTCCTGCATTGGCAGGTGGATTCTTTACCATGGAGCCACCTGGGAAGCCCTAATCTATATCTGTAGCAATACCTAACTATAACTGTGCACGTATTTATATAGTATTGAATGGAACAACTCCTATGTCTTTTCCCCAGAGCCCTCCCCATCTTCATTTTTGACACGAAGAGTTCTCTTCCTTTGGGAAACTATGCTCACTTCTCAACCCCTACAACGTTTGGCTCAGAGCCAGCATCCATTGGCAGGTTGAGTTTTTACCACAAGTCAGTATTCTGACACTGTCTCTTCTGCCTCCTCCTTCTAATTCTAAGGCCTCTTACATTGGGCCCATTCAAATAATCCAGCATAGTTTCCCTTTCTTAAAACCAGCGTATTTATTTTTTATTATATTTACTGGGGGGTGAGGGCATGCAGCATGGTTTAAAGATCTTAGTTCCCCAACCAGAGACTGAATCCACACCTAGGCAGTGAAAAGGGCAAGTCCTAACCACTAGGCAACCAGGGACTTTCCAAAGCCAGCTCATTAGCAGCCTTAATTCCACTTCACCATGTAACTTAATTGATTTCCCATTTCTGGGACTAGGATATGGATATCTTTATGGCCATTATTGTATTTACCGAGCTTTCTCCCTGTATTAAATTAGACCTTAGTAGAACCATTCAGAAAGTTTGGTATATATCCCTGAAGTTTGAAAAATAGAGTCTGGTACTAGACACATGAATGAAAGGTGTCCAAGTACCGAACCGGAGCTCTGGAGCACAAGCACCCAGAGCTGGTGGTCAGCGACGAGAAAGGCCACTGGGATGGGAGGCCCACACGGGCCAAAGAACAAAGATAGATGAAAAATAGATAAATGAAAGACCAATAGAAGTGGCCCACCCACCCCCTCCCTCCCCAACTCGCCCTCCCCCCCAAAAAAACTTTAAAAAAAAGTAGTAGGCAAATAAACTGTGGTACCTCTAAACAATGGAATATTATTCAGTCCTAAAAAGAAATGAGCTATCATGTTACTGGAAGAAAAACAGATACATAGATCATTGTATCTATGTACACTGGTACAGAATTGAGAGCTCAGAAATAAACTCACACATAAGTGGACAATTAATTTATAGGGAGAATCAAAGAACATATAAGAGAAAGAATAGTCTCTTCAGTAAAGGGTGTTAAGAAAACTGGACAGCCACATGCAAAAAAAAAAGAAAGAAAGAAAGAAAGAAACTAGACCACTATTTCACACAATAGGTAAAAATCGATTGAAAATGGATTAAAGACTTGAACGTAAGCCATAAAATTCCTAGAAGAAAGCATAAGCAATTTGCTCTTTGACACCAGTCTCAGCAATATCTTTCCAGATACGTGTTCTCAGGCAAGGGTAACAAAAGTAAAAATAAACAGATGAAACTATGCCACACTAAAAAACTTCTGCACAGCAAAGGAAATCATCAACAAAATGAAAAGAGAGCCAACCAAATGGGAGAAGATATTTCCACATGATACATCTAATAAGGGGTTAATATCCAAAGTTTAGAAAGAACTTGTATAACCCTACAGCAACAACAAAAATCAACTTGGTTAGAAAATGGGTAGAGGAAGTGAATAGACATTTTCCCAAATAAGACACACAGATGGACAAGAGAAACATGAAGAGGTGTTCAGCATCAATAGTTATCAGGGGAATGCTAGTCAAAATCACAATGAGTTATCACTTCACACCTGTTAGAATGGCTCTTATCAAAAAAAGAACAAAGTAACCAGTGTTGGTGAGGATGTAGGGAAAAGGGAACCTTCATACACTATTAGTGGGAATATAAATCAGTGCAGCTATTACAGGAAACAATGTACAGATTCCTCCAAAAACCAAGAATAGACTATCATATGACCCAGCTTTTTCACTTCTGTGTATTTATCCAAAGATTTCAAAATCACTAATTCAAAAAGACACATACTTCCCTGGTGGCCTCGTGGTTAAGAATCCACCTGCCAATGCAGAGGAAGCCCGCATACCTAGAGGCCATGCTCTAGAGAAGCCACTGCAATGAGACGCCTGCATGCCACAACAAAGAGAGGCTCCATTCTCTGCAACTAGAGAAAGCCCCGCCCCAACAGCAACAAAGACCCAGTACAGCCAAAAATAAGCCAATAAAAACAAAATTATAAAACAGATGTGTGCTCCCCTATGTTCACTGCAGCATCATTTATAATAACCAAGATATGGAAACAACCTAATTGCCATCAATGGATGAATGGATAAAGAAGATGTGGTATAAATATATACACAGTGGCATACTACTCAGCCATAGAAAAGAGAAATCTTGCCATTTGCAACAACAAGAATGAACCTTGAGGGTATTATGCTAATTGGAAAGTAAGTCAGATGGTGAAACATAAATGCAGTATGATGTCACTCATATGTGGGTAAAAAAAAAAAACAAAAAGTAAATGAATAGACCAAATCAAAGAAAAACAAACAAATGGATACAGAGAGTAGAGCAGTGATTACCAGAGAGGAAGGGCCAGGAGAGAGGGTGAAAAAGGTAAAGGGAGTCGACTGTATGATGATGGATGAAAACTAACTTTGGGGGTGAGCACACTGTAGTGTATGTTGTTGCTTAGGCACTAAGTTGTATCCAACTCTTGCAACCCCACGGGCTGTAAACCATCCATTGATGGACCTAGAGATTGTCATACCAAGTGAAGTAAGTCAGACAAAGACAAATATCATACGATGTGACTGACATGTGGAACCTTAAAATGATGTAAATGAACTTATTTACAAAACAAAAATTTCTGTGCTGTCATTTTCACCAACATAAAAAACAAACTTATGGTTACCAAGAGGGAAAAGGTGGGAAGGGATGGACTGGGAATTTGGGATTAACTATAAAATAGATACCATAAGTATCACTATAAAACAGATTAACAACAAAGACCTACTGTATAGCACAGGGAACTATGTTCAACAGCTTGTAATAACCTATAATGGAAAAGGATCTAAGGAAGAATATATATTACTTTGCCATACACTTGAAAAAAATTTTATTTATCCAAAGATTTCAAAATCACTAATTCAAAAAGACACATACTTCCCTGGTGGCCTCGTGGTTAAGAATCCACCTGCCAATGCAGAGGAAGCCCGCATACCTAGAGGCCATGCTCTAGAGAAGCCACTGCAATGAGACGCCTGCATGCCACAACAAAGAGAGGCTCCATTCTCTGCAACTAGAGAAAGCCCCCCCAACAGCAACAAAGACCCAGTACAGCCAAAAATAAGCCAATAAAAACAAAATTATAAAACAGATGTGTGCTCCCCTATGTTCACTGCAGCATCATTTATAATAACCAAGATATGGAAACAACCTAATTGCCATCAATGGATGAATGGATAAAGAAGATGTGGTATAAATATATACACAGTGGCATACTACTCAGCCATAGAAAAGAGAAATCTTGCCATTTGCAACAACAAGAATGAACCTTGAGGGTATTATGCTAATTGGAAAGTAAGTCAGATGGTGAAACATAAATGCAGTATGATGTCACTCATATGTGGGTAAAAAAAAAAAACAAAAAGTAAATGAATAGACCAAATCAAAGAAAAACAAACAAATGGATACAGAGAGTAGAGCAGTGATTACCAGAGAGGAAGGGCCAGGAGAGAGGGTGAAAAAGGTAAAGGGAGTCGACTGTATGATGATGGATGAAAACTAACTTTGGGGGTGAGCACACTGTAGTGTATGTTGTTGCTTAGGCACTAAGTTGTATCCAACTCTTGCAACCCCACGGGCTGTAAACCATCCATTGATGGACCTAGAGATTGTCATACCAAGTGAAGTAAGTCAGACAAAGACAAATATCATACGATGTGACTGACATGTGGAACCTTAAAAATGATGTAAATGAACTTATTTACAAAACAAAAATTTCTGTGCTGTCATTTTCACCAACATAAAAAACAAACTTATGGTTACCAAGAGGGAAAAGGTGGGAAGGGATGGACTGGGAATTTGGGATTAACTATAAAATAGATACCATAAGTATCACTATAAAACAGATTAACAACAAAGACCTACTGTATAGCACAGGGAACTATGTTCAACAGCTTGTAATAACCTATAATGGAAAAGGATCTAAGGAAGAATATATATTACTTTGCCATACACTTGAAACTCATACACATTACAAATCATTTATTTATTTAAAAATTTAATAAAATCAATTTGTTGGGGCTTTCCTGGTAGCTCAGTGGTAGAGTTTGCCTGCTAATGCAGGAGACAGGGGTTCAATCCCACATGCCGCGGAGCAGCTAAGCCCATGAGCCACAACTATTGAACTTCTGCTCTGGAGCCTGAGAGCCACAGCTATTGAGCCCATGTGCTGCAACTATTGAAGCCAACGTGCCCTAGAGCCCAAGTTCCACAACTAGAAAAGTCACCACAACAAGAAGCCTGCTCAGCTCAACTAGAGAGTAGCCCCCACTCCCTGCCACTAGAGAAGAGCCTGCAGCAGCAGTGAAAACCCAGAATAACCACACACAAAAATAAATTAATAAATGAAATGCATTTCTTTTAAAAAAAATCAATTTGCCCTTGCATTCAAAAACTAAAATAAGGGCTTCCCCTGGTGGTCCAGTGGGTAAGGACACCTCCTTGCAGTGCAAGGGGTGCCGGTTTGAGCCCTGGCCTGGGAAGATCCCACATGCCGCAGAGCGGCTGGACTGATGTGTCCAATTACTGAGCCGGAGCTCTGGAGCACATGCACTCAGAGCCGGTGCTCTGCAATGACAGATGCCACCGCGATGGGAGGCCCACAGGAGCCAAAGAACGAAGACTAATGAAAATAGAGAAATGAAAGACCAATAGAAGTGGCCCGCCCACTCCCCTCCCTCCCCAACCCGACCCCCGCCCAAAATAAATAAATAAATAAATCTTTAAAAAAAAAGAAAAGAAACGAGTTATCAAGCCCTCAACAGACAGGGAGAACCCTTAAATTCAAATTACTAGGTGAAAGAAGTCAATCTGAAAAGGTCACATTCTGTATGAAAGTGTTAGTCGCTCAGTTATGTCCGACGTTTTGCAACCCTATGGACTGTAGCCCACCAGGCTTCTCTGGCCATGGGATTCTCCAGGCAAGAATACTGGAGTGGGTTGCCATTCCCTTCTCCTGGGGATGTTCCTGACCCACGGACTGAACCCGAGTCTCCTGAATTGTGGGCAGACTCTTTACCATCTGAGCCATCAGGGAAACCCAACATACTATATGATTTTCTGATAAAACCATGGTGCTCGCTTTGACACCACATATACTAAAACTGAAACGATACAGAGAAGATTAGCACAGCCCCTGCACAAGGATGACATACAAATTCGTGGCACAGTCCATATTTTTTAAATGCTAGAGAAGGTGTGGAGAAAAGCTAACCCTCATGGACTGTTGGTGGAAATGTAAATTGATACAGCCACTGTGGAAGATGGTATGGAGATTCCTTGAAAAACTAGGAATAAAACCACATATGACCCAGAAATCCTGCTACTAGCCATATACCCTGAGGAAATCACTGAAAAAATTACGTATCCCAATGTTCAGAAATCCTGACATGGAAAATAGCCCCAGCAGCAGTGAAACCCAGAATAACCACACACAAAAATAATTTTATGAATGACATGCATTTCTTCTAAAAAACCTCAATTTGCCCTTGCATTCAAAAACTAAAATAAGGGCTTCCCCTGGTGGTCCAGTGGGTAAGGACACCTCCTTGCAGTGCAAGGGGTGCCGGTTTGAGCCCTGGCCTGGGAAGATCCCACATGCCGCAGAGCGGCTGGACTGATGTGTCCAATTACTGAGCCGGAGCTCTGGAGCACATGCACTCAGAGCCGGTGCTCTGCAATGACAGATGCCACCGCGATGGGAGGCCCACAGGAGCCAAAGAACGAAGACTAATGAAAATAGAGAAATGAAAGACCAATAGAAGTGGCCCGCCCACTCCCCTCCCTCCCCAACCCGACCCCCGCCCAAAATAAATAAATAAATAAATCTTTAAAAAAAAAAAAAGAAACGAGTTATCAAGCCCTCAACAGACAGGGAGAACCCTTAAATTCAAATTACTAGGTGAAAGAAGTCAATCTGAAAAGGTCACATTCTGTATGAAAGTGTTAGTCGCTCAGTTATGTCCGACGTTTTGCAACCCTATGGACTGTAGCCCACCAGGCTTCTCTGGCCATGGGATTCTCCAGGCAAGAATACTGGAGTGGGTTGCCATTCCCTTCTCCTGGGGATGTTCCTGACCCACGGACTGAACCCGAGTCTCCTGAATTGTGGGCAGACTCTTTACCATCTGAGCCATCAGGGAAACCCAACATACTATATGATTTTCTGATAAAACCATGGTGCTCGCTTTGACACCACATATACTAAAACTGAAACGATACAGAGAAGATTAGCACAGCCCCTGCACAAGGATGACATACAAATTCGTGGCACAGTCCATATTTTTTAAATGCTAGAGAAGGTGTGGAGAAAAGCTAACCCTCATGGACTGTTGGTGGAAATGTAAATTGATACAGCCACTGTGGAAGATGGTATGGAGATTCCTTGAAAAACTAGGAATAAAACCACATATGACCCAGAAATCCTGCTACTAGCCATATACCCTGAGGAAATCACTGAAAAAAAAATTACGTATCCCAATGTTCATTGCAGCACTATTTACAAGAGCTAGAACATGGAAGCAACCTAGAGCAACCTAAATATCCATCGAAAGATGAATGGGCAAAGAAGCTGTGGTACATATATACAATGGAATATTACTCACCCATAAAAAGGAACGCATTTGAGTGAGTTCTAATGAAGTGGATGAACCTAGAGCCCATTATACAGAGTGAAGTAAGTCAGAAAGAGAAAGGTAAGTATCATATACTAATGCCTATATATGAAATCTAGAAAGCTGGTACTGATGGCTTTACTTTCAAGGCAGTAATGGAGAAACAGACATAGGGGGCAGGAGGAAGGAGAGGGTGTAATGTATTGAAAGGATAACATGGAAACTTACATTCCCATATGTAAGATATATAGCCAATGGGAATTTGCCATATGACTCAGAAAACTCAAACAGGGGCTCTGTAACAACCTACAGGGATAAGATGGGCAGGGAGACAGAGGGAGATTCAAGAAGGAGGAGACATATGTATGCCTATGGTTGATTCATGTTGGTAACTGGCAAAAAAAACAAAAAAAATCTGTAAAGCACGGGGGCTTCCCTGGTGGTCCAATGGGTAAAGAGTCCGCCTTGCAGTGCAAGGGGCACCAGTTCGATCCCTGGCGCGGGAGGATCCCACGTGCCTCGTGCAGAGTGGCTGAACCGGTGTGTCCAATTACGCACCAGCGCTCTGGAGCGCATGCGCCCAGAGCGGTGCTCTGCAATGAGAGAGGCCACTGTAATGGGAGTCCCACTCAGGCCAAAGAATAAAGATGGATGAAAATAAATAACCAATTAAAAACCAACCAGGGCTTCCCTGGTGGTCCAGTGGGTAAGGACACTGCCTTGCACTGCAAGGGGCGCCTGTTCAATCCCTGACCTGGGAAGATCCCACGTGCTGCGGAGCGGCTAGACCGATGTGTCCGATTACTGAGCCGGAGCTCTGGAGCACATGCACTCAGAGCCGGTGCTCTGCGACAAGAGAGGCCACTGCGATAGGAGGCCCACACGGGCCAAAGAACGAAGATGGATGAAAATAGATAAATGAAAGACCAATAGAAGTGGCCCGCCTGCCCTCTCCCTCCCCTCCCACCCGCTCCCCCCCAAATAAATAAATAAATTTTAAATTTAAAAACCAACCAAACAAAATTTTAAAAAAAATTCTATAAAGCAATTATCCTTCAATTAAAAAATAAACAAATTTTTTAAAAAGATTAAACTATGGACGCAGACAGGTAAAAAGATCAGTGGTTGCCAGGGAATACGGGGGAGGGAGGGGTGAATAGGTGAAGCACAGAGGATTTTTAGGGCAATGAAACTACTCTATGTGATGCTGTTATAGTGGATACACGTCATTGCACATCTGTCAAAACTCACAAGATGTACAATAGAAGTGCACACTTACGTGAACTACGGACTTTGCTCTGTGTTGAGCAGGCTCATCGATTGTAACAAATGCACAGCTCTAATCCGGGGTGATGATAGTTGAGCAGGCTGGGGGAAGCCCTCGGGAGGCAGGAGGTATGTGAGAACTCTCTTCCTGCTCGATTTTGCTGTAAACCTTGAACTATTCTTTGAAAAAAAAAAAAAACTATTTTAAAAGAAAGGGAGAAAAATCTAAGGCAAGAAGTTTCAACTAGCTACTGCCTTGGGACAGCAGAGTGGTGAAGAAAGGCAAAATGTAAAGATGAAATCTCTCCGAGAGTTTGGTGGGGAAAACAAAGTGTGTCCACAGACCAGACCTGTCCCCCCAACCATCTTTAATTAAAGAGTCTAAGCTGATAAGGCGCTCCTGGATGAATGCCTGGTAGGAACTTGGAAAACAGGGGCTCAAGTGAGGCAGTAAGCAGATAACTGCAAAGGAAGACCCGTGAGAGCCCGGGGTAATGCAGGGTTCCAAAAAACCGGAAATGCATGCTGAGCAAAATGAATGGACATTTAAAATATGCTCTATTTAGAAGCATGAATATCAGATCTTATCTGTTCCCATCAAGGAAGACCTTCCCACCACCTGGAGCAAGGCACAATTTGGGTGCGGGGGTGAGGAGAACAAAGATGAGACAGAAAAGAGGTGAATGAGACAACACCAACCGCTCCCCCCACCACCTCAAAGTGGGGAAGCGGGGAAACTCGAATCCAACGGGCATTGCACTTTCGTGATTATTTAACTTGATTTTGTATTATATTGATGTGATTAGAAAAGCTTTAACACCTGCCTGAGATTCCATCCAGAGGTGAGAAGAATAGGAAAAGAAAGCAAATGTGAAGGGAATCATAAAGTTGTGTCTAACTAGTGCCACTCTTTGGTAAACCAGTTACAAATTTAAAAATTAAAGCAATTATCCTTCAATTAAAAATAAACAAATTTTTAAAAGATTAAACTATGGACGCAGACAGGTAAAAGATCAGTGGTTGCCAGGAATACGGGGGAGGGAGGGGTGAATAGGTGAAGCACAGAGGATTTTTAGGGCAATGAAACTACTCTATGTGATGCTGTTATAGTGGATACACGTCATTGCACATCTGTCAAAACTCACAAGATGTACAATAGAAGTGCACACTTACGTGAACTACGGACTTTGCTCTGTGTTGAGCAGGCTCATCGATTGTAACAAATGCACAGCTCTAATCCGGGGTGATGATAGTTGAGCAGGCTGGGGGAAGCCCTCGGGAGGCAGGAGGTATGTGAGAACTCTCTTCCTGCTCGATTTTGCTGTAAACCTTGAACTATTCTTTGAAAAAAAAAAAAAACTATTTTAAAAGAAAGGGAGAAAAATCTAAGGCAAGAAGTTTCAACTAGCTACTGCCTTGGGACAGCAGAGTGGTGAAGAAAGGCAAAATGTAAAGATGAAATCTCTCCGAGAGTTTGGTGGGGAAAACAAAGTGTGTCCACAGACCAGACCTGTCCCCCCAACCATCTTTAATTAAAGAGTCTAAGCTGATAAGGCGCTCCTGGATGAATGCCTGGTAGGAACTTGGAAAACAGGGGCTCAAGTGAGGCAGTAAGCAGATAACTTGCGCAAAAGGAAGACCCGTGAGAGCCCGGGGTAATGCAGGGTTCCAAAAAACCGGAAATGCATGCTGAGCAAAATGAATGGACATTTAAAATATGCTCTATTTAGAAGCATGAATATCAGATCTTATCTGTTCCCATCAAGGAAGACCTTCCCACCACCTGGAGCAAGGCACAATTTGGGTGCGGGGATGAGGAGAACAAAGATGAGACAGAAAAGAGGTGAATGAGACAACACCCAACCTCTCCCTCCACCACCTCAAAGTGGGGAAGCGGGGAAACTCGAATCCAACGGGCATTGCACTTTCGTGATTATTTAACTTGATTTTGTATTATATTGATGTGATTAGAAAAGCTTTAACACCTGCCTGAGATTCCATCCAGAGGTGAGAAGAATAGGAAAAGAAAGCAAATGTGAAGGGGAATCATAAAGTTGTGTCTAACTAGTGCCACTCTTTGGTAAACCAGTTACTGAAGGCTAGTTAGCTTTTAGGAGTCCCAGAGGGCTCGAGATCACAGACCAAACACGGGGTGAGAATCACAGCCTCTTTTATCCGCCTGCTTCCCCTGGAGGCATGAATACCAGCCATTCTTCTCGGGTTCATCCAAAACTTGGCTACATAAACAATAAGGGCCTAGTATATAGCACGGAACAGCATAATATAGCACACTATATTCAATGTCTAATAATAACCTAAAGAGAAGAACCTGAAAATAAAATATATATATGTTTCACTGAATCACTTTGCTGTACATGTGAAACTAGCACAACATTATAAATGAATAAAAAAAAGAATATATAGCAAAAAAATAAATAAAATATATATGGTTTTAATGTGATCCACCATGTTAAATATACAGATTATATAAGTTATTTTGAGTAGTTTCCTTCTCACAAAAAATCTCTATTATTATTAATGGATCCCTAGTATTCTAACTGTGATGATTGATGTAACCAATTCCTTGTTAGTAAACAATTAGGATGCTTTCACCTGCTCTGCACTGTGAATGACCTTCAGCGAACATTCCTCAGTAATATCTCTGTGTCGTATTCATAATTCTCCTCAGATAAATTCCTATAAGCATAATTGCTGGACCAAAAGATGTATTTTTTAACAAATAAGATCTGTGATAACTTTTGACAAATCATGCTCTCAAAAGGTTTGTATGTAACATTAATAGAACAATTCATTTGCCTCTGACCCTCATCAACAGTGGAAATGAGTAATTCTTTTTTGGAGGGGGACCAATATGATAATTAAATTTTATATTGCATTTTCTTTTTTTTAATTTTATTTTTTACAGAATTTTGATGTGTACTGCCACACGTCGCTAGTGAGACTACTTCATCTGTTTTCTCTGATGTGTTATTGTCTTTTGTGGATGGAGTTTGTTATCTTCATGATTTATAAGCATGCTTGAAATACTGAGACTATTAAACTATTGTCATATGCTAAAAAAAAAAAAAACTTAGCTATGACGGAGAGCCACCAGTTATGACTGTGAACAGAGAAAGGACAAAAGGTGAAAATGGATGTAGCCTCAGCCTCTGTGGAGAAAGATGTGCAGAAGAGGATCCTCAGAACTGAAACTGTGCCCTTCACCACACAGGCCAGGAGTTCACACTGGTCAGCAAAGAGGAACTGAAGAATGGTGAGATGACAGCAGCGTAATTTTAGAGGCCATTCGTCCATGTTTCTCACTGCTCCTGCCCAGTCCCCTCCCCAAGGAGTGAGGGGGTACGGAATGAGAGCAGACCTTTCGCCTCCATGCATAATGCATAAATGACTTACATGATAATCATTTAGTCCTTGACCTCATGGGTCCTGCTTGGCCATTGGAGCAAAGCTGCCAGTACCGAGAGTAAGTAAAACCTGCAGGTGTGCAGTTCGGTCTTAAAGGGACTTTTTGTGCTGCATGAACTGCCCAAACCCACAGACAAGAACAGAACCTCCCGTGCCACAAGATGTTTGTCCTCCACAAACTAAAATCATTAAGTCAAGAAATTAAAAAATTTCTTCTCCTATGTCCACATTCTCATTAATTGTAACACTGTTCACTGTATATACCAAGACTGTGGATGGTTCCTTCCAACTTGCTTTTTCAACCTCATATACACGTTTCTTTTCCCAAATATTTCCATTGCAAAGAGCACTTTTCAGAAAGGAAATTAGATGTTTTACGTTTTTAGTTTCTTTTCCCGTCTTACTGGTTGCAAGTGTCTTGCCCTCACTAAGCTCTCCAGCCGGCCCTTTAGCTGGGTCAGTCTCCCCAAACGAACCTTAACCCTTCACCTGCCTCCTGCTGCTCCACAGAGCTGTCCCTCCGACTGCTGCTTTGATCTAGAACCCTTAGAATGAGTGTCTTTCATCGTGTTTCTAGTGGGCGCGTCCCCAGAGAAGTGGCTAGGCTTACCTCTCCTTCATCCACTCCAGTATCCGTTTATCCATCCAGTGAGAGGTATCCCTTCGTGCCTATCTCTGTGACGGAGGCTGAGGACTAAGCCTTGAGCAGAACAGCTGTGGTTCCTGCCCTGTAGGGATGGAGTTTGTTATCTTCATGTTGAAGAACAAAATTTGTCATATGCTAAAAAAAAAAAAAACTTAGCTATGACGGAGAGCCACCAGTTATGACTGTGAACAGAGAAAGGACAAAAGGTGAAAATGGATGTAGCCTCAGCCTCTGTGGAGAAAGATGTGCAGAAGAGGATCCTCAGAACTGAAACTGTGCCCTTCACCACACAGGCCAGGAGTTCACACTGGTCAGCAAAGAGGAACTGAAGAATGGTGAGATGACAGCAGCGTAATTTTAGAGGCCATTCGTCCATGTTTCTCACTGCTCCTGCCCAGTCCCCTCCCCAAGGAGTGAGGGGGTACGGAATGAGAGCAGACCTTTCGCCTCCATGCATAATGCATAAATGACTTACATGATAATCATTTAGTCCTTGACCTCATGGGTCCTGCTTGGCCATTGGAGCAAAGCTGCCAGTACCGAGAGTAAGTAAAACCTGCAGGTGTGCAGTTCGGTCTTAAAGGGACTTTTTGTGCTGCATGAACTGCCCAAACCCACAGACAAGAACAGAACCTCCCGTGCCACAAGATGTTTGTCCTCCACAAACTAAAATCGTTAAGTCAAGAAATTAAAAAATTTCTTCTCCTATGTCCACATTCTCATTAATTGTAACACTGTTCACTGTATATACCAAGACTGTGGATGGTTCCTTCCAACTTGCTTTTTCAACCTCATATACACGTTTCTTTTCCCAAATATTTCCATTGCAAAGAGCACTTTTCAGAAAGGAAATTAGATGTTTTACGTTTTTAGTTTCTTTTCCCGTCTTACTGGTTGCAAGTGTCTTGCCCTCACTAAGCTCTCCAGCCGGCCCTTTAGCTGGGTCAGTCTCCCCAAACGAACCTTAACCCTTCACCTGCCTCCTGCTGCTCCACAGAGCTGTCCCTCCGACTGCTGCTTTGATCTAGAACCCTTAGAATGAGTGTCTTTCATCGTGTTTCTAGTGGGCGCGTCCCCAGAGAAGTGGCTAGGCTTACCTCTCCTTCATCCACTCCAGTATCCGTTTATCCATCCAGTGAGAGGTATCAAGTGCCCCTTCGTGCCTATCTCTGTGACGGAGGCTGAGGACTAAGCCTTGAGCAGAACAGCTGTGGTTCCTGCCCTGTAGGGGGATGCCATTCCTTCCAGATAAGTCTTGACATCTTGCAAGCTAGAAAAATAAAGTATATCCCTGATCAAGCCTGAAGCAGTGACAAAGGAAAAATGGAGTTTGAAATGGTGTAAAACATGACATTGTTCCAAACTACTTTTATTGAAAACGCAGTACAAAGATATAGGGCCATGCTTCTGTTTCCTACAGATAAATCTACTTCTCACAATCTATCTGACCCAACTGCAGAACAGCCAGCTCACACTGCCCTGATCCAGAGCTCCCTTCCCTACAAGGGATGGAGCAGAAGGAGAGCTGCATGTCTGAAACCTAGTGCAGTGGTGCCCACTCTCAGAGCATGTGTGCAAAGATGCCAGCACCCCGCCAGCAAAGATCCCGACTTAATCTATGTGGGTTGGGGCTCAGGCATCAGTGTCTTTATTAACTCGGGAGGAGTCCCACATGCAGCCAAGGTTGAAAACCACCGATCCAGTGGAAAATCATGAGTCCTGGGACAGAATTATGGCTCTGCTACTCCCCAGTTAGTGGGTGATCTGGGGACCCCCTCCAACATCTGTGCCAGTTCAACCCAAGTGTGGAAACATCTTGCTTGGGGCCGCGTAACAAGAGCTACCCAGTTGGAAATACTGTATGTTATTACTTATATGCGGAATCTAAAAAGTACAATAAACACTTGAAGATGAAAAAAGGAAGCAGATTCACAGATACCGAGAACAAACTCGTGGTTACCAGTGGGGAGAAAGCAGAGGGGAGGGGCAACATAGGGGCAGATTCAGAGGGACAAATCATTAGGTTTAAAATAAACTACAAGGACATATTGCACAACATGGGAAATAGAGACAATAATTTATAAGTAGAGCATAACCTTTAAATATTTTGAGTCACTGTATTGGACACCTGCAACTTATATAATATTGTACAGCAACTATACTTCAATAAATAATAATAATAAATAAATAAGGACATATACATTAAAAAAAAAAAAAAGTTGCCCAGTCTGGATGATTATTGAATGAAGATGACGGGCAACATTTGTCCAGAATTAAGGGTCTTCAACCAGAAATGGAAAAGAGAAGTGAGCCATCTTGTGGCCAAAAGAAGCCTCAAGCCTCCCCAGTTTAACAGCGCTGGGGCTACAAGGGTCTGGAGAGGAAGGACCACCACCTGTCAGTCACACACACAGAAAAGAGAACATGTGCTCAGAGCATCAAAACACACCCAGAACTTCTAATCAGAGCTAATGAGATGCCACCACTGCGTGACTGAGACCGTAATGTGTGGTCTCAGAGACATGGGAGATTCTTCAAAGGACAGGTTAGGAGTCTTCTCTGAGAGCCAGCCTCCCCTTGATCCTGCCCCATTTTCACATTGAATCTAAGAGCAAGGGGTTACCTTCCCAGTAAATTCCTTTTAGGCTTAAATTATGTAGACATCCTTGATCTCCAATCAAGGACCCTGAGTATCATACCCACCAAGACAGCTCCTTTTCTCCTAAGACCAGTCCAGTCTTCCCAAAGTGTGTTGCATGGAGCTTTCTAGTCCAGAAAGTGTCCAGAAGTCTGGACACTTTCTAGTCCAGAAAGACACTCTGCCCCAAAAGGGTTCCAGAATTAAGCAAGTTGGGTAAATATTCTATGTTATGTAGCTTTCTTAGGGATTCATGGTCACTGGGAGCATATTAAAGATTCCGAGTCACCCTGTGTTAAGAAGAAATGTTTAACATTGTTTATACCAGAATTCCCATTCCCGTTTTTCTCTTACTCTTTTACTTGATGGATGACACTTGTCACTCTGAGAAGCACTGCCTGGGAGCAGGAAGAAGATCAAATTAGGGGGGGGGCAACATAGGGGCAGATTCAGAGGGACAAATCATTAGGTTTAAAATAAACTACAAGGACATATTGCACAACATGGGAAATAGAGACAATAATTTATAAGTAGAGCATAACCTTTAAATATTTTGAGTCACTGTATTGGACACCTGCAACTTATATAATATTGTACAGCAACTATACTTCAATAAATAATAATAATAAATAAATAAGGACATATACATTAAAAACAAAAAGTTGCCCAGTCTGGATGATTATTGAATGAAGATGACGGGCAACATTTGTCCAGAATTAAGGGTCTTCAACCAGAAATGGAAAAGAGAAGTGAGCCATCTTGTGGCCAAAAGAAGCCTCAAGCCTCCCCAGTTTAACAGCGCTGGGGCTACAAGGGTCTGGAGAGGAAGGACCACCACCTGTCAGTCACACACACAGAAAAGAGAACATGTGCTCAGAGCATCAAAACACACCCAGAACTTCTAATCAGAGCTAATGAGATGCCACCACTGCGTGACTGAGACCGTAATGTGTGGTCTCAGAGACATGGGAGATTCTTCAAAGGACAGGTTAGGAGTCTTCTCTGAGAGCCAGCCTCCCCTTGATCCTGCCCCATTTTCACATTGAATCTAAGAGCAAGGGGTTACCTTCCCAGTAAATTCCTTTTAGGCTTAAATTATGTAGACATCCTTGATCTCCAATCAAGGACCCTGAGTATCATACCCACCAAGACAGCTCCTTTTCTCCTAAGACCAGTCCAGTCTTCCCAAAGTGTGTTGCATGGAGCTTTCTAGTCCAGAAAGACACTCTGCCCCAAAAGGGTTCCAGAATTAAGCAAGTTGGGTAAATATTCTATGTTATGTAGCTTTCTTAGGGATTCATGGTCACTGGGAGCATATTAAAGATTCCGAGTCACCCTGTGTTAAGAAGAAATGTTTAACATTGTTTATACCAGAATTCCCATTCCCGTTTTTCTCTTACTCTTTTACTTGATGGATGACACTTGTCACTCTGAGAAGCACTGCCTGGGAGCCAGGAAAGAAAGATTCTGAAAGAGACCACAGTTCCCTCAGATTTCCAAGTTCTAGTTTGCTTTGAGGTCTTGCCACCTCCCCAACTTAATTATAGAAAGATTCATTAGCCCTTTCACAAGGGTCCATTCTAAGCAGAGACTGTCAGCACCATTCTGTTGAATAAGTGTACCTTACCATTCATTTCAGATGCTTCCTGTGTTTGACATTAATCAAGTGTTTTATGCTAGGGTCTGTTAGGGCCCTCTCTAGTCTGTTTCATTCACTTTTGAATTTTTTTAGTATACTAAACTAATCATTACTTTATTCAATCCTCTGTTTTCTTAGCCATTCTTAATTTGTTCTTTCAGATTTCCAGAAGGGGATTTTCATTTTTTATTCTTACATCTGTCAGTGAACATTTTTCGGTTTTAACAGAAGTCCTAACTTTCTTTTAAGAAAAGACATGTTATTGTTTGCATATGACATCATTTTTTATCAATGAAATCTGAAAGAAGCATCTAGGAAAGTTATCTAAATTGAAAAGAGCGTTCAAGAATCATCTGGACAAAAATAATCCATGTGAATAACTTTCCTGTATACCAAAACCAACCCACTGAAAATATGGAGATGCAGTAAAATTGAGAGCATTCCAGATACATTTAGGAACAGAGTTAACAGGACAGGGTAACGGGTTTGGTGTGGAGTGTGTCAGGATGAGCGACATTTTTAAGAACGCTGTGGATCATATAATCTCGTGGCAACTTTAGAATCTGAATTGTTGCGTCCAGAGAACCCTTTCCAAGTGCTTGGCATTCCTAGTTTCAGCACTGTTGCTGTGACCTTTGGTGACTTTTGTTCATTTTGTTCTTTTCATTTCTGTTGTGCGACAGTGGGTTTAGTTGGCAGGTCATCTCCTAGAAAACCACATGTTTCTGTGACGATCTCTCACTCTTTGCTGGTTGTTTGATGAAGAGGAAGGAAAAGATCTTTTGCTGGAACTAGGAAAGATCATCTGCTTGGAACTGCACATGGGAAATTTAAAGACAGAGTGAGCATTTACAGTAACATAGGGGAGAATGAAGAGGAAATTAATCGAAGTCAAGGAAATGAAACAGACAATTATGAGACCACATACTCGTAGAAGCCTAGGATCCAAAGTGATCCTGTACATTTCATATGCTCTCAGACCCCTGAATAAGGAATTCACACATGAAGGTAGGCCAGGAAATGCCAAAGGCCCTTTCCTGGACTAACTCAAAACCTTGTAAGTATGCACTCAGAAATATATATATATGTACATACACATACATATAGATATAGATATCAGAGCAAATATTGTTACCAGGGCATCAAACTAGTGAGCAACAACCAATTAGAATTGTGCATTTTTAAGGGTTAAAGGTTAGAGCTTCTGTAGTGGCTAAACGGTAGCTCATCCACCAGACCAAGTTTGATCCCTGATCTGGGAGGATCCCACATGCCTCAGGACAACTAAGCCAGTCCACCACAGTCACTGAGCCTGTGCTCTAGAGCCCACCTGCTGCAGCTATTGATGCCCGCGTGCCCTAGAGCTAGTGCTCCACAACAATAGAAAGACTGCGATGAGAAGCCGTACACCACAGCCAGAGAGTAGCCCCTGCTTGCCACAACTAAAAGAGCGAACAAGAATCATCTGGACAACAATAATCAAAGTGAATAACATTCCTGTATACCAAAACCAACCCACTGAAAATATGGAGATGCAGTAAAATTGAGAGCATTCCAGATACATTTAGGAACAGAGTTAACAGGACAGGGTAACGGGTTTGGTGTGGAGTGTGTCAGGATGAGCGACATTTTTAAGAACGCTGTGGATCATATAATCTCGTGGCAACTTTAGAATCTGAATTGTTGCGTCCAGAGAACCCTTTCCAAGTGCTTGGCATTCCTAGTTTCAGCACTGTTGCTGTGACCTTTGGTGACTTTTGTTCATTTTGTTCTTTTCATTTCTGTTGTGCGACAGTGGGTTTAGTTGGCAGGTCATCTCCTAGAAAACCACATGTTTCTGTGACGATCTCTCACTCTTTGCTGGTTGTTTGATGAAGAGGAAGGAAAAGATCTTTTGCTGGAACTAGGAAAGATCATCTGCTTGGAACTGCACATGGGAAATTTAAAGACAGAGTGAGCATTTACAGTAACATAGGGGAGAATGAAGAGGAAATTAATCGAAGTCAAGGAAATGAAACAGACAATTATGAGACCACATACTCGTAGAAGCCTAGGATCCAAAGTGATCCTGTACATTTCATATGCTCTCAGACCCCTGAATAAGGAATTCACACATGAAGGTAGGCCAGGAAATGCCAAAGGCCCTTTCCTGGACTAACTCAAAACCTTGTAAGTATGCACTCAGAAATATATATATATGTACATACACATACATATAGATATAGATATCAGAGCAAATATTGTTACCAGGGCATCAAACTAGTGAGCAACAACCAATTAGAATTGTGCATTTTTAAGGGTTAAAGGTTAGAGCTTCTGTAGTGGCTAAACGGTAGCTCATCCACCAGACCAAGTTTGATCCCTGATCTGGGAGGATCCCACATGCCTCAGGACAACTAAGCCAGTCCACCACAGTCACTGAGCCTGTGCTCTAGAGCCCACCTGCTGCAGCTATTGATGCCCGCGTGCCCTAGAGCTAGTGCTCCACAACAATAGAAAGACTGCGATGAGAAGCCGTACACCACAGCCAGAGAGTAGCCCCTGCTTGCCACAACTAGAGAAAAAGCCCACACAGCTACAAAGACCCAGCACAGCCAAAAATCAATAAATAAAAACAAAACAATTTCTTAAAAATAATTAAAGGTCACACTTCACAGTACATAACAATGTCTCAAGTCCAGGCATCCTAAAATACCCCTCTGTTGGTATGAAAACAGAACAGAATTATACACTTTCAACAAGTCTACCCACTGGCAGGAGAATAAAACTAATGCTATTTGTCAGAATTCTCAATACACCTCTTTATCAGACTCACTTGAAATAGGTCGGCTTTCCTATAGCTTTGTAGGAGGGAATATTTTCTCCTTAAATTTCCAAGATCTTTTTTCACGAGCACCATGCTCAAAGTTAAACCTATTGTCAAGGTTAAGTTCATTAGCCCAGGAGAAGAGGAAAGTCCTGAGAAACTTCAATATGGGGTGGGGGGGAGGATCAAAGAGAATTTCAAACAAATAGAATATGCAGTGGTGTGTCCATAAGTGTTTAGCAACTGATCCTCTGTTTCTAGAAGGGAAACCTGTTTTTGTAATATTTGCCAATTACTGTTTTAGACTGTTGTTGGACTGCAAAATCAAACCAGTCAGTCCTAAAGGAAATCAACCCTAATATTCACTGGAAGGACTGTTGCTGAAGCTGAAGCTCCAACACTTTAGCCACCTGATGCGAAGAGATGACTCAATGGAAAAGCCCCTGATGCTGGGTAAGATTGAAGGCAAAAGGAGAATGTGGAAACAGAAGGTGAGATCGTTAGATAGCATTCTAATTACTGAGCATTCTGACTCAATGGACGTGCATTTAACCAAACTCCAGGAGATGGTGGAGGACAGAGCAGCCTTGCAGGCTACAGTCCATGGCGTTCCAAAGAGTCAGACAAGAAGTCAGTCGTTAAGTCTGAACTTAAAATGACAAAAAATATCCTTGCCTTAGCCAATTTCAAGTTAGCATCATGATGTCACTCAATGCAAAGTTGGGAAGATATGCATACACTAGGCTCTTAAGAGCTGATAAGATCCAATGCTAGTGCATCACTAAGGGATAAGTAGTATTTTCTTTCTATGGCCCCAATCTATCTAATTATATGGATAGATTCCTTGCTTTCCAGGAAGAAGAGGAGGGGATTCAGGTGTAGGCTTGGCAGAAGGTCAGGGGTACAGTCCAATGTCTTCAGGGAGACTTGAGTGGGGAAAAGATGCAAAGTCTCAGTATCAGATGGAAGAAATCAGTCTCCATTCCCCTTGGAAATTCTAACAACATACTTGTTCGTTTATACAAATTTCCACCAACCAAGAGCTAGTGCTTGTTTTAAGTTCTCTCTATAACGTCCAGAATGAACCGTTCCTCTTCCCTGGCTGTGTCACCCCAACCCCGACCACACGTGCCTGATGCAGACAGGTCTCCCTTCCTTGGTGTGGCTTCTGGTCACCTCCTCAGGAGACAGTGATCTGACAGGGAAGCCCCCTGGTTCCTGGGTGCTTCCCCAGGGGCAAGAACCACGGGGACCACAAAGGCCCCACGTCTGGTCACCAGAGCAACAGGTGAGGAAATAACTACACACCACAAGAAACATGATCTGGCAACTTCAGGGGCCTGGGGAGATTTCCAGGGTGTATGGGAAGAAATGAGATGCATAATGGAATTTTAAAACATAAACCTGGCCAAGTCCCTTGCTTCAGAGGCACTCTCCCTTGATTCCCATTACCCTTAAAACAAAATAAAAATAAAGGAAAAATTTAAAATCTTTATCATCTTTAAAAGGGTTCTTCAAAATCTGGCACTTTGTCTCTAACCCTTCCCATTCTTTCCTCCATCCCTCTTTATGTTTGAAAATCCGAGATCGTTAGATAGCATTCTAATTACTGAGCATTCTGACTCAATGGACGTGCATTTAACCAAACTCCAGGAGATGGTGGAGGACAGAGCAGCCTTGCAGGCTACAGTCCATGGCGTTCCAAAGAGTCAGACAAGAAGTCAGTCGTTAAGTCTGAACTTAAAATGACAAAAAATATCCTTGCCTTAGCCAATTTCAAGTTAGCATCATGATGTCACTCAATGCAAAGTTGGGAAGATATGCATACACTAGGCTCTTAAGAGCTGATAAGATCCAATGCTAGTGCATCACTAAGGGATAAGTAGTATTTTCTTTCTATGGCCCCAATCTATCTAATTATATGGATAGATTCCTTGCTTTCCAGGAAGAAGAGGAGGGGATTCAGGTGTAGGCTTGGCAGAAGGTCAGGGGTACAGTCCAATGTCTTCAGGGAGACTTGAGGGGGGAAAAGATGCAAAGTCTCAGTATCAGATGGAAGAAATCAGTCTCCATTCCCCTTGGAAATTCTAACAACATACTTGTTCGTTTATACAAATTTCCACCAACCAAGAGCTAGTGCTTGTTTTAAGTTCTCTCTATAACGTCCAGAATGAACCGTTCCTCTTCCCTGGCTGTGTCACCCCAACCCCGACCACACGTGCCTGATGCAGACAGGTCTCCCTTCCTTGGTGTGGCTTCTGGTCACCTCCTCAGGAGACAGTGATCTGACAGGGAAGCCCCCTGGTTCCTGGGTGCTTCCCCAGGGGCAAGAACCACGGGGACCACAAAGGCCCCACGTCTGGTCACCAGAGCAACAGGTGAGGAAATAACTACACACCACAAGAAACATGATCTGGCAACTTCAGGGGCCTGGGGAGATTTCCAGGGTGTATGGGAAGAAATGAGATGCATAATGGAATTTTAAAACATAAACCTGGCCAAGTCCCTTGCTTCAGAGGCACTCTCCCTTGATTCCCATTACCCTTAAAACAAAATAAAAATAAAGGAAAAATTTAAAAATCTTTATCATCTTTAAAAGGGTTCTTCAAAATCTGGCACTTTGTCTCTACATTCCCATCTCTCACCATTCTTTCCTCCATCCCTCTTTATGTTTGAAAATATGTCCAATCTTTTGGACTTGCATTGTATATGTTGATATGTATATATAATATACATATGTATGTGTGTGTGTGTGTGTGTGTTCAGTCATGTTTGACTCTGTGACCCTCTGGACTGTAACTCGCCAGGCTCGTCTCTCCGTGAGATCCTCTCTCCGTGAGATTCAGGCAAGAATACTGAAATGGCTTGTCATTTCCTTCTCCAGGGGATCTTCCCAACCCGAGGGATCAAACCCTCATCTCCGGCATCTCCTGCATTGGCAGGCTGATTTTTCACCACTGCACCACCTGGGAAGCCCTATACATGTACATTTATATGCGTATTTTTCCCTGCTGGACTGTCTGAAAGTAAATTTCAGCCTTGTAGTAATTATTTAATATTTCAGCACTTATCTCCTAGAAACCACCTCTCTATAATCGTAATAGTATTGTCACATCCAAGGAATATAACATGGCTGCAATATCTAAGCTGTACATAAATATCTAAAAAAAAAAAAAAAAAGTCCCTGTGTGGGGAGTTTCCTGACCCTTGGATCCAGTACATTAAGGTGTGAAAAACATGGTACCCTGTGTGTGACTGTCATAACTCTGTGTTTTCCTGTAACATACAACATCCTCACCACCCCCGCCATCACTGACACACCTCTTTTTATTGTTCATTCCATTAACATTGTAGAAAGTCTGGGCCACTTGCTTATAGAATGCTTCCAACTATGGATGTGTCATGGTTACATTCAAGTCACATTTTCTTAAAGGGGCAAGAACCACGGGGACCACAAAGGCCCCACGTCTGGTCACCAGAGCAACAGGTGAGGAAATAACTACACACCACAAGAAACATGATCTGGCAACTTCAGGGGCCTGGGGAGATTTCCAGGGTGTATGGGAAGAAATGAGATGCATAATGGAATTTTAAAACATAAACCTGGCCAAGTCCCTTGCTTCAGAGGCACTCTCCCTTGATTCCCATTACCCTTAAAACAAAATAAAAATAAAGGAAAAATTTAAAAATCTTTATCATCTTTAAAAGGGTTCTTCAAAATCTGGCACTTTGTCTCTACATTCCCATCTCTCACCATTCTTTCCTCCATCCCTCTTTATGTTTGAAAATATGTCCAATCTTTTGGACTTGCATTGTATATGTTGATATGTATATATAATATACATATGTATGTGTGTGTGTGTGTGTGTGTTCAGTCATGTTTGACTCTGTGACCCTCTGGACTGTAACTCGCCAGGCTCGTCTCTCCGTGAGATCCTCTCTCCGTGAGATTCAGGCAAGAATACTGAAATGGCTTGTCATTTCCTTCTCCAGGGGATCTTCCCAACCCGAGGGATCAAACCCTCATCTCCGGCATCTCCTGCATTGGCAGGCTGATTTTTCACCACTGCACCACCTGGGAAGCCCTATACATGTACATTTATATGCGTATTTTTCCCTGCTGGACTGTCTGAAAGTAAATTTCAGCCTTGTAGTAATTATTTAATATTTCAGCACTTATCTCCTAGAAACCACCTCTCTATAATCGTAATAGTATTGTCACATCCAAGGAATATAACATGGCTGCAATATCTAAGCTGTACATAAATATCTAAAAAAAAAAAAAAAAAGTCCCTGTGTGGGGAGTTTCCTGACCCTTGGATCCAGTACATTAAGGTGTGAAAAACATGGTACCCTGTGTGTGACTGTCATAACTCTGTGTTTTCCTGTAACATACAACATCCTCACCACCCCCGCCATCACTGACACACCTCTTTTTATTGTTCATTCCATTAACATTGTAGAAAGTCTGGGCCACTTGCTTATAGAATGCTTCCAACTATGGATGTGTCATGGTTACATTCAAGTCACATTTTCTTAAAAAATAAAAAAATAAAAAAAATAGGGCTTCCCCTGGTGGTCCAGTGGATAAGGACACCGCCTTGCAGTGCAAGGGGTGCCGGTTCGATCCCTGGCCTGGGAAGATCCCATGTGCCGTGGAGCGGCTGGACTGATGTGTCCAATCACCGAGCCGGAGCTCTGGAGCACATGCACTCAGAGCTGGTGCTCTGCGACAACAGACGCCACCGCGATGGGAGGCCCGCAGGAGCCAAAGAACAAAGACAGATGAAAAATAGAGAAATGAAAGACCAATAGAAGTGGCCTACCCGCTCCCCTCCCTCCCCAACCCGACCCCCACCCAAAATAAATAAATAAATAAATCTTTAAAAAAAAAAAGTACTCTTGGGGCAACATGGCAGTCCCTTATGGGTAGGATGTTGAGTGGTAACTGAGCCAGGAACCCTGCACCTGTGCCCGAGCCGTGGCCCAGCCTGGCCCGCAGCTGTCCCCTGGGCTCCACACCCTGAAGCTGCTCCTGAACACTCCCAGCTGGAACAAAAATATTTCTGGGCCCAACAAGTGCTCTGGAGTTCCTGGAGCCAAGTGTTGACTGTCTTCTGACAGATACCTGAGCCCTGGGGCAAAGATGTCTTGATAGAGGATATAGAAATTAAGAAACAATGCAATATCGGAGTCCACATTCTGGGGAGCCCCTCACCAAGACCAAGAAGCACCCAACTGGTGTGCCGAGGATGATGCCTTTTGCAGGTGACCCCTGAGAACAGGGGCTGGGTCCCGATCCACTGAGACGGCCCAGGGTCCTCTGGTGGTGTCTCTGGCCATCCAGGAATTTGGCCTGGCCTATGTCAAAGCTAAGGTGGTTGAATGAAGTCTTCTCTTGCTGGCCAAGACAGAGCAGCAGAGTTCACGCTGACTCTCCTGCCCTGGTGGGGAGCAGGGCGAGAAGAGAGAAGAGAAAACACTCAGGAAACACCAGTCTTTAAAACACTGGAGGGGCTTCCCTGGTGGTCAGTGGGTAAGGACACCGCCTTGCAGTGCAAGGGGTACCGGTTCGATCCCTGGCCTGGGAAGATTCTACATGCTGTGGAGCGGCTGAACCGATGTGTCCAACTACCGAGCCGGGGCTCTGGAGCGCACGCGCCCAGAGCCAGTGCTCTGCAGTGCATGCGCCCAGAGCCAGTGCTCTGCAGCAAGAGAGGCCACCGTGATGGGAGGCCCACACAGACCAAAGATGGAAATAAATGAAAGACCAATAGAAGTGGCCAAAAAAAAAAAACACTGGACATCAGGCAATGAAGGATGTGGTCTGTGAGACGAAGGAAACAGGTGAAGTGAGCCTGAAAGTGCCCCAATTTACTGTCTTGAGAGTTTCCACAGCACAGGGAGGAGAAACGAGCAGAGCTGGGCAGACTCCCTGGGTTGAGGAGCCAGAGTTGAGCATTCAGGGAGACTGAGGCAGCCAGAGTTCACAGGACAGTGCACCCAAGAGGAGACGGCTGTGCTGTTCACAGGACAGAGGTCCCAAGACCCACAGACGCCCCCCTGCAACACCCAGCAGAGCACTAATCACGCACGTGTGAAGGGAGTACACGAGGCTAGGGAGAGGACCACGAGAGAAGATGAGAAGAAAATGAAACAACAGACAAAGAATTAATCTCCAAAATCTACAAGCAACTCAGACAACTCAGCACTGGAAAAACAAACAACCCAATCAAAAAATGGGAAAAGGACCTAAACAGACACCTCTCCAACGATGACATACAGATGGCCCAAAAACACATGAAACGATGCTCAACTTCACTAATAATTAGAGAAATGCAAATCAAAACTACAATGAGATATCACCTCACACCCGTCAGAATGGCCATCATCCATAAATCGACAGACAATAAATGCTGGAGAGGCTGCGGAGAAAAGGGAACACTCCTGCATTGCTGGTGGGAGTGTAAATTGATACAGCCTCTATGGAAGACAGTCTGGAGATTTCTTAAAAAACTAAAAATAGAAGCACCGTATGACCCAGCAATCCCACTCTTAGGCTTATACCCTGACGAAATCAAAATTGAAAGAAGCACCTGTACCCCAATGTTCATTGCAGCTCTCTATACAATAGCTAGAACATGGAAGGAACCTAGATGCCCATCGATGAACGAATGGATCCAAAAGCTCTGGTACATATATACAATGGAATACTACACAGCTGTAAAGAGAAATGCAGAAGAATCAACCCTAATGAGGTGGCTGGATCTAGAACGTATCCTAAAAAGTGAAGTCAGTCAAAAAGAGAAGGACAAATACAGTATATTAACACATATATATGGAATCTAGTAGGATGGTGATGATGGCACATGCAGTGAAGCGACAGAAAGACAGACATGGACAGTGGACATATGGACATTGTGGGGAAGGAACAGTGGGTGAGAGGCGTAAAGGAAGTAGCATGAAGGCCTGTGCTATCATAAGTGAAGAAAATAGCTCTAGTCATTGCTCTGTGAGAAAAGGGGATCCTTCAGGGGTGCTGTGTGATGGTCGGGAGGGGAGGGAAGGGGGGGATATACATATGACTAATCTGAGAACATACATATCTGTAAACAACAAAACTCTGTAAAAGTTAAAAGTAAAATAAAGGTTTAAAATAAAAAATAAATAAATAAATAAATAAAAAAGAAGTGGGTGGGGCTCAAAAAGCCTGGAATAGTGCCTGTTTCCACCAGCCAGACTGAAAAACTCATTATTCACGGGGCCCTGGGTGGAGCTCTGGGGAAGGCATTGTCTCAGCTGTGGAGGATACGCAGCCCAAGACTGGGCGCTTCTCTGGGCCTGCCTCACAAGCCACAAGAGCTAAATCTGAACACAGCTGTTACCCATAACTTAACTGCAGCCCCAGGATAAAGCAAAGGAGACTCTCAAGTGAGTAAAAATATCCACTGTCCACAAAGGAAAAATTCATACTGTCCCAAATCTAATCAAAGATCACCAGGCATGCAGAGAGGCAGAAAAATCAGATCCATAATGAGGAGAGTAATCAACTCACTGAAGTCAACTCAGAATTGATGCAGCCCTTAGAAGGAACAGAGGAAGACATTGAAACAGACATATAACTGTACTCCAAATGTTTAAAAAATGAAGTAGAGGAAATTCCCTGGTGTCCGGTGGTTAAAACTCTGTGCTTCCACTGCAGGTGCCTCAGCTTCGATCTCTGGTTAGTGAACTAAGATCCACAAGGCAAGCCACAAGGCACAACCAAAGAAGAAAAGAAAGACCCAAATCAAACTTCTAGACATGAAAATTCTAATGTCAAAGATTTAAACAAGCCAACACACATGCAAACAAAAACACATGGGATGAGATTAACAAAGATTGGACATTGCAAAAGAGAAGCTTAGTAAATCTGAAGGTATAGCAACAGAATCTCAAGTGAAGGCCAGAGAGAAAAAAGAATTTCAAGAAATGAGAAAAATATTAGTAGCTGTTGAACTTTAAGTGGCCAGTTGGGTTTCCTGAGGAGAGTGGAGAAAAAATTTTGAAGGAAAATAGCTGAGACCTTTCCAAACTTAACCTATAACCCACAGATCTAACTTCAACAAACCCTAAGCAGAAGAAACACAAAGAAAGCCACACCAAGGCAGGCCAAACTGCTCAAATCAGCAAGGTCAATATTATTGAGGGTTTAAAATATATTTTAGCCAAGCTAGAAGGTGAAGAGCCTTCCAAGACGCCTGTCAGAAAGCAGGGGAAGCCCTGGGGAGAAGTGAAAGAGACGACGGCGTCCACAGAAACACAGCAGCCAGGCCACCAGCAGGCAGCAGTGACAGCGGATTCTGTGCGGTCAGCCCCGCCCCCGGGATGGCCACTACCCTCCCACTACTTACCAGTGTGACATGAGCCCCACCCTCCACTCCCAGCCCTGTGCCCCAGGTGTGCTTTGGCACGAAAGTCACCTTCCAGTCCTATGTATTGTTTAGAGCACGCCACGTTTGCCTCTAGAGCCTACCACACATTACTACATGGCTTCACCCACCCAAAACAGACTCTCTAAACTGGACTCACTTAGCCCCTCTTGAACTAGTAGGGAAGCTGGAGAAAAGTCCCAGCTGTTTGCCCAGGATAACAGACAACATGTGACAGAGCAAGGGCTCAAACCCAGCCTGAGTCTGAAACCAATGATTTTCCTGCCAAAGACAGTTGGTGACGCATAAGAAGGCTTCAACTCTAAGCTCCACAAGCGCTATAAGCCATTCTAATAAGCGTGTTAAATGAAGAAGCAGCTGTGAAGTCAGAAAACTTTTGTTCAGAGCCTGGCTTCAGTTTCCCAGCTTGATGACCTCAGAGCAAGTCATCTCAGCTGGGCGTGGTTAATAATCAGTAGCACCTACCTCCTGGGCTTTAAAGCTTCGCTGTGGAGACTGTAAAAATGACTACCGGTGTCTATCACAATAGACATGCAATAAATGTGTTAAAAAATAAAATACGTGGGGCTTCCCTGATGGTCCAGTGGGTAAAGAGTCCACCTTGCAGTGCAGTGGGTGCCGGGTCTGTGCCTGGCCCGGGAGGATCCCACGAGCCCTGGAGCGGCTGGACCGGTGTGTCCAATTACCAGCCAGAGCTCTGGAGCGCATGCGTCCAGAGCGGGTGCTCTGCAACGGGAGAGACCACTGCAGTGGGAGGCCCACAAAATTTTGAAGGAAAATAGCTGAGACCTTTCCAAACTTAACCTATAACCCACAGATCTAACTTCAACAAACCCTAAGCAGAAGAAACACAAAGAAAGCCACACCAAGGCAGGCCAAACTGCTCAAATCAGCAAGGTCAATATTATTGAGGGTTTAAAATATATTTTAGCCAAGCTAGAAGGTGAAGAGCCTTCCAAGACGCCTGTCAGAAAGCAGGGGAAGCCCTGGGGAGAAGTGAAAGAGACGACGGCGTCCACAGAAACACAGCAGCCAGGCCACCAGCAGGCAGCAGTGACAGCGGATTCTGTGCGGTCAGCCCCGCCCCCGGGATGGCCACTACCCTCCCACTACTTACCAGTGTGACATGAGCCCCACCCTCCACTCCCAGCCCTGTGCCCCAGGTGTGCTTTGGCACGAAAGTCACCTTCCAGTCCTATGTATTGTTTAGAGCACGCCACGTTTGCCTCTAGAGCCTACCACACATTACTACATGGCTTCACCCACCCAAAACAGACTCTCTAAACTGGACTCACTTAGCCCCTCTTGAACTAGTAGGGAAGCTGGAGAAAAGTCCCAGCTGTTTGCCCAGGATAACAGACAACATGTGACAGAGCAAGGGCTCAAACCCAGCCTGAGTCTGAAACCAATGATTTTCCTGCCAAAGACAGTTGGTGACGCATAAGAAGGCTTCAACTCTAAGCTCCACAAGCGCTATAAGCCATTCTAATAAGCGTGTTAAATGAAGAAGCAGCTGTGAAGTCAGAAAACTTTTGTTCAGAGCCTGGCTTCAGTTTCCCAGCTTGATGACCTCAGAGCAAGTCATCTCAGCTGGGCGTGGTTAATAATCAGTAGCACCTACCTCCTGGGCTTTAAAGCTTCGCTGTGGAGACTGTAAAAATGACTACCGGTGTCTATCACAATAGACATGCAATAAATGTGTTAAAAAATAAAATACGTGGGGCTTCCCTGATGGTCCAGTGGGTAAAGAGTCCACCTTGCAGTGCAGTGGGTGCCGGGTCTGTGCCTGGCCCGGGAGGATCCCACGAGCCCTGGAGCGGCTGGACCGGTGTGTCCAATTACCAGCCAGAGCTCTGGAGCGCATGCGTCCAGAGCGGGTGCTCTGCAACGGGAGAGACCACTGCAGTGGGAGGCCCACAAAAGCCAGAGTATAAAGATGGATGAAAATAAATAAATAAACCAATAAAAAGAGACCAAAATTTTTTTGAAAAAATTAAAATACATGAATAAAGGAACCTAGCGCTCCCTGCTACCTATCATGGCTTTTTCTTGTGGAAAAATGTCAGCCCTTTCCAGTTCTCTGCTCTCCTAGAAATGGAGGCTACTTGATCCTATCTTTCCTGTGAGGCCACAGAAGAGAGACTGACTGTGGAGAAAGAAAACTGAGGAAGGGGTGCAGACACCACGAACAGGTCCTCTCTGTCTCTCACCTGCCTACCACCCAAAGTGAGCCCGTTCGGGAGAATGACCGAGTCCCAAGAACAGGGAACGAGGGGAAGGAAGTCGACAGTGAGTGTTGATGAACATCCGTGTCCTTCATGCACTGCTGAGGCCATCTGGGCCGTGGCCACCACAGACCAGCTGTCTCACAGAACAGAGGATCTCCTGACTCTGGAGGGCCCAGGGATGGAGGCTGGAGGCCTGGCCTCTGTTATGGGGTGTCACGCATCTCGGGGGCCTCCCTTGGTCCCTGTCACCCCTCACTGCCAGCAGCTCAGTAAAGGCCAGGATCTGGATTGGCACCTCCGAAAGGAAGAATCCAAAGAATGAAAAGTTCCAAACAAAAAGTTCTTTTCAGGGCTTCCCCTGGTGGTCCAGTGGGTAAGGACACCGCCTTGCAGTGCAAGGGGCGCCGGTTCCATCCCTGGCCTGGGAAGATCCCACGTGCCACGGAGCGGCTGGACTGATATGTCCAATTGCCGAGCCGGAGCTCTGGAGCACATGCGCCCAGAGCCAGTGCTCTGCAACAACAGAGGCCACTGTGATGGGAGGCCCCACGGGCCAAAGAACAAATATGGATGAAACTAGATAAATGAAAGACCAAGAGAAGTGGCCCGCCTGCTCCCCTCCCTCCCCAACCCGACCCCTGCCCAAAATAAATAAATAAATAAATCTTTTAAAAAAAAAAAAAGTTCTTTTCAGTATTTCTTTATTTACTTGGCTTCATTGGGTCTTCATTGCATTGCATTGTGAAGGATCTTCGTTGCATCCTCTCATCATAATACAGGGACTCTCTAGTCATGGCAGGCAGGCTCAGAAGCTGCAGCTCTCGGGCTTAGTTGCTCCTCGACGTGTGGGATCATAGTTCCCCAACCAGGGATCAAACCCGAGTCCCCTGCGTTTCAAGATGGATTCTTAACTTCTGGACCACCAGGGAAGCCAGGAGGTTCCCATTTTTGAGCAAGGGGAGTGTGTT
The DNA here is from genome assembly GCA_022376925.1 of Tragulus kanchil. NCBI lineage: Eukaryota > Metazoa > Chordata > Mammalia > Artiodactyla > Tragulidae > Tragulus > Tragulus kanchil. The sequence goes on from JAIOJX010000029.1 coordinate 153,512,354, forward strand.
AGTCTGAGTCCTCCAAGAAGTAGATGTCAAGACAGAATGAAACAAGCAATACACTTACTAGGAGAAATGCCTCGGGGTGGGGGGAATCTGAAAGGGCTGGGAAAAGCTGAGGAACCATCAGATCCCAGTGAAGCAGAGAAGAGGGGAGGCTGGTGGAATTATCCCAGGCTGCTGGTCATCCAGGAGGGTTTGGCAAGGCCAGTGGGGACTCCTGGAGCCAGTGACCCATCAGAGGAGACTCACGCCTCCCAGGCATCCCTTGGTGGCCCATCTTAGTGTCCCCACTGCTCTCTGCATTTGACCGGGAGCCATGGTGGGGAGAGTGGCCTCAGCACCAGGAGGTGACAGGTTTCAGAGCGCAGCAGCTGGGGACCTCCATCAATTACCCTCCCTGGAGCTGGAGGTCTTACAGGTGCATTCAAGGGTGTGAAATTTCTCTGAAGGTTGCTGTGAGCGTCTCACCAAGCAGGTGTCTCAAATCTTTCTGCCAAATTACGACACCTCCTCCTCTCTCTTGGAGGCCCCATTTGTTTCAGATTCATGCTGTGTGCAACAAAATAAGAAAGACAAAGATGATCATTCCAGGAAGGACCTGTGGGTCATTTCACCTAGTCCTCGGCCTGTGGGGGCCCCTGCAGACTGGGGCCGTCAGGGTGCTGCTGTGGTCATACCAGGGGCAGGACAGACCCAGGTGTAGGGAGTTCATATTCCCCAGGAGACTGCAAGCCCTTGACTACGGAGCTCAGTCAGATGGTTCCCGCCTAGCCCCAACCAGAGCCCCACACTCTGGATGGGGGAAGAGCCCCAGAGAACCTACAAAAGACCCCTTCCTCCCAGCTGCTGCGAGATCCTTCTTGAGGTCAGCAGCATCCTCCTTCTCACGATCTCCCCCCTTCTCCTTCCTTCCTCTTGCTCCACAACCCCAGCCGGACCCAGCACTAGAGTAGCAGCAGCTAAGACAGTTCATCACAGGGCCCAGCTCTGCCCCAGGGGGCTTCCCCAGAGCTGCAGGGCAGCAGACAACTGCTGAAGCAGAGAAGGGCTGAGAAAGAAGAGCTATGTCCCAAGGGGAGGACCATGCCTAGGGAGCACTTTGAGGAAGGACCAGGGAGACCTGACCAGATCCCCCTCCGGAGAGTGGCCCCTTTCTGGTCTGCTGTGCCCTGTACTGGGCTGCTCTGAGGATCCCTCCTTTTCTAGTTCCCATCCCAAGATTAGAAAGACCAGCGGGATCATTTTTCTGGGGCTCTGTTCTCTCTGAAGGACTGGGCGGGGTGCCCACAGGACTAGAAGGTAAGGTACTCACCGGGGTACCCAGCAGCCATTGCCAGGTGCACCTGCTCCACGGGGCAGGCCCTGTCCCCCTGCCCTACACCCCCAGGCAGCCGCACCCGGGTGACGCACAGGCGGAACGTTGCGTCTCCATTGAGCAGAACATCACCAGCCCTGCTTACCGAGCACCCAGTCCTTCCAGTGAAACAAGATGGAGCAAAGGCAGAGGGCGTAGGCAAGGGCAGCCAGGGGCCGCTGTCTTCTGGAGCACTCTGGCCAGACGGTCACCTTAGGAGGCCCTGGGGCAGAGAGTGAGAGAGGATATCCAACCACACAGCTCACCGGGGTTCTCCCTGCTCTGCTTTTCCTCACCCACAAAATCACCCACCTGCTGAAATCCAGTGCTCAGAAGCCAAGCCAGGAGACCACCCCTGTAGGGAGGAGCTCTGGATTCCCAGTCATTATGACCAAGTCTCCGGGTCTATCACCCTTGGAGAAGACCTAAATCCATCTCTAAAACTTAAATCAGACCAAGGCACTCCCCTTCTTAAAATCCTTCCATAATTTGCCATCCCTCATGGGGTAAAGTCTATAAAAACTAGACTCAAGGACCCCCAGGGACCTGGTGGCTGAGGGTCACCACTCAGTGGCCCCTGAACCCGGTGCTGTATTAGTGCTCTTGTGGCTGATGAACACTTGAATCCAAACCACCAATAAATGCTGACGTTCAGCCCCTCATGATACATTATGAAAGGCAGGGAACACAGTGAGTACGTTTGGAAGGATGTACAGCAGATGCTGATGCAGATGTCAGAAACACAAGACGGGGCTGGAGCTGCAATCGTGGTCTCCTGTGTGTCTTTGGGCAAGTTACCGAGCCTCCCAGTGCTTCCGCTCCCTCCTGTATCATGGGAGCCAAGATAGCCAGGAAAACGGAAGGAAACCAGGGTGGCTGAGAGGGTTAATACTCATTTTGAGAATGTCTGGCACTCGGTAAGCAAGTGTCAGGTATTATGAGGTACTTGAGACACCCAGACTTGACCTCCCAGGCTGTAGGTGGTTGCATCCAGCCCTAAACCTCTCCCCAGGCTGTGATGCAGTGCCTCTGCCCTCTCAACTGGATACCCCATCTCCACCACCTTTCCTTTCCCCTTTGGTCATATTTTGGAAAGGAAGCCCTGAGCTCTGCTTCTGCAGGGCACAGACATCCACAGGCTTGATTTTTTTCCCCTCCCTAAGGCACACTCGGGCTCGCCTACTGGTCCGTCCATCCATCTCTTGTGTTTCTTTCAAACATCCGGTCATTCAACAAAGATCACGTCACTGTAGCGCTCACTTCTCATGAGTCCACCGTAAGAGCCTGGCATTTGGCTCTGGAGGGCCCTGCCCCTGCTCCGCTTTGTGTAATTGCCCCTGTGCTCGCTCCTCCAATGACCCGTAGATGGCACTGTTACCTTTGGCTGGGCACACCAGGACAGCCTGAGAGTCAGAGTAATACGTTTACTGTCTGTGAATCCGGTCCTGCTTGCAGTTCAGTAGGGCTGAGAGACAGATATGATGAAACCCTGGCTTTCCATGGATTCCTGACACCCTCCATCAGTGTGTCCTACCCTTGGAGAAGACCTAAATCCATCTCTAAAACTTAAATCAGACCAAGGCACTCCCCTTCTTAAAATCCTTCCATAATTTGCCATCCCTCATGGGGTAAAGTCTATAAAAACTAGACTCAAGGACCCCCAGGGACCTGGTGGCTGAGGGTCACCACTCAGTGGCCCCTGAACCCGGTGCTGTATTAGTGCTCTTGTGGCTGATGAACACTTGAATCCAAACCACCAATAAATGCTGACGTTCAGCCCCTCATGATACATTATGAAAGGCAGGGAACACAGTGAGTACGTTTGGAAGGATGTACAGCAGATGCTGATGCAGATGTCAGAAACACAAGACGGGGCTGGAGCTGCAATCGTGGTCTCCTGTGTGTCTTTGGGCAAGTTACCGAGCCTCCCAGTGCTTCCGCCTCCCTCCTGTATCATGGGAGCCAAGATAGCCAGGAAAACGGAAGGAAACCAGGGTGGCTGAGAGGGTTAATACTCATTTTGAGAATGTCTGGCACTCGGTAAGCAAGTGTCAGGTATTATGAGGTACTTGAGACACCCAGACTTGACCTCCCAGGCTGTAGGTGGTTGCATCCAGCCCTAAACCTCTCCCCAGGCTGTGATGCAGTGCCTCTGCCCTCTCAACTGGATACCCCATCTCCACCACCTTTCCTTTCCCCTTTGGTCATATTTTGGAAAGGAAGCCCTGAGCTCTGCTTCTGCAGGGCACAGACATCCACAGGCTTGATTTTTTTCCCCTCCCTAAGGCACACTCGGGCTCGCCTACTGGTCCGTCCATCCATCTCTTGTGTTTCTTTCAAACATCCGGTCATTCAACAAAGATCACGTCACTGTAGCGCTCACTTCTCATGAGTCCACCGTAAGAGCCTGGCATTTGGCTCTGGGGGGCCCTGCCCTGCTCCGCTTTGTGTAATTGCCCTGTGCTCGCTCCTCCAATGACCCGTAGATGGCACTGTTACCTTTGGCTGGGCACACCAGGACAGCCTGAGAGTCAGAGTAATACGTTTACTGTCTGTGAATCCGGTCCTGCTTGCAGTTCAGTAGGGCTGAGAGACAGATATGATGAAACCCTGGCTTTCCATGGATTCCTGACACCCTCCATCAGTGTGTCCTATAATATTGTTAAACCCAACCTTACTCCTCCCTCCCTGGCCAGTAAATGGATAAGGATGTCAGTAAAAGCATCGTGTCAGCCTCTGTCCACTGCAGTTCCTGCCCCTCCCCAGCCACCACGGCTGCCCTCCTCTAGGTCCCGTGTGTCACCTACACCAGAAATCTAAGCCTGACTCCTCTGTTAGTTTCTTAGGGGCGCTAGAACTCAGTACCACTAACGGGGTGCCTTAAAAAAACAACAGAATCTCTTCTCTCACCATTCTGGAGGTCACAACTCTGAAATCAAGATGTTGGCAAGGTCACTCCCTCCAAAGGCTCTGGGGGTGAGATCCTTCCTTACCTCTTCCAGCGCCCTGTGGTTCCGTGTACTCTTCAGCCCATGGCAACATCACTTCAACCTCGGCCGTCTCTCTACTCACAGCCTTCTTCTCTGTCTCTCTGTGTCGTTTTCTCTTAAAAACAATCTTTCTCATTGGATTTAAGGCCACCCTAAATTCAGCGGGATCTCGTCTTAATCCTTGACTTAACTACATCTACAAAGATGTTGTTTCCAAAGAAGGTCACAATCTGGGACTGAGGGTGGTCATAAATTTGGAGGCAACATTATTCAACTCACTAAAAGTCCTCCACTCCTCCACTTCCCCAACAATCTAATCTAACTCTGCCTGCTTCTGCAGGGCACAGACATCCACAGGCTTGATTTTTTCCCTCCCTAAGGCACACTCGGGCTCGCCTACTGGTCCGTCCATCCATCTCTTGTGTTTCTTTCAAACATCCGGTCATTCAACAAAGATCACGTCACTGTAGCGCTCACTTCTCATGAGTCCACCGTAAGAGCCTGGCATTTGGCTCTGGAGGGCCCTGCCCCTGCTCCGCTTTGTGTAATTGCCCCTGTGCTCGCTCCTCCAATGACCCGTAGATGGCACTGTTACCTTTGGCTGGGCACACCAGGACAGCCTGAGAGTCAGAGTAATACGTTTACTGTCTGTGAATCCGGTCCTGCTTGCAGTTCAGTAGGGCTGAGAGACAGATATGATGAAACCCTGGCTTTCCATGGATTCCTGACACCCTCCATCAGTGTGTCCTATAATATTGTTAAACCCAACCTTACTCCTCCCTCCCTGGCCAGTAAATGGATAAGGATGTCAGTAAAAGCATCGTGTCAGCCTCTGTCCACTGCAGTTCCTGCCCCTCCCCAGCCACCACGGCTGCCCTCCTCTAGGTCCCGTGTGTCACCTACACCAGAAATCTAAGCCTGACTCCTCTGTTAGTTTCTTAGGGGCGCTAGAACTCAGTACCACTAACGGGGTGCCTTAAAAAAACAACAGAATCTCTTCTCTCACCATTCTGGAGGTCACAACTCTGAAATCAAGATGTTGGCAAGGTCACTCCCTCCAAAGGCTCTGGGGGTGAGATCCTTCCTTACCTCTTCCAGCGCCCTGTGGTTCCGTGTACTCTTCAGCCCATGGCAACATCACTTCAACCTCGGCCGTCTCTCTACTCACAGCCTTCTTCTCTGTCTCTCTGTGTCGTTTTCTCTTAAAAACAATCTTTCTCATTGGATTTAAGGCCACCCTAAATTCAGCGGGATCTCGTCTTAATCCTTGACTTAACTACATCTACAAAGATGTTGTTTCCAAAGAAGGTCACAATCTGGGACTGAGGGTGGTCATAAATTTGGAGGCAACATTATTCAACTCACTAAAAGTCCTCCACTCCTCCACTTCCCCAACAATCTAATCTAACTCTGCCTGCTTCACACAATGGGTCCACTCGCATCTCTTCATCCACACGGTCAGGCCGCCGTTCCTGGTCCAGGTCTCCAGGCCTCCAGCCCTGCTTTCTATCCACTCCCTTCACAGTAGCCAGAGCAGGTCAAATCCCTGCCTCACAGCTCTCAGCGCGCACACATACTGCATGCTGCTGCGCTGTGCTTGTCCAAACTTTTGCAACCCCACGGACTGCAGCCCGCCAGGCTCCTCTGTCCATGGGATTCTCCAGACAAGAATACTGGAGAGGGCTGTCATGGCCTCCTCCAGGGGGATCTTCCCAACCCAGGGATCAAACCCAGGTCTCTGGCATTGAGGGTGGGTTCTTCACCAGCTGAGCCACCAGGGAAAGCCACACACTGCCCAGTCCCTGGGGAAAAGCTCAGGCTTCTCAGCCAGGACACCACTCTCTTTGGAAACGTCTCCTGCCTTCCTCTCTGTGCCTCTAACTCCGCACCTGCTCTGTATCTTCCTTCCTCAATTCCAAGCTTAAATGGACCAAAGATGCTCATGTTGCTCAGGCCCAGGTCTCTGGAGATGCTGTCAACTCTGCAAGAAATGCCTCTGAGCCCCTCCCAGCCTGGCCTCACTGCCCACCCTCTCCAACTCACTGACTGCCCCAACGGAGAAGCAGCATTAGGCAGAAGTGGTCTCCCCAGAGATCTGGGCATGTGAAGGAGAAGAAATCGAGGATAAATGCAAGTGACTGGTCAGTTGCCAATGATTTTCTCCATTAGTCCAGCAAGGTCTGTGTGCTGCCCTAACCAAACCCCTGTGGACACCTGCTGAGACCTACAGGCTCTTTTCACAGACCAAGGGATTTCATTTCATGTTTTCATTTTAAAACATGATTTGTTTCAAGTTAATAAACATCTCAAGCACACACAAAGGGTCTTATCTTTAGGTTCCAGCTTGCAACTAATGTCTCAATCAGTACGACAATGCCCACATCATCTCTCTCTCTTCCTCTCTCTCTTTTTTTTTTTTTTTTTTTTATTTTTGGCTGCACTGTGCAGCTTACAGGATCTCAACTCCCCAGTCAGGGGTTGAACTCGGGCCACAGCAGTGAAAATGCTGGATCCTAGCCACTAGACCACCACTAGCACCTCCCAACCCTGCCCATGTCATCTCAACCTATTGAAACCCTCCCCAATTTTCATAAACCATCAAAAACACCATGTCCTTCGTTAAGCTTCTTCGGAACACCATAAGAAGATTGTCTTTCTCCTCTGAACTTTCAGCTCCCTTGGGGGGTAACTGTTTTAAGATCCTGGTCATGTTCTACTACAGGTTAGTTACCAACCTGCCATGGCCCTGCTCAGGCATTCATTTGGCCCTGAGGAACAGAGCATTCCATTTTATGCCAAAATGGGCCCTGGATGCAAATTCCCAGTGACATCCTCCAGGCCCAGTTTGGATGATTCTCACTCACATAAGCCACACATTTGGTCATATCAATGTTCCCTGGTAGCCCCCACCCTCGTCAGGAGCATACTACATCACAGGCCAAAGACCTGAGGACTGCCAGGATTCCATGTTCTGATACACCAATGAAATAATAGCCATGAGTTATTTCCTCCAATCCTGTACATACAACAAGACTGAGCCACAGAAACCAATAGTCCGAGGTGGTCAGATTTAGGGCTGAGAGCAGCAACCTCGGACGCTCCTCTGTGACTGTGGTTCTGGAGGACAGCCCTTAACCGGCTAAGTCCTTCCCACAAGACAGAAGAAGGATCTGGGAAAGGCCTGTCCTCTTGGTTCTTATAAGGGGACCCACCTTCCCCTGGCGTATTCCACATTCCTGCTGTCATGTTTTAGCTGTTTAGTTAACGGCAATGGTTGTTCTCTTAAATTGGCAAATGCAGTAGAGAACTGTCACCCCGCGGTCTTGAAGAACTTAATCTCCCACACTGGGCCAAGATGTAAGACAAGAAGCTCTGGAAAGAGACAGACGCTGCTGCTCGAACAGAGCAGACCCAGATGCACACGTCAGATGCTGCTCAGCACCATCTCTATTTCCAGAGCCCTTCCGCACAGGACAGGTGGCCAGTGGGCTCCAAGAGATACTGCCAGGCTCTGCTCAGGTGCACCCTCTTGGTGGCCCCGACCCTCCTAGCACCAGGCTAGTATTTTATACCCAGAATTATTCTCCTCTACGTCGTCCTGCGTCCTTTCCTCCTATGTCTATCTCCGCTCCTAGACACTCAAAATGGCCTCTAGTCACTGAGAGGAGGAGGGCGGTGACGTCAGGCCACGGGGCGGCCTGGGGTGGGGGCTGCCATTGTTCACGACATCAAAGTGGGTGCTTTCATCATCCTCGGACCCTAGGACCCAGGGCGCATCGCCGGAACGCATGTAAGACGCCCCTGACCCCGGCCACAGTCTCTGGGCTCCGGGCCCCGCACCTGCCGACCCCTGGGAGGGGCGGCGCAGGGAGAGGGCACGCCGGCCCGGGGCACAATCAAGTAAATCAGAGGCCTGAGACACGCGACCTCTCTTCGAGATGTTTCCCCCCACCCCCCGACCCCCACTCTTACCGCTGCCCCCGACCCTGGCCGGGGAGGGGAGTTGTGGGGAGCCGAGAGGCCGGCACCCACCACCAAGAGCGCATGCGCAGGGACGCGGGCGCGGGCGAAGCCCCCGCCGCTGTCAGCCCGCGGCCAGCAGGGGGCGGCACGAGGCCGCTTCCCGGGACCCCGCTGGAGGACCACCGGCCTCCCGACTGCGGCGGCGGCGGGAGGACAAAAGGCGGGGCCCCGACTCGCGGTAAACTTAGCTGAAAGTCAGGGACCCGGCAGTAGTGTGCATGTTTGGCCCACGTTCCGCAGGACACCCTGGCCCGAGTAGTTAGTGACAAGCATGCCCCGCTGTGACCACCGTATGGCACGGGGTCCTGCGGTGCGGAGGCCAAGGAAACCCCTCTGCCCTGAGACTGAGTTTCAGCCTCGCTGGTTACTGTGCGGCTTCCGGCAAGTTACCGAACCTGCCTGCGCCTTGGCGTCCCCGTGTATTAAACGAAGGCAGAAGGACCCAGCTCCTTCCGTGCTGGAGGAGCTCATAAGCTCATGATGAATGCATAATCAATGCTAGCCCTGATCGGCACTTTTCTGGTTGCATCCTCAGTGCCTGTCTGTGCATCCGTGGCCTCCTCCACCCCTCACTAGACCACACCGCAGAGGCTCACACTGGGAGCTCCCCCGGGGAGAGGGCACCCGTCAGACATCTTGCTCTTACCTGGCCTTTCACAAGCACCAGCCATTGTAACACGAACCGCTCAGGAAGCCAGTAAGAAACCAAGCGACTGAGTTGGGGGAGCTCATAGGGGTTTCACACAGGGGTCCTATAGAGTCCTGACCACTCTGTTCAAATCAGACCCTCAGACTCCAGCCCCACAGAGCTTCACTCTGTCCAGTGAGCCCGGCCTCCCTGCTGTGTGAAAGGAGGGGCTGTCTCCTCCCCAGCCCCCAGGGGTTCATCCAGCCCACACTAGCTGTGCCTCCACATGAAAAGGGCTCTGCCCGAACCTGAGTCTCGGTACACTTCCATCTCTGGCTTCACCTAATGCTACCTGTGCCTGTGGCTGTCACAGCCTGTGAATGCCGAAAGGATGAAGAGGGAGCACCATCTCTTTCTAATTCCTAACTCAGCTGCCAGATGTTGGTACCGGTAATGAGCCGTCCTCAACTCTCCCAAAGAAACAAGTTGAAAGCTGAACCCAGTTGCCTCCTCCTGCAGCCTGTGAGCATTCAGAGCACAATGCTCGTCAGGGCCCATGGGGTGGGAGCTCCCCGCACAGCCTGGGCTGCCCTCTCTCAGGGACTGCTGGGAAGACAAACGTCCTCTTCAGGAGGAGGTGGTTGATAGAGAGAGGTCCTGGGGACCTTCCGTGGGACAATGTCATGCATCTGGCCTGAGGCCAGGGAGCCCTGGCTCAGAGGCAGGTCCCCCTCTAACCCAGGCAGCACCTCTGTGAAGTGAGCTTGGACTGGTTTTCAGTCCCCGTTTACCTCCTGACACAGGCAGCCTTGCACAGTGGACAAACTACCCAGCTACACGGCCCCTCCTGCCTGTCCCCATGGAGAAGAGACACTCCGACTGTGACGATGTCTGGGACCAGGCAGATGTCTCCTCTTCCACCTTCACACGCCGCAGCCATGAGGGAGAAGGGAAAAGAGGAAGACAGTCACTATTCCTATGAAAGTATAACATTTGTCCCCGCCATCTGTGGACCCACAATGCCCCGCGGCCCCTTCAGAGCCTCTGACTCCACACCCGATGGAGTCCACAGGGCGGTTCCAGGAAGCTTGTCCAGAGGCCTCCTCCCCCATGGCCTGGCACGCCCTGGCCAAGATGGTTGACTACAGCTCTGCGCTCGGGTCTGTTTCCTGGACAGTCCTCACCACCTGACTCTTCAACGTCTCTTCACATTTCCCAAACCAGGAGCACTTCTCAGTGACACCTTCTTTCTTCCCAAACTCTTGTGTCTGACTGAGTCCCAAGTCTCCAGGACAGACTTGAAGACCCTGGTGCAACCGCTGCTGCTTAGTCATGTCAGTCATGTCCAACTCTGTGTGACCCCATGGAGTCCATCAGGCTCCTCTGTCCATGGAACTTCCCAGGCAAGAATACTGGAGTGGGTTGTCATGCCCTCTTCCAGAGGGATCCTCCCAACCCAGGGATGGAATCTGGGTCTCCTTCATTGCAGGCAGATTCCTCACCAGTGAGCCACCATCGGGGAAGCCCTACGTGTGTGTGTGTGTGTGTGTGTGTGTGTGTGTGTGTTTGTTAGACCCCATGTACTGTAGCTGACCAGGCTTCCCTGTCCATGGAATTTTCCAGGCAAGAACACTGGAATGGGTTTCCATTCCCTTCTCCAAAGACACTGTTTACATGTGATTAAATATACTGTCTGCAAACAGACATTCTAAATTAAAGACAATGCTTCTAGAAATTCTGCCACAGTGCAAGATGCATGTTCAAGGATGGATATGGAAGCATTTATTTGTGGAAACTGAAGAGCCCAGAGGCCCGTGAATAGGGAAATGGCTGGCTACTTTATGAGTCATCTAAGCTGGAGACTCCCATGCAGCTGATAAAAAGATTCTCAAGACATTTTAGCTGTGGGAGGAAAGTTGGAGAATAATATGAACAGTCAGATCTATTTTGGTTTTAAGGAAAGCGAGAACCAACATAGCTAAACGCTTGGAGATAGACCTGGGAAAGCCAAAAGGCCAACGAGCACTTGGAGAAATGCTTGAGATTACTGATTATCAGAGATATGAAGATTAAAATAAATTATCCTATTATGCCTCACAGTCTGGCAACGAGAGAGTCAAACATACCAGGTTGGGGGCAGAAGGGATATGTGGGTACAGAACCCTGGGTGCACTGACGGTCCGTGTGGACTGGAGCAGCCAGCAGGCAGTGAGCCAAGGGTTTAGGCAAGTTTAATCTTTTCGTATCTTGTGACCCAGAAATTCTACTCACAGGCATAGAATCCAAGGGTACTTCCCATAAATACTTATGGAGACCTGCCCAAGGATGCTCACTGTGGCATTATTTCAGGTGGCAGGGGAGTTGGAGCTACCTGGGTGTCTTTCCCTGGAAGAAGAAGTGAACAAAACAAGACGGTCACACTCCGTGGAGTGTTATGCCGTAGTCCGTAGCAACAGCTTAGGCGTGCACAGAACAACAGAGATGGATCTCTTCAAACCATAATGTTGCTCTTCCTTCCTGAAAATTCTACCTGAGCTATTCGGTGGGGCCCAGAAAGACACACGTCCACACAAGGCAGGGTGTGGGCCATGGTGATCCAGCAAGGGGGCTAGGATCCAAATAGGGAGACCAGTGCAGTGGTCCAGTCTTGAGTGTCTGAGCCCCTGAAGGGTGAGAAGGGCCGCTGCACTTGGACCAGGGATAGAGGGAGGCAAGGGGGCATCAGAAAACTGGTTCCACACCAAGGAAGTGATCAAATAGATTGAGGGTCCTAAGAGCCAAGTTTGTCACTTCAGAGAAGGGAGCTACAAATACAGAAAAGAAAACTAAAAAGAGCCTCATGATGTGGGATTAGAACTGGAGCTATTGGTGTGAATGTATGGGTCTCAATAAATGTATCTGTAAAGGTGTTATGGGTGCATTTACATACCTGGCTCTGTCCACTGGGAGAGTCTCATAGCTACAACCCTCAGGAGCAATGAACATGGCGAAGACCCAGACTTGGCCAAATGACATAAAAGTGCCAACAGTCAGATCTATTTTGGTTTTAAGGAAAGCGAGAACCAACATAGCTAAACGCTTGGAGATAGACCTGGGAAAGCCAAAAGGCCAACGAGCACTTGGAGAAATGCTTGAGATTACTGATTATCAGAGATATGAAGATTAAAATAAATTATCCTATTATGCCTCACAGTCTGGCAACGAGAGAGTCAAACATACCAGGTTGGGGGCAGAAGGGATATGTGGGTACAGAACCCTGGGTGCACTGACGGTCCGTGTGGACTGGAGCAGCCAGCAGGCAGTGAGCCAAGGGTTTAGGCAAGTTTAATCTTTTCGTATCTTGTGACCCAGAAATTCTACTCACAGGCATAGAATCCAAGGGTACTTCCCATAAATACTTATGGAGACCTGCCCAAGGATGCTCACTGTGGCATTATTTCAGGTGGCAGGGGAGTTGGAGCTACCTGGGTGTCTTTCCCTGGAAGAAGAAGTGAACAAAACAAGACGGTCACACTCCGTGGAGTGTTATGCCGTAGTCCGTAGCAACAGCTTAGGCGTGCACAGAACAACAGAGATGGATCTCTTCAAACCATAATGTTGCTCTTCCTTCCTGAAAATTCTACCTGAGCTATTCGGTGGGGCCCAGAAAGACACACGTCCACACAAGGCAGGGTGTGGGCCATGGTGATCCAGCAAGGGGGCTAGGATCCAAATAGGGAGACCAGTGCAGTGGTCCAGTCTTGAGTGTCTGAGCCCCTGAAGGGTGAGAAGGGCCGCTGCACTTGGACCAGGGATAGAGGGAGGCAAGGGAGCATCAGAAAACTGGTTCCACACCAAGGAAGTGATCAAATAGATTGAGGGTCCTAAGAGCCAAGTTTGTCACTTCAGAGAAGGGAGCTACAAATACAGAAAAGAAAACTAAAAAGAGCCTCATGATGTGGGATTAGAACTGGAGCTATTGGTGTGAATGTATGGGTCTCAATAAATGTATCTGTAAAGGTGTTATGGGTGCATTTACATACTCCCTGGCTCTGTCCACTGGGAGAGTCTCATAGCTACAACCCTCAGGAGCAATGAACATGGCGAAGACCCAGATCTTGGCCTCTAAATGACATCTTCCACTTAAAGAATCAGAGGTCCTTGGGGAAATGGCCTATTCAAGAGCTGGCACATGGGAAAAGTACAAAGTGAAAATGAAGCATTTGATGCTAGAAAGTAAGGAAATGCTCAGATTAGGACCTGTCAAAAAGAAACAGGCATTTTTTGACAAGGATGCCAAGACAGCTCATGAAGAAAAAATAATCTTTTCCAAAAATAGGGCTGGAGTAATTGGATATCCACATGCAAAATAATGAAGTTGGAGTCTTCCTCCACACGATATACAAAAGTTAACTCAAAAGGAATGAAATTTAAATGTGAGCTAAAATTATAGGCCTCAATTTTCATGACTTTTGATTTGGCAATGGTTTCTTAGATACATTACTGTAAGTATAAGCAACAAAATAAAAAATAGATAAATTGGACTCTGGCAAAAGTAAACACCTTTGTGCTTCAAAGAACACTATCAGAAAAGTGAAAAGACAACCCACAGAACTGGAAAAAATATTTGATAATGGACTTACATCTAGACTATATAAGCAGCATTTACAATTCAATAATACAAAGATAAATAACCTGATTTAAAAAGGGGCAAAGGATCTGAAGAGACATTTCTCCAAAGATATATGAATGGCCAATAAGCACATGAAAAGACAGCATGATTCGTGTTCAGAGAAATGAAAGTCAAAACTTCAATGAGATACCATTACACACCCCCTACATGGCTACAGTCAAAAAGACGAGTGCTCCCAAGTGCTATCCAGGATGTGAAAAGCTGGGACCCTCATGCACTGCCGGTGGGAATGCAAAATGGTGCATCCACTTTGGAAAACAAGGTGTCACTTCCCCAGAAAGTTAAAATAGAGTTAACTGTTTGACACAGCAGTTCCACCCTAGGTATATATACCCAACAGAAATGAAAACACGCACTCACACAGAAGCTTTTTTTAATTGAAGTATAGCTGACTTACACTGTTGTGCTGGTTTCTGGTATATGGCCAAGTTGTATATGCTCTTTTTCAGATTCTTTCCCATTATAGTTTATCACAAGATATTGAATAGATGAACACTTTTATTAAACAGTCATAACAGCGATATTCATAGTAGCCAAAAAGTAGAAGCAATCCAAATGTCCACCAGCTGGTGTATAAGTAAACAAATCGTGCTACGTCCATACAAGGAAATGTCACTCAGCATAAAAGCGAATGAAGTTTTTACCTAATATCTTGTATAATCTGGAAAAAAAAATCATTATTCTGTATACCTGAAACCAACATATTTTAAATCAACTAAATTTCAAAGTAAAATAAAAGCTACGGGACTCCATGCTGAGGGAGGCTTCCTAAAATCAAAACTAAAAATAAAAATTTAGTGAATGAAGTAGTGCTACATGCTACAATGTGAATAAACTTTGAAAACATGAAAACAAAAGAAGCCAGTCACAAAAGACTGTGCATGTTGTCCAATTCCATTTGTATGAAGTTTCCAGAATAAGCAAAGCTACAGAGATAGAAAGCAATTAATTTGCAGTTGCCTGGGGCTGGGAACATGAGAGGATTAGGAGTAGATAGCTAAAGGGTATGAGGTTTCTTTAGGGAGTGATAAAAATATTCTAGAATTGACTGCAGGGATGGGTGCACAATTTTGTGACTCTACTAAAAACCACCGAATTATATAGTTTAAGTAGGTGACTTGTATGGTATATGAATTATATCTCAATGAAGCTATTAAAAAAAAGAGAGGCCAGCTTGACGGGACTCCCACAGACTGCATTTAGCACACTGAAAAGTAAGTAAATAATGATAGTAACAAGTTATAATCCATTGAATGCAATACAATACCATTGAAATTTTATATAAACAATGAACAGAGAATTGTCTAAGTAGCAGGGTATATACATTAGTCTCAAAGTTCCTCCCTGAAAAAATATGTAGTAATTACCACGGAAAACAAGGTGTCACTTCCCAGAAAGTTAAAATAGAGTTAACTGTTTGACACAGCAGTTCCACCTAGGTATATATACCCAACAGAAATGAAAACACGCACTCACACAGAAGCTTTTTTTAATTGAAGTATAGCTGACTTACACTGTTGTGCTGGTTTCTGGTATATGGCCAAGTTGTATATGCTCTTTTTCAGATTCTTTCCCATTATAGTTTATCACAAGATATTGAATAGATGAACACTTTTATTAAACAGTCATAACAGCGATATTCATAGTAGCCAAAAAGTAGAAGCAATCCAAATGTCCACCAGCTGGTGTATAAGTAAACAAATCGTGCTACGTCCATACAAGGAAATGTCACTCAGCATAAAAGCGAATGAAGTTTTTACCTAATATCTTGTATAATCTGGAAAAAAAAAATCATTATTCTGTATACCTGAAACCAACATATTTTAAATCAACTAAATTTCAAAGTAAAATAAAAGCTACGGGACTCCATGCTGAGGGAGGCTTCCTAAAATCAAAACTAAAAATAAAAATTTAGTGAATGAAGTAGTGCTACATGCTACAATGTGAATAAACTTTGAAAACATGAAAACAAAAGAAGCCAGTCACAAAAGACTGTGCATGTTGTCCAATTCCATTTGTATGAAGTTTCCAGAATAAGCAAAGCTACAGAGATAGAAAGCAATTAATTTGCAGTTGCCTGGGGCTGGGAACATGAGAGGATTAGGAGTAGATAGCTAAAGGGTATGAGGTTTCTTTAGGGAGTGATAAAAATATTCTAGAATTGACTGCAGGGATGGGTGCACAATTTTGTGACTCTACTAAAAACCACCGAATTATATAGTTTAAGTAGGTGACTTGTATGGTATATGAATTATATCTCAATGAAGCTATTAAAAAAAAGAGAGGCCAGCTTGACGGGACTCCCACAGACTGCATTTAGCACACTGAAAAGTAAGTAAATAATGATAGTAACAAGTTATAATCCATTGAATGCAATACAATACCATTGAAATTTTATATAAACAATGAACAGAGAATTGTCTAAGTAGCAGGGTATATACATTAGTCTCAAAGTTCCTCCCTGAAAAAATATGTAGTAATTACCACGGAAAAAGTAATTTTACAGGGAGAAATGTAGCAGATACCACCTTACTCATATGATCAAAGTAATTAGCATTCATCAAAATTATACCCTACCTGGTTAAGATACAATGAGAAGAATTCAGCATCACTTCAGTGATATTTTTTGCCAAAGATGCATAATCTGAGTTGAATCATGAGGAAACATCAGACAAAACCACACTGACAGACATTTTACAACATGATAACTAGCCATGGAAGTCAAAACAAGACTGGACTGTTACAAACTGAAGAGAGACTGAAGAGAAAATGACAACTCAGTGTAACAGAAAAACTCGACTGGATTCTCTTGCTGTAGAGATACTGTCAGGATGATTGATAAAGTTTAATCGATCTGAGCAGCTGATGGCAATAATGTTAATTTTATAATTTTGATGATAGTGTTGTGAGTATTGGAGAGAATGCCCTTGTTTGTTGAAAATACAAAATAAAGCACATGTCAGCAATTTATTCTCCAGTTGTTCTGGGGTACAGTAAGATCTTAATTCTTGACAACTTCTGTGTAAATTTCAGACTGTTTAAAATATTGCAAGAAACCATTCTGTGTATAAAACAACTGGTCTGCATTCTTCAAAAATATCTGTGTTACAGAAGGCAGAGAAAACTTGATGAGTTGTTCCCAGCTAAAAGAGGCTAGCAAGAACTTAAAACCTAAATGTAATGAGTGGTACTGGATTAGATCGTGGACCAGAAAAAAAAAAATAATAACAATAGCACAAAGAACATTATTGGGACAATTGGCAAATTCTGAACAAGATCTGAAGATTATATAATAGTATTGTGTCTGTGTTAAACTTCCTGATTTTGATCATCACACTGAGGTTATGTAGGTGAAGGTCTCCTTTCTTAGGAAATACTGCAATATTTAGGAATAAGGAGGCATGAAGTCTGTCATTATTCTCAGATGCTTCGACAATAGTTCTATAAGTGCATAAGGAACAAGAATAATAAAGCAAATGAAACGGGTCTACTGGAGCTCTTTGTACTATCCTTGCAACTTTTCCATAAATTTGCAATTACTCTAAAATAAAATTTTAGAAAATAATGTGTAAAAATTCCACACTTCAGAGGAATGGAGTGGGATAGACACGTATGAAGAAGCGAAACATCAGAAAAAAGCCACACTGTTACTTGTTTTGTCTTTATGTTCTGGCATTGTCTGATTTGTTTTATGATATTAAAGACATTCGTGTACTATTCCTATAAAGTTTTAAGCAGAGGAAAAAATGTTGAAACATCCATATAAAGATATCCAGACAGGTATGTAAAATGAGAGCTACATGCACTGACATTTAAGAATGCCATGGCCTATTGATAATTTTTTTAAGGGCAGTTTGTATTAGAGTAGGGAAAATATGAATCACTGTCACCTAAAACATACGGTCTGCATTTGCAACATTGCAACTATCCGCCATACTACTTGTGAGGGAGGATAAAGGAGAGGAACTTGTATACACTTCAGCCTGATTATTTTACAAAACATTTGTGCTAACTTACAATCTTTAATTAACTATATAATACATGCAATGTTCTTACTACAAAAAAAAATCGAGTAATATATTTATTGCTTTTAAGAGACATACTACTGTGGCTCAGAGAAGGAATTGTGTCTTAAAGAACAATCAGTGTTTTTAAATAAGGAAATGTGAGATCCTTTCAACAAAACGCAATGTTTAAATATAATGGTTATACGGCAGTCATTTACAACAGTGTGAATACTCAGCGAGGAGGAAGGTTTCCAGTTCCGTTGGAGGGGTGGTGAGTCTCTCCTTCCCGGCCTCTCCCACCCACGCTCCACACTGGTAAAATACAAGCCACTCTGTGCCTCTCCAAATAGGCAAAGCTCTCCCACTGCCCTGCGGGTGCGTGCGGAGGCCACCCTGAGTTCCCTCAATTTCTACCTGCCTGAGACTGCAGGCCCTCACCTCGCGTGCGGCCTTGCCTGGCTTTCTCCCGGCAAGAGAAAGATTCTGGCCTTCTCGCCATCCGGGAGCTCTCATTCCTGCCTTCTCTGCAGCGGCTTGGGGCAAACCGACAAGGACTGAAGGCCTGGCCGCCTGCTCCACGGCCTGCCCATAAGGACCCGAAAATAAATGCCGGTCATTATTCTCAGATCTGACAATAGTTCTATAAGTGCATAAGGAACAAGAATAATGCAAGAAGGCAGACAACCATTTAAAAGAAAAAAAGGCCACACTTCAGAGGAATGGAGTGGATAGACACGTATGAAGAAGAAACATCAGAAAAAAGCCACACTGTTACTTGTTTTGTCTTTATGTTCTGGCATTGTCTGATTTGTTTTATGATATTAAAGACATTCGTGTACTATTCCTATAAAGTTTTAAGCAGAGGAAAAAATGTTGAAACATCCATATAAAGATATCCAGACAGGTATGTAAAATGAGAGCTACATGCACTGACATTTAAGAATGCCATGGCCTATTGATAATTTTTTTAAGGGCAGTTTGTATTAGAGTAGGGAAAATATGAATCACTGTCACCTAAAACATACGGTCTGCATTTGCAACATTGCAACTATCCGCCATACTACTTGTGAGGGAGGATAAAGGAGAGGAACTTGTATACACTTCAGCCTGATTATTTTACAAAACATTTGTGCTAACTTACAATCTTTAATTAACTATATAATACATGCAATGTTCTTACTACAAAAAAAAATCGAGTAATATATTTATTGCTTTTAAGAGACATACTACTGTGGCTCAGAGAAGGAATTGTGTCTTAAAGAACAATCAGTGTTTTTAAATAAGGAAATGTGAGATCCTTTCAACAAAACGCAATGTTTAAATATAATGGTTATACGGCAGTCATTTACAACAGTGTGAATACTCAGCGAGGAGGAAGGTTTCCAGTTCCGTTGGAGGGGTGGTGAGTCTCTCCTTCCCGGCCTCTCCCACCCACGCTCCACACTGGTAAAATACAAGCCACTCTGTGCCTCTCCAAATAGGCAAAGCTCTCCCACTGCCCTGCGGGTGCGTGCGGAGGCCACCCTGAGTTCCCTCAATTTCTACCTGCCTGAGACTGCAGGCCCTCACCTCCGCGTGCGGCCTTGCCTGGCTTTCTCCCGGCAAGAGAAAGATTCTGGCCTTCTCGCCATCCGGGAGCTCTCATTCCTGCCTTCCCTCTGCAGCGGCTTGGGGCAAACCGACAAGGACTGAAGGCCTGGCCGCCTGCTCCACGGCCTGCCCATAAGGACCCGAAAATAAATGCCGGTACGAATTGCTTTGGAAAGCGATCTGACAATATATTAAAAGCAATGAAAATGTTCCTATCCTGTTGATCTCGTAAGGATCCTGGAAAGGGAATCCTCTCTCGGAAGGAGAAAGCTATATATTCGATCATTTTGGTTTGGCCATTATTTTAATGCTAAAAAACTAGATAGGCTGAAATATCAAACAATTGAACGCTTATTTTACACGGGAACATAACATAATATTGCTCGGCTATTGAAAAGTAGACTTATAGGGATGGCTGCCTTTGACCAATAATGCAGGCAAGAGCTGAAGGAGGAAGTTCACCAGGACTACAACGATGTAAATGGTGTGCAGTGGAAAAAGACTTTCCTCCCTCCCCGTTTTTAAGGAACGAGGCTGATGATTTTAGATTTGGGCACTGGGATTTTTCTGTCGCTCTTTCCATTCTGTTACCGTTGCTCTATTCTTTTCGACCAGGATGCAGGGATTGGAAGCCGCATCCAGAAGCGTCTCAACATTGTTTATGCGATTTCAAAACGAGGTATTTCCAGCTGGAGGAACGCAGGCTGCACCTCGACGGGCGAGTGGGGTCGGGGAGCAGGAATAAGGCTCCCAGGGTCATCCAGAACAAAGCCATGCCCGCCGGGCGCACCTGGACCGAGCAGCAGGGAGGCGGCCCCTCGTCCACAAGCCGCCGACGCCGCACCGGCCACAGCAGCCCGGCCGCGCGGAGCTGAGTGCCGGCTGGTCGAGTGAGCGGGTTTCTCCGGGGATCGGTCCTTTCAGTCTGGCTTCCCCGACCTGCACGTCCCCTCCGACACCAGCCGCTCTGCCGACCGAATCCAAAGCCTCGGGAGCAATCGAGGGACGGCGGCGCGCGGTCGGCGGAGAGCGGGGCGCTTTGTCCGGGTCGAGCGGCCTCAGGGCTTCCGGCCCCGCCCCGTGCCCTCCACACCCGGCTCCCGGGCTCCGGCCGCCCGCGCTCTCCGCTCCTCTGCCCTTCCCGCCGGCGCCGTCCCAGCGCTCTCGGCCTTTCCGCCCTCTTCGCGCACGCCCCCCATCACGGCGTCTCCAGCACCACCGTCGCTATCCCCGTCGCCGCAAGGACGCGCCAAGTGTGCCCCGAGAAACGGGCTCCTCGGGAGAGCTCCCCAGGGAATGTCAGGGGACCCGATCCAGAGAGCAAGCTTTCCTGGAAATCAAGACGGGCCTGGGCACCCCGGCTCCGCTCTCCCAACCACGCTGGCCTCGCCCTTGGCAAAAGGGAGAGAGGGAGGCTGAGGCTGGGCAAGGGAGAAGCAGGTCCTTGGGGAGGGAGTGACCGAGTGTGGGGACACTGGAGACGGCGGCCGGGGCGGGGCCACCCCCAGCGAGGGACGCCGAGAGCCATCCGCTCGGCCCCGCGCAATATTCCCACGTTTATTCCCCACCAACATCTAGGAGCTCTTTCAGGAGAGCGGACTGAACCGTCTGTGAACACGCTCTCATTCTCCCAAAAACACGACGACCAGTCGGGGACTCGCAGGACACGGGTCCCTGCACACTCACTTCTCTCGGGGCAGCGCCGTCTGGCTCCGCTCTCCTCCCAGCTCTCCCTTCACACATTTCAGGCTTCGCAGATATGTGCGCTGTGGATGGTGTTTATCTCTGCACACAAGGCATCACACTCCGCAACTGCCCCGCAGCAGAGGCGGCGGAAACGTGCGGGAAGGGAGAGGGCCCCGCAAACACTTTCCTTAGACAGTTCTTCCGCGCAGTGTGTTGAACTTTGTGTTTGAATAAGAGATGATCTTACCTCGCGAGAAAGGTGGGGAGGAGGGTGAGGGTATTTATTAAAAGTTAAGGGAAAGAAATGGGATAAAAATCTAAAAAGAAAAGATCTAAGAGAAAAGTAGGCTAATCCTGTTCGGCAGACACACGTGCGCGCATCGAGCGCTCAAATAACATTTGCTCTGTATCTGGGAAGGGTGTTCGGGTTCACCTCCCCGCCTGCTGGTTCTCCGAGGCCGGCCGAGCCGCACTCTAGTCCAGCGGCCGCCCTGGGTCGAGGCCTGCCTTCGGGAGCCCGCCCAGCCTCTCCCCGCTCGGCCCCGGGCTCCCCGGTGCAGCCTGCCTCCACCGCAGTGCCTCCACGGCCATCTCCGCGCGCGGCCCGGAGCCCGCCTCTACCAAGGACCTTGACCTCGCACGGACCTCGTCGCCTCGTTTAGCTCTCCCTGACCTGCTTTTGAACCCGCTAATCCTGTCCCGAACTCTCGCCCCGCGGCGATCCCTCGCCCCGGCCCCGGCGCGCTAATTCCCGCTGACCCCGCCACCCAGCCGTCACTCTCCGCTCGCCCGGCTTTGAAGCGCGCCGAGGGCTGCGGGCCTCCGAACGTGGGGCGCTGAGATGCGCCGGCTACCACCGCCCTGCATCGCCTGCACCCGCGCTTACGAGCCCTCTGAACGCCGCGCCCCGGTGTCGCGTGCATTTTTTCCTTCTCCTGCCTTTCCTTGCTTCCCTTTAGATTAGTTCGTTTCTCTTAGAAATCTATCAGACCCACAAAGATCAAAATATTAGATAACACCCTATCCTGGCGACGCTGTGGGCAAGCCGGCACTTTCACACGAGGCTGGCAAGCAATGAGGGCGCGCGAAGGGTAAGGCGGAATCCGGCTGCCAGGAGTCAGCGCCAGGGCGCGGACCAAGTCAGGGAAGGCGGGAGCTAGAGCAGAGGACAGAGTGGCTTCACTCCTATTTTAAGGGAGAGGAAGGAGGGGTAGATATTTGTCCTAGGCGCGGCTACCACTTGGGACTTCCAACGGCGGGGTCTGAAAGACACCTGCTTGTCACTTTATCATCCTTTGTGCCGTTTAAAAAATTTTCCCCCTCAGATGCATGTTTTGGAAACAAATTAAAACTGCTTAAAGAGTTAATGAAATTAGTGCACATCGTGTGCGCTTACAAACACAAGCCCACACACACACCCAAGGTGTGGGTCCGCGTGTCTGTTGGGGGTTTTTGTTTGTATATTTATATGTTTTGTTTTGTTTGGTCAGCCAACTGAACCGAACTCTAGGCAAAGCGTTCCCTTTTTGGCCCTTCGTTGATTGTAGTAGGACCGCTGAGGCTGCGCTGAAGGGTGTCTTTAAGGAGAGTTATTTTCAGAGGCGGCTCTCCAGCCAGGAAAACAAATCTGCGCTCAGTAGCCAGCAGGCATGCGAAACTCCGTGAACCACTAATGTGGAGGGGCCCCCGCAAGATCAAACTCCAAAGTCCCCTGACTTGAGCGTGGGGATTTGGGTCTGTTTGCTTCACAACAGTCCCCCAATATCTTGCACCATACCCAGCATATAGTAGTAGCTCAATAAATATTTGTTGAATGACGGATAGCCCAAAGAGTGTGGCAGCAACTCCTGGGGAGCTTTTGCCAGTGGTTATAAATTCCTGATGACATCCTTGAGTAAGGGGACAGCCCGGCTTTGAAGCGCGCCGAGGGCTGCGGGCCTCCGAACGTGGGGCGCTGAGATGCGCCGGCTACCACCGCCCTGCATCGCCTGCACCCGCGCTTACGAGCCCTCTGAACGCCGCGCCCCGGTGTCGCGTGCATTTTTTCCTTCTCCTGCCTTTCCTTGCTTCCCTTTAGATTAGTTCGTTTCTCTTAGAAATCTATCAGACCCACAAAGATCAAAATATTAGATAACACCCTATCCTGGCGACGCTGTGGGCAAGCCGGCACTTTCACACGAGGCTGGCAAGCAATGAGGGCGCGCGAAGGGTAAGGCGGAATCCGGCTGCCAGGAGTCAGCGCCAGGGCGCGGACCAAGTCAGGGAAGGCGGGAGCTAGAGCAGAGGACAGAGTGGCTTCACTCCTATTTTAAGGGAGAGGAAGGAGGGGTAGATATTTGTCCTAGGCGCGGCTACCACTTGGGACTTCCAACGGCGGGGTCTGAAAGACACCTGCTTGTCACTTTATCATCCTTTGTGCCGTTTAAAAAATTTTCCCCCTCAGATGCATGTTTTGGAAACAAATTAAAACTGCTTAAAGAGTTAATGAAATTAGTGCACATCGTGTGCGCTTACAAACACAAGCCCACACACACACCCAAGGTGTGGGTCCGCGTGTCTGTTGGGGGTTTTTGTTTGTATATTTATATGTTTTGTTTTGTTTGGTCAGCCAACTGAACCGAACTCTAGGCAAAGCGTTCCCTTTTTGGCCCTTCGTTGATTGTAGTAGGACCGCTGAGGCTGCGCTGAAGGGTGTCTTTAAGGAGAGTTATTTTCAGAGGCGGCTCTCCAGCCAGGAAAACAAATCTGCGCTCAGTAGCCAGCAGGCATGCGAAACTCCGTGAACCACTAATGTGGAGGGGCCCCCGCAAGATCAAACTCCAAAGTCCCCTGACTTGAGCGTGGGGATTTGGGTCTGTTTGCTTCACAACAGTCCCCCAATATCTTGCACCATACCCAGCATATAGTAGTAGCTCAATAAATATTTGTTGAATGACGGATAGCCCAAAGAGTGTGGCAGCAACTCCTGGGGAGCTTTTGCCAGTGGTTATAAATTCCTGATGACATCCTTGAGTAAGGGGACAGGATCCACAAGGGACCATCGCAGGACCGCGAGGGGGTCTTAGCTAGCAGTCAGGTCTGGCCGGCATTCCCAAAGAGCCCAACAGTCCCCGACATCCACTGCCAGGCGGTTCCTCGCCCTTCCCTTTGGATGGCCTTGCCCTCAATCAGGTGAGGGGAATTCGTCAAGCCTCACCCTACCCCTCCTTCACAGAAAAATATCTGCCTGCAACGCTAGAGACATGGGTTCGATCCCTGGGTGAGGAAGATCCCGGGAGAAATAAATGGCCACCGACTCCAGTATTCTTGCCTGGGAAATCCCATGGACAGAAGGGCCTGCCAGGCTGCAGTCCATGGGGTCACGAAAGAGCCAGACACAGCTTAGCAACTGCACAACAGAGCAAACCCTGTCCCTAGGTGATCCTGTCTTTCACGGCGCTCCTGACTGGACCCAACGGACCCAGACAGCAAGGAAGCCTTGGGCGCAGGAGGTATGGGAGACTTCAGAACCAGGGTCACCCCTGAAGGGGGTGCCAGCAGCGCAAAGGGGGTGCCAGAAGCACGAAGGGGGTGCTTCTTCACTTCCCTACCAAGCTCAGTCTAGAACTCCTCCTGCGGGTGATGCTGATGGCGAACAACCACTTTTGGGAACTACTTGGCTCGTGGCTTTCCCTGTGTTGGGAGCTAGGAATTGGGGACTGGGGTGGTTAGTGACCTTGAATGTCCAGCCTGGAGGAGGGCACGGTCAAGACAAAAAGGAGCCATGGCTACACCGTAAGTGGCCAGCTACATGAGACACAGAGTTGGAGAGGGAAGCCAAGCAGCTGACCCTGATGGAAGCACAGGAACAAAATGCTTCTTCAAACCTGTTCTAACAACATTTAAGAAGTTTTCCAGGGTTTTTTCAACTTGCAGCATCTCACAAATTGGAAGTATACCAAAAGATATAAAAGGGAGCCCTCCCCTCCACACAATCTTGGGCACATCTCATGGAAAATGCCTGGAGAAGGCAAAGGACCTGGATCCTGCCCATTGTGAAATTCTGCCTCTGGGAAGGACTCGGAACCTTCCAGCTCCTACTGCTGTTCCTTGCTGCTGCATCCCTGACTCCTTCTTCCCTGTGCATCGTGAGAGGCTGCTGGCAGGCTGGTGAGCCAGAAAATCTGGCTTGGGAGCCAGGCACTGCTGCCGCTACAAACACTCCAAGCTGGGCAGTGTGGGCGCCAGGATCCCACCCAAGCTGGAGGACTGAAGCAGAGCAAGAGCCCAGTGGGCCTCACCTCTCACTGTCTGCTATCCATGGCCGATTTTGCAGGAAGGCTAGGGACATGGGTTCGATCCTGGGTGAGGAAGATCCCGGGAGAAATAAATGGCCACCGACTCCAGTATTCTTGCCTGGGAAATCCCATGGACAGAAGGGCCTGCCAGGCTGCAGTCCATGGGGTCACGAAAGAGCCAGACACAGCTTAGCAACTGCACAACAGAGCAAACCCTGTCCCTAGGTGATCCTGTCTTTCACGGCGCTCCTGACTGGACCCAACGGACCCAGACAGCAAGGAAGCCTTGGGCGCAGGAGGTATGGGAGACTTCAGAACCAGGGTCACCCCTGAAGGGGGTGCCAGCAGCGCAAAGGGGGTGCCAGAAGCACGAAGGGGGTGCTTCTTCACTTCCCTACCAAGCTCAGTCTAGAACTCCTCCTGCGGGTGATGCTGATTGCGAACAACCACTTTTGGGAACTACTTGGCTCGTGGCTTTCCCTGTGTTGGGAGCTAGGAATTGGGGACTGGGGTGGTTAGTGACCTTGAATGTCCAGCCTGGAGGAGGGCACGGTCAAGACAAAAAGGAGCCATGGCTACACCGTAAGTGGCCAGCTACATGAGACACAGAGTTGGAGAGGGAAGCCAAGCAGCTGACCCTGATGGAAGCACAGGAACAAAATGCTTCTTCAAACCTGTTCTAACAACATTTAAGAAGTTTTCCAGGGTTTTTTCAACTTGCAGCATCTCACAAATTGGAAGTATACCAAAAGATATAAAAGGGAGCCCTCCCCTCCACACAATCTTGGGCACATCTCATGGAAAATGCCTGGAGAAGGCAAAGGACCTGGATCCTGCCCATTGTGAAATTCTGCCTCTGGGAAGGACTCGGAACCTTCCAGCTCCTACTGCTGTTCCTTGCTGCTGCATCCCTGACTCCTTCTTCCCTGTGCATCGTGAGAGGCTGCTGGCAGGCTGGTGAGCCAGAAAATCTGGCTTGGGAGCCAGGCACTGCTGCCGCTACAAACACTCCAAGCTGGGCAGTGTGGGCGCCAGGATCCCACCCAAGCTGGAGGACTGAAGCAGAGCAAGAGCCCAGTGGGCCTCACCTCTCACTGTCTGCTATCCATGGCCGATTTTGCAGGAAGGCTGGGCTAGAGCCACAGGAGATTTGCTGTCCCCCGGCTTTGGTACTGAGCGGGGGTTTGCACACCCTAATCCCTCGCCCAGGACTTCAACCATGGAGGCTGAGTTTCAGGGCCAGAATCTGGGCTCACAACCCGCAGACCAGACCACCTCTCCCTGTCCCCCTCCCTGAAGGAGAACAGGCAACCTCCTCCCTGTGTCTTCCTGAAGGGGATGGACAACTACCAACTATGCTAAGGGGTGGGATCTTGGACTTAAATGATACTAGCACCAATGTTCTTTCCCCTGGTACTCACAGAGTGCCACACCCATACAAAGTGCTCACAGAGACTAGCTGAGTCCTCGTAACAGCTGCAGGAGGTTGGTCCTATTGTCTCCATCTAAGGGATGAAGACACCGACCCACAACCTATTAAGAACTAGTTCTCAGGACTGCCAGGATTCCAGTCCTGCCTAGCAAAGACCCCAGGCTCTGACTCTTTACTCCAGAGTCTATGCCTCCTACAAGCCTCCCAGGCCTGCCTGGCCCTCCTCTTCAGACAGAAGGGGCGAGGACGCTTCCAGAAGGTAATGGATTAGGTGGGCACACACGGTCAATGGATGGCTCTTCCCCATCTGCTCCCAGAAAACTGCCTCTCTATTCTGGCCAAGCAGGACACCCCTGAGCCCGGGGAACAGCCACATCCTCACACAAGTAAGGTGGAAACAATCCAGTTGTCTACCAGTAATGAAGGAATAGACAAATGCGGTGTAACCATGCAATGGCATGTTATTTGACCGTTAAAGAAATGAAGTCTTGATACATGCTACAACCTGAAGGAAACTTAAAATATCAAGTGAAATAAGCCAGACACGAAAGTCACATGTTATATAATTCCATTTAAATGAAAGTTCCATAATAGCCAAATCCACAGAAACAAAAGGTACATTTGTGGGTGCTAAAGCTGAGGGGGGATGGGAAGTTGTGGTAATAGCTTAAAGGTACAGGTCTCTCTTTTTTTCTCATTTTGAAAAAAATTTTTATTTTACTGTTTACTTTTACAGAGTTTTGTTGCTTACAGATATGTATGATCCCAGATTAGTCATATTCCCCCCATCCCACCCCGCCAGGACATCACACAGTACCCCTGCAGGATCCCCTTTTTTCACAGTGCAATGACAATAGCTATTTTTTTCACATAGGATAGTATGGGTTTTCATGCTACTTCCTTTACACCTCCCACCCACTGTTTATTCCCCACAATGTCCATGTGTCTACTGTCCATGTCTGTTTTTCCATCACTTCACTGCGTGTGTTATAATTACCATCCTACTCTTTTTTTTTTTCATTTTTAAATTGACATATAATTGACATATATTTGTTTCAGGTATAAAGATAATGGTTCCATATTTTTACATATTTCAAAATAATCACCACAATAAGTGTAGTTAACATCCATCATCACACATGGCCACAATTTTTTTCTTATGATGAAAACTTCTAAGATCAACCTTTAGCAACTTTCAAATATATAGGATTATTAGTTACACACCAGGGCTTCCCTGGTGGCAACCCACTCCAGTATTCCTGCCAGGAAATCCCATGGACAGAGGAGCCTGGCAGGCTACAGTCCACAGTCCATAGGGTTGCCAAGAGTCAGATATGATAAAGCACATTATTCATTACAGTCAACAAGTTTCTTTCTGAGTGGATTAAACTGTTCTATTTACTGTGAGGACGGCCGCATTGTACAACTGTGTTTATACTATATATTTGAGTAAACTTGTGAAGGTACATAAATGTGTGAATTGTCTATTGATTATATCTCAATAAAGCTATTACAAATAAAACAAAACAAAATCAGACATACACGGTTCTGGGAGGTAAGTTCACTGTTCACATCAACGGAGGCCCTGCTCTTCCGAAGCCTGTGTCCTGCACATCTAGATCTTCTGCCTCCACAGAGCTGCTCTTCCTAAATCCAAAAGCCCCTCCCCAGCTGCTGTGCTCTAAACCTGATGCTCTGGCCCAGGGAGCACTTTCCTGGGTTCCGGAGGGAGGGAGCCAGGCTCTCAGAGTGAACTAAAAGTGAGGGGAAGAGGCTTCTGCCTTGCCGGAGCCCCATGCTCCAGCGCCCACATTTGAATCCACGCTTTGCCCTTGGTCTCAGTTTCCTTCTCTGCCAAATGGAGCATCTGAGTCACCACGCTACTGTGGTGATTTCATGAAATTATGAGCCTAGCACACCTTCAGACAGCTAGCTGCGTATCCCTTGCAGAAAAGCAATGAAGGTGCAGTCATTTTAGAGGGTGATACATATGAAATCAGAATGAAGGGATCTGTTGAGGAAGAAGGCAACAAATTTAGAAGAGGCTCCCAAGTCTTTGGTGTCTTCTCAGTGATTTTAACTCAAAGCACACGCACATCAGGATCCTAATTTCCAGAGACAGACAAGTAGAAGAGGGCACTCTCCCTGCAGAGAGCAGGGAGATGAGAAGAGGAAAAATAAGGAAGAGGGACAGGAGGTGGGCGGAGGACGGAGAGGGGATGGAGGGAGACGGCTGTGGTCCAGAGGCTGCCCTGGGCGGGGAGGAGAGCGGTGTAGGGAAGTGATGACCTTCAGCGGAAGACGGAGGATGCCTGGAGAACGTGAAGGAGCCCAGAAGCAGAAGGAAAAGGAAAAGGCTGCAGAACCATCAGGTGGGGGCAGGGAGCAAGGAAGATTCACAGAGAACTATCTGGGGAAGTCAAGTAACCGAGTTCTCGCATTCTTGTTCTTGCAGAATCTGTCTGGGAGAAAGTAGATGGGATGAGAAGACCCTCAATTCCTGAATCACCAAGTTCTGACTCTAGAACTTTGAGACACCCATCCAGCCCTACCAGGCTCCCTCCCTTATCCCTGGGTGGCCTCTCCCCAAGAGATGCCTCAGTCCTACTGCTGAGGGAGTTTTCAGATCAAGTTGAACACTTCAGGCTGGGTCCAACTGTGCCCTCCCCAGGCCAGGTCACCTTCTCTGATCCCCTCCACAAAACGACCCCCAGCATTATGGACTCTCCTCCCCTACTCCACCCAAGGTCTTGGCTGAGACAACCATTTCTCCTTCCCTGACCTGCCACACAGTGACCACCTCTAGACCTTTCCTCCTGCCTTTCAGTTGACAATGCCTGCTTCCCTCATGCTTGGCCCAGTTCAGTAGTTTCCAAGTAGGCTTCACCTGGAAGCCTTTCAAATCTAAGGCAGCCCTCTGGGGAGCCACTCGGTCTGTGGCCATGCACAAGTTTCTTCTCTAAGTTCTCCAGTAATTTAATACATGGCAGGTGTTGAGAACTCCTTTGCCTCCTGCCTTAAGCCTTCTTGGCCCTGGGCCAAGGCCAGAGTCAAGGCAGGAGCACCCTGCTGGCACTCCCCGCTTGTGCTAGGTATCTGATGAGAGGCACTCCAGGGGGCCCTCCTTACCTTCTGGCCAAACCCACAGCTTGCCTTGAGCAGCTCTCCCAGATAGAAGCCTGAACTCTCAGGCTCAGGAAGGGCATCAGCAAGCTATGCCAGGACTGGGGTGGGTGGCAGACTTTTGATGGCCCTAGAGTCCAGCAGCCTCACTAGGATCCCTGCCCAAGCAAAAGAGAGAACAGAGAGGAACAAGAGGGTGCTGCCTTGGCGGTCCAGGCTGTGCCTAGGAGGTGTCTTCATGTGTCTAGGCCACACCCCAGACTCCAGCCCGGATGTGGTGGGAGTGGGGAAAAGGATTCAGCAGCCACCCAAGAGACCTGGAATTGGAAACAACCAGGTTCCAGAGAGAGAAATGCCAGGTAGCAGGCAACCCCAGGGGGTGGTGCAGCAGTTGGGACCTCCCATATCTCACCTTATTTCAGCCCCAGCCCCGCCCACTGGGTGCCTGCTCTCCACACCAGATGACCTCCACCCCTGTGGTGGGCCTGTCTAGCACCCAGAGGGTCCAGCTCCCTGCAGAATTCTCAGACTGCAGACAAGTCTCGGTCATCTTGTGTTGCCTGAAATAGGTCAACAAGTTCTGCAGGGCCTGAGCCAGGGGCTGGTTACTGATCTAGGAAGGGCCTAAGCCCTGGAATATGAGGAGCCTCACTCTGCCCCCAGATCCTGTCCCAGGATCCTGTGGTTAGAACTGCCCTCCTTGGGTTTCAGCACTGCTGATCTTCTCAGAAACAGACACATTGGATTGTCACAAAAATAACAATGCTCATTATAAAAAAAAATAAATAAATAACCAGTGATATCCCATCTTTTACAATGCCAACCTTTTCCTGCCTCTGGTGGGCAGTGGTCCCTCCCTCATGCGCAGGTGCAGAGGTCTGGCTCCCAGGCATGTTGGATGGGATGCAGGTGGGTCCAGGGAAGGAAGTGATGAACGGGTTTTATTTACAAGCTGGGTCTAGTGCTCACCCACTGGATGTGTGAGCAGCTTCTTCCCCGTTCACCTCAAATCCTCAGAGCCCTTCAGCCACAGGGGACCCCATTCCAGTGATGATGGTTGAGTAGATTCAATCAATGGGGGACTGGATTCCCTAGGGGGGAGCAAGTGCTGCCCAGGATCTCCCACAGACCTTTGGGTAGAGCCCCAAACCCAGAAAGAAGCAGGACAGGGAATCCAGACAGTAGATGAATCAGGGCAGAGGAAGCCAAACTCCCTGAGCCTGCAGGCACCAAGGAATGGTCTGGAGAGATGCACAGACTAAGAGAGGGAAGTGGCATGTTAGAGATGGGAAGGAAGGCCAGCCACAGAAGGCTCCTGCATTGGCTGCAATCTCAACCCAGGCTCGCCAGCAGTCCTGGGAGACCCACAGGGCCCCAGCCGCAGCAAGGGCAAGGGTCTTAGGGAATGGGACGAGCTGAGACCAGAGGTCCATTCCTGCCAGAGCACTCAAGGGATATGAAAGGGAAAATAACCAGACTCCGATCCAGACCTGTGATCTCAGCCTGTTTCAGGCTCAGCCCGCCCACTGGGTGCCTGCTCTCCACACCAGATGACCTCCACCCCTGTGGTGGGCCTGTCTAGCACCCAGAGGGTCCAGCTCCCTGCAGAATTCTCAGACTGCAGACAAGTCTCGGTCATCTTGTGTTGCCTGAAATAGGTCAACAAGTTCTGCAGGGCCTGAGCCAGGGGCTGGTTACTGATCTAGGAAGGGCCTAAGCCCTGGAATATGAGGAGCCTCACTCTGCCCCCAGATCCTGTCCCAGGATCCTGTGGTTAGAACTGCCCTCCTTGGGTTTCAGCACTGCTGATCTTCTCAGAAACAGACACATTGGATTGTCACAAAAATAACAATGCTCATTATAAAAAAAAATAAATAAATAACCAGTGATATCCCATCTTTTACAATGCCAACCTTTTCCTGCCTCTGGTGGGCAGTGGTCCCTCCCTCATGCGCAGGTGCAGAGGTCTGGCTCCCAGGCATGTTGGATGGGATGCAGGTGGGTCCAGGGAAGGAAGTGATGAACGGGTTTTATTTACAAGCTGGGTCTAGTGCTCACCCACTGGATGTGTGAGCAGCTTCTTCCCCGTTCACCTCAAATCCTCAGAGCCCTTCAGCCACAGGGGACCCCATTCCAGTGATGATGGTTGAGTAGATTCAATCAATGGGGGACTGGATTCCCTAGGGGGGAGCAAGTGCTGCCCAGGATCTCCCACAGACCTTTGGGTAGAGCCCCAAACCCAGAAAGAAGCAGGACAGGGAATCCAGACAGTAGATGAATCAGGGCAGAGGAAGCCAAACTCCCTGAGCCTGCAGGCACCAAGGAATGGTCTGGAGAGATGCACAGACTAAGAGAGGGAAGTGGCATGTTAGAGATGGGAAGGAAGGCCAGCCACAGAAGGCTCCTGCATTGGCTGCAATCTCAACCCAGGCTCGCCAGCAGTCCTGGGAGACCCACAGGGCCCCAGCCGCAGCAAGGGCAAGGGTCTTAGGGAATGGGACGAGCTGAGACCAGAGGTCCATTCCTGCCAGAGCACTCAAGGGATATGAAAGATGGAAAAATAACCAGACTCCGATCCAGACCTGTGATCTCAGCCTGTTTCAGGCTCTGAGCACCAGAAGAGGATGTGGAAGGGTCCTGCCAGAGGCCAGAGCTGCACGCCAACCAGCAGTGGAGGACCCGAGGGCTGGGCAGAGAGGTATAGGTAGCTCCAGGGGGAAGCCAGGCTCTGACTCCCACCCACCCAATGCACACCTTGGCTCCCTGGAACCCCACTTCTGATCTAGAAAGTCTTGATGCTGGGTGTGGGTTGTGTGCATGGGTGTGGTCGCTCAGTGGTGTCTGACTCTTTGAGACCCTTTGGACTGTAGCCTGCCAGGCTCCTCTGTCCATGGGATTTTTCAGGCAAGAATACTGGAGTGGAAAAAAAAAAAAAACCTGGAGTGGGCTGCCATTGCCTTCTCCAGGGGATCTTCCCAGCCAGGGATGGAACCTGCATCTCCCGCGTCTCCTGCACTGCAGGCAGATTCTTGACCTGCAGGTGGGAGGGGTCCCTAAGGATCCCTCGGCTGCAGGGCCCCAGCTGTCACAGCACAGAGGCTGGGGAAGTCAGCCACACCCACGGAGGCACCAAAAGGCAAGGAGAAGGTGGGTGGGAAGGGACTGAAATGTTCCTGGGGAAAGAGTGGAATAGGCTCACTCCCTGACAAAGAGGCAGAAGTTGGAGGGAATTGGAGATTTAGGGCACTGAGCCTGGCAAGTGGGTTCTTTGCCCAACTCAGGCGGTTCCCTGAAGAAACTCTCTGAAAACCTGGTCCTAAGGGGCATTTGAGGGGAACCGGGGCCGATAGCCCCTTCCTGATGATCCTCTGCCCCTTCTGTCATCTTTGAGTGGAGAACCTGAACCACTTCATTTCCCAGGAACTCTTCATGGCAAAATGTCCCCTGACTCCAACCCAGGACTCAGCATCTCTCTGTGCCCAGACCTACTCCTCCCCCAACACCCAAAGCCACTCATTCCCAGATCTGCTGAAGCTGGGAGACTGATAGGGTGAACGGAGCTGGGCCTGGAGCTGCAGGGTGGGGAAGTGGGAGGTTAGAACCCAGGAAAGGGCCAGATCAGGATCTGGGATTTGTTGACACTCAGCGGTGGTGAGACCAGAACCCCCCTAAAAGGAGTTTAAGGTTATCACTCTGCCCACTATCGGCTGAGGTCGCCCCATATCTCCCAAGCTAAGGCTCTCTGATCACTTTACAAAAAGGGTGGGGGTGGGGGCAGAGAGGCAGAGGCAGTTTCTCGGGGTTCTTAGGGTCTTGGCCAGGAGGAGATGTTCAGATGGCGGTTGAAAACTGGCTGGTGAGGGTGAAGGCAGCAGGATAGGGCGCCCCTGGTCGCCACTGTCACATGAAAAATCCTGGATCCTGGAAAATTCGCACCAGGCGGACTGAGAGTTTCTGGAGCTCAGCGTCCCACTCACCCTTGGCGGGAGGGTCTGGGCAGAGCCAGGCAGCTTTTCAGCCTGCCCTCAGGCGTGTGCCTATGCCCCCGCGTACACACTCAACAAGGCTGATCCTACTGTGTAGGATCCTGCTTGACCCACACCGCGTGTGCCAAGCACAGCTGCTCCCAGCCTTCCTCCCTGGGACTCGGGGGCGGGGGTGGGGTGGGAGAAGTCCGGCAGGGTACCGGTGGGAGCCCAGCGGCCCCGTGAACATGCTTCCCGGGCGGGGACCTCGGCAGCCGAGGCCGTTAGCCCCAGGAGGGGCTGGAGGGCGCTAGGCAGCCCAGGGCTCCAGAGTGGAATAGGCTCACTCCCTGACAAAGAGGCAGAAGTTGGAGGGAATTGGAGATTTAGGGCACTGAGCCTGGCAAGTGGGTTCTTTGCCCAACTCAGGCGGTTCCCTGAAGAAACTCTCTGAAAACCTGGTCCTAAGGGGCATTTGAGGGGAACCGGGGCCGATAGCCCCTTCCTGATGATCCTCTGCCCCTTCTGTCATCTTTGAGTGGAGAACCTGAACCACTTCATTTCCCAGGAACTCTTCATGGCAAAATGTCCCCTGACTCCAACCCAGGACTCAGCATCTCTCTGTGCCCAGACCTACTCCTCCCCCAACACCCAAAGCCACTCATTCCCAGATCTGCTGAAGCTGGGAGACTGATAGGGTGAACGGAGCTGGGCCTGGAGCTGCAGGGTGGGGAAGTGGGAGGTTAGAACCCAGGAAAGGGCCAGATCAGGATCTGGGATTTGTTGACACTCAGCGGTGGTGAGACCAGAACCCCCCTAAAAGGAGTTTAAGGTTATCACTCTGCCCACTATCGGCTGAGGTCGCCCCATATCTCCCAAGCTAAGGCTCTCTGATCACTTTACAAAAAGGGTGGGGGTGGGGGCAGAGAGGCAGAGGCAGTTTCTCGGGGTTCTTAGGGTCTTGGCCAGGAGGAGATGTTCAGATGGCGGTTGAAAACTGGCTGGTGAGGGTGAAGGCAGCAGGATAGGGCGCCCCTGGTCGCCACTGTCACATGAAAAATCCTGGATCCTGGAAAATTCGCACCAGGCGGACTGAGAGTTTCTGGAGCTCAGCGTCCCACTCACCCTTGGCGGGAGGGTCTGGGCAGAGCCAGGCAGCTTTTCAGCCTGCCCTCAGGCGTGTGCCTATGCCCCCGCGTACACACTCAACAAGGCTGATCCTACTGTGTAGGATCCTGCTTCTTGACCCACACCGCGTGTGCCAAGCACAGCCGCTCCCAGCCTTCCTCCCCTGGGACTCGGGGGGCGGGGGGTGGGGTGGGGGAAGTCCGGCAGGGTACCGGTGGGAGCCCAGCGGCCCCGTGAACATGCTTCCCGGGCGGGGACCTCGGCAGCCGAGGCCGTTAGCCCCAGGAGGGGCTGGAGGGCGCTAGGCAGCCCAGGGCTCCAGAGCCTGAGTTGAAGGGCCGCCCAGGTTCCCAGACCCGCTTGGCCACGGTCTCTGCTGGTCGGGTGAGGGGAGATGATGAGGTGATCCAGCCCACCACCACCACTCCTCCCCTCCACACGCATACCATAAACAGCGCCTCAGCCCGCCTCACTCCTGCATTTCTCATGGGTCCCCGCGCGCACAATCACAGAGCCCGGAAACCCCACTCCCAGACCTGCAGAGTCGAGAGAGCTGGAACTTCTGCGGGACGCCACATTCTGGTCAACCAAGAGAGAAGGAGAAGAAAGAGCCGGAGAGGAAGACGACGAACTCGCAAGAGTCGACTGGAGCTGGCCTGTAGCCCCCTCCCCATGCTCCCTGCCGAGCTCTCCCCGCAGTCCGGCAAGGGGAGGCGGCCCCAACTTCCACGCCGCGGGTCCACGGGACCCTGCGGAAAGTACCAGCGTCTCCCGGGGAACGTCTGGGGTCCCCACCCCGGGAGGGTGCGCACTCCCCGAAGCCCATCCACGGACTTTGGAAGCCGACGCAGAAAGGGAGATCCGAGTTCCTGGCACGGAAAGCCACCATTCATGAAGTGAACATTTAAAGGCGTGAAAACAAACAAAACTCGGTAGGGTTCAGCAGGTGCTCAACCATTTTTGTTAGAACAGAAACTCGGGCCTCCCCTGAGATCGACGGATTTGGGGGCCGGGAAGATTCCCGCCAAATGTTTGCTTTCTGCTTAGAATTTTTCTGCACCCGACACGTCTCACTTGACTAACAAAAAGAAACTTGAGAGACCTATGGAGGAGAAAGACCGCAGTGCAGAGCGAAGATGATGGGCTGGATCAAGGGGCCAGCGTCCTACCGGCCTGGGGCGGAGGGCGCCCTGGCCCTTCGTGGGGAGGGGAGCGGTTCGTGGAGGAGTTCTGCATCCGCTCTCGGCACCAGGCTCCAAGGGACCAAAGGCACCTGCAGGGTTCCCGGTGCCGCGCGGCGTGGGTCCTTCCAGCCGAGCTGGGTCCCGCCGGGTTACACTCCCCAGAGCCCTTCTGTAACTCTCTCCCCGCCGTCCTCCCTCTCTGAGAGTCAGGGGTCCACACACTCCCAGGCCGTGAGCAGGTCCGTGCTCCCTCTGCACCCTCTGCCCGACACCCTGGGCTCGATCCGCCGCTCCCATCCCCCAACCAA
The DNA here is from genome assembly GCA_022376925.1 of Tragulus kanchil. Taxonomy (NCBI): domain Eukaryota; kingdom Metazoa; phylum Chordata; class Mammalia; order Artiodactyla; family Tragulidae; genus Tragulus; species Tragulus kanchil. The sequence goes on from JAIOJX010000029.1 coordinate 153,548,715, forward strand.
ATTACCTTGTAGCCGAGTTTACTTCCTTCCTTCCTTCTTTTCGTCCCTCCTTTCCGTTAGTGAGGACCAGCAGGCCTCTTCCCCTGCCCCCTTTACCCTCCTTTTTCCCCGTCCCAAACCCTGCGGGGAGGCGCCATTAGTCACCCAATTAAATAATTGGCGCGCCCCGCCCACGTCGCTTTCCGTTGGGGGCATTTGAGATTGGACACAGGCACACACTCGGCCGCTCACAGGCCCTCTGGACGCCCACTAAGGCACTGACTCACGCTCACTCATTTACCCGCTCATCCAGCTCAGGGAGTCACGGCGGCCGCCACCCCATCTCCACTGGCAAGCGGCACATCCGCGGGCCCTGCCCTCAGACTCTCTCGATCGGTCCCTCCGACCCACCGACGCGCCCTCGCTCGCTAGAGTTTGCGGCGCACAAAAGGGAAGCCTACAGCGGTTGTAGCGTTTTAGCGGAGCGGGTCCGGGCTCTCCCCCGCGCGCGCATATGTCTTCACACACATTTTCGCTGGGATCTCTCCATCTTTTTTCCAAGTCCCTTTCTGAGTCAAAGGAAGGGAATTCCGGCCTGGGCCTCTCCAGGCGCCGTCAAAAAAAAAAAAAAAAAAGCTCGACTCAGGAGAACACTGGGATCCTCACAGTGCTTGGGACTCGGAGGGCCCAGGGACCTCAACGGCTCGATCCCAAGTCCAGCCTAGCTTCCAGCCGCGCTCACCTCCGTCCTTCCCCTCTCCCCTGCCTGGCGAGGCGGGCCGGGACCCGGGGTTAAGGTTGGAGACCTCCGCGGGACCGAGAGTCGGGACATGGAGGGCACAGGGAGATGTTCCACCTTTTCTCCCCAGTCTAGGGGTGCGATCCCGCTCGTGAAGCGTTCTGAGCCGCAGGGGCCCCGGGCGTCTGCAAGCCTACCAGTCGCGGCCTCCCTCGACCCTCTCGGTCGGTGCCTTCTGTAACTCTCTCCCGCCGTCCTCCTCTCTGAGAGTCAGGGGTCCACACACTCCCAGGCCGTGAGCAGGTCCGTGCTCCCTCTGCACCCTCTGCCCGACACCCTGGGCTCGATCCGCCGCTCCCATCCCCCAACCAAATTACCTTGTAGCCGAGTTTACTTCCTTCCTTCCTTCTTTTCGTCCCTCCTTTCCGTTAGTGAGGACCAGCAGGCCTCTTCCCCTGCCCCCTTTACCCTCCTTTTTCCCCGTCCCAAACCCTGCGGGGAGGCGCCATTAGTCACCCAATTAAATAATTGGCGCGCCCCGCCCACGTCGCTTTCCGTTGGGGGCATTTGAGATTGGACACAGGCACACACTCGGCCGCTCACAGGCCCTCTGGACGCCCACTAAGGCACTGACTCACGCTCACTCATTTACCCGCTCATCCAGCTCAGGGAGTCACGGCGGCCGCCACCCCATCTCCACTGGCAAGCGGCACATCCGCGGGCCCTGCCCTCAGACTCTCTCGATCGGTCCCTCCGACCCACCGACGCGCCCTCGCTCGCTAGAGTTTGCGGCGCACAAAAGGGAAGCCTACAGCGGTTGTAGCGTTTTAGCGGAGCGGGCCCGGGGCTCTCCCCCGCGCGCGCATATGTCTTCACACACATTTTCGCTGGGATCTCTCCATCTTTTTTCCAAGTCCCTTTCTGAGTCAAAGGAAGGGAATTCCGGCCTGGGCCTCTCCAGGCGCCGTCAAAAAAAAAAAAAAAAAAGCTCGACTCAGGAGAACACTGGGATCCTCACAGTGCTTGGGACTCGGAGGGCCCAGGGACCTCAACGGCTCGATCCCAAGTCCAGCCTAGCTTCCAGCCGCGCTCACCTCCGTCCTTCCCCTCTCCCCTGCCTGGCGAGGCGGGCCGGGACCCGGGGTTAAGGTTGGAGACCTCCGCGGGACCGAGAGTCGGGACATGGAGGGCACAGGGAGATGTTCCACCTTTTCTCCCCAGTCTAGGGGTGCGATCCCGCTCGTGAAGCGTTCTGAGCCGCAGGGGCCCCGGGCGTCTGCAAGCCTACCAGTCGCGGCCTCCCTCGACCCTCTCGGCTCCTGGACTATCTGTCTGCAAATCTGTCCTCTCCCCCCGGCAAGTGCAGATCGTTGCCTCAGTCCCCTCGCCTCCCAGTCTCGGGCTCCTTTTCCACATTCTTGGCCTTGCTCGGCAAGCATCGCCGGGAGGGGCCTACGGTCTGGGTTCCTAAGTGCGGGTGGAGGGATGAATCCGGGGGCTGGGGGCCACTGAACCCCTGGCCTGAGCCCCCGGCCCCAGCTCCCTACCCCGCCAAGCGCCCGAGCAAGGCCAACCTCCTGTTTTCTGCTCGGTCTCGCCGGGGTCGCCTTCCTGGAACACTTTGGTTATTGATTCCGTTGAAAGAGCCGGAGTGCGGAGACAACGCTTCCCAGGGGACGGAGGGAGTGGGGAGGGGAGCCTGCTGGTGGCTGGGGGGAGGGAGTTGACGAACTTTAGGAGGGGAGGCAGGCGTCGCTCTGTACCCCAGGGCCTCCCGGGCCTCCATCGGCCGGACTCGGTGTGGGCTAGACTAGGGATGGAGGAGTGGGCCAACGACCCCCACCCCCAGCGCAGCTCGCCCACCCCGCTGGGAGTCGGAGAACCCCGACTCGGGCCCAATCAGCAGGGAGGGGTGGAGCGCGCGGCGGGGCGGGGCGGAGGGCGGAGCCGGGCGGGGGGCGCGGGAGCGCGGGGGGCGCCGGGGGCGCGAGGGCGGGAGGCGCGGGCTCGGCCGGCCCGGGCTGGCCAGGCGGTGGCGAAAGCGGCGGTGGCGGCCGGCATGGGCGATGGGGGCGCCGAGCGCGACCGCGGCCCCGCACGCCGGGAGGCGCGGAGCGGGCGCGCCGGGGACCGCGGCGGAGCGGAAGACGCGAGCGCCGAGGCGGGCGGCCGCAGCCCCAGGGAGATCGCCGGGACCTCCGCCTCCAGCCCCGCGGGCTCCAGGGAGAGCGGCGCCGACAGCGACGGGCCGCCGGGGCTCGGCGAGGCGGACCACTGCCGCCGCATCCTGGTGCGAGGTAAGAGGACGGCTCGAAGCCCTGGCCCCCGGGGCGCCCCTCCCTGCCTTGCTGGCGCCTCGACCTGCCTGCAGCTTCCACCTCGCGAGCCGTGCAGCCATTCAGACAGGCATCACTCAGTCATTCATTCAGCAAACATTATTTTGAGCGTCTATTGTGTGCTGGACACCGAGCTGAGTGCAGGGGACAAAGCGGCGAGCGGCGCCGAGGAGATCCCTGTTCCTCTGCCTTGCGATCCTCGGCTTCCCCGGCTCGTGCGGGCGGGTGACTGTGGCGGGGCCGCGATGCGAGCGCGGGATGCGGAGAGCCGAGTCCCCGCCCCGCGGCCCTCGCGGCGGGTGCGGAGGAAAGCGTCACGAGCGCTCCGCGGGGTCAGGGCGAGGAGGGACCAGCATCCGGCACCGCGGCAGGGGAAGGCCGGGCTCGGCTCGGCTCCGCCGCCGGGAGCTTCCCCGCCCTCTGCCCAGCCTTGCTCCCCGGTCGCAGCCACGCAGACGCACCGGCTGCCCCCGGGAAAGGGCGCCGGGACGCGGAGGGCGGCGTGCGGCGCTCTCGCCCGCCTGGGCTTCGCTCTCTCGGCTCCACTTCCTCTCGGCCCCTGGGCCCTGCCGGCTCTCGGCGCGGCCTTCTCCCGGCCTGGCCTTCCGCTTCTCTCTCGTTCTCCACCTTCTTCTTTCTCTCCAGCCTCTCTTCTTTCTTGGCATTTCCCTCCGCCTTCCCCGCATTCCCTTCCTGCGAGCATCGAGTGCCCCGCTCTGCCTGGCTTCCTCGCTGCGAGACTGGGGCTCCCCTGGCTCCCAAAGACAGCCTCGCTCTTAGCGCTAGGCTGGCCTTTCGCCGGATCCGGGCCTCGCCCAGGGAGGTGGAAGAAGAAAGGGGATTCCGAGGTCTTGCCTTTAGCCTGTCCCTAGGCCTCGGCGAAGCTGTGGTCAGTTTCCTGCACCATCCCGGAGCCCCGGACCGGGAGACCCAGCGAGAAGAGGTCACTCGAGGGTAGCGGCTGCCCCCGACCTCCACCTCCAGCTCTCCCCGGCTTCCTCCTGCTGCCTTTTTCTTGCCCCTTCTATTTGAGCACTTCTCTTGCGAGTCAGAGGGCCTAGAAAGAAACCAGCCGGATTTCCTTGGCCACCGCCTATAGGGAAGGGAAACCAGCTCCGGGACCCCGAGTTTGATTGGACAGGCTCTGTGCGAGCTACGCACACGCAGACTGAGACACTTTGGCCTGGTCGCCCACAGCCTCCGCCACAGCTGCTGGGTTTGGGCGGCTCTGGGAATGGGGGCTAAGGTACAGCACAGAGGCAGCCCAGTGTGAAGCTGCTGATGACCGTCTTGAACACAGATTCAGGGACCCTGGTCTACAGGAAGCCCAGGAAGCTCCAGGCCAGGTATGGTCACCCAGTGCTGTTCTGGGTCAGGCTCAAAGGACAGAGCAGGGAGGAGGTGCTCCACACCCAACAGGGATTCCAACAGGTGTGTGGACCTCTTGGGCACTTGGGATTAAATTAGATCCCTTCCATAGACTGTGGGGCGTCCTGCGCAGAAGGCATTAGCTGCCAGCTTGGAGTTCTTTAAGAAAATCTGCAAGCCTTCCAAAAGCAGAGAAATCAGCCTCCTCAGCCCACACTCCCAGATTAAGGACACTCACCACCTCACTCCCCATCTGGTGGTCATTTCCTTCCGTCTGGACCGTTGTGGTTCTATACTCACCTACCATCCCTTCCGCTCTACTAACTTCATGTAGGTCAAATAGATTTTGTGTCTGTGTGCCATGTCAGTCAAATAACTCCCAGGTGTTGACTCATAGAAGGCAAGCGTCAAAAATGATACCCTCTAAAACATCGCCCACTCCAGGAGCAATCCACTGTCAGGAAGAGATGGAGCCCGCTGGGTGTGGGGCAGCGCGTGTGCGTCGGCAGGTGTACGTTTCCATGTTCATGTAGGCAGTACAGCAGGGCCATTCCACTTACACAGCGTAATGAAAATAGCGCACAGAGGAGGTATTTATGCACTTAAAAGAAATAAAAGGTAAATGTAGGGCCCGCATAAATCCCTCTGTCCTTTTCCATTTAATGACGAGGAGGTTATTACAGGCCTGAGATACCAGGGACGTCATTTACCGCTAATCCCTCCTAACCAGGGTCACCTGTGTCACTCCGGGCCCATGGGCCCAGGGCGGGGGCTCTGCTAGAGGAAGGGCCCTGCACCAGTGAAGGAAGTCCACAGCGCCCTGGTTCCTCGCCAAATGTCCCTCCAGTGTGTTCTAACCAAAGAGTGCATTTTGCCCTTGACCTCTGAGGGCCTGCCCTCCCAAAGTGCCCTTTGAAGAAACCTTAAAATGAGGGAAAGCAGGTGGCTAGCATATCAGCTGGCGAGGTGAAGATTCTGGGAAAGAGCCCCACTCTCTCCGGGTCTTTTTTTTCTGTCTCTTTTCCGCTCTGCACTGGCTCCCTTGAGGGCTCCACCCCAGGGTAGCAGATCTGTTGGGGGAGTCCCAGTTTTAAGGCAAATAAGAGAAAAACCTGGCTCCGGAATGAACAGGAAGCTGCGTTGGAATACAGGCCTTACAGCCCTTTGAACTTGAACTAGTTTCTTTGCCTCTCCGTGACCCAGTTTCCTCATCTGTACAAAGAAAGCCTAGCTCTTCCCCTGAATGCTCGGGGTCAAGAGATGTTGTCTATAAAACGCAACCAACCAGCAGGATCTCCATAAATATCCCGCAGAACGAAAGGGGCGGAGCTCCAAGGAGGCTAAAGCTGCTTCAGGCCCTGGGCCTCCTTCCTCAGAGGCCTCCCCCACTGCACCCTCTGGGCCCAGAGGCTCTGTAAGCCTTTGGAGGTGAGCCGCGGAGGGGTCGAGGACTAGCGGATAAGAGGAGACCCGGTGCCACCTTGCAGCCCGCACAGGCCGGCCTTCTCCAATCCCCTTCGAGGAAGCCTCCCTCCACCAATCACTGAAGCTCCCCTGCCTCAGCAAAATGTGGGTCAGGGAGCCAGGGAGGCCGACCTGCCGTATCCCCTGCCTCAAAATGGAGGCCGCTCCATGCCCCACACACGGGCACTGTCAAGGCCACCGAGATGACAGGGGTGTACACAGAGCAGGCACTCCAGACAGCCCTCCGAGGACAGAGCTAGGCTTCCACAGGGGCCCTATAGCTGCCTAGGCTGCCCCACACCTCTGCAGGCACAGCCCGTGGACTGGTGAGAGAAAGGAACGGCAGTCTTTTGTTTTATGTTAACATTTGGAAAGGACAAGCCAAGGGAGGCAAGCAGATGGAAGCAGAGCCACGGCTCTAAGTTCGCTGCAGCCTGGGCGCTAGGGCCTTTTCTTCGGTGGAGCCGGGATCCCTGACATCTCAAGAGGTAGGACACCTCTCCCCGAAGACTCCCAGACCTCACAATCTACACCCAGACCCGCACATTCCGATGCACCTACGTAAGTCTCCAATGAACTCGACCTCAATTCAACAACACCCCTGGACAGATCCGGAATCCGCCAGCATCATCCAACACAGCAAGCCTTAGGAACAACGCCTACGGCTGGTCCCAGCTCTCCCAAAACGTCCCTCTGACCCGTCAGTCTCAAAGCCCCCAAGCCTCAGAACCTCAAAGCCTCCTCAACTCTGTGCTGTCGGCTGGGCCTGAGTCAGGCAGGTTTCAGAGGTGGCCGGGTGCACCCCTGCACCTTGCGAGCGGTGGCACCCTGGACCTGGCTCAGCACCCCTCCGCCTGGTAGCAAGGGGACAGGAGAACGGCGGGAATGGCTACCCCCTCCCTTCCGTGGCACCAACACTCACTAACAGAAATGCTTTCCCCTGGGAGTCTGGTGGGTGTGTCCAGTGTCTGGGACGTGAAGGCTGGGACCTCTGACCGCAACAGAACAATTCCCTCTGTGGATGTGGTTTAGGGGAAAGGGCCGTTGAATTTAGTGGGATCCCCCGCCCCGAGAATTAAGGGCAGTGCTGGACCCATGCTCCAGAAATGTGTTGGTCTAAATAGAGAGCATGGGGGGCATACACCAAGCAGGGCCCTGGATGCTGCAGACATGTTTGAGGACATTGGGCAAGGGGCCAAGCCTTTCGAGGGCTTGAGCTAGTAGTGTCCCTTGGGAGCAGACAAACCCCTTCCGCAGCCAGGCCTGGGCTCAGCGTTGACCGGCCTCACCTTCTATCTACTTGGATTTACAGCGGCCCCTGGACCCAGGATGACCCAGGACCTAACAGTGCTCACACCACTGGTCATGGCGACTCCACAAGGGCCCACCTGCCACCACCAGGCTGGGGTGTCTCGGCAGAGCCGTCGGTGACCCTGAGGGCTGTATTAGAAGGAACACTGGATTCCAGGCCTCAGTGCCAGGACCCTCAGTATAGCTCTGTTAAGAGAGGAGATAACCCAGGACCAGCCCCCCAGGCAGAGGCTGAAAGATTTAAATGATTCATGCAGGGGATTGTGCTTTGAGGGTTTGGGGTTTAGTTTGGGGGCTTAGAGGGTATTCTAGGTTTCCTTTTTTATTTTTCCAGGAATTGTTTTCATCCTGTGTTTGTTTTTCCTCTTGCTTTGTTTTGAATTCTGTGCACCAGCTCATCCCAATTCAATCGTGCCAGCATCATCCAACACAGCAAGCCTTAGGAACAACGCCTACGGCTGGTCCCAGCTCTCCCAAAACGTCCCTCTGACCCGTCAGTCTCAAAGCCCCCAAGCCTCAGAACCTCAAAGCCTCCTCAACTCTGTGCTGTCGGCTGGGCCTGAGTCAGGCAGGTTTCAGAGGTGGCCGGGTGCACCCCTGCACCTTGCGAGCGGTGGCACCCTGGACCTGGCTCAGCACCCCTCCGCCTGGTAGCAAGGGGACAGGAGAACGGCGGGAATGGCTACCCCCTCCCTTCCGTGGCACCAACACTCACTAACAGAAATGCTTTCCCCTGGGAGTCTGGTGGGTGTGTCCAGTGTCTGGGACGTGAAGGCTGGGACCTCTGACCGCAACAGAACAATTCCCTCTGTGGATGTGGTTTAGGGGAAAGGGCCGTTGAATTTAGTGGGATCCCCCGCCCCGAGAATTAAGGGCAGTGCTGGACCCATGCTCCAGAAATGTGTTGGTCTAAATAGAGAGCATGGGGGGCATACACCAAGCAGGGCCCTGGATGCTGCAGACATGTTTGAGGACATTGGGCAAGGGGCCAAGCCTTTCGAGGGCTTGAGCTAGTAGTGTCCCTTGGGAGCAGACAAACCCCTTCCGCAGCCAGGCCTGGGCTCAGCGTTGACCGGCCTCACCTTCTATCTACTTGGATTTACAGCGGCCCCTGGACCCAGGATGACCCAGGACCTAACAGTGCTCACACCACTGGTCATGGCGACTCCACAAGGGCCCACCTGCCACCACCAGGCTGGGGTGTCTCGGCAGAGCCGTCGGTGACCCTGAGGGCTGTATTAGAAGGAACACTGGATTCCAGGCCTCAGTGCCAGGACCCTCAGTATAGCTCTGTTAAGAGAGGAGATAACCCAGGACCAGCCCCCCAGGCAGAGGCTGAAAGATTTAAATGATTCATGCAGGGGATTGTGCTTTGAGGGTTTGGGGTTTAGTTTGGGGGCTTAGAGGGTATTCTAGGTTTCCTTTTTTATTTTTCCAGGAATTGTTTTCATCCTGTGTTTGTTTTTCCTTTTGCTTTGTTTTGAATTCTCACGGCAGGTCCATGGTGAACCCTGTCATTTTTGGTCTTTATTTTTTACTTTATGTCCATGCTCCCACCCCAACCCCCAAAACACACATACACACACCCAGAAGCAGGCCTGCAGCCAAATGCGTCCTCTTATTGGTGTGTCTTGCCTGCACGCTTTCATTTTCCGGAAATTGTGCAGGGCCTTCAGCGGCTCCTTGTGATCTCAGCTTAGTGCTGCCGCCCTGGGTGGTCCCTTGGTGCCGGTGGACCAGCTGCCGTATCCCGCGTGCAAACACACACACACACACACACACACACACACACACACCTCTGAAAGGTCAGAGCTTCCAGGTGGCCCCCGGGTGACCCAGCCGGGCAGGGAGGCTGCGACAGCGTCCCTGGGTACTTGAAACTGGAGTGGAGGGAGCCTACTGCCGCAGCGTGTCCCTGAACCTTTGTTCGGTGGCACCAAACACGTTGAGTCTCCGCATTCGCGCACCCGTGGAGGGAGAGAGGGCTTCGTGGATCCCACACCATTTCCTCAGTCACCCCCGACTCAAGTCTGGGGCCTTAGTAACCAACCCAAGCTCGCTCTCAGTTCGCTCTTTGATTTGTATTTTCAATGGGGAAGGGATTTAGGGGGCGGGGCGGGACATATAAGAAGCCTATGGATGTTGTCTTTATTTCTTGTTTGCTTAATATAAACTAAAGATCGGCCTGACCCTCCTCGGAAAGTGGATAGCGGCTTACCCGCAGTGCATCCCGCGGAGCTGCGTACCCCAGTTTGAAAAGCTCTGATACAGGACGCCGAGGCGAGTGGGCCTGCTCAGGGAGCCCCCGGACCCAGGTGGCCTACGCGCCTTTCTGCTCCCGACCCCGCGCTCATCCAGGAGGGAGGTGGGAGGGTGTCAACTCGGGCGGCCAAGGTAGCAGTGGACACCGCGGAGAGAGGAGGCAGCGCCAGGAGGCCATCTGGCCTGCAAGCCGAGGGGCGGGCGGACCCGGGAAAGCCAGGGCTGGAGAGCGGCGGGGACTGGCGGGGGCGGGGGGCGACTGCGAGAGGCTGCGGCCACCCCCACCCCCAGCAGCATCCCCCGACCCAGCTCCCCTACCTTCTCCTGTGATCTCGCCCTTCGCTGGGTAGTGATGGCTTCCATAAACAGTCATGAGTACCTACTATGTGCCGGGCCGACCCGGTGGGGCTGCTGGCGCTATCGACCGAGAGGTCGTCGCGCCAGCCTGGACGCGCGTTGCCCGGCCGCCCGGGCGGCGGGGCCCGGGTGGCGAGGGAGCGGCGTCGGCGTAAAGCTCCGGGAAGGCGGGCGCTGGAGCCGGGCGCCCTCGAGGCTGCGCGGGGACCAGGTAGGAAGCCGTCATCGCACCCGCCAAACCCTTGCGATCTCCCCAGACGCCTTCCGTGCGCGTACAGGAGACACTCGGTAAATATCTGCCGAACGGATTCGAGGAAGCAAAACCAACCGCGAGATTCGCCAGGTAGGAGGCCGCAGCGCCCCTCCCCGGGAAGACCCTCTGTTCCAAAGTGGGCTCCTTATTCTTGGGCGTTACAAAGCCGTTTCTTACTTCAAACGGTGATGTGTCAGCACACAGAATAATTGTTAAAATATTAAGTTGACGGTGCCATATTTTGGGAATTTGACGCCACCGTCCACTTTGGGAGCCACTGAAATATCAAACACGAAAAAGCTCAAATATGGTTCGCTTTAGTGGTTCCTCGAATCCGCAGGGCCGCGCAGGCAGCTCGGAGCCCGGCCGAGGCTGGACCAGGAGGCCCGGGAAACGCAGGGCCGCAAGGGCGGTAGTGAGTCTCCCGGCCCGCGCTCGGCAGCTGCTTGGGAGAGGTTCCACCGCAAAACCAACCAAGGAAATATTAATACCTAGGTAAATCCGCGCCCCTCCTCCCTGCCCAGTTCACGGGCCTCCAGTCCTGGGCTGGAGCTGGAAATAACCGGGTAATAATTGGTCATGTGCTTTGCTTGTCCCACTGCCCGCTGCCGAGCTGCTGGCAGCCAGGGCGCGGCCGGAAGGTGGAAGACACCAGGCAAGGAATATAAGGCCACGCTTACAATACAGACAGGAAGGTAGACAATTTCCAAACACAAAAAGCACCGGGGGGCGGGCGGACCCGGGAAAGCCAGGGCTGGAGAGCGGCGGGGACTGGCGGGGGCGGGGGGCGACTGCGAGAGGCTGCGGCCACCCCCACCCCCAGCAGCATCCCCCGACCCAGCTCCCCTACCTTCTCCTGTGATCTCGCCCTTCGCTGGGTAGTGATGGCTTCCATAAACAGTCATGAGTACCTACTATGTGCCGGGCCGACCCGGTGGGGCTGCTGGCGCTATCGACCGAGAGGTCGTCGCGCCAGCCTGGACGCGCGTTGCCCGGCCGCCCGGGCGGCGGGGCCCGGGTGGCGAGGGAGCGGCGTCGGCGTAAAGCTCCGGGAAGGCGGGCGCTGGAGCCGGGCGCCCTCGAGGCTGCGCGGGGACCAGGTAGGAAGCCGTCATCGCACCCGCCAAACCCTTGCGATCTCCCCAGACGCCTTCCGTGCGCGTACAGGAGACACTCGGTAAATATCTGCCGAACGGATTCGAGGAAGCAAAACCAACCGCGAGATTCGCCAGGTAGGAGGCCGCAGCGCCCCTCCCCGGGAAGACCCTCTGTTCCAAAGTGGGCTCCTTATTCTTGGGCGTTACAAAGCCGTTTCTTACTTCAAACGGTGATGTGTCAGCACACAGAATAATTGTTAAAATATTAAGTTGACGGTGCCATATTTTGGGAATTTGACGCCACCGTCCACTTTGGGAGCCACTGAAATATCAAACACGAAAAAGCTCAAATATGGTTCGCTTTAGTGGTTCCTCGAATCCGCAGGGCCGCGCAGGCAGCTCGGAGCCCGGCCGAGGCTGGACCAGGAGGCCCGGGAAACGCAGGGCCGCAAGGGCGGTAGTGAGTCTCCCGGCCCGCGCTCGGCAGCTGCTTGGGAGAGGTTCCACCGCAAAACCAACCAAGGAAATATTAATACCTAGGTAAATCCGCGCCCCTCCTCCCTGCCCAGTTCACGGGCCTCCAGTCCTGGGCTGGAGCTGGAAATAACCGGGTAATAATTGGTCATGTGCTTTGCTTGTCCCACTGCCCGCTGCCGAGCTGCTGGCAGCCAGGGCGCGGCCGGAAGGTGGAAGACACCAGGCAAGGAATATAAGGCCACGCTTACAATACAGACAGGAAGGTAGACAATTTCAACACAAAAAGCAACATGGGGACTTTGCTGGTGGTCCAGTGATTAAGACTTCACTTTCCATGGCATCCCTAGTGGGGTAGCTAAGATCTCACATACCTGTGGGCGAGTAAATTTTTTTACAGAAGCATTATCATTGTACCAAACTCAACAACAAAAAAAGCAATCCGTGCTCAATGTTAAAAAAGAAGAAAAGAAAAAATGGTAGAAAGTGCCCAGAAACAGTCACCATTCCTAGTCTTAGGTGGGCCTGGGTAGATTTCTTTCCTCTATACAGACACTAGGGAAAGCAGAATCTTACATAAACTGTCTTAACGACTTACCATTGGGGAAAAAAAAAAAATCAGTCCGCAGTAGTCATCTTTTCCACACAGGCATTTCACACCGTTCCCTGACTGTAAGGTACGCCGTTGGTGGAGGAAAGGCAGACAGATTCTCCCGTCCTCCGTCCTCTGGAAGGATGTTCCTGATGTTTTCCTCTGGCACACTGAAGCTTTGTCGTTGTGAAAAAGTGAAACCAACCTGAATATCCAACAAAAAGGGAGTGGTTAAATTAAGTTTTATTATATCTGCATAATGTAGTACTATGCAGTTGTTAAAAACAGTGAAGCACTTCTAGATGGAAAGATATTTATTAAACTTATCAAATAAAAAAAGCAGTTTGCAAAAAAGCATGCTTTTCTAATATGTAATTTACATATTTATTTTTTCAATTACTGGGGAAAGTGTGAGAGCTTGTGAAATAAGCTGGCAATGCCTGGATCTTTGAGCTCTTGAGTGTTTCCAAAAGATAAATTCCTAGCAGTGAGATTGCTGCTTCAAGTGGTTTACACACACTAAAATGTTTCTGATGTGTTTCTTTTCATTTTAAAATAGCAGTTTATTTGATTCAAACATTAAAAAGTCATGTTAAGTACACAGTGAAAAATGTTTCCCATGCCTCTTCCCCAGGCTCAAAGATAACCAGTATTTGCTTTCCAATATGCTGTTCCAAATAACTTCTATGCTTCTGTCAGCCAGTGCCTTATTTTTCCTTCCTTTTGCTTTTTATGCATATGGTGGCATTTCTATATATTTTCCTGCACCTTGCTAATTTCATTTACCAGTGTATCTTAAAATATACTATGCATTTTTTACAGATGCATAGTGTTTCATGTTTAAAGACTGGGTGGGCCATAATGTGTATTATACCACCTGTGACCTACTGGTAGACACATCTTCTGTCATATACAGTGTTATCTTCTGTTATATACAATGCTGCAATAAATAGCTGTGCCTTGGTCATTTCCACATGTGTAAAAGAAAAATGGTAGAAAGTGCCCAGAAACAGTCACCATTCCTAGTCTTAGGTGGGCCTGGGTAGATTTCTTTCCTCTATACAGACACTAGGGAAAGCAGAATCTTACATAAACTGTCTTAACGACTTACCATTGGGGAAAAAAAAAAAATCAGTCCGCAGTAGTCATCTTTTCCACACAGGCATTTCACACCGTTCCCTGACTGTAAGGTACGCCGTTGGTGGAGGAAAGGCAGACAGATTCTCCCGTCCTCCGTCCTCTGGAAGGATGTTCCTGATGTTTTCCTCTGGCACACTGAAGCTTTGTCGTTGTGAAAAAGTGAAACCAACCTGAATATCCAACAAAAAGGGAGTGGTTAAATTAAGTTTTATTATATCTGCATAATGTAGTACTATGCAGTTGTTAAAAACAGTGAAGCACTTCTAGATGGAAAGATATTTATTAAACTTATCAAATAAAAAAAGCAGTTTGCAAAAAAGCATGCTTTTCTAATATGTAATTTACATATTTATTTTTTCAATTACTGGGGAAAGTGTGAGAGCTTGTGAAATAAGCTGGCAATGCCTGGATCTTTGAGCTCTTGAGTGTTTCCAAAAGATAAATTCCTAGCAGTGAGATTGCTGCTTCAAGTGGTTTACACACACTAAAATGTTTCTGATGTGTTTCTTTTCATTTTAAAATAGCAGTTTATTTGATTCAAACATTAAAAAGTCATGTTAAGTACACAGTGAAAAATGTTTCCCATGCCTTTTCCCCCAGGCTCAAAGATAACCAGTATTTGCTTTCCAATATGCTGTTCCAAATAACTTCTATGCTTCTGTCAGCCAGTGCCTTATTTTTCCTTCCTTTTGCTTTTTATGCATATGGTGGCATTTCTATATATTTTCCTGCACCTTGCTAATTTCATTTACCAGTGTATCTTAAAATATACTATGCATTTTTTACAGATGCATAGTGTTTCATGTTTAAAGACTGGGTGGGCCATAATGTGTATTATACCACCTGTGACCTACTGGTAGACACATCTTCTGTCATATACAGTGTTATCTTCTGTTATATACAATGCTGCAATAAATAGCTGTGCCTTGGTCATTTCCACATGTGTAGGTATATCTGTCAGAGAGATTCCTGAAAGTAGGTCACTGGGTCAAAAAGTATCAGTGTTTCTAATTTGAAAGATAATGCCCAAGGGTCCCACCCCCTTAGCAAATGCCTGAAAGTGCTTGTATCCCCAAGTCTTGCTATCACAGCTCACACTTCATATCTTGACAGATGTTAAACTATTCTTTCAGGGGAAGAAAAGGTTAGCAATTTAAACCCCCACCTTTGCCCTCTCCCCATATTGGACATTATGCATCTTGCACACTTTTGCTAAGAGGTTCCTCTCTGGCTTTTTAATTTTTCTTTCTTTGATTATTAGTGAAATTGAGCATCTTTTCCTGTTTATTGGCCAGTTGCATTTCCTCTGCTATCTATTAATTCATTTCATTTGACCATTTTAATTTTCAAGTGTCCCTATCCTTACTGATTTGTAGGAATTCTGTATATGAACAGTCGCTCACTGATTTCAATCTATGTTGCAATTTCGGGGGTTATAATTTGTCCTTTAATTTTGCTTCTGGTGACTTTTGTTTTCTGAAGTATAAAATATCGTCTAATTACAAAATCAACCCATGATGTTTTGCTGTATCATGTAGAAGTTGAAGTTCTTTATTTCTTCCACATAATACACTTCAATTTCCAAGATGCAATCTCCCAAACTTTCACTTAACATTGGAAGACAAACAAATTATAAGTTACAAGGGGGAGTATTTTGCAAACTACTTTTCCTTATTTAATAAACATTGATTTAATAGATATCTGTCTAGAACTGCCTCATTTTTAACAGCTGCATCATACAGTGTTATGCAGCTATAACAAATTTAATTTTACCAGTCCCTTGTTAATGGATGTTTAGGTTGGTTCTACTTTTTCACAATTACTGACAACACTTCAGTGCTCTGTATCCTAATTTTAACAGATTTATTCAAATGTCTCATTTATGAGACAATATGAAAAGTATGTTAACAGGTGAGATATTTTATTATATTAAGGAATGGTTGTTAATGTTTCTAATTGTAACAGTAGAATTGTAATTGCTTTTTAAAAGACTCTTCAGAGGTACTTATAAAAATATTTTTGGATGAAATGTTATGATGTATGGAATTTGCTTAAAGTTATAGGGATACAGAAGAGCTTGCATTGTTATTGAATTTATAATTGTTGAAGCTAGGGGATAGGTATATAAGAATTCATTATACTATTCTCTCTTGTTTATGAATTTTTGATTTTAAGAATATTATCTTGCTATCACAGCTCACACTTCATATCTTGACAGATGTTAAACTATTCTTTCAGGGAAGAAAAGGTTAGCAATTTAAACCCCACCTTTGCCCTCTCCCATATTGGACATTATGCATCTTGCACACTTTTGCTAAGAGGTTCCTCTCTGGCTTTTTAATTTTTCTTTCTTTGATTATTAGTGAAATTGAGCATCTTTTCCTGTTTATTGGCCAGTTGCATTTCCTCTGCTATCTATTAATTCATTTCATTTGACCATTTTAATTTTCAAGTGTCCCTATCCTTACTGATTTGTAGGAATTCTGTATATGAACAGTCGCTCACTGATTTCAATCTATGTTGCAATTTCGGGGGTTATAATTTGTCCTTTAATTTTGCTTCTGGTGACTTTTGTTTTCTGAAGTATAAAATATCGTCTAATTACAAAATCAACCCATGATGTTTTGCTGTATCATGTAGAAGTTGAAGTTCTTTATTTCTTCCACATAATACACTTCAATTTCCAAGATGCAATCTCCCAAACTTTCACTTAACATTGGAAGACAAACAAATTATAAGTTACAAGGGGGAGTATTTTGCAAACTACTTTTCCTTATTTAATAAACATTGATTTAATAGATATCTGTCTAGAACTGCCTCATTTTTAACAGCTGCATCATACAGTGTTATGCAGCTATAACAAATTTAATTTTACCAGTCCCTTGTTAATGGATGTTTAGGTTGGTTCTACTTTTTCACAATTACTGACAACACTTCAGTGCTCTGTATCCTAATTTTAACAGATTTATTCAAATGTCTCATTTATGAGACAATATGAAAAGTATGTTAACAGGTGAGATATTTTATTATATTAAGGAATGGTTGTTAATGTTTCTAATTGTAACAGTAGAATTGTAATTGCTTTTTAAAAGACTCTTCAGAGGTACTTATAAAAATATTTTTGGATGAAATGTTATGATGTATGGAATTTGCTTAAAGTTATAGGGATACAGAAGAGCTTGCATTGTTATTGAATTTATAATTGTTGAAGCTAGGGGATAGGTATATAAGAATTCATTATACTATTCTCTCTTGTTTTGTATGTTTTAAATTTCTCATGATAAAAAATTTAAAATAAGCAAAATCATTTCACACATCTCTGGTATGTATATAATTACATAAAAATTTCTAGAAGTGAGATTTTAAAATCCAAGTATATATACTTAAAATTGTGATTGATATTTCCTTATTTATATTGCAATTTTATTTTACTTTATTTTTAATTTTGGCCTCTTTTATGGATTTTTTTTCACAATCACAAGTGTGATTGATATTTCTAAACACCAAAAATATACTAATTTATACTCCCAGAAACTGTGTATAAATATACCATTTCGCCACATCCTTCCAACCCAGGATGTACTTAGTCTTTTAGATCAAAATCTTTTCAAGTGAAAAAAATCTCATTTTATTGGTGTTTTTAATTACAATGAGGTTAAATATATTTTCATATACTTACTTTTTATGATTATTTCCTCTGCTGTGGATTTTTCATTCATATTCTTAGTCATTCCTTTATTGGCTTACTCATTGTTTTCTTGTAGTTGTAAACACTATTTTTAAACTTATATCATGTACATATATAACATATGTAAATATACAAGCATATAATATTTTAATATAATTTATATAGAAAGGAAATTATTCCTTTTTCTGTGACATGTGTTGCAAACATCCCCAGATCATATTTTTCTTTCTTTTTTTTTTTTCCTACTTTGCTGTGAGTTGTGCTTCTTTTTTTTTAACTCAAATTTAAACTGTAATTACATTTAATGGTCATTTCTTTTCAAGCTTCTATGTTTTAATTCTCAACTAGAAAATCCTTCTCCAACGAAAGATAACATTACACATATATAATGTATATGTTATATATATCTTTATAAAACAATACTCTTAAAATATTTGTTTCAAAAATTCAGTATGTTACACTTTTTTTAAGTTTATGTCTTTTTTTCTCATGTCTTTGCATTTCTGAAGTATAAAATGTCCTTTAATTACAAAACCAATTCATGCTGAAATTATGTAAAGTTGAAAATTCTTCATTTCCCCTACCCAATGTATGTCACTCCCAAGATATCACTTACTTAGTAATTGCCAGCTTCCACTCCACAGAGCAAACAGGAGAGGGGTCTACCCTGCCAGACAATTCTATATAGGTACAAGCACACACGTGCACACACAGTTTAGTTTTACGTTTTATCCTTTATAACCTCAATTTGTGCACATGTACTTGTTTTGACGAATGTATAGTGGACACCCATTCAGGCCAGTGTATGAAGGTGTACCACATTCTTGTTAATAAGTACAGAACAGCCAAAGGCATGACTCTCCTGTGACTTCGTCAACAGTATTCCTGTTGATAAACACACAGCTTTCCCCTCTCTCCCCTCCCCCAACTGCTTACAAACTGCTACAAAGAGAGGCTCTGTCTTTATGAAATGTACCAGTTTTCTCTGCAGTAGAAACCTCTGTACATTTTCTGAAACAAAAGAACTATGCATGTTTTAATTTAGCTAGGCTTTGTGAATTTGCCCTTCTTGAAAAACTTTTCTTGTATTAACCTGCTTTCTCACCAACAGATCTTGAGAAAGCCTATTTCCCCTCACCTTTGCCAGCACAAATTTCCCAGTCTGATAGATAAAATATGATATCTGAATTTAATATTTATTAGCTACTAGTATTTCTTCTTCTCTGAGTAGCCCTTTCCTGTAACTCATTCAGTTTCCCACTGGGTGGCTTGGCTTTATTCATTAGACTTTAAAGCTGCGTGGGTACTAGACATTAAGACTGTTATGCGTGGATTATTAATATTCTCTCCCAATCTGTCACTTGTCTTTTAACTGTCTCTCATCCTGCAACAGTTTTTTTTCCTAGGTATTCAAATCTGTAATTTATTTTTAAAATTCATCAGTGTTTTACTCTTAAAATATTTGTTTCAAAAATTCAGTATGTTACACTTTTTTTAAGTTTATGTCTTTTTTTCTCATGTCTTTGCATTTCTGAAGTATAAAATGTCCTTTAATTACAAAACCAATTCATGCTGAAATTATGTAAAGTTGAAAATTCTTCATTTCCCCTACCCAATGTATGTCACTCCCAAGATATCACTTACTTAGTAATTGCCAGCTTCCACTCCACAGAGCAAACAGGAGAGGGGTCTACCCTGCCAGACAATTCTATATAGGTACAAGCACACACGTGCACACACAGTTTAGTTTTACGTTTTATCCTTTATAACCTCAATTTGTGCACATGTACTTGTTTTGACGAATGTATAGTGGACACCCATTCAGGCCAGTGTATGAAGGTGTACCACATTCTTGTTAATAAGTACAGAACAGCCAAAGGCATGACTCTCCTGTGACTTCGTCAACAGTATTCCTGTTGATAAACACACAGCTTTCCCCTCTCTCCCCTCCCCCAACTGCTTACAAACTGCTACAAAGAGAGGCTCTGTCTTTATGAAATGTACCAGTTTTCTCTGCAGTAGAAACCTCTGTACATTTTCTGAAACAAAAGAACTATGCATGTTTTAATTTAGCTAGGCTTTGTGAATTTGCCCTTCTTGAAAAACTTTTCTTGTATTAACCCGTTTTCTCACCAACAGATCTTGAGAAAGCCTATTTCCCCTCACCTTTGCCAGCACAAATTTCCCAGTCTGATAGATAAAATATGATATCTGAATTTAATATTTATTAGCTACTAGTATTTCTTCTTCTCTGAGTAGCCCTTTCCTGTAACTCATTCAGTTTCCCACTGGGTGGCTTGGCTTTATTCATTAGACTTTAAAGCTGCGTGGGTACTAGACATTAAGACTGTTATGCGTGGATTATTAATATTCTCTCCCAATCTGTCACTTGTCTTTTAACTGTCTCTCATCCTGCAACAGTTTTTTTTCCTAGGTATTCAAATCTGTAATTTATTTTTAAAATTCATCAGTGTTTTTACTCCACTTTTATATACCAATTCCTCATGTAGACATGGATTTGCTTCATAACTCTTGTGCCAGTATCATACCAATTTACTTGCTGTTGCTGTTATTCAGTTACTTAGTCATGCAGCACGCCAGGCTTCCCTGTCCTTCGCCATCTCCCGGAGCTTGCTCAAATTCATGTCCATTGACTCAGTGATGTCGTCCAACCATCTTATCCTCTATTGTCTCCTTCTCCTTCTGCCTTTCATCTTTCCCAGCATCACGGTCTTTTCCAGTGAGTTGACTCTTTGCATCAGGTGGCCAAAGTATTGGAGCTTCAGCTTCAACATCAGTCCTTGATGTGCCAGTAATGCAAGAATTCTCTCCTCATTCTTTAATATTTTTTCTCAACTATTCTTCCATTTTCAATGTTTCCGATAAACTGGAGAATGAATTTTATAGTGATCACATTTCCTTTGTAGATTAAGGCAGGAAGGACCTTGTCATACGTAAAAATCAGCTTGGGCTTCCCTTGTGGCTCAGTGGATAAGAACCTGTCTGCCAATGCAGGAGGCACAGGTTCGGTCCCTGAACCAGGAAGATCCCATATACCGCAGAGCAGCTAAGCCCAAACATCAACAAAGACCCAGCACAGCCAAAAATAAATAAATAAAAGGTGGTTTTTTTTTTTTAAGATTTATTTATTTATTTATTTTGGTGGGGGTGGGGTGGGGAGGGAGGGGAGCCGGCGGGCCACTTCTATTGGTCTTTCATTTGTCTATTTTCATCCGTCTTAGTTCTTTGGCTCTTGTGGGCCTCCCATCGCGGTGGCCTCTGTTGTCGCAGAGTGCCGGCTCTGGGTGCATGCGCTCCAGAACTCCGGCTGGGTAATTGGACACATTGGTTCAGCTGCTCCGCGGCACGTGGGATCCTCCCAGCCCAGGGATCGAACTGGCACCCCTTGCACTGCAAGGCGGTGTCCTTACCCACTGGACCACGAGGGAAGCCCAAGGTGTTTTTTTTGTTTTTGTTTTTGTTTTTTAAATCAGCTTGTTCAGGCTTCCCTCGTGGTCCTGTGGGTAGAGTCCACCTTGCAGTGCAAAGGGCACCAATTCTATCCCTGGCCCAGAAAGATCCCACATGCCATGGAGCAGCTGGACTGGTGTGTCCAATTATAAGCCAGAGCTCTGGAGCTCATGCGTCCAGAGCTAGTGCTCTGCAATGAGAGAGGTCACTGCAATGGGAGGCCCACACAGGCCAGAGAATAAAGATGGATGAAAATTTTAAAAATAAAAAAAAAAAAAACAAATAAAAGAGGCCAAAAATTTTTTTAAAAAAATCAGCATGCTAACAGTTTATCATGTAAAGAAACTATCTGGGTGCTACCCAGATGAAATCTGGGTAGGAATTTGGCGGGGAGACCTGTTAGGAGAGGTAGCAGGAGAGGGTAACTTTTGGTCCTGGAGGTCAAGAGCATTAGCTATCTATTACCAGGCAGGAGTCATCACTTCTCCCATGGCAAATGCTCTTTGGATGGATTCACTCTCTCCCATGCCTCCAAGGCTCACCCCTCTTTGAGGAGATCTGAAAGGCAGCAAAACTCAGCCTTCATTTTCCCTTAGACTTGTGCATTTCACCCTCACAAGACGCTACCCACCCTTGGCTCTGGAATTAAGCTGTCCCTCTTTCCTGGCCCTCTTTCTGTCCCTCTTTCCTGGCCTCCCCCACCTCCACGTAAAAAAGGAACAATTTAGGGAAAGGGACTCAGTCAGTAGGAGGGATTAGATTTTGCTGCAGAGAGAGCCTCACATCTGAGAGGTTTAACAAACAAAAGTATATTTCTAACTCACTTGGTAAGTCCATCACTCGTGGGTAGGAACTCATCTCGATAAAACCAGGCTGATGAAGCCCCAGGTTAGCCTCTGCCTCTGTGGGGGGGCCACTTCTATTGGTCTTTCATTTGTCTATTTTCATCCGTCTTAGTTCTTTGGCTCTTGTGGGCCTCCCATCGCGGTGGCCTCTGTTGTCGCAGAGTGCCGGCTCTGGGTGCATGCGCTCCAGAACTCCGGCTGGGTAATTGGACACATTGGTTCAGCTGCTCCGCGGCACGTGGGATCCTCCCAGCCCAGGGATCGAACTGGCACCCCTTGCACTGCAAGGCGGTGTCCTTACCCACTGGACCACGAGGGAAGCCCAAGGTGTTTTTTTTGTTTTTGTTTTTGTTTTTTAAATCAGCTTGTTCAGGCTTCCCTCGTGGTCCTGTGGGTAGAGTCCACCTTGCAGTGCAAAGGGCACCAATTCTATCCCTGGCCCAGAAAGATCCCACATGCCATGGAGCAGCTGGACTGGTGTGTCCAATTATAAGCCAGAGCTCTGGAGCTCATGCGTCCAGAGCTAGTGCTCTGCAATGAGAGAGGTCACTGCAATGGGAGGCCCACACAGGCCAGAGAATAAAGATGGATGAAAATTTTAAAAATAAAAAAAAAAAAAACAAATAAAAGAGGCCAAAAATTTTTTTAAAAAAATCAGCATGCTAACAGTTTATCATGTAAAGAAACTATCTGGGTGCTACCCAGATGAAATCTGGGTAGGAATTTGGCGGGGAGACCTGTTAGGAGAGGTAGCAGGAGAGGGTAACTTTTGGTCCTGGAGGTCAAGAGCATTAGCTATCTATTACCAGGCAGGAGTCATCACTTCTCCCATGGCAAATGCTCTTTGGATGGATTCACTCTCTCCCATGCCTCCAAGGCTCACCCCTCTTTGAGGAGATCTGAAAGGCAGCAAAACTCAGCCTTCATTTTCCCTTAGACTTGTGCATTTCACCCTCACAAGACGCTACCCACCCTTGGCTCTGGAATTAAGCTGTCCCTCTTTCCTGGCCCTCTTTCTGTCCCTCTTTCCTGGCCTCCCCCAC
Organism: Tragulus kanchil; assembly: GCA_022376925.1. Taxonomy (NCBI): domain Eukaryota; kingdom Metazoa; phylum Chordata; class Mammalia; order Artiodactyla; family Tragulidae; genus Tragulus; species Tragulus kanchil. The sequence continues at coordinate 153,571,134 of JAIOJX010000029.1, forward strand.
CTCCACGTAAAAAAGGAACAATTTAGGGAAAGGGACTCAGTCAGTAGGAGGGATTAGATTTTGCTGCAGAGAGAGCCTCACATCTGAGAGGTTTAACAAACAAAAGTATATTTCTAACTCACTTGGTAAGTCCATCACTCGTGGGTAGGAACTCATCTCGATACTCAGAAACCCAGGCTGATGAAGCCCCAGGTTAGCCTCTGCCTCTGTGTCCACCACAGCAGAGGGAAGATGTGAGAAATCAAGAACTGCTTTTGACATGTTCCCTGAATGTGAGCGCATTCTTTCCTCTTGACTAAAACGAATCCTATGGCCGTATCTGATCACAAAGGGCAGAAAATTAATGCAATCCTACCATGTGCTGGAAAGAATGAGAAACACTGGCAAGAAACATTCATGGTTTATACAGTAACTTAACTTTGATGAGTGGCTGTCTGCTGGTTCTAGTTCTTAGCAAGCGCAAACACACACTGTGACTCCTGGATGTGAGCTGTGTGGAGAAGGTCAGTAATGTCCCTTTGTTCTGTTTTCTTCGCAGCATTTATTAGGCTTTGTTTTGTTTTTGTTCTTTTTGTTCATCTGTGCTGAGTCTTCACTGGGGGTGTACGGGTTTCTGTGGTGGCAGTGCTCAGGCTTAATTGCTCTGCAGCACGTGAGAGCTTAGCTCCCCAACCAGTGATCCAACCTACATTCCCTGCATTGGAAGGCAAGATTCTTAGCCACTGGGCCACCAGGGAAGTTCCTACATGTTCATTTTTATATTTATTATCTGTCTCTCTTCCCACTACAAGTTTTAGGAGAACAAGTACCTGGTCAGATTTGCTCATTTCTATATCCTCAGATCCAAGAGTCCTATTTGGCACGTAGCAGGCATTTACTAAATGTATGTTCAATGGGGCTTCCCTAGTGGTCCAGTGGGTAAGGACACCGCCTTGCAGTGCAAGGGGCGCCAGTTCGATCCCTGGCCAGGGAAGATCCCACGTGCCGCGGAGCAGCTGAACCAATGTGTCTAACTACCAAGCCGGAGCTCTGGAGCGCATGCACCCAGAGCCAGTTCTCTGCAGCGAGAGAGGCCACTGCAATGGGAGGCCCACACAGGCCAACGACCAAAGATAAATGAATGAAAGATTAATAGACGTGGCCAAAAAAAAATGTATGTTCAGTGGCTGAATATGCACAGTTGTTTTACTTACATAAATGGGGCAGTACTACTTAGTTTCTTTCACTTAATATCAGTTCATACGGGAACTGCTGCATTCTTCTGAATTACTACATGGTATTTTATAAAATATGAATGTCATGAATGTACCATAATTTGTTCATCCGTTTCCCTTACAGGGAACACTCAGGATGCCTTCAGATTTTCAACATTTTGAACAGTGCTGCAGCAAACATCCTTATGTTTATCTTGGAGCACATGAGCCTGTGCTTAAAATGAGATTGCTGGGGCAATAGTTATGTGCATCTTTACATCTAACAAATGCAACCGCAAACTGTGACAATTTATGGTCCTCCCGGCAGTGAGTGGGAGCGGAGTCCTCAGCAGTGCATCATTGCTTTATTAATCATCTACTAATGTCTTTGCAATCTTATGGGAGATAAAAAATCATCCACTCTTGCTTGGGCTTGCATGATGCTGATTACTGTGAAGTTGTGTTCCTCTTTTCACCCATTCGTTGGCCGTTTGAGTATCTTTTCTGTGCTCACATAAATTACCATTTTACCATTTTCTGTGCTCACATAAATTACCAATTACCATTACCATTTTTCCTGTTAGACTACTGCCCCTTTAAAAAAAAAAGTATTCTTAATTGCATTTTATATATTCTGGATATTATTTCCTTGCCTTTTAAAAAAGATTTTCTTCCATTATGTCTTTTGTACTTTATCTTAGTTTTGGTGTTTTGGTCATACACAGGTTTTTAGATTTAACATAGCTGAATACATCCTTTGTTCTTCCTTTACAGACAGATTTGCATCTTGCTTGGAAAGCTCTTCCTAAGCTTAGGACTATAAAAATAACCTCTTGTATTTTCTTATGATGCCTTTGTCATTTTATAGTCTACGATTTTCTCTCTAATCCATTTGAAACATTGTTCTTTTGGTGTGAAACATGAATTTAACTTAACTTTATTCCAAATGGATGATTTATGATCCTCAATCTTTTTAACTCCACTGAGAGACTAGACATACAGAATGTTCCCTGTATCATAAGCTCTGTCATTCTATATATATTTATATGGCTTAATGATGTACTCCTTATTCCATTGTTTTCTAATATACAGCTGTTTGAATACCACCTTTTACTATTTCTATTATATCCATGTTTTGTTTATTTACTTAATATTTTAGCATAACATATTTTAAAATGAAGTGCCTACTTTAGCTTCATGCTAAGTATCTAAAATCATAGGTTTAAATTCATTCTAGTAAACACTAATATAATTGGATAACTTTTGAAATGATGAAAGTTTATTTACAGGGAACTGGGGCAATTTAAGTGCTGCAGCAAACATCCTTATGTTTATCTTGGAGCACATGAGCCTGTGCTTAAAATGAGATTGCTGGGGCAATAGTTATGTGCATCTTTACATCTAACAAATGCAACCGCAAACTGTGACAATTTATGGTCCTCCCGGCAGTGAGTGGGAGCGGAGTCCTCAGCAGTGCATCATTGCTTTATTAATCATCTACTAATGTCTTTGCAATCTTATGGGAGATAAAAAATCATCCACTCTTGCTTGGGCTTGCATGATGCTGATTACTGTGAAGTTGTGTTCCTCTTTTCACCCATTCGTTGGCCGTTTGAGTATCTTTTCTGTGCTCACATAAATTACCATTTTACCATTTTCTGTGCTCACATAAATTACCAATTACCATTACCATTTTTCCTGTTAGACTACTGCCCCTTTAAAAAAAAAAGTATTCTTAATTGCATTTTATATATTCTGGATATTATTTCCTTGCCTTTTAAAAAAGATTTTCTTCCATTATGTCTTTTGTACTTTATCTTAGTTTTGGTGTTTTGGTCATACACAGGTTTTTAGATTTAACATAGCTGAATACATCCTTTGTTCTTCCTTTACAGACAGATTTGCATCTTGCTTGGAAAGCTCTTCCTAAGCTTAGGACTATAAAAATAACCTCTTGTATTTTCTTATGATGCCTTTGTCATTTTATAGTCTACGATTTTCTCTCTAATCCATTTGAAACATTGTTCTTTTGGTGTGAAACATGAATTTAACTTAACTTTATTCCAAATGGATGATTTATGATCCTCAATCTTTTTAACTCCACTGAGAGACTAGACATACAGAATGTTCCCTGTATCATAAGCTCTGTCATTCTATATATATTTATATGGCTTAATGATGTACTCCTTATTCCATTGTTTTCTAATATACAGCTGTTTGAATACCACCTTTTACTATTTCTATTATATCCATGTTTTGTTTATTTACTTAATATTTTAGCATAACATATTTTAAAATGAAGTGCCTACTTTAGCTTCATGCTAAGTATCTAAAATCATAGGTTTAAATTCATTCTAGTAAACACTAATATAATTGGATAACTTTTGAAATGATGAAAGTTTATTTATGTAACATTTTACATCATCTTAAAAACCACAAGTGACATGCAGAGGCATTTGGAGAGACACTGTTGTGGTCTTTCCAGGAACAGATTTGTCAGTTTCTGTGACAGAAAATCTAAGTTCTTGGCATGTTTTATTGCTATTACTGTCTTATTTTGAAATAGTAAGAGAATCAGAAGAAGTTGCAAAAATGGTAGAGAAATCCCACATATCTTCAACCTAGCTTCTTACAATGGTGACATCTTATATAACTATCATCAGGATCAACACCCAGAAATTGACATTAGTACACAATGTAATTAACTAGACTAATGACTTTCCTCAAATTTCACCCATTTTTGCATGCATTTTTTTCTTTGTATATAGGCATTTTATGATACTTACAGATCCCTATAAACACCACCACGATCAAGATTCAGAACCATTCTGTTGCCACCCAACATCCTCGTGTTGCCCCTTAGTAGTCACAGCCTCCTTTCTCTGAGCCCTGGCACCACAGGTTCCCCACCTCTGTGACTTCGTCCTTTTGATAGTGTAATATACATGGAGCCATACAGGACGTAATCCGAAGGACTGCCTTGGGCTTTTTCACTCAGTATAGTTTCCCTGGAGATGTATCCCAATCGTTGTGTCTGTCTCTCGTCATTGCTGTCCCACGCTTTGTTTATCTGTTCACCTACTGAGACACCCTGGACTGTTCCCGTTTGGGAACTATTACAAATAAAGCTGCTGTGAACATCCCTTGTAGGTTTTTGAAAAGTGAAACCTTTTTTTAAGAATTTTGTTTTTAACTCCACTGAGAGACTAGACATACAGAATGTTCCCTGTATCATAAGCTCTGTCATTCTATATATATTTATATGGCTTAATGATGTACTCCTTATTCCATTGTTTTCTAATATACAGCTGTTTGAATACCACCTTTTACTATTTCTATTATATCCATGTTTTGTTTATTTACTTAATATTTTAGCATAACATATTTTAAAATGAAGTGCCTACTTTAGCTTCATGCTAAGTATCTAAAATCATAGGTTTAAATTCATTCTAGTAAACACTAATATAATTGGATAACTTTTGAAATGATGAAAGTTTATTTATGTAACATTTTACATCATCTTAAAAACCACAAGTGACATGCAGAGGCATTTGGAGAGACACTGTTGTGGTCTTTCCAGGAACAGATTTGTCAGTTTCTGTGACAGAAAATCTAAGTTCTTGGCATGTTTTATTGCTATTACTGTCTTATTTTGAAATAGTAAGAGAATCAGAAGAAGTTGCAAAAATGGTAGAGAAATCCCACATATCTTCAACCTAGCTTCTTACAATGGTGACATCTTATATAACTATCATCAGGATCAACACCCAGAAATTGACATTAGTACACAATGTAATTAACTAGACTAATGACTTTCCTCAAATTTCACCCATTTTTGCATGCATTTTTTTCTTTGTATATAGGCATTTTATGATACTTACAGATCCCTATAAACACCACCACGATCAAGATTCAGAACCATTCTGTTGCCACCCAACATCCTCGTGTTGCCCCTTAGTAGTCACAGCCTCCTTTCTCTGAGCCCTGGCACCACAGGTTCCCCACCTCTGTGACTTCGTCCTTTTGATAGTGTAATATACATGGAGCCATACAGGACGTAATCCGAAGGACTGCCTTGGGCTTTTTCACTCAGTATAGTTTCCCTGGAGATGTATCCCAATCGTTGTGTCTGTCTCTCGTCATTGCTGTCCCACGCTTTGTTTATCTGTTCACCTACTGAGACACCCCTGGACTGTTCCCGTTTGGGAACTATTACAAATAAAGCTGCTGTGAACATCCCCTTGTAGGTCTGATGTGAACCTAAGATTTTGTTTCTCTGAGATAAATGCCTAGGAATAAGGTCATGAGGTTCTATGGTTAATATAGGTTTAACCCTGTAGGAAACTGCCAGATCGGGATCCAGAGAGGCTGCACCGTTTCACATTCCCGCCAGCAATGAATGAGCCATCTGGTTTCATGGCATCCTCACCAGCCTTTGACACTCTCAGTCTTTTTCATTTTTTCTACTCTGATCATATTTCTCCGGTTTTCATATGTTTTCTCCTAATGACTAGTGATACTGAATCTCTTTCCACGTGCTGATTTGTGCGGCTTGTTGGGATCTCTGGGGACAAGTCTGAGGTGCTTGCTTGTTCCATGCTCCTGCCTCTCCTGGCCTTGAGGGGGAGGGAGGGCTGCCCCTGGGGCACGAATGCTCCTCTCAGCTCCTCTACAAACAGGAGAGGTGGGGGGCGGGGCTGCGGGGTTTGACCCCCGCGGTCAGGAGCACAGGCTCAGAGCTTCAGGTGGGCTCCGGGAGGCTCACCCGGAAGAGGAGGTGAAGCCCCGGCACCACCTATGGCATCCCCCACCTTTCTCCTGTTCACACCCCCAAAGAGAGTTTGAGTAAAATTAGTGCCTTTGGAGATGGGTTCACTGGGTGCTGTGAGGAAAATTCTGAGACCGATTTCACAATTGGAAACAGAGCCTGAGCCAAGGGGAACCAGTCACACAGGGGTCACTAATATTACCCCATCATTTGCAAATGTAGAAGGCATCAGAGGGGGGAAGCTTGAGTTGTCCCAGAAAGTGTATGCTGCTGCCAGCCCTCTGAGAGCAAGGCTGGCAAACGCTGCGGAGTCCTGCCCAGCGCCCTGGAGAGCCCCGCCCAGTGGTGGGAGAGGACAGCCTCTAGGGGGCGACGACACCCCCACCCAGGCTCGCCTTCTCCCTTAGGGCTGGCTGAGAACAGGAAGGTGTTTGAACCTCTGAGCTGGGGGTTGGACCTGTGAGCCCGGAACCTATGAAGACCTAATGTGCACCCTGGAGTAGGACAGCCCTGGGTGATCCAGCGGTTAAGAATTCACCTCGCAATGCAGGAGACTCGGGTTCAGCTCCTGGCTGGGGAACTAAGATCCCACATGCCATGGAGCAACGAAGCCCATGGGCCACAGCTACTGAGCTTGCAGGCTCCAGAGGCCCTATGCCCCATTGAGAGAGTCCGAGCACTGCAAGGAAAGATGCGAAGACCCCACGTGCCTCAGCGAAGACCCAACGCAGCCAAATATATAAGACAGAGTGCACGCTGGAGGAATGAACATTAACTGGCCCTAGTGGGAAGCAGGAAGAACCAGTCTCGTAAAATACACTGCGAGACTTGGAGGGAGAGGTGTCAGGTTCACCCTCTAGAACAGGGATTCTAAAGTAGGAACCTCTTGACAGACAGCGCATCCCAAGTGCAACTCCTTTCCTACATCTTCCAGGGCAGTGATGAGCCCGTCAGAAGATTCTCTTTTCTGCCCATGACCACTGTAACCTGTCTCTTCACTATAATCTATTAATTAAATCACTGTGAATTGCTGAAAGAGGATAGCCATCAAGTAAAATGAAGATGTTTCTAGGGTTTATTAAACACTCAGTATGATCTTGGGTAGGTGACTTAAAATGTGTTCCTCCATTTCCCCGTCTCTAAAGTGGGGATAATCACAATTCCAGCTTCATTGAGACATAAGGACTTCAAACGGTGCCTGGCCCAGAGCAAGCGTTGCAGACGTGTCAGCTATACGTATGAGCGCCAGGGCCACGAACACGTCTGACAGCATTGCAAACTCACTGCTTCACCCCATAGAGCAGGGTGGAGTTCCTATAACCTTGGAGACTTGCTTTGTTACCTGTGCTTGATCAGGGCTGCCTTGAGTTGGAACGTTTCCCCTTGACACTGACCTTCCTTTGTAATGGCAAAGTACGTTAATTTAGTTTTATTATTGTCAACAGCATGTGTTGGCAGAGATTTGGTAAATCTCAGGTGCCTCATGGTAGAGAACCTGCCTGCCAGTGCAAGAGACCCAGGAGACATGGGGGTGATCTCTGAGTTGGGAAGATCCCCTGAAGTAGGAATGACACCCCACTCCAATATTCTTGCCTGGAAAATTCCTTGAACAGAGGAGTCTGGCGGATATACCCCATGGGGTCACAAACAGTCGGACACACCTGAGCACACACACACACGCACACACACACAGAGTATGGTGCTGCATATTTCCATCGTCTAATTTTTGACATCAACTTTTCTAATAACTAGATTTGAAGCCACCAGTGTGTACGGTTCAAATACGCATCATCTTTGCCCCTATACGTAAAGCAGATATTTATAATCTGCTTCCCCTCAGTCTCCAGGAAATACGGGACTATCTGGTGAATATGGGCTGCAGATTTTCCAGCTTCTCTTAAGGAGGCTGAGGGCATTGGTCCAGGGCCCAGGAAGGACCAGTCTCGTAAAATACACTGCGAGACTTGGAGGAGAGGTGTCAGGTTCACCCTCTAGAACAGGGATTCTAAAGTAGGAACCTCTTGACAGACAGCGCATCCCAAGTGCAACTCCTTTCCTACATCTTCCAGGGCAGTGATGAGCCCGTCAGAAGATTCTCTTTTCTGCCCATGACCACTGTAACCTGTCTCTTCACTATAATCTATTAATTAAATCACTGTGAATTGCTGAAAGAGGATAGCCATCAAGTAAAATGAAGATGTTTCTAGGGTTTATTAAACACTCAGTATGATCTTGGGTAGGTGACTTAAAATGTGTTCCTCCATTTCCCCGTCTCTAAAGTGGGGATAATCACAATTCCAGCTTCATTGAGACATAAGGACTTCAAACGGTGCCTGGCCCAGAGCAAGCGTTGCAGACGTGTCAGCTATACGTATGAGCGCCAGGGCCACGAACACGTCTGACAGCATTGCAAACTCACTGCTTCACCCCATAGAGCAGGGTGGAGTTCCTATAACCTTGGAGACTTGCTTTGTTACCTGTGCTTGATCAGGGCTGCCTTGAGTTGGAACGTTTCCCCTTGACACTGACCTTCCTTTGTAATGGCAAAGTACGTTAATTTAGTTTTATTATTGTCAACAGCATGTGTTGGCAGAGATTTGGTAAATCTCAGGTGCCTCATGGTAGAGAACCTGCCTGCCAGTGCAAGAGACCCAGGAGACATGGGGGTGATCTCTGAGTTGGGAAGATCCCCTGAAGTAGGAATGACACCCCACTCCAATATTCTTGCCTGGAAAATTCCTTGAACAGAGGAGTTCGGGGATATACCCCATGGGGTCACAAACAGTCGGACACACCTGAGCACACACACACACGCACACACACACAGAGTATGGTGCTGCATATTTCCATCGTCTAATTTTTGACATCAACTTTTCTAATAACTAGATTTGAAGCCACCAGTGTGTACGGTTCAAATACGCATCATCTTTGCCCCTATACGTAAAGCAGATATTTATAATCTGCTTCCCCTCAGTCTCCAGGAAATTTTGCTTTAGCTGAGTCCATTAGTGGCACTATCTGGTGAATATGGGCTGCAGATTTTCCAGCTTCTCTTAAGGAGGCTGAGGGCATTGGTCCAGGGCCCAGGAAGGAGGCCCTGCTATGCAGGATGAGGCACAGGGGGAGTGACAGAAATCCCCCTTCTTGAAGGCACCCCAGTAACTTGGTGCAGGAGCAGTGGTCCTCAGGCTCTTCCTGAGGATCCCACTCTACCTCACACCAGCGAGCCTCTTCATGGACCCCAGGAGGGTCTGTGGACAGAGAGCACACCCATGCATACTATACACATACACACACACACACACACACACAGCTAAAGACCTGGCTCTGGCCATCTCCTCTAGTAAGCCTTTATCTGATTGATCATATCCCACTCTAAACCATCCTTTCCTCTGCATTTGAGGCTTTGGTATTTATCTTTCCATTTGTTTCTTATTCTGCTGAGGAAGAGAATCCAGACTGGGGCAGAGTGAGTCCCTTCTGCCCAGGCTGTGATAATAGGACATTTGTACTGAGGCCCATTCACACATATAAATCTATTAGAGGACTTCCCTGGTGATCCAGTGGGTAAAGAGTCCGCCTTGCAGTGTAAGCGGCACCAGTTTGATCCCTGGTCCAGGAAGATTCCACGTGCCGTGGAGTGGCTAGACCAGTGTGTGCAATTACGAGCCATGTGCCCAGAGCTGGTGCTCTGCGATGAGAGAGGCCACTGCACTGGGAGGCCCACACGGCCAAAGAATAAATATGGATGAAAAATAAATAAAATAAAATAAATCAGTAAAAGAGACCAAAATTAAGAAATAAAATAAAATAAATCTATTAGATACAACATACTGCACTGGGCGATTAAGGAGGCTAGGCCCAGAGAGCGTAAGCAACTTGTCAAAGGTTACACAGCCAGGCTCAGACCTGAGGAGCTCCCCATCAGATCAGGCTGCCTCTTTTTTATTTTTTTAAATTTATTCTTTATTTTATTTTTGGCTGTGCTGGGTCTTTGTGCTGTATGGGGGTGGGGGAAGCTTCTCTCTAGCTGCACTGTGCAGGCTTCTCATTGTGTGGCTTCTCTTGTTGCAGAGGAGGTTCTAGGGTGCTCAGCCTTCAACAGTGGTGGCACACGGGCTTAGCTGCCCCATGGCATGAGGGATCTTCCCAGAACAGGGACTGAATCGGCGTCCCCTGCATTGGCAGGCACATTCTTAACCACGGGGGCCATCCAGGAAGCCCCGTGCTGCCTCTTATTACAGATGTTCGCTGGTGGCTTAAATCCTTAACTAGTGAACTAACTCGCCTCCTTTCATGACCCCTGCAGATGCCAAAGGAACCATCCGGGAAATTGTCCTGCCCAAGGGTCTGGACCTGGACCGACCCAAACGGACACGCACCTCCTTCACAGCTGAGCAGCTCTACCGCCTGGAGATGGAGTTCCAGCGCTGCCAGTACGTGGTGGGCCGTGAGCGCACGGAGCTGGCCCGTCAGCTGAACCTCTCCGAGACCCAGGTAAAAGGCAGGCAAGGCCCTGCCAGCCTGGGAGGCCTTGGGGTGTGAGGCCGGTGAACTGATGCGTGGAAACCCAGCTTTGGAGTTCAGATATCTATCAGGGGAAGGTTTAAAGTCACAGGTAAACCAGAGCAAACACATACAGTGCTGACGAGAGGAAGTTGGCATATGCCAGTAGAGATGAGGTCGTGGGGCACTTCTGGATCCTTCAGGCCTTTGGTGGAATTTGGGGGAAAGCCAGAGAGATAGGAGAAAGGGACATCCAAGATGCAGGGAGTAGCTTAAAAGAGTGTTAGTTGATGTAGGAGAGAGCACCAGAAAGGCCTACTGTGGGGTTGGCTTGCTGGGAACAGATTCAGGGGAGCGAAGAGGCTTACAAATTTGGACTGTGGACCTCTCATTTCCAGATTCTGGGCCTTTTCCCTTCTTCCCTTGATCCAAGTCGGCCTCAGACCTTCTGTTGGAAGGAAAAGGTCCGAACTCCCCTCTTCACCTAGAAAGGGCTTAGCACTTAACAATGATCTGCCTGACCCAAAGCGGAGACTTCAGTAAACTGAGCACCTACTCTGTGTGAATGTAGGCATTTCAAATTGGTAATAGATCTAAATAATAATAATAATAGTAATGGGGAGTTTCTTGGCAGTCAGCAATTAGAACTTCACACTTTCACTGCCTTGGCCTGGGTTCACTCCCCGGTCTGGGAATTAAGATCCTGTAAGGGCATGCAGTGTGGTCAGACTAAAAGTAGCAGTAATAATAATAATAATACTTCTGCAATGCTTACTGTGGCAAGACACTAAGTTAGTTATGTTAGTTCATTAATCCCTATAAGCCTGTGATTGTAGCAACCAGTAATAGCCCATTTTACCATCAGGAGAGTGGTTATTAGGCCCAAAGTCAGACAACAAATTAGTTCCAGAATTAGGACTGGACAAGCAGTCTGGCCGCTTTATGCTGCCTGTCAACTGGGCAACTGCCCTGGACCTTGTCAAAAAAACAGAGACGCTACTCCTGCTACAGATAAAGGGCTGCCAGAGCCAGTGAATGCATCAGCAGTGAGGTCAGGATCGTGACTGCTGGGAGGGGCTGCTGTCCTGCTGCCTGGGGCATCGCCCCCTGGCCTGTTTTCCCCTGTAGCGCCCCACACAACTCAGCAGATGGCCTGGGGCATCTAGGCCTCCCTCCAGCTGAGCTCAGGAGGCCTGGACAGCCAGGCTCGGTTCAGGGGGCCTGCAGGGGCCAGGCGGGCAGAGCCCTTAGGACTTCAGACCAGGGTCTGAGGTCTAGGCACAGGGTCACTCCTCCTCTTTGATCTAATTTCTCTTTACCTCGCCTTGTTTTAGTCCCAAACTCTTCCCTGAAACTTTCTTCCCAAGGGTGCCTCGGTTACCCAGGCCAGCAGTTCCTCCTTAGTCCTCCTCCTTCCCTCCCTTGCCAGCACAGGCTACCTTTATCTGCTCTTGAAGGTCAAAAACCAAGCTCCACCTCTTCCAGGAAGCCTTCCCCGAGACTTCTTGACCTCATTGCAAGACCTGTTGTACATGGCTTGACCTGGAAAGTGAGGTGTGGGTGTGTGGTGTGGTGAGGCCAACCAGATCTCACTTCCCCAACACCAGAACATATTGGAAGCTCATGTCTGCTCTCAGGCCTCCCTGGGGAGGCCAGCATACAGCTGGGCACCCTGTAGGCCTTCCGAGGATCCTCGACTAACTGGTTATTACTTGCCAGCCTCCCTTGTTCCCCAGTCCCGGGGTCTGGCAGGCAGTACACGGTATAACCAGCGCTTAGTGAGAGCGTCCTGTGAGCCAGCATTGTGCTGAGTGCCAGGCGTGTTCTGACGGGCTTAGTCCTCACCGCAACCTCCTATGACAGGTGTGAGGTTTTCCTCCTGATACCACTTCTGACAGCGTGTGGGGCTTTACCACACCCACCGCCGCCAGTGCTCTGGTTCCAGCTGGGTGTCCAACAGTACAGCTCAACTTAGTTCTGACCCTACTTCCTGGACTCAACACAAACGCGGCAGGTTATGACTGGCTCTACACAATGGGGGTTCCCACAACCCCCTCTTAGGCTTGATAATTTGTTAGGATGACTCACAGAACTCAGGAGAATACTTACACTCGATTTACTTCTACAAATTTGTTTATTATAAAGCATGCCCATGTGTGTGCTGTGCTCAGGCACATCTGACTTTTTGCAGCTCCATGGACTGTAGCCCATCAGGCTCCTCTGTCCTCCGTCCATGGGATTCTCCAGGCAAGAATACTGGAGCAGGTTACCATTTCCTCCTCCAGAGAATCTTCCGGATGCAGGGATCAAACCCGCGTCTCCTGCACCTCCTGCATTGGCAGGAGGATTTTGCACCACCGGGTCTTCAGACCAGGGTCTGAGGTCTAGGCACAGGGTCACTCCTCCTCTTTGATCTAATTTCTCTTTACCTCGCCTTGTTTTAGTCCCAAACTCTTCCCTGAAACTTTCTTCCCAAGGGTGCCTCGGTTACCCAGGCCAGCAGTTCCTCCTTAGTCCTCCTCCTTCCCTCCCTTGCCAGCACAGGCTACCTTTATCTGCTCTTGAAGGTCAAAAACCAAGCTCCACCTCTTCCAGGAAGCCTTCCCCGAGACTTCTTGACCTCATTGCAAGACCTGTTGTACATGGCTTGACCTGGAAAGTGAGGTGTGGGTGTGTGGTGTGGTGAGGCCAACCAGATCTCACTTCCCCAACACCAGAACATATTGGAAGCTCATGTCTGCTCTCAGGCCTCCCTGGGGAGGCCAGCATACAGCTGGGCACCCTGTAGGCCTTCCGAGGATCCTCGACTAACTGGTTATTACTTGCCAGCCTCCCTTGTTCCCCAGTCCCGGGGTCTGGCAGGCAGTACACGGTATAACCAGCGCTTAGTGAGAGCGTCCTGTGAGCCAGCATTGTGCTGAGTGCCAGGCGTGTTCTGACGGGCTTAGTCCTCACCGCAACCTCCTATGACAGGTGTGAGGTTTTCCTCCTGATACCACTTCTGACAGCGTGGGGGGCTTTACCACACCCACCGCCGCCAGTGCTCTGGTTCCAGCTGGGTGTCCAACAGTACAGCTCAACTTAGTTCTGACCCTACTTCCTGGACTCAACACAAACGCGCAGGTTATGACTGGTTTCTACACACTGGGGCTTCCCACAACCCCCTCTTAGGCTTCATAATTTGTTAGGATGACTCACAGAACTCAGGAGAATACTTACACTCGATTTACTTCTACAAATTTGTTTATTATAAAGCATGCCCATGTGTGTGCTGTGCTCAGGCACATCTGACTTTTTGCAGCTCCATGGACTGTAGCCCATCAGGCTCCTCTGTCCTCCGTCCATGGGATTCTCCAGGCAAGAATACTGGAGCAGGTTACCATTTCCTCCTCCAGAGAATCTTCCGGATGCAGGGATCAAACCCGCGTCTCCTGCACCTCCTGCATTGGCAGGAGGATTCTTTACCACTGCACCACCTGGGAAGATATATTCACCCATATTTTGGGGCAAATGTATTATTGACTGCCTGCTGTGTACCAGGTGCTATCCTAGGCAGGCCCTCCCCTCTCTGTTGCACCCAGAGCTGCAGCAGGACAGGAGCCCCTGTGAAAGCTTCCCTCCTGGTGGGTGGCACCCAGGTCTGGCACAGCCTTTGTACCTACTTGCCCTCCATTTGTGGGGAGCAGTTAATGTCCCTCTTCCGCTATATCCTCAGGGTCCGGAGGAACGGACTCATGGCCTCTGAGTGTGTCCTCTCCCTCCAGTTCAGAGGGAGGAACAGAGAAAGTAAGCAATAAACAATTCCTCACACTGAGTGTAGCCTCCAAGGATTTCCCATTTGGTCTCTGCCACAACCCAAGTATTTTTGTCCTCATTTTAAAGACGAGAAATTGAAACTCAGGGGTTACCGGGAGGAACGCTGGAGGCTTCCCAGTAGCAGAAAGGATTATAATGACATACAGAGCCAGGGTCCTCAAGGATCTGGTGGGACTCCTTCCTGAAGTAATCAGATGCCAGCGTGATTAACAGTCACTTCCTTCAGCCACGCTTGCTCAAATCTTCCTTCTTCCTTGACTCTCCCTCACTGATATCACCTTCGAATGTCACCTCTCCAGAGGGGCTGTTTGCCACCCCACTGATAAGACACAGCCTCCCCTCCCCTCCTTACTGTGCCCCTTTGCTCTCTTGCGATGTCCCCAAAGTGCCAGCCCACAGCTGTTACCCGTGCATACCACGTTAATACAGAAATGAAGAGTAACCAATTTTTCTAGTAAGTCTTTTTTTTTAACTTTTTTTTTTTTGGCCACTTCTATTGGTCTTTCATTTATCTATTTTCATCCATCTTTGTTCTTTGGCCTGTGTGGGCCTCCCACTGCAGCAGTGGCCTCTCTCATTGCAGAGCTCCGGCTTTGGGCGCATGCGCTCCAGAGCTCTGGCTCGGTACTTGGACACATCCTTGGACACATCCATCCAGCCGCTCCGCGGCACGAGGGATCTTCCCAGGCCAGGGATCGAACCGGCGCCCCTTGCACTGCAAGGCGGTGTCCTTACCCACTGGACCACCAGGGAAGCCCTCTAGTAAGTCATTTTAGCTGTATTATACAAAAGTATTGGTCCATGACAGATTGGAAACATGAAAAAAGGGCTCCTCACCATGAATAATTTGAGACATGCTGCTCAAAGCACTTATTGCCACTGGTATCCATGCTTATTAGCTTATATTTGTTGTTTATCCCCTGCCTCCCCCCTACCCTGCCCACCCCACACAAGGATTTGCCCACTGCTGACACCGCAGCCTAGAAGAGTGCCTGGCACATGCGCTGTGTCTGCATAGCTTCAGTCGTGTCCAACTTTTTGCAACCCTCTGCCCTGTAGCCTCCAGATGAGAAGACTGGAGTGGGCTGCTATGCCCTTTTCCGGGGATCTTCCTGACCCAGGGACTACATGCTCAGTCCATATCTGCTAAATGCGTGAGTGAGTGAGTGAGTTCAGGAATCCCCCTCAGGTAGATGTCCTCACTCCTTGGTTACTTTCATGTCTTGAAACACATTCCAATCCCATTTAAAGCACCCAGCTGGTATGTATGTCCAATCTTTTCTCCCCTCCTCCATTCAGAACACGTCTGACTCAGAACACCCCTGCTGGAGGGACCTGCAGGGAAAGAGCCCCTCTGGCCACAGCCCCTAGAAAGGAGAAGGGAGTGAGCTAGCTTTCCCCAGCCAGCATGGGAGGGCAGGGGAGGCGGCACCTTCTGGCCTGAGGGGTCTTGAGGCTGGAGGCCTCTGTTGGAGGGTACTTTGCCCCCACAGGGGGCCTGTCAGACTTGCCCAGGCAGCCCATGCTCTGACAGCCTCTCCGGGGCCAGCTGCCCCTGCTCCTCCTCCTCAAAGCTTCGAGTGCAGCTCCCCTTCTCCCTTCCGAGGCTGGAGGAAGTCTGTGAGTCCCTCCACTCCGCGGTCCCACCTCATCGGGCTGCCAGCCTTCCAGAACCTCCAGGCCAGGCGCAGGAGGCCCTCTCTGCTCCTGGGGAGGCGGGTGTGGGTGCTGCAGGGATTGACAGGTTTGCCAGCTGGGGGGAAGGGTCAGTCTCTCCTTTCAGGCACTTCAGGACGCCCAACCTTCCTCCTGGGGGGAGCACCCTGCCTTCCCAGACAGGGAGAAGATCCCATCACCCTCAGGGACTACAGAACTGACCACTTGGCTTTCCGGCCCCGTCGCCTTCCTAGGAGGGGCTGGAGCGCAGGATGCCAGTTTACCTCCCTTGTTGGCCTTGAGAAAGGTCTCTCTCTCTCTCTGCTCTTTGCTGGCTCCATTGAGGATATGGGGTCCTTAGCACCCCTCTGTCCCCCGGGTTTCGGTATGTGGCCACTGGAAGTGTCCCTCACCATCCTGGCACATCGTCTCACATTTGGGATCAGGTTGAGAAGCGCTGATTGGTGGGAGGGGACTGCTGAGAGGTTCACCTAGGTGCATGGCCACATAGGTGGAGGGTGAGCTGCCTTTAGAGGCTGGGCGTGGGGACCAGGGGAGAGACAGGAGGAGGTGGGGCGGCTAAGAGCGGAAGGTGCGGCTCCAAGTGGGGAGCCTCCTCTGTGCCTCCGCCTCCCACCTCCGGCTGCCAGTCCATCCCTCCTTCCTGGGGTCAGAGTAGCCGAGGAGGGAGGCCGGTGATCTGGGGGCCCAGGGTCTCCTATCAGTTCCCCGGGTCAGGACGACGGTGGAAAGATCTAGACGACCATCTGATCGCTCTTCTTTCCTCTCTCACTGCACCCCTACTCCCCGGCCCCACTTCCCGTCCCCGCCTGGCCTGCCTCTCCCTCGCCGACTCCCTTCCCCTCGCCCCGCCCCCAAGGTGAAGGTCTGGTTCCAGAACCGCCGCACCAAGCAGAAGAAAGACCAGAGCAGAGACCTGGAGAAGCGGGCTTCCTCCTCGGCGTCCAAGGCCTTCGCCACCTCCAATATCCTGCGGCTGCTGGAGCAGGGCCGGCTGCTGTCCGTGCCCAGGGCCCCCAGCCTCCTGGCGCTGACCCCCGGCCCAGCGGGCCTGCCTGCCGGCCACAGGGGCACCTCCTTGGGTGACCCCAGGAACTCCTCCCCGCATCTCAACCCTCTGACCTCGGCCTCGGCGTCGCCCCCGCTGCCGCCCCCTCCGCCAGCGCTCTGCTTCGCCGCCGCCCCGCTCCTGGACCTGCCTGCCGGCTACGAACTGGGCTCCTCGGCCTTCGAGCCCTACAGCCGGCTGGATCGGAGAGTGGGCAGCCCCGGCGGCGGCAAGAAGGCCAACGCTTAGGTCTCCACCCCCGCGTGGCACCGAGTCCCCAGACACAGCACCACCCCTGCCTCCTGGGCCCAGAGACGAGACGGGGCGGCCACACGCCCCGCCCCACCCAGCCCCCAGCCCGGAGACTCTCCAGCCGCCGGCGTCGGCCCCGCGGCTTGCGTGTGTGAGTGCAGTGTGTGCGCGCGTGCCTCTCACTGAAATAAAAGGCAAACAATGACCAGAAGGGAAACGGAGTCCCCACAGCACGCCACCGCCCCTCAATCCCGATTCCCGCCCCTCCTGGGAAGGTAGCTGGGCTCCGGGCTCGGCGGTGGAGAGGCAGACGCTGGCGCCACGGGGCTACCGCGGGGGATCCGGTCCCCGCCTGCTCCCAGTTCGAGCTCCCCACGCCCAACCAAGGCGTCACAAGTCCCGCGGTCGCCCCACCCATGCTTTTGTTGGTAAGCATTGCCCTTTGCAAGCTCCGTGTACTTGAGAGGGGGGAGTCAAGTCCTTGGAGAGGGCGACCAATGAGAGAGGAGTCGAGGTGCGAGAGAGCCGGTGAAAGGGCATCCCAGGCAAACCCAGGCAAGATCCTGCGACCCGCCCATCACTAACACCCCACTGTGAAGCACTTTAAAATTTTGTTCTTGCTTAAATAAGACACTTTTATTTAACTTTTTAATTTTGCAATAATTGTAGACAGTCCAGAGAAATCTGTGTACCCTTCACCCCATTTCCCCCAATGGTTGCATCTGCCGTAACTACAGTATAGCATTGAAACTGGGAAAGTGCCATTGATACTGTGTGTGTGTGTGTGTGTGTGTGTGTGTGTGTGTGTGTGTGTGTGTGTAGTTCCATGTCACTTGATCCTCTGTGCAAGATCCGTGGAACCCGCCACAAACAGGATATAGAACTGTTGATCACCTCAGAGATCTGCCCCGGTGCTGCCCGTCAGTCACCCCCACTCCCACCCCGGCCAGAGAGAGTGCTTTGACAGACTAGGCATAGGGAGAGGGACCAGGAACCTGAGGTGGGTTCTCAGATCTGAGGATGCAGCCTGAGATTTCACCGCTGCAGGAAGAAAGGCAAGTCCGGCCAGCTCCCTTCTCTCTGAGAAGTGGCTTTAGTTTCAAGTTGGCTGCTCTGAGCCACCCAGGGACGGGTGCTGGGAGACAGGGAGCCCCAGACAGCTGTGCCTCCCTATTCCCACGGTGGGGCAGTATAGTTTGGGGAGGTGCTTAAGAGATACCAGGAAATCCTGAGTCTGGAAGGAGGTAACCTGGGTCACCGGAGCAGCCGCCCCTCAGGGTCCATGCTGCCTTGCTTAGCAGACCTGTGCACACTCCCCTGCCCAGGGACCAATTCTTTAGCCACCAGGCACGAAGAGGAATCCTTCCTTTGTACTTTCTGCCTTGGGCTGGAAATGTCAGGGCAAAAACCTGGCACGAGGTGCCTCAACGGGCCCGGCTCGCAGAGGCAGATCCGGGGGTCCCGCCTGCTCCCAGTTCGAGCTCCCACGCCCAACCAAGGCGTCACAAGTCCGGCGGTCGACCCACCCATGCTTTTGTTGGTAAGCATTGCCCTTTGCAAGCTCCGTGTACTTGAGAGGGGGGAGTCAAGTCCTTGGAGAGGGCGACCAATGAGAGAGGAGTCGAGGTGCGAGAGAGCCGGTGAAAGGGCATCCCAGGCAAACCCAGGCAAGATCCTGCGACCCGCCCATCACTAACACCCCACTGTGAAGCACTTTAAAATTTTGTTCTTGCTTAAATAAGACACTTTTATTTAACTTTTTAATTTTGCAATAATTGTAGACAGTCCAGAGAAATCTGTGTACCCTTCACCCCATTTCCCCCAATGGTTGCATCTGCCGTAACTACAGTATAGCATTGAAACTGGGAAAGTGCCATTGATACTGTGTGTGTGTGTGTGTGTGTGTGTGTGTGTGTGTGTGTGTGTGTGTAGTTCCATGTCACTTGATCCTCTGTGCAAGATCCGTGGAACCCGCCACAAACAGGATATAGAACTGTTGATCACCTCAGAGATCTGCCCCGGTGCTGCCGTCAGTCACCCCCACTCCCACCCCGGCCAGAGAGAGTGCTTTGACAGACTAGGCATAGGGAGAGGGACCAGGAACCTGAGGTGGGTTCTCAGATCTGAGGATGCAGCCTGAGATTTCACCGCTGCAGGAAGAAAGGCAAGTCCGGCCAGCTCCCTTCTCTCTGAGAAGTGGCTTTAGTTTCAAGTTGGCTGCTCTGAGCCACCCAGGGACGGGTGCTGGGAGACAGGGAGCCCCAGACAGCTGTGCCTCCCTATTCCCACGGTGGGGCAGTATAGTTTGGGGAGGTGCTTAAGAGATACCAGGAAATCCTGAGTCTGGAAGGAGGTAACCTGGGTCACCGGAGCAGCCGCCCCTCAGGGTCCATGCTGCCTTGCTTAGCAGACCTGTGCACACTCCCCTGCCCAGGGACCAATTCTTTAGCCACCAGGCACGAAGAGGAATCCTTCCTTTGTACTTTCTGCCTTGGGCTGGAAATGTCAGGGCAGACCTGCTGCCTGGGACCCTGGAGGTGAACTATAAGGTGAGACAGGAAATGACCAGATGGAGAGAGAGGTGCGCGGGTTCTCAGGGATCCCTCAATATCATGAGACAGAAAAGCTTATGGAGACTCAGATCTGATGGAGCAACACAGGGGAATTTCTGGGGCCTCACAGCCATGTCGTGGCAGGAGACAGCTCCCCCAAGCAGCATGACACGGGACAGAGATCAGACACCTGGTGAACCCAGGGTGCTGGAGGATCCAGGAGACGCTTCCTGTAGGAGGTGGCACTGACGCTGGCCCAAGAATGATCCTCTATAGGTGTTCAAATAAAGCTGATGGGAACTTTTACAGGGGGGAGAGGCACCCAGATGTCGTCAGGGCAAGGCAGGCGCAGGGTGAGGGCAGGTTGGGAAGACAGTGAGAAGACCTGAGTCGATGGCAGCCTCCGGAAGTGGGGTCGAGGAGAGAGGCCAAAGAGGAGATGTGAGGGGCTTAGGGCGGCAGGCTCACCTGAGGTTCCAGGGAAGTGGGCTGAGTTCTAACCAGCTGCAAACAGGGGCAGGAGCCTCCGAACCAACTGACTGGGGTGAGAGCTGGCCCTCCTCCCCCTCTGCCCCTCCCCCGGCCTCCACTCCCAGGTGGCCCCTGTGCACCTCCCAGCCCTGGGAGAGCGCCAAGCCCAAGGGCCAGGTTTCCGTGTTTGTAATCAACCCCGGGGAGGAGAGGAGGGCAGAAGGAGGGGCGACTGCTGAGGGAGGCCGGCTGGCTCTCTCCAGCTTCAGTTCAGCTCAAGCCTGGGAGGCTCCAGCAGCACTCGGCTCCCAGCCCACCACTTGGCCATGGCTGCCAAGGTAGACGGCAGGCCCGGGGCTCTCCCCGGCAGTGACTCCGACCTGGGCGCCTCCCGAGAGCACGTGCAGGCGGTCACCCGGAATTACATCACCCACCCCCGCGTCAGTGAGTATGACCCCCAGCTGGTGAGGTCTGAGGGTGGACAGCTGGGTCCTCGGGCCCTGCTCCTTCGCCCCAGGGCAAGAGGAGGACCTGAGACCCGGGGAGGCCTCAGGGGCCTTCAGTCCTGCAGAGTGGCGGGTTAGGGACGGAAGGTCCCCCAGCTTGGGCTACCCCAGAGGAAAGCAGGGAACCTTCCTGGGGTCAGTGATCCTGCTCTGAGCCCCCAAGTCCACAGAGAGTGCCCAAGTGCCCCCAAGACAGTGTGTGTGCTCCTGTGTGAATGTGTGTCCGGGTGTGTGTACGTGCACCCCAGAATACTGAGCCTGAGGATTCGTATCATCGAGGGGCGTGGGGGACAGTGCAGAGTGTGCGTATATTCTCAGGGTGGGGAACCCCTGACCCCATGTGTGTCCGGGGGGAGGGCGCCTGGGTGTGGACCCAGGGGAAGGCGCGTGCCTCGGTGGGGATGTGCTCCACCTGGGGGATGATATATGTGCGTGAGCACGGCTGTGACAGCTGGAGGACATGCATCATCAGAAAGGACATCTGTGAGACAATGTGTGTGCGCTTGTCCCCTCAGCTGAGGGAGTGTGCCAGCGTGCGTGCTCGCAGGGTGAACACGGATGAGCGTGGGGTCAGATGATGTCCCACGTCTGTGTGAGCTGGGGGAGAAGAGGGCCTGGCAGCCAGGTGTGGGCTGTGGGGGCCGCAGGGGGTGGACAGACCCGTGTGAGCTAGGGAGGAGGGTCCTGCAGGGGTGGGCTGAGTCCAGATATCAGGGGCCGAAAATCTGGTAAGGCTCCAGGGTCAGAGTGGGCACCCCCCTTCCTCCTTCCCCTCCCCACCATCTTTCCTTGGCCAAGGTCACATTCCCTGGTCTGGTATGGCGAATTCCCGAATTCTCAGACACCCAGCTCACTGGAGTAAACCGGCCTGGCCGGCACCAGCCAAGTGCAGCCAGAGGCTCCACGGTGGATGTGTATGGGGGAGAAGCTGGCCTAACAGGGCCACCCCCTCCCTCTGCCGACGACCAGCCACAAGGGGAGGGGGAAGTGCGCAGGGGGGCAGCTGAGAGCTGGGGGTGCAGCGGGCCCACGCCAGAGAGAGAGGAGCAGGAGAGCAGAGCAGAGGAGCAGAATGGCCAGGCCCAGGGCTCGGGAGCAGCACGGGGCGGGGGCCCAGCTGAGGCCCAAGGCAGCCACTGAGGGGTGTGCAACTCTCCAACTAAGGAGAAACCAAGTAGGGTCAGATTTATCACAGAAACCCCGAGGGGGCTAGGGGGGAGACGAAGATCCAGACTCTGCCCCAGGGCAACGCCGGGTTGCCACGGCTCAAAAATATACAGTGACCGTGCCCCCCTTGAGTCCAGAGCCCAGACCTGGAGACCAAAGCCGAGTGGGCTGAGCCCTGTCCAGGTCCTGGGACCGCCACCCTGGCAGGTTTCTCCCCCGCCGCCTCCTCCCCCTGTGAGAAAGGAAGAGCCGCCCAGGTGCCGAGTGGGGGTGGGGTCTGAAGTCTGGACCGACGGCTCCGCTTTCCTCCTTCCTGGAATGTGCCCTCCCAGGGTGCAACCTTACCCCTGGGTCCCCTCCCGCCGCGGCCCCTCCCAGCCAGCCTCTTATTTATAGTCAACAAGCCCTAGCACAACCCGCAACACCCAGGAGGCTTGACCTGGGCTGGAAGCCGGGGCGGCTGTATCCCCCTCGGTTCGCACCACGCGGCCCCCACCCAGGCGACTGCGTTCACACCCAACAGCTGACCCAGAGTCACGAGTCAGCGCAGGGCGAGTCCCTCGCTCCATGCCTGCGTTAAAGATGTTATTGCGATGACAAAGGCCACTCCTGAGCCTCTGCTGCACCCCAGTGTGCTCGCAGCATCCATCCCAGGGGCCGGAGCCGGCGGGCGCTCCCTACCCGAGGGGGCTGGATTCCTCCGCGTGGTTCTGCACCTGCAGTTTCTCCACTCTTCCTCCCTCATCCTCCGGAACCTGCGGGGCGGGGTTCTCCCCGGGTGGTTACTCCTGGGTCTTGCTCTGCCCTCCGCCCAGACCCGGGGACTCTAAGTACTTCCAGGCAAGAGAACCTCGTGAAGGGGCAGAAAGAGCCCAGGAGGAGCGCTAGGGGATCAGAGGACCAGGGGAGGAGGCAGCTGGCTCCCTGCCGCCCAGTTTGCTTGGCCAAGGGTGGGCGTGAGTCCGGGGAAGACTCCTTGGAGGAGGAGTGGGTTAAACCGGCCTGAGGCATCAAACGTGACTTCTCTGCAGAAGCTGAGGGGCCAGAAAGGAGGGAAGGGGGTGCGTGGAATCAGGATGGGGAAGAATCCCAGCACTACCCACTCTGGGAAGGAAGGGACGCCTTTGCCTTCCTCAGAGCCAGAGTCGTCTTGCACGGAGAGGAGGTGGCCCGAAGCTTTAGCTGGCTGTGTGGGGCAGGAGATGGGAGGGCAGGGGCACTCTGGCAGCCTCTTTGGAGGGTTGGGGCCAGGTCAGATTGCCCTGGGGCTGGAGTGTCAAACCACCGGCCGCCTGGGTTTCCTCAAGCGGAGGGCAGGGGAGGTTACAGGAAGAGAACTCCGCCGGTCAGGGTCTCGGGCTGATTCTAAGAAGCCTCCTGCCCCTGCCCGCCCTCCCCTAATCCCTCCAGCGGGGATCAGGGAGGAGGTGCGGGACCTGCTGCCCCGGGCTTGCCCCCACCCTGGCCTCCCGCCGGGGCGCCCGCCCGAGCCCTCTCCCAGGACGCTGCAGGTGTGGCGGGGCCGGCCCTAATTAGCGGAGCCCCGCTGAGCCTTTGACGGGGAAGGCGGTATGGAAGTGGGGGCGGGGAGGGGCCCGCAGTCCAAAGAGCAACCCGAAGTGTCAGCTAGGACAATGGAGAGGGGGTGGGCCGAGCAGCTGGAGGGACTGTCTGCAAAGTCTCCAGAGGCCTGCAGCCTTCAGGGGTCTCCTGGTTCAGCCTGGCCTCCAGCAGCACCTCCAGGGTCAGGGCTGTGCACCGGAGCTGGGGTTGGGGCATTAAGGTTGGAGCACCACCAGATACTGTCCTGATGTGTGGTGGGCTGAGGAGCCGACTTTCTGGGCTTCAGTTTGCCGCTCCATGCAATGGACGCAGTCAGAGTGGGGAGTGGGTACCGCCGATAAAGAATCTGCCTGCAATGCGGGAGACCTGGGTTCAATGCCTGGGTTGGAAAGATCCCCTGGAGAAGAAAATGGCAGCCCCCTCCAGTATTCTGGCTAGGAAAGCCCTATGGACAGAGGAGCCTGCTGGGGTTACAGTCCGTGGGGTGGTAAACAGACACTACTGAGCCACTAAACCACTGCAGACCAAAGGCCTGACTTGCCATCAAGGACGCTTCTGTTGCTCAGCCACCACCTGGGGCGTGTCCCAACCAGACAGCCTCTAAGAAAAGATACTGTCTAGTCCGACAGAGGAGATGCCCTAGTCCAAGGGAAGAAGTACAGTCTATCTTGAGAAACAGACCAGTTGGAGAGCAGGACACGCTCTTGAGTGCAGCTGTGGGGTTTCAGAGGAGGAAGGACCTGGTCAATCAAGGACAAGGCCTTGAAGGAAGCCAGTAGCCAGAGGCTGAACCAAAAGGGCCACGTATCTGGATTATCTGTGGTGAACAGTCCAGGCTATAGAGCGATGTATTCACCCAGCAAGGAGAGCCAAGCTCCAGCCCTGCCAGAAGCCTGTGAAGGCTGCTTGTGGGTGAGGCTGGTGTGATGAGGTGGGAACTTAGGGACCTCAGGCTGTAGTGGGGAGCTGGAAGCCGGAGCACCCCGCCCTGCGGCTGGCTGGCACGCATTCTGCCTGCCCCCACCCCGACCAGCCCCACCCCGGACCAGCCCACTTCAGAAGCTGGAGGCCCCACATCCAGATCCCTGTGCTCTTTGTGCCGCGGTCACCCCTCCCCTTGGCGGGTAGAGCCGCTGGACGTCAGGGCATTTCACTCGGCAGAAGCTGTGCAAAAGTGGGGGACCCAGCTGTGAACAGTGGGGAAGTTGAAAGACTCGTCTCTCCAGGTGGAGTCAGAAATGATTCCCTGGGGCTTCCTGGACCTGGGGGGCACCCTTCCCCTTCCATACCCCCACCTCCCTCGATGGCCTACCCGCCCTCCGTCTTTCCTCAGGCTGCTTTTGGTATTTTCCCCACAAGGCCAGTAAGATGCCAGCTCTTTCCTGTGGGGTCTCCCTGCCCCACTCCCTCCTGTGTTGGCACGATCATCCACCCTCCCTCTGCTGGCCTCACCCGCTGGTCTCCACCTCACATGGTCCTGGTCATCCAGAGGGTTTGGTCCAAATGCCCCCTGGGCAGGAAGGGCATGGGTGGCTGCCTGGCGATTGTCTTGGTGGGTGGGTGATGCCACAGCCTCTGCCCTGACCCTCCGGAGACTGGGTCTTCCTTGGCCTTTACATGTCCCATGCCTCCACATGTTCTTTTCCACAGGAGGAGTGAGCCTGTGCCCTTAGTTCCTTCTCTGGCCCCTGGGGCCTCCTCACCTGGGTCAGATGTGCCCTTTGTCCAGCTCTCTGGGGGCTCCCTCTGTGGCTCCATGGGACCTTGAGGCCTCAGCCCAAATGGCCCTTCCTGAAAGGTCCCCTCCCGTTGTGTTTCAGTCCATTGGTACTCATCCTGCTCTTTCCGTTTGTAGCAGTTGCCAATTATTTCATCTTCAGCCCCTTTTATATTATGGGCTCCATGTTTCATTGGCCTCTTTTATTTGCGTAGCCTCGTACTGAGAAGGCAGATGTCTGATGGACAGGCTCGAAGACAGGAAGGGAGGGGGAGGGAAGCAGAGCTTGGAGGGCAAATGTGAGATGTCAGAGCCAGGTCCCATCTTGAGGTCCCAGTGCCCTTGCTTCCCTTATGACTCAGACGGTAATGAATCCACCTGCCATGTGGGAGACCTGGGTTCGATCCCTGGGTTGGGAAGATCCCCTGGAGCAGGGAACGGCTACCCACTCCAGTATTCTTGCCTGGAGAATCCCATGGACAGAGGAACCTAGCAGGCTATAGTCTATGGGGTCACAAAGAGCTAGACACGGCTGAGCGACTTTCACTTTCACATCCAAAGGTATGAAAACAGGCTGAGGAGTAGCCCGACTGGTGAGGGTAGGGTAGGGCCTCCAGGAAGCTGCAGAGGAGAGCACATCCAGGCTCTGGTCCCTTGCCAGGGGAGAGCCACACCAGAGGGTGAGGTATGGGTGGCGGGCAGGAAGAGAGGGCCAGTCTTGTGGGAAGCCGGCCTGTGATCATCACTGCCGGACCAGGATTGGGGTGGGGGTTTAAGACGGAAGACAGCAGAGCTTGCTTGATGGGAGAGCTCCAGAGAGGGAGAGCACTTGCCGGGACCCCAGCACGCAGCCCCCTCTAGAGCCTGGTTCCTGATGCCAGGGAGGGGCTGGCTAAGGTGGAAGATGGGAAAAGGAGAAGAGGGTGGTTCAGGTGCACACGGTGGGTGGTGGTCTGAAGGTGGGAAAGTGAGGGACCACCTTGGCTCTGGGCCAAAATCCAAGAAGAAAGTCACTTTCTCGAGTTTTCCTAATTGCTCCAGAGAACCCGGCAAACATCTGTGCAAGGATCCCTTGGCCCACTTGGTCTTCCTAGCCCAAGTGCCCGGGAAAGGAACTAAGATCTGACGGAAACAAGGGGTTGACCACGGAGCCCTAGACCAGGGCCCTTCGCTCTGCCTGGTGGGGCAGCTGGGCTGCTGGAACCAGGAGGGCAGGTGGCTGGGAGCCCATGTGGCCTGACAGGAAGCATGAGGGGGCCCCCGGCCCCGCTCCTCTGGGCCCCCTTCTCCTGACCTGTTGAGAAGAGGGCTGGACCCCTCTCCCATCAGAGGCCCTTCCGGCCTGGAAGTGACCTAGTGACCTTGCAGACACACTCAGCCCCTGCCCCCTGCTCCCAGCCAGGTCCCTTCCTCCCGGTAGTCTCCCTGGCACTTTGGAAGCAGCCTGGGGAAGGGGTACCAGGTTCCCAGGTTATAGGCAAGGGAGGGACTCAGGGGCTCTCAGCTAGCCCCTTTCAGAACCAAGTAAGCTTGCTGCTGGCTAGTCCATGTGTCCCCTTCCAGAGTCCCCAACACTGGAGCAGGAAATGTTTCCTGATGTCCAGCCCGAGCTCTCCCTGTGAGCCAAGCTCCCGTCCCCACTTCAGGTCTCTCCAGCCACCAGGACGGGGACAGTCCTCCTGCTCTGTGGCTCGGCTCTCTCCCCTCCCCTGCAGGCGCCCAGGGAGCCTGGCCTCTGCGCCCCCCCCACCACCTCCAACATGCACACAGAGTGCCCAGTCAGAGTGGACCAGCGCGGGGAGTGTGGTCCTGCCGGGGGACGCGGAGGCCAGCTCTCTGCACATCTCCAGCTTCTAGAAGTGGTGTGGGTCAGAGGGGAGGGAGTGGAGAAGTCAGGGCTGAGGCCAGAGGGGAAGCAGCCCTGGGGATGGGAACGGCCTGGGCTGCCTGAGGAGGGGAGGGAGGGCTGCGGGGCCTCTGCCCTCGCCCCAGCCCTCCCCCAGCCTCCTGCAGGTGTCCGAGGCGGCGGGGGCCCTGCGGGCAGGGGCATGACCCTTACAGCAATGGTGGCTGGCCCTGTCACAGCTAATGACCCTGACGGCCCGGCTCTGGAGAGGGTGGGGGTGGTGCGCGGAGGGAGGGCAGGCAGAGGATGCTTCTGTGTGCGTGTGCCTCTCTGTCGGGACGAGACCCTCACCCACCTCCACCTACCCCCAGCCTACAGGACTGTGTGCAGCGTCAACGGGCCCCTGGTGGTGCTGGACCAGGTCAAGGTAAGATTTCCACCTCTTCCTGGGGACCGCGAGTATGTCCTCGAGCTCACTGTCCCAGTGCTGACTTATTCTAAATTGCCCTGTCCCTAGGGGGCCCCCACGTGGCCACCCCATGTCTCCTAACTTCCCCACCCCCAGCCACCCAAGGGTTCCTCTTGCCCCGTTTCTGTGGACCCCACTCTGGGCCTTGAGACCTGTTTCTACCAGCCATGAGCAGGGTGACAGGGTTGCTGATGAACGGGCCTAACTTCCTGGGCCGCCAGACTCTCCACCAGCGTCTTTCTCGAGGGAAGAGGAGGAGGTGGTGGCCGACAGATGCCCGCTAACTTCTTGCCCGATCTGGAGGTTTTCAAAGGCTCTGGAATGTCCCAGCCGGGGAGCAGGCAGCGTGGGCGGAAGTGAAGCAGGCCTCCTGGAGGAGGAGGGTGCGCCTTGGTGTCCCCAGGGAACAGAAAGACTCTGGCAGACACTGGAACTATTCTGAGTTCCGGGGCTTGGGGTCCCAGAGGCACGAGAGCCCTGCAAAGCTCCCGGGTCACTCTGCTTCCACCCCATCCCCGCAACATCTCCCGCCCCACACCCAGACCGGATCTGGGTGCCTCCTTGATGCCTCCCTTCCTGGACCTCAGTCCGTCAGCACTCATGTTCCATCAGCCTCCTCCCACCCACGGATCCCTGCTCGCGGCCACGGCCTCTGGGTCCCCAGCCTGTCGCCCTCCCATCCTCTACCCTGCTTCCCTCCCTGCTCCAAATTCACTAGGGCTCCCCTTGTCTTCACCGTTGAGGTCCTCCATCCGGCAGGGTCCTGCCTACCTCCCCAGGTCTCGCCACTCACCCTTCCTCACTTAGAAACCCCCGCCTCTACCCCTGTCTCTCTGTGGCACCGCCATCGACGTCTCCAGGCTTTACACAGGTTCTGCCTTCTCCACCACCTTCTCCCCTCCTTTCTTCCGACTCACCTTCTCCGGGAAGCCTCTCTTAGCCCTCTGGGGAGCAAGCCTGTCCCTGCTGTTGGCGTGGTGTGCTGTCTTGCTGGCAGCATCCATGTGGCCACCAACTGGCCCCACATGGTGACCAAATCTTCTCCCTGTCCCCGACAACTGGACCTGGATGGTGTTTATGAATTCCGAGCCCCCAGAGTCCCACACTACACTTCTACTGAACGCCCAGCCCATCGTGTGTGCTCAGTTTGTTCAAAGGAAGAGTGAGAAAGTGAATGAATGAATGAATGAATTAGAGCATGACGATGGGCAGAAGGAGAGGGGATGACAGAGGACGAGATGGTTGAATGGCATCCCTGCATCAACGGACATGAGTTTGAGCAAGCTCCGGGAGGTGGGGAAGGACAGGGAAGCCTGGCGTGCTGCAGTCCGTGGGGTCACAGAGAGTCAGACCCAACTGAGTGACCGAACTGAACTGAGTGGGCCCGTCAAAAGCTGGCCCTCTCTTAAAAAGACCAGACCCACTCATTTCCAGAAAACCGATGCCATGCAAACATCCCCGTCGGGCCCCTTGGTGTCAGGAATGTCCTGGGAGGAAGTGTGGCATCGGACAGACTGGCTCAGACCTCTTGAATTTTACTCCCAGATCCGTCCCCCACTTCCTTTGATCCACCTGTCCATCTAGACTGGCAGTCTCAGCACCTGGGACCTTGTCAGACATGGGTTCTTGGACCCCACCTCGAATGGCAGAAACTCTGCAGTGGGGCCCAAAAGCTTGCTTTCCCTGCCGTCCAGATGCTCTGATGTTCCCTGAAGTTTGAGAGCCATCTATCTGGGATTGTAAACCCTGGCGTCTTCATCCATTATGTGACAGTAGGCCTGTTGTGACCGTTCAGGCTCCCTCGCTCCAAAGGGCTCCTTGTCTTCACCGTTGAGGTCCTCCATCCGGCAGGGTCCTGCCTACCTCCCCAGGTCTCGCCACTCACCCTTCCTCACTTAGAAACCCCCGCCTCTACCCCTGTCTCTCTGTGGCACCGCCATCGACGTCTCCAGGCTTTACACAGGTTCTGCCTTCTCCACCACCTTCTCCCCTCCTTTCTTCCGACTCACCTTCTCCGGGAAGCCTCTCTTAGCCCTCTGGGGAGCAAGCCTGTCCCTGCTGTTGGCGTGGTGTGCTGTCTTGCTGGCAGCATCCATGTGGCCACCAACTGGCCCCACATGGTGACCAAATCTTCTCCCTGTCCCCGACAACTGGACCTGGATGGTGTTTATGAATTCCGAGCCCCCAGAGTCCCACACTACACTTCTACTGAACGCCCAGCCCATCGTGTGTGCTCAGTTTGTTCAAAGGAAGAGTGAGAAAGTGAATGAATGAATGAATGAATTAGAGCATGACGATGGGCAGAAGGAGAGGGGATGACAGAGGACGAGATGGTTGAATGGCATCCCTGCATCAACGGACATGAGTTTGAGCAAGCTCCGGGAGGTGGGGAAGGACAGGGAAGCCTGGCGTGCTGCAGTCCGTGGGGTCACAGAGAGTCAGACCCAACTGAGTGACCGAACTGAACTGAGTGGGCCCGTCAAAAGCTGGCCCTCTCTTAAAAAGACCAGACCCACTCATTTCCAGAAAACCGATGCCATGCAAACATCCCCGTCGGGCCCCTTGGTGTCAGGAATGTCCTGGGAGGAAGTGTGGCATCGGACAGACTGGCTCAGACCTCTTGAATTTTACTCCCAGATCCGTCCCCCACTTCCTTTGATCCACCTGTCCATCTAGACTGGCAGTCTCAGCACCTGGGACCTTGTCAGACATGGGTTCTTGGACCCCACCTCGAATGGCAGAAACTCTGCAGTGGGGCCCAAAAGCTTGCTTTCCCTGCCGTCCAGATGCTCTGATGTTCCCTGAAGTTTGAGAGCCATCTATCTGGGATTGTAAACCCTGGCGTCTTCATCCATTATGTGACAGTAGGCCTGTTGTGAGGATCCATTCAGATAAATGTATTGTTACGATTCCTCCTCGGGAACAGCTAGAATATGCTGATATGTCTAATTAAATAGTCAGTGAATCTCCTGCCCCTGGCCCGCCTCTGCCTGACTCCCTACCTGTCAGCCTCTACAGGACCCTGTGTCGTAGGGAGAGCCAATCCTCGTGTAGAAGACCGTCAATCTTCCACTGTAAAGTGAGGCTGGACTAAGAAATTGGAGATAGACCCCAAGCCATGCTTCTGTGATTATTGGCCCCATCTGTAACTCTTACAAAACAGAGTAACTGGGTGATGGAGAGACTAGGAAGGAAAGGAGCCAGCGGCTGATAGCCTCGGAAGTGCAGGAGATGGAGAAGGCACCTTTAGGCATCTCTCTCTACTGTCTCTCGCATGACTTGTTCTTAGAGATGCTTGGGCAAAAATGCCGTAATTCTGTCTCTATAGCGCCACCTTCTGCCCGAATTGACTCACACAGGCAATAACGCTTTCCACTTCCAGCTTCCTCAAATGGAAAAATACTCCTGCAAAGAATTTTGTGTAGATCAGAAGTCCTTGGGAGTTCCCTGGCGGTCCAGTGGTTACGATATGGCACGTTCACTGCAGGGACCCAGGTTTGAGCATGGTCGGGGAACTAAGATTCCACAAGCCGCTTGGCCAAAAAGAAATACGAAGTTCTTAGCCAGGTAATAAGGGGTTTGAAATAGTATGCAAACCTTGTAAGGACGTATTCATGTTGCTTAGCCAGGTGACATAAGGTCCCCCCCAGGAATGTCCTGGGAGGAAGTGTGGCATCGGACAGCCTGGCTCAGACCTCGTGAATTTTCCTCCCGGAGCCGTCCCCCCCTTCCTTTGATCCACCTGTCCATCTAGACTGGCAGTCTCAGCACCTGGGACCTTGTCAGACATGGGTTCTTGGACCCCACCTCGAATGGCAGAAACTCTGCAGTGGGGCCCAAAAGCTTGCTTTCCCTGCCGTCCAGATGCTCTGATGTTCCCTGAAGTTTGAGAGCCATCTATCTGGGATTGTAAACCCTGGCGTCTTCATCCATTATGTGACAGTAGGCCTGTTGTGAGGATCCATTCAGATAAATGTATTGTTACGATTCCTCCTCGGGAACAGCTAGAATATGCTGATATGTCTAATTAAATAGTCAGTGAATCTCCTGCCCCTGGCCCGCCTCTGCCTGACTCCCTACCTGTCAGCCTCTACAGGACCCTGTGTCGTAGGGAGAGCCAATCCTCGTGTAGAAGACCGTCAATCTTCCACTGTAAAGTGAGGCTGGACTAAGAAATTGGAGATAGACCCCAAGCCATGCTTCTGTGATTATTGGCCCCATCTGTAACTCTTACAAAACAGAGTAACTGGGTGATGGAGAGACTAGGGAAGGAAAGGAGCCAGCGGCTGATAGCCTCGGAAGTGCAGGAGATGGAGAAGGCACCTTTAGGCATCTCTCTCTACTGTCTCTCGCATGACTTGTTCTTAGAGATGCTTGGGCAAAAATGCCGTAATTCTGTCTCTATAGCGCCACCTTCTGCCCGAATTGACTCACACAGGCAATAACGCTTTCCACTTCCAGCTTCCTCAAATGGAAAAATACTCCTGCAAAGAATTTTGTGTAGATCAGAAGTCCTTGGGAGTTCCCTGGCGGTCCAGTGGTTACGATATGGCACGTTCACTGCAGGGACCCAGGTTTGAGCATGGTCGGGGAACTAAGATTCCACAAGCCGCTTGGCCAAAAAGAAATACGAAGTTCTTAGCCAGGTAATAAGGGGTTTGAAATAGTATGCAAACCTTGTAAGGACGTATTCATGTGCCCGTGCATTGAGGGGGGGGGGGGTAGTTTTCACAGCTGAACTTGATTCTCTAGGGTCTGTGACCCAGAAAAGGCTACACCTCTGCTTTGTCAAGTGCAAAACTGACTCTTCTAAATTCTTAAACAGCCACACTGCAAGACCTGATCACACAAAAGCACACTCAAATACTCACACATGTGGTCTCACACATACTGAACAGGTTATGCAAGCCTTAAACAGAGCTCTGGGCATCTCACGTCCACCTGCCCAGCATACTTCAGAGAGATTTCCCTAGGGCAGTGCTTTTCAAACGAGCACGCATCGAGTCCTTGGACCCAACCCCAAGCTCTGAGTCAGCATCCAGGGTTGAGTCCCAAGGATGTGCCTTCCTAAAAAGTCCCCTGTGGCTACTGCTGCCAGGAGGGCCAGACCACACTGAGAACCCCTGCTCTGGAGCATCTTTGACTCCTATATTCTGCAATTCAAACTGGCCCTTGCTTGAGACTCATCTTATCAACCGTACTTGGTCCCAAATGCCTGTGGCTGCTCCCAAACTCTACAGGGAAAAGTCTTTCAGAAGTGTGTGCATCCACTCCGGAAACAATTTCCCAAGCAGAGTCCCCAGACTTCCACGGGCGTTGTCAGTGGCCTAGGCCCTGGAGGCAGCAACCCCTGTTCACATCCTGCTAGGCTTGCTAAGAACTTTCCAGGCCCCTGGGCCTTCCCCCGGGCTGGCTGGGAACGGGGGTTTAAAACTGCATCGGAGGAGGAGGGCTGCACTGAACCCTTCACACTCCTGCCATGCTCTTAGTAACTAACAGTGAGAGCTGAGAGAATCAGGCTGGTGGCTGGGAAACTGGGTATTCATATAAGCACATTGCTGCACACTGGAATTCTCCCACTGCACGCACGACTCAGAGTGGCTAAGCCCACCCCGCCCCCCGAACAAATAACTGGCATTCTCTTCCTAAAGGATTCCAGACAACACCCTCCACGCACCGCGCTGTGGTTTGACTATTCTTTCCCCTATCTGGCTGTAGCCAGGTAATAAGGGGTTTGAAATAGTATGCAAACCTTGTAAGGACGTATTCATGTGCCCGTGCATTGAGGGGGGGGGGGTAGTTTTCACAGCTGAACTTGATTCTCTAGGGTCTGTGACCCAGAAAAGGCTACACCTCTGCTTTGTCAAGTGCAAAACTGACTCTTCTAAATTCTTAAACAGCCACACTGCAAGACCTGATCACACAAAAGCACACTCAAATACTCACACATGTGGTCTCACACATACTCGAACAGGTTATGCAAGCCTTAAACAGAGCTCTGGGCATCTCACGTCCACCTGCCCAGCATACTTCAGAGAGATTTCCCTAGGGCAGTGCTTTTCAAACGAGCACGCATCGAGTCCTTGGACCCAACCCCAAGCTCTGAGTCAGCATCCAGGGTTGAGTCCCAAGGATGTGCCTTCCTAAAAAGTCCCCTGTGGCTACTGCTGCCAGGAGGGCCAGACCACACTGAGAACCCCTGCTCTGGAGCATCTTTGACTCCTATATTCTGCAATTCAAACTGGCCCTTGCTTGAGACTCATCTTATCAACCGTACTTGGTCCCAAATGCCTGTGGCTGCTCCCAAACTCTACAGGGAAAAGTCTTTCAGAAGTGTGTGCATCCACTCCGGAAACAATTTCCCAAGCAGAGTCCCCAGACTTCCACGGGCGTTGTCAGTGGCCTAGGCCCTGGAGGCAGCAACCCCTGTTCACATCCTGCTAGGCTTGCTAAGAACTTTCCAGGCCCCTGGGCCTTCCCCCGGGCTGGCTGGGAACGGGGTTAAATCTGCATCGGAGGAGGAGGGCTGCACTGAACCCTTCACACTCCTGCCATGCTCTTAGTAACTAACAGTGAGAGCTGAGAGAATCAGGCTGGTGGCTGGGAAACTGGGTATTCATATAAGCACATTGCTGCACACTGGAATTCTCCCACTGCACGCACGACTCAGAGTGGCTAAGCCCACCCCGCCCCCCGAACAAATAACTGGCATTCTCTTCCTAAAGGATTCCAGACAACACCCTCCACGCACCGCGCTGTGGTTTGACTATTCTTTCCCCTATCTGGCTGTAGCCTAGCTGTTGTTTAAAAGTTCATTGTCTCTGATGTTTCATCTTTCAGGGACACTTCAGCGTGCCAGCACCTCGCCTCTCCCTACCCACAAACGCCCACATAAAAACAATCGGTTTTAGCACCCTGCTGCCTGTGGTCTATTGGGTCCACTGACTGATTGACTTGGGGCCCACTCTGGCCAGGGCTTCGTCCAGCAGTTTTCCTCCTCGGGTCAGCAGCCCACCGTCTGTGCCACAGACAACAGGGCCAGTGGCCATTTCAGTGACAGCGAGAGATGCACAGGCCCACAGAGAGCGGGAGAGAAGGGGGCCAGGACTTGCCTCTTCCTGGTTTCCCGGGTCCCCCAGTCCTTGCTCTCGGGCTCCCTCTGGTGGTTGCAAACCAAAATCGGGCTGACAGCAGTCTCTGCGGACCTCAGAGCGCTCCTTTCGGAGCGCGCCCCCTCTCGCAGGGTCCCCACTCCCCTCGCGGGGTCCGAGGGTGCTTTAGGAGAGAATAAGATCACCTTCCTGGCATCCTTTGCACAGGACAAGGAGGGGCCCGAGCCAGAGCTACTCTCGGTGACTGTCAGAGCTGGGAATCCTCCGATCTCAGGTTCTACCCAGCAGGGGTGCCCTGGGGAAGGGGACCCATCTTGCTCACATCCCTTTGGGGGAACTGAGCCATCCACCCCTCTTCCCTGGCCCTTAAGGTCACTGGTTTGTGGACAGCAGGGAATATATTAATAGTAATGGCGACAACCACATCACTGTGCTTGAACTTATCTCCGATTTTTCTTTCTCTTGGCCAGACTGCCTCTCAGGTCTTAGTTCTCCCACTTGGGATGAACCACCACCCCCTGAAGCGGAAGCGTAGTCTTAAGTACTGGACTAGAAGGAAGTCCCTCAACCCTACAAAAGTTCTTAACAGTGAGAGCTGAGAGAATCAGGCTGGTGGCTGGGAAACTGGGTATTCATATAAGCACATTGCTGCACACTGGAATTCTCCCACTGCACGCACGACTCAGAGTGGCTAAGCCCACCCCGCCCCCCGAACAAATAACTGGCATTCTCTTCCTAAAGGATTCCAGACAACACCCTCCACGCACCGCGCTGTGGTTTGACTATTCTTTCCCCTATCTGGCTGTAGCCTAGCTGTTGTTTAAAAGTTCATTGTCTCTGATGTTTCATCTTTCAGGGACACTTCAGCGTGCCAGCACCTCGCCTCTCCTACCCACAAACGCCCACATAAAAACAATCGGTTTTAGCACCCTGCTGCCTGTGGTCTATTGGGTCCACTGACTGATTGACTTGGGGCCCACTCTGGCCAGGGCTTCGTCCAGCAGTTTTCCTCCTCGGGTCAGCAGCCCACCGTCTGTGCCACAGACAACAGGGCCAGTGGCCATTTCAGTGACAGCGAGAGATGCACAGGCCCACAGAGAGCGGGAGAGAAGGGGGCCAGGACTTGCCTCTTCCTGGTTTCCCGGGTCCCCCAGTCCTTGCTCTCGGGCTCCCTCTGGTGGTTGCAAACCAAAATCGGGCTGACAGCAGTCTCTGCGGACCTCAGAGCGCTCCTTTCGGAGCGCGCCCCCTCTCGCAGGGTCCCCACTCCCCTCGCGGGGTCCGAGGGTGCTTTAGGAGAGAATAAGATCACCTTCCTGGCATCCTTTGCACAGGACAAGGAGGGGCCCGAGCCAGAGCTACTCTCGGTGACTGTCAGAGCTGGGAATCCTCCGATCTCAGGTTCTACCCAGCAGGGGTGCCCTGGGGAAGGGGACCCATCTTGCTCACATCCCTTTGGGGGAACTGAGCCATCCACCCCTCTTCCCTGGCCCTTAAGGTCACTGGTTTGTGGACAGCAGGGAATATATTAATAGTAATGGCGACAACCACATCACTGTGCTTGAACTTATCTCCGATTTTTCTTTCTCTTGGCCAGACTGCCTCTCAGGTCTTAGTTCTCCCACTTGGGATGAACCACCACCCCCTGAAGCGGAAGCGGGTAGTCTTAAGTACTGGACTAGAAGGGAAGTCCCTCAACTTTTTTTTTTTTTTACATTTCAATTACACTCATACACAAAACATGCTTTCTGTATCTAGTGAAAATCACAAAGTTAACTATTTGCTCCTCACCTCTTTACTCCCAACCTCTTGATAACCAAAGCAAAGATCTTGCTGTAGATGGGCAAATACAAGCATGTTAGATGTTAATGTTTGTTAGTCTCTTAAAACGTATAGAGTATTTCCTCCATGCCACAGATTTTAGTCGATCTTTTTGATAGTGACTATGGTTTGGATGTACTGTGATGTACTACATTTTTTGATAGACTTTCAGCCTGTTTCCAGGTTTTGCTCTCATAAATAGCACAACAGTATAGATTCCTTTCATACAGGTGCCTTTATTGCTGCAAGATAGAGACCCCCAAAGTGAAATTGCTGGTTTAAAGTGTATATTTATTTTTTAATAGATATTGACAATTTGCAGCAAAATTGCTTACCCAGCAAGGTATTGATGCATGAGAGGACCCACCTCCCAGCATCCTTACTGCTCTGAAGATGTGCTTGTTTATAATTTTGCCTAATGGCTAAGACTGGTTCTGTCTTGCTTTTAGTTGCATTTCCTTGATAAGTAGGGGTGCTGAGTATCTTTTTATCTGTTGATATTTTACTTCCTCTTTTGTGAACTCTTCCTATGTATGAGTTGTTCATTTTGCTTTGTTTATTGTTCACCTTTGTTGATGGTGTCTTTACCATATAGAAATTTAAAATGTTTATGTTAGCAAATATTTCTGTTTGTTGTTGTTTGTGGCTTCTGGATTTCTTGTCTTGCTTAAGGATGTCTCTCTTATCTAGTTTTTAGCTAGATTATTCTGTAAGAAAGGAAAGTTCTTCCGGTATATTGTTTATTTTAGTTTTATATTTAGATTTTTATATTCCTGGAGTATGTTTTGTGCTTATGATGAGGGTAGATACCCAATTACCTTGGCACTATTTATACAATAAGTTATTTTCTCCTGTGAACCCATATGCTATATTTGTTCTCTAATAATCTCCTAAAATCTGGGCTCTGTTTCTGGGCTCTAGCCTTTCCACGTTACTATTTGTTTTCCTCACACCAATACTGATCACCTGACCTCAGTAGCTTCAGAGCCTGTTTTGACACTGCCAAGGCAAGTCCTCCACTCCTGGTCTTTTCCATAACTGTTTTTGGATATTCTCAGACATGTATATGAGGTTTGTTTTTTTTTCAGTGTTTGTAGCTTTTTGTTTTTTTGTTGAGGGGGGGCGTTGGGGAGGGAGGGGGGCAGGCAGGCCACTTCTATAGGTCTTTCATTTATCTGTTTTCATCCGTCTTTGTTCTTTGGCTCCTGTGGGCCTCCCATCGCAGTGGCCTCTGTTCTCGCAGAGCACCGGCTCTGGGCACATGCACTCCAGAGCTCTGTCTCGTAGTTGGACACATGGGTCCAGCCGCTCTGTGGCACGTGGGATCTTCCCAGGCCAGGGATCGAACTGGCATCCCTTGCACTGCAAGGCGGTGTCCTTACCCACTGGACCACCAGGGAAACCCGTATATGAGTTTTAAGATCATTTTATTTAAGTTCCAGGAGAAACAATCCATTGGAGGAGCCATTGAATTTATATACTTTTGAAAAGGATTTGGATTTTTATGATAGTAAATTATTCTGTTTTGGAAAACACTATTGGTCTCCGTTTGTTCAGGGTTTGTTTTCTGTCCTTTGGTAAGATTTCATTTCTTGTTCTTTTGTTGTTAAACTTATTTCCAGATATATTTTGGGTCCTAGCCCTATTGTGAATGAAATGTTTCTCTTCATTTCTTTTTCTGTTTATTGCTGGAATAGAAGAGAGAGAGATTGAATTTTTTTCACTTTTTGCATAAACTTTGTTTAGCGATCCTTCTAACATTCTGTGATTCTTTAGGGAAGAAGCACACTCTTTTTAAACTATAGTTGATTTACAATATTAGTTTTGGGCGTACAGCAAAGTGATTCAGTTTTGTTTGGTTTTAATCTTCATTGAGATAGAGCAAACATATAGAAAAGAAGTCGTGACTATAACGCAATGAATCATCATGAAGAGAACACAAACCAAGGATGATTCTTATTTATTTATTTTTTTTCAGATTATGAGATAAATTTTGAGAATGGGATTAACAGATACAAGCTGCTTAAAATAGATAAGCAGCAAACATTTACTGTATAACACAGGAAACTATACTCAAATCTTATAATATCATATAATGGAAAATAATCTGAGATTGATTGTTATGTATTTATCTTATATATAGCCAGGTTCTTTTATTAATTCTGGGTGGGGTTGTTTTTACTTGTTTTCATTCTTAACTAGATCTTCTTATTTGGGTCTACAATATCATCCTCAAATACAGGGAATCATGTCTCTTTTTCCACTGGCATACTTTGATTTGACTTTTTTATGAGAACAATTTCAAATTTGCCGAAAATTTCAAAAATAAAACTAGTGCAAGGAGCATTTGTATACCCATTTGTTCTGGCATTTGCTCTGAATGTGTATGCACGTGTGTGTGTTTGCTTTGGTTTGAGTTTTTTGTTTGTTTGCTTGTTTTTTAGAGCTTCTGAGAGTAAGTATGTCCAAAACTGTAATGTGTACTTCCAAAGAATAAGGAGAGTCTGTCACATAAACACAGTAGCTATCAACGTGAAATTGGCACTGACACTTTTATCTAATCTACAGTCTATGTTCCAGTTTACAAGCCGACCTAATAGTCTTCTACAGCATTTTTCTCCCTCTAATATAGAGAGAGACCCAGTGTAGGGCCCTGGATCACATTTAATCATTGTGTTTGTTTAGCCTCCGATAATCTGAAATGTTTCCACAGCCTTTCTTAGACATTACTGAAGAATACAGACTTCTCTCAATACCTTAAAAAAAAAAAAAAAAGATAGAACATTATTTATGTGTATTGGTATTCTTTTCAGCTTCTTTTTTTTTTTTTGTCCTACTCTATAAACTAAAATTTCCAAAGCAATACTATGTAAAAATGGTAAGACAAGCTCTTTCTCTGTGCATTACTGATTTTATTGGAAATGAAATGAGGTGAGCATTTTATCATTTAGGAAGATGTTGATATTGGCTTTGGTAAATAGGATTCGAGGAATTATCTTCCATTCCTGCATAGAGTTGCATTAGGAACAGCTGCTGAATTATATGAAAAACCTTTTGGTTTCTATTTACAAAATCCTGTGGGATCTCTCCTTTAAGTTCACAAACTCCCTATTATTATGAATGATGTTGTGAAATGTTGACTACTTCCCAAAGGTTGATTGATATAAGGTTGGGTGCTTGGAATAAACCCTACTTGGTCATACTTGTTTATTTATTTAATATAGCATTTGAGGGACTTCCCTTATGGTCCAGTGGCTAAGACTCCAAGCTCCCAGTGCAGGGGGCCAGGGTTCAATCCCTGGTTGAGGAACTAGATCCCACTTTCCGCAGCTAAGATCCAGTGCAGCCAAATAAATAAATATTAAAAAAAAAAAAAAATATATATATATATAGTGAGCTTCCCTGGTGGTCCAGTGGGTAAAGAGTTTGCCTGGCAGTGCAAGGGGCACCGGTTCAATCCCTGGCCTGGGAAGATCTCACGTGCCATGGAGCAGCCAGACCAGGGCGTCCAGTTACGAGCCTGTGCTCTGGAGTGAATGCGCCCAGAGCTGGTGCTCTGCAGAGAGAGAGGCTACTGCGTTGGGAGACCCACACAGGCCAAAGAATAAAGATGGATGAAAATAAACAAATAACCAATAAAAAGAGGCCAAAAAAAAAAAATACATAAATAAGAGGCCAAAATTTAAAAAAACCATATATATATATGTGTGTGTGTGTATATATATATATATAGTGCTTGATTTGACTTATCAATAGTTTATTTATAATTTCTACACCTATATTCATGAGAGAAATTATTCTATAGCATTTAGGAGAATACTATCTTTATTAGATTTGGGACTTGGGAGTTTTCCATTTTATAGTTCTGTTTTCTTCTAATCTCTGTTTTCTCTTTGTGTTATTACATTGGTTAGTTCCTCCAATAAAGTGCTGAATGCAATGATGATAGCAGGCAATGTTGTTTTGCTTCTAATTTTAAAGAGAATGTTTTATACATTATACTGTTTTCTATAGGTTTTCTGAGGTTACTTTTTAAGATTAAGGAATTTCCCTTTTGACTTTTTCTGAAACTTGTTGAGAAAATGTGTTTTTAATCCTCTAATTCATTTAATAAGATAAAAGTATTAGTCGGTTTTCTAATATTAGAGTAACATTGAATTGCTGGAATAACCCCAACTTGATCTTTTTATTTGTGTGTGTATTTACCTTTGATTTTTTTTTTTTTTGAAAATTTTTTCTTTTATTATTTGGTTGGTTTGTAACTTGGTCTTTTTTGGCACTTTGTTGGATTTAGTTTGCTAATACTTGCTTAGTATTTTTGCATCTGGGTTCATGATTGAGTCTGCCTATAATTTTCCCATTAATGTCTTATTTTGTATCAAGATTATCCTTGCCTTATAAAATAAATTAAAATTTGAGTTTTTCTTCCAGTCTTTTGAAGAACTTAAGTGATATTCAAATTATGTGTTTCTTGATTATTAGAACTCACTAATTATCTGGGAATAGTGTTTTCTTCATGGAAAGATTTTAAGTTATTTACCTGATATCTTGAAGATTATAGGTGCATCCTGGTTTTCTATTTTGTTTTTAATTGGATTTGGTTTGTATTCTTCAGAAAATGTATTCACTTCATTTAGGATCTAAAATATTGCATAAAGTTATTCCTAAAAGTTTAAAATTACTTTAAAATATTTATCTTTTCTCTTTTCTTAGTCAATGTTGCCAGAGATTTATCTATTAGGCTTAGAAGAACCAGCTTGGGTTTGCTGATTTTCTCTATGATGTATTTGTTTCTATTTTAATGATCTCTGCCCTTTTATTATTTCTTCTATTTCATTTGGAATTTTAACAGTATCCTTTTTTCTAATTTTTCACGTGGCATACAATTAAAACTCTACCTTTTTTTTTCTTTTCTAATAAAAGCATTTAACACTTTCAATGTATCACATATATGTTGAAAAATAGTTTTCATTTTTGTTTAGTGCTAAATGTTTCCTAATCTGATTATATTTTTCTATATTTACAATGTTTGGAAATTTCCAAACATGTCAAGTTTTTCTAGGCATCTTTTTCTTATTGATTTCTCACTTACTTTGGTTACAGTCAGAAAACATTGTACAGCTTGCTGTAAACTGTGGCATGAAGTGCTATCCTTCTCATTATTTCTTAGTTCTGTCATTTTAGTTTTGATTTCCTCTACTGTCCAAGGAGCGATTTAGAGGAGTATTTACATTTTCCAGAATATTAGAACCATTGCAGGGAGAGGTGCAGCCTTTTTATCATTTATTTTTATTGGATTAAGATGATAGCTGACTCCCTGAAGTGAATCCAGGAAGCAAGATGGATGGGCAGCAAGGTGAGGGATGCTGGGTGACGCTCTGACACCTCCTCAGTACCTCCCCTGGGAGAAGGGGAAGGTGAAGGACTTAGCTCTCCTGGTGCTGACCCGAGCTGAGTACAGTGGTAGAGAGGCTTGATCTTAGCCCGAAGAGAAGTAACTGCCTGATTCTTTGTATTTGTGAAGTCTGTGAGGACTACACATGAACTGACCCCAACCCCATGATGAGGGAAAGATTGCCACTGGTGGACACACATGGGAGTCAAGGAGAGCACTTTGCCAGTGTGGTCATCGCTCGTCTACAGGGGCAGGAAACCACGGTCAGGAAACTAAACAGC
Source organism: Tragulus kanchil (assembly GCA_022376925.1). Classification (NCBI taxonomy): domain Eukaryota; kingdom Metazoa; phylum Chordata; class Mammalia; order Artiodactyla; family Tragulidae; genus Tragulus; species Tragulus kanchil. The sequence goes on from JAIOJX010000029.1 coordinate 153,613,294, forward strand.
CGTACTAGTGACAACATTTTATTGAGCTGTTACAAGGTCCCAGCACCAGATAATGACTTGTCATATATTATATATTCCTCCTCACAGCAACCCTATGAAATAGGGGTTAGTTTGATTCCCACTTTAAAGACAAGGAAAGTAGGGTTCAGAGACAGTAAGTAACTTCCACAAGGTCACACAGCTTCTAAGTGTCAGAGCTTCTGTTCTAACTCTGGTCTTCCAACTCTAAAGTCAGTGATCCTACCCACCCAAGTATACTGCCTCTCAAACAGAAGTCAAACTTTCCACTGACCAGTCTCTCAAGTTCATTTCCAAGAGGGTTTGGGCCCAAGACGGGAGTGAGGAGCTTGAGACTGGGTCCAGGAAGGCTGGGGAGGAGATGGGGACTTCACCTCTGGTCTCACCGTCATGCTGGGCTGCTCTCCCCTCCCGCCAGTTTGCCCAGTATGCTGAGATCGTCAACTTCACCCTCCCCAACGGGACTCAGAGGAGCGGGCAAGTGCTTGAGGTATCTGGAACCAAGGCGATTGTGCAGGTAAGTGGTGTCACTAAGATGCTGGCTGGTTGAATAAATGAACAAACCCACAAAGTTTCCACACTCCCGTAAACTCCAAAGACAGAAAAGGACCTATTTCCCCTGAGAACACCTTGCCCGGAGCTGGACACAAAGGGAACAAGAAGCCTTGTTCTCTCCAGAAGACCCCTTCTTAGAGTGACTATCCTCTTGCTCTGTAGGTGTTTGAAGGGACCTCTGGGATCGATGCCCAGAAGACCACCTGCGAGTTCACAGGGGACATCCTTCGGACCCCAGTGTCGGAAGACATGCTGGGTGAGGGGCAGGGGTGGGCAGGCTGGGGAGTCCCTCCCTCTGGCCAGGCCAGCTTCCCTGGCCAAGTGCTTCGCAGACCAGATGGTCACTGCCTCTCTCCCTGTCTGCCTCCCCTGGGAGCCCTGGGAGGTCAGAGGTTGTACCCTCTCTTTGCCCCTCAACCCTGCTCAAGGCACAGCATACAGCAGGTGTTCAGGACATGAGGAAGGCAGCTTCAATGAGCTAGAGGCCAAGGAGGCAGCTGTTTAGGGTAAAACCCAAGTGGAGCGTGCGTCCCCTAGTGTTCTCCCAAGATCAGCCGTACCTGTCCCTCTCTTCTCTCCAGCCCCAAAACACCCCATTTGAGTCACTGTCTTGGCCAAGGCTTGCTCATAACAGTTTCCATGAGAGGAGGGAAGGCCCCGAGGAGACAGTCCCTGTCGGCAGCTCCCTGGGGGTAACTGAGGGCTGAGGCGGGGAGGACCTGGGGCATCTGGGACACGAAGGACAGGTGAGAGCTGCTGGTGGTGTGGAGGGCGAGCAGCAGGGAGACACCAGGGCTGGTCCTGAGCATTCTCAACCCTCCCACTCACCCCGCAGGTCGGGTTTTCAACGGCTCCGGCAAACCCATCGACAAGGGGCCCGTGGTCATGGCAGAGGACTTCCTGGATATCAACGGTAAGTGACTGAGGCTTTGGCCAGCTCTTGGGACCCAGTTTCCAGCCACCTTGGCCCACCCCAGTCACCGCCTCTGTCACCTCGCCCTTGGAAGTTCTGCCTCAGGCACAGGCCAGGGCCGTTGCCCAGGGCTCTCTCCCAGCACTGGTCAGGCTCACGGGCCCATCAGGTGAGATACGCGAGCAGCAGAGGCCTCTCTGTCTGGGGCCAGCAGCACTTCACATCCCATTCCTACAAAATGCCACCCTCACTGTGCAGAGGCCCCACGGGCCAGAGACCTTCTGTCTCTTCTTGTGTGCCCGGATAGTACCATCCAAGAGAGCGGTGGGCTGTGGTTATTTAAATGCAAACGAACTGAAATGAAACTAACAAACTAATGTAAATGATCTAGCTAACTAATTTAAATGAAATCAAATTTCATGTCAAAACCCCACTGCACATGCTCAATAGCCACAGATGGCCAGAGCTGCGTTTGGGGCACGTTCCACCATTGAAGAAAATTCTGCTCCACCGTGTAAAAGCAGAGTCGGGGCAGGGCTCGGGAGGGTGAGGACAGACCTGAGCGCTGGAGCAGGGCCCGTCGGGGCAGGGCACAGCATACAGCAGGTGTTCAGGACATGAGGAAGGCAGCTTCAATGAGCTAGAGGCCAAGGAGGCAGCTGTTTAGGGTAAAACCCAAGTGGAGCGTGCGTCCCCTAGTGTTCTCCCAAGATCAGCCGTACCTGTCCCTCTCTTCTCTCCAGCCCCAAAACACCCCATTTGAGTCACTGTCTTGGCCAAGGCTTGCTCATAACAGTTTCCATGAGAGGAGGGAAGGCCCCGAGGAGACAGTCCCTGTCGGCAGCTCCCTGGGGGTAACTGAGGGCTGAGGCGGGGAGGACCTGGGGCATCTGGGACACGAAGGACAGGTGAGAGCTGCTGGTGGTGTGGAGGGCGAGCAGCAGGGAGACACCAGGGCTGGTCCTGAGCATTCTCAACCCTCCCACTCACCCCGCAGGTCGGGTTTTCAACGGCTCCGGCAAACCCATCGACAAGGGGCCCGTGGTCATGGCAGAGGACTTCCTGGATATCAACGGTAAGTGACTGAGGCTTTGGCCAGCTCTTGGGACCCAGTTTCCAGCCACCTTGGCCCACCCCAGTCACCGCCTCTGTCACCTCGCCCTTGGAAGTTCTGCCTCAGGCACAGGCCAGGGCCGTTGCCCAGGGCTCTCTCCCAGCACTGGTCAGGCTCACGGGCCCATCAGGTGAGATACGCGAGCAGCAGAGGCCTCTCTGTCTGGGGCCAGCAGCACTTCACATCCCATTCCTACAAAATGCCACCCTCACTGTGCAGAGGCCCCACGGGCCAGAGACCTTCTGTCTCTTCTTGTGTGCCCGGATAGTACCATCCAAGAGAGCGGTGGGCTGTGGTTATTTAAATGCAAACGAACTGAAATGAAACTAACAAACTAATGTAAATGATCTAGCTAACTAATTTAAATGAAATCAAATTTCATGTCAAAACCCCACTGCACATGCTCAATAGCCACAGATGGCCAGAGCTGCGTTTGGGGCACGTTTCCACCATTGAAGAAAATTCTGCTCCACCGTGTAAAAGCAGAGTCGGGGCAGGGCTCGGGGAGGGTGAGGACAGACCTGAGCGCTGGAGCAGGGCCCGTGACTGCCGTCTCCAGGCCAGCCCATCAACCCCCACGACCGCATCTACCCCGAGGAGATGATTCAGACGGGCATCTCGCCCATTGATGTCATGAACAGCATCGCCCGTGGCCAGAAGATCCCCATCTTCTCAGCAGCTGGGCTCCCCCACAATGAGGTGAGGCCATGTGAGGCCTGCAGGCACAGCCAAGGGGAAGGGACAGAGCAGAGGCCGGGGCTGGTGGGCCAGCGCGGGTGGAGGTGGGGGCCCCCTGTACTGAGCAGGCAGGGGTCACTGGCCGCTGTCTGGTGGGCGCTCGGGGACTCCGGGCTGCACAGGCCTTCCTTGGAGTCCCCAGGGAGACCTCCGAGCCTCCTTTCTGAGGGAGTGGGGCCCCGACTGGCTCACGAGAGGGCCCACGTGTGGCCTTGGTGTTGAAAGGCCTGCTTAGCTGAGTAGACGCCTCCACCCACTGATCCTTGAAATGGTCTTTCATCGCCTGCACTGGGCAACTAAAGACCATAACAAACCCCACCTATGCCAGCCCCTCACGCAGCCTCTCTCTGAAAGTCCCCTACCCTACCCCCACCACAAGGAGCCAACAGCCCAGAGCCGCTGGTGTGACAAGGTTTCTAGATGCTCGCCCCTGAACACCTACCCCCATTTCTCCCGGATGCGCCCCGGCTCACCCTCGAAATGCTCGGAGTGTTAGATGGCCTAAGGGCGCCTGCCTCCCCGCTCCCCACAGTCTCATTCTGCATCTGGACATGGCCACTGGTGACCCCACACTCTGCTGGCCCCAGAGACCCCCACTGTGCAGGCCCCACGGGCCAGAGACCTTCTGTCTCTTCTTGTGTGCCCGGATAGTACCATCCAAGAGAGCGGTGGGCTGTGGTTATTTAAATGCAAACGAACTGAAATGAAACTAACAAACTAATGTAAATGATCTAGCTAACTAATTTAAATGAAATCAAATTTCATGTCAAAACCCCACTGCACATGCTCAATAGCCACAGATGGCCAGAGCTGCGTTTGGGGCACGTTTCCACCATTGAAGAAAATTCTGCTCCACCGTGTAAAAGCAGAGTCGGGGCAGGGCTCGGGGAGGGTGAGGACAGACCTGAGCGCTGGAGCAGGGCCCGTGACTGCCGTCTCCAGGCCAGCCCATCAACCCCCACGACCGCATCTACCCCGAGGAGATGATTCAGACGGGCATCTCGCCCATTGATGTCATGAACAGCATCGCCCGTGGCCAGAAGATCCCCATCTTCTCAGCAGCTGGGCTCCCCCACAATGAGGTGAGGCCATGTGAGGCCTGCAGGCACAGCCAAGGGGAAGGGACAGAGCAGAGGCCGGGGCTGGTGGGCCAGCGCGGGTGGAGGTGGGGGCCCCCTGTACTGAGCAGGCAGGGGTCACTGGCCGCTGTCTGGTGGGCGCTCGGGGACTCCGGGCTGCACAGGCCTTCCTTGGAGTCCCCAGGGAGACCTCCGAGCCTCCTTTCTGAGGGAGTGGGGCCCCGACTGGCTCACGAGAGGGCCCACGTGTGGCCTTGGTGTTGAAAGGCCTGCTTAGCTGAGTAGACGCCTCCACCCACTGATCCTTGAAATGGTCTTTCATCGCCTGCACTGGGCAACTAAAGACCATAACAAACCCCACCTATGCCAGCCCCTCACGCAGCCTCTCTCTGAAAGTCCCCTACCCTACCCCCACCACAAGGAGCCAACAGCCCAGAGCCGCTGGTGTGACAAGGTTTCTAGATGCTCGCCCCTGAACACCTACCCCCATTTCTCCCGGATGCGCCCCGGCTCACCCTCGAAATGCTCGGAGTGTTAGATGGCCTAAGGGCGCCTGCCTCCCCGCTCCCCACAGTCTCATTCTGCATCTGGACATGGCCACTGGTGACCCCACACTCTGCTGGCCCCAGAGACCCCCCAGCACGCTAGGTGGGACAGGGGGTTCTGGAGGACCTAGGTGCCCCAAACATGAGGTGGGCAGTTGTTCTTTGGAACAGTGTCTCCACCTGGCTCCTCGTGACAGGCACGCTGGGCCCAAGCAGGCCTCCCCCCGGGAGCGGCTGTAGGACCCAGGGCAGGCCTTCCACTGTGTGACTGTGGATTCCTTCCACCGAAGGCCTCGGCAGGAGGTTGGGCTTAGCGCTGCCCGGTCCGCTCTCCTCAGTGGTGTCCCGAGGGGCTAGCTTGGGGTCCACTTCCTGACGTCCTTCCTCCCTTCCCCAGATCGCCGCCCAGATCTGCCGCCAGGCTGGGCTGGTGAGAAAGGCCAAGGCCGTGCTGGACTATCATGACGACAACTTTGCCATCGTCTTTGCAGCCATGGGGGTAAGAGGGGCTGGGCCCGTGGCAAGTTCTGGAACCTGTGGGCGGTCAGCCTTGACCCCTCGGCCCCTGGTACACCCCGTCTGATGGGGGAGGTGCTCCCCTTCTCCTTGAGAACCTGGCCTATCTGTGGAGAGAGGCAAGAACATGAACGGAGAGCTGGGCAGTGTGTCTCCCATGAAGCCTTGGGCCAGGGCAGCTCTAAGGGGAGCCCGAGGCAGCTGGGGGAGGAAGAGAAATTAGAGGAGACAAGATGGCTTCAGGAAGGGGAACCCAGGGGCCCTCGGGGGGACGAGAGGCTTAGTAGGTCAGGTGAGGAGCAGGGATGCCTGAAGCCTGAACCTGTCTCTGGGGATCTGCTGAGACCCACCCTGGCTGGCAGCAACCCAGCCCGGCCCTCTCCAGCCCCAGGCTCGCCCCAGCAGCTGTTAGCTGGTCAGGAAGAGGCTTTATGGGAAGAGACGAGAGGGACCTGGGCCCCGCCTCCAGCCCTCCCTGCCGTGTGTCCAGGTGAACATGGAGACGGCCAGGTTCTTCAAGTCTGACTTTGAGCAGAACGGCACCATGGGCAACGTCTGCCTCTTCCTGAACTTGGCCACTGGTGACCCCACACTCTGCTGGCCCAGAGACCCCCCAGCACGCTAGGTGGGACAGGGGGTTCTGGAGGACCTAGGTGCCCCAAACATGAGGTGGGCAGTTGTTCTTTGGAACAGTGTCTCCACCTGGCTCCTCGTGACAGGCACGCTGGGCCCAAGCAGGCCTCCCCCCGGGAGCGGCTGTAGGACCCAGGGCAGGCCTTCCACTGTGTGACTGTGGATTCCTTCCACCGAAGGCCTCGGCAGGAGGTTGGGCTTAGCGCTGCCCGGTCCGCTCTCCTCAGTGGTGTCCCGAGGGGCTAGCTTGGGGTCCACTTCCTGACGTCCTTCCTCCCTTCCCCAGATCGCCGCCCAGATCTGCCGCCAGGCTGGGCTGGTGAGAAAGGCCAAGGCCGTGCTGGACTATCATGACGACAACTTTGCCATCGTCTTTGCAGCCATGGGGGTAAGAGGGGCTGGGCCCGTGGCAAGTTCTGGAACCTGTGGGCGGTCAGCCTTGACCCCTCGGCCCCTGGTACACCCCGTCTGATGGGGGAGGTGCTCCCTTCTCCTTGAGAACCTGGCCTATCTGTGGAGAGAGGCAAGAACATGAACGGAGAGCTGGGCAGTGTGTCTCCCATGAAGCCTTGGGCCAGGGCAGCTCTAAGGGGAGCCCGAGGCAGCTGGGGGAGGAAGAGAAATTAGAGGAGACAAGATGGCTTCAGGAAGGGGAACCCAGGGGCCCTCGGGGGGACGAGAGGCTTAGTAGGTCAGGTGAGGAGCAGGGATGCCTGAAGCCTGAACCTGTCTCTGGGGATCTGCTGAGACCCACCCTGGCTGGCAGCAACCCAGCCCGGCCCTCTCCAGCCCCAGGCTCGCCCCAGCAGCTGTTAGCTGGTCAGGAAGAGGCTTTATGGGAAGAGACGAGAGGGACCTGGGCCCCGCCTCCAGCCCTCCCTGCCGTGTGTCCAGGTGAACATGGAGACGGCCAGGTTCTTCAAGTCTGACTTTGAGCAGAACGGCACCATGGGCAACGTCTGCCTCTTCCTGAACTTGGCCAACGACCCCACGTGAGCTGTCCCCCGGCACCCGCACTGCCCGCAGGCAGCAGGCCCTGTCCGCTTCCAAGACCCAGAGCCCAAGTCTCAGGTGGAGCTAGAGCTGGGAGAACCACCCCTCAGGGGAAACTGAGGCCGGGAAGAGGTAGAGACCGTGCACAGAGACACAGAGAGAGCCAGACTGCCCTCCGCCCCGACCCGCCTGCCCTCCCCGCGACCTGCAATCAGCCACCGCCCCGAGTCAGCGCCTCACCCTACCCTCACGTCCAAAAGGCAACCACTAATGAGACATTTCCCTAAACCATTCGCTTAGGATAAACGTCTATTTTAGAAGTTGAGAAAATGTGAGTTTAAATCTGTAGGTCACGTGATGAAAAAAAAGTCAAATAAACTGTCTGGGAATTGAAGGTTCTCCAGAACTAGGGAATGAAACTCAGGAGGGCTAGATGGCATCCTAGAGAAGAGCCCACAGGCACAGAGGCCTGGGCCCGAGCGCCTGGAGCAGAAGGGCCCCCAGAGTCCCCACAGGGGAAGGTGCTGCAGGGCAGGCAAGCGAATGGCCTGTGCCCAGCACGCGTGCTCAGGTATAGTGAGGGGAACCAGAGAGAAAGAACCCTGAGGACACAGAGAGGGTGAGCCTTCTGGTGGATCCCAGCGCAGGTGCTCCGGCGGAGGTGGGGCCAGGGCCCCGACCGCCCAGCTCTGACGCGCTGGGGACAGACACTCCTGGCTCTGCCTGGCCCTCTCTCACCCGGCTCCCTGCCTGCCTCGGCCTCTGTCCCTGTGCCCACCCTGAACAGCAGGACGTGGTGGAGGGCCCCGCCTCCCAGGAACCACGGCCTGGACCTGGGGCCTGGGGCTGGGGCCCCTCTTCCCCTCTGCTGCTGTGTGCTGTGCCAGCTTCCCAGTCCACTCTCCACTGCGGCTAAACGGAGCACAGGCCTGAGCCTCCAGGTTTCGTAACCATTGGCCACACCTGCAGGATCGAGCGGATCATCACCCCGCGCCTGGCACTGACCACAGCAGAGTTCCTCGCCTACCAGTGTGAGAAGCACGTGCTGGTCATACTGACAGACATGAGCTCCTACGCGGAGGCCTTGCGGGAGGTCCGATGGCTGGTGGGGTGGGGGGCGGGTCCAGCGGAGCTGGCCCACGCAGGCCTGCCCGCACCCCCGTCCTCGTGGTCTCTGAATCCCCCGTGGATCGCCCTCTTACCCAAGGCCCATGGGTACTGCAGGTCTCAGCTGCCAGAGAGGAAGTGCCTGGGCGCCGAGGCTTCCCTGGGTACATGTACACAGACCTGGCCACCATCTACGAGCGGGCGGGCCGCGTGGAGGGCCGGGGCGGATCCATCACCCAGATCCCCATCCTCACCATGCCCAATGACGGTGAGCCGCCTCCCCGCCCACGACCCTCTGCAGCCGTCTGCCGTCCTGTCCCACCCACACTCTTAAAGGACGCATGCTTCTTTCCATAGACACGTGGCCACTCTGCTCCTCCTGCAGGGTGGGCACTGTCCCTTCCTTGCATCTGCCCATTACCTGCTCCAGTGAGGGACTAGAACCTACGTGACCCTGAGCAGGGGGAGACCTGGCCGCCATCTATACTGACACCAGTGCCTCTCCCTGTAGATATTACCCACCCGATCCCAGATCTGACGGGCTTCATCACAGAGGGACAGATCTACGTGGACAGACAGCTTCATAATCGACAGGTACCGTCCCCTCCCTACCCACGTCTGGCTCTCTCCACCATCCCCAAAGGCAATGACTAATAACCAGTGTGGGGCTTCCCTGGTGATCCAGTGGGTACAGAGTCCACCTTGCAGTGCAAGGGGCACCGGTTTGATCCCTGGCCTGGGAAGATCTCACGTGCTGTGGAGCGGCTGGACCGGTGTGTCCAATTATGAGCCAAAGCTCTGGAGCGCATGCGCCCAGAACCAGTGATCTGCAACGAGGGAGGCCACTGCAATGGGAGGCCCACACAGGCCAAAGAACAAAGATGGATAAAAATAAATAAACAAAAATAATCAATAAAAGAGGTCAAAAATTTTTAAAAAATAAATAAATAGTGTGACCGCCACCTGCTACACTTCACCTCCAAGTAAATGAGGAGGGGCTGGGCAAGGCTAACCCTAAACAGGGACTAATCCCAGGAAGACAAGTTGGTCCCCAGGCAGAAGACAAGTCTGGGTGGAATCCAGCCTACCTGGCTGAGGAACCTGGAGAAAATCACTTCATCTCTCTGTAATTGTCAGTTTCCTCATCCATAAAATGGGAATGATAATACTTATCACCCAGTTGCATTGTGGAGAATAAAGTACGTTGGTGGCAATTTGCTGGGGACCTAATGGTGAGGAGTCCACACTTCCATTGCAGGGACCACGGGTTCAGTCCCTGCTCACGACACAGCGAAAAAAAAAAGAAACACGAGACAACAGTAACAATAAAGTATATAGTATAAAAGCACATATAGACACAGAAAACATCTAGCAGATCATAGATACAAAATGAATACCACTTCTCTTTCCTTTCCAGTAATTTGCTTTAGTGAACAAAAACAATCGGTAACTGATACTAGGTGTTAAGTCATCTGCCTGTCTCAGCTGAGGTTAAAGGCCACCCACCCCCATGATGCTTTCCTGTTTGTTGGGCAGCTTCTTTCTTTGCAGCTATGAACTATTCAGTTTCACCCTGGTTTTTCTCCAAATGGTCAAACGTTTTGAACTTGCAAGACTTTCATGAACGAATGTCATGTCATCTACCCTCTGCACTCTGTCTAGGCGTGCACAGGTAGACACCTCTGTACCCAAGCCCTAGAATTTGTGGGAGATGAAGAAGGGGGCTGTGACCAGCCGACCTTTCTGTGGGATGAAGAAAGACCAGTCTCTGGAGAAGCACAGGGGGAGGGAAGACGAGTAGAGGTGGGGAAGAGGGAAAGTGTGGACCCTGCCTGTCACCCTCTTCCTCGGCCTCTCCCAGATCTACCCCCCCATCAACGTCCTCCCTTCCCTGTCGCGGCTGATGAAGTCGGCCATTGGGGAGGGAATGACGAGAAAGGACCATGGAGATGTCTCCAATCAGCTGGTAAGGAGCGAGTCCAAGGGCTGGTGGGGAAGCTAGTTTCAGAAGCTGGAGGCTGGAGCCTTAGCTCATCACGACCTTTTTTCCTCCTGGACAAAAAAAAAAAATCCCTCCCCATTTGGGGTCCCCGCACAATCAGATGGGGGAACACGGGACTCCTGCGGTAAGCCTGCCGTGACCCCGACCCCCTCACCCCGTCACCCAGTATGCCTGCTACGCCATCGGGAAGGACGTGCAGGCCATGAAGGCAGTGGTGGGGGAGGAGGCGCTCACTCCTGAGGACCTGCTCTACCTGGAATTCCTGCAGAAGTTTGAGAAGAACTTCATCAACCAAGGTGAAGCGCGTTGGGGGCGTTCAGGCAGCAGCCGCCTTACTCCGACGCACACACACCCCCTTAACACTCCTGCTCTGTCCTTAGGTCCCTACGAGAAGCGCTCCGTGTTCGAGTCTTTGGACCTGGGCTGGAAGCTGCTGCGCATCTTCCCCAAGGAGATGCTCAAGCGCATCCCACAGAGCATCATCGATGAATTCTACTCCCGCGAGGGGGCGCCGCCGGACCCCGAGCCCGACACTGCGCTGTAGCCCCGCCCGCGGCCCGGCGTGAGCAGGGTCCTGCACCGCCTTTGCCCGCGCCCCCGAGGACTCCCATCCCTTCCCATCCTCAAGGCCCTCACACCTTAACCAACCGCTCCGTGCCCATCTTCAACCCCCAGCCGTCTACGGGGCTGGGGGCGGGCACCTTCGCTCCAGTCCTCTCTCTTGATTCCTCAAATTGGGAACCAGAAGGTGATTAAACCTCTGTTCTCTGTCTTGTTCTGATAGGAGCGTATGCATTTTAAAAGCACGCCACCCCCCCCCATAAGAATGTATCTCATGTGAAAACAAGATTGTTGGAGCTGAGAGTGATGAGTACATGAGATTCATTCAACTATTCTCTCCACCTTAAAAAACACACACACATTAGTATCTTAACAGACAACAGAATGCTTCTTATAGGGAAATATTTATCTTTGTTAAAAAGTATCTTTATACAGTATCTTAGGAATGTGAGGTCATGGGTCATAGAAAGGACCATCTCAAGGCCACAAGCGATGGGTCCGCCTAAGAGACGCTAGGAAAGCATTTGGTTTGCTCTAGACAGGGAGAGAAATTGCTGGATCTCCGCAGCCTGAGGCAAAGCCCCCTAGTTAAGAAATGGGCCAAGGGCATCCTAGAAACCAGGATATCTGATGTGCCTTTGCAAACTGCCCGCTCTTCCATAATGCCACCCCTTCCTGTCTCCTCTGCCCCACCTACAGTGTAAAGTCATGAATGCTTCCTAAGAGCAGGAGCAGGTTGGGAACGTAGAACTTCAGCAAAAGGCTGCGCTCCCCTCAGGGTCAGTGTGTTATGGAACCAGTCCAGAAATCTTAGATCAAGAGCTGACATCAGGGACGTCCACTGGCGGTCCAGTGGTTAGGACTTCACCTTTAACCTTCCAATGAAGGGGATGTGGGTTTAATCCCTGGTTGGGGAGTTAAGATCCTGCATATATTGTGACCAAAAAAAAAAAAAAAACACTCATAAAATAGAACCTAAAGAAGGCCCTGAGAATAAAATTTCCATCCAAGACAATTTACATCCATTTCAGGGAAAGGTTTTGGGTGTCCACAGGGCATAGGGTTGTTTTCACTTAGTCATAGCTCTACTGAGATATGATTCACATACTGTACACCTTGCCTGTTTATAATTGTACAATTCAACAACTTTTAGTGTGTCCACAGAGTTGCATAATCATCACCGCAATCAGTTTTAGGACATTTTCATTACCTCAAGGAATTTACCACTACCCTCTTCAGCCCCTTCCGCAGCCCAAGGCCATCACTAATCTATTTCTGTAGCTTTGCCTCTGCTGTTCATCTCATATAAATGGAATCATACAATAATGCGGCATTTTGTGTCTAGTTTCTTTGACAGCATATGTTCATCCACGTGGTCGTATGCGTCTGTAATTCAATCCTTTTTATTGCAGAGTAACATTTCACAGTATGGACACACCTTTTATCTGTTCATCAGAATATGGGCATGTGGTTGTTTCCACTTTTCATTCTCAGAACCGATGCTGCTGTGGACAATTTGCGGGGACATATGATTCTATAAGTGGGTGTCAGATGGTGACTCTGTGGCCATTTGTGGAGCTGCCAGATGACAAAGCTGTTTCCAAAAGTGGCTGCACCATGTCACATCCCCGGCAAGGTGAGAGGGCTCCAGTTCCTCTAATCCTCAATGGTTATCTCTCGCTTTTTTAAGACAATTTTTAGAAACATTTTTAAGGCTTCATTTATTGTTATTTTTGTCTGCACTGGATGTTCACTGCTGTGTGAGGCTTTCTCTAGTTGCAGTGAGTGGAGGTTACTCTTCACGGTGCTTCTCAGGCTTCTCATTGGGGTGGCTTCTCTAGGCTCAAGGGGTTCAGACGTTGCAGTGTGTGGACCCAGTAGTTGCAGCTCTGGGGCTCTAGAGTTTGAGCTCAGTAGTTGTGGCACAGGGGCTTACTTGCACCGCAGCCTGTGGGATCTTCCCGTACCGGGGACTTAACCCGTGTTCCCTTGCAATGGCAGGCAGATTCTTTCTTTTTTCTTCTTTTTTTAAATTTCATTTTTGTTTACATCAAAAACATTTTATACTGGAGTGTAGCTGATTAACAATGTTGTGATAGTTTCAGGTGAGCAGTGAAGGGGCTGAAATACATACACACGTGTATCCATTCTCCCCTAAACCCCGCTCCCATTCAGGCTGGTACACACCACTGAGCAGAGTTCCATGTGCTATATGATAGGTTTTGGTTGGTTATCCGTTTTAAATATAACAGTGTGTACATGACCGTCCCAAAGTCCTTAACTATCCCTTCCCCGCAGTAACCATGAGCTTGTTTTCTAAGTCTGTGTGTAAGTCTGTTTCTGTTTTGTAAGTTCATTTGTATCAGTTCTTTTTAGATTCCACTCCTTCCCCGACTTACTTCACTCAGTATGACACTCTCTAGATCCATCCAGGTTGCTGCAAATGACCTTATTTCACTCTTTTTTCCCCACTCTTTTTAATGACTAATATTCCATTGTGTGTATGTACCACATCCTCTTTATCCATTCCTCTGTCAATGGATATTTAAGTTGTTTCCATGTCTTGGCTGGCTTTCCAGGTGGCCCTCGTGGTGAAGGACCCACCTTCCAACGCAGAGGACATAAGAGACACATGTTGGATCCCTGCGTTGGGAAGATTCCCTGGAGAAGGACATGGCAACCCACTCCAGTATTCTTGCCTGGAGAATCCCATGGGCAGAGGAGCCTGGCAGTCTCTCATCCATAGAGTTGCACAGAGTCGGACATAACTGAAGCGACTTAGCACACAAGCACACCTATCTTGGCTATTGTAAATGATGCTGCAATGAACATTGGGGTGCATGGATCTTTTCAGGCTATGTTTTTCTCTGGATATATTTCTCTGGCTCAGATGGTAACTTTATTCTTAGTCTTTTAAGGAACCTCCACACAGTTCTCCATAGGGGGCTTCTTTAGTTTTCAGTAGTTGTGGCACAGGGGCTTACTTGCACCGCAGCCTGTGGGATCTTCCCGTACCGGGGACTTAACCCGTGTTCCCTTGCAATGGCAGGCAGATTCTTTCTTTTTTCTTCTTTTTTTAAATTTCATTTTTGTTTACATCAAAAACATTTTATACTGGAGTGTAGCTGATTAACAATGTTGTGATAGTTTCAGGTGAGCAGTGAAGGGGCTGAAATACATACACACGTGTATCCATTCTCCCCTAAACCCCGCTCCCATTCAGGCTGGTACACACCACTGAGCAGAGTTCCATGTGCTATATGATAGGTTTTGGTTGGTTATCCGTTTTAAATATAACAGTGTGTACATGACCGTCCCAAAGTCCTTAACTATCCCTTCCCCGCAGTAACCATGAGCTTGTTTTCTAAGTCTGTGTGTAAGTCTGTTTCTGTTTTGTAAGTTCATTTGTATCAGTTCTTTTTAGATTCCACCCCTTCCCCGACTTACTTCACTCAGTATGACACTCTCTAGATCCATCCAGGTTGCTGCAAATGACCTTATTTCACTCTTTTTTCCCCACTCTTTTTAATGACTAATATTCCATTGTGTGTATGTACCACATCCTCTTTATCCATTCCTCTGTCAATGGATATTTAAGTTGTTTCCATGTCTTGGCTGGCTTTCCAGGTGGCCCTCGTGGTGAAGGACCCACCTTCCAACGCAGAGGACATAAGAGACACATGTTGGATCCCTGCGTTGGGAAGATTCCCTGGAGAAGGACATGGCAACCCACTCCAGTATTCTTGCCTGGAGAATCCCATGGGCAGAGGAGCCTGGCAGTCTCTCATCCATAGAGTTGCACAGAGTCGGACATAACTGAAGCGACTTAGCACACAAGCACACCTATCTTGGCTATTGTAAATGATGCTGCAATGAACATTGGGGTGCATGGATCTTTTCAGGCTATGTTTTTCTCTGGATATATTTCTCTGGCTCAGATGGTAACTTTATTCTTAGTCTTTTAAGGAACCTCCACACAGTTCTCCATAGTGGCTGTACCAGTTTACATTCCCACCGACAGTGCAGGAGGGTTCCCTTCTCTCCACACCCTCTCGGCATTTGTTGTTTGTGGATTTTTTGATGACAGCCATTCTGACCAATGTGATGGTGTCTCGTTGTAGTTTTGATTTGCATTTCTCTAGTAACTAGCGATGTTGAACATCTTTTCATGCGCCTATTGGTCATCTGTATGTCCTCTTTAGAGAAATGTTATTGAGGTCTTTTGGGCAGGAAGATTCTTATCCACTGCGCCACCAGGAAAGCCCTCAACAGTTACCACTTTTCCCTTTTTCAGCTTGAAGTATGATTAACCTCCAGGCTTCCCTGATGGCTCAGCAGCAAGGAATCTACCTGCAATGTAGGAGACATGGGTTCGATCCCTGAGTAGGGAAGATCCCCTAGATGAAGGCATAGCAACCCACTCCAATATTCTTGCTGGAGAATCTCATGGACAGAGGAGCCTCTGGGAGGGCTATGGTCCACTGGGTCGCAAACAGGTGGACGTGACTGTAGTGACTTAGCACATATGTACACATGATTAATTTCCAATATTATATTAGTTTCAGATGTACTATTTTTATACATTACAAAATAATCACCATGAAGGTCTAGCTACCATCCATCACCATATCAAGGAGAATATTGCTGAAATCAATGTCAGAGTGTACTGCCTATGTTTTCTTCTAGGAGTTTCATGGTTTCAGGTCTTACATTTAAGTCGTTAACCCACTTAGAGTTTATATTCTTTTCTGGTGTGAGTCCAGTTTGATTCTTCAGTACGTAGCTGTCCAGTTATTGTGTCTCTTTGATTAAAAGTCATCCTGAAAGTGAAAAGTGTTAGTTGCTCAGTCGTCCTGATAGGGACAGAGTGGAATAGTTAGGTGGTTGTAAAGTCCTACTAGAGGACTGTAGGTAGAAGGGTAAAACCTGAGAAAAGTTGGGAGGCCAGTAAGTTAATGATAATTCAAGAAAGCTGCTTCTTATTCAATAAAGCAGGAAGAGCTGGGGAAGGAGGAGCTAATGATGTACGCCTTACGTCTGTATCTACGTCTACCTGAAGAAGGCGGTCTTCTACCCTTCTATATATATATTGCTGCCCACGCAATCAGGAGGAGAAGAGCAGAGCTTTCCCGCCTGCCCGTTTGCACCTCTTACAAACTCCCTATCCTAATAAGTCCTCTTCTTGCCTATCACTCTGCCTCTCGCTGAATTGCTTCTGTGTTGAGGCATAAAGAACCTGAGCCTCAGTGGGTCCAGATGTTGGTGAGTACTGAATTAAGTCCTGGCCACGTGGGTTCAAGTCCCAGACAGGGTTTTTGGCCAGGATTGAGTCCTGACTACGTGGGTTCAAGTCCCAGACTGGGTTTTGACTGGGTTTGAGTCCCAGCCACATGGGTTCAAGTCCCAAACAGGGTTTTGGCTGGGTTCAAACCCCAGCCACGTGGGTTTGAGTCCCATGCAGGGTGTGATCAGGTCTGGGCCCCGGGTTTAAGTTTCAGTCCGTGGTAGAACACTTTCAATCTCTGACTCTTGGCAACCTTAAGGACTATAGACAATAGTATTGACTGTATTCCCTATGCTGTACATTACATCCCCATGACTTATTTATTTTATCCTGGAGTTTGTACCTCTTAATCTCCTTCGTCTAGTTCACTCATCTTCCCCTACTCCCCCTTGGAAACCACCAGTTTTTTTCTGTATCTATTAGTCTGTTTCTGTTTTCTTGTTTATTTATTTATTTATTTAGATTTCATGTAAAAGGGAAGTCATACAGCATTTGCCTTTCTCTGTCTAACATTTCACTTAGCATAAAAGATCCATCTATGTTATTGCAAATGGCAAGATTTCTCTTTATAGCTGCATTTAGATATATCTCTATTGAATAGGGTCTGTTAGTCCAGTTGATTTCTTCAGTACGTAGCTGTCCAGTTATTGTGTCTCTTTGATTAAAAGTCATCCTGAAAGTGAAAAGTGTTAGTTGCTCAGTCGTCCTGATAGGGACAGAGTGGAATAGTTAGGTGGTTGTAAAGTCCTACTAGAGGACTGTAGGTAGAAGGGTAAAACCTGAGAAAAGTTGGGAGGCCAGTAAGTTAATGATAATTCAAGAAAGCTGCTTCTTATTCAATAAAGCAGGAAGAGCTGGGGAAGGAGGAGCTAATGATGTACGCCTTACGTCTGTATCTACGTCTACCTGAAGAAGGCGGTCTTCTACCCTTCTATATATATATTGCTGCCCACGCAATCAGGAGGAGAAGAGCAGAGCTTTCCCGCCTGCCCGTTTGCACCTCTTACAAACTCCCTATCCTAATAAGTCCTCTTCTTGCCTATCACTCTGCCTCTCGCTGAATTGCTTCTGTGTTGAGGCATAAAGAACCTGAGCCTCAGTGGGTCCAGATGTTGGTGAGTACTGAATTAAGTCCTGGCCACGTGGGTTCAAGTCCCAGACAGGGTTTTTGGCCAGGATTGAGTCCTGACTACGTGGGTTCAAGTCCCAGACTGGGTTTTGACTGGGTTTGAGTCCCAGCCACATGGGTTCAAGTCCCAAACAGGGTTTTGGCTGGGTTCAAACCCCAGCCACGTGGGTTTGAGTCCCATGCAGGGTGTGATCAGGTCTGGGCCCCGGGTTTAAGTTTCAGTCCGTGGTAGAACACTTTCAATCTCTGACTCTTGGCAACCTTAAGGACTATAGACAATAGTATTGACTGTATTCCCTATGCTGTACATTACATCCCCATGACTTATTTATTTTATCCTGGAGTTTGTACCTCTTAATCTCCTTCGTCTAGTTCACTCATCTTCCCCTACTCCCCCTTGGAAACCACCAGTTTTTTTCTGTATCTATTAGTCTGTTTCTGTTTTCTTGTTTATTTATTTATTTATTTAGATTTCATGTAAAAGGGAAGTCATACAGCATTTGCCTTTCTCTGTCTAACATTTCACTTAGCATAAAAGATCCATCTATGTTATTGCAAATGGCAAGATTTCTCTTTTATAGCTGCATAATATTTCATTGTGTGTATGTATATACCATACTATATCCATTTATCTATCAATGAACACTTAGGTTGCTTTCATATCTTGCCAGCTCTAAGTAATGCTGCAATGAACATAAGGGTCCACATATATTTCTGGATTAGTGTTTTTGTCTTCTTCAGAAAAACACCCAGAAAAATACTCAGAGGTGGAATTATTGGATCGTCTGATAGTTCTATTTTTCATGTTCTGAGGACTCTGCACTGTTTTCCATAATGACTTCACCATTTTACATTCCCAGCAAGAGCACAGGAGAGGGCCCTTTTCTCCACACCCTCACCAATGCTTGTCATTTTTTGTCTTTTTGAAATTAGTCATTCTGACACATGTGAGGAAATTTGCATTTCCTGATGACAAATTATATTGAGCATATTATCTTTTCATGTGGTTATCGTCCATTTGTATATTTTCTCTGGAGAAGTATCTGTTCAGATCTATTTCCCATTTTAAAATTAGGGTGTTTTTTTGTCTTTGTATTGTTGAATTGTCGGAATTTTTTTCTATTTTCTAGACACAAGTGTTTAATCAGTAATTTATAAATATTTCGTCTCTGTAGTTTGTCTTTCACTTTTTTGATGGCATCTTTTGAAGCACAAAGGATTTAAATTTTGATAATATCCAGTTCGTTTGTTTCTTTTGATGTCATGTCTAAGAGCCCATTGCCTAATCTAAGGGCACAAAGCTTTACATTTACGGTTGTTTCTAAGACCTTTTGTGGCTTAGCTTATACATTTAAATCTTCCCTCACTTGGTTTAGTTTTTGTTAGGGTACAAAGTGGGGGTCCAGCTTCACTCTTTTACATGTGGATATTCAGTTTGTCACAACGCCATTTGTTGAAAAGACTATTCTTGCCTCCATTGAATTATGTTGGCACTTTCTTAAAAAATCAATTGACAATTAATGTGAGGGTTTTTTCCCCCTGGATTTCAAATCTATCCTATGTTGATTTTATCTATGGTTTTCTATTCTCTATTCCATTCATTTATTCTCTAATTTTTCTTTCCTTCTACTTGCTTTGGTTTAGTTTGTTCTTTTTTTTTTCTTCCATCATTAAGGTAGAATTTTAGATTTATCCGAGGTACTTCACCTTTTTTAACACAGGTATTTACAGCTCTAAGTATTTACGGCTACAACATAGCACTGCTTTAGCTGCATCCAGTGAGTTTTGGTATGCTGTGCTTCATTTTTATTCATCTCCAAGTAATTTTCCTTCAGATTTATTCTTTGACTCATTTGTTACGAGCAAGTGTGTTTCGTAATTTTCACATATTTGTGAATTTCTTAGATTTCTGTTATGGATTGCTACTTTCATTCCAGTGTGCTCAAAGAGTACACAAATGCATAATCTAAATTCATTTAAGTTTTTTGAGGCTTATTTTATGGTTTAATTTATAGACAAAATTTGTTTACTTTGCAGGATGTTCCACGTACACTTGAGAAGAATGTGTATTCTGCTATTTTTGGGTGGAAAGCGCTATAAATGTCTGCTAAGTCATTGATTATAGTATTATTCAAGTTTTCTCTTTCCTTGTACTCATGTCTCCTTATTCTATCCATTATTGAAAGTGGGGTGTTAAAGTTTCCAACCATTAATGTTAACTTGTATATTTCTTCTTTCAGTTCTGTCAGTTGTTGCTTCATATTGTGGGGACTGTGTTGTCAATTGCATATGTGCATATCTGCTAGATCTTTCTTTTTTATGTATGTATTTTTTTTATTTTGCTTTTTTTGCTTTTACAGAGTTTTACTGTTCACAGATATGTATGATTCCAGATTAGTCATATGTTTATCCCATTCCCCTCATTCCACCCCTCCAGGCTGTCACATAGTCCCCATGTACGTGCTAGATCTTTCTGATGGATTAACCCTGTTACCATTATGAATTGTTCTTCTCTAGCACTAGTAACAGTTTTTTGTGTTAAAATCAATTTTGTCTGATATTAGTATAACCACACCAGCTTTCTCATGGTTGCTGTTTGCAAAATATAGCTTTTTTCCTTTATCTTCTTACTTTCAATCTGTTTGTATCTTTGAATCTATTCCCTGTGGACAGCATATAGTTGGATCTTAATTTTTATTCAGTTTGATCATTTCCGTCTTTTGATTGGATTTGGGTCAAGTCTTTTCTGTTGTTATTGCTGCCCTACTCCTCCGTTAATGTTTTCTCTTACAATAAGTGAATCTTTTGTAGTGTTATATTTTCTTAGTGTTTCCTCTAGGACTTACCATATACATCTTATCTTAGAATACATTTTAGACTTGTATTAATTTAATTTAATTTCAAAGAGATACTGGATATGTATTCTGTGTATCTATTTTTCTTCCACCTTATAATATACATTATTATAATCTTTATATATACATATGCAACAATACATTATTAATTATTGCTTTATATAGTTTTATGTCCTTTAAAGAAGCTGAGAACAGTAGTTATAGATATTGTTATACTTATTTTCAAATTTACCATTTATCGTCTAATTTCTGGTTCTCTTCATTCAAGATTCTCTTGAATCTCTGTGGATTCAAGTTTAAAAATCTTACTTACTTATTTTCTTGCTCCATCCAGCTTTGCTTCATCCACCTCTTTTGTGTTGTTATTGTGAAATATATTTCTATATTACAGGCCCAACAATACATTATATGTATATTGTTTTATACAATTTCTTTAAAAAATATTTATTTCTGGCTGGACTGGGTCTTTGCTGCTGCTCATGGGCTTTCTCTAGTTGCAGCAAGCAGGGTAGGTAATGCCTTTATTTCATCTTCTTCTTCTTCTTCTTTTTTTTAATGAGAGGAAAGCAAAGTTTGTTATAGTTAGGGAAGGAAGAATCGCTGCCAGTACAGCAGACCGGCTTAAGGGAAAACCGACATGGATAGAATGGGAGACGCTGTTAGAACAGGGCGCCGGTACAAGGGAGAACCAACCCATCTTCTTTTTCAAAAGATGGTTTTGCTGGATTTAAGATTCTAGGTCGATAGTTTTTCTGTTACAGTATTTGCAGATGTCACCTCACTGCCTTATGGGCTTATTATTTCTGATGGGAAGTCAGTTGTTTATCTTTTTGGATCCCCTTGTATGTGATAAATCACTTTTCTCCTGTACTTTCAAATTTTTCTCCTTGCCTTCAATATTTTCAGTCTGATTGCCTGGGTGTGAATCTCTGTATGTTTTTCTACTTTAAGCCTGTTGAGCTTTTTTAACCATTACTTCTTTAAGTATTTTTTTGCTCCTTTCTCACTTCTCAGCCTGATATTCCCATTATGTGTATGTTGGTGTATCTAATGATGTCCCATACTTTTGTTTTTTGAGGATTTTTTTCATTCTTTTTTTAATCTCTGTTTTTTGAATTATATAATCTCTACTGCTTATCCTCAAGCTTTCTGATTCTTTCTTCTGCTTATTTAAATCTACTGTTGAGAATTTCTAGTAAATTTTTCATTTCAGTTATTGTATTTTTCAGTTTCAGAATTTTCCTTTTTTAAAAATAATTTCTCCTTTTTGATATTACTTTTTTGATGAGACATTGTCATACTTACTTTTACTTTTATTGTGGCTTCCTTTAGTTCTTTGAACATACTTACAACTGTTTTGAAATCTTGGTTTGTTAAATCTGGTATCTGTGTTCTTTCACAGACAATTTCTGTTGTATGCTTCCCCCGGCCCCCGCTTATGGGTGATACTTTTCCTGTTTCCTTGTACGTCTCATAATTCTTTTGTTTAGAACTGGATTTTTTTTTTTAAACTTTTATTTATTTATTTTTGGCTGTGCTGGGTCTTTGGTGATGTGTGGGTTTAGCTGCTCTGCGGTATGTGGGATCTTCCCGGATCAGGGATCAGAACCTGTGTCTCCTGCATTGGCAGACTGGTTCTTATCCACTGAGCCAAAAGGGGAGCCCAGAACTGGATTTTTAAAATAATATGTGGATATTAGGGATACTGATTTCCCCACCCCTTCCCTGGTAACTGACACGTTAAGAATCTGCCTGCAATGCAGGAGACCTGGGTTCAACCCCTGGGTCAGGAAGATCCCCTGGAGAAGAGAATGGCAACCCACCTCCAGTGTTCTTACCTGGAGAATTCTGTGGACAGAGGAGCCTGAGGCGCTACAATCCAGGTGGCAAAGAATTGGACGCGGAGCAACTTTGACTCCCTCCCTGCCTAAGGTGGGTTTGCTATTGTTTGCTTATTCCTTTAGTGACTTGATGGGTTATATGGGGACATAGTCCCCCCATGGGAAGCTTCTGATATGCTGCTCGGAAGATGCAGCCCTGGACAGCTGCAGGATAACCCTGGGGTGCCAGGAGTTGAGGCAGAACTCTCTGAGACTCTTTCCCTGAGCTCTCTGATAAACTGGCTGCCTCTGCTGGCATCATACCCAACTCTTTGGCTCCAGTAATTGTCAGCTTGATTGCTTCATTCATTGCTCTAGGGCATAAATGACTCTAAGGTCCCATTCAATTAAACTTGGATGCCTTTGTGAAGGTAGTTTTTGAAGCCGGTCTTTGAGGTTTGTTTTGATCCCTTGAGGGCTCTTCTAAGCCTTCTTTCCCCCCTTGGTATCTCTGTTAAACTAACTGGCCTACAGCTTGTTTCAAATTGCTTGCCACCCAACTCTCCAGTGCTTTCAGAGCACTCTGAAGATTGAATGTCCCCATACTCTGTTTCCAATAAAGTTCATGATTTTTTTTTTTTGGCGGGGGGGGGGGGGGCTGCATTGCACCACTTACCAGATCTTAGTTCCCCAACCAGGAATGGGGGACCCTTGCCCCCTGTAACGGAAGCCCAGAACCCTAACCACTGGTCAGCCAGGGCACTCCCTGAAGGCAGTGACTTAGGGAAGAACCTCAGAGTTCTCAGTTTACGGATGGACTGGGGCATAATCTCCGAGTCTCTGTTGTGGCGCTGCGGGCAAGGACAGTGGCTCACCTCTCCAAATGACATCTGGCTTCGTGAGCAGGGTTCTGGGCAGTGGTGGTAGCCTCTGATTCTGTCTCTGGACATGTAGGTTATCAGTGAACTGCTCCCAAGTCTGCCCCCTGAGCACATGAGCTGGGATAAGGTAAGCCGTATTCTCAGCCTGCCACGCTTGTAGTCAAGCCTCTGCCCTGTGAGAGACAGCTGGGTGGAGGAAGGCAGCCCCAGCCTCCTGGCCACACTCCCCAGGAATTTAGCCTCTACAACTTGGAGCAGAGCAAGGAGGCAGCCTCCTCCTCTCAGTGAGACACCCTATCCCTTGACAGGGAGCTGAGGGGAAAAGGAGCCACATTCTCTTGGCCACTCCCACCTGGATCAGAGCTTCAGGCCTTGCTCTGAGATGCCAGAGAGGAGGCAGGGCGCAGGCTGTTGCTTAAAGTGCCACAGATTCTCACTGGTCTTGCTGAGATTGGGTGGATTTTCTTTTTATTCTTTTTTTTTTTTAACATTTATTTTATTTATGTTTTGGGGGGTGAGGTGGGGAGGGAGGGGAACGGGCGGGCCACTTCTATTGGTCTTTCATTTATCTTATTTCATCCGTCTTTGTTCTTTGGCTTCATTGCTCTAGGGCATAAATGACTCTAAGGTCCCATTCAATTAAACTTGGATGCCTTTGTGAAGGTAGTTTTGAAGCCGGTCTTTGAGGTTTGTTTTGATCCCTTGAGGGCTCTTCTAAGCCTTCTTTCCCCCCTTGGTATCTCTGTTAAACTAACTGGCCTACAGCTTGTTTCAAATTGCTTGCCACCCAACTCTCCAGTGCTTTCAGAGCACTCTGAAGATTGAATGTCCCCATACTCTGTTTCCAATAAAGTTCATGATTTTTTTTTTTTGGCGGGGGCTGCATTGCACCACTTACCAGATCTTAGTTCCCCAACCAGGAATGGGGACCCTTGCCCCCTGTAACGGAAGCCCAGAACCCTAACCACTGGTCAGCCAGGGCACTCCCTGAAGGCAGTGACTTAGGGAAGAACCTCAGAGTTCTCAGTTTACGGATGGACTGGGGCATAATCTCCGAGTCTCTGTTGTGGCGCTGCGGCAGGACAGTGGCTCACCTCTCCAAATGACATCTGGCTTCGTGAGCAGGGTTCTGGGCAGTGGTGGTAGCCTCTGATTCTGTCTCTGGACATGTAGGTTATCAGTGAACTGCTCCCAAGTCTGCCCCCTGAGCACATGAGCTGGGATAAGGTAAGCCGTATTCTCAGCCTGCCACGCTTGTAGTCAAGCCTCTGCCCTGTGAGAGACAGCTGGGTGGAGGAAGGCAGCCCCAGCCTCCTGGCCACACTCCCCAGGAATTTAGCCTCTACAACTTGGAGCAGAGCAAGGAGGCAGCCTCCTCCTCTCAGTGAGACACCCTATCCCTTGACAGGGAGCTGAGGGGAAAAGGAGCCACATTCTCTTGGCCACTCCCACCTGGATCAGAGCTTCAGGCCTTGCTCTGAGATGCCAGAGAGGAGGCAGGGCGCAGGCTGTTGCTTAAAGTGCCACAGATTCTCACTGGTCTTGCTGAGATTGGGTGGATTTTCTTTTTATTCTTTTTTTTTTTTAACATTTATTTTATTTATGTTTTGGGGGGTGAGGTGGGGAGGGAGGGGAACGGGCGGGCCACTTCTATTGGTCTTTCATTTATCTATTTTCATCCGTCTTTGTTCTTTGGCTCCTGTGGGCCTCCCATCACGGTGGCCTCTGTTGTCGCAGAGCGCCGGCTCTGGGCGCATGCGCTCCAGAGCTCAGCCTCGGTGATTGGACGCATCAGTCCAGCCGCTCCGCGGCACGTGGGATCTTCCCAGGCCAGGGATCGAACCGGCGCCCCTTGCACTGCAAGGCGGTGTCCTTACCCACTGGACCACCAGGGGAAGCCCTGAGTGGATTTTCTTGAGTAAGTTTCTTCGTTTGCTGTATGCCCTTAGGAAAATATCCAGAGGCTTTGACAATGGGTGTGTAAAATAATCTTCACCAGTTATGTACAGTAGGACCAGAGGGTCCACAGAGCGCCCTGTGCTTTGCTTCCAGAGGTCAACGCTGAGCACAGGGACTTGAGATAAACTCACTCTAGCTCTCAGCAGTTCAAGAGACATTCGTATTACATTTTAGATTCCTTCTGGGATTATTACAATTAAGCAAGATACTCAGGGGCTAGCCTGATTAGATCATCCCCTGGAGCTGAAGGCTTCATGGAACCTCCAGCCCCGCCATGGAGAGGTGAAAACACCTGCTCTGCTACAGTTCTATTGATGCTTTGGAACTGCTCTGAGACTGAAGCAAAGGAGTCATTCAAACATGGCCCCTTCCCTGAGAGCACTTGGGAGAGCCGGTAAGAAAATGGGCACACCACTTGGGACTCTGGTGAAGCGACATGATTGCTCTCTGGGCTCCCTGTCCTACACAGACTCCCTCTGCACCCTCACAATGTGATAGGCACTCAAAGTCCTGTTTTCCTCTAAATCTGATCTCAAGACACACAGGTTCCCTCTCCTACCTCTTAGGATGTGTCTTTCAAGCTTCCTCTCCCTGAGTAGAGTGGGTAGGGCCCAGGCTGTTGCTTAAAGTGCCACAGATTCTCACTGGTCTTGCTGAGATTGGGTGGATTTTCTTTTTATTCTTTTTTTTTTTTAACATTTATTTTATTTATGTTTTGGGGGGTGAGGTGGGGAGGGAGGGGAACGGGCGGGCCACTTCTATTGGTCTTTCATTTATCTATTTTCATCCGTCTTTGTTCTTTGGCTCCTGTGGGCCTCCCATCACGGTGGCCTCTGTTGTCGCAGAGCGCCGGCTCTGGGCGCATGCGCTCCAGAGCTCAGCCTCGGTGATTGGACGCATCAGTCCAGCCGCTCCGCGGCACGTGGGATCTTCCCAGGCCAGGGATCGAACCGGCGCCCCTTGCACTGCAAGGCGGTGTCCTTACCCACTGGACCACCAGGGGAAGCCCTGAGTGGATTTTCTTGAGTAAGTTTCTTCGTTTGCTGTATGCCCTTAGGAAAATATCCAGAGGCTTTGACAATGGGTGTGTAAAATAATCTTCACCAGTTATGTACAGTAGGACCAGAGGGTCCACAGAGCGCCCTGTGCTTTGCTTCCAGAGGTCAACGCTGAGCACAGGGACTTGAGATAAACTCACTCTAGCTCTCAGCAGTTCAAGAGACATTCGTATTACATTTTAGATTCCTTCTGGGATTATTACAATTAAGCAAGATACTCAGGGGCTAGCCTGATTAGATCATCCCCTGGAGCTGAAGGCTTCATGGAACCTCCAGCCCCGCCATGGAGAGGTGAAAACACCTGCTCTGCTACAGTTCTATTGATGCTTTGGAACTGCTCTGAGACTGAAGCAAAGGAGTCATTCAAACATGGCCCCTTCCCTGAGAGCACTTGGGAGAGCCGGTAAGAAAATGGGCACACCACTTGGGACTCTGGTGAAGCGACATGATTGCTCTCTGGGCTCCCTGTCCTACACAGACTCCCTCTGCACCCTCACAATGTGATAGGCACTCAAAGTCCTGTTTTCCTCTAAATCTGATCTCAAGACACACAGGTTCCCTCTCCTACCTCTTAGGATGTGTCTTTCAAGCTTCCTCTCTCCCCTGAGTAGAGTGGGTACCCCAGTAAGGTAGCATTATTCCTTCCCCCCACAACTAAACTATATACCGAGGGTGTGTGCTAAGTTGCTTCAGTCGTGTCCAACTCCTTGCGACTCTACGGACTGTAGCCCTCCAGACTCCTCTGTCCATGGGATTCTCCAGGCAAGGATACTGGAGTGGGTGGCCATGTCCTTCTCCAGGGGATCCTTCTGACCCAGGGATCTAACCCGTGTTTCTTTAGCCTCTTACATTTCAGGAAGATTCTTTACTGTTGGGCCAGCGGGGAAGCCCGGGCACCCAGGGTGCTGACCTCGAGGTCAGTCAGCCCTGTTTCCTGTGCCATTAACGCCACAGTCGGAAACCAGACCAGCCACTCAGCTGCTTGCAGACACGATCCCGTCCTACGAGCATCTTCAGTTGATGCACGAGCACCAGGCAGACCATAGTGACAGTGCCAGCCGACCCCTTCCCTTGCCCATGTGAGTGTGTCCCTGCTCAGACCAACCAGTCCTCGTGCTCAAGGCACACCCACCCCTCAGGCACCGGGCCATGTCCTCTGGGACTTCACAGTGCCCCAGCCCACACAGCTCCTTTCAGGGATCGCCCCACTGGTCCCAGTTATTGGTTTCTATGGAGAATTTAACCTCAGGAAGTTTTACTGGTCAGGCTTCAGTTTAAAGTGACGGAGACAATCCACAATAGTCTAAGCTTCAGAAGGATCCTGCAGTGGCTTAGAGCACAGTGAGGAGTGGGCTGTGGGCCTGGGACCAGGTTGTGGAGACCACAGTCTCTGAGTTTCTGCCTCCATTTCTCTCTGGGTTTGCCTCCTCCCTCAGCCTTTCATCTCCCTTACCTGGAGGCTGTAAAAACCAGTTTTTCTGGAGCCATATCCTAACCAGTAACTAATGAGTCAACTCTCTCTCTGAGCATATTCTGCCATCTGCCCTCCTCGCGGTCTGGCTTCTGTCTGCCCAGCTGCATGGCTCCAGTTCTAGCCAAGAGGTCTTTAGGGTGAGAGACATCTCTCCTCCCATCTCCCCACCTCCCTCTGTGACCTTCTTTCATCAGGGTCACTGGCAACCTCTTGCCTCCTTGGGAAGAGGACTGAGGCAGGAATGCCTCAAGTCCTTCTTAGCCCTGGCTGCAGGTGACCATCACCTAGAGAACGTTACAGGATCGCAACTGCTCAGGCTATGAACCTGCTCAATCAGTTGACTCTTGAACAACGTGGGGCTCAGTCCTCACAGAACTTAGTGTTGGCCTTGCAAAAACGTGCTTCCTTCATATTCGTATTTCATTTACAAATTCAACCAACCAGGGACTATTGAACATTCACTACTGAAAAATATGAGAGTATGAATGAAGCTGCATAGCTCCAACTCGTGTTGTTCAAGGGTCAGCTTGTCATTTGACTTATGAGGCGTACGTCCCCTGCACGGGGGTTTCCCCCAAGTGATTCTGATGTACAGTCAGGGTTGCAAGTACTGGTACAGACACTGCAAGATGCCGCAGGTAAAGCTAAACTGGATGGACTGTAAGGGGTCCTCAGACACACCCTCCACCCCAGCACAGGCACAAGTTCTTGCCATTGTTAGAATCCTACTACTCCAAAAGCAACAGTTCAAAGAATTCCTCAGTTTCCTGGAAATCCTGAACATTTGCCCCTGCAAAGCACTGTCACTTTATCTTACTTTGAAGTCAGTTGCTAAGGCTCTACTTGAGGCAAATTTCCAGTAGGATTTGCTGAGTTTTAAGGTGCTCCGGAGGGGCACTGACTTTTGTCCACTGGGATTGGAAGGCGAGTGGGCTGCCAAAGGAGGCTGACCTGGAAAGGGAGGGAGGTACTTCTGAGTGGAGAACTGTATTTTTGTCGCTCCCTGCAGGTCACTGTGCCTGATCCATCGTAGACTTTTCCAGGGGAAACACTGAAAAGTCCGGCACAGAGGGAATAAGGCTGTTAGAAGTGGGCATTGTGGTCAGACAAGCCTAGAACTGACCTTGGGGTCTCCGTAACCTTTTAAGTCTGGGGTCTGTATGCTCTGTGAAGGGGTGAGAATGTGGTCGGATCAGTAACACTCAACACTGTTCAAGCAGCATTCATTGCTTGGCTGCTGGACCAATGTCAGGTGGCTGATTTACAATGAACCTGCTTCACTGCAGGTGGAAATAAAAGGAAATTGCTCTCTAGATTATGTTGTGGGCCCTGGGGCCCAGTCCTTGCTGCAAGGAAGTATGGAAATGTATACCGACAGCTTAAAAATGTTCATTTCCTTTCACCTATAATTCTCTTTCTGGGAATCCACCCTAAGAAAACGGAGAACAACGTGGGGCTCAGCCTCCAACTTAGTGTTGGCCTTGCAAAACGTGCTTCCTTCATATCGTATTTCATTTACAAATTCAACCAACCAGGGACTATTGAACATTCACTACTGAAAATATGAGAGTATGAATGAAGCTGCATAGCTCCAACTCGTGTTGTTCAAGGGTCAGCTTGTCATTTGACTTATGAGGCGTACGTACCCTGCACGGGGGTTTCCCCCAAGTGATTCTGATGTACAGTCAGGGTTGCAAGTACTGGTACAGACACTGCAAGATGCCGCAGGTAAAGCTAACCTGGATGGACTGTACGGGGTCCTCAGACACCCCCTCCACCCCAGCACAGGCACAAGTTCTTGCCATTGTTAGAATCCTACTACTCCAAAAGCAACAGTTCAAAGAATTCCTCAGTTTCCTGGAAATCCTGAACATTTGCCCCTGCAAAGCACTGTCACTTTATCTTACTTTGAAGTCAGTTGCTAAGGCTCTACTTGAGGCAAATTTCCAGTAGGATTTGCTGAGTTTTAAGGTGCTCCGGAGGGGCACTGACTTTTGTCCACTGGGATTGGAAGGCGAGTGGGCTGCCAAAGGAGGCTGACCTGGAAAGGGAGGGAGGTACTTCTGAGTGGAGAACTGTATTTTGTCGCTCCCTGCAGGTCACTGTGCCTGATCCATCGAGACTTTTCCAGGAAACACTGAAAAGTACGGCACAGAGGGAATAAGGCTGTTAGAAGTGGGCATTGTGGTCAGACAAGCCTAGAACTGACCTTGGGGTCTCCGTAACCTTTTAAGTCTGGGGTCTGTATGCTCTGTGAAGGGGTGAGAATGTGGTCGGATCAGTAACACTCAACACTGTTCAAGCAGCATTCATTGCTTGGCTGCTGGACCAATGTCAGGTGGCTGATTTACAATGAACCTGCTTCACTGCAGGTGGAAATAAAAGGAAATTGCTCTCTAGATTATGTTGTGGGCCCTGGGGCCCAGTCCTTGCTGCAAGGAAGTATGGAAATGTATACCGACAGCTTAAAAATGTTCATTTCCTTTCACCTATAATTCTCTTTCTGGGAATCCACCCTAAGAAAACAGAGAAGAGCCCTTTGGTTTTCTGCATTACACGTGAAATGACAGTGCATCCATTAAGACGTCGGGCTATGGTTGCGTCATAATTCATGTTTAGAAGGTGGACTGACAATGGAAGCTACCTCATAAGATAATGCTGAAGGAAAAGACGCAGGAACACGTATACGATATGCATCCACATAGCAAAATAGTGCCTTCTGTGCGCGATGGGACTGTGATTTTTAGTATCTTCATTGCCCTTCTGTTGTTTTTTTTTTTTTTTTTTAACCAACACTTACTGATTTTATAGTCAGAAACAAAAATCTACTCGTTCCGTGTGGGGCAAGTGATGCGGAGTCTCTAGGACGCTGGTGCTGCGCGCCGGGTGGGGTGACCGGCTGGCCTGTGACGCGGTCAGATAGGCCGTGCGGGTCTCGCCCCTCCGCCATGGCCCTGCGCCCGCCGGTTACCTTCTGGAGCACGAGCTGGAGCCTCGCCACGCTGGCGGCACCCAGCAGGCGGCGGTGCCTCTCAGGGGACATTTGCCTTCCGCTGGCAGAGAAGGACTCAATCACCCGCAAAGAGTCGGAGGCCCAGGGGCCCAGGTGGGCCAGGGAGTGGGTGTGCGGGCGTTGGGGCGTGGGGAGGAGGGCTCAGGCCAGGCCAGGATGGCCTCCCAAGAGATGCCCAGGTCCCCCGACGACTGTCGCTTCCCTGTTGCCCTGCCACCCTCGCGCCCTGGCCCGGCCTCTAGGCTTACCTCCCCGCCTTCCTCCTCACGCCGGCTGCAGCTCCAAGAATCTAGCCGAGGAGTGGGACCAGAGGGTGACCGGAGGACACTACGAGCTCTTCGCGGCCTCGTTGGGCAACCTGGAATGGCTGCGGTTCTGTCTAAATCGGCATCGTGGGGAAATCCAGGCCGACGACAGGGTAAGGCCTTGGAGCGCAGGGGCTGGAACCACCCTACCAAGAGCCTTTCCACCCCACAAAGAGCGCACACAGTGGTTAGCTGTCAAAAAGTGACCGTGGAGCATCCGGAGATGTTCTTTTCTGGGTAGATGGTCCTAATTCACCTTCCTACCCTTTGGAGGGCCGTTTAGGGGGAACGAATTAAATGAGTGGGAAAGGGGTGTGTATGATTCCCTGGACCCAGAAAAGAGGGGAGGGTAACACCAAGAAAGTGCTTTCTAAATGAGGTTGGGGTCCCGGGGCCCAGTCCTGCTCAGCCTGTTCCTATCTCCTCTGGTCCCTACAGGGTTTCACTGCCATTCACTTTGCAGCCCAGAGTGGCAAGCTTGCATGCCTGCAGGTCTTGGTGGAGGAGTACAAGTTTCCCGTAAACCTGCCCACCAAACATGGTGAGAGACCTCTGCACCTTGTCATCCACAGTGACAACAAGACCATGGCCCTCCCCTGCATTCACTATCTGATTAAGCAAGGGGCGGACCTCAACAGGTGAGTCCGGCCTGTGTGGGGATACTGGCCAGCAGGCTGGGCGGATCTGAACCCCACTTCCAGGCAGGCCTATCCAAGCAGGACAGGGAGAGGGGCTGTGGGATGTCGAGGACTGGTTTCTGCACGGAGCAGTCACATGGCAGCGGTTAAGAGGCTTTGAGGGGGGGCAGACCTACTTCATGGCCCAGCTTTGCTCCTAGCTAGCAGACAGAAATGAAGGAAATGGCAACAGTATTGTTGCCTGGAAAATTCCATGGTCAAATAAACCTGGCGAGGTACAGTCCATGTGGTCTCAAATATATATATATATATATATATATGGGGCTTCCCTGATGACTCAGTGGTGAGGAATCTGCCTGTAACGCAGGAGACCCACGTTCCATCCCTGGGTTGGGAAGATCCCCTGGAGGCGGGCATGGCAACCCACTCCAGTATTCTTGCCTGGAGAGTCCCGCGGACAGAGGCGCCTGATGGGCTGCAGTCCATGGGGTCACAAAGAGTGAGACACGACTGAAGTGACTAAGCAGCAGCGGCAGACAGACAGGAAAACCTCAGGCCAATGGCTCAACTCTAAGCCTCCGTGCTCTGGTTCCCAAACCTGTCTACTCTGGAATCAGCTGGGGAGCTTCAAAAACATCCATGCCTGTCTTCCCATCCAGCGGTTTCTGTCATTGAATTGCTCTGAGGTGTGGCCTGGGCCTTGGAAGGCACAGAAGATCCCCAGCTGTTTCTCATTCACAGCAGAGTTTAGGAACTACTGCCTCAGTGTCCTCAACTGAAATCTGGGGCGATAACAGTGCCCATCCCACGAGACTACTGTGATAATTGAGAAAGTGCATGAAAGACATCTAGGAGACTGCATTCCTTCAAAATACTTATCCAGCACGTAATGTGCTGAGCACGCTCAGGGCTGAGGGACACACTGGGGCACAGACATCAGTGGCCCCTGCCCTCCTCAAGCGGACTAGGGCCCGAGCAGCCAGTCCACTGGCAAATAAATGAACAAAATGACAGAGTGTGGTAACTGGTTATGAAGGGTACGAACAGGGTGGTGGGGCAGTGAGTAAGGGGCAGTTACCTTTAAGGAGAGGACTAAGAGGAGCCGGCCCGGAGAACCGCCAGGGAAAAGCATTCCAGGCAGAGGTGCAGAGGCCACGGTGGGAGAGAATGGGGCAAGGTCAGAGGACAAAGTTGGGGAGGAAGTAGGGCCTCGGTCGCGCAGGCCTTGTGCACCATGGCCAGGCGTGGGGCCGGACGGCTGGGTGGCTTAAGAGGAGATGAAGTCAGTGGTCTCTGTGCTTCAGCCAACCCAGCTCTCCTAGTAGGTCCTCGCGGTCACATACCCCACAGTCGGACTTCTGTTCATTTAGTCCAAACTCTCATTCAGCAGTTGAAATTGAGGTACAGAGAGGAGGAGAGGCATGCCAGGGTCACCCAGTGAGCTGGTGGCACAGGCCTGGAAGCTGGTTTGCCCACCTATCAGATGCCCTTTGTCCTTCCCTCCTGCCCTCTTCCCCTGGGGGGCCCTCCACAGTCAGACGTGCAACGGCTCCACACCTCTGCATCTGGCGGCCCGCGAGGGCCTGCTGAGCTGTGTGAAGGTCCTGGTGCAGAAGGGGGCCGACGTCTACGCCCAAGACGCCACAGGCTGCAAGCCCATCGACTACTGCAAAATATGGAACCACAGAGTCTGTGCCCGGTAAGGGTGGAGAACCGACCCCCTCACCTTTCCCCAGGGCCCTCATCCAGGGCTGAGTCTGCGGAGGGGGCCCTCTCCTAAAGGCTATTCCCAGGCCCCAGCCCATCAGCAGAGGTGGCGATCAGACATTTCCTCTCTCACCACCAAGAAAGTAGATAGCCAGAGGGGCCTCTGGCCAAGGGGATGGGTCGTCTGGCTTGTCTCCTCTCTCGCTGCTCCCCTTCCCTCCCCCAGGCCCTCAGCAGCTGCCAGTCTTCCCTGTCCAGGGTGACGCTGAGTCACTGGGGAATGACACGCCCCACCTTGGCGCCAGGTTCTTGAAGGATGCCATGTGGAAACGGGCCAAGAAGGACTCTGCCCACGAGACGAGGAAACTGAAGAGGCTCAAGGACCAGCTGCCCCTCAGGGAGGAGGACCGCCTGCCTGAGTATCAAGTAAGGGCTAGCGCGTGGAGGGGCGGTGAGCGTCAGTTGTGATCTGGGCATGTGAGCATGACTCCCGTGTGTGTCGTTAGGAGAGTGGCTAGAAATGGTCCCATCCAGAAAGAGCCTCCCACGCGCCGGCCTCTGAGGAGGAGGCTCCAGGAGACTGCCCGAGGGACAGTGCTGAGGAGTCTGTAAAGGCAGGCATGACCAGTCAGGGAAGAGCTGACCTGGTAAAGGAACAGACAGCCCCGTGGAGAGGCCCGGGGGCCCAGGAAAGTGTGGTGTACAGCAAGAAGTGCAAATTCAGTACAGCCATGGAACAGACAATCTAGCCCGTAGGGAGAGGGGGCCAAAGAAAAGGAGAGTAAGGATTTTGGGGCCCAGGCTCGCTGCCTGAGGGCCATGCCAGGGTCACCCAGTGAGCTGGGGGCACAGGCCTGGAAGCTGGTTTGCCCACCTATCAGATGCCCTTTGTCCTTCCCTCCTGCCCTCTTCCCCTGGGGGGCCCTCCGCAGTCAGACGTGCAACGGCTCCACACCTCTGCATCTGGCGGCCGCGAGGGCCTGCTGAGCTGTGTGAAGGTCCTGGTGCAGAAGGGGGCCGACGTCTACGCCCAAGACGCCACAGGCTGCAAGCCCATCGACTACTGCAAAATATGGAACCACAGAGTCTGTGCCCGGTAAGGGTGGAGAACCGACCCCCTCACCTTTCCCCAGGGCCCTCATCCAGGGCTGAGTCTGCGGAGGGGGCCCTCTCCTAAAGGCTATTCCCAGGCCCCAGCCCATCAGCAGAGGTGGCGATCAGACATTTCCTCTCTCACCACCAAGAAAGTAGATAGCCAGAGGGGCCTCTGGCCAAGGGGATGGGTCGTCTGGCTTGTCTCCTCTCTCGCTGCTCCCCTTCCCTCCCCCAGGCCCTCAGCAGCTGCCAGTCTTCCCTGTCCAGGGTGACGCTGAGTCACTGGGGAATGACACGCCCCACCTTGGCGCCAGGTTCTTGAAGGATGCCATGTGGAAACGGGCCAAGAAGGACTCTGCCCACGAGACGAGGAAACTGAAGAGGCTCAAGGACCAGCTGGCCCTCATGGAGGAGGACTTCCTGACTGAGTATCAAGTAAGGGCTAGGGCGGGGAGGGGCGGGGAGCGTCAGTTGTGATCTGGGCATGTGAGCATGACTCCCGTGTGTGTCGTTAGGAGAGTGGCTAGAAATGGTCCCATCCAGAAAGAGCCTCCCACGCGCCGGCCTCTGAGGAGGAGGCTCCAGGAGACTGCCCGAGGGACAGTGCTGAGGAGTCTGTAAAGGCAGGCATGACCAGTCAGGGAAGAGCTGACCTGGTAAAGGAACAGACAGCCCCGTGGAGAGGCCCGGGGGCCCAGGAAAGTGTGGTGTACAGCAAGAAGTGCAAATTCAGTACAGCCAGGGAATCAGAGGTGAGCTAGGGACTGACAATCTAGAGACCCGGTAGGGGCCCAGATCCATGTCAGGCCTCGGCTGCCAAAGAAAAGGAGAGTAAGGGATTTTAAGCAGGTATGGCTACATAGGGTGCAAGAACCGGAAAACTCCAAAAGATGCTGGGAGCTCCTAAACGGATCCAGGAGTGGGGAGGGCTTCAGGACTAGCAAAATCCAGCTCTGTTCCAGCTGCATGCCTCATGTGTTCCCTGTCCTACCCTCTGCTGTCGTTCACCCAGCACTCACAGCCACGTGCATATCCAGAGGCAGCAAAGCCCATCTGTTCCTGTGGCTCTAAGATTTCCCAGAAGCCGCTCGAAGAGCTCCTCTTATCTCTCATTGGCCTCAATTGGATCATGTGTCCATTCTCGTTCCAATCCCTAGAACTCAAGGAAAGCCATGTCCTGACTGACGAGGTCTGGGGCAAGGCTGATGGAATTATCGTGATTGGCTTAGCCTAATCAGGGGCCTACCTCTGAAGCTGGGTCAATCTCCAAGCCACCTCACTGCTTAGCAACAGTCTGGGAAGTGAGACACTGAGACGGGGAGGAAATGCTTCTGTGACAAGTTGAAGGTTCAGCTCTAGCTGAAGCAAGGACGGAGAGCCTCACCACCCAGTCTGGAAGCCAGCTAACTGCCTCTTTCCCTAAGGCCCTCACTTCCAAGAAGCCCGCCCAGATTAGCTCCATCCAGTTCGTGGCCTTCCAAACTTTTCTACTTTATCTTTCCAGGGTTAAGATAAGTTTGCACCATTCCTTTGCTTTCCGCCCCCTGTCAAGCCAGGGGCAGGCTGGGAGCTCCTTTACGTGGGGTAGAGGCTGGTCTCCCCCGTAAAGACTCAAGCTTTTTCCATAGGGCGGGATTGTGTCTCCCCCCTCAAATTGGAGACCTCACCCAGAGCAGAGGCCTTATCTCCGTCAGATCGGAGGTCTCCCCTATGGGAAAGCCTCTGCTTGTCCCATCAGTCAGGGGCCCCTCCAGGTAGCGGTCGTCCTAGCAGAACAAGGGCTCCCACAAGGCACCCTGGCCTCAGACTCTGGGCTGCCAGGGCAGAAAGGCATCTGCTCCATTAGACCTGAGCTTTCCAGGGCTACAGCCACAGTCTCCTTCCACAGAAGCACAGGGCAACAGTTCTCCAGAACTGTCTTGTGCCTTCTGCTATTGCAGAAAGAGCACCAAATTCGGAGAGAAGCTGACTTCAAGAAGTGGCTCCATCGGAAGTTGCTGCCCCAAGACCAGTCCCTAATGCCCAGCGCTCACCGAGAGCCCCAAGCTCCACCCGGGAGCTCCAAGACCTGCAAGGACGGCGTCCTGTGGCCTCCCAAGAGCTTCTACCCCTCCCCGGAGGCGCGCCTGCAACAGATGCAGCAGCCCTATCTGCCCTTCGTGATGCCTGTGCCCACCTACAAGCCGCCCACGATCAGACGGCCCAGGATGTGGAATCTTAGCAGCAACCCCGCCAGGTGCCCCACTGCGCAGATCGCCTTTCCGCAGGGCATCCGCCTGGGCGTGCAGCCCGACCCCAGGCCGGAGCGCGACTTCCGCTCCTTTGTCGAGGTGAGGTCCGACGGGCACGCCGGCGCGCGCCTGCGCACGGTGGGCGGCCGCCTGGTGGGGCCCGTGCCCCGGCTGCCTTTAGAGGTGGTAATCCGCGAGCTGTACCCTTCGGTGCGGCCACACAGGATGAAGGTGCCCCAGGGCTTCTGCTCCGTCAGTATGACAGAGGTGCCACAGAAGCGGCACTTGGGTGGCAGCGTCTTCTGGACGGACACTCTGAGCATGAACCTGCGAGAGACGTTTGACAAAGACTTCCTGGCGGCTGTGAGAGCCCATCGAGGGCTCCCCGCTCTGCCCTCCCCCGAGCCACCCCTCTCTGAACTGCCTTCGGTAGCCTCGCCACTGGAGACTGCCCACTGAAGGCTGAGGTGTGGCTGGGGAGGTAGGGGGCGTGCCCACAGGCGGCCCACCCTCAAGCTGGAGGATCGGAGGCCCTCCCCCACACACCCCAGATCTCCTGGCCACAGAGGAATCTCCCCCAGGAGATCAAAGTCAGGTGTCCTGAGGCTCACAGTGGATCCTTCTCTTGTGGGCCCTGGCATGGGTCAAGTGACACCTTGGCGTCCCCGCCACCCCTCCCCACCCCCAACGTCTCACCAGGGGCAGGATTCCAAGAGGGTCCACTTGGAAATTCTGCCTCTTGTTCCTATTAAATCCTTCCTGCTGCAGGGTCTAAGCCTCATTCTGCACTTCCAGATCCAGAACAGGGAGGAAGAGGGCTCGTGTCACCCCCGAGGGCTGCCCCAAGACCAGTCCCTAATGCCCAGCGCTCACCGAGAGCCCCAAGCTCCACCCGGGAGCTCCAAGACCTGCAAGGACGGCGTCCTGTGGCCTCCCAAGAGCTTCTACCCCTCCCCGGAGGCGCGCCTGCAACAGATGCAGCAGCCCTATCTGCCCTTCGTGATGCCTGTGCCCACCTACAAGCCGCCCACGATCAGACGGCCCAGGATGTGGAATCTTAGCAGCAACCCCGCCAGGTGCCCCACTGCGCAGATCGCCTTTCCGCAGGGCATCCGCCTGGGCGTGCAGCCCGACCCCAGGCCGGAGCGCGACTTCCGCTCCTTTGTCGAGGTGAGGTCCGACGGGCACGCCGGCGCGCGCCTGCGCACGGTGGGCGGCCGCCTGGTGGGGCCCGTGCCCCGGCTGCCTTTAGAGGTGGTAATCCGCGAGCTGTACCCTTCGGTGCGGCCACACAGGATGAAGGTGCCCCAGGGCTTCTGCTCCGTCAGTATGACAGAGGTGCCACAGAAGCGGCACTTGGGTGGCAGCGTCTTCTGGACGGACACTCTGAGCATGAACCTGCGAGAGACGTTTGACAAAGACTTCCTGGCGGCTGTGAGAGCCCATCGAGGGCTCCCCGCTCTGCCCTCCCCCGAGCCACCCCTCTCTGAACTGCCTTCGGTAGCCTCGCCACTGGAGACTGCCCACTGAAGGCTGAGGTGTGGCTGGGGAGGTAGGGGGCGTGCCCACAGGCGGCCCACCCTCAAGCTGGAGGATCGGAGGCCCTCCCCCACACACCCCAGATCTCCTGGCCACAGAGGAATCTCCCCCAGGAGATCAAAGTCAGGTGTCCTGAGGCTCACAGTGGATCCTTCTCTTGTGGGCCCTGGCATGGGTCAAGTGACACCTTGGCGTCCCCGCCACCCCTCCCCACCCCCAACGTCTCACCAGGGGCAGGATTCCAAGAGGGTCCACTTGGAAATTCTGCCTCTTGTTCCTATTAAATCCTTCCTGCTGCAGGGTCTAAGCCTCATTCTGCACTTCCAGATCCAGAACAGGGAGGAAGAGGGCTCGTGTGTCACCCTGCCGTTGGCCTTTCTGCCACTCGGGGCTGTCCTTCACCCCAGCTGCCCCTGGGGCCTCTGCAGGTCAGGGCAGCACAGGCAGTCTGGGTCTGAAGAGGGAGGGAGGCCTTGTGGCTCCAGGTTGAGGCTGGAAGCCCTGGACTTCCTCCAGGCCTGGAGCCAGCCTGGATCCTCTGCTGTCCCCCGTGCACATCACTACAAGTCAGTCATTAAACAAACCTTTATTGAGTACTTCGTATGTGCCCGGTGCCAAGCGAGGCACTGTGGATACAAAGCTGAGGGACAGCCCCTGCCCTCAAGGAGCTTACAGTCTAGTGCAGAGGCAGACCGGTCAGCAGGCAAGTAAGCCCACAGCGACCTGTGCCGTGTGCTGGAGAGGGACGTTCAGAGGGGCTTGGAGGAAGTGATGTTTAAGTTGAAAACAGACAGAGAAGGTACCCGGGTGAACCGAATAAAGGGGAAGCAAAGGGCATCTCTGGATACAGGAGGCGGAAATCCAGAGGGCAAGGCCGGAGAGGCGAGCAGAAACCGACACCCCGAGGCTCGCCAGCCATGCTTAGGGGTCTGTACGCTACCCTGAGGGCTGTGGGGAGCTGTGGAAGTTGTGAGCCAGGGAGTGACTGGATCAGCTCGGCGTCAGACAGACAGCGCCGGCTGTGGGAGAGAGGCAGGGGGAGGTGGTCGTGGTCAGCCAGGTGAAAGCTGCTGGCAGTGGGAGTGGCTCACATCAAGAGATGCTAGGAAGGGACGCTAGACAGCTGTGAGAGATGGGATGTCGGGGCAGAAAGACAAGGCTGGTTTCTGGTTGGGTTCCTGAGTGATCCTGGGGCCAAAGCAGGTACCCAGAAAAGGCGGGTTTACAGAGGACAGTACCAAGTGCTGTATGGGCCAGGAGTTGGCTGTGTGCCCGCAGGCAGGAGAACTGTGGTTCAGAGGACCAAGGGGGTGCTGGGGCCGGAGGTGAGCTCTCAGCTCCTTGAAGCCATCAGCACGGACCCTGAGAAATGCCCCTGTGCCTGTGGGGAGGGGAGGAGCCTGCACAGGCCTGGAAAGGAGCAGCCGGAGAAGGAGAACCAGCCATGACAGGGCTTGGGAAGCCAGGGGCGATGAGCCCTCCCTGAGGCTGCAGAGATCAGAAAAAGGAGATGAGAAAGGGTCTGCTGGACTTAGCACAAGACCACTGCAACCCCGGAACATCAGCAGTAGAGTGAACGGAGGGGCCGAGCCACAGCACCGGGGCGAGACAGAAACAGCAAGGGACAGCAAGGCCAGTTGCCGGCCAGCAGTCAGGAGGACAGTGGCCCTCAGTGTCCTTGACCTCGTCCTCCCTTGTCGGCACAAGACAGAAGGGCCGGCAATCTCAGTGCCCTTGACAGAAGGCCAAAATGGCTGCTCCTCGCCAGGAAAGGGGAAGGCTGGTTATGGTGAAGAGAACGGGAATACTAAAGCCAAAGAAATGAAGGGTTATGGTGGGACCAGAGGCAGGATGCAGAGGTAAGACTTGCAAGCACAGAGGTCTTCCCAGTGGCTGAAAGGTACCATGGGTGTGCAGTCCATGTCTGCACCTGCCCGCTCTGCTCTGAGCTACAGAACCTTCTGGTAATGGCTCCTGTGGGGCTTCATTCCCAAACAGGCTGCTGAGCACTTGGAAGGCACTGTCGCTGGAGTGCAAGGTCGACCAATGCTGGCCTGTGCCCAGCCCCTGGCTGTCTTCTTAGACGACTGATCACCTCCTGGGACCCACGACCACTCAGAAGAGAGGGCCAGCCCTGTTACTCTAAAGAGTCACAAGCACCTTCTCCCACCACTCCCGTTTCTTACAAAACAGGCTGTAGTCCAGGCTGCCTGGAAGCCACTTTGTACTGTTCCTCCTCAAGCCCAAGATAGAATTCAGCCAGAAAGCACTCCTCTTCCCTAGGAAAAGACTTATAAATAGGATACTGTACATGTTCTCTTGAAAAAATCGAACCCAGTCCCACACTATCCCCTCTCTGCCTGCAGCAGTCACAGAGCCTCAGAGAAAGAAGAGCTGGCAGAAGAGAAAAGCGGATTAAGAAAGGCTGCCTCCACCTCCACCCCCCATCCTCTCCAGGCTCAGCTCCTCATCTCTGTCCCCTTCCCACTAAGGGCCACAAGAACAGTCCCTTCTGAAGGGCAAGACCCAAACCCAGAAAAAGAGCCCCTGGTGCAGAAAAGCCAGACCCGACGGAAGGTCAAAGGAAGAAAGGAAGATGAACTTTCAGGGTATTAAGGCAACCAGTTCCACCTAGAATCTTTATTCAAACGGGAATCAGCACTTGGACAGAAATCACAGTTCAAAGCAAAAACCTTCTCTTCCAAGTGCTAAGTCACAGCCCCTCCCCGTGACCATCTGCTCACATCAGTTATCGCTGTTGGCTCTCCAGCTTCATCGCCCCGGCCCTGCCTGCCCTGGCTGAGCCAGAACTCCAGACCCACCACAGGAGCGGCGGGAGGGCCCCGGGAGCTCGGCTTCTGTATCCACAGGCGGGTGGCGGCCTCCGGGCTAAGCAGGCACCGAAGCCTCCCGGGGGCCCTGATGTCTCTGGCAGTATCAGATCTGACCCGCGTTGAGCCTCCTGAGGAGGGTGGGGGCTGCCGGGGGCGTCGAGGAAGGAGGGCCAGGGGGGGGGAAGGGGCCCTCCGGGGCCTGGCCCCCGAGTGCAGAGGCCCAGGGGCCTGACTCTTGCCCCTGCCCCAGCATCCCCTCCCCAGGATGTCAGTATATCTTCTGCCGACTGGGTAGAATGGCCTCTTTGATGAAGGAGAAGACAACCAGGATCCCTAAGCGTTTGCCCCGCTTGCCTTTGGTGAAGTAATTGGAGACCACATCATCTGTGGAGACACAGGCAGGAAGATAAGTGTGCATGCATGCGTGCCTGTGTGTGTGAGTGTGAACACAGCTCTGCCCACCCAGAGTCACAGGTCTTCACCCCAGGGCGGGCTCGGGCTCACCCAGCAGCTCAGGCCCTCAGTCGTGTCTGCCCACCACGACCCTCTCCAGCCCGTCTCACCTCCCGGCTGCATAGTGGAGGGCAGGACGTCTCCAGCTGAGAGCGACACGAAGAAGGCAAACGGGATTATCCACAGGCAGAAAGTGAAATAGCCAGGCTGCAACGACACGGGAAAAGGGCCGGGAGGCCCGGCCAGGAGGAGGACCTGCCCCACCTCCACCCCCCATCCTCTCCAGGCTCAGCTCCTCATCTCTGTCCCCTTCCCACTAAGGGCCACAAGAACAGTCCCTTCTGAAGGGCAAGACCCAAACCCAGAAAAAGAGCCCCTGGTGCAGAAAAGCCAGACCCGACGGAAGGTCAAAGGAAGAAAGGAAGATGAACTTTCAGGGTATTAAGGCAACCAGTTCCACCTAGAATCTTTATTCAAACGGGAATCAGCAC
Organism: Tragulus kanchil; assembly: GCA_022376925.1. NCBI lineage: Eukaryota > Metazoa > Chordata > Mammalia > Artiodactyla > Tragulidae > Tragulus > Tragulus kanchil. The sequence continues at coordinate 153,654,834 of JAIOJX010000029.1, forward strand.
TTGGACAGAAATCACAGTTCAAAGCAAAAACCTTCTCTTCCAAGTGCTAAGTCACAGCCCCTCCCCGTGACCATCTGCTCACATCAGTTATCGCTGTTGGCTCTCCAGCTTCATCGCCCCGGCCCTGCCTGCCCTGGCTGAGCCAGAACTCCAGACCCACCACAGGAGCGGCGGGAGGGCCCCGGGAGCTCGGCTTCTGTATCCACAGGCGGGTGGCGGCCTCCGGGCTAAGCAGGCACCGAAGCCTCCCGGGGGCCCTGATGTCTCTGGCAGTATCAGATCTGACCCGCGTTGAGCCTCCTGAGGAGGGTGGGGGCTGCCGGGGGCGTCGAGGAAGGAGGGCCAGGGGTGGGGAAGGGGCCCTCCGGGTCCTGGCCCCCGAGTGCAGAGGCCCAGGGGCCTGACTCTTGCTCCTGCCCCAGCATCCCCTCCCCAGGATGTCAGTATATCTTCTGCCGACTGGGTAGAATGGCCTCTTTGATGAAGGAGAAGACAACCAGGATCCCTAAGCGTTTGCCCCGCTTGCCTTTGGTGAAGTAATTGGAGACCACATCATCTGTGGAGACACAGGCAGGAAGATAAGTGTGCATGCATGCGTGCCTGTGTGTGTGAGTGTGAACACAGCTCTGCCCACCCAGAGTCACAGGTCTTCACCCCAGGGCGGGCTCGGGCTCACCCAGCAGCTCAGGCCCTCAGTCGTGTCTGCCCACCACGACCCTCTCCAGCCCGTCTCACCTCCCGGCTGCATAGTGGAGGGCAGGACGTTCTCCCCAGCTGAGAGCGACACGAAGAAGGCAAACGGGATTATCCACAGGCAGAAAGTGAAATAGGCCAGGACCTGGCAACAGAGACACTGGGAAGAGGGTGCCTGGGAGGCGGCCGGGCCGGCCCAGGAGGTCACCGTGCATCTCAGGGGGTCAAGGGTGTACCGACGACCTCACACTCGATCTCTGAAGGGGACCAGCGCCCAGAAAGCAGAGACAGGACACCCCCAGACAGGGAGAAGATTCAGTCGGGAAGGGTGAAGACTCAAGATGACTGCTGTCCACAATCCCAAAACCCTGGTCACCAGGACAAGTGATTCCTCTGAACTGAAGGAGGCAGATGGAGGCCAAACCATGACTGAGCTGCATTTACTGGAGAAGTGACCTTGTTCTTCTCCAGGGGTTCAAACGACAGCAGCAGGGTTCAGGGTAGTGGCCCACCCCTAGCCCGTGACGTCTGCGTCAGGCCAGGCCATCCCACACCCTCTTCTGACCCTAGGAGGTCAGGCTGGGATCCTGGGAGACCCCAAGGACTCAGTGGGAGTCAGCAGTGGCCTCTCCACTCAACTAAAGGGGTCCCTGCTCTACATCCACACGACTTTCTAAAATCATTTATACTATTTGTTTTTAACGGGTTATCCCTGAACAGTTTCAGATCACAGCCAAGTGCACAAAGAAATCACACAAGCCCCCTTTACCCCGCTGACCCTGTTAGTACTCTGACGACGCACTAAATACTTCTTACCTCCGAGAAAGGATAATATTCTTCTGCAAAGAACTGAAAAGCGAGATAATGGTTCACCACCACTAGCCCTGTTGAGGGAATGAGGAGTCAGTCAGTCTTGGGGGATAACACAGAGGAGACGTTCAGCTTTCACCAGGCCCTGGAGATTAGTCCTGACTTTACACTGACTCGGAATACAGGTCAAGCACACAACTCTCCAGTGCTCAGTTTCTCATCTGTTAAAAATAAATTACCCCCACCTGCCCACTGCTGAGGGCATTTATGAGTCAAATTATAAGTAGATAAAAAACTCCCTGAATGTTATAAAAATAAGAGCCCAGTGCTACAGAGTTCCGAGCACTGTGTCAAATGACCTGGTCTGGAGTGAGCGTAGGTCCGGAGAGCTCTCCAGGGGCCGCGGGGGAGGAAGTCACACTTGATGCCACGCCCACTCCAGATGGGGAGGCAGGAAGCAGACTCCACCAAGGTTCTCACTCCTCAGGAATAAAGGGCACCGTCTGCTGGATGCTATGCAATCCTGGGGTTCCTCAAACCTCTGGAGGAGGGGTTCCCTCCTCATCCTACCCCAGGGTAAGGTTCACTGGTCTGAACTGGTGTGTTCTGGATCCCCACACAACTCCTTAGTGTGCAGCCAAACTCAGAGAGAGCAAGAGAACCCAGGGACCCACTGCCCAGAGACAAGGCATTCCTGCCTGACCCCATGGAGAGGTGAAGGGCAGGCATCCCCTCAACCCAACACCCCTCGCATACGCCTCACAGCGGATGGCATGGAGCTCTCCTCTTCCCTCCTCTCTTGTGGCTCCCCTTCAGGGACCACAGCTCTGCCACGCCTAGCCATGCTCTGGGGCGAGGGCACGCTGGAAAGCAGGAGGGTGCCCGACACCCACAGACCTGCAGAAGCGCTCCCGCAGGCACCCAGGCGGCAGGCGAGGAGCGGCCGAGGGAAGCCGAGGGAGCGAGTGCTGCAGGTGGGGGTGGGAGAGTGGGGAGCACCTCACGACCTGGGCAGATGCAAGGGGGGCCTGGTCTCCAGGGAAGGACTCCTCACACCAACCCCCAGAGAACACATCTTTCAGTGAACTCAAACCAAGGCACTCAGTCCTGGCTTGAACTCTGCGTCCTCCTGTGAATGAGTCTCTTTCCAGGTTTTCTCACAGAAACAGAAAAGCAGCTCCAAGAAGCCCCAATTCCATCTGTTATCTTGATGAAAGGCCATGATGATCAGTAACAATTAAAGGGAGGAAAGGCAATCCTGGTAACCAGACGTGTCTAGACCCTTTTCCAGGAATAACATTCTATAGCACTGATGTGCCAGATGATGTCCCCAAACATCACTGAACAGATGGAGAAGCTAAGGGCTAAGGTCAGAAAGGGGAACTGACTCCCAGGGGTTGGAAGCTGGTGGCAGAGCAATGGGAGAAAGGCCAGGGTCCTCCAAACAGTTTGTCACCCCCACGGCAGCCATCCGCAGGGACACCCACAGCCCCATGAAGCTCATCTTCATCACAGCGTTGGGCCGGAGGACGGGATGGGGTGCTGCCCGCAGGCAACGGCTTTGGACTTGTCCTGGCCAAGTGGTCTCTTAGGGGCTCTAACTACTCCCAACCCACCTCTTTTTCCTTCTCAAACCTCTCATCAAACTTACCTCCCCAGGAAAGCCTTCCTTTTCTGAGAATCCCAGCCCCGCAGATTCTAGTCACTAGAGCCAGTGTGGGGCTCTAGGCTCCTCACATGCAGAGCCTGGCCTCCTGAGGGCCTCAGTGGTTTGCCTCCCCTTTCAGTGACCTAGGTGGTGCTGGGCACACACACCCAACCACCCCAGCTGCCTCCCCACCTCTGTCCTCTCTCACCGCACGACAGGATGAAGTTAGGTGAGGTCAGCATGATGAAGGGGAAGGTCTGGAGGAGGCCAAAGTAGACAAGGTTGGTGAAGAGGCCCACGCCAATCATGTAGGTGGGGAAGCGCTCAAACACGTAGAGGCCGATCAGCACAGCTGTGGAGAACTGAAACAACAGAGGCACACAATGCAAGGAGCTTCTTCCAGGTAGCCTTCCTGGACTCACTAACCCCTAGCCTACCCAGGACAGCACCAAATTCATGCTTCAGTCTCTCCTGTTTCAAAGCCACAGTTCTGACCTCCCCAACTTGCCTCTTGGCTCTCAAAGGGCAGCACATTTTAATCTCAAAGTCTGTTTGACAACAACCCACAGTAAGAAAAACAGTTTACACTGTGATCCCAACACACATACATATATACGAACAAAGTTCAGATTTCAAGTCTAGTCTTCTTCCATCCCCCTTTCTTTAATGCTGATAATGACCTATGGAACTGCTTGCACAACCCAATAATGAATCACACCTGCAGTTTGAAAAACACAGTTCTGAAGGACGTATAGCTGTCAGTGCATAAATGGCAGGCATTTGAATGAAGGACTGATTCCTGTACCAACACCTATGCGCCAGGCCCCTGAACCCACAGCTGAGAGCAATACGGTCTTGTTCCCACCGCTAACTCCCCTCCCGGCCATGCCCAGGGAGGACGTGGCTGCCTGCAGCAGGTGACCTGAGAGGCACTGGACTCCTATCCAAATGCGCCTCCAGTCTCTCCCCAGCCTCTCCTGCAGCTGCAGAAATCTATCCACCAGCTGTCAGTCACTCCTGGGGCTTTGACATCAACGGCAGGGATTGTGTCTTCAGGAAGAGAAGCCTTCTGTGAACCCTGAGCCGGGCACGGCCTGGGCCAGGGAAAGACTCTCCCTCTTAGAACGAGTCCCGTGATCCACAAGTACTCAAAACTGTCCTAAGGTGCCTCGCAGTTCTAAATGGCTGTGAAATAGAGCAAGGGGCTACGACCACTGAAGACAGTCAAGAGAAGGCAAAGGCATGGTCCTGTCAACACAGAACGGGCATTCAGCTCTCACCTGAAGGAACCAAGAACGAGGTCTGCCGTGAAGCAGCAGCACCCAGGGGAGGAGGCCAGGGTAGACCCAGGCCCGGAAGAGCAGACGCAGGGATGAGGCACAGGGCGGGGAGAAGTGGGGTGGGGTGGAACCTCAGAAACAGCATGGACAGAGGTCTCATCACCCAGGCCACACTTGCCCATTTCCTCCTTTTGAGGCAAGCCGAGAGTGAGAGGGAATCCCGGGGAAAGCTGTCACTTACCCAGATCATGTATTTTATGATCCTGCTGGTGGCCACTGTGTACTCTTCGATCAGTTCTGCCAGGTAATAGAGGCCAGCGGCTGGGCAGTGGGGCGAGAGCAGGCAGGGAGAGCGTTAGCCGGGGTCCCTCCCGCCGTCCTCCTCACCCCTCTGTCTGCAGCTGGGTCCCGCTCACCCTCTCAGGACTCCCATCAGGTAAGGAACACACCAAACAGGCCGTATGTTAACGCTCTCAAGTCGTTAAGTAAAAGTCTAGTCTTCTTCCCCCCAACCCAAAATGAATCACACCTGCAGTTTGAAAAACACAGTTCTGAAGGACGTATAGCTGTCAGTGCATAAATGGCAGGCATTTGAATGAAGGACTGATTCCTGTACCAACACCTATGCGCCAGGCCCCTGAACCCACAGCTGAGAGCAATACGGTCTTGTTCCCACCGCTAACTCCTCCCGGCCATGCCCAGGGAGGACGTGGCTGCCTGCAGCAGGTGACCTGAGAGGCACTGGACTCCTATCCAAATGCGCCTCCAGTCTCTCCCCAGCCTCTCCTGCAGCTGCAGAAATCTATCCACCAGCTGTCAGTCACTCCTGGGGCTTTGACATCAACGGCAGGGATTGTGTCTTCAGGAAGAGAAGCCTTCTGTGAACCCTGAGCCGGGCACGGCCTGGGCCAGGGAAAGACTCTCCCTCTTAGAACGAGTCCCGTGATCCACAAGTACTCAAAACTGTCCTAAGGTGCCTCGCAGTTCTAAATGGCTGTGAAATAGAGCAAGGGCTCGACCACTGAAGACAGTCAAGAGAAGGCAAAGGCATGGTCCTGTCAACACAGAACGGGCATTCAGCTCTCACCTGAAGGAACCAAGAACGAGGTCTGCCGTGAAGCAGCAGCACCCAGGGGAGGAGGCCAGGGTAGACCCAGGCCCGGAAGAGCAGACGCAGGGATGAGGCACAGGGCGGGGAGAAGTGGGGTGGGGTGGAACCTCAGAAACAGCATGGACAGAGGTCTCATCACCCAGGCCACACTTGCCCATTTCCTCCTTTTGAGGCAAGCCGAGAGTGAGAGGGAATCCCGGGGAAAGCTGTCACTTACCCAGATCATGTATTTTATGATCCTGCTGGTGGCCACTGTGTACTCTTCGATCAGTTCTGCCAGGTAATAGAGGCCAGCGGCTGGGCAGTGGGGCGAGAGCAGGCAGGGAGAGCGTTAGCCGGGGTCCCTCCCGCCGTCCTCCTCACCCCTCTGTCTGCAGCTGGGTCCCGCTCACCCTCTCAGGACTCCCATCAGGTAAGGAACACACCAAACAGGCCGTATGTTAACGCTCTCAAGTCGTTAAGTAAAACTCTGTCAGGGCAACTAAGGCCCGAGATTTCCTACAAGCGAATGGACACCTGTATTGGACGTCTCTGCACAAAGCTACCCCTCTGGCCCATAAAGGGGGGGAATCTCTTACACGCACTCAGTGCACATCTGTCGGGACTTAGAATGCGCCAGCTGCTGAGCTGAGCGCCCAAGAAAAAGTTCCTTCCTTGACCCAACTTTGAGGTGGAGGACGGGGTGAGGAGAGGGGGCTGAGTGGGGAGGGGAGTCAGACGACCCCAGGGACAGGGGCTACTTTAGGGAAACGTACAGGGCGCCGCTGGGCCACCAAACCTCAGAAGGAGGGCTTTCCCGGGGGAAGTGAGATCTCAGTCGAGATCAAGAGTTGGAACTAGCGAGGCGGGGAAAGCGTGTCAGAGGGCAGGCAGCGTGAAGGACCCGAGGCGAAAGGGCGGCGGGAGGTGTCCGGGGAAAGTGCGGCGCGGCCGGCGCTGCCAGGGTGGGCGCGGCAGCGGTTGGCGGTGCGCCGGCCCGGGGCACCCGAGGCAGCTTCTCCCGGGCACCGGCCGGGCGGACTTTGTGCCTCCTGGACGTTCCCGCCGGCAGCGAGGCTGCTGGGGGCAGGACCGGGCGGGACAGGAAGGGGGCGGCCAGGGCGGGAGCTCCGGGCGGGGGTCTCCCGGGTCGTCCCGGCGCCGCGGTGATGGGACCCCCGGCGAGCGCGGATGCCGGAGCGGGAGCCCGCGCGGGCCGGGGTCGCGCACTCTCACCGACGGCCAGCGTGATGAAGGCCACCTGGATGAAGAGCGACAGCCAGCTCAACACGTACATGAACCACATGGCGCCCCCGCCCCGCCCGCCCCCCGACCGCCGGGACGGGCCTGCGCGCTCGGGCTCGGGCGACACGGAGCCGCCGCCACCGTCGCCGCGTCCCCGCCCCACGGACGGTCGTGCGGCGCCGCCGAGAGCAGCCCGGCCCGAGCGCCGCTGTCGGCCCGGCCCAGACGAGCGCCGCCCGCCGGCGCGGAGGGCCAACCGCGGCTGCCCGCCGAGGCGCGCGCCCGCGGACCCCGGGCTCCCGGGGCGGCCTGGAGAAGACGAGCCGCAGCGCGGCGCTCGTGCCAGAGCTTGGCACGTAACCTCCGGGCCCTCCCCGTGCACTCCTGGGCCAGCCTGGAGCGTGAGTCCGGGAAGGGGAAGGCAGCCTGACCCCTCCCCAGCAACCTCGGGCCGGAATCCTCCAGGCAGGTTGCCCAGGGCTTACTTTTGCTTCCGCGGGTAACAGGAACGACACTCTCCAGTGCCAGGCACTGTGCTAAAGGCTAGGCTGTAGGTTCCTGATGGACATTAACCCTATCCTGGGAAGGTTACTTTGTCTCAGGTTGGTCATCTGGAAGTGGCACAGGTAGGATTTGGGGCACCTGTGATTAGTCATCCTGAAACCTAACTCTCCCTGCCCGTTGAGTTCGTCCATTAGGCGTTGAATGCATTTACTCCACCTTTGAAAGGGCCAACCAATGGGCCCCAAAGAGCAGGGCAACGCTCCTCAAGAAGTTCCCCATCTGGTGGCCGAGACAGACATGTAAAGATAACGTATGTATAAGGGGCCTCTGGTATGTTTCTTATCTAAGGATATTTTTCATGCATAAAAATAAATACATATTCCTCAAAAAAGTGAACATAGAATTATTGTGTTATCAATAAAGTCTACTCCTGGGTATATATCCACAAGTATTGAAAGCAGAGAAAACAGAAAAAGAAATATTTGCACACACTCATGTTCATAACAGCATTATTCACAATAATCAAAAGATGGCAACAACTCAACAAGTCAGCAGATGAATGCATAAACAAAATGGTGCGTGCATACTCAGACGTAAAAATCGTGAGATTCTGACACATGCTACAACACGGGTGAACCTTGAGGACGTTATGCCGAGTGACATAAGCCAGCCACAAAAGGACAATATTGTACAATTCCGCTTACCTGCGGTAGCTAAGGTAGTCAAATTCATAGAGACAGAAAGAAGAATGGTGATTGGTTGGAGGGGAAAGAAACAGCGGGTGATTGGGAGTTACTGTTTGATGGATCCAGAGCTTAGGTTTGGGAAGATGAAAAATTCTGACAATGACTGGTAGCGATGCTGCATGACATTGTGAATGTACCTAATGCCACTGATCTGTACACTTAACATGGTTCAAATGGTAAATTTTGTGTTATGTATAGTAACTGTGATTTTAAAAATATATAAGATTACAAAACAAAGAAATACAGATATCAAACAAATCTTTTAGGTAATTGTGTGATGTAGTCATAGACATAGATATAGATGCTTCTTTATTAATGCATAACATAACCTGGTCCAACAGAAAGTCTAATAACTACCTGTGATATAATAAGAAATAGATATATTCAGTCTCTGCCCACATTCTGGACACCGAGCTCCTAAATTCCTTGGAATTTCCTGGGTAATAGGAACATTTTTTGCTCTAACAAGGTGACTCTTGGACTCCTGTTAGCTTGACGGATGGGAGCTGGTCACCAGATTACAAACTTGACACTTTTTTTTTGGTGGGGGAGGAGGCGGGTGGGCCACTTCTATTGGTCTTTCATTTATTCAGTTTCATCCATCTTTGTTCTTTGGCCCATGTGGGCCTCCCATCGTGGTGGCGTCTGTTGTCACAGAGCACCAGCTCTGGGCGCATGCGCTCCAGAGCTCCGGCTCGGTAATTGGACACATTGGTCCAGTCATTCCGTGGCACGTGGGATCTTCCCAGGCCAGGGATTGAACCGGCGCCCCTTGCACTGCAAGGCGGTGTCCTTACCCACTGGACCACCAGGGAAGCCCCCTCTCTTACTCTTGAGCCTCCCTCTCTTTCTTTCTAGGAAGTAAGCCAAGAAGCCACTTTTAAATGGACTCTTCCAGAGATATTCCATATAAAGAAGTATCTATGCAGATTCTTTCTCATTCTTTTGCTGTTTTCAAAAGGGGATCCTCCTATATGGGTATATAAAGAACACTCTCGATTGTTTTTCTGACTCTGTTTTAGAATGTACCAAAACGTACTTGTCCAGTTTCCTATTCATGAGCATTTAGGTTGTTCTCAGTCTCTTCCAGAGCTGCAAAGAGCCTTGTATATAAACACACAGTCATTTAAGGTCACCCTTCTCCTTATGCATAGCCCTCAGAAAGTCTTAACCAGGGGTGTGGGGACTCCTTAGAAGTCAGCAGATATAAAATTCAGGGAGACAAATGGACTCAAGAAACTTGGAGGGGAAAAAAATCTTCCTCTTTATTTGCACTGAGGTTTAACAGAAATTTAACATTTCCTTCCATCATGAATGCAGCCAACAGACGCATAATTTCGTCTTATATGGTTGAAGATGTTTAGAAAATGTTTCCTCTCATCCCTTCTTTGTCCTTGTGGTAGTAAAGGAAAACTATTTCTTTACTACCACACTCTGATGCCACACAAAAAAATATCCACATTTCCCCCCACATCCGTTTTCTGACTCTCTGGCCAGAAATTGGGTTCCCTATAATTGTATTAAATTCTGAGACTTTCTACCTGGAATTATTATCTGATTGCACAGCTTTAAGACCCTAGTCCCTAACGCTCCCTTCAATTCAGATTCAGTCACAGCCATGGGTCCCTATGGTACCACACCTGTGTCCAACTTGGCTTCAAAATTGGGGTTTCCACATATTTGCCTCAGGTTTGGTAATTTCCTACAATGGCTCACCAAACTCAGAAACATTTATTTACATTTACCAGTTTATCAAGATTGCTGGGAGAAATATCAATAGCCTCAGGTATGCAGTGATACCAACCTTATGGCAGAAGCCTCTTGACGAAAGTGAAAGAGGAAAGTGAAAAATCTGGCCTAAAACTCAACATTCAAAAAATGAAGATCACAGCATCTGGTCCCATCACTTCGTGGCAAATAAGTGGGCAAACAATGGAAACAGTGACAGACTTGATTTTCTTGGGCTCCAAAACCACGGCGGATAGTGACAGCAGACGTAAAATTAAAAGACGCTTGCTCCTTGGAAGAAAAGCTATGACAAACATATACAGCCTATTCAAAAGCAGAGACATCACTTTGCCAGCAGAAGTCCGTGTAGTCAAAGCTATGGTTTTCCCAGTAGTCATGTATGGATGTGAGAGTTCAGCGCTGAAGAATTGATGCCTTTGAGCTATAGTCCTGGAGACGACGCTTGAGAGTCCCTTGGACTGCAAGGGAACGAAACCAGTCCATCGTAAAGGAAATCAGCCTTAAATATTCATTGGAAGGATTGATGCTGATGCTTCAGTCATTTGGCCACTTGATGAGAAGAGACAACTCACTGGAAAAGACCCTGATGTTGGGAAGATAGAAGGCAGAAGAAGGGGATGACAGAGGACGAGATGGGTGGACGGCATCACTGAATCAATGAACATGAGTTTGAGCAAGCTCCAGGAGATGGTGAAGGACAGGGAAGCCTGGCGTGCTGCCGTCCACGGGTTTGCACAGAGTCCGACACGATTGAGCGACTGAACTGAACTGAACTGAACCAGTTTATCATAAGGACATTATAAAGGTCAGAGATGAACTGCCACATGAAGATGCAAGGTCTGAAAGGACTGAGCCCAGAACCTCTGAGTCCTCAAGGAGCTGGTGCACCACCACCCTCCCAGCACGCAGATGTGTTCACCAGTCAAACCCTACAGTTTAGAGATTTTTATGGAGGCTTCCTCATGATTATAACTCAATCTCCAGCCCTTCTCCCCTTCCTGGAGGACAGAGGATTGGACTGGAAGCTCTAGGGAATGCCCTGGTGGTCCGAGATCTCATTGCAGAGGGCTCTGGTTTGATCCCTGGTCAGTGAACTAAAATCCCACAAATCAAACGATGTGGTCAAAAAAAGAAAAAAAGTGCCGGGGCTTCCCTGGTGGTCCAGTGGGTAAGGACACCACCTTGCAGTGCAAGGGGTGCCCGTTCGATCCCTGGCCTGGGAAGATCCCACGTGCCACGGAGCGGCTGGACCCATGTGTCCAATTACCGAGCCGGAGCTCTGGAGCGCATGCGGCCAGAGCCGGTGCTCTGCAACAACAGAGGCCACCGCGATGGGAGGCCCACATGGGCCAGAGAACAAAGATGGATGAAACTGAATAAATGAAAGACCAGTGGAAGTGGCCCACCAGCCCCCTCCCCTACCTCAAAAAAAAAAAAAAGAGTAAGAGAGGGCATTTCCTGTATGTCTTTTATATCCTTAAAATACTGAACTATGCAAATATATGTAAATGTATTACCTATTTATAAATTAACTTTAAAATTTAAATGTTCCTAGTGTGCTGGGCCTGCTAGGATGCCTCACATCGTCAGTCCTTACTCTGTCTCTTTCTGAAAAAGTACATGATGCCTTTCAAGTAAATCAACTCGCCTTGGATCATGTGACCTGGCCACTCCTGACTGGCCCGATAGTAGAGCTTCAGGGTCTAGTTTTTTCTATTGGAGAGTTTGTATTTGAGACACAGAAGTACTAGTGAGTAGGAACACAATAAATTCTCAATTGATCTTAGTTTTTTTCCTGAGCATTATCCTTCCAGGGAAGGAGGAAAATAGAAAAGTATTCCCTCACTCCTCCCCAGAATTGTAGATAAGAGAAACTTGAGGCTGGAAAAGGTTAAGGGCATTCAGATGACAGATCCAGGCCTGTTAACTTCATAGCTGGGCATTTTTACTTCCCCAGAGTCAAGCCAAAACTGACCCTGGGCACCAAGGTTGAGGATTCACATTTCCTCTGGACAGCAGGAGGAAGCTATGATTTCCCAGCAAGGCGGGGCAGGGCTCAGGGGCCCGTGCATAGGCAGGATATCACCAGGATGTAACAAAAGGAAAAAAAAGAAAAACAGCCTGTCTTGAAGCGGGAATGGGAGGAAGCAGAAAGGCTCCCATGCTCAGTTCAAGGAACTCAAGAGCGGAAAGATTTGTAGATTCTAAGTTTTATTGATTTACATATTGACAGACCGTGGAAACTCCATCCATCATTACCAATGTTACACATACTCCTTTAACTTTTACTGATTCACAAGCTCATATGTTATCATTTGATGCCTGGGTGTATGGGAGTCGATTCCCATGTTATCTCATGAGGATGTTCTGGGGAAAATAGCTCTTTCAACATCATGTGGGTCTATTCTCAGAAAGCAAGCATTACTTTTGGTTTCTTTTTGTAGTTTCTATAAATGCACTTTAGTGCATAGAGAGTGTTCTTACTCTATGCTGACACTGTTCTCAGTTGTTCATATGTTTTGACCCATTTAACACTCACATAATGCTATTGCCATCTCCATAAATCAAGTAGATTTCCTTTATGTCTTTTATATCCTTAAAATACTTAACTATGCAAATATATGTAAATGTATTACCTATTTATAAATTAACTTTAAAATTTAAATGTTCCTAGTGTGCTGGGCCTGCTAGGATGCCTCACATCGTCAGTCCTTACTCTGTCTCTTTCTGAAAAAGTACATGATGCCTTTCAAGTAAATCAACTCGCCTTGGATCATGTGACCTGGCCACTCCTGACTGGCCCGATAGTAGAGCTTCAGGGTCTAGTTTTTTCTATTGGAGAGTTTGTATTTGAGACACAGAAGTACTAGTGAGTAGGAACACAATAAATTCTCAATTGATCTTAGTTTTTTTCCTGAGCATTATCCTTCCAGGGAAGGAGGAAAATAGAAAAGTATTCCCTCACTCCTCCCCAGAATTGTAGATAAGAGAAACTTGAGGCTGGAAAAGGTTAAGGGCATTCAGATGACAGATCCAGGCCTGTTAACTTCATAGCTGGGCATTTTTACTTCCCCAGAGTCAAGCCAAAACTGACCCTGGGCACCAAGGTTGAGGATTCACATTTCCTCTGGACAGCAGGAGGAAGCTATGATTTCCCAGCAAGGCGGGGCAGGGCTCAGGGGCCCGTGCATAGGCAGGATATCACCAGGATGTAACAAAAGGAAAAAAAAGAAAAACAGCCTGTCTTGAAGCGGGAATGGGAGGAAGCAGAAAGGCTCCCATGCTCAGTTCAAGGAACTCAAGAGCGGAAAGATTTGTAGATTCTAAGTTTTATTGATTTACATATTGACAGACCGTGGAAACTCCATCCATCATTACCAATGTTACACATACTCCTTTAACTTTTACTGATTCACAAGCTCATATGTTATCATTTGATGCCTGGGTGTATGGGAGTCGATTCCCATGTTATCTCATGAGGATGTTCTGGGGAAAATAGCTCTTTCAACATCATGTGGGTCTATTCTCAGAAAGCAAGCATTACTTTTGGTTTCTTTTTGTAGTTTCTATAAATGCACTTTAGTGCATAGAGAGTGTTCTTACTCTATGCTGACACTGTTCTCAGTTGTTCATATGTTTTGACCCATTTAACACTCACATAATGCTATTGCCATCTCCATTCACAGACGAGCAGTCAAGGCTCAGAGAGACTCAGTACCTTATCTAACACCACACAGCTAGAACCTGAGGAGCCGGGGTTGGAGTCTGGACAGTCTGGCTCCAGAGCCACGTGATTTTCTCTGGTCTCTTAAAGTAACCTGCCTTTGCTGTCAGGGTGACTCTGCCTGCCTGGGCCCTGCCTGCCTCCCTGCAGGCCGCCTGGTCCCCTGGCTCTGCCTTTTCTCCCTCTCCCTTTTATCCTTATCCTAGATAATGAATACGCATCAGGGATCTTGGCTTTGACCATCCTTCTTCACCTCGGGTCCTCTCCAGCATCTTCACTAGCTAATCTCACGCTCCCACAAGTACACCTTCACTGCATCCAAGGCTGGGGACTGGCATTAGCTGGCTCTGTGGTTCCAGTGGCTGCGTGACTGGGGCCGGGTCATCCCTAGGTGCTAAGAAGGGCCGAGAAAGGCAGAATGAACACCTCTGGGGAGGGCTTGGCGGTCCAGCGCAGACCCGGCTGTGCTCACTGCCGCCCTCTCGTGGCAGCGAGAGGAGCTGACGAGCACCACAGCCCGGGCCAGTTCAGCGAGCCAGTTCACCTACACACCACACAGAGCTGGAGACAGTCTGCGTCAGCCTCTGGGCTTCTGCTGCCCCTGCCTGACGTGGCTACAGAGAACGGTTGTTGTATGAGGGACGCCATGAAGTCAGAGACAGGCAGAGACAGCCAGGGACCAGCCAGGAGACCCAGGTACCTCTTGCCTCCCGTTTCTCTCCTCCAGCTGGGTAGCTCTTGCCTCTCTCTTGGCCAGTTCCTCAGCCCCAGCAGAATTAAAGTGGTGAGACAGGACGCTTTAAGGGCACGTGCTACCCGCATCCCCCTCTAGTGTTACACGCAACGGCTCCACGTGATGTCCGCTCTCTAAGGTGCCCACACCCTGTGACAGTCCCTTAGTCAGAGGGTTTCTTGTTTGGCACCTCGCCTCTCAGGCCTTGGTTCCTTAGCAGGTCAGCCGGAGCACAACTCCAGGAAGAGGCAAAACCACAAACAGTGGAAAGCAATGGCCACGCCTATGTCCACAGAATCCACAGGCCCATGTGATCCAGGCCTCCTGGCCCTGTTTCTCTGCTCCGTCTCTGCCCTCTGCCCAAGCTGCTGCCTTGGTGTTCCTGGCACCCCTTCCCCATCGCGGTCACACGCCTGGGGCCCCGACTCAGGTGGCTGAGTTAAAGAGCTTTCTAGGGGCAAGGCCTCGAAAGGCTCTATTAATTGCCTCAGCCTTGTCTTCAGCTAAGCTACCAGGCCTGAGAAGACCAGCTGGGGGTTGTGGAGGGGGCATGTAAGAGGATGAGGCTGGGAAACAACAGGAAAGAACAAGGCAGGGGAAGGGAGGCACTCTGGGACTTGGCACACGTCACATGAGACTGTTGCAGACGTCTCTGTCTCTCTGTCTCTCTCTCTCTCTCTCTCACACACACACACACACATGCACACACACATGCACGCTCAGGCTCCTGAGCAGGGGTGCAGGGAAGCACCTGGCTGATGGAGGTCCAGCCAGGGCTGGGAGCTCTCTCCAAGGAGAGGAGACAGCCCCATGAGCCCAGACGGCTGACAGCCATTCATGCTCGCTCTCCCCTCACTCAACACAGAACCCGGAGTCTCGGCCAGAGTGTCTCCTTCTCATAACTCAAGCAGCTCCTAGCGGCCTCCCATGACAGAAAGTTCTCACTACAAGGAAAGGGCGAGCTTTCTAACAAGCCAGCTCTCCTCGCCTCCCAGTCATGGGCAGACGGGACCGAGTGGGTCTCCCCAGTCCCTGCTCCTTGTGGCACCACATGCTTCCCCACAGGCCATCCCGATCTGGTCCCCAGTGCCAGGAAAAGTGGCTAGTCCTCAGTCCTGTCCAACTCTTCGCGACCCCATGGACTTTAGCCTGACAGGTTCCTCTGTCCATGGGATTCCCCAGGCAAGAATACTGGAGTGGATTGCCGCTTCCTTCTGCAGGGGACCTTCCTGGCCCAGGGATCGAACCTACGTCTCCTGCACTTCACCATCTGAGCCACTGGGGGAGCCCCACCAGTGCCGGGGAGAACGCCAGCTGCTGAGAGGAGGCCAGCAAAGACCGTCAGGGCGCCCGCCACCGGAGCACAGGCCGACGCTTCTGGGCCCTGCGTCTTGGTGTTGGAGTCACCAAGGAAAACAACGCAGTCCAGCAGTGGATGGCCTCGCGCTTTACTCAGGGGGAGACGGAGCACGGGCAGCTTCAGCAGTGGGCCTCGGCCCCGCGTGGACACCCGGTGGCCCCAACGGTGGTGCAGCTGATGCAGGGCAATTGGCCTCTGTGTGCCCTCCTTGTGCGGCTGTGCCTCCTCCTGGAGTTGGAAACACTCAAAGAGGAGAGTGTGCCGGAAGACCGTGGACATACTGGTAAAAACAGAGCAAAGGAGGAGACACTGAGCCGGAAACGGGAAAGACGTACCCACATAAGGTGATGATCAGCCTGCACAGGCTGCGTGGGCTTTTTATCTCCTGGGGAGGAAATGTTCCAGGTCCAAGGCCTGTTTTCCAGCCTAGTGAAGGTAGAAAGACTTCACACAAGAGAATGCTTTCCCAACAGATGCACTGCCTCCGACTACCCACCCACTCTTTAGGTACTTTCTCTCTCTCTTTCTCTCACTCACACACTGAAGCCCTCTCCTTCCCACTGTTCTCATATGGAACTCTTTCGCCTCCTCCGCTTCTGCACACCTTTCTTGGTGGGTATATCACCACCTCTTACGGTGGACAGAGTCAGGTCTTCCCATAAAAGGGAATGGAGACGAGGAGGCTGAAGGCCTGCTTCCAACCTGCCGTTTTTCCTTCCTAACTGAACTTCTGTTTTGCTTAGAGCAGTGTCGCGCCCTGCTTTTCAGATAAAACAAACCCACTGTCTGTTATCACTCTGTTGTCAGCCTCAGCCAAACCACTAGGGGACTGGGTGGGAAGCAGGCAGGGAAGTACGATGTATGTCTAACCAAACAGCACAGTGCTTGGTTAAGGCTCCCTCCTTGCCCTGGTGTTCTGTCTGTCTGTTCACAGAGTTAAAAGTCGGGAGGTTCCTTCTCTTCCCGGGGTGTTCTTGCCTCAGACGTCGCCGTCCCAGCCTCACTCTTGACACCCTGCCCACCCAGCTCAAATGGCCGAGCGCACGTGTCCATCTCCATGGCCCCCGAGCCCAGGCGGGGCCTCTCATACGTCCCGCCCCTGGGGCCAGCGCCTGCAGCCACCGAGGAGTGGATCCTTGACCCCAGCCAGCCAGACTCACTTTCCCAGAACCAGAAAGGTGGCCTGAGGGCAATCTAGGGCAAGCTGGGTCAGCCAGTGTGTCGGGCACGGGGCACTTCGCCATTAGATGTCCACCCAAGAGCCCACTATGCGAGGCACAACAAAGGAAGTCAGGCCGCGGGCGAGAAGGCCCCAGACCGACGTGTGAGGAGGCGTGGTCGGTAGGGCGTGGCTTACTGTTTCCAGATCCCAGAGCCCTCTCCATCCCAGCTTCCCCCCCAGCTTCGAGTGAGTTGTAGGAGGGCCCACCGAGTTTCCGTTTCTTGCAACGAACTGCCCCAGGGGAGGAGACGACCAGGGTCCCACCTTCTCCAAAGCGGCTGCATCCGCTCCCCCTGGTTGTTTAACCCCACGCCTGGGGCTTCTCTGTTCCACTTGCACAGTGTAATGACTTCAGACCTACAGACTCAATCTCCGCTGGGCTGGGGGCCCAGGCGGCGGCAGTGTTTCAAGGGCTCCCTTTGCGCAAGACACCCCTCTGTTTGCACAAGGCTTCCGAGGGGCAGCCAGGGTGCGGGGAGTCCCGCGGAGAGCACGGGGCGCCGGAATCTTGAGGACCCGCCCTCTTCAGGTAGAACGGTGGCCCTGCTGGCTGTGGAGGGACCTGCCTGAGAGCCCAGCCTGCCCAGCCCTTCTCCTTCCTCCCCTTCCTTCCAGCCCCTAGCCAGCAGAGGGCTCCTCCCTGAATCTGTCTCATCCCTACCCCTATCCCGGCAGAAGACACTAAATCATGGCCCTGGAACCCTAACGAACCTGCTTCCCTGCCCCACCACCCCGCCCTACGCAGACCCTCCTGCCCCAACTCACGGTGCTCTTCCTGCCCCTTCTCTCTGCTCGTCCAGTTTCTACCAGTTTTTCCAGACCCTGTTAGTATTCCTCCTCCAGGAAGCCTTCCTGATGGTTCCGGCCCACGCTGGCCCCTCTTCTCTGGTCTCCTGCTAGCACCCAGAGCCTATGGTCCTCACCAGATTCATTTACCACCTCCTGGTGACTTTTCCAGGAGCTGATATCTGGCCTCCCCAGCTGGTCTGTGAGACCCTTCCCTGCCTCGCCCACCCCCTACCTCTGACCCCCACCCAATCTGGTCAAAACCCACACACCGAGAGGCTCAGAAGCCAGGGCCCTGGCTGCCCCTCCCTGTCCCACCTTCCCACCTTCCTACATCTGGACCTTGGGAGTATCCTGAGTCAGGTTGGAAGGGAACACACAAAGATGGAACCGTGGCCGCTGGCGTGGATACGTTGGGGAGGGAGGCTGAATCACCTCTGAGTCTCTTCCCTAATGTAAATCCCTGAGTCCCACAGGCAGCTGAGCCGCTGTCCAGCCGCCCCTCTTCCGTGCCTCGCCACCGCACTCTGCGCCCCTTCGAGGTAGGCAGCGGCTGTGACGAGGTCAGCGAGAGGCCAGGAGCAGCGTGGGCCTGGTCTGGGGCCACCGGTCTGGCCAGGCATGTAGCAGTGGGGGACAGGGATGGGGACCCCAAAGCAGAGAGGGGGCAGGTCTCCGCCGGCCAGGCCCGCACCCCCACGGCCCCCCAGAGCTGCTCGTCTCCACCCCCTTGACAAGAGTGGAGGAGGCGGCGTCTCCCCGAGAGCCTGGGGTCACGCTAGGGAACGGGCTGCTGCAGAAGCTGACAGGCGACAAACCGCTAGACACCTTGTGGGCTCACTTCCATCAGGGCACGTGCCCGGGGAGGCTCCCACCCAGCCAGCATGGGCGGGGGCCACAGAGGCTCCCATGGGCAGGTGTACAAGCCTCACTTACAGACAAACACCCCACCAGAAAGGACCCAGACGCACCCAGACACCCATATGCACATGTACACCATCACACAGACGGGCCCACAGACAAAGCTTTCCGGGGAGACACCCAGCCAGCACCCAGCCCCGCCTCGCAGACCCTCCTGCCCCAACTCACGGTGCTCTTCCTGCCCCTTCTCTCTGCTCGTCCAGTTTCTACCAGTTTTTCCAGACCCTGTTAGTATTCCTCCTCCAGGAAGCCTTCCTGATGGTTCCGGCCCACGCTGGCCCCTCTTCTCTGGTCTCCTGCTAGCACCCAGAGCCTATGGTCCTCACCAGATTCATTTACCACCTCCTGGTGACTTTTCCAGGAGCTGATATCTGGCCTCCCCAGCTGGTCTGTGAGACCCTTCCCTGCCTCGCCCACCCCCTACCTCTGACCCCCACCCAATCTGGTCAAAACCCACACACCGAGAGGCTCAGAAGCCAGGGCCCTGGCTGCCCCTCCCTGTCCCACCTTCCCACCTTCCTACATCTGGACCTTGGGAGTATCCTGAGTCAGGTTGGAAGGGAACACACAAAGATGGAACCGTGGCCGCTGGCGTGGATACGTTGGGGAGGGAGGCTGAATCACCTCTGAGTCTCTTCCCTAATGTAAATCCCTGAGTCCCACAGGCAGCTGAGCCGCTGTCCAGCCGCCCCTCTTCCGTGCCTCGCCACCGCACTCTGCGCCCCTTCGAGGTAGGCAGCGGCTGTGACGAGGTCAGCGAGAGGCCAGGAGCAGCGTGGGCCTGGTCTGGGGCCACCGGTCTGGCCAGGCATGTAGCAGTGGGGGACAGGGATGGGGACCCCAAAGCAGAGAGGGGGCAGGTCTCCGCCGGCCAGGCCCGCACCCCCACGGCCCCCCAGAGCTGCTCGTCTCCACCCCCTTGACAAGAGTGGAGGAGGCGGCGTCTCCCCGAGAGCCTGGGGTCACGCTAGGGAACGGGCTGCTGCAGAAGCTGACAGGCGACAAACCGCTAGACACCTTGTGGGCTCACTTCCATCAGGGCACGTGCCCGGGGAGGCTCCCACCCAGCCAGCATGGGCGGGGGCCACAGAGGCTCCCATGGGCAGGTGTACAAGCCTCACTTACAGACAAACACCCCACCAGAAAGGACCCAGACGCACCCAGACACCCATATGCACATGTACACCATCACACAGACGGGCCCACAGACAAAGCTTTCCGGGGAGACACAGGCACAGCCCATGCCTACCGTCACCCTGAGACACCCCTGTCACCCTCTGCCCCAGGGGAAGCAAGCCTTCGGCTGGGCCGGTGAGGTGACCACAGTTTAGTCCCCCGACGGCCTCCTTTCCTCTCGTCCACCCAGCCTCTCTCAGAGGCCCCCTGAGGTGGAGCCTCCTAAGCTTCCCCTCCTGGGCCTACGAGGCTCCCTGTCCAGGCCTTCCAGGTTGGGGAGATGAAGGACAAGGTCTGAAACCAGCTTCTGGCACCTTTGCTGGGGTCTAGAGCCTGCCTGGCCTACAGAGAAGAGGTGCACAGAGCAGTGAGGCTGCCAGCTTCCCCAAGACCCAACCCCGGCTGCGGCACCCTGCCCGGCCTCCCAAGGGCAAGTCTGGGCTGAGAGAATGTGCTCCCGGGTCTCCAGGGTCCCCACCAGCCTGTCAGTCGTTCCGTCACACCATCTGCCAGCAGGTGCCTCCTGGCCGGGCTCCCGCAGGCAGCCTCGCCTCTGGCCACTCGGATGCAGCGTCAAGGCCAGTGTCAAGCCTGCCTGTGGCTTCTTGGGTTTCTGGCCCCCTTGTGCTCACGTCACGTTGGCTGAGCTGAGGGGCCCACCTACAGATGGTCTCAAGCAGGAGAGGCCTGGCTGCGTGGACACGGGGGTTGGATTTAGAGAGAGTGACCCTCAGTACTGAGTTGAAGGCCATTGAAGGCCAATGAAGGCCATTTCCAAGTCTGGTCTATCAGAGGTCACCCCAGCTGTGGGGTCATCCCTTTCTTCTTATCCGCATCACACGTGTCGGCAGCACGGTGGAGCCCCAGCTCCCCCATTCTGACCTGCTTTCCGCACTCCGTGGACAGCCCTCCGTTCCAGAGAGTCCCAAGCTGCCTCCTCCTCAGGTAGCTGAAGATGGCCTCCTCCTAGGACTTTCCTGGAGATCCAGTGGCTAAGACTCCATGTTCTCAACGCAGAGGACCCGGGTTCAGTCCTTGGTCCCGGAACTAGATCCCACATGCTGAACTGAAGATCCTGCAATGGGGTGGAGAGGGGGGTGCAGTGAAGACCTGGTACAGCCAGACGGAGAATCAAAAAACAAACAAAAAAGATGACCTCCTCCGAGAGTCCCTCCCGATCACAGGCTAAAATAGGAACCCCATCCCATTTCCTGTTCGCCTTTCCTTGCGGCACTTCCAGCTATATGTCCATAGGGCAGACGTTTCCTTGTTTCTCTTTGGCCTCTCCCACTAGACCATCAGCCCCACGAGGGCAGGGATGTGGGCCTGCTCAGTCCTAGAATTCCCAGCTCTGGGAAGTAAGCACACAAGGCACGTACTAAACCTGCTGAAGGGATGTGAGCAAGCATGTACACGCACACTGACACAGGAGTCCTGGATGAGGAAAGGGGCACATGTACCACGCATGTGGACACATGCACCACGCACACACACACACACGAACACACAGGCACTCTCGGGCAGAGGCATGCGTGCTCCCACATCTCACCTGGCCCAGCTGCCCGGAGCCCAGAGGAAGTGTTGTCACCCACGCTCCCCATGCAGGCAGCCTCCAGCCAGGCTCCACTCAGCCCTCCCGGTGCTAACTCAGCCTGACACGCCGGTTGCACGCGGGGCTTCTCGTGGAAGCCCCGGCAAGCCCACTGCCACGATGGTGGCTGCTAATTGGCTCTGTGTTGAGCCCTGGGTCACCGCTCGGTCAGCCATGGCTGATACCTTCCTCCCACTTGTCTCAGGAAAGGCGCTGCTGTCCCCTCGGTTTAGGCCTCAGACAGCCGCTGAACCGCACATACCCGGCCACGTGGGACCGGCAGGGCCCGCGAGCCCCTCTGATGGCGGCCCCCGCCCCTCACACTCCTGGGAAAGCACAGAGATGGCTCAGTACACAGGACTGGGCTGGGGGTCGGTGGACATTCGCCCGAGGGGTGTGGTGTGATGACAGGGAAGGCCCCAAGCTCAAATGTCTATGCAAGGGGACCTGTTCAGGCTCTGAGAAGCCATTATTGGAGGGCCAGACCTCTAGGTCCATCTTTGCTCTCTCATGACTTCTCTTAAATTGCACATTCCCTAATGGGGGTGGGTGAGGAGAGAAAGCCCTGCTAAATGAAATAGTACCATCGATCTCTGCTGACATGCCTCGTCGGGGCTCTAAGGTTCATACCGTTTGCCGATCCACAGGCTAAAATAGGGGGGAGACCCCATAAAACAAACAAAAAAGATGACCTCCTCCGAGAGTCCCTCCCGATCACAGGCTAAAATAGGAACCCCATCCCATTTCCTGTTCGCCTTTCCTTGCGGCACTTCCAGCTATATGTCCATAGGGCAGACGTTTCCTTGTTTCTCTTTGGCCTCTCCACTAGACCATCAGCCCCACGAGGGCAGGGATGTGGGCCTGCTCAGTCCTAGAATTCCCAGCTCTGGGAAGTAAGCACACAAGGCACGTACTAAACCTGCTGAAGGGATGTGAGCAAGCATGTACACGCACACTGACACAGGAGTCCTGGATGAGGAAAGGGGCACATGTACCACGCATGTGGACACATGCACCACGCACACACACACACACGAACACACAGGCACTCTCGGGCAGAGGCATGCGTGCTCCCACATCTCACCTGGCCCAGCTGCCCGGAGCCCAGAGGAAGTGTTGTCACCCACGCTCCCCATGCAGGCAGCCTCCAGCCAGGCTCCACTCAGCCCTCCCGGTGCTAACTCAGCCTGACACGCCGGTTGCACGCGGGGCTTCTCGTGGAAGCCCCGGCAAGCCCACTGCCACGATGGTGGCTGCTAATTGGCTCTGTGTTGAGCCCTGGGTCACCGCTCGGTCAGCCATGGCTGATACCTTCCTCCCACTTGTCTCAGGAAAGGCGCTGCTGTCCCCTCGGTTTAGGCCTCAGACAGCCGCTGAACCGCACATACCCGGCCACGTGGGACCGGCAGGGCCCGCGAGCCCCTCTGATGGCGGCCCCCGCCCCTCACACTCCTGGGAAAGCACAGAGATGGCTCAGTACACAGGACTGGGCTGGGGGTCGGTGGACATTCGCCCGAGGGGTGTGGTGTGATGACAGGGAAGGCCCCAAGCTCAAATGTCTATGCAAGGGGACCTGTTCAGGCTCTGAGAAGCCATTATTGGAGGGCCAGACCTCTAGGTCCATCTTTGCTCTCTCATGACTTCTCTTAAATTGCACATTCCCTAATGGGGGTGGGTGAGGAGAGAAAGCCCTGCTAAATGAAATAGTACCATCGATCTCTGCTGACATGCCTCGTCGGGGCTCTAAGGTTCATACCGTTTTGCCTCCGGCACCCAGTTTCCAGGGATTTTCTACTTTGAGTAGAAGCAGCTGCCCCACTTCTTGTCGTCCCCATCTTAAGATTCTGGGGAAGATGAAGTGGATTTTCCTCAGTCGAGGCTGGACTCCTCCGTGGGAGCTGGTCTGTGTGATGTTCCTCTCAGGGAGCCTTGATGGTGGAGACTGGGGCGATGCTCAGGCCAGGAGAGTGCCCAAGACTGGGCCTCCTGCAAGGGTGCCTACCTCGTGCCCACCTTTCATGCCTCCAGAGGGCAACGTCTCCTGCCCTTTGGGTTTAGACTACCTCTGTCTCTCATCCAAAAGTAAATCAACAAATAAAAAATTCATTTCTTTAAAAAAGCCAGTGAATGATAAGAAAAGAAAAGAAAGAAAGAAAGTGAACAAGAATAGAAATTACACTTCCAGCTGGATTATCTTTAAAGTCTGCCTATGGGACTACTGAGCTGGAATAAGGCCTCCAGGACCATAAAACAGATGACCCTGTAGACCTAATACTCTCTTCCAGAGTTTTTCAAGCTGGAATTAAGAGAAAATGTGTGTGTGTATGTGTGTTGGAGGAGCAGATATATTAGGGACTTAATACCTCTATTTTTTTTTTGCCTCTAAATCATCATTTGTTTCCATCCATATTTATTCTTGGGTCACCCATGGCAGTGGCCTCTCTCATTGCAGAGCACTGGCTCACCGGGTGTGCTCACTGGGCGCATGTGCTCCAGAGCGCTGGCTCGTAATTCAACACACCGGTCCAGTCGCTCCGCAACGCGTGAGATCTCCCGGGCCAGGGATGGAACCGGTGCCCCTTGCACTGCAAGGTGGACTCTTTACCCACTGGACCACCAGGGAAGTCCGACTTAACACTTGTAAGGTAGACTTCCTTGGTGCAACTATCAATTAGAAATTGGCACGTGCCATGGGTGCTCGCCATCTGCCTCTGTAAGGGTTAAATCCTGAGCTGCTGCTCACCTTCACACCCCTAAAAGGAGCTGGGGTGGCTCTGTACCTAAAATGGCACAGATCGATCTCTGCTGACATGCCTCGTCGGGGCTCTAAGGTTCATACCGTTTTGCCTCCGGCACCCAGTTTCCAGGGATTTTCTACTTTGAGTAGAAGCAGCTGCCCCACTTCTTGTCGTCCCCATCTTAAGATTCTGGGGAAGATGAAGTGGATTTTCCTCAGTCGAGGCTGGACTCCTCCGTGGGAGCTGGTCTGTGTGATGTTCCTCTCAGGGAGCCTTGATGGTGGAGACTGGGGCGATGCTCAGGCCAGGAGAGTGCCCAAGACTGGGCCTCCTGCAAGGGTGCCTACCTCGTGCCCACCTTTCATGCCTCCAGAGGGCAACGTCTCCTGCCCTTTGGGTTTAGACTACCTCTGTCTCTCATCCAAAAGTAAATCAACAAATAAAAAATTCATTTCTTTAAAAAAGCCAGTGAATGATAAGAAAAGAAAAGAAAGAAAGAAAGTGAACAAGAATAGAAATTACACTTCCAGCTGGATTATCTTTAAAGTCTGCCTATGGGACTACTGAGCTGGAATAAGGCCTCCAGGACCATAAAACAGATGACCCTGTAGACCTAATACTCTCTTCCAGAGTTTTTCAAGCTGGAATTAAGAGAAAATGTGTGTGTGTATGTGTGTTGGAGGAGCAGATATATTAGGGACTTAATACCTCTATTTTTTTTTTGCCTCTAAATCATCATTTGTTTCCATCCATATTTATTCTTGGGTCACCCATGGCAGTGGCCTCTCTCATTGCAGAGCACTGGCTCACCGGGTGTGCTCACTGGGCGCATGTGCTCCAGAGCGCTGGCTCGTAATTCAACACACCGGTCCAGTCGCTCCGCAACGCGTGAGATCTCCCGGGCCAGGGATGGAACCGGTGCCCCTTGCACTGCAAGGTGGACTCTTTACCCACTGGACCACCAGGGAAGTCCGACTTAACACTTGTAAGGTAGACTTCCTTGGTGCAACTATCAATTAGAAATTGGCACGTGCCATGGGTGCTCGCCATCTGCCTCTGTAAGGGTTAAATCCTGAGCTGCTGCTCACCTTCACACCCCCTAAAAGGAGTTCAGAATGGAGAGCGGACATGAGGCACTCTGTACTCTGGGAAAACTGGCAGGACAGGCCAGTTTTGGTGAAGGCTTCACAAGACAAGTAGAAAACTTCTAGAAAAACAAGTGCTTGAATACATGTATTCCCCTTTTACCACAAATCATATACTGACCTTTCCCCCCTGCCTCTGTGGAGCACTTTTCCAGAGCTATCCAAGGTACTGTCTCCTGGGCTGCAGTCCAGATTTTGCCCCCAATAAAAAAACTCGTAACTCTCACATTGTGCATTTTCTTCAAGTGGGTACAAGTAACCTTGCTTATTGAGCCATTAAACAGGATGAAGTGGGTTGTTCTCCTCTGGGGCTTTTCTGAGCCTTAATGCACTGACAGGCAGTGGGACGCTCCAAGATAAGGGTGAGGCAGGAAGACTGAAGAGGACTATGTGCTCAGGGACCACAGGGACCCTTTGTTCTGGAAGTACCATCATTTGGGAAACAATGCTGAATTGACCTGTGAAACAATACCTCATTCTGTCTTTTGCACTGACACATAAATCCTGCTCTTCTAAATTATTGGAAGACAGTTTTATTGAACATTTCTCCTCCTAAAGACACTTAAGCCATATAATCTGTCATGGGTCATTGGCACAACTGGCAGAGTGACCCTAAGATTCCTCTCCAGGAGTGATTTTTTTTCATAGAGTGACCAACTCAACCTATTTTTCAAGTTGAAATCCCACGTTATAGGAACTCCCTCAGTCCTGAGCAAACCAGACCATGGGTTTCCCTGTTTCTTAGTAGGCATTGAAACAGCAGGGATCGGCTCCAATGAGCCCTTTGAGACTTAAGGGCATCATGAAAGGGACTGTTTCAGCTGATGAAGCTGTTGCAGGAAAGACTGTGGGGCATAAGAGGATGGGCCCAACCCAGGTGTCACATGAGTCCCTGGGTTCTTGATTTTGCACAGGAAATAATTAAAGAACAAGTCATACTAAAGAGAAAGAAGGCTTATTCAGGCAGATGCATACTCCACAGACTATCAATTAGAAATTGGCACGTGCCATGGGTGCTCGCCATCTGCCTCTGTAAGGGTTAAATCCTGAGCTGCTGCTCACCTTCACACCCCCTAAAAGGAGTTCAGAATGGAGAGCGGACATGAGGCACTCTGTACTCTGGGAAAACTGGCAGGACAGGCCAGTTTTGGTGAAGGCTTCACAAGACAAGTAGAAAACTTCTAGAAAAACAAGTGCTTGAATACATGTATTCCCCTTTTACCACAAATCATATACTGACCTTTCCCCCCTGCCTCTGTGGAGCACTTTTCCAGAGCTATCCAAGGTACTGTCTCCTGGGCTGCAGTCCAGATTTTGCCCCCAATAAAAAAACTCGTAACTCTCACATTGTGCATTTTCTTCAAGTGGGTACAAGTAACCTTGCTTATTGAGCCATTAAACAGGATGAAGTGGGTTGTTCTCCTCTGGGGCTTTTCTGAGCCTTAATGCACTGACAGGCAGTGGGACGCTCCAAGATAAGGGTGAGGCAGGAAGACTGAAGAGGACTATGTGCTCAGGGACCACAGGGACCCTTTGTTCTGGAAGTACCATCATTTGGGAAACAATGCTGAATTGACCTGTGAAACAATACCTCATTCTGTCTTTTGCACTGACACATAAATCCTGCTCTTCTAAATTATTGGAAGACAGTTTTATTGAACATTTCTCCTCCTAAAGACACTTAAGCCATATAATCTGTCATGGGTCATTGGCACAACTGGCAGAGTGACCCTAAGATTCCTCTCCAGGAGTGATTTTTTTTCATAGAGTGACCAACTCAACCTATTTTTCAAGTTGAAATCCCACGTTATAGGAACTCCCTCAGTCCTGAGCAAACCAGACCATGGGTTTCCCTGTTTCTTAGTAGGCATTGAAACAGCAGGGATCGGCTCCAATGAGCCCTTTGAGACTTAAGGGCATCATGAAAGGGACTGTTTCAGCTGATGAAGCTGTTGCAGGAAAGACTGTGGGGCATAAGAGGATGGGCCCAACCCAGGTGTCACATGAGTCCCTGGGTTCTTGATTTTGCACAGGAAATAATTAAAGAACAAGTCATACTAAAGAGAAAGAAGGCTTATTCAGGCAGATGCATACTCCACAGACAGAGTGTGGGCCACCTCTGAAAGAGGCCTGGAAACACGGGGTGGTTATGTTTTATAGGCTGGGTGGATTTCATAGGCTAATGAGTAAGAAGATTTGCTGCTGAGTCACTAAGTTGTGTCTGACTCTTTGCAACCCCACAGACTACAGCACGCCACGCTCCCTGTTCTTCACTATCTCCTGGAGTTCGCTCAAATTCATACCCATCGAGTCAGTAATGCTATCTAACTATCTCATCCTCTGCAGCCCTCTTCTCCTTTTCAATCTTTTCCAGGATCAGAGTCTTTTCCAATGAGTTGGCTCTTTGTGTCACGCAGCCAAAGTATTGGAGCTTCAGCTTCAGCATCTGTCCTTCCAATGAATACTCAGGGTTGATTTCCTTTGGTATCAAGGGACTGTCCAAGAGATTCTTAAGAGTCTTCTCTAGCACCACAGTTCTAAAGCATCAGTTCTTTGGTGCTCAGCCTTCTTTATGGTCCAACTTCTGCATGAGTACACGAGTACTGGAAAAACTATAGCTTTGACTATACAGGCCTGTATCAGCAAAGTGATGTCTCTGCTTTTCTTTTTTTTCTTTTTAATTTTGGCCTCTTGTATTGGTTTTTTATTTATTTATTTTCATCTATCTTTGTTCTTTCAGCCTGTGTGGGCCTCCCATTGCAGTGGTGCCTCTTGTTGCAGAGCACCGGCTCTGGGCGCATGTGCTCCAGAGTGCTGGCTCGTAATTGGACACACCAGTCCAGCTGCTCCTTGGCATGTGGGATCTTCCAGGGCCGGGGACTGAACCATTGCCCCTTGCACTGCAAGGCAGACTCTTTACCCACTGGGCCACCAGGGAAGCCCAATGTCTCAGTTTTTCAATGCAGTGTCTAGGTTTGTCAAGCGTCTTTTAATTTTTTGGCTGCAGTCACTGTCTGCAGTGATTTGGAGCCCAAGAAAATAAAATCTGTCACTGCTTTTGTTGCTGGTCAAAATCTTGGCTTTCTCTGCTCACTGAAGCTCAAAAGAAAGACAGAAACAGAGTTTGAAGGAAATAGAAAGGTGTTTTTAATCCTCACCATTGGAGGAGGGGAACGCAGTAGGCTCTTGCCTCAAGGACTGCTGGGCCCCCTCCCTTTCCGTGAGGAGTCTAGGCTTTACACAAGATGGGGCTCGCAATCAGGGGTCTGTGATGAGGAACAAAGGTGTAAAGATCTTGTATTCGTCTTCCAATGGCGTTTTTTCAAAAACAGTCATAGGCTGGCACCAGTAACCCAGTAATTGAGTCTGGCAGTCCCGTGGCTCCCCTTCTCTCCATAATGCAAAAGGTAGAAGACTACAAGGGGTGGCCTGCCAAGAGAGTGCTCTAAAGCTAAGCACCAGACACAGGCTGTGGTTAGAGTCAAAGGATAATAGACGTAAAACATAGCTCATGTAGAGTTAGGGGCAGAAAAGCAAATTTAGTTACAGACTACAGATTAGGTACAATGAAAGTAAAAACTAGGATTGTTCAGACCTGCTCACTGTTCTCTTTATCTTCCTTGTTCTCAAAAGGGAAAAAAAAAAACTCTCAGGGACTGTCCAAGAGATTCTTAAGCCCAATCTATCTTTGTTCCTTCAGCCCTGAATGTTGACTATACAGGCCTGTATCAGCAAAGTGATGTCTCTGCTTTTCTTTTTTTTCTTTTTAATTTTGGCCTCTTGTATTGGTTTTTTATTTATTTATTTTCATCTATCTTTGTTCTTTCAGCCTGTGTGGGCCTCCCATTGCAGTGGTGCCTCTTGTTGCAGAGCACCGGCTCTGGGCGCATGTGCTCCAGAGTGCTGGCTCGTAATTGGACACACCAGTCCAGCTGCTCCTTGGCATGTGGGATCTTCCAGGGCCGGGGACTGAACCATTGCCCCTTGCACTGCAAGGCAGACTCTTTACCCACTGGGCCACCAGGGAAGCCCAATGTCTCAGTTTTTCAATGCAGTGTCTAGGTTTGTCAAGCGTCTTTTAATTTTTTGGCTGCAGTCACTGTCTGCAGTGATTTGGAGCCCAAGAAAATAAAATCTGTCACTGCTTTTGTTGCTGGTCAAAATCTTGGCTTTCTCTGCTCACTGAAGCTCAAAAGAAAGACAGAAACAGAGTTTGAAGGAAATAGAAAGGTGTTTTTAATCCTCACCATTGGAGGAGGGGAACGCAGTAGGCTCTTGCCTCAAGGACTGCTGGGCCCCCTCCCTTTCCGTGAGGAGTCTAGGCTTTACACAAGATGGGGCTCGCAATCAGGGGTCTGTGATGAGGAACAAAGGTGTAAAGATCTTGTATTCGTCTTCCAATGGCGTTTTTTCAAAAACAGTCATAGGCTGGCACCAGTAACCCAGTAATTGAGTCTGGCAGTCCCGTGGCTCCCCTTCTCTCCATAATGCAAAAGGTAGAAGACTACAAGGGGTGGCCTGCCAAGAGAGTGCTCTAAAGCTAAGCACCAGACACAGGCTGTGGTTAGAGTCAAAGGATAATAGACGTAAAACATAGCTCATGTAGAGTTAGGGGCAGAAAAGCAAATTTAGTTACAGACTACAGATTAGGTACAATGAAAGTAAAAACTAGGATTGTTCAGACCTGCTCACTGTTCTCTTTATCTTCCTTGTTCTCAGGAAAGGGAAAGAAAAACTCATTCCCCTTTTTTCCTTTTCACTGCAACACTTCCACTGTTTCCCCTTCTGTTTGCCATGAAAAGATTCCATGATTTTAGTTTTGGTTTGGTTTTTGCTGTTAGTTTTCTGAATGTTAAGTTTTAAGCCAACTTTTTCAGTCTCCTCTTTCATCCTCATCAAGAGGCTCTTTAGTTCCTCCTCACTTTCTGCCATGAGAGTTATGCCATCACTTGGATAACTGAAGTGTTGACATTTCTCCAGCTTGTGGTTTATCCATCCAGCCTGGCATTTTACATGATGTACTCTGCATATAGGTTAAATAAGCAGGATAACAATATACTTGTCGTACTCCTTTCCCATTTTGCAGCCAGTCTATTGTTCCATGTCTGGTTCTAACTGTTGCTTCTTTGCCCACATACAGGTACTCAGGAGACAGGTAAGGTGGCCTGGTATCCCATCTCTTTAAGAATTTTCCAGTTTGTTGTGATCCACACAGTCAAAGAAATTAGCAGAGTCAATGAAGCAGAAATAGATGTTTTTCTGGAATTCCCTTGTTTTCTCCATGATACAGTGAATGTTGGCAATTTGGTATCTAGTTTCTCTGCCTTTTCTGAACCTAGTTTGTGCATCTGGAAATTCTTGGTTCATATACTACTGAAGCCTAGCTTGAAGGATTTGGGGAGGATCATTTCAATTGTCTTGGAGAAGGGGCAGAGACTTCCAGGAATTGGGTCACGACCCATTCTTAGTTTTCTATAGTTGGCCTTGGAACTGTCATGGCGCCTGTATGTGTGTCATGTAGCTTGCTGATACATAACAGTGAGTATAAACTGAAACTCAAGGCCTAGTGGAAGCTGACTCATCTGCCATCTTGGATCTAGCTGATTCTAATCAGTTTATGTCCTGTCTTCAGTGGCTTTGTTATTCTTTCAAAGGTTGTGCCCTGCCACTTCCTGTCTCTAAGCCACCAGCTGGCCCTTCCTCTTCCATCTGTCCAGCCTCCTGCTCTGCAGGTCACACTGGCTGGGTCTCCTGGGCACCCGGAGAAGGGAAGGAAAGCTGTCTGAATCTACCCCTCACCCCTCACGTGACACACTGAGTCATGGCTTTGGAACCCTAGAGAACTCTGCTCCTCCTGGCCCCCTCCTCTGCACAGACCCTCTTCTAGAGAACTCTGCTCCTCCTGGCCCCCTCCTCTGCGCAGACCCTCTTCCTCCAACTCACAGGGCTCCTCCTGCCCTTTCTCTCTGCCCATACTTTCAAGACCCACTTAACATCCCTCCTCCAGGAAGCCTTCCTGGGTGCTCCAGTCCATTCTAACCCCTGCCTTCTCTGGCCTCCTGTTCGTACCCAGAGGCCACAACACTCACTGAATTCCTTTACTATGACTTCCTTTCCCATTGTTACAGACTCAGAGTTTACAGGTAAGGTGGATAACAATATACTTGTCGTATCCTTTCCCATTTTGCAGCCAGTCTATTGTTCCATGTCTGGTTCTAACTGTTGCTTCTTTGCCCACATACAGGTACTCAGGAGACAGGTAAGGTGGCCTGGTATCCCATCTCTTTAAGAATTTTCCAGTTTGTTGTGATCCACACAGTCAAAGAAATTAGCAGAGTCAATGAAGCAGAAATAGATGTTTTTCTGGAATTCCCTTGTTTTCTCCATGATACAGTGAATGTTGGCAATTTGGTATCTAGTTTCTCTGCCTTTTCTGAACCTAGTTTGTGCATCTGGAAATTCTTGGTTCATATACTACTGAAGCCTAGCTTGAAGGATTTGGGGAGGATCATTTCAATTGTCTTGGAGAAGGGGCAGAGACTTCCAGGAATTGGGTCACGACCCATTCTTAGTTTTCTATAGTTGGCCTTGGAACTGTCATGGCGCCTGTATGTGTGTCATGTAGCTTGCTGATACATAACAGTGAGTATAAACTGAAACTCAAGGCCTAGTGGAAGCTGACTCATCTGCCATCTTGGATCTAGCTGATTCTAATCAGTTTATGTCCTGTCTTCAGTGGCTTTGTTATTCTTTCAAAGGTTGTGCCCTGCCACTTCCTGTCTCTAAGCCACCAGCTGGCCCTTCCTCTTCCATCTGTCCAGCCTCCTGCTCTGCAGGTCACACTGGCTGGGTCTCCTGGGCACCCGGAGAAGGGAAGGAAAGCTGTCTGAATCTACCCCTCACCCCTCACGTGACACACTGAGTCATGGCTTTGGAACCCTAGAGAACTCTGCTCCTCCTGGCCCCCTCCTCTGCACAGACCCTCTTCTAGAGAACTCTGCTCCTCCTGGCCCCCTCCTCTGCGCAGACCCTCTTCCTCCAACTCACAGGGCTCCTCCTGCCCTTTCTCTCTGCCCATACTTTCAAGACCCACTTAACATCCCTCCTCCAGGAAGCCTTCCTGGGTGCTCCAGTCCATTCTAACCCCTGCCTTCTCTGGCCTCCTGTTCGTACCCAGAGGCCACAACACTCACTGAATTCCTTTACTATGACTTCCTCGTGAAAGCGAGCAGGACTCTGTGAGGCTCCTGGGCACAAACATCTTTTCATGTACCCTGTTTCTTGTTTGTACGAAATAGACTTCATTCAGTCTCCATGAGTTCGAAAGAGCAGATTCAAATAGGTGCTTATCAGGAAAGGGAGGGGATGCAGAGTCGAGGGAAGAGTGGTTAAGAAACTACAGTGCAGCCTTGGGGCAGGGTCCTGGTCCCCTCCTAGGGATATGTGTAATAATGTTTGTGAAACCACGCAATACCAGATGACATCTGTATTGAAAGAATGCAGGTCCTATAGAAACCCTGATCCTGGCCCCTGCTCCTTGACTAAAACTTCTCACAATCTGCCTCCCCACCTCCCATCCTCCTGGATCAGGACATTAGCCTGTGTCCCCCTTTGCCTGGTAAAGCAATAAAGCTATTCTTTTCTACTTTACCCAAACTCTGAGATTTGATTCCATTCTGGTGTCCAGAGGCCAATGTTCAGAATCACTGGCTTATTGAACTGTCTAGGAGTTGACATTTTGTCTCCACAGCCCATGTGTGAGATCCATGCTTGCCCTCCCTCAGGTCTGGCCAAACTCTGGGCAAGGCAAGTGGACAGGCTCAGAAGCCAGGGTCCTAATTGCCCCTCCCTGACCCTTCCTCTCACCTCCCTACCGCCGAGTTTCAGTGAGGGTTTACTGCTGGGAGGGTCCAGAGAGAGTCAGGGTGGATAGAAACATACAAACATGGAGTTGTGTCCCTGAGATGGATAAGTCGGGAAGTGGACGGCAAGCCCTCAGGTCCCGACAGGAGGGTGCTCAGCCTGGAGGGCGAGTCTTTGGGGCATGTGGCGGGGAGTGGCTGACCCAGCAGGGCAGCAGTGCCGTGAGCAGGTCTCCCAGCCCAGCCTCTGCTTTCCTCACACACCTTGTCTCCCCAAGGCTCTAGGTCCCATCTCAGCGGGGCTCTCCCACAGGCCTTGACCAGCCCAAGGCTCTAGCTGTCTCCATGAACCGCAAAGCAGAGACTCAGTGTTTTCTTAGGAAGCCCTAGCCAGGATCTGCTCCAGGAGCTGAGGATAAAGCTTCAAAAGTGTCTCTCCTGATTTCTCACCACCTCCAGGGAGCCCTCCTGGCAGGCGATGGTCTGATCTTGCACTGATTCTGTACTCATCCTGTTTCTGGGTAAGAGGTGGTGGCCGCAACAGGTGGTGACTTGATCTGAGGAGAGTCTCTGCCCAGCCTCCACCAGCAGTTGTCAGCTCCAGCCTCTTCCCACCAGAGGTCTGTGCATAAAGGGAAGCTCCCCCAGGGCCGGCTCACCTCCTCTTTTCATCTGAAGGCGCTCACCAGCCCCTGCAAACAGAATCTCCCTGCAGACAGTCCCTCCAGGCCTGGGGAGGGATACTCAAAAGGCCTTGAGGGTTGGTACCAAAACAGAATTTCTCCTCATTTCCCAGGTTCTTCTGTGAGGCTCAAGGGTTCACAGATAAGGAGTCATAACTCTATATTCTTTATGTACATTACACAGATTTTTGTATGAGTGGAACATTTAACCAAAAAGAAATATAGCAGCAGTATTTACAAAAGCCAAGAAATAGAAGAAATCTAAATGTCTATCAAAAGATGTAAATTTCTTTTTGTTTCTTTAGGCCAATGTTCAGAATCACTGGCTTATTGAACTGTCTAGGAGTTGACATTTTGTCTCCAC
The DNA here is from genome assembly GCA_022376925.1 of Tragulus kanchil. Classification (NCBI taxonomy): domain Eukaryota; kingdom Metazoa; phylum Chordata; class Mammalia; order Artiodactyla; family Tragulidae; genus Tragulus; species Tragulus kanchil. Next base: position 153,688,904 of record JAIOJX010000029.1, read on the forward strand.
AGCCCATGTGTGAGATCCATGCTTGCCCTCCCTCAGGTCTGGCCAAACTCTGGGCAAGGCAAGTGGACAGGCTCAGAAGCCAGGGTCCTAATTGCCCCTCCCTGACCCTTCCTCTCACCTCCCTACCGCCGAGTTTCAGTGAGGGTTTACTGCTGGGAGGGTCCAGAGAGAGTCAGGGTGGATAGAAACATACAAACATGGAGTTGTGTCCCTGAGATGGATAAGTCGGGAAGTGGACGGCAAGCCCTCAGGTCCCGACAGGAGGGTGCTCAGCCTGGAGGGCGAGTCTTTGGGGCATGTGGCGGGGAGTGGCTGACCCAGCAGGGCAGCAGTGCCGTGAGCAGGTCTCCCAGCCCAGCCTCTGCTTTCCTCACACACCTTGTCTCCCCAAGGCTCTAGGTCCCATCTCAGCGGGGCTCTCCCACAGGCCTTGACCAGCCCAAGGCTCTAGCTGTCTCCATGAACCGCAAAGCAGAGACTCAGTGTTTTCTTAGGAAGCCCTAGCCAGGATCTGCTCCAGGAGCTGAGGATAAAGCTTCAAAAGTGTCTCTCCTGATTTCTCACCACCTCCAGGGAGCCCTCCTGGCAGGCGATGGTCTGATCTTGCACTGATTCTGTACTCATCCTGTTTCTGGGTAAGAGGTGGTGGCCGCAACAGGTGGTGACTTGATCTGAGGAGAGTCTCTGCCCAGCCTCCACCAGCAGTTGTCAGCTCCAGCCTCTTCCCACCAGAGGTCTGTGCATAAAGGGAAGCTCCCCCAGGGCCGGCTCACCTCCTCTTTTCATCTGAAGGCGCTCACCAGCCCCTGCAAACAGAATCTCCCTGCAGACAGTCCCTCCAGGCCTGGGGAGGGATACTCAAAAGGCCTTGAGGGTTGGTACCAAAACAGAATTTCTCCTCATTTCCCAGGTTCTTCTGTGAGGCTCAAGGGTTCACAGATAAGGAGTCATAACTCTATATTCTTTATGTACATTACACAGATTTTTGTATGAGTGGAACATTTAACCAAAAAGAAATATAGCAGCAGTATTTACAACAGCCAAGAAATAGAAGAAATCTAAATGTCTATCAAGAGATGAATGGATGAGGAAGATGTGATGTATATACATGATGGAATATTATTCAGCTATAAAAGAAGAAACAATGCCATTTGCAGCAACATGGATGAGCCCAGAGTTTATCATACTAAGTGAAGTAAGTCAAAGACAAATATCATAGGATATCACTTATATGTGGAAGCTTAAAAAATTATACAAATGAACTTATTTCCAGAACTGAAACAAACTCACAGACATTGAAAACAAAACTTATGGTTACCATAAGGGAAAGGAGGGGAAACAAAGTAGGAGTTTGGGATCAATAGATACACACCATTACACATAAAACAGATACACAACAAGGACCCATTGTATTGCATAGGAAACTATAATATCTTATAATAACTTAAAATAGACAAGGATGTGAAAAAGAATATATATGTGAAGTGTGATATATATATATATATATATATATATATATATATATATATATATATAAAGTGACTGAATCACTTTGTTGTACACCTGAAACTAGCACAACATTGTAACTCAACTATACTTCAGTTAAAATATATATAACAACAACAAAGAAGAAATAAACCATCTCCACACCATGAAATACTGCTCAGCACTGAAAAGGAACTGTGGGGATGTGCCACAGCTTGGATGAACCTCCAGGCACACTGTCCAGTTCTGTTCACATCCCCTTCTTGAAATAACAGAATTTTAAATGGAGAATAAATGAATGGTTGCCAGGGTCAGGGGAATAAGAGTGAATGGTTGGGCCGAGAGTCAGCTCCAGCCTCTTCCCACCAGAGGTCTGTGCATAAAGGGAAGCTCCCCCAGGGCCGGCTCACCTCCTCTTTTCATCTGAAGGCGCTCACCAGCCCCTGCAAACAGAATCTCCCTGCAGACAGTCCCTCCAGGCCTGGGGAGGGATACTCAAAAGGCCTTGAGGGTTGGTACCAAAACAGAATTTCTCCTCATTTCCCAGGTTCTTCTGTGAGGCTCAAGGGTTCACAGATAAGGAGTCATAACTCTATATTCTTTATGTACATTACACAGATTTTTGTATGAGTGGAACATTTAACCAAAAAGAAATATAGCAGCAGTATTTACAACAGCCAAGAAATAGAAGAAATCTAAATGTCTATCAAGAGATGAATGGATGAGGAAGATGTGATGTATATACATGATGGAATATTATTCAGCTATAAAAGAAGAAACAATGCCATTTGCAGCAACATGGATGAGCCCAGAGTTTATCATACTAAGTGAAGTAAGTCAAAGACAAATATCATAGGATATCACTTATATGTGGAAGCTTAAAAAATTATACAAATGAACTTATTTCCAGAACTGAAACAAACTCACAGACATTGAAAACAAAACTTATGGTTACCATAAGGGAAAGGAGGGGAAACAAAGTAGGAGTTTGGGATCAATAGATACACACCATTACACATAAAACAGATACACAACAAGGACCCATTGTATTGCATAGGAAACTATAATATCTTATAATAACTTAAAATAGACAAGGATGTGAAAAAGAATATATATGTGAAGTGTGATATATATATATATATATATATATATATATATATATATATATATATATATAAAGTGACTGAATCACTTTGTTGTACACCTGAAACTAGCACAACATTGTAACTCAACTATACTTCAGTTAAAATATATATAACAACAACAAAGAAGAAATAAACCATCTCCACACCATGAAATACTGCTCAGCACTGAAAAGGAACTGTGGGGATGTGCCACAGCTTGGATGAACCTCCAGGCACACTGTCCAGTTCTGTTCACATCCCCTTCTTGAAATAACAGAATTTTAAAAATGGAGAATAAATGAATGGTTGCCAGGGGTCAGGGGTAGAGGTGGGGTGGGAAGGGAGGGCTGATATTAAAGGGTGACTTGAGGCATCCTTTGCAGATGGAACGATTCTGTCTCATGACCAAGGTAATGGATACTCAAATCCATACATGTGATAAACTGCAGAACTAAACACACACACACACACACACACACACACACACACACATGTGCACGCACAAATTTCTGAAAATGGGTACAGGTGAACCAGAAGAACCTGAAAAGACTGATGGATTGCATCAGTCAATATGTGGGTTGTGACATAATACTATCATTGTGCCAAATGTTACCTGTGGGGGAAATTGGAATCTCTCTGCAGCATTTTTTACAATCACATGTGAATCTACAGTTGTCTCAATTAAAAAAATTATTTAAAAAAAAGGAATAAATATTATAAAAGGAAGACTCTGGGTTCCTCACATTTGCTAAAGGACAAGATAGGCGGGAGAGATGCGGCTCCGCCTCTACATGTCTGCCCATTCTCACTTGCAGGAAGACCTCTTCCAGAGGAGGATTCTGGGAGAATTCAGCCTCTCTTCGGGTATACATAACCCACCCCTCCTTGAGTCTTTAGCCCCTCCTTCTCAGAACATAGAATGCTGGTGGCTCAGAAAGGTCTGTGTCCAGGGCTCTAGCTAGGTTCCAAAGGACAACCCCTGACAGCCTGAGGAGTAAAAGCTGGTGAAACGTATGCCACTGGCATTCCACGTGACAGACTTCCTGGAAGAGGTTCAACTCATAGCCCTCCCTCCACACACACTTATTTCTGGGGTTCCTGTTACACCACTGTGTCAGGAGAGGTCCTAGCAGCTGCAGAGCCAAATCAAGGAACCGAGAATTCCATGATTATTTGAACACCCATCATGACCTGGCTTCTATCCCTGAAGAAGGGAAAGGCTACCCATTCCAGATTCTTGCCTGCAGAATCCCATGGACAGAGGAGCCTGGCAGGCTACAGTCTATGGGCCTGCACATAGTCAGACACCACTGACGTGACTTAACATGCATGTGCACACACATCCACACAGACACACGTGCATTTTGTACCCCTGAGTCTGTGGTCTATAAAAAATGGGCGCATTACACAGACCATGCTTTCCTAGAGGTCCTTCTACACTAGTGTACGCAGACCACTGATGCTCTCACGCATGGCAAACATCTATCCAGTGTGGGCTGGTAAATGTTTACTAACCAGCTTTCTGGAAAATAAACATAAGAACAATGTGACTGGTAGCAGTTGCTGATTTCTGTGCTGTAAATACTCCCACTGTGGTAATTTAGAGCTATCAATGCCGTATCACTGAACAGAGACAGAAATTGATGCACAGTTTGCTCTTTGTGAGCTAGTGCAGTTTGGTAACCAACTCCATCTCCAGCACGACTGGCCAAATTACACTTGTACATCTATGCATCTGCTCAGAGGTGCCTAGATAGGCTGAACTGCTTAGGTTCCTTTAAGAATCGAAATGCTAATGCTAATTCTAATGCTGTATCTACGCTAGAAACAGACCTAAAGAGTTTACCTCTGGGGGCTTCCCTGGTGGCCAGCGGTAAGGACTCTGCTGGCCAATGCAGAGGACTCTGGTTTGATCCCTGGTCCAGGAAGATTCCACATGCCTTGGAGCAACTAAGCCCATGTGCCATGACCACTGAGCCTGTGCTCTAGAGTCCTCGAGCTGCTGCTAGTGTAACCTATGTATCCTACAGCCCCAGGCATTGCCACGAGAAGTCTGCACACAACTAGAGACTGGGCCCCATTCTCTACAACTAGAGAAAAGCCTGCAGCGGCAATGGAGACCCGGCACAGCCAAAAGTACATACATAAATTTTTAAAAAAAGAGAGAGAGATCATCTCAAATACATGCATTTGTAGACACATTTAGTTAGAAACATATACAAAAGTTCACATATATAAATAAATATATACACATCTATATAGAGATCAATACAAGCCAAAACATGCATATAAACACATGCAGTAACACCCTCATGTGCAGGAAGAGGGAGTAAACTGACCTGATTTTCCGGGGGAGTGCCCCGGCCTAAGCCCTCCCTTTCAGAACCACTGCAGACCAAGGCCAAGGAGGCTTGAGGGGTGGGATGTGCACTGCCAATCATCCACACCTGCTTCTCTGGACACCGCACCCCTTCTGGATTGTTCCTGATGCACCTACAGGTCTGGAAGAGTTCCTGCCTTCTAGCTACCGGCTTCGGAGTCCCACCTCCAGCCTTAGTAAGGCAGCCCCTCATCCCTCTCTGCCTGCAGGAGAGCCAACTCCAGCCTCCATCTCTGCTCTCAACCTAGAACAATCAGGGACAAGTTCAGCACGACCCCCACCCGAACTCTGGTCCTTCCCTGTGACTTCTGCCTGCTCCTCATCACTTCCTTGTTCATCTCTTGCCTGGGCCTTTGCCCCAGCGTTCTGAATGTCTCCCTGCTCCAGGCTCTTCCTTCCCATCTGTCCTGCTAAAAAAACCTGCCAGATTAAATATCCTAAGGTACTGAGGTCACACAGGTGCTGGCAACCTCCTAATGCAGGACAGATCAGGGGCCGATCCCTCTGAGGGTCCCTGATCACGCGTCCAGCTCCCGCTTACCCAGTTCACAATTTCACTTGTTTTCTCCAGATGTCTTCCTCTCCCCAGTCTATTCTATGTCTCTCCTGCAGAATCTGCTTGCTTCCTTCTTTAGTTCACAGTAGTATGTACCACCTCTCATATTTGTGCTTTACAGTTCATAAGCACTGTTTTTTGTTGTTGTTGTTGTTTTTTAAATTTAAATTTTGGCCTCTTTTATTGGTCCTTCATTTATTTATCTTCATCCATCTTATTCTTTGGCCTGTGTGGGTCTCCCATTGCAGTGGCCTCTCTCATTGCAGAGCACCGGCTCTGGGCACATGCGCTCCAGAGCGTTGGCTTGTAATTGGACCACACCAGTCCAGCTGCTCCGCGGCATATGGGATCCTCCCATGCCAGGGATTGAACCGGTGCCCCTTCCACTGCAAGGCTGATTCTTTACCCACTGGACCACCAGGGAAGGCCCCATAAGTACTCTTAAAACCATTCATGGACTTCCTATCATGTGCCTGATAACTGAGGTTAGCCTGGGAAATACAGTGCTGAGCGAAAACAGATGTGGTTGTGCTTTCATGAGCCAAGTCAACATACTGTTTTGAAGATCTTGGGTCCCCAAACCTTCTGCTCCAATAGCGTAAGTGGATTTGGGAGGGAAGACATTTTTCCACTGTTCCTTTTACCTCACCCCTCCTTTTTTCCTCAGGAAATATGACCTCCCTGGAGTCATGGGGATAAAGCAGAGAAAACAAAGAATGAAACTGGGTTGCAGATTTTTAGAGGACTTGACCAATCTCATGAGCATCGCAGGAGCTGGGGTGTCACAAGACCAGTACAAAGGGGCATTAAACTTTTAATGGTTAACACTTGACTGTGTTGCAACATCTTTATTTCCTTCCCATTACAGTAACTACCCACACCCATTTTAAGCAACATCTTCTATCTGTGTGAGCCTAGGATAATTACTTTGATTTCACAGTTTCCTCACTTGTAATATGTGGTTAGAAATCTGCTGTTTTCATGAAGTTGTTAGAATGATCAAATGAGACAATGGTACATAAAAGAACTTTATAGAACTTTAATGTACAACACAAATGTATAGTCTTTTGTTTAACATATCTTTATTCTTTAAATCAATTCTTTTTCATAAACAGGCACTTAATGACTTTGAAATATTCTGGTCCAGATGGCTAGGAGACAGGATATAGAATAACATAGTGCTAATGGTAAAGACCCTGCCTGCCAGTGCAGGAGATGTGAGAGATAAAGGTTTGATCCCTGGGTAAGGAAGATCCCCTGGAGGATCAGTATTTTTTTTTTTTTTTAATGGTTTCGTTTGAGGGGGGGCGGGTTGGGGAGGGAGCGGGGTGGTCGGGCCACTTCTATTGGTCTTTCATTTATTTATTTTTCATCCATCTTTGTTCTTTGGCTCCTGTGGGTCTCCCATCGCGGTGGCGTCTGTTGTTGCAGAGCACGGGCTCTGGGTGCAGGCGCTCCAGAGTTCTGGCTCCGTAATTGGACACATCATTCCAGCCGCTCCGCGGCATGTGGGATCTTCCCAGGCCAGGGATCGAACCGACGCCCCTTGCACTGCAAGGCGGTATCCTTACCCACTGGACCACCAGGGAAGCCCCACTTCAGTATTCTTGCCTGGAGAATCCCCATGGACAGAGGAGCCTGGCAAACTATAGTCTATGGGGTCGCAAAGAGTAGGACCCGACTGAGTGACTAACACACAAACACAATGTGTGTTTTGGATTAACCACCTTCCAGGTCTGAAGTACTTTGGATGTAAGTGATACAGGTGGGCATTAAAAAAAAAACAAAAACTACCCTCTCGCAGATATTCTCTATGATGTAGCGCTTTACTTTTTCATTATTCTTGGGGGTTAAAATGAAGTGTTTCAGTGTCCCAAGTAGGTAAGAAATGAAAACGCTGTCTCTTCCAGTTTAAAAGCACATGTGCACCAAATGTCCACATCAAAGCATAACCAGACCCAGCTGCCTGTCAGGGAAAGAGGTTCCTAGTGCGGGGTTTCTCTCTAAGATGGGCAGGCACGCCAGGAGATGAGGGTGGGAGCTGGGTACCCACACCCATTTTAAGCAACATCTTCTATCTGTGTGAGCCTAGGATAATTACTTTGATTTCACAGTTTCCTCACTTGTAATATGTGGTTAGAAATCTGCTGTTTTCATGAAGTTGTTAGAATGATCAAATGAGACAATGGTACATAAAAGAACTTTATAGAACTTTAATGTACAACACAAATGTATAGTCTTTTGTTTAACATATCTTTATTCTTTAAATCAATTCTTTTTCATAAACAGGCACTTAATGACTTTGAAATATTCTGGTCCAGATGGCTAGGAGACAGGATATAGAATAACATAGTGCTAATGGTAAAGACCCTGCCTGCCAGTGCAGGAGATGTGAGAGATAAAGGTTTGATCCCTGGGTAAGGAAGATCCCCTGGAGGATCAGTATTTTTTTTTTTTTTTAATGGTTTCGTTTGAGGGGGGGCGGGTTGGGGAGGGAGCGGGGTGGTCGGGCCACTTCTATTGGTCTTTCATTTATTTATTTTTCATCCATCTTTGTTCTTTGGCTCCTGTGGGTCTCCCATCGCGGTGGCGTCTGTTGTTGCAGAGCACGGGCTCTGGGTGCAGGCGCTCCAGAGTTCTGGCTCCGTAATTGGACACATCATTCCAGCCGCGGCATGTGGGATCTTCCCAGGCCAGGGATCGAACCGACGCCCCTTGCACTGCAAGGCGGTATCCTTACCCACTGGACCACCAGGGAAGCCCCACTTCAGTATTCTTGCCTGGAGAATCCCCATGGACAGAGGAGCCTGGCAAACTATAGTCTATGGGGTCGCAAAGAGTAGGACCCGACTGAGTGACTAACACACAAACACAATGTGTGTTTTGGATTAACCACCTTCCAGGTCTGAAGTACTTTGGATGTAAGTGATACAGGTGGGCATTAAAAAAAAAACAAAAACTACCCTCTCGCAGATATTCTCTATGATGTAGCGCTTTACTTTTTCATTATTCTTGGGGGTTAAAATGAAGTGTTTCAGTGTCCCAAGTAGGTAAGAAATGAAAACGCTCGTCTCTTCCAGTTTAAAAAGCACATGTGCACCAAATGTCCACATCAAAGCATAACCAGACCCAGCTGCCTGTCAGGGAAAGAGGTTCCTAGTGCGGGGTTTCTCTCTAAGATGGGCAGGCACGCCAGGGAGATGAGGGTGGGAGCTGGGACAGGCTAGCTTGAGAATGGCCCTGAGAAGGACCCTTCCCTAGACAGATGTTCCAAAAGAGACGCCAAGGGCAGCTGACTGTCTTCCTAGCCCGAGGCATTGCCCTGTACCGGCAAAAATGCTTGTAAAACCTGTCAACAAAAAGTTAATCAGTTGATCTAAGAAAACATGGAAACTTTTATTTGAGCCAAATTTAAGGACTATCACTCCAGAAGAGCATCTCAGAAAGCTGAGAACGGTCCCACCTGTTAGAAGTCAAAACACAGCAACGCAAGTTTTTAGAGACAGACCTGTTCATGAAATACTATTGACACTTTACAGAATCCAGATGCCATGTGACTCTTTATCAAGAAGGAATGTTATCGTTAAGAGTTGTCTTACTGATGTTGGGAGAGTGGTGCTGAAGGACAGAGAAGCCTGGTGTGGTGGAGTCCCTGGGGTTGCAAAGAGTTCGACACAAATGAGCGACTGAACAACAAATGGTTAAGCAGGTATTCCTGCCCACGGGGAGGTTTGGGAAGGCCTGGTCCATGCATAATACACAGATATACAACTCACAATAGGTGGGAGAGAGGAGGCCAAAGGACAGATAAAACTTTGGATGTTTACATTTTCATCTTGCCATAAGATACGAATTTTATTTTACAAACCAAACCTACCACTTTGCCTGGCAGACTACAGCCATCAAAGAGTTTCCGCAAAGAACCCAACTTTCACTCTAAGGTAGTAAAATCTCTTTGGGCTTACAAGGACAGCCTGGAGGGTTTTCTCGGTTTCTAGCCCGCTTCTGGTTGCTCCTGTTTAGGAATATTCACACAAGTGAAGTGTAAAGTCTGCGTGGGTGCTCACGGGCGCTTGCTGTGACCTTGCCATGTACGCTTTACTTAATTCTTGGGTTAAAATGAAGTGTTTCAGTGTCCCAAGTAGGTAAGAAATGAAAACGCTGTCTCTTCCAGTTTAAAAGTACATGTGCACCAAATGTCCACATCAAAGCATAACCAGACCCAGCTGCCTGTCAGGGAAAGAGGTTCCTAGTGCGGGGTTTCTCTCTAAGATGGGCAGGCACGCCAGGGAGATGAGGGTGGGAGCTGGGACAGGCTAGCTTGAGAATGGCCCTGAGAAGGACCCTTCCCTAGACAGATGTTCCAAAAGAGACGCCAAGGGCAGCTGACTGTCTTCCTAGCCCGAGGCATTGCCCTGTACCGGCAAAAATGCTTGTAAAACCTGTCAACAAAAAGTTAATCAGTTGATCTAAGAAAACATGGAAACTTTTATTTGAGCCAAATTTAAGGACTATCACTCCAGAAGAGCATCTCAGAAAGCTGAGAACGGTCCCACCTGTTAGAAGTCAAAACACAGCAACGCAAGTTTTTAGAGACAGACCTGTTCATGAAATACTATTGACACTTTACAGAATCCAGATGCCATGTGACTCTTTATCAAGAAGGAATGTTATCGTTAAGAGTTGTCTTACTGATGTTGGGAGAGTGGTGCTGAAGGACAGAGAAGCCTGGTGTGGTGGAGTCCCTGGGGTTGCAAAGAGTTCGACACAAATGAGCGACTGAACAACAAATGGTTAAGCAGGTATTCCTGCCCACGGGGAGGTTTGGGAAGGCCTGGTCCATGCATAATACACAGATATACAACTCACAATAGGTGGGAGAGAGGAGGCCAAAGGACAGATAAAACTTTGGATGTTTACATTTTCATCTTGCCATAAGATACGAATTTTATTTTACAAACCAAACCTACCACTTTGCCTGGCAGACTACAGCCATCAAAGAGTTTCCGCAAAGAACCCAACTTTCACTCTAAGGTAGTAAAATCTCTTTGGGCTTACAAGGACAGCCTGGAGGGTTTTCTCGGTTTCTAGCCCGCTTCTGGTTGCTCCTGTTTAGGAATATTCACACAAGTGAAGTGTAAAGTCTGCGTGGGTGCTCACGGGCGCTTGCTGTGACCTTGCCATCGCCAGGCATGTGTTGGGTGGACCCACAGTGCAGTAATCCTTCAGGACTTCCAGTAGTCGCCGAGCCCATACCCCGATGGGGATCTGCCCCCGCCACCGTCTGTTTTCCCTACAGTCGACGTGGCTCACAAGCTTTGCGCATGCGCGAGGCGGAGCGGCCAGCAACTTCCGGGCGCTGAGGGGCGAGCGAGCCAGGGACGGGACTAGGGCTCTGGCCGAAACACCTCTTTCTGGCTCCTCCACCTGGGGTCCCGTCTCCAGAAGCAGGGCCCAGGAGTCGGGGAGAAGGCCTGCAGGAGCCGCGCGCACCGCGCTCACCCAGCGGGGTGCTCCAGGCTGGGCGGCCGCGCTGGGGCTGGGGGCGGGCCCGTTGCCACACCCCGCGCACGCGCGCCGGGCGTCAGCTGGGCGGCCCGGGCGTTCGCGTGACGCGGAGCGGTGCCCTGCGGACGGGAGGGAGGGGATCGCCGCCGGGAGGGAAGCAAACGGAGGGACCCGCGGTGGCGGTAGCAGCAGCATGGCGGCGCTGTACGGGGGTGTGGAGGGGTGAGTGCTGTCTGGCGGAGGGAGTCTGGGAGGGGCGTCCTGGGCCACTCTTTGGCAGGAGGGGGGCGCGAAAGGAAGGCCATAGTCAGACTGGCAAGCTGGCGACCTCCCGCCTCAATCAGGGTCCGGCCGCTCCGGGCTTGGGGCTGCGGGGACGTGCGGAGGAGGAGTGTGTACACTCGCAGCAGTGCCCTTGCGCACGCGACCGTGTACTTTGCCGCACTGTGGGCCACGGCCACACCCCGGGAGGTCCTTTGTGTTTGGCGGTGGAACCACGCCCCTTTCTCCCACCGAAGACCCGCTCCGCGGAGTTTAGCTGGAGAAGCTCCTTTTTGCCATTCCTGCGCCCGAGAGTTTTGCGGAAGCGGTGTCAGGTGTGCAGGTGATGGACTGGGGATGGCGAGCGGAAGTGTGGTGGAGTCCAGGACCGGGAACTTTACCAGAACGTGTACCTGGGACGTAGGGGGCTTCCCAGGCGGTGCAGTTGGTAAAGAATCCACCTGCCGCTGCAGGAGGCGCGTTGGATCCCTGGGTGAGGGAGATCCCCTTGAGAAGGAAATGGCAACCCAGTCTAGTATTCTTGCCTGGAGAATCCCCACGGACAGAGGAGCTTGATGGGCTACAGTGCATTGCGTCACAAAGAGTCAAACACGACAGAACGCTCGCGCGCTCACACCTGGGACCTAAAGCTGGGACGGTCGGAGTGCTAGCTTGTCCTGATGTCTGGACCACCCCACCCCCCGCTTTTTAAATTCCTTTTGTTCTTATTGGCACTTAAGGCTCCTCACATTAGATCCAGCCTCTTAATACTTGCTTACTATCTGCCGGGAAGCTTGTCCACCAGATTTTTTGTAACAGCTCTACACCTCGGTGTGACTATGGGCAAGACTTTTGACCTGTCTGAACCTCAGTTACCACATATGTGAAGTGAGAAGAGGGATGAACAGAATGATCGCCCGTTCCCTGCCAGTGACAAGACTCTGTGAATCTGTGTGTGTCAGATCAGAGTAGAGAGTGGCTGTTGTCTGAGCTAGAGCACTTTTTTAAACTGGGATTGGACTGCATCTATAGCAGTGACATCTCGCTGCAGACCCAAGGACCCCAGAGTCTTGTCTTTCACGTGCATGGTTATGACTGATCACTCCTGCCCTGTATCTGTTGCACTTTTTAAAACTATGTACAGAAGTTTGTGTTCATCCCTGTTGTATTCCTGTGTAACATGAGCCATTTTTCCAGTTTGTCGAGAAGTTCTTTGGGGTGATAATGTGCCACCTCTGCCTTACCTACCCCTTGAAGCTTCTTGTCATCTTTGACTTTGATCAGCAGGTCTTCAGTGCCCTCTTCTGATAGTTCTAAAAGTACTGATCAGTAAACACGTATCATAGCACCACAGACCTCTCTACAAACTACCGTTTCCCAGCATTTGACTCTTTAGTTGCTTAAGCAGATACTAACTCTCCCTGCCGTCTGGTCAGTGTCTCTCATGGGGGTGTCTTAAAGGCCTTGGCAGACTCACCATTTCTTTTAGTCATATTTACTGAGTGCCATCTGTGCCAGGCATGAGGGTGAATAAACGATCCAGAGCTTGACTCATGGAACTTGTCAACTAGTGGGGGACGCAGACAGGAAAACAGCTTAACACACTTTTAACACAGAGGAGTCCAGAGAGGGCACGGACAGGGCTGAACTGATGGAGCTGTGGTGGCTGGCCACACATCAGAGGTTTCAAAGACAAAGAGTCTTGCAGGATAGTAGGATTTTCCAAAGGGGAGCTGAACCGGAACCACATTTGGGAAGTCCGGGAGCACAGCAGGCACAGAGGCGGGCTTGGGAATGGTGATTGGGCTGAGACTGTCTCCCTCCCACTGGGCTCAGCCTGTGACAATGACGGCACAGGTTTACCTGTATCTGCGGGGTTTTCTGAGCAAGACTGAGTGCCCCCTTGTGTTCTGTAGGGGAGGCACACGGTCCAAGGTCCTTTTACTCTCAGAGGATGGGCAGATCCTGGCAGAAGAGGATGGACTCAGCACAAACCACTGGGTAAAGGCCATACTACGGGGACCAGTCGGCTTGATTGTGGTGTTTTTTATTATTATTATTATTTTTTAAAATTTATTTTGGGCGGGGGTCGGGTGGGGAGGGAGGGGAGCAGGCGGGCCACTTCTATTGGCCTTTCATTTCTCTATGTTCATCCGTCTTTGTTCTTTGGCCCGTGTGGGCCTCCCATCGCGGTGGCGTCTGTTGTCGCAGAGCGCCGGCTCTGGGCGCATGCGCTCTAGAGCTCCGGCTTGGTAATTGGACACACGGGTCCAGCCGCTCCGCGGCACGTGGGATCTTCCCAGGCCAGGGAACGAACTGGCGCCCCTTGCAGTGCAGGGCGGTGTCCTTACCCACTGGACCACCAGGGGAAGCCCTGATTGATCAGCAGGTCTTCAGTGCCCTCTTCTGATAGTTCTAAAAGTACTGATCAGTAAACACGTATCATAGCACCACAGACCTCTCTACAAACTACCGTTTCCCAGCATTTGACTCTTTAGTTGCTTAAGCAGATACTAACTCTCCCTGCCGTCTGGTCAGTGTCTCTCATGGGGGTGTCTTAAAGGCCTTGGCAGACTCACCATTTCTTTTAGTCATATTTACTGAGTGCCATCTGTGCCAGGCATGAGGGTGAATAAACGATCCAGAGCTTGACTCATGGAACTTGTCAACTAGTGGGGGACGCAGACAGGAAAACAGCTTAACACACTTTTAACACAGAGGAGTCCAGAGAGGGCACGGACAGGGCTGAACTGATGGAGCTGTGGTGGCTGGCCACACATCAGAGGTTTCAAAGACAAAGAGTCTTGCAGGATAGTAGGATTTTCCAAAGGGGAGCTGAACCGGAACCACATTTGGGAAGTCCGGGAGCACAGCAGGCACAGAGGCGGGCTTGGGAATGGTGATTGGGCTGAGACTGTCTCCCTCCCACTGGGCTCAGCCTGTGACAATGACGGCACAGGTTTACCTGTATCTGCGGGGTTTTCTGAGCAAGACTGAGTGCCCCCTTGTGTTCTGTAGGGGAGGCACACGGTCCAAGGTCCTTTTACTCTCAGAGGATGGGCAGATCCTGGCAGAAGAGGATGGACTCAGCACAAACCACTGGGTAAAGGCCATACTACGGGGACCAGTCGGCTTGATTGTGGTGTTTTTTATTATTATTATTATTTTTTAAAATTTATTTTGGGCGGGGGTCGGGTGGGGAGGGAGGGGAGTGGGCGGGCCACTTCTATTGGCCTTTCTCTGTTTTCATCCGTCTTTGTTCTTTGGCCCGTGTGGGCCTCCCATCGCGGTGGCGTCTGTTGTCGCAGAGCGCCGGCTCTGGGCGCATGCGCTCTAGAGCTCCGGCTTGGTAATTGGACACACGGGTCCAGCCGCTCCGCGGCACGTGGGATCTTCCCAGGCCAGGGAACGAACTGGCGCCCCTTGCAGTGCAGGGCGGTGTCCTTACCCACTGGACCACCAGGGGAAGCCCTGATTGTGGTGTTATTCTCTGTAACTCCTGTTAAGGTGGGGGCTGGGGACTGGGGGCTCACTTAGCAGCTGGTAGGGGCAGTACAGGTCATGCCAGCCTTTGTAATGCCTTCTTTCCTTGACCGGGGCCAGCTGATCGGGACAGACAAGTGTGTGGAGAGGATCAACGAGATGGTGAACAGGGCCAAACGGAAAGCAGGGCTGGATCCTCTGGTGCCTCTACGAAGCTTGGTGAGTCTGGGTCGACCTTGGGAATGAGATCACAGCAACACTGAGACAGTGAGTCGAAACTCTGAGGAGTCTGAGGGCTGCAGAGGGAAACGCCTTGAGGGCTTAGTCTCTGGTCTAGAAACACTCCTGATCACGTCCATTCTTGTGGCTGCAGTTGTCACCTCCAAACCGCAAGGACTGGGAGAGCCCAGGGCCCTTGAGGGCTTGGTTTGAATCCCAGCCTTGTCACTCAACATCTACGTGACCCTCCGCAGGTTATGTACCTCCTCTAAGCCTCAGTTTCCTCATTTGGGAAACTCAGATCGCAGTAGCTGCCTCAGAGTTGCTGGGCAAGTAAAATGACATGATCCATCCCAAAGTGGTTCGCCCAGAGCCTGACCTATGAGCGCTGATTAACCGTCAGCTATCATTCCTGGGCCAGAGCTTTCTCTTAAGTTGCTGTGGCTCTGGCTTAGTGCCTGGGTGTGTCCGTGAGATGTCCGGCAGGCCCGGCCATACCCCATGCTTTCCAAACCAAGCTTAGCTGCTCAACTTGCTCCTCCGCCTGGTTTTTCTGTTAAGGGCACTGTCGTCCCCAGCTCCAAGCCTGGCAGGGTTGAATCATTTGTCCTGTGCTCAGTTCCAGTCCTTGCAATCGCAGCCTTCTGATGAGGCGCTTGTGTGGGGTGAAAGGAGGACTGGGCTGCATGCACAGGGCAGGCCCAGCTGTACAAAGCGGGTGCAGACGTCAGGAAGGGAGGGGGCTGAGAAAGGAGCTGGGTCTGGGGGCACTGCTTGCTCGCTCACCTCCCGCGTGGCCTAGGGCCTATCCCTGAGCGGTGGGGATCAGGAGGACGCAGTGAGGATCCTGATGGAGGAGCTGAGGGACCGGTTTCCCTACCTGAGTGAAAGCTACTTAATCACCACCGACGCCGCGGGCTCCATCGCCACAGCTACGCCGGATGGTGAGGAGGTGGAGGGCGGGGTGAGGCGGAGAACCGGTTTTCTTCGGGGGAGCCCCTTAGGTTGAGCTGATGGAATTTGACTTGCAAATGCCTGGGAATCCGCCTCCGTCATGGCCCCACTCCTTTCTCAGTGGAAGTTTGCCAGAGCGGAGACTGGACAGAGGAGGGAGGGCAAGAAGGGTGTCCTGATAGGAAGCGAGAAAGGAGTCAAACCCAGGCGTCCACTGCAGAGGAGGAAGCCCCTGGGCAGAACAGTGGTGAAGCTGGCCGGGGACAGCAGCCAGTGCTGAGAAGACAATGGGGGAACTTTGTGATGTCAAACCAATGGGATTATGAGATTGGTATCTGAATCTCCACCCGTTTTGGTAGCTGTACCATCTTGGAGCGGTTACAGAACTCTGTGAATCTCAATTTCCTCATCTAGAAAATGGGGATAACTGTACTGGTGAGATGGTTTAGGGTACTAAGCGAGTAGCGCTGTGTGCACAGGGTCTCACCCAAGCCTAGCACGTGGCGAGGGCTGCGCCGAGCGGGTAGTCACTGGAAGGCTGGCTGGGGAAGGAGGCACAGACTCGGGTTCCCCTCTGTTGTCTGGAGAGAACTCTTTGTGATTGGAGTTTCTTTGAGACCCAGGCCCTCCACCTTCAGGCAGGAAACGAGCTGGGCTGGGTTTACTCTACAAAGCTGGGTGGTGATCCCTTTGCTTGGGGCTGGTTTCTGTCCTCTTCTTTCCTCAGTCGGAAGCTGTGAGCTCTGTGCCTCGGCCACACTGAGCCTCCCGTGCCCTTTCCCCAGGTGGGATCGTGCTCATCTCTGGGACAGGCTCCAACTGCAGGCTCATCAACCCCGACGGCTCTGAGAGCGGCTGCGGCGGCTGGGGCCACATGATGGGAGATGAAGGCTCAGGTGAGCTCACGCCGACTGGGCCTGGCTCAGGGCCCTGGACCTTCCCTCCCTGCAGCTCCCCATCTTCCTCTCATGTCTCAGCATCATGTCTATGCCTACCTGTCAGTTCTCTCCCATGACCTTCATAGTGTCATAGGAGGGAACCGACACTAGGAAGGTTAATTAAAGCCATAGATGTCGGGAGACGCGTGCCAGTCTGCTGGTGGGAAAGGGGCGTAGAAGTTCCTCCCGCTGTCGCCTCTTCATAGGTAGCAGGTGTAGGCTTTCACGAGGGCAGTTAGGGTCCAGCTCCTGGCAGTGATGGCGGTGATTTGGGTGGCAGCTTTCTGACCTGGTCTTTATCTGGGGATGGAAGTGGATGTGACAGAGCTTTACCTGTTCTGTCTCCCCACTCCAGCTCAATTAGAGAACCCCAGGCTGGGAGTCTGGGCACCTAATTCTCTGTAATACCCAACCCTGTCTAGGTCTGAGTTCCTTCTCTGTGAACTCGGGGAGATTGCCCCGTCTTAGTCCTCTCTGCTCTCTGCAGCCTACTGGATTGCACACCAAGCAGTGAAAATAGTGTTTGACTCCATCGACAACCTGGAGGCGGCTCCTCATGACATCGGCTATGTCAGGCAGGCCATGTTCAACTATTTCCAGGTACTTGTCCCCCCATAAGCACGTGCTCCTGGGGCAGGGCAGCAGGAGACCAAGCAAGAATGGATTCAGGAGTGGATTCAGGAGAGGGCCCCTGACGGGGCCAGGGGAAGCCAGGGTGAATTGTGGGTCAGAGCTGGAGGATGGAGAAGTTGTTGGTGAGGACAAGATTCAGAATGAGGCAGGCGCTGCTTTCTCAGAGGGTATAAGGCATGAGGGGCAGGGTAGGTTAGGGGAAGCTCGACTTCATCCTTGGGCAGCTAGACTCTGTAGGCAGCTGAAGACAGATTCCCTTTTAGGCTGGAAGGAGAGGTGCAGGGCGAGATCAGGAGTCAGTGCAGACAGACGCCGGGACAGTAGGTGAAGTCTGACCAGGTAGGCTGGACGGTCAGCCACCTTTCGCCTTTACTGGTCAGAGAGGAGAGCCGTTAAAGAGGTGGGGAGGGAGAGTTCTTGGGAAGGTACTGCCTCCTAAGCAGGGCAGCAAGGATGAACCACCCTGCTTGCCTCTGCTGTGCCTGTGTGCAGTGGGTTAGGAAACAGCTGCCTTTAGTGGCACCAGAGGTGGAGCTGCGAGAGGAGCACAGCAGTCAGTCTGTTTGTTAGATACCGCCATGGCTGAAGGCCTTGTAGGCGAGTCAGGGCTCACCTGCCTCAGCAGATTGGTTCTGAACTCCACTGACCTGTCTGCTGCTCCCTCTCCTACCCTTTAGTCATTGAGTCTTTACAGAGATTAAATGACAGAGTATGTTACATGCTTAATATGTTGCCACAGATGCTCAAATTTTATCTCCCTTCCCCCCACCCCCAGCTGCCTCTTCCATTTTATTAATGTCATCTAGGAAGTCCCTTTTGTCTTGGGACCTTCAAAAGTGTCATAGGTGTGTAAGTTTGTTGTGGCCTTTCAGGGGGAAGTGTCCCTTAGGTCTGAGTTCCTTCTCTGTGAACTCGGGAGATTGCCCGTCTTAGTCCTCTGCTCTCTGCAGCCTACTGGATTGCACACCAAGCAGTGAAAATAGTGTTTGACTCCATCGACAACCTGAGGCGGCTCCTCATGACATCGGCTATGTCAGGCAGGCCATGTTCAACTATTTCCAGGTACTTGTCCCCCCATAAGCACGTGCTCCTGGGGCAGGGCAGCAGGAGACCAAGCAAGAATGGATTCAGGAGTGGATTCAGGAGAGGGCCCCTGACGGGGCCAGGGGAAGCCAGGGTGAATTGTGGGTCAGAGCTGGAGGATGGAGAAGTTGTTGGTGAGGACAAGATTCAGAATGAGGCAGGCGCTGCTTTCTCAGAGGGTATAAGGCATGAGGGGCAGGGTAGGTTAGGGGAAGCTCGACTTCATCCTTGGGCAGCTAGACTCTGTAGGCAGCTGAAGACAGATTCCCTTTTAGGCTGGAAGGAGAGGTGCAGGGCGAGATCAGGAGTCAGTGCAGACAGACGCCGGGACAGTAGGTGAAGTCTGACCAGGTAGGCTGGACGGTCAGCCACCTTTCGCCTTTACTGGTCAGAGAGGAGAGCCGTTAAAGAGGTGGGGAGGAGAGTTCTTGGGAAGGTACTGCCTCCTAAGCAGGGCAGCAAGGATGAACCACCCTGCTTGCCTCTGCTGTGCCTGTGTGCAGTGGGTTAGGAAACAGCCGCCTTTAGTGGCACCAGAGGTGGAGCTGCGAGGAGCACAGCAGTCAGTCTGTTTGTTAGATACCGCCATGGCTGAAGGCCTTGTAGGCGAGTCAGGGCTCACCTGCCTCAGCAGATTGGTTCTGAACTCCACTGACCTGTCTGCTGCTCCCTCTCCTACCCTTTAGTCATTGAGTCTTTACAGAGATTAAATGACAGAGTATGTTACATGCTTAATATGTTGCCACAGATGCTCAAATTTTATCTCCCTTCCCCCCACCCCCAGCTGCCTCTTCCATTTTATTAATGTCATCTAGGAAGTCCCTTTTGTCTTGGGACCTTCAAAAGTGTCATAGGTGTGTAAGTTTGTCGTGGCAGAAGATGGATCTGGGGTGAAATAAGTGTGGGGAAGACAAATTGGTTTCTTGGTGGGGACTTCTCCAAGCCTTTGCTCTGCACTTAGGGAGCGGTGCAGTGAGTAGTCATTAGATTCCTTTGGCCAAAGAAACCTCCTCAAGAGCTCCTCAAGAAACTAGAGGACACTCCGGTGAGACCACGTCTGCACTCCACATTGTGCTCGAGCCACCTCGAAAGGGCAGTGGAGACCAGGCTGGGGAAAACAAAGAACTTTTCTCAGTGAGGAATCTCAAATCCGTGTACTCTCAAGCATAAACACTATTCCAGCTTTTCTAACAGTGAACATCAGGAAGGCCACCTGGGTGGGCAAACGGGGAATTTTTCTTTGCTTCTGATGACTGTCTTATGCCCTCTCCCTGTCCCTCAGGTGCCAGATCGGCTAGGAATCCTCACCCACCTGTATAGGGACTTTGACAAATGCAGGTTTGCTGGGTTTTGCCGGAAAGTCGCAGAAGGTAACTAGAAATGGGGCAGGGTTCTTTCAAACTGTAATCTTCAAGGACCTCCCTAACTGGAGGATGGAATAGTGTTCGATGGGGACTGGAAGTCAGTTTCCCTGTGATCAAATGACCTCAGTGTTCGGCTACCATGAGCCTTGTGCTGGAAGCAGGAGGACGCACAGGACTCTTGTTTTATGTTGCCAGCTGCTCTTGATGACAGCTCTCGGGGTTCGTGCAGGCTCCATGTCTACATCTGAGACATTTATGAAGCAGGCCTCTTTTGGGAAAATCTGTAACTTTCTTTTTTAACCAGTGGTACCCAGAGGACTGAGGGGTCAGAGAGGTCAGACATACTTGGTTGGGTATCAGGAGAAGCTGAGCCAGGGCTTGTTTGCACATTGCTCTCTCCCCCTGTGTGGTCCACACTCCCTGAATTTGGATTCCTGCAGCCTCAGGGCATTGATCCTGCCTCAGGGCATTAGAGCATTAGATCCTCAGGGCCTCAGGGCATTAGATCCTGCAGGTCTGTGGCGCTTGCAGAGCAGAGCCAAGAAGGGGCTGGGCTGACCAACAGCAGACTGTTAGAGGTGGGCAGGGAGGGCCCTGACAGGAGTACCAACTAGCCGCTCAGGTCCGGGCTTCCCAGAGCTGAGACTCTGAGGGACAGGCGGAACGACTCAGTGTAGATTGGAGTACAGGCCAGGTGCCCGTGTTTTGCCCAGGGAGGGGACTGCCCTTCTTGAGTGCCTGGAGGAGCCACCTCGGCACAGGACACTGTTCCCAGGGTGGCAGTTCCTGGTGGAGGCTGGAGGAGTGAGGGGGGAGGCAGCCCTGGAGGCTGGCGTACCCACACGCCAGCAGGTGCGCCTCTCTTCCTTTGAGTCCTCCGTTAGCCATCGGTACTCCCCCAGCGGCTGCCCCGAGAGAGAGAGAGAGAGAGAACAAGACAGCGGCTACCTAGGTGTTCACCCTCTCCATTTCCTCCTCTCTACCCAGGTGCTCAGAAGGGCGACCCTCTTTCTCGTTACATCTTCAGGAAGGCTGGGGAGATGCTGGGCAGACACGTTGTGGCTGTGTTGCCTGAGATTGACCCGGTGAGTTAAGGGGGGAAATGGAGGTTGGACCAGATTCGGCTCTTTCCTATTAGAATGAGACTGTCCTATTAAACTCTGTGTAAACTAAATGCAACTCTAAAGTAACTTAGAAATTTTCTGCAGGAAGTCTGTAACAAAACAGTTGGTTTGGTCCCTGCTCTCCGAGGCTGGTCCCTCGAGGTCTAGGAGTAGGCTGACTGTGGTGTGTGCTGTTGCCTCTCATTCAGTCCTGCTTCTGTCCACTTCCTCCCTCCTTTCTTTCCTCTGTTCCTTAACCCTTTGTTTCCTTACCCTTCTCCTCCTTGCCTTTATGAATCTATTTTCCTCCCTTTTTTTTCTTTTTCCTTGAGTCCACCTTCAGGCTCTTGGCTACAGGGAGAGCGACTGGGGTAGGCTGGGTTGGTCCTAAGAAACTCCCATCAGGCACTGGCGAGGCTCAGTCGCCCCCAATTTCCATTTTTGCTCTCCACCAGGTTTTGTTCCAAGGGGAGATTGGCCTCCCCATCCTGTGCGTGGGCTCTGTGTGGAAGAGCTGGGAGCTGCTGAAGGAAGGTAAGTGCAGGGTGGGGACTGAAGGGCAAGGGTGAGGGATGGGGCTGGAAGTGGGGTGGCCCGGGCAAACCGTCTGCCGTGGTGAGGACTTGGGACCTGGGCCCAGAGGCTGGGAGTCTCAGACCAAGACCCTCAATCTTCAGTCTTTCAGGAAGCCCTTTTCCAGTGTCCCATCTGGCTTTCTTGAACTCTTAAAAAGAACTTCTTTTCCAAGTGAAAGTCACTCATTTGTGTCCAATGCTTGGTGACCCATGGATGAGCCATGGAATTCTCCAGGCAAGAATACTGGAGTGGGTAGTCTTCTTCAGGGGCTCTTCCCAACCCAGGGATCAAACCCAGGTCTCCCACATTGCAGACAGACTCTTTACTGTCTGAGCCACCAAAAAAGCACCACCTTATAAAAATTAAAGACAGATCTAACTTGAAATCAGAGCTTCTGGCCGTGGCCGGCATGTGGTGACCCCCTCAGGCACCACAGGCCTACCTAGAAGGAAAGAAGTGTGCCTTCTGCAGCCTCGCAGCTTGTGTGAGGCGGCTGCGTGGTTTTCACTGGACACTGCAGGAGCTCCAGGACCTCTGGGAACCGCCAGGTGGCACTGGGGCGTGGGCTCCAGTACCCACAGCCACTGCGGGGCTCACGAACGCGGTGCACTGCCTGTGAGGGGTTTGGCAGGTGGGTCCTCCTCAGGAGGCCTCAGGGTCTGAGCCTTTTCCTCTCCGTCCCCACCTTCTCCCTGGTCTCTCATCTGTCCTCTGCTTTCTCTCCTCCAGGTTTCCTTCTGGCACTGACCCAGGGCAGAGAGATCCAGGCTCAGAACTCCTTCTCCAGCTTCACCCTGCTGAAGCTTCAGCATTCCTCCGCCCTGGGGGCGGCCAGCCTCGGGGCCAGGCACATTGGGCACCTCCTCCCCATGGACTACAGCGCCAACGCCATTGCCTTCTATTCCTATACCTTCTCCTAGGGCCTGGCTCCACCCTCTCCAAGCCCATGAACATTGGGTGCTGGAAGGCAGGCAGCTTTTCCTCCTTTTCCTCAAACACATATAGGAGAAATAAATGCACTTTACTCACACCCCCATTGGACTGTCATCAAGCACATTTGCCGTGTACATCCTCTGCTCCCCTGCCCGCAGGTATCCCAGCGGCCCCAGAAGTGGTTTTCACTCAGGGTTGAAAGCACCCCCACACGTGCTCCGCCTGTGATCTGCAGTCTGCTCGCCACACAGGCAGACAATCCCTGTGTGTGCTGCCCCTGCCCTCCTGCTGGATACTCATGTCATGTGGCTGCCAGTTAACCTGTGACCTCAGTTTCCGGTCTAATGGGGCAAGATCCCTACCTGACCATCTTTACCAGAAGTAAGTGTTCTCCATGGGGAACATCACCAGGAATAATCTTGGACATATCCTCCTGATGGTCCTAGTCGTATTTAGGGGATAGGGGACAATTCTAATCTGGGAGGATTTTTACCTCACTGGATTTGGTACTTATAAGAAAACAGCACCACTTGCAGTTCTGCATGAAAGAGTTCTTAGGAAGTTGTGAGAATGACTGAGATTTAAGAAGGTCAACTAGACACAACTACGGGGTGACTGCCCCGCTGGCCTGGCTAAGGTTACAGGATGACACTTTGCTGTGTGGCATCGGGAGTGATGCACGTCAGTGAGGAGTGGACATGATTTCCTGTCCCCTGGATACTGCAGTTTGATCAATAAAGACAAGCCCAGAGCTTCCCGTTCTGCCCATGCTGTTTGGCGAAGACTGAAGACAGTCTTGAGATACAGTGGCTGCCTCTCCAGGTGTAAGTTGTTATAAGGCATGAATCATGCCCTAGACATCAGCTCTCAAACGTCTGTGCCCAATGATTCATGAGTTTGTGTTAAACTTAGATTTTTATTTTTTCCCTTCCATAAGCTACCTGATTTACTAGGTCAAGGATGAGATAGTGGGTTTTCATTTCTACTAAATACGCTGGGTAATTTCTGCTGCAGAGGTCCCAGATCTGCACTTGAGTGAGTTGTACCCAATAACTTTGGAGTTCTGATTAGGCTTTCAAGGGGGTCTTGAATACTTGTTTTGCAACAGGATGCAGATTTGTGGGCTAGCCCCAGGACAGGGTGGGGCGGGCTTTTCCTCCTTTTCCTCAAACACATATAGGAGAAATAAATGCACTTTACTCACACCCCATTGGACTGTCATCAAGCACATTTGCCGTGTACATCCTCTGCTCCCCTGCCCGCAGGTATCCCAGCGGCCCCAGAAGTGGTTTTCACTCAGGGTTGAAAGCACCCCCACACGTGCTCCGCCTGTGATCTGCAGTCTGCTCGCCACACAGGCAGACAATCCCTGTGTGTGCTGCCCCTGCCCTCCTGCTGGATACTCATGTCATGTGGCTGCCAGTTAACCTGTGACCTCAGTTTCCGGTCTAATGGGGCAAGATCCCTACCTGACCATCTTTACCAGAAGTAAGTGTTCTCCATGGGGAACATCACCAGGAATAATCTTGGACATATCCTCCTGATGGTCCTAGTCGTATTTAGGGGATAGGGGACAATTCTAATCTGGGAGGATTTTTACCTCACTGGATTTGGTACTTATAAGAAAACAGCACCACTTGCAGTTCTGCATGAAAGAGTTCTTAGGAAGTTGTGAGAATGACTGAGATTTAAGAAGGTCAACTAGACACAACTACGGGGTGACTGCCCCGCTGGCCTGGCTAAGGTTACAGGATGACACTTTGCTGTGTGGCATCGGGAGTGATGCACGTCAGTGAGGAGTGGACATGATTTCCTGTCCCCTGGATACTGCAGTTTGATCAATAAAGACAAGCCCAGAGCTTCCCGTTCTGCCCATGCTGTTTGGCGAAGACTGAAGACAGTCTTGAGATACAGTGGCTGCCTCTCCAGGTGTAAGTTGTTATAAGGCATGAATCATGCCCTAGACATCAGCTCTCAAACGTCTGTGCCCAATGATTCATGAGTTTGTGTTAAACTTAGATTTTTATTTTTTTCCCCTTCCATAAGCTACCTGATTTACTAGGTCAAGGATGAGATAGTGGGTTTTCATTTCTACTAAATACGCTGGGTAATTTCTGCTGCAGAGGTCCCAGATCTGCACTTGAGTGAGTTGTACCCAATAACTTTGGAGTTCTGATTAGGCTTTCAAGGGGGTCTTGAATACTTGTTTTGCAAATCAGATGATGCTTTCTAGAGCAGAATTGTAGTGGCTTTTGTCCCATCAGCTCTAGCTCGGTACACCAAGAACTCAAGCTAACCCCCTTCTAAAGGGATAGTCAGCCGTCTTCACATCTATGTGTGGTTCAGACCCCTAGGGGCAGCTCTCAGCCAGTCTCCAGTGCATCACCGAAAGAACCTGCAGAGTCAGGGACACAGCAGAGTGCTTTGACTCCATCTCACATTCTTAGCAACACTTACTGATGAGCTGTGAACTTTGGAGAAGTCAGGACCAGGGTCTAGCAGTATTTTGGATTTCGAATCTGAAGCTCCTGGTGAAGAGTTTAAATAAGACACACTGAATGTTCTTCAGGGTACAGCCATCACTTCCATACCACTGTTCGCATGCACGAAGTTGCTGCGTTCCTGTCCAGCTGTTTGCAGGCCCCTCTGTCCATGGCGTTCTCCAGGCAACAGTTCTGGAGTTGGCTGCCATGCCCTCCAGGGAATTTTTCTGACCCAGGGATTGCACCCGGGTCTCTTAGGTCTCCTGCATTAGCAGGAAGGCTCTTTACCATGGTGCCAGCTGGGAAGCCCATTGTTGGGGCTCTACTGTTTCAGTTGAACAGTGGCGGTCTTAGAGCACAGCAAGGAGTACGCCTTGATTGACCTTCTAGTGCCAGCTCATAGTCGTTGAAAAACTGAAAGCAGCACTGAAGTGTGCAGGATCAGAGGTGTTCCTGGTTTCTTTGGCCACAGGAGATATGGGATAGCTTATTCTCCAGTCAGGCTCTACAACACAGGTTGTAGTGCAGAAGGTTGGGATGTTTGATGAGATTCTCCTTTAATGTTAAATTTATAATCTTCCCTAGTAAGAGGATCAATTAATGGAATTCTACACTGCAAAGCCATTGGAAATTTATCAAGACAGCTGGGAATGAAAACCACACTTGAAGAGGCCAGCACTGCCTCACTCTACCTGTGTGATCTCATGGACAGCACAGCCTCGTCAGCGCCATCCAGTCGGCAAATGTTTGTTTACTGAAATATCTTCCAGCTATGATGAGTGCTCTGAAGACTTTAAGATTAAAAATGAGTAATACCCTTACACCTTACACCAACAAAGTTGGTGAAAATGTAGGACTGCACTGTTAACAATATCTGTATTTTATTATACTCAGTTTAATGAAAATTTTGAATGAATACATCATTCACATCTATGTGTGGTTCAGACCCCTAGGGGCAGCTCTCAGCCAGTCTCCAGTGCATCACCGAAAGAACCTGCAGAGTCAGGGACACAGCAGAGTGCTTTGACTCCATCTCACATTCTTAGCAACACTTACTGATGAGCTGTGAACTTTGGAGAAGTCAGGACCAGGGTCTAGCAGTATTTTGGATTTCGAATCTGAAGCTCCTGGTGAAGAGTTTAAATAAGACACACTGAATGTTCTTCAGGGTACAGCCATCACTTCCATACCACTGTTCGCATGCACGAAGTTGCTGCGTTCCTGTCCAGCTGTTTGCAGGCCCCTCTGTCCATGGCGTTCTCCAGGCAACAGTTCTGGAGTTGGCTGCCATGCCCTCCAGGGAATTTTTCTGACCCAGGGATTGCACCCGGGTCTCTTAGGTCTCCTGCATTAGCAGGAAGGCTCTTTACCATGGTGCCAGCTGGGAAGCCCATTGTTGGGGCTCTACTGTTTCAGTTGAACAGTGGCGGTCTTAGAGCACAGCAAGGAGTACGCCTTGATTGACCTTCTAGTGCCAGCTCATAGTCGTTGAAAAACTGAAAGCAGCACTGAAGTGTGCAGGATCAGAGGTGTTCCTGGTTTCTTTGGCCACAGGAGATATGGGATAGCTTATTCTCCAGTCAGGCTCTACAACACAGGTTGTAGTGCAGAAGGTTGGGATGTTTGATGAGATTCTCCTTTAATGTTAAATTTATAATCTTCCCTAGTAAGAGGATCAATTAATGGAATTCTACACTGCAAAGCCATTGGAAATTTATCAAGACAGCTGGGAATGAAAACCACACTTGAAGAGGCCAGCACTGCCTCACTCTACCTGTGTGATCTCATGGACAGCACAGCCTCGTCAGCGCCATCCAGTCGGCAAATGTTTGTTTACTGAAATATCTTCCAGCTATGATGAGTGCTCTGAAGACTTTAAGATTAAAAATGAGTAATACCCTTACACCTTACACCAACAAAGTTGGTGAAAATGTAGGACTGCACTGTTAACAATATCTGTATTTTATTATACTCAGTTTAATGAAAATTTTGAATGAATACATCATTCACATCTTCAAGGCCGTGAATCATTCAGGTCCTGTATAGACATAATTATGGTATCTCAAAAAGCTGTAAAGAAGCAAGTCAGCTCAGATTTTTAGAAACCTGACTGTAAGGAGGCAAAGAAAAGCACTCAAAACCCATAGGCTATGGTCTGATCCCCTGATCTTTATACCAGAGAATAAAACAGAGCCCCTCAGAGAATCAGTGGGAGGTTCCGGCTAGGTGTAAACCGAGTAACAGTTACAACTACAAGAGCCAGAATGATGCCTGCTTGTTAAGGCCAGCAGCCCTGGGAGCTAGGAGATTGCTGGGTACCTAGCAGGCTCTCAGACTGGTTTAGTCATTGAAAGGTGGATACAGAATCCCTTGTTTTCCAGAGGAGTAGTTTTGCCCAGGAACAGGAGAAATAGCCATTATCTTTCAAGCTCAAAGATTTCTTGTTACCTCCTCTGTTCAAAGCAACCCACATTATTGCCACTATTACTACCATGTGTCAAAGTACTGGTCATATGCCAGGCTGTATTTGAAATTAAATTCAGTCAAATTTTCACAACAGCCTCAGGAAGGTGGGGTCATACCTTTACAACAAACAGATTCAGGCCAAAGGCACTAAGTGGCTCTCACTTAGTGGGATTCATTCAAGTCTGACTTCCAAGACAATGCTTTTAATTCTTTGTAACAACTTTTAGAGTGGAAAAGTTGTAACAACTTTTAAAGTGGAAACTTATGTAACTAAAACTGTGATCCATACTGAGACAAAATCTCTCCCTCACACACTCACACACCCTCCCTCCCACAGTATTAAATAGTAACCGCACCAGAGGAAAAAGGATACCACTGCCAGCAAAGGCATTTTATTCTCATTTGAGTGAGATTTTTCAACAGCTGCCACTTGGTTTGTATAGCAAAACTTTTAAAAAGTAACTTTTTTCCATTTTTGATATTTTTATGAAAATTATTTTCTTCAATTTTAAAGCCCTACCCCCCTCAAAGAAGTATTAGTAACTACCATGTAATGTACACATAGGAAAAAAAAGGAACAGAAATAGCTTTTAAACACCTGAGAAATAGGGATAAAGGTCCAAAGTCCAGGCCCGGGCCTGCTGGAGGTGCTAAGTTCCCCCGGCACCATCAACGCTTCACCGTCCACACCAGCAGGTGCACAGGCCATGCGCAGACCTCCACGATGTACCACGAAGTCCTCTCCCTTTCTCCTCTTAACCTCCTCTGCTGGCTGTCCTCTTCCAAATCAGTCCAACAAAGGCAGCATGATCTCGATACATGTTCAGG
Source organism: Tragulus kanchil (assembly GCA_022376925.1). Classification (NCBI taxonomy): domain Eukaryota; kingdom Metazoa; phylum Chordata; class Mammalia; order Artiodactyla; family Tragulidae; genus Tragulus; species Tragulus kanchil. The sequence continues at coordinate 153,717,281 of JAIOJX010000029.1, forward strand.
TTTCTAATGGGAAACAATGTTGTTTAGAAAGTTCAGAGATTCCTTCCTCCAGCTGAGGAGGAAAAACTATCCGCCACAGTACTGATGGTTTCATTTCTTGTCGGCTCAAAGGCATGCTCATTAATTTAGGAATTATCAGACGCTTCACAAGCCTGACATGAAGACACCATGAAGGTTTCATATAAAAAAGAAATTGCAAAATTCTAAAAATTTCTGCAGCAGTTCAGGCTCCTCGTGGAGCTTCTGAAGACAAAGCTGGTTCTGATATGCAGTTCCCTCAACATGCACAGCAGCTCCCCCAAGAGTCCGTGTTCTGAGGGTTCCATTTAGACCCCAAGAGGTTGAAATACAACTTTACTAAGACTCCCTGCTGACAAAATGTGGTATATCCATCAGGGGAATATCATTCAGCAATAGATAAAGAACAAGCTAGTAACATAAATTACATGTCAGGGATGAAACTTGAAAATATACTAAATGAAAGCCAGATACAAAAGACCAGATTGTATTTGTATGATTCCACTGAGATTATGTCCAGAAAAGGCAAATTTCTAGTGACAGATTAGTGGTTGCCTAGAGTTACGAACATGCGTACCATGTAGATAGACATGAAGGATCTTAACTGAGGAGGATGAAAAGGTTCTAAAACTGAGAACCGTATGGCTATGCCACTCAGGAAAGCTACTAAAATCACTGACTTGCACACTTGAAATGGGTGAACTTTATGATAGGTAAAATATGCCTCAATAAAGTTTTTTTTTTTTAAAGTCCCTGTCTCACAAACCACCCATAAAGCATTAAACATTTCTAAATGCTCACTATCAAATTAGTGTTGAGTTATGGAGTGAGAACATTATTATTTTACAGCACACAGCCTAGAATGTTTCCTTACTATTTATAATATTAAAAGGTAGGCAGTAAGAAGGTAGGGTTGGAGAAGAAAGCTCAGCAGACGTCACAAATGAGACTCTTGGTAACCAAATCTAAAGGGTCTTTTTCTTTTGGAATAAAGACGGTGCATCTGTTCCTTTGTAGATTTCTCTTCTATCTCTTCTAGAGTGGTAAATCTCGGCTAACAACCCATCGAGATCACTGTACTCAGCTGTCCTACTGTATAACCCCTCTAAAATCTAGACTGGGGATGGCTGGAGGACTGGGCAACGAGTGTGGAAGAAAACTATCCGCCACAGTACTGATGGTTTCATTTCTTGTCGGCTCAAAGGCATGCTCATTAATTTAGGAATTATCAGACGCTTCACAAGCCTGACATGAAGACACCATGAAGGTTTCATATAAAAAAGAAATTGCAAAATTCTAAAAATTTCTGCAGCAGTTCAGGCTCCTCGTGGAGCTTCTGAAGACAAAGCTGGTTCTGATATGCAGTTCCCTCAACATGCACAGCAGCTCCCCCAAGAGTCCGTGTTCTGAGGGTTCCATTTAGACCCCAAGAGGTTGAAATACAACTTTACTAAGACTCCCTGCTGACAAAATGTGGTATATCCATCAGGGGAATATCATTCAGCAATAGATAAAGAACAAGCTAGTAACATAAATTACATGTCAGGGATGAAACTTGAAAATATACTAAATGAAAGCCAGATACAAAAGACCAGATTGTATTTGTATGATTCCACTGAGATTATGTCCAGAAAAGGCAAATTTCTAGTGACAGATTAGTGGTTGCCTAGAGTTACTGAACATGCGTACCATGTAGATAGACATGAAGGATCTTAACTGAGGAGGATGAAAAGGTTCTAAAACTGAGAACCGTATGGCTATGCCACTCAGGAAAGCTACTAAAATCACTGACTTGCACACTTGAAATGGGTGAACTTTATGATAGGTAAAATATGCCTCAATAAAGTTTTTTTTTTAAAGTCCCTGTCTCACAAACCACCCATAAAGCATTAAACATTTCTAAATGCTCACTATCAAATTAGTGTTGAGTTATGGAGTGAGAACATTATTATTTTACAGCACACAGCCTAGAATGTTTCCTTACTATTTATAATATTAAAAGGTAGGCAGTAAGAAGGTAGGGTTGGAGAAGAAAGCTCAGCAGACGTCACAAATGAGACTCTTGGTAACCAAATCTAAAGGGTCTTTTTCTTTTGGAATAAAGACGGTGCATCTGTTCCTTTGTAGATTTCTCTTCTATCTCTTCTAGAGTGGTAAATCTCCCGGCTAACAACCCATCGAGATCACTGTACTCAGCTGTCCTACTGTATAACCCCCTCTAAAATCTAGACTGGGGATGGCTGTGGAGGACTGGGCAACGAGTGTAGAGGCCAAGTAGAAAGCCTGAATGTGTCCTTGGGTCAGCCTCCTATCCTCCCGTCCTTTGTCACTAAGGGCAGCTTCAGATGGGAGAAATAAGGACAGAATATTAAAAACAGAGGGGAAAAAACTCTACAAAATTGTAACTAACCAAGTCTGTGGATGAAATTCACAAGGCAGCAGAGCAGTGGCTGCAGAAAGCACTGTACATACCACATGGGGGCCAGGAAAACTATCTGTGTGGGCCACAAAAGGGAAAAGATTCACATGGGTAACTGGGCAGTGGGAAGAGGAGACCGATGCTCCTAATGCCACTGGATCTCAGTCAGGCCTCCTGCTCTCTCCACCAACTCCACAAACTAGTGAGGTCTGTATTTACCCCAGAGGAGAGTGCCTAGAGACATAAAATCTTTCCCAATCCTCTCCAATCCTGGTCAAAACTGTCAGGTCTCTGGCTGAGCCCATACGTCAACATAATCCAAACCAAGCAACATAATTAACAGAGATGCCAGGACCCTTACGGAAGAGCACTTGCCTCCTCCCATCTCAGCAGCGTAGAGTCCAGGGCTCCTGATGTTTCCACCTGAACTTTGCAGCAGCACAAATGCAAGAAGTTTCCTTTGGCTACTTTTTCACACAACTTTCCTCCCAGACAAAACCCCGGCTTTTTACCCCGCACTCTAAACCACCCATAAAGCATTAAACATTTCTAAATGCTCACTATCAAATTAGTGTTGAGTTATGGAGTGAGAACATTATTATTTTACAGCACACAGCCTAGAATGTTTCCTTACTATTTATAATATTAAAAGGTAGGCAGTAAGAAGGTAGGGTTGGAGAAGAAAGCTCAGCAGACGTCACAAATGAGACTCTTGGTAACCAAATCTAAAGGGTCTTTTTCTTTTGGAATAAAGACGGTGCATCTGTTCCTTTGTAGATTTCTCTTCTATCTCTTCTAGAGTGGTAAATCTCCCGGCTAACAACCCATCGAGATCACTGTACTCAGCTGTCCTACTGTATAACCCCCTCTAAAATCTAGACTGGGGATGGCTGTGGAGGACTGGGCAACGAGTGTAGAGGCCAAGTAGAAAGCCTGAATGTGTCCTTGGGTCAGCCTCCTATCCTCCCGTCCTTTGTCACTAAGGGCAGCTTCAGATGGGAGAAATAAGGACAGAATATTAAAAACAGAGGGGAAAAAACTCTACAAAATTGTAACTAACCAAGTCTGTGGATGAAATTCACAAGGCAGCAGAGCAGTGGCTGCAGAAAGCACTGTACATACCACATGGGGGCCAGGAAAACTATCTGTGTGGGCCACAAAAGGGAAAAGATTCACATGGGTAACTGGGCAGTGGGAAGAGGAGACCGATGCTCCTAATGCCACTGGATCTCAGTCAGGCCTCCTGCTCTCTCCACCAACTCCACAAACTAGTGAGGTCTGTATTTACCCCAGAGGAGAGTGCCTAGAGACATAAAATCTTTCCCAATCCTCTCCAATCCTGGTCAAAACTGTCAGGTCTCTGGCTGAGCCCATACGTCAACATAATCCAAACCAAGCAACATAATTAACAGAGATGCCAGGACCCTTACGGAAGAGCACTTGCCTCCTCCCATCTCAGCAGCGTAGAGTCCAGGGCTCCTGATGTTTCCACCTGAACTTTGCAGCAGCACAAATGCAAGAAGTTTCCTTTGGCTACTTTTTCACACAACTTTCCTCCCAGACATACGTTAATTTACACTCTGAGGTCAGAGTGTTTGACCCTACTTCCCAGCATCTCTAAACTCAAGACAGAACTTCAACATTATAGCAACACATGCCAATTACCTCTATAAACACCTTAAAGTCATAACTGGCTCTATAATCTTAAAGAGACCCCAGTTATCTTGACTTTGGAAGCTAAAGATGCTGCAAAAGTCCAGCCTTTTCCTTATAATATATTTGGGTATGACCTTATGTGATCATCCAAAGTCAACTGCATCAGTCCAGAAACTGGCCCAAAGACCCAAAGTTGCAGGTGCTTGGGCCTAGACTGTCTCCATCAAGTTCTCTGCTGCAGTTTAAAGGGCTGGGGAAACTCTTTCTTTTGTTTGCTTGTTTTCTCCTTGAAGATCAAGAGATAAAATACTTTCCATTTTGGAGTTTCAGAGTCCAATAACCACAAAATCAATCACTAATAAACTAACACCAGGACCAGCCAGAATTGGCAACTGTTAAAAATACATGTTCTGTTTCTGTACTTAAACTTCCAGCTGCCAATAAAAAACAAACAAAACAACTTAAGAGCAGCAGCTTAAATTCAACATCAAAACCACCACTTATAATACTTCACTCTTAAAAGGGAAAAGGTGTCTGGTCTGGCTTGTACCCAGAATGAGACTCTCCTGAGGATAAGTCCCAGCCCAGTCTTTCCCCAGTGAAGAGCCAATAAGACCCACATGCATTTCCTGCTAAGGAGCTGGCAAACTGACTATAGCTGGGCCTGTGGTCTGGGGGACAACTGTGCTCCCATCTCACAACATAAAACAGATGGAGAAAAAAATCAGGTTGCAAGAGAAACCATGAGAAGCACAAACCTACACCTTTAAAGAGGGTCACATTGCTAGCTGCCTTCTGACTGAAGGAGAAACAAAACAGCAACTGTGGAAGAAAGAGGGCTCTATTTCTACCCTGCCATGGTCCTCTCCTTACCAGAGGCAACTCCAGTTGGAAAATGAAGCAGGAATGAAGACATTTCTCGATTTGTAGCCCTCGTAAAAATGAGTTAAGAGTTCCTTTCTCTCAAGGCAGAGACTTTGGGAAATCAGGAGCGTATCTGGCAATATGGGTTTGTATTTTTAATCTGACATTACCCCGTGGCTGTTTGAAAAGTCAGCAAGGGACTTAATGAGAAAAAGGAGAAATTCTTAAGTTTTCCAAACTCTAGTCCTTTCCTTCCAACCTCTGTCCCATATCCACATACTGAGTTTACACAGACTTTATTTCAAGTTCCATGATCTTCTCCTGAGCACAAGACAGTGGCAGGCACCCATTGGAGCTGCTGTCCTCCCCGGCCCCTGCAAGTCCTTACCCATCCTGAGAGAAGAGCCAGGACTAGAAACGTTCTTTTTTAGACCTGATCTGCCACCAGCCTCTTCAGCACACAAAGGCATCTCCCGGTGCCAAGTTTAGTTCTTTATGAGTATCATTATCAACAACAACCACCACCAAAACCCCTGTGACTTGTGAGCAGGAGAAAAACATAACCAGAAAGTTCAACCTAGAAAACTCAAAAAGCTGGGTGTGTGGGAACAGTGAAATTTTAGAGCCACTGAAACTGCCCCAGTGGGTCACAGTCACAGGGTCAAGGAGGACTCACTTTTCTAGGCTTTTCTGGAGTTCCTTTGCTGAAGTCTGTAAGGTAGGGAGAAACATCCAAATTGTGAACTGAGTTTCTTGCTAGTGTTCTGAAAAATATATGGACTCGTAAAAGTGCACAAACCTTTCTAAGGGAAGTTAGATACCTGGTGGACCAAGTCTTCACAGGGCTAGAAAAAAAAACTGTCAAAATACATTGAAGACATAACTAACAGGATTCAAGGATGGTTTCTCCAAGCTAAAGCTCATGGCCAGCACACCTTTGGTAACAGTATCTTTTCTTAAAAACAGAGTAGGGCTGGGGGTGGAAAGAAGACAGAGGATTAGACACCACAAGAGACAAGGTGGCAAATCCAGCCCAGTGCTCTTTACCTTGTAAACGAGTCTGATGGTAGCTTAAGAGCAGGCCAACGGTAAACAAATGACTCAGGCGACAACCACCATCCCGGTCCTCTCTTCCGTACTTTCATCAATCATCAAAAAATGGTTGATCAAGTTGGCTTATCAACTTGAACCCTGTGTTTTCTTGGAATGGGGAGACATGGGCTCAGCAGGCCACTGGAAACCCCAGCACATTGCAGGAAACCCCCAGGGACTGGGGAGCTGTGTACTCTGGTTTGCAACACCACCTGCTTCTTCCTCTCATCCCTCTTTCCATCCAGCTTAACAGACTGCATAAGTAGTGCTCCAGGTGTTCACTGCCCTTGGTAAGTAGACAGCAGGGTGCGAGGGCATTCTTAAACACCCAGATTTTCTTGGTCAGCTTATTCATTTAAAGACACACAGTAGAACATTCCTGATGAAAGGGGAGAGGGAGAAGATTGCAATTTTCCTAAATCAAAAAGCTAAATAACAATAATAGGAAATTGATCCAAATGAAAGTCAGTAGAACAAAGGAGAAATAGTCAGAGGCTTGTACAGAAAGATTGACTGAGCACATTAGTTACTACAGTCACAGTGTCAAGTTAAACCACTGCTCCCGCCCCCCTGTGCGTCCCCTGCCCACCCCACCCCCCTCTTCAGCTCTGCCTTTTTGTGCAGCGCTGTCCCCAGATATGGGGACATACAAGTCCTCCTCAAAGCTTTCTGTCAGCTCAGTACTTCACTCCTGGAATAAATTCCTTGGCATCCGGATTCAGGTTACTTTTGCTCTGAAATAAGAACCAAGAGACAGTAAATCCCAAGGCAAGGTTCACTTTAAAATTTATTCTCTCCCTGCTTCAGTTATTACCACTACCTTCTGCTCAGCCCAAAGGAGAGAAAAAACAGAATTCCTTGCCCAAAGTGTTGACTAAGAAATACATAAGACTAACAAGGATTCAAGGATGGTTTCTCCAAGCTAAAGCTCATGGCCAGCACACCTTTGGTAACAGTATCTTTTCTTAAAAACAGAGTAGGGCTGGGGGTGGAAAGAAGACAGAGGATTAGACACCACAAGAGACAAGGTGGCAAATCCAGCCCAGTGCTCTTTACCTTGTAAACGAGTCTGATGGTAGCTTAAGAGCAGGCCAACGGTAAACAAATGACTCAGGCGACAACCACCATCCCGGTCCTCTCTTCCGTACTTTCATCAATCATCAAAAAATGGTTGATCAAGTTGGCTTATCAACTTGAACCCTGTGTTTTCTTGGAATGGGGAGACATGGGCTCAGCAGGCCACTGGAAACCCCAGCACATTGCAGGAAACCCCCAGGGACTGGGGAGCTGTGTACTCTGGTTTGCAACACCACCTGCTTCTTCCTCTCACCCCTCTTTCCATCCAGCTTAACAGACTGCATAAGTAGTGCTCCAGGTGTTCACTGCCCTTGGTAAGTAGACAGCAGGGTGCGAGGGCATTCTTAAACACCCAGATTTTCTTGGTCAGCTTATTCATTTAAAGACACACAGTAGAACATTCCTGATGAAAGGGGAGAGGGAGAAGAGTGCAATTTTCCTAAATCAAAAGCTAAATAACAATAATAGGAAATTGATCCAAATGAAAGTCAGTAGAACAAAGGAGAAATAGTCAGAGGCTTGTACAGAAAGATTGACTGAGCACATTAGTTACTACAGTCACAGTGTCAAGTTAAACCACTGCTCCCGCCCCCCTGTGCGTCCCCTGCCCACCCCACCCCCCTCTTCAGCTCTGCCTTTTTGTGCAGCGCTGTCCCCAGATATGGGGACATACAAGTCCTCCTCAAAGCTTTCTGTCAGCTCAGTACTTCACTCCTGGAATAAATTCCTTGGCATCCGGATTCAGGTTACTTTTGCTCTGAAATAAGAACCAAGAGACAGTAAATCCCAAGGCAAGGTTCACTTTAAAATTTATTCTCTCCCTGCTTCAGTTATTACCACTACCTTCTGCTCAGCCCAAAGGAGAGAAAAAACAGAATTCCTTGCAACTCAGGGTTATTACTTGGCTGTTTTCAGTGGCTCCTCCTGGACTAAGCCTCGCTAACCTCATTCTCTCCTTCCTGCTTTAGATTCCTGTTCTCTTCACGATGCATTAGAGCCTGTTAAATTCAACTCAAAAAACAATTTTTCAACTCCCTAGTACTTTAACTTGATGGAAACCAAAGTACTCCATCAAACTAGTTTGGTTACCACAATCCCTATTTTTCTTTTTTTTCATCCTCTCTTTGGTTATCTACTCTCTAAATTCATAAGATCTTAATCTAAAACCTTGGCAAACTGCAAGGCACAATCATTCACATGTGAGTTGTGCGAGAACAATGTCACTTACAGAATTCTGACATTAAAGTAAACCTGGAAGGCAGGGAATTCATTTATCTGGTCTTCTAATTGTAAGTGGAAAATGGTCTCTCAGAAGTATATTCCTTCCAAAATGAACTGGCAGCTTTTTATAACAGCATCATTTAAAACAATAAATACAGATTTGAGGGACAGTAAAAGAAAAGGACAAGAGTAAATGATAATTTGAAACCAAGCCTCTTCCATGTTCAAATTCTTAGCCTGAATCCCAATTCTGCTTTGAAAAGTCCACTGGAGACCAGGAAAGTTGGCGATGTTACAACAATCACGTTTCCACAGTGCTTTAAGTGGTGCAATGCATCTTCAACACACCCCCTTGTTAATGCCCAGGTGATGAGCAAAGAAACAGCGGCTCAGAGGGCTCCAGAGCTTGCCCAAGGTGGCAGAGCCAAAAAGAGAGCCTGGGACTCCAAGTCCTACATTCTTTTTACTGTGCCACATGTGGAACTACATATGCTCTTACCAAAATATCTTCAGAATCATGACCATCACTGACCGACAGTCCATTTAACTGCTGCTGCAACTGTCCCACAGCCTGAGGCAGGTCTCGCGATGGAATAAACCAGTCTTGGTCTTCCTCGTCCAGCATCTCCTGAAAGCAGCGGTCTAAGAATTCTTGCTCCTGAAGCTCCTCCTCCACCTGGCAAGCAAAGGGGAAGAGCTCTGACTTGACTGTCCCAGTGGGACAACTAAGAATGATCTTGTGTGAGATCTACTAAGAATTATAAAGATTCCAATGAAAGGCTAGAATTTTCTTTTTAATGTTTTCAACCAAATTCCATAAAAAATAAGACTAAGGAAATAGTCAAAATAGAAGAAATTCCAGATCTTCATAGATCTTCTCATATGTGACACAGATATTTCCCACTCATGTGGCACTTACAGAATATCATTTTAAAGCTTAAAATACTTTTTAAAATCTTGTTGAGAGGTAATTGTTCTTACATTTCCCACCTTACAAGTATGAAAAGGGTCCAAGAACTATGTAACTAGACCACTACTTGGAGAGCTTCAACTCCCAGTTTCTGGCCCATTTTTCTGGCAATAAGGCCCTTACAGGAGAAAAATACTTTCAGAATCTTAGAAAGATATAAAGAACATTTTCTGGCATACCAGTAGAAAATTCTTTCAAAACAAAAAGACTATGACTATTAAACAATATGGAAATTTCTTAAAGAGTGCCTTAATATAAAGCAATAGATAGCTAAGATATTTTTCACTTCTTGGCAGATGCCATTAACTTCTAGTAAAGAGTCTGCTCCAGTCTGCAGATAAGTGTGGTTTTTTCTTTTTTTCTCCTTGCTTGTTGCCCTGTGATAAGAGATTAGTGTGACTTGAACGGGTCGCCTGTTTCATGCTTGGCCGTCCCTTTCCTGCAGGCTGCCTGGTGGCAGATTCCCAGCTCCCATGCCACCACCAGAGGGCTGGGCAAGCAGAAATAATCATCCAAACTAGCCAATATAGTTGAATTCAAAGAAAAAGTCACTTGTAGCAAGACAATTAAACATACTATCTCAACATGACAATTAACCATACTTTTTTTCTCTTTAAATTTCAAGTAAATTAATTACTAAGTACTTAAAATAACAACTAAAAGTCTTTCCAAGCTTTAAGACTTAACATGACTGCTCAGGATCTGCCCTGACTCTCCTTAAGAGCATAATAACATGCTCTTCAGTATTAAACCTACCCTCATTCACAAGCACAAACCATGAAAAGCATTACCTGGGCCCAGGGGTGTGACAGCACGGTCACTATTCAGAGAGAGTGAGCCACAGTGGGTGGACACTCCTGGCTGCCTCTATGAAACTGTTTCCTTCTCCCCAAAGCACCTGGCTGTTAAGACCGAATCTCCTCTCTTCCACGCTGGATAGGGCCATGTAACTAAAATCACAGAATGTCCCCAGAAGGGATGTGAGACTCAGGCATCACTTGGTTAAAAGGAGACCCTTCGGTGCACGGTGGGGAGAGGCATGGGGCCGGGGGCGGCAGGCCGCGAGGGGGGTCTGGGCTCCGAGCTCAGGCTGGCCCATCGTCCCCAGGACCTGTTCCTCATGATCCGGCGCCACAAGACCACCATCTCCACGGATGCCAAGGAGTCGAGCACCATGTTCAAGCTGAAGCGCATCGTTGAGGGTGTCTTCACGCGGCCGCCGGACGAGCAGCCCCTGGACGACGGCAAGACACTGGGCGAGTGTGGCTTCACCAGCCAGAGGGCACGGCCGCGGGCCCCAGCCACTGTGGGGCTAGCCTTCAGGGCAGATGAAGCATTCGAGGTCTTGCGCATCGAGCCCTTCTCCAGCCCACCTGAGCTGCTGCTGGATGTGATGAAGCCACAGGACTCAGGAAATGGCGCCAACGACCAGGCTGTGCAGTGAGAAGCCTCCCTCAACTGTCCCCCACCAATAAAAGATCTGGGTGCCCCAAAAAAGAAAAAGGAGACCCTTTGCCTTGACATTTGGCTCTCTCCCTTTCCTGTGGCTTGACCTCCAGTTATCCCACAGCTGCCAAATGCCCTTGGAATGGCAGAGTAACATGGCGGAGGGCACCGTGTGGCTACAGAGTCACTTGTCTACCTGGAGTGCTTACCTTGGTGTGTTAACCCCACAGAGATAAAAGACCACAAATTACTGCTGGATCTTTGTGGAAGCAGTCTAGCTTTTCCCCACCAAATACACTATTTCACATGTGGATTCTGCCAGGCCCTGAGCTCCTACTTGCGGCATTCCAGGCTGGTCTGTCTGCACACAGCTGCTGTTTCCCATGCATCTACACCGGAACACCATGTCCTCAGATCCTCTTAATCAGCATGGTAGAAAAATTTCAATTTCGTCCTCCAAGGTAACTTCAGTTTGATCTCTTAGCAACTGAAGCTGCTTCTTGGTCAGCCCTGACCAGGCTTCTAATGTATTTTCAAGTTATTCTAAAGCCAATGAACACATTTCTCTTTTGACAGACTGACGGTAAAATATTAGAGCTACTTATAGAAAAAGCCAAAAAAACATTAGAGCTACTGAATTACACGTATAATTAGTCTTCCACTTGTTTACCTGTCTGTTGAAATCCTCTTCATTCTCCATCCACATGTACTCTGCAAATGGGTTTTCCTTCTCATCATGCCCATTTAATCCCTGGTCCTCTTTGGATTTTATATTGGGTGATGTATTCCACACTGGATCCATTCATTATGACAGAACCTAAACAGGAACAAAAGAAAGGATAAAATGATACAAGAATTAAGGAAATGAAGACTGTTCCAGACACTTCTCATGTTCTAAATCAAAGTTATTAACTACAGAGCTTCCCTAGTGGCTCAGTGGTAAAGAATTTGACTGCCAATGCAAGAGATATGGGTTCAATCCCTGGTCTGGGAAGATCCCACATGCTGTGAAGCAACTAAGCCCGCAAGCCACAACTACTGAGCCCTTGCTCTAGAGCCCAGGACCACAACTACTGAAGCCCGCACACCCTACAACTTGAAACAGGGAAGCCACTGCAATGAGAAGCCATGTACTACAGATAGAGAGTATCCCCCTCAGCCCCGCCAACCCCCGCTAAAATTAGAAAAAAGCCTATGCAGCAATGCAGATCTAGTGCAACAAAAAGCAAATATATTTTTAAAATTTCTAAAGTTATTAACTATGGATAAATGGAAAATGTTAGTCTGTAACTAGTTACCAACTATACAGATGTAAAGTTCTTTAATGAGCTAAAAGAAAAAACCAATTTTAGCTCAGCCTTTCTAGGCAAGTCGACTGGGGCAGCATGGGAGGAGGCATCTTTTCAAGCCAAATTTCTGTAAGTTCTAAAAGGCATGTGGATTCTGCCAGGCCCTGAGCTCCTACTTGCGGCATTCCAGGCTGGTCTGTCTGCACACAGCTGCTGTTTCCCATGCATCTACACCGGAACACCATGTCCTCAGATCCTCTTAATCAGCATGGTAGAAAAATTTCAATTTCGTCCTCCAAGGTAACTTCAGTTTGATCTCTTAGCAACTGAAGCTGCTTCTTGGTCAGCCCTGACCAGGCTTCTAATGTATTTTCAAGTTATTCTAAAGCCAATGAACACATTTCTCTTTTGACAGACTGACGGTAAAATATTAGAGCTACTTATAGAAAAAGCCAAAAAAACATTAGAGCTACTGAATTACACGTATAATTAGTCTTCCACTTGTTTACCTGTCTGTTGAAATCCTCTTCATTCTCCATCCACATGTACTCTGCAAATGGGTTTTCCTTCTCATCATGCCCATTTAATCCCTGGTCCTCTTTGGATTTTATATTGGGTGATGTATTCGCCACACTGGATCCATTCATTATGACAGAACCTAAACAGGAACAAAAGAAAGGATAAAATGATACAAGAATTAAGGAAATGAAGACTGTTCCAGACACTTCTCATGTTCTAAATCAAAGTTATTAACTACAGAGCTTCCCTAGTGGCTCAGTGGTAAAGAATTTGACTGCCAATGCAAGAGATATGGGTTCAATCCCTGGTCTGGGAAGATCCCACATGCTGTGAAGCAACTAAGCCCGCAAGCCACAACTACTGAGCCCTTGCTCTAGAGCCCAGGACCACAACTACTGAAGCCCGCACACCCTACAACTTGAAACAGGGAAGCCACTGCAATGAGAAGCCATGTACTACAGATAGAGAGTATCCCCCTCAGCCCCGCCAACCCCCGCTAAAATTAGAAAAAAGCCTATGCAGCAATGCAGATCTAGTGCAACAAAAAGCAAATATATTTTTAAAATTTCTAAAGTTATTAACTATGGATAAATGGAAAATGTTAGTCTGTAACTAGTTACCAACTATACAGATGTAAAGTTCTTTAATGAGCTAAAAGAAAAAACCAATTTTAGCTCAGCCTTTCTAGGCAAGTCGACTGGGGGCAGCATGGGAGGGAGGCATCTTTTCAAGCCAAATTTCTGTAAGTTCTAGAACTTAACCAAGAGCATAGTTTTCCTAACATTTAAATAGGTAGAAAAAATGCATTCTTAATAAATATTGTAAATAAATGCTCCTTATTCTGATTTTTCTTCTTCTTTCTAATATATATATATTGGCTATACTGGGTCTTAGTTGCAGCATGCAGGATCTTTAGTTGGAGCATGTGGGATCTAGCTCCCTGACCCAGGGACTGAACCCAGGCCCCCTGTACTAGGAGCACAGACTCTTAGCTACTGGACCACCAGGGAAGTCCTTATTCTGATTCTTAAGGTCTGTTTATAAAACATATTTCAAAAAGTCATACATATTTCCTGCATTGGAAAGCAAAAAGGAGAAAAGGTAGGTCACTAGCTGTCTAACTATCCAGAGTTAAAAATGCTTAACAGAGGGCTTCCCTGGTGGTCCAGTGGGTAAGGATACCGCCTTGCAGTGCAAGGGGCGCTGGTTCAATCCCTGGCCTGGGAAGATCCCACATGCCATAGAGTGGCTGGACCGATATGTCCAACTACTAAGCTGGAGCTCTGGAGTGCATGCGCCCAGAGCTGGTGCCCTGCGATGAGAGAGGCCACTGCTGCGATGGGAGGCCCACACAGGTCAAAGAACAAAAATAAATGAAAGATCAATAGAAGAGGCCAAAAAAAAAAAAAAAGCTTAACAGAAAACCCAGAACAGCCAAAAATAAATAGATACATAAATAAAATACATTTTAAAAATGCTTAACAATGTGGTGGATATAAGCTTGCTGACTTCCCTTACATATATACAGACATATATACACACACCCATTCCCCAGGCACCCATTCTTAGAGTAAGAGCATGATGCTCCATCATTTTCTTTTTCTCATTTTCATATTAATATAGAAAGGAGTATGACAGGGCTGTCTGCTGTCAACCTGTTTGCTTAACCTATATGCTGAGCACATCATGAGAAATGCCTGCTGCATGAGCTATAAGCGGAAAAAAATCAAATATAAAAAAAGACTATAGGGGAGATAGTCTAAAGTTAAAAACCTTTAATGAGCTAAAAGAAAACCAATTTTAGCTCAGCCTTTCTAGGCAAGTCGACTGGGGGCAGCATGGGAGGGAGGCATCTTTTCAAGCCAAATTTCTGTAAGTTCTAGAACTTAACCAAGAGCATAGTTTTCCTAACATTTAAATAGGTAGAAAAAATGCATTCTTAATAAATATTGTAAATAAATGCTCCTTATTCTGATTTTTCTTCTTCTTTCTAATATATATATATTGGCTATACTGGGTCTTAGTTGCAGCATGCAGGATCTTTAGTTGGAGCATGTGGGATCTAGCTCCCTGACCCAGGGACTGAACCCAGGCCCCCTGTACTAGGAGCACAGACTCTTAGCTACTGGACCACCAGGGAAGTCCTTATTCTGATTCTTAAGGTCTGTTTATAAAACATATTTCAAAAAGTCATACATATTTCCTGCATTGGAAAGCAAAAAGGAGAAAAGGTAGGTCACTAGCTGTCTAACTATCCAGAGTTAAAAATGCTTAACAGAGGGCTTCCCTGGTGGTCCAGTGGGTAAGGATACCGCCTTGCAGTGCAAGGGGCGCTGGTTCAATCCCTGGCCTGGGAAGATCCCACATGCCATAGAGTGGCTGGACCGATATGTCCAACTACTAAGCTGGAGCTCTGGAGTGCATGCGCCCAGAGCTGGTGCCCTGCGATGAGAGAGGCCACTGCTGCGATGGGAGGCCCACACAGGTCAAAGAACAAAAATAAATGAAAGATCAATAGAAGAGGCCAAAAAAAAAAAAAAAGCTTAACAGAAAACCCAGAACAGCCAAAAATAAATAGATACATAAATAAAATACATTTTAAAAATGCTTAACAATGTGGTGGATATAAGCTTGCTGACTTCCCTTACATATATACAGACATATATACACACACCCATTCCCCAGGCACCCATTCTTAGAGTAAGAGCATGATGCTCCATCATTTTCTTTTTCTCATTTTCATATTAATATAGAAAGGAGTATGACAGGGCTGTCTGCTGTCAACCTGTTTGCTTAACCTATATGCTGAGCACATCATGAGAAATGCCTGCTGCATGAGCTATAAGCCGGAATCAAGACAGGCGGGAGAAACACCAACAGCCTCAGATATGTGGATGATACCCTCTAATGGCAGAAAGCGAAGAGGAACTAAAGAGCCTCTTGATGAGGGTGAAGGAGGAGAGTGAAAGTGCGAGCTTAAAATTAAATAATGATTTTCTCTTCTTGGGCTCTAAAATCACTGCAGATGAAGACTAAAGCCATGATATCAGAGGATGATTGCTTCTTGGCAGGAAAGCTATGACAAACCTAGACAGTGTGTTAAAAGCAGAGACACTACGCTGCTGACAAAGGTCCATATAGTCAAGGCTGTGCACTTCTCAGTGGTCACCTATGGTTTTGAGAGCTGGACGGTAAAGAAGGCAGAGCACCAAAAGAATCCATGCCTCTGAACTGTGGTGCTGGAGGAGACTCCTGAGGGTCTGTTGGACAGCAAGGAGACCAAACCAGTCCATCTTAAGAAATCAATCCCGAATACTCGCTGGAAGGACTGACGCTGAAGCTGAAGCTCCAGTATACTGATTATCTGACGCAAACAGCCGACTTATTGGAAAAGTCCCTGATGCTGGGAAAGACTGAGGGCAGAAGAAGAGGGCGTTAGAGGAGGAGATGGCTGGATGCCATCCTCAATGCAATGGACATGAACTTGGGCAAACTCTGGGAGATGGTGAGGGACGGGAAGGCCCAGCGTGCTGCAGTCCATAGGGTTGCAAAGGGTTGGACACAACTGGGCAACTGAACAACACCACTGTCTGCTGGCTTGCTTCCAGTGCTTCTGTATTATAAAGGTGGGATGAACTTCTTGTGTTCATTTTCTCTAATGATTTGCTTAAGATAACTCCTAAAAAGAGAATTGCCATATAGGGAAGTATTTTTTTTTTTTTTAAGGCTTATGATTTATAGCCAAGCTGCCATAAGAATTTAAATTCTTGCTAATATTATGTAAGTGCCTGTTTCTCTGCACTCATGAGTATTCTTTTGGCTTCCACATTCAATTTGGTACATTTGCTATTATCTCGAATGTGTTCATTTTCAGTTCTTTATTTAAACCTTGACCATTCTTCAAAAACCATGGTTAAGACTTCCCTGGTGGTCCAGAGGTTGAGAATCCTCCTGCCAATGCAGGGGACACAGGTTTGATCCTGGTCCAGGAATATCCCACATGCCACACAGCAACTAAGGCCACATGCCACAACTACTGAGCCCAAGCTTCTAGAGAAGAGAAGCTCTACCACAAGAGAAGCCACCGCAATAAAAGGCCTATGAACAGCAACTGAAGAGTAGCTCAGCTCACTGCAACTAGAGAAAGCCTATACACAGCAACCAAGACCCAGCACGGTGAAAAACAAATAAATAAAAATTAAAAATAAAAAAACATTATTCTTTACTCTCTATACTACCTCCCCTAAGCTCTTATAAGTAATGAACATTGTGTTAATACTACTCAATTGTTCTATTTCATAGGTATAATTTTTCTCTTTCTTATTAGATTCTCAACTCCTGAAACACAAGGTAAAAGTTTCCATACTTTGTAATCTGCCTCGGTATTAGGACCTCCATAAATAGCCATGTATCACTGTGTTTAGGCAATTTTCCCTTTCTAGCTTGTCTCCTTTCAATCTCAGCTCTATCCCCTCCCCAGCCTTCCCTGGGGCATCTTTAAGTTTCAACAAGTTATTTCCTCACTTATTTTTGTTTTGACAACATTCATGAAGAATGAATGCTCCTGGGTATGCTAAAAGTTGTTAAGAGTTTTTGCAATTTTCAAAACTCATATGAACATTAGAAAATTAAATCTTAAAAGACAAAGTAGAATTGTGAAGAGTGAAAAGAATATGGGTGTCCTTGGTGGCAAGTGATAAAGAATCTTCCTGCCAATGCAGGGGACACTTCAATCCCTGGTCCAAGAAGATCCCACAGGCTGTGGAATAACTAAGTCTGTGGTCACAACTACAGAGCCTGTGCTCTACAGCATGGGAGCCACAGCTACTGAGCCCACACGCTGCAACTACTGAAGCCCAGCCACCACAGCTACAGAGCAACCCCCATTCACCTCAACTAGAGAGAAAGCCAACGTTCGTCAGCAAAGACTCAGTTTAGCCAAAAATAAACTAACAAAGTAAATAAAATTATATAAGAAGGAACAGATGGGGCTTCCATAGTAGTCCAGTGGGTAAGGACACCGCCTTGCAGTGCAAGCAGCGCCGGTTCAATTCCTGGCCTGGGAAGATCCCACGTGCCGTGGAGCGGCTGGACCAATTTGTCCAACTACTGAGTCAGAGCTCTGGAGCGCATGTGCCCAGAGCCGGTGCTCTGCGACGAGAGAGGCCACTGTGAACGGAGGCCCGTACAGGCCAAAGAATAAAGATAAATAAATGAAAGACCAATAGAAGTGGCCAAAAAAGAACAGATGGAAAAACAATCACTAATAGCTTAAAAAGAACTTAAGACAGAACCCAAATAATTCACTGGTTTAATTAAGGCACTTAATATGAAATATATCAGTTTAACATATTTTATACAGTGACAGAAGAAATCAATGATTATTCCAAATACTGCTCCACAGTGATAATTTCACTAGGCTGTAAAAGGGGCAAAAGCAGTTTTTTATTTTTACCACTTCCATTTTTGGCATAAGAATGACAGAAGCAAGTACACTCTGAATGTCAGGGCAACTGCCTAAGTAGGTATTCTCTAATGAGAAACTCTTACAGGTCTTGAAACTTGCTGAAGAGCAGATTACACCACACTTTCCAAAGAGTCATTCGGCCATTGTTTACTATCCACACAGTGATTTCCCCCGACATTATGGAAATCACCCACAGAGAATCAAAGTTCAATTTTCTAAAACATCTGCCTTTGCCCCCAAAATAAACCTTGAGTGCACATGACCATCAGGAGAAAGGGAAAGAAGAGAATAATCCTAATTCAAGAACAAGGTAGAGCACAGAAACACACTGCAGGATATACCTGTTGAAGAGAAAGGGAATGGAAAACTACCACAAACTCAACATGGGGATATTACCTAATTCATGTAAACACTTTATTTACTTTATTTTTTATTTTTAACACAAACACTTTAGAAAAGTTGCAAACACTGAGATAGGGACTGTCAATATGAAGAAAGTGGTTCTCTCCACAGCTGGTTATACAGGGCTGATTTGCATTTTAAAGCATTCCACCTGTGTTTTCCGCACAATTGGGAAGTTTGGTTTCTCTAAGCAGCAGGAATCCAACAGCTTAAATTGCATACTGCTTAACTAATCAAGGACTTTCACCTCTGTGCTAAGGCACATATTCTGTCCCACCTCACTTTAAAAAAAACCACCCAGACAGCGCTAAAGTAAGACCAAAGAAGGTACTGGTTCAGGGGTTAAGCACACTGGGCTGCTGGGTTAGTTCAGTAACAACACTGGTTTGTGGGCCCACTGGGTGACAGAGACTTGATGCTTACTGAACCCCTCAACATCTGTAATGAGGCTAGCATGGGGAGGTTTTGCTGGAAAATGGTAAACCCCAGATAAGACACTTGGGAATGCCTTCCCGGGAACACCTGGCTGGAAGACACCAGGTAAGTACTCCTGGTTTAATTAAGGCACTTAATATGAAATATATCAGTTTAACATATTTTATACAGTGACAGAAGAAATCAATGATTATTCCAAATACTGCTCCACAGTGATAATTTCACTAGGCTGTAAAAGGGGCAAAAGCAGTTTTTTATTTTTACCACTTCCATTTTTGGCATAAGAATGACAGAAGCAAGTACACTCTGAATGTCAGGGCAACTGCCTAAGTAGGTATTCTCTAATGAGAAACTCTTACAGGTCTTGAAACTTGCTGAAGAGCAGATTACACCACACTTTCCAAAGAGTCATTCGGCCATTGTTTACTATCCACACAGTGATTTCCCCCGACATTATGGAAATCACCCACAGAGAATCAAAGTTCAATTTTCTAAAACATCTGCCTTTGCCCCCAAAATAAACCTTGAGTGCACATGACCATCAGGAGAAAGGGAAAGAAGAGAATAATCCTAATTCAAGAACAAGGTAGAGCACAGAAACACACTGCAGGATATACCTGTTGAAGAGAAAGGGAATGGAAAACTACCACAAACTCAACATGGGGATATTACCTAATTCATGTAAACACTTTATTTACTTTATTTTTTATTTTTAACACAAACACTTTAGAAAAGTTGCAAACACTGAGATAGGGACTGTCAATATGAAGAAAGTGGTTCTCTCCACAGCTGGTTATACAGGGCTGATTTGCATTTTAAAGCATTCCACCTGTGTTTTCCGCACAATTGGGAAGTTTGGTTTCTCTAAGCAGCAGGAATCCAACAGCTTAAATTGCATACTGCTTAACTAATCAAGGACTTTCACCTCTGTGCTAAGGCACATATTCTGTCCCACCTCACTTTAAAAAAAACCACCCAGACAGCGCTAAAGTAAGACCAAAGAAGGTACTGGTTCAGGGGTTAAGCACACTGGGCTGCTGGGTTAGTTCAGTAACAACACTGGTTTGTGGGCCCACTGGGTGACAGAGACTTGATGCTTACTGAACCCCTCAACATCTGTAATGAGGCTAGCATGGGGAGGTTTTGCTGGAAAATGGTAAACCCCAGATAAGACACTTGGGGAATGCCTTCCCACCTGGGGAAGACACCAGGTAAGATGGACCATTGCCTGTTAACTTTCCAGATGGTCCTGTACCCAGAGCTGCCTGTAACATTATCTTCCTGTTCCAGCTCCTGTCCAGCTCATCATCCATCATGCTTGCTTGCCAAAAGCACACTGTTTCTCTAACCATCTTATGTTGATCTTTCATTATTTCACATGATCCTCCCAAGGCACATCACTGTGAAATTCTAGTGGAGTGGACACAGAGAAAATATCCCCAAAGCTTCCAGAGATGGATGGGAAAAATGCTTGGTTACAAAAGTAGGGTCAGAAATCAGAATGGATCCTGTGTTGTCAGCTACACTATTGAGAAGTCCATGTGACTAGGGATTCAGGGTGTTTTTTTTTTTTGGCCGCTCTGCTTGGCTTGTGGAATCTTAGTGCCCCAACAAGGGACTGAACCCAAGGACCCCGGCAGTGAACAAGCCATGTCCTAACCACTGGACTGCCAGGGAATTCCCAATCATTCAATCTTGTTAACAAGCATGTGAGTAAGTTTAGAAGTTTACCTTCCTCCAATCAAGTCCTCAGACAAGACAGCCATTCCAGTTGACAACCTGACTGTAACTTCATGAGACTCTGAAGCAGGGGCATCCAGCTAAGCGCTCCCAGATTCCTGACCCACAGGAACTGTGGGACAATAAACGTTTGTTGTTTTAACCCACTAAACTTTGGGGTAAATTGTTATATAATAAATAAACAACACAGATATTCAATAAACACTCATATTTAGCTCTGCCATACAAACCACCAGTTGCCACTTGTCTATTAAAAGGACAAATGGGGGCTTCCCTGGTGGTCCAGTGGGTAAGGACACCGCCTTGCAGTGCAAGCAGCGCCAGTTCGATCCCTGGCCTGGGAAGATCCCACGTGCAGCGGAGCGGCTGGACTGATGTGTCCAATTACCGAGCTGGAGCTCTGGAGCGCATGTGCCCAGAGCTGACGCTCTGTGACAAGAGGCCACCGCAATGGGCGGCCCACATGGGCCAAAGAACAAAGATGGATGAAAATAGACAAATGAAAGACCAAAAGAAGTGGCCTGCCTACTCCCTCCCTCCCCAACCTGCCCCCCCCAAAATAAATAAATAAATTAATTTAAAAAAAAAGGCTATATGTTTAAAAAAAAAAAAAAGAATACTTAGAACTATGAACTCAATTACTGGGAAAAAGTCTACTGAGTAGTTTATACTAAAACTAGTCTCTACTATTGTTTTTCCTACAGTTTCATCATTAACTTCATTCAGTCTGATTGTCGTTCAGTTGCTAAGTCATGTCTGACTCTTTGCGACCCCATGGACTGGAGCATGCCAGGTTTACCTGTCCATGGTTTCCTGGAGTTTGCTTAAATTCTTGTCCACTCAGTGGGTAATGCTATCTAACATCTCATCCTCTGTCGCCCCCTTCTCCTTTTGCCTTTAATCTTTCCCAACATCAGGATCTTTTCCAATGAGCCAGCTCTTCACATCAGGTGGCCAAAGTATTGGAGCTTCAGTTGCAGTGAATTCAGGTTGATTTCCTATGGGACTGACTGGTTTGATTTTGCAGTCCATGTGATTCTAAAGAGTCTTCTCTAGCACCACAATTCAGTCTGGTTAATACCATTAAAAAAAATTAAACACTGTGGGTAACAGTACTTCAGACATGCTGCCACTAGATTCAGGTTTTTCCCAGTTACAGTTTAGCAACTCAGATAATCAGATTCACTCACTCACTAGTATCATGTCTGTCTACCCTCAGCCTTGTGCTTAACTGCTCCTTTGACAGGGTACACAGTCATTTCCCTGAAGGTATTTACATTCTCTCAGGAAGAGGTAAGCAAATAGTTGAGAATAATTACTATTAACATAGAAGGAGGGGCAAAAGGGACTGTTAAAAACCCAAATAGCTCTGCCATACAAACCACCAGTTGCCACTTGTCTATTAAAAGGACAAATGGGGGCTTCCCTGGTGGTCCAGTGGGTAAGGACACCGCCTTGCAGTGCAAGCAGCGCCAGTTCGATCCCTGGCCTGGGAAGATCCCACGTGCAGCGGAGCGGCTGGACTGATGTGTCCAATTACCGAGCTGGAGCTCTGGAGCGCATGTGCCCAGAGCTGACGCTCTGTGACAAGAGGCCACCGCAATGGGCGGCCCACATGGGCCAAAGAACAAAGATGGATGAAAATAGACAAATGAAAGACCAAAAGAAGTGGCCTGCCTACTCCCTCCCTCCCCA
This sequence comes from Tragulus kanchil, assembly GCA_022376925.1. NCBI lineage: Eukaryota > Metazoa > Chordata > Mammalia > Artiodactyla > Tragulidae > Tragulus > Tragulus kanchil. Next base: position 153,739,591 of record JAIOJX010000029.1, read on the forward strand.
ACCTGCCCCCCCCAAAATAAATAAATAAATTAATTTAAAAAAAAAGGCTATATGTTTAAAAAAAAAAAAAAGAATACTTAGAACTATGAACTCAATTACTGGGAAAAAGTCTACTGAGTAGTTTATACTAAAACTAGTCTCTACTATTGTTTTTCCTACAGTTTCATCATTAACTTCATTCAGTCTGATTGTCGTTCAGTTGCTAAGTCATGTCTGACTCTTTGCGACCCCATGGACTGGAGCATGCCAGGTTTACCTGTCCATGGTTTCCTGGAGTTTGCTTAAATTCTTGTCCACTCAGTGGGTAATGCTATCTAACATCTCATCCTCTGTCGCCCCCTTCTCCTTTTGCCTTTAATCTTTCCCAACATCAGGATCTTTTCCAATGAGCCAGCTCTTCACATCAGGTGGCCAAAGTATTGGAGCTTCAGTTGCAGTGAATTCAGGTTGATTTCCTATGGGACTGACTGGTTTGATTTTGCAGTCCATGTGATTCTAAAGAGTCTTCTCTAGCACCACAATTCAGTCTGGTTAATACCATTAAAAAAAATTAAACACTGTGGGTAACAGTACTTCAGACATGCTGCCACTAGATTCAGGTTTTTCCCAGTTACAGTTTAGCAACTCAGATAATCAGATTCACTCACTCACTAGTATCATGTCTGTCTACCCTCAGCCTTGTGCTTAACTGCTCCTTTGACAGGGTACACAGTCATTTCCCTGAAGGTATTTACATTCTCTCAGGAAGAGGTAAGCAAATAGTTGAGAATAATTACTATTAACATAGAAGGAGGGGCAAAAGGGACTGTTAGCAAACAGGAAGACCCAATCTAGTCCAGGAGTGGGAGATGGTTAGGAAGGGTTTCCCTGAACAAGGAACATTTAGATTGATAACCAAAAAATTTAAGTTACCTAATAGTAGGGAGGAGAGGGAAAACCAAAGGCAAAGACTCAGAGGCAAGAGGGAACTTTCAGGAACTATAAGAAGGCAGGTATGCATATAGCTGAAGAGTCAAAGGAGAACCAGTCAGAGAAATGCCAAGGAAGAGAGATGAGGTTGCAGAAGCAGATGAACCCGATCATCCAGGACGTCAAAGGCTACATGAAGAATTTTGGATATCATCCTAAAAGCAATGGAAGTCACTGAAAAGGGTTCTCAGCAGCACAATGACATGACTCAATTCATTTGAGGTCACCCAGGCTGCCATATGGAAAATGGATTGAGAGACAAGAGTGGACAATGGAAGACCAGTAAGGCAGCTAAAGCTCTAATCCAGACAAAGAAAAAACCAAGGTAGCTGCTTACACTAAGATAATGGCAGTAGGAAGAGAGTAGGTAGATTTCAAAAACTATTTTAGGTTTTTCTGAGAAACTGAATGTGGGGAGAGAAAGTGAGGCGAATATCAAGGATAACTTTGACACAAGCAAGTGGGTAGGTGGTAATGTCACTCACCGAGTTGAGGAACTCTGTGGGAAGGGCAGACTTCTCTTGGCTGGTGATGAGGATTCAAGGTATAATGGGGGATGAGTTCTCTTTTGGACATATTAAGTGTGTAATGCCTCTGAAACACTCAAATGGTGACATATGCAGATTGTCTGTAGGCATCTACAGGAGACATGCTTGAGGAATCATCATCTACGTAAGTGGTAACAGAAGTCACAGGACTAAGAAGATCTCAGTCGTTATACCAAAAAACTTAACAGTACTTCAGACATGCTGCCACTAGATTCAGGTTTTTCCCAGTTACAGTTTAGCAACTCAGATAATCAGATTCACTCACTCACTAGTATCATGTCTGTCTACCCTCAGCCTTGTGCTTAACTGCTCCTTTGACAGGGTACACAGTCATTTCCCTGAAGGTATTTACATTCTCTCAGGAAGAGGTAAGCAAATAGTTGAGAATAATTACTATTAACATAGAAGGAGGGGCAAAAGGGACTGTTAGCAAACAGGAAGACCCAATCTAGTCCAGGAGTGGGAGATGGTTAGGAAGGGTTTCCCTGAACAAGGAACATTTAGATTGATAACCAAAAAATTTAAGTTACCTAATAGTAGGGAGGAGAGGGAAAACCAAAGGCAAAGACTCAGAGGCAAGAGGGAACTTTCAGGAACTATAAGAAGGCAGGTATGCATATAGCTGAAGAGTCAAAGGAGAACCAGTCAGAGAAATGCCAAGGAAGAGAGATGAGGTTGCAGAAGCAGATGAACCCGATCATCCAGGACGTCAAAGGCTACATGAAGAATTTTGGATATCATCCTAAAAGCAATGGAAGTCACTGAAAAGGGTTCTCAGCAGCACAATGACATGACTCAATTCATTTGAGGTCACCCAGGCTGCCATATGGAAAATGGATTGAGAGACAAGAGTGGACAATGGAAGACCAGTAAGGCAGCTAAAGCTCTAATCCAGACAAAGAAAAAACCAAGGTAGCTGCTTACACTAAGATAATGGCAGTAGGAAGAGAGTAGGTAGATTTCAAAAACTATTTTAGGTTTTTCTGAGAAACTGAATGTGGGGAGAGAAAGTGAGGCGAATATCAAGGATAACTTTGACACAAGCAAGTGGGTAGGTGGTAATGTCACTCACCGAGTTGAGGAACTCTGTGGGAAGGGCAGACTTCTCTTGGCTGGTGATGAGGATTCAAGGTATAATGGGGGATGAGTTCTCTTTTGGACATATTAAGTGTGTAATGCCTCTGAAACACTCAAATGGTGACATATGCAGATTGTCTGTAGGCATCTACAGGAGACATGTGGCTAACTATAGAGATTTGGAATCATCATCTACGTAAGTGGTAACAGAAGTCACAGGACTAGAAGACTGCCTAGGGAGAAAGGGCAAAGTGAGATGAGACAAGGAGACAGAAAGATAACTAGAAGAGTGTGCATCGTAGAAATCAAGGGAAGTTGATATGGAGTTGAAAGGAAGCCCCCACAAAAGGTATGTTCAGATCCTAATAATCTGGGAAGGCTACATTATTTAGAATAGGGGTCTTTGTAGACATAACTAAATTAAGGACCATGAGATAGGAGATCATTCTGCATTATCCCAGGAGGCCCTAAATCTAATGATAAGTGTACTTGTAAGAGAAAAGCAGAAGGAGATTTGACACGGAGAAAAGGAGACAATGTGACTGGGGAGTCAGAGACTGGAGTGATGGGGCCGCACGCCAAGGAATGCCTACAGGCCCTGGAAAGTGAGCAGGCAAAGATTCTCCCCTACAGCCTCCAGAGAGAGTCCAGCCCTCCCAACACTTTGATTTTCGACTTACTGACTGAAAGAGAAAAAATTTATATTGTTGTAAGCCTCTAGTTTGTGGTAATCTACTACAGTAGATACAGGGGATCGATATACCCTACAGTAAGGCAGGCATGTTGAAGGCTGACACAAGGTCAAAAGGAGGCTGAGGAGTGTCTACAGAATTAGGATAGGGACCCTGGGGGTCTCTTATGACCATAATGAAAGCAGTATCCTTTAACAGAAATGAGGGAGAGAGTAAAACGGATGAGATATGAACTGCAGGTCACAGAAAGTATTCAAAACTCTTTCAAGGAGGCCAGGTGCCAAGGCAAGGAATAGGAATGAACAGTAACTGGAGGGGTGAGAGGTCCCTGGAAACTTAATTTGTAAAGGACTGGGGAGTCCAGAACATGTTTAAATATTCATAGAAAGAGTCTAGTGGAGAGGGAGAGGCTACAAATAAAGGAGAAGGAATAGCTGGGGCCATGGGAAGCTAAGGGGGGAGATACTTGTTTATTCTTTTGAATAGCTAATACATTCCCATGACACAAAATCTAAATGCCTGGGATTGTTAATTAGTAATAGATAGCTAATTATAGTAAGAGAATTACTAATTAAGCATGCATGGTGAGCATAAGGTCAGAGCTAGGGAAGCACATCGGCAGAGACATTTTATCTATTACAAAGTCTTACTCCACGATGAGATGAGACAAGGAGACAGAAAGATACGGTGCATCGAGAAATCAAGGGAAGTTGATATGGAGTTGAAAGGAATCCCCCACAAAAGGTATGTTCAGATCCTAATAATCTGGGAAGGCTACATTATTTAGAATAGGGGTCTTTGTAGACATAACTAAATTAAGGACCATGAGATAGGAGATCATTCTGCATTATCCCAGGAGGCCCTAAATCTAATGATAAGTGTACTTGTAAGAGAAAAGCAGAAGGAGATTTGACACGGAGAAAAGGAGACAATGTGACTGGGGAGTCAGAGACTGGAGTGATGGGGCCGCACGCCAAGGAATGCCTACAGGCCCTGGAAAGTGAGCAGGCAAAGATTCTCCCCTACAGCCTCCAGAGAGAGTCCAGCCCTCCCAACACTTTGATTTTCGACTTACTGACTGAAAGAGAAAAAATTTATATTGTTGTAAGCCTCTAGTTTGTGGTAATCTACTACAGTAGATACAGGGGATCGATATACCCTACAGTAAGGCAGGCATGTTGAAGGCTGACACAAGGTCAAAAGGAGGCTGAGGAGTGTCTACAGAATTAGGATAGGGACCCTGGGGGTCTCTTATGACCATAATGAAAGCAGTATCCTTTAACAGAAATGAGGGAGAGAGTAAAACGGATGAGATATGAACTGCAGGTCACAGAAAGTATTCAAAACTCTTTCAAGGAGGCCAGGTGCCAAGGCAAGGAATAGGAATGAACAGTAACTGGAGGGGTGAGAGGTCCCTGGAAACTTAATTTGTAAAGGACTGGGGAGTCCAGAACATGTTTAAATATTCATAGAAAGAGTCTAGTGGAGAGGGAGAGGCTACAAATAAAGGAGAAGGAATAGCTGGGGCCATGGGAAGCTAAGGGGGGAGATACTTGTTTATTCTTTTGAATAGCTAATACATTCCCATGACACAAAATCTAAATGCCTGGGATTGTTAATTAGTAATAGATAGCTAATTATAGTAAGAGAATTACTAATTAAGCATGCATGGTGAGCATAAGGTCAGAGCTAGGGAAGCACATCGGCAGAGACATTTTATCTATTACAAAGTCTTACTCCACGAGACACTTTAGACTAGTAAGTCATTCATATCTTCAATTAGTTAAAGGACTCATTAAATAAAATGGTAAAATTATGATGACAAAAACAGTAATGAGCAGAAGGGAGTAAAAATGCAGAGCTGAGGGCTTCCCTGGTGGTCCAGTGGGTAAGGACACCGCCTTGCAGCGCAAGGGGCGCCGGTGCGATCCCTGGCCTGGGAAGATTCCACGTGCCGCGGAGCGGCTGGACTGATGTGTCCAATCACCGAGCCGGAGCTCTGGAGCGCATGCGCCCAGAGCCGATGCTCTGCGACAACAGAGGCCGCCGCGATGGGAGGCCCACAGGAGCCAAAAGAACAAAGATGGATGAAAATTGAAAAATGAAAGACCAATAGAAGTAGCCCGCCTGCTCCCCTCCCTCCCCACCCCACCCCCCAAAAATAAATAAATAAATCTTTAAAAAAAAATGCAGAGCTGCTAATATACATTTGAAATGAAGAGACAAGCAATTTAAAAGAAATAAAATATACTGGTATAGATAAACCTCATTGTAACCACAACCCCAAAATCTATGATACACATACAAAGAAAAAGAATTCAAATGTAGACATCATCAAATCACAAGGGAAGAGAATAAAAGAGAAATTAAAGAACAACAAGAAACTACACTTAACAAAATGACAATAAATACACACCTATCAATAATTACTTTAAATGTAAAGAGACTAAAGGGTCCAGTCAAAAGAAAAAGACTGGTTGGATGAATATAAAAATAAGACCTATACCTATATATGGTGCCTACAAGAGACTCCAAACCTAAAGAAACACACACACTGAAAGTAAAGGATGCAACAAGGCACTCCATGCAAATGGAAATCAAAGAAAGCCATGGTAGCAATACTTATACCAACAAAACAGATTAAAGTGCTAAGGGGAGATACTTGTTTATTCTTTTGACTAGCTACTACATTCCCATGACACAAAATCTAAATGCCTGGGATTGTTAATTAGTAATAGATAGCTAATTATAGTAAGAGAATTACTAATTAAGCATGCATGGTGAGCATAAGGTCAGAGCTAGGGAAGCACATCGGCAGAGACATTTTATCTATTACAAAGTCTTACTCCACGAGACACTTTAGACTAGTAAGTCATTCATATCTTCAATTAGTTAAAGGACTCATTAAATAAAATGGTAAAATTATGATGACAAAAACAGTAATGAGCAGAAGGGAGTAAAAATGCAGAGCTGAGGGCTTCCCTGGTGGTCCAGTGGGTAAGGACACCGCCTTGCAGCGCAAGGGGCGCCGGTGCGATCCCTGGCCTGGGAAGATTCCACGTGCCGCGGAGCGGCTGGACTGATGTGTCCAATCACCGAGCCGGAGCTCTGGAGCGCATGCGCCCAGAGCCGATGCTCTGCGACAACAGAGGCCGCCGCGATGGGAGGCCCACAGGAGCCAAAAGAACAAAGATGGATGAAAATTGAAAAATGAAAGACCAATAGAAGTAGCCCGCCTGCTCCCCTCCCTCCCCACCCCACCCCCCAAAAATAAATAAATAAATCTTTAAAAAAAAATGCAGAGCTGCTAATATACATTTGAAATGAAGAGACAAGCAATTTAAAAGAAATAAAATATACTGGTATAGATAAACCTCATTGTAACCACAACCCCAAAATCTATGATACACATACAAAGAAAAAGAATTCAAATGTAGACATCATCAAATCACAAGGGAAGAGAATAAAAGAGAAATTAAAGAACAACAAGAAACTACACTTAACAAAATGACAATAAATACACACCTATCAATAATTACTTTAAATGTAAAGAGACTAAAGGGTCCAGTCAAAAGAAAAAGACTGGTTGGATGAATATAAAAATAAGACCTATACCTATATATGGTGCCTACAAGAGACTCCAAACCTAAAGAAACACACACACTGAAAGTAAAGGGATGCAACAAGGCACTCCATGCAAATGGAAATCAAAGAAAGCCATGGTAGCAATACTTATACCAACAAAACAGAATTTAAAACAAAGACTGTTACAAGAGACAAACAAGGAAGGATATTACATAATGATTAAGGCACCAATCCAAGGAGAAGCTATAACAATTGTAAATGTATATGCACCCAACATAGGAGGACCTAAATGCACAAAGCAAATGTTAACATAACATACACATAAAGGGACAAAATCAACAGCAATGCAATAATAGTAGAAGACTTTATTACCCCATTTACATGGACAGATTACCCAGAGAGAAAAATCAATAAGAAAACACTGGCCTTAAATGACACATTAGATCAGATGGACTTAATAGATATGTATATAGAACATTTCATCCAAAAGCAGTAGAATACAGATGCTTTTCAAAGGCACACACAAGGAACATTCTCCAGGATAGATCACAGCTAAGCCTTCCTAAAATTTAAAAAGCTGAAATCCTATCAAGCATTTTCCAAACCACAGCGCTGTGTGACCAGAAAATCAACTATAAGAAAAACATTTCGAAAAACATAAACATGTAGAGGATAAACAATATGCTACTAACCAACCAATGGATCACTTAAGAAATCAAAGAAGAAATAAAAAAAATACTTGGAGACAAAAAAAACAAAAACAAAATGATCCAAAATCTATGGGATGCAGCCTGAGCAGGTAAGTTTATGGTGATATAAACCAACTTCAGGAAATAAGAAATAAAATATACTGGTATAGATAAACCTCATTGTAACCACAACCCCAAAATCTATGATACACATACAAAGAAAAAGAATTCAAATGTAGACATCATCAAATCACAAGGGAAGAGAATAAAAGAGAAATTAAAGAACAACAAGAAACTACACTTAACAAAATGACAATAAATACACACCTATCAATAATTACTTTAAATGTAAAGAGACTAAAGGGTCCAGTCAAAAGAAAAAGACTGGTTGGATGAATATAAAAATAAGACCTATACCTATATATGGTGCCTACAAGAGACTCCAAACCTAAAGAAACACACACACTGAAAGTAAAGGGATGCAACAAGGCACTCCATGCAAATGGAAATCAAAGAAAGCCATGGTAGCAATACTTATACCAACAAAACAGAATTTAAAACAAAGACTGTTACAAGAGACAAACAAGGAAGGATATTACATAATGATTAAGGCACCAATCCAAGGAGAAGCTATAACAATTGTAAATGTATATGCACCCAACATAGGAGGACCTAAATGCACAAAGCAAATGTTAACATAACATACACATAAAGGGACAAAATCAACAGCAATGCAATAATAGTAGAAGACTTTATTACCCCATTTACATGGACAGATTACCCAGAGAGAAAATCAATAAGAAAACACTGGCCTTAAATGACACATTAGATCAGATGGACTTAATAGATATGTATATAGAACATTTCATCCAAAAGCAGTAGAATACAGATGCTTTTCAAAGGCACACACAAGGAACATTCTCCAGGATAGATCACAGCTAAGCCTTCCTAAAATTTAAAAAGCTGAAATCCTATCAAGCATTTTCCAAACCACAGCGCTGTGTGACCAGAAAATCAACTATAAGAAAAACATTTCGAAAAACATAAACATGTAGAGGATAAACAATATGCTACTAACCAACCAATGGATCACTTAAGAAATCAAAGAAGAAATAAAAAAAATACTTGGAGACAAAAAAAACAAAAACAAAATGATCCAAAATCTATGGGATGCAGCCTGAGCAGGTAAGTTTATGGTGATATAAACCAACTTCAGGAAATAAGAAAAATCGCAAACAAACAACCTAAACTTATACTAAACAAACTAGAAAAAGAAGAACAAAACCCAAAGTTAGTATAAGGAAAGACATCATAAAGATTAGAGTAGAAATAAATGAAACAGAGACTGAAAAAATAGAAAAGATGAATGAAATTAAGAATTGATTCTTTGAAAAGATAAATAAAATTGATAAACTGTTAACCAGACTCAAAAGAAAAAAAAAGAGGGCCCAAATAAATGAAAAAGATCAGAAATGAAAAAGACGTTACTATCAACAGCACAGACATAAAGGATCACAAGCGATCAATATAAGCGACTATATGCAAATAAAATGGTCCAACTAGAAGAAATGGACAAATTGAGTTTGATCCCTGGTCAGGGAACAAAGATCCTACATGCTTCAAGGCAAAGCCAAAAAAACAAATTCATGTATATTTATTATATACATGGATATATATTTATTATTCAAGTATAATAAATTCATTGCTCTGAGAAGTTTTAAGTACCACCCATTTCCCTAATTAATTGCCTTATTTATTTATCTATGTATTGCATTTTATTTTATAATTTTTCTTTTTTTGGAGGGGGTGGACGGGTTGGGGAGGGAGAAGGGCGGGCGGGCAACTTCTATTGTTCTTTCATTTATCTATTTTTTCATCCATCTTTGTTCTTTGGCCCATGTGGGCCTCCCATCGCGGTGGCCTTTGTTGTCACAGAGCACCAGCTCTGGGCGCATGCGCTCCAGAGCTCCGGCTGGGTAATTGGACACATCGGTCCAGCTCCTCCACAGCACGTAGGATCTTCCCAGGCCAGGGATCAAACCGGCGCTGCTTGCACTGCAAGGCGGTGTCCTTACCCCCCGGATCACCAGGGAAGCCCTGTATTGCATTTTATTTATTTATTTATTTATTTATTTAAAGATTTATTTATTTATTTATTTTGGGCGGGGGTCGGGTTGGGGAGGGAGGGGAGCGGGCGGGCCACTTCTATTGGTCTTTCATTTCTCTATTTTCATCCGTCTTTGTTCTTTGGCTCCTGCGGGCCTCCCATCACGGTGGCCTCTGTTGTTGCAGAGCACCGGCTCTGGGCGCATGCGCTCCAGAGCTCTGGCTCGGTGATTGGACACATCAGTCCAGCTCCTCCACAGCACGTGGGATCTTCCCAGGCCAGGGATCAAACCGGCGCTGCTTGCACTGCAAGGCGGTGTCCTTACCCCCCGGATCACCAGGGAAGCCCTGTATTGCATTTTATTTATTTATTTATTTATTTATTTAAAGATTTATTTATTTATTTATTTTGGGCGGGGGTCGGGTTGGGGAGGGAGGGGAGCGGGCGGGCCACTTCTATTGGTCTTTCATTTCTCTATTTTCATCCGTCTTTGTTCTTTGGCTCCTGCGGGCCTCCCATCACGGTGGCCTCTGTTGTTGCAGAGCACCGGCTCTGGGCGCATGCGCTCCAGAGCTCTGGCTCGGTGATTGGACACATCAGTCCAGCCGCTCCGCGGCACGTGGGATCTTCCCAGGCCAGGGCTCGAACCGGGGCCCCCTGCACTGCAAGGCGGTGCCCTTCCCCACTGGACCACCAGGGGAAGCCCTGGATTGCATTTTAAATGTAACCGATAATTCACAAAATTTTAGAAACAAGGCCTACGATGTTCTGTGACATTACTATTATCCTACTGGAAATGTACAGAACAGACATCAAACACTCTCTATAAAGCATTCAAAGCCACTTCCAAAGGCAGAATCAACACTTGATTACAGTCAATAGCACTTTCTACTTCGCTAGGTAAAGTCCACCATCAATTGTCCTTCCCAGATAACATTAAGCAGTGATTGCGGACCTTCACATCTCCATATACAACTCCAACAAGGTATGATATGCCACTAAGGGGGAAGAAATTGCAAACTGAAGTCTTTAGCAGCTAACATTAATCAAATCATTCCTATGGCAAATTATTACATATGAAATATGTGTACCTTTTCTGAATAACAACGGTTTCTAAATGTCCTTAACTGATAAGACGACTGTTTAAATTTGGTTTTTAGGTCCACAATAATATTAGAAATGCCATTCTAGCAACCCTAAATATGATCTCTGCCTGAGGTCTCCCCCACTTCCATCCCTATTTCACATTTGATTACAGAAATACATATTCGAGTAAGAATGATCACTATTTATTTGGGGAATGGTCTATTTATAACCTTAGAAGTTTCCTGAGGGCAAGAAACAAGTCTTTCACACTTTCTAGCATGCTTTTATGTGCCCCTGAAGTCTTCAATAAACAATCTGTTGACAAACTGTCATTTCTAGAAAGCTGTATTTTAAATCTCACATCTTAGCAAAGAAAGTCCATGCTTTCAGGAGCCTGGATGTGGACTAAGCATTCTTCACTGAGTATTAACAATTATTCCTCACAGCCAGTGACAATATCACTTAGGAATCTGTTTTTGACAGGTTAAATTACTCTTGAGTGGAAAAAAAAATTCCCTAATTCTATTCTTTGAAAATATTTTGCATGTTCTTATTTACTATTTTAGCATTTAATAATGCTAAACAGGAGGACTATAACATTCTGTTCACTAGCTGCATAATCTTGCCAAAGAGGATTATCTAAACTGGAAGAAATCCATAAACTAAATCTCAACAGAAATCACCAAAACATACTCATTTGATTTGATATATTTCTAGAAAAAAGAATGTTTTCCAAAGCAAAGTGGGGTAAAAGGAGCTAAGCAGTTTAAATGCACATGTGATCAGGTAGAGAAAACTGTATTCACTAGAAGTCTTTTTAGGAACGGTAACATTTAGCGCGGGAGAAACTTCTTTAAAATTAATGTGGGGTAGAGTCCTTGAGAGGCCAGAGTAAGAATTGTTTCATGGGAGAAAGAGAAAGGTTTCCCTGGTTAGTGGGAGCACAGTGCTGGAACAAAGTAAAGGTGAAAAAATGAGTGGAACATTTCAGATAGATCTCATTCTGCATGCTGTGGACTCTGCCCAAGACATTCAATTTTTGATAAAACTACTAGATCCATATAAAGTTAAGGAGTTTGTGGATTTTTTGGTGTGGAAATCATTGATGAAGCATGATTTGATGTCTAAGATGCAAGAATGGAACAGAAGTAGGTCATGAACTGGGAAAGTGCTTGAAGCCAGTGTACCCAGAATGTCTAAGGGAAGACAGGGTACCGTAGAGCAATCCAGGTACAGAGAGGGAAGCACATAATATACCCAAATACCAGCGGGAAAAGATGAGAATAAAATAACAGCTCTTCTATGTATTTCACTAACATTCTATCTTAAATCTTCACAACAGTCCTGTTGAGGTAGATATTATCGTCCCAGTTTTTCAGATGAAATCTCCGACATTCAGAGATTTGTTTAAGTAAGGTGCAATCTAGTGAGTGCCAGAATTCAGGCTTAAACTAAGGTCTTTCTGTGCCCAAAGCCCATGCTCTTAGCCACTACCCTACACTCTTACACTTCCCATTTTAGTTCCAGATGGCTCGGATAGAAAACTCTGATTTTTTTCAAAGATTGCAAATGGGAATGGGGGAACCAGGATGAATAAAAATGTCCTTCAACAAAAGGACTGTTCTTTGGAAGGAAAATACAAACAAGGTCACATTGCACATAATGTCTTAAAACAAATTATTCCCTACTGTAAACATACAAAGCTCCATTTAATTTGAAGGTTCCTGGCACTCTGAGGATGAGAAAGTAGATGCCAATACATCCATCCTATTCCTATGCACAATTCCCAAATCCGGAAAGTTTCAAAAGCTAAAAAATTTCCATATGCTTCATGTCAAAACTCAGTAGACAGTAAAACTTGGCCTGAACTGATATAAAGCTATATATAGCCTTCACTTATCTTACTAAGTGTGAATACTCTTGTCTTCCTTAGAAGTATTAATGCATGTGACTACAGGTTCTGAGCCAGACCCCTTAAGGCACTATATAGCATACAGAGAAAGCATCGCTCTAAAATCTGAAAAATTCTGAATTCCAAACTTATCTAGCCAAAGATGCTGGACCCTCTATGGACCTGTATCCCAAAGTATTTAAAAAACAACTTAAAAAAAAATAAACAGGGCTTCCCCTGGTGGTCCAGTGGGTAAGGACACCGCCTTGCAGTGCAAGCAGCGCCGGTTCGATTCCTGGCCTGGGAAGATCCCACGTGCCGCGGAGCGGCTGGACCCATGTGTCCAACTACCGAGCTGGAGCTCTGGAGCGCACGCGCCCAGAGCTGGCGCTCTGCGACAACAGACGCCACTGTGATGGGAGGCCCACAGGAACCAAAGAACAAAGACGGATGAAAATAGAGAAATGAAGGACCAATGGAAGTGGCCCACCCGCTCCCCTCCCTCCCCAACCCGACCCCCGCCCAAAATAAATAAATAAATCTTTAAAAAAAAAAAAAAAAAGCAGATCAAAATACTCAGTCTTTAGAATTTCACAGAGACCAATAAATTTTTACAAGTATTTCAAGGACAAGCTAAAATTACAATTTGTTTAACTAAATAAAGGTGATAGAAAACATCCGTATCAACATAATTTTATAAAAGGATATTTTAACATCCCAGAACACAAGAGGGCCTTAATTTAATGCCAGAAAATAATTCTTTGTATTGATAAATGTAATTTAAAAAAAAACACCACCCTGCGGTCCTACCTTTATTTTACTACTTGCCTGCCTGCTAAGTCGCTTCAATGGTGTCCGACTCTCTGTGACCCTGCGGACTGTAGCCTGCCAGGCTCCTCTGTCTATGGGATTCTCCAGGCAAGAATATTGGAGTGGGTTGCCATGTCCTTCTGCAGGGGATCTTCCGGATCCAGGAACTGAACCCATGTCTCTTATGTCTACTGCATTGCAGATGGGTTCTTTACCACTAGCGCCACCTGGGAAACCCTTTATGTGACCACAGCCTGTGAAAGTTCACTTAGGACCAGCACTGGTCTGGTCTGGGGCACTGAGGTCATCTGGATACATCAAATTACTTCAGGAAGTTGTTAAAAATGCAGCTCCCAGGCTCCATTCTATAAGATTCAGCAGGTCTCGGGGTGGTGCCCACAAATATACTGTGCATTAGAAAGCTTGTGGGTTGTTTCTGATGTGCAACAAGCTTTAGAACCACTGGTCTAGCCCTGAAGGATCAAATTCTACTCTCCTTTTCCTCCTCCTATTCTCCTCTGTGCCGGCGGAAGGAAAACAGGAATGTTTCCAAGTAGAAATCAGTCCAACCTGCCACCTGTAATACCCGTTACTCTTCCAGCAGTAAATGCTGAACCAGCTGGTCAACCTGAGAGGGTCAGCAGAGGAACAACAGAAATTAGGTAGCAGACAAGTGAGAAAAACTTGCTGAGGCAAAACTCCTTCAGGAAAAGGTGTGTCTTCCGGAGTTGATGCCTAAGTTCAGAGCAAATATCTTTGTCCAGCTAAAATAATAACACTAACAATAATATAAAATACATATAATGTGTGTATTTTATATATGTATTTGTGTGTGTGTGTACATGTGTGTACATATCTATCTATTCCTTCACAGCTGACTCCTGCACCTAGCTTCTGTGCCAGGTCTATTATTTTGGCCTTCACTTTTCATCTTCAGAGGGATTATAAGGATTACTAGTACTACCTCAAACAGTGTAATGACAAACCACTAAAAAAAAAAAAAGAAAATGCATAATATGCTTGATGTTTTATGAAGCAGACATTCTCCAACACATAAGATAAAATAATTCCAGTGAGTTTTCTTTTTTAAACAGTTTCTCTTATTCTCTCAAATGACTGTTTAAAAAAAGTCTTAAGAATAAATATAACTAATATCTTCAAAAGCACACAAAACTTTGAATTTAATAGGCATTCAAAGTTCTTTCCCAGTTTAAAAAAAAGTCAACCCTTCTAAAGCAAGGCTAAATGTTAAATGAAGAAGACAAAAGTGACATATAAATAAGCCCCATTCTTTGGGGATTAATCACTTAATCTTATTTGACCAGAATCTCCTGACCTTTAAGTTTTGCAAATGGAACAAAATTTCTCACTTGGTATTTGGCTAGGATTTCCAATCCTGAAACAGGAATTGTGTCATCTCCTCACATACTGCTCAGTACCTGAACTCAGACACTACATTCAGCAGCAGCAGCAGCAGTTGAATCTTTCATGACCTGCTCCATAACCTCTGCACTGCTTACACTCCCAGACTATATTTAGAAGGTTCCAGGGATCAAACCTGTGTCTTTTACGTCTCCTACATTGGCAGGCGGTGTTCTTTACCACTACTGCCACCTGGGAAACCTTAATAAAACCTCACTTCCCCTGATTTTAATGCATTTTAAAGGGTGAGCAAGACCAGGCTATCGTCCACAAGCTATCTACTATCAAAATGTAGGTAATCCCCATGAACTGTTTTGTAACATAAACAAATGAAGAGAACTTTCCAATGATTAGTATACAGCTACCTCAACACATTAAACAGAAAAAAACAACCCCAAAGAAAATCACAGACCAATCTCCATGCTTTAAGAACAAAACTTTAGATACTAAGAGGGGAGCGGGTGGGATAAATTGATAGACTGGGACTGACATATGCACATGACTTTGTATAAAATGCCTACATGTGGTACTGGTGGTAAAGAACCCGCCTGCCAATGCGGGAGATAGCAAGAGATGCAGATTTGATCCCTGGGTCAGGAAGACCCCCTGGAGGGCATCAACCAACTCTAGTATTCGGGCCAGGAGAATCCCATGGACAGAGGAGCCTGGCGGGCTATAGTCCATAAGGTCACAAAGAGTTGGACATGGCTGAAGCCACTTAGCACACACACACACATGTATAAAACAGAAAACTAATGAGAAACTACTGTGTAGCACAGGCAACTCTATTCAATGCTCTATGGTGACCTACATGGGAAGGAAACCCAAAAAAGAGGGGAAACGTGTATATGTATAGGTGATTCACTTTGCTCTATGGTAGAAACTAATATGATGCTGTAAAGCAACTATACTCCATTAACAATTAAAAATAAAATGCCATAATCATGCCAGAAATATTTTAACTAAGAAATGTCATGGGTTCTAGACTGAACAACCAGCACAGGTAATAGTGAGTCAGTATGTAAACAATAAACTTGTTAATTTTCAAACTAGAAGACTTCACTGAGAATTAGTTTAAATGTGTTATTAGATTGGAGCCCTAAGAATATTCACATAGTTTTTGATCACCTTACCCTTATTCATGTTATTTGAAAAATTTAATGCTGTTTGTGTTCCATAAATTAAGAACATCTTAACTGCTAGAAATAAACTTTTAGAGAAAATATTTTAAGAAAAATTTTCCATGCTACAAACATAGTATTTCCAATAAAACAGTATCATATAAAATCAAGTAATTTATTTAAAAATAAAGCAAAACAGGGCTTCCCGGTGGTCCAGTGGGTCTGATTTTAATGCATTTTAAAGGGTGAGCAAGACCAGGCTATCGTCCACAAGCTATCTACTATCAAAATGTAGGTAATCCCCATGAACTGTTTTGTAACATAAACAAATGAAGAGAACTTTCCAATGATTAGTATACAGCTACCTCAACACATTAAACAGAAAAAAACAACCCCAAAGAAAATCACAGACCAATCTCCATGCTTTAAGAACAAAACTTTAGATACTAAGAGGGGAGCGGGTGGGATAAATTGATAGACTGGGACTGACATATGCACATGACTTTGTATAAAATGCCTACATGTGGTACTGGTGGTAAAGAACCCGCCTGCCAATGCGGGAGATAGCAAGAGATGCAGATTTGATCCCTGGGTCAGGAAGACCCCCTGGAGGGCATCAACCAACTCTAGTATTCGGGCCAGGAGAATCCCATGGACAGAGGAGCCTGGCGGGCTATAGTCCATAAGGTCACAAAGAGTTGGACATGGCTGAAGCCACTTAGCACACACACACACATGTATAAAACAGAAAACTAATGAGAAACTACTGTGTAGCACAGGCAACTCTATTCAATGCTCTATGGTGACCTACATGGGAAGGAAACCCAAAAAAGAGGGGAAACGTGTATATGTATAGGTGATTCACTTTGCTCTATGGTAGAAACTAATATGATGCTGTAAAGCAACTATACTCCATTAACAATTAAAAATAAAATGCCATAATCATGCCAGAAATATTTTAACTAAGAAATGTCATGGGTTCTAGACTGAACAACCAGCACAGGTAATAGTGAGTCAGTATGTAAACAATAAACTTGTTAATTTTCAAACTAGAAGACTTCACTGAGAATTAGTTTAAATGTGTTATTAGATTGGAGCCCTAAGAATATTCACATAGTTTTTGATCACCTTACCCTTATTCATGTTATTTGAAAAATTTAATGCTGTTTGTGTTCCATAAATTAAGAACATCTTAACTGCTAGAAATAAACTTTTAGAGAAAATATTTTAAGAAAAATTTTCCATGCTACAAACATAGTATTTCCAATAAAACAGTATCATATAAAATCAAGTAATTTATTTAAAAATAAAGCAAAACAGGGCTTCCCGGTGGTCCAGTGGGTAAAGAGTCTGCTTTGCAGTGCAAGGGGCACCAGTTCCATCCCTGGCCCGGGAAGATCCCATGTGCCATGGAGCGGCTGGGCGGGTGTGTCCAATTATGAGTCAGCACTCTGGAGCGCATGAGCCCAGAGCCGGTGCTCTGCAGTGAAAGAGGCCACTGCAGTGGGAGGCCCACACAGGTCAAAGAAAAAAGATGGATGAAAATAAATAAATAAAAATACCAATAACAGAGACCAAAATAAAAAAAAAAACTTAAAAAAATAAATAAAGCAAAACAAAAGTTCTGATCAAATAAACATTCAGCCCAAAAATGCAAGGATGGTCTAAAACTAAGAAATAGGAAAAAAAAAAAAATACATGAGCATCTCAACAGGTGCAAGAAATACAGATATTGTAGTTCTATCTTTTGCATAAAAAACATCTAAAAAGGAAAAAACAGACCCAACAATCCCACTATTAGCTTATACCCTGATGAAATCAAAACTGAAAGAAGCACCTGTACCCCAATGTTCATTGCAGCACTCTATACAATAGCTAGAACATGGAAGCAACCTAGATGTCCATCGACAAATCAATGGATACAAAAGCTCTGGTACATATACACAATGGAATACCACACAGCTATAAAATGACATGTAGAATAATCAGTCCTAATGAGGTGGCTGAATCTAGAACCTATCATAAAAAGTGAAGTCAGTCAAAAAGAGAAGGACAAGTACAATATACTAACACATACATATATGGAATCTAGTAGGATGGTAATGATAACACACACAATGAAGTGATGAAAAAACAGACATGGACAGTAGACATATGGACATTGTGGGGAATGAACAGTGGGTGGGAGGTGTAAAGGAAGCAGCATGAAAATCTATACTATCATATGGAAAAACAGCTATTGCCATTGCACTGTGGGAAAAGGGATCCTGCAGGGGCACTGTACCCTTATTCATGTTATTTGAAAAATTTAATGCTGTTTGTGTTCCATAAATTAAGAACATCTTAACTGCTAGAAATAAACTTTTAGAGAAAATATTTTAAGAAAAATTTTCCATGCTACAAACATAGTATTTCCAATAAAACAGTATCATATAAAATCAAGTAATTTATTTAAAAATAAAGCAAAACAGGGCTTCCCGGTGGTCCAGTGGGTAAAGAGTCTGCTTTGCAGTGCAAGGGGCACCAGTTCCATCCCTGGCCCGGGAAGATCCCATGTGCCATGGAGCGGCTGGGCGGGTGTGTCCAATTATGAGTCAGCACTCTGGAGCGCATGAGCCCAGAGCCGGTGCTCTGCAGTGAAAGAGGCCACTGCAGTGGGAGGCCCACACAGGTCAAAGAAAAAAGATGGATGAAAATAAATAAATAAAAATACCAATAACAGAGACCAAAATAAAAAAAAAAAAAACTTAAAAAAATAAATAAAGCAAAACAAAAGTTCTGATCAAATAAACATTCAGCCCAAAAATGCAAGGATGGTCTAAAACTAAGAAATAGGAAAAAAAAAAAAATACATGAGCATCTCAACAGGTGCAAGAAATACAGATATTGTAGTTCTATCTTTTGCATAAAAAACATCTAAAAAGGAAAAAACAGACCCAACAATCCCACTATTAGCTTATACCCTGATGAAATCAAAACTGAAAGAAGCACCTGTACCCCAATGTTCATTGCAGCACTCTATACAATAGCTAGAACATGGAAGCAACCTAGATGTCCATCGACAAATCAATGGATACAAAAGCTCTGGTACATATACACAATGGAATACCACACAGCTATAAAATGACATGTAGAATAATCAGTCCTAATGAGGTGGCTGAATCTAGAACCTATCATAAAAAGTGAAGTCAGTCAAAAAGAGAAGGACAAGTACAATATACTAACACATACATATATGGAATCTAGTAGGATGGTAATGATAACACACACAATGAAGTGATGAAAAAACAGACATGGACAGTAGACATATGGACATTGTGGGGAATGAACAGTGGGTGGGAGGTGTAAAGGAAGCAGCATGAAAATCTATACTATCATATGGGGAAAAAACAGCTATTGCCATTGCACTGTGGGAAAAGGGGATCCTGCAGGGGCACTGTGCGATGGCCTGGAGGGATGGGATGGGGGGATATACATATGACTAATCTGGGATCATATATATCTGTAAACAACACAACTCTGTAAAAGTAAAAAGTAAAATAAAGATTAAAAAAATATTACAAGTGTAAATTAAATACAACTGAAAATACTACATGTGCATATGAAAGAAATACAAGCAAATATGAAAAAGAAAGCCACTCGAAGCAATACAGACTGCCATCTGGCAGTTTCAAATAGTTTCATTGTTCTCAAAATATTTTTAAAATATACAAAACTGAGTAAAACAAGAAAAATATGGCTGCCAATTCCTTCCTGGGGCCTCTCTTTCAATATTTTCCACACTGTTATATATTCATCTGATACTAAAGAGATGGACAGCACCTCAGATCCCTTTTTCTTCTTTCTCTTCACTCCACTCTCTCCATTCACTCACTCATTTTTTGGAAAAAGTAACACACATATGATTAAAAGAAAATTTCATTATAGAAATATACAGGCTTTCCAGGTAGTACTAATGGCAAAGAACCCACCTGCCAGTGAAAGAGACATAAAAGACATGGGTTCAATCCCCGGGTCGGGAAGATCCTCTGGAGGAGGGCATGGCCACCCACTCCAGTATTCTTGCCTAGAGAATCCCATGGTAAAAGGAGCCTGGCAGGCTACAGTCCATAGGATCATAAAGAGACATGACTGAAGCAACTTAGTATGCATGCATATATAAAGGCATATGGTAAAATCCCATTCCCATTTTTTTTTTCTTTAAAGAAAGCTTTTTTTTGTTAATTTTATTTACTTATTATTTTTGGCTGCATTGGGTCTTTGTTGCTGTGTGCCAGCTTTCTCTAGCTGCAGCATGTGGGGGCTACTTTCATTGCTTGTTGCAGCAGATGACCTTAGCTGATCCACAGCTTGTGGGATCTTCCCAGACCAGGGACTGAACCCAGGTCCCTGCATTGGCAGGCAGATTCTTAACCACTGGACCACCAGGGAAGTCCCCACTCCTATTTCTTTCCTATGTCTTTCTTTTATATCATTTCAGAATTTCTTTTTGCAAATTATAAGCAGTGTATATTCTTATTCTACCCTTGCCTCTCTTTTCCTCATTTTTTTTTTTTACAGCTATTCAATATTCCAAGGTTAGGATGTACCAAGGTTTACTTAGCCAGCTCCTGTTGATACAATGGAGTCATCCTTTTCATGCCACTACAAACAATACCAAGTGTAACTGTGTAAATACACCAAGTTCATTTCTGAATGTGCCTTTCATGAAGCTTCTGAAGTGGTTCAGGATATTAGATTACCACAAGGTGACACATTCACCAGGCTGAAAAGTCAGCTCCCTTTCTCATTATAGTTCTCATTATACACAGCAATATGCAGCAAAAGACCTAACAGTTTCTTGAACCAAGCAAATGTACTCTTAGGGGACTTATAAAAATAAAGTGACTAAACAAAGCATGCAAGAAAAACCCATTTCTATTATATAAAGCACATGCACACACAAATATGCATAGAAAGCATATTTCCATCAAAATGTTAACCACTGTCGCAGTGTGGTAGATCTATGAAGTGCTATCAAAAACATGATGATTGCTTCCTTAGTTGTAACAATACCTTGAGAGTTAATCATAATCACCATTTGACAGATGAATTAAAATTATGCAGAAAGTTCATTAATTAATGCTCATATAATCAAATCTTATTGAAAAGAAAATATTGGCATACAAGATCCTTCTGGGAGGAGGGCATGGCCACCCACTCCAGTATTCTTGCCTAGAGAATCCCATGGTAAAAGGAGCCTGGCAGGCTACAGTCCATAGGATCATAAAGAGACATGACTGAAGCAACTTAGTATGCATGCATATATAAAGGCATATGGTAAAATCCCATTCCCATTTTTTTTTTCTTTAAAGAAAGCTTTTTTTTGTTAATTTTATTTACTTATTATTTTTGGCTGCATTGGGTCTTTGTTGCTGTGTGCCAGCTTTCTCTAGCTGCAGCATGTGGGGGCTACTTTCATTGCTTGTTGCAGCAGATGACCTTAGCTGATCCACAGCTTGTGGGATCTTCCCAGACCAGGGACTGAACCCAGGTCCCTGCATTGGCAGGCAGATTCTTAACCACTGGACCACCAGGGAAGTCCCCACTCCTATTTCTTTCCTATGTCTTTCTTTTATATCATTTCAGAATTTCTTTTTGCAAATTATAAGCAGTGTATATTCTTATTCTACCCTTGCCTCTCTTTTCCTCATTTTTTTTTTTTACAGCTATTCAATATTCCAAGGTTAGGATGTACCAAGGTTTACTTAGCCAGCTCCTGTTGATACAATGGAGTCATCCTTTTCATGCCACTACAAACAATACCAAGTGTAACTGTGTAAATACACCAAGTTCATTTCTGAATGTGCCTTTCATGAAGCTTCTGAAGTGGTTCAGGATATTAGATTACCACAAGGTGACACATTCACCAGGCTGAAAAGTCAGCTCCCTTTCTCATTATAGTTCTCATTATACACAGCAATATGCAGCAAAAGACCTAACAGTTTCTTGAACCAAGCAAATGTACTCTTAGGGGACTTATAAAAATAAAGTGACTAAACAAAGCATGCAAGAAAAACCCATTTCTATTATATAAAGCACATGCACACACAAATATGCATAGAAAGCATATTTCCATCAAAATGTTAACCACTGTCGCAGTGTGGTAGATCTATGAAGTGCTATCAAAAACATGATGATTGCTTCCTTAGTTGTAACAATACCTTGAGAGTTAATCATAATCACCATTTGACAGATGAATTAAAATTATGCAGAAAGTTCATTAATTAATGCTCATATAATCAAATCTTATTGAAAAGAAAATATTGGCATACAATGCCCAACATTTCAGAGTCAGAAGAGGCTGTGGATTTTCAATATGCCCTTACAATACCCAACTGGCAAAATGTAGGTCTAATATGGACTAAAATGAATGCAAAATAAAAGCAGCATTCTCTCAAGGTGGAAGAGCACCAATTGCAGGATGACCTCTGCCTCTTCCCCCATTACTGACCCCTGCTCTGGTTCTGACCACCATACAGAATTGCAAGATATGAACAACTCATACTTTTCAAGGGAGGATGTGGTCATATAACAATTTGTTTTTTTAAGTTTAGCACATGTTTATCAAGATGATAATAACTTGACTAGAATGTATTCTTTCTCTCAAAAGAATGTCTCTTCTTTCTCTCGAAAGATGTCTCTTCTTTCTCTCCTTCATTTCTATATGATTATAGAATTATATATTATTTTACAATGGGCAGGGAGATGACCAATAAATCTTGGTTTGGCAAAAATATATTTTAATTCATCACTCCTCAAACTCTGTCTCATATAATTCTGTTCCAAAAGATGTTTAGGTATACTGCGGGGTTGAGGTGGGGTGGGGTGGGGTGGGGTAGGGTGGGGTGGGGTGAGGTGGGGAAGAAATAGGGTGTACCCCTTTTGGAGAATCAGACTCACAAAGGACATTAATAAAGACATTTGAGGTGCCCTGCATTTCAGAAACCTTTGTTTAACCCAGTTTACTTTGACATAAAATTCCATGATGGCATAACTGTTCACATCTTATGCTCAGAGAAACTGCCTGAGTAAGTGTAACTATTAGCTGAAAGCCCAAAACAGATATGGCAAAAATGGGTATTTCTTCAATTTTTCCTACTAATTGTCTTCACCAACTCCTATTAACTGCACTCAGAAAAAGACTAAAAGCATGCAAGAAAAACCCATTTCTATTAAAAATAAAGCAAAAATGCACACACAAATATGCATAGAAAGCATATTTCCATCAAAATGTTAACCACTGTCGCAGTGTGGTAGATCTATGAAGTGCTATCAAAAACATGATGATTGCTTCCTTAGTTGTAACAATACCTTGAGAGTTAATCATAATCACCATTTGACAGATGAATTAAAATTATGCAGAAAGTTCATTAATTAATGCTCATATAATCAAATCTTATTGAAAAGAAAATATTGGCATACAATGCCCAACATTTCAGAGTCAGAAGAGGCTGTGGATTTTCAATATGCCCTTACAATACCCAACTGGCAAAATGTAGGTCTAATATGGACTAAAATGAATGCAAAATAAAAGCAGCATTCTCTCAAGGTGGAAGAGCACCAATTGCAGGATGACCTCTGCCTCTTCCCCCATTACTGACCCCTGCTCTGGTTCTGACCACCATACAGAATTGCAAGATATGAACAACTCATACTTTTCAAGGGAGGATGTGGTCATATAACAATTTGTTTTTTTAAGTTTAGCACATGTTTATCAAGATGATAATAACTTGACTAGAATGTATTCTTTCTCTCAAAAGAATGTCTCTTCTTTCTCTCGAAAGATGTCTCTTCTTTCTCTCCTTCATTTCTATATGATTATAGAATTATATATTATTTTACAATGGGCAGGGAGATGACCAATAAATCTTGGTTTGGCAAAAATATATTTTAATTCATCACTCCTCAAACTCTGTCTCATATAATTCTGTTCCAAAAGATGTTTAGGTATACTGCGGGGTTGAGGTGGGGTGGGGTGGGGTGGGGTAGGGTGGGGTGGGGTGAGGTGGGGAAGAAATAGGGTGTACCCCTTTTGGAGAATCAGACTCACAAAGGACATTAATAAAGACATTTGAGGTGCCCTGCATTTCAGAAACCTTTGTTTAACCCAGTTTACTTTGACATAAAATTCCATGATGGCATAACTGTTCACATCTTATGCTCAGAGAAACTGCCTGAGTAAGTGTAACTATTAGCTGAAAGCCCAAAACAGATATGGCAAAAATGGGTATTTCTTCAATTTTTCCTACTAATTGTCTTCACCAACTCCCTATTCACCAAGTCTAGCGCACTCCTAACTCTTCACCTACTCAAGGTCTTGCTCTAATACCAGCTCACTTGAGAAATCGTCCCCCAGTCTTTCATATAATGAAATACTTCTTTCTCTCAACTTAGACAGCATTTTATTCATATCTCTATTGCCTCACACAATAAATCAGTTCATTCATCTGTCTTCTTTCTAGCTTGCGAGCCTCTTGAGAATATGTCTGATTACACTTTTAGCACCTTGAACCTCCAGACACATATGAGTTTCATGATGAAGGATTTCACTACAGTATAATAGTTCTCAAAGTCAATACTTATATTTCTAAACTGTTATTGATACCCTGCCAAGAACTTGAGAATATTATACTTTCTCCCTAAAACTTGCATTCATTATTGAACAGCTGCGGTCATACAGTTGTGACATGCCTTCTGACCAGGGCCACTGAGAGTTTTCTGATTTTTGTCTGTTGCTTTTAATCTTCTAGGAGTGTACAGTAAACTTTATTATCTTTTTATATCTCTGTGACTTTTCACCTGCTAGTCCCTACTTGAAATGCTGCCTCAAGGCTTCGCGCATCTAGAAAACCTTCTTACTCATTCTTGAAGAACCAGCTTAAACTGTATCTTTCCTGGGAAGCTTTCCTATCCTTCCATCCTTTCAGGAAGATAAAGGAGTCCCTTAAGTCAGACATTTGTGCATTTATCACCATGCATCAGGAACAGAACTAAGTGCCAAGGATAGAGGAAGAAGGAGTCAATCCTCCCTCATGGAACACAAAGTCTAGAAATAAAGACAGCCATATGAACAAATTACACTATAATAATGTTAAATGCAACACCAAAAGGAATATCTGTGCAATATTTGACACATAACAATTACTTTGTTAGGTGCTTTATTAAACACTGTCTATGATCATGTTAGATTGGTATTCAAACTGGACAGAAGTCCATGAAACTCTAAGGACCATTTTCAGTGGTTTTCTGAAGAAACTGTCTCCAAGGGGTTCTTCCTGTATATGCTACAGACTGTGTCATAAATAATCAATAAAACTAATTCTACTCCTTTGGCTATAAATTCCTCGACCAAACTCAGAGTTCTAAGGACAATTTACAGGTTGAACTTGAGGAAGACCACGCAGGACACGACTTGGTTCAAAACTCTGCTCAATAGGGGTCCTCTATTTTAGAAGGTGACAAACGAATCCAATTAGATATTCTCTCTTTGGTAACACAAATGTTGGGTGAACATAGTAAAAAAAAAAAAAAAAGTAGGTCTTCAGAGCTTGAACCCTAAATTCTGAACATATCCTAAAGGCTGTGGAAGCACGAGGGCCAAGAGACAATATGGCGGCTAAGATGATATCCCATTCTAGTTCATATTAAACCCTCATCATCAAAAGTAGTATGTGTGTTCTCCAGGATAGATAACATCTTGGGCCACAAATTAAACCTCAGTAAATTCAAGAAAATTGATATTATATCAACCACCTTTTCTGACCACAATGCAATGAGACTAGAGATCAACTGCAGGAAAAAAAAGCTCAAGCACATGGAGGTTAAACAACAGATACCTAAAAAACAAACTGATTACCAAACAAATCAAAGGAGAAATTTAAAAATTCCTAGAAGATAATGACAATGAACACACAACAGTGCAAAACCTATGGGATACTGAAAAAGCTTTTCTACAAGGGAAATTTATAGCAATACAATCCTACCTCAAGAAACAAGAAAAATATCAAAGAGACGACCTAACCCTACACTTAAAACAACTGGAAAAAAAAGAACAAAAATCCCCCCAAAATTAGCAGCAGAAGAGAAATCATAAAGACCAGAGCAGAAATAAATGAAAAAGAAATGAAAGAAACAATAGTAAAGATAAATAAAACGAGAAGCTGGTTCTTCGTAAAGATAAACAAAACTGACAAACTGCTGGCCAGACTCATCAAGAAAAAAGAGAGAAGAACCAGATCAACAAAATCAAAAATGAAAAAGGAGAGATTACAACAGATAAGGCAGAAATCCAAAGGATTATAAGAGACTATTATGAACAACTCTATGGCAACAAACTGGACAACCTGGAAGAAATGGACAGTTTCTTGGAGAAAGTTAATCTTCCAAGACTGAACCAGGAAGAAACAGAAACTATGAACAACCCAATCACAAGCTCAGAAATTGAATTTGTGATCAAAAATCTACCCAATTTACAGGTTGAACTTGAGGAAGACCACGAGGACACGACTTGGTTCAAAACTCTGCTCAATAGGGGTCCTCTATTTTAGAAGGTGACAAACGAATCCAATTAGATATTCTCTCTTTGGTAACACAAATGTTGGGTGAACATAGTAAAAAAAAAAAAAAAAGTAGGTCTTCAGAGCTTGAACCCTAAATTCTGAACATATCCTAAAGGCTGTGGAAGCACGAGGGCCAAGAGACAATATGGCGGCTAAGATGATATCCCATTCTAGTTCATATTAAACCCTCATCATCAAAAGTAGTATGTGTGTTCTCCAGGATAGATAACATCTTGGGCCACAAATTAAACCTCAGTAAATTCAAGAAAATTGATATTATATCAACCACCTTTTCTGACCACAATGCAATGAGACTAGAGATCAACTGCAGGAAAAAAAAGCTCAAGCACATGGAGGTTAAACAACAGATACCTAAAAAACAAACTGATTACCAAACAAATCAAAGGAGAAATTTAAAAATTCCTAGAAGATAATGACAATGAACACACAACAGTGCAAAACCTATGGGATACTGAAAAAGCTTTTCTACAAGGGAAATTTATAGCAATACAATCCTACCTCAAGAAACAAGAAAAATATCAAAGAGACGACCTAACCCTACACTTAAAACAACTGGAAAAAGAAGAACAAAAATCCCCCCAAAATTAGCAGCAGAAGAGAAATCATAAAGACCAGAGCAGAAATAAATGAAAAAGAAATGAAAGAAACAATAGTAAAGATAAATAAAACGAGAAGCTGGTTCTTCGTAAAGATAAACAAAACTGACAAACTGCTGGCCAGACTCATCAAGAAAAAAGAGAGAAGAACCAGATCAACAAAATCAAAAATGAAAAAGGAGAGATTACAACAGATAAGGCAGAAATCCAAAGGATTATAAGAGACTATTATGAACAACTCTATGGCAACAAACTGGACAACCTGGAAGAAATGGACAGTTTCTTGGAGAAAGTTAATCTTCCAAGACTGAACCAGGAAGAAACAGAAACTATGAACAACCCAATCACAAGCTCAGAAATTGAATTTGTGATCAAAAATCTACCCAAAACTAAAAGCCCAGGGCCAGATGGCTTCACAGGTGAACTCTACCAGACATTTAAAGAAGAGCTAATGCCTGTCCTTCTAAAACTCTTCCAAACAATTGCACAGGAAGGAACACTTCCAAACACATTCTATGAGGTCACCATCACCCTGATACCAAAGCCAGGCAAAGACAACACAAAAAAAGAAAATTATAGACCAACTTCACCGATGAATTTAGATGCCAAAAAATCCTAGCATACAGAATTCAACAACACATCAAAAAGCTCATTATCATGATCAAGTCGGGTTCACCCCAGGCATGCAAGGATTCTTCAATATCTGCAAATCAATCAATGTGCTATACCACATCAACAAGTTGAGAGACAAAAAGCACATGATAATTTCAATAGATGCAGAAAAAGCCTTTGACAAAATCTGACACCCATTATGATAAAAACTCTTCAAAAAATGGGCATAGAAGGATCCTATCTCAACATAGTGAAAGCCATATATGAGAAGCCCACAGCGAACATTATCCTCAATGGTGAAAAACTCAAAGCATTTCCTCTAAGATCAGGAACAAGACAGGGGTGTCCACTTTCACCACTCTTATTCAACATAGTCCTGGAAGTTCTAGCAACAGCAATAAGAGAAGAGAAAGAAATAAAAGGAATCCAGATTGGAAAAGAAGAAGTAAAACTCTCTCTATTTGCAGACAACATGATATTATACATAGAAAACCCCAAAGACACTACTACAAAACTACTAGAGCTAATCAGCAAACACAGCAACGTCACAGGATACAAAATCAATACATAGAAATCACTCACATTCCTATACACAATGAAAAATCAGAAAACGAAATCAAAGATGCAATCCCATTCACCACTGCAACCAAAAGAATAAAATATCTAGGAATAAACCTATACAAAGAAACAAAAGAACTGTACACTGAAAATTACAAGACACTAATGAAAGAAATTAAAGAAGACTTAAACAGATGGAGAGATATTCCATGTTCCTAGGTTGGAAGAATCAATATGGTGAAAATGACCATACTACCAAATATCATCTACAGATTCAGTGCGATCCCTATCAAATTACCAATGACATTCTTCACAGAACTAGATCAAAGAATAACACAGTTCATATGGAAACACAAAAGACCTCGTATAGCCAAAGCAATCCTGAGGAAGAAGAATGGAGCTGGAGGGGGCAGCCTCCCCAACTTCAGACTCTTACTACAAAGCAACAGTCATGAAGACAGCATGGTACTGGCACAAAAACAGAAATGTAGACCAATGGAACAAGACTGAGAACCCAGAGATAAACCCATGCACCTATGGGTACCTTATTTTTGACAAAGGAGGCGAAACTATAAAATGGGACAAAGACAGTCTCTTCAACAAATGGTTCTGGGAAAACTGGACAGCTACACGCAAAAAAATGAAGTTGGAACATTCTCTGACACCATACACAAAGAACAACTCAAAATGGATTAAAGACCTAAATGTAAGACCAGAAACCCTAAAACTCTTAGAGGAGAATATAGGCAAAACCTTCAAGGACATAAATCAAAGCAAGATCTTCCATGACCCACCTACTAGAATAGTGGAACTAAAACCAAGAATGAACGTGTGGGACCTAATGAAACTTAAAAGCTTTTGTACAGCAAAAGAAACTACAAAAAAGGTGAACAGACAGCCCACAGAATTGGAGAAAATCATTGCAAATGAAACAACGGACAAAGAATTAATCTCCAAAATCTGCAAGCAACTCGGACAACTCAGCACTGGAAAAGTGAGAAACTCCCCCAAATGGGAAAAAGACCCAAACAGACACCTCTCCAAAGAGGACATACAGATGGCCAAAAAACACATGAAATGATGCTCAACCTCGCTTATAATTAGAGAAATGCAAATCAAAACTACAATGAGGCATCACCTCACAACTGTAAGAATGGCCATCATCCACAAATCAACAGACAATAAATGCTGGAGAGGGTGTGGAGAAAAGGGAACACCCCTGCATTGCTGGTGGGAATGTAAATTGATACAGTCTCTATGGAAGACAGTATAGAGATTCCTTAAAAAACTAAAAACAGAAGCACCATACGATCCAGCAATCCCACTCTTAGGTTTATACCCTGATGAAATCAAAACTGAACAAGAGGCACCTGTAGCCCAATGTTCACTGCAGCACTCTATACAATAGCTAGAACATGGAAGCAACCTAGATGTCCATCGACAAATCAATGGATACAAAAGCTCTGGTACATATATACAATGGAATACTACACAGCTGTAAAAAGAAATGCAGACGAATCAGTCCTAATGAGGTGGCTGGATCTAGAACCTATCATAAAAAGTGAAGTCAGTCAAAAAGAGAAGGACAAGTACAATATACTAACACATACATATATGGAATCTAGTAGGATGGTAATGATAACACACACAATGAAGCGATGAAAATACAGACATGGACAGTAGACATATGGACATTGTGGGGAATGAACAGTGGGTGGGAGGTGTAAAGGACAGTCTCTTCAACAAATGGTTCTGGGAAAACTGGACAGCTACACGCAAAAAAATGAAGTTGGAACATTCTCTGACACCATACACAAAGAACAACTCAAAATGGATTAAAGACCTAAATGTAAGACCAGAAACCCTAAAACTCTTAGAGGAGAATATAGGCAAAACCTTCAAGGACATAAATCAAAGCAAGATCTTCCATGACCCACCTACTAGAATAGTGGAACTAAAACCAAGAATGAACGTGTGGGACCTAATGAAACTTAAAAGCTTTTGTACAGCAAAAGAAACTACAAAAAAGGTGAACAGACAGCCCACAGAATTGGAGAAAATCATTGCAAATGAAACAACGGACAAAGAATTAATCTCCAAAATCTGCAAGCAACTCGGACAACTCAGCACTGGAAAAGTGAGAAACTCCCCCAAATGGGAAAAAGACCCAAACAGACACCTCTCCAAAGAGGACATACAGATGGCCAAAAAACACATGAAATGATGCTCAACCTCGCTTATAATTAGAGAAATGCAAATCAAAACTACAATGAGGCATCACCTCACAACTGTAAGAATGGCCATCATCCACAAATCAACAGACAATAAATGCTGGAGAGGGTGTGGAGAAAAGGGAACACCCCTGCATTGCTGGTGGGAATGTAAATTGATACAGTCTCTATGGAAGACAGTATAGAGATTCCTTAAAAAACTAAAAACAGAAGCACCATACGATCCAGCAATCCCACTCTTAGGTTTATACCCTGATGAAATCAAAACTGAACAAGAGGCACCTGTAGCCCAATGTTCACTGCAGCACTCTATACAATAGCTAGAACATGGAAGCAACCTAGATGTCCATCGACAAATCAATGGATACAAAAGCTCTGGTACATATATACAATGGAATACTACACAGCTGTAAAAAGAAATGCAGACGAATCAGTCCTAATGAGGTGGCTGGATCTAGAACCTATCATAAAAAGTGAAGTCAGTCAAAAAGAGAAGGACAAGTACAATATACTAACACATACATA
Organism: Tragulus kanchil; assembly: GCA_022376925.1. NCBI lineage: Eukaryota > Metazoa > Chordata > Mammalia > Artiodactyla > Tragulidae > Tragulus > Tragulus kanchil. Next base: position 153,770,732 of record JAIOJX010000029.1, read on the forward strand.
TATGGAATCTAGTAGGATGGTAATGATAACACACACAATGAAGCGATGAAAATACAGACATGGACAGTAGACATATGGACATTGTGGGGAATGAACAGTGGGTGGGAGGTGTAAAGGAAGCAGCATGAAAATCTATACTATCATATGTGAAAAAAACAGCTATTGTCATTGCACTGTGGGAAAAGGGGATCCTGCAGGGGCACTGTGCGATGGCCTGGAGGGATGGGATGGGGGGGATATACATATGACTAATCTGGGATCATACATACCTGTAAACAACACAACTCTGTAAAAGTAAAAAAGTAAAATAAAAATTAAAAAAAAAAGAATGCAATAATAATAAAAGAAAAGTAATATGTCTGTTTTCCTTGCAACCTATGAGGGCCTAGCATATCAGATCACCACTTCTGAAATTAGGAAACAGGCTTGAAACGTTGAACAGCTTGAACTCAAAGTCACTCAGGTGGTAGGTGGCAAAGGCAGAAATTGATCGACCTGATTTTTTTAATAATATTCTACCAGCTACATGGGTAAATGGCCTAAAAATCAATTAATGACAAGTAGAAAGGCTGAAGAGGAAGACTGCATAGAGGAGAACAGGAATGTTCTAGAAATCAATATGCTAGGGCATGTGAAATGCGAGGGACTATACAGGGTTTTTCCTTGCTCAAATTAATCTCTTAATTCCAAACTAGACCTCTTTCCTGAGTTCCAGGGTGTTAGCTGTCTGTCTGTCTGTCGTTTGTGTGTGTGTGTGTGTGTGTCTTTCTTATTTCAACTGAATATCTGTAAGGGCACAAGCTTAATCTCTAGTTTGCTCACTTAGCTGTCTGTCTTTTGTGTGTGTGTGTGTGTGTCTTTTTTTTTTAAAGGACCATGAAATTAAGTGTTTTAATATTTCTTATTTATTTTGGGGGGAGGGGCGGGTTGGCGAGGGAGGGGGCGGGTGGGTCACTTCTATTGGTCTTCCATTTATCTATTTTCACCCATCTTTGTTCCTTGGCCCGCGTGGGCCTCCCATCACAATGGCCTCTGTTGTCGCAGAGCACCGGCTCTGGGCGCATGCGCTCCAGAGCTGCGGCTCGGTAATTGGACACATCGGTCCAGCTGCAGATGGGATCGTCCCAGGCCAGGGATCGAACCGGCGCCCCTTGCATTGCAAGGCGGTGTCCTTACCCACTGGACCACCAGGGAAGCCCGTGTGTGTCTTTCTTATTTAAACTGAGTATCTGTAAGGGCAGCAGCTTAATCTCTAGTTTGTTCAACAAATCTAAAACAGAGCTTGGTTTACAGTAAGTGCTTAATAAATGTTTGTTGAATAAATGAATGAGAATGAATTCTCAAAGAAGTTAAAGGGGGCTTCCCTGGTGGTCCAGTAGGTAGAGAGTCTGCCTTGCAGTGCAAGGGGTACCAGTTCGACCCCTGGCCCAGGAAGATCCCACATACCGCAGAATGGCTGGACCCGTGCGTCCAATTAGGAGCCAGTGCTCTGGAGCACACGTGCCCAGAGCCATGCGCCCAGAGCCGGTGCTCTGCAAGGAGAGAGGCCACTGCAATGTGAGGCCCACACAGGACAAAGAATAAAGATGGATGAGAATAAATAAATAAAAAACCAATCAAGGAAGCCAAGATTTTTAAACAAGAAGAAGAATTAAAAAAAAAAAAAAGAAGTTAAAGGCTTCTACATTGGACTGCATTCTATAATCCATTCTATAGTGGACTGCACGGGCAGTTAGCATGAAATAGATTCCAGGGCTCATTTGCAAGTACAGTGGAGTCTCACTATTTGTGAATCTTGTATCTACATATTCACCTACTTGCTAAAATTTACTTATAACCCCTAATCTATACTGATGGTGCTTTTGCAGTCATTTACGGACATTCACAGAGTGGCAAGAATCTTGAATCACTCCCAACCATGTTCCAAGCGTTAAGTCACTCAGTTGTGTCCAACTCTGTGACTCCATGGACTGTAGCCCACCAGGATCCTCTGTCCATGGGATTCTTCAGACAAGAATACTGGACGGGGTAACCTTTCCTTTCTCCAAGGGATTTTCCCAACCCTGGGACCAAACCCAGGTCTCCAGCATTAGCAGGCAGAGTAGTTACTGTCTGAACCACCAGAGTACGTTCCCAGCTATGGTCAAACTAGGCAGTGCTCTGCGTTTAAAGTCACTTTTGTGGGGATGACAAAGGATGCAGATGACAGAGGAGGCAGACAGTAGGGCTCAGAGCAGTGTAGTGCAGAAAGCTCTGGCTCATGGGCCAGCAGGACAGGGTTTGAATCTTAACTCTGGCATAAGTTAAGGGCTGGCCTCAGACAAGTCACTGAACATGTCTGTACCTTATTTTCTCTTTTGTAAAATAAAGAAATAGAACCTACCAGGATGAGCTGTGTTTAGGATCTAAGATTAAAATCTATGTGAGAAATGTACATATTTCCATAGGAACAATTGTTCCGTATTCACTAATTTAGTGCTCTGTGTGATTTTTTATATTCTCATGAATATTGGAAAAGACCCTGATGCTGGGAAAGGCTGAAGGCAGAAGGGCATGACAGAAGGTGAGAAGGCTGCATGGCATCACCAACTCAATGGGCGTGAGTGGGAAGAAACTCCAGGAGATGGTGAAGGACAGGGAGGCCTGGCGTGCTGCGCTCCATGGGGCTGCAAAGACAGGGACACGACTGAGTGACTGAACAACAACATGAATAAGGAGAATCAACTATTTATCATGAGATAAAAATAGAGATAATAATTATTTGAATGAAGGGTATGCAGTGGGAGGCTTTGAGAAGATTTTGAAATAGCGCCTTACCAGGCACGTAAGGTATGGAAAAGTCTTTTAAGAAGCAAGAATAGCACCTACAGAGAAAAGCCCAGGGCTCATTTGCAAGTACAGTGGAGTCTCACTATTTGTGAATCTTGTATCTACATATTCACCTACTTGCTAAAATTTACTTATAACCCCTAATCTATACTGATGGTGCTTTTGCAGTCATTTACGGACATTCACAGAGTGGCAAGAATCTTGAATCACTCCCAACCATGTTCCAAGCGTTAAGTCACTCAGTTGTGTCCAACTCTGTGACTCCATGGACTGTAGCCCACCAGGATCCTCTGTCCATGGGATTCTTCAGACAAGAATACTGGACGGGGTAACCTTTCCTTTCTCCAAGGGATTTTCCCAACCCTGGGACCAAACCCAGGTCTCCAGCATTAGCAGGCAGAGTAGTTACTGTCTGAACCACCAGAGTACGTTCCCAGCTATGGTCAAACTAGGCAGTGCTCTGCGTTTAAAGTCACTTTTGTGGGGATGACAAAGGATGCAGATGACAGAGGAGGCAGACAGTAGGGCTCAGAGCAGTGTAGTGCAGAAAGCTCTGGCTCATGGGCCAGCAGGACAGGGTTTGAATCTTAACTCTGGCATAAGTTAAGGGCTGGCCTCAGACAAGTCACTGAACATGTCTGTACCTTATTTTCTCTTTTGTAAAATAAAGAAATAGAACCTACCAGGATGAGCTGTGTTTAGGATCTAAGATTAAAATCTATGTGAGAAATGTACATATTTCCATAGGAACAATTGTTCCGTATTCACTAATTTAGTGCTCTGTGTGATTTTTTATATTCTCATGAATATTGGAAAAGACCCTGATGCTGGGAAAGGCTGAAGGCAGAAGGGCATGACAGAAGGTGAGAAGGCTGCATGGCATCACCAACTCAATGGGCGTGAGTGGGAAGAAACTCCAGGAGATGGTGAAGGACAGGGAGGCCTGGCGTGCTGCGCTCCATGGGGCTGCAAAGACAGGGACACGACTGAGTGACTGAACAACAACATGAATAAGGAGAATCAACTATTTATCATGAGATAAAAATAGAGATAATAATTATTTGAATGAAGGGTATGCAGTGGGAGGCTTTGAGAAGATTTTGAAATAGCGCCTTACCAGGCACGTAAGGTATGGAAAAGTCTTTTAAGAAGCAAGAATAGCACCTACAGAGAAAAGCCCAGGTATGTGAAATAAGCAAGTAGTTTGGGAAATGGCACCTTAGAAAGTCTAGAGCAGTGAGACATGAGGCCAGAACACTAGGCCACAATCCTCCTCTGTGCCCTGTACACACCTTATACTACAGAAGCTCTTCCTCTACATTTAATTCTTGGTTTACAGGTTTCTCTTCAAGGAGGAGGAGGCCTCGCTCCTTAAAGGCAAGGTCACTAGAAGAAATCACAGCTATGGCTCTAAACTGATAGCTCTAAATTTGCAAAGGATTAATTGCTAAGCACAAGCACATCTGAAAAGACTGTACAAAAAGAACTTTGGTTTTCAACTGTGGCTTCATACCAACTCACAATAGGGTAGTGACCAACTCATAGGTTTGTAATTTGTCTAGGACTTTTATTTGATGACTGTTCACAATTCTGTCATAATACTGCTGCTCTTCTAGACACATGGGCAATTATTAGAACAGTTTTAAGATCTTCCTCTTTTCAGTGTAATTTTCCATATTAACAGGCTCAAACATATGTTCCATTAGACAATGCTGCCTTTTTAGAGTAAAGACTCCTTTTAATTCACTCTAGTAGAATTATTTCTCTATATACACAATACAGTCTTATCATAGTAAAATACTAGGAGGCATATTGATAAATATGTCACAAATTAGATAAGGAAAAACAACAAGAGTTTTCCCAAAGCCTTGCAAAATTCTGGCCAAAATACAGCAGACATGATGTTAAACTCACTGCTTAGGGTTCCCCACTAAGAGCAAGGAAAAACAACCCCAATTTACATAAAGTCATGAAGCTAAGCACAGTTAGAATCCACAAGGCTTTGTGCACCTCTGTTCTCCTTCTTCCTCCCTTCACCCATGCACACAGGATAAAAGACCCATGAGGCTTATCCCCATTCTTCAACTTCTTCCATCCCATCAAACAAAATTCTCATGGTCCAACACCTAAATTAATATTTTCAAAACCCTGCAGTCTCAATCAAGACTGAGTATAAGTTACTTTTTCTCCATAAAAATTTTTGGCATATTTTACTTAGGGCACAACATAGTTTGGACTTTATCTAAAACATATGGCTTGAACCAACACTACTAAAACCCAAACTGATATACTATGAAAGTGAATAAAAATTCTCCGTGAAAGGGGAATACAAAATGCTGTTTTTAAAATATTAATGCTATATTATCCAAATAACAGTGTCATACAGCTAAAGTATGTCCAATATTTTATGACAAAGTAGGGTGGTCAAGTCCTTTCTTATAACTGACACACACCTCGCTCCTTAAAGGCAAGGTCACTAGAAGAAATCACAGCTATGGCTCTAAACTGATAGCTCTAAATTTGCAAAGGATTAATTGCTAAGCACAAGCACATCTGAAAAGACTGTACAAAAAGAACTTTGGTTTTCAACTGTGGCTTCATACCAACTCACAATAGGGTAGTGACCAACTCATAGGTTTGTAATTTGTCTAGGACTTTTATTTGATGACTGTTCACAATTCTGTCATAATACTGCTGCTCTTCTAGACACATGGGCAATTATTAGAACAGTTTTAAGATCTTCCTCTTTTCAGTGTAATTTTCCATATTAACAGGCTCAAACATATGTTCCATTAGACAATGCTGCCTTTTTAGAGTAAAGACTCCTTTTAATTCACTCTAGTAGAATTATTTCTCTATATACACAATACAGTCTTATCATAGTAAAATACTAGGAGGCATATTGATAAATATGTCACAAATTAGATAAGGAAAAACAACAAGAGTTTTCCCAAAGCCTTGCAAAATTCTGGCCAAAATACAGCAGACATGATGTTAAACTCACTGCTTAGGGTTCCCCACTAAGAGCAAGGAAAAACAACCCCAATTTACATAAAGTCATGAAGCTAAGCACAGTTAGAATCCACAAGGCTTTGTGCACCTCTGTTCTCCTTCTTCCTCCCTTCACCCATGCACACAGGATAAAAGACCCATGAGGCTTATCCCCATTCTTCAACTTCTTCCATCCCATCAAACAAAATTCTCATGGTCCAACACCTAAATTAATATTTTCAAAACCCTGCAGTCTCAATCAAGACTGAGTATAAGTTACTTTTTCTCCATAAAAATTTTTGGCATATTTTACTTAGGGCACAACATAGTTTGGACTTTATCTAAAACATATGGCTTGAACCAACACTACTAAAACCCAAACTGATATACTATGAAAGTGAATAAAAATTCTCCGTGAAAGGGGAATACAAAATGCTGTTTTTAAAATATTAATGCTATATTATCCAAATAACAGTGTCATACAGCTAAAGTATGTCCAATATTTTATGACAAAGTAGGGTGGTCAAGTCCTTTCTTATACTGCAAACTCCCCGACACCACAGTGAAGCTGTTTCAAGAATAATTCAAATATACCTACCTAATAACAACAATACGTTTAAGTAATAATACATTTAATTTACTTATTAACAGTAAACGCTTTTTACTTGCGTTTTCAAAATTATCACCAAAACTACTATTATGAGATAGATTCTAGAAAGGATATAAAGATCAAATGCCATTTTCAGGAAGGCAAGTATGCAGTATCATTAACAAAACTGATTTAAAGTCCCCAACCTTGAAAGGCTCCCTATACAGTGTATTGTGCGTCTCTTGCGTTCACCTACTAGCTGCCTGGAAGGGGCAAGTGGAAAATGTTAGTTTCCAGGAGAGATGAAGACGAAAATTAGCGGGCGGGAGGGAGTAAAGGGCTCACTCGCTTAAGGGAAGCATGAAGTGGCCAAAGTCCCTAACTCACGTTAGGGTTCAACAATGAAGGCTTGAAGAACGCGGGAAGCGGAGGGAGCTTAAGAAACGCAAATAACGCTGGGGCCTGCGAATGGGGGAGGGGCGAAAACGCGCAGCTCCTCCCCCTTCTCTCCAGGAGGAGGACGGCAGGAGGCAGCACTGGACAATCTGCCGAGCAGTGTGGCACCCACTCGGGCACTAAAGGAACCCGCAGAGTATCGAAGGGGACTGGGTGGTGCGGGGGTCGGGGAAGTTGAGGGCGGGGTAGGAATTACGCGCGGTGCGGGGCAGAAAGGGACTAAAGACCAATCCGCAGCCCTATTTCTCATGGTCCAACACCTAAATTAATATTTTCAAAACCCTGCAGTCTCAATCAAGACTGAGTATAAGTTACTTTTTCTCCATAAAAATTTTTGGCATATTTTACTTAGGGCACAACATAGTTTGGACTTTATCTAAAACATATGGCTTGAACCAACACTACTAAAACCCAAACTGATATACTATGAAAGTGAATAAAAATTCTCCGTGAAAGGGGAATACAAAATGCTGTTTTTAAAATATTAATGCTATATTATCCAAATAACAGTGTCATACAGCTAAAGTATGTCCAATATTTTATGACAAAGTAGGGTGGTCAAGTCCTTTCTTATACTGCAAACTCCCCGACACCACAGTGAAGCTGTTTCAAGAATAATTCAAATATACCTACCTAATAACAACAATACGTTTAAGTAATAATACATTTAATTTACTTATTAACAGTAAACGCTTTTTACTTGCGTTTTCAAAATTATCACCAAAACTACTATTATGAGATAGATTCTAGAAAGGATATAAAGATCAAATGCCATTTTCAGGAAGGCAAGTATGCAGTATCATTAACAAAACTGATTTAAAGTCCCCAACCTTGAAAGGCTCCCTATACAGTGTATTGTGCGTCTCTTGCGTTCACCTACTAGCTGCCTGGAAGGGGCAAGTGGAAAATGTTAGTTTCCAGGAGAGATGAAGACGAAAATTAGCGGGCGGGAGGGAGTAAAGGGCTCACTCGCTTAAGGGAAGCATGAAGTGGCCAAAGTCCCTAACTCACGTTAGGGTTCAACAATGAAGGCTTGAAGAACGCGGGAAGCGGAGGGAGCTTAAGAAACGCAAATAACGCTGGGGCCTGCGAATGGGGGAGGGGCGAAAACGCGCAGCTCCTCCCCCTTCTCTCCAGGAGGAGGACGGCAGGAGGCAGCACTGGACAATCTGCCGAGCAGTGTGGCACCCACTCGGGCACTAAAGGAACCCGCAGAGTATCGAAGGGGACTGGGTGGTGCGGGGGTCGGGGAAGTTGAGGGCGGGGTAGGAATTACGCGCGGTGCGGGGGCAGAAAGGGACTAAAGACCAATCCGCAGCCCTGAGGGGCAGGGGCTGATCCCAGCGGACGCCCCTTCTGGCCGAGGGCCACGACGTGGGACCCGCCGGCTTACCCTCCGCACAGGAGCTCGGGTAGGCAGACGCCGCCCCTCGAAGCCCCGACGGCAGCCGAAACGGAGGCGCAGGGCGCCCCCCGAGCCGGAAGAGTGGGTCCTCTCTCCCGCAGCCCGGCGCGCGAGCCCACCTGGGTTGACCAGAAGCCCCTCCTCCGGACCGCACTCCGCTACTCTGCCGAGAACCTCAGCCGTCGCCGAAGAGGCCGCCGTCGCGGAACAGTCTTGGCCGCTAATCCCACAGTGTGAGCCACACCACCCGAGGAGCGTCTGGACCACTCGTCAGGTTACCTCTCGCTGCACACTGGATCCGCACCCCGCCCCCAACCCAAGCCATTGGTTGCTGGGCACCGCCCCATTTGCCTATTGGGCCAAAGAGGATGCCGCTCAGTCACCTAGACGGGCACGTGTGCTGCTTATTGGTCTAAATATGAAGCAGTTTCCGCCCACTCCTTCAGAAGTTCCAGCTTCTGATTGGTATTAACGTCGGTTCTTCTCGTTCTTTCCCTCCGGGTGGAGCACCTCCCCTCGAGAGGCACTAGCTCTGATTGGCTGAAACGACCCCGATAAGGCATTGGGCCAAGGATCCGTCCGGCCCCCACGTGGGGGAGGAGCCCAAGGCGCAGCACCCCGAGGTTTGTTTACACAGGCTCTTGCTCCCGTTTCCTTCCATTGGCTGAACCAGCAGCCACTCCCACCGGGTTGCGCCATTCAGTGTAGAATGGAGGGGCGTGGAGGCGGGTTTCCCTGGGATTTCCCCAGCTGTCAATTACCAAGGGAGGCGCTTTGAGCCAGGCTGGCTGGGACCTGAGACAGCCCTCCCTTGAGAAAATTTGGGGACCTGGGCTGCTTGAAGGGGCTGGAGGGAAGCAGAGGACTCTTTCATATGTACAGAGACAAATCTAGCTTCTTGAATATTTAAAAATAAATACAACCTTACTATTCCTTGGAATCTTAGCTTTTTTCCAGGAATTACGCGCGGTGCGGGGGCAGAAAGGGACTAAAGACCAATCCGCAGCCCTGAGGGGCAGGGGCTGATCCCAGCGGACGCCCCTTCTGGCCGAGGGCCACGACGTGGGACCCGCCGGCTTACCCTCCGCACAGGAGCTCGGGTAGGCAGACGCCGCCCCTCGAAGCCCCGACGGCAGCCGAAACGGAGGCGCAGGGCGCCCCCCGAGCCGGAAGAGTGGGTCCTCTCTCCCGCAGCCCGGCGCGCGAGCCCACCTGGGTTGACCAGAAGCCCCTCCTCCGGACCGCACTCCGCTACTCTGCCGAGAACCTCAGCCGTCGCCGAAGAGGCCGCCGTCGCGGAACAGTCTTGGCCGCTAATCCCACAGTGTGAGCCACACCACCCGAGGAGCGTCTGGACCACTCGTCAGGTTACCTCTCGCTGCACACTGGATCCGCACCCCGCCCCCAACCCAAGCCATTGGTTGCTGGGCACCGCCCCATTTGCCTATTGGGCCAAAGAGGATGCCGCTCAGTCACCTAGACGGGCACGTGTGCTGCTTATTGGTCTAAATATGAAGCAGTTTCCGCCCACTCCTTCAGAAGTTCCAGCTTCTGATTGGTATTAACGTCGGTTCTTCTCGTTCTTTCCCTCCGGGTGGAGCACCTCCCCTCGAGAGGCACTAGCTCTGATTGGCTGAAACGACCCCGATAAGGCATTGGGCCAAGGATCCGTCCGGCCCCCACGTGGGGGAGGAGCCCAAGGCGCAGCACCCCGAGGTTTGTTTACACAGGCTCTTGCTCCCGTTTCCTTCCATTGGCTGAACCAGCAGCCACTCCCACCGGGTTGCGCCATTCAGTGTAGAATGGAGGGGCGTGGAGGCGGGTTTCCCTGGGATTTCCCCAGCTGTCAATTACCAAGGGAGGCGCTTTGAGCCAGGCTGGCTGGGACCTGAGACAGCCCTCCCTTGAGAAAATTTGGGGACCTGGGCTGCTTGAAGGGGCTGGAGGGAAGCAGAGGGACTCTTTCATATGTACAGAGACAAATCTAGCTTCTTGAATATTTAAAAAATAAATACAACCTTACTATTCCCTTGGATTTATAGTGCTTGCCAAGACTTCGAAGTTTATCCTTCAGGGAGTGGAGATTTCTTTATGGAAGTTTTTATACATCTTTGTCTCTCTCTGCCTCTCATGTTAACTGTATGCATAACATAAAGTAGAGGCTTAGTAAGTGATTGAGGATGTTCCAAGCTCTGAGTAAATGATATGAACAAGACAATGAAGCTGCACCCAGGGTGATTATTTTCTATGAGGAAACTGACAGTCAACAAGTAAGCAATAAATAAGAATCAAACCCAGTCAAAATGGCCATCATCAAAAAGTTTACAAATAATAAATGCTGGAGAGTGTGGAGAAAAAGGAACTGTTGGTGGGAAGGTAGATTGGTACAGCCACTCTGAAAATAAAATTGAAGTTCCTTTAAAAAAACTAGAGCTACCATATGAACCAGCAGTCCCACTCTGGAGCATATATCCGAAGAAAGCCATAATTCAAAAAGATACATGCACTCGAGTGTTCCTTGCAGCACTATTTGCAGTAGCCAAGTCATAGAAGCAACCAAAATATCCACTGACAGATGAATAGATACAGAAGATATGGTAACATGTGTACAATGGAATATTATTCAGCCATAAAAAGGAATGAAATAATTCCATGTGCATTAACATAGACAGACCTAGAGAGTATCATACTGAATGAAGTAAATCAGAGAAAGACTAATTTCAAATGATATCACATATATGTGGAATTAAAAAAAATAGATATTAAAAAAACTTATTTACAAAACAGAAACAGACTCACAGACTAAAAAAACAACCTTATGGTTACCAAAGGGGAAAGGTGGGTGGGAGAGATAAATTAGGAGTTTGAGATTAATATGTGTACAGTACTATATATAAAATAGGTAATTAATAAGGACCTACTTCAATCCAATTCTCTGCTGATGAGTGGGGCTGGGCTCCCTCCTTGTAGTTTGTCCTGAGGTAACCCAGAAACAGCAGAGTGAAAAAGCTGGCCTAAAACTCAACATTCAAAAAACTAAGATCAATGGAAAAACAGACACGGACTGCATACATATGGACATTGTGGGAAATGAACAGTGGGAGGCATAAAGGAAGTAGCATGAAAACCTATACTATCATGTGTGAAGAAAATACCTATAGTCATTGTTCTGTGAGAAAAGGGGATCCTGCAGGGGTGCTGTGTGACAGTCTGGAGGGGTGGGATGGGGGGGATATGCATATGACTAATCTGGGAACATGCATATCTGTAAACAACAAAACTTGGTAAAAGTTAAAAGTAAAATAAAAGTTTTTAAAAAATTAAAAAACTAAGATCATGGCATCTTGTCCCATCACTTCATGGCAAATAGATGGGCAAATAATGGAAACAATGACAGACTTTATTTTCTTGGGCTCCAAAATCACTGCAGATGGAAACTGCAATCATGAAATTAAAAGATGTTTGCTCTTTGGGAGGAAAGCTATAACAAACCTATACAGCATACTAAAAGGCAGAGACATCACTTTGCTGACAAAAGTCCATATAGTCAAAGCTGTGTTTTCTGCAGTAGTCATGTATGGATGTCAGAGTCGGACCATAAAAAAGACTGAGCACTGAATCGTTGATACCTTTGAACTGTGGTATTGGAGAAGACTCTTGAGAGTCCCTTGGATTGCAGGGAGATCAAATCAGTCAATCCTAAAGGAAATCAATCCTGAATATTCATTGGAAGGACCAATCCTAAAGCTGCAGGTCCAGTACTTTGGCCACCTGATGTGAAGAGCAGACTCACTGGAACAGACCCGGATGCTGGGAAAAATAGAAGGCAGAAGGGGAAAAGGACGACAGAGGACAAGATGGCTGGATGGGCTCACTGAAATGGACATGAGTTTGAGCAAGCTCTGGGAGGGATGGTGAAGGATAGGGAAACCTGGTGTGCCACAGTCCATAGGGTCATAAAGAGTCAGACACGACTGAGTGATTGAACTGACTGACTAAACTGATGGTAGGATATGGGCTTCCCAGGAGGCACTAGTGGTAAAGAACCTGCCTGCCAATGCAGGAGACATAAGAGAAGCAGGCTCAATCCCTGGGTCAGGAAGATCCCCTGGAGAAGAGAACAGTAAGTTACTCCAATATTCTTGCCTGAAGAATCCCATGAACAGAGGAGCCTGGCAGGCTACAGTCCATAGGGTCACAAAGAGTTGGACACACAACTTAGCAAGCATGGACGGTAGGCTAGAGGCTCTATGGTAGGGGTAATGGTGACCTCCTCCAAGAGGACTCATGATAGCACACTGCCATTCCCAGGGCACTGTCCACCCATGTCTTCACTAGAGGCTCCTAAACACTCACAGCAAGTCTGGATCAGTCTCTTCTGGGGGTCACTGCTCCTTCCCCTGGGTTCTGGTGTGCACAAGCTTTAGTCTGTGCTCTCCAAGAGTCTCTGGAGATTATGAGGTTTGACTTTCAATGCGATTGCGTCCCTCCTACAGTCTTGTTGAGGCTTCTCCTTTGTTCTTGGACATGGGGTATCTTTTTTGGTGGGTTCCATCCTCCTGTCGCTGGTTGTTTAGCAGCTAGTTGCAATTTTGGTGTTCTCACAGGAGAAGATGAGCGCACAGCCTTCTATTCCGCCATTGTGCAGACATATTATTGTACAAGGAATTCTACTTGATATTCTGTAATAACCTAAGTGGGAAAAGAATTTGAAAAATGTTAAGACTTTAAAAAGAATAGATATCTATATATGTGTACTTAAATCACTTTGCTATACACCTGAAACTAACACAACACTGTAAATCAATTATACTCCAATATAAAATTTAAAAAATCATGCTTTGATTAAGCACTACAAAGAAAAATAAAGCAAGGTTAAGAAATGGCTAAGGGAATGGCTGTTAAGGCTTAACAGTTTAAGAGCTGTTTGAAAAAGGAACATTAAACAGAGATGTGAATAATGTGAGCAATGGGAAGGGGGTACCATCCTCAGGGTTATTATGCTTCACAACTCTAGAATCACTAGTCATATTGCTTCAGGTATTTCTGATTTGGGATATTAGGTATATGTCTTTTCAGGATTGTCTACTCTTGTTTTAAGCTTTTCTTGGTTATTGTTGGTTTAAGTTTTATCTGATTAAATAAATAGATCTTATAATAAACACATTTTTATTTTATTTAAAATTTTAATTATTTCTATTTTAGTTTAAATCTTTAATGAATTTGTTACAATATTGCTTCTGTTTCATGTTTTGGGTTTTTGGCCACGAGGCATGTGGAATCTTGGCTCCCCAACAGGGACTGAACACAAACCTCTTGCATTAGAAAGCAAAATCTTAACTCCTGGACACAATTACATCTCAGTAAAAGTGGATAAAAAGAAAGAAGATGACATAGAACCAAGGAAACTGGAAGATTGAAAAGAAGAAAGGAAGGAAAACCCAGAAGAACAGAGAAGAGGCAGCAGCTGTGCAGCACACCTGGAGAGCAACCTGCTCTCAGCGGGAAAGAGAACTCGGGACTCCAGAAGTGACGTCTCCAGAAAAAATGGAATGAATATGGCGCAGCTATATGTATGGCCATATGAAAAGGCAACTTTTTTTTTGAATTTTGGGCCTCTTTTACTATTTTTTTTTAATCCATTTATTTTCATCCATCTTTATTTGTTGACATGTGTGGGTCTCCCATCGCAGTGGCCTCTCTCCTTGGAGAGCACCAGCTCTGCACACATGTGCTCCAGAGCGCTGGCTCGCAGCATACCGGTCCAGCCACTTTGCGGCATGTGGGATCTTCCTGGGCCAGGGATCAAACCGGTGCCCCTTGCGCTACAAGGCAGACTCTTTACCCACTGGACCAACAGTGAAGCCCTCAACAGGCAATTTTATAGCTGCAGATGAGTTAGTGATAGATTTATAGAAGATTAAGAGGGAATTATAAGTGCCCCCCCCCCCCCCAAAAAAAAACCAAGGCCGAAGACACCTAATCATACTACTCTTGGTGGCTTAGCTGCTGTGGGGACCTTCTGCAGAAAGGGAAGGCAGCGGATTGCCCCGGCTGAAACGGAGATCTCAGAGAGGCGAGACTTTGCTGCCGAGCCCCCCAGCCCGTCGGAATGCGCAGGGGGACAATCAGACACGGCAGGGGTCCTGTCGAGGCGGTTCCACTTTATTAATGTAAACTAAGTTTTTATAGGCAAACGAAGGGGGGTTTGCAAGGGACTTCCCACCCCGTCGGAATGCTGGGACTCACGGGGCGAGTTTTACATTAAATTTCTATTTTATTTTATTTAAAATTTTAATTATTTCTATTTTAGTTTAAATCTTTAATGAATTTGTTACAATATTGCTTCTGTTTCATGTTTTGGGTTTTTGGCCACGAGGCATGTGGAATCTTGGCTCCCCAACAGGGACTGAACACAAACCTCTTGCATTAGAAAGCAAAATCTTAACTCCTGGACACAATTACATCTCAGTAAAAGTGGATAAAAAGAAAGAAGATGACATAGAACCAAGGAAACTGGAAGATTGAAAAGAAGAAAGGAAGGAAAACCCAGAAGAACAGCGAAGGGGCAGCAGCTGTGCAGCACACCTGGAGAGCAACCTGCTCTCAGCGGGAAAGAGAACTCGGGACTCCAGAAGTGACGTCTCCAGAAAAAATGGAATGAATATGGCGCAGCTATATGTATGGCCATATGAAAAGGCAACTTTTTTTTTGAATTTTGGGCCTCTTTTACTATTTTTTTTTAATCCATTTATTTTCATCCATCTTTATTTGTTGACATGTGTGGGTCTCCCATCGCAGTGGCCTCTCTCCTTGGAGAGCACCAGCTCTGCACACATGTGCTCCAGAGCGCTGGCTCGCAGCATACCGGTCCAGCCACTTTGCGGCATGTGGGATCTTCCTGGGCCAGGGATCAAACCGGTGCCCCTTGCGCTACAAGGCAGACTCTTTACCCACTGGACCAACAGTGAAGCCCTCAACAGGCAATTTTATAGCTGCAGATGAGTTAGTGATAGATTTATAGAAGATTAAGAGGGAATTATAAGTGCCCCCCCCCCCCCAAAAAAAAAACCAAGGCAGAAGACACATAATCATACTACTCTTGGTGGCTTAGCTGCTGTGGGGACCTTCTGCAGAAAGGGAAGGCAGCGGGATTGCCCCCGGCTGAAACGGGAGATCTCAGAGAGAGGCGAGACTTTGCTGCCGAGCCCCCCAGCCCGTCGGAATGCGCAGGGGGACAATCAGACACGGCAGGGGTCCTGTCGAGGCGGTTCCACTTTATTAATGTAAACTAAGTTTTTATAGGCAAACGAAGGGGGGTTTGCAAGGGACTTCCTATAGTTACACCAATCAAGCTAAAGGTCGAGCAGCTATGTATCTACATTGCAATAGGAACTCACGGTGAGCCTGCATTGCCCAGAGTGAGGAAACCAGGGGGATCAATCAGAAGTTTTGACAATGGACCTTAGATCATGTCCTGTCTCTTCCTGTAGGCATCCTTTTAGCACCAAACTGCAAATATGTGCTTAAGCTTCCTTATGTTTGCAAAGGCCCTCTTTCCTTCAGGGCACCACAAGCTGCAAACAATAATAGGGAACACACACATAGTACTTACTATGTCCTAGACACTGTTCTAATTGTTTTACATTTATGAACTCATTTAATCCTGAGTGGCTTTGCCAGTGACTCAGTGGTAAAGAACTCACCTGCAATGCAGGAGATATAAGAGACTGGGGTAGGGAAAATACCCTGGAGGAGGGCATGGCAACCCACTCCAGTATTCTTGCCTGGATAGTCTCATGGACAGAGGAGCCTGGCAGGCTACAGGCTATGGGGTCGCAAAGAGATGAACGTAACTGAAGCAACTTAGCATGCATACACAATCCTCATAGTAGGTCTTTTTTTTTTTTTTGGCCACTTCTATTGGTCTTTCATTTATTTCCATATTTGTTCATTGGCCTGTGTGGGCCTCCCATCACAGCAGCCTCTCTCACTGCAGAGCACTGGCTCTGGGTGCGTGTGTTCCAGAGCTCCGCTCAGTAGTTGGACACATTAGTCCAGCTGCCCCGGGGCACGTGGGATCTTCCCAGGCCAGGGATTGAACTGGTGCCCCTTGCACTGAAAGGTGGTGTCCTTACCACTGGACCACCAGGGAAGACCCAGTAGCTCATATTTTAAACTGAAATTTACTTCTTTTTTTAAAAAAATTCCTTTATTTATTTATTGCTGCCCTGGGTCTTTGTTGGTGCGTGAAGGCTTTCTCTAGTTGTGCTGAGCAAGACCTCTCTAGCTGCAGTGTACAGGCTTCTCATTGTAGTGGCTTCTCTTGTTGTGGAGTATGAGCTTAGTTGTTCCATGGCATGTGAAATCTTCCTACACGGCAGGGGTCCTGTCGAGGCGGTTCCACTTTATTAATGTAAACTAAGTTTTTATAGGCAAACGAAGGGGGGTTTGCAAGGGACTTCCTATAGTTACACCAATCAAGCTAAAGGTCGAGCAGCTATGTATCTACATTGCAATAGGAACTCACGGTGAGCCTGCATTGCCCAGAGTGAGGAAACCAGGGGGATCAATCAGAAGTTTTGACAATGGACCTTAGATCATGTCCTGTCTCTTCCTGTAGGCATCCTTTTAGCACCAAACTGCAAATATGTGCTTAAGCTTCCTTATGTTTGCAAAGGCCCTCTTTCCTTCAGGGCACCACAAGCTGCAAACAATAATAGGGAACACACACATAGTACTTACTATGTCCTAGACACTGTTCTAATTGTTTTACATTTATGAACTCATTTAATCCTGAGTGGCTTTGCCAGTGACTCAGTGGTAAAGAACTCACCTGCAATGCAGGAGATATAAGAGACTGGGGTAGGGAAAATACCCTGGAGGAGGGCATGGCAACCCACTCCAGTATTCTTGCCTGGATAGTCTCATGGACAGAGGAGCCTGGCAGGCTACAGGCTATGGGGTCGCAAAGAGATGAACGTAACTGAAGCAACTTAGCATGCATACACAATCCTCATAGTAGGTCTTTTTTTTTTTTTTGGCCACTTCTATTGGTCTTTCATTTATTTCCATATTTGTTCATTGGCCTGTGTGGGCCTCCCATCACAGCAGCCTCTCTCACTGCAGAGCACTGGCTCTGGGTGCGTGTGTTCCAGAGCTCCGCTCAGTAGTTGGACACATTAGTCCAGCTGCCCCGGGGCACGTGGGATCTTCCCAGGCCAGGGATTGAACTGGTGCCCCTTGCACTGAAAGGTGGTGTCCTTACCACTGGACCACCAGGGAAGACCCAGTAGCTCATATTTTAAACTGAAATTTACTTCTTTTTTTAAAAAAATTCCTTTATTTATTTATTGCTGCCCTGGGTCTTTGTTGGTGCGTGAAGGCTTTCTCTAGTTGTGCTGAGCAAGACCTCTCTAGCTGCAGTGTACAGGCTTCTCATTGTAGTGGCTTCTCTTGTTGTGGAGTATGAGCTTAGTTGTTCCATGGCATGTGAAATCTTCCTGGACCAGGGATTGAACCCATGCCAGCTGCAATGGTAGGCATATTCCAGGTTGTTGTTACTGGACCACCAGAGAAGTCATTTTTCAGATAAGAAATCTTTGGCAAAAGGACTTGTTGAAGGGTCACACAGTGCATTCATTTCCTCTTGTTGCTGTAACAAATTAACACAAACTTAATTGTTTGCAATAATATACATTTATTATCTTAAAGTTCTGGAGGCTGGAAGTCCAAAATAAGTTTCAGTGAGCTAAAAATCAAGGTGTCTGCAGCCCTGCATTCTATCTGGAGACTCTAAGGGAGCGCTCATTTCCTTGCGTTTTCCATCTTCTGGAGGCCACCTACATTTCTTGGCCAGTGGCCCCTTCCTCCATCTTCAAAGCCAGCAGTGCCACATCTTCTCTCTCTCTGACTTTTGCTTCCATCCTAACATCTTGTCTCTCTGACTTTGATTCTTCTGCCTTCCTCTTAAGAAGACATGTGATTACACTGGGTCCACCTAGTAATCCAGGAAAATAAGTCAAAACCCTTGCCTTAATCATGTCTACAAAGTCCCTTTTACCATATAAAATAAGCTAGACACAGGTTCTGGAAATTAGGGCACTGGCATCTTTAAAGAGACATTATTTAACCTAATATACACAGTTAGGGATGGAGGCAAGATTCAAATCCAGATAATCTATCTCCAGAGTTCTTATTCTTATTATGGTCTGTTGCCTCAATGACAATATTTATATAGTCAGTATCTTATTGAAACTGAATATGGATTAACACTGGGCTTCCCTGGTGGCTCAGTCAGTATCCCTGGGATGGAAAGATCCCGTGGAGAAGGAAATGGCAACCCACCCCAGTATTCTTGCCTGGGAAATCCTGTGGACAGAGAAGCCTGGCAGGTTACAGTCCATGTGGTCACATGAATAGGACACTACTTAGTGACTAAACCACCACCATGGATTAACACTGGAAGGACCAGCAGAGGGAAAGTAGACAGTGAGTGGCATACGAGAGCTCATTTCCCTTATTTCACAGCAGAAAGGCACTAGTTAGACTAAATAGTCTAACACTAAAAAAAAAAAAAAATCCAAGAATAAATATATAACCAGATTATTAACATATGAATACACGTGTATCAAAAGAAAAGGTTAAAAAAGTTGAATAAGTTTCCCTCAAAGGTAGAGAAAGGAACCGGTAATTTTTGTTGAAAACCAATTGATTTTTTAAATTTTATTTTTAATTGAAGGATAATAGCTTTATAATATTAGTTTGATTTCTGCCATGCATTAACATGAATTAGCCATAAGTGTACATATGTCCCCTCCCTCTTGAACCTTCCTCCCAACTGATTCTGTAAAGCATGCATAGGTATTACTTTGGTTAAAGAGATTTAATTAGCAAACCCTAAGGTGTGACTATGGGACCTTGTTTACGGAGTTTCTATTTGCAGCATCTGCCCTGCTGGTTTTCACTCTTGTTTCTTTAGCTCCCTGACCTTGCCTCAGGATCATGTTTCTTGCCTCTGGCTCCTTGAATGATGACTAGATTTGGCTGAGTTCCTCAGCCCTGGCAACTCTTCCTTGGACACAGCTTTGGTATTTGTCCTCCAGCTCCAAGTCTGGGCCTCTGAGTATCTAAACCTCCACTGACAGAAGGAGTAATCTGGCTATGGTGGGTTCCAGGCATGACATGTGACTAGAGCAACTCTGTCTGATTTTTAAGTGGGCTGGGCTGAAGTCAAAAGGTGGAGATCAGAATCAGAGGTCAAAGTAGGGATCCTATACCTGGGAGGTCATCTTAGGTACAATGCAGAGGGTAGGAACCAAGTTGTAGAGTCAATACGGGATGAGTGAATAGAGGTGAAAGAATGGAAGTCTCTTCCAAGAACAGAGAGAGACAGAGGGGACTGGGGCATTGGGGTGGGTCTTGACTACGGGTGAACACCAAATGGCCACAGCAAATAGGTCCTGGGGCTCTCATTAAGATCATTAACAAATATGCCTTTTTTTTTTTTTTTCTATGGTCATGGTAGACTACACTTTCCCTTCCCTTTTAAAGTCAGGGATAGACTGGGATTTGCTTTGTCCAATGAAATGTGAGTGGAAGTGGTATGTGTTATTTCCGGACAGGTGTGTTAAGAGCCAGCACATTATATGCCACACCATCTTTCTACCACAATCATGGAACAGGTGTTGAGATGGAGCTTCCATCAGCTTGGGTCATTTGAATACCTATAATGAGCACAGCCCCCTGCCGCCTCATACTGGACAGAGAGTAAGTGACAAACTTTGTTGTATTAAGGTTCTGAGATCTTGGGATTGTTTGTTACCACAGTCCGACTTTGCCTATCATGGCTGATGTACCAGAGCAGTGAGTATAAGGTGGAGTTTTTAAAGAATCAATGGATCAAGCCAGTAAACCAAATTCATTCAGTGGATACAAAGGGTAGGAACAGTGATGGCAAAGCTGAGTCAAGAGCTGAGCAGAAATGGATGGAAACAGGTTGGAAGTAAAACTGAAGATGCTAGTTAATTCCTAGGGAAGGAGCCTAATTCAAGTGAGCAATCCTTATCTTTATTATTCGCTCACCTCTTGTCCATAGGCTCATCTGATGGGTTTGAAGACTCCAGGTCAAGTGGACAACAGAGTACTTGAAGTATCCTGACTAGCAGGCTGGTGGTGGAGGTAGACGTGAAAACACGCTGGGGGTGCTCTGACTAGAGAGCTGAACATAAACCCTGCGGGGACAAGGAACCCTGCAGAAGTAAAGGGATTGTGGTGGTTAGTTTCCTTTGAACCTATGAATGAGATGCTCTGTTTGGTTATCACTGTGTGTGGTGAGCAGTGTTCAGGTAGACAAGGGTATACCCCTCTAAACTGGAAGGTGGACTGGGGGCTAGGTCAGAAGTCAAATGACTCTGAAGGAAGATTAACAGATTGGCATGGAGGCACAGATAGAGGTTAATAGGAGGAATGTCTATGTTAGGAATTGGATCAGACACATGCCCAGGGCTGGTTCTCCAGCAGCATCTTCCACTTTAATAACATCTGCTCTCGCTTGAATCGGTTCGCTGTTCTCACAGCATCTCCTACTCTAACCATGTCGGTTCTCCCTTAAGCTGGCCCACTGTACTGGCAGCGAGTCTCCCTTTCCCTTCTCCCACTCTAATAAACTCTACTGTCCTCTCACTCTGCCTCATGTCTGGAAATTCTTTTCCAACCTGTGCACGGACCTCGACATTTTGGTGGCCTGTACAGGGAAGCTTGGGTTTCTTCTCCACCTCCTAGCCTCACCTTTCTTTTTTTATAATTTTTTTGAACTTTTATTTTACTTTTAACTTTTACAGAATTTTGTTGTTTACAGATATGTATGTTCCCAGATTAGTCATATGTATATCCCCCCCATTCCACCCCTCCAGATCGTCACACAGCACCCCTAAAGTATCCCCTTTTCTCACAGAGCAATGACTATAGCTAGTTTCTTCACATATGATAGTAAATAGCCTCACCTTTCTCATAGGGACCCTCTGTGAACAGGCCAGTGGCTGTGGAAGCAACTGAGGAGCTCCAGGCAGGGTTCCCCTCTGGTGTGTTCCACAGGCCCCACTGCACACTGCGCCCCAGTAGATACCGCCCGAAAGGGTGAGGGATTCTCCTTTTGATTTCTTCCTAGCTGAGGACTAGACCAGTAATATTGTGTGGGCAGGGGTCAGGCATTTAAAAGTCACTTGGGCGCCTGCCACTTGAAGACTCCTATGTGAAGATAAGGGGGTCACAGAATGGATCAGGCCACAAGGGCATCTGCCCCCAGCAAGACAACTTCCTGTGTCATGGTAGGAACATAGTGGTTGAAGCAAAATACAGAGCCCCTCTTTCCCTGGTCACCACCTCCCTGATAGAATTTTAGGCGGAATTCTCAGTCTTCTTTCTGCTTGCTCTCACTTCCTCTTCCTTGGCCCGGATCACCCTCAAAGGACCTCGAAGACCCCAAATTGTCCTAAGAACTGCTCCCACATCCCTGAGGATCTTCTAACGAATATAACAAATCTACAAGTGATAGTACAACAAGAATATCGCCCGGGACAACACCCAGACAGTGTTGGAACAAGCTGCCATATCATTCTGTGGAGCTGCACCTTCCTCCCTAAATGTACCCTGACAGAGAGCAGGCATTGGCAACCCAGAGTCCCACAACGCCCCTGTACAGCTTGAAGAAGCCAGAGCAGTCATCGCCCCTTTTCCCTTGAGACTGGGAACCCAAATGCCTGAAGAGGGAAATAGGTAGACAGACATGAGCAGGGTATCCAAAGGGGCCACAGAATTGGCCCTAAAAATAGAGGGAGGAATGTGGTGCCCAAGGATGAAAGAACAAGGCAAATGAGGAGGGTCTTGGAATGTAGGAAGAGATAAACCAGACTTTTATTTTCCTCCAGGCTGTAGTACAACCACCCAATCCTTAAGACCCCTATGCCACTCCTTAGACCCTATTGTCCTTACCTTATGCTGTAGTCATCACTCTGCCTCACCCAGTACACCGTCCTATCAGCAACAATTCTTAAGACCCCTATGCCACTCCTTGAACCCTAGCTATAAAACAGATCAAAGACTCCTGCTTAATGCTGGTTCTCCCTTGAGCCGGTCCACTGTTCTCACAGCATCTCCCACTCTAACCATGTTGGTTCTCCCTTAAGCTCGCCCACTGTACTGGCAGTGATTCTCCCTTCCCCCACTCTAATAAACTCTACTCTCTAAATAACTAAATAAATAAATAAACATGCCCAGGAAGCACTGGGAGTTGGAGAGAATGCATCAATTCCTCATGCTTCCCACACATTCCTGATTTCAAGATGGAAGTCTCAAGGATGTCTCAGGATGTCGTTTTTGATTCTGTACTTCACAGACTATATTCAGGGCTGGTGAAATCTCATTAAGAAGCAAGGTGACAGGGCTTCCTGGGTGGTCCAGTGGGTAAGGACACCGCCTTGCAGTGCAGGGGGCGCTGGTTCGATCCTTGGCCTGGGAAGATCCCACGTGCTGCGGATCAGCCAGACCGATGTGTCCAACTACCGAGCCAGAGCTCTGAGGCGCATGTGCCTAGAGTCGGTGCTCTGCAGCAACAGAGGCCACTGCGATGGGAACACATGCTCCCTGGACACAGGCAGTTTGGGTTGTCTAGAATCTATGAGACTGAAAACACAGAACATTAGAAAGAGGTGGCCTGCCTGGTGTGAGTAGAACTCCCCACCTGTGGCAGCTACTACAGGCTGTGATGGGATGCGTGTCTTAGCCTCAGATGCGAGGCCCTTAGGAAACCATAACTAAAATCTGATTTAAGGCTAGAATTCCACTTCCTGGGATAACATTTGACCTTCACAGGGGTTATCTTCCATGAGAAATGGGTATAGGTTACTAGATTCAACAGCCCATGAGATACAGTTACCTCCATAACTTTGTCATAAGCTAGGAGTCTATAAAATACCAGACTGGCTGAGATGAAGCCTGCAGCCTGTGGATTGCAGAGCTACTTTCAGGAACCTAACAAGTCGCCTTGCCTTCTGAATGAGTCAGTGGTGGTGCTTTCAGAGTAGGAAAGGAATGAATGAGCATTAGTAATACCCATGCCCCAAGACAGGAGGATAAATTATGTTGAGGCCTTGGTAGGAGTTCTGTACAAAAATCACTGGTGTCTTGCCTGGAAGTCAGTGTTACAGCATGTGGGAAGAGTTTCAGCTTCAGCAGGAAGGCAGCTGCTTGGCAAAAAGTCAGGCTGGGTTCATGTTCAACTGGGCACTAGTACTAGGAAGAGTGGTGAGAACGAGGCAGCTCCTCAGCCTCCCTGTTGTCTGTGCACATCTGGAATCTCTGCCATCGAATGGCAGGGGGCCGGGTTCCACAACCCGAGCAATCCTGGTGGACAGCAGCCATGCTTCCTTCAGGAGAGGCTCTGGTTGTTGGTCTTGCCTAGAGAAGCCAAAGAACTCAGACAGCGTGGGCAGCATGGGACTAACCGCTGGCTTTGGACACAGTTGGAATGAAGTGATCTTCTGGGTCACTGCCCTCTCTCCCTGGCCCTCCTTCCATTTCAAGCTCGGCAATATTGCCTCCTCTTATCTCTCTAATTATTTTTTAAGAGTGGGTCCAGTTAACTACAAACCTTTATTTTGTTGAGTCAAATATGCAACGGTATGACACCTATAGTTCTTCTCCATGCTGCTCCATGCAGTGTGTAATTTTTTCTCTAAAGAAACAGTGAACAAATATTCTTTAAGCATTGACTTAATGAAGCATCAGATCATTAACTTCCCCAGGCACCTGTGTGTCCAGATCTAGCCCTTCTCTAAATACTCAAAGAATGAATATTCTGCCCAAGTACAAAACCTTTTTTGAATGCTGGGCTTAGCCTCAGATGCAAAATGGGGCCTGCCTGGTGTGAGTAGAACTCCCCACCTGTGGCAGCTACTACAGGCTGTGATGGGATGCGTGTCTTAGCCTCAGATGCGAGGCCCTTAGGAAACCATAACTAAAATCTGATTTAAGGCTAGAATTCCACTTCCTGGGATAACATTTGACCTTCACAGGGGTTATCTTCCATGAGAAATGGGTATAGGTTACTAGATTCAACAGCCCATGAGATACAGTTACCTCCATAACTTTGTCATAAGCTAGGAGTCTATAAAATACCAGACTGGCTGAGATGAAGCCTGCAGCCTGTGGATTGCAGAGCTACTTTCAGGAACCTAACAAGTCGCCTTGCCTTCTGAATGAGTCAGTGGTGGTGCTTTCAGAGTAGGAAAGGAATGAATGAGCATTAGTAATACCCATGCCCCAAGACAGGAGGATAAATTATGTTGAGGCCTTGGTAGGAGTTCTGTACAAAAATCACTGGTGTCTTGCCTGGAAGTCAGTGTTACAGCATGTGGGAAGAGTTTCAGCTTCAGCAGGAAGGCAGCTGCTTGGCAAAAAGTCAGGCTGGGTTCATGTTCAACTGGGCACTAGTACTAGGAAGAGTGGTGAGAACGAGGCAGCTCCTCAGCCTCCCTGTTGTCTGTGCACATCTGGAATCTCTGCCATCGAATGGCAGGGGGGCCGGGGTTCCACAACCCGAGCAATCCTGGTGGACAGCAGCCATGCTTCCTTCAGGAGAGGCTCTGGTTGTTGGTCTTGCCTAGAGAAGCCAAAGAACTCAGACAGCGTGGGCAGCATGGGACTAACCGCTGGCTTTGGACACAGTTGGAATGAAGTGATCTTCTGGGTCACTGCCCTCTCTCCCTGGCCCTCCTTCCATTTCAAGCTCGGCAATATTGCCTCCTCTTATCTCTCTAATTATTTTTTAAGAGTGGGTCCAGTTAACTACAAACCTTTATTTTGTTGAGTCAAATATGCAACGGTATGACACCTATAGTTCTTCTCCATGCTGCTCCATGCAGTGTGTAATTTTTTCTCTAAAGAAACAGTGAACAAATATTCTTTAAGCATTGACTTAATGAAGCATCAGATCATTAACTTCCCCAGGCACCTGTGTGTCCAGATCTAGCCCTTCTCTAAATACTCAAAGAATGAATATTCTGCCCAAGTACAACTGGAATACAGAAAAACCCTTTTTGTACTTGAGCATAGCACCAAACATATGGTCCAATAAAACATCAATCTGAAGATGCCAAACGGAGAGATGGGAGTATGAATGAGGCTATAAAAGATAAGGCAAAGACAGGGCAAGATTGGCATGGGCTACTATTATCATCAGATCCTCCATGGTGGTTAAAATCCTTCTCCATGCCACCCACATGAGCTAAATGCAAAACTGACCCATCTCCCTAGATGGGGACCCCAGTAGACCTCAAGGGCATAGTTGGCTGATGTTGGCATTAGTTTGTTCAGATAAAGTAGAAATTCTGAGAAAGAGATCCAGAAGCAGGGTTCAAAAACAGGCCAGAAGAAAGTCGAAGCCAAGACTGAAGAGGGAAATGATGTCTGGTCTGAGAGATGAAAAAATCAGCCAAAATGTAAAATTTGGAAGCCATATGATAGGAAGATTAGAAACAAAAGCCAAAAATGGAGAAAGAATTCTAGCCAGGACTTGTAAGGAAGGCTGAGACACTCTTAAGTTCTTTCCTGTTAGGTGTTAAGCTAACACAAGATAGGAGAGGATATAATATAATTAAGAACACAAGTGATACTAGAAGTAGTAATTTAATGGTAATAATGATTTTAGCAATCATTTGAAAAAACAAGTTAAAACAGCTGTGGAATGCATTTGGCATAGTTGGGAAAATATGACTGTGTACTAGATATTGGCATTAGGAAATGATTGTTTTGTTGGTATAATGGTCATATTGTGGTTAACAGGGAGAATATTATTAATATTTTAGAGCTACAAGATGAAATATTTAAGGATAAATTATCATGATAGCTGCAGTTAACTCTGAAATGGTTTAGCAATACATGCACATAAACACATTGACAAAGTCAACACGAAGAATGTTAACTAGTTTTGGACTCAAGTGATGAGAATATGATTGTTTGGTGTACCCACTATGTGGGTGAAAATATGTTATCAATTATTAGAGTTTAAATCCAGAAACATTTGGCCAAAGGTCTTTAGCATAAAGAGACTTCACAGAGTAAATGAGGTTAGTGCTGGCTGGTAAGACAGTTTCTGAATTTCTCCAGCAGTTTATTAGGTCTATCCTGATTTCAAAGATCTAAATATTCATTTTCAAATTCATCTATATTTTAAGGACATTGAGAGTGATGATTTTTCTTTTCCTGAGAGCCTGCATCTATTTTGTGATCGTTATCGGTTTTGTCTGGCATTTTTAATTATGTGTTGCGACTGCCTGATTTATTCCTCAATAAAATTGCCACCTTTTTAATGATCATGTTTTAGAATTCTTGACTTCTCTATCCCACATGCACATGTCCAACAAGTAACTATTTATGGATGAACTTTAACAGTTTATGCTATGAATATGTTTTCAGAGTCCACGAACACCGCCACTACCCAATTTATCTTTCATAAACCATCATGTCTGTAGGAGCTTGCATTCTGAATGCAAAGTTCATCCACATTGTCAGTGATCAGAAGGGTTTCATTCTGCTTTGCAAACCAAAATTCTAAGAATGCCTCCAGGTTCCAAACTTATCCTCCTATAGTGGAAAGTCCAGGGCTGACCTCTCCTGCTGAGGTGGTAGTTTCTGGTTGCACAATATTGTGTTCCTTTCCCGGCGTTGCAGGAGCCCAAATACTCTTTTGAGCGTCTCTTCCCTGATTAGAAACAGACTGTTCATTTAGCAATTAGAGCTGTCAGCATAGCTGGCTGACAAGAGAGAGAGCAGCTTCTGGCCCTGGGCAGGGAGCCCTTGGCAGAATCAGGACTTCAGGGCCTAGGGAAATCGGTAGGACAGTGACGCTAATTTGTTACTTCCCCAGCACTTATTTGCATCTTGTATCCTGGCAAACGACCTGAGTAATAAGCATACTTATACGGTTGAGAGGAAAGTCAGCAGGAAGTATAGCAAGGAGATAAGAACAGCAATGGTCTGTGGGTTGCCAAGAGCTCAGATCTAAGTGACACTGCTTCATCCACTCATCCCTCCATTCAACACCCACCTACTAACCATTTATTCTATTCTGCAAGCGTGGTGCTGGGGACTCACTGGTGAATGTGACCTGGTTCTTGTCTTTGAAGAACACACAGTGAGTGGAAAAGATCAAAATATAAGTAAGAGCTGATTGTTTGGGTACCCACTATGTGGGTGAAAATATGTTATCAATTATTAGAGTTTAAATCCAGAAACATTTCAACAAAAAGTACAATGAGGTTAGTGCTGGCTGGTAAGACAGTTTCTGAATTTCTCCAGCAGTTTATTAGGTCTATCCTGATTTCAAAGATCTAAATATTCATTTTCAAATTCATCTATATTTTAAGGACATTGAGAGTGATGATTTTTCTTTTCCTGAGAGCCTGCATCTATTTTGTGATCGTTATCGGTTTTGTCTGGCATTTTTAATTATGTGTTGCGACTGCCTGATTTATTCCTCAATAAAATTGCCACCTTTTTAATGATCATGTTTTAGAATTCTTGACTTCTCTATCCCACATGCACATGTCCAACAAGTAACTATTTATGGATGAACTTTAACAGTTTATGCTATGAATATGTTTTCAGAGTCCACGAACACCGCCACTACCCAATTTATCTTTCATAAACCATCATGTCTGTAGGAGCTTGCATTCTGAATGCAAAGTTCATCCACATTGTCAGTGATCAGAAGGGTTTCATTCTGCTTTGCAAACCAAAATTCTAAGAATGCCTCCAGGTTCCAAACTTATCCTCCTATAGTGGAAAGTCCAGGGCTGACCTCTCCTGCTGAGGTGGTAGTTTCTGGTTGCACAATATTGTGTTCCTTTCCCGGCGTTGCAGGAGCCCAAATACTCTTTTGAGCGTCTCTTCCCTGATTAGAAACAGACTGTTCATTTAGCAATTAGAGCTGTCAGCATAGCTGGCTGACAAGAGAGAGAGCAGCTTCTGGCCCTGGGCAGGGAGCCCTTGGCAGAATCAGGACTTCAGGGCCTAGGGAAATCGGTAGGACAGTGCCGCTAATTTGTTATTTCCCCCAGCACTTATTTGCATCTTGTATCCTGGCAAACGACCTGAGTAATAAGCATACTTATACGGTTGAGAGGAAAGTCAGCAGGAAGTATAGCAAGGAGATAAGAACAGCAATGGTCTGTGGGTTGCCAAGAGCTCAGATCTAAGTGACACTGCTTCATCCACTCATCCCTCCATTCAACACCCACCTACTAACCATTTATTCTATTCTGCAAGCGTGGTGCTGGGGACTCACTGGTGAATGTGACCTGGTTCTTGTCTTTGAAGAACACACAGTGAGTGGAAAAGATCAAAATATAAGTAAGAGCAACAACAGGTTTCAGACTTTATGGGGCATAGAGAAGACATATAAACAGGAACATAATTAACTGTGAGTAGCCACAGTTTCCACTGGGGCCCCTCTGTCCAAAGGAGCCAAATTCTCTAACTATTTCAGCATGCCAATACTGTCCAAGATTCTTTGTTGAGGTCTTCTATCATCTGAATAGGACATCCTGAAATTGTTCAAATTTTTATGTTCCATACTATCTGTGCATTTTATTTTGGCTTGTAAATTGTGTTAAGCCTGGAATGGCTATTTAGGTATCACATGTATAAAAATCTTATCACCTTGAGATTCTTTATTTGATGGTAGTGATTATCTTGTATTCTCTAATGGCAAGCACAGCACTAATCACATAACACCTACTCAAGATATATTTTGTTTTTCTTTCAGCCGTTCAGCCTTTATTAAGGTCTGGCCCCAGGTCTGTTGGAGCTGGTATACTTGGTCATGGCCTTGGTGCCCTCGGACATGGTGTGTTTGGCCAGCTTCCCAGGCAGGAGCAGACACAGGTCCACCTGGACCTCCTGGGACTTCAGTGTGGTTCGGCCTGAGTACTGGGCCAGCTGGGCCGCCTTGTTGGCCAGCCACTCAAACACATTGCTCACAAACGTGTTCATGATGTTCATGACCTTGGAGATGCCGATGTTGGGGTGCACCTGCTTCAGCACCTTGTAGAGGTACATAGCTCTCCTTGCACTAGCCATACTTGTTGAACTTGTCCTCAAGACTCTGGCCCCTCTGGCCCCCAGACTACTGTGGCTGTCCATGCTCCCACATTCTGTTCCTTCTGGCTGACTCAAAATGTATTTTGAATTGAATAGTTACTAAATTACCAGAAGGCCCTTCATCTCTCTTTCTCTCAGATACTCCATATGAAATGTTAAGAGAATTGCCTCATCTTCCTTACCCGTTCCTATCACTGATTATATAGGCCTTTGAAGAATGAATATATTTGTCTACATAAGGATGAACAATTAGCAGTCTCCATTTCACAGAATTCAAAATACAGACATCAGGGAAGGATCAAGGGTAGTGTCCTTTGTTAGTCAAGATTCTTTAGATGCAACTGACAGAAACCCAACTTGGGCTGCCCTTAAGTGAAAAGGGAATTTGTTGGGTTATTTAACTGAAAAGTCTCAGGATTATTATTAGAATCAAGCATAGCTGGATCCTTCAGATGATATCATTAAGCCCTGATTTTCTTTATTCCCCTCTCTCCACTCTGTTCTCCTCTGTGGTAGTTTCCTTATTTTTCTAAGTTTTTTTTTTTTTCACACTTCTATTGATCTTTCATTCATTTATCTCTGTTCTTTGGCCTGTGTGGGCCTCCCAGTGCAGTGGCCTCACTTGCTGCAGAGCACCGGCTCTGGGCGCATGCGCTTCAGAGCTCCGGCTTGGTAATTGGACACATCAGTCCAGTTGCTCCGCAGCACATGGGATCTTCCCAGGCCAGGGATCAAACCGGCGCCCCTTGCACTGCAAGGCGGTGTCCTTACCCACTGGGCCACCAGGGAAGCTCTGGTAGTTTCCTTATTAAGCAAGTTCTTTAACTCTGGTAGGAAAGATGGACCCATACAGCTTTTTTTAAAAAAAAATTGTTACTTGTTTATTTTTGGTTGTGCTGTGTCTTCATTGCTATGTGACCTTTTTCTCTAGTTGTGACGAGTCAGGGCTACTCTTTGTTGCAGTGCACAGCCTTCTCACTGTGGTGACCTCTCTTCTTGTGGAGCACTGGGTCCAGGTACATGGATTTCACTAGTTGTGGCTTCTGGGTTCCAGAGCACAGGGTCAATAGCTGTGGCTCATGGGCTTAGTTGCTCCAAGGCATATGGGATCTCCCAGAATCAGGGATTGGACAGGTGTCCTCTGCATTGTAAGGTGGGTTATTAACCGCTGGACCACCAGGGAAACACCCCATGCAGCTTTTGACTTCATGATTATCCTAACATCAGTTCCACAAAAAGACAAAGACTGGCTCCCCAACCATGATCCTAGCACATCTCATGTAGTGATTCTAACTGGCTATAATTGTGCCACAGGACCACTCATTTTACTGATGACTGGGGACAGTAGGAAGAAGCCCCCAGACCATCGAGGTCACCTTCCCCCCCTTGCACTAGGATAATGTTTCTAGATCCATTAAGGATAGGGGAAGAGAAAATTCTCCAATAGAGAAAGGGATATTGGGCAGACAAAAAAAGATACCCACAGGCTCCTTGGTAATTCTTACGTAATCCAGAAGCCGGGAGAATTCAAGTGCCTGTAGGGCAGTGGAACAAACTGAGGGACCATTATTTACCCTTTGGAGGATGACTGCATTTTGACTTCCTCTTAAACACTGGTGGCACCTAACTGGTAGAAAGTGAGCTAACTGTTCCAACTTGTTCTTTACTAGTTGTTTTTTCTTATGCCCAGTAGATGAGGTAAGTGAGCTTCAAGTCAGTTGTACTTCTTTTCCCAACTTACAGGAAGTTGTGGTTTATTTTATAGGGGGTCAAGGTCCCACATAGCCAGGTTACCCCAGAGTAAAGAATGAGGCGAGAAACAGAACATGGAGCTGTAGTGCACGATGTCTGTCTTAAAGCCCAATCATAGATGAAACCCATCAAGGATTCAATTTGATGGGCACGTTGGTTCAACTCGGGAAAATCAGCGACCAAGTCTGTGAGCAAAATAAATTTCCCACCCCAACAACTGATGGCTGGGGTTACTAATAGTTTCCTGACCTTACCAACTCCTCCATATCCTCCCTAGGAAACAGAAATTAATCACATTATAAAATGTTAATTGGGTCCTGTTCATTAGTGATCAAAATCACGGTGATGTGGGGCCCTAGATGAAGGAGGGCCTTTGCAAACATAAGGAAGCTTAAGCACATATTTGCATTTTGGTGCTAAAAGGATGCCTACAGGAAGAGACAGGGCATGATCTAAAGTCCATTGTTACAACTTCTGATTGATCCCCCTGGTTTCCGTGCTCTGGGCAATGCAGGCTCACCATGAGTTCCTATTGCAATGTAAATACATAGCTGCTCGACCTTTAGCTTGATTGGTGTAACTATAGGAAGTCCCTTGCAAAACCCCCTTCCTTTGCCTATAAAAACTGTTAGTTTACACTAATAAAGTGGAACTGCTCTGACAGAACCCCTGCCATGTCTGATTGTCCCTGGCATGCACCAGCGGGCTGGAGGGGGCACAGGAGCAAGGCTCACCTCTCTCCGAGATCTCCCGTTTCAGCCCGGGGTAATCCTGCTGCCTTCCCTTTCTGCAGAAGGTCCCCGCACAGTGAGTTGGAAGATGTGCACTCACATGGCTAGTAGTTGATGCAGCCTCAGATGGGGCTAGCTGCTGAAGTGCATTGGCTCTATTGCACATGACTTTTCCAAGTGGCCTGGGTTTCTTTCAGCATAGGAGCTGAGTTCTAAGAGGTACTCCCCAAAAAGGAAGCAGAAGTTACTCATTCTCTCAGACTTTTGTTCAGAACATCATATCCACCTCACTCTATTGATACAAGCAGTCACAGTCCAGGCCAGACTCAACAGGAGAGAAAATAAACTTTACCTCTTGATGTGAGCAGTATCATGCATAGAGAGAAAAGAGGAATTTTGCTGTTGTTGGAAGCCATCTTTGGACACCAGCTACCACACACAGTTTCGCCTTTACCCTAATATAAAAACATCATGTATTTTTGACCTTTAAAAAATTTTCCACGTGATAATCAAACAATGTTATCTTATTTAAATGATATCCTTAATTACCAGTGTAGTTATAAAATACATATATACATATATGTTTTTCTAGGAACTGTCTTTATATCTTTGCACATTTCTCTTTTATGATATCATTGATTTATAGGAAACAGAAATTAATCACATTATAAAATGTTAATTGGGTCCTGTTCATTAGTGATCAAAATCACGGTGATGTGGGGCCCTAGATGAAGGAGGGCCTTTGCAAACATAAGGAAGCTTAAGCACATATTTGCATTTTGGTGCTAAAAGGATGCCTACAGGAAGAGACAGGGCATGATCTAAAGTCCATTGTTACAACTTCTGATTGATCCCCCTGGTTTCCGTGCTCTGGGCAATGCAGGCTCACCATGAGTTCCTATTGCAATGTAAATACATAGCTGCTCGACCTTTAGCTTGATTGGTGTAACTATAGGAAGTCCCTTGCAAAACCCCCTTCCTTTGCCTATAAAAACTGTTAGTTTACACTAATAAAGTGGAACTGCTCTGACAGAACCCCTGCCATGTCTGATTGTCCCTGGCATGCACCAGCGGGCTGGAGGGGGCACAGGAGCAAGGCTCACCTCTCTCCGAGATCTCCCGTTTCAGCCCGGGGTAATCCTGCTGCCTTCCCTTTCTGCAGAAGGTCCCCGCACAGTGAGTTGGAAGATGTGCACTCACATGGCTAGTAGTTGATGCAGCCTCAGATGGGGCTAGCTGCTGAAGTGCATTGGCTCTATTGCACATGACTTTTCCAAGTGGCCTGGGTTTCTTTCAGCATAGGAGCTGAGTTCTAAGAGGTACTCCCCAAAAAGGAAGCAGAAGTTACTCATTCTCTCAGACTTTTGTTCAGAACATCATATCCACCTCACTCTATTGATACAAGCAGTCACAGTCCAGGCCAGACTCAACAGGAGAGAAAATAAACTTTACCTCTTGATGTGAGCAGTATCATGCATAGAGAGAAAAGAGGAATTTTGCTGTTGTTGGAAGCCATCTTTGGACACCAGCTACCACACACAGTTTCGCCTTTACCCTAATATAAAAACATCATGTATTTTTGACCTTTAAAAAATTTTCCACGTGATAATCAAACAATGTTATCTTATTTAAATGATATCCTTAATTACCAGTGTAGTTATAAAATACATATATACATATATGTTTTTCTAGGAACTGTCTTTATATCTTTGCACATTTTCTCTTTTATGATATCATTGATTTATAGGAGCTATTTATATGTCATGGATATTGGTTCTTTGATGTTTGGTGCAAATATTTTCTTCCCATTTGTCTTTATTTTTAGGGGGGGCGCTGGAGGGAGGGGGGCGTGCGGACCACTTCTATTGGTCTTTTTTCATTTATCTATTTTCATCCATCTTTGTTCTTTGGCCTGTGTGGGCCTCCCATCGCGGTGGCCTCTGTTGTTGCAGAGCACTGGCTCTGGGCGAATGTGCTCCAGAGCTCCGGCTCGGTAATTGGACACACGGGTCCAGCTGCTCCGCGGCAAGTGGGATCTTCCTAGGCCAGGGATCGAACTGGCACCCCTTGCACTGCAAGGCAGTGTCCTTACCCACTGGACCACCAGCGAAGCCGCCCCCATTTGTCTTTTAACTTTATTCTTTTTACTATTCCAAAAATTTTATGTAGTCAAATCTACCAGTGGTTTCCTTCAGATATTCTGGGTTTCACATGCTTTGCAGGAAGGTCTTCCCTATCTTAATATCACAAAAATAGTTTCCAGAATTGAGGAAACTTTCCCAC
Source organism: Tragulus kanchil (assembly GCA_022376925.1). Lineage (NCBI taxonomy): Eukaryota > Metazoa > Chordata > Mammalia > Artiodactyla > Tragulidae > Tragulus > Tragulus kanchil. The sequence goes on from JAIOJX010000029.1 coordinate 153,804,927, forward strand.
TAGGACCTCCAGCCTTAAGTGCTGGGTGCAAGTGCTGGGTGGCAGCCTCTGGGCAAGCAAATCTAGACTAACCACAAAGGAAAACAAAACAATAAGCTGCCTAAAGTTGTACTGAGCTCAGAGCTACTTCAAAACACACCCCTTGACATAGGAAGGATACTACAGAATGATCTAGGCATCAATCCAAGAAGAAAATATAACAATTGTATATACATATGTGCAAATTATAGGGTCAACTCAATATATAAGGCAAATACTAACATCCATAAAAGGGGGAACTGACATTTAACACAATAAGAGTTGGATTTTAACACCCCACTTACACCAATGAATAGATCATCCATACAGAAGATCAATAAGGAAACACAAGCTTTAAAGGACACATTAGACAAGATAGCTTAACTGATATTTATAGGACATTCCATTTGAATGCATCAGAATACACTTTCTTCTCAAGTGCACATGGAACATTCTCCAGGACAGATCATATCCTGGGCCACAAATTAAGTCTTGGTAAATTTAAGAAAACTGAAACCATATCAAGCATCTTTTCTGATCTCAACACTATGAAATTAGCAAGCAGGACTTCCCTGGTTGTTCAGTGGTTAAGTCTACTTGCCAATGCAGATAGCAAGGGTTCAATCCTTGATCCAAGAAGATACCACATTTTGTGGGGAAACTGAGCCCATACACCACAATTACTGAAGACTGTACCCTCTAGAGCTTGCATGCACCAACTACTGAGCCTGTGTGCTGCAACTACTGAAGCCTGCATGCCCTAGAGCTCATGCTCTAAAAGCCATCACAATCCCTAAAATAGAGAGTCCCTAGCATCCGGCAAGTGGGTTTCCCGGCCAGGGATCGAACTGGCACCCCTTGCACTGCAAGGCAGTGTCCTTACCCACTGGACCACCAGCGAAGCCGCCCCCATTTGTCTTTTAACTTTATTCTTTTTACTATTCCAAAAATTTTATGTAGTCAAATCTACCAGTGGTTTCCTTCAGATATTCTGGGTTTCACATGCTTTGCAGGAAGGTCTTCCCTATCTTAATATCACAAAAATAGTTTCCAGAATTGAGGAAACTTTCCCACTAGGACCTCCAGCCTTAAGTGCTGGGTGCAAGTGCTGGGTGGCAGCCTCTGGGCAAGCAAATCTAGACTAACCACAAAGGAAAACAAAACAATAAGCTGCCTAAAGTTGTACTGAGCTCAGAGCTACTTCAAAACACACCCCTTGACATAGGAAGGATACTACAGAATGATCTAGGCATCAATCCAAGAAGAAAATATAACAATTGTATATACATATGTGCAAATTATAGGGTCAACTCAATATATAAGGCAAATACTAACATCCATAAAAGGGGGAACTGACATTTAACACAATAAGAGTTGGATTTTAACACCCCACTTACACCAATGAATAGATCATCCATACAGAAGATCAATAAGGAAACACAAGCTTTAAAGGACACATTAGACAAGATAGCTTAACTGATATTTATAGGACATTCCATTTGAATGCATCAGAATACACTTTCTTCTCAAGTGCACATGGAACATTCTCCAGGACAGATCATATCCTGGGCCACAAATTAAGTCTTGGTAAATTTAAGAAAACTGAAACCATATCAAGCATCTTTTCTGATCTCAACACTATGAAATTAGCAAGCAGGACTTCCCTGGTTGTTCAGTGGTTAAGTCTACTTGCCAATGCAGATAGCAAGGGTTCAATCCTTGATCCAAGAAGATACCACATTTTGTGGGGAAACTGAGCCCATACACCACAATTACTGAAGACTGTACCCTCTAGAGCTTGCATGCACCAACTACTGAGCCTGTGTGCTGCAACTACTGAAGCCTGCATGCCCTAGAGCTCATGCTCTAAAAGCCATCACAATAAGAAGCCCATACAGAACAACTAGAGAGTAACCCCTAGTCATCACAACTAAAGAAAGCCCGCACACAGCAACAAAGACCCAATGCAGTAAAAAAAATATAAATATATTAAAGTTTTTAAAAAGAAATCAATTACAGGAAAAAACTATGAAAAACACAAATATTTAGAGGCTAAATAATATGTTACTAAACAAATGGATGACTGAAGAAATCAAAGAGAAAATAAAAAATAACATAGAGGTATATGACAATGAAAACACAATGATCTAAAACCTATGAGACACAGAAAAAGCAGTTCCAAGAGGGAAGTATATAACACTACAATTTCACCTCAGGAAACAAGATAAATCTCAAATAAATAACATATTACACCTAAAACAACTAGAGAAAGAAGGACAAGCAAAAGCCAAAGTTAGTAGAAGGGCAGAAATCATAAAGATCAGAGCAAAAACAAATGAAATAGAAATGAAGAAAACAATAGCAAAGATCAATAAAACTAAAAGCTTGTTCTTTGAGAAGATAAAATAGATGAACCTTTAGCCAGACTCATCATGAAAAAAAGGGAGAGAACTCAAATCAATAAAATTAGAAATGAAAAAGAAGTTACAAATGGCACAATAGAAATAAAAGATCATAAGAAACTACTGCAAGCAACTATATACCAATAAAATGAACAACCTAGAAGAAGGAAAAATTCTTAGAAAAGTAAAACCTTCCAAGATTGAACCAGGAAGAAATGCAAAGTATGAATAACTTATGAAATTGAAATTGTGATATTTATAGGACATTCCATTTGAATGCACAAGTGCACATAATCCCTTTGGGCCACAAATTAAGTCTTGGTAAATTTAAGAAAACTGAAACCATATCAAGCATCTTTTCTGATCTCAACACTATGAAATTAGCAAGCAGGACTTCCCTGGTTGTTCAGTGGTTAAGTCTACTTGCCAATGCAGATAGCAAGGGTTCAATCCTTGATCCAAGAAGATACCACATTTTGTGGGGAAACTGAGCCCATACACCACAATTACTGAAGACTGTACCCTCTAGAGCTTGCATGCACCAACTACTGAGCCTGTGTGCTGCAACTACTGAAGCCTGCATGCCCTAGAGCTCATGCTCTAAAAGCCATCACAATAAGAAGCCCATACAGAACAACTAGAGAGTAACCCCTAGTCATCACAACTAAAGAAAGCCCGCACACAGCAACAAAGACCCAATGCAGTAAAAAAAATATAAATATATTAAAGTTTTAAAAAAGAAATCAATTACAGGAAAAAACTATGAAAAACACAAATATTTAGAGGCTAAATAATATGTTACTAAACAAATGGATGACTGAAGAAATCAAAGAGAAAATAAAAAATAACATAGAGGTATATGACAATGAAAACACAATGATCTAAAACCTATGAGACACAGAAAAAGCAGTTCCAAGAGGGAAGTATATAACACTACAATTTCACCTCAGGAAACAAGATAAATCTCAAATAAATAACATATTACACCTAAAACAACTAGAGAAAGAAGGACAAGCAAAAGCCAAAGTTAGTAGAAGGGCAGAAATCATAAAGATCAGAGCAAAAACAAATGAAATAGAAATGAAGAAAACAATAGCAAAGATCAATAAAACTAAAAGCTTGTTCTTTGAGAAGATAAAATAGATGAACCTTTAGCCAGACTCATCATGAAAAAAAGGGAGAGAACTCAAATCAATAAAATTAGAAATGAAAAAGAAGTTACAAATGGCACAATAGAAATAAAAGATCATAAGAAACTACTGCAAGCAACTATATACCAATAAAATGAACAACCTAGAAGAAGGAAAAATTCTTAGAAAAGTAAAACCTTCCAAGATTGAACCAGGAAGAAATGCAAAGTATGAATAAACCAATCACAAATACTGAAATTGAAATTGTGATTAAAAATCTTCCAACAGGATTTCCCTGGTAGCTCAGTGGTAAAGAGTTCGCCTGTGATTGCAGGAGACATGGGTTTGATCCCTGATCCAGGAGGATCCCACATGCTGTGAAGCAGCTAAGCCCGTGAGCCACAACTATGAAGTCTGTGCTCTAGAGCCTCAGAACTGCAACTACTGGGCTCATGGGCTGCAACTACAGAAGCCTGTGTGCCCTAGAGTCTGAGTCTGCAACAAGAAGTCTGCTCACCTCAACTAGAGAGTAGCCCCCACTCCCTGCAACTAGAGAAGAGCCTGTAGCAGCAGTGAAAACCCAAAATAGCCAAAAATAAATACATAAATAAAATAAAAAAAAATCTTCCAACAAACAAAAGTCCAGAACCAGATAGCCTCACAGGCAAATTCTATCAAATATTTGGAGAAAAGTTAACATCTATCCTGAAACTCTTCCAAAAACCTGCAGAGGGAGGAATATTCCCAAGCTCATTCTATGAGGCCACTATCACCTTGATACCAAAACCAGACAAATATATCACAAAAAGGACAATTATACACCAACATCACTGATAAACATAGATGCAAAAATCCTCAATAAAATACTAGCAACCAGAATCCAACAACACATTAAAAAGATCATGCATCACGATACTGGGATTTATCCTAGGGATGCAAAAATTCTTCAATATACATAAATCAATCAACGTGATATAACACACTACAAACTGAAGAATAAAAACCATATGACCATCTCAATAGATGCAGAAAAAGTTTCTGACAGAATTCAACATCCGTTTATGATGAAAACTTTCCAGAAAGTGGGCATAGAAGGAACCTACCTCAACATAGTAAAGGCCAAATATGACAAGCCCATAGCAAACATCATTCTCAGCTGTGAAAATCTGAACATATTTCCTTAAAGATCAGGAACAGGACAAGAATGTGTATGCTCACCACTTTTATTCAATATAGTTCTGGAAGTCCTAGCCACAGCAATTAGACAAAAAGAGAGATAGAAAGGAATCTAAATTGGAAAAGAAGTAAACTGTCACTAATTGCAGATGAGATGATACTATACATTAGAAAATCCTAAAGATGCTGTCAGAAAACTACTAGAGTGCATCAATGAATTTGGTAAATTATAAGATACAAGCTTTATACATAGAAATCTCTAGTATTCCTATATGCTAATAATGAAAGATCAGAAAGAGAAAAAAGGAAATACTACTACTTACTATTGCATCAAAAGAATAAAATACCTAGGAATAAAACTACCTAAGGAGGCAAAAGACCTGTACTCAGAAAACTATAAGATCTGACAGACTAAAGAATCCATCTATCAATGCAGGAGATGTGAGTTCAACCCTAGGGCTGGAAGATTCCCTGAAGGAAGAAATTGCAACACACTCCAGTGTTCTTGCCAGAAAAATCCCATGGGCAGAGAAGCCTGGCAGTCTATAGTCCATGGACATCATAAAGAGTCAGATATGACTGAGCACACACACACACAACAACCACTGAGGAAAGAAATCAAAGATGACATAGTTGGAGAGATATACGATGTTCTTGGATGGGAATAATCAATACTTTCAGAATGACTACACTAGCCAAAGCAGTCTACAGATTCAGTCTAATCTCTATTAAAATACCAGTAACATTTGGCACAGAATTAGAACAAAAAATTTTACAGTTTGTATGGAAACAGAAAAGATCCCAAATAGTCAAAGCAATCTTGAGAAAGAAAAATGGAGCTGGAGGAACCAGGATCCCTGACTTCAGGCAATTATATTACATAAAACCACAGTTATTCAAAACAGTATGGTACTGTCACAAAAACAGAAATACAGTCAACGTGATATAACACACTACAAACTGAAGAATAAAAACCATATGACCATCATGATGCAGAAAAGTTTCTGACAGAATTCAACATCCGTTTATGATGAAAACTTTCCAGAAAGTGGGCATAGAAGGAACCTACCTCAACATAGTAAAGGCCAAATATGACAAGCCCATAGCAAACATCATTCTCAGCTGTGAAAATCTGAACATATTTCCTTAAAGATCAGGAACAGGACAAGAATGTGTATGCTCACCACTTTTATTCAATATAGTTCTGGAAGTCCTAGCCACAGCAATTAGACAAAAAGAGAGATAGAAAGGAATCTAAATTGGAAAAGAAGTAAACTGTCACTAATTGCAGATGAGATGATACTATACATTAGAAAATCCTAAAGATGCTGTCAGAAAACTACTAGAGTGCATCAATGAATTTGGTAAATTATAAGATACAAGCTTTATACATAGAAATCTCTAGTATTCCTATATGCTAATAATGAAAGATCAGAAAGAGAAAAAAGGAAATACTACTACTTACTATTGCATCAAAAGAATAAAATACCTAGGAATAAAACTACCTAAGGAGGCAAAAGACCTGTACTCAGAAAACTATAAGATCTGACAGACTAAAGAATCCATCTATCAATGCAGGAGATGTGAGTTCAACCCTAGGGCTGGAAGATTCCCTGAAGGAAGAAATTGCAACACACTCCAGTGTTCTTGCCAGAAAAATCCCATGGGCAGAGAAGCCTGGCAGTCTATAGTCCATGGACATCATAAAGAGTCAGATATGACTGAGCACACACACACACAACAACCACTGAGGAAAGAAATCAAAGATGACATAGTTGGAGAGATATACGATGTTCTTGGATGGGAATAATCAATACTTTCAGAATGACTACACTAGCCAAAGCAGTCTACAGATTCAGTCTAATCTCTATTAAAATACCAGTAACATTTGGCACAGAATTAGAACAAAAAATTTTACAGTTTGTATGGAAACAGAAAAGATCCCAAATAGTCAAAGCAATCTTGAGAAAGAAAAATGGAGCTGGAGGAACCAGGATCCCTGACTTCAGGCAATTATATTACATAAAACCACAGTTATTCAAAACAGTATGGTACTGTCACAAAAACAGAAATACAGATTAATAGACTAGGATAGAAAGCTCATATATAAACCCGTGCACCTACTATCAGGATAAAAGAGGCAAGAATATACAATGGAGAAAAGACAGTCTCTTCAAAAAGTAGTCTTGGCAAAACTAGACATCTAAAAGAACATAAAAGAATTAAATTTGAACACTCCGTAACACTGTACACAAAAATAAACTCAAAATAGATTGATGACCTAAATGTAAGGCTAGATACTCTAAAACATAGAACACTCTCTGACATAAATTGCAGCCATATCTTTTTTGATCCACCTCCTAGAGTAATGAAAATGAAAACAACACATAGGGCTTTCCTGGTGGTCCAGTGGGTAAGGACACCGCCTTGCAGTGCAAGGGATGCCAGTTCCATCCCTGGCCTGGGAAGATCCCACGTGCCGCGGAACGGCTGGACCAATGTGTCCAATTACTGAGCCGGAGCTCTGGAGCGCATGCGCCCAGAGCCGGTGCTCTGCCACAACAGAGGCCAACACGATGGGAGGCCCACACTGGCCAAAGAACAAAGACGGATGAAAATAGATAAATGAAAGACCAATAGAAGTGGCCCATCTGCCTGCTCCTTCCCCAACCTTGCCTCACCCTACCCCCTCTCCCCACCCCACCCCCCACCCCCAAAATAAAAAAAAAAGCTTTTGCACAGCAAGGGAAACCATAAAAAATGACAACCCTCAGAATGGAAGAAAATATTTACAAATGATATGATTGACAGGGGATTAGTCTCCAAAATATACGATGTTCTTGGATGGGAATAATCAATACTTTCAGAATGACTACACTAGCCAAAGCAGTCTACAGATTCAGTCTAATCTCTATTAAAATACCAGTAACATTTGGCACAGAATTAGAACAAAAAATTTTACAGTTTGTATGGAAACAGAAAAGATCCCAAATAGTCAAAGCAATCTTGAGAAAGAAAAATGGAGCTGGAGGAACCAGGATCCCTGACTTCAGGCAATTATATTACATAAAACCACAGTTATTCAAAACAGTATGGTACTGTCACAAAAACAGAAATACAGATTAATAGACTAGGATAGAAAGCTCATATATAAACCCGTGCACCTACTATCAGGATAAAAGAGGCAAGAATATACAATGGAGAAAAGACAGTCTCTTCAAAAAGTAGTCTTGGCAAAACTAGACATCTAAAAGAACATAAAAGAATTAAATTTGAACACTCCGTAACACTGTACACAAAAATAAACTCAAAATAGATTGATGACCTAAATGTAAGGCTAGATACTCTAAAACATAGAACACTCTCTGACATAAATTGCAGCCATATCTTTTTTGATCCACCTCCTAGAGTAATGAAAATGAAAACAACACATAGGGCTTTCCTGGTGGTCCAGTGGGTAAGGACACCGCCTTGCAGTGCAAGGGATGCCAGTTCCATCCCTGGCCTGGGAAGATCCCACGTGCCGCGGAACGGCTGGACCAATGTGTCCAATTACTGAGCCGGAGCTCTGGAGCGCATGCGCCCAGAGCCGGTGCTCTGCCACAACAGAGGCCAACACGATGGGAGGCCCACACTGGCCAAAGAACAAAGACGGATGAAAATAGATAAATGAAAGACCAATAGAAGTGGCCCATCTGCCTGCTCCTTCCCCAACCTTGCCTCACCCTACCCCCCCTCCCCCCCCCCCCCCCCACCCCCCAAAATAAAAAAATAAAAAAAAAAGCTTTTGCACAGCAAGGGAAACCATAAAAAATGACAACCCTCAGAATGGAAGAAAATATTTACAAATGATATGATTGACAGGGGATTAGTCTCCAAAATATACAAACAACTCATGCAGCTCAGATATCAAAAGACAAACAACCCAATCATAAAACAGGTAAAAGATCTAAACAGACATGTCTCCAAAGAAATGGCCAAGGGCTTCCCTGGTGGCTCAGTGGTGAAGAGTTTGCCTGCCAAGGCACGAGACATGGGTTCGATCCCTGATCCGGGAGGATTCCACATGCTGCGGACCAACTAGGCCCGTGAGTCATGACTATTAAGCCTGTGCTCTAGAGCCTCAGAGCCACAACTGCGAAGCCCATGTGCTGCAGCTGCTGAAGTCTGTGTGCCCTAGAGCCTGAGTTCCACAACAGGGGAGGCCACCGCAACAAGAAGCCTGCTCACCTCAACTAGAGAGTGGCCCCTACTCTCTGCAACTAGGGAAGAGCCTGCAGCAGCAGTGAAAACCCAGAAAAGCCAAAAATAAATAAATAAATAAATGAAATTAAAAAAAAAAAAAGAAATGGCCAAAAAACATAAGTCAAAATGGCCATCATCAAAAAATCTACAAAATAATAAATGCTGGATAGGATGTGGAGAAAAAGGAACTCTTCTACACAGTTGGTGGAAATGTAAACTGGTACAGCCACTGTAAAGAACAGTTCGCGCTTCCTTAAAAAACTAAAAATAGGGCTACCATATGATCCAGAGATCCCATTCCTGGGCGTATATTCAGAAAAAAACCAAACCATAATTTGAAAAGATATGTGCATCCCAATGTTCACTACAGCACAGTTTATAATAGCCAGGACATGGAAGCAACCTAGATGTCCATTGAAAGATGAATGGATAAAGAAGACGTGGTGTAAGAAACAAAACAAAACAAAAAGATGTGGTACATATATACAAAGGAATATTATTCAGTCATAAGAAAGAATGAAATAATGCCACTTGCAGCAACATGGATGGACCTTGAGATCATCATACTGATTGAAATATGTCAATACTAAATGAAGTAAGTCAGAGAAAGTAAAATATCATATGATATTGCTTATATGTAGAATCTTACAAAATGGTATAAGTGGACTTAGACAAAACAGAAATGATATCACAGTTATAGAAAACTTAATTTAGGGTTACCAAGAGGGCAAAGGAGGGAGGATAATTTGGGAGATTGGGATTGACATATACATACTACTATATATAAAATGGACAACTAGTAAGGACCTGCTGAATAGCACAGGGAATTCTACTCAATAGTCTGTAATGGCTTATGTGGGAGAGGCATCTAATAAAGAGTGGATATCTGTATGTGTTGATATATGGATTATATGTATATGTTGGTTCACTTTGCTATACAGTTGCAACAACATTGTAAATCAACTATAGTCCGATAAAAATTTTAAAAATATGGGGCTTCCCTGGTGGTTCAGTGGGTAAGGACACCACCTTGCAGTGCAAGGGGTGCCGGTTCGATCCCTGGCCTGGGAATATCCCACGTGTTGCGGAGCGGCTGGGCTGATGTGTCCAACTACCTAGCCAGAGCTCTGGAATACATGCGCCCAGAGCCGGTGCTCTGCAGCGAGAGAAGCCATTGCAATAGGAGGCCCACGCAGGCCGAAGATCAAACAGATAAATGAAAGACCAATAGAAGTGGCAAAAAAAAAAAAATAAACAAAAACAAACAAACAAATTTTAAAAATACTTCCCTCATCCAATTAAAGTAGTAATAATAAATAAATAAATAATTTTTAAAAAAACCTTTCAAAAAAAAAAAAGAAAACCTTTCCTCCATCTTTGCACTATATATAACTTTAAAATATTTATCTATACAAATATTGAGGTTTTGATATGATATTTAACATTATATACTCAATGACACGAGTGATATGTATAATATATATTAATCCCTTATTAGTCATATTTGCTACACATATATTTCAAGTATAGCAATTTAGTAATATCACTTTGGATTGAGTGATATTTTAAATTTTCATAGAGTTGATTGGTTGGCCACCTTTATTCTATTGCATCAATGCTCAAAAGGATTTTCCTTCCAGAGTCTAGTACTAACTGCTCTTTTATTTCATTATTTTTTAAATATATTTGACTACTTTTTTGTATTTCACTCTTTCATTTATCTGGAACTTACTTTGGACTATAAAGCATTTACCATGATAATGTTTATTAAGTAATTCCCATTCAGTTATTTCAGTGGTGTCTAAATGTACTAAATTTTGACATACTTCTGTTCCATTCATCATAGTCCAATTTATAGAAGGGTAGTATGTTATTTTGATTATAGTTGCTCTGTTGTACATTTTAATATTTTGTAGGGTTAGACTCCATTCTGTGCTATTCTCTATGTTTTAGGATAATGTTTTTTTTACCCACTTATTCATTCTGATGCAAAAATTGGACAGGAGTCCAGCTAACCAGGGTTTTCAGAGTGACAGAAAATTAGGTCATCCTATGAGAAGAAAGAAGATACAACACAATGGCCCCAACTTTCATGTGTGTGTGATGGCTGGGGATCAAGGTAGGCAGCATGGGATTATAGTAGAGAATGAGAAATATGGAAGGAGTGGTCCAATTCTTGGGTTATATGGAAATCCCGAGGGGAGAGGAATGAGATATATTTAATTTTTTTAATTAATGAAAGTCATTTTAGTATTTTTCAAACTTTAAAAACTATTTTGTTGGGAGAATTACATGTTCTGTTAATAAACATCTGATGATTCAGAAAACTAAGAAAACAAAGGCAAATGTGTCTAGAAATATGGCTCTCTAAAGATAACTGCTATTAATAGTTTTTGCCACACATCTCTCTTTGTTTAACTATGTGCACACCTACACACAGGCACACTTAAACACGCATACACAGATGGCACCACTGTCCACATGGAGTTTTCTAATCTTTTTATCCTTTGAAAAAAATATTGTGAGAATCTTTTCACATTAATGTATCTAGACTAACATCATCTTTAATATATGTGTTTGTATGTATGTCATAATTTATTTAATCAGTTTCCTATTAATGAACTTTTGTGTCTTATTTACAATATAAAAATACTGGTATTAACATTCTTGCAAATGAATATTTAAAAATGTCTATTGTTGGGCTTCCCTGGTGGTCCAGTGGGTAAGGACACCGCCTTGCAGTGCAAGGGGCGCCAGTTTGATCCCTGGCCTGGGAAGATTCCACGTGCCGCAGAGCGGCTGGACAGATGTGTCCAACTACCGAGCCAGAGCTCTGGAGCACATGTACCCAGAGCCGGTGCTCTGCAACAAGAGTCCCTGTGATGGGAGGCCCACACAGGCCAAAGAACAAAGATGGATGAAAATAAATAAATGAAAGACCAATAGAAGTGGTAAAAAAAAAAAAAAAAAAGTGTATCGTTCATGCCATAAGATAATTTATGGAAACAAAACTGCTGGGTAACTTTCTCTGCAAAAGGTTACATTATATAGAATCTTGTGCTATTCATTGTCTCATTTTTCTTTATAATCTACCCCACTTGTATTTATTCTAAAATGCCACTTAGAAGCTTTTAAAATTCCAGTGTAGGTCAAACCTATCTATTCCTTTTTATGATTTATGACTTCTACTGTATGCATAGAAATGTCTCTTTCATCTATATATTCACTGTATTTTCTTTTTGTACTAGTTTCAACTTTCACATTAATGTGTGAAAACAACCTGGAAGTTTATTCATTTGATTTAGAAATAGAGGTAGGAAATCCAACAATTTTCTCCAGATGGCTAACCAATTACTCCAATAGCATGGGTTAGAACAATCTGTTTCTTACGAAGGATAATACAACCCCTTTTCCTGCACCCTTGTAGAAAACAAGGAAAATGTGGTTTTGAGCTAAGAATGTAATCCAGCCATTAAGTTCATTAGAGTAATCTCCACAGCCTTAGCAAAGGCTTTGTGAAGCTCAGGAAAGGCCATATAGAGCTACCGGGCTTCCTTCTCTCAGCAAGCCAGAATGAGCACAATCTGTAAGCCAAAGAAGGGGACAGGAACCACCAGAATGCTGCATAATGAGAGTCCCTGACACCATGTGAGCTCACTCTAGCTAAGTTAAGAAATGCCCTTCCCTCCTTAAAGATATATACTGAATTATGAGTCATGTGTGTCTGATTTAATATTTTATTCTTTTGTTCATTCATCTTTCGTTCATTCAACAAGTATTTATTGAATGCCTCCTGTGTGTCAGGTACTGAGGCTGGATTTTAGGACCCATTGGGCCTAAAATAGTTGGGCTGGTGCCCAATTATTCACAGTGGCCCTGGGCAGGGACAATATAACTTGAAAGGTAACACAAGTACGTACCTGAAGGAAGTGAAGGATAATTGCAGGGAGAATATTCTAAGTAGGAGGTGCAGAAAGTACAAAGGTCCTGAGATGGAAAAATGCCTGGCACGTCTTAGGAAGGCAAAAATGGCCCATGTGGCTAGAAAGCAGTAAGAGAGGGAGAGTAGTAAACCATGAGACAAGAGTGGTAAGTGGAAATGTAGCTCATGTTACACCTGTAGGCCACTGTAAGAACTTTGACTTTTACACTAAGATGGTCCAATCTCCTTCTGAAAGAATTTCTTCAACTGCTGCATGGGAAAATAAATTGTAGGAGGAGCAAGAAGCATGCCAGGGAGACCAGTAAGATAAGGGATGATAGTGGCCAGAACCATGTAGCAGCAGTGAAGATGACAGGAAGTAACTAGATTCTGGTATATTTTTAGGGCGGAAATGACAAAATCCGCTGCTGGATGGGATACGAGAGGTGAATGAGAGGAGTCAATGCCTGGGCTTGTGGGTGGGGCTTGGTATGGTTTGTGGGGTATACTGTATTTTCCACAGATGGCCACAATATCTCCCATCTCACACTCTCATCTACGTTATAAAACAAGGAAAATGTGGTTTTGAGCAAAATGTAATCCAGCCATTAAGTTCATTAGAGTAATCTCCACAGCCTTAGCAAAGGCTTTGTGAAGCTCAGGAAAGGCCATATAGAGCTACCGGGCTTCCTTCTCTCAGCAAGCCAGAATGAGCACAATCTGTAAGCCAAAGAAGGGGACAGGAACCACCAGAATGCTGCATAATGAGAGTCCCTGACACCATGTGAGCTCACTCTAGCTAAGTTAAGAAATGCCCTTCCCTCCTTAAAGATATATACTGAATTATGAGTCATGTGTGTCTGATTTAATATTTTATTCTTTTGTTCATTCATCTTTCGTTCATTCAACAAGTATTTATTGAATGCCTCCTGTGTGTCAGGTACTGAGGCTGGATTTTAGGACCCATTGGGCCTAAAATAGTTGGGCTGGTGCCCAATTATTCACAGTGGCCCTGGGCAGGGACAATATAACTTGAAAGGTAACACAAGTACGTACCTGAAGGAAGTGAAGGATAATTGCAGGGAGAATATTCTAAGTAGGAGGTGCAGAAAGTACAAAGGTCCTGAGATGGAAAAATGCCTGGCACGTCTTAGGAAGGCAAAAATGGCCCATGTGGCTAGAAAGCAGTAAGAGAGGGAGAGTAGTAAACCATGAGACAAGAGTGGTAAGTGGAAATGTAGCTCATGTTACACCTGTAGGCCACTGTAAGAACTTTGACTTTTACACTAAGATGGTCCAATCTCCTTCTGAAAGAATTTCTTCAACTGCTGCATGGGAAAATAAATTGTAGGAGGAGCAAGAAGCATGCCAGGGAGACCAGTAAGATAAGGGATGATAGTGGCCAGAACCATGTAGCAGCAGTGAAGATGACAGGAAGTAACTAGATTCTGGTATATTTTTAGGGCGGAAATGACAAAATCCGCTGCTGGATGGGATACGAGAGGTGAATGAGAGGAGTCAATGCCTGGGCTTGTGGGTGGGGCTTGGTATGGTTTGTGGGGTATACTGTATTTTCCACAGATGGCCACAATATCTCCCATCTCACACTCTCATCTACGTTATAACCTAACATTCTTCCAACTGAGCAATGACATCTAGGTCCTCTACCTTTGAATCCAGACTCATTTGCTTATAATGACAGAATGTGGAAGAAGTGACACTGTGTGAATTCAGAGGCTGCCATACATGGTGGTGTACCTTCCAACTTGAGGAAGCACTTGCTCTTGGAACTCTGAAATGTCTTGTAAAAATTCATTTTTCTCTGAGACTACCAAGCTAAGAGGAAATTCAAGCACAAGGCGAGACTATGCATAGGTGCTCTAGTCTTGAGGCCTAATCTTCTGCCCCAGCCCAGGTGCCAGACAAGAGAATGAATAAGCTTTCAGAGAGTCCCAGTCACCGGGCCATGGAGACACTCCCAGGTAAGGCACTAGACATCACGAAGCAGAGACAAACTGTTCCTCCTTTCCAATATCTCTGACTCACAGAATCCACAAGTCTAACAGAATGGTTACTGGTTTATACCAGTAAGTTAATAACTAGACACGGGGTTTGGGTTTTAATCTGAAGGCAACAGGGAGTCATGAAGGTGGTTTCAGGCTATGGAGGAAGTGGTCACACCTGGGATTTAGAGAGCACATGCCAACAGCATCCCATACCAAGCCTTAGTGTTGCACAGCTCCAGCTGGTGCCACAGACAGCGTGCGATATAGTGATGTGATGGTAGCTAGAGGTGTAAAGAAGCAACTCTGGCTGCTCTGGATGAACTGCCCACAGAAGAACTAGAAGACAGTGAGTGACTAATGAGGCCAGGATAACGATCCAAGATGGAGAAGAGGAGGGTCTGAGCTGTTTAGGAACATTTCAGAAATGTTTCCGAGGTGGATCCTACTGGACCATGAGGCAGATCCTAAGGGTGAGGTAGGAGAAGATTTTCAAAATTAAAAAAGAATGCCACTCTTTCCACTTCTTTTTGTTGTTGTGGAAAATGTAGCTAATTTTCCCAAAATATGCTATTTATGTTAACATATTTTTATTTTTTAAAAATTTATTTTCTTCTGGCCATGCCACTTGGCTTGGGATCTTAATTCCATGACCAGGGATTGAAATGTATTTTCCACAGATGGCCACAATATCTCCCATCTCACACTCTCATCTACGTTATAACCTAACATTCTTCCAACTGAGCAATGACATCTAGGTCCTCTACCTTTGAATCCAGACTCATTTGCTTATAATGACAGAATGTGGAAGAAGTGACACTGTGTGAATTCAGAGGCTGCCATACATGGTGGTGTACCTTCCAACTTGAGGAAGCACTTGCTCTTGGAACTCTGAAATGTCTTGTAAAAATTCATTTTTCTCTGAGACTACCAAGCTAAGAGGAAATTCAAGCACAAGGCGAGACTATGCATAGGTGCTCTAGTCTTGAGGCCTAATCTTCTGCCCCAGCCCAGGTGCCAGACAAGAGAATGAATAAGCTTTCAGAGAGTCCCAGTCACCGGGCCATGGAGACACTCCCAGGTAAGGCACTAGACATCACGAAGCAGAGACAAACTGTTCCTCCTTTCCAATATCTCTGACTCACAGAATCCACAAGTCTAACAGAATGGTTACTGGTTTATACCAGTAAGTTAATAACTAGACACGGGGTTTGGGTTTTAATCTGAAGGCAACAGGGAGTCATGAAGGTGGTTTCAGGCTATGGAGGAAGTGGTCACACCTGGGATTTAGAGAGCACATGCCAACAGCATCCCATACCAAGCCTTAGTGTTGCACAGCTCCAGCTGGTGCCACAGACAGCGTGCGATATAGTGATGTGATGGTAGCTAGAGGTGTAAAGAAGCAACTCTGGCTGCTCTGGATGAACTGCCCACAGAAGAACTAGAAGACAGTGAGTGACTAATGAGGCCAGGATAACGATCCAAGATGGAGAAGAGGAGGGTCTGAGCTGTTTAGGAACATTTCAGAAATGTTTCCGAGGTGGATCCTACTGGACCATGAGGCAGATCCTAAGGGTGAGGTAGGAGAAGATTTTCAAAATTAAAAAAGAATGCCACTCTTTCCACTTCTTTTTGTTGTTGTGGAAAATGTAGCTAATTTTCCCAAAATATGCTATTTATGTTAACATATTTTTATTTTTTAAAAATTTATTTTCTTCTGGCCATGCCACTTGGCTTGGGATCTTAATTCCATGACCAGGGATTGAACTGGCACCCTCTGCTTTGGCAGTACAGAGTCTTAAGCACTGGACTGCCAGGGAAGTTCCTATGATTATTTCAGATCATTTTGCTCACAGAAGATGGTGTAATTCCCCAGGCTGGAGACCATGGGAGAAGCAACCAGCTTGAAGGGAGACATTACGGTTAGGATTTGGATGGGTTAAGTTTGAGGTATCTGAGAAATGTCTAGGCCCCACATGGACATATGACAGAGGTCTGGACTGTAAGCAAGGTCTTTGGACATCAAAAGCATATATTTAGTAATTAAAGTCATGGAGGTGAATGACATGGCAGTTGGAGAAGTTATACCATAAGAAGAAATAAGGGCCTAGGACTGAACACTGAGGAATGAAGATATTTACGACACAGGCCAAAGGAGAGGAGCTTGTAAAGAATGTTTTTTTAAAAAAATTTTTATTGGGGGCTTCCCCTGGTGGTCCAGTGGGTAAGGACACCGCCTTGCAGCGCAAGGGGCGCCGGTTCGATCCCTGGCCTGGGAAGATCCCACGTGCCGCGGAGCAGCTGGACAGATGTGTCCAATCACCGAGCCGGAGCTCTGGAGCGCATGTGCCCAGAGCCGGCACTCTGCAACAGACGCCACCGTGATGGGAGGCCCACGGGAGCCAAAGAACAAAGACGGATGAAAACAGAGAAGTGAAAGACCAATGGAAGTGGCCCGCCCACTCCCCTCGCTCCCCAACCCGACCCCCACCCAAAAATAAAAATAAAAATAATAAAAATTTTATTGGTTAAGTGATAAAAGAAATACAAATGGCTGGTGTCAGAATAACACCAGAGCATTTTTTTTTTTTTCCATCCATCTTTATTCTCTGGCCTGTGTGGGCCTCGCATTGCAGTGGCCTCTCTTGTTGCAGAGCACCGGCTCTGGGCGCATGCACTCCAGAGCACTGGCTCGTGACTGGACACACCAGTCCAGCCGCTCCATGGCATGTGAGATCTTCCTGAGTCAGGGATCGAACTGGTGCCCCCTGCACTGAAAAGCAGACTCTTTACCCACTGGACCACCAGGGAAGCCCACCAAAGCATTTTAATATAAAAGAAAAGGATGAGTAATATGCTATATCTCAAAGAGCAAGAAGGATGAAGACCAAACATTGACCACGGATCTAGTAATAAGGTCACTGGTGCCTCAGGAAAGAGCAGGGTCTGTGGATTGGTGGGAATAATGAACAACGGGCAATGGACAAGGACTGACTGGAGAATGGAAAGAAACAAGAGTTCTCTAAACCAGCCAGGAAAGAGAAAAGAGCATTGAAACTGAAAATGGCAGGGAGAGGAGGGAGAAGGGGTGGTTGAGTGGATGACTCAGCCCTTTGCTCCTTTACTGCAGGCCTTTGTGCGTTGGAGACGCAGGGTGGGCAGTGGTTAGGGCAGACTTTGGAGCCAGGCTGCTGGCATTTGTATCCCGGTTTTACTACCACTTACTATGTAAACTTGGGCCAGTTACTTGACTTCCTTGCTCTTAGTTTCCTTATTCCGAAGTATCATTTCTTAGGTTTTTGTGAGTGCTTAGAATATGACACATAGTAAGTACCTAATAAGTGTTAGTTATCAGTAATGTTACTATTATCATCATCATTACCACATTTGTAAATTCTTTTTCTCTCTAGGGAAAGCTCTAGGGTAGTGATTTTCAAAGTGTGATCCAGGGATATCTATGGGTCCCTGAAACGCTTTCAAAGGATCTGGATGAACAAAACTATTTTCATATTACAAATACATGATTTGCCTTTTCACTCTCCTGCTTGCACAGTTTCCAGAGGCAATGTGATGTGTGACATTGCAACAGATGGATGCAGGAACAAATATGAAAGCCCAGCTGTCTTCTATTAAGCCAGACATTAAAAAAGTCTTTCAAAAACAGTAAAGAATGCTACTCTTCTCACTTGTTTTTGTTGCATTGTGAGAAATATAGTTAATTTTCATAAAAATATGCTATTTATGTTAATTAACATATTGTTATTTCAGAGTATCTCACATTAAATATTTAAAATTTTATCCATTTAAATTTCTAATACAGTAAACATTCAAAAGATGTTATCCACATAAACAAAAGCTCTTTGAGGTCACCGATACCCTTTTTTTTTTTTTTTGGCCAGAACACGCAGCTTGAGGGATTTAGTTCTCTGACTAGGGAGCAAACCTGCATCCCCTGCAATGGCAGCACTGAGTCCTAACTGCTGGGCCATCAGGGAAGTCCCCAGGATCACCAATAATTTTTGAGTGCAAAAGGAAACTTACACAAAACGTTTGAGAATCACTGCTCTAGGGACTAAATCCGAATCAGACTAGGAGGTATAAACTAGTTTGTACTATTGTCCAGTCATACAAGACGACTTGCTTTCCCCTAAAGAAACGATTTACATTTGCATCTCTGAATTTTTTCCTCATGCTGGTCTCTCAGTTTACAATGTCTGTCTATCCTTCTTTGCCTGTCAGAACTCTGCACATCCTGTAAGACTTCTATGACCCAAATTTCAGTCTCTTAAGGTGATGTAGGTCCTCAATGGTTCTTCTCGGAAGCTGCCCAGAATCAAGGGTGCTTATGCTGCTTCCCCAAAGTCTCTTTGTTATTGCTCACCAACCACACAAAATCACTATGCACCAGTCTCAGCAGGTGCTGGGGACCTTGTCACCTCCACTGTGGTCAGGGTCCTCCATGAGAACCCTTCCTCTCTGCAAAGAGTGCTGCTCCCCATGCTCCCAAGGCTGAAAAGCCTTGACTTGGACAACTGCACTATCCATTCAGGTCTCACCTGATAGCTGGAGCTGCACTCCAATCTAAGCAGAAGTGGGAGAATGACCCTCTCCTCAATTTGTCACTAAATTCGGTCACCTGAGCCTCCCAAGCATCATTTCTTGTTTGCTAACTCTCACAAACATGCCCACTTTAGTTTTTTCACGAGCCCCTTCCTATCCCAGTAAGACATAGTCTGGGTCTGAATGAGAAACATGAAACCCTGTTCTCCATACCTTCACCTTTCTTGGGCTCCTCGGGCACTCAAGCATCAAAAATATCTTCTTCACATTAGTAGCATTTCTGCCAGGTTCTGAATCTTAATTTAAGCTCAGCTTGGCGCTCCTCTTGTCATCATCCTCATCCTCATATATATTCTGATCATTGCAATAATTCTGCAAGAAAAATATTTTTCCATTGTATTAGTTATCTGTTGTTATGTAATGAACTACCACCAAACTTAGTGGCTTTAAACAACATGTAATGTCTCACAGTTTCTGATGGATCAGGATTCCGGGCTGATTTAGCTGAGTCCCCTGCTTCCCAGGCTGCAATCAGCTTATCAAATAGGGCTACCGTCATCACATGCCTCAATGGGAACATGGTTTGCTTCCAGGCATACTCACATGGTTGTTGGCTGGATTTAGTTCCTCACTTGCTTTTGGCTAGAGGCCTCCCTCAGGCCTCTGTCATGTGGGGCTCACTGACATGGAAGCTTGCTTCATTAAAGCATGTAAGCTAAGAAGGCTATAGAGAAAAATCCAGTAAGATGAAAATCAGTTGTTTGAATCCCCATCATGGAAAAAAAAAGTATAGTATCCATCTTTTAGAAGCAAGTCACTGCTTCCAGCCTACATTCAAGAAGCAGGTACACAAGGGCGTGAGTAGCAGGATGATTGAGGGCCATCTTCAAGGATAGCTGCATACTCATTTTCCCAGATAACGCGGCTGAACTCAGTGGGGTTCAAAACAGTAATCAAGGTCCCTCATGAAATGGTAGAGCTGGATGCGAACTTAAGTCGAAAGACCCCACAGCTTACCTTCAGTCCTATTGCATATACTCCTTTTTTTCTTTTTTTTTCCAGGCAAGGCTTTATTGGGCCCCTCTGCTGCAGCAAGGGGAGCAATCACGAACAACATGCTGCCTTGGCTGCTCTCTCCCTGACAGGGGTTGGGGGAAGCCAGCTTGTACCTTATATGGGGTGAGGGAAAGGGTGCATCCAGGGGTCAGGTTGGCGATGTGGCTTAGGTGGCTTGCCCACCCCTTCGGTGGTATTATACACAGGAGACATGCCTGGTACCCCGCTTTTGCTTCCTATCCTCTGTGTATTCTCCTGGCTCCTCAGAAGTGGCAGTTGGGTTTTGGTCTCTTTGCATCTTTTGTCCAGAATTTGCCCCAACTGCATACACACAGTTATTTTTAGTCTCATATAGTTTCTCTGTATTTTGTTGCTGGAGGGGAGCTGTGTCCAGGTGCCGGCACTGGAGCAAAGGGTCCCAGGTCCCAACCTGTTTCATTCCCCCATGAAAAACTTTACCCTTATTCTTAAGGGGTAAGTAGCTGAAGGTTTCTTCCCCTGAAGCTTCTTCTTGATGGACAGGGGCCACAGACCCTAGCCTACCCTAGAGGCATAGAAGTCCCTCATTGAATGTTACAAGGACCTGAAGGCACCTGGGCCTCTCTCTGCTGGAATGAGTTGAACTCCTTGAACCTTAATACAAACGGTTGGAGTCTAAAAGACACAAAACTAATCAAAAGGCGAAAGAAACAAGGACCAAAGGGAGAACAACAATAGCCATTAAGGGGCCATTAAGGGGTCTGGAAAGGAAAAGACACAGGTTAACTTTGGGAGGGCTTCCTTACCTGTTGACCAGATAGGGAGTGATGTTGCCCCTGCCTAGAAGCCATTCTGCTTGGGTATATATTTCTATTGACTGCAGGGTTAAAATTGAACATGTTTCTCTATTTTCAGAATGGAAGGTCTGGACGTGCTGGTTCCAGGTCTCCCTCTTGGACCGAAAAGTCTTAGTCACAGGTTTACAAGGAAGTCTAAGAAAGACAACAGAATACGAAACAAAATATAGCATAAGCCTGTATGACTGAAAAGAAAGAGGTTATAAGAACACAAAAATATCCTATCAGAAAGTTTTTGAAAATTGAAAAATTTCCTTCTGAAAATGACTTATGGCAGTAAATAACTATTACTAGCTTTGGACTTTGAGGTGCTTCTTTGAGATGTAAAACCTTAGTCCCATATTTTACAGGAGAATTTTTTTTTTTTTTAAATTTTTGACCGCTTTTATTACAGGAGAATTTTTTGCACTGAAAAGTCTTCTTTCTTTCCAGAGAGCTGCATGGACATATAAAACAAGAAAGGCATTATTTCCAGTTTGTATATGTATTTATAATACTCCTTCCTCTAAGATTAAGGTTTGAATTAGGGCTATTAACTCAGATCTCTGGGCTAAAAAATTAGGTGGCAAAGGTTTCGTTTTGATAACACTGCAAGTGCTCGTAATAGCATAATCTGCTCCCCCAACACTATCTTTAACTAAACTACTGCCATCGATAATCCATTCTTCCTCAGGGTTTTCTATGGCCTGGTCTGTTAGATCAGGCCTACCGAATAAACCTGGTCAAGGGTTTCAAGGCAGGAATGTGTTAATTCTGGGCTTTAAATAGGCATTAGTATAGCTGGGTTGAGAGTGTGGCAAGTTTTGAGTGTTATTAATAGTTCTGGGAAGTTAAGGAGTAAAGGCTGGTACTTACTAGGGTGCGATTTGTGCCTTTATTTGGGACATCTTGTAATCCCACGTTTCAGAAAATTAAGGACTTCAATGGTATTTTGATCTGAGGCCTTCATAGAGGGGCTACATGTTAATATATTACCTACATATTGTAGAATGACCACTTCTTTTAGGTATGTTTCCCTTAGATCTTTTCTTAGGTCCCAGGAGAACAAGTGTGAACTGTCTTAAAATCTCTAAGGCAATACTGTCCAGGTATGTTGTTGCATTGGGCCTGAGTGGGGGTTAGTCCTCTTAAAGGAAAACAGGTGCTATGTTTTATATGAGTAAAACATGTAAGACATATGAATGAGGAATGAACTGGGATGCAAAAGAAGGCATCCTTGAGGTCAAGCACAGTAAACCATTTAGCATCTCCAGAAACCTGGACTAATATAAGGATTGGCCCCTAGAGATGTATAGGGACCATTGTCTCATCTACTTCTCCAAGTCTTGTAGCATTAGGTATTTCCCATTTGACCTAACAACTGGCAGAATAGGGGTATTTCATGAAGACTAATAGGACACCAAGAGGCCATGTTTTAAGAATTTATCTATGAGGAGTGGTAAACCTTTTTTTGCTTCCAACTTTATGGGGTCCTGTCTCTTAGGATAAGTGACTCCTGGATTAAGGTTAATTTTTACAGGTTGGATGTTTATAGCCTTTCCAGGGATTTCCTTGTCCCAAACTTCAGGGTTTACTGAGTGCCTAAAATGGCTGGGAATAGGCCCTTGTTCTTTGAGCTGGTCTGTTTTAGAGTCAAGAAGAGGGATTCCTTAGGACCTCCAAATCATAATATGGCTCTGACGGAGCCCAGAAGGTCTCTTCCACTAGTGGGTTAGGACACTCTGACATAGCTAAAAAGGCATGTGAGATCAAACACCATTTAAATTAACAACTGTGAGGCTTTCCATCAACATCAGGCACAGTACAGCTTTTGGGCAAAAGATACCCAGCATGAGAGATCAGGACAGAATAAGTGGCTTTCATATCATCAAAAAACTGATTTTCTTATCTTCCATTTCAAAGACCACCCTGGGCTCAAATGGAAACAGATACCTCATTGAGGGGAGCTGCCAGAACCCCTGGGCTACCTCAGTCACACAGCACAGCCATTTCAGGAGTAAGAGACCCCTTCCCCTTCGGGACCGAGGACAATCACACTTCTAATA
This sequence comes from Tragulus kanchil, assembly GCA_022376925.1. Classification (NCBI taxonomy): domain Eukaryota; kingdom Metazoa; phylum Chordata; class Mammalia; order Artiodactyla; family Tragulidae; genus Tragulus; species Tragulus kanchil. The sequence goes on from JAIOJX010000029.1 coordinate 153,828,320, forward strand.
ACCTGTTTGTCTGCAGACTGGGCATGGACCAAGGGGTTCATTTTGGAATTGGGGGCCCAACGGCTGGTTGACTGCTGGTTTTACCTCCAAGAGGCTGGTTAAAAAGCTCTTTGGTTCCCTTGGGTTGTAAGGCATGGTGACAGCTATAGCCACCAGTTTAGCTTAAGCCCTGGCTTGCATGTTTTCATGTCAGATTATCTCTGTCTTCCTCCTCAGCTTGATCTCAATTATTAGATACCTCCAAGGCTGAGTCCAGGAGCTGGGGCATCAGAGTGGTAGGCCTAGCTGTAACTTTTAGAGTTTCCACCTAACATCAGGGGTGGACTGGCTAATAAAATGTTGTCCCAGCAGGGGTTAAATGGGAATATGTGGATAAAGGTTAGCAAATGTTCTAAAAGCCTTCACAAGCTTTTTCCCTGAAAAAGCACTGGATATTCTTTTTCTTCTTGGATCACTCTTTAAACCTTTTCAGTTAATTGGGTTTTTTATATACTTTCTCATCGCTTCTAATACACACTGGATCATGTGCTTCCTGGCATCTGTTCCCTCCTAGGAATTACAACTCCAATGGGCCTCCTGATTAGGGATTGTCTCTCCATTCATAACAAAATATTTGGGTTGGTCTTTGGCAAGCTGGTCAGGGTATCATTGGTCTGCCGCCCAAATTCTCTTTTTCCTCAGGGGTACAGCAAGTAGATAAGATGACTCAGACACGCTTCCGAGTTAAATCAAAGGCCAGAGTTTGGGCCTAAAATCCTATAACAAACTTACTAGAGTTTTCAGAAAACCAGCCACGTCTCTTTTTGCATTCGGCTAAAACAGCTGGAACTGGACATGGAACAATGGACTGGTTCCAAATTGAGAAAGAAGTATGACAAGGATGTATATTGTCACCCTGCTTTTTAAACTTATATGCAGAGCACATCATGTGAAATGCTGGTCTGGATGAAGTACAAGATAGAATGAAGATTGCCAGGAGAAATATAAACAACCTCAGGTACGCAGATGACACCACCCTTAAGGCAGAAAGCAAAGAGGAACTAAAAAGACTACTGGTAAAGGTGAAAGAGGAGAGTGAAAAAACTGGCTTAAAACTCAACAGAAGTCACCGCAACAAGAGGCCTGCTCAACTTAACTAGAGAGTAGCCCCCACTTCCTGCAACTAGAGAAGAGCCTGTGGCAGCAGTGAAAACCCAAAATAGCCCAAAATAAATAAACAAATAAACTTTAAAAAAAAAACCAACTCAATATTAAAAAAACTAAGATCATGGCATCCAATCCCATCACTTCATGGCAAACAGATGGGGAAACAATGAAACAGTGATAGATTTTATTTTCTTGGGCTCCAAAATCATGGCAGACGGTGATTGCAGCCATTAAATTCAAAAATACTTGTTTGTTGGTAGAAAATCTATGACAAACCTAGACAGTGTATTAAAAAGCAGAGACATAACTTTGACGACAAAGGTCTGTATAGGCAAAGCTATGATTTTCTCAGCAGTCATGTATGGATCTGAGAGTTAGTCGACCATAAAGAAGGCTGAGTGCCAAAGAACTGATGCCTTTGCAGTATTGGAGAAGGCTACTGAGAGCCCCTTGAACTGCAAGGAGATCAAACCAGTCAGTCCTAAATAAAATCAAACCTGAATCAGAAGGACTGATGCTGTAACTGAAGCTCCAATACTTTGGCCACCTCATACGAAGAACCAACTCATTGGAAAAGACCCTGTTGCTGGGAAAAACAGAAGGCAGGAGGAAAAGGGGATGACAGAGCATGAGATGGCTGGACTGCATCATCAACTCAATGGAGATGAGTTTGAGCAAGGTCCAGGAAATCATGCAGGACAGGGAAGCTTGGTGTGCTGCAATCCATGGGGTCGAAAAGAGTCAGACATGACTGAGTGACTGACTGAAATCAGTTAAAGAGAAGGTTACATGTACTGTGGTTGTCCCTTCACCATTTGCTACTTCCCTAAGAGGGCATACTTTTCCTGATCTGGGTGATAGAAAGTTCCATTACAAGTTGCCCTGGAGGGAGTAGTTTCTCCTTTCTGGGATAATGGAGGGATATAAGGAAACAGAGTTTGGGACTGGTCAGATGGATCTGGATAGGTAGGTGCCCCCGGGGAAGCAGGTGTCTCTGGAGAAGCAGGGAAGACTTGTTTTCTCTCTGAGAATTGGGAATGGTTTCGGTAAAGAATCTGCCTGCAATGCAGGATACCCTGGTTCAATTCCTGGGTCAAGAAGATCTCCTTGACAAGGGATAGGCTACCCATTCCAGTATCTTGGGCTTCCCTGGTGGTTCAGATGGTAAAGACTCTGCCTATAATGAGAGAGATCTGGATTCACTCCCTGGGTTGGGAAGATTCCCTGGAGAAGGGAACAACTACCCACTCCAGTACTCCTGCCTGGAGAATTCTGTGAGCAGAAGAGCCTAGCAGGCTACAGTCCACAGGGTTGCAAAGAGTCAGACATCACTGAGTGATTTTCACATTCACTTTCAGAGAGATCACCTAAAATGTCAGGAGACACTTCCATCTGACATAAGCAACAGTGAATTTGGACAATGTTTCCCATGTTATTTAACATACTCAGCAGTCATGTATGGATCTGAGAGTTAGTCGACCATAAAGAAGGCTGAGTGCCAAAGAACTGATGCCTTTGCAGTATTGGAGAAGGCTACTGAGAGCCCCTTGAACTGCAAGGAGATCAAACCAGTCAGTCCTAAATAAAATCAAACCTGAATCAGAAGGACTGATGCTGTAACTGAAGCTCCAATACTTTGGCCACCTCATACGAAGAACCAACTCATTGGAAAAGACCCTGTTGCTGGGAAAAACAGAAGGCAGGAGGAAAAGGGGATGACAGAGCATGAGATGGCTGGACTGCATCATCAACTCAATGGAGATGAGTTTGAGCAAGGTCCAGGAAATCATGCAGGACAGGGAAGCTTGGTGTGCTGCAATCCATGGGGTCGAAAAGAGTCAGACATGACTGAGTGACTGACTGAAATCAGTTAAAGAGAAGGTTACATGTACTGTGGTTGTCCCTTCACCATTTGCTACTTCCCTAAGAGGGCATACTTTTCCTGATCTGGGTGATAGAAAGTTCCATTACAAGTTGCCCTGGAGGAGTAGTTTCTCCTTTCTGGGATAATGGAGGGATATAAGGAAACAGAGTTTGGGACTGGTCAGATGGATCTGGATAGGTAGGTGCCCCCGGGGAAGCAGGTGTCTCTGGAGAAGCAGGGAAGACTTGTTTTCTCTCTGAGAATTGGGAATGGTTTCGGTAAAGAATCTGCCTGCAATGCAGGATACCCTGGTTCAATTCCTGGGTCAAGAAGATCTCCTTGACAAGGGATAGGCTACCCATTCCAGTATCTTGGGCTTCCCTGGTGGTTCAGATGGTAAAGACTCTGCCTATAATGAGAGAGATCTGGATTCACTCCCTGGGTTGGGAAGATTCCCTGGAGAAGGGAACAACTACCCACTCCAGTACTCCTGCCTGGAGAATTCTGTGAGCAGAAGAGCCTAGCAGGCTACAGTCCACAGGGTTGCAAAGAGTCAGACATCACTGAGTGATTTTCACATTCACTTTCAGAGAGATCACCTAAAATGTCAGGAGACACTTCCATCTGACATAAGCAACAGTGAATTTGGACAATGTTTCCCATGTTATTTAACATACCAAATGAACCCTATTAGGTTAGATCTCTCTTTGCAATGTTCCAGGGGCCCTCTGAAGCACCCTGAACTTAACTGGAAGGCAAAGGAATTTCAATTAGAATTTGATATTTGGGAAGTCTGTCAAAAATCTCCAAAATTTTTAAAATGCCTAGAATTGTTAAGTCACTCTGAACCAATTCTTCCTTGAGCTAAGGTGAAAAAAAAATTTTTTTTCAAAAATAAATACAGGTCATTTAAAGGCACATATACTTACACAATATGGTATCAAAAACAGCATTCCAATTTGAATCAGTCCTAATGAGGTGGATGAATCTAGAACCTATTATACAAAGTGAAATAAGTCAAAAAGAGAAGGACAAACTCAGTATACTATCAAATATATATGGAATCTAGAAAGATGGTACTGATAAATGCACATGTAGAGCAGCAATGGGGAAACAGACATAGAGAACAGACCTATGGACATTGTGGGGAGGGAAGAGTGGGTGAGAGGTATGGAAAGAGTAACATGGGAACCTACACTATCATATGTAAAAGAGACAACCATTGTGAATATGTTGTAAGATTAAGGGAACTTTCTTTGGGTCTATGTGACAACCTGGAGGGGTGGGACGGGGAGGAAGTGGGAGGGGGACTCAGATGGGTGGGGTCAAAGATATACCTATAGTTGATTTGGGCTTATGTATTACTATAAACAACAAAACTCTGTACAAGCAAAATAAAAATAATTAATAAAAAAGATGTCATCAAGCAGATAAAAATCTAACCTGAAAAACAAAACAAAACACAACATTTCAGGAAAACTTTGTTCTCTTATGAAAGAGAGGAACCAAATCCAGTCCTGCATCAGCCTGCTCTTAAGAAAATCCATTTACTGAATTCAATTTAATTCAACCTTAGAAAATTCTAACTCCATACAAAATTATTTTCTCAATATTCCTTTTCCACAAGCTTTTTACACCTTTCTGTAGCCATACTTTGCCTCTCATTCTTTCAATTTAGAAACAACCAGGTTTTGGACAAAATCACCCTTTTATTCTTTCAATAAAATATATTTCCATTCCTCATAACTTCTTTTCTGAAAATACACATCCTACTTTCCTTAAGCAACCATGAATTACTTTTTTCGTTAGCATTCTATAGATTGATAGAGAACATCTCAAGGTGGCACCCAACAGCTCACAAAAAGACAAAAGTAGATACATTTAGACCTGTTTAGAAATCAATGTTCTCAATATTTTATCTTATCTGAAATGGCCTGGATATTCAATGATTTTGTAATATTTAACTTAATTTAGTTTTAAGTTACCGAAATTTGGGGGACTGTTTTCAATGAATGCTCCCAAAATATAAATATTCCTATACAGTTTACCAAAAAGTTCTTGTTCCAGTTACATTTACTTAAAAATTTAATCATGTCAGGTTGTTTTCCCTGCTGACAAATTTCATAAAGAAACAATATGTACTTAATGACTTTTGGTAAACCTAGGTAAAATAAAAGTATTATACTAAATACTTAATGGCTCAAAAGTCATGTCTGTATTAATTAAACCCATAAGCTTAAGCTACCTTTAACACCAGATATTAATTCAATATTGAGTATTTCCCAGATCACATGAGCCCGAAACATATTCTGGTGAGCCTATGAGAAAAGGGGATCCTGCAGGGGCGCTGTGCAACGGCCTGGAGGGGTGGAATGGGGGGGATATACATACGACTAATCTGGGATCATACCTATCTACATATCTGTAAACAATAAAACTCTGTAAAAGTAAAATAAAAATTAAAAAAAAAAAAACTCTGGTGAGCGTCTTTTGTATTTCTGAGTATGTATATAAATGCTCGATTTTCTTTAAGCCAATTAAATACAGCCAATTTATGAATTAATTTTTACATGAAGACAGAGAAGCATCATCTTCCTGCAGGAATATAAAATGGTCTTTTCCCTGCTCAGTCTGGGGGACTACAGATGAATCAGGTAGTTCTGAGAGCCCAGGTAGCACAGTTACATTGCAAAAGCAGAGGGAAATAGTAAACTCCTGTCTTTGTTTGAAAAGCGGAGGGAAAAACGCAAGCTCCTATCTTTGTTCTTTAAAATCCCACCAAGTAACCCAAGGCTGGAATCTCAGGCAATGTGAACTGCATTTATTTATTTATTTGGAGGGAACTGCATTTATATTTCAAGGTTTACAAGGCTCCAAAGAATCCACAATTTTGGCAGAGACTTGTAGGAGCAGTTGGACTACATAAAACAAACACACCAATAACAGAAACTTAAAGACACAAAACAGAAGTTTTCTGGATAAAGGGGACAGGAGTGCAGGTATAAAGATCAAGGGAGAAGTAAAGGGAAGAGGGTCAGATAAACCTGAAAAAGAAAGAGAGCAAGAAAATAAAGGTGAGTTTACTGGGATGGTAGGACTTCCAGCCACTACATGACAGGAGGTTAAAACCTCTATCACTCTTCATAAATCTCCTATCAGGGAGAGCCTGCTGGACCAGGGTCTGCACGTTGTGTGTGAGGCAAGCCTCTACCACCTCTGTTTGTCACCCATCAAAGTGAGCCACTGCCAGCCAGAGGGAGCATGGTCTCACAAGCTCATGGGAGTGATGCTGTAGTTGCCTGATGTCCAGTCTTTTGGAAGAGAAGCAGAGAGAGATCAGGAGAGGGAAATAACAGAGTAGGGGGGAAAGTGCTGCCTAAATGAGGGTAGTGTGGCCCCCAGGAGCCAGAAAGACTTAACATAGTTATGCTGAAATAAGAAGCTTGAGGGTCCATTTGTCACCCTCAGAAAAGCTGCATTCGGTGGTCCCACAGGTACCCAGATCCTCTCCCTGAAAGGGGACAAATGCCCCACGTTGGGTGCCATAAGTCTTGATACCAACCACGGTTCTCGGTCTTCTCCAATCAATAGAAATTGACTAGAGACTGGACAAGAAATTCAGGCAAGGCTTTACTTTGGTCCTGCAGCAGCAGTAGGGAGCAAGAACAAGCTACAGGTTTCCTTGTTGGCTTGCTCCATTTCATATATTCTTACCTTGTATTTGTTACTTGGTTATCTCTCTTATTCAACAGCACCCATATTCTTGGCAGGGAATGCTCACATTGCTTACAGTGACAAAAATGTTGGTGAATAGATAGACGGATGACTACATGAATTAATTAAAATAATCCGTATGTTGGAACTGCGCAGACAGAAAGCACTGAACCAGGGTTCGAGATAAAACAGGACTGTTAAACACAGCCTGGCTCAAAGCGAGGAGGAATGAGTGGAAATGAGCAACCCAGATACACTGTTTACCCCTTGGAGTTTCTTATATTTTTTACCTTCTTTGTGAAACACAGCCTATATTTTGGTGAAGAGAGACAAATCCTGCATATTGCCAGACTGTAGGAAGAGTGGCTAAGAATGCTCAAAAGGCATTCTGAATAAAGCTAGATCTACTTCCTAACTCAAATGTATCTAACTTGTGTATTTTGGTGTGTTTATTTCAGAAACACACCAAAATAGGTCCTAACCTATGTTACTGTGCTGCTTAAAATGGAAAAAAAAAATGATAGCAAAGTATGTATGCTAAGAGACTGAGAAGGAAAAAATTTCATGCAAATTTGAACATCTGGAGTTTCCCTTCACATGGACTATAGTCTGCCATGCTCCTCTATTCATAGGATTTTCCAGGCTAGAATACTGGAGTGGGTAGCCACACCCTTCTCCAGGGTATCTTCCCCATGCAGGAATTAAACCAGGTCTCCTGCATTGCGGGCAGATTCTTTACTGTCTGAGTCACTAGAAAAGCCCCATTAATAAACTATTGCCTGCAAAAGGTAACATTTCTATTAAACTTGATTCTATTGTTAGATATTTAATATGTATTTTATACATGTAGTTCCATTGTTCCTCCTTTTGGGGGGTGCTCTGGGGGAGATACTTTTAAATATGATGTCATGCTGTGGACTGGCTTCCAAAACTTTTGCCAGTTAAGCGAGACCTCTCTTAGAAACAGCTGCTGGACCTACTACTTCCTTTCTTCTGTACACTTCGATTTTATGTTTCTTCTGGTCAGGGTCTTATAGAAAACCCAAGTGAAGAACTGAGCAGAAGCAGAAATGGTGCAGCCTCTTCTACGAAAGGAAGGAAACTAGCAGTCAGGAGATCCATAGTCTGTGACTGTGATATTTCCACTTAGAGCCCCAGTTGCTTACAGTGACAAAAATGTTGGTGAATAGATAGACGGATGACTACATGAATTAATTAAAATAATCCGTATGTTGGAACTGCGCAGACAGAAAGCACTGAACCAGGGTTCGAGATAAAACAGGACTGTTAAACACAGCCTGGCTCAAAGCGAGGAGGAATGAGTGGAAATGAGCAACCCAGATACACTGTTTACCCCTTGGAGTTTCTTATATTTTTTACCTTCTTTGTGAAACACAGCCTATATTTTGGTGAAGAGAGACAAATCCTGCATATTGCCAGACTGTAGGAAGAGTGGCTAAGAATGCTCAAAAGGCATTCTGAATAAAGCTAGATCTACTTCCTAACTCAAATGTATCTAACTTGTGTATTTTGGTGTGTTTATTTCAGAAACACACCAAAATAGGTCCTAACCTATGTTACTGTGCTGCTTAAAATGGAAAAAAAAAATGATAGCAAAGTATGTATGCTAAGAGACTGAGAAGGAAAAAATTTCATGCAAATTTGAACATCTGGAGTTTCCCTTCACATGGACTATAGTCTGCCATGCTCCTCTATTCATAGGATTTTCCAGGCTAGAATACTGGAGTGGGTAGCCACACCCTTCTCCAGGGTATCTTCCCCATGCAGGAATTAAACCAGGTCTCCTGCATTGCGGGCAGATTCTTTACTGTCTGAGTCACTAGAAAAGCCCCATTAATAAACTATTGCCTGCAAAAGGTAACATTTCTATTAAACTTGATTCTATTGTTAGATATTTAATATGTATTTTATACATGTAGTTCCATTGTTCCTCCTTTTGGGGGGTGCTCTGGGGGAGATACTTTTAAATATGATGTCATGCTGTGGACTGGCTTCCAAAACTTTTGCCAGTTAAGCGAGACCTCTCTTAGAAACAGCTGCTGGACCTACTACTTCCTTTCTTCTGTACACTTCGATTTTATGTTTCTTCTGGTCAGGGTCTTATAGAAAACCCAAGTGAAGAACTGAGCAGAAGCAGAAATGGTGCAGCCTCTTCTACGAAAGGAAGGAAACTAGCAGTCAGGAGATCCATAGTCTGTGACTGTGATATTTCCACTTAGAGCTAGACTGAAGGTATTAGCCCATCTTACATAGAAGAACTCTTTCTGAAAAGCAGAAACAAATTAACAGCATTCCTGCAACATACATTTTTAAAGCTATCTATTGACAGTGCAAGGTAAGAATTTACTCTACAGAGCCATCACCTAACCAGTGGTACTAGTTTTTGTGGGTTGCCTAAAAATATGACTGTAGCAGCTAGTTGAGCACTACCTCCATGGCCCGAATACCTAGAGACATAAAATTAATGGCTAAGCTCTGGGGCTCTACTGACTGTCCCATTCTAATTTCCAGTTCTGTTAATGGAGTAAGGAAACTTACAGAAAGTTATCACTGAGGACCTGTCTCCAGAAAATCTTACATCTATGAAAATGTTTACCCACTTCTGTGAGATCCTGTAAACTTGTTAATATTACAGAGTTGAGAGCCTTTATTCAGAAGTTTAGTTCTTAGAAGGGGAGGGTCAAAGGTGATGATCTCTGCAGATTAAGCATTATGTAAGTAGTATCTTCATGATCATGGAGCTGTGCATTTTTAAAATTTTGCAATTGTCAAAGAGAATTTTTTTTTCTGAAGCTTTTGCTTAAGTGCTTAGGTTGTTACTGTTTATAGGATTAGATAGGTCATTTGCTGTTGTCAAGTTACATTTGAAATTGTTGGGCAAGATTACTTTAGCCATAAAACTATGCTAATCTCTCCAGGACATTCATTCCTCAACTCTTTGCTGACAGTACACAAGTTATCATATAGCCTGCATGGGAGTGTGAGGTACAGTTCTATTTTCAGCTCACCCTCTGGCTTGCTCTATAACCTTGGGAAAATCACTTCTAGGCCTTGTGCCACAGATCTGCCATCTGCCAAATCGGGCTGGTTAATAACCCTCCTCTGGCTAAGTCAGTGGAAGTGATGAATTCTGGAGTTGGGCAATTAAGAACTTTGACATGCTCTCTGAGAATCACTTACAATAGTCTTCTCTGAACTTTTCTCACAGACCAGTTCTTGAATATGATTATGTATTTGCTCTAATAACACTTTAACATTTCAGCGATAGAACACTTCAATACATAGAACATTTTTTCTAAAACTGGATAGTCCAATTACATTCCTTCCAGTCCTGCTGCCAAGAGTTGATTTTTTCATCTACCCTATTTATTTCCACCCCCTTCAATCCCCTCAACCCCCACCTAGCACCACCCTAGCCACTATCCACAATATACCTGAACATTAACTTCCATTTCAGGGGCTGGCCACGATCCATTCATTCATTCATTCACAATCAATTTTAGTCAGTGGATGGGGATCAATATTGTTAGAATAAATGGGAATTTAAAGAAAAAATCATATATGTAAGCCTCTCTTAAATGTAAAACATTTACACTAGCTTCATGTTTTCTTCTTATGTAAGGCAAATGTCAACTAGAGCATCCCTTCCCTTTGTAACTGAAATACAATCTTCACAAACATTCAAGTTGGGTGCTCAGAGCCATTCCCAAGATGACCAGTCATTTCTGAGGGGCTCACTTTCTTCTATCTCCTCTCTGGCCCTGAACCCTGCATCCAACGTGCTGTCTTATCACAGTTCCAACTGCCTCAACTTCAGTCTCTTCCTCAGTTTCTACAAAACTCCATTCACATGGAGCTTTAATGAGATTTTAAGACTTGAGAAAACAACTTAAAACTTACATATGAGATACGCCTGTTCCTTTAAAGGTCACATTTCCCACCCAGTCACCAGTGACTTCCCACCAGTCTCCAAGTCTACTCAGAACCCAGACTTTTCCTCCTCTCAATTCCTCTCTCCCATCCCTCCCTTGCTTGGTCCATCTCTCCTCCTTCCTCTCTCCCTTTCTCACAGGAGCAAAAATAAATTCCTCCCATGTTTTCATGCAGAGTAGCTTTTCTTGTGTTGCTAGGGCTTCTACTCATACCCATGTTTTCAGTCTCGCCTTACACCAAAATAATTTATCAGGGAATTTTCCCAAATGCAGTTTTTTTTCTCTCTAAGAATTCTGATGCCCTTTATTACTAAGTGTCTTCCTTTTTTTTTTTTTTTTTTAAAAATAGGCTTATTTATTTATTTTTATTCATTTTGGCTGTGGTGGGTCTTTGTTGCTATGCAGGGCCTTCTCTAGTTGCAGTGAGCAGGGGTTACTTTTTGTTGCAGACTGCAGGCTTCTCAATGCAGTGGCTTCTCTTGTTGCAGAGCACAGGCTCTAGGAATGCAGGCTTTAGTAGTTGCAGCGCTGGTTCAGTAGTTGTGGCACATGCGCTCCTGCTCTGCAGCATGTGGGATCTTCTCAGACCAGGGATCAAACCAGTGTTCCTTGCATTGCAAGGTGGATTCTTAACTGTCAGACCATCAGGGAAACCTTAAATGTCTTCATTTTATACTTAACGATGTACATGTATTTATGTATAGTTATTAGAATTTAGAAACTAATTTGTATCCTACTTTCTCATTCTTCTGCATGTACTTTTCCCCATGTATTAATGCAGTCCATGTTTGTAAGCTTGTTAAACACCCTTCCAATTATCAAGTATTTGAGTTATTTCCAGTTTTATTTAGTTCTGCATTATGAGGACTACTACTATAAACATCTAGCAAAAATTGATTCTTCTCAATTGGATTATTCTGAGGTATCCCCAAGAGTGGATTATGGAACAAAGATAAATAATTTCATAAATCTTGTGTTGTGCCTCAGAAGTTTCAAAAACAGTTGCTTAATATACAATTTTATCCATTTATGAGTTTAGCCATTTTTCTTAGCTCTGCAATACTCTTCTTGGTAATTTTCAATTAGTCTTGCAGTAAGGCTAATCATTTCTCCAAGATTAACTTTTCTGAGTTTCTTCATGTATGAAATATTTGGTCATATGCTGTGACCTGTCATTTAGTGAAGTCTGAGTATTGGCTCTGTTTTAACACTTTTACTGAGATATAATCTATAAATGTATTCATTCAAAGTACACAATTCAATTTTAGCATATTCAGATAGAGCTACGAACCCCTCAACACAATAAATTTTAGAATACTTCTTCTTTACCCTAAGAAGAAACCCCGTATCTCTGGCCATTACCCCTAGTCTGTTTAACCCACCCTCCCGCCTGGACAACCATTAATCTTTGTCTCCATAGATTTGCCTATTTGGGAGATACTTCATACAAATGTAATCATGCGATATGTGGTCCTAAATGACTGGCTTCTTTCATTTAACATAATGCTTTCAAGATAATTCCATTTTGTAGCATGGATTAGTCCTTTATTTCTTTTTATTGATGAATACTATTCCATTATATGAATATATCATATTGCTTTATCCATTCATCAATTGACACCATGTGTGTTGTCTCCACTTTTTGCCTACTATGAATAATGATGGTATAAACATTCATACGCAAGTGTTTCTGTGTGCATCTGTTTGGGAGTATATATGTGGGCATGCAATTGCTGGGCCATATGAGAGCTGTATGTTTATCTCTGACTGTTTTCCAAAGCGGCTGCACCACTCTACATTCTTACCAGTGCAAGAGGACTCTAGTTCCTCCACATTCTTGCTATATTAGTTTACTAGGGCTGCCAAAACAATATGTCATTGACAAGGTGGTTTAAACAGCAGAAACTAATCTCGTAATTCTGAAGCCTGGAGGTTCTAGAACAAGGTATCAGCAGGTTTGGTTTCTCCTGTAGTCTCTCTCTTGCTGTGTCCTCACATGACCTTTTCTGTGTGTGTGCATACCCCGGGTGTTTCCTCCTTTTTATAAGGACACGAGGCATATCAGGGTCTTACCTATGACTTCATGTCGCCTTAGTTACTTCTTCAAAGGGCCTATCATCAAATACATATATATGTGTGTGTGTGTTATATTATATAACATTACTGAGTAGAAAAATGGGCAAAAAAAAAAAAAAGGGATATAAATAGAATGTTCACAGAAAGGAGATTTCAAAATATTAAGTTTGATAAATACTGTACAGAGAGATGCAGTGAAAATGGTGCCCAGATAAACTGCTGTAGGAGCATAACTGAAACAATCTGATGCAATTTTTAAAAAGCTGTCCAAGATATAATGGTAAAGAAAAGCGAGGTGGCAAAACTGCACAGTACTGTGTGTATGTGTGAGACAGAGACAGAGGAAAAAGAATGAATTCTGTATATTGCATATAATGTCACTGAAAAGATATGCAGGAAAGTTGTTAACAGTGGTAGCTTATTGCATATCGTGCACTTCTAATGCTATTGTAAATTTAACTATCACAGGTACTATTTAGTCGTCTTTAAAGAAAAAAGAAAAAGATGTGTGGACTGTGTATCATGACCACTAGTATTCCAGGGTATGGGCCTTTTAGTTCTGGCCTGGCCTAAATCTCCCCTGACGCTTTCCCATCCTCCGTGCAAAACGGCCTTTTCTATTGGAATGCACCCCATGCGGGCTCCCCTATTTACCTGTTACCGAATCTTCTTCTGCACCGGACTGACTGGGAGATCCTTAAAAGTAGGGGCTGTTTCCCATTGCCCTGCGACAGCAAGCACCTCGCTGGTCCTGGACAGGTGTTCTAGAAGCAGCACAGGAAGAAATGTTTGTTTAAAAAAGGAAAGAGACCCAGCAAAATCAGAAGCTTATCCCGCTCGCCTTAGGCTCTCCCAGATCTTTTATTTACGGAATGTTTCCCCTCCCGGCTCCTCACCCACCTGAAACCCACTGTTCTAATCCCAGCCAAAGGGAAACCTGGCCGGCAGGGTGAGGACCGCGGAGCCCGCGGCGTCGCTCTGAAGCGCCGCCTGCTCGCCCCGCCCCTGGCTTCCCGCGCTCCGCGCTCATTGGCTGTCCTCGGGAATGGGCGTGCCCCCGCCGCGCTGCGCCCTGAGCTCCGGGACAGAGCTGCGGCGTGCGCCTAGCGCGAGGAGCTACGTGGAAGCGGAGCGATCGCTGCTGGCAATGCCGGGAGACGGCGTTCCTGCTGGGAATACTGCCCCGGCGGCTGCCGGAACCGCGACTCCGAGCTCCGTCTCCTCGGCTGCCGTGGCGCCGCTGGCTACGGACCCGCTGAAGAGGTGAGCGTCTACTGGGCTCCCGCCCCCTCTGGCGTTCGCCGGCTGTTGGCTGTGGGAGGACAGGCGGGCGGGTAGGCGGCAGGGTCCCGGCCCCGGCGCCGTCGCCTCGCGGGGTTCGGACCCCGTGCCCCTCTCCGCCTCCTACGGTCACTGTCCGGTCGTCTGGTCTTTAGCGCAGAGTTTGCGGAGGCGCCAGCTCTAGCGGTTTAACGCCTCACCGGCGCTGTCTCTCGACTCCGCGGTCCCAGCAACTCTTCCCGGATCCCGAGCTGGCGCCGTGCACGCGGCGCTGTGCCGGGGGATCGGGGAAACAGCAAGGAAATAAGCGATCGTTGCACTGCGAGGTCTTGGGGTGGGAGTGAGGTGATGAGGGGTCGCCAGATAGCCTCGTGTTCGACTGAAGCCAATAAGCTACCTCAGAGGAACTCAAGCTGTTTTTTTGTTTGTTTAATTGCAGGGTAGAATTGTATAATATGCCATATCTCAGCCCCAAATAGTGTTTTAATGTCACGGTAGTCATTTGAAAGCAACACAGACACTTTTGTTGCCTAAATGATACGTTTTGAGCTTTCTTATTTGAGAGTAAGTAGATTGCTTGCATTGAAGGAATTTCTCTAAGTAGAGAAAAATAAAAGAAACCATGCGTACTGTTTTGAGTCTTTTTTTTTCTTTTTCTTTTTTTTGGAGCCATCATTTCTGAGGGGGTTTCCCTTGTAGCTCAGGCTAAGAATCCGCCTGCAATGCAGGAGACCCCGGTTGGATTCCTGGGTCGCTAAGATCCCCTGGAGAAGGGAAAGGCAGCAGTATTCTTGCTGAGAGAATTCCACGGACGGAGGAACGTGGCGGACTGCAGTCTGGGTTCGCAGAGCCGAACACGACTGAGCGACTTCCACTCATTCCCTTCTGAGGGCTTTTTCCTCCAAGTTTGCTTAGGCTTGATTTCACCCGCAACCGCAGACCCCAGGTTCCAGATTTTGGAACGGAGTGTAAGGCGCGTGCGCCGCCGGGGGCCCACTGGGCGGCGGAAGGAAATCGGCCGCTCCCGCAGCCCCGCTCGGCGCCGCCTCGGGTCTGTCCCCGGAGCAGGAAGGAATAGACGCCCTCCCAGCTGTTGATTGCAGTGATCTGCATGTTCCAAGAGTCCCCAGGAAGCCGAGCTGCACACCTGTTAGGACACCGATCAGTCTCAGTCTGGGGGCACTGCGTAGCCGCATCCGCTCTTTCTTTTCACCTTTGTCTCCGAACCTTGGAACAATTTAAATTAAGTAACTTGCTCTGACAACCCAACACCTGTACTGTACTGCCCTCTCCCAGTCTCTAGGGCTTTTATTGCGAGTTGATGAGAGCGAGGAGTGAAGAGAATGAAACACATTTTGCAGAACGGAACGCCTGGTATTGTGTCGTGATTGTTGGCGCTGGCTTTTGGTTCGAGTTCGGGTGGCATTGAGGTGATGAGGGGTCGCCAGATAGCCTCGTGTTCGACTGAAGCCAATAAGCTACCTCAGAGGAACTCAAGCTGTTTTTTTGTTTGTTTAATTGCAGGGTAGAATTGTATAATATGCCATATCTCAGCCCCAAATAGTGTTTTAATGTCACGGTAGTCATTTGAAAGCAACACAGACACTTTTGTTGCCTAAATGATACGTTTTGAGCTTTCTTATTTGAGAGTAAGTAGATTGCTTGCATTGAAGGAATTTCTCTAAGTAGAGAAAAATAAAAGAAACCATGCGTACTGTTTTGAGTCTTTTTTTTTCTTTTTCTTTTTTTTGGAGCCATCATTTCTGAGGGGCTTTCCCTTGTAGCTCAGGCTAAGAATCCGCCTGCAATGCAGGAGACCCCGGTTGGATTCCTGGGTCGCTAAGATCCCCTGGAGAAGGGAAAGGCAGCAGTATTCTTGCTGAGAGAATTCCACGGACGGAGGAACGTGGCGGACTGCAGTCTGGGTTCGCAGAGCCGAACACGACTGAGCGACTTCCACTCATTCCCTTCTGAGGGCTTTTTCCTCCAAGTTTGCTTAGGCTTGATTTCACCCGCAACCGCAGACCCCAGGTTCCAGATTTTGGAACGGAGTGTAAGGCGCGTGCGCCGCCGGGGGCCCACTGGGCGGCGGAAGGAAATCGGCCGCTCCCCGCAGCCCCGCTCGGCGGCGCCTCGGGTCTGTCCCCGGAGCAGGAAGGAATAGACGCCCTCCCAGCTGTTGATTGCAGTGATCTGCATGTTCCAAGAGTCCCCAGGAAGCCGAGCTGCACACCTGTTAGGACACCGATCAGTCTCAGTCTGGGGGCACTGCGTAGCCGCATCCGCTCTTTCTTTTCACCTTTGTCTCCGAACCTTGGAACAATTTAAATTAAGTAACTTGCTCTGACAACCCAACACCTGTACTGTACTGCCCTCTCCCAGTCTCTAGGGCTTTTATTGCGAGTTGATGAGAGCGAGGAGTGAAGAGAATGAAACACATTTTGCAGAACGGAACGCCTGGTATTGTGTCGTGATTGTTGGCGCTGGCTTTTGGTTCGAGTTCGGGTGGCATTGTTTCAGCCTGCTTTGCACTTTCTCAGCCCCTATGGGTTTAGTTTGAGTCAAAAAGGAAGGTTATTTCTGAGCCTATGAGGATTGGGAAAAGGGATTGTTGAATTGAGAAAAAAAGGTTCTGGAATTTAGTTTGCCTGCTCTGAGATTCAGATTATGAAGTTTTACAAACGAGGGCATATGGGATATTTCTGTGCAGAATAGTATAGTTATTGTTCGTATTAGGGAGTTGGAGAATAGAAATGTCACTCTTTATTCACGTATTAGAAAATGCGTACGTGCTTTAAACACTCATTAAATTTCTGAATATTTCTGTTGCTTCTCTTTTGGTGTGTAGGTGTGTGTGTGTGTGTGTGTGTGTGTGTGTGTGTGTGTGTGTGTGTGTTCATTCTCTTGTGAAATAAAAAAATGACCTTTATTTTATCTTTTCCGTAAGCCTTTTTCTTTTGCATATGCTTCAATGATGTGGGTTGTGTTTGACCGGTCCTAGTTGATTGGATTTTGAGTGACTTCTTATGTGGATTTTAAATATATTTTAGGGACAGTAGTTGAACTTCTGTAGACATTTTGTGATGGCCGGGAAAACTTAATTAGCACTGATCTATGAAAATTTGGGGGCTTCCCCAGTGGTCCAGTGGGTAAAGAGTCCGCCTTGCAGTGCAAGGGGCACCCGTTCGATTCCTGGCTCGGGAAGATCGGCTGAACCGGTGTATCTAATTACAAGTCAGCGCTCTGGAGCACATGCGCCCAGAGCCGGTGCTCTGCAACGAGAGACACCTCTGCCATGGGAGACCCACACATGCCAAAGAATAAAGATGGGTGAAAATAAATGATGACTTAGAGGCAAAAAAAAAAAGAAAATGTTTAGTTGTAAGCTATGTACCCCATGGATTGTAGCCTGCCAGGCTCTTTCTTTTCACCTTTGTCTCCGAACCTTGGAACAATTTAAATTAAGTAACTTGCTCTGACAACCCAACACCTGTACTGTACTGCCCTCTCCCAGTCTCTAGGGCTTTTATTGCGAGTTGATGAGAGCGAGGAGTGAAGAGAATGAAACACATTTTGCAGAACGGAACGCCTGGTATTGTGTCGTGATTGTTGGCGCTGGCTTTTGGTTCGAGTTCGGGTGGCATTGTTTCAGCCTGCTTTGCACTTTCTCAGCCCCTATGGGTTTAGTTTGAGTCAAAAAGGAAGGTTATTTCTGAGCCTATGAGGATTGGGAAAAGGGATTGTTGAATTGAGAAAAAAAGGTTCTGGAATTTAGTTTGCCTGCTCTGAGATTCAGATTATGAAGTTTTACAAACGAGGGCATATGGGATATTTCTGTGCAGAATAGTATAGTTATTGTTCGTATTAGGGAGTTGGAGAATAGAAATGTCACTCTTTATTCACGTATTAGAAAATGCGTACGTGCTTTAAACACTCATTAAATTTCTGAATATTTCTGTTGCTTCTCTTTTGGTGTGTAGGTGTGTGTGTGTGTGTGTGTGTGTGTGTGTGTGTGTGTGTGTGTGTGTTCATTCTCTTGTGAAATAAAAAAATGACCTTTATTTTATCTTTTCCGTAAGCCTTTTTCTTTTGCATATGCTTCAATGATGTGGGTTGTGTTTGACCGGTCCTAGTTGATTGGATTTTGAGTGACTTCTTATGTGGATTTTAAATATATTTTAGGGACAGTAGTTGAACTTCTGTAGACATTTTGTGATGGCCGGGAAAACTTAATTAGCACTGATCTATGAAAATTTGGGGGCTTCCCCAGTGGTCCAGTGGGTAAAGAGTCCGCCTTGCAGTGCAAGGGGCACCCGTTCGATTCCTGGCTCGGGAAGATCGGCTGAACCGGTGTATCTAATTACAAGTCAGCGCTCTGGAGCACATGCGCCCAGAGCCGGTGCTCTGCAACGAGAGACACCTCTGCCATGGGAGACCCACACATGCCAAAGAATAAAGATGGGTGAAAATAAATGATGACTTAGAGGCAAAAAAAAAAAAAAAGAAAATGTTTAGTTGCTAAGCTATGTACCCCATGGATTGTAGCCTGCCAGGCTCTTCTATCCATGGGATTTCCTAGACAAGAATACTGGAGTGGGTTGCCATTTACTTCTCATGGGATCTTCCTTACCCAGGGATCAAACCTGCATCTTGTGAATTGGCAGGAAAATTCTTTACCACTGAGCCATTAGGGAAACCCATCTATGAGAACAGTATGCTTTAAAGAATTTGTTGGCGATTGCTCTTTTTGAAAAAAATTACATTGTGGCTATTATGATTTCTGAAATTGTATCTCTGCAATAGTTTTTGATGTCATTGTAGTCATCGGAAAGCAACACTGATGTCTATTTCTTAAATAAGTTTTGAACTTTCTTATTTTATGGCACTGAATACTGTCTTTCAATAAGGAAATTTCCCAAATACAGAACAAATAATATTTATTGTTTGAATCATCCATTTTGAAAGATTTTTCTTTTTTCTAATTTACTTAAGCCTGCTACCACAGCTAAGGTTCCAAGGGACTTCCCTAGTGTTCCAGTGACTAAGACACTGAGCTCCCAGTGCAGGGGACTCAAGTTCAATCCTTAGTCAGGGAATTAGATGCCACAAGTCACAACTAAGAGCTCTCATGCCACAACTACTACCCGGCATAGACAAATAAAGAGAAAAAGGGAAACAAACCCCCAGGTTCCAAATTTGGAATGGTATTAATAGTGTTGAATATGCAATTTGGGAGAGTGGGGACTTATTTTTAAAAAATGCTGTTTCTTCATTGAAATGTTAGCGCTGTCAGAGACTATTATGGCATTTTCTTCTTAAAGAAAGGGATGTGATGATTAAATGTTTAAATAATTTAAAATATTATAGAGCGTAACATTTGATGCTGAAATTTTTTACATATGTTGGAATGCCCAGTGCAAGGCACCCGTTCGATTCCTGGCTCGGGAAGATCGGCTGAACCGGTGTATCTAATTACAAGTCAGCGCTCTGGAGCACATGCGCCCAGAGCCAGTGCTCTGCATAGAGAGAGGCCACTGCAATGGGAGACCCACACATGCCAAAGAATAAAGATGGGTGAAAATAAATGATGACTTAGAGGCAAAAAAAAAAAAAAAGAAAATGTTTAGTTGCTAAGCTATGTACCCCATGGATTGTAGCCTGCCAGGCTCTTCTATCCATGGGATTTCCTAGACAAGAATACTGGAGTGGGTTGCCATTTACTTCTCATGGGATCTTCCTTACCCAGGGATCAAACCTGCATCTTGTGAATTGGCAGGAAAATTCTTTACCACTGAGCCATTAGGGAAACCCATCTATGAGAACAGTATGCTTTAAAGAATTTGTTGGCGATTGCTCTTTTTGAAAAAAATTACATTGTGGCTATTATGATTTCTGAAATTGTATCTCTGCAATAGTTTTTGATGTCATTGTAGTCATCGGAAAGCAACACTGATGTCTATTTCTTAAATAAGTTTTGAACTTTCTTATTTTATGGCACTGAATACTGTCTTTCAATAAGGAAATTTCCCAAATACAGAACAAATAATATTTATTGTTTGAATCATCCATTTTGAAAGATTTTTCTTTTTTCTAATTTACTTAAGCCTGCTACCACAGCTAAGGTTCCAAGGGACTTCCCTAGTGTTCCAGTGACTAAGACACTGAGCTCCCAGTGCAGGGGACTCAAGTTCAATCCTTAGTCAGGGAATTAGATGCCACAAGTCACAACTAAGAGCTCTCATGCCACAACTACTACCCGGCATAGACAAATAAAGAGAAAAAGGGAAACAAACCCCCAGGTTCCAAATTTGGAATGGTATTAATAGTGTTGAATATGCAATTTGGGAGAGTGGGGACTTATTTTTAAAAAATGCTGTTTCTTCATTGAAATGTTAGCGCTGTCAGAGACTATTATGGCATTTTCTTCTTAAAGAAAGGGATGTGATGATTAAATGTTTAAATAATTTAAAATATTATAGAGAGTAACATTTAATGCTGAAATTTTTTTAATGACATTATGTTGGAATGTTTTGAAAACTTAAGTCTTTCTGTCATTTCTCAGTGTTGTGTTTGAAGCCTCAGGATTTTCCTTGGAGCATTCATGTAAGAGCTGTGGTTTGCTGTCAAGGCTTGTCACCTTCTTTTAGACTTTTTGACATGTTACATGAACAAACTTTTGCAGTTTGAGATTTGGGGATTTGCTTGGTACCTGAAGACTCACAGAGAGAATTAGTAAAGCCTTCTTTGTCATTTCCCCTAAGTACATTATATCTTCTTTCCCATTAACTTCGGTTTTTGGAAGGTATATCACTCATACTTATGAAAATTTTTATTATTTTAGATACATTTGACCCAGCAATTCCACTTCTGGGAATTTGTTCTAAGGTAGATTTTGTACATAGGGTTAGTTACTGGACATTTGTTGCAATGTTGTTTATGTTGATGGCATAATTTTGAAAACACTTACTGTCCCTAAACAGGGAAATAGTAAGGTAAATTTGACAAAATGAGAAACTGGTCATAATATCAGGGTAAAAAAGAACAGATTATTAAAATTGATTAATATTACCCTATTTTGGGTCAAAAAAAGTATGAAAAGATTGAATTGTAGTGAAGATTATACTTGATTTAGGCTTGCCACTTTGAGAAATATTCTTCTGCATAGCATAGTGCTAAATTGCAAGAAGGAAAAAGGAAAGGCTGTGCTCACGTATCTAGGCACTGAAACCATTCTATCTCTGAAATAATAATCGAGTACCTAGAGATGAATGGGGAGTTTTCAAGTGGCCCTGCTTATTCACAAGGTTTGCTCCTTTTTACTTCGATGGTATTGTTTTTGGTATTTTCATTATTTCCCAAAATATTAAAAATAATTATATTTTAATTTTATACCAAAATAAACAAGTATGATTTACAATTTAAAAAGATTTTTTCAAGTAGGCAATTATTTCTTCATTGAAATGTTAGCGCTGTCAGAGACTATTATGGCATTTTCTTCTTAAAGAAAGGGATGTGATGATTAAATGTTTAAATAATTTAAAATATTATAGAGAGTAACATTTAATGCTGAAATTTTTTTAATGACATTATGTTGGAATGTTTTGAAAACTTAAGTCTTTCTGTCATTTCTCAGTGTTGTGTTTGAAGCCTCAGGATTTTCCTTGGAGCATTCATGTAAGAGCTGTGGTTTGCTGTCAAGGCTTGTCACCTTCTTTTAGACTTTTTGACATGTTACATGAACAAACTTTTGCAGTTTGAGATTTGGGGATTTGCTTGGTACCTGAAGACTCACAGAGAGAATTAGTAAAGCCTTCTTTGTCATTTCCCCTAAGTACATTATATCTTCTTTCCCATTAACTTCGGTTTTTGGAAGGTATATCACTCATACTTATGAAAATTTTTATTATTTTAGATACATTTGACCCAGCAATTCCACTTCTGGGAATTTGTTCTAAGGTAGATTTTGTACATAGGGTTAGTTACTGGACATTTGTTGCAATGTTGTTTATGTTGATGGCATAATTTTGAAAACACTTACTGTCCCTAAACAGGGAAATAGTAAGGTAAATTTGACAAAATGAGAAACTGGTCATAATATCAGGGTAAAAAAGAACAGATTATTAAAATTGATTAATATTACCCTATTTTGGGTCAAAAAAAGTATGAAAAGATTGAATTGTAGTGAAGATTATACTTGATTTAGGCTTGCCACTTTGAGAAATATTCTTCTGCATAGCATAGTGCTAAATTGCAAGAAGGAAAAAGGAAAGGCTGTGCTCACGTATCTAGGCACTGAAACCATTCTATCTCTGAAATAATAATCGAGTACCTAGAGATGAATGGGGAGTTTTCAAGTGGCCCTGCTTATTCACAAGGTTTGCTCCTTTTTACTTCGATGGTATTGTTTTTGGTATTTTCATTATTTCCCAAAATATTAAAAATAATTATATTTTAATTTTATACCAAAATAAACAAGTATGATTTACAATTTAAAAAGATTTTTTCAAGTAGGCAATTATTTCACAGGTCAGAAAGTTAAAAAACAGTATGCAATGGCAAGGCTCCCTCTTTTGCTTGTTCTTTGTCTCCTCAATTCCCATTCCTTCAATTTGCCTGCATTTCCATATCAGAATGGATTTATAGAGAGCATCCTCAATAAACGGCTCTTTCTGAAAAAAGATAGTTACAGAAAGAAAGATTAAAAACAGAAAATGGACCTTGATCAAAACATGGAAGAGACAGTTAAAAGCAGTTTTCCTCATGGTTCTTGGGGTATTGAGTACAAGGCTCTCTTACTTAGTGAAGAGGAAATTGCTTTGAATACTGATGTAAGGAATTGTGAAATCTTCCGGTTTAACCAGTAAATTATTTCTAAAATGCTACTGCAAAATCAAAGTAACAATGTATGTCGCTGAAAAAATAAACCAGTCCTTAAATTTTTACCACAGAAATATGGGGCACATTCCTTTTGAATACTTTCAACTCCTACTGGCTGTTTCTTCTAGTATTTACCGCTGCCCTTCTAAAAAATACTTTATAGATACTTCTTGACTTAAATGATTTGATGGCTTTTTTGATACATTGAGAACTGATAACTCAAGATGAGAATTTAGCTCCTTTTCTTTTCTTTTTTTTTTAGGTTTTTTGGTGGGGGCGGGGGTTGGGCAGGGAGGGGGGCAAGTGGGCCACTTCTGTTGGTCTTTCATTTCTCTATTTTCATCCATCTTTGTTCTTTGGCCCGTGTGGGCCTCCCATCGCAGCGGCCTCTGTTGTCGCAGAGCACTGGCTCTGGGCACACGCGCTCCAGAGCCTCGGCTCGGTAATTGGACACATGGGTCCAGCCGCTCCGCAGCACGTGGGATCTCCCCAGGCCAGGGATAGAACCAGCGCCCCTTGCACTGCAAGGCAGTGTCCTTACCCACTGGACCACCAGGGAAGCCCAGCTCCTTTTCTATATATTCTATTTTGACTTTCTTCAATCCTCTCAATTGAGATCTTATCTCAATATTTTGTTAAATATTTTGTTAGGTTTTATATTATTATGACAAGGTAAATATGATTAGCTTCTCAACCAAAACATAAATTAAGATGGTTTCTTTAGCTCTTTTTTTTTTTTTTTTGTGGGGGGTGCGGGTTGGGAGGGAGGGGTTGGGCAGGCCACTTCTATTGGTCTTTCATTTATCTGTTTTCATCCATCTTTGTTCTTTGGCCCGTGTGGGCCTCCCATCGCAGCGGCCTCTGTTGTCGCAGAGCACTGGCTCTGGGCACACGCGCTCCAGAGCCTCGGCTCGGTAATTGGACACATGGGTCCAGCCGCTCCGCAGCACGTGGGATCTCCCCAGGCCAGGGATAGAACCAGCGCCCCTTGCACTGCAAGGCAGTGTCCTTACCCACTGGACCACCAGGGAAGCCCAGCTCCTTTTCTATATATTCTATTTTGACTTTCTTCAATCCTCTCAATTGAGATCTTATCTCAATATTTTGTTAAATATTTTGTTAGGTTTTATATTATTATGACAAGGTAAATATGATTAGCTTCTCAACCAAAACATAAATTAAGATGGTTTCTTTAGCTCTTTTTTTTTTTTTTTTGTGGGGGGTGCGGGTTGGGAGGGAGGGGTTGGGCAGGCCACTTCTATTGGTCTTTCATTTATCTGTTTTCATCCATCTTTGTTCTTTGGCCCGTATGGGCCTCCCATCGCAGTGGTCTCTGTTGTCGCAGAGCACCGGCTCTGGGAGCATGCACTCCAGAGCTCCGGCTTGGTGATTGGACACATCGGTCCAGCCGCTTGCACTGCAAGGCGGTGTCCTTACCCACTGGGCCACCAGGAAAGCCCTCTTTAGCTCTTTTAATTGCTCAGGTACTTCTAACAAATGCGAGAATCTGTCAATTTCATTTTTTCCCTTAGGACTTCCTTTGTCTTGATCTCATTTTTTCCTATATATTTATCTAGCAGATTACGTTCCATTATAGGTTATTCAAACTGTTGTGTATAATTCCCTGTGCTATATAGTAAATCCTTTTTGCTTATCTATTTTATGTATAGTAGTTTGTATATGCTAATCCTGTACTCATAAGTTTGTTTTCTATGTCTGTGAGTCTGTTTCTGTTTTGTATATAGATGGATTTGTATTACATGCACATACAAGTGATATCATATAGTATTTATGTTTCTCTGTCTGACTTATTTCACTCCACATCATACTCTCTAGATCTATCTAGATCCATCCATGCTGCTGCAAATGGCAAAATTTCATTCTGTTTTATGGCTGATTGATATTCCATTGTGTGATAGTACATTGATATATATGCCACATCTTATTAAGCCAAAAGCTTGTTGATGAGCACTTTGATTGCTTCTATATCTTGGCTATTATAATGCTACTGTGAATAGTGTGTGTTTTGAGTTAGAGTTTTCTTTTTTTTTTCCCCCCGCTGGATATGTGCCCAGGAGTGGAACTGCTGGATTATGTGGAAGTTCTGTTTTTTAGAATTTATTTATGTATTTACTTTTGGCTGCAGGGGGTCTTCGTTGCTTTGCCTGGGCTTTCTCTAGTTGCAGAGGGTGGGGCTGTGGGGCTACTCTTCATTGCCATGTGTTGGCTTCTCATTCTGGTCGCTTCTCTTGTTGCAGAGCATGGGCTTCAGGCATGTGGGCTTCAGAACTCGCATGTGGTAGTTGCAGCACCTGGGCCCAGTATTTGCAACACACAGGCTTGGTAGTTGTGGTCTAGAGCATGGGCTCAGTAGTTGTGGACCACAGCCTTAGTTGCTCTGAGGCATGTGGAATCTTCTCAGACCAGGGATTGAACACCTGTCCCCTGCATTGGCAGAGAGAGTTCGTTGCGCCACCAGGGAAGTCTGTTTTATAGATCCTAACTCTAACTTCCCTAGCTTTTAGTTTTATAAATTGGTGATTGGACCCCATGCACTCCAGAGCTCCGGCTTGGTGAGCCGCCCTTGCACTGCAAGGCGGTTCCCCCCTGGGCCACCAGGAAAGCCCTCTTTAGCTCTTTTAATTGCTCAGGTACTTCTAACAAATGCGAGAATCTGTCAATTTCATTTTTTCCCTTAGGACTTCCTTTGTCTTGATCTCATTTTTTCCTATATATTTATCTAGCAGATTACGTTCCATTATAGGTTATTCAAACTGTTGTGTATAATTCCTGTGCTATATAGTAAACCCTTTTTTGCTTATCTATTTTATGTATAGTAGTTTGTATATGCTAATCCTGTACTCATAAGTTTGTTTTCTATGTCTGTGAGTCTGTTTCTGTTTTGTATATAGATGGATTTGTATTACATGCACATACAAGTGATATCATATAGTATTTATGTTTCTCTGTCTGACTTATTTCACTCCACATCATACTCTCTAGATCTATCTAGATCCATCCATGCTGCTGCAAATGGCAAAATTTCATTCTGTTTTATGGCTGATTGATATTCCATTGTGTGATAGTACATTGATATATATGCCACATCTTATTAAGCCAAAAGCTTGTTGATGAGCACTTTGATTGCTTCTATATCTTGGCTATTATAATGCTACTGTGAATAGTGTGTGTTTTGAGTTAGAGTTTTCTTTTTTTTTTCCCCCCGCTGGATATGTGCCCAGGAGTGGAACTGCTGGATTATGTGGAAGTTCTGTTTTTTAGAATTTATTTATGTATTTACTTTTGGCTGCAGGGGGTCTTCGTTGCTTTGCCTGGGCTTTCTCTAGTTGCAGAGGGTGGGGCTGTGGGGCTACTCTTCATTGCCATGTGTTGGCTTCTCATTCTGGTCGCTTCTCTTGTTGCAGAGCATGGGCTTCAGGCATGTGGGCTTCAGAACTCGCATGTGGTAGTTGCAGCACCTGGGCCCAGTATTTGCAACACACAGGCTTGGTAGTTGTGGTCTAGAGCATGGGCTCAGTAGTTGTGGACCACAGCCTTAGTTGCTCTGAGGCATGTGGAATCTTCTCAGACCAGGGATTGAACACCTGTCCCCTGCATTGGCAGAGAGAGTCTTACGTATTGCGCCACCAGGGAAGTCTGTTTTTATAGATCCTAACTCTAACTTCCCTAGCTTTTAGTTTTATAAAGGACCTCCATACTGTTTTCCATAGTGACTACACCAATTTGTATTCCCATGAACAGTGTACAAAGGCTCTCTTTTCTCCTCATTCTCACCAACTAACATTCTCAGAATGACTGATCAAAAAGTCCACAAATAAGGGCTTCCCTGATGGTCCAGTGGGTAAAGAGTCTTCCTTGCAGTGCAATGGGCACTGGTTCAATCCCTGGCCTGGGAAAATCCCACATGCCACAGAGTGGCTGGACTGGTGTGTCCAATTAGGAGCCAGTGCTCTGGAGCGCATGCTTCCAGAGCTCGTGCTCTATAGTGAGAAAGGCCACTGCAATGGGAGGCCCATGCAAGCCAAAGACTAAAGATGGATGAAAATAAGTATAAATATAAGAGGCATAATGGGGAAAAAAAAGATCCAAAAAGTCTTCGAATAAGCAATCTGCATTTCTCTGATGATTAGCAATATTGAACATTTTTTCATGTGCTTGTTAGCCTATCTTCTTTGGGAAAATGTCTGTTTATTGTTTTCTGCCCATTTTTCACTATTTTTACTTTTTTTACTGGAAACTCTACGGTTGGAATTGTCACTCATGAAATGATCATTTACTGTTCTTTTAAATTGAATTGTATAAGGTGTTTATGTATTTTGGTTATTAACCTCATGTTAGTCCCATCATTTGCAAATATTTTCTCCCATTCTATAGGTTGTCTTTTCTTTTCTTTTTTTTTTTGGCTGCACCAGGTCTTGGTTTTGGTATGTGGGATCTAGTTCTCTGACCAGGGATTGAGCCCAGGTCCCCTGCACTGGGCATGTGGTGTCTTACCCACTGGACCACCAGGGAAGTCCCTGTCTTTTCATTTTTAAAAAATGGTTTCCTTTGCTGCACAAAAGCTTTTAAGTTTGATTAGGTCTCATATGTTTATTTTTGCTTTTATTTCTTTTGGTTTGGGAGACCAGATCTATGACAATACTCCAATGATTTATGTCAAGTATCTTTCACCTATGTCTTCCCATGTGGCTCAGTAGTAAAGAGTCTACTTGCCAATACAGGAGACTTGGGTTTGATTCCTGGGTCAGGAAGATCCCCTGGAGAAAGAAATGGCAACCTACTGCAGTATTCTTGCCTGGGAAATCCCATGGACAGAGGAGCCTGAAGGGCTACAATCCATAATGTGGCAAAAGAATCAGAAATGACTCTGCAACTAAACAACAACAACGTTTCACTTGTGGTTTTTTTCCAGGCATTTTCTGGTGTCATGTCTTACATTTATTTCTTTAAACCATTTTGAGTTTATTTCTGTACATAAGAAAATGTTTTACTTTAATTGTTTTGCATATCGCTATACAGCTTTCTCAGCACCACTTGCTAAAGAGACTAGTTTCTCCCATTAATCTATTTCTCTGTAGATTAATTGAGCATGGGCTTATTTCTGGGCTCTCTATTCTTTTTCACTAGTCTATGTTTATGTTTTTTGCACAGTACCATGCTGTTTGATGACTGTAGCTTTGTAGCGTAGTCTGAAATCTGAAAGAGTTATACCTCCAGTTTTTTTTCTTTTTTCTCAGGTTTACTTTGGCAACTCTTGGCCTTTTGTGTTTCCATATAAATTTTAGGATTATTTGTTCTAACTTTGTGGAAAATGTCATGGGTATTTTGATAGGGATTGCATTAAACCTGTAGATTGGTTTGGATTCTATGGTCATTTTAATGATGTTAATTCTTTTAATCCAAAAGCATGGGATATTTTTCCGTTTCTTTAAATCATCTTCCGTTTCTTTTAGCAATTTTTTTTTTAATTTACTTATTTTTATCCATCTTTATTCTATGGCCTGTGTGGGCCTCCCATCGCAGTGGCCTCTTTAGTTGCAGAGCACTGTCTCTGGGCACTTGCGCTCCACAGCGCTGGCTTGTAATTGAACACACTCGTCCAGCCACTTCATGACATATGGGATTTTCCTGGGCCAGGGATCGAACAGGTGCCCCAGTTTTTTCTCTAAAAAAGAAAAATTAAATGACCCTTATTATGTTGAGGTATGTTCCCTCTGTACCCACTTTGATGAGTTTTTGTCGTGAATAGATGTTGAATTTGGCATGTGTTTATTGCGATGATCATATGGTTTTTGTCTTTCTCTTTGTTAGATCTCATTCTTTGTACTCTACTCTGGTCTGGTTCTAGGTTTGTACCAACCTAAAGATCAGGATTTTTTTTTATTATTATTATTTTAAATTTTGGCCTCTTACTGATATTTTGTTTGTATTTATTTTCATCGATCTTTACTCTTTGGCCTGTGGGAGCCTCCTATTGCAATGGTCTCTCATTGCAGAGCACATTGCACATGCACTCTAGAGTGCTGGCTGGCAATTGGACACATCGGTCCAGCCTCTCTGTGGCACAAGGGATCTTCCCGGGCCATGGATCGAATCGGCACCTCCTGAACTGCAAGGTAGACTCTCTACCCACTGGACCACCAGGGAAGCCCAAGGTCAGGATCTTTGAAGAGATGAGAAAGGAGACTGACCCATAAAATAAAAATTGGATGCTATGGAGGGACTTCCTGGTGGTTCAGTTATTAAGACTGAGCTTCTAATGAAGGAGATGCAGGTTCAGTCCCTGGGAATTAAGATCCCACATGCCACACAGTGCAGGTAAAGGGGGAAAAAAAGGAATTGGATGCTACGAGAAGAAGTAATCAGAGAAGGGAAAAGTTCTCTATAAAATTAAATATATGATAACCAAGATGGAATTTTGAACAGAAGAGAGAAGATACACTTCTCTTGGTTTGGTGCGTAGCTTCACGTCTCTCCTAGTTTAGTTGCTTTGTTGCATAGATCCTGGTTTGGTTTACTCCATCACTTTGGTGAAACAGTTCAATTACTTTCTAAGAAAGGACAAATTTTCTAAGTCTTCGCATGTTTCAAAAAGCAAGGACTTTTTTTTTTTTAATTTTGGCCTCTTTCATTTTTTTTTTTTTTTAGCTAAGAAATGGATTTATTCAGATTCACAGAAAGCACACTCCACAGACAGAGTGTGGGCCATGGTCTTTCATTGGCTTGTTATTTATTTTTCATCCATTTTTAGTCTTCTTTGGCCCGTGTGGGCCTCCCATTGCAGTGGCCTCTCTTGCTGCAGAGCACCGGTTCTGGGTGCATGTGCTCCAGAGTGCTGGCTGGCAATTGGACACACTGGTTCAGCCGCTCCATGGCACGTGGGATCTTCTGGGCCAGGGATCAAACCTGTGCCCCCTGCACTGCAAGGTAGACTCTACCCACTGGACCACCAGGGAAACCCTTATTCCTAGATTTTTTTTTTTTTAAAGATTTATTTATTTATTTTTATTTGAGGAGGGCAGGGTGGGGAGGCAGGAGGGGCGGGTGGGCCACTTCTGTTGGTCTTTAATTTGTCCATTTTCATCCATCTTTTTGTTCTTTGGCCCATGTGGGCCTCCCATCGCGGTGGCCTCTGTCATCGCAGAGCACCGGCTCTGGGCTCATGCGCTCCAGAGCTCCAGCTCGGTAGTTGGACACATCATCTAGCTGCCCTGCGGGAGGCAGGATCCTCCCAGGCCAGGGATCAAACCGGCACTCCTTACACTGCAAGGTGGTGTCTTTACCCACTGGACCACCATGGGAGACCCCATGGGTTGAATCATTATGCAATGAGACAAGCCTCATTAAGTCCTGAAACCACAGTTAAAAGGCCACGAGCTCAAGTCCCTGTCTGGGTTTTGGCTGAGTTGGAATCCTGGCGTATGAATTCTAGTCCCAATCTGAGTTGCAAGGTTTCACAGTTAAAAGGGAGAGTTCAAAGAATAGACATATCTACAGATCAGAACTGTTGGAATGAATGTACAGACAAAGATAGAATTGACCTCAGCCACAGAATTCACATGCCTAGAGGCAAGAGGTATTTTGCATCACTATTAGTTTTCAAAAAGCTTTTTTAGGCACTTTGTTGCATAGATCCTGGTTTGGTTTACTCCATCACTTTGGTGAAACAGTTCAATTACTTTCTAAGAAAGGACAAATTTTCTAAGTCTTCGCATGTTTCAAAAAGCAAGGACTTTTTTTTTTTTAATTTTGGCCTCTTTCATTTTTTTTTTTTTTTAGCTAAGAAATGGATTTATTCAGATTCACAGAAAGCACACTCCACAGACAGAGTGTGGGCCATGGTCTTTCATTGGCTTGTTATTTATTTTTCATCCATTTTTAGTCTTCTTTGGCCCGTGTGGGCCTCCCATTGCAGTGGCCTCTCTTGCTGCAGAGCACCGGTTCTGGGTGCATGTGCTCCAGAGTGCTGGCTGGCAATTGGACACACTGGTTCAGCCGCTCCATGGCACGTGGGATCTTCTGGGCCAGGGATCAAACCTGTGCCCCCTGCACTGCAAGGTAGACTCTACCCACTGGACCACCAGGGAAACCCTTATTCCTAGATTTTTTTTTTTTTAAAGATTTATTTATTTATTTTTATTTGAGGAGGGCAGGGTGGGGAGGCAGGAGGGGCGGGTGGGCCACTTCTGTTGGTCTTTAATTTGTCCATTTTCATCCATCTTTTTGTTCTTTGGCCCATGTGGGCCTCCCATCGCGGTGGCCTCTGTCATCGCAGAGCACCGGCTCTGGGCTCATGCGCCCAGAGCTCCAGCTCGGTAGTTGGACACATCATCTAGCTGCCCTGCGGGAGGCAGGATCCTCCCAGGCCAGGGATCAAACCGGCACTCCTTACACTGCAAGGTGGTGTCTTTACCCACTGGACCACCATGGGAGACCCCATGGGTTGAATCATTATGCAATGAGACAAGCCTCATTAAGTCCTGAAACCACAGTTAAAAGGCCACGAGCTCAAGTCCCTGTCTGGGTTTTGGCTGAGTTGGAATCCTGGCGTATGAATTCTAGTCCCAATCTGAGTTGCAAGGTTTCACAGTTAAAAGGGAGAGTTCAAAGAATAGACATATCTACAGATCAGAACTGTTGGAATGAATGTACAGACAAAGATAGAATTGACCTCAGCCACAGAATTCACATGCCTAGAGGCAAGAGGTATTTTGCATCACTATTAGTTTTCTTCTAAAGAAACTAATAAAGTACAATAGCTGAACAGCAATCAAAAGTTAGAATCAGTTAACCTGGGAGCTGCTGCTTAGTCACTTCAGTCCAACTCTGTGTGAGCCGATAGACTGCAGCTTGCCAGACTCCTCTGACCATGGAATTCTCCAGGGAAGAATATTGGAGTGGGTTGCCATGCCCTGCTCCAGGGGATCTTCCCAACCTGGGGATGGAAACTGGATCTCGTCCACTGTAGGCAGATTCCTCAGCACTGAGCCATCAGGGAAGCCCTATATATATATATATATATATATATATTTGAGACCTCATGGACTGTAGCTCTCAAGCTTCTCCATCCATGGAATTTACCAGGCAAGAATACTGGAGAGTATTTCCTTCTCCAGTAATGCAGCACAGTTTTCCACTGAAGCACACATTTAATCTTATAAAACTCTTCCAGCAAAATTTGGTGGGTTTTTTTTTTTCTTTAACTTCATGCCACAAACTTTTTCTTAGTTATTTTTATTTTCATCTATCTTTATTCTTTGGCCTGTGTGGCATCCCATCGCAGTGGCCTCTCTCACTGCAGAGCACTGGCTCTGGGTGCATGCAGTCCACAATGCTGGCTTATGTTGGACACACCGGTCCAGCCACTCCATGCCACATGGGATCTTCCTGGGCCAGGGATCAAACTGGTGCCCTTTGTACTGCAAGGCAGACTCTTTACCCACTGGACCACCAGGGAAGCCCAAAATTTGGGTTTTAATTTGCTTCCCTGTGTAAATTGTTGCAGGGAAGAGCCAATTCTGACTCCATGTTGGATCTGTTGACTATACCCTTTGCTTTTCTTTGCTTTTGTTGTATGTTCATACATAATAGCCTGCCTCAGGGAACCCTGCCCCTCTACTTGACTATTAAACTAAATAAAGTACAGCAGTCTGACTCAGCCCACCTGTGAATGGCTACAGAAAAGAAGAAATGAACACATCCCCTCCTATTTTGCAGGATAAATAGCCTTTTTTACTTTACTTCTTCACCTCTATCCCTTTCTGTTCTAAAAAAAAAGAAACAGAATTCACATGCCTAGAGGCAAGAGGTATTTTGCATCACTATTAGTTTTCTTCTAAAGAAACTAATAAAGTACAATAGCTGAACAGCAATCAAAAGTTAGAATCAGTTAACCTGGGAGCTGCTGCTTAGTCACTTCAGTCCAACTCTGTGTGAGCCGATAGACTGCAGCTTGCCAGACTCCTCTGACCATGGAATTCTCCAGGGAAGAATATTGGAGTGGGTTGCCATGCCCTGCTCCAGGGGATCTTCCCAACCTGGGGATGGAAACTGGATCTCGTCCACTGTAGGCAGATTCCTCAGCACTGAGCCATCAGGGAAGCCCTATATATATATATATATATATATATATATATATATATATATATATTTGAGACCTCATGGACTGTAGCTCTCCAAGCTTCTCCATCCATGGAATTTACCAGGCAAGAATACTGGAGAGTATTTCCTTCTCCAGTAATGCAGCACAGTTTTCCACTGAAGCACACATTTAATCTTATAAAACTCTTCCAGCAAAATTTGGTGGGTTTTTTTTTTTCTTTAACTTCATGCCACAAACTTTTTCTTAGTTATTTTTATTTTCATCTATCTTTATTCTTTGGCCTGTGTGGCATCCCATCGCAGTGGCCTCTCTCACTGCAGAGCACTGGCTCTGGGTGCATGCAGTCCACAATGCTGGCTTATGTTGGACACACCGGTCCAGCCACTCCATGCCACATGGGATCTTCCTGGGCCAGGGATCAAACTGGTGCCCTTTGTACTGCAAGGCAGACTCTTTACCCACTGGACCACCAGGGAAGCCCAAAATTTGGGTTTTAATTTGCTTCCCTGTGTAAATTGTTGCAGGGAAGAGCCAATTCTGACTCCATGTTGGATCTGTTGACTATACCCTTTGCTTTTCTTTGCTTTTGTTGTATGTTCATACATAATAGCCTGCCTCAGGGAACCCTGCCCCTCTACTTGACTATTAAACTAAATAAAGTACAGCAGTCTGACTCAGCCCACCTGTGAATGGCTACAGAAAAGAAGAAATGAACACATCCCCTCCTATTTTGCAGGATAAATAGCCTTTTTTACTTTACTTCTTCACCTCTATCCCTTTCTGTTCTATAAAAGAAACTGACATCCAGAGCCTGATAAGCTGGTTATTTGGAGATGTTATTGTTCACTCATGAAGTCTTGTCAGACTCTTTGCTACCCTGTGAACTGCAGCATGCCAGGCTTCCCTGTCCTCCACTATCTCAAATTTGTGTCTATTGAGTCAGTGATGCCATCCAATCATCTTATCCTCTGTCGCCTCCTTCTCCTCTTGCCTTCAATCTTTCCCAGCATTAGGGTCTTTGCCAATGTGTTAACTCTTCAGCTTCAGCATCAGTCCTTCCAACGAATATTCAGGATTAATTTCCTTCAGGATTGACTGGTTTGGTCTCATTGCTGTCCAAGGGACTTTAAGAATCTTCTCCAGCATCATAGCATTCAAAAGCATTAATTCTTCGGAACTCAGCCTTCCTTATCGTCCAACTCTCACATCCGTGCA
Source organism: Tragulus kanchil (assembly GCA_022376925.1). Lineage (NCBI taxonomy): Eukaryota > Metazoa > Chordata > Mammalia > Artiodactyla > Tragulidae > Tragulus > Tragulus kanchil. Next base: position 153,862,569 of record JAIOJX010000029.1, read on the forward strand.
TTTGGAGACATTAGTCTCCCATCTTATTGGGTCAGTCAGCTTTCCAAATAAAGCCATATTCCTTGCCTCAACACCTCACCTCTTGGTTACTTGACTTGTCATGTGGTGAGCAGAGCAAGCTTGGACCCGGTAACAGAATTATCTATGTGAACATTCTGGTTAGGGGGCTTCCCTCCTGGTGGTCCAGTGGGTAAAGAGTCCACCTTGCAGTGCAAGGGGCACCAGTTCCATCCCTGGCACAGGGAGATCCCACATGCTGAGGAGCGGCTGGGCTGGTGTGTCTAATTAGGAACCAGCGCTCTGGGACGCATGCGCCCAGAGCGAGTGCTCTGCAACAAGAGGCCACTGCGATGGGAGGCCCACACAGGCCAAGAATTAAGATGAATGGAAATAAATAAATGAAGGACCAATAAAAGAGGCCAAGATTAAAAAAAAAAAAATTCTGGTTGACAGAGAGGTTATATCTCGCACTGAAATGAGTAAATTTGTATTCTGGATTTGTTTTATTTGCTGAGTTACTTGCTTGTTTTAACTAAGTTGTTTAGGTTTATAAGGCAAATCACTGATGAGCTACATAGATAATTTAGCTGCTTACTTTGTTCCCAGACTGGTTTCCCTGCTGATGCTGAGAGTGACCGGCAACTTAAAAATTCAACACTGCCTGGAGCTTGGGTGGGGCATAGTAAGCCTCAGTCCCATATTTTCACTAAAAAGACAGACTTGTATATAGTGAACCATTACACAGAGTGATAGGTACTGCACCAGAGGTGGGCATAGTGTAATATAGAATCATGAACAAGCAAGCAGTGAGTGAAATTTGCCCGGGGAGTTAACATTTTGTCAGGGCCTTGAGGATAACTAGAATTTAACCAAAATGATTTTTCTATTCGTACAAATATGAGAACTTCCAGTTGTACTTCTGAGTAAAAAGCTAATCTCCTAGTTGATCCTCAGATCTGTCCTCCTGGTATTCACAAATTGTATGAAGATTGCTCTGTATACCTGTATACATAGTGGTGAAAGTGGCACTGTGTGGATTCTAAGAGTTGGTCATAAAAGACATTGCTGCTTCTTCCAATATGGTCTCTTAGTTTACTTGCTCCGAGTGTAACTTCCAGAGGAAGCAAAGGGGAAACACTCTAATGGGAAAGCAGTGCTGAAGTAAAGAAACAGGTTAGTGACTAATTTAAGAATTCTAGTGCTCTCTTCGGCAGCACATATACTAAAATTGGAACAATACAGAGAAGATTAGCCTGGCCCCTGTGTAAGAATGACAGGCAAATTCATGAAGTGTTCCATATTTTTCAACAAATGAAAGGATGAAGAAGCTGTGGTACATACATACAATGGAATATTTTCCAGCTGTAAAAATAAATGCATTTGAGTCAGTCCTAATGAGGTGGATGAACTTAGAACCTGTTATACAAAGTGAAGTAAGTCAGAGAAGGATAAATAGAGTACACTTACACATATATATGAAATCTAGAAAGATGGTACTGATGAAAGTATGTGCAAAGCAGCAATGGAGAATCAGACATAGAGAACAGACTTGTGGACCTTGTGGGAAGGGAGGAGTGGCCGAGGTGTATGCAAAGAGTAACATGGAAACTTATATTACCATATGTAAAAGAGGCAACCAGTGTGAATGTGCTTAAGACTAAGGGAACTTACACGTAGGGCTTTGTAACAACCTGGAGGGGTGGGATGGGGAGGGAGGTGGGAGGGAAGTTCAAGTGAGAGGGGTCAAGTGTACACCTATGACTGTGGCAGTAAACAAAACTCTGTAAAGGGAGAACAAAAATAAATTTAAAACAAAGGAAAAAAAAAGAATTTGGATTTGATACAAAGTGTTACTGGAGTAACTAAGGAAAACCAGAATGAATTCCACATGAAGAACTGTTTTGAGACTAGTTGTAACTGACAAGTCACATAGGGTCCCCTTAGGAGGGACTTGGTGGGGCAGCTTTCCTTTCTTGTTTTGGGCATGGCCAGCATTGGTCTAGCACTTAAGTAATAGACTGAATTGTGGCCAGTTTTGGTCTCCACACTTTTAAAAAGATAAATTCAGCAGTCCATAGAAGGTGATCAAAAATTTTCCAGGGCTTCCCTGGTGGTCCAGTGGGTAAGGACACCGCCTTGCAGTGTAAGGGGTGCCGGTTCGATCCCTAGCCTGGGAAGACCCCACATGCCCCGGAGTGGCTGGACCTATGTGTCCAATTACCGAGCCGGAGCTCTGGAGCGCATGCGCCCAGAGCCAGCGCTCTGCGACAACAGGGGCCGCCGCAATGGGAGGCCCACTTGGGCCAAAAGATGGATGAAAATTTTCCAGAACCCATCTCAAAGTTCAGTAGCAATACTACAAAAGACCACAAGATGGCAACCAAAGAACTCTACAATGCTACTTAAAAAAAAAACAAAAAAAAAAAGCTAGATTTGGTCAGATCAGATGTTCCTTGATGAAAACAAGAAAGAGTTTAAGAATGTATACATTTTAAAACTTCTGTAATGATCAAAATACTTGCACTGGAAAATTTTTGCAATTCTTGCTTATTGTTTAGGTAAAGGACTTCATACATGTTAAAGGACAATATTGTAATGTCATTTATATTTATATCTAAAAAACCACCTCAAACTCACAGAAACAGAGTGGAAAGTGATTTCCAGGGCTGTAGGGTGGTAAGGGAACTAGGGAGAGATTGGTTGAAGGGTACAAACTTTTAGTTATAATAAGTTCTAAGAATCTAATACAAAATGTGACTATAGTTGCTAACACTGTATTGCAAAATTGAAATTTACCAAGAGAGTGAAACCTAAATATTCTTACAATGTGTGTATGTGTGTGTGTGTGGTAAATATATACACTACATATATCATTTGTATACAGTATATATAGTTAATACATCCACCCCTATAGAGTGAATATTATATATATAATCTTAGTTATGTAAAGACACATGTTGAGATGGTGCTGTCACAAGAAGAGGGAACTGCTGTCAGCCATGGACACTGTGTGACAGAACCCTTTACCCAACTGCCTTGGGTGATAGCAGAGCAGAAAACAACCTTTGTTGTGTTAATTTAAGCATGTTGGGTTGGCTAAAATGTTTGCTACTTTTTTTCCTGTGAGATGGCTCTAGTAGCACTTAGTTATCTTTAACTTCATTTGAAACAATTTTGTTAGATTGTATTGTGATAGCTGTTATGTCAATATCCATGGGAAAAAACTTATCAAAATTAGTGAACTTTTTTCTCAATGGGGAAAAACTGAAAGCATTCCCTCTAAGATCAGGAACAAGGCAGGTGTGTCCATTCTCACGACTGTTATTCAACATAGTCTTGGAAGTCCTAGCTATAGCAATTAGAGAAGAAAAAGAAATAAAAGGAATCCAGATTCGAAAAGAAGAAGTGCAACTCTGTTTGCAGATGACATGATACTATACATATAAAATCCTAAACATACTATCAGAAAATTACTAGACAGGGAATTCAACGAAGTTGCAGGATCCAAAAATCAATACACAGAAATCACTCGCATTCCTATATATTAACAATGAAGAAGCAGAAAGAGAAATCAAGGAAGCAATCCCAGTCACCGGTGCAACAAAAAGAATAAAATATCTAGGAATAAACCTACCAAAGGAGACAAAAGAACTGTACACAGAAAATTATAAGACACTGATGAAGGAAATCAAAGAAGACACACACAGATGGAGAGATATTCCATCTTCCTGGGTCGGAAGAATCAATATTGTAAAAATGACTATACTACCAAATGTAATCTACAGACTCAATACAATCCCTATCAAATTACCAATGGCATTTTTCACAGAACTAGAACAAAAAATATCACAGTTCATATGGAAACACAAAAGGCCGGATAGCCAAAGCAATCTTGAGAATGGAGCTGAAGGAATAAACCTTCCTGACTTCAGGCTATACTACAAAGTGGCAATCATCATCAAGACAGTATGATATTGGCACAAAACCAGAAATATAGACCAATGAAACAAGATAGAGAGCCCAAAGATAAACCCATGTACATATGGGTACCTTGTTTTAACAAAGGAGGCAAGAATATACACTGGAAAGACAGCCTCTTCAATAAGCGGTGCTGGGAAAACTGGACAGCTACATGTAAAAGAATGAAGTTGGAACACTCCCTAACACCATCCACAAAGTTAAACTCTAAATGGATGAAACACCTAACTGTAAGGCCAGAAACCATAAAACTCTTAGAGGAAAACATAGGCAGAAAAAAATCAAAGCAGGATCTTCTATGACCTGGATCTTCTATGACCCGCCTCCTAGAGTAATGGAAATAAAGACAAAAATAAACAAGTGGGACCTAATTAAACTTAACAGCTTTTACACAGCAAAAGAAACTATAAACAAAGTGAAAAGACAACCTTCAGAATGGGAGAAAATAATAGCAAATTCAACAACAGACAAATAATTAATTTCAAGAATATACTAGCAGTCAGACAACTCAACATCAAAAAAATAACAACCCAATCAAAAAATGGGAAAAAGACCTAAACAGACATCTCTGCGAAGAAGACATACAGATGGCCAACAAACACATGAAAAAATACTCAACATTGCTCTTTGTTAGAGAAATGCAAATCAAAACTGCAGTGAGATACCACCTCACACCAGTCAGAATGGCCATCATCAAAAAGCCCACAAGCAATAAATGCTGGAGAGGATATGGAGAAAAGGGAACCCTCTTGCACTATTGATGGGAATGTAAACTGATACAGCCACCATGGAAGACAGTATAGAGATTCCTTAAAAAACTAGGAATAGAACCGATAATAGACCCAATAGTCCCACTACTAGGCATATACCCTGAGGGAATCAAAATTGAAAAAGACACAGATATCACACTGTTCTCTGCAGCACTATTTACAATAGCTAGAACATGGAAGAAACCTAGACGTTCACTGACAGATGAATGGATAAAGAAGCTGTGGTACATGTGTACAATGGATTATTACTCAGCCATAAAAAGAAATGAATTTGAATCAGTTCTAATGAGGTGGATGAATCTGGAACGTGTTATACAGAGTGAAATATGTCAGACAGAAGAAGATAAATATTGTATACTGACACATATATATGGAATCTAGAGAAATGGTACTGATAAATGAATATGCAGAGCAGCAATAGAGAGGTGAACATGGAGAACAGTCTTATAGACATTGGGGTGAGGGAGGGGAATATGCTATGGGACTAAAGGATCTCAAACAGGGGCTCTGTGGCGACCCAGAGGGGTGGTATGGGGAAGGATATGGGGGGAAAGTTCAAGGCAGGGGGACATATGTAGACCTATGGCAGATTCAGGTCGATGTGTGGCAGTAAACAACAAAACTCTGTAAAAAATAAAATAAATACAAAAAAAATTAGTGAAATTTTGTGTAGCTATTTTAATAATATCAGAGAGAGAAGATAAAAAGCAACATTTTCAGCATATTATGTTTTTTTATTTCAAGAAAGTTAATTGTGCAGTGGTATAGAGAAGGTGCTTTGACTGATCAAATGTTTCAAAAGTGGTTTCCAAAGTTTCGTGCTGGAGATTTGCTGGATGATGCTCCACGCTCAGACCAGTTGAAGTTGATAGCAATTGGATTGAGACAGTAACTGAGAACAATCAATTTACATCACTTGGGAGATAGCCAGTTATCAAGCATTGAAAATTATTCACACCAACTTGGTTTATGTTAATCGTTTTGATGTTTGGGTTTCACATAAATTAAGTGGCCATCATCAAAAAGCCCACAAGCAATAAATGCTGGAGAGGATATGGAGAAAAGGGAACCCTCTTGCACTATTGATGGGAATGTAAACTGATACAGCCACCATGGAAGACAGTATAGAGATTCCTTAAAAAACTAGGAATAGAACCGATAATAGACCCAATAGTCCCACTACTAGGCATATACCCTGAGGGAATCAAAATTGAAAAAGACACAGATATCACACTGTTCTCTGCAGCACTATTTACAATAGCTAGAACATGGAAGAAACCTAGACGTTCACTGACAGATGAATGGATAAAGAAGCTGTGGTACATGTGTACAATGGATTATTACTCAGCCATAAAAAGAAATGAATTTGAATCAGTTCTAATGAGGTGGATGAATCTGGAACGTGTTATACAGAGTGAAATATGTCAGACAGAAGAAGATAAATATTGTATACTGACACATATATATGGAATCTAGAGAAATGGTACTGATAAATGAATATGCAGAGCAGCAATAGAGAGGTGAACATGGAGAACAGTCTTATAGACATTGGGGTGAGGGAGGGGAATATGCTATGGGACTAAAGGATCTCAAACAGGGGCTCTGTGGCGACCCAGGGGGGTGGTATGGGGAAGGATATGGGGGGAAAGTTCAAGGCAGGGGGACATATGTAGACCTATGGCAGATTCAGGTCGATGTGTGGCAGTAAACAACAAAACTCTGTAAAAAATAAAATAAATACAAAAAAAATTAGTGAAATTTTGTGTAGCTATTTTAATAATATCAGAGAGAGAAGATAAAAAGCAACATTTTCAGCATATTATGTTTTTTTATTTCAAGAAAGTTAATTGTGCAGTGGTATAGAGAAGGTGCTTTGACTGATCAAATGTTTCAAAAGTGGTTTCCAAAGTTTCGTGCTGGAGATTTGCTGGATGATGCTCCACGCTCAGACCAGTTGAAGTTGATAGCAATTGGATTGAGACAGTAACTGAGAACAATCAATTTACATCACTTGGGAGATAGCCAGTATACTCAAGATATCCTGATCAAGCATTGAAAATTATTCACACCAACTTGGTTTATGTTAATCGTTTTGATGTTTGGGTTTCACATAAATTAAGTGGAAAAAACCTTGACTGTATTTCTGCATTGGAATCTCGAATTAAATGTAATGAAAATGGTCCGTTTTAAAAACAAATTCTGATGGGTAATGAAAAGTGGATACTGTATAATAATGTAGAATGGAAGAGATCATGGAACAAGCAAAATGAACCAACACCAACTACATGAAAGACTGTCCTTGATCCAAAGATGGTGATGTGTATATGTTGGGATTCAAAGGGAGTCCTCCATTTGGAAGTCCTCCTTCTGGAAAACCAAATGATTGATTCCAACAAGTACTGCTCCCAGTTATATCAACTGAAAGCAGCACTTACTGAAAGGTGTCTGGAAAGAGTTAACAGGAAATATAATCTTCCATCAGGATGAGGCAAAGCCGTATGTTTCTGTGGTGAACAGGCAAAAACAGCTTGCCTGGGGAGTTCTGACTCATCTGCCATATTCACCAGACATTGCACCGTCAGACTTCCATTTATTTCTGTCTTTATAAAATTCTGTTAGGGCTTCCCTGGTAGTCCAGTGGGTAAGGACACCTCCTTGCAGTGCAAGGGGCGCCGGTTCGATCCCTGGCCTGGGAAGAGCCCACGTGCCACGGAGTGGCTGGACCGATGTGTCCAATTACCGAGCCGGAGCTCTGGAGCACATGCGCCCAGAGCTGGTGCTCTGCGACAACAGAGGCCACTGCGATGGGAGGCCCACACGGGCCAAAGAACAAAAGATGGATGAAACTAGACAAATGAAAGACCAGTGGAAGTGGCCCGCCCACCCCCTCCCTCCCCACCCCCGCCAAAATAAATAAATAAATAAATATTAAAAAAAAATTTCTGTTAATGGAAAAGTTTTCAATTCCCTGAAGACTGCAAAAGGTACCTGGAACAGTTCTTTGTTCAAAAAGGTAAAAGGTTTGGGAAGAGGAAATTATGAATTTGCCCGAAAAATGGCAGAAAGTAGTGGAACAAACAGTGAATATGTTGTTCAATAAAGTTCTTGGTGAAAATGCAAAATGTGGCTTTGAGGGAACTTTTTGGCCAACCTAATATATATGTGTGTGTGCACCCATATGTTGTGATGGGTGGTATGTGCTGATGGATGTGTTAATTAACTACATGGGAGGAATCTTCACACTTGTACCTACCTGTATCATGTATATTTTTAAAATCTTACAAATTTATTTGTCAATGATACCTCAGTAAAGCTGAAAAAAAAAAGTAAAAAGAACAATATTGTTAAAGGAGTCAGATACTTGTTTTTCAGACTTTAACAGACGTCAGCATTGCCTTTTAGCTTTCTGCCTTCCTTTTCTCTTTTTTCTGACTTCTGTCCCTCTCTCTGATTCCACCAAGACATTATAACAAGAGGAAAGCAGTGCCACAGTGGTGAAGGGAGTGGGTTATGGAGCTTTACTGCTTGAAATCAGTTAGAGACCACCTATTAACCGTGTCGGCTTCCCAAGTAGCACAGTAGTAAATAATCTCTGCCTGCCAGCGCAAACAGCTTGCCTGGGGAGTTCTGACTCATCTGCCATATTCACCAGACATTGCACCGTCAGACTTCCATTTATTTCTGTCTTTATAAAATTCTGTTAGGGCTTCCCTGGTAGTCCAGTGGGTAAGGACACCTCCTTGCAGTGCAAGGGGCGCCGGTTCGATCCCTGGCCTGGGAAGAGCCCACGTGCCACGGAGTGGCTGGACCGATGTGTCCAATTACCGAGCTGGAGCTCTGGAGCACATGCGCCCAGAGCTGGTGCTCTGCGACAACAGATGCCACTGCGATGGGAAGCCCACACGGGCCAAAGAACAAAAAGATGGATGAAACTAGACAAATGAAAGACCAGTGGAAGTGGCCCGCCCACCCCCCTCCCTGCCCCCACCCCTCCAAAATAAATAAATAAATAAATATTAAAAAAAAATTTCTGTTAATGGAAAAGTTTTCAATTCCCTGAAGACTGCAAAAGGTACCTGGAACAGTTCTTTGTTCAAAAAGGTAAAAGGTTTGGGAAGAGGAAATTATGAATTTGCCCGAAAAATGGCAGAAAGTAGTGGAACAAACAGTGAATATGTTGTTCAATAAAGTTCTTGGTGAAAATGCAAAATGTGGCTTTGAGGGAACTTTTTGGCCAACCTAATATATATGTGTGTGTGCACCCATATGTTGTGATGGGTGGTATGTGCTGATGGATGTGTTAATTAACTACATGGGAGGAATCTTCACACTTGTACCTACCTGTATCATGTATATTTTTAAAATCTTACAAATTTATTTGTCAATGATACCTCAGTAAAGCTGAAAAAAAAAAGTAAAAAGAACAATATTGTTAAAGGAGTCAGATACTTGTTTTTCAGACTTTAACAGACGTCAGCATTGCCTTTTAGCTTTCTGCCTTCCTTTTCTCTTTTTTCTGACTTCTGTCCCTCTCTCTGATTCCACCAAGACATTATAACAAGAGGAAAGCAGTGCCACAGTGGTGAAGGGAGTGGGTTATGGAGCTTTACTGCTTGAAATCAGTTAGAGACCACCTATTAACCGTGTCGGCTTCCCAAGTAGCACAGTAGTAAATAATCTCTGCCTGCCAGCGCAGGAGACACCGGTTTGATCCCTGGGTCAAGAAGATCCCTTGGAAAAGGAAAATGGCAACCTACTCCGGTATTCTTGCCACTGCAGTATTCTTTCACCTTTATTGAGATATAATTCATATATCATAAGATTCATTGTTTTAAAAATGGAAAGTATTCATTGTTTTTCAGTATAGTCATAGTTATACAGCTATAACCACAATTGAAACATTTTCATCACTCCAAAAAGAAACTCAATGCCCATAGGAAAACAGCTTTTCTTATTATGGCCCCAAGTGCAGTTCCCTAAGTAACAGGTTTCCTTTTCTTGCAAGCCTGTGAAAGTATTCAAACAAGACAGTTATGGCTTACTGCAGGAAACAAGTATCAACCTATCTTCTCAAAATTACAAAGCCTACCTCCCACATGTGGTTCTTCACTCCCATGGGGTTCTGTGTGATATGTGATGTCCTCCTCCCCTAGGCTGTGAGTAATAATATATGTGATAACAAACTAGTAACCTTATTTACCATGTGATAACAAGCTGCTCTCAATTCTATTTTTCCAGTGTTGCTTGTCATGTGTTCAGTCATGCTCTTATCCTAGAACAGGTGTCACAGCTTCACGAATAGGGTGATTAAGCAGGAAGTTAAAGCAAAGTACCCAACAGCCGAATTGAGTGGGCAAATCATCACACTTTAGTTTTCAGTCAGATTTTCAGATTTTCTAGTCAGAAGAGCATGAAGGGAAAAGCATAATAATTAAAAAAAAAAAAAAAAAGCAGACCCTAAGAGTTGCATTGGACAGCATCAGACATACCAATATATTATGGGAATCCTAGAGAGAGAGGGGAGAGAAGATAGGTAAAAAGGACATTTTCCCTAATATAATACCCAAAGACTTTTCAGATTTGTGAAGGACATGAGATTACACATCCAAAAAGTTTAATGAACTCCAAGTAGGAGTTTATGCATGAAGAAACTGTTTACTTTTTTTTTTATTATTATTTATTTCTTAGAGTTCAAGTCAAATTTCTATTGTTTCTAATCCCAGCTTTTTGTTCACTGATTGATATGTCATGCTTTTGATATGTATTCTTAATGAATTGAGACCTTGATCTTCAGATAACAAATCAATTTGTTATGTACCAGTACATAAAACAGCTACGCTAAAACTTAAATGGCTTAAAATGAAAATACACTTTTTTATCCTTACTGTGCCTATGGGTCAGGGATTCATAGCTGGGCAGTTCGTCCTTTGTTGCTTTCCGCATGTTGATTTAAGCTGTAGTCCCTTATGCTTCACTGAGGCTGGGGATTCTGTCTCCTAAGTAGCTCACTGAAATAGTTGCCAGTTGGGTAGTAAGGTGTTGGCTGGTAGCTTTCATTTCTCTCCTCCTCAGCTTCTCTGGTTTTTCCTAGTGTGAGTAATGCATGGAGAGAAGCGAGAGTCAGTCAGAGGCTCCCCTTTTCAAGACCTAGCCTTGGACATCACAGTGTATCACTTGTACCACGTTCTGTTCATTAGAAACAATCTGGTAGATCTAACCTACATTCGTGGAAAGTGGAATTAGGCTCCACCTTGTGAAGTGACATGTATTCCCGAAGTTGTGGACAGATTTAGAAACTGCCTTTACAAGAAGAGACGAACAGATTTCCTGTTGCAATTGCACTGTTGTTTAGTCACTTTAGTTGTGTCTGACCCTTTGTGACCCCATGGATATAGTCCGCCAGGCTGTCCATGGAGTTCTGCAGGCAAGAGTACTGGCGTGGGTTGCCATGCCCTCCTCTGGAGAGTCCTCCCAACTCAGGTATCAAACCTGGGTCTCCTGCATTGCAGGCAGATTCTTTACCACTGAGCCACCAGGAAACCCCACCATTACACTAGTTTTGATAAAATCTCAGAAAAATACATGCTTGTTTTCTTGAGTTAGTTTCTACAATTCTCTCTATATTATACCTGGTTACACACCTTAACAGTCTGGCATAATCCTGCAAAATTCAAGTATCAGCAACTATGTTTTCTCAATGTTTCTGTTCTGTTGCCGGCCCTAAAACGATGTGGGAGACCCTATCACAGTATTATGCATGAAGAAACTGTTTACTTTTTTTTATTATTATTTATTTCTTAGAGTTCAAGTCAAATTTCTATTGTTTCTAATCCCAGCTTTTTGTTCACTGATTGATATGTCATGCTTTTGATATGTATTCTTAATGAATTGAGACCTTGATCTTCAGATAACAAATCAATTTGTTATGTACCAGTACATAAAACAGCTACGCTAAAACTTAAATGGCTTAAAATGAAAATACACTTTTTTATCCTTACTGTGCCTATGGGTCAGGGATTCATAGCTGGGCAGTTCGTCCTTTGTTGCTTTCCGCATGTTGATTTAAGCTGTAGTCCCTTATGCTTCACTGAGGCTGGGGATTCTGTCTCCTAAGTAGCTCACTGAAATAGTTGCCAGTTGGGTAGTAAGGTGTTGGCTGGTAGCTTTCATTTCTCTCCTCCTCAGCTTCTCTGGTTTTTCCTAGTGTGAGTAATGCATGGAGAGAAGCGAGAGTCAGTCAGAGGCTCCCCTTTTCAAGACCTAGCCTTGGACATCACAGTGTATCACTTGTACCACGTTCTGTTCATTAGAAACAATCTGGTAGATCTAACCTACATTCGTGGAAAGTGGAATTAGGCTCCACCTTGTGAAGTGACATGTATTCCCGAAGTTGTGGACAGATTTAGAAACTGCCTTTACAAGAAGAGACGAACAGATTTCCTGTTGCAATTGCACTGTTGTTTAGTCACTTTAGTTGTGTCTGACCCTTTGTGACCCCATGGATATAGTCCGCCAGGCTGTCCATGGAGTTCTGCAGGCAAGAGTACTGGCGTGGGTTGCCATGCCCTCCTCTGGAGAGTCCTCCCAACTCAGGTATCAAACCTGGGTCTCCTGCATTGCAGGCAGATTCTTTACCACTGAGCCACCAGGAAACCCCACCATTACACTAGTTTTGATAAAATCTCAGAAAAATACATGCTTGTTTTCTTGAGTTAGTTTCTACAATTCTCTCTATATTATACCTGGTTACACACCTTAACAGTCTGGCATAATCCTGCAAAATTCAAGTATCAGCAACTATGTTTTCTCAATGTTTATGTTCTGTTGCAGGACCTAAAATGATGTGGGAGTTCACATGGCCCCATGCTATCACAGTAGTTAGATTTGGATTCTAAGACAGAAAGAAGGCAATGGTTGCCCCCAAATCCTGTTTGGATAGTGGTAATTGAGATGAAATGGCGATGAGATTCTTTGTCATTGAAATACAGCCCTGTTTATGTTAACAGATCACAGCATTTGTTTGTGATGACTGTTGTTTTTCTAATATGTTTAGGCATTGAGCTGTGACTGTGCTAAACAGCAGAAGCTGAGCTTTGGTTAGAGTATTGTCTGGCTAGTTAGAAAACAAATGGGGAATTGTAAAACAGGGCGTTGGTGACAAGAGGATATGGGGTAGGATAGCTTTTTTCTGATATTAGACATTTTTAGATGGGAATGAGAATTTCTCTAAGTGGTCCAAGGAGACTAGATGACATGAAATCTTGGAGCAGGACGAACATAGGCTCTAAAGAGCCTGGCGGGCTATAGTCCATGGGATCGCAAAGGAGTCAGACTATACAGGGACTAAACAACAAGATTAAAAAATGTGTCTTGTCGTTTGAGCCACCCAGCCAGTGGTATTTTATTACGACAGCTCAAACTAATATTCCCGGTTTCCTTTCACTCATCTCCTGTGTCCCTTCTTACTCATGCTGTTGCAGCCTTGTTGGCCTTCTTGCTGTTTCTCAAAGATGTCAAGCTGGTTTTCACCTCAGCACTTTTGGCTGTCTATTTCTTCTGCCTCAAATGCTTTTTCTCCTGGGGATTTCTGCAGCTTATCGCATTCCCACATTTCCCTCAGGCTTCTTCTCATCTGCTGCCTTCTTAGAGATGCCATCCCTTTTAAATTAGAGCCTCAGCCACCTCCTGGTTCCCTATGTCCTGATCTCTGTGTTTGTTTTTCCTCACAGCACTTACCACCATCTGACATACTACATAGTTGTTTACTGTCTGTCTTCCCCATCAAGCTGGAGATGCCATGAGAGCAAGGATTAGTGTGGCTTTCTGGTTTGCCACTGGCTGTTTGGTGCCCAGAAGCATTCCTGACACAGAGTAAACCCTCAAGTAATATTCATTGGATCAGTTGATGAATGAATATATGGTACTAGCCCACAAGCAGACAAAAAGATTGGTAGGATAGACTAGAGAGTCATAAATCTATATTTATATAGATAGGAATATAATAATTTGTCTAAGACAGAAAGAAGGCAATGGTTGCCCCCAAATCCTGTTTGGATAGTGGTAATTGAGATGAAATGGCGATGAGATTCTTTGTCATTGAAATACAGCCCTGTTTATGTTAACAGATCACAGCATTTGTTTGTGATGACTGTTGTTTTTCTAATATGTTTAGGCATTGAGCTGTGACTGTGCTAAACAGCAGAAGCTGAGCTTTGGTTAGAGTATTGTCTGGCTAGTTAGAAAACAAATGGGGAATTGTAAAACAGGGCGTTGGTGACAAGAGGATATGGGGTAGGATAGCTTTTTTCTGATATTAGACATTTTTAGATGGGAATGAGAATTTCTCTAAGTGGTCCAAGGAGACTAGATGACATGAAATCTTGGAGCAGGACGAACATAGGCTCTAAAGAGCCTGGCGGGCTATAGTCCATGGGATCGCAAAGGAGTCAGACTATACAGGGACTAAACAACAAGATTAAAAAATGTGTCTTGTCGTTTGAGCCACCCAGCCAGTGGTATTTTATTACGACAGCTCAAACTAATATTCCCGGTTTCCTTTCACTCATCTCCTGTGTCCCTTCTTACTCATGCTGTTGCAGCCTTGTTGGCCTTCTTGCTGTTTCTCAAAGATGTCAAGCTGGTTTTCACCTCAGCACTTTTGGCTGTCTATTTCTTCTGCCTCAAATGCTTTTTCTCCTGGGGATTTCTGCAGCTTATGCGCATTCCCACATTTCCCTCAGGCTTCTTCTCATCTGCTGCCTTCTTAGAGATGCCATCCCTTTTAAATTAGAGCCTCAGCCACCTCCTGGTTCCCTATGTCCTGATCTCTGTGTTTGTTTTTCCTCACAGCACTTACCACCATCTGACATACTACATAGTTGTTTACTGTCTGTCTTCCCCATCAAGCTGGAGATGCCATGAGAGCAAGGATTAGTGTGGCTTTCTGGTTTGCCACTGGCTGTTTGGTGCCCAGAAGCATTCCTGACACAGAGTAAACCCTCAAGTAATATTCATTGGATCAGTTGATGAATGAATATATGGTACTAGCCCACAAGCAGACAAAAAGATTGGTAGGATAGACTAGAGAGGTCATAAATCTATATTTATATAGATAGGAATATAATAATTTGTTGCCCTTTTTTTAAGGAATGAAGCATTGCAGTGAAGGGGGAAAATGGTGGTTTACTTTTTTTAAATTACTTTATTTTTGGCTCTTCTGGGTTTTCGCTGCTGCCACAGGCTCTTCTCTAGTTGCAGGGACTGGGGGGCAACTCGCTGGTTGAGGTGAACAGGCTTCTTGTTGGCAGTGACTTCTCTTGCTGTGGAACTCGGGCTCTAGGGCACATGGGCTTCAATAGTTACAGCACATGGGCTCCATAGTTGTGGCTCTGAGGCTCTAGAACATAGGCTCAATAGTTGTGGCTCACGGGCTTAGTTGCTCTGCAGCATGCGGGATCTTTCTGGATCAGGGATTGAACCCGTGTCTCCTGCATTAGCAGATGAACTCTTTAGCATTGAGCTACCAGGGAAGGCTCAGTGGTTTACTTAATATCTGGAAACTTCATGATTGATCTAATACATTTGGAAGAAAATAAAGTTAGATGGCTACTTTATATTAAAAAAGAATTCCCCTGAGATTAATTGAATATATAACTTTAAAAAATAAAGTTATAAAATTATTAGCAAAAATATAGAAACTTTGGAAGAATTTTTGTATAATTTCTGTGTGTGTATGTTTTTGGAGAGTGAGATGAGGCTTCTTAAACCAAAAAAAAACCAATTAACAAACAAAAAACCCACATCATTTAGAACTTATAATGGAATAAATGACACATTTGATTACATTTGTATTTTATAATGGTAGAAGACACTGAGAAATAAAATATCAATAAGGAGAAACCAACTGCAACATATTTGACAAAGAATTATATTCCTTTATACAAGCACCATCTCCTGATAAAAAAGAGACAAGCAGTTCATTAGAAATATAAACAAAAAATATTAAAAGGGCTTTTTTTTTTTTTTTTTAACCCATCAGGGTCATTCATCCTTTCATCAGATATACACAGATTTTCTACTGTGTGCCAAGTATCATTCTAGGTATTAGAGATAAAGCAGGGAAGAAATCAGACAAATACCTTGACACCATAGGGCTCATATTCTAGAGGAGGGAGATAGGTAAGAAATAATTATATAAACGACATGATATGTTCAAAGGTGGTAAGTGCTGTAGAGATGAAGCCATGTAAGGGAGCAACATAAAGGAAATGAATATGATAAGAGATTACTGTACCCAACTCTAGGATAATGAATTAGAAAACTTAGATGAAATGGATGCTTTTTCTAGGAGAATGTAAACTACAAGAATGATTGTGGAGGTGTGAGAGAAATTCTAGTCAAATTATATGTCATAAAATATCTAGAGGAAGTTGTTTTTCCCTAGAAAAAGTGCCAGAAGAGATATTTCAAAGGTGAACTCTACCAAACCAAAAGAGCAGACAGGCCCATTAATTTTTTTTTTTCCTTGCGGGGGCGGGTTGGGGGGGTCGGGGAGGGAGGAGGGCGGGCAGGCTACTTTTATTGGTCTTTTCATTTATCTATTTTATCCATCTTTGTTCTTCGGTGGGCCTCCCATCACAGTGGCCTCTCTTATCGCAGAGCACTGGCTCTGGGCGCATGTGCTCCAGAGCTCTGGCTCGGTAATTGGACACATCAGTCCAGCCGCTTCGTGGTACGTGGAATCTTCCCAGGCCAGGGCTTGAACCGGCGCCCCTTGCACTGCAAGGTGGTGTCCTTACCCACTGGACTACCAGGGAAGCCCAGGCCCATTAATTTTTAAACCATTTCAGAATTTAGAGAAAGAAATGAGGTTGTGGAGAAATGGTCATTTGTTAACATATTTAGCAATAATGGGAATTCACATAAGTTTTTTGGAAATTGTTCTGTCAATAGCTAGTAAAATTAAATTATTTATCTCCTTTAATCTGGCTGTCTCAGTATTGGGATTCTTGCCTTTGGAAATAAAAATACCAGTTGGTAAGGCTGTTTGTATAAAACAATGTTATGGTATGAACTTTAGTGTCCAGCAGATTGAATAATTGATGAGTAAGTTACACTACGAATATTATGCAACTACTAAAAAAAAGAGAATTTATATTATTTACTTGGAGAAATGTCAGTACTCAGGAAAGCAAACAGCAGACTAAGGTGTAAATTTTGGGGGAAAAAAAGAATGAAGAACATTTCCCATTATATGCAAAGAACATGTTGTGTATATTTGTGTGAATATAAGGAAATACATGGAAGGAAATAATCACACTTCAACCTTGATTATTTGGAGTTTGGGGAGATCTTCTTGACTTTTTTTTTGTTGTTTTTGGCTTGTTGCCTTTATCAAGATTTTTAGTTTGAAATGAAAATACAGTAAGATATTTTATAAAGACTTTATCTTTCAGCCTTTTCTATGCTTATTTTTTTTTTTAAACCATCATTTATTTTTCATCCATCTTTATTCTTTGGCACTCGCACGGCAGTGGCCTCTCTTGTTGCAGAGCACCGGCTCTGGGCACATGTGCTCCAGAACACTGGCTCATAATTGGACACAGCAGCCAAGACGTTCCTTGGCATGTGGGATTTTCCCAGGCCAGGGGTCGAACCAGTGTCCCTTGTGCTGCAAGGCGGACTCTTTACCCACTGGCCCACCAGGAAAGCCCTTCTATGCTTATTTTAATGTGAATAAAAGAAGTACATCTGCCTGGGTACTAGGTAAAGCTGGTGTTCAAGACAGGGTAGATGATATGAATTATGTGGTATCTAAAAGGTAAGACTTGTGAATTTGACCAGATTTTGCCTAAGTGATCGAATTTTTTTGTTGGTGTAGTAGAATTACTTTGAGAAGTTGCTCAAGTTCTCTCGACCCAAGGTTTTTAAAAAAATTTTGGCCTCTTATTGTTTTTATTTATTTATTTAATTTCATCCATCTTTATTCTTTGACCTGTGTGGGCCTCCCACTGCAGTGGCCTCTCCTTGCAGAGCACTGGCTCTGGGTGCATGCGCTCCAGAGTGCTGGCTTATAATTGCGCACACTGGTCCAGCCGGTCCGCGGCACGTGGGATCTTCCAGGGCCAGGGATCGAATCGGTGCCCCCTACACTGCAAGGCGGAATCTTTACCCGCTGGACCACCAGGGAAGCCCAACCCACGGTTTTTAATTGGTAAAATAAACATTAAAAATATTTACCACATTAGGTTTAGGTACTTCTATTGCAAAACAACTCAAGAAAATATGTATCTTCAAAGTGTTGATAAGCTTTTAGCTCAATAACCTTTAACTGAATTCAGACTTCCTGACATTTTCAGTGGCTATGATATACTTCGCATTATTGCAAATCTCTATTTCTTTATCTTTGTCTAGAGAATAAAGGCATGCAAAATCTTAACTATACCAAGCATTGCAATATCCAATGCCAGATGAACACTATGTATTTTAATGTATTCAGTTTAGTCTGTGGCTCAGTCTTTGTGACCCAATGGTCTTCAGCGTGCCTGGCTTCCCTGTCTCCAGGAGCCTGCTCAAACTCATGTCCATTGACTCAGTGATGCCATCTAACCATCTCATTCTCTTTTGTCCCCTTTTCCTTTTGCCTTCTATTTTTCCCAGCATCAGGGTCTTTTCCAATGAGTTGTCTATTAACATCAGGTGGCAAAAGTATTCAGCTTCAGCATCGTTCCTGCCAATGAATATTCAGGGTTGATTTCCTTTAGGATAGACTGGTTTGATCTCCTTGCAGTCCAAGGGACTCTCAAGAGTCTTCTCCAACACCAGAGTTCAAAGGCATCAATTCTTTGGCCCTCAGCCTTCTTTTTTTTTGAACTTTTATTTTACTTTTAACTTTTACAGAGTTTTGTTGTTTACAGATATGTATGTTCCCAGATTAGTCATATATATATCAGCCTTCTTAATGGTCCAACTCTCACATCCATACATGTCTACTGGGAAAACCATGGCTTTGACTACACGGACTTTTTTTTTTTTTTTTTTTAAACTTTTTTTAGTTATTTATTTTTGGCTGTGCTGGATCTTTGTTGATGTGTGGGTGTAGGTGCTCTGCGGTATGTGGGATCTTCCCGGATCAGGGCTCGAACCTGGGTCTCCTGCATTGGCAGACGGGTTCTTATCCACTGAGCCACAAGGGAAGCCCTACACGGACTTTTGTCAGCAAAGTGTTGTCTCTGCTTTTTAATACAGTATCTAGGTTTGTCACAGCTTTTCTTCCAAGGAGCAAGCGTCCTTTAATTTCATGGCTGCAGTCTTTGTCAACAGTGATTTTGGAGCCCAAGAAAATAAAGCCTTGTCACTGTTCCCATTGTTTGCCCATCTATTCGTCCTGAAGTGATAGGACTGGATGCCATGAATCTTCTTAGTTTTGTGAATGTTGAATTTCAGGCCAACTTTTTCACTCTTTTTCACCTTCATCAAGAGGCTCTTTAGTTCTTCGCTTTGCGCCATCAGGGTGGTGTCATTTGCATGCCTGAGGTTATTGATATTTGTCCCGGCAAAATGAGGATTTTAACGTATTATTTGAAGGCAAAAATGATCAGGGGAGACTTTATGGAGGAGGTGAGACAATGCAGGTCTTAGATATGCTCATTACTTGGGCTTCCTTGGTGCCTCAGATGGTAAACATTCGCCTGCAGTGCGGGAGACCTGGGTTCCGTCCCAGGTTGGGAAGCTCCCCTAGAGAAGCCAACTCCAGCATTCTTGCCTGGAGAATTCACGGGTGATCCACGGGTCCAGAATCGGACGCGACGTTCACTTTGCGCTGGACAGCACTGGCACAGAACCAGCAGAGGCACGGATAAAGCTGCCCGAATTTTGCCAGGGAGGCCTGGCGTGCCACGCGCGAGTGCCCCCTTCTGGAACCAAGTTCCGCGGGCCTCGTTCTCGCCCGCGGGCGTCCATTTGAGTTCAAAGGCATCAATTCTTTGGCCCTCAGCCTTCTTTTTTTTTGAACTTTTATTTTACTTTTAACTTTTACAGAGTTTTGTTGTTTACAGATATGTATGTTCCCAGATTAGTCATATATATATCAGCCTTCTTAATGGTCCAACTCTCACATCCATACATGTCTACTGGGAAAACCATGGCTTTGACTACACGGACTTTTTTTTTTTTTTTTTTTAAACTTTTTTTAGTTATTTATTTTTGGCTGTGCTGGATCTTTGTTGATGTGTGGGTGTAGGTGCTCTGCGGTATGTGGGATCTTCCCGGATCAGGGCTCGAACCTGGGTCTCCTGCATTGGCAGACGGGTTCTTATCCACTGAGCCACAAGGGAAGCCCTACACGGACTTTTGTCAGCAAAGTGTTGTCTCTGCTTTTTAATACAGTATCTAGGTTTGTCACAGCTTTTCTTCCAAGGAGCAAGCGTCCTTTAATTTCATGGCTGCAGTCTTTGTCAACAGTGATTTTGGAGCCCAAGAAAATAAAGCCTTGTCACTGTTCCCATTGTTTGCCCATCTATTCGTCCTGAAGTGATAGGACTGGATGCCATGAATCTTCTTAGTTTTGTGAATGTTGAATTTCAGGCCAACTTTTTCACTCTTTTTCACCTTCATCAAGAGGCTCTTTAGTTCTTCGCTTTGCGCCATCAGGGTGGTGTCATTTGCATGCCTGAGGTTATTGATATTTGTCCCGGCAAAATGAGGATTTTAACGTATTATTTGAAGGCAAAAATGATCAGGGGAGACTTTATGGAGGAGGTGAGACAATGCAGGTCTTAGATATGCTCATTACTTGGGCTTCCTTGGTGCCTCAGATGGTAAACATTCGCCTGCAGTGCGGGAGACCTGGGTTCCGTCCCAGGTTGGGAAGCTCCCCTAGAGAAGCCAACTCCAGCATTCTTGCCTGGAGAATTCACGGGTGATCCACGGGTCCAGAATCGGACGCGACGTTCACTTTGCGCTGGACAGCACTGGCACAGAACCAGCAGAGGCACGGATAAAGCTGCCCGAATTTTGCCAGGGAGGCCTGGCGTGCCACGCGCGAGTGCCCCCTTCTGGAACCAAGTTCCGCGGGCCTCGTTCTCGCCCGCGGGCGAGCGCGGGGCGGCGGTACGCAGGCGCCGGAGCGGCGGAGGCTCGCGGAGGCTCGGCAGGCGCGCATGCGTGCGGCTCTCCGGAGGCGGTAGCTTCTTCGGCGTCGAGACTGGAGGCTGAGTGCTAAACTGTGTGGGGCGAAATGGAGTCCGGCTGTTAGTCGGGTAGGCATAGGTAGGACGGCTGCCTTGTGGGCTGCAGGGGGCTGGAGGGCGGGAGCCCAGAGCCTGGGGGTCCTGAGCTTTTCCTGTGCGATCCGGACCGACTATTGTATCTGTGTCGCAGCGGCTGCGCACAAAATGGCGGCGGGCTGACGGCGGGGGCGGGAGGAGACAGGGGACCCCGGGGACGGAGAGGGAGCTCGGCTGCCCGGCCGCCGCGGCGGTCCACCGCCCTGCTCCGGAGGGCCAGCTCGGCGCCCGGGCCGGGACCCTGCTTCCGAAAGAGCCGCCCGGCGCCGCGGCTCTGGGCGGAGGAGCGAGAACAGTGCTCCGGCGAGGCCTGGGCTGCCCCATCCCCGTCGGCGCGGGGCCTGAGCGAGGAGGAAGCCGTGGTGAGGCGGCGTCGCGGAGGGAGAAGGCATCCCGGCAGGCCCGGAGGCGAGGCGGCGGAGCTCCAGCCGAGCCCTTCGCGAGTGACTCTCTGCACACGGAGCGCGGAGAGAAGAGCGTGCTTGTGTTTGGGGTTGGGGAGGAGGGATTCGGGGGGGAAGGGCCGCAGCTTTGACGGGGGGCGGCGGAGCTCCAGTCCGAGCCCTTCGCGAGTGACTCTTGCAAGCCTGGGCCCGCAGGTCTTAGATATGCTCATTACTTGGGCTTCCTTGGTGCCTCAGATGGTAAACATTCGCCTGCAGTGCGGGAGACCTGGGTTCCGTCCCAGGTTGGGAAGCTCCCCTAGAGAAGCCAACTCCAGCATTCTTGCCTGGAGAATTCACGGGTGATCCACGGGTCCAGAATCGGACGCGACGTTCACTTTGCGCTGGACAGCACTGGCACAGAACCAGCAGAGGCACGGATAAAGCTGCCCGAATTTTGCCAGGGAGGCCTGGCGTGCCACGCGCGAGTGCCCCCTTCTGGAACCAAGTTCCGCGGGCCTCGTTCTCGCCCGCGGGCGAGCGCGGGGCGGCGGTACGCAGGCGCCGGAGCGGCGGAGGCTCGCGGAGGCTCGGCAGGCGCGCATGCGTGCGGCTCTCCGGAGGCGGTAGCTTCTTCGGCGTCGAGACTGGAGGCTGAGTGCTAAACTGTGTGGGGCGAAATGGAGTCCGGCTGTTAGTCGGGTAGGCATAGGTAGGACGGCTGCCTTGTGGGCTGCAGGGGGCTGGAGGGCGGGAGCCCAGAGCCTGGGGGTCCTGAGCTTTTCCTGTGCGATCCGGACCGACTATTGTATCTGTGTCGCAGCGGCTGCGCACAAAATGGCGGCGGGCTGACGGCGGGGGCGGGAGGAGACAGGGGACCCCGGGGACGGAGAGGGAGCTCGGCTGCCCGGCCGCCGCGGCGGTCCACCGCCCTGCTCCGGAGGGCCAGCTCGGCGCCCGGGCCGGGACCCTGCTTCCGAAAGAGCCGCCCGGCGCCGCGGCTCTGGGCGGAGGAGCGAGAACAGTGCTCCGGCGAGGCCTGGGCTGCCCCATCCCCGTCGGCGCGGGGCCTGAGCGAGGAGGAAGCCGTGGTGAGGCGGCGTCGCGGAGGGAGAAGGCATCCCGGCAGGCCCGGAGGCGAGGCGGCGGAGCTCCAGCCGAGCCCTTCGCGAGTGACTCTCTGCACACGGAGCGCGGAGAGAAGAGCGTGCTTGTGTTTGGGGTTGGGGAGGAGGGATTCGGGGGGGAAGGGCCCCGCAGCTTTGACGGGGCCGGGTGTCCCTCGCCTGCCTTGTCCGGGAAGAAAAGCAAAGAGAGTGTCGTCTCTGCGGGGTACGGGGCTCACGAACGGCTCTGATACTTACTGACCAATTTCTCAGAAGAATCGAGAATGCGGATCGTTAGTAGATTGCAAGCCTGGGCCCGTTCTGGTCAGGGTGAGGGGAGAAGGTGTATCCCAGACAAGAATCCGTGAGGACGGCTGAAACAGATTCTGTTGAGATAACTGAATGAGGGAGACTTATTACAAGATCTCTAATTGATCTCGACAATGAAGGCTGCCTCAAGCTATTGCCTCTTAATCTTAAAATTTGCTCTTGGGCGAAATTCGGGGGAAAGACACTCTTTTAATGTAGAGGAGTTCTGAAGAAAAATTTGTTAGCGGGATCCGGCCACTATAATGTTGATTGAAATTCTTTTTCTAAGAAGCTTTGGAATTTTGCACACAGAATTTTTGTTTGTTGTAAAGGGCTAACTTATTTTTCAAGGATGTTTGCTGGTTCATTTTGGCCATTAAAATTGATAAACTGATAAAACAAAAATTAGTTTGATGAAATTTATACAGAAAAAATGAGCACGTAATTTTCATTATTGTAACACAGCTTTAAATATTGTTGACTAGATATTCTAGACTTGGTGGACTTATGCTGTATTCTTTTTTTGACAACGTGTTTCATATACACTGTATTCCCATGTTCTGTAATACACACTCAGTTATGAGAAATTAACATGCTAATACACGAAAATATGCTGGCCCATTCCCTTCTTGATTGATTGCTGAAACCAAATGAAAGTAAAGGTAAAACAGTTGGAAGGAATCACAGAATCTCATCCGTTTTTATTAACTGGGTTTATGTCACACGTATCTATTACCTTGAGTATCGGGTATATTTTAGTTTTGTAATCTCTTTGTTATTTTGTTTTGGAGGGTGTGTACAGCAGATAACTCAGGTTTTAAAAATGCTTCTGAGAATCAGCGATCATTTTGTACTTCGTGGCTGTCTTAAAGGTTTTCTCTTGGGTGCTGTTAAGGCGATTTCTGGACATTTTGTTTTTATGTAGTGAAAGAGCATGAGAGACATAGTTTAGTGGAAAGAAAATAGGCTTTGGAATCAGGATTTGGCTTCAGATCTCTGTTTTTATCTTACTGTCTGAGTGAGATGTGGGGTAAGTTATTTTAGTCTTTCTGAACTTTTACTTCCCTTATCTGTAAAGTGGTAATAATATTTTCCCGCTTGGAATTATTGTGAGGGAGAAAACCTGTGAAAAGCCCCTATCCTTTGACACATAGCTAGGTGCTTAATAAATGTTAGTTTTTACTATTGCAAATTTTAGCATCTTTTCATGGAAAATTGCAATCTGCGGATACTCCCTCTTAATTAAAACGAAGAGGATTAAAGAACATACGTTAAATTGATAGAATTTTGGAGCTGAAAAATCATCTAATATTTCATTAAAATACTTTGTTCATCTATAAACTATATGCCTCTTTTTAATCAAGTATCAAAATTACAACTTTATTTGTATGATTATTATGCTCATCTTTTTATCTGTCTCAATCCCTAGTTTGTCTTTTTAGATGAACTCATATGCACTAAAACTTTGGAGGGGTTTAAAATTGATAAACTGATAAAACAAAAATTAGTTTGATGAAATTTATACAGAAAAAATGAGCACGTAATTTTCATTATTGTAACACAGCTTTAAATATTGTTGACTAGATATTCTAGACTTGGTGGACTTATGCTGTATTCTTTTTGACAACGTGTTTCATATACACTGTATTCCCATGTTCTGTAATACACACTCAGTTATGAGAAATTAACATGCTAATACACGAAAATATGCTGGCCCATTCCCTTCTTGATTGATTGCTGAAACCAAATGAAAGTAAAGGTAAAACAGTTGGAAGGAATCACAGAATCTCATCCGTTTTTATTAACTGGGTTTATGTCACACGTATCTATTACCTTGAGTATCGGGTATATTTTAGTTTTGTAATCTCTTTGTTATTTTGTTTTGGAGGGTGTGTACAGCAGATAACTCGGGTTTTTAAAAAATGCTTCTGAGAATCAGCGATCATTTTGTACTTCGTGGCTGTCTTAAAGGTTTTCTCTTGGGTGCTGTTAAGGCGATTTCTGGACATTTTGTTTTTATGTAGTGAAAGAGCATGAGAGACATAGTTTAGTGGAAAGAAAATAGGCTTTGGAATCAGGATTTGGCTTCAGATCTCTGTTTTTATCTTACTGTCTGAGTGAGATGTGGGGTAAGTTATTTTAGTCTTTCTGAACTTTTACTTCCCTTATCTGTAAAGTGGTAATAATATTTTCCCGCTTGGAATTATTGTGAGGGAGAAAACCTGTGAAAAGCCCCTATCCTTTGACACATAGCTAGGTGCTTAATAAATGTTAGTTTTTACTATTGCAAATTTTAGCATCTTTTCATGGAAAATTGCAATCTGCGGATACTCCCTCTTAATTAAAACGAAGAGGATTAAAGAACATACGTTAAATTGATAGAATTTTGGAGCTGAAAAATCATCTAATATTTCATTAAAATACTTTGTTCATCTATAAACTATATGCCTCTTTTTAATCAAGTATCAAAATTACAACTTTATTTGTATGATTATTATGCTCATCTTTTTATCTGTCTCAATCCCTAGTTTGTCTTAGATGTTAGTATGTTGAGTAAATGAACTCAGCTGATGGTTGCCAGTCTGTATGAGACCACAGGCTCTTGGGATCCAAATCATGCTTTGTCTGCTATGTCCTAATGTACACTGATCAGGGTTTGGGGGGAGAAATCTGTCCAAATGATTAATAAAATGTTTTATATACTGAGAAACAGTACTTCCAGTATGGGTACCCAGTGATACATTTTGGGCTGTTTTACAAGGAAACAAGCTGCTGAATGTTGAAATGTAGTGGTTTAGAGATCCTCCAAACTGAAAGTAATTATACTTGTGACTGAAGTTACTCTTTCACTGCTTCAACTTTCTATATTTACTGTAGTCTGAAATTTGTGATTGAAATGAAAATGAGCAAGATAGGTATATCAAAGTTACGTGAATAATGAAAAGGAAGAAACCATGATAGGGAAAAGGTGAGGTTAGAAAGTAAAACACATCTCTAACCAGTGAAGATCAAGAGTAATGCTTTTGTATTGAAAAGAGAAAAGTTCAGGGAGTATAGAAGAAGGGATTTTTAAGGTGTGCATATTTGGATATTTTCTTAGTGCTTACCTTGGGGTGTTTATACTTCGGATTATTTTTCAACTCTTTTGAGAAATACCACAATACATTTATCATTACAGTCTTTAAGTTTTCATACCTTTTTCTTGCCTATTTCTACAGGCTTTTATTAAACTTTTAACTGATTTCTTGTTTTCTCTGCTCATGAGTGAATGTTGCCAACTTTCTCCTTTTAATTTTCTCACTTCTTAAATTTTTGTTTTTAATTAGGGAAACTTTTAAACATATACAAAAGCAGAGAGTATTATATAATGATGAACCCATATCGTATCACCCAGCTTTAGCAATTATGGTCAGTCTTGTCTCTACCCTCCACCTTATTTTAAGCAAATCCCATAACACCTTCTTTATCGTTCAGAATTTTTGCCTAAAATATTTGGGGAAAAAGCATCCATATTACACCTAAAGTAATAATAGTCCTTAATGTCAGAGATTGTCAGTATTCAAATCTCCCTAGTTGTTTCTTATGCACTACAAATATGTGTGTATACATATTTTAATTTAACTTAATTTCTATTTCTGCTACCATGTTGAAGAGCTTCCCTGGTAGCTCAGTTGGTAAAGAATCCGCATGCAGGACCCTGTCTTGGGATCCAAATCATGCTTTGTCTGCTATGTCCTAATGTACACTGATCAGGGTTTGGGGGGAGAAATCTGTCCAAATGATTAATAAAATGTTTTATATACTGAGAAACAGTACTTCCAGTATGGGTACCCAGTGATACATTTTGGGCTGTTTTACAAGGAAACAAGCTGCTGAATGTTGAAATGTAGTGGTTTAGAGATCCTCCAAACTGAAAGTAATTATACTTGTGACTGAAGTTACTCTTTCACTGCTTCAACTTTCTATATTTACTGTAGTCTGAAATTTGTGATTGAAATGAAAATGAGCAAGATAGGTATATCAAAGTTACGTGAATAATGAAAAGGAAGAAACCATGATAGGGAAAAGGTGAGGTTAGAAAGTAAAACACATCTCTAACCAGTGAAGATCAAGAGTAATGCTTTTGTATTGAAAAGAGAAAAGTTCAGGAGTATAGAAGAAGGGATTTTTAAGGTGTGCATATTTGGATATTTTCTTAGTGCTTACCTTGGGGTGTTTATACTTCGGATTATTTTTCAACTCTTTTGAGAAATACCACAATACATTTATCATTACAGTCTTTAAGTTTTCATACCTTTTTCTTGCCTATTTCTACAGGCTTTTATTAAACTTTTAACTGATTTCTTGTTTTCTCTGCTCATGAGTGAATGTTGCCAACTTTCTCCTTTTAATTTTCTCACTTCTTAAATTTTTGTTTTTAATTAGGGAAACTTTTAAACATATACAAAAGCAGAGAGTATTATATAATGATGCACCCATATACGTATCACCCAGCTTTAGCAATTATGGTCAGTCTTGTCTCTACCCTCCACCTTATTTTAAGCAAATCCCATAACACCTTCTTTATCGTTCAGAATTTTTGCCTAAAATATTTGGGGAAAAAGCATCCATATTACACCTAAAGTAATAATAGTCCTTAATGTCAGAGATTGTCAGTATTCAAATCTCCCTAGTTGTTTCTTATGCACTACAAATATGTGTGTATACATATTTTAATTTAACTTAATTTCTATTTCTGCTACCATGTTGAAGAGCTTCCCTGGTAGCTCAGTTGGTAAAGAATCCGCATGCAATGCAGGAGACCCTGATCCTATTCCTGGGTCAGGATTTTTCCCTCCAGAAGGGATAGACTGCCCACTCCAGGATCTTGGGCTTTCCTAGTCCTCAGCTGGTAAAAAATCCGCCTGCAATGCCGGAGACCTGGGTTCAATGCCTGGGTTGGGAAGATTCCTTGGAGGAGGAATTCCAGTGTTCTTTGCGTGGAGAGTTCCATAGGTATATTGAAATTTTCAGAAATTACCCAGATCTTAATGAAAGACAACTGCTTGCTTCTTAAATAGAGCATTTTGTTTACTAATCTAACAGTATTTGAGCATCTATTGATGTCAGGATTATAATTTTAATCACTTTTTATGTCAACATTCTGTGCTGTTATAGTGAGGTATGGGTTAATCAGCTTGCTAAGGCTCTCATTTTTAGCATGCGACAGGATGAGAATTAAAGCACTGAATCTACGGTTCTAAGTTCTTCAAAAACACTGTGGTACATTAGTTGTAGATTTTCCTTAGGGGAGTTACCCAATTTTGCATGAAATCACTTGCTGGAACCCTTCATTGCAGGGTGGGTGTCTTCAGATCAGTGGATATTTCCCCAAAGATCAGATTATTGTGTATTGCATAATGGTCTGACTAACAGTCCACAGTTAGGGAGTGAACACGATGTAGAAAACAATAGCCAAATCCAGAAAAGTGCTTAGGACTGATGTTCTTTATCATTGCCCAAAGGGATATACTTGCTTATATCCCTTATGTTAGGAAGTATTATATAATGATGCACCCATATCGTATCACCCAGTTTTAGCAATTCTGGTCAGTCTTGTCTCTACCCTCCACCTTATTTTAAGCAAATCCCATAACACCTTCTTTATCGTTCAGAATTTTTGCCTAAAATATTTGGGGAAAAAGCATCCATATTACACCTAAAGTAATAATAGTCCTTAATGTCAGAGATTGTCAGTATTCAAATCTCCCTAGTTGTTTCTTATGCACTACAAATATGTGTGTATACATATTTTAATTTAACTTAATTTCTATTTCTGCTACCATGTTGAAGAGCTTCCCTGGTAGCTCAGTTGGTAAAGAATCCGCATGCAATGCAGGAGACCCTGATCCTATTCCTGGGTCAGGATTTTTCCCTCCAGAAGGGATAGACTGCCCACTCCAGGATCTTGGGCTTTCCTAGTCCTCAGCTGGTAAAAAATCCGCCTGCAATGCCGGAGACCTGGGTTCAATGCCTGGGTTGGGAAGATTCCTTGGAGGAGGAATTCCAGTGTTCTTTGCGTGGAGAGTTCCATAGGTATATTGAAATTTTCAGAAATTACCCAGATCTTAATGAAAGACAACTGCTTGCTTCTTAAATAGAGCATTTTGTTTACTAATCTAACAGTATTTGAGCATCTATTGATGTCAGGATTATAATTTTAATCACTTTTTATGTCAACATTCTGTGCTGTTATAGTGAGGTATGGGTTAATCAGCTTGCTAAGGCTCTCATTTTTAGCATGCGACAGGATGAGAATTAAAGCACTGAATCTACGGTTCTAAGTTCTTCAAAAACACTGTGGTACATTAGTTGTAGATTTTCCTTAGGGGAGTTACCCAATTTTGCATGAAATCACTTGCTGGAACCCTTCATTGCAGGGTGGGTGTCTTCAGATCAGTGGATATTTCCCCAAAGATCAGATTATTGTGTATTGCATAATGGTCTGACTAACAGTCCACAGTTAGGGAGTGAACACGATGTAGAAAACAATAGCCAAATCCAGAAAAGTGCTTAGGACTGATGTTCTTTATCATTGCCCAAAGGGATATACTTGCTTATATCCCTTATGTTAGGAAGCTGGGTGTTGGTCATTAACTATTTTTGCATGAGGTGAATTAAAGTGCTGGCTGATGGGAATTCTCTATTTTCCTTTTGTCTATTCGTTTGCATACTTGCATGCACACATACCAACCCTTATTTTTTCCCCGAACTATCTTGAGAGTAACTTGCACATATTGTGCTCCTTTACCCTTTATTAGTTTATTAATTAACTTAATAGTTTATTTTCTAAGAATATTTTCTTTTGTAGTCATAGCAGTTATCAATCTCAGTAAATTTAGCATTTATAGATTTTTCTTTCTTTTTTTTTTTAACCATTTTCTGATTTTGTCAGTTGGCCCAATAATGTTTCTTGTAACAGTGCTGTCCCCCTCCAGTATAGGATCAGTCTAGGATTAGGTAATTGCATTTAATGATCATGTTTCTTTTGTCTTCCTTTCTTCAGAATATTTCTACAGCCTGTTTATCCTTTGTGAAGTTGAAAATTTTGAACAATACGATTTGCTTTCTTTTTTTTTCTAATAGAAATTTTTCATTTTGAATTTTTTTTTTTTTAAGATTTCCTCTTGAGTAGATTTTGTGTCCTT
Source organism: Tragulus kanchil (assembly GCA_022376925.1). NCBI lineage: Eukaryota > Metazoa > Chordata > Mammalia > Artiodactyla > Tragulidae > Tragulus > Tragulus kanchil. The sequence goes on from JAIOJX010000029.1 coordinate 153,892,588, forward strand.
TGTCAGAAAAATCAAATTGCTATGCTCCCCCATGGTACCAGATCTAGAGATGCATTAAGTCCCCCTGAACTACCTAGTCTGCAGAGAGATAATTTAACACCACTCAGATGTCCTATTCCTCATTGAAATTTCACTCAGGATTTTTCTCAGAGCCAATCTTTGTATTACTATGATGGTTGTACAGTGGTTTTCCAACTTAGCAGTTCCTCTGCATTTATAATGATTAATACGGAGCTGTGGACATCTGCTTTTCTCAGTGGTTTATAATTTATTACTGTCTAGTTCCTTCTTGCTTGCTCTTACTCTATGTGTACATGTATGTATGTTCAGTTCAGTCGCTCAGTTGTGTCTGACTCTTTGTGACCCCATGGACTGCATTACTCCAGGCTTCCCTGTCCTTCATCATCTCCCAGAGTTTGCTCAGACTCAAGTCCATTGACTAAGTGATGCCATCTAACCATCTCTTTTGTCCCTTTCTCTTTTTGCCTTCTTTTTTTCCCCCCAATATCAGGGTCTTTTCCAGTGAGTTGTCTCTTCACATCAAGTGGCAAAAGTATTGGAGCTTCAGCTTCAGCATCATTCCTGCCAATGAATATTCAGGGTTGATTTCCTTTAGGATTGACCGGTTTGATCTACTTGCAGCCCAAGGGACTCAAGTCTTCAACACCACAGTTCAAAGGCATCAGTTCTTTGGCGCTCAGCCTTCTCACATTCATACATGACTACTGGGAAAACCATAGGTTTGACTACACGGACTTTTGTCAGCAAAGTGTTGTCTCTGCTTTTTAATACAGTATCTAGGTTTGTCACAGCTTTTCTTCCAAGGAGCAAGCGTCCTTTAATTTCATGGCTGCAGTTTTTGTCAACAGTGATTTTGGAGCCCAAGAAAATAAGGCCTTGTCACTGTTCCCATTGTTTGCCCATCTATTCGCCCGAAGTGATGGGACTGGATGCCGTGACTTCTTAGCTTTTTGAATGTTGGGTTTAGGCCAGCCTTTTCACTGTCTCTTTCACAAATCAGGAGGTTCCTTAGTTTGTCTTTGCTTTCTGCCGTAAGAGTGGTATCCTCTGCATACCTGAGGTTACTGATATTTCTCCCGGAAATCTTGATTCCAACTTGTGCTTCATACATACCAGCATTTCTCATGATGTACACTGCACATAAGTTAAATAAGCAGGGCGACAGTATACAGCCTTGATGTGCTCCTTTCCCAATTTTGAACCAATCTGTTGTTCCATGTCCAGTTCTACCGTTGCTTCTTGTCCTGCACACAGGTTTCACAGGAGGCTGGTAAGGTGGTTTGGTATTCCCATCTCTTTCAGAATTTTCCAGTCTGTTGTGACCTACATAGTTAAAGGCTTTAGCGTAGTCAATGAAGCAGAAGTAGATGTCTTTCTGAAATTCTCTTGCTCTTTCTGTGATCCAGCGAATGTTGGCAATTTGATATCTAGTTCCTCTGCCTTTTCTAAATCCAGCTTGAACATCTGGAAGTTCTCGGTTCACGTATTGTTGAGAGCATTACTTTGCTGTCGTGTGAAATGTATGTATTTATATATGTGTGTGTGTTAAGTTGCTCAGTTATGTCCGACCCTTTGCAACCCTGCAACCCCCCAAGGGCTGTGGCCTACCGGCCTTTTCTCTCCAGTCAAGAATACTGGAGTGGGTATCCAGTCCCTTCTTCAGGGGATCTTCCTGACCCAGGGGGTCAGACCTGGGGCTTCTGCATTGCAGGCAGAGTTCTTTACTGTCTAAGCCACCAGAGAAGCCCATATTATATAATGTATCTTGTTTTCCACAGTGAGAATTCTGGACCCCAGCACTAGAGAAGCATTTATTTTTCCTCTGCTCGATCCCATGGTTTATTTGAAGTGATTTAAGAATTACTTCATCCATACCACTGCAAAAAAAGGGAAAAAAAAAAAAAACAGATTGCTAAAAAGAGTAAGAATTCTTACTTTTCTCCTAAATCAATTAGTGGGTTCATAAATAACTTGCATTTGTTTTCTTTTTCTGTTTTAATGAGTTATGGTATTATTTGCAAAATGAATTAGTTTGCTTTCAGTTTTAGCTTCTCCCCTTTTTTCCATCCTTGTTTAAATTTTTTTGAAAATTTAGATTGTTAACATGATTCTGAAAGTCAAAATTGGGATATATTCCATGAAATACATTCCCATTTATTTCCTTTCAATCCTTTCTGTTTCCTCTTATAGGTAACCCACTTAATTGTTTTCTGGTTACCCTACTTCTCATCATCTTTAAGCAGATATAGGTGTTTTCTTATTGTCAGTTTTTGCATAAAAGGACATTATATATGTTCTTTTGCAGTTTATAAAGACTTTAAGACATTTGGCATTTTAAGGGATTTGGCTAGATAATTTAGGTATGCTTAATTGAAGACTTTGGAAACCCGTTTTAGGCAGATGGGAACATTATATTGGCTCGTGTACTTTTTTTCTTTTTTTTAATCTAACAGTATGCTGTTTGTTTGTTTGTTTGTTTAATTTTTGGCTGTTCTATCTTTTCACTGCTGCCATAGGCTCTTGTTTAGTTGCAGGGCGTAGGGGCTACTTTGTAGTTGAGGTGAGCAGGCTTCTTCTGGCAGTGACTTCTCTTGTTGTGGAACTAGGATTCTAGGGCACATGGGCTGCTTCAATAGTTGCGGCACATAGGCACAATAGTTGTGGCACCAAGGCTCTAGAGCACAGGCTCCGTAGTTGTGGCTCATGGGCTTAGTTGCTCCACAGCATGTGGGATCTTCCCCGATCAGGGATCAAGCTCGTGTGTCCTGCCTTGGCAGGTGAACTCTACCGCTGATTTACCAGGGAAGAGCGCTCACTTGCTTCTTGAAAGAAGTGAACAACCAAATGGTATGGAGGGCAAGGATGCAGTTTGACCTCAAGAACAATTGAAACTGGGTAGTGAATATCTTCAGTACTATATTTACCTCTTGGTCCTGCTTACCTGTTACTGATTTATTTGTTTGTTTCTTATTGATTTATTTTGTTTCTTACTGGTTTATTTTGTTTCAGTGTTTGTGCTTTCTCACTCAGGCAGTTAGTATGTTGTCAGCTGCATTTTTGGCAACAGAGTTCTATTGGTACTTTTTTTTTTTCTTTTAAAGATTTATTTATTTATTTATTTATTTTTTGGGCGGGGGTCGGGTTGGGGAGGGAGGGGAGCGGGCAGGCCACTTCTGTTGGTCTTTCATTTCTCTATTTTCATCCGTCTTTGTTCTTTGACTCCTGTGGGGCTCCCATCATGGTGGCGTCTGTCGTTGCAGAGCACTGGCTCTGGGTGCATGCGCTGCAGAGCTCCGGCTCAGTAATTGGACACATCGGTCCAGCCGCTCCACGGCACGTGGGATCTTCCCAGGCCAGGAATCGAACTGGCGCCCCTTGCACTGCAAGGCGGTGTCCTTACCCACTGGACCACCAGGGGAAGCTCCAGTTCTATTGGTACTTAACTGTTTTTCTCATTTCTTGTTTAAAAAAATTCCAGAAAAGATTTCATTATTCCAATTTGGTTCAAGTGGTTTCTTTTGACTTGTGTTGTTTTTGTTGAGAGCAGCAAAGTAATAAGATTGACCACCAATGGATATTTCAGAGAGGGCATTATTTACTGGGAATACTGTGTCGTCTGTAGAGAACCATTTATGTATGCTGTATGTATATTCCTAAAAAAAAAAAGCATGTAATTATGCATGCGAACCCTATTTATTATAAAGGTTATGCTCCTGGAAGTAATAACTATCAAATCATTGCTGTTGAAGGTTATTAATGGCTCTCATGGTGATCTGTTTCTGATAGTGTGCATTATTAGCAAGTTGATGTTTCTGTTTTCTTTCAAATTTGAAATCGTGATGGTTACCAGTCCTTCATGAAGTTTGTGAGGCCCTTCATAGTAAAAAGTGTTTCTAGTTAATTTTTTGCTTATTTTTTTCTTTACTTTGACAGTTTCATAGAGGTGTATCACATTTTGGCATTTTTAACAGTCAGCTTGACACTCTCTGTTTACGTATGTGGTACCTTCATAATTCTATGACTTGTGTACCTTTTGTGAGATATTGGGGGACAAAACTAAAGGTAGGAAAGAGTTGACTAAGTGGATCTATCTATACACACTAGGGGAGATTAGATGGTCGTGTACCAGTTAAACTGAGAAAAGCACAGAAATAACTGGCCAGTGTAATGCTTAGATTGTTCGGTGTGAAGGTAGATTGTATGTATTCTGAGTTGCTTTACCACAGGGTATCAAATCAGGTATGTGGGTATATACCTAGAAAAGTAACGTCAGTGGTAGTTTTCTTTTTGTGGTTAGGTTATAGAAAAATTTATTCATTTCTGCATGTCTTGAGGTTTTTTTCTTTCCTTTGGGGGAGAGTGGTAATGAACAGGTATTGTTGTTTTTTAAATAATTAGAAAAAACAAAGCTAGAAAATTTAAATTTTATATATCTGGAACATAGGTTGGAAAGAACATTGAGAAGAGTTCTATTTGTGACCTTGCCTAAGGCTTTACTTTATCTTAAACTTGAATTTCTTGGCTCACAAGGTTGTGGTAAGGGTCAGATGAAATAATGAATATCAAAGTGCTTTTTAAACCATGAAGTGCTTTATTTTGACTTGTGTTGTTTTTGTTGAGAGCAGCAAAGTAATAAGATTGACCACCAATGGATATTTCAGAGGGCATTATTTACTGGGAATACTGTGTCGTCTGTAGAGAACCATTTATGTATGCTGTATGTATATTCCTAAAAAAAAAAAGCATGTAATTATGCATGCGAACCCTATTTATTATAAAGGTTATGCTCCTGGAAGTAATAACTATCAAATCATTGCTGTTGAAGGTTATTAATGGCTCTCATGGTGATCTGTTTCTGATAGTGTGCATTATTAGCAAGTTGATGTTTCTGTTTTCTTTCAAATTTGAAATCGTGATGGTTACCAGTCCTTCATGAAGTTTGTGAGGCCCTTCATAGTAAAAAGTGTTTCTAGTTAATTTTTTGCTTATTTTTTTCTTTACTTTGACAGTTTCATAGAGGTGTATCACATTTTGGCATTTTTAACAGTCAGCTTGACACTCTCTGTTTACGTATGTGGTACCTTCATAATTCTATGACTTGTGTACCTTTTGTGAGATATTGGGGGACAAAACTAAAGGTAGGAAAGAGTTGACTAAGTGGATCTATCTATACACACTAGGGGAGATTAGATGGTCGTGTACCAGTTAAACTGAGAAAAGCACAGAAATAACTGGCCAGTGTAATGCTTAGATTGTTCGGTGTGAAGGTAGATTGTATGTATTCTGAGTTGCTTTACCACAGGGTATCAAATCAGGTATGTGGGTATATACCTAGAAAAGTAACGTCAGTGGTAGTTTTCTTTTTGTGGTTAGGTTATAGAAAAATTTATTCATTTCTGCATGTCTTGAGGTTTTTTTCTTTCCTTTGGGGGAGAGTGGTAATGAACAGGTATTGTTGTTTTTTAAATAATTAGAAAAAACAAAGCTAGAAAATTTAAATTTTATATATCTGGAACATAGGTTGGAAAGAACATTGAGAAGAGTTCTATTTGTGACCTTGCCTAAGGCTTTACTTTATCTTAAACTTGAATTTCTTGGCTCACAAGGTTGTGGTAAGGGTCAGATGAAATAATGAATATCAAAGTGCTTTTTAAACCATGAAGTGCTTTAAAGTTTTAAGTATAGGGTTTGATGTAAATTGTTTTCATTATGAATCTAATTGGAGCCATAATCATCTGCCTGACTAATTTTTGGTGATGCTTTTATATTTTTAGATTTCAGACTTATTTATCAATATTTGTAAAGAAAATTAAGGATTCCCTTCCATCTGAAAGACTGTATTAAAATTCTGGTAGTTTTTGATTGTCTGTGATAGTGAACATGTTAGAAGTACTTCAAGGGATATAATGGCAAATGTTGTAATACATCAAGCTATTTCGTCATCTCTGTCTCAAGAACTCAGTTTCTACTAGCTGCCTCTAAAAAGTTTTTTTGTGGTTGATATTTTATTGAATGTTTCTTGTTTCAGAGTGGCATATTCTAGTTCTCGATAGGACATAGAAAAGATTTTTTAACTACTGCTTGTCTTGAGTTCAAAATGGTTTTTGACCATTAAATATCCTGTTTTTAAAAAATGCGAAACATAGGAAAGTAAAATGTTGATTGAAAATAGTAAATAGTATAGTTCATACGATAAAGTTTTGTGTAGCTTCTTCCCTTTCCCATCCATGTATGTATGCACATACCCAGAACTAGAAGAAATTACAGTAAAATATTATTTCATTATTGGTAATAGTTTTGCTGGTAAGGATTTCATTTGGTATTTTTTATTGTTTTCTTTAACAAGCATATGCTATCAGGAATAAAAATTTATTTTAAAGGGTAAGTATTATTTAAGTACAATTGTGTTCAGAGTAATTAATAATTAAGCACTCAGATCTCATTCAAAGGTCTAATTTTTCCAAGTTAGTTTAATGATTTGATGTGTTGATTCTCTGTAAATTTGTTAGCTGAATGAATATCTTTGTGACCAGAACCTCTGGAGTTAATTGAAAAAGGCTTTACAATTGTTGCCTTTATTTGATCAGTTGGTTTCCAGGTGTTATTCCCAAGTTTACCTTTGTTTAACAGTTTCTCGTCTCTTATGACGTTGTTTTTAGGTAATAATGGGTTTCGTTCTCAAAAGACTACTTTAAGGTGTTTTTTTCTTTGGTGTGGAATAACCTAATTCCTAATAAGAGGTTTTGTATCAGGAGCCATTGGCTTGTTGTGCTTAATTTTACTTTCTTCATCTCACAAATAGTTTTTCCACATCAAAATGAGTAATGAAACAGAAGAAGAAAGAAATAAGAAACTGCTTAATAACTGATAAGTCAGTTGAATCAGGTGGGAAGGAATGATGTAGGGCAGAAAGAAAGAAAATGAAATTTTAGACTTAAAATCTGTGATGTTTATATGTTGCCTGATATAACAAATTAGCTGATTTTGGCTTTTGTTAAGACTTTGGTGTGATAATATTAGATTAGATTATGTTGGTTTTATACTCACCCACGTTCTTGTTCTCTGCTAAAAATTTCATACTTAATATTTAGCACTTTGAATTTTTATTTCGGTAATGTTCAGACATGTAAGAAAGTAGAGAGGAAAGATAGTAAATTCTTTTGGACCCGTTACCCAGCTGCCACAATAAATATTTTTGTCAGTTGTGCTTCATCAGCACAAATATACCCTCATCCACTAAACCCCACACTTCTCCCCTGCCAATATGCATCCTTTGTTTTCTAGATTATTTTAATGAAAATCCCAAATTCTTTGTTTCACTTGTTAGGTACAATAACATTTGATTTTTGTTGTTGTTGTTATTGTTTTTATATATTTATTTTCATCGCCTGTGTGGCCCTCCCATTGCAGTGGCCTCTCACATTGCAGAGCCTCGGTTCTGGGCACATGCAAGCACTGATTTGTAATTGGACACACTGGTCCAGCCATTTTGCGGCATGTGTTTGTGGCATGTGCGATCTTCCCAGGCCAGGAATCAAACCGGTGCCCCGTGCACTGCAAGGCAGACTCTTTACCCACTGGACCACCAAGGAAGCCCCCAACATTTGATTGTTTAAATGCTGGCGCATCAGTGAATCTATGCGGATTACTATAGATTTTCAGTTTATAATAGTGAAGGAAAAAGTGTTTAGCTGGGGAGCTTGCCTTTTTCTAATCCTTTTGCATTTTGAATTTTTTTTTCTTAAGACGTTACCATTATTAGGAATTAATTGCTCCAAAAATTATTTTATAAAGCACAGCTAATTTTTTGGATTGCTTTTACTTTTGGACTTACAGAGCACCTGTTATGTTGTAATTCTTCCAGGACAGGTTTTGTTTTCTCGAGATTTAACTCTATTCTGAATCTGTAAGGTAGAGGTTGTATGTGAAAAGAGATAGAAATTATTTTTACGATTTCTGCTTTTGCTCATCTCTTACCTCCTAACCCCAAATTTATCTACCCTCTGCTTTGCAAAGATTGAAAAATACTGATGCTTAGGAGTGTAATTTATCTGCCTGAAAGGCCCCTGCGCAGTAGAATGAGGGGAAGGAGAATGAAACTAACGTTTATTGGTCAGTTCCTTTGTTGGACACTATACATATTTATATTTCATCTAACTTAGTCCTAAACAGTAATCCAAAGAGGAAGATGCTCTCCCATTTTACAGATGAGGAAACCGATGCTCTGGAGATTATATAACTTTTCCAAGATCTTAATAGTAAGTGGTGAACCTTGCAGAATTCAAACCCTTTTCATTTGACATACATTGCTATCTTAGAAATGAATTTGAACATTGCATGAATTACTGCATTTATTACACTAATAGCTCAAAGTGTGCCATTGTTGTTCAGTTGCTAAGTCATGTACAACTCTTTGCTGCCCTGTGTACTGCAACTTGCCAGGCTTCCCCGTCCTTCACTATCTCCCAGAGTTTGTTCAAACTCATGTCCATTGAGTCCATTATGCTATCCAACCATCTCATTAGTCTGTTGTCCCTTTCTCATCGCACTGGAGCGGGTAGCCATTCTCTTCAGTGAATCTTCCTGACTCAAGGATTGAATCCAGGTCTCTTTCATTGCAGGCACATTCTTTACCACCTGAGCCATCAGAGAAGCCCAAATTGTCACAGGAAATTATCAAATTCTTGTGGGGTGGGACTTTGAATCAATTTTGAAGAGTGAGTTTGGTTCAGAGAGCTAGGGATATTCTAGGTAGTGCAGTATGAATAAAGTATGGAAGCAGGAACATTGAAAGTGGTCAGGAAATTGCAAATAGACCTGTTTGGCTGTTGCAGAAAATTTTCAAAAAATTTGTATTTATTCACTTTCGGGCTTCCCTGGTGGTCCAGTGGGTAGAGTCAGCCTTGCAATGCAAGGGGCAGCAGTTCGATCCCTGACCTGGGAAGATCCCACGTGCCGCGGAGCGGCTGGGCCGATGTGTCCAGTTATGAGCCAGCGCTCCGGAGTGCATGCGCCCAGAGTCGGTGCTCTGCAACGAGAGGCCACTGCAACGGGAGGCCCACACATGCCAAAGAATAAAGATGGATGAAAATAAGTAAATCAAATAAAAATGGAAAAAGAATTTATTTACTTACTTTGGACTGTGCTGTATCTTTGTTGCTGTGCTGGCTTTTTTCTAGTTGGAGCTAGTCATGGCTATTTTTCATTGCAGTATTCTGGTTTCTCATCACGGGGACCTCTCGTGGAAAACTGTCTCTAGGTGTGTGGACTTCAGTAGTTAGAACAGGTGGGCTCAGGAGTTGTGGTGCATGGGTTTAGTTGTTCCATGGCATGTGGAATCTTCCCAACCAGAATTGAACCCATGTCTCTTGCATTGACAGACAGATTCTTTACCACTGCACCACCAGGGAAGCCACTGTAGCAGAAAATATTCTTTTAAGTATTATTGGCTAGTAAAATGTGAAGGTAGATTGGGATTATATTATATACCCAATACCAGGTCAACAAGTTTGGACACTATTTTATAGTAGCAATATAGTGGTGAAGATTTTTATGTGGAGCAGTGATAAGAGAAGTGTTTTAAGGATATTAGTAATGACAGAATGAATTGGGATGAAGGCCAGCTGTAGCAAGAATGATGAGAGCTGCTGGTGAAAGGAAAAAGAAAATTATATATTAGAGATACTGACAGGGATACAAAAGAATTTTATGATTAATTAGAAATGAAGAATAAAATGCTTTTGAGCCTCATTGATTGAAGGAGTTGGTGTAGAGAACAGAACTGAAAATGGATAGTTTTGGGAGAGAGTTCCAAAGTCAGAGTAAAAGCAGTAGCTAAAAGTTGGTATAAGGGATAGAGATTCTTGGCAAATATTTTTTTCTCCTATCTTCATAAATAAGTTTATTAAGTAGTCCTGGGGTTACTGAAGATACACATGTCTTAACTGAAGCTATATTTTGTCTTAGTCCAGAATACTATAGCTTTGTCAGAAACATGCAGTTGATAAATTTAATTAGTTTAAATATTTTGAATTATCCCAGCAGGCTCGCTCTTCTTATTAAATAATATTTTGTTCAGAAACTTTAGCCTAGGCTAGTCTACATTTTCTAAAATTTGAATAAACACATGTTTAATAAGACCTTGTTACCTGAAATCTCTCTTCTCCCAATTTCCTCAAAATTCTAGAAGATACCCATCCTATAAAACTCAACTCAGGTATTCATGACCTCGTCCAGAAATAAATCCTTTTCTGATGCTTTTTAGCATTGTTGTAATAATGATGAAAATAATGACTGTTTTGTTTTTCTTGTTAGATTGCTTGCACTTTGCGTATAGAAATTATACTTATTTTGCTTGAATACTTCATAGTGACTGTCATTAGACAAAAAATGTTTAATAAATTGAATGGATGATTCTGAACTCATTCCTTTCTACTAAAGTCAAAAAAAGGGGGGGGAAGATCTATGATGATAAACAGCAACTGAGAACTTACCAACCACAGCAACTGAATGTATATTTTCACCCCATCCCTCTGTGGCATGCAGAATTTGGACACTTCTAAGAAGCTTTAAAAGGAGTTGTTAATTGCTGCTCAGCACCTAGGACAGCACCCAGTGCAACACAGTGTTCAGGAACTCTGGCTTGAGATCTGGGGTTTGTGTTCTGGATTCGGGAAAGGAAAGAAGAGAAAGCTTTTAGGAAAGTTTAAAATCCTCATAAACACTCTAAAAAATGTATGAAATGCAGGATGTTTTCATGGCTTTGTTTCAAAATGTTTTGCACTGGCTGTAGAACCCACTTCATGAAGTAGTTTGAGTTAAAATGATCTAATATTTGTGTTTTAACTTTCAGCTTTGTTATTCTTGGAAAACAGAACTGAAAATGGATAGTTTTGGGAGAGAGTTCCAAAGTCAGAGTAAAAGCAGTAGCTAAAAGTTGGTATAAGGGATAGAGATTCTTGGCAAATATTTTTTTCTCCTATCTTCATAAATAAGTTTATTAAGTAGTCCTGGGGTTACTGAAGATACACATGTCTTAACTGAAGCTATATTTTGTCTTAGTCCAGAATACTATAGCTTTGTCAGAAACATGCAGTTGATAAATTTAATTAGTTTAAATATTTTGAATTATCCCAGCAGGCTCGCTCTTCTTATTAAATAATATTTTGTTCAGAAACTTTAGCCTAGGCTAGTCTACATTTTCTAAAATTTGAATAAACACATGTTTAATAAGACCTTGTTACCTGAAATCTCTCTTCTCCCAATTTCCTCAAAATTCTAGAAGATACCCATCCTATAAAACTCAACTCAGGTATTCATGACCTCGTCCAGAAATAAATCCTTTTCTGATGCTTTTTAGCATTGTTGTAATAATGATGAAAATAATGACTGTTTTGTTTTTCTTGTTAGATTGCTTGCACTTTGCGTATAGAAATTATACTTATTTTGCTTGAATACTTCATAGTGACTGTCATTAGACAAAAAATGTTTAATAAATTGAATGGATGATTCTGAACTCATTCCTTTCTACTAAAGTCAAAAAAAGGGGGGGGAAGATCTATGATGATAAACAGCAACTGAGAACTTACCAACCACAGCAACTGAATGTATATTTTCACCCCATCCCTCTGTGGCATGCAGAATTTGGACACTTCTAAGAAGCTTTAAAAGGAGTTGTTAATTGCTGCTCAGCACCTAGGACAGCACCCAGTGCAACACAGTGTTCAGGAACTCTGGCTTGAGATCTGGGGTTTGTGTTCTGGATTCGGGAAAGGAAAGAAGAGAAAGCTTTTAGGAAAGTTTAAAATCCTCATAAACACTCTAAAAAATGTATGAAATGCAGGATGTTTTCATGGCTTTGTTTCAAAATGTTTTGCACTGGCTGTAGAACCCACTTCATGAAGTAGTTTGAGTTAAAATGATCTAATATTTGTGTTTTAACTTTCAGCTTTGTGTTATTCTTGGAAAATTTCGCACCACTTGTGAATTCCTTGAACCTGGGCATTGCAAACCCACTTCTGTTGGGCCCATCTCCTTTGCACTTTGCTCAGATTAAGACTCAGTTGGCGCTGCAGCAGCTGAATGCCGTTGCCTCACATAGTTCAACACCACCTTATACTTTATTAAATCAGGCTTTCTTGAAAATAGCCATGTCGAGACCCAGGTTTAATCCTCGAGGAAACTTTCCACTTCAGAGGCCACGAGCACCTAACCCTTCTGAGATGAGGCCTCCAGGACCATTTATGAGGCCTGGATCTATGGGTCTTCCAAGATTTTACCCAGCAGGGAGAGCCCGTGGAATTCCACACAGATTTGCCTGCCATGAATCTTACCAGAACATGGAACCACAGAGAATGAATGTTCACGTGACTCAACGTCAGACTGATCCAAGACTGACCAAAGAAAAATTGGATTTTCATGAAGTGCAACAAAAGAAGGAGAAGCCTCATGGTAGCCGATGGGATGATGAGCCACATATGTCTGCATCAGTGGGAGTAAAACAGAGTTCTGTGACACAGGTTACAGAGCAGAGTCCTAAAGTACAGAGCCGCTATACAAAAGAGAGTGCCTCAAGTATCTTAGCAAGTTTTGGATTATCTAATGAAGACTTAGAAGAACTCAGTCGCTATCCTGATGAACAGTTAACTCCTGAAAATATGCCATTAATCTTGAGGGATATAAGAATGCGAAAAGTGGGCGCGATTACCTAATTTACCTTCTCGAGAGAAATAAAGAACACTTGGTAATGAGGCAAAGTAAATTTCAGCACCTAGGACAGCACCCAGTGCAACACAGTGTTCAGGAACTCTGGCTTGAGATCTGGGGTTTGTGTTCTGGATTCGGGAAAGGAAAGAAGAGAAAGCTTTTAGGAAAGTTTAAAATCCTCATAAACACTCTAAAAAATGTATGAAATGCAGGATGTTTTCATGGCTTTGTTTCAAAATGTTTTGCACTGGCTGTAGAACCCACTTCATGAAGTAGTTTGAGTTAAAATGATCTAATATTTGTGTTTTAACTTTCAGCTTTGTGTTATTCTTGGAAAATTTCGCACCACTTGTGAATTCCTTGAACCTGGGCATTGCAAACCCACTTCTGTTGGGCCCATCTCCTTTGCACTTTGCTCAGATTAAGACTCAGTTGGCGCTGCAGCAGCTGAATGCCGTTGCCTCACATAGTTCAACACCACCTTATACTTTATTAAATCAGGCTTTCTTGAAAATAGCCATGTCGAGACCCAGGTTTAATCCTCGAGGAAACTTTCCACTTCAGAGGCCACGAGCACCTAACCCTTCTGAGATGAGGCCTCCAGGACCATTTATGAGGCCTGGATCTATGGGTCTTCCAAGATTTTACCCAGCAGGAGAGCCCGTGGAATTCCACACAGATTTGCCTGCCATGAATCTTACCAGAACATGGAACCACAGAGAATGAATGTTCACGTGACTCAACGTCAGACTGATCCAAGACTGACCAAAGAAAAATTGGATTTTCATGAAGTGCAACAAAAGAAGGAGAAGCCTCATGGTAGCCGATGGGATGATGAGCCACATATGTCTGCATCAGTGGGAGTAAAACAGAGTTCTGTGACACAGGTTACAGAGCAGAGTCCTAAAGTACAGAGCCGCTATACAAAAGAGAGTGCCTCAAGTATCTTAGCAAGTTTTGGATTATCTAATGAAGACTTAGAAGAACTCAGTCGCTATCCTGATGAACAGTTAACTCCTGAAAATATGCCATTAATCTTGAGGGATATAAGAATGCGAAAAGTGGGGCGCCGATTACCTAATTTACCTTCTCAGAGCAGAAATAAAGAAACACTTGGTAATGAGGCAGTTTCGAGTAATGTGATTGATTATGGGCATGCAAGCAAATATGGCTACACAGAAGATCCCCTTGAAGTACGTATTTATGATCCTGAAATTCCAACTGATGAGGTCGAGGATGAATTTCGGTCACAGCCAAGCATTTCTGCATCTGTTCCCGGGCCAAATGTGATGTGTAATTCTATGTTTCCTGTTGAAGATGTGTTTCGACAGATGGACTTCCCCAGTGAGTCCTCCAATAATCAATCCTTTTTCCCAGTTGAGAGTGGAAGCAAGATGTCAGGCTTACACATTTCAAGGGGACAGTCAGTCCTTGAACCTGTGAAATCTGCCAGTCAATCCATTAGCCAGACAGTTAACCAGACAATGAGTCAGTCTCTGATTCCTCCTCCTATAAACCAGCAGTCTTTTTCATCTGAATTAATTTCATCTGTAAGCCAACAAGAACGGATCCCACGTGAACCTGGCATTAATTCATCTAAAATACATGGATCAGGAGGAAGTAAAAAGAATTACCAGTCAGAGGCTGACATCCCCATTCAGTCTCCCTTTGGGATTGTGAAAGCATCATGGCTACCAAAGTTTGATGCCCAGAAGATGAAGAGACTTCCAACTCCTTCTATGATGAATGATTATTATGCGGCATCTCCAAGAATATTTCCACATTTGTGTTCTCTGTGTAACGTAGAATGTAGTCATTTGAAGGTGAGTGTTTTTAAAGATCACTGTATCATGATACTCGGTGCCCAAGTTTCATCTAAGTTCTCATGTGTTTGTGGGTGTTAATTAGTCATTAAGGGAATGGCAGAAATTTTGATTGCAATGTCAACACTTAATTGTAATTTAAGTAGCCTGGCCTCAGTATTGGATTCAGTGTCAGGTTTTCGGCACACCACATAGGTTTGAACTTTGGAGAGGTTATCCCAGAACATACAAGAAAAGATTTATATGACATAAACTGTATTTATAAGACAATGTCACATGAATCACCTTTATCTAAAAGAATCTGTAGTATAAAAATAAAAACTTGGAATAAAACATTTGTACTGCACACTTTTAAGAGACAGTATATATCCTTGAATGTATCTACCTCTCTTGAGCTAAAGATAGTTAATGTTGATTTAAATATTTTCTGACTCTTATCTCTGACTCTTACCTGGATTTTTAGTGTTTCATGAGAAGGAGCTTCCTAAAAATAAAATACCATAGCAAAGTTGAGTCAGAGTGCATTATTGGGTCTAATTGTGGGCTCAGAGCATAGAGTGTGTCATCTTCAGAGCAAAGAGTCTTTAAAAAACAAGGAAACCTTAAGTGTCTTCATGGTTAGTAGAGCTGTTAGAATGTTCTAAGTATTTTACCAAGGTGCCAAAGAGTAATATAGAATATATTGTTTGATAGTAATCATTGGTGGATTTGAGTAGAATTTTCTGAGTATGTTTCATTTACTATATGTGTTTGGACACTGTTTTTTCTGTTTAATGTGATTTGAAGATTTATACTACAAGTGACCAGGAAGGAATGTATTGCACTACTTATCATGGGAATAAGCTTTGATTCAAGGCCATAGCATTGGTTGTATACTTTAATAGGCTTAAGAGTCTATAGGTATTAATTCTCCTGTGTTTTTTTTTTTTTTCCTCCTTCCAGTATTATCCTTTTATTGTCTTTCTATTACTCACCCACCAAGTTTCAACCAAAGAATTTGATGTCTGAAACTGGTGTTTTGTCAAAAGGTTAATGCCAACAAAGGAAATTAGCGTTGTACCTCATTTTAGCCGTGTAACGTAGAATGTAGTCATTTGAAGGTGAGTGTTTTTAAAGATCACTGTATCATGATACTCGGTGCCCAAGTTTCATCTAAGTTCTCATGTGTTTGTGGGTGTTAATTAGTCATTAAGGGAATGGCAGAAATTTTGATTGCAATGTCAACACTTAATTGTAATTTAAGTAGCCTGGCCTCAGTATTGGATTCAGTGTCAGGTTTTCGGCACACCACATAGGTTTGAACTTTGGAGAGGTTATCCCAGAACATACAAGAAAAGATTTATATGACATAAACTGTATTTATAAGACAATGTCACATGAATCACCTTTATCTAAAAGAATCTGTAGTATAAAAATAAAAACTTGGAATAAAACATTTGTACTGCACACTTTTAAGAGACAGTATATATCCTTGAATGTATCTACCTCTCTTGAGCTAAAGATAGTTAATGTTGATTTAAATATTTTCTGACTCTTATCTCTGACTCTTACCTGGATTTTTAGTGTTTCATGAGAAGGAGCTTCCTAAAAATAAAATACCATAGCAAAGTTGAGTCAGAGTGCATTATTGGGTCTAATTGTGGGCTCAGAGCATAGAGTGTGTCATCTTCAGAGCAAAGAGTCTTTAAAAAACAAGGAAACCTTAAGTGTCTTCATGGTTAGTAGAGCTGTTAGAATGTTCTAAGTATTTTACCAAGGTGCCAAAGAGTAATATAGAATATATTGTTTGATAGTAATCATTGGTGGATTTGAGTAGAATTTTCTGAGTATGTTTCATTTACTATATGTGTTTGGACACTGTTTTTTCTGTTTAATGTGATTTGAAGATTTATACTACAAGTGACCAGGAAGGAATGTATTGCACTACTTATCATGGGAATAAGCTTTGATTCAAGGCCATAGCATTGGTTGTATACTTTAATAGGCTTAAGAGTCTATAGGTATTAATTCTCCTGTGTTTTTTTTTTTTTCCTCCTTCCAGTATTATCCTTTTATTGTCTTTCTATTACTCACCCACCAAGTTTCAACCAAAGAATTTGATGTCTGAAACTGGTGTTTTTGTCCAAAAGGTTAATGCCAACAAAGGAAATTAGCGTTGTACCTCATTTTAGCCAGATTTGAAGTTCTAATAAAATAATAATTGCTTTACTTTATCAAAGGGGATAAGAGAGTCTTGAAAATTTTCAGAATAATTCATAACACTTAAAATCTAGTAGCCCTGGCTTAAGTACTGAATTGAGCATTAGCCCCCCCGTGTTCCAAATATTTTATATTTTATTTATTTATTTGTAAATATTTATTTTACTTTTACAGTTTTTTTGTTTACAGATATGTATGTTCCCAGATTAGTCATATGTATATCCACCCCATCCCACCCCTCCAGACCGTCACACAGCACCCCTGCAGGATCCCCTTTAAACTTTAAGTTAGTCATGATGAATCTAAGAAAAATAATACCTTACAAGTTTTCATATTTAATCTGTTGAATGGAAAATGCGTATCAGTAACTATTTACTGATTTTACTAGTTTTGTACATGACTCTATTTAGGTGCTGCGATGGAAATAAACTAAAGTTTACATGTTGTTCTTAAGCAGTTTATACAGTCTCACTGAGGAGAAAAATGACGCACCTAAAGAATTGTTTAAAATTAGAGGGCAACAAATGGTTTGGTGATTGTAATTAACTTGTTTGGATATGCTGTAGGGGGAGAGACACTTAATTTCTATCTTATATAGACTTATATCAGTTTAGGCCAGCATTATTAATTTACTTATACTTATTATGTGTTTCACAGTATGTAATTTTAAAATTATAATATATGTGTTTGGACACTGTTTTTTCTGTTTAATGTGATTTGAAGATTTATACTACAAGTGACCAGGAAGGAATGTATTGCACTACTTATCATGGGAATAAGCTTTGATTCAAGGCCATAGCATTGGTTGTATACTTTAATAGGCTTAAGAGTCTATAGGTATTAATTCTCCTGTGTTTTTTTTTTTTTCCTCCTTCCAGTATTATCCTTTTATTGTCTTTCTATTACTCACCCACCAAGTTTCAACCAAAGAATTTGATGTCTGAAACTGGTGTTTTTGTCCAAAAGGTTAATGCCAACAAAGGAAATTAGCGTTGTACCTCATTTTAGCCAGATTTGAAGTTCTAATAAAATAATAATTGCTTTACTTTATCAAAGGGGATAAGAGAGTCTTGAAAATTTTCAGAATAATTCATAACACTTAAAATCTAGTAGCCCTGGCTTAAGTACTGAATTGAGCATTAGCCCCCCCGTGTTCCAAATATTTTATATTTTATTTATTTATTTGTAAATATTTATTTTACTTTTACAGTTTTTTTGTTTACAGATATGTATGTTCCCAGATTAGTCATATGTATATCCACCCCATCCCACCCCTCCAGACCGTCACACAGCACCCCTGCAGGATCCCCTTTAAACTTTAAGTTAGTCATGATGAATCTAAGAAAAATAATACCTTACAAGTTTTCATATTTAATCTGTTGAATGGAAAATGCGTATCAGTAACTATTTACTGATTTTACTAGTTTTGTACATGACTCTATTTAGGTGCTGCGATGGAAATAAACTAAAGTTTACATGTTGTTCTTAAGCAGTTTATACAGTCTCACTGAGGAGAAAAATGACGCACCTAAAGAATTGTTTAAAATTAGAGGGCAACAAATGGTTTGGTGATTGTAATTAACTTGTTTGGATATGCTGTAGGGGGAGAGACACTTAATTTCTATCTTATATAGACTTATATCAGTTTAGGCCAGCATTATTAATTTACTTATACTTATTATGTGTTTCACAGTATGTAATTTTAAAATTATAATATACTTTCTGACAGCAGAAGACTTCTGTAATCTAGTTAGATGTACTGTTGAGTGACTCGGTACACTGAGTCTGTCTGAAGTAAAGTGATCTGAGAGGGAAGACTTCATGGAATAGGTTTAAGATGATTCTTTTTTTTTTTTTTTCTTTTCCCCATCATGCCTCTTACATTTATTTTTCATCCATCTTTTTATTCTTTGGCATGTGTGGGTCTCCCATTGCAGTGGTCTCTATCATTGCAGAGCACTGGCTCTGGGTCCATGCCTTCCAGAATGCTGACTCCTAATTGGATACACTGGTCGAGCCGCTCCACGGCACATGGAATCTTCCCGGGCCAGGGATCAAACTTAGTGACCCTTGCACTGCAAGGTGGACTCTTTAACCACTGGACCACCAGGGAAGCCCTGAAGATGATTCTTGAATGATGAGTATGTGTAGATGTACCCAGTGGAAGTGGGATGCCATTTCAGATAGGAGCAACAGCAGTAGGTTTGAGGGGCCTTAAGTCCAGGGAGTTTGGACTTGAGGCATTAAGAAGCTAATTAAGGTTCTTGATACATGAAATGGCACATTAAATTTCAGGGAGGTGAATCCAGCTGATGTGTGCAAGATGATGAGAATGAGAAGAGAGAGGGCAGGACACCTAATCTGAGGCTTCCCTACTTAGTCAAGTGTGTATTTGTGAAAGTGTGGATTAATATTATAAAAGTACAATAAAAATTAGAAGAAATCATTTAATAGTTATTAGAGTTCATAGAAATTGATTGCCTTTTTAAATGAACAAACACCTTTAACGGTCAGAACAGCCAAATGGTCCTAAGTAACAAATTCTTTGCTACTAGATGACAAATGATAGGGATTTCTTATTTCTCTGATATGTTTTGGTACCCTATAAGTGTGCATGTGTTTGATGTTGTAAATATGTAGCCAATAAATACATTACCAATTACAAATTTTGTTCTTGTGGAATAATGTCTGACCATATGTTGCCCTTGAGTCAAAACTATAGTCTAACGAGAATATACGATAAGAAAATACGATTTTTTCTTTTTCCCTAAGTTGAGTTTCAGGCATTTAGAGGAGGAGCCATGCTTAGTTTAGAAGTTACGTCTTTCCAACTGTCACATTGGTTTAGAAGTCTGTCCTTGGTTTAAAGCCTTGTCTTTCTGATTGAAATAGTTCAAGAAATTATTGACATAAAGATTTTTTAAATAGTTGGTGGATAAGCGAGTAAGTTCTGATATGGGTAGGTATTTTCACAGTTGGATTCTGGGTCCACTAAAGTTTACAGTCTTTGCAGCATCTCCTGTCTAGTAAGTAATTGTCACTCTTTATCTGGAGAGGAGTCTTGATTTTGGACCCTTGTCTTACTGGAGAATCTAGAAATTGGGGTGGTATAGATATATTTACTGAGCTTAAAAGCAAGTCATGTCCGTGATTAAAGTGGCTGTGTGTATATATATGGAGAACTGGAGAGAACATGTGTTACATTAACTTAGCTATCAGCATCAACTGATAGTTGCTATAGCAAATATATATCTAGTATTAATTATATCTTCGTATTTTTTTTCAAAAAGTTGGAAGTCTTTGGATTTTTATATGTAGGGAGCTTACTCAAATAAAACACTTTATGGTCCAATTAAATCATGCTCAGCTTGATACCTTTCTGATGTAAACAATGTTAAGTTAATGTCAAAGACATGGGTTTAGCAGTACTACAGACTCTTAACTGCCAATCTCTTCTAGTTTTCTACTTGCCTGAATAGGATATGGAAGCTTTTTTTTTTTTGGAATCCACAGTCAGTTTGATGGATTAATAATATAGGGTTTGTCATAACCTATTGCTGAGTATTTCAGATAGCATGCACTTATTTTCAGATAGTTCTTGACAAGGCAGATTCCAAAATTAGTATCAACTGTGTTTTTTTTAAGTGGATGCTTCTAGTTCATCTTTGGCAATGACAAACTAAAATGTTTTGGAAATGAAAGTGAATAACATTTTCCTCAAGGAAAAGTTTGAAAATACGGAGGAACGGTGCAGTAAGTTTTATGCCTGTCCAAATGTCGGATACACAATAAAATATTGAGTGCACATCTTTTAACAATTTCACATTGGTTTAGAAGAGTCGATGTCCTTTTTTTTGTTGAGTTTCAGGCATTTAGAGGAGGAGCCATGCTTAGTTTAGAAGTTACTTTCCAACTGTCACATTGGTTTAGAAGTCTGTCCTTGGTTTAAAGCCTTGTCTTTCTGATTGAAATAGTTCAAGAAATTATTGACATAAAGATTTTTTAAATAGTTGGTGGATAAGCGAGTAAGTTCTGATATGGGTAGGTATTTTCACAGTTGGATTCTGGGTCCACTAAAGTTTACAGTCTTTGCAGCATCTCCTGTCTAGTAAGTAATTGTCACTCTTTATCTGGAGAGGAGTCTTGATTTTGGACCCTTGTCTTACTGGAGAATCTAGAAATTGGGGTGGTATAGATATATTTACTGAGCTTAAAAGCAAGTCATGTCCGTGATTAAAGTGGCTGTGTGTATATATATGGAGAACTGGAGAGAACATGTGTTACATTAACTTAGCTATCAGCATCAACTGATAGTTGCTATAGCAAATATATATCTAGTATTAATTATATCTTCGTATTTTTTTTCAAAAGTTGGAAGTCTTTGGATTTTTATATGTAGGGAGCTTACTCAAATAAAACACTTTATGGTCCAATTAAATCATGCTCAGCTTGATACCTTTCTGATGTAAACAATGTTAAGTTAATGTCAAAGACATGGGTTTAGCAGTACTACAGACTCTTAACTGCCAATCTCTTCTAGTTTTCTACTTGCCTGAATAGGATATGGAAGCTTTTTTTTTTTTGGAATCCACAGTCAGTTTGATGGATTAATAATATAGGGTTTGTCATAACCTATTGCTGAGTATTTCAGATAGCATGCACTTATTTTCAGATAGTTCTTGACAAGGCAGATTCCAAAATTAGTATCAACTGTGTTTTTTTTAAGTGGATGCTTCTAGTTCATCTTTGGCAATGACAAACTAAAATGTTTTGGAAATGAAAGTGAATAACATTTTCCTCAAGGAAAAGTTTGAAAATACGGAGGAACGGTGCAGTAAGTTTTATGCCTGTCCAAATGTCGGATACACAATAAAATATTGAGTGACACACGTTTCTTTTAACTAATTGTTTCACATGGAGGACTCTTATCATTGAAAACTGTATTGCTTTAAAAAAGAAAATCAGATGTATCTTCCAGGAGGCTTTTATGGGTACACAATGTAATCTCAGGACAGCTTTGTGAATGAAGTTACATATTAGAAAGCGTTTTGTTCATTGTAAAGCTCTGTAAGGGATATTGTGTCTTTGAAATGATATTACTTTCCATTATATCCTGAAAATAAATATGTTTTATTAAATCAGCAGCATTTTAAAAAATATTTTTGCTAATCTTATCCTTTGCCAGTATATAGTGAGTACCTTTGGAATGGTATTGGCATGAGAGATAGGATTTATTTTGTTGTCGTTAGCTTGAAGTTTAGAGTTGTAAGTTACGGAGACTGTATTTTGGAGATGCCGTTTCAGATACCATTCTATTTATAGAGTTCTTGGTATTCTCTGTAGTGTTTTTCTTTACATTTAAGATGAGTTATTTCTGATTCATGTCTTTTATTTTCTCCAAGTTTAAATGTATATTTGACTTCAAAATGAGTATCCATGGGTAGGATTTTGAAAAGGTTTTTTCTATACTAAAATGTCTTAAAATAGCATCAGTGAATTGGTATTAAGTACTTTTGTCTGGAGACCTTTCGTTTTTGTTTGTGAAAACTTTTATTGAGTAGCCAAATTATATTTATAACTAGGTTTGCTTTAACTTTTGAAAAGAAAGGATGCTGTGTCATGTTAAAAAGCCTAATTTCATTAGTCAAATGATGAATGTTCTAATTTGTGTACTTTTCTACTTTTACAATAGGATTGGATTCAGCATCAAAATACATCTACTCATATTGAGAGTTGTCGACAGTTACGTCAACAGTAAGAATAAATTTTTTTTCTTTCTTATAGGTAGCAAATTTACAGAATAGTTAATGTTTTAGGTACGACTGTTTAATACCTTTAGTGTGGTACTTTGGAGAAAAATATATTTTTAGAAAGCTATTGCCTATTTGAAATGCTAATTTTATACAAATATGTTTAAACTTTTTCTAAAAGGAGAGAATTAAATATCCTTTTTTCTGACTCCTTCCCAGTAAATTTAACATAATTGCTTCGTTCCTGCTGGCTTGCTTTCTTTGGAATGGTTTTATGTGTTTCGGAACACATAACCTTCCCTTCTCCTATACTTCCCCCTCCTGCTCACCATCCGTTCCTTCCCCAGAGGATAAGTAACTGAAACCACCCAAACCAAACACTGGTATTTAATTTTAGGTCTAAACCTCTTGGTTTAGAACCAATTCTCAGAAAAAAAACCCTTAAGTAGGAGATAAGCAAGCTACATAAGGTGCTTCCTCAACATTGGTTCCTCAGTTCTTTCACCTTTTGCTTCTTTAAGACAGGCACCTATGAAGATGAAAAGTGTGACTTTAACAGTGTTCTCTTACATCGTCTGGAGCACCATAAAATTACGTTGTGCTCCTCCTAGCATTGTGTTGATTCAGTTGTATGTCATATTCCTGGTCTCTGTACTAATGATAGTAACATGTTCTTGAGCAAATGAATTTGTGTTAGCCGTTTTGGTTTTTTGTTGTTGTTTATGAAAATGTCACCAAAATTTAAAAAATTATTCACGACTTTTCTAATCATACGTGATAAACCTAACTTAGATTAGCTTTTTTAAAACAGGGAAGTTTATTACCTTATTTGTCTGAGTGTTTCCAGTTTTCAGAACAGCTGAACTAGATACTCAGAAATCAAAATGTGAGAAATACTTCCATTTCTTAGCTGTTTTCTTCTGCTTTGTCTTCATAAGGACAGTTCTCCACAAAGCAAAGTGGCCCCCTTAGTTCCAGACTAGTGATCTGAATAGCTAGGAATTCCAGGAGTTAGAAAAAATAAAAACACTTTTTTTCTCATAAATTGTTCCAATGTTTTTGGTTTGATTCTTTTGGTCCACAGTGGGTCAGATGTCCATCTCTAAACCAATTACAGTAGTTATAGGAATAGTGTACTATAACCCAGTTGATGTCATGTGCCTATTTCTGATACAGAGTATTGATATAAGCCCTACCTGAATCATACAGACTAAGAATAGTTATAGAGTTGCTTACCTGTATAGACGTGTGCAAAAGACATTGGTTATCTTACAAAGATAATTTGTTACTTGAATTGCACTTTACTGCCACTGTAAATGGAAAATCTCTCCGAAAGTCAACAAATTTTCGCAGAGAAACATAAAGGGATGTCTGATTTTTATGAAGGTAAAGGGATTTAGGTGGGAGGGAGTTAGTTGGTGTAGGTAGACATTGAAGCTAGTTAGAGGATTCTGGCTACATTCACTGCCATTAGTTTACTATGCCAAATGGCATTTATGCCTATTGAAAGCCTTTTGTGTAGGTAATTCTTTTTCTCATATACACAGGACCCTGATTTTAAAGCATATCCA
Source organism: Tragulus kanchil (assembly GCA_022376925.1). NCBI lineage: Eukaryota > Metazoa > Chordata > Mammalia > Artiodactyla > Tragulidae > Tragulus > Tragulus kanchil. Next base: position 153,916,657 of record JAIOJX010000029.1, read on the forward strand.
TACCTGCTCCTTCATTGCTCTATCTTACATTTTTACCTTTTTCATGTTAGATGCACTTGAATAATTTCTTCATGGCTTCCTCTCTACTGCAAAAAAAAAAAGTAATTAACAAATACATTTGATTAGGTGTTTTGGATCTTTCCATGGTAAAATATATGCTACTTCATTCTTCTTATTGAAAGTTACATTGTGTTTCTGTACTTCAGTCTGTTTAATCATTCCTTTACTGATGATGTATGTATGTGGGCTCAGTCAGTCCCAACTCTGCAACTCTGTGGACTGTAGCCTGCCAGGTTTCTCTGTTCATGGAGTTCTCCAAGCAAGAATACTGGAGTGGGTTGCCATTTCCTCTTCAGAGTATCTTCCCGACCCAGGGGTTGAACCTGTGTCTCCTGCATCTGCTGCATTGGCAGGTGGATTCTTCACCAGTGAGCCACCTGGGAAGCCCCTACTGATGTATATTTAGGTTCTAATTTGTTTTCTTAAGGTTTATTGTCTCTTCTGTCTGTTTTATTGCTTCTTTCTGGATGATGATACAGGAGCACTTGATTAACTTAACAAAATATAGCATATTAATTTTAGTACTAAAATAAATAATAAAGCTTTATATCTTTGTGGTACTGGGCATTCTTCTAAGTGCTTTGCACAGTGTCTGAAATCTTCAAAGCAACCCTGTGAGAGATACATATAATGATTATTTGTGATTTTACCATGACACGACTAAGAATAGTTATAGAGTTGCTTACCTGTATAGACGTGTGCAAAAGACATTGGTTATCTTACAAAGATAATTTGTTACTTGAATTGCACTTTACTGCCACTGTAAATGGAAAATCTCTCCGAAAGTCAACAAATTTTCGCAGAGAAACATAAAGGGATGTCTGATTTTTATGAAGGTAAAGGGATTTAGGTGGGAGGGAGTTAGTTGGTGTAGGTAGACATTGAAGCTAGTTAGAGGATTCTGGCTACATTCACTGCCATTAGTTTACTATGCCAAATGGCATTTATGCCTATTGAAAGCCTTTTGTGTAGGTAATTCTTTTTCTCATATACACAGGACCCTGATTTTAAAGCATATCCATACCTGCTCCTTCATTGCTCTATCTTACATTTTTACCTTTTTCATGTTAGATGCACTTGAATAATTTCTTCATGGCTTCCTCTCTACTGCAAAAAAAAGTAATTAACAAATACATTTGATTAGGTGTTTTGGATCTTTCCATGGTAAAATATATGCTACTTCATTCTTCTTATTGAAAGTTACATTGTGTTTCTGTACTTCAGTCTGTTTAATCATTCCTTTACTGATGATGTATGTATGTGGGCTCAGTCAGTCCCAACTCTGCAACTCTGTGGACTGTAGCCTGCCAGGTTTCTCTGTTCATGGAGTTCTCCAAGCAAGAATACTGGAGTGGGTTGCCATTTCCTCTTCAGAGTATCTTCCCGACCCAGGGGTTGAACCTGTGTCTCCTGCATCTGCTGCATTGGCAGGTGGATTCTTCACCAGTGAGCCACCTGGGAAGCCCCTACTGATGTATATTTAGGTTCTAATTTGTTTTCTTAAGGTTTATTGTCTCTTCTGTCTGTTTTATTGCTTCTTTCTGGATGATGATACAGGAGCACTTGATTAACTTAACAAAATATAGCATATTAATTTTAGTACTAAAATAAATAATAAAGCTTTATATCTTTGTGGTACTGGGCATTCTTCTAAGTGCTTTGCACAGTGTCTGAAATCTTCAAAGCAACCCTGTGAGAGATACATATAATGATTATTTGTGATTTTACCAGTGAGAGGCAGCTTCCCTGCTGGCATTCAGCACATAATTGGCACAACTGAAATCTGTCTAATTCATGGATCTTTGGTATTTTTTTTCCCGTCAATATTTTATTTTGAGAAGTTTTTCAGCTGCAAAAAAGTTGAAGGAGTAATAGACATAGTCTTTGTCTTTATTAACCAATTTTTAACATTTGATGAATCTATTTTATTATATCTCTATATGCACATTTTAAATATTAGTTATAGTTTTAAAAAACTAGTTGAAAACACATTGCAGACATTGTTACACTTCATTCCTCAATTCAACATCTATCTCTTAAAATAAGAAAGTTTTTCTTAAGAAAAAGGAAATTTTTTTAAAAAAATTTTATTTTGTATTGGGGGTGTAGTCTATTGAGGCAATTTAGTGAGGGAACTCAGAATGCTCCAAACCCTCCCCCATGAGAATAAGGAAATTTTTCTACAGTGGTTATCTGTTATAATCACAGTATAACAGTGATTAACAGTGATTTCATAATGCCTTCTAATATATAGACCATATTCAAACTTTCCCATTGTTTCCAAAATGCCCTTTATAACTATCCTTGCCTGTCCCACTCCCCACACTTTTTTTCTGAGGATATTTTCACAATAATTGACATCTGAAGCATCGTTTCACATCTGAAATATATTATTACCCCCTCTTGAATTGGAAAGCTCTGAAATTTAATAACTTTCTTGTGTCGACAACCAGCTATATTTCCAGCAGTGTACATAGTGGAAAGCTAAAGCTTACTTATATTAAGTAACTGGCTTTCAGATTGTTGTGCTCAGTTGCTCATTTGTGTCCGACTCTTTGCGGCCCCCTGAAGTGTAGCCTGCCAGGCTCCTGTGTCCATAGGATTATAATGGCAAGAGTACTCCTCCAGCAAAATGTGGCACTTGGGTGTAATTTGAAAAACAGCAGAATGATCTTGGTTCGTTACCAAGGCACACTATTCAACGTCACCGTAATTCAAGTCTTTGCTCCAACCACTTAACAGCAAAGAAGCTGAAGTTGACCAGTTCTGTGAAAACCTACAATGCCTTCTAGAACTAACACCAAAAAAAAAAAAAAGCTGGCCTTTTTAGCATAGGGTTAGGAATGTACAACTAGGAAATCAGTAGATACCCAGAATAACAGGCAAGTTTGCCCTTAGAGTAGAAGATGAAGCAGGCAAAGGCAAACACTTTTGTCAAGAGAACACACTAGTCATACCCAGTAGCCTTTCCAGCAATCCAAGAGATGATTCTACACATGGACATCACCAGATGGTCTGCACTGAATTTAGGTTGATTATGTTCTTGGCAGCCAAAGATGGAGAAGCTCTACATAATCAGCCAAAACAAGACCTGGAGCTTACTGTGGCTCATATCATAAGCTCCTTATTGCAAAGTTCAGGCTTAAACTAAAGAAAGGAAGGAAAGCCACTAGGCCATTCAGGTGTGACCTAAATCAAATTCCTTATACAGTGGAGGTGACTAATAGATTCAGGGGGTTAGATCTGGTGACAGGGTGCCTGAAGAAATACAGACCGAGGTTTGTAATATTGTATGGGAGGTGGTGACCAAAACCCATCCCTAAAAAAAAGAAATGTAAGGAGGCAGTACTCTGAGGAGGGCTAGTTTAGTGAGGAAGAGAAGCAAAAAGACGAGAAAAGGAAAGATAAAGCCAGCTGAAATGCAGAGTCCCACAGAAGAGCAAGGAAAGGTAAGAATGTCTTCTTAAATAAACAATGCAAAGAAATAGAGGAACACAATAGAATTGGAAAGACTAAAGATCTCTTCAAGAAAATTGGAGCTATCAGATGAATATTTCATGTTCATGCAAGGATGGGCACAATAAATGACAATAATGATAAGAGCCTAACAGCAGAAGAGATTAAGAATTGGCAAGAATACACAGAAGAACTATACAAAAAAGGTCTTAATGACTGGGATAACCGTGATGGTGTGCAGTCACTCACTCAGAGCCAGACATCTTGGAGTGTCAGGTTAAGTGGGTTTTAGGAAGCATTACTACCAGTAAAGCTAGACGAGGTGATGCAATTCCAGTTGAACTATTTAACATCCTAAAAGATGATTCTGTTAAAAGTCATAATCTCTTATACACATATACATATACACACAGAGTGGAGGTGACAAATTGATTCAGGATATTAGATCTGGTAGAGTGCCTGAGAATCTATGGATGGAGGTTTGTAACTTTGTACGGGAGGCAGTGAAGTTAAGTTTGTTTGCCTTCTTAGTTTGTCACATTATGATAATTCACTCCAGTTTTCATGTCGCCTTTCAAAGCAGGAAGGAGGGTACAGAGGTTTTCCCAGAAGTCTGCCAGTAGTTTTGTACCTATGTCTCATTGGTTTGAACCTGTCACTGGCTGTCTTCTAAAGAAACTGGGAAAGCAAATATTTAGCTTTTTTTAGTCTTTGTTGTGGAGGCAGGCGTGAGAAAAATGCAGTTGAGAATTGCTTTCTTTGTTGCTTTTGGCCATGCTAGGTCTTTGTTGTAGCGCCCAAGCTTCTCTAGTTGTGGCGCACAGGCTCTCTGTTTGACCCACGGTGAGAATTGCTTTTGAGTTAATCAGCTAACAATATTTGAGACAAATATCAAAAGCCACTTTACCTTTAAGTAAGTTTTGAACTCCCTTTATTTTCCTGCCAGGTGGCTTGCTGCCTCTATTTCCTTACCTGGCTCTCTTCTTGGTTACTGAAATTGAATTTTTGAACATCGGTGATTTAATAATTTAAACCTCCATTTCCCATTAATATTTAGAGTCCAGATTCTCTGGAATAGTTAAAGATCTTTTTCTTAGGCTTCTATATTACTCTTCCTCCTACTTTTTCTTTCTTTGATTACCCCTTAATCTCTTTAATTGTCATACCTTTGTCTGCTTTCCTGTTAAGTGTTAGTGTGCATAAGATTCTGTCCTCAACCCTCTTTTTTCGCACAAACTCTGTTCTCTGTTTATTTCATTCACTCTTGATGCCTGATTTCTTTTTTTTTAATTTTTTTTTTTTTTTTTTGGCCACTTCTGTTGGTCTTTCATTTATTTATTTCCATCCATCTTTGTTCTTTGGCCTGTGTGGGCCTCCCATCGCAGTGGCCTCTCTCATTGCAGAGCACCAGCTCTGGGCACATGTGCTCCAGAGCTCCGGCTTGGTTGTTGGACACATCGGTTCAGCCGCACTGCAGCACGTGGAATCTTCCCAGGCCAGGGATCGAACCAGCACCCCTTGCACTGCAAGGCCTTCCCTTACCAGGGAAGCCTGCCTGATTTCTTAATGTCTAAGCCCTCATCATTTTCTCTAATCCAGACATTTATTTGTTTGCCTTCTTAGTTTGTCACATTATGATAATTCACTCCAGTTTTCATGTCGCCTTTCAAAGCAGGAAGGAGGGTACAGAGGTTTTCCCAGAAGTCTGCCAGTAGTTTTGTACCTATGTCTCATTGGTTTGAACCTGTCACTGGCTGTCTTCTAAAGAAACTGGGAAAGCAAATATTTAGCTTTTTTTAGTCTTTGTTGTGGAGGCAGGCGTGAGAAAAATGCAGTTGAGAATTGCTTTCTTTGTTGCTTTTGGCCATGCTAGGTCTTTGTTGTAGCGCCCAAGCTTCTCTAGTTGTGGCGCACAGGCTCTCTGTTTGACCCACGGTGAGAATTGCTTTTGAGTTAATCAGCTAACAATATTTGAGACAAATATCAAAAGCCACTTTACCTTTAAGTAAGTTTTGAACTCCCTTTATTTTCCTGCCAGGTGGCTTGCTGCCTCTATTTCCTTACCTGGCTCTCTTCTTGGTTACTGAAATTGAATTTTTGAACATCGGTGATTTAATAATTTAAACCTCCATTTCCCATTAATATTTAGAGTCCAGATTCTCTGGAATAGTTAAAGATCTTTTTCTTAGGCTTCTATATTACTCTTCCTCCTACTTTTTCTTTCTTTGATTACCCCTTAATCTCTTTAATTGTCATACCTTTGTCTGCTTTCCTGTTAAGTGTTAGTGTGCATAAGATTCTGTCCTCAACCCTCTTTTTTCGCACAAACTCTGTTCTCTGTTTATTTCATTCACTCTTGATGCCTGATTTCTTTTTTTTTAATTTTGGCCACTTCTGTTGGTCTTTCATTTATTTATTTCCATCCATCTTTGTTCTTTGGCCTGTGTGGGCCTCCCATCGCAGTGGCCTCTCTCATTGCAGAGCACCAGCTCTGGGCACATGTGCTCCAGAGCTCCGGCTTGGTTGTTGGACACATCGGTTCAGCCGCACTGCAGCACGTGGAATCTTCCCAGGCCAGGGATCGAACCAGCACCCCTTGCACTGCAAGGCCTTCCCTTACCAGGGAAGCCTGCCTGATTTCTTAATGTCTAAGCCCTCATCATTTTCTCTAATCCAGACATTTATTTCCACTTGTTCTGTAAATATTCCTATGTTCCCTTCACTTCATAAATGGTTATTATTCTCCATTGCCTTCTACTTATGTGCAGCCTCCTTAGCATGACTTTCAAGGACCATCATAATTTGTTTTTGAGATGTCTTTTCAAGTTTTCCTCCTCATAATTCCTTTTTGTCATTTCTCTGCTATAGTCATACTGGTTCCTCGAATAGAACACATATTTTGCCTCCAATCCTTTTATTTATTGCCACTGTGTGAAACCTAACCTGATCCATGACTGTTGATAGACCTTCTTAAAGGGCTACCTGAAGAGCAGCCTTTTCTTTGATTCTCCCCTGAGATTCTCTCTGAGGACCACTTGGCACCATTATGTCTCATTCTGTAGAATGGTGTCCTCTGGAGAGTGAGTGAATGGTCTTTAACCCCTGCCTAAGCTAGTGTTTTATAGCTCTTCTATACCTCTTAACAGTTTTGTGTGTATTGCCTGTTTTACACAGGCAAGATTTGTGTGTATTAACAGTTTTGTGTGTATTGCCTGTTTTACATTGTCAAGGACTTTAATACGGGAAATGTGTTTCTTTTCCCTGAATTGCCTAGTGCTTTGATTATTTACTGAATTAGACATTCAAAATATTTTACTTTGAAGAAAACATTTGTATTTTAATATACTAATCAGTTAACTTTTTAAAATCTTTTAAGTTTTTTCCAAATTTTAATTTTTTTTTCTCCATTTAAAAGTTTTTTAATGTATTTTTATTTATTTATTTTTTTGCTGCACCGCATGGCTTGTGGGATCTTAGTTCCCCAACTAGAGATTGAACTTGTGCCCTCAGTAGTAAAAGCATGGAGTCTTAACCACTGGACCACCAGGGAATTCCCTTAACTTTTGAGCAGTCTTGATATATTACAGGGAAAGATTGAGCTTTATAATCTTATTTTAACTGTTCATTAATATTGTTTATTCTCAAAATAGGTATCCTGATTGGAATCCTGAGATCCTCCCATCAAGAAGGTAGTTATTTTTTTTAATAGTATATTACTGAAATTTGATTTTCCACTAAAAGTAAACATGTACTGTTTTTTCTTTCTTTTTTTTTTTAAAGGTACTGTTGAGGAGAGTCTTGTTTTTACCATTTTTGTTTTTAAACAGTAGGGAAATGCAGTCGTCTCTAGGAATCTTTCTTTGATTGCCCCTGTTTACCTGTGGTAACGCCCATCTGTGAACTTTTCTTCTTTAGTCTTTTCTGAGATTACTTTATACTTGTACTATTATTTTGTTTGTGGGACCTTAGATTCTAAATGGCTTAAAGACTGAGAATGGGGTTTCCTTATTCAGTCTGTATAAAATACTAGTATAGAAGTGAAAGATATTTGTGGAAGGCATAATATTTGAGGGAAAATTGTTGAGAAACATTTATTTCCTTAATTCTGTATATAACTTAGTCCTTTCAAAACATAATTGGACATAATAGTGATACAGGAAAAATACAAGAAATTGATGATGATACTTATGTGTAAGTGAATAAAACAGGGATCTAAGCAAATTAAAGAGGTGATCATCTGCTTCGATTGCTGCTTACTCATGTGTAGGAGCGATTAAAGAGGTGATCATCTGCTTTGATTGTTTTTTATTCATGTGTAGGACTGAGTTGTGTCATAACAGGTTTTTGCTTTGCATAAATACATGGTATTGCTGGGTGCAGTGGTGCATGTCTGTAATCCCAGCTACTTGGGAGGCTGAGGCTGGAGGATTGCTTGAGTCCAGGAGTTCTAGATCGACATGCGCTATGCCGATTGGGTGTCCACGCTGGGATTGGCATCAATATGGTGACCTCCCAGGAGTGGGGGACCACCGGGTTGCCTTAGGAGGAGTGAACTGGCCTAAGTCAGAAACGGAGCAGGTCAAAACTCCCATGCTGATCAGTAGTGGGATCACGACTGTGAATAGCCAGTATACGCCAGCCTGGGTAATATAAGACCCTGTCTCTTTTAAAAGGACCCACACCCACACCCACACCCACACCCACCCAGCCACCCATTAGAGTTTGGTATTGTTAACAGCCTTATTTTAAGAAGGTAGATCTTTCATTTAATTTAAATTTACATCAAATTGATGAATCTTTTTTTTTCTTTTGTACTTTGTAGAAATGAAGGCAATAGAAAAGAAAATGAAACTCCAAGAAGACGATCTCATTCCCCTAGTCCAAGGCATTCTAGGAGATCAAGCTCCAGTCACAGATTCCGTCGATCTCGAAGCCCAGTACGTTGTATGTATAGACCAAGAAGTCAAGTCCAAGAATTTGCCATCGTTTTATTCCTAGATACAGATCCAGATCCCGTTCACCATATCGAATGAGAAATCCATTTAGAGGTAGTCCAAAATACTTTCGTTCAGTTAGCCCTGAAAGGACATCCAGGAGATCAGAGAGATCATTGGGTACGTTCATGATTGTGAATAATAAGTACTCACTTTGACTAAACTGTTTCAGTTTTTTTGTTCATTTGATTCTTATTTCCATTAAGCTTGAAATGGTGGCTTACATACTACTGTCAAGATTTTTTACAATATTGACATTTTGAGATATTTGGCTCAACTCTTTTTAAGATTTTTAAGAAATGCAATGTTCTGATTTATTAAATTTTAGAATTTATGTATGAAATCTGACTCACACTACAGCCTTTTTCATTCTTCTTCCTTTTCTTATGTATCACAAGAAATATGGGAGACTGTATCTGTCCACCCAACATCAAACTTAAAGACCAAGGATATACAAAAATCTTCCTTTGCCTTTGTAATTGATTACAGGTTGTCTTCCATGAATTAATTTAGACCATTTTATACCTATTCATATTTTCAACCTGTATCTTAATGTTCGTTTATTGGCCCTTTCCAGAAAGGAGTTCTAGATCGACATCGCTATGCCGAGGAGTGGGGGACTTCCCAACCGGGTTGCCTTAGGAGGAGTGAACTGGCCTAAGTCAGAAACGGAGCAGGTCAAAACTCCCATGCTGATCAGTAGTGGGATCACGACTGTGAATAGCCAGTATACGCCAGCCTGGGTAATATAAGACCCTGTCTCTTTTAAAAGGACCCACACCCACACCCACACCCACACCCACCCACCCACCCATTAGAGTTTGGTATTGTTAACAGCCTTATTTTAAGAAGGTAGATCTTTCATTTAATTTAAATTTACATCAAATTGATGAATCTTTTTTTTTCTTTTGTACTTTGTAGAAATGAAGGCAATAGAAAAGAAAATGAAACTCCAAGAAGACGATCTCATTCCCCTAGTCCAAGGCATTCTAGGAGATCAAGCTCCAGTCACAGATTCCGTCGATCTCGAAGCCCAGTACGTTGTATGTATAGACCAAGAAGCCGAAGTCCAAGAATTTGCCATCGTTTTATTCCTAGATACAGATCCAGATCCCGTTCACCATATCGAATGAGAAATCCATTTAGAGGTAGTCCAAAATACTTTCGTTCAGTTAGCCCTGAAAGGACATCCAGGAGATCAGAGAGATCATTGGGTACGTTCATGATTGTGAATAATAAGTACTCACTTTGACTAAACTGTTTCAGTTTTTTTGTTCATTTGATTCTTATTTCCATTAAGCTTGAAATGGTGGCTTACATACTACTGTCAAGATTTTTTACAATATTGACATTTTGAGATATTTGGCTCAACTCTTTTTAAGATTTTTAAGAAATGCAATGTTCTGATTTATTAAATTTTAGAATTTATGTATGAAATCTGACTCACACTACAGCCTTTTTCATTCTTCTTCCTTTTCTTATGTATCACAAGAAATATGGGAGACTGTATCTGTCCACCCAACATCAAACTTAAAGACCAAGGATATACAAAAATCTTCCTTTGCCTTTGTAATTGATTACAGGTTGTCTTCCATGAATTAATTTAGACCATTTTATACCTATTCATATTTTCAACCTGTATCTTAATGTTCGTTTATTGGCCTTTCCAGAAATCTCTTACATAATTTTTTTCAGTAATCTCAGAGGTCTTTGAGGTCATTCCTTTTCCAACTACATATTTCTGTGAAATTGGATTTTTCTATAAATATTTTAGACAAAGTAATGTATCTAGCACATTGGATGCAAAAATCTCTGGTAAGAGAATTCAGGTGTTTTTTTTTTTTTTTTTTTAATGAGTTTTTGACTTACTTATTTTTCATCCATCTTTATTCTTTCCACCTGTGTGGGCCTCCAATTACAGTGACCTCTCGTCACAGAGCATCAGCTCTGGGCGCATGTGCTCCAGAGCGCTGGCTCATAATTGGAGACACCGGTCCAACTGCTCCACAGCACATGGGATCTTCCCTGGCCAGGGATCTAACCAGTGCCCCTTGCACTGCAAGGCTGACTCTTTACCCACTGGACCACCATGGAAGCCCTATTTTGGTTTATTAGCTGGTAATTATTGATAAATTGAATTCAAAAGCTTTTTGTAGTCCTCAATTTTTAATAGTGTAAAAGAATACAGAAACAAAAAGTTTTGAGGACCACTGGTAGAAGTTCACTAAATAAGGGGGTCTTCATGTAAAAACCTTTTGAGTAAAGAATTAAAGACTGATAATTTTTTTGTATGTATTTGGCACCTGTGTGTTAAATATTTGGGCAGTTGGGGTATTTTTGCTTTATAAAGTTCTTTACAATGTAATTAGTGTTTGTGTTCTTTTATAGATAAAAAAAAAGCATTGGAAGATGTCGTACAACGATCTGGACATGAGTCAGAATTCAGTAAACAGAAGCATCTTGAAGCAGTTGATAAAGGACACTCTCCAGCACAGAAGCTTAAAACTGGCAGTGGAGCAAAGCCATCAGTTAAATCTACCGGCTCTACAAAGAGTGAGTCAAGTGTAGGAGGACATTGTCCTCGTTATAAGTCAAAGAATCTTGAAGATGACACTTCATCAGAAAGTAAACAGATACCTGATAAAGCTGTTTCTCTGCAACGTAAGGTCAGTAGTTCTTTGTTCGTGAAAGTGTGTATATACATCTGTTAACATGACAGAGAAAAAAGTTGTTCAGAATGTTTAATTTTCGTATTTCCAAAAGTGTGAAATTGTGATTTATTTTGATATGAAATACTTTTATTGATTTCTCTCCTGAATATAATGAAAGTTCAGTAATTGAAGTATTATAGATTACAGATCCTATAGGTTTGGCATTTTTATATATCAAAAGTGAGAACATTTTGATGGTTTTGTGTTTTGGGCTGACCACATAAATTCTTGTTACAAGTTTTGCTCTCTAAAGAGGGAAATGGACATAATCAGTAGTAGTAATGAGTTTTCGTTATCTTTGTTAATAAGCTATTAAGTGAGTATCTCGTGAGAATCATGGTTTTTTTGCAGTATAGTTCAGAAGCTACTTTGTTGTCCAGTGTATATTAGTCTGTTTTCTGGGCATTATTTAGGTGTATTTTGTAATGTTAACAAATCTTCAAGTGTTTAGGTATATATTGCTCTTAACATTGCCTTGATTTTAAACAACTACAGTTCCCTTCCCCAAGGAGCTAATATTTAGAAGGATGAACTTAAAATAGTCAACCTGAAATTATAGGATTTTAAAGAAATGTTGAGTACAGGAAATTAGTTTTGAAGAGGCTAAATTATTCTGTAACACATTTTGTTCATTTTATTTCTAGATGGCACCAGTGGAACGTTTTAAAAGGTTTTTTTTTGAGTCAGTTTTTGACATAGGTGGTAAATAATAAAGTATATTCTGATTATATATATGAACCTATTAAAATATTATGCCTATCTAGAAATAGTTTTAAATTATTATAACACAGACTAAATAAAGCTGTAAGTTCAGCTTTTCTAGTGATAAGCCATGCAGTTTCGTATAGAAAAATAGTCTTTACTAGTTTTGGACTACTTCATACATCTTGTTTGTTACAAAGTGCTTCTAAACGGAGAAGAGCATCTGTGATTGGTTATGTATAAACTTAACACTGTTGAGTTTGAGTGGTAAAATACAAAACCTATTTTTCCTACTTTTCTTATCATTAAAAAAAAAACTTAGTATGTTTTTATAAGCAGAAAATTTAAGAATAATATATAGTCATGAACAGAAAATAGAAAATATTTTTATAAGCAGAAAAGACTGATTAGCTTAAGACGAAGATGAAAGGTAGAAAAAATTATATTGGGAATTAATATCACTATACTTTGTCACTTAATTTGATTTAATTTTATTTCATCCCAAAAATAGCTTCGGAAAGAGCAGTCTTCACATTATGGTCCTGTTCTTCTTGTGTCTGAATTACCGGAGGATGGTTGTACTGAAGAAGAAATTAGAAAAATATTTCAGCCATTTGGAAAAGTTAATGATGTCCTGATTGTTCCGTATAGAAAGGAAGTGAGTTATTTAGTCTGTTCTTAAAACTTTTAAGACGGTTGTTGGGTCTTTTAGCTTTTCCTCCATATACAATTGTTAATTGAATTATGTAAATGTTTAAAATTAAATGGACAAGATTCCTAAATACTGCTTTATATCCTTTAGAACAGCAGCACTTTCTTAGAAGAGCACATTTTTTTTCTTTGAAGAGCCAGATAATAATTTAGGCATTGCATGTCATAGGATTTCAACTACTCAGCTCTGCTATTCAACTCTGCTGCAGTACAAAGGCAGTCACAGCTAATATATAAATGAATATGTGTGGATGTGTTCAAAAAAACTATTTACAAAACAGGCCATAGTTTGCCATTCATTGCTTTAGCACAACAATAAGATTATCTTAAAAAGGGGATTTTGTTTGTACATTATTTTTTTACATATGAGTTATATTTCTGTGACTTGCATAGTAAAATTCTACAAACCCTAGAGTAAACAGCAAAAAATTGTGAATTAAGACAAGGAAACGTAGTTGGTATTATTTTCTTGTTGCAAGAAGCCTTAAAATTTTAAGGGTCAGATTAAACAGCAGCTAGATTACATCCTGCCTTCTTTCCTGTTGTTTAATGAGCCTTCCTTTCCAATTTCTTACTCTTTTATGATCCTGCCATGAATCCTGTCTGCTTTCCTTCTTTTCCTGGTAATGGTGTAGAAATTCCATAAGGTTAAATGTCCATTTCATGCGTGAAAGCATCCTAAAGATCAGATTACACTTTAGCAAGACAGTAAGAGGTAAAATCAACCAGGGCTTAAGGTAGTTTCAGTTTTATATTCCACAAGGAAGTGTAAAGTCTGTGTAAGGAAGTGTACAGAGAATTTTAAGGTAGATTTTTGACTTAAAGTAGAGTATGTTTCATTTTAGGCTTATTTGGAAATGGAATTTAAAGAAGCAATTACTGCAGTCATGGAATACATTGAAACAACACCTCTTCTGATAAAAGGAAAATGTGTGAAAGTATGTGTTCCAGGAAAGAAAAAGTCACAGGTAAACTGAGTTTATTATTTATGCAACTCATTGTTGAATAATTTTTTTTAAGTTTGTCACATACATCAAACATATAAGTTCACTCGCCAGATTGTGCATAAATTCAAATACACTGAACTTAATTGTGTGTATGTGCGTGTATTAGTCTCTCAGTCATGTCTCACTCTTTGAGACTGCTTGAACTGTAGCTTGCCTCTGTCCATGGAACTCTCCAGATAAGAATACTGGAATAGGTAACCATTCCATTCTCCAGGGGGATCTTCTGACCCAAGAATTGAACCCGGTCTCCCACACTGCAGGCAGATTCTTTTAACTGTCTGAGCTAGCAGGAAAGCCCCCACAACACTGGAGTGGTAGCCATTTCCTTCCTTCTCCAGGGGATTGAACCCAGGTCTCCCACTTTTCAGGCAGATACTTTACCATCTGAGCCACCAGGGAAGCTCTTGTATGCGTGTGTGTGAAATCATTTCAGTTGTGTCTGACTCTGTGATCCTATGGACCATTGCCTGCCAGGCTCCCCTGTCCATGGGATTTTCCAGGCAAGAAGACTGGAGTGGGTTGCTATGCCCTCGTCCAGGGGATCTTTCTCACCAAGGGATCAAACTCTCCTCTCTTCTGTCTCCTGCTTTGGCAGGTGAATTACTGCTAGTGCTACCTGGCAAGTCCCACATGGGTTTTATAGACATTTTAATTTCTGCTTACCATTTAATTTTTTCCTGCTGTTCCTTCTTTTGCTGGTAATGGTGTAGAAATTCCATAAGGTTAAATGTCCATTTCATGCGTGAAAGCATCCTAAAGATCAGATTACACTTTAGCAAGACAGTAAGAGGTAAAATCAACCAGGGCTTAAGGTAGTTTCAGTTTTATATTCCACAAGGAAGTGTAAAGTCTGTGTAAGGAAGTGTACAGAGAATTTTAAGGTAGATTTTTGACTTAAAGTAGAGTATGTTTCATTTTAGGCTTATTTGGAAATGGAATTTAAAGAAGCAATTACTGCAGTCATGGAATACATTGAAACAACACCTCTTCTGATAAAAGGAAAATGTGTGAAAGTATGTGTTCCAGGAAAGAAAAAGTCACAGGTAAACTGAGTTTATTATTTATGCAACTCATTGTTGAATAATTTTTTTTAAGTTTGTCACATACATCAAACATATAAGTTCACTCGCCAGATTGTGCATAAATTCAAATACACTGAACTTAATTGTGTGTATGTGCGTGTATTAGTCTCTCAGTCATGTCTCACTCTTTGAGACTGCTTGAACTGTAGCTTGCCTCTGTCCATGGAACTCTCCAGATAAGAATACTGGAATAGGTAACCATTCCATTCTCCAGGGGGATCTTCTGACCCAAGAATTGAACCCGGTCTCCCACACTGCAGGCAGATTCTTTTAACTGTCTGAGCTAGCAGGAAAGCCCCCACAACACTGGAGTGGTAGCCATTTCCTTCCTTCTCCAGGGGATTGAACCCAGGTCTCCCACTTTTCAGGCAGATACTTTACCATCTGAGCCACCAGGGAAGCTCTTGTATGCGTGTGTGTGAAATCATTTCAGTTGTGTCTGACTCTGTGATCCTATGGACCATTGCCTGCCAGGCTCCCCTGTCCATGGGATTTTCCAGGCAAGAAGACTGGAGTGGGTTGCTATGCCCTCGTCCAGGGGATCTTTCTCACCAAGGGATCAAACTCTCCTCTCTTCTGTCTCCTGCTTTGGCAGGTGAATTACTGCTAGTGCTACCTGGCAAGTCCCACATGGGTTTTATAGACATTTGTTAATTCTGTTACATATTTTCCCCTACTCTGTTGCTTACCATTTAATTCTTTTTATAGTGCATATCACTATAAGCAGTAGAGTAGGGGAAAATGTGTAACAGAATTAGCAAACATCTATGAAACCTCTGCTTAGGTCCAGCAAACTACAACCTTGACAAAATCCTAGAAACTCCTCAGATACATTTTCCAAATACTTACACCCTTCCTTCTGCCTCAGAATAACCCTAACTTGCTTTATTATTCCGTAGTTGAGTTCTGTCTTAACGGTCTGTAAACTGAATCATAGTGTGTATATTCTTTGGGACCTTTTGCTTCATTAGAAATAATTAATGTTTATGAGTTGTAGATCATCTTCTATGCTTTAGTTCATATATCCATAGGTAATGTCTGTAGAAGTAATTAAAAGTATCCAGAAGAATGCCTGCTTTGGAGCAAACATATTTCAGTCACTGATTGGAGATCAAACCATGTTATTACGTTCAGATTTTCTTCATTCATTTACGCAGACTTCTGTGTGGCATAATTTTGTATGAATGTACTAGAGTTATTTTATCAGTTCTTTATGGATTGCTTTTTAGGTTATTTCTAGTTTTTCATTACTATAATCAATACTTCAGTAAGCTTTTGCATATATGACTTTCATAGGCCTTCATTATGCATTTATAATAGTGTTTTTTAGCTGTTAACTACAGTTGAATTTCTGGATTATAAAATATACAGTAATAAGTAATATTAGATCACTTGTTAAATAGCTGTAGTAATTTATAGTCTAATATTTATGTGAGTACAGGTGTCTATATATTATAAGTGACATTTTAATATTTGCAGTTTTAAAATCCACTATGTAAATAATTCTATCTAGTTTTGATGATCATCTTTAAATGTTGTGTTTTGAGTTACTTTTTCTTTTTTGTATATCTAGTGTAAGTTTCCGGATTTGTTGTTGCACAAGGCTTTCTGTATATGTACAAGGTATTTCAAGTTGCTGATCTCTTTCCTGCTTAGGGAAATTGTTTTAGCATTTGTTGCAAAGCTGGTCTGGTGGTGCTAAATTATCTTAGCTTTTGTTACTGTTGTTATCCAGTCACTGAGTTGTATCCAACTCTGTGACCTCATGGACTGTAGCATGCCAGGCCTCTGTCTAACATGATGTCCTGGAGTTTTCTCAGTTTCATGTCCGCTGAGTTGACAATGTTATATAACCATTTCATCCTCTGTCGGCCCCTTCTCCTCCTGCCTTCAATCTTCCCCAGTATTAGGCTCTTTTCCAGTCGAATTAGCTCTTCACATTAGGTGGTGAAAGTATTGGAGCTTCAGCTTTAACATCAGTCCTTCCAAAGAACATCGAGTTGATTTCCTTTGGGTTGACTGGTTTGATCTCCTTGCTGTCCAAGGGACTCTCAAGCATCTTCTCCAGCACCACAGTTTGAAAGCATCTGTTCTTTGATGCTCAGCCTTGTTTATGGTCCAACTCTCACATGACTACTGGAAAAACCATAGCTCTGACTATAAAAAACCATAACTTTGACTATATGGACTTGTCAGCAAAGTGATATCTCTGCTTTTGAGTACAGTGTCTATGTTTGTCATAGCTTTCAACATTTGAATGAATGTTGAAGTTTAGCAAATGGTTTTCCTGCATCTCTTGAGATGATCATGTGGGTTTTGACTTTTCTTCTGTTACTATGATATATTATGTTGATGTATGTCTATGCTGAACCATCCTTGTGAACCTGGGATGAATCCCACTTGGTCATGTTATGTATTTATCAAAGATATTGGCCTGTAATTTTCTTTTTTGGTGGTTTCTTTCTCTGGTTTGGTGTTAGGGTGATGGTTCTGAAATAGTGTAAAGTCTAATATTTATGTGAGTACAGGTGTCTATATATTATAAGTGACATTTTAATATTTGCAGTTTTAAAATCCACTATGTAAATAATTCTATCTAGTTTTGATGATCATCTTTAAATGTTGTGTTTTGAGTTACTTTTTCTTTTTTGTATATCTAGTGTAAGTTTCCGGATTTGTTGTTGCACAAGGCTTTCTGTATATGTACAAGGTATTTCAAGTTGCTGATCTCTTTCCTGCTTAGGGAAATTGTTTTAGCATTTGTTGCAAAGCTGGTCTGGTGGTGCTAAATTATCTTAGCTTTTGTTACTGTTGTTATCCAGTCACTGAGTTGTATCCAACTCTGTGACCTCATGGACTGTAGCATGCCAGGCCTCTGTCTAACATGATGTCCTGGAGTTTTCTCAGTTTCATGTCCGCTGAGTTGACAATGTTATATAACCATTTCATCCTCTGTCGGCCCCTTCTCCTCCTGCCTTCAATCTTCCCCAGTATTAGGCTCTTTTCCAGTCGAATTAGCTCTTCACATTAGGTGGTGAAAGTATTGGAGCTTCAGCTTTAACATCAGTCCTTCCAAAGAACATCGAGTTGATTTCCTTTGGGTTGACTGGTTTGATCTCCTTGCTGTCCAAGGGACTCTCAAGCATCTTCTCCAGCACCACAGTTTGAAAGCATCTGTTCTTTGATGCTCAGCCTTGTTTATGGTCCAACTCTCACATGACTACTGGAAAAACCATAGCTCTGACTATAAAAAACCATAACTTTGACTATATGGACTTGTCAGCAAAGTGATATCTCTGCTTTTGAGTACAGTGTCTATGTTTGTCATAGCTTTCAACATTTGAATGAATGTTGAAGTTTAGCAAATGGTTTTCCTGCATCTCTTGAGATGATCATGTGGGTTTTGACTTTTCTTCTGTTACTATGATATATTATGTTGATGTATGTCTATGCTGAACCATCCTTGTGAACCTGGGATGAATCCCACTTGGTCATGTTATGTATTTATCAAAGATATTGGCCTGTAATTTTCTTTTTTGGTGGTTTCTTTCTCTGGTTTGGTGTTAGGGTGATGGTGGTGATAGAATGTCTTTGGGAGTGCTCTCCGGTCTTCAGTCTTTTGGAGGAATTTGAGAAGAATCAGTATATATTACTCTTTGTATGGTAGAATCTACCTGTGAAGCCATCGGTCCTAGGCTTTTTTTTTTGGTGGAAGTTAATTGCAGAACTGTTGGTTCTGTATTAACCAGTACAGAACTGTATTGGTCTGTTCAAATTATCTTTTTCTTCTTGATTCACTTTTGATGGACTGTATAGTTCTAGAATGTTGTTCATTTCTTCTGGGTTGTCAGATTTGTTTGCGTATAATTGTTCATAGTATTCTCTCATGCTGTTTTATTTTTGCAGTATCAGTTGAGATTTCTCCTTTTTCGTTTTTCAGTTTATTTCAGTTCTCTCTCTTCTTGGTGAACTTGGCTAGAGGTTTGTCCATTTTGTTTACCCATTCAAAGAACCAGCTCTTGATTTTTGTTGACTTTTTTCCCTGTTGATTTTTTTTTTTTTTTTAAAGATTGTGTTTGTGGTTTTTTTAAATTTTAGCCTCTTTCATTGTTTTGTTTGTTTGTTTTCATCCATCTTTATTCTTTGGTTGCGATGGCCTCTTCTCTCCTTGCAGAGCACTAGCTCTGGGCACATGTGCTCCTTGCATTGCAAGGCAGACTCTTTACCCACTGGGCCACTGTGGAATCCCCCTGTTGTTTTCTTAATCTCTATTTTATTTACTTCCTCACTGATCTTTATTTCCTTCCTTCTGCTGACTTTAGGTTTTGTTTGTTGTTTTTCTCCTTTATTTCTTTTTGAGTCCTTCTTTTTTAAGTTCTTTTGTGTAGTAGTTTAGGCTCTTGAGGTTTTTCTTATTTTTGATGAAGGCCTGTATGAGTATGAACTGCCCTCTAAGAACTGCTTTTGCTGGCTTGCGTTACAGGTATTTTTTCATTGTTGTATGTCTCAAGGTACTTTTTCATTTCCTTATTGAACTTTTTTTTAGTCCAATTATTCCATCTTCATGTACTCATTTTTTTCTTTTTTCCTTTTGTTGATTTCTAGTTTCATGCTATTGTGGTCAAAAATAATGCTTGAAAATGTTTCTGTACTCTTAAATTTATTAGGTTAGTTTTGTGTCCCAGGATGTAGTGAAGCTTAGAGAATGTTCTGGGTACACTTGAAAAGAATGTATATTCTGGGGTTTTTTTTGGATGCAGTGTCCGAAAATATTAGGTCTTTTCTGTTGTATCTTTTAGGACCTCTGTTGCTTTATTGATTCCCTGTCTGGAAAATCTCTCCTTGATACAAGTGGGGTGCTAAAAGTCTCCTACTGTTATTGTATTCCTATTGATTTCTCCCTTCATGTCACTTTTTATGTGTTTGGGTGCTCCTAAATTAGCTGCATGTATGTTGATGAGTGTGAAATCTTCTCATATTGATCCTTTTATCATTATGTAGTGTCCTTCTTTATCTTTATAGACTTCGCTTTAAAGTCTATTTTGTTTGTCCCCTCCCTTTCAGTCAGTGTGTGTCCTTTGCCTTAGGGTGGGTCTCTTGTACAAGGGCGGTATATTATAGGCTCTTATTTTTTTAATCAAGTTTGCCACTGTCTCTTTTTTTAAATTTTGCGCATCATAGTATGTATCCCCTCTTAATTTTAAAAGCTATTCTGGGTCTTGGTTGTGTGGGCTTCTCCTTGTGGTGTCTTCTCTTACTGCTGAGCACAGGCTCTAGGCATGTAGGTTCAGTAGTTACGGCACACAGGCTCAGTAGTTGTGGGGCCAGGCTTACTTTTTCTGTGGCATGTGGAATCTTCCAGGACCAGGGATCGAACCCATGTCCCCTGCATTGACAGGTAGATTCTTATCCAGGGAAATCCTACTCTGTTTTTGTTTTGTTTTTTGGGGGGGCCAATTTTTTATTGGTCTTTCATTTATTTATTTTCATCCATCTTTGTTCTTTGGGCTTTGTGGGCCTCCCATTGCAGTGGCCTCCCCTGTTGCAGAGTACCGGCTCTGAATGCATGCGTTCCAGAACGCTGGCTCGTAATTGGACACGCCGGTCCAGCCACTCTGCGGCACATAGGGTCTTCCCAGGCCAGGGATCGAACCAGCGCCCCTTGCACTGCAAGGTGGACTCTGCACCCACTGGACCACCAAGGAAGCCCCACTCAATGTGTTTTGATTAGAGTATTCAGTCTATTGATATTGAATCTGTTGACATTTACATTGACTCCTGTGTTTATTGCCTTTTTTAAAAAATTTTTGTTGAAGTATGGTTGATTTACATATTGCCATTTCAGACCGTGTTTTCCAGTTGATTCTTTGCTTCTTCCTTGTTCGTTTTTCTTTTTTGTGAATTTATCGTTTCCTTTTATTTTGTACTTGTGTTCTTTTCTAGGTTTTTGTGAATCTGTTGTATGTCTGTGGTTTACGATTGCCCTGTTTTTCAGGTGTAGACTCAAATATATTCTTAAAAAAAAAAAGGCAGCAGAATCTATGTTTTTTTACTTTTCTTCCCCACTTTTTATGATTTTGATGCCCCTTTTTACATCTTCATGTTTATTCTTTTGCTGTTCCTTGTGTTTATCATTGTTTTCACAAACAGGTTCTCTTTTTCCCCCTCTTTCTGATCTGTACACTGGCCATTTTAAGTGATACTGTTCCCAGTTGTGTTTTCCTCCCTGTTTCTTCTTCTTTTCTGTTTGGAGATGGCCTTCAGTATTTCTCTTAGGATAGGTTTAGTATTGCTATATTGTGTTAGTTGTTGCTTGTCTGAAAAATTCCTTATTTTCCCTTCTAAATGGTAATCAGGCTCGCTGGAAGAGTATTCTAGGTTGTAGATTTTTCTCTTTCAAGGCTTTGAACATATTTTGTTGCTCCCTTCTGGCCTGCAGTGTTTCTGTAGAGATACCAACTGATAGCCTTACGGGGTTTTCCCAGTAATGAACTCTCTGTCTTTTTCTTGTTGCCTTTAGAATCCTCTCTGTATCATTAACATTTGCCATTTTTATTATGTCTTGGAGTAGATCGGTTTGGATTCATCTTGTTTGGAACCTTGTCTGCTTCCTGTATCTGGATATCTACTTCCTTTTTTAGGTTTGGGACATTTTCAGCCATAATTTATTTAAATACATTTTAAGCCCCCTTTTTCTTCTTTTTGAATCTATATTGTGTGTAGATGGGCCTGCTTTATCTATTCCATAGGTCTCTTATATTGCTTTTTTTGGAAGGGGTTCTGTCTTTTGTTTTGATTGGGTAATTTCCATTAGTCTGTCTTCCAGGTCACATATTCTTTCTTCTGTATCATTCTTTCTACTATTTATTGTCTTGAGCTCAACTTTCATCTTGGCAAATGAATTTTTAAATTTTATTTAGCTCCTTTTCCCACTTTCTAGTTCTATTTTACAATAATCTGTATTTCTCTTGATAGTCTTTCTTAATACCTTCAGTATTTTCATTACCTCCGTTTTCTTTTTTTTTGAACTTTTTTTTTTTAAAAGATCTATTTATTTATTTATTATTGGTTGGGGGTGGGGTTGGGGAGGGAGGGGAGCCGGTGGGCCACATTCTATTGGTCTTTCATTTGTCCATTTTCATCCGTCTTTGTTCTTTGGCCCGTGTGGGCCTCCCATCGCAGTGGCCTCTGTTGTCACAGAGCACCGGCTCTGGGCACATGCGCCCCAGAGCTCCGGGTCGGTAATTGGACACATCGGTCCAGCCACTCCGCGGCTCGTGGGATCTTCCCAGGCCAGGGATCGAACCGGCGCCCCTTGCACTTCTAGGCGGTGTCCTTACCCACTGGACCACCAGGGAAGCCCTCATTACCTCCTTTTTCATCTCAGTGTCATTTAGACTGAAGAGGTCGGTTTCATTGTTCCTTCAGGGAATTTTGGTATTTTAACTGAGAGTGGTTCTCTGCTTCTTTGTTTTCCTTATATTTCTCTTAGTCCAAAAGTTTAGCAGAAGCAGTTGTCTAATATAGTCTTACAGGGCTATGTGTAAGCAGGTGCACCTGTGTAACTGTTGTGGGTTTAATTTTTTTTTTGATGTGAAGGCTGTTTTTGGTTTAGATGTTTGCTGTCTCCCAGCATGTGGTGGTTGTTACCACCTTGATAAGGGGGTATGTGGGTGCTCAGGTGCTTGCTTCATCCAGGTTTCCAGGAAGGTGGCCACTGCAGTTGGGTTTCTCTGCAGTGACAGTGGTATTTGCAATCTACCACCCTGCCCCAGAGTGGGCAGTGGTTGGCATCAGGTTATAGAACCCTTGGCAGTAGTGATGGGCCTCACACACTCCCAGGTAGGTTATCTCTGATTACAGACTCCTGGCAGTGGCAGGCCACACAATCTTGGGGAAGTTGATAGCATTGACCTGCCTCTGCCTATAGGACCGTTGGCTGCGGCATTGGCAACAGTCCGTGCCCACCTCTGGAGTCTGAGAATGCAGCTATGACTTCCATCCACCCCTTGGAACTTGTGTGGCCACCTGCAAGCATACAGAGAAAGAGGCTAGTTCTATTTTACAATAATCTGTATTTCTCTTGATAGTCTTTCTTAATACCTTCAGTATTTTCATTACCTCCGTTTTCTTTTTTTTTGAACTTTTTTTTTTTAAAAGATCTATTTATTTATTTATTATTGGTTGGGGGTGGGGTGGGGGTGGGGAGGGAGGGGAGCCGGTGGGCCACATTCTATTGGTCTTTCATTTGTCCATTTTCATCCGTCTTTGTTCTTTGGCCCGTGTGGGCCTCCCATCGCAGTGGCCTCTGTTGTCACAGAGCACCGGCTCTGGGCACATGCGCCCCAGAGCTCCGGGTCGGTAATTGGACACATCGGTCCAGCCACTCCGCGGCTCGTGGGATCTTCCCAGGCCAGGGATCGAACCGGCGCCCCTTGCACTTCTAGGCGGTGTCCTTACCCACTGGACCACCAGGGAAGCCCTCATTACCTCCTTTTTCATCTCAGTGTCATTTAGACTGAAGAGGTCGGTTTCATTGTTCCTTCAGGGAATTTTGGTATTTTAACTGAGAGTGGTTCTCTGCTTCTTTGTTTTCCTTATATTTCTCTTAGTCCAAAAGTTTAGCAGAAGCAGTTGTCTAATATAGTCTTACAGGGCTATGTGTAAGCAGGTGCACCTGTGTAACTGTTGTGGGTTTAATTTTTTTTTTGATGTGAAGGCTGTTTTTGGTTTAGATGTTTGCTGTCTCCCAGCATGTGGTGGTTGTTACCACCTTGATAAGGGGGTATGTGGGTGCTCAGGTGCTTGCTTCATCCAGGTTTCCAGGAAGGTGGCCACTGCAGTTGGGTTTCTCTGCAGTGACAGTGGTATTTGCAATCTACCACCCTGCCCCAGAGTGGGCAGTGGTTGGCATCAGGTTATAGAACCCTTGGCAGTAGTGATGGGCCTCACACACTCCCAGGTAGGTTATCTCTGATTACAGACTCCTGGCAGTGGCAGGCCACACAATCTTGGGGAAGTTGATAGCATTGACCTGCCTCTGCCTATAGGACCGTTGGCTGCGGCATTGGCAACAGTCCGTGCCCACCTCTGGAGTCTGAGAATGCAGCTATGACTTCCATCCACCCCTTGGAACTTGTGTGGGCCACCTGCAAGCATACAGAGAAAGAGGCTTCTGTGGCTGACCTGCCCTTCTCCTCTCATGCCGCCTAACAGTGGCCGCTTGTCTCTCTGACAGGCCCAGGCTTCTTCTCAGAAGAATGCCATTAGTTACGGTGTACGACATTGTAGCCTCCTCAGGATGTCTTAGTACAGCCAACCCCAGTCTTCTCGTTGGGGCCTAACCTCTAAAGCCCCTTAGTACCCAGGCCCCACCTGCTCTAGTGGTTGAGTAAACATCATCTCAGGCTGTGAAGTGCCGGTCAGCACCCACCATCTTTGCAGGTCTCTCTCCACTTTGCTCTCTGCACATCTGTTGCTGAGCTCTCCTCTGAGGCTGCATTGCTCCTTCTGTGTTCCAGCTGATCTCATCAGTGAGCGGACTTTGCCGTGTGCAGAAATCTTTCCTCTTTTATGGTTCCCTTCCAGAGGCACAGATCCTGATCTTATTCTTCTTTCTCTATTTTCTTTTGCCCTACCCAGTTACATGGAGATTTTCATGCCCTTTTGGAAGTCAGAAGTCTTCTGGTATTCAGTAGATGTTGAATGACAGTTGGTGCCCATGTAGGTGTACTTTCGATGCATCTTGGGAGGAGAATGCCACATCCTGTTCCTCACATTTTTCTATTTTTTAATTTGCCTTTTTAAAAAGTTTCATCTGAGGTTGTTCATTATCCTGAGATTTTAATTTTGTATTATACATGAGAAGTATTTTCCTTTAGTCTGTTGCTTGTATGTGTACAAGGCTTGTAATTTTGTATACTCCAGTTTATTGTTTTTTCCCTCATAATGGCAATTTTTCTCTTATTTTAGAAGACCTTTATACCAATACCAGAAAGATATATTTTCATTATTTTTAAAATCTGTTATTTGTGATATAATGTGTGAATGGTATCAGTGTTGTTAACAAAATGGGTAACCAATTAACCCAACATCATTTGTGCCTCATTTGTCTTTCCTCATTGATTTGGAAAGTTTTCTTCATGTGTATAACGTACCCTTATACACATAGATCTGTATCAGTCTGCAACTGTAGCTTTATAGTACTTGCCTATTTTTCTAATAGAATTCATTTTCTTTGTTCTCTGCTTACATGCATTTTTGCTTATCTAAAACATTTACTCCTGCATATTAGTTTTAGGATCAGTATAAGTTCTCTGAAAAACCTTAACGGGAATTTGATTGATGCTGTATTTAGTTTGTATTGATGTGTTTACAATACCAAATTTTTCTGTCCAAAGACATGTTTTATTTCTTCATTTGTTTAGATTTAGTTTAGTGTCCCTCAGCAAGTTTTTACATTTTTTTTCCCATAACATTCTTCTGTAATGTTTCTGTAACATACATTTTGGAGAAAGTGTTAATTATTTGTGTATGTCATAAGTATTATTTAAGTTGTTATTAGAGAAGAGTTTTATTTTTCATATGTCTTAGGCTTGCTGGTTAGTTGCCATCATCCTAGTTTATTAATACTAGGTACATACATGCCCATCCCATTGTCCCATTATTCTACTTTGAATAATGAATTACATGGTGACCCTAATTATTACCAATTTAGAATTTGCTTCATTTTCAGTTAACAGAAACTTTTGCCACTGGTTTATTAAATAAATAAGTTTATTTATCTCATACCAGGAAATCTGCTAGCAGGTGATCTCATAACCAGTAGTTCTATAATATCTGCAGGAACCCAGCGTTTTGATTTTTTCTAATCCACTGTTGTTAGCATGTATGTTTTCATCCTTTTTGTAAGATGGTTGCCGCACAGTCTGGCCTTATTTCTGTCTTTCAAATGGAAAGAAAAGAATCAAGTGTCAAGAATAGAATGAATTTTTCATACCCCCACCACACCCCCAGTAAGGAGGAGTTCCTTCGCAACTTCAACCTACATTTGATTTATCAGAACTGTGACACATAGCCTCCTCTCGTTGCAGAGTACAATAAGAGGTAGCAGTACTAAATGTATAATTTAAGGATTTTAACTTTATTCTGTAGATAGTTAAATGTTACTGAAAGTTTTCAGCAAGACTATGATGGTGAAATAAATGGATTAGAAAGATTCATCAAGAAGTGATCTACAGAATGAATTTGTTTGGCAAATGACTCTGAAGGCAAAGAAAGCTTAGCAGACTGATTAAAGGAAAGAAGAAAAAAGATCATTCATGTCTCATGAGAGCACCCATCTAGCCAACCAGCCTATTGTGATAATAGGAACAGTTTGGGATAGATTAGTAACTTGAGAATAGAAAGAAGAAATAGCTTATACTGTTGATTCTTTTTTTTTTTTTAATTTATTTATTTATTTTGGTGGGGGTAGGGTGGGGAGGGAGGGGAGCATGCTAACTCATGCATGCTAACTCAGTGGTGTCCGACTCTTTGCTATCCCATGAACTGTAGCCCACCCGGCTCTTGTTCATGGCATTTCCCGGGCAAGAATACTGAAGTGGGTTGCCATTTCTTCCTCCAGGGGATCTTTCCAACCCAGAAATTGAACCCACATCTCCTGCATTGGTAGTGGGCTTTTTTCCCCACCACTGAGCCACCTGGGAAACCAATTGAAACATAGACTAAAATGCAAATAGCTGTTATCTTTATAAAATAACATGAATTCTAAAAAAAAAAGTTAGTTACAATTAAAAACTAATTATTTTGGCCTAAAATATGTCATCAAAAATTGGCATGTAAGCCAAGGTGTAAGGACTTTTAAATTTGTTATGCAGAAGACATCAGTAGTTTCATGCATGTTTCTTCTGAATCAGAAGATACCTATTAGGACAAGTCTCTTCTAGACCACTGTGGTAAAGGAGATGTTTGGGATAAAATCCCATATGGCACAAAAGGAAAGGGCAAGGATGTCCCCAGAGAACAAAAACCATAAAATAACATGACAACAGTTATAAGTTCAGATCAATTTAACACATTTATGGAATGTTCAGTAATGGCCAAGCTTGAAGAACCATGCCCCTTTTGGTAAGGTTGTTACGGAAGGTCTCATTGAAAACATGAAAAGGAGGTGAAGGTGCAAACTATTTTTGGATTGAGAACATTCCAGATAGAAGAAACAGCAACTGCAAAAAACTTCTAAAGTCCATGTCTATGTAGTTTTATTTGAGGAGTTTGAAGGGTGCTCGAGGTGGAAGTAGAGAAGAATATGAAGAGGTATATGGTGACTTGAGGGTACAGACTGGGTGGAATGTGTGGTGTAAACTTTAAGTATTAGCTTTTTTTCTGAGTGTGTTGAAAGATTTTGAGTTTAGGAATGACAGTATTGATCTGGTTCTGTGTTAAAAATGGAGTGAGCATGGTTGAAAGGCAAACACAGAAGCAGAGACCACTATGAGTCTATTAATATAGTAGTTATAGCAGAAGGTAGTGATATAAAAAAGGTAGTGGTACCAGTTAGATATCAGAAATGGTGTAGCACTACTTGAAATAATGTTTTGAAACATAATGGTAATAAAATGTAAGTGATAAAAGACAAGATATAAAATTATACATTATAATCACAAATTGAAAATATTTTATTTCTGTCTAGATAAAAAGTTAATTAGCATTTATACATTACGGTAAGCTTTTTTTTCTTGAAATTTTAATTGCCTTTTATAATTTGGGAAGAGACCAAAAGTTTTTCAAACATAGACTAAAATGCAAATAGCTGTTATCTTTATAAAATAACATGAATTCTAAAAAAAAAAGTTAGTTACAATTAAAAACTAATTATTTTGGCCTAAAATATGTCATCAAAAATTGGCATGTAAGCCAAGGTGTAAGGACTTTTAAATTTGTTATGCAGAAGACATCAGTAGTTTCATGCATGTTTCTTCTGAATCAGAAGATACCTATTAGGACAAGTCTCTTCTAGACCACTGTGGTAAAGGAGATGTTTGGGATAAAATCCCATATGGCACAAAAGGAAAGGGCAAGGATGTCCCCAGAGAACAAAAACCATAAAATAACATGACAACAGTTATAAGTTCAGATCAATTTAACACATTTATGGAATGTTCAGTAATGGCCAAGCTTGAAGAACCATGCCCCTTTTGGTAAGGTTGTTACGGAAGGTCTCATTGAAAACATGAAAAGGAGGTGAAGGTGCAAACTATTTTTGGATTGAGAACATTCCAGATAGAAGAAACAGCAACTGCAAAAAACTTCTAAAGTCCATGTCTATGTAGTTTTATTTGAGGAGTTTGAAGGGTGCTCGAGGTGGAAGTAGAGAAGAATATGAAGAGGTATATGGTGACTTGAGGGTACAGACTGGGTGGAATGTGTGGTGTAAACTTTAAGTATTAGCTTTTTTTCTGAGTGTGTTGAAAGATTTTGAGTTTAGGAATGACAGTATTGATCTGGTTCTGTGTTAAAAATGGAGTGAGCATGGTTGAAAGGCAAACACAGAAGCAGAGACCACTATGAGTCTATTAATATAGTAGTTATAGCAGAAGGTAGTGATATAAAAAAGGTAGTGGTACCAGTTAGATATCAGAAATGGTGTAGCACTACTTGAAATAATGTTTTTGAAACATAATGGTAATAAAATGTAAGTGATAAAAGACAAGATATAAAATTATACATTATAATCACAAATTGAAAATATTTTATTTCTGTCTAGATAAAAAAAGTTAATTAGCATTTATACATTACGGTAAGCAGATTTTTATTTGTAATTGTACATGTGTATGTGTTTCTTATCCTTTTGTGTATTTTGTGAATTGCCTTTTATAATTTGGGAAGAGACCAAAAGTTTTTCAAAATTTTTTCCTTCATAGAACAAAGAGGTGAAGAAAAAGGTGTCAGATTCAAAGAAAGCATCTACATCTACTTTAAAGTAAGTAATTCTGTGATTTTCTGTCTGAGAACGAATATACTTATGAATTAAATGTAAAAATTTTTTACAACTACATTTTTAGTATGTTTTATCATTCTCACTCCTTTTTAAATGGGACATCAATCAAAGTGAATTATTTTAAACATTTTTAGATTTAAGGTTTGCATCTTTAGAAGATTTAGAAGTTAGAATTTTGTTTGCTAACTTTTCTCTTCTTTTAATAGAAAAGATACAGATGCTTCCACAACTGTTGAAACTGTGACTGCAGCTTCTGCTAGTAAGTTGTTAATTTTAATACTCTTCCAAATGAGTGTATTTTTTCAGTTTACTGGAAGCTTATTGCAAGATCATGCTAGGAAAACATTGTTCACTGTGCTTTAGTAGAAGGGATCATTGCCCCCTGTTTTAAGCTAGTTATCCACTGGAGAAAGCGCATATTGTTCAGCACTTAGTAAATGACCCCTTACCCTTTCACCCAGATTAGTTTTTCGCTCTTTGTCACATGACTGTATATTGTGTTTCAGCTACTCTGAGCAGTTTGTTTTCCAGCTATGCTGTGCTGATCTTTATACTGGCCATTTGTGTGGAGTCATTATCTATATTCCAGTTAACTTAGTAAGCACTTCTGAAGTAGCTACTTAGAAGGTACCAGGCCTCGTGCAAGGTACTGAAAATACAGAGTTATGTCTCTCTCCTTCACTTGACTGGGTAAGGGAATGTTTATACTCTATGTTTCTATACCTTAATATCTAATATAGTGTGAGGATTAATGAATAAATTTATCAAGACTAGATTAATGGATGCCAAGAGGGAAGAGAGTGGGAGAGAGGTGGATTGGGAGTTTGGGAATAGTAGATGCAAGCTGGTGTGTACAGAATGGATAAGCACAAGGTACTACTGTAAAGCACAGGGAACTATATGCAGTATCCTGTGGTAAACCATAATAGAAAAGAATATGAAAAAGAATGTGAGGGTGTCCCTGTTGGTCCAGTGGGTAAAGAGTCCACCTTGCAGTGCAAGGGGCACTGGTTCGATCCCTGGCCTTTTACTCCAGGTATCTCTTGACTTCCTACTTGCATTCTAGTATCCTATGATGAAAAGGACATCTTTCTTTGGTGTTAGTTCTAGAAGGTCTTGTAGGTCTACATAGAACTGATCAGCTTCAGCTTCTTCAGCGTCATAGACTTAGGTTATTGTGATGTTGAATGGTTTGCCTTGGAAACGAATCAAAATCATTCTGTCGTTTTTGAGGTTGCACCTAAGTACTGCATTTTGGACTCTCATTTACTATGAGGACTACTCCTTTTCTTCTAAGGAATTCTTGCCCACAGTAGTAGATAGAATGGTCATCTGAATTACATTCACCCATTCCCATCCATTTTTGTTCAGTTTCCTAAGATGTCAGTTGTACTTTTGCCATCCTCCTCCTTGACAAGGTCCAATTTATTTTGATTCATGGACCTAACATTCTAGATTCCTATGGAATATTGTTCTTTATAGCTTTGGATTTTGTTTTCACCAACATACACATCCACAAGTGAGCGTTGTTTCTGCTTTGGCCCATACGCTCTATTCTTTCTGGAGCTATTAGTAATTTCCCTTTGCTTTTCCCTAGTAGCATTTTGCACACCTTCCAGCCTGGGGGGCTCATCTTTTGGTGTCATATCATCTTGCCTTTACACACTGTTCATGGGGTCCAAGTGGCAGGAATACTGGAGTGATGTACCATTCCCTCCAGTGGACAACGTTTTGTCAGAAGTCTCCACTGTGACCCGTCTATTTTGGGTGGACCTGCATGGCATGGCTCATAGCTTCATTGAGTTATGCAAGCTCCTTAATCACAACAAGGCAGTAATCAGTGAAGGGGTTAAATCGGTTATTTCCCCAGTTATAGCACACTGCCCAAATAGTTCCCACATGTGGGTTCCATCCTTGAGGAAAATAATAGCTGTAGTTCTAATTTCAACTTCCAGAGCATGCAGAAGAAAGTCAAACATTCTTTAAAAGGGGGAATGTAGCAAGAGGAAGGAAAAAACAGTCTAATACTGATATCAGATGCTAAGAAAAGCACTGCACACTTAACAGAATGGCTAAAATAAGAAAATAGTAACACCAAATGCTATTGAAAATGGGGAGAGACTTGTACTTTGCTAGTGGGAACATAAAATGGCATGTTGTCCTTTCTGGAAAAAAGTATTGAAGTTTTTAAACAAAACTAAACGTGTGCTTAGTGCAGTACCCAGAAGTTTCACTCTTGGGCCTTTATCTCAGACAGATGAATACACAAAACCTGTTCCCCCAAAACAGTACACAACTATTTATAGCTTCTTCTTCTTTTTTTTAATCTTTTTTTTTGGGCCACTTCTACTGGTGTCTCATTTGTCTGTTTTCATCTGTCTTTGTTCTTTTGGCCCATGTGGGCCTCCCATTGCAGTGGCCTCTCTTGTTGCAGAGCACTGGCTCTGTACGCATGCGCTCGAGCTCTGGCTCAGTAGTTGTGCACATCCGTCCAGCCGCTCTGCGGCACGTGGGATCTTCCCAGGCCAGTGATTGAACCGGCGCCCCTTGCACTGCAAGGCAGTGTCCTTACCCACTGGACCACCGGGGAAGCCCTATTTATAGCTTCTTTATCAATAGCCATAAACTGAGAATAACCGTAATATCTTTCAGTGCATTGATGGCTAAACAAACTGATATGTCTGTAGTAAGGAGTATCTATCACTCAGCAATAGAAAGGAGTCAGTTATTTATACATGCAGCAATTTTCACGGATTATACAGGAGTAGTGCTGATTGAATAAAACTCAGTCAAAGCCTCTTCTATTTATATAACATTCTTGAAATGATAAAGAGATAGAACACAGATTCATGGTTGTCAGGAGTTGAGGGGAAGACAGAAAGGTGGCTGTTTATATGATAGGTAGTAGGAAAGATCCTTGTGGTGGAAGAGCTCTGTTTCTTAACGGATGGTCACAGTAATATACAGGTATATGATAGAATTTCATAGTAGTAAATATACATTGAATGCATGCAACCTGGGGAAATTGGTATGTTTGTAAATTATATCATTATCAGTTTCCTGTTTGTGATATAGTACTTAGTTTTACATTACCCTTAGAGAAAACTCCATGAAGAGTATTTGGAGTCTCTCCCTATTATTTCTTATAACTTCATGTGAATTTACCGTAATCTCAAAATTAAAATTAGACAAGGGCTTCCCTGGTGGTCCAGTGGGTAAGGACACCGCCTTGCAGTGCAAGGGGCGCCAGTTCGATCCCTGGCCTGGGAAGATCCCACGTGCCGCGGAGCAGCTGAACCCGTGTGTCCAATTACCGAGCCGGAGCTCTGGAGTGCCTGCTCCCAGAGCCGGTGCTCTGCGACAACAGAGGCCACTGCGATGGGAGGCCCACACGGGCCAAAGAACAAAAATGGATGAAAATAGACAAATGAAAGACCAATAGAAGTAGCCCGCCTGCTCCCCTCCCTCCCCACCCCACCCCCCCAAAATAAATAAATAAATAAATAAATCTTTAAAAAAAAAAGTTATACAAGGGCTTCCCTGGTGGTCCAATGGGTAAAGAGTTTGCCTTGCAGTGCAAGGGGCACTGGTTCGATCCCTGGCCTAGGAAGATCCCACATGCCACGGAGCTGCTGGAGCGATGGGTCCGATTAAGTGCCAGCACTCTGGAGCACTCGCACCCAGAGCCGGTGCTCTGCAACGAGAGAGGCCACTGCAATGGCAGGGCCACATAGGCCGAAGAATAAGGTTGGATCAAAAATAAATAAATAAAAAGTCAACAAAAAGAGGCCAAAATTAAAAAAAAAAGATAGACAAGTGTTCTAAAATGCAGATAAAGCCACTGATTTTACCAAAATTATGCCAAGTTAGCTCTTTTCAAAGTCTAAGTGATGCTTTATGTAATGTTACTGATACATTTTTCTTCTTATTTTAGCCAAAACTGGACAAGCCAAGGCATCTTCAGCCAAAATAAATAAATCTTCAGGTATGTTTTCTGTATTAGAATTTTAGACACTCTAGTTAACTTTAAATTGTTTAAGAAGTTTTTGTCCAGTAGTCTTGGATTTCATGTGTGCTGAGTATATACCAATTTTTGAAATTTATAATCATCTAGAAGTTTTGAGAAAGAAGTTTAGTAGATAATGCTCTGTATTTGCGGTAATTATCAAAAGAAAAGAATTTAACTGGCAAACTATTTCTCATGGTGAATATTAGAAGTATTTTCCTTTTCCTCTTTTATTGAGGTCTTGTTTACTTGCCTTTTTTTTTTAATTTAATTTTATTTATTTATTTATTTTTGACTATTCTGGGTTTTCACTGCTGTCACAGGCTCTTCTCTAGTTGCAGGGAGTGGGGCCTACTCTCTAGTGGAGGTGAGCAGGCTTCTTGTTGCAGTGACTTGTCTTGTGAAACTCAGGCTATAGGAAACATGGACTTCAATAGTTGTGGCTCGGAGGCTCTGGAGCACAGGCTCAACAGTGTGGCCCACAGGCCTAGTTGCTCCCCAGCATGTAGGATCTTGCCACATCAGTGATTGAACTGGCAGGCGAACTCTTTACCACTGAGCCACAAGGGAAGCCCTATTTACCTTCTTTTATAGAAGAGCCCTGATAACAAACTTATAGCAAATTATGTTGCCTCTGCATTTTTTGTGGACTACAGTATATTTTAAAGTAATTACTAATTTTTTCCCTTCCTCGATCCTGGCCTAGGAAGATCCCACATGCCACGGAGCTGCTGGAGCGATGGGTCCGATTAAGTGCCAGCACTCTGGAGCACTCGCACCCAGAGCCGGTGCTCTGCAACGAGAGAGGCCACTGCAATGGCAGGGCCACATAGGCCGAAGAATAAGGTTGGATCAAAAATAAATAAATAAAAAGTCAACAAAAAGAGGCCAAAATTAAAAAAAAAAGATAGACAAGTGTTCTAAAATGCAGATAAAGCCACTGATTTTACCAAAATTATGCCAAGTTAGCTCTTTTCAAAGTCTAAGTGATGCTTTATGTAATGTTACTGATACATTTTTCTTCTTATTTTAGCCAAAACTGGACAAGCCAAGGCATCTTCAGCCAAAATAAATAAATCTTCAGGTATGTTTTCTGTATTAGAATTTTAGACACTCTAGTTAACTTTAAATTGTTTAAGAAGTTTTTGTCCAGTAGTCTTGGATTTCATGTGTGCTGAGTATATACCAATTTTTGAAATTTATAATCATCTAGAAGTTTTGAGAAAGAAGTTTAGTAGATAATGCTCTGTATTTGCGGTAATTATCAAAAGAAAAGAATTTAACTGGCAAACTATTTCTCATGGTGAATATTAGAAGTATTTTCCTTTTCCTCTTTTATTGAGGTCTTGTTTACTTGCCTTTTTTTTTTAATTTAATTTTATTTATTTATTTATTTTTGACTATTCTGGGTTTTCACTGCTGTCACAGGCTCTTCTCTAGTTGCAGGGAGTGGGGCCTACTCTCTAGTGGAGGTGAGCAGGCTTCTTGTTGCAGTGACTTGTCTTGTGAAACTCAGGCTATAGGAAACATGGACTTCAATAGTTGTGGCTCGGAGGCTCTGGAGCACAGGCTCAACAGTGTGGCCCACAGGCCTAGTTGCTCCCCAGCATGTAGGATCTTGCCACATCAGTGATTGAACTGGCAGGCGAACTCTTTACCACTGAGCCACAAGGGAAGCCCTATTTACCTTCTTTTATAGAAGAGCCCTGATAACAAACTTATAGCAAATTATGTTGCCTCTGCATTTTTTGTGGACTACAGTATATTTTAAAGTAATTACTAATTTTTTTTCCCTTCCTCTGGCACTTATCCCACTTTCTGTTTTTCTCCTCTGTTTTAAAATGCTGGGTAATTCAGTCATCTTTTCAAATGGATGGAGATCATTGTATTAAATTGTCTTCCTGATAATGATAAGATGGAAAGGAAGCGGCCTTAAACTAGTAAATACCATTGTTAGTGGTAGATCCACAATTTGTGTACAGTAGTTCCTTCAAAGCAGTAATTTGTGAGAGTCAGGGGTGAATAGAAAATGTGTTTTGAAGACGCACTTATTAAGCAGATAGTTTGATACTCTTTAATAGTAGATTTATGGGAGTTCTTAGGGGAGTGAATGCTAAAACCACTAGCTGTCCCTTGAGTGCTAGAAGTTAATTCTAGATATTTTTTCCGTGTAAGTTCTGGTACCCAGCTAGAAGTCATAAAGTGAATTGACTTGTGGTAATAACAGAATAAAGAAATACCTTAAGGGCTCTTTGGAGCTAAGGTTATTGCAGTGGGACAAAACTTGGGAAATAACTAGGAAATGACTGGTTAAGTAACAATCTATAAAGATGAGTATTTCTCTTTTTGAACATAAATTAAGGTCTGTCTTTGGATATATAGTGTGGATTTGTAAACTATTTTGATTGTAGTATGTAGATGCCAGTAATTCTTTTTGTTTAGTAACTTTTAAAAAGATGATCATATTTTCACAGAAGGTCCTATTAAATAGGGCAATTAACATCCTTGTTTATAAATGGGGTAACGTGCAGAAATCAGTAAATTTCCCCAGATTTCTCAGTTTGACTTGGAATTCAGCTTGGATTTAATGGCTTCGGATCCCCGGCTATTTCCTTCCTTATGCTATCTTTTTTTTTTTTTAACTTTTATTTTATTTTTAACTTTTACAGTAAGAGTTGTGTTGTTTACAGATACGTATGTTCCCATCTTTAGACTATCTTTATAGTTGTTGAGAATCCTGAATTTATTTTTTTTAATTTTGGCCTCTTTTTTTTTTTTAATTAATTTTTTAATATTTTCACAGAGTTTTGTTCTTCACAGACATGTATGTTCCCAGATCAGTCATATGCATATCCCTGGAGTAACTTGGAAACCTATACTTTCATATGTGAAAAAGATAACTGTTGTCATTGCATTGTGGGATATGCATTTGACCTCTTTATTTTTATTAATTTTTTATTATTTATTTTCATCCATCTTTATTCTTTGGCCTGTGTGGGGCCTCCCATTGCAGTGGCCTCTCATTGCAGAGCACCAACTCTCGGCTCCTGCACTCCAAGAGTGTTGGCTCGTAATTGCACACGCTGGTCCAGTGGCTTTGCGACACATGGGATCTTCCCAGGCCAGGGATTGAGCCTGTGCCCCTTGCACTGCAAGGCAGACTCTCTACCCACTGGACCACCAGGGAATCCCGAGAATCCTGATTTTAAGAGCTAAACCCCCTGTTGCTCTGAATGGAAAGTTTTCTGGTTCTCTGGCAGCCTTTTTAGTGACATTTAGATGATCACTGTCTTTATAATCAACATCAGTTTAGAATAGAGGATCCAGTAATATGTGCCTATGTACAAAGAAGGTTTAGAGCAGTGTAAATAGTCCTGTTCAAATAGGGCACATTAGAAATGAATCACAACACATAATGTAGATATTCTTAAGTGCTTTTTAATCAGCTGGGAACCAAGGAAGCATGGACTGGGAGGTCCTAAATATAACTGCTTTTGGAGCCATTA
The DNA here is from genome assembly GCA_022376925.1 of Tragulus kanchil. Classification (NCBI taxonomy): domain Eukaryota; kingdom Metazoa; phylum Chordata; class Mammalia; order Artiodactyla; family Tragulidae; genus Tragulus; species Tragulus kanchil. The sequence goes on from JAIOJX010000029.1 coordinate 153,952,894, forward strand.
AAGCCATCCTGGAATTGTTTTAATATCCTGTAGTTAGTAATTTTGCTTCTAGTTGATTCACACACTATATAACTTGCCTGAATGCTGCTTTTGAATCAAATGACTTTTGTCCCTAACGATGATAGGATATGTTTTGAATAAAATACAGTCTTGCTTTTATATTCTTTGTGAGATTCTTTGGGGGTAGTTAATACTAGTTAAATAAACCAGTATTTGACTGAGCTTTTGTGATTTAGGGAAATCAGCAGGTTCTGTCAAATCTGTGGTAACAGTAGCTGCTAAAGGTAATAAAGCTTCAATCAAAACAGGTAAGACTGTTGGAAAGGAAAGGTTATATTAAGTTTGTTCATAATTCTGTCTTATAATAAATACAATTTTGAAAGCAAGTTTTAAATTTATATAATTTGTATCTCATAACATCTTAAAAAGTTCAGTACATACTTGTTTGATGTTTAAAACTTGTCACGCAACACTTATTTTTAGATGCTTTGGTCTTTGACAGTATCTGCCATTGCATTGTGGGATATGCATTTGACCTCTTTATTTTTATTAATTTTTTATTATTTATTTTCATCCATCTTTATTCTTTGGCCTGTGTGGGGCCTCCCATTGCAGTGGCCTCTCATTGCAGAGCACCAACTCGGCTCCTGCACTCCAAGAGTGTTGGCTCGTAATTGCACACGCTGGTCCAGTGGCTTTGCGACACATGGGATCTTCCCAGGCCAGGGATTGAGCCTGTGCCCCTTGCACTGCAAGGCAGACTCTCTACCCACTGGACCACCAGGGAATCCCGAGAATCCTGATTTTAAGAGCTAAACCCCCTGTTGCTCTGAATGGAAAGTTTTCTGGTTCTCTGGCAGCCTTTTTAGTGACATTTAGATGATCACTGTCTTTATAATCAACATCAGTTTAGAATAGAGGATCCAGTAATATGTGCCTATGTACAAAGAAGGTTTAGAGCAGTGTAAATAGTCCTGTTCAAATAGGGCACATTAGAAATGAATCACAACACATAATGTAGATATTCTTAAGTGCTTTTTAATCAGCTGGGAACCAAGGAAGCATGGACTGGGAGGTCCTAAATATAACTGCTTTTGGAGCCATTAAAGCCATCCTGGAATTGTTTTAATATCCTGTAGTTAGTAATTTTGCTTCTAGTTGATTCACACACTATATAACTTGCCTGAATGCTGCTTTTGAATCAAATGACTTTTGTCCCTAACGATGATAGGATATGTTTTGAATAAAATACAGTCTTGCTTTTATATTCTTTGTGAGATTCTTTGGGGGTAGTTAATACTAGTTAAATAAACCAGTATTTGACTGAGCTTTTGTGATTTAGGGAAATCAGCAGGTTCTGTCAAATCTGTGGTAACAGTAGCTGCTAAAGGTAATAAAGCTTCAATCAAAACAGGTAAGACTGTTGGAAAGGAAAGGTTATATTAAGTTTGTTCATAATTCTGTCTTATAATAAATACAATTTTGAAAGCAAGTTTTAAATTTATATAATTTGTATCTCATAACATCTTAAAAAGTTCAGTACATACTTGTTTGATGTTTAAAACTTGTCACGCAACACTTATTTTTAGATGCTTTGGTCTTTGACAGTATCTGCCATTGCAGATATTTTGTTTAGGAAACACTTCAGACAGCTATATAATCACAGGCTGCTTTGCCACTTCTCCCATGTTTAATCTTTGTTTTCCTCAAGTTTTTAAGAGGTGTCACTTCATATTACCCTTCTCAGTTTATACAGTTCCCCAGATACTTGTATTTAAAGGTTTTCTTTCTGTTATAAGAATGTATCCTCCATAAAGTAATGGAACACCAAATTGTAACATTGAAACTAGCATACCTTTTTGTTAATATATTTTCCCAATAGACTAATGTAAAGTATCTTTGTGGAACTAATAAAATGATTTTTGTAATTATGGTGCTTTTGCCACATGAGGATTAAATTTGTGAATCATTAACAAAAATTGTATCTCAGTTTAAATGTGCTCTTAATCTTACTGGTAAACAGATATTGAAAATATTAGAAATAAGAATGTGGAAAAGAGGTGCTTTTATAATGAAGTTGAACTGCCTACTTACTAACATTTTAGTGTGCAACATGCTAAACAATGAATAGAGCCTTAGAATTAATGGTTCAATTCTACTTTTAAAAGGAAAATCTAGTGGAAAGAAGTCTCTGGAAGTCAAAAAGGCTGGAATTGTCAAAAATAAAGATACCAATAAACCTGTGATTATATCAGGTAAGCTTGAATTGCTGTCATTCAGTGCTCTGTTTTCATTAAATCCTGTTGGTATTCATTTAAAGTGTATTTTGAAGTCGTTGCTTAGAAGTCTTCAAAAGGACTGTTTTGTGTTTCAACGGAGAATTAGTGTGTTTTTCAAGACTGTTAAAGCAGAATGTTTCTTGCAGAAAACTCTGAAATAAAGACAAGTATGGAAGTCAGAGCCACTGAAAATGGTGCTAAAGAAACTATTTCAGGTAGGTCAACAGAAATTTTATTTTGTTCTCTTATGTTTAAAGATGAAAGATAAAGTTTTCAGAAAATAAGGTATTTAATCATGTCGTGTGTGTGTGTGTGTGTGTGTGTGTGTGTGTGTGTGTGTGTTTTGAGAAGGAAGGGGCAGTCTACTCTGATATTCTTGCCTGGGAAATTAACAGAGTCAGACACAACTAGAATGACATAACAACAACAATATACATATACATACACACACACACACCAAGATTATACCTAAGTGAAATTAAGAATATTATGATTCAGATCTTTACCCTGTCTCTTGATTCTGCTCTCAGAAGGAATAAAACCGAGTGTATTATTTAAAAGCCAGTTACTTGTGTAACTATATCCTATTTAAATTCTCTGCTCTATTGCCTGTTTATATACATTTTCATGAAGCTGCTATTTAATCTATTGTGAAATAAGGTTGGATCTTGATAAATAAATTTGCATAAATTCTTATTTTATTGTGTATCTTAAGCTCCTTTGGAAACCACAGAAAATGGGCCAGTTAACAAGGTCAGTTTTTGTATTTTACTTACTTTTTAAAAAAACTTAAGGAATTGTGGCATAATGTAATTTTCTTACTGTAAACCTAGGTAAAAAATGAACATATACAAGATAGTGAAAATCCTGCTCATTTGTGACTTTGTAAATATGATTTGAGTTTAAAAATCTTGAGTTGCTGAGTAACTCACAAGTTTAGGTTCAGATTTTCATAAATAAATTTACGGGTTATTGAGGATTTCTTCTCCAAAAAAAAAAAAAAAATGCTAGGCCAGTCAGTTTTTTTGAGTAGACGGAAGACAGAAATGAAACAATTTTCTTTGTAGTGGGGATTGGGTTATGGGGTAAGGATACTAAGAGACTGCCTAAGATTTTTGGTATTACCTAAAAAGGATTAGTTTATGCAGTAAGATAAAAGGATATGCACTGATTTGGATCATGGGAATGTTAGCATCACAAGGCACAGGAATGGCAGCACTACACGAAAGGAAGGCATTATAGTCAGAGATAGGCAAACATGCGTTTTAAAACTTCTTTTTAAGCAGTGGCTGCAGAAGAGAACTAAAGACCTTGATTAGATGACAGAATTGTTCTGTGTACTTGAAGAGTGGAAAAGTACATTTTGTTTTGTTTTTAATTTGTGGTTTAGACCAACTGTCTGAATTAATCAAAGTTAATATTAAATGCAGTTGAAATACTAACAGTGATCTACAGGGTAAACTTAAGTAACTATAACTAAGTAAATAGCAGTTAAGTTTTAATATTAATTCTTAAATTTTTTTTTAAGGAGAAAGAAGAAGTGTGTGTGGTACTTATTTCTGATTTGCCTAGTAAAGGATATTCTGCTGAGGAAGTTTACAACCTGGTAAAGCCGTTTGGTGGTGTAAAGGATATTTTGATTTTATCATCTCATAAAAAGGTAAAAATTGAAAATAGTTGTGAATTTATGTTGTCTGCAAGCACATTTTGAGAAACATTGATTTTACAAAACTAGGAAGAGAGGGTTTAAGAGCAACACCTCAAAATAAGCTGTTTCAAGCTAGGGCATTTTAAAAATATAAAACAGATAATCTTTCATTTTGAAAATATGTTATTCTATAATCAGATGTAGTTTTGTGATGGGTAGGATGGATTTCCCCATTAAAGTTTTGCTCAAACGTGTAACAGAAAATACTTTACATCTGTAATATGTTAATACAGAGGGGTTTTTTTTAAATACATTTTTATTTTATTTTTGTTTATTTATTCATTTTCATCCATCTTTATTCTTTGGCTGTGTGGGCCTCCCACTGCAGTGGCCTCTCTTGCTGAAGAGCACCGACTCTGGGTGCACGCGCTCCAGAGCGCTGGCTCGTAATTGAACACACTGGCCCAGCACGTGGGATCTTCCACAGCCATGGATTGAATCGGTGCCTGTTGTCTTGCAAGGCATACTCTTTACCCAGAGGGCCACCAGGGAAGCCCAAGACAGTTTTTTTAAACAACTTATAAAATTTTGTTGCACAAATGTTTACTAGTTTTATTTATACTCAAATGGGAAATCACCATTTTCGGACTCAAACTAATTGAATCGTCAGTACATAGAACAGCCTAATTTTATCTGTATGTCTTCAGTTTTCTATAGTAACTGTTTATTGCTTTTGAAATTTTAAGACAAAACAAAATTTATTATAATGAACAACTTGTAGAAATTTTATAGGATGTGAAAGTTCAATAAAGTTTAAACAATGGAAACACTCTCAGAGTGGTGGAATAGTAGTAAAATAGTGTTTAGAGAATTTTAATTTCAGTTTAAGGATCTACAGGGTAAACTTAAGTAACTATAACTAAGTAAATAGCAGTTAAGTTTTAATATTAATTCTTAAATTTTTTTTTAAGGAGAAAGAAGAAGTGTGTGTGGTACTTATTTCTGATTTGCCTAGTAAAGGATATTCTGCTGAGGAAGTTTACAACCTGGTAAAGCCGTTTGGTGGTGTAAAGGATATTTTGATTTTATCATCTCATAAAAAGGTAAAAATTGAAAATAGTTGTGAATTTATGTTGTCTGCAAGCACATTTTGAGAAACATTGATTTTACAAAACTAGGAAGAGAGGGTTTAAGAGCAACACCTCAAAATAAGCTGTTTCAAGCTAGGGCATTTTAAAAATATAAAACAGATAATCTTTCATTTTGAAAATATGTTATTCTATAATCAGATGTAGTTTTGTGATGGGTAGGATGGATTTCCCCATTAAAGTTTTGCTCAAACGTGTAACAGAAAATACTTTACATCTGTAATATGTTAATACAGAGGGGTTTTTTTTAAATACATTTTTATTTTATTTTTGTTTATTTATTCATTTTCATCCATCTTTATTCTTTGGCTGTGTGGGCCTCCCACTGCAGTGGCCTCTCTTGCTGAAGAGCACCGACTCTGGGTGCACGCGCTCCAGAGCGCTGGCTCGTAATTGAACACACTGGCCCAGCACGTGGGATCTTCCACAGCCATGGATTGAATCGGTGCCTGTTGTCTTGCAAGGCATACTCTTTACCCAGAGGGCCACCAGGGAAGCCCAAGACAGTTTTTTTAAACAACTTATAAAATTTTGTTGCACAAATGTTTACTAGTTTTATTTATACTCAAATGGGAAATCACCATTTTCGGACTCAAACTAATTGAATCGTCAGTACATAGAACAGCCTAATTTTATCTGTATGTCTTCAGTTTTCTATAGTAACTGTTTATTGCTTTTGAAATTTTAAGACAAAACAAAATTTATTATAATGAACAACTTGTAGAAATTTTATAGGATGTGAAAGTTCAATAAAGTTTAAACAATGGAAACACTCTCAGAGTGGTGGAAAGTAGTGTTCTTATAGTAGAAGAGAGTTAGTGATCATTAGAGAATTTTGAGAATCAAACCAGAGTACTTAAGAATATAGTGTAGGAGGGAATAGTGTAGATAATTATATGCAGTTTTACCTTGTGTTAAAAGTAGATTACTCAAAAAAAAAGTAGATTACTCTAATGGTTGCACAGCTTTATGAATACATGAAAAAAAACCCATTGATTTGTATCCTTAAACAGGTGAAGTTTATGATATGTAAACTGTATTTCAATAAAGTTACTTTCTAAAAAGCATATTATTTGTAATGTTTTGAGGTGGGTGAGTATTGAAAAAAAAATTAGAATTTAATGTAAGAATTTCATCTGATAATACTTTGAAATGAGGGGAAATTGTGACAATATGGGAATGAATAATTCAGATTCATACTTTACATCATATACCAAAGTGAATGTGTATATAGATAAATATAAAATCCAGATACAAATTCAGATGATTTATGTCCAGCTTTGATTAGAATTGAATAGAATATTAAGGTTTTACAGATTTAACATTTTTCTAGATGTTATGTGGAAAAATACCAGATTCAGTCATATGAACATTTTAAACATTTCTTTTTCCCATGTTGTGAAAGTTTTATTAAAGTAAAAAGGGATAGAGAAAGCTTCTAGCAAAGGGCACTGACAGGGGATAGGAGAGTACCCCTTAAAAATTTTTTTAAACAAAAATTAACATAAAGCACAATGGAAATAAAATTTTTGTGTAAAATGGAAAACAGGATTTGTATAAACATACTATAAAATATTAAAAGTTTAATAAATTAATGGCATTGATAATTCATTTTTTAAAAACTACAAATATAAATAACATTACGGGCTATTTCCACCTCATCAACTATCAAACATATGCAACAGTGTTCAGCCTTTTTTTAACCCAGGTACGAAAATTAAAACCAAAATGTACGGAGCTCCAATTTTATACTTAGGAAAATTCCAAAGTAAGAAGTAACTTGGTAACCATTATACATTTCTTTGGCTCTTTCATTCCTCATAAGTCATATTTGATCAATCATTGAATGTATTTACTTGATGCATGTTTGTTTAATGTCTGCTACGTGCTAGATATTGCTCTAGGTACTGAGAATGTAGTGATAAGATTTTCGTTAGCATCATTTACTACGGTGTCCCTTGGTACTCCTTTATTTTAAAAATATTTACTAAGTTATTCAATTGACTTACATTTTTTAAGGAGAAGTAATTTAAATAAGGCATTTATTATTTTTTTTTTTGTAATTTCTATTTTAAAAGGCATTTGTAGAAATAAATAGAAAATCTGGAGATTCTATGGTAAAATTTTATACCTGCTTCCCAATATCAATGGATGGACATCAACTCTCAATAAGTATGGCTCCTGAAAATATGAATTTAAAAGACGAGGTAAATAATGGATTTACCATCATATTTACTAGAATATTAATAAAAACTGTAATCAGATTTATAGCCTGTTAGGTTTTCTAATTTTTTCTTTGGGTCACATTTTCTCTCAGACAATGAGAAAGCACCTTCCTCTTTCTCCATATTCTCCCATCTGATTGTTTTGAGAGTTGCTTCCATATTGAGGTTATCCGTATTGAGGGAATCCAATCTCTCGTGTATGGTGGAAGGGAAAAATTGAAAACTGCAGTTTTGTATAGAACCCTATTCTTAGCTCACTGCCACAATCTGTCATGTAAACTGGAGTCTCAGAGGTTATCTTCACAGTTTTTTCCTTCACTTCTCATAACCAACTGACACTAGTCTGATCTGTTGTAACTCCTAAATATTTCTGGAATTTTGTTCCGTCTTCATCCCATTCATCTAGCTTCGCCTCTTTAAAACTCCTGCTAAAATAGTTGTTCATTGTTTATTTTACCTTCAGGTTTTTGTTTTTTCTTTTTAAATTTTGAGGAGGGGCACTTCTATTGGTCTTTCATTTTTTTTTGTTTTTGTTTTCATCCATCATTGTTCTTCGGCTCATGTGGGTCTCCCATCTCAGTGGCCTTTCTCATTGCAGAGCACCAGCTCTGGTTGCATGCACCCCAGAGCCCCGGCTCGGCAGTTGGACACATCAGTCCAGCCACTCCGCTGTATCTTTGGCTCTTTCATTCCTCATAAGTCATATTTGATCAATCATTGAATGTATTTACTTGATGCATGTTTGTTTAATGTCTGCTACGTGCTAGATATTGCTCTAGGTACTGAGAATGTAGTGATAAGATTTTCGTTAGCATCATTTACTACGGTGTCCCTTGGTACTCCTTTATTTTAAAAATATTTACTAAGTTATTCAATTGACTTACATTTTTTAAGGAGAAGTAATTTAAATAAGGCATTTATTATTTTTTTTTTTGTAATTTCTATTTTAAAAGGCATTTGTAGAAATAAATAGAAAATCTGGAGATTCTATGGTAAAATTTTATACCTGCTTCCCAATATCAATGGATGGACATCAACTCTCAATAAGTATGGCTCCTGAAAATATGAATTTAAAAGACGAGGTAAATAATGGATTTACCATCATATTTACTAGAATATTAATAAAAACTGTAATCAGATTTATAGCCTGTTAGGTTTTCTAATTTTTTCTTTGGGTCACATTTTCTCTCAGACAATGAGAAAGCACCTTCCTCTTTCTCCATATTCTCCCATCTGATTGTTTTGAGAGTTGCTTCCATATTGAGGTTATCCGTATTGAGGGAATCCAATCTCTCGTGTATGGTGGAAGGGAAAAATTGAAAACTGCAGTTTTGTATAGAACCCTATTCTTAGCTCACTGCCACAATCTGTCATGTAAACTGGAGTCTCAGAGGTTATCTTCACAGTTTTTTCCTTCACTTCTCATAACCAACTGACACTAGTCTGATCTGTTGTAACTCCTAAATATTTCTGGAATTTTGTTCCGTCTTCATCCCATTCATCTAGCTTCGCCTCTTTAAAACTCCTGCTAAAATAGTTGTTCATTGTTTATTTTACCTTCAGGTTTTTGTTTTTTCTTTTTAAATTTTGAGGAGGGGCACTTCTATTGGTCTTTCATTTTTTTTTGTTTTTGTTTTCATCCATCATTGTTCTTCGGCTCATGTGGGTCTCCCATCTCAGTGGCCTTTCTCATTGCAGAGCACCAGCTCTGGTTGCATGCACCCCAGAGCCCCGGCTCGGCAGTTGGACACATCAGTCCAGCCACTCCGCGGCACTTGGGATGATCCCAGGCCAGGGATCGAACCGGTGCCCCTTGCAAGGCGGCGTCCTTATCCACTGGACCACCAGGGAAGCCCTTGCCTTCAGTTTTGTTTTCTCTCCGTCAAAACCTTTTTCACAAAGTCATGACACTAGCATAAAATTCACATCTATTCAAATTTAACTGATTTAGAAACCCTTCGGTTTTTTCTGTGGCCTAAAAGCATTTACTGCTAAGAAATATGATGCAGAGATACTAGGAATTTCTAGAGGAAGGTGGGAATGCATGTCTTTGAGAAAGCCTTCCATAGAGAAGCATTCTAATGTGATATAACTGCTGGGGTAGTTTTATGTGTGTCAGTGTCAAAGAGAAAAAAAATTTAAGAACTGTTGTCTCATAAGGTAAAGTTTCTTTTCTGTACCTTTAAGCCTTACATCAGCCAGCTTCTCCCAACTTTGACCTCTTTGTGTTATGCCACTCTTGACCTGTATATAATTCAGTACCACCAATTGCTATACACTTAATACCTGTAATGTTTTTTACTAGCCTGTATTTCTGTTTGTTCTCATCCTCTAGTTTGCTTAGTTGACTTTTTGTTTTGTAATTTGAATTCTCTGTCTGCTAAATTAAATCTCTTATCCTTGCATGTGAATTTCAGTGTCTTCCTTAAAATCTATGGGTAGTATGGAACTTACATAACTTGTGTAGGAAGAGAGAAAGATTTTTGGAAGGAACAGAAATTTCGCTTGCCTCTCATTTTATGAAGTAGTTCTTGATGCTTATACATATATTATTTTAATCTTCTTTATTTTGCCTTTCTAGGAAGCTATATTTACAGCCTTACTTAGAGAAAATGACCCTGAGGTGAGTATTTGGGGTAAATGTTACATTGAGAGAAGAAAGATTATACTTTTTATAGTGTATTATTTCACTGATTATCCAAAACTAAGACCTCATTCATTGTCTTTACCTGTATAGTCATTTTTGTACTCTTGGGAGAGGATGTCACCTGACCACTGAAAAATTATTGTTAATCTGTATTTTACAGTTTGATACATCAGCTGTGTGTTTGTTTTTTTGTTTTTCTATGCTGGCTCTTAAAAAAAAACTACAGATAAATGTAGATAAACTTTACGATCGATTTGTACATCTTAATAACTTACCAGAAGATGGACTTCAGTGTGTACTTTGTGTCGGACTTCAGTTTGGGAAAGTGGATCACCATGTATACATGAGTAATAAAAACAAGGTAACAAGGCCCTTTCTCTCTTAACTGTATGTTCTGTAGAGAATATGTAACTGAACCCTATATTCATATAGTCTGTAACTTTTAATTCAGCTTCTGAATTAAAGCACCTATAAACATTATTCAGACTATGAGCAGAATTATGATATACCATCATATTTTCTCCTGGACTGTGATAGGAAGAAAGAACTCCTAGGTTTAAAGAGAAGTAAAAACTTGCCCAAGGGATAAAGGTAATGTGTGTAAAGAGCATTATCTTATGGGGAAGTTTAGACTTCAGTTCATCCAGCATTAAGTACCTTTGTGTAAGTTGGATTATACTTTTAGTTCTTATTTGTAAAATGAAAGGATGTTAACCTGGTCCTCTCCAGCCTTAAAACATATATAGAGATGACTCTGTTAAGTTATATAAGAAGAAGTAGAAAATAATCATTCCTTATTTTCCTAATTTGGCTTCTTTCTTTAAAAGAGATTACTATCCTTTTTACATTTGCTGTGCCCTCGGTCTTTTTTATTTAATTCTGACGTGTGCCCTTGAAAATAAAGGTTAAGTTAACCATATATGGGGCTTCCGAGGTGTCTTAGTGGTAAAGAATCTGCCTACTAATGCAGGAGATATAGGAAACATGAGTATATATTAGCTAGAATCATGGAAAGGGTTTTATCGCAAACTTGATAGTATTTCCTCCATAAAATACACCTAATCGACCAAGAAGTAGATACTAATTTCTTTTGACATGTTTAAGAAATTTATTTTAACCATGTTAGTCGAAGTTCAGTGGCGTTAACCATATTCACATTGTTGCACAGTCATTGCTCTCAGTCTCCAGAGCCCTTTTCATTTTTATAAACTGAAACTCCCTGCCCATTAAACAGTAACTCCCATTTTGTACTCTTGGGAGAGGATGTCACCTGACCACTGAAAAATTATTGTTAATCTGTATTTTACAGTTTGATACATCAGCTGTGTGTTTGTTTTTTTGTTTTTCTATGCTGGCTCTTAAAAAACTACAGATAAATGTAGATAAACTTTACGATCGATTTGTACATCTTAATAACTTACCAGAAGATGGACTTCAGTGTGTACTTTGTGTCGGACTTCAGTTTGGGAAAGTGGATCACCATGTATACATGAGTAATAAAAACAAGGTAACAAGGCCCTTTCTCTCTTAACTGTATGTTCTGTAGAGAATATGTAACTGAACCCTATATTCATATAGTCTGTAACTTTTAATTCAGCTTCTGAATTAAAGCACCTATAAACATTATTCAGACTATGAGCAGAATTATGATATACCATCATATTTTCTCCTGGACTGTGATAGGAAGAAAGAACTCCTAGGTTTAAAGAGAAGTAAAAACTTGCCCAAGGGATAAAGGTAATGTGTGTAAAGAGCATTATCTTATGGGGAAGTTTAGACTTCAGTTCATCCAGCATTAAGTACCTTTGTGTAAGTTGGATTATACTTTTAGTTCTTATTTGTAAAATGAAAGGATGTTAACCTGGTCCTCTCCAGCCTTAAAACATATATAGAGATGACTCTGTTAAGTTATATAAGAAGAAGTAGAAAATAATCATTCCTTATTTTCCTAATTTGGCTTCTTTCTTTAAAAGAGATTACTATCCTTTTTACATTTGCTGTGCCCTCGGTCTTTTTTATTTAATTCTGACGTGTGCCCTTGAAAATAAAGGTTAAGTTAACCATATATGGGGCTTCCGAGGTGTCTTAGTGGTAAAGAATCTGCCTACTAATGCAGGAGATATAGGAAACATGAGTATATATTAGCTAGAATCATGGAAAGGGTTTTATCGCAAACTTGATAGTATTTCCTCCATAAAATACACCTAATCGACCAAGAAGTAGATACTAATTTCTTTTGACATGTTTAAGAAATTTATTTTAACCATGTTAGTCGAAGTTCAGTGGCGTTAACCATATTCACATTGTTGCACAGTCATTGCTCTCAGTCTCCAGAGCCCTTTTCATTTTTATAAACTGAAACTCCCTGCCCATTAAACAGTAACTCCCCATCCTGCCTTTTCCTAGCTCCTGGCAACCACCATTCTTCCATTCAAATTTCTGTCTCTCTGAATTTGACTCTTTTAGGTACCTCATATAAGTGGAATTGTACAATTTTTGTCCTTTTATGTCTGGCACATGCTATGTCAGAATTACCGTCTTCCTTGTGGCCGAATAATATCCCATTGTATGCACATACCACATTTTGTTTACTCATCTGCTGATTGACACTTGGATTGCTTCCACATTTGACTGTGTGAATAATACTATATGAACGTGGATGTACAAATGCTTGTTCCAGTTCTGACTTTAAGTTCTTTTAGATAAACTAAAAAATGAAATTGCTGGATCCTATGGTAATTCTACTTTAAATTTTTAAAGAAACTATTAATATGTTTTTGTCTTCTCCAAAGGCAATTCTTCAGTTAGATAGCCCTGAATCTGCTCAGTCAATGTACAGCTTTCTGAAACAAAATCCACAGAGCATAGGTGACCATGTGTTGACCTGCACATTATCTCCAAAGGTGGACTTATCAGAGGTAAGACTATTTTGTATTAACTTTTGTGCTTTTAGAAAATGAAGGATGCATAATGTTATTCTCCCAAAGCTGTGAGAAATATTCTGAAGGTAATTTTGAGAATTACTCTTGGGCAGTAGTCAAACTGGTTCTGAGTTTAGATAGATTGTTTTAAAACTTTGTTTTGCAGTCACTATTCCATTTTTTTAGTTTATCAAACGTATAAATTTGTCTAAATGGGAATAAATTGAGGTAATCTTAGGAAACGTAGCATGTTCATTCAGACACTTAGTATGGCCATGTATGCAGAAGGATTCCATATACAAAGCATGATTACCTCTGGAATGCAGAATCTACTTTGGGTCCATTTTGACTTATTCCTGATATAAAGATGTTTGCTTTTTTCATTTGTTTAACTCATTCATAAACTCTTTTCTTGTATAGCAAATAAGGTTTTACAGTTTCTTGGCTTGCACCGTAGTAAAATGAAGCCTGTCTTCATGTCACTCAGGCCCTATCACATAATTACCATTTGTTGACTAGAATCTGCTCTCTTCTTAGCACTGTTTTTCTCACACGCTGTTCTAAATTTATGGTCAAGCACCTGTAGTACCTCAGCTTTTCTGTTTATTGTTCTTCAGAGTTATTTTGGTTATTTCTTGGACTCCGTATTGCCTACTCTTGGATTACTTTGTGTTTCCTAGAATACGTTGTCAACTAATATTCTCAGAAAGTATATGTGGTCAGTAAATCTTCTGAATCTCCCTGCATATTTGAAAATAACTTTATTTTTTTCTTACATATTGCATTAATAATGTGTCTAGGTGGTGAATTCTGTGCTCATACTGTTCTTTTAATGTTTGTTTTTCTTAACCAGTGTGAAGGAGAATGCTGATTCCAATCCTACCTTTATGTAAATCTACTTTTTTTCTCTCTGAAACCTTTTAACATTTATTCCTAATTCATTGGACAAATAGTTACCAATTCCTTCTCTGTGCCAGCACTGTGTTAGACTTTGGAAACAAAATCCACAGAGCATAGGTGACCATGTGTTGACCTGCACATTATCTCCAAAGGTGGACTTATCAGAGGTAAGACTATTTTGTATTAACTTTTGTGCTTTTAGAAAATGAAGGATGCATAATGTTATTCTCCCAAAGCTGTGAGAAATATTCTGAAGGTAATTTTGAGAATTACTCTTGGGCAGTAGTCAAACTGGTTCTGAGTTTAGATAGATTGTTTTAAAACTTTGTTTTGCAGTCACTATTCCATTTTTTTAGTTTATCAAACGTATAAATTTGTCTAAATGGGAATAAATTGAGGTAATCTTAGGAAACGTAGCATGTTCATTCAGACACTTAGTATGGCCATGTATGCAGAAGGATTCCATATACAAAGCATGATTACCTCTGGAATGCAGAATCTACTTTGGGTCCATTTTGACTTATTCCTGATATAAAGATGTTTGCTTTTTTCATTTGTTTAACTCATTCATAAACTCTTTTCTTGTATAGCAAATAAGGTTTTACAGTTTCTTGGCTTGCACCGTAGTAAAATGAAGCCTGTCTTCATGTCACTCAGGCCCTATCACATAATTACCATTTGTTGACTAGAATCTGCTCTCTTCTTAGCACTGTTTTTCTCACACGCTGTTCTAAATTTATGGTCAAGCACCTGTAGTACCTCAGCTTTTCTGTTTATTGTTCTTCAGAGTTATTTTGGTTATTTCTTGGACTCCGTATTGCCTACTCTTGGATTACTTTGTGTTTCCTAGAATACGTTGTCAACTAATATTCTCAGAAAGTATATGTGGTCAGTAAATCTTCTGAATCTCCCTGCATATTTGAAAATAACTTTATTTTTCTCTTACATATTGCATTAATAATGTGTCTAGGTGGTGAATTCTGTGCTCATACTGTTCTTTTAATGTTTGTTTTTCTTAACCAGTGTGAAGGAGAATGCTGATTCCAATCCTACCTTTATGTAAATCTACTTTTTTTCTCTCTGAAACCTTTTAACATTTATTCCTAATTCATTGGACAAATAGTTACCAATTCCTTCTCTGTGCCAGCACTGTGTTAGACTTTGGAATACATTGGTAAACAGAGGAGTCATAATGTCCCAGTCCTCAAGGAGCTTAGTTTTCAGTGGAAGAGACAGAATATAGATAAGATACATATAGATATACACACATAGATACACACCTTATCTATTATAAATGGGTTATCTGTAATATATACTATATATTACTGTGTGTATGTGTGTGTGTCAGATGGTTAACAAGTGCTATGAGGTACTGTGGGGACAAATCAAGGATAAAATGCTAGAGTGCTTAATGGACAGATATGCGGGGGTTGGGGGGGGGATGTGCATTTTAGAGTGGTCAGGCCCCTCTGAGAAAGAAATTTGAGAGACCTGAAAGAAAGAAGTGAGCTCTGCTAACATATCAAGGAGAAAAGGTTTTTAGAGAGAGTAATAGCTGAGGCCTTAAGGATAATTTGGTGATTTGGGAGGATCAATATGATTAAATGCAGTGAACAAGATTTTAACTTGGTTTAGGATTTATTTCCTATATCCTGCTTAGATCACTTTCCAAATTTATAAAATCTAAAAATTAGTGTGTTCCTTCACCTGAGGATAATTTTTCACTTATGACTTGGAATATTTCTTCTCTTCAAATTTTAATGTTCTTTCTTTCTGGAAGTAGCACCTTTACTGATACTGTAAATGGTATATCCTATTGAACTTTTGTTTTTGAAAAGTTCTTAGAGAATATTCTTTAGGGTTGGTTTTTTTCTTTTCTTTGGGGGTGGTTTGGGGAGGGAAGGGGGCGGGCGGGCCACTTCTACTGGTCTTTCATTTATCTGTTCTCATCTATCTTTGCTCTTTGGCCCGTGTGGACCTCCCATCGCTGTAGCCTCTGTTGTCGCAGAGGACCGGCTCTGGGTGCATGCGCTCCAGAGCTCTGGCTCAATAATTGGACACATCGGTCCAGCCGCTCCGCGGCATGTGGGATCTTCCCGGGCCAGGGATCAAATCGGCCTCCCCTGCACTGCAAGGAGGTGTCCTTACCTACTGGACCACCAGGGAAGCCCCTTTAGGGTTATTTTTAAAAGCGTTCTTTGAAACATCTTAAGTCAGTTTTGTCTGCTTATTCTCTCTTGTGTGTTTGTTTTTCTCTTACCAATTTATGAATAAAGAAGTAAATTACCGGGCTTCCCTGATGGTCCAGTGGGTAAAGAGTCCGCCTTGCAGTGCAAGGGGCACTGGTTCGATCCCTGGCCTGGGAAGATCCCACATGCCACAGGAACGGCTGTACCGGTGTGTCCAATTACGAGCTCTGGGGCGCATGCACCCAAAGTTGGTGCTCTGTAATGAGCCACTGCAATGGGAGGTCCACACAACACAGGCCAAAGAATAAAGATCGATTAAAATAAATAAAAAACCAATAAAAAGGCCAAAATTTTAAAAAGAGAAAAATTTTTTTTAAAAAAAAGGAAGTAAATTACCTTATACAGGTATCTGGTATAGATTTCCTTTACCATCATATAGGTTGGTTTTGGTTTTGGTTTTCTAACAAGTTTCTCCTGTAAGCACTTTGGATGGGGCTTATCCACTGCCATCTTTAGTTTTCTTTATATACCATTACAATGTAGACTGCATACTTTATCAGGTATCCTAGTAGAAAAGACCATTACTCTGGGACTTCAACACTCACACTGGGAACCTCTCAAGAAATATGATTGTTTCTTTATAATACGCTTCTTGGCTTTTAATCTAAAAACACTCAACATCTAAATTAGTGTGTTCCTTCACCTGAGGATAATTTTTCACTTATGACTTGGAATATTTCTTCTCTTCAAATTTTAATGTTCTTTCTTTCTGGAAGTAGCACCTTTACTGATACTGTAAATGGTATATCCTATTGAACTTTTGTTTTTGAAAAGTTCTTAGAGAATATTCTTTAGGGTTGGTTTTTTTCTTTTCTTTGGGGGTGGTTTGGGGAGGGAAGGGGCGGCGGGCCACTTCTACTGGTCTTTCATTTATCTGTTCTCATCTATCTTTGCTCTTTGGCCCGTGTGGACCTCCCATCGCTGTAGCCTCTGTTGTCGCAGAGGACCGGCTCTGGGTGCATGCGCTCCAGAGCTCTGGCTCAATAATTGGACACATCGGTCCAGCCGCTCCGCGGCATGTGGGATCTTCCCGGGCCAGGGATCAAATCGGCCTCCCCTGCACTGCAAGGAGGTGTCCTTACCTACTGGACCACCAGGGAAGCCCCTTTAGGGTTATTTTTAAAAGCGTTCTTTGAAACATCTTAAGTCAGTTTTGTCTGCTTATTCTCTCTTGTGTGTTTGTTTTTCTCTTACCAATTTATGAATAAAGAAGTAAATTACCGGGCTTCCCTGATGGTCCAGTGGGTAAAGAGTCCGCCTTGCAGTGCAAGGGGCACTGGTTCGATCCCTGGCCTGGGAAGATCCCACATGCCACAGGAACGGCTGTACCGGTGTGTCCAATTACGAGCTCTGGGGCGCATGCACCCAAAGTTGGTGCTCTGTAATGAGCCACTGCAATGGGAGGTCCACACAACACAGGCCAAAGAATAAAGATCGATTAAAATAAATAAAAAACCAATAAAAAGGCCAAAATTTTAAAAAGAGAAAAATTTTTTTTAAAAAAAAGGAAGTAAATTACCTTATACAGGTATCTGGTATAGATTTCCTTTACCATCATATAGGTTGGTTTTGGTTTTGGTTTTCTAACAAGTTTCTCCTGTAAGCACTTTGGATGGGGCTTATCCACTGCCATCTTTAGTTTTCTTTATATACCATTACAATGTAGACTGCATACTTTATCAGGTATCCTAGTAGAAAAGACCATTACTCTGGGACTTCAACACTCACACTGGGAACCTCTCAAGAAATATGATTGTTTCTTTATAATACGCTTCTTGGCTTTTAATCTGACAAAATCTAGAAAAAGATAATTCTCAACTCAACATACATGATTCCCACAGAAAAAGCCTTCAGCTAGAATATATAAGTTATAAAGGGCGCATATTTTGGCTGTTTTGTTCAGTGATGTTATCTTAAGTACCTGTAACAATGCATGGTACATAAGCACTGAATTCTAGTTCCTCCTCTCATTTTCAGCTCCAGGACATTGCTTTCTTGATTGTTCAGACATGTTTAAAGGGATTATTGGTAAAATTTATCCATCACGTTTTGTGTAGAAATCTTTTTAAGTCAACTTGGATCCCTTATAAATACTAATTAAAGTCTTTAAGAGTAATAATTGCAAAAAAAGATGTTGATATTTCAGTTTTTTATTCTTAGTAAAAGTGACATTAATCAGGCTTTTAAAGTTAAAAGGTTTCTTATTATCAGCATATGGAAACTTTTCTTGTTAATTTCTTTGTCATTGTATATGATATTATTTAGAGGTCTTTATCTAAAAATGGGGGAAAATTATAGAACATGATGGTTATCTGGACACTGAAAACTGGCAGTTTTGATATATTTTTAAGGTATGGTTTTGTCTTTTTTCTAAGCTTAGCTGTTAAGAACTGAAAACACTGCATTGATGACTTAAATATTTTAAATCCAATAGAATAGCCTCTAATAAAATACGGAATTATATTACAGGCGAAAGCGGAGAAAGACCCAGAACTAGGAAAAGAAAGGTATGTTTCTTAACATTTTTTATGGTATGCTAACATTTTTTATGGTATGTAGGTAGTTACTGAATTTTATTTCTGTATTTTATGGTAATTGTTCACATATCTTTTTGTCTTTCATGATAATTTTGTGTATATGAATATTTTAAGGGTGTTTTTGTTTTGGTTTGGTATCTTAGGGGACTCTCTTTGACCTTGGGGCTTTCTTTATTGTTGTGTGTGTTGCACACACACACACATACATATATACACAGTTTGAATTAAATCTATAAATTTGACCTCTTTTAAATAATGTGTTGCTAAGACTCTTGAGCAACTTGACTGTGTAATCAGTCTTCTTACTAGCTTTTTCTATTCCAAAATAGTTAGGCACAATAGTAAATTTTTAATTTTTTGTAGAACTCTTTTCAATTTCATTGAGCTTTAAAATGAAAAAGTTAATATTTTGTGTGTTTTGGGTAGAAAACAAAGTAATATGTACACTGCTTTATATTTTCAGAGGCTGAAAGTTTGTTCTTCAGTCTGTACAAACTAGTAACACAGCTTTTTTGACCACATATGGTATATCCTCTTAGTGACTTTCTCATCTTGATGAACGTCATATACTAATTTCCACTTTTGGCTTCTACTGCTCATCTGGAAATCACTCATTGAGAATTCATTTCCCTTTTATACTAAGTGGTATACCCTTATTTCTTGGTCAGTGTAGGAACAGAGTATTAATTTGAAGGAGGAGTTTGAGTGTTTAAATATAGAAAGTTTCTCTTATATGATACACTGTCAATTACAAGATGCCTGAAAAACAGAACATCTTATGGATTTTTGTCTCAGTTTTTATAAAATGAGACTTTTAAACAACAAAAATGATTATGAGTACATTAAAATATATTGGTAACTTTAAGCAATAGGTTTATTAATATGTGTCCACACAGACTTTTTTTTAAGTTGCACATCATCATACCGATTATATTTATATGCCTAAAAAGTAATAACAAACAGCAGTGTTTGCTATAAAAGCCTGCAAAAGACAGAATAAATAACACTGCCACATGTAGTAGTATAAATAGACCTGCAGTTTGGCCACAATAAATCTGGCTGGTAAGTAAGTAGGCTCTTCCAAAAATGCACTTTATGTATTTCATTTGACAGTTCCTTTCGTGTAAAAAATAAGTGTTATTGTATGTGTTTTGATCATTTAGTCTTTCATTATTTTGGCTTTCAAAATCAGTCTTAATAAATTTAAAGATAGTTTTCTAATCTTATAAAATTAAATTTTAAAGTTGTAGTACTAATAAGTTCTTCATTTCCATTTTGCAATCATTTTTTTTTTCTTATTTGTATGACATTAGAAAAAAAAGACGTGATATTGCTGAATACTTTTCTTTTTTTTAATTCATGATTCTTTATTGGAGTAAACTGATCCTGAGAAAACACTCAGGTGCTTCTTGTTTTGTTTATTTTTAAGCACTCGTGGATGCTAATTCATTAGTATGATCCTCTTGTTTATAATTAATGGAAAGTTGCCTTTTTTAAAGAAGCCTCACATGGATGTAGTAATAATAAAATTCTACATTTTGCCTAATCTCCCCCTCATGTGAGCATTATTTGTTGTGTGAGTAAGGCTCCAAATAAGGGTGCAAAATGAAGCATTCACATGTCTATTAATAATGTTGGGAAGAGGGCTTCCCCTGGTGGTCCAGTGGATAAGGACACCGCCTTGCAGTGCAAGGGGCGCCAGTTCGATCCCTGGCCTGGGAAGATCCCACGTGCCCCAGAGCGGCTGGACTGTGATGTGTCCAATCACCGAGCCGGAGCTCTGGAGCGCATGCGCCCAGAGCTGGCGCTCTGCGACAACAGATGCCACTGCAATGGGAGGCCCGCAGGAGCCAAAGAACAAAGACATGAAAACAGAGAAATGAAAGACCAGTAGAAGTGGCCCGCCCGCTCCCCTCCCTTCCCAACCCGACCCCCGCCGCCCAAAATAAATACATAAATAAATCTTTAAAAAATAATAATAATAATAATGTTGGGAAGAACTCAGTGACCCTCTGAAATAAATACTAATCTTCAGTGTTATGTCTCGGTCTTGGAAAGTGTGTTGTTGTTGTTCAGTCGCTAAGTTGTGCCCGACTCTTTGCAGCCCCGTGGACTGCAGCATGCCACGGCTTCCCTGTCCCTCACTATCTCCTGGAATTTTGCCCAAGTTCATGTCCATCGAATCATTGATGCCATCCAGCTGTCCCATCCTCTTCATCCCCTTCTCCTCCTGCCCTCAGTCCTTCCCAGCATTTGGGTCTTCTCCATTGAGTTGGCTCTTCTCATCAGGTGGCGAAAGTATTGTAGCTTCAGCTTCAGCATCAGTCCTTCCAATAAATATTCAGGGTTGATTTCATTTAGAATTGCCTGGTTTGATCCCCTTGCTGTCTAAGGGATTCTCGAAAGTCTTCTCCAAAACCAAAATTTGAAAGCATCAATTCTGCAGTGCTCAGACTTCTTTTATGGTCCAAATCTCACATCCATACTTGACCACCGGAAAAATAATAGCTTTGACTATACAGACCTCTTGTAAACAAAGTGATGTCTGTGCTTTTTAATATGCTGTGTAGGTTTGTTATAGCTTTTCTTCCAAGGAGCAAGTGTCTTTTAGTTCCATGGCTGCAGCCAACATCTGTAGTAATTATGGAGCCCAATAAAGTAACATCTGTCACTGTTCCTGCTTTTCCCCCATCTGTATGTCGTGAGGGGATGGGGGTGAACTTAGTTTTTTCAGTGTTGAGTTGAAGCCAGCTTTTTTCACTCCTCTTTCACCCTTATCAAGAGCCACTTTAGTTCCTCTTCACTTTCTCCCATTAGAGTGGTATCATCTGCGTATCTGAGGTTGTTGAATCTCTCAAGTTCGTTGTTCCTTGTCCTGTTGCTTCTTGACCTGCATATAGGTTACCCAGGAGGCTCGTAAGGTGGTCTGGCATTCCCATCTCTTTCATAATTTTACGCAGTTTGTTGTGCTGCACATAGTCAAGGCCTTTGGCCTAGTCAGTGAAACAGAAGTAGATGTTTTTTTCTGGAATTCTCTTGCTTTGTCTATGATCCAGTAGATGTTGGCAGTTTGATCTCTGACTCCTCTATCTTTTCTAAATCCACTTAACCACCTGGCAGTTCTCAGTTCACATACTGCTGAAGCCTGGCTTGAAGGATTTTGAGCATAATCTTGCTAACTTGTGAAATGAGCGCAATTGTATGATAGTTTGAATATTCCTTAGGCATTGCCCTTTTTTGAGATTGGAATGAAACTGGACCTTTTCTAGTCCTGTGGCCGTTGATGAATTTTTCAAATTTTATGGCATATTGAGTGCAGCACTTTTATAGCATCATCCTTTAGGATTTGTAATAGCTCAGCTGGAATTCCATCACCTCCTCTAACTTTATTGGTAGTAATGCTTCCTGGGGCCCACTTGACTTCACACTCCAGGATGTCTGGCCACAGTGGTCACTTATCTCCAGGATGAGTGACCACACCATCGTGATTAGCCCGGTCTTTAAGTTCTTTTTTGTATAGTTCTTCTGTATATTCTTGCCACCTCTTCTTAATCGCTTCTGCTTCTGTTAGGTCCTAGCCATTTCTGTCCTTATTGTGCAAACAGAAAGTTTATGTATGGCGTTAACTTTGTTCTCATGACCAGCTTTTATCATATACCTTCTTTTTACCAGCCTTCTATCCCCTCTAGGTCCATTCTTTGATACGCTTGTAAACAAAGTGTGTCTGCTTTTAATATGCTGTGTAGGTTTGTTATAGCTTTTCTTCCAAGGAGCAAGTGTCTTTTAGTTCCATGGCTGCAGCCAACATCTGTAGTAATTATGGAGCCCAATAAAGTAACATCTGTCACTGTTCCTGCTTTTCCCCCATCTGTATGTCGTGAGGGGATGGGGGTGAACTTAGTTTTTTCAGTGTTGAGTTGAAGCCAGCTTTTTTCACTCCTCTTTCACCCTTATCAAGAGCCACTTTAGTTCCTCTTCACTTTCTCCCATTAGAGTGGTATCATCTGCGTATCTGAGGTTGTTGAATCTCTCAAGTTCGTTGTTCCTTGTCCTGTTGCTTCTTGACCTGCATATAGGTTACCCAGGAGGCTCGTAAGGTGGTCTGGCATTCCCATCTCTTTCATAATTTTACGCAGTTTGTTGTGCTGCACATAGTCAAGGCCTTTGGCCTAGTCAGTGAAACAGAAGTAGATGTTTTTTTCTGGAATTCTCTTGCTTTGTCTATGATCCAGTAGATGTTGGCAGTTTGATCTCTGACTCCTCTATCTTTTCTAAATCCACTTAACCACCTGGCAGTTCTCAGTTCACATACTGCTGAAGCCTGGCTTGAAGGATTTTGAGCATAATCTTGCTAACTTGTGAAATGAGCGCAATTGTATGATAGTTTGAATATTCCTTAGGCATTGCCCTTTTTTGAGATTGGAATGAAACTGGACCTTTTCTAGTCCTGTGGCCGTTGATGAATTTTTCAAATTTTATGGCATATTGAGTGCAGCACTTTTATAGCATCATCCTTTAGGATTTGTAATAGCTCAGCTGGAATTCCATCACCTCCTCTAACTTTATTGGTAGTAATGCTTCCTGGGGCCCACTTGACTTCACACTCCAGGATGTCTGGCCACAGTGGTCACTTATCTCCAGGATGAGTGACCACACCATCGTGATTAGCCCGGTCTTTAAGTTCTTTTTTGTATAGTTCTTCTGTATATTCTTGCCACCTCTTCTTAATCGCTTCTGCTTCTGTTAGGTCCTAGCCATTTCTGTCCTTATTGTGCAAACAGAAAGTTTATGTATGGCGTTAACTTTTGTTCTCATGACCAGCTTTTATCATATACCTTCTATGAAGATTTTGATATCCCAGTGTTATGGTAGGGTGGGTAATTAGGTGCGTCTATCTTGAATCCCACCTTCCTGGAGTCCTTTTTTGGTCCAGTTTCTAGAGTATGATTTTGTTTTCTTTGATCTTGAAAAATGATTTTTTGATTCTGGTGTTAATAATTTCACTTATTTGACACTTCAAACTGACTTTCCAAGCTAACTTAAACACTGAAGCTTTTAACCATATTAGCCAGAAAACTAATAGTAACTTTTGGAAAATAGATCCTGTGAGGAAAAGATTATAATTTTGAAAGACTGACACACATGAACAAATAATGGACTTAAGCTGTTTTCCCAAGTAAGCTCATACTCTCTGTCCAAAGTGTGGAACTACACAGTGATTGGTTTTGTAGAAAAGATAATAGCTTTTTAAATTTATTGACAAAATTTAAATATGGTAAACAGCAAGAACTTGTTACATCCCAGAGCCAGAAATCAAAATTTCCATTGTTCTCCTTCCAAAGTCCAATAAATTAGTATTTTTGTATAGCCCTAGCATGAACAGTCTTTAGGGTTAATGTGCAGTTATGAAATGAGTCAGAAATTTGAATTTAATCATCATGATTGGTAATCAGTCTCTTAAAAAGAAAGCTTGTCTTCTGAGAAATAATATTTACATGACTAACTGGATGTCGGAACATTTTTGCCTTTATCATATTTGTGGTTCAACAAGTTTTTTTCATTTTAAAATTGGACTCAAAACAGCATTTTACTCTTTTTTTTTAAAAAGAATTATGTCCGTTAGTCATATAATATCCCTACTCAGCTGGAATTCCATCACCTCCTCTAACTTTATTGGTAGTAATGCTTCCTGGGGCCCACTTGACTTCACACTCCAGGATGTCTGGCCACAGTGGTCACTTATCTCCAGGATGAGTGACCACACCATCGTGATTAGCCCGGTCTTTAAGTTCTTTTTTGTATAGTTCTTCTGTATATTCTTGCCACCTCTTCTTAATCGCTTCTGCTTCTGTTAGGTCCTAGCCATTTCTGTCCTTATTGTGCAAACAGAAAGTTTATGTATGGCGTTAACTTTTGTTCTCATGACCAGCTTTTATCATATACCTTCTATGAAGATTTTGATATCCCAGTGTTATGGTAGGGTGGGTAATTAGGTGCGTCTATCTTGAATCCCACCTTCCTGGAGTCCTTTTTTGGTCCAGTTTCTAGAGTATGATTTTGTTTTCTTTGATCTTGAAAAATGATTTTTTGATTCTGGTGTTAATAATTTCACTTATTTGACACTTCAAACTGACTTTCCAAGCTAACTTAAACACTGAAGCTTTTAACCATATTAGCCAGAAAACTAATAGTAACTTTTGGAAAATAGATCCTGTGAGGAAAAGATTATAATTTTGAAAGACTGACACACATGAACAAATAATGGACTTAAGCTGTTTTCCCAAGTAAGCTCATACTCTCTGTCCAAAGTGTGGAACTACACAGTGATTGGTTTTGTAGAAAAGATAATAGCTTTTTAAATTTATTGACAAAATTTAAATATGGTAAACAGCAAGAACTTGTTACATCCCAGAGCCAGAAATCAAAATTTCCATTGTTCTCCTTCCAAAGTCCAATAAATTAGTATTTTTGTATAGCCCTAACTTGAACAGTCTTTAGGGTTAATGTGCAGTTCTGTAATGAGTCAGAAATTTGAATTTAATCATCATTATTGGTAATCAGTCTCTTAAAAAAAGAAAGCTTGTCTTCTGAGAAATAATATTTACATGACTAACTGGATGTCGGAACATTTTTTTGCCTTTATCATATTTGTGGTTCGCAACAAGTTTTTTTTTTCTGGACTTGTCCTAAGAATTTGGGACATCAAAAATCAGCATTTTACTTTTTCTTTTTTTAAAATTTTTATTTCACTTTTTACTTTTACAGTTGTTTGCAGATATGTATGATCCCAGATTAGTCATATATATATTCCCCCATTACTTTTTTTAATAGATAAGAAATGTGATTTAATAAAAGCCCTTAAATATTTTCAGCATACAAAGAGTAACTTATACAGATGAATAGAATTACTTTATCGCAGTCTATGGTTACTGACTTTTTAACTTAAATAAATTCTTCAAACTCTTTGCCTTAACAGCTTTTCTATTCAAAAGGTGTTTCTCTGATCTCTTAGGAAAGTTTTCTTCATTGGAATTTTAAGCTTACCATCTTTGAGGTCAGGACCAAGTGTTGATTGGCTCATATGATTAAACTCTGATGTGACAGCACTTTTTCTATACTTTTGAAATTTAACTAATGTCTCAGGACAGATATGCATCATCTTGCAATATCTGAAGAGTAGCATATCTTAAGTTATTCCCTATAACTAGAAAGATAAAATATATTTTTTCTTGTGATATGGCAAAGGCACATACTTTATAATGCTGCATGTTTATGTAAAGGTGACTATCAGCTTTGCTGCTGATTTTAAATCTCCAGTTGAGTATTTGAAATATAATTTCCAAAAAAGTTATCTTATAAATATTACTAATAAATACAGTTCTTAGGAAATTAAAAACAAATCTATTTCGCATCTAAAACAAAGAAGTGACACATTTAAGAGTGTGAGCTTTCAGTTTCTATTTTTGTTTCTATGATTTCAGGACCACTTACAGAATAGTAAATTTTAATGCATGGGTCATGAGTTTGATGAACCATGAACTTATTTTACTGTAGGGAAGGTACTACCTAAAAATAATTTGAGGTGTCTCAAGTTGACATTCACTTGACACAGAAAAAAAATGGTTATAACTTGCACAAGTTAAAGGATCATACCAGTGTTAATAATACTGCCATCATTTCCTTTGAACTAAAAGGAAGTATTTGGTGCAGTAGAGACTCATTTTAAAATTTTATGTTATCGTATATTTACACCAGAGCCGTTTTAATGCTAATTGACTGGTCTTCCCAATGCTTATCACTAATGCATTAGGAAGTCTTAACAATTAGCATGGTCAGGGTTATTTCTGATGGTTGAATTCTCATCATAGTTTGATTTTTGTTTGTGTTTTTGTTTGTATTCCTTTTGTTTTTAAATACTTTTAGCCCTGACTTGAAAAACAGTCCAGTTGATGACAGTGAGATGCAAACAGCAGCTGATAGTCCCTCTGTTAAACCTAGTGAGCTTGAAGAAGAATCTGTTCCCAACGTTCAAACAGAAACTTGCATACCGCAGGAAGAGACTTATAAGGAAGAACCAGGAAAAACACTATGTGTCTCTGATTTTGTTACTGAAACATTTGAAGTTGAAACTCAAGGAGAGGAGGTCAAAGAGGAAATTCCTCTTGTAGCATCTACTCCAGTGGGTATTGATATATTCACTGAAAATGTGGGGGACTCTGTTTTAAATCAGAATCAGCAGGTATATACCAGTGACTTTGAAAAGGAAGAGGTAGAAGTTACTAACCCTGAAACAGAGTTGTCAGCATCTGTTAATACATTTATAGAAGAAAGGAACATCAAAGGAATTCTAGAAGACTCTCCATCTGAAGCAGGTTTATTTTCTGGGATTCCACAGTCTGTGATAGAAGCTGTAGCTGAAGTAGACAGACACGAAACTGTTGCAGAAATAGCACTATCCGCTTGTGTTGTGGCCTTAGAACCTGGAAGTTGCACTGGGGATGATCCGACAGTGAGCATAAAGGGAATTTCTGAAAACAGTAACATGGATGAAAAGGAGAATGAATTAAATAACAAGGAAGCCAAAGTGGATCTGCAAATAGGAAGAGAGAAGGCCGAAAAGAATGATAGAATGGTTGCAGAGAAGCTGGATAAGGTTGTGTCTGCAAAGTTGACATTCACTTGACACAGAAAAAATGGTTATAACTTGCACAAGTTAAAGGATCATACCAGTGTTAATAATACTGCCATCATTTCCTTTGAACTAAAAGGAAGTATTTGGTGCAGTAGAGACTCATTTTAAAATTTTATGTTATCGTATATTTACACCAGAGCCGTTTTAATGCTAATTGACTGGTCTTCCCAATGCTTATCACTAATGCATTAGGAAGTCTTAACAATTAGCATGGTCAGGGTTATTTCTGATGGTTGAATTCTCATCATAGTTTGATTTTTGTTTGTGTTTTTGTTTGTATTCCTTTTGTTTTTAAATACTTTTAGCCCTGACTTGAAAAACAGTCCAGTTGATGACAGTGAGATGCAAACAGCAGCTGATAGTCCCTCTGTTAAACCTAGTGAGCTTGAAGAAGAATCTGTTCCCAACGTTCAAACAGAAACTTGCATACCGCAGGAAGAGACTTATAAGGAAGAACCAGGAAAAACACTATGTGTCTCTGATTTTGTTACTGAAACATTTGAAGTTGAAACTCAAGGAGAGGAGGTCAAAGAGGAAATTCCTCTTGTAGCATCTACTCCAGTGGGTATTGATATATTCACTGAAAATGTGGGGGACTCTGTTTTAAATCAGAATCAGCAGGTATATACCAGTGACTTTGAAAAGGAAGAGGTAGAAGTTACTAACCCTGAAACAGAGTTGTCAGCATCTGTTAATACATTTATAGAAGAAAGGAACATCAAAGGAATTCTAGAAGACTCTCCATCTGAAGCAGGTTTATTTTCTGGGATTCCACAGTCTGTGATAGAAGCTGTAGCTGAAGTAGACAGACACGAAACTGTTGCAGAAATAGCACTATCCGCTTGTGTTGTGGCCTTAGAACCTGGAAGTTGCACTGGGGATGATCCGACAGTGAGCATAAAGGGAATTTCTGAAAACAGTAACATGGATGAAAAGGAGAATGAATTAAATAACAAGGAAGCCAAAGTGGATCTGCAAATAGGAAGAGAGAAGGCCGAAAAGAATGATAGAATGGTTGCAGAGAAGCTGGATAAGGTTGTGTCTGCAAGGAAAGAAAAGCCTGCAGAAAATTCAGTGACCAAGGCTTGCCCAAGTAAAGCAGTGGTTCAAACAAATAAGCCTGAAGAAACTAATAAAACTGGTATGTTGGTTGCCTCAAATGCATCTAGCAGTAAATCAAGCATCAAGGCTGATATGGTCTCTACTCCAAAGATAAAACCTGCAACTTCAAAATCTGAAAACCAGAAAAGTTTCCTAAAATCTGTACTCAGAGATCAAATAAATGCTGAAAAGAAAGTTTCATCCAAGGAGTCAGGTCTGGTTAAGCCTACAAGTGCCAGGTCAGGCTTGGCTGAAAACAGCAGTAAATTGAAACCCATTCAGAGTGGTGTTACCAGAGGAAGCAGTGGAAGGAACCCAGCCCTGCACGGCAAAGATTCTAGACTGGATTACAGGGATGTTACAAAACAGCCTCACGAAACAGAGGCTAAGCCTTCCATCATGAAACGGGATGACCTCAACAATAAGGTGAGGAGGGTAGGAAGAATGGTTCAGTATCTTTGAGGTAATTAGCTCTGTTGCAGCTAAGGAGTAGGAGATGTAATCTTATTTTATACTTTCATCTCCTCACTCCTTTTGCCCCCAAACTCCCTTTTCTCTTTCGTAAATGAGTCCACTGATTTAAACTTAGAATAAACTCAAGTTTGTAACTTACTAACAGGTGTGAAAGCATTATTTGGATAAAATATAGTCAGAAATAAAACTTTGCATTTTAAAAAAATCTGCAGTGAATCTCCTGCGGTGATTTAACACTCCTGTTTCTAAAATGCGAAAACGTTTTCTCTTTAAAATTGAAGCTTTGCTTATCAGCCTACTGATGGCCCAACTTAGAATGGTAGCTATAAAGAAAAGATCATTAAAGCTGAATTTTACTACAGTTTCTGAAGATGATGCCTATACTGATAAAATGATTGTTGACTTAGATTGATACACCTTTGTATAAGTGATTGTGTTTGGGTAATTATTTGCTTTTTGAACTCTTTTTTTTTTTTTTTTAAGAATGTTAATAACTTAGTTGTAAATTCTGTATTTCTTATTTAATATTTCAGGCTTTGACAGGACAAAATGCTAAGAATCCTAAAAGCACCACAGGTAGAAGCTACAAATTGAAAGAGGTAAGAAACAATCCACTAATGTGGACCTATCTGTTCCATCATTCAGTCAGCGAGTTCATCTACCTTGTAACTGTGCTTCTCCTATAATAATTAGTTTTATATAGAGTGAGGGACAGGAGTTAGATATTTTATTTTTGACCTCACTACCAATTATTTTTCTGACCTTGAGCTAGGCTAAATGTTTGTTCTTGGTGTGGGAAAAGTTATACAGGAATGGAAAAGGAATTAGAGTAGGAAGACACCTCCAGTCTCATAAGGAGTCAGGTCTGGTTAAGCCTACAAGTGCCAGGTCAGGCTTGGCTGAAAACAGCAGTAAATTGAAACCCATTCAGAGTGGTGTTACCAGAGGAAGCAGTGGAAGGAACCCAGCCCTGCACGGCAAAGATTCTAGACTGGATTACAGGGATGTTACAAAACAGCCTCACGAAACAGAGGCTAAGCCTTCCATCATGAAACGGGATGACCTCAACAATAAGGTGAGGAGGGTAGGAAGAATGGTTCAGTATCTTTGAGGTAATTAGCTCTGTTGCAGCTAAGGAGTAGGAGATGTAATCTTATTTTATACTTTCATCTCCTCACTCCTTTTGCCCCCAAACTCCCTTTTCTCTTTCGTAAATGAGTCCACTGATTTAAACTTAGAATAAACTCAAGTTTGTAACTTACTAACAGGTGTGAAAGCATTATTTGGATAAAATATAGTCAGAAATAAAACTTTGCATTTTAAAAATCTGCAGTGAATCTCCTGCGGTGATTTAACACTCCTGTTTCTAAAATGCGAAAACGTTTTCTCTTTAAAATTGAAGCTTTGCTTATCAGCCTACTGATGGCCCAACTTAGAATGGTAGCTATAAAGAAAAGATCATTAAAGCTGAATTTTACTACAGTTTCTGAAGATGATGCCTATACTGATAAAATGATTGTTGACTTAGATTGATACACCTTTGTATAAGTGATTGTGTTTGGGTAATTATTTGCTTTTTGAACTCTTTTTTTTTTTTTTTTAAGAATGTTAATAACTTAGTTGTAAATTCTGTATTTCTTATTTAATATTTCAGGCTTTGACAGGACAAAATGCTAAGAATCCTAAAAGCACCACAGGTAGAAGCTACAAATTGAAAGAGGTAAGAAACAATCCACTAATGTGGACCTATCTGTTCCATCATTCAGTCAGCGAGTTCATCTACCTTGTAACTGTGCTTCTCCTATAATAATTAGTTTTATATAGAGTGAGGGACAGGAGTTAGATATTTTATTTTTGACCTCACTACCAATTATTTTTCTGACCTTGAGCTAGGCTAAATTGTTGTGTTCTTGGTGTGGGGAAAAAGTTATACAGGAATGGAAAAGGAATTAGAGTAGGAAGACACCTCCAGTCTCATATCCGTAGGCATAGGTTATAACATAGAATACAGTCTTGTGTGTAAAGGAGATTGATTTTTGACTGGCGTCCTCTCCATTTTGTGGTCCTTTGTTACAACTCAGTTTAACCTAACTAGATGGGCTCTGAGGTTTACTTTCTTGGTCTTGACTTCACTGCCAAATAAGCATATTACAGTTTATATTTGGTATTTGAGGTTTCTGTTATTCATAGAATTTTTTTTTAGATATTTTACTTTTTTATTCTGGTATGGGATAAATTTGGGTCTATTTTATTAGGGCAAGGAGAAGTATTAGTAGTTTAAAAAGCCAGAAGTAAGGATTATGGTTCATTTCATGGCTTAAGAAATTGATAGTACAATTGCTTACAGATTTCCCCCTCTTGCCTCAGAATTACTGGATATGTTTTCTAATGCCAGTATTATGTTTACTTAACTGCTACCGTTGATAACATATTAAACACATAGGAGGCCTGCCAGGAATTCATTTTCTTTGGTATTGATACCATCTTTCAAATCGTAGATACTAATTTTTTACATGTAATTATGTTTGTTATTAAGTCTTAGTAATATATTTTTCATATAACTTTCTCCAAATAAAACCTTATATAGGCATAACTTAGAGATAGTGTAAGTTTGGTTCCAGACTCCCATAGTAAAGCAAATATAACAATACAAGTGAGTCACATGAATTCTTTGGTTTCCCAATGCATGTAAAAGTAATGTTTGTATTTATACTGTACTTTGTTAAATGTGCAATAGCATTGCGTCTTTACAGAAAGGAATATACCTTAATTTAAGAATACCTTATTGCTAAAAAATCCTGTCATTTAAGTCTTCAGCAACTCATAATCTTTTTGCAAATAGAAACATCGAAGATCACTGACCATAAATCACCATAACATTTAATAATGGTGAAAAGTACAAATTGAAAGAGGTAAGAAACAATCCACTAATGTGGACCTATCTGTTCCATCATTCAGTCAGCGAGTTCATCTACCTTGTAACTGTGCTTCTCCTATAATAATTAGTTTTATATAGAGTGAGGGACAGGAGTTAGATATTTTATTTTTGACCTCACTACCAATTATTTTTCTGACCTTGAGCTAGGCTAAATTGTTGTGTTCTTGGTGGGGGGAAAAAAGTTATACAGGAATGGAAAAGGAATTAGAGTAGGAAGACACCTCCAGTCTCATATCCGTAGGCATAGGTTATAACATAGAATACAGTCTTGTGTGTAAAGGAGATTGATTTTTGACTGGCGTCCTCTCCATTTTGTGGTCCTTTGTTACAACTCAGTTTAACCTAACTAGATGGGCTCTGAGGTTTACTTTCTTGGTCTTGACTTCACTGCCAAATAAGCATATTACAGTTTATATTTGGTATTTGAGGTTTCTGTTATTCATAGAATTTTTTTTTAGATATTTTACTTTTTTATTCTGGTATGGGATAAATTTGGGTCTATTTTATTAGGGCAAGGAGAAGTATTAGTAGTTTAAAAAGCCAGAAGTAAGGATTATGGTTCATTTCATGGCTTAAGAAATTGATAGTACAATTGCTTACAGATTTCCCCCTCTTGCCTCAGAATTACTGGATATGTTTTCTAATGCCAGTATTATGTTTACTTAACTGCTACCGTTGATAACATATTAAACACATAGGAGGCCTGCCAGGAATTCATTTTCTTTGGTATTGATACCATCTTTCAAATCGTAGATACTAATTTTTTACATGTAATTATGTTTGTTATTAAGTCTTAGTAATATATTTTTCATATAACTTTCTCCAAATAAAACCTTATATAGGCATAACTTAGAGATAGTGTAAGTTTGGTTCCAGACTCCCATAGTAAAGCAAATATAACAATACAAGTGAGTCACATGAATTCTTTGGTTTCCCAATGCATGTAAAAGTAATGTTTGTATTTATACTGTACTTTGTTAAATGTGCAATAGCATTGCGTCTTTACAGAAAGGAATATACCTTAATTTAAGAATACCTTATTGCTAAAAAATCCTGTCATTTAAGTCTTCAGCAACTCATAATCTTTTTGCAAATAGAAACATCGAAGATCACTGACCATAAATCACCATAACATTTAATAATGGTGAAAAAGTTTGAATATTGTGGAAATTACTGAAGTGTGACAGACATGAAGTTAGCAAATGCTATTGGAAAAATGACTCCAATAGACTTGCTTATCACAGAGCTTTCACGAATCTTGAATTTGTAAAAAATTTACCTGCAAAGTCCAATAAAGCATAGTATGCCTGTATCTTATTATTACATATCTTAAAATATGTAATATATGTGTAAATTGATGAATAGAACAATCTAGTTATTAACTTTCTAGTTTCATTTGAAGCGTTTTTAGTAGTCCATGAAGTCTGCGTAACTCTTGCTAGATTCATTTAACGTATGGAAGGTATAAATTTTTTACATTATATTGTGTGAGGAATGCTTTAAATGTAATATTTTTGTGCATGATATCAAAATTGTTATATCATTAAGAAATAATTTTAATCTTATTCAAATTAAGTATATGTGGGATTAGATTGATATTGTTAGGATTTTACCTTTGGTGTTGTTTACCCTTTGGATTTGTTTGTGAGGCTTTGAAAAATAACTCATAATTTCAGCTTTAAGAAACATCTCTATGCTGAAATACTCATATTGTCTCCTTGAAATTCTCACAAATGATAAACATCTCATGAGCATTTATTGAGACTTGTTTGGGACCTAGCCAGTATCAGTAGTTGTTCACAGTCCTGTGATTTTTCTTTTTTAACTTTTTCAACAGGAACCCTTATTTCCGTTTAACTTGGATGAATTTGTTACTGTGGATGAGGTTATAGAAGAAGTGAATCCTTTTCAAGTCAAGCAGAATCCATTGAAGGGAAAAAAGAAAGAAGCTCTCAAAAATACTCCTTCCTCTGAACTTAACTTGAAAAAGAAGAAGGGGAAGATCTCTGCTCCTCATGTTGTGGAGGGAGAATTATCTTTTGTAACATTGGATGAGATTGGAGAAGAGGAAGATGCACCTGCACATCTAGCACAAGCTCTAGTCACTGTGGACGAAGTAATTGATGAAGAAGAAATAAATATGGAAGAAATGGTTAAAAATTCAAACTCACTTCTTACATTAGATGAATTAATTGATCAGGATGATTGCATTTCCCACAGTGAACCTAAAGATGTTACTGTGCTGTCCGTGGCTGAAGAACAAGATCTTCTCAAACAGGAACGGTTGGTAACTGTGGATGAGATTGGAGAAGTAGAAGAGCTACCTTTAAATGACTCGGAAGACATCAGTTTTGCTGCTTTAAATACAAAAGGACATGAGGGCAATGCTGGAAGGGATTCCATTGGGTTCATTTCTTCTCAGATGCCAGAAGACCCTTCAACTTTAGTTACTGTAGACGAGATACAGGATGACGGCAGTGATCTGCACTTAGTGACTTTAGACAAGTAACTGAAGAAGATGAAGACTATCTAGCAGACTTCAACAATCTTAAAGAAGAGCTTAATTTTGTTACTGTTGATGAAGTTGGAGAGGAAGAAGATGGAGACAACGATTTAAAAATTGAGTTAACACAAAGGAAAAGTGACCATCCCACTGATAAAAGGGGAGATAGAAAAAAAAGAGCTGTAGACACAAAGAAGACAAAACTTGAAGCTTTTTCTCGAGTGGGTCCAATAAATGAGAATGTTATGGAAGAGAATCTGAAAACTGTGACTGAAAGACACTCAGCAGGTAGATACTCAGAAGTGGTGTTTTTTATTTAAATTTTTAAAATATGTTTTATAGCATTACCAATAATGTCAGTGTGTTGACATAGAAAGCCAGCAAATAGTTATGGCAGGTGATATTTTCCCAAAAGAAGTATGCTCAAGATTCACAGATTTCTCTTTGCTTCAGACCTTACCTCAAGTTACTGTATTTTCAGAAAATGTTAAAAAAGAAGGCAAACTAAAGCACCCAGGTTAGAAGTGGAATGAAAAAGAAAGAAGCTCTCAAAAATACTCCTTCCTCTGAACTTAACTTGAAAAAGAAGAAGGGGAAGATCTCTGCTCCTCATGTTGTGGAGGGAGAATTATCTTTTGTAACATTGGATGAGATTGGAGAAGAGGAAGATGCACCTGCACATCTAGCACAAGCTCTAGTCACTGTGGACGAAGTAATTGATGAAGAAGAAATAAATATGGAAGAAATGGTTAAAAATTCAAACTCACTTCTTACATTAGATGAATTAATTGATCAGGATGATTGCATTTCCCACAGTGAACCTAAAGATGTTACTGTGCTGTCCGTGGCTGAAGAACAAGATCTTCTCAAACAGGAACGGTTGGTAACTGTGGATGAGATTGGAGAAGTAGAAGAGCTACCTTTAAATGACTCGGAAGACATCAGTTTTGCTGCTTTAAATACAAAAGGACATGAGGGCAATGCTGGAAGGGATTCCATTGGGTTCATTTCTTCTCAGATGCCAGAAGACCCTTCAACTTTAGTTACTGTAGACGAGATACAGGATGACGGCAGTGATCTGCACTTAGTGACTTTAGACGAAGTAACTGAAGAAGATGAAGACTATCTAGCAGACTTCAACAATCTTAAAGAAGAGCTTAATTTTGTTACTGTTGATGAAGTTGGAGAGGAAGAAGATGGAGACAACGATTTAAAAATTGAGTTAACACAAAGGAAAAGTGACCATCCCACTGATAAAAGGGGAGATAGAAAAAAAAGAGCTGTAGACACAAAGAAGACAAAACTTGAAGCTTTTTCTCGAGTGGGTCCAATAAATGAGAATGTTATGGAAGAGAATCTGAAAACTGTGACTGAAAGACACTCAGCAGGTAGATACTCAGAAGTGGTGTTTTTTATTTAAATTTTTAAAATATGTTTTATAGCATTACCAATAATGTCAGTGTGTTGACATAGAAAGCCAGCAAATAGTTATGGCAGGTGATATTTTCCCAAAAGAAGTATGCTCAAGATTCACAGATTTCTCTTTGCTTCAGACCTTACCTCAAGTTACTGTATTTTCAGAAAATGTTAAAAAAGAAGGCAAACTAAAGCACCCAGGTTAGAATTGGAATGAAAATGGTATGTTTATGTTATTGAGAAAACACAGCTTTTATTAGGTAGAAGGCTATTTATACCAGACTGCCTCCTAGTTTTTGCATAGAATTTAGGAAAATTTGTGAAGGTATCATTTCACTTTTAAGTAGTATTTTGATAGTATAAAATGATAGGTCAGTTCACTTTTAGTACTTAGGGAGAGCAAGATAGTTTCCAATACAGAAATCTTGAGAGAGTTCTCCAACTAAGAATAAAAAATAGTAGAATGGTCCCATAGACGTGTGGAACAAAATAGAAAAAGTGTTGTAGGTGCCTTGAGAAAAGCAGGTAGTAGTTTTAATCAAGATATATGGGAAAATAGGGCTTCCCTGGTGGTCCAGTGGATAGAGACTCCATCTTGCAGTGCAGGGGACCCAGGAAGATCCCACATGCCGTGGAGCAGCTGGACCAGTGTGTCCAGTTACAAGCCGGCACTCTGGAGCACATGTGCCCAGAGCTGGTGCTCAGCAGAGAGAGAGGCCACTGCAATGGGAGGCCCACACAGGCCAAAGAATAAAGATGGATGAAAATAAATAAAGAAAAAATAATAAAAGAGACCAAAATGAAAAAAACCCAGATATGGGAAAATAAAAGGAGAATGTTTAAGACTAATGCTGAATTTTTAAAAATAGAATTCTATTTTATATTAGAAATAGGTTTCTTAACCAAATTTGTATAATATTTATCTTGTTTGTAAGAAAGTGTTAAAGCTGGGGCTTCCCTGGTGGCTCAGTGGTAAACAGTTCGCCTGCCACTGCAGGAGACACTGGTGCAATCTCTGATCTGAGCCCATGTGCCACAGCTACATGCCCTGGAGCCTGAGTTCCACAACAAGAGAAGTCACCACAACAAGAAGCCTGCTCCCCTCAACTGGAAAGTAGCCCCCACTCCCTACAACTAGAGAGGAGCCTGTGGCAGCAGTGAAAACCCAGAAGAGCCAAAACTAAATAAATTTTTTTTTAAGTATTAAAATTGTTACCAGAATTAAAACCAATCTAAAGACTGTTACTTACCTGTTGCAATAAATTAGACTTTCTTTTTAAAGCTACAGTGCCAACCAAGAGAGTTAGAATTGGAAAAATGCCACCATCAGAAAAAGCTGTTACAGTGGAACCAGCGGAAGATGAAGAGGCCTTCCAAATTAGCAAAGGTAAAGTAGGATTGGGGGTAGAAACTGGGAAGATTTATACCAGACTGCCTCCTAGTTTTTGCATAGAATTTAGGAAAATTTGTGAAGGTATCATTTCACTTTTAAGTAGTATTTTGATAGTATAAAATGATAGGTCAGTTCACTTTTAGTACTTAGGGAGAGCAAGATAGTTTCCAATACAGAAATCTTGAGAGAGTTCTCCAACTAAGAATAAAAAATAGTAGAATGGTCCCATAGACGTGTGGAACAAAATAGAAAAAGTGTTGTAGGTGCCTTGAGAAAAGCAGGTAGTAGTTTTAATCAAGATATATGGGAAAATAGGGCTTCCCTGGTGGTCCAGTGGATAGAGACTCCATCTTGCAGTGCAGGGGACCCAGGAAGATCCCACATGCCGTGGAGCAGCTGGACCAGTGTGTCCAGTTACAAGCCGGCACTCTGGAGCACATGTGCCCAGAGCTGGTGCTCAGCAGAGAGAGAGGCCACTGCAATGGGAGGCCCACACAGGCCAAAGAATAAAGATGGATGAAAATAAATAAAGAAAAAATAATAAAAGAGACCAAAATGAAAAAAAAAAGATATGGGAAAATAAAAGGAGAATGTTTAAGACTAATGCTGAATTTTTAAAAATAGAATTCTATTTTATATTAGAAATAGGTTTCTTAACCAAATTTGTATAATATTTATCTTGTTTGTAAGAAAGTGTTAAAGCTGGGGCTTCCCTGGTGGCTCAGTGGTAAACAGTTCGCCTGCCACTGCAGGAGACACTGGTGCAATCTCTGATCTGAGCCCATGTGCCACAGCTACATGCCCTGGAGCCTGAGTTCCACAACAAGAGAAGTCACCACAACAAGAAGCCTGCTCCCCTCAACTGGAAAGTAGCCCCCACTCCCTACAACTAGAGAGGAGCCTGTGGCAGCAGTGAAAACCCAGAAGAGCCAAAACTAAATAAATTTTTTTTTAAGTATTAAAATTGTTACCAGAATTAAAACCAATCTAAAGACTGTTACTTACCTGTTGCAATAAATTAGACTTTCTTTTTAAAGCTACAGTGCCAACCAAGAGAGTTAGAATTGGAAAAATGCCACCATCAGAAAAAGCTGTTACAGTGGAACCAGCGGAAGATGAAGAGGCCTTCCAAATTAGCAAAGGTAAAGTAGGATTGATAGAACTGGGGGAGAGAATAAGGCAACATGAGGTGTGGTGGCTAAAGTGCCAAAGATCTAGTAAGAGAAGTGTCAGGAAAGATTGAACGGACCAGGGGTCGGGAGTGAGGGAGACAGCTTATTAGTAATTAGATCTGGGGAAAGATTTTTATCTTTACCATTATAGAGATTATTGGAATGGAGTACTAGAATAATTGTTGATCCTATTATAATAGAGTGTTACAGATTTTCATGAAAATGATGCGTGAAAGGTTTTTCCGACCATATTGCAGCATCAAGTAGAAATCGTTTATAAATTAACTCTTATTTGTGGACCAGATTCCTTGCTTTGTGCATGCTCGCAAGCCGCCAGCCAATGAATGAAAATAAATAAGATGTCATAATAACATTAATACAGTTTATGTTGAAGCTAATAGAAGACAGCAACTAGAATACTCCAGTTACTTAACAGATACTTGTTATGAGGTCTGTTATAGTCAGCAAAATGCCGAATCCCTTGTACCATTCTCTTTGCAGCACCCTCGTTGCCCTCTTTGTGTCTCTCGTTCTGTAAGGAAGCACTACTGGCTGTCATGCTGTCCAGGCTCACTGGCCTAGCTCTCCGCTGGGTCCTCAGTGCTGCTCCACAGTTTATTTAGGCTACCTTCCTTTCCCATTTCCTAGCCAAGTGTAATAAAAACCTAAAATCCTTTGCTTGTCGTCAAACTGGGAAAGATTTTTTCTTTTTAATTTAGTCTTATTTGATTTCTCTGTATCATTTGTTACTGTTGATCACATTCTCTCTCTTTCTTTTTTTTAAATTTATTTATTTTTTTTAGCTCTGCTGGGTCTCAGTTGTGTCATGTGGTATCTAGTCTCCTGGCCAAGGACCAAACCCAAGTCCCCTGCATTGGCAGGCAGATTTTTTACCACTGAGCCACCAAATGAAACCCCATGAAGGCCATCAGAAGAGCCAAAACTAAATAAATTTTTTTTTAAGTATTAAAATTGTTACCAGAATTAAAACCAATCTAAAGACTGTTACTTACCTGTTGCAATAAATTAGACTTTCTTTTTAAAGCTACAGTGCCAACCAAGAGAGTTAGAATTGGAAAAATGCCACCATCAGAAAAAGCTGTTACAGTGGAACCAGCGGAAGATGAAGAGGCCTTCCAAATTAGCAAAGGTAAAGTAGGATTGATAGAACTGGGGGAGAGAATAAGGCAACATGAGGTGTGGTGGCTAAAGTGCCAAAGATCTAGTAAGAGAAGTGTCAGGAAAGATTGAACGGACCAGGGGTCGGGAGTGAGGGAGACAGCTTATTAGTAATTAGATCTGGGGAAAGATTTTTATCTTTACCATTATAGAGATTATTGGAATGGAGTACTAGAATAATTGTTGATCCTATTATAATAGAGTGTTACAGATTTTCATGAAAATGATGCGTGAAAGGTTTTTCCGACCATATTGCAGCATCAAGTAGAAATCGTTTATAAATTAACTCTTATTTGTGGACCAGATTCCTTGCTTTGTGCATGCTCGCAAGCCGCCAGCCAATGAATGAAAATAAATAAGATGTCATAATAACATTAATACAGTTTATGTTGAAGCTAATAGAAGACAGCAACTAGAATACTCCAGTTACTTAACAGATACTTGTTATGAGGTCTGTTATAGTCAGCAAAATGCCGAATCCCTTGTACCATTCTCTTTGCAGCACCCTCGTTGCCCTCTTTGTGTCTCTCGTTCTGTAAGGAAGCACTACTGGCTGTCATGCTGTCCAGGCTCACTGGCCTAGCTCTCCGCTGGGTCCTCAGTGCTGCTCCACAGTTTATTTAGGCTACCTTCCTTTCCCATTTCCTAGCCAAGTGTAATAAAAACCTAAAATCCTTTGCTTGTCGTCAAACTGGGAAAGATTTTTTCTTTTTAATTTAGTCTTATTTGATTTCTCTGTATCATTTGTTACTGTTGATCACATTCTCTCTCTTTCTTTTTTTTAAATTTATTTATTTTTTTTAGCTCTGCTGGGTCTCAGTTGTGTCATGTGGTATCTAGTCTCCTGGCCAAGGACCAAACCCAAGTCCCCTGCATTGGCAGGCAGATTTTTTACCACTGAGCCACCAAATGAAACCCCATGAAGGCCATCAGAATTACTCTCTTCTCAGATACTTTCCCCTTTAATCTACACTCTTCTCCCAACCCAGCACTTTTGCATACATGTGTTAACTCTTAGCAATAATGTAGAATTTTAACTTCTTACATTAACATTTCAATTTTTTCTGAACCATGCATAAATATGGTTCTAAACTTTATTCTTAAATCCATTTGATAAGGTTAAACAGACTTACCCATTTAATCCTTATATAAAGACTCTTGGAAGAATAGTTGGGTGAGAAAGGTTTACTTTTAGAGATGATTCACGAATTAATCTTTGAAGGCAGAGATTATCTGATGTTAGCATCACAGAATATGTAAATGGACCTATTTGCAGGGAAGGAATGGAGATGCAGATGTAGAGAATGGACTTGTGGACACAGTGAGGGAGGGAGGGAGTGGGATGAATAGAGAAAGTACCATCTGCATGTGTACAGTGTTGTGTGAAGTGATTGGCTGGTAAGAAGCTGCTGTGTAACACAGGGAGCCCCATCTGGCACTCTGATGTGGATGTGGCAAAGGGAGGGAGGCTCACAAGGGAGAGGACGTGTGTATAATTATGGCTGATTTGTGTTATTGTGTGACAGAAACCAGTACAACATTGTAAAAAAAATTTTTTAAAAATACATAAATTTCTTTTAAGTAACTTTTTTTCCTTGAAAAATTTAATGACTTTAGTTGATGAAGAGTATGGATTAGAGGTTTCAGAACCAGAACGAAAACGCCAGAGGATTGAGAACTCTTCTTCAGGGAAATCAGTGACACCTGATAAAGGTAAAATAAAAACGACGTTTTTCCTATCCATATGAAAGAAAAATTCAGTACCATTGTAAGTATTCTGTTGTTTAAATAAGTGATGTGGTAACCTTGCTTAGATTTTTTTTTTTTTTAATTTTGGCCTCTTTCATTGGCTATTTATTTATTTTTATTGATCTTCATTCTTTGGCCTATGTGGGCCTCCATTGTAGTGGCCTCTCTCGCTGCGGAGCACCGGCTCTAGGCGCATGCACTCCAGAGCGCTGGCTTGTAATTAGACACACTGGTCCAGTGGCTCCATGGCATGTGAGATCTTTCCTGGCCAGCGATCAAACCAGTACCCCTTGCACTGCAAGGCGGACTCTTTACCCACTGGAACACCAGGGAAGCCCACCTGGCAAAGATGCTTTTATTGCACTTATTTGAAGTCTGGGATATGTATTCTCTTTGTTGCTCTGGTAGAAAGTTGAGTTATACTTTCCTGGAGAGAAATCCCATTGAGAATCAGGGCATGCTGGAAAAGCTCAGTTAGCAAACTTTGTTCATGGCCAGCTCAAATGAGCTAAGGGGCATCTTCTATGTTTATATATTCCTCAAGCGGACAGTTGCCTATCATTTTGCCTCTTCTCACTGATTTTTTTTTGAAACAGTGGATTCTTTTTTTTTTTTTCTATTTTATTTATTTTTGTCTATTCTGGATTTTCACTGCTGCTGCAGGCTCTTCTCTGGTTGCAGGAAGTGGGGGCTACTGTAGTTGAGGTGAGCAAGCTTCTTGTTGCAGTGATGTCTATTGTTGTGGAACTCGGGCTCTAGGGCACACAGGCTTCAGTACTTGTGGCACATGAGCTCAATAGTTGTGGCTCCGAGGCTCTAGAGCGCAGGCTCCATAGTTGTGGCTCATGGGCTCAGTTGCTCCGCAGCATGTGGAATCTTCCTGGATCAGAGATTGAACTCGTGTCTCCTGCATTAGCAGGCAAACTCTTTACCACTGAGCTACCAGGAAGCCCCAACAGTGAATTCTTAAAGAGAGCTATTTCAAGGACTTCCAGATTCTTTTCAGTGCACTGACATTCCTGGAGGCTCTGGAATATTGTAGAATTTGAACATACATGTATATGAACAACAAAACTCTGTAAAACCTTTAAAATAAAGAATAAAAAAAAAATAAAATAAATGCTTCACTTTTGTAATAGAGATTTAATTGTTCTTGATCCCTAGTATATAAGTGTACACTGTGCTTACTGTGTTTGTCATGTTTAGATAAATTAACACAGCTGTAGACACATTATCATTGATTTTTCTTCTTCCTATTCCCTGTCTTTTTTAGGTTTAGATTTTCTTGTACCGAAGGCTGGATTCTTCTGTCCAATTTGTTCCCTCTTCTATTCAGATGAAAAAGCAATGACAAATCACTGCAAGAGTGCACGTCATAAGCAAAATACAGAGGTAAGTTTTCTTAACTATCTTCAGGTGTTGGTACTATAGTCAGACTACTGAAGTTTCTGTAGAAAATGTACATTCTTTCCTGTTGGAGGAACTTTTCAAGGTTTGTGCCAGTTTATTCATGTCCTTCACTGTATCTTGCCAGTAACTTCTAGTTTTGTTCCTTTTCTTCTGGCAGCATTTGCCAAAGTAGATTTTGCATATTGCTAGTCCCATGTATGTGGGGAAACTATATAATTTGATGCCTACTTGAGCAGAGTCATAGATATATAATGTGTTAATGTTTTGGAGTTGCTTAGCCATAGAATCCACTTAACTTTATTTACACCATTTCCTTACGACTACTACCCCCTTTTTAAGTTGTATATATCTTTGGGAAGCATTTAGATTAGAACCACAGAGTCATCATTAGCCATCGTTGAAACAGTGGTTCGGAGTCCTCCTGAATGTTTTGAGAGTTGCTCTATGTATTCTCTATACTGAATTTGTGGCACAGATAATCATCTAACATTCATTGAGCTGTTGTTTATTTGCTGGGAGCTTATTTAGTCCCCCAGTCAACCTTATGAGGTAGATGCTATCATTCCAATTGAGCAAACAGGTTTTTAAAGAGTATCTAAATCCAAGTATCTAATCCCCAAGATCACATAGCTAGTTATGGGCAGATTTAGGATTTGAACCTTCCTTAGTTTTATTCTAGGCTTAATGCCCTTAAACACTGTGCTATATTTTGCTCTTATTCAGTCAGTTGTTTCTGACTCTTTGCATAAACTGCAGCACCCCAGCCTTCTCTGTCCTTCAGTATCTCCTGGAGTTTGTTCAGACTCATGTCCGTTGAGTCAATGGTGCCATCCAACTATCTCATCCTCTGTTGCCCCCTTCTCCTGCCCTCAACCTTTCCCAGCATCAGGGTCTTTTTCAGTGAGTTGGCTCTTCGCATAAGTGTTGGAGCTTCAGCTTCTGCGTCAGTCCTTCCAGTGAATATTCAGGGTTGATTTCCTTTAGAACTGAGTGGTTTTTATCTCCTTGCAGTCCAAGGGACTGTCAGGAGTCTTCTTCAGCATCACAGTTCAAAGGCATCAAATTCTTCAGCACTCAGCCTTCTTTATGGTCCAGCTTTCACATCCATACATGACGACTGGGAGAACCATAGCTTTGACTATACGAACCTTTGCTTTTTTTTTTTTTTTTGGCTATTTCTATTGGTCTTTCATTTATTTATCTTTGTTCTTTGACCTGTGTGGGCCTTCCATCACAGTGGCCTCTTTCGTTGCAGAGCACCGGCTCTGGGCGCATGTGTGCCAGAGCTCCGGTGCAGTAGTTGGACACATCAGTCCAGCTGCTTCGCGGCATGTGGGGTCTTCCCAAGCCAGGGATCGAACCAGCGCCCCTTGCACTGCAAGGCGGTATCCTTACCCACTGGGCCACCAGGGAAACCCTGGACCTTTGCTTATGTTAACATGTCACTTGATATCTTCCACTGGTTTCAGGTTACACTTAGAATAATATCCAAACTTCTTATTGTGGGTCTTTAAGGCCCTATATAATCTGATAGCTCTGCTTCTCTGACCTCCCTATTCCTGTATACTATGTTCCAGCTTTTTCTGCACCTTTATATTGCTATTCTTTTGCCTTCTCCTAACTCCCTTTGACTAACTGGTTCTTCATCATCTTTTAAGTTTCAACTCAAATAACAGATTCCCTGAAAGGACTTTGACAAAGAAAGACCTAGTTAAAATAGAACATTCCTCCCACCCCAAAAAGGATCAGTCTCAT
Organism: Tragulus kanchil; assembly: GCA_022376925.1. Classification (NCBI taxonomy): domain Eukaryota; kingdom Metazoa; phylum Chordata; class Mammalia; order Artiodactyla; family Tragulidae; genus Tragulus; species Tragulus kanchil. The sequence continues at coordinate 153,997,230 of JAIOJX010000029.1, forward strand.
TTTACTGTGTTTCTTTCCTTCATAGTGCTTACTACCACCCCCCGAATTATTTTGTCTTTTTATTCGTGTATAGTTTCTCTTCGCCTACTAGAATGTAAGCTCCCTGGGGTAAAAGACCTTACCTGTCTGGTTGACACTGAGTCCCCAGGCATCAAGATAATGCATAGTATGTCATAAATATCAGATGATAGATGAATGAAAAGAAGAAATGTTAACGTAAGGCACTGTATTTCTCTGATCTTGTAGGATCTCTAATTTTGCAGGACCAAGCTTTTTAAATTGTAAATACAGTGAAATGTATTAGGTATGATTGTAACACAGCAAAGCAACATCTAATAAATATTTTATATTATAAATTGCTTTTAACAGAAGTTCATGGCCAAGCAAAGAAAAGAAAAGGAGCAGATACTATGATCACAGTTCAAAGGCATCAAATTCTTCAGCACTCAGCCTTCTTTATGGTCCAGCTTTCACATCCATACATGACGACTGGGAGAACCATAGCTTTGACTATACGAACCTTTGCTTTTTTTTTTTTTTTTGGCTATTTCTATTGGTCTTTCATTTATTTATCTTTGTTCTTTGACCTGTGTGGGCCTTCCATCACAGTGGCCTCTTTCGTTGCAGAGCACCGGCTCTGGGCGCATGTGTGCCAGAGCTCCGGTGCAGTAGTTGGACACATCAGTCCAGCTGCTTCGCGGCATGTGGGGTCTTCCCAAGCCAGGGATCGAACCAGCGCCCCTTGCACTGCAAGGCGGTATCCTTACCCACTGGGCCACCAGGGAAACCCTGGACCTTTGCTTATGTTAACATGTCACTTGATATCTTCCACTGGTTTCAGGTTACACTTAGAATAATATCCAAACTTCTTATTGTGGGTCTTTAAGGCCCTATATAATCTGATAGCTCTGCTTCTCTGACCTCCCTATTCCTGTATACTATGTTCCAGCTTTTTCTGCACCTTTATATTGCTATTCTTTTGCCTTCTCCTAACTCCCTTTGACTAACTGGTTCTTCATCATCTTTTAAGTTTCAACTCAAATAACAGATTCCCTGAAAGGACTTTGACAAAGAAAGACCTAGTTAAAATAGAACATTCCTCCCACCCCAAAAAGGATCAGTCTCATTTTACTGTGTTTCTTTCCTTCATAGTGCTTACTACCACCCCCCGAATTATTTTGTCTTTTTATTCGTGTATAGTTTCTCTTCGCCTACTAGAATGTAAGCTCCCTGGGGTAAAAGACCTTACCTGTCTGGTTGACACTGAGTCCCCAGGCATCAAGATAATGCATAGTATGTCATAAATATCAGATGATAGATGAATGAAAAGAAGAAATGTTAACGTAAGGCACTGTATTTCTCTGATCTTGTAGGATCTCTAATTTTGCAGGACCAAGCTTTTTAAATTGTAAATACAGTGAAATGTATTAGGTATGATTGTAACACAGCAAAGCAACATCTAATAAATATTTTATATTATAAATTGCTTTTAACAGAAGTTCATGGCCAAGCAAAGAAAAGAAAAGGAGCAGAATGAGGCTGAAGAAAGAAGCTCTAGGTGATTGCGGGGTGAGGGTGGGTGGATGAATTCCTTAGAAATTTGTTTAGGGTCCAGTTGATTTGTGTATTTTTGTTATCACTTAGTTTGTAATTTTTGTGTCAGAAGCGAATAATTCATGTTGTACAAATTTCTGATTGCCCTTGATGTAGAGAGATTGAGGGGGAAAGTATGATGGGTTTGATTTTTATATCAATTCATCAGGCATGGAGAAATATCTTTTAGAAGTGTTAAAATAAACGTTCCTACTGTATATTTAAAATACCATGTTGTGTTTGTGGCTGATTTACTAAAGACTTGCTTGCCTGTGGTTGCAGACAGGCTTCTCTATAATCACTGTGGCTTGGGATGCTTGGGGATTCTTCTTATGTTACTGGAAGTCATAGGCATGACAGTGCTTGGCTTTTCTTCAGCCATCCGCATACAGGTCAAAGATTCCTTAAAACTCTCAAGTTTTTCTGGATAAAATTTTAATTATGGCATGTTTGTCCCAGGTAGGTTTGAGTTAAACTTTGCTTGACTTTTATTTATTTATTTATTTTCAAGTTTTGGCATCTTACTGGTTTTTCATTTTATTTATTTTCATCCATCTTTATTCTTTGGCCTGTGTGGGCCTCCCATTGCAGTGGCCTCTCTCGTTGCAGTGCACCGACTCTGGGCACATGCATTCGAGAGCGCTGGCTCACAATTGGACACACCGGTCCGGTCGCTCTGCGGCGTGTGGTATCTTCCTGGGCCAGGAATCAAACCGCATTGCAAGGCAGAATCTTTACCCTCTGGACCACCAGGGAAGCGTTGTTTGACTTTTTTAATGGTTAAAAGGTTTTTTTTCAGCTTCTGGTAACATCTGTTTTTGCCAGGTCGCATTTAAGGTAGTTCCTAACAAGTCGTTTAATACTAGCTTGATCAATTTTGAAAAGAAAAAAAATGTTAACGTAAGGCACTGTATTTCTCTGATCTTGTAGGATCTCTAATTTTGCAGGACCAAGCTTTTTAAATTGTAAATACAGTGAAATGTATTAGGTATGATTGTAACACAGCAAAGCAACATCTAATAAATATTTTATATTATAAATTGCTTTTAACAGAAGTTCATGGCCAAGCAAAGAAAAGAAAAGGAGCAGAATGAGGCTGAAGAAAGAAGCTCTAGGTGATTGCGGGGTGAGGGTGGGTGGATGAATTCCTTAGAAATTTGTTTAGGGTCCAGTTGATTTGTGTATTTTTGTTATCACTTAGTTTGTAATTTTTGTGTCAGAAGCGAATAATTCATGTTGTACAAATTTCTGATTGCCCTTGATGTAGAGAGATTGAGGGGGAAAGTATGATGGGTTTGATTTTTATATCAATTCATCAGGCATGGAGAAATATCTTTTAGAAGTGTTAAAATAAACGTTCCTACTGTATATTTAAAATACCATGTTGTGTTTGTGGCTGATTTACTAAAGACTTGCTTGCCTGTGGTTGCAGACAGGCTTCTCTATAATCACTGTGGCTTGGGATGCTTGGGGATTCTTCTTATGTTACTGGAAGTCATAGGCATGACAGTGCTTGGCTTTTCTTCAGCCATCCGCATACAGGTCAAAGATTCCTTAAAACTCTCAAGTTTTTCTGGATAAAATTTTAATTATGGCATGTTTGTCCCAGGTAGGTTTGAGTTAAACTTTGCTTGACTTTTATTTATTTATTTATTTTCAAGTTTTGGCATCTTACTGGTTTTTCATTTTATTTATTTTCATCCATCTTTATTCTTTGGCCTGTGTGGGCCTCCCATTGCAGTGGCCTCTCTCGTTGCAGTGCACCGACTCTGGGCACATGCATTCGAGAGCGCTGGCTCACAATTGGACACACCGGTCCGGTCGCTCTGCGGCGTGTGGTATCTTCCTGGGCCAGGAATCAAACCGCATTGCAAGGCAGAATCTTTACCCTCTGGACCACCAGGGAAGCGTTGTTTGACTTTTTTAATGGTTAAAAAGGTTTTTTTTCAGCTTCTGGTAACATCTGTTTTTGCCAGGTCGCATTTAAGGTAGTTCCTAACAAGTCGTTTAATACTAGCTTAGAAATACAAAGAGCAGCCTTTACTCCCTGTAGACATCAAGGATTGCTTTTTAAACCGTTTGCATTATTATTGAATATGTTTGTAAGGAGTTGTAAAGACACAAAGCAGTTACTCACTGGATTGTTAGGTGCTAGACACAGTCTTGTACTATAAAGTTTTAGAGGGAGACTTTGAATTTTTAGTATCTGATTCTTCATCTGTTTATATTGTTGTTGTTAGTATTTTAGTTGCTAAGTCATGTCCAATTCTTTTGTGGCCCCATTAATTATAGCCCACAAGGCCCCTATGTGCATGGAATTTTTCAGGCAAGCATACTGGAGTAGGTAGCCATTTCCTTCTCCAGGGGATCTTCCCAACCCAGAGATCGAGCCCATGTCTCCTTCATTGGCAGACTGTTTCTTTACCACTGGCCTCCAGGGAAGCCCCTGTTTATGTTAGTATCCATCTATTAATAATAGAGGGTGAATGGAGGGAAACAGAAAACTACTACTCTTTTAGATCTCTTACTCCCATCACCCAACAAGAGTTACCTCACAGCCAGCACGAGTGAAGTGAAGAACACAACGCAGCATCTTTCTGTTGTTGCTCACCAAACTCCTTGCATACTCAGTTCACACTTAACCATACCCTGAGTGAAATGACAAATTACTACATGCCACGGACTAAGAACTGGGATATGGAGAGGGTTGGCTTGTGAATCCTGAGGGTTCATTTACAATGAAAACCATATAGGTGAATGAAGTGATGAGAGAGAAGAACCATTAAAAAGCTTGGAGTGTAAGGTGCTGGGCAGGTACCTTTTTCAACTGTCTGTCTATCTATGTATCTGTCTATCGCTGTGCCTCTCGTTGCAGTGCACCGACTCTGGGCACATGCATTCGAGCGCTGGCTCACAATTGGACACACCGGTCCGGTCGCTCTGCGGCGTGTGGTATCTTCCTGGGCCAGGAATCAAACCGCATTGCAAGGCAGAATCTTTACCCTCTGGACCACCAGGGAAGCGTTGTTTGACTTTTTTAATGGTTAAAAAGGTTTTTCAGCTTCTGGTAACATCTGTTTTTGCCAGGTCGCATTTAAGGTAGTTCCTAACAAGTCGTTTAATACTAGCTTAGAAATACAAAGAGCAGCCTTTACTCCCTGTAGACATCAAGGATTGCTTTTTAAACCGTTTGCATTATTATTGAATATGTTTGTAAGGAGTTGTAAAGACACAAAGCAGTTACTCACTGGATTGTTAGGTGCTAGACACAGTCTTGTACTATAAAGTTTTAGAGGGAGACTTTGAATTTTTAGTATCTGATTCTTCATCTGTTTATATTGTTGTTGTTAGTATTTTAGTTGCTAAGTCATGTCCAATTCTTTTGTGGCCCCATTAATTATAGCCCACAAGGCCCCTATGTGCATGGAATTTTTCAGGCAAGCATACTGGAGTAGGTAGCCATTTCCTTCTCCAGGGGATCTTCCCAACCCAGAGATCGAGCCCATGTCTCCTTCATTGGCAGACTGTTTCTTTACCACTGGCCTCCAGGGAAGCCCCTGTTTATGTTAGTATCCATCTATTAATAATAGAGGGTGAATGGAGGGAAACAGAAAACTACTACTCTTTTAGATCTCTTACTCCCATCACCCAACAAGAGTTACCTCACAGCCAGCACGAGTGAAGTGAAGAACACAACGCAGCATCTTTCTGTTGTTGCTCACCAAACTCCTTGCATACTCAGTTCACACTTAACCATACCCTGAGTGAAATGACAAATTACTACATGCCACGGACTAAGAACTGGGATATGGAGAGGGTTGGCTTGTGAATCCTGAGGGTTCATTTACAATGAAAACCATATAGGTGAATGAAGTGATGAGAGAGAAGAACCATTAAAAAGCTTGGAGTGTAAGGTGCTGGCAGGTACTTTTCACTGCCACGGACCACATGTAGTCCCTGGTTTGGAACTTTCAATTATCTGTCTGTCTATCTATGTATCTGTCTATCGCTGTGCCCTGTGACTTGCAGGGTCTCAGTTCCCCAGCCAGGGATTGAACCCAGTTCATAGCAGAGAAAGCACAGAGTCCTACCAGTAGACTGGAAAACACCCTAATCTTAAGAATTTGAATGTGAAATTCTTATTTCCTTCTAATTAGTTATCTGGACATTGGAGTTGTAAATTAAAATAAAGGGAACTCTTAAAGCATGAAAACATATAGAGGTGATTTGTGTGTTTTATCCTAGTGACAGATGCTGATGGTTCACTGTATGTAGTAAATATTCCTCTCTCTTGCTGCTCACACTCAAGACTGGAGGGTTTATCTTAGGGCTCCAAACACAAAAGATATATATGACCTTAGAAATGTTCTGAACTTTTCCAGGAAACCTTGAAATACCTCCTTCCCTTTATTCATATTACACATACGGAATGTCATTTGCATGCCAGTTTCTGCTTACTAGTTGGTTAAGGGATAAATTGGATTGCAACTTTTATCATTTCATTCTTTAGCACACCAACACAAGAAAAGGTTGTGTTCAACACTTACAAAAGCTTCTAGAGGGCTTCTCTGGTAGCTCAGTGGTGGAGAGTTCACCTGCCAATACAGGAAACACTGGTGCTGTCCCTGATCCGGGAAGATCCCACATGCTGCTGAGCACCTAGGCCCGTGAACCACAACTATTGAGCCTGTGCTCTAGAGCCTTGGAGTCGAAACTCCTGAGCCCGTGTGCCACAACTACTGAAGCCTGGGTGTCCTAGAACCCAAGTTCCACGAGAGAAGTCCCCACAACAGGAGGCCTGCTCACCTCAGAGAGTAGCCCCTGCTCCCTGCGGCAAGAGGAAAGCCTGTGGCTGCAGTGAAGACTCAGAATAGCCAAAAAGAAGTAAAATAAATAAATTTTTTAAAAATAGCAAAAGTACATATTAAAAAAAAAAGCGGAGAAGGAAGAACCTGAGGGTTCATTTACAATGAAAACCATATAGGTGAATGAAGTGATGAGAGAGAAGAACCATTAAAAAGGGAGTGTAAGGTGCTGGCAGGTACTTTTCACTGCCACGGACCACATGTAGTCCCTGGTTTGGAACTTTCAATTATCTGTCTGTCTATCTATGTATCTGTCTATCGCTGTGCCCTGTGACTTGCAGGGTCTCAGTTCCCCAGCCAGGGATTGAACCCAGTTCATAGCAGAGAAAGCACAGAGTCCTACCAGTAGACTGGAAAACACCCTAATCTTAAGAATTTGAATGTGAAATTCTTATTTCCTTCTAATTAGTTATCTGGACATTGGAGTTGTAAATTAAAATAAAGGGAACTCTTAAAGCATGAAAACATATAGAGGTGATTTGTGTGTTTTATCCTAGTGACAGATGCTGATGGTTCACTGTATGTAGTAAATATTCCTCTCTCTTGCTGCTCACACTCAAGACTGGAGGGTTTATCTTAGGGCTCCAAACACAAAAGATATATATGACCTTAGAAATGTTCTGAACTTTTCCAGGAAACCTTGAAATACCTCCTTCCCTTTATTCATATTACACATACGGAATGTCATTTGCATGCCAGTTTCTGCTTACTAGTTGGTTAAGGGATAAATTGGATTGCAACTTTTATCATTTCATTCTTTAGCACACCAACACAAGAAAAGGTTGTGTTCAACACTTACAAAAGCTTCTAGAGGGCTTCTCTGGTAGCTCAGTGGTGGAGAGTTCACCTGCCAATACAGGAAACACTGGTGCTGTCCCTGATCCGGGAAGATCCCACATGCTGCTGAGCACCTAGGCCCGTGAACCACAACTATTGAGCCTGTGCTCTAGAGCCTTGGAGTCGAAACTCCTGAGCCCGTGTGCCACAACTACTGAAGCCTGGGTGTCCTAGAACCCAAGTTCCACGAGAGAAGTCCCCACAACAGGAGGCCTGCTCACCTCAGAGAGTAGCCCCTGCTCCCTGCGGCAAGAGGAAAGCCTGTGGCTGCAGTGAAGACTCAGAATAGCCAAAAAGAAGTAAAATAAATAAATTTTTTAAAAATAGCAAAAGTACATATTAAAAAAAAAAAAAGCTTCTAGGTATTTTACCCTTTCTGGCACAGAATATTGTGGAAGTTTACCTCACCAAAACTCTTTTTGAATTCTTGAAAAAAAAAATGTATGAGAGTTAGGTTTTAAAACTTAAAACTTTTATTTTAATGTTTTGATTATAGAAAATATCCAAATATCCAACATTTTAAAAAGAATACAGTAATTTATCTATGCATACTAATTACTTAATTTGAATTAGCAATTATCAATGTAATTATCAACCTGTATATTTACTCTCACTTCTCATATTATTGTAAAGTAAATCAGCATGTTACTTGACCCATAAATATTTCATTATGTATTTCTAAAATATGAGGATTCTTAATAATATCATTAAAAATATTTCTTAAATAAAGGTCCAATTCAGATTTTCTGTTCTTTTGTAAATAAATTTTGTTTTCTTTTACTGTTCGAATCAAGGTCAAAATGAAATCCATGCATTTTTACTGACTTGATAGAGCTTTCAAATTATTTTTAATATAAAGACTCTCCTCTGGTATTTATTTCTCTTTAATGAAGAAATGAGATACTCAGTTCTGCAAAGCCATGCTATTCAAAATGTGGTCTTTTTTGTGTGTGTGTTTTTTTTTTAATTTTTTTATTTTTTAATTATTTGGTTGCACCAGGTGTTAGTTGCAGCATGTGGGATCTAGTTCCCTGACCAGGAATCGAACTCGGACCCTCTGCATTGAGAGCACAGAGTCTTAGCCACTGGACCACCCAGGGCAGTCCCAAAATGTGGTCTTTGAATCTAGGGCCAGTCCACAAACTGGTATTAATACCGAAATTAAGTGTTGGTATTAATACCGAAATTGAGTGTTGAGGAAATCTATCAGTTTGACAGAGACTTTGTTGGATCTAATAATTTTAAAAATTGGGCTTGCATTTTTTTTTTTTAACTGTTCAAGCATTAGTCTGTGATAGATTGAAAACAGGCAAAGAATAAACTGATCCATCACATAGTTTGAGAAGCACAGCTGGAGGGTTTCACACAGCCTAGATTTTGTTGATTGCAACTGCGTAGTGAAATTCTGACATAAAATTAATAGTTGAATAGCAAACCTTGAATAGAATTTGGTACTTTTTCTTCCTTTTTTTGGCAAGACTGCTTTAGATGGTACTGTGGTCTTCCTGACTGGGAGGCACAAAACATCAGTTTTCTTTAGGATTCTAATAGCAGTTGGTGCTTAGAGCTTTGATGCATTTGGTCATCCGGGATTGTAAAACAGTGATATTTTAATTCTGTGTTTCTTCTTGTATAAGCTCGGATACTTTTCTGAAAAGAGAACTTCCCCTCATCTGCTCTTTGGTTATTCAGTGATACGGTTTTTGTTAAAAAAGACATGATAAATATTTTATGCTTTTCTTTTATTTACCTTTTGTTTCTCCCAAAATAAGTTGTTTTATTGGCCTCCACCAGTTGTGATAAATTCTTTTAATTTTAAGTATGTGAATTCACAAATTTTAGTGTGTTGCAAAACCTTTGCAGTGTTAACCTGTTGATAACGCAAATTGTTTCGTTTTGGGCCTTTTTGATTTGACTCTTCATTCTTTTTAACATGACACAAGTAATTGTCATAGGTTCCTTGCTGTTCGTATATGAAGGTTTTGCAGACTCCTCTGTACACCTCCTGCTCTAGATCTAAAGTCAGCCATTTTTTTTTAAGGAACAGTGTCTACTTAGGGTGTTGTTCATTGTGTGTACTTGATTGTTGCTCTTCAGTAGATGGAACTTGGGGGTATGTGTTTTGTTTTTAAGATAAAATGCACCATGGAGACTTTCCTTGGTAGTCCAGGGACTAGACTCTGTGCTCCCAGTGCAGGGGACCTGGGTTCAGTCCCACATGCCACAGCTAAGACCTGACGTGTTTACCTCTTCTATCTGAAATCCAGATCTTCTTTGTTTATGTTAGGAATTCTAATTCTCAAGGACATCAGTCAGAACAACAATACCAAGACCACAACCAACAATGAGATTCTTAAAAACAGAAAAATTTTTAACCTTAATAGCTTTTGCACAGCAAAGGAAACCATAAACAAAGCAGAAAGACAACCCTCAGAATGGGAGAAAATATTTGCAAACAAAGCAACCAAGGTGACTAATCGCCAAAATACTGGGTTGGCCAAAGAGTTCGTTCATATTTTTTCCAATTCAAATGAACTTTTTGGCCAACCTGATATATAAACAGCTCATGTAACTCAATATCAGATCAACCCAATCAAAAAAAATGGGTGAAACGAGACATGCACATGGCCCAAAAAAAGGGCATTAAAAGATGCTCAGCACCACTAATTATTAGAAAAGTGCAAATCAAAGCTACAATGAGGGGGCTTCCCTGGTGGCCCAGTGGGTAAGGACATCGTCTTGCAGTGCAAGGGGCACTGGTTCGATCCCTGGCCTGGGAAGATCCCACGTGCCGCGGAGCGGCTGGACCAATTTGCCCAATTACCGAGCCGGAGCTCTGGGGCACATGCACCCAGAGCCGGTGCTCTGCGACAACAGAGGCCGCCGCAATGGGAGGCCCACACGGGCCAAAGAACAAAAAAATGGATGAAAATGGACAAATGAAAGACCAATAGAAATGGCCAGCCTGCTCCCCTCCCTCCCCACCCCACCCCTGCCTAAATAAATAAATAAATAAATCTTTAAAAAAAAAAAAAAGGCTACAATGAGGTATGACCTAACACCAATCAGAATGAGCACCATCCAAAAATCTATTAATACTAACAGTGAATTCCGGAGAGGGTGTGGAGAAAAGACCTCCTACACTGTTGGTGGGAATATAAATTGGTACAGGCACTTTGGAAAAGAATATGGAAGTTCCTCAGTAAAGCTAAAAGTGGAACCACCATATCATCCAGCACTCCCACTCCTGGGCATATATCTAGAGAAAATCATAATTTGAAAAGGTACATGCAACCTAAATGTCCATTGACAGAGGAATGGATACGATGTGGTCCCTGTATACAACAGAATATTACTCAACCATAAAAAAGAATGAAATCATGCGATTTGCAGCAACATGGATGGACCTAGAGATTGTCGTACAAAATAAAGTCAGACACACAAACTGTTATCGCTTGTAGGTGAAATCTAAAAAAGGTTACAAATGAACTTATCTACAAAACAGAAACGTGTATACATATAACCAAATCACTTTACTGTACACCTGAAACTCATACATTATAAATCAACTGTACTCCAATAAAAATTTAAAAAGAACTTTTCTGTATTAGCCTTTGTGTCTTTAGGGTATATACATTCAAAGTATAGGGCTTTCAGGTCCCCCGGAATGGTTCTTTAACAGTTATGCTGCCGTCTAGATTAACATTGAGGTTTGTTTAATTTCATTTTTTTAAGGATTAACTTCCAGTTTAATTTTGTGTTGCATAAAAGAGTTTGCATGGTTTTTTAAGTCACACTTATAGAGCAAAGAAGCCTAGCTTCTATCTCCATTCTCTTGTTTCCCTTTCTGATAAAAGTAACCTTTCTTCTCCCTCACCTCCACGTGTCCAAGATGACTAAGAAAAGAAGGAACAATGGTCATGCCAAGAAGGGCCGCGGCCACGTGCAGCTTATTCACTGCACCCACTGTGCCCAAGGATAAGGCCATTAAGAAGTTCGTCATTCGGAACATCGTAGAGGCCGCAGCTGTCAGGGACATATCTGAAGCGAGTGTTTTCGATGCCTATGTGCTTCCCAAGCTGTATGTGAAACTGCACTACTGTGTGAGTTGTGCCATTTACAGCAAGGTGGTCAGGAATCACTCTCGGGAAGCCCGGAAGGACCAAACGCCTCCACACTGGTTTAGACCTGCGAGTGCTGACCCACATCCTCCACCAAAGCCCATGTAAGGGTCCAAGTCCTTAAAGACTGAAGAAATACTGGTTTCAGTGAAAAGACAATAAAATGGAAATGAAACTTAAAAAAAAAACCTTTTCTTCTTTGTTATTATTTTTTAATGTATATAGGCAGAGTCATACCCGTGGGATAAGTGAATAACCTCGTGCCTTTGATTGCTAACCTAAGTGGGAATATTGTGTTGTGTGTATCTGACTCTTTGTGACCCCCATGGACTGTAGCCCACCAGGGCTCTGTTCAATATGCCGAATTTGCAGCAGACATGGATGGACTTTTTACAAATGTCAGACACACAAACTGTTATCGCTTGTAGGTGAAATCTAAAAAAGGTTACAAATGAACTTATCTACAAAACAGAAACGTGTATACATATAACCAAATCACTTTACTGTACACCTGAAACTCATACATTATAAATCAACTGTACTCCAATAAAAATTTAAAAAGAACTTTTCTGTATTAGCCTTTGTGTCTTTAGGGTATATACATTCAAAGTATAGGGCTTTCAGGTCCCCCGGAATGGTTCTTTAACAGTTATGCTGCCGTCTAGATTAACATTGAGGTTTGTTTAATTTCATTTTTTTAAGGATTAACTTCCAGTTTAATTTTGTGTTGCATAAAAGAGTTTGCATGGTTTTTTAAGTCACACTTATAGAGCAAAGAAGCCTAGCTTCTATCTCCATTCTCTTGTTTCCCTTTCTGATAAAAGTAACCTTTCTTCTCCCTCACCTCCACGTGTCCAAGATGACTAAGAAAAGAAGGAACAATGGTCATGCCAAGAAGGGCCGCGGCCACGTGCAGCTTATTCACTGCACCCACTGTGCCCAAGGATAAGGCCATTAAGAAGTTCGTCATTCGGAACATCGTAGAGGCCGCAGCTGTCAGGGACATATCTGAAGCGAGTGTTTTCGATGCCTATGTGCTTCCCAAGCTGTATGTGAAACTGCACTACTGTGTGAGTTGTGCCATTTACAGCAAGGTGGTCAGGAATCACTCTCGGGAAGCCCGGAAGGACCAAACGCCTCCACACTGGTTTAGACCTGCGAGTGCTGACCCACATCCTCCACCAAAGCCCATGTAAGGGTCCAAGTCCTTAAAGACTGAAGAAATACTGGTTTCAGTGAAAAGACAATAAAATGGAAATGAAACTTAAAAAAAAAACCTTTTCTTCTTTGTTATTATTTTTTAATGTATATAGGCAGAGTCATACCCGTGGGATAAGTGAATAACCTCGTGCCTTTGATTGCTAACCTAAGTGGGAATATTGTGTTGTGTGTATCTGACTCTTTGTGACCCCCATGGACTGTAGCCCACCAGGCGCCTCTGTTCATGGGATTTTCGGGCAAGAATACTGGAGGGAGTTGCAATTTCCTACTCTAGGGGATATTCCTGACCCAAGGATCGAACCCATGTCTCTGTCTTTTGCCTTGGCAGATGGAATTTTTACGACTGCGCCATCTGGGAGCCCAACCTAAATGGGAACCCAGTGACAATAAGAACAGAGGTTGAAGGTAGAGGAGAAGCTGGGAATATCTGAATCGTATGTAAATGTAGGAGGAGGGGATTTTGCCAAACCTTTTGTAGGTCAAAAAACTGCTGAATTAAATTAGTGTTCTGTGAGTTGAAATATATCTTTTAATAAAAGTTCAGTATTTTTTTCATAAAGGAGAGGTTTTTATGTGAAGACCTTTAGAAAATTTGAAAGGATAGATTGGGAAATGGATAACCTTTTCCATGCTACAGACTCCATGCGAAAAAAAGGGAATAGGGTTCTGTGATTGACTCTCCCACTTTATTCTGCTCTGACACCTGGTGACTCTTCAGGAAAGCATTACAGGTTTCTGAGGTACTTGCTGAACTTTTTTTTTTTTTTCAAAGGATATGTGCATATATATTATATATAAATCACATTCCTGTCTTTTTCAAAGGGTTATATGAGAACAAAAGCATAAAAAGATAGTTGACAACTCTACCTATGCTAAATGCTAACTGAAAGGTATAGATGTTGAAAGTTAACATGGAAAAGTAAAGTAAATGACAGCAAAGAGGAGGGAGGTTAGATAGTAGAGTGGAATTATACTGTGGTAAATTTTACATTACTTGTCAAGTGGTTATAATAACTCAAAATAGATGGTAATAAATTAACGGAATCACTCTCGGAAGCCCGGAAGGACCAAACGCCTACCTGGTTTAGACCAGTGACCAAAGCCCATGTAAGGGTCCAAGTCCTTAAAGACTGAAGAAATACTAGTTTTGGTGAAAAGACAATAAAATGGAAATGAAACTTAAAAAACCTTTTCTTCTTTGTTATTATTTTTTAATGTATATAGGCAGAGTCATACCCGTGGGATAAGTGAATAACCTCGTGCCTTTGATTGCTAACCTAAGTGGGAATATTGTGTTGTGTGTATCTGACTCTTTATGCCCCCCATGGACTGTAGCCCACCAGGCGCCTCTGTTCATGGGATTTTCGGGCAAGAATACTGGAGGGAGTTGCAATTTCCTACTCTAGGGGATATTCCTGACCCAAGGATCGAACCCATGTCTCTGTCTTTTGCCTTGGCAGATGGAATTTTTACGACTGCGCCATCTGGGAGCCCAACCTAAATGGGAACCCAGTGACAATAAGAACAGAGGTTGAAGGTAGAGGAGAAGCTGGGAATATCTGAATCGTATGTAAATGTAGGAGGAGGGGATTTTGCCAAACCTTTTGTAGGTCAAAAAACTGCTGAATTAAATTAGTGTTCTGTGAGTTGAAATATATCTTTTAATAAAAGTTCAGTATTTTTTTCATAAAGGAGAGGTTTTTATGTGAAGACCTTTAGAAAATTTGAAAGGATAGATTGGGAAATGGATAACCTTTTCCATGCTACAGACTCCATGCGAAAAAAAGGGAATAGGGTTCTGTGATTGACTCTCCCACTTTATTCTGCTCTGACACCTGGTGACTCTTCAGGAAAGCATTACAGGTTTCTGAGGTACTTGCTGAACTTTTTTTTTTTTTTCAAAGGATATGTGCATATATATTATATATAAATCACATTCCTGTCTTTTTCAAAGGGTTATATGAGAACAAAAGCATAAAAAGATAGTTGACAACTCTACCTATGCTAAATGCTAACTGAAAGGTATAGATGTTGAAAGTTAACATGGAAAAGTAAAGTAAATGACAGCAAAGAGGAGGGAGGTTAGATAGTAGAGTGGAATTATACTGTGGTAAATTTTACATTACTTGTCAAGTGGTTATAATAACTCAAAATAGATGGTAATAAATTAAGGCTGTCTACCGCCAAATAAAAAAAATTGATACGTTTAAAAGTCAACAGAGGGCTTCCCTGTGGCTCAGTGGATAAGAACCCGTCTGCCAACGTGGGAGACCCAGGTTTGATTCCTGATCCGGGAGGATCCCATATACCACAGAGCAGCTAAACCTACACAACAACAAAGACCCAGCACAGCCAAAAATAAGTAAATAAAAGTTTAAAAAAAAAAAAGTCAACAGAGAAGATAAATGATGAATAATAATTAAAAAAATCTAACTCCCCCCAAAGGAAATGGTAAATAAAAGATTAAAGAGGCAAAAAACTTACAGAAAGATGGTAGACTTGGACCCACCATACCAATAATTTTAAATGTTGATGGAATATATCCAATTGGACTAAAGTGCTGGATGCATTAGGCACGAACTGAAACTCAGTGGTTAGCACATCCTTGCTTGGCCAGCTTCTTGGTTCTCTATTGGGTGCTAAACTTATAGATGAAGGTTTTGCTTTTCTTAAATTTTAAGTCTCACACAGAAAAAGTAGTATAACCTATGAAGAAACAACTCCAGTGACTAGATGTAAGATGAGCTAATTTATCAAACGAGACTTTAGAACTGGAGTCAGGAGTGAGTGAAAAAAAGAATCGTCTGGGGGAGTATGGGCTGCTAGGTTTTAATTCTCATAATCTAGGGATATGTGAAATATGGATCCTCCCATTGTATCAGTGTGCTAAATGTTTTACATCATTCTCAGTTTAATCCTGGGAAACAGATGCTATGATAATTCCCATTCTACTTAATGAGGAAGTAAGCTCAGAAGAGATGGTGACTTGCTCAGGACAACATAGCCAGCAAGTGGTAGCACTGGAATTGGAAACCAGTACATCTCACCCCAGAGTCCCATGCTCTTTTCACTCTCCAGAGTTCTGATCAGCTGGTTAGACACGTTGGGGTCACGAGGAAGAGAAGTTCATAAACACAGCCGTGGGGTCAGAGGACGAAGAAGGATGGCTGTTTGTTCCTAGCAAAAGCGTTAGTGAAGAAGGTAGAAAATCCCGGTAGCTCACAGCTAAGAGTAGTCTCGGAACTGTGATGTGCTCAGTCGCTCAGTCGCGGCTGCCTCTGTGCCACCCCATGGACCAGCCCAGCAGGCTTCTCTGTCCATGGATTCTCCAGGCAGGAATACTGGAGTACGTTGTCATTTCCTTCTCCACCAGTCTCTGATAGGGTGGGATATTTTATCACTAATATTGCATAGAGTTGTCTCCAGCAAATGGTGATAAGCAGTTATATTCAGTTTTTATTATTTTGAAGTACTTTACCGACTGCCCCTTCCCCCAGTTTGGCCTTCATGGAATAGACTATGCTTGCTGCTCTGCCTTGACTTCGCCCTTGCCAGTGGGCTGCATTCCCCCAGCAGGGGCAGCCCCGCGGCATCTAGGGTGACTTCTTCAGCCCTGTAGAACGGCTCAAGCTTCTGAGTCTCTCTAAACTTGTGAAGAATGGCTTCTGAGTGGCCCCGGAAGGGTACCTGGAGTTTCTTGGTGCCTTTTTGAAAAGATTGGTTGGAAGTATAATTCATGCACGTCTCTAGATTTGGTTGCAGGGAAGACAGCTTGACTCCAGGCTTGCATAGGCCTGTAAGTTAGTGCTAGTCGTGTATTGGGGACAAAAGAAAAATTGCCTGACTTATAACAGCTACTGTAGGGACTGACGGGGAGCTGCACTCAGGTGTTATCTGTCCTGTGATGGCCCGTGGTCTGGAATTTTCTGATTTTCAATCTTTTAACTCCCAACAGACCTATTGCCACCACCTTCCCAAGGCAAACCCATTGGTGAGCTGTCCCAGCCAGGGAAGGATGGGGTCAGGACACCTCAGGGATGTTGCAAAAGTGAGGTTCAGATTTACCTGGGAAACAGATGCTATGATAATTCCCATTCTACTTAATGAGGAAGTAAGCTCAGAAGTTACTTGCTCAGGACAACATAGCCAGCAAGTGGTAGCACTGGAATTGGAAACCAGTACATCTCACCCCAGAGTCCCATGCTCTTTTCACTCTCCAGAGTTCTGATCAGCTGGTTAGACACGTTGGGGTCACGAGGAAGAGAAGTTCATAAACACAGCCGTGGGGTCAGAGGACGAAGAAGGATGGCTGTTTGTTCCTAGCAAAAGCGTTAGTGAAGAAGGTAGAAAATCCCGGTAGCTCACAGCTAAGAGTAGTCTCGGAACTGTGATGTGCTCAGTCGCGCTGCCTCTGTGCCACCCCATGGACCAGCCCAGCAGGCTTCTCTGTCCATGGATTCTCCAGGCAGGAATACTGGAGTACGTTGTCATTTCCTTCTCCACCAGTCTCTGATAGGGTGGGATATTTTATCACTAATATTGCATAGAGTTGTCTCCAGCAAATGGTGATAAGCAGTTATATTCAGTTTTTATTATTTTGAAGTACTTTACCGACTGCCCCTTCCCCCAGTTTGGCCTTCATGGAATAGACTATGCTTGCTGCTCTGCCTTGACTTCGCCCTTGCCAGTGGGCTGCATTCCCCCAGCAGGGGCAGCCCCGCGGCATCTAGGGTGACTTCTTCAGCCCTGTAGAACGGCTCAAGCTTCTGAGTCTCTCTAAACTTGTGAAGAATGGCTTCTGAGTGGCCCCGGAAGGGTACCTGGAGTTTCTTGGTGCCTTTTTGAAAAGATTGGTTGGAAGTATAATTCATGCACGTCTCTAGATTTGGTTGCAGGGAAGACAGCTTGACTCCAGGCTTGCATAGGCCTGTAAGTTAGTGCTAGTCGTGTATTGGGGACAAAAGAAAAATTGCCTGACTTATAACAGCTACTGTAGGGACTGACGGGGAGCTGCACTCAGGTGTTATCTGTCCTGTGATGGCCCCGTGGTCTGGAATTTTCTGATTTTCAATCTTTTAACTCCCAACAGACCTATTGCCACCACCTTCCCAAGGCAAACCCATTGGTGAGCTGTCCCAGCCAGGGAAGGATGGGGTCAGGACACCTCAGGGATGTTGCAAAAGTGAGGTTCAGACTTTGGCACTGATATATAACAGCTCTGCAGTCATGGACGTGGCCCCATCCTTTGCTGTGAGCTGCTGACTCTGGTTAAGTGTGACCCCGCCAGGTTTATCTAACTCACAATATTCAAAACTATTATATAAGAAACCTGAGGAACATTTGGACAAAAGGAAACTGCATTAAACAGGACAGTGTTGAATCTATGTTCTTTCCCTTCTTTGAGCCCTTGATTAAGTAATTGGCTTGTATTGAAGGCCTTTCTTACTTAAATACACTGTGTCAATAAACTTGAAATTATACTCTACAGGAGAGCTGCCCATGCCAAAAGGGGCACCTGTGACTGACAGACTGCTTGAAGGAAGGCAAAATTCATGCCTTCTTTGTGTTCACTCAGGGTCTTTCTGCTAAAGTAGAATATCTTAGCACTTAAGTATTACAAGCTTCCAATTTCACCTGCCCGGCATGTCAGTTAAACAGACATATACTGTAACTCCAAGACCTGAGGGAGTGGGGTTGATGTTGTGGGGACTTGAGGCTTAGGAGGTGGGAACGAAAGAACTTTGGAGGGCTGTGATTACTGATGTTTGCTTGTGAAGCATTCATTTCTCCCCTTCTAAGTAGTTCTGCCTTGGCCACCAACATGGAAGCCACCCTACCTCTGGGTTTTCAGTTCTGAGAACGAACATGTTTTCTTAATGTTTTGTCAGCATTCTCTCCAACTCATAGCTTTGGGGAATCTGAACTTTATCCCATTGTCAAGAATGGCTTCTGAGTGGCCCGGAAGGGTACCTGGAGTTTCTTGGTGCCTTTTTGAAAAGATTGGTTGGAAGTATAATTCATGCACGTCTCTAGATTTGGTTGCAGGGAAGACAGCTTGACTCCAGGCTTGCATAGGCCTGTAAGTTAGTGCTAGTCGTGTATTGGGGACAAAAGAAAAATTGCCTGACTTATAACAGCTACTGTAGGGACTGACGGGGAGCTGCACTCAGGTGTTATCTGTCCTGTGATGGCCCCGTGGTCTGGAATTTTCTGATTTTCAATCTTTTAACTCCCAACAGACCTATTGCCACCACCTTCCCAAGGCAAACCCATTGGTGAGCTGTCCCAGCCAGGGAAGGATGGGGTCAGGACACCTCAGGGATGTTGCAAAAGTGAGGTTCAGACTTTGGCACTGATATATAACAGCTCTGCAGTCATGGACGTGGCCCCATCCTTTGCTGTGAGCTGCTGACTCTGGTTAAGTGTGACCCCGCCAGGTTTATCTAACTCACAATATTCAAAACTATTATATAAGAAACCTGAGGAACATTTGGACAAAAGGAAACTGCATTAAACAGGACAGTGTTGAATCTATGTTCTTTCCCTTCTTTGAGCCCTTGATTAAGTAATTGGCTTGTATTGAAGGCCTTTCTTACTTAAATACACTGTGTCAATAAACTTGAAATTATACTCTACAGGAGAGCTGCCCATGCCAAAAGGGGCACCTGTGACTGACAGACTGCTTGAAGGAAGGCAAAATTCATGCCTTCTTTGTGTTCACTCAGGGTCTTTCTGCTAAAGTAGAATATCTTAGCACTTAAGTATTACAAGCTTCCAATTTCACCTGCCCGGCATGTCAGTTAAACAGACATATACTGTAACTCCAAGACCTGAGGGAGTGGGGTTGATGTTGTGGGGACTTGAGGCTTAGGAGGTGGGAACGAAAGAACTTTGGAGGGCTGTGATTACTGATGTTTGCTTGTGAAGCATTCATTTCTCCCCTTCTAAGTAGTTCTGCCTTGGCCACCAACATGGAAGCCACCCTACCTCTGGGTTTTCAGTTCTGAGAACGAACATGTTTTCTTAATGTTTTGTCAGCATTCTCTCCAACTCATAGCTTTGGGGAATCTGAACTTTATCCCATTGTCAAGGGAAAATTTGCAGAGTTTTGAGATAAAATCCCATATTTAGGAAAATTACATTTACATGGTGACTTTTACAGGCCATCTGCTCTGACGTTTGATGTAAGGAACAGTTTTATTTCTATCTTTTGCATAATGTGATTTTGCTGCTTTCCTTGTTCATCTATGGCCAACAGTCCACTAAACACCTATCCCTTTTGTCTCCTCAACCTTGCTTCAAGTGTCCACATGCCCAGTGCCTCAGTCATGTCCCATGGACAACCCCAGTGTGCTTCCTCTGACTCCCGCCTGATTTCTAATGCCAGTGGTTAGGACCTCTACACTGACGAGCTTCCATGTGTTTTAGGCTGTTTTATTGCAGTTGTCTCAGCCACAGAATCTCAGTGCTGGGGGGCTGTCAGAGGTTACCACGGCCAGTCCTTAGAGGCTTAAAATTCTCCACGGCATAAATGCCGTGGAAAGGCTGTCCATTCAGGGAGTATTTCTAGGGCCTGGGTGCTCCCACTGTGGCCAGTTCCATTTTTAGATTGTTCTAGTTATTATAATCCTCTCTATAGAATTTGAGTCTTATAAACATAGAGGTAGTCCAAGAGAAAAGTCCTTCAGGTTAGGAACTGTTAGATATTAACCCGATCCACCTTTACCTTTTAGGAGGCTAAGCTATGTGACTGCGTCCCTTGTTTATTAACTTCTTAGTGGCTTTGAATAATGAGGAGCCAGGGCTGCCCATGCCAAAAGGGGCACCTGTGACTGACAGACTGCTTGAAGGAAGGCAAAATTCATGCCTTCTTTGTGTTCACTCAGGGTCTTTCTGCTAAAGTAGAATATCTTAGCACTTAAGTATTACAAGCTTCCAATTTCACCTGCCCGGCATGTCAGTTAAACAGACATATACTGTAACTCCAAGACCTGAGGGAGTGGGGTTGATGTTGTGGGGACTTGAGGCTTAGGAGGTGGGAACGAAAGAACTTTGGAGGGCTGTGATTACTGATGTTTGCTTGTGAAGCATTCATTTCTCCCCTTCTAAGTAGTTCTGCCTTGGCCACCAACATGGAAGCCACCCTACCTCTGGGTTTTCAGTTCTGAGAACGAACATGTTTTCTTAATGTTTTGTCAGCATTCTCTCCAACTCATAGCTTTGGGGAATCTGAACTTTATCCCATTGTCAAGGGAAAATTTGCAGAGTTTTGAGATAAAATCCCATATTTAGGAAAATTACATTTACATGGTGACTTTTACAGGCCATCTGCTCTGACGTTTGATGTAAGGAACAGTTTTATTTCTATCTTTTGCATAATGTGATTTTGCTGCTTTCCTTGTTCATCTATGGCCAACAGTCCACTAAACACCTATCCCTTTTGTCTCCTCAACCTTGCTTCAAGTGTCCACATGCCCAGTGCCTCAGTCATGTCCCATGGACAACCCCAGTGTGCTTCCTCTGACTCCCGCCTGATTTCTAATGCCAGTGGTTAGGACCTCTACACTGACGAGCTTCCATGTGTTTTAGGCTGTTTTATTGCAGTTGTCTCAGCCACAGAATCTCAGTGCTGGGGGGCTGTCAGAGGTTACCACGGCCAGTCCTTAGAGGCTTAAAATTCTCCACGGCATAAATGCCGTGGAAAGGCTGTCCATTCAGGGAGTATTTCTAGGGCCTGGGTGCTCCCACTGTGGCCAGTTCCATTTTTAGATTGTTCTAGTTATTATAATCCTCTCTATAGAATTTGAGTCTTATAAACATAGAGGTAGTCCAAGAGAAAAGTCCTTCAGGTTAGGAACTGTTAGATATTAACCCGATCCACTACCCTTTTCCACCCCGCTTTCTCCAAGGAGGCTAGGAGGCTAAGCTATGTGAACTGCGTCCCTTGTTTATTAACTTCTTAGTGGCTTTGAATAATGAGGAGCCAGGGCAAGAGGTGGAACAGAATGAGGTGAGAGTATTTCTCCTGTCTCCCTCTCTGCAGGATCACCTCACTCTGGCTTTGTACTTTAACCATAGATCAATATTTTTATCAAAGCTGTGTGTTCTTTTAAAGGGTTTTTTATTTTGGGGGGGTGGGGGTGGGGATGCACTTCTATTGGTCTTTCATTTATCTATTTTCGTGCGCTCCAGAGCTCCAGCTTGGTAGTTGGACACATCGGTCTAGCCGTTCTGTGGCATGTGGGATCTTCCCAGGCCAGGGATCGAACTGACACCCTTTGCACTGCAAGGCAGTATCCTTACCCACTGGATCACCAGGGAAGCCCAAGACTGTGTGTTCTTTTTTTTTTTTTGCCACTTCTATTGATCTTTAATTTATTTATCTTTGTTCTTTGTCCTGTGTGGGCCTCCCATCACAGTGGCCTCACTTGTTGCAGAGCACCGGCTCTGGGCACGTGTGCTCCAGAGCTCCAGCTCCGTAGTTGGACACATCAGTCCAGCCACTCCGTGGCACGTGGGATCTTCCCAGGCCAGGGATCAAACCGGCGCCCCTTGCACTGCAAGGTGGTGTCCTTACCAACTTGGCCACCAGGGAAGCCCTGTGTGTTCTTTATAGGACTCTATATTTAGGTTTCAGTAGCTAATAGCTCCTAGAGAAGGTGCCCCCAAAGGTGGAAACGTCCCCGGCAGGCTGCAGTCCCTGGGGTCGGGAAGAGTCAGACATGACTGGGGAGCACCAGCAGCGGCAGCTAGTGAGGACTTGTTAGAGGTTACCACGGCCAGTCCTTAGAGGCTTAAAATTCTCCACGGCATAAATGCCGTGGAAAGGCTGTCCATTCAGGGAGTATTTCTAGGGCCTGGGTGCTCCCACTGTGGCCAGTTCCATTTTTAGATTGTTCTAGTTATTATAATCCTCTCTATAGAATTTGAGTCTTATAAACATAGAGGTAGTCCAAGAGAAAAGTCCTTCAGGTTAGGAACTGTTAGATATTAACCCGATCCACTACCCTTTTCCACCCCGCTTTCTCCAAGGAGGCTAGGAGGCTAAGCTATGTGAACTGCGTCCCTTGTTTATTAACTTCTTAGTGGCTTTGAATAATGAGGAGCCAGGGCAAGAGGTGGAACAGAATGAGGTGAGAGTATTTCTCCTGTCTCCCTCTCTGCAGGATCACCTCACTCTGGCTTTGTACTTTAACCATAGATCAATATTTTTATCAAAGCTGTGTGTTCTTTTAAAGGGTTTTTTATTTTGGGGGGGTGGGGGTGGGGATGCACTTCTATTGGTCTTTCATTTATCTATTTTCGTGCGCTCCAGAGCTCCAGCTTGGTAGTTGGACACATCGGTCTAGCCGTTCTGTGGCATGTGGGATCTTCCCAGGCCAGGGATCGAACTGACACCCTTTGCACTGCAAGGCAGTATCCTTACCCACTGGATCACCAGGGAAGCCCAAGACTGTGTGTTCTTTTTTTTTTTTTTTTTGCCACTTCTATTGATCTTTAATTTATTTATCTTTGTTCTTTGTCCTGTGTGGGCCTCCCATCACAGTGGCCTCACTTGTTGCAGAGCACCGGCTCTGGGCACGTGTGCTCCAGAGCTCCAGCTCCGTAGTTGGACACATCAGTCCAGCCACTCCGTGGCACGTGGGATCTTCCCAGGCCAGGGATCAAACCGGCGCCCCTTGCACTGCAAGGTGGTGTCCTTACCCACTTGGCCACCAGGGAAGCCCTGTGTGTTCTTTATAGGACTCTATATTTAGGTTTCAGTAGCTAATAGCTCCTAGAGAAGGGAATGACAACCCAGTTGTCCAGTATTCTTGCCTGGGAAATCCCGTAGACAGAGGCGCCTGGCAGGCTGCAGTCCCTGGGGTCGGGAAGAGTCAGACATGACTGGGGAGCACCAGCAGCGGCAGCTAGTGAGGACTGAACTACCCCTTCACTGTTCCCATAGAGCCTCTGCAACTTCATTACACCTTCCTCAAGGGAGCCTAGTATCAGTGTACTATTTCTCTTTTGTTTCAAAGTTTAAAATTTTTGTTGTTGTTGTTGCTTTCTTTTCCTTTCTTTTCTTTTTTTCTTTATTTCAAACTGTGAATTTTTAATTTTGTATTCAGGTAATAGTTGATTAACAATGTTGCGGTAGTTTCAGGTGAACTGAAAAGGGGTTCAGCCATACCTATACATGTATACATTCTCCCCCAAACCTGCCTCACATGCTGGCTGCCACATAACATTTATTAGACTTCCATGTGCTATATGGGTTATCTATCTTGAATATAGCAGTGTGTACATGATCTTCCCAAACTCCCTATCCCTTCCGCTTACCCTGCAACCATAAGTTTATTTTCTAAGTCTGTGGGTCTCTGTTTTGTAAATTCATTTGCATCATCTCTTTTTAGATTCCATATATAAGGGATGTCATAGGATACGTCTCTGATTTGCTTCACTCAGTATAATCTCTAATTCCATCCATGTTGCTACAAATGGCATTATTTCATTCTTTTTAATGGCTGAGTAATATTCCACTGTATGTGCCAGATCTTTTTTTTTTTCTCTCAAATAGAGTATTGTTGTTTACTGCCTCACATCGACCTGAATCTGCCATAGGCATACATATGTTCTCCCTGATCCAAACCTCCCCACGAGTCCCTCCTCAGCCACCCCTCCCAGGTCACCACAGAGCTCCTGTTTGAGATCCTCTAGTCCCACAGCATATGTTCTCTGCTTATTCTCTCCTTGAGATGGATGTCCCAGTTCAAGCAGAGAACAAGCCTTCCCTTCCTCTGCCTTTTTGTCTCATCTGCCTATTCGGTCCCTTTGGATTGGATGATAGCCGCCTGCATTGATAAGGGTGCTTTTTACTCTATTGATTCAAACACTGATCTCTCTCAGTTTGAACCGCCTCTCAGACACCCAGAAATAATGTCTTACCAGCTATCGGGGCATCTCTTAGCCCAGTCAAGTTGACACCTAACTGTAAATCATCACAAGCAATTTCCTCCAGGGTCCATTTTGTAAGAAACCAAGGTCTCAGGAGAGTAAGCTAACATGCTGGAGGCTATTCAGCTAGGGGGGAAAGAGCCTAGGTTCAAGTCCAGGCAGCCTGACTCCAGTCATTCTTTTACAGGGCTGCTGTTGTCCTTTTCTTGTCCGACTGGTTTTACACTTTTCAGCTGAATGTTATCTTCCTCACCTTCTCTCCCTCCTCCAAATGCTCTCTTTCATCACTTCAAACCAATCTTCAGACAAACATAGTCTTCTCAGTCCTTGTGAAATGTGGACCCTCTGGATTCAAGAGTGCATTCACCTGGCATTAAAGTTATGACCCAGATAGCCAAAGCCTGTGATTTGACACTACCTAGGCCAGTGTTTCCTGGTCTTTGGTCGGTATAAGAGCAACTGGGGAACTTTTAAAAGCCGGATTCCTGGGCCATTTGTGGACATTTTGATTCATTAGGAATCGGGAGTGCAGTGGAACCCAGGTGTCTCCATATTCTGATTAAGGCCTTTGTTCAGATTAAGGGCAATCTGCTTTACTCTTTTTTGAGGGGAGGGGCACTTCTACTGGTCTTCCATTTATCTATTTTCATCCATTTTTGTTCTTTGGCCCGTGTGGACCTCCCATCGCAGTGGTCTCTCTCGCTGCAGAGCACTGGCTCTGGGCGCATGTGCTCCAGAGCTCTGGCTCGGTAGTTGGACACATCGGCCCAGCCACTCCGCGGGCACATGGGATCTTCCCAGGCCAGCAATCGAACCGGCGCCCCTTGCACTGCAAGGCAGTGTCCTTACCCACTGGACCACCAGGGAAGCCCGTCTCCATTTTTTACAAGAAGATTTCAATGCAGGAGACCTTCGGATCAAGCACACTTTAAGATCACTGATGAGTCGAAAATATTCACTTCTATTGCTGTCCTTTCTTTTCCGAAGTCTCAGCCTTGGTCAAGGAAGATACACGGAAAATGCCAACAGTTTGTTGCCCTCTTAAGTCCTACAAATATGCTTTTGGCCTTTTCTGGTGGTGGTATCCCAGGTGGCAGCAGGAGTCCTTTGATGTGTGAGCTTCAGAAAGAGCTCCGGCTCGGCTCTGCCCAGGGATATGCAGCAGGCGCCCCTCACTCCCGCTTCTCCTTGTGGGCATCCACTTTGCCTAGACTTTAATTCTGTGCCTTAGCAGGAGCCACCCGTCCCCAGGACCTGCCTCCTCCTGCTCCTGGGGCCTAAGAGCTGCAAGTTGGGATGTTGTTGCCTCTTCCCAGAAGATGAGATCGCCTCACTTTGGATAAAGTTTAATTCCTGTTCTTTCTCGTCATCACTTTAGTTCGGATCTCCTCAGAAGTGCACTCTTGCTCTCTCTCCCCTCCTCTAAACCCCCGGGGTGTGTGTGTGTGTGTATGGGTGGGTGGGGTGTGTGTGTGTGTGTGTGTACGCACGCACACAGGCTTTCCTCCGTCCTCTCTAGAGGCTCCTCATCCTCTGATCCTGATACTGAGGGCAGTGCATACAGAAGGACCTGCTCTTGGTAGTCTCAGGGCGATGCTCCCAGCACTTCACCTGACAAGTTGTTCCTTTTGCCTGCCCAGGATGGGGCTTCCAGGGTGGGTTTCAGACCACAGGACCCCCAACCCTCCATTCTGAGCACAGTATACCAGCCATGCTAGAATGGCTCTACTTATTGTCTCCAAAAATAGTCTTTACTTATTGGGTGTTTACTAAGTGTTTATTATGGTAGAGCCTCAGGAAGATCCCTTTAATGGAAAATTGAAGGCCCCCTTTTTAACGAGATGACCAGTTTTTGTTCTTTGGCCCGTGTGGACCTCCCATCGCAGTGGTCTCTCTCGCTGCAGAGCACTGTGGCCATTCCCAGAGCTCTGGCTCGGTAGTTGGACACATCGGCCCAGCCACTCCGGGCACATGGGATCTTCCCAGGCCAGCAATCGAACCGGCGCCCCTTGCACTGCAAGGCAGTGTCCTTACCCACTGGACCACCAGGGAAGCCCGTCTCCATTTTTTACAAGAAGATTTCAATGCAGGAGACCTTCGGATCAAGCACACTTTAAGATCACTGATGAGTCGAAAATATTCACTTCTATTGCTGTCCTTTCTTTTCCGAAGTCTCAGCCTTGGTCAAGGAAGATACACGGAAAATGCCAACAGTTTGTTGCCCTCTTAAGTCCTACAAATATGCTTTTGGCCTTTTCTGGTGGTGGTATCCCAGGTGGCAGCAGGAGTCCTTTGATGTGTGAGCTTCAGAAAGAGCTCCGGCTCGGCTCTGCCCAGGGATATGCAGCAGGCGCCCCTCACTCCCGCTTCTCCTTGTGGGCATCCACTTTGCCTAGACTTTAATTCTGTGCCTTAGCAGGAGCCACCCGTCCCCAGGACCTGCCTCCTCCTGCTCCTGGGGCCTAAGAGCTGCAAGTTGGGATGTTGTTGCCTCTTCCCAGAAGATGAGATCGCCTCACTTTGGATAAAGTTTAATTCCTGTTCTTTCTCGTCATCACTTTAGTTCGGATCTCCTCAGAAGTGCACTCTTGCTCTCTCTCCCCTCCTCTAAACCCCCGGGGTGTGTGTGTGTGTGTGTACGCACGCACACAGGCTTTCCTCCGTCCTCTCTAGAGGCTCCTCATCCTCTGATCCTGATACTGAGGGCAGTGCATACAGAAGGACCTGCTCTTGGTAGTCTCAGGGCGATGCTCCCAGCACTTCACCTGACAAGTTGTTCCTTTTGCCTGCCCAGGATGGGGCTTCCAGGGTGGGTTTCAGACCACAGGACCCCCAACCCTCCATTCTGAGCACAGTATACCAGCCATGCTAGAATGGCTCTACTTATTGTCTCCAAAAATAGTCTTTACTTATTGGGTGTTTACTAAGTGTTTATTATGGTAGAGCCTCAGGAAGATCCCTTTAATGGAAAATTGAAGGCTTCTGACACTACCCTGAGTTGTCCTCCTGGGGGAAGACAGGCGAGATGACCAGAGTGTGAGCAGGGTCTGTGTTTCTTAGCAAGCCTGGCAGAGATGAGTGTGCCTGGGAACGTCGAAGCCATGGAGCGTGTACAAATTCTCTCTTCTGTTCAAATCTGTTGCCACTTTTTGTCTGTTTTTATGGAAAATAGTATCAAGTTTGTCTCTTGGTGTCTCTTTGAGGTTGGAGAGCAGATCTTTCTTTTCTGCCCTGAAACAGTGAACAGTAAAAGTGGTCTGAACACCAGCCCTTTTCAATGATGGTCTGGCCGCATTGTCAGAGGCTTGGTATGGTAGTTTCCTGTGGCCACTCTAACCAACTATTGCAACTACAGATGTACCCTTTCACAGTTGTGGAGGCCAGCCACCCAAGCCCCAGGTGTCCACAGAGCCATACTCCCTCTGGAGGCTTTGGGGGAAAATCTGTTCTTGTCTCTTCTAGCTGTTGGTGACGGCTTGGCATTCCTTGGCTCATGGCCCCATCACTCTAATCTCTGCCTCCACCTTCGCCTCACCTTCTATGCGTGCACCTGTTTGATCTCCCTCTACCTTTTTCTCTTTCTTTTTGATTTTTATTTTACTTTTTACTTTTACAGAGTTTTGTTGTTTACAGATATGTGTGATCCCAGATTAGTCATATGCATATCCCCCCCATCCCACGCCTCCAGGCCATTGCACAGTGCCCCTGCAGGATCCCCTTTTCTCACAGGGCAATGACAATAGCTATTTTCTTCACATATGATAGTATAGGTTTTCATGCTACGTCCTTTACGCCTCTCGCCCACTTTCTTACAAGGATACAAGTGCTTGTATTTAGGGCCTAAGGGGATAATCCAGGATCAACTGCCCCTCTCAACATCCTTAACCACGTGTTTTACCATATAAGGTAATCCTCACAGGTTCTGGGGTCTAGGAAGTGAACACATCTTTGTGGAGGCACTTTGCTGACCACCACCCTTGGCTGTGGAAAGTAGGCATCCTCTGTTATTAGCCCCCGAGATCCAGCGAGGCGAGGCCACCCATGGTCCTGAACAATCCAAACAATTTCACCAGAGGGTATTTGATAGGAAACAAAAGATAAATAAAATATTTTGAGCAGCCTCTGTATCCTGATGTATTGGAATTTCTTTTTAAATTAATTTATTTATTTTTGGCTATTCTGGGTTTTCACTGCTGCTACAGGCTCTTCCCTAGTTGCAGGGAGTGGGGGCTACTCTGGTTGAGGTGAGCAGGCTTCTTGTTATGGTGACTTCTCTTATTGTAGAACTCTGGCTCTAGGGCATATGGGCTTCAGTAGTTGCAGCTCCAAGGCTGTAGGGCGCAGGCTCAACAGGTGTGGCTCGTGGGCTTAGTTGCTCCACAGCAGGTGGGATCTCCCCAGATCAGGGATCGAACCCGTGTCTCCTGCATTGGCAGGTGGATTCTTCATGAATGAACTACCAGGAAGCTCCTGATGTGTTGTAATTTCTTAACCAGCTGTGATTTTTAAAAAAAACCTAGGGAAGGGGTCCTGATCTCTTAAGAGAGTGTTTTGTTTATTCCCCAAGCCCCAGGGGGGGGTTCCACAGAGCCATACTCCCTCTGGAGGCTTTGGGGGAAAATCTGTTCTTGTCTCTTCTAGCTGTTGGTGACGGCTTGGCATTCCTTGGCTCATGGCCCCATCACTCTAATCTCTGCCTCCACCTTCGCCTCACCTTCTATGCGTGCACCTGTTTGATCTCCCTCTACCTTTTTCTCTTTCTTTTTGATTTTTATTTTACTTTTTACTTTTACAGAGTTTTGTTGTTTACAGATATGTGTGATCCCAGATTAGTCATATGCATATCCCCCCCATCCCACGCCTCCAGGCCATTGCACAGTGCCCCTGCAGGATCCCCTTTTCTCACAGGGCAATGACAATAGCTATTTTCTTCACATATGATAGTATAGGTTTTCATGCTACGTCCTTTACGCCTCTCGCCCACTTTCTTACAAGGATACAAGTGCTTGTATTTAGGGCCTAAGGGGATAATCCAGGATCAACTGCCCCTCTCAACATCCTTAACCACGTGTTTTACCATATAAGGTAATCCTCACAGGTTCTGGGGTCTAGGAAGTGAACACATCTTTGTGGAGGCACTTTGCTGACCACCACCCTTGGCTGTGGAAAGTAGGCATCCTCTGTTATTAGCCCCCGAGATCCAGCGAGGCGAGGCCACCCATGGTCCTGAACAATCCAAACAATTTCACCAGAGGGTATTTGATAGGAAACAAAAGATAAATAAAATATTTTGAGCAGCCTCTGTATCCTGATGTATTGGAATTTCTTTTTAAATTAATTTATTTATTTTTGGCTATTCTGGGTTTTCACTGCTGCTACAGGCTCTTCCCTAGTTGCAGGGAGTGGGGGCTACTCTGGTTGAGGTGAGCAGGCTTCTTGTTATGGTGACTTCTCTTATTGTAGAACTCTGGCTCTAGGGCATATGGGCTTCAGTAGTTGCAGCTCCAAGGCTGTAGGGCGCAGGCTCAACAGGTGTGGCTCGTGGGCTTAGTTGCTCCACAGCAGGTGGGATCTCCCCAGATCAGGGATCGAACCCGTGTCTCCTGCATTGGCAGGTGGATTCTTCATGAATGAACTACCAGGGAAGCTCCTGATGTGTTGTAATTTCTTAACCAGCTGTGATTTTTTAAAAAAAATCCTATCTAGGCCAGAAAAGGGGGGACATCTCTGATTTTGGACAATCTCTTAAGAGAGTGTTTTAAAATGTTTTATCCTCATTTTCCCCTCACCACAAAGTGTGATTGTATTTATCTTATAGATGAGGAAACTAAGGATTGGAGATATTAAATCTGTCACTGGCCCTACGGTAACTGGGAGCATACCATCCCTCCTTTCTGTCCGGGACACTTGACTCTGGATTCCTCTGCCCAGTGGTCCTAGAGGACCTGAGCTCACAGAAGCAAAACTAGATTGACCTTGAAGATCCAAGTAGTTTTTCCTTAAACTGCCTAAGTTGAGAAGGGTTCTACTTATTTACTTCCTTTCCCAGAGGAAAAACCAAACTGTAACTCTAGAGAGAGTTTTAAGAATTGAACAAACTTTGTTGATTAGTATAAGCAAATCTAAGCACATCTTGGTAAAAATCTAGGGAAGTCGGGATGAAGCAGGGATTACTTATCAAGACAATGAAAGTAGAAGCCATAAGGGGAAGGAGTGATAAAGGTAACTATGTGAAGATGTGTGACGTTAGCGTGTCAGCCAGGCTATCTACAGGGTAGACTCCACCTTTAAAGGCTTCCTGAGCTGAAGCTAATTGACTTTTAGTGCCTTAGCTAGAGGTCCTGACTTTGACACGGTTTGGTTTATGAGGGTCAAGATAAATAAAATATTTTGAGCATCCTTGTATTGGGAATTTCTTTTAAATTAATTTATTTATTTTTGGCTATTCTGGGTTTTCACTGCTGCTACAGGCTCTTCCCTAGTTGCAGGGAGTGGGGGCTACTCTGGTTGAGGTGAGCAGGCTTCTTGTTATGGTGACTTCTCTTATTGTAGAACTCTGGCTCTAGGGCATATGGGCTTCAGTAGTTGCAGCTCCAAGGCTGTAGGGCGCAGGCTCAACAGGTGTGGCTCGTGGGCTTAGTTGCTCCACAGCAGGTGGGATCTCCCCAGATCAGGGATCGAACCCGTGTCTCCTGCATTGGCAGGTGGATTCTTCATGAATGAACTACCAGGGAAGCTCCTGATGTGTTGTAATTTCTTAACCAGCTGTGATTTTTTAAAAAAAATCCTATCTAGGCCAGAAAAGGGGGGACATCTCTGATTTTGGACAATCTCTTAAGAGAGTGTTTTACACATGTTTTATCCTCATTTTCCCCTCACCACAAACTGTGATTGTATTTATCTTATAGATGAGGAAACTAAGGATTGGAGATATTAAATCTGTCACTGGCCCTACGGTAACTGGGAGCATACCATCCCTCCTTTCTGTCCGGGACACTTGACTCTGGATTCCTCTGCCCAGTGGTCCTAGAGGACCTGAGCTCACAGAAGCAAAACTAGATTGACCTTGAAGATCCAAGTAGTTTTTCCTTAAACTGCCTAAGTTGAGAAGGGTTCTACTTATTTACTTCCTTTCCCAGAGGAAAAACCAAACTGTAACTCTAGAGAGAGTTTTAAGAATTGAACAAACTTTGTTGATTAGTATAAGCAAATCTAAGCACATCTTGGTAAAAATCTAGGGAAGTCGGGATGAAGCAGGGATTACTTATCAAGACAATGAAAGTAGAAGCCATAAGGGGAAGGAGTGATAAAGGTAACTATGTGAAGATGTGTGACGTTAGCGTGTCAGCCAGGCTATCTACAGGGTAGACTCCACCTTTAAAGGCTTCCTGAGCTGAAGCTAATTGACTTTTAGTGCCTTAGCTAGAGGTCCTGACTTTGACACGGTTATGGTTTATGAGGGTCTCCATGTATCAATGTTGAATGTACTACCTGTGCAATCGCCCAAGGTAGCCCTGTTGGTTATTCTCCCATGATGTCCCAAGTAAGGGGTGGACACTAGTCCACAAAACTCCCTCTGATAGTAACACACACACACATACACATACACACACACACCCTAGACCTCACCTTACCCTCTGAGGAACTTTTCTGGGTTCCATCAAAGCTCTAAGTCCTCATGTTCTCCACACCTTTGCTTCTTTCCTGATCTAATCCTAACCAGTTCTGAAGGTGAGAAGAGAGGCAGAAATATAAGACTCCAGTGGTGCTTTCTACATTGAAAGTCATAGCCAAGGTTCTTTCACAGCAAGAAACAGAGCTATGCTTCAAACTCCCCTGAACAGGGTGTGGAGGGATTCACCCTAACGACACTGGGTACAGCTGGCTCTTGGCTGCTGGCAATCACAACCCAGCCTGGGGATCCCAGTCAAGATAAGAGTACAGGAGAGTTCTGGAGGTTCCCAGGACGGAGAGAAGCTGGCAGGGCTGGCTTGGGAAACAAACAGGACTCAGGGCGGCAGGAGTCCCAGCTGTGGTCCTTTGTCTTACAGCAGGAATAGGCTGGCCATTTGCTGTCACAGCAGCTGCCATGTCTGACTTCCCGAGGCTCCTTAAGGAATCCAAGACCTGGCGCAGAGTGTCCAACTGGCTGAGCCGGGGCAGCTGCACAGTGACAGGCAGTGGGAGGCCTTGGCTCTGATGCTTCCTGAGAGGCAGGCACTCCTGGTCCAAGACTAACCAGTTACGAGGAGTGGTGAGAGGTGTTGTAGGAAGGAGAGGTTGGAAGCTGGGAGTCAAAAATGAAGAACATCCACCTCCAAGGCCATCTCAGAATTCACAAGCAGAAAGAGTCACAAAGGACGGATCCACAAACACCCAGAAGGTGTCCTTCTCTCTGTCCTCTCCGTCTCTCCCTATAATCTTTTTTCTCTAACAGCTGAACTTCCTTCACTTTCTCCCTGCGTGGGGCTCCTTCTGAGCTGAAGCTAATTGACTTTTAGTGCCTTAGCTAGAGGTCCTGACTTTGACACGGTTATGGTTTATGAGGGTCTCCATGTATCAATGTTGAATGTACTACCTGTGCAATCGCCCAAGGTAGCCCTGTTGGTTATTCTCCCATGATGTCCCAAGTAAGGGGTGGACACTAGTCCACAAAACTCCCTCTGATAGTAACACACACACACATACACATACACACACACACCCTAGACCTCACCTTACCCTCTGAGGAACTTTTCTGGGTTCCATCAAAGCTCTAAGTCCTCATGTTCTCCACACCTTTGCTTCTTTCCTGATCTAATCCTAACCAGTTCTGAAGGTGAGAAGAGAGGCAGAAATATAAGACTCCAGTGGTGCTTTCTACATTGAAAGTCATAGCCAAGGTTCTTTCACAGCAAGAAACAGAGCTATGCTTCAAACTCCCCTGAACAGGGTGTGGAGGGATTCACCCTAACGACACTGGGTACAGCTGGCTCTTGGCTGCTGGCAATCACAACCCAGCCTGGGGATCCCAGTCAAGATAAGAGTACAGGAGAGTTCTGGAGGTTCCCAGGACGGAGAGAAGCTGGCAGGGCTGGCTTGGGAAACAAACAGGACTCAGGGCGGCAGGAGTCCCAGCTGTGGTCCTTTGTCTTACAGCAGGAATAGGCTGGCCATTTGCTGTCACAGCAGCTGCCATGTCTGACTTCCCGAGGCTCCTTAAGGAATCCAAGACCTGGCGCAGAGTGTCCAACTGGCTGAGCCGGGGCAGCTGCACAGTGACAGGCAGTGGGAGGCCTTGGCTCTGATGCTTCCTGAGAGGCAGGCACTCCTGGTCCAAGACTAACCAGTTACGAGGAGTGGTGAGAGGTGTTGTAGGAAGGAGAGGTTGGAAGCTGGGAGTCAAAAATGAAGAACATCCACCTCCAAGGCCATCTCAGAATTCACAAGCAGAAAGAGTCACAAAGGACGGGATCCACAAACACCCAGAAGGTGTCCTTCTCTCTGTCCTCTCCCGTCTCTCCCTATAATCTTTTTTTACTCTAACAGCTGAACTTCCTTCACTTTCTCCCTGCGTGGGGCTCCTTCTGAGCCTCCATTTTATTCATCTCGGCTCCAGCCACATACAAAAGCTCACATTTCAGTCCCAAATCCAAATTCCTGGGAGAGATCATCAAATTGCTTTGACTTGAATCAGGTGTCTTTCCCAGTAGCCTGGGAAGTGGTCTCAGAGAACGTGGTTCTTTTAAATACAGAATACAACCCAAACATGTCCTGTGTAGGTATAAAGTTGGGGGGCATTCCCACCAGGGGTACATAGCTGTACAGATGTGATTGTGCATAAAAAGTCTGACGAGAGCTTGTTGCATAAATAAGCCATATAGAGAAGTTGCAAAGGGATGTTTAACTCCTACAGAAAACTGGTGCATTTCAAATCACTTGAGTCACATCTTTTCGCAAGCAGCTAAGTGTTTCGTGGACCCAATTTTAGCTCTGCCTTACAGCAGGTTCATGTTACTTTATGCATCTGAATAGAGCCAAACTGTATTATTTTTTTTGGCCACTTCTATTGATCTTTCATTTACTTATCTTTTTTGTTCTTTGGCCTGTGTGGGCCTTCCATCACAGTGGCTTCTCTCATTGCACCGGCTCTGGGTGCATGCATTCCAGAGCTCCGACTTGGTAGTTGGATACATCGGTCCAGCTGCTCCGTGGCCCATGGGATCTTCCCAGGCCAGGGATCAAACTGGTGCCCCTTGTACTGCAGGGTGGTGTCCTCACCCACTGGACCACCAGGGAAGCCCCAAAATGTATTTCTTTAAAAATAGACAATAGTTTGGACTTTCCCTAGAGCAATAGACCCTCTTGCCCTTCTTTCTAATGAAATTGTTTTACTTCCTACTTGGTACCCTTCTCTAAAACAAGAATCTGGCAAACCTGCCAAATATGAACACCCTATACATATTGGTTAGGGATTCCCAGTGGCTCATCAGTGAAGAATCTGCCTGCTAATATGGGAGATGCCAGTTTGATCCCTGGGTTGGTGAGAGGTGTTGTAGGAAGGAGAGGTTGGAAGCTGGGAGTCAAAATGAAGAACATCCACCTCCAAGGCCATCTCAGAATTCACAAGCAGAAAGAGTCACAAAGGACGGATCCACAAACACCCAGAAGGTGTCCTTCTCTCTGTCCTCTCCCGTCTCTCCCTATAATCTTTTTTTACTCTAACAGCTGAACTTCCTTCACTTTCTCCCTGCGTGGGGCTCCTTCTGAGCCTCCATTTTATTCATCTCGGCTCCAGCCACATACAAAAGCTCACATTTCAGTCCCAAATCCAAATTCCTGGGAGAGATCATCAAATTGCTTTGACTTGAATCAGGTGTCTTTCCCAGTAGCCTGGGAAGTGGTCTCAGAGAACGTGGTTCTTTTAAATACAGAATACAACCCAAACATGTCCTGTGTAGGTATAAAGTTGGGGGGCATTCCCACCAGGGGTACATAGCTGTACAGATGTGATTGTGCATAAAAAGTCTGACGAGAGCTTGTTGCATAAATAAGCCATATAGAGAAGTTGCAAAGGGATGTTTAACTCCTACAGAAAACTGGTGCATTTCAAATCACTTGAGTCACATCTTTCGCAAGCAGCTAAGTGTTTC
Organism: Tragulus kanchil; assembly: GCA_022376925.1. Classification (NCBI taxonomy): domain Eukaryota; kingdom Metazoa; phylum Chordata; class Mammalia; order Artiodactyla; family Tragulidae; genus Tragulus; species Tragulus kanchil. The sequence continues at coordinate 154,032,936 of JAIOJX010000029.1, forward strand.
GTGGACCCAATTTTAGCTCTGCCTTACAGCAGGTTCATGTTACTTTATGCATCTGAATAGAGCCAAACTGTATTATTTTTTTTGGCCACTTCTATTGATCTTTCATTTACTTATCTTTTTTGTTCTTTGGCCTGTGTGGGCCTTCCATCACAGTGGCTTCTCTCATTGCACCGGCTCTGGGTGCATGCATTCCAGAGCTCCGACTTGGTAGTTGGATACATCGGTCCAGCTGCTCCGTGGCCCATGGGATCTTCCCAGGCCAGGGATCAAACTGGTGCCCCTTGTACTGCAGGGTGGTGTCCTCACCCACTGGACCACCAGGGAAGCCCCAAAATGTATTTCTTTAAAAATAGACAATAGTTTGGACTTTCCCTAGAGCAATAGACCCTCTTGCCCTTCTTTCTAATGAAATTGTTTTACTTCCTACTTGGTACCCTTCTCTAAAACAAGAATCTGGCAAACGCCTGCCAAATATGAACACCCTATACATATTGGTTAGGGATTCCCCAGTGGCTCATCAGTGAAGAATCTGCCTGCTAATATGGGAGATGCCAGTTTGATCCCTGGGTTGGGAAGATTCCCTGGAGAAGGAAATGGCAATCTATTCCAGTATTCTTTTATATAGATATAATCATAATAACTAGCTGCATTTATTTATTTATCTTATTTTTGGCTATTCTGAGTTTTTACTGCTGCTGCAGGCTCTTCTCTAGTTGCAGGGAGTGGGGGCTACTCTCCAGTTGAGGGAAGCAGCCTTCTTGTTGTGGTGACTTCTCTTGTTGTAAAACTCGGGCTCCAGGGCACACGGGCTCCAGGGCAGATGCCACTCTTCTCCAGGGCACATGGGCTTCAGTAGTTGCAACACATGGGCTCAAATAGATGTGGCTCCGAGGCTTGAGAGCGCAGGCTCCATAGCTGTGCCTCGTGGGCTTAGCTGCTCCGCAGCATGTGGGATCTTCCTGGATCAGGGATCGAACCCGTGTCTCCTACATTGGCAGGCAAACTCTTCACCACTGAGTTACCAGGGAAGCCCCGCCCCAGTATTCTTGCTTGGAAAATCCCACTGACAGAGGAGCCTGGTGTGCTGCAGTCCACGGGGTCACAAGAGTCTGACACCACTGAGTGACTAAAACAACAGCAACAGCAATACAAGTTGGTTAAATGAATGAATGAATCAATCAATTACTTCAAACATGCCTATGTTTTTTTCTCCAGTAACACATAAAGGTCAAGTTCAGCAGCAAGAAACTTGATCTACTCCTGCTCTAGATTTTTTTCAGAGTCCACGGTCCACATGAATTCTCTCATTGCACCGGCTCTGGGTGCATGCATTCCAGAGCTCCGACTTGGTAGTTGGATACATCGGTCCAGCTGCTCCGTGGCCCATGGGATCTTCCCAGGCCAGGGATCAAACTGGTGCCCCTTGTACTGCAGGGTGGTGTCCTCACCCACTGGACCACCAGGGAAGCCCCAAAATGTATTTCTTTAAAAATAGACAATAGTTTGGACTTTCCCTAGAGCAATAGACCCTCTTGCCCTTCTTTCTAATGAAATTGTTTTACTTCCTACTTGGTACCCTTCTCTAAAACAAGAATCTGGCAAACGCCTGCCAAATATGAACACCCTATACATATTGGTTAGGGATTCCCCAGTGGCTCATCAGTGAAGAATCTGCCTGCTAATATGGGAGATGCCAGTTTGATCCCTGGGTTGGGAAGATTCCCTGGAGAAGGAAATGGCAATCTATTCCAGTATTCTTTTATATAGATATAATCATAATAACTAGCTGCATTTATTTATTTATCTTATTTTTGGCTATTCTGAGTTTTTACTGCTGCTGCAGGCTCTTCTCTAGTTGCAGGGAGTGGGGGCTACTCTCCAGTTGAGGGAAGCAGCCTTCTTGTTGTGGTGACTTCTCTTGTTGTAAAACTCGGGCTCCAGGGCACACGGGCTCCAGGGCAGATGCCACTCTTCTCCAGGGCACATGGGCTTCAGTAGTTGCAACACATGGGCTCAAATAGATGTGGCTCCGAGGCTTGAGAGCGCAGGCTCCATAGCTGTGCCTCGTGGGCTTAGCTGCTCCGCAGCATGTGGGATCTTCCTGGATCAGGGATCGAACCCGTGTCTCCTACATTGGCAGGCAAACTCTTCACCACTGAGTTACCAGGGAAGCCCCGCCCCAGTATTCTTGCTTGGAAAATCCCACTGACAGAGGAGCCTGGTGTGCTGCAGTCCACGGGGTCACAAGAGTCTGACACCACTGAGTGACTAAAACAACAGCAACAGCAATACAAGTTGGTTAAATGAATGAATGAATCAATCAATTACTTCAAACATGCCTATGTTTTTTTCTCCAGTAACACATAAAGGTCAAGTTCAGCAGCAAGAAACTTGATCTACTCCGTCTGCTCTCAGAATGTCCCTCCTACTTCCATCTCCATTTTCGCCACCTTGGACCAACCCACCACCACTTCTCACGTTGACCCTCTGCTATAGCTTCTAACTGGCCTCGTCACCTCTACTCTGGCCCCTTGCACAGTGTTTCCCCAAAAGCAGCCAGAGGGAGATGCTGAAAAGTAAACCAGATCCTGCCCTTCTTCTGGGTGTGGTGGGCTAACAGCAGCTTCCTGCAGGTTCTGGGTGGCTCTTCAGCTGTAAAAGGGAATGCGTAATGGTTTACTGATGGTTACTGGTTAGTGATCCATCTGTTAGCACTGATGTCTGTTCATCTGTATTGATTGTAACTAACTGCAATTTACGAAGAAGTCCCTGGACTATTCTGTTGATTGTAATAGGGAATGAGCATGTGTGTCCAATCTCAATCAAAGGGGAGGGTCTTGCGCCATTGATTGGACCAGCCTTTAAAAACCGCCCTTTCCCTCCAGTCAGGGCCCTCACAGGAAGCCTGGTTTCTTGCGAGTGGTGGCTGGCGTCAGCCTCATAAACCTCTTTTCCATCTACTAGAGCAGAGTTGGGTGCTTCGCTGAGCTCGCCTCACGACACAGCTTCACCTCCTCCAGTCCTTCCTCCTCCCAATCTGCACTGCGGCCGGATGGTCCTTCTTCCCTCACTCTTCCCAGGACCTCGACTCAGAGGGTTTCCTTCCTTCTCTCCAGAAGTCTCTCTCTCTCTCTTTTTTTAAAGATTTATTTATTTATTTATTTTGGGTGGGGGTCGGGTTGGGGAGGGAGGGAAGCGGGCGGGCCACTTCCATTGGTCTTTCATTTCTCTATTTTCATCCGTCTTTGCTCTTTGGCTCCTGCGGGCCTCCCATCGCGGTGGGGTCTGTTGTCGCAGAGCGCCAGCTCTTGGCGCATGCGCTCCAGAGCTCCGGCTCGGTGATTGGACACATCACAGTCCAGCCGCTCTGGGGCACGTGGGATCTTCCCAGGCCAGGGATCGAACCGGCACCCCTTGCACTGCAAGGCGGTGTCCTTACTCACTGGACCACCAGGGGAAGCCCTCCAGAAGCCTCTTGTCCTCTGCCCCAACCTCAGGCTTTACCATCTGAGCCCCCAGGGGAGCCCCCAGTCTTGCCCACTGAACTCCTAATTGGCCTTCTGATCTCATCTCAAATACCTTTCACTGTCCAGGACTGGATAAGGTCTCCTTGCCGTCTGCTGTTGCATACCGCCATTCGCTGTCCTTTGCTGCACTGACTGTAATGGTGTGAGACTGACTGGCTTGATCACTCGATCAGCATCAGTTTCCTCCATGTTTGGGACTATATTAGCTTTTTTTTCAGGCTGCCATAACAAAATACCACAAACTGGGTAATTTAAATGACAGAGATTTGTTTTCTCTCAGTTCTGGAGGTTAGGAGTCTGAGTTCAGTCGGTCTTTAGCAGGTCCGGTTTCTTCTGAGGTTTCTCTCCTGGGCTCACAGGTGCCCCTTGCTTGTGGCGTCCTCGCATGGTCTTTCTTCTGTGTGGATGCCTCCCTGGTATTAATATCTCTTCACGTATCCAAATGTCTTCTTCATATAAGAATCTGGAAGGTTGTATTATATTAGATCCCCCTCTAACAGCCTCATTCTCACTAATCACGTTCTTCAATGAGGTCAGCGCCTCAGTGTTCCGATCTGGGAGATCACAGCTCAGCGCTTAACAGGGACCCTGTCATTTACGTTCCCTGTTGTGTCCCCATTGCCCAGGACAGTGCTTGGCACGCTGTAGGATGCCATGCATACCTGTCAAATGAGTGATGAAATTGAAGCCCCCTCATTTTCCTTCCCTGCCAATCACATGCTGTGCTAGAGGCAAGGAAGAGGCCCAGACTGTAGCAGGAGAACCATAGTGACCACAAGAAATGTCTGGGCGGGCCACTTCCATTGGTCTTTCATTTCTCTATTTTCATCCGTCTTTGCTCTTTGGCTCCTGCGGGCCTCCCATCGCGGTGGGGTCTGTTGTCGCAGAGCGCCAGCTCTTGGCGCATGCGCTCCAGAGCTCCGGCTCGGTGATTGGACACATCACAGTCCAGCCGCTCTGGGGCACGTGGGATCTTCCCAGGCCAGGGATCGAACCGGCACCCCTTGCACTGCAAGGCGGTGTCCTTACTCACTGGACCACCAGGGGAAGCCCTCCAGAAGCCTCTTGTCCTCTGCCCCAACCTCAGGCTTTACCATCTGAGCCCCCAGGGGAGCCCCCAGTCTTGCCCACTGAACTCCTAATTGGCCTTCTGATCTCATCTCAAATACCTTTCACTGTCCAGGACTGGATAAGGTCTCCTTGCCGTCTGCTGTTGCATACCGCCATTCGCTGTCCTTTGCTGCACTGACTGTAATGGTGTGAGACTGACTGGCTTGATCACTCGATCAGCATCAGTTTCCTCCATGTTTGGGACTATATTAGCTTTTTTTTCAGGCTGCCATAACAAAATACCACAAACTGGGTAATTTAAATGACAGAGATTTGTTTTCTCTCAGTTCTGGAGGTTAGGAGTCTGAGTTCAGTCGGTCTTTAGCAGGTCCGGTTTCTTCTGAGGTTTCTCTCCTGGGCTCACAGGTGCCCCTTGCTTGTGGCGTCCTCGCATGGTCTTTCTTCTGTGTGGATGCCTCCCTGGTATTAATATCTCTTCACGTATCCAAATGTCTTCTTCATATAAGAATCTGGAAGGTTGTATTATATTAGATCCCCCTCTAACAGCCTCATTCTCACTAATCACGTTCTTCAATGAGGTCAGCGCCTCAGTGTTCCGATCTGGGAGATCACAGCTCAGCGCTTAACAGGGACCCTGTCATTTACGTTCCCTGTTGTGTCCCCATTGCCCAGGACAGTGCTTGGCACGCTGTAGGATGCCATGCATACCTGTCAAATGAGTGATGAAATTGAAGCCCCCTCATTTTCCTTCCCTGCCAATCACATGCTGTGCTAGAGGCAAGGAAGAGGCCCAGACTGTAGCAGGAGAACCATAGTGACCACAAGAAATGTCTGCTTTTTTGATCTTAAAATCACAGACCTTTGCAGGAAGCCTTGCTACCTCCTGGCACCTTCATGGGAGGCACAGCCAGCTTCTGGCCCATCCTGCCCTGCCGTGGGGAGTGTGTGCTACCTACCCCCATGGGCAGCTGGGGGAGGAGGGCGGCAGTCAGCTGGGCACCCACACCCGTCCAAGTGGCCCGCTTTAGAAGGTGAGTCACCCAGCTGCAAGGAGTGGATCCACATAGCTCCCGGAAAGCAGTGTAGCAACAGGTACTAGGACCTAAAAAAAGGCATGTCCTGTGCCCACAGAATTCCAAAGCTAGAAATCCCATCTGAGGAACAAGCAGAGAGGGGCTCAAGATGGGTTTATATGCCAGTTTTTATATAAAAAGCAATTTCTCACTACTATGGTGGTCAGAAACTGCAAAGAGCCTAAATGTGCAGCAGTAGGAGAAAGCTTTGAGAATTTAATACATTCGTATGATAGAAAATTAAGTTGCTAATGAAAAAAAACTGCTTATAAGGAATATTTAATGATACAAGAAAGTATTACGTGAAAAGGCAGGACACAGAACGACACAGACACTGAGCTCAGGTGTATAATAAAGACTGTAACTTTACATGCATATATGCGTGCAATTCACAGCAAGGGTTGGGAAATAATCAAATGTTATTACTGTATTTTTCAGGTTTCTCTCCTGGGCTCACAGGTGCCCCTTGCTTGTGGCGTCCTCGCATGGTCTTTCTTCTGTGTGGATGCCTCCCTGGTATTAATATCTCTTCACGTATCCAAATGTCTTCTTCATATAAGAATCTGGAAGGTTGTATTATATTAGATCCCCCTCTAACAGCCTCATTCTCACTAATCACGTTCTTCAATGAGGTCAGCGCCTCAGTGTTCCGATCTGGGAGATCACAGCTCAGCGCTTAACAGGGACCCTGTCATTTACGTTCCCTGTTGTGTCCCCATTGCCCAGGACAGTGCTTGGCACGCTGTAGGATGCCATGCATACCTGTCAAATGAGTGATGAAATTGAAGCCCCCTCATTTTCCTTCCCTGCCAATCACATGCTGTGCTAGAGGCAAGGAAGAGGCCCAGACTGTAGCAGGAGAACCATAGTGACCACAAGAAATGTCTGCTTTTTTGATCTTAAAATCACAGACCTTTGCAGGAAGCCTTGCTACCTCCTGGCACCTTCATGGGAGGCACAGCCAGCTTCTGGCCCATCCTGCCCTGCCGTGGGGAGTGTGTGCTACCTACCCCCATGGGCAGCTGGGGGAGGAGGGCGGCAGTCAGCTGGGCACCCACACCCGTCCAAGTGGCCCGCTTTAGAAGGTGAGTCACCCAGCTGCAAGGAGTGGATCCACATAGCTCCCGGAAAGCAGTGTAGCAACAGGTACTAGGACCTAAAAAAAGGCATGTCCTGTGCCCACAGAATTCCAAAGCTAGAAATCCCATCTGAGGAACAAGCAGAGAGGGGCTCAAGATGGGTTTATATGCCAGTTTTTATATAAAAAGCAATTTCTCACTACTATGGTGGTCAGAAACTGCAAAGAGCCTAAATGTGCAGCAGTAGGAGAAAGCTTTGAGAATTTAATACATTCGTATGATAGAAAATTAAGTTGCTAATGAAAAAAAACTGCTTATAAGGAATATTTAATGATACAAGAAAGTATTACGTGAAAAGGCAGGACACAGAACGACACAGACACTGAGCTCAGGTGTATAATAAAGACTGTAACTTTACATGCATATATGCGTGCAATTCACAGCAAGGGTTGGGAAATAATCAAATGTTATTACTGTATTTTTCAGACTCAGCGATTACTTTCTTTTCTGCTTTTTGTTCAAGGTAGTATGTGCTGCTTTTTACAAACAGAGAATACAGATACAAAGTTTTCAAGGCAGCCAGCGCTGCTAGTCAATGAGATTCCTCAGCTAAGGAAAGCGCCGGCCCTGCGCCTGCTCCCCGGCGTGGCCACGGGCGCTCCGGCTGGCTCCCGGGGAGAGTGCTGGAATCCCCGCGGTGGGAGGAGGCCACCGGCTGGGCGTCGCGCACTGCGGGAGGTGGAAGGTCAGGGGAGGGACCAAGTCTTTTTTCCAGTCCAGAAGCGAGATCTGGACTGCGCTGGGTGCCGGGAGCCCTGGTCCACTCCTCGGCCATTGCGGCCGCCGCCCAGTCCGCTCTTCCACCGTCAGGTGCAAAATGCCGCGTCATTGGGAGAGTCTGCGGCCGGAGCATTGAATTACAGCTTAGCGAAGCTCGATCAGGGCGGCGCGTGGGGAAGATGAGCAGAAGCCCCTGTTCTCCTCGCAGCACTCGCTGAAAGAGGGCCAAGCATTGGAGCAGCCCGGCACTGGCCTGTTTCCTCTCCTTCTAGAACTGCTGCTCTGAGCTGGGAGCCGGTGATCCGAGCCAGCCTCCCTCCTCCAGCCCTCTGCAGTGAGGGGGACCCACGAGTTGCGCCTCGGCGATCCCCAACCTTCCCCAGCCCTCTCCGCGCCCTGGGCGCACGGGGCCCTGACTCCCGCCAGTCATGCTGAGGGTCTTCATCCTCTACGCCGAGAACGTCCACACCCCGGACACCGACATCAGCGATGCCTACTGCTCCGCAGTGTTTGCAGGTAGGAGGGGCCCGCGATCCTTCCTGGGAGGGGAGGGTGGGAGTTGAGAGAGGGGACGCCGCAGCTCTGCACCCCAAAGAGCACCAGGATGTGAGAGATAAGACGCCTTGCCCGGTCAGACTGACATTGTTGCAAAAACACTCGGAGAGAGGCGACTCAGGGAAACTGAAGCAAGAGGGAGAGGTGGTCCGCAGCCTGGAAGCTGAGCCCCGTCCTCCCACTTTCTGCACTCTCTCGATCGCTTGAAGGAGGCCTTTCGGCTGCGTTGTGTGCTGCAAAGCATTGTGTTGCTCGGCTCCCCGCCTCTCCCTGGAAGACTGGTCTCGGGACTATTTATAATCCAGCTCTCTTCCCCGGCCCAGGCCTGGCGGCTGTCTTGGCCTTTGCTCTCTATCACAGGCTGGGCAGGCAGGCGGGAGGCCACGGGGGCAGAGGCACCGCCCATCGGTCCAGGGGTCCTACCCTTGCTTTGGGGCACTGGATGCGGGAGATTCAGCATTTGGGGGATGATATCTTCATCAGCAAATGGAGGGAGGTTGCTCCCCTATCCGACTGAGGCCTCCCACAGGAAGGGCTTTTCTTGGTGATGAACGGACTTCTCCAGGAGCTGAGGGCTGGATTCTGTCCGCTTCTCTGAGACTCCCTCTGGGCGGGGCCAGAGCTGGGATCTACCCTGCCCCAGGGCACAGCCACCTCTGAGAACGGTCAGAACAGCACCCTCCGGAGCTGTCCAGTACACAGATGAAATGCAATAAGGGCCACCTTGGAGCCCCTGCCTCTATTCTCAGGGAGCTCCTCTCCTTGGATGACCACTCAGCCTGAACCAGATTTTCCTCCACCTTCTCTGACCCCACCCCTACCTCCCAACACCTGCCCCCAATACACACACACACACCGCTGACTGCGCAATGCCCCCAGCTGGACCAAGCTCAAAACTCTAGTAAGAGAAAGGAAAGCATGAAGAATGATTAATGAATGAGGAAGCACTTCCTAACCGTAGAAGGACTTTACCCACAGGAAGCCCCCGCTGGTGTGACTCCTCTCTGGTCCTTATTTCCTATTTTCGCCCCAGGTCTGTACAGACTGAGCATTCACCCCTCCTCTATCCTCACCCTGACTGAGCCCCTCCCGCATCTGTCTGCTCTTGGTCTTCCGCCCTCCCCTTTGCCTGCAGTCAGGCTCCACTGGTGGGCTCTCCTTTCCCTGGCAATCAAAGAAGTGTATTGTTTGTGCTGACCGGGAGTGCCCCCGGCCTTCAGAGGGGACTGTCTGGCACCCCCCACTCCCAGCCATCACAGTCATTGCCGGGCAGTCATGGGGAACCCCGCCCTCCCTCCTGAGCCCTGGCCACAATCCACCTCCTGCATGTGTAGGCCAAGCTGTTAACTCATGTCCAAATTCGGCCTTCTCATGGCATTCAGGCTGGCTCCCTCTCCTCCTTCTGGCCAGGAACAGGTTGCTGAATGGTTACACAGAAGGCTCTGGTCTCGGGAACACATTTATCAGAGAAGAATGCCCTTCTGGGAAGCCTCCCCTCACCAGCTGGCCGGATCTGGCCTTCCCAGACCTGTCAGATTTGGGATCCATGGACCCCCTCCTTTGGCTACCTGTTTGTAATATTCCATAATTAACAGGTGCCTCTGTGAATGCATAAGTTCATTTCCTGCTCACAGTAGCTTTGGGAGGCCAGTGGGCAGGGATATTATCCCCTTTAACAGATGAGCAGAGGGGCTCAGAGAAGCGCAGGGGCCTGGCCAAGGCCGCACAGCTGCCAAAGCCCCCACCACACCACCCCTGTCATCATGCCCTCTGTTGTTCTCAGCGTTCGTGCTCATAAATAAGAAAGTGCTTCGGAGAGCATACCATGCACTGCCCACATACGAGGCACCTTGGACCAGAGCCAGAACCAGGCAGGGCTGTGCATGGCGTACCAATCATGGACTGAGTCAAAGTGGGGGAAGGGCCAGACTTCAGGGAATGCGGTGTATGACCAATGACCCAGGGATGTGGGGTTCCGGTTCTGAACATGTATATTCATCCCAAGGAAGGAGAATGGTCATTCAGTAAACACAAACCATGTACAAGCATTTTCAGATGCTGTTTCTTTAAAACCGACAACAATCCTATGAGATATATTTAACTCATGCTGTGCTTATGGAGCACACGCACTGTTCTAAATAGAGCTCACTTACTATGAGCTTTGTCAGGGTCAAGTCGTGGTTTGTACTAGGCCTGTGTATGTAGATGCTTAATCCTTTTAGCAGCTGTGTAAGGTAGCAACCATTACCACCCTCATTCTACACCACAAAGAGGTGAAGTCATATACCAGTCACCAGTGGAGTCGGGATTCAGGCTCGCACAATCTGGCCCCAGACCCCTGTGTGTGTATGGTTTTTTTTAAATGACTATTCTGGGTTTTCACTGCTGCCACAGGCTCTTCTCTAGTTGCAGGGAGTGGGGGCTACTCTCTAGTTGAGGTGAACAGGCTTCTTGTTGCAGTGACCTCTCTTGTGGAACTTGGGCTCTAGGGCACATGGGCTTTAGTAGTTGAGGCACATGGGCTCAATTGTCGCAGCTCCAAGTCTCTAGATCACAGGCTCCCTAGTTGTAGCTCACAGGGTTAGTTGCTTTGCAGCATGTGGGATCTTCCCCGGATCAGGGATCGCACCAGTGTCTCCTGCTTTAGCAGGCAAACTCTTTACCACTGAGCTACCAGAGAAGCCCCAGATCCCTATCTTTAACTGCTCTACCATTTCCCCCTGGCCTTAGCTCTCATTTACAAGAGACAAGCAGTAAAATGTGGAGGGTCAAGAATGACCCTTATCAGCCTTCCCTGGTGGTCCAGTGGGTAAGGACATCATCTTGCAGTGCAAGGGGCACCAGTTCGATCCCTGACCTGGGAAGATCCCATGTGCCACGGAGTGGCTGGACCCATGTGTCCCACTACTGAGCTGGAGCTCTAGAGCACATGTGCCCAGAGCCGGTGCTCTGCAACGAGAGAGGCCATATGATGGGAGGCCCACACAGGCCAAAGAACAAAGATGGATGGAAATAAAGAAATGAAAGATCAATAGAAGTGGCCAAAGGAAAAAAAAAAAAAGAATGACCCATATCCCTGGCAGGTCTGGCTCATACCCCTGGGCCGAGTCTCCGTCTGAATGTGGCCCCTCACCTCTCGTCTTGACTCACACTTTGCCACTCACTCTCTTCCTCCCTCAGGCCCTGCCCGCCTCATCCTCATTCTCTGGTCTGGAGGATGCTGTCTTATCTCAGAGGGGTCTCTGCCCTTCGGCATCACCCTCTCTGCACCTCGTAGGGCCAGTCACCAGTCGGTCCAGGGTGCTCCCTCTGGACCATACTCCTGTGCTAGGCCATTTCAAGGCCTCCGGTAGGCCTAGGCTGGCTGTTCAGGGTCTAGTAAGCTGAGGCTGGGGTTCTGTGCCGCTCAGGTGTGCAGCCGGCAGTGCGTGTGGCAGGCACTTGGGGGGACTCTGGAAAGGAGGCACTGTAAACCCAGGCCCCGAGCTTAGCCAATCTTTGGGGGGGGGGTGCAAGATTTCAGGAGCGCCACCTAGGTCACAACCTGGTGGGATAAGAGCACTGGGGATGGCAGAGTCCTGGCTGTGGATCTAGACTGCCTGGGACCTTGGATGGGCTTTAGTAGTTGAGGCACATGGGCTCAATTGTCGCAGCTCCAAGTCTCTAGATCACAGGCTCCCTAGTTGTAGCTCACAGGGTTAGTTGCTTTGCAGCATGTGGGATCTTCCCCGGATCAGGGATCGCACCAGTGTCTCCTGCTTTAGCAGGCAAACTCTTTACCACTGAGCTACCAGAGAAGCCCCAGATCCCTATCTTTAACTGCTCTACCATTTCCCCCTGGCCTTAGCTCTCATTTACAAGAGACAAGCAGTAAAATGTGGAGGGTCAAGAATGACCCTTATCAGCCTTCCCTGGTGGTCCAGTGGGTAAGGACATCATCTTGCAGTGCAAGGGGCACCAGTTCGATCCCTGACCTGGGAAGATCCCATGTGCCACGGAGTGGCTGGACCCATGTGTCCCACTACTGAGCTGGAGCTCTAGAGCACATGTGCCCAGAGCCGGTGCTCTGCAACGAGAGAGGCCATATGATGGGAGGCCCACACAGGCCAAAGAACAAAGATGGATGGAAATAAAGAAATGAAAGATCAATAGAAGTGGCCAAAGGAAAAAAAAAAAAAGAATGACCCATATCCCTGGCAGGTCTGGCTCATACCCCTGGGCCGAGTCTCCGTCTGAATGTGGCCCCTCACCTCTCGTCTTGACTCACACTTTGCCACTCACTCTCTTCCTCCCTCAGGCCCTGCCGTCCTCATCCTCATTCTCTGGTCTGGAGGATGCTGTCTTATCTCAGAGGGGTCTCTGCCCTTCGGCATCACCCTCTCTGCACCTCGTAGGGCCAGTCACCAGTCGGTCCAGGGTGCTCCCTCTGGACCATACTCCTGTGCTAGGCCATTTCAAGGCCTCCGGTAGGCCTAGGCTGGCTGTTCAGGGTCTAGTAAGCTGAGGCTGGGGTTCTGTGCCGCTCAGGTGTGCAGCCGGCAGTGCGTGTGGCAGGCACTTGGGGGGACTCTGGAAAGGAGGCACTGTAAACCCAGGCCCCGAGCTTAGCCAATCTAGTGGGGTGGGGTGGAGGGAGTGCAAGATTTCAGGAGCGCCACCTAGGTCACAACCTGGTGGGATAAGAGCACTGAGCAAAAGAGAAGGAAGGATGGTAGCCGAGAGTCCTGGCTGTGGATCTAGACTGCCTGGGACCTTGGATGTGGAATCCCAACTCTGCCACTTTCCAGCGGTGTGTCTTTGGGCACGTTGCTTAACCACTCTCTGCTCAGTTTCCCCATCCATAAAGTGTTGATGATAATAGTACGTGCTTTGGAGGAATGGTTCTGAAGCGTTTCTGTGTTAATCCATATAAAACATACTGAATCGTACCTGGCACTGAAATACATGTCAACTATTTTGCTATTATTATATATGATTATACTTATGTTCATTCTAATTATTATCATGGTTAAGATGTATTGTACATGTACTAAGAAGTCATTGTGCACATCCAGAAAGCCTTTCTCTGTCATTTTTGCCTGGTCAGTCCTATGACCAGCTCTGTTAGTTCATCTACTGTCCAGTCAGACTGGGCACAATGTGCTGAGAGATGAGTGGCCATCCCCTCGGCCCCAAGGGATCCTGGTCCTGTCTCCTCTGCAGCCCTCCCTGGGACAGTCCTTTCTTAGGCCAGGGCATGTGTCCACTTGCCTGATGGCTGGCTGTGACCCTCACCATCGGACTGGCTCTTTCTTCCTCCTGTGACTCCCTGAGCTCACAACCTTCTGAGTCCCTCTCCCCAGGCTCAGATCTCTGTTTTCCTTCACTTCCTGCTTGCTGGTCTCTTCCCAGATTGGTTCATTAGGCTGGAATGTTAGCAGCAAGAGCGCTAACATCTATTGTACATCTACTGTGTGCTAGGCAGGCTCTGGGCTGGAAGCCTTAGTGTTTGCTTTAATTATCCCAGAGCTCTGCAAAGTATCATTCTCTTGATTTTACACAAGTGGAAATAGACACTGAAAGGTCAAATCTCATCTACAGCCATACCACCCTGATGTACCCAATCTCATCTGAAAGGTCCAATCTCATGCCTTGGGATACACAGCTAGAAAAGCAGGGTCTAGGGTGGACAGCCAGGGATGTCTAACCCCGAGCTTAGCCAATCTAGTGGGGTGGGGTGGAGGGAGTGCAAGATTTCAGGAGCGCCACCTAGGTCACAACCTGGTGGGATAAGAGCACTGAGCAAAAGAGAAGGAAGGATGGTAGCCGAGAGTCCTGGCTGTGGATCTAGACTGCCTGGGACCTTGGATGTGGAATCCCAACTCTGCCACTTTCCAGCGGTGTGTCTTTGGGCACGTTGCTTAACCACTCTCTGCTCAGTTTCCCCATCCATAAAGTGTTGATGATAATAGTACGTGCTTTGGAGGAATGGTTCTGAAGCGTTTCTGTGTTAATCCATATAAAACATACTGAATCGTACCTGGCACTGAAATACATGTCAACTATTTTGCTATTATTATATATGATTATACTTATGTTCATTCTAATTATTATCATGGTTAAGATGTATTGTACATGTACTAAGAAGTCATTGTGCACATCCAGAAAGCCTTTCTCTGTCATTTTTGCCTGGTCAGTCCTATGACCAGCTCTGTTAGTTCATCTACTGTCCAGTCAGACTGGGCACAATGTGCTGAGAGATGAGTGGCCATCCCCTCGGCCCCAAGGGATCCTGGTCCTGTCTCCTCTGCAGCCCTCCCTGGGACAGTCCTTTCTTAGGCCAGGGCATGTGTCCACTTGCCTGATGGCTGGCTGTGACCCTCACCATCGGACTGGCTCTTTCTTCCTCCTGTGACTCCCTGAGCTCACAACCTTCTGAGTCCCTCTCCCCAGGCTCAGATCTCTGTTTTCCTTCACTTCCTGCTTGCTGGTCTCTTCCCAGATTGGTTCATTAGGCTGGAATGTTAGCAGCAAGAGCGCTAACATCTATTGTACATCTACTGTGTGCTAGGCAGGCTCTGGGCTGGAAGCCTTAGTGTTTGCTTTAATTATCCCAGAGCTCTGCAAAGTATCATTCTCTTGATTTTACACAAGTGGAAATAGACACTGAAAGGTCAAATCTCATCTACAGCCATACCACCCTGATGTACCCAATCTCATCTGAAAGGTCCAATCTCATGCCTTGGGATACACAGCTAGAAAAGCAGGGTCTAGGGTGGACAGCCAGGGATGTCTAATTGTTCCTGTTGTGGGATATTCTTCCTGTGATCATGACTGTAACCAGAACCACTGCTGCCTAGCCAGTCTATGGCCTGCTGCCCCTGGCAGACATGTGGGTTCCCTCTCCTCCTGGCTGGATAGGGATATTCACGGGACACAAATTCCTCAATGGATGTGGAAGAGGGGCAGAAGGAGGCATTGGCCTGTTCGTACTCCTGTATGTTTTTGGGCTTGGGCAGCTGTACCTTGAGGAAGCCTATAAGCTTCCCTATAGAGTGTTCATCTCCAGGTTGGTGTTCGTGGAAGCAAAGGGACAAGGGTTATTTGCTTCCTGCACACCCTATGTGAGGCTTTGGGGAAAAAACAAGGCCCAGCTGAGCTAGAGGAGACTAGAGGGCCAGCTCCAAGAGCAAGAAGGAGCTTTCCTTAAAGTACCTCCTCCTTGGCTGGCAGGGAGGAAGGACCCCAAATAGATGACAGAAGAGGGTCACACACCCACATGGCCAGGGGAGTGTGGCAGGTGGTGTAGCTAAGGCCGGAGGGAGAAGTGTACGCGTGTTGAGTGACTGGTGGCCTGGGGTGAGCTGAGATGCACGCTCCCAGCCAAAGTACCAGATAATTGTTCTTTTTCCACTAAGTCGGATGGCCGGGGTCTTTTCACTGGCCAGCGGTCTAGTGGCCAGGACTCGGCACTCTCTCTACCATGGTCTGACTTCAGTCTCTGGCTGGGAACAGAAACCCAGGGGGTGCTCCCGACAGCCCTTCCCTTCCCAGGCTCAGATCTCTGTTTTCCTTCACTTCCTGCTTGCTGGTCTCTTCCCAGATTGGTTCATTAGGCTGGAATGTTAGCAGCAAGAGCGCTAACATCTATTGTACATCTACTGTGTGCTAGGCAGGCTCTGGGCTGGAAGCCTTAGTGTTTGCTTTAATTATCCCAGAGCTCTGCAAAGTATCATTCTCTTGATTTTACACAAGTGGAAATAGACACTGAAAGGTCAAATCTCATCTACAGCCATACCACCCTGATGTACCCAATCTCATCTGAAAGGTCCAATCTCATGCCTTGGGATACACAGCTAGAAAAGCAGGGTCTAGGGTGGACAGCCAGGGATGTCTAATTGTTCCTGTTGTGGGATATTCTTCCTGTGATCATGACTGTAACCAGAACCACTGCTGCCTAGCCAGTCTATGGCCTGCTGCCCCTGGCAGACATGTGGGTTCCCTCTCCTCCTGGCTGGATAGGGATATTCACGGGACACAAATTCCTCAATGGATGTGGAAGAGGGGCAGAAGGAGGCATTGGCCTGTTCGTACTCCTGTATGTTTTTGGACTTGGGCAGATGTACCTTGAGGAAGCCTATAAGCTTCCCTATAGAGTGTTCATCTCCAGGTTGGTGTTCGTGGAAGCAAAGGGACAAGGGTTATTTGCTTCCTGCACACCCTATGTGAGGCTTTGGGGAAAAAACAAGGCCCAGCTGAGCTAGAGGAGACTAGAGGGCCAGCTCCAAGAGCAAGAAGGAGCTTTCCTTAAAGTACCTCCTCCTTGGCTGGCAGGGAGGAAGGACCCCAAATAGATGACAGAAGAGGGTCACACACCCACATGGCCAGGGGAGTGTGGCAGGTGGTGTAGCTAAGGCCGGAGGGAGAAGTGTACGCGTGTTGAGTGACTGGTGGCCTGGGGTGAGCTGAGATGCACGCTCCCAGCCAAAGTACCAGATAATTGTTCTTTTTCCACTAAGTCGGATGGCCGGGGTCTTTTCACTGGCCAGCGGTCTAGTGGCCAGGACTCGGCACTCTCTCTACCATGGTCTGACTTCAGTCTCTGGCTGGGAACAGAAACCTGCTCCAAGCTGCTGCAGGTCAAGACCACCCTTAACCCACTGGCTCCCCGACAGTGACCCCTGAGCCAGTCCCGTCGCCCTTGCAGCGGGGCTGGAGCCGTCCAGAGTGCCAAGGGGCTGCCCTTACCTGGGGCCTTAGGTAGGATGCAGACTCGGCTGTAGGTGAGCGAGTCTTGATGGATGGTGGGGGCATGATGGTCTCTCTCACGAAATGGCTGCCGCGTAGGCAGCTCTGGCTGATAAAGGTCTGACTCATAGGGCTGCCCAGGCCCCCAGAGCCTTCTGTCCTGTTTCTCAGCTATCCCCCCATGGTCACTTTGACAACATGGGTGGCGTGGGGAACATGGTACTTGGCTCTCCGGTGTCCTTTCCATACCATGATGAGGCTAAACCAGTGACTCTCAAAGAGGACAGTACTGTCCCCTCAGGGGAGTTCTGGAGATGCTGATTTGGGATATGATTTCACTGCAGCCTGGGCAGGACACTCGCCAGCCCTTCTGCTCATATCATATCAGTCACCCCGAGGTTTCCTGGGTGCATCTAGCTGTGAGGGAATTCTGGAAAATGTAGTCTACCTATGTGGGCGACCACGTGTCCAGGTGGAAGGAGGGGAGGAGGTCTTTGAGGGGACCAGGTTGAGATTTCAGCACACTGTCCGTGGGAGCTATGTTCCTGATGCAGGTCCCCTTGGGAGGAAGCCCCCTCAGGGACTGGGCTCCAGGATGACGTCTCCGAGGGAAGCGCTTCAAATCCCGGCTGGGAGGCTGGAAGTTGGGATGGGAAAAGAAGCCCCCAAAAATAGATGACAGAAGAGGGTCACACACCCACATGGCCAGGGGAGTGTGGCAGGTGGTGTAGCTAAGGCCGGAGGGAGAAGTGTACGCGTGTTGAGTGACTGGTGGCCTGGGGTGAGCTGAGATGCACGCTCCCAGCCAAAGTACCAGATAATCGTTCTTTTCCACTAAGTCGGATGGCCGGGGTCTTTTCACTGGCCAGCGGTCTAGTGGCCAGGACTCGGCACTCTCTCTACCATGGTCTGACTTCAGTCTCTGGCTGGGAACAGAAACCTGCTCCAAGCTGCTGCAGGTCAAGACCACCCTTAACCCACTGGCTCCCCGACAGTGACCCCTGAGCCAGTCCCGTCGCCCTTGCAGCGGGGCTGGAGCCGTCCAGAGTGCCAAGGGGCTGCCCTTACCTGGGGCCTTAGGTAGGATGCAGACTCGGCTGTAGGTGAGCGAGTCTTGATGGATGGTGGGGGCATGATGGTCTCTCTCACGAAATGGCTGCCGCGTAGGCAGCTCTGGCTGAGAAAGGGCGGACTCATAGGGCTGCCCGGGCCCCCCAGAGCCTTCTGTCCTGTTTCTCAGCTATCCCCCCATGGTCACTTTGACAACATGGGTGGCGTGGGGAACATGGTACTTGGCTCTCCGGTGTCCTTTCCATACCATGATGAGGCTAAACCAGTGACTCTCAAAGAGGACAGTACTGTCCCCTCAGGGGAGTTCTGGAGATGCTGATTTGGGATATGATTTCACTGCAGCCTGGGCAGGACACTCGCCAGCCCTTCTGCTCATATCATATCAGTCACCCCGAGGTTTCCTGGGTGCATCTAGCTGTGAGGGAATTCTGGAAAATGTAGTCTACCTATGTGGGCGACCACGTGTCCAGGTGGAAGGAGGGGAGGAGGTCTTTGAGGGGACCAGGTTGAGATTTCAGCACACTGTCCGTGGGAGCTATGTTCCTGATGCAGGTCCCCTTGGGAGGAAGCCCCCTCAGGGACTGGGCTCCAGGATGACGTCTCCGAGGGAAGCGTCAATCATCTGATCAGGGAGAAGTGAAGGGCAGCCAGGCTGGGAGGCTGGAAGTTGGGATGGGAAAAGAAGCCCCAGGAAGTGTTCAAGACTCATGCCACTGCCTGCCGCTTTTCTGGTGTACAGAGCAGGTGTGTGGAGAGCCTGTCCCTTGGACAGAAGCCACGGGTTTGTAAAAGCTCCACAGATTTTCTCTGCCACCTCTGACCCATTCGAGCAGGACTGGGGGGCAGGGTGTGGGGTGCCGGTGGCGGTTTAGTCGCTAAGTCGTTTCTGACTCTTACAACCGCATGGACCATAGCCTACCAGGCTCCTCTGCCCATGGAATTCTCTAAGAGAGTGGGTAGCCATTTCCTTCTCCAAGGGAATCTTCACCCAAGAGTCGAACCTGGTCTCCTGCACTGCAGACAGATTCTTTAGTGACTGAGCTTCAAGTGTGGTGTGCTGAGAAACAGCCAAGTCAGGAAGCAATCATGACGGTAAAAAATATCCTCAGTCATCATATCCAAAATCCCCCCTAGGGGGCAGTAGTGTCCCCTCTGAGAACAGCATGCCTAAGCTGGCTCCCGGTGGAAGGGACAATGGGGAGCCGAGTACAGTGTCCACCACACCAACCCCAGGCCAGCCTTCGCTCTTGCACTGGGAACACCTGGCTGCCTGAGACTCACTTGGTCTCTTCCCTCATTGACCGACTTCAACATCTAGCTAGACGTCAAGCCAGCGGTAAAACAAATAGGTACTGCTTATAGTTGGGATGAACGCTAGGAAGGAGAAGTGTTGCTATGCAGTCATTTGCCAGAAGACCCAACCTAGACCAGAGGGTCAGAGGCTTCTAATGGAAGCGACGAGGCCTGAACGATGAATGGAGGTGGCCCTTTAAGAGAGAGGGGAAGGCAGGTGCAGGTGACTGGAGAGCTCTGAATTTGGAGGGAGCTCAGCATATTCCAGAAACTGAGAGGTCAGTGAAGCTGGAGCTCAGAGTGGTCTTACCTTCGATGGCAGCGGAAAGGGAGCTGGGCTTTATTCTAAGAGCATGGGAGGCCTTGGAGGGGTTTTACAAGGGGAGGGGAGGACGAGGCCTGATTATACTTAAGATCACAGGGCTCCCATGTGGAGAGGCTGGAGGCTGGGGGATGGGAAAAGAAGCCCCAGGAAGTGTTCAAGACTCATGCCACTGCCTGCCGCTTTTCTGGTGTACAGAGCAGGTGTGTGGAGAGCCTGTCCCTTGGACAGAAGCCACGGGTTTGTAAAAGCTCCACAGATTTTCTCTGCCACCTCTGACCCATTCGAGCAGGACTGGGGGGCAGGGTGTGGGGTGCCGGTGGCGGTTTAGTCGCTAAGTCGTTTCTGACTCTTACAACCGCATGGACCATAGCCTACCAGGCTCCTCTGCCCATGGAATTCTCTAAGAGAGTGGGTAGCCATTTCCTTCTCCAAGGGAATCTTCACCCAAGAGTCGAACCTGGTCTCCTGCACTGCAGACAGATTCTTTAGTGACTGAGCTTCAAGTGTGGTGTGCTGAGAAACAGCCAAGTCAGGAAGCAATCATGACGGTAAAAAATATCCTCAGTCATCATATCCAAAATCCCCCCTAGGGGGCAGTAGTGTCCCCTCTGAGAACAGCATGCCTAAGCTGGCTCCCGGTGGAAGGGACAATGGGGAGCCGAGTACAGTGTCCACCACACCAACCCCAGGCCAGCCTTCGCTCTTGCACTGGGAACACCTGGCTGCCTGAGACTCACTTGGTCTCTTCCCTCATTGACCGACTTCAACATCTAGCTAGACGTCAAGCCAGCGGTAAAACAAATAGGTACTGCTTATAGTTGGGATGAACGCTAGGAAGGAGAAGTGTTGCTATGCAGTCATTTGCCAGAAGACCCAACCTAGACCAGAGGGTCAGAGGCTTCTAATGGAAGCGACGAGGCCTGAACGATGAATGGAGGTGGCCCTTTAAGAGAGAGGGGAAGGCAGGTGCAGGTGACTGGAGAGCTCTGAATTTGGAGGGAGCTCAGCATATTCCAGAAACTGAGAGGTCAGTGAAGCTGGAGCTCAGAGTGGTCTTACCTTTTATTGCAGAGGAAAGGGAGCTGGGCTTTATTCTAAGAGCATGGGAGGCCTTGGAGGGGTTTTACAAGGGGAGGGGAGGACGAGGCCTGATTATACTTAAGATCACAGGGCTCCCATGTGGAGAGTGGACCGGAGGTGACCAGTTAAAGAGGCAGCCCAGGCAGGAGAGGGTGGTGCTGGAAATGCCTGGTTGCAAAGTCAGGAAGGTTGATTTAGGCTGCGAGTTAGTGAAATCCCACCTCAGAAAGACTTTAATAATAATAAACAGTCTTAAAGTGATCTTCATTCCCCATACAAGACCTCTCGAGAGGAAGCCCCATTAGTACCAGGCCCCAGGATGATCCATGGACCTAAGGGGCTTGGGCACACCCAGCGGATAGCTCTATTGTCATCCTTTCAGACTTCATTTTCCCCTCTGGTCTGCTGTCCTTGGTGTTTGCTAGGTCACAGAGCTGACTGGCAGTTAGATCTACGTGCTTCCTTATTCTCACAAAGTGGGAAAGGGAGTTGGGTTTGTCCATTCACAGAGGATAAGATATCCCTCCAGGAGAGCAACTTGGGACATATGACCCTCACTAAGCCAATAGCCACTGCCAGGAGATGGGCTCAGCTCGGTCAGGATCTGGAGCTAGGGCTGGAGGTAGGACCCCAATAGTTGAGTTCCGCTGCGAGGGGGGAAGTTTGGATGTTAGAGAGGAAGTAAACGCCCGCGGATATGAGAGTGAGTGGGGTCACTCAGGGAGAGAGGGAGAGGCAGGAGGAAGAGGGCGCACACCAACTGGAGGAAGTACAGCCTTTAAGATTGGGGAGAGGACAGTCTTAGGCTTGTCACTGAGTGGGTGAGGCAGGCAGGAGGTGGGCACCCAAGTGCCCAGCCGGGCTTTGGAGTACAAATGATTCATTTATAACAGCAGGAGAGAGAGCAAAAGATTTGAGCTCAGACAAGGATGGAGGTTAGGAGGCAGGGAACGGGAGGAAGGTCTCTACTTTGCATACAGGAAGCAACCTGAGAGGACGAGGATGGTCATGGGGTGTTGTAGGTTTGGGGAGAGCAAAGCGTGACTGGAGAGACCGAGGAGACATAGGGTGGCTGCTTAGTTGGCAGTCAGGATCCACCTGAGTCTGAGGTGGGACACAGCAGCTGAGGCTGGTAGGGTAGCTGCTTACCCTCCAGCACCGTGAGTGCCTTAGGGGGCACGGTTGGAGGAGGCAGAGATGACTTTCACCTGGTGGTGGTTTAGTCACCTGAAAATGCTAGAGCCTCAAAAACAAGAGAAGGGGAGGAGAATTGTGATTTTGCTTAGCGGAATGACTACAGTAACTGGTCACAGAATTGAGGCTGAGTGAGGAAGCTAGTGGGCTTCCTTGGAGACTCAGTGGTTTAAAAAAATCTGTCTGCAGTGCGGAAGACCTGGGCTTGATCCCTTGATTGGGAAGATCCTGTGGAGAAGGAAACGGCAATCCACTCCAGGATTCTTGCCTGGAGAATTTCATGGACAGAGAAGCCTGGCAAGTTACAGTCTCTGGGGTCGAAAAGAGTCGGACAGGGCTGAGTGACTAACACTAGTCTTCGAGGAAGCTAGTGAACACCTGGGAGGTGGGCGGAGCGCCTGTCGGGTGCTCCAGTGCTCGGTGCGGGTGTAGCGGCGACGAGAACCCACCTGTGGTCGTCAGCTGGAAAGGAACCAGACGGAACATGGCAAGCGTGCTAAGAGCTCTAGGCTCACGCTGTAAGCAGTTGCCCCCATGGTGCGGGCGAAGGGACCTAGAGATTGCTGTTGTGATGGTGCAGGCTACCGAGTGGGCAGCGGGTGGCTTGTACTTTAAGACGAGAGGATCGAGACCTCCGCCTCCGGAAACTAGGGACCCCAGACTCAGAGGCCCTTCTCGAGAATTCGAGCATCAGAGTCTCTCGGGTCTCCGGGGGCACCGAGGGCGGGCCGAGGCGAGCGGCGCGGGTCCCGGGGCGCAGAACGCAGCGCGCAGCCGGCCGTTCGGCTCTCTCCTCCTTGAGCGCTGACGCGGCTTGCAGGTTCCCGCAAACACACTCTGGTCCCTGCAGCCGGGTGTCCCCCACCTCGCGCCTTCGCACCCAGTTGCCCCGCGCCTTCGGCGCGCCGGCCCGGGCGCAGGGGCAGGAGCGCAGAGGACGCGACGTGGGCCCTGGTGCGCTCGGGGCCCGGGCGCCGGCTGCGCGGGGAGGCCGGACGCTGGGGGCTCTCGCTAGCAGGCGAGTGGGCGCCGCTTCCCAGCTGCTCGGCGGAGCGGTGCTACCCGCGTCTGCGCCGTTTCCATTCCTGGCGGAGGCGGGGGCCCGAGGAGGGGGCCAGAGCCCGTATGACCCCTGGTCCGCCCCGCCCTCCGCGGACAGGGCGGGTCCGGACCGGGGCCGGAGGGGAAGGTCCACCCAGCGGGTGTCCGGTGTCCTCTCCGCGGCTTCTTCCAGGCGTCGGGACTTCTCCGCGGAGGCGCAGCGGAGGCGACAGTTAGTTCCCCTTTGGCGCGGCTGCTGCGGAGCCAGGCGCTTGCTCGGTGGAGGCCGGCCGAACCATGCTGAGCTGCCAGCTGGTGAGAGCCAGCAACCTCCCCAGTTTGAAGAAGGACCGGCGGCGCAGCGACCCGGTCGCCAGCCTGACTTTCCGAGGTGAGAGCCCCGCGGCCACCGCGCCCGTGCGCCCGCGCCACGGAGCAGCGCCGCACCGCTGGGCCTGCCACCCCGCTCGCACTAACCTGACTTTCCGAGGTGCCCAGTTTTCAGCTGTAAGCCAGTTGCCCAAAATGGTGCTAAGAGCTCTAGGCTCACGCTGTAAGCAGTTGCCCCCATGGTGCGGGCGAAGGGACCTAGAGATTGCTGTTGTGATGGTGCAGGCTACCGAGTGGGCAGCGGGTGGCTTGTACTTTAAGACGAGAGGATCGAGACCTCCGCCTCCGGAAACTAGGGACCCCAGACTCAGAGGCCCTTCTCGAGAATTCGAGCATCAGAGTCTCTCGGGTCTCCGGGGGCACCGAGGGCGGGCCGAGGCGAGCGGCGCGGGTCCCGGGGCGCAGAACGCAGCGCGCAGCCGGCCGTTCGGCTCTCTCCTCCTTGAGCGCTGACGCGGCTTGCAGGTTCCCGCAAACACACTCTGGTCCCTGCAGCCGGGTGTCCCCCACCTCGCGCCTTCGCACCCAGTTGCCCCGCGCCTTCGGCGCGCCGGCCCGGGCGCAGGGGCAGGAGCGCAGAGGACGCGACGTGGGCCCTGGTGCGCTCGGGGCCCGGGCGCCGGCTGCGCGGGGAGGCCGGACGCTGGGGGCTCTCGCTAGCAGGCGAGTGGGCGCCGCTTCCCAGCTGCTCGGCGGAGCGGTGCTACCCGCGTCTGCGCCGTTTCCATTCCTGGCGGAGGCGGGGGCCCGAGGAGGGGGCCAGAGCCCGTATGACCCCTGGTCCGCCCCGCCCTCCGCGGACAGGGCGGGTCCGGACCGGGGCCGGAGGGGAAGGTCCACCCAGCGGGTGTCCGGTGTCCTCTCCGCGGCTTCTTCCAGGCGTCGGGACTTCTCCGCGGAGGCGCAGCGGAGGCGACAGTTAGTTCCCCTTTGGCGCGGCTGCTGCGGAGCCAGGCGCTTGCTCGGTGGAGGCCGGCCGAACCATGCTGAGCTGCCAGCTGGTGAGAGCCAGCAACCTCCCCAGTTTGAAGAAGGACCGGCGGCGCAGCGACCCGGTCGCCAGCCTGACTTTCCGAGGTGAGAGCCCCGCGGCCACCGCGCCCGTGCGCCCGCGCCACGGAGCAGCGCGCGCACCGCTGGGCCTGCCACCCCCGCTCCCGCACTAACCTGTCCAGGTCCGAGTTTCCACCACTGACAGCAAGGACAGGGAAATTAGCGAAATCTCAGTTTTGTTTTCAGCAGAGGGGGTGAGGAGGATGCAACCGAGCAAGAGAAATGCCATTGTGTTGAGAAATTTTGGAAACCGAAACTGCCAGGTTAGTTCGCACTTTCTAAGACAGATACCCAGAGGGAAGACCGTGCGAGCCCCTTAGCTGACAGTGATGAGAGTGGGTTGGAGGATGAGTAGAGAGAGAGAATAGGACTACTTAGAAATTGGGCGTGGAGACCGTGAGAGTTGTGTCCTGATTTCATTCATTCATTTGTCCATCGTTCTTCAACACTGGCCACCGTGAATTGGCCGAGTCTCAGTCGGGAGGATAAGGAATAAAAAAGGGTGGATATGCCCTTGATACAAGGAGTTTTGAGAGTTTGAGGAAATCTTTTCAAAATGCCTAGAGCCTAAGTGCCTGTCTGTGGCACTCAGACGAGAGAGGGTCTCTCTTGGTTTGGGGAAAACATCCCAAAAGACCCACAACCGCCTCCTTCTCACCAGACACCCTTAACAGCCACTTAAAGGTAGACATTCCCACGGGAGGAGGTGTCTCAGGAGGGGAAGGGAAGCGGAAGTACCTGTCAAAATTAAGAGAAGGAACAATGGCTGTGAGTCAGGCCCCCAGTCCTGCAAAGAAACATTATTAAGGAAAGGGGAGAGGGTTTCCTCTTACCAGGAGGCATATCCTGTGGTTTTGTGGAATTAAAAAATACAAACAGCACAAAAGGTGGTCGAAGGGAGAGAGACAAATGGCTGGTGTTTCCAGGAGGTTTGGAAAAGGTGGGGACACCATGGGATTCTTTAGTTCTGACCTGCAATCTCCATCTGCTCCCCAAGCACCTTAAAATATTGATAACCATAGTTGAAAGACACAGTCTAACAAAGTGAGAACTGTAGCTTTTATTCTGTGTTATGGGACAATTTATGTTTTATTCCTTTTTTTGAAAAGTGTGAGGTGTTATTCAATTGTGTCCAACTCTTTGTGACCCCATGAACTATAGCCCATCCCGAGGTGAGAGCCCGGACCCGTGCGCCCGCGCCACGGAGCAGCGCGCGCACCGCTGGGCCTGCCACCCCGCTCCCGCCTAACCTGTCCGGGTGTTGACAGCAAGGACAGGGAAATTAGCGAAATCTCAGTTTTGTTTTCAGCAGAGGGGGTGAGGAGGATGCAACCGAGCAAGAGAAATGCCATTGTGTTGAGAAATTTTGGAAACCGAAACTGCCAGGTTAGTTCGCACTTTCTAAGACAGATACCCAGAGGGAAGACCGTGCGAGCCCCTTAGCTGACAGTGATGAGAGTGGGTTGGAGGATGAGTAGAGAGAGAGAATAGGACTACTTAGAAATTGGGCGTGGAGACCGTGAGAGTTGTGTCCTGATTTCATTCATTCATTTGTCCATCGTTCTTCAACACTGGCCACCGTGAATTGGCCGAGTCTCAGTCGGGAGGATAAGGAATAAAAAAGGGTGGATATGCCCTTGATACAAGGAGTTTTGAGAGTTTGAGGAAATCTTTTCAAAATGCCTAGAGCCTAAGTGCCTGTCTGTGGCACTCAGACGAGAGAGGGTCTCTCTTGGTTTGGGGAAAACATCCCAAAAGACCCACAACCGCCTCCTTCTCACCAGACACCCTTAACAGCCACTTAAAGGTAGACATTCCCACGGGAGGAGGTGTCTCAGGAGGGGAAGGGAAGCGGAAGTACCTGTCAAAATTAAGAGAAGGAACAATGGCTGTGAGTCAGGCCCCCAGTCCTGCAAAGAAACATTATTAAGGAAAGGGGAGAGGGTTTCCTCTTACCAGGAGGCATATCCTGTGGTTTTGTGGAATTAAAAAATACAAACAGCACAAAAGGTGGTCGAAGGGAGAGAGACAAATGGCTGGTGTTTCCAGGAGGTTTGGAAAAGGTGGGGACACCATGGGATTCTTTAGTTCTGACCTGCAATCTCCATCTGCTCCCCAAGCACCTTAAAATATTGATAACCATAGTTGAAAGACACAGTCTAACAAAGTGAGAACTGTAGCTTTTATTCTGTGTTATGGGACAATTTATGTTTTATTCCTTTTTTTGAAAAGTGTGAGGTGTTATTCAATTGTGTCCAACTCTTTGTGACCCCATGAACTATAGCCCATCAAGCTTCTCTGTCCATGGGATTCTCCAGGCAAGTATACTGGAGTGGGTTGCCATTCCCTTCTCCAGGGAATCTTCCCAACCCCGGGAAAGAACCTGGGTCTCCGACATTGCAGGCAGATGCCTTATCAGCCGAGCCACCAAAATTGAAACAGTTTAGAACACTTTTTTATTTCTATTAATTGGCGATATTCCTGGCTACCTACTATGAAATGCGGTGTCAAGTTAAGGTCCCTAACTAAGGGACTAGCTGTCCCTTAGGCGCAGATTCTGCCTAAACCATTCTTGTGTGAAAGTATGGGGCCAACTATCTGAGAGAGAAGTTCCCCAAGGACTCTGCGTCCAGGGCCCTTCATCAGCCTTAGGTCTCCTAGATGCTTTGGGCCTCTTTTGCATCTGTTCACCACTCTCTTTCCTTGGTTCTCTCACAGTTTTGTGGTAGCTGCTAATCTCCCTATTCTGCAGACAAGGAGATGGAAACTTGGGGAAGTTAAATGCAGTGCCCCGATCGTGGCAGGGAGTGCTTGACTGGGCAGCGCCCTTGAGTCCCGATTTATTGAGGTCCCTCTTTGCTGTTGACCCGGCCCAGGTACCCTGAGCACATGCACCTGTTGTCCTCTCCCCAGCTCTGCATTCCCGGCCTGTCATAATGCCTTACTATTTATTTGCACAGATACATTCCTAGCAAAACTGAATTATAATAGAATGTATCATCTCCAAATGTTCAAAGAGTATTCGTCTTTCAAAGCCCAGCCACAGGCCACCTTCTCCAGGAAGGCAGCCAGGACTCCCCTGGCTCTCATTAGCCTCTCCTCTCTGGCTGCAGAGCACCTTGTTAGATTTGCTAGTGCCCTCACCCCAGCTGGCCTGAGCTCAGTGTTTTGCTCCATAGTTAGGATCACAGGACCCCTTGAGGGCTGTGCCTTCACCAGGATGCCCGGTGCTGAGAACGAGGGGTCTAGTGTTTGTGCCCCCCAATAAATCTAGGATCACAGGTGTAGCTTTTATTCTGTGTTATGGGACAATTTATGTTTTATTCCTTTTTTTGAAAAGTGTGAGGTGTTATTCAATTGTGTCCAACTCTTTGTGACCCCATGAACTATAGCCCATCAAGCTTCTCTGTCCATGGGATTCTCCAGGCAAGTATACTGGAGTGGGTTGCCATTCCCTTCTCCAGGGAATCTTCCCAACCCCGGGAAAGAACCTGGGTCTCCGACATTGCAGGCAGATGCCTTATCAGCCGAGCCACCAAAATTGAAACAGTTTAGAACACTTTTTTATTTCTATTAATTGGCGATATTCCTGGCTACCTACTATGAAATGCGGTGTCAAGTTAAGGTCCCTAACTAAGGGACTAGCTGTCCCTTAGGCGCAGATTCTGCCTAAACCATTCTTGTGTGAAAGTATGGGGCCAACTATCTGAGAGAGAAGTTCCCCAAGGACTCTGCGTCCAGGGCCCTTCATCAGCCTTAGGTCTCCTAGATGCTTTGGGCCTCTTTTGCATCTGTTCACCACTCTCTTTCCTTGGTTCTCTCACAGTTTTGTGGTAGCTGCTAATCTCCCTATTCTGCAGACAAGGAGATGGAAACTTGGGGAAGTTAAATGCAGTGCCCCGATCGTGGCAGGGAGTGCTTGACTGGGCAGCGCCCTTGAGTCCCGATTTATTGAGGTCCCTCTTTGCTGTTGACCCGGCCCAGGTACCCTGAGCACATGCACCTGTTGTCCTCTCCCCAGCTCTGCATTCCCGGCCTGTCATAATGCCTTACTATTTATTTGCACAGATACATTCCTAGCAAAACTGAATTATAATAGAATGTATCATCTCCAAATGTTCAAAGAGTATTCGTCTTTCAAAGCCCAGCCACAGGCCACCTTCTCCAGGAAGGCAGCCAGGACTCCCCTGGCTCTCATTAGCCTCTCCTCTCTGGCTGCAGAGCACCTTGTTAGATTTGCTAGTGCCCTCACCCCAGCTGGCCTGAGCTCAGTGTTTTGCTCCATAGTTAGGATCACAGGACCCCTTGAGGGCTGTGCCTTCACCAGGATGCCCGGTGCTGAGAACGAGCTGGTGTGTCTCTAGTGTGTGCCCCTTCTGGTCCGGTTTCTCACCATCTTCCAGATGTGGTTGGGAGTCTCAACAGTCTGGGGCAGTGGTCCCTCACGTTTTACTGTGCTTGAGAATCTTCTAGAAAGTCTGACCGATTCCTGGGTCCCCTCTGTAGAGGTTCTGATGGAGGAGGTGTAAGTGATCCAGGAACCAGCACTTCCATACCTGAGGCAGGCCATTTGGGGACCACATCTTGAGAGAAATTGATGTGAGATGTGAGGAAAGGTGAAATTAAAGTGACTTCCCCCACCCCCAAGATGGGGTTCCTGCTGGAGTTTGGGGCTGAGTGGATACTTAGGGAAAGAGGCTGTTGAAATTAGATTCAGAATTTACAGACCCTCTAGCCTGGGGTACTTAGCCCTGGCTGCACATCAGAATTGTGTGGGGAACTTTTAAAAAGACCACTGCCAAATTCCCTGTCCCTCCTCTCTTGAAGCTACATTTCTGGGAGAAGGGGCCCAGATCCAGGTATTTCCAAAAAATATCCAAATGTTAAGGAAGTGTAATCAGGGACGAGCAGCTTTGTCTGAGCCGACACAGTATAGCGGGGACTGGCCTGCATGCAGACAGGCTGCCACACCCTGTGCTGGCTCCCCCTTGGAGCCTGAGGTGCATGGGCCTGGCTACACTCACTTGTCTCACAGTTGTTCCCAGCATTCCGGGCTCGGATGTAATTTCAGGACCTGCTTCCCAAAATAGACTATGAGCTCTAGGGGCTGGACTCTGAGGGTGCTTTTTTGGGTTCCCTCTCTCAGGGCTTTAGGATAGAGGCTTTTAATGAATACATACCATCCCTTTGTTCTTGTATTAAGTAAGTAATTAGCATGACTAACTACCATGAGTACCTGTGCTGTGGTAGAGGTTGTTGACCGACCAGCTGAGAGAAGGAACAGCTTCATTTCCTACAGCATTTAATGGTCTACACCTCTCGTCTGCCCTGTCCATTTACATCCTCTAAAGTCATGATTTATATCCTTTCATTCACTCTAAACGAGTGAATGAATTGTTCATTGAGCAAATATTTATGGATCACCTACTGCACGTGGGGTGCTGTTTGAGGCGCTGGGGATGCATTCAAAAACAAAACCAGATCCCTGTTTCCTTGGAGCTCAGATATCTTCTTTCCTTGAAGGTTCCACTTGGTGACTTTCAACCCTGCAGCCAGAGCCTGCGTCATTACTGCCCCTTCCTTCTCCCCCCTCCCATCAGCCACTCTCTTCCTCCCTCTGTCTTACCAACTGTTTCCTCTCTCCCCTACCCTCTCCTCTCTTCTATCTCCTGGGGAATCTTTTTACAACCATCGGTAGGTGGGCCCACGTGACTTACCCGTATAGGGAAGGTGGGCTGCAGGACTGCTGGACTCTCTGAATCTGGCTTTTTGAATATTAAAAGTAACTTTAAAGCATTTGAGGATAGCCTGTTTTCTTTAGGTGATCATAGTAGGTACTCAGGGTAAAAAGCAAATTTAGTGTGAAATTTAACACCTAAGTAAGCACATAAAATATGTATGTACACTTGAATGCAGTCGTTCTCATGGGCAGTGTCTG
The DNA here is from genome assembly GCA_022376925.1 of Tragulus kanchil. Classification (NCBI taxonomy): domain Eukaryota; kingdom Metazoa; phylum Chordata; class Mammalia; order Artiodactyla; family Tragulidae; genus Tragulus; species Tragulus kanchil. The sequence continues at coordinate 154,063,133 of JAIOJX010000029.1, forward strand.
GAGACATTTTGGATTGTCACCACTGAGTGAAGATGAGGTGCTACTGGGATCTACTGTGGGTGGAGGCCAGGGATGCTGCTAAACATCCTACAGGGCACAAGACAGCCCCACAATACACATAGAGAGGAATTATCAAGGGCCAAGCTCGAGGAACCCTGTGTTAGTGGATAAATCATGAAGGAATACCCACGTATATTGCCCAGATCAAGGAATTAAACCTTATCGATCCCACCTCTCCACCAGAAGGGCCCAGACCTCTTGTCTTCCTCTCTAGAGAGAATCCCATCCACATTGTTGTCGTTCAGTCCTTAAGTCGTATCCGATTCTTTGTGACCCCAGCAACTGCAGCACGTTGGCTTCTCTGTCTTTCACTCTCTCCCAGAGTTTGCTCAAATTCTTGTCCGTTGAATTGGTGATTCCATCTAATCATCTCATCTTCTCTCATCCTCTTCTCCTTTTGCTTCAGTTTTTCCCAGCATCAGGGTCTTTTCCAGTCAGCTTTTTGCATCAGGTGCCAAATATTGGAGCTTCAACTTCAGCATCAGTCCTTCCAATGAGCAAATATTTATGGATCACCTACTGCACGTGGGGTGCTGTTTGAGGCGCTGGGGATGCAAAAACAAAACTAGATCCCTGTTTCCTTGGAGCTCAGATATCTTCTTTCCTTGAAGGTTCCACTTGGTGACTTTCAACCCTGCAGCCAGAGCCTGCGTCATTACTGCCCCTTCCTTCTCCCCCCTCCCATCAGCCACTCTCTTCCTCCCTCTGTCTTACCAACTGTTTCCTCTCTCCCCTACCCTCTCCTCTCTTCTATCTCCTGGGGAATCTTTTTACAACCATCGGTAGGTGGGCCCACGTGACTTACCCGTATAGGGAAGGTGGGCTGCAGGACTGCTGGACTCTCTGAATCTGGCTTTTTGAATATTAAAAGTAACTTTAAAGCATTTGAGGATAGCCTGTTTTCTTTAGGTGATCATAGTAGGTACTCAGGGTAAAAAGCAAATTTAGTGTGAAATTTAACACCTAAGTAAGCACATAAAATATGTATGTACACTTGAATGCAGTCGTTCTCATGGGCAGTGTCTGGAGACATTTTGGATTGTCACCACTGAGTGAAGATGAGGTGCTACTGGGATCTACTGTGGGTGGAGGCCAGGGATGCTGCTAAACATCCTACAGGGCACAAGACAGCCCCACAATACACATAGAGAGGAATTATCAAGGGCCAAGCTCGAGGAACCCTGTGTTAGTGGATAAATCATGAAGGAATAACCACGATATTGCCCAGATCAAGGAATTAAACCTTATCGATCCCACCTCTCCACCAGAAGGGCCCAGACCTCTTGTCTTCCTCTCTAGAGAGAATCCCATCCACATTGTTGTCGTTCAGTCCTTAAGTCGTATCCGATTCTTTGTGACCCCAGCAACTGCAGCACGTTGGCTTCTCTGTCTTTCACTCTCTCCCAGAGTTTGCTCAAATTCTTGTCCGTTGAATTGGTGATTCCATCTAATCATCTCATCTTCTCTCATCCTCTTCTCCTTTTGCTTCAGTTTTTCCCAGCATCAGGGTCTTTTCCAGTCAGCTTTTTGCATCAGGTGCCAAATATTGGAGCTTCAACTTCAGCATCAGTCCTTCCAATGAATATTCAGGGTTGATTTCCTTTAGGATGGACTGGTTTGATCTTCTTGCTGTCCAGTGAACTCTCAAGAGTCTGAATATTCTTTGGAAGGACTGACACTGAAACTGAAGCTCCAATCTTAACCGTTTTAATCTCCTTGTTGTCCAAGGGACTCTCAAGAGTCTTCTCCAGCACCACAGTTCAAAAGCACTAATTCTTTGGTGCTCAGCCTTCTTTATGGTCCAACCCTCATATCTGTACATGACTACTGGAAAAACCATAGCTTTGCCTATGTGGACCTTTGTGGGCAAAGTGATGTCTTTGCTTTTTAATATGCTGTCAGAACTTTCCTTCCATGGAGCAAGCACCTTTTAATTTCATGGCTACAGTCACCATACACTGTGATTTTGCAACCCAAGAAAATAAAATCTGTCACTGTTTCCACTATTTTCCCTTCTATCTGCCATAAAATAATGGGATTCGATGCCATGATCTTAGTTTTTTGCATGCTGAATTTTAAGTCAGCTTTTTCACCCTCCTCTTTCATCCTCATCAAGAGGCTCTTCAGCTCCTATTCACTTTCTGCCATTAGAGTGGTATCATCTGCATATCTGAAGTTGTTGATATTTTACCTGGCAATCTTGATTCCAGCTTGTGATTCATCCAGCCCATCATTTTTGCATGATGTACTCTGCATAGAAATTAAATAAACGGGATAACAATATATAACCTTTACATTTTCCAATTTCCTTTTCCAATTTTGAACCAGTTAGTTGTTCAATGTAAGATTCTAACTGTTGCTTCTTGGCCCACATACAGGTTTCTCAGAAGACAGGTAAGGTGGGCTTGTATTCCCATCTCCTTCAGAATTTTCCACAGATTGTTGTCATTCACACAGTCAAAGGCTTTTGCTTAGTCAATGAAGCAGAAGTAGATGTTTTTCTGGAATTTCCTTGCTTTCTCTATGATCCAACTAATGTTGGATATCTTTTTTTCAAATGTTTGCATATTTACATTTTCATTCAATAGTAGGCCACGGGCATTTTTGTATGTCAGTAAGTATTGTTTTACACACCTTTTAATTTTTACTTTATTATATGGATGTACCATAATTTAGTAAATCAGCCCCCTACTGAGGAATATTTAGGTTGTATCAATTTTAATATTTATATCCAGTGTTTGAATTATACTGACTGTGAGAAATACCCTGGTGACTAAATATTGGCCCAGATGTTTAATTATTTCCTTTAGGTAGATACTGGCAGTGGTGTTGGTGTGTCAGAGATTAGAGTCAAATTTAAGGCTTTGCTGTACTTCCCAAATTGCTCTCCTAACAAGCTGTACTGACTTTATTTTCCCATTAGCTGAGTTTGGGGGCTTATTTTCTTATAAATTGGCTAACACAAAGCATTATCATGCAAAAATGGTTTTTTTAAGAATTTTTCCCCCCATCATGCCTCTTTTATTTTTATATTTATTTTCATCAATCTTTTATTCTTTGACATGTATGGGCCTTCCATTGCAGTGGCCTCTCATTGCAGAGCACAGGCCTTGGGCACATGCGCTCCAGAGTGCTGACTCATAATTGGACACATTGGTTCAGCTCCTCCACTGGCACATGGGATCTTCCTGGGCCCGGGAACAAATCAGTGCCCCTTGCACTGCAAAGTGGACTTTCTACCCACTGGGCCACCAGGGAAGCCCTATTGTGCAAAATTTTAACAATTTATTAGGTTCAAATTGTATTTGTGATGTTTCAATGTTATTGCTTATTTGCATTTATTTCTTACTACTTGCTTTTTATTTTTTAATTAAAAATTTATTTAAGTATTTATTTTTGGCTGTGCTGGGTCTTTACTGCTGCGTGTGGACTTTCTTTGTGGCAAGCTGGAGCTACTCTTTTTTTTTTCTTTTTTTGCACCATAAACATTTTTATTGGGGTATAGCCAGTTAACAATTTTGTGATAGTTTCAGGTGAACAGTGAAGGGGCAGCATACGGGCTTCTCATCGCAGTGACTTCTTTTGTTACAGAGCACAGGCTCAGAGGTGCACGGGCTTCGTTTGCAGCTTATGGTCTCTAGAACATGGATTTAATAGTTGTGGCTCATGGGCCTAGTTGCTCTGCAGCATGTGAGATCTTCCTGGACAGGCGATCAAACCCTTGTCTCCTGCATTGACAGGTGAATTCTTAACCACTGGACCACTAGGGAAGTCCCTGAATTGCTTTTTAATTTGCCTACCTAGGGAGGAAAGAGATGTTTGTCTTTTTCTTAATTAGTTGTGAATACTCTTTACATGTTAAGGACATTAAGATTTTTGTCATAGATATTTCAAATAACTTCTCCAGTTCTAATTAGTGTTTTGAATTTAAAGACTCCCCCTCTCAGAGGGCATTCCATCACAGCCAGTGTATCCATCTGCCACTTCCCTTTCCTGGCTACTTGTTTTCTGAAAAGTAGATTTTCAGATTAAGATTAGATTAAGATTAGAAAGGTGGAGACTGGGATGGGAGTTCTTGAGGTGAGAAGAGCAGGGCTCTGCTAGGGAAGGCAAGGAGTAACTGCAGCCTAGTCGTGGGATGTGTAGGCTTGAGGGGCAAGCATCAGTGCTGTCTGAGTCTGCTGACCCAGTCTGCAGGCTTCATTTCCAGCCTGTGGTCTCTAGAACGTGGGCTTAGTAGTTGTGGCACATGGGCTTAGTTGCCCTTTTGGTGAGGATGTGTCTGTGCCAAGAAATCAAGCAGACCTTCTCTTGTCAGAAGACATGGCTACCTTTTCTCTGTTCAGTTTCATCATGTTTGGGTTTTCTGCTGGTAACTTTGAATTCTTATCGCTTTGTTTATCTGATGGTATTTTAGAAAGGTGTCAAGAGAGTGCTCAGCAAGAGCAAGTACTTAATACATATCTGTGGACTAGACTTCCATGCTGGTACAGTAGATAAAATCTGCCTGTCAGTGCAGGGGACAAGGGTTTGATCCCTGATCTAGGAAGATCCCACATGCTATAGAGCAACTAAGTCTATGTGCCACAAGTGCTGAGCCTGCGTGCCTAGAGCCCATGTTCCACAAAAAGAGAAATGACTGCAACGAGAAACCTGTGCACCGCAACTAGAGAAAGTCTGCTCACAGTAGTGAAGACACAGAGTAGCCAAAAAAAAAAATTAAAAAATATATTTGTGGGGACTTCCCTGGTAGCACAGTGGATACAATGCAGGGGACTCGAGTTCAGTCCCTGCTCTGTGAAGATTTCACATGCCATGGAGCCACGGAGCCCGTGAGCCACAATTCCCGAGTCCATATGCTACAACTACTGAAGCCCGCCCACCTAGAGCTTGTGCTCCACAGCAAGAGAGGCCACCACAATGAGAAGCCTGAGCACCACAGCAAAGAGTGGCCCCCACTCGCTGAGCTAGGGAAAGCCTGAGCAAAGCCATGAAGACCTAGTGCAGCCAAAAGTAAATTATATATATATATTTGTGGAGTAAATGAGAGTCTGCATTGAGGCTACCTGCAGAATGTAAAGACTCCCTGCACCTCTGTAGTTGGTCCCATGGACAGAAACAGCCCGACTCTCTCTCTTTGTGAGTCCCGGATGCCCTATCTCCTCTTCTGTTTGCTCCCTCTCTAGATGAATGCCCCTCACTCCCTGACTCCACATGCATCCTTGATGGAATCTGAGATAGGCTCTGCTCCTGCCCCATCCCCCTTCCCCACCCAGATGCTGGTCAGTAGACCTCAGGCCTGCTGCTATGTCCTCACCATCTCCCACCTGGACTTTAAAGAACTGTGTTAAAATACACATAATACAAAATTTCCTATCCTAACTTTAAGTGTGTAGTTCACTGATAGTAATGACCTTCACACTGCTGTGCAGCCATCACCTTACCCATGTCTAGAACTCTTTCGTCTTTCTCAGCTAAAATCTATACCTATTAGATAATAACTCACCGTTAACTCTGCCCCAAATCCCTGGTAACGGGCTTATTTCCTTTAGCATGGTGTCTCCAAGGTCCACCCATAATGGCAGTCTGTGTCAGAATTTCCTTCCTTTCTAAGGCTGAACAGTATTCCGTTGTGCATACTCCCATTCTGTTTATCTCTTCATCTGTCAGTGGACATCTGGGCCTTGGTGCCTTTGAGATGCAATGCGAAATGGACCGATACTTCTCAGTGGTTGTGTAAGTCCTCTTTGGACAGATGTTAGAGACATCTGAGCAGGTTGCAGACTGTGCCGTGACCTGTCAGTGAAGACCCCTGCTTTGACCTGTGTCTACTCTATGTTTGCCTGATGGCTCAGATGGTAGAGTTTGCCTGCAAAGTGGAAGACCAAGGTTTGATCCCTGGGTCTAGAAGGGCCCCTGGAGAAGGAAATGGCCACCCACTCCAGTATTCTTGCCTGGAAAATCCCATGGATGGAGGAGCCTGGCAGGTTACCGTTCATGTGGGAGCAAAGAGTTGGACATGATTGAGTGACTAACACTCACAAATGATACTACCAGCTCCAAAGATGCCGTTGAATCAGTGTTACAAAGACAAGCATTTTGTCTGCTTCAGAAACGTCCCATGACCTTATCATCGTTGGAGGGGAGGGTGTCTGTCCCATCACTGCTGTGGGGAGACTGCCGCTCGCTCCACCAGAGATTCAGGTGTTCCCTTCCACGTGGTAACCCCTATCCAGGTGTGTTTAGGCCTTGCCGAGAGGGTGGTTCACAAATGTCCTCAACCATTGAAAGGGGCTTGTCTCCAATTCTGCTTAGTTGCTCAGTTGTGGCTCTTTGCGACTCCATGGGCTGTAGCCCCCCAGGCTCCTCTGTTCGTGGGATTTCCCAGGCAAGAATACTGGAGTGGGTTGCCATTTCCTTCTCTAGGAGATCTTCCTGACCTAGGGATTGAACCCACTCTCCTATACAACAGGCAAATTCTTTATGGCTAAGCCATCAGGGAAGCCCAGTTCTCACAAGATGGGCCTGAAAATGCGAATGAGCCCTGAGGCCCAGACCACAGACAGCAACTGGCTGCTGAGGGGTGGACCTCCCGAGGTGGGGTGTGACTCCTCACTTGAGACCATGGCAGTGCTCAGGCATCAGATGTGTAAGGCTCCTCTCCCGGTGGACGCTGCTCATCCATGAGGCCCCAGGTGCTGACCGGGCAGGGGATGGGCTGTCCTTGTACCTTCACTCTGCTCCTGTCTCTAGGGCTCCTTCCCACATCCCCTCCCACAGTCCACAGTCTTAACCAGAGTTGGCTTCCATGGGGACAATGGCCGCCATGTCTTTCTGTGTCACATACCTCATCTCCCGACACTCAGGGGCCAAGATTTCTTTGTCCTCCAGTTCTCCTCTGATAGTCTTCCTTTAAGTCACCATTTTCAAATTTCTGGGACTGTTATCTGTAACAAGAAATATATTTTACACCAAGACATAGTACACCCATAAGTATGTACGTGAAAATATAACCAGAAGTTTCAAGTAATAGTACTTATATGTGAAAGATGTGCTCAGGAATTTTCTTCTCTAGTCTAGGCTGTCATTGAAAAGACACATTGGTCAACTCACTCAGGGAATAGCATGGGCTGCTAATGGGTTCCAATGAGCAGTTTGAAAACCGTCACCCTATAGCCATGGGTGACTCTGGTAGGAATGTAGGGTTGAGGTCGGGTGGGCAGGCAGGGAATACAAGGGACGGGTTTCCATGGGGCACGGGAGAATCCTCCCATGGCAGGTTCACTCTCTGTCAGTGGCCATTCAGTCTGGAGGGGCACCCCAGGGCTCTAGCGTGATTCTCAGGGAATCCCCTCTCCACACCTCCTACCAGAGCTGTGAGCTCTCCTGTATCTTTAACTATTTTATTGCATCTTTTTCCTTACACACATGAAGCCACAACTCTCAAGGCCAAAACTGTTGATTAAGGACAGGAAAGGTCTAAATCTATGATGAGGAAGGAACTGTTTCCTAATTAGCAGCCTGCCTTCCTTTTCTTTTGCGTCTGTAAGTCATGTGCTTGTGCCGGGTGAACGTTTCGTTTCTTTCTGGCTTTTCTTTGGGGCTGTAGAGCCTATCAGCGACCCCTCTCTTCACATCATCCAGAGGGTCCCAGAGGTGGCCCTTCTGACTGGGACTTACTGAAATCCTGTTCTCCTCATCTTCAGGGGGGGGCAGGAAGTAGAAAATGTTTAAAAGGCACTGCACAGGGCTTGGCACATGGACCCTGTTTGGTTGCTACTAGTGAGAAGCACCAGGTTATGCTTCCAAGTGGACAATTCGAGATAGGCTGCAGATGGAATTTTCCATGTTATTCCTGTAGGCCATGGAAAGTTGATAGGGGAGAGGAATGAACACTTAGATAGCATCTCATTTCCCCTCAAAACCAGTAAGGTAGAGATTCTCTTTTTAAATTATTATCATTTTACTACCAAGGGAGCTAAGGCCTTTGAGATGGGACAAGCCTTGTTTAAAGTCACTTAGTACTGCCTGCTGTTTTTTCTTTTTTTAAAATTTTGGCCTCTTTTTATTGATTTTAATTTATTTGTCTTTCAACCATCTTTATTCTTCAGCCAGGGTGGGCTTTCCATTGCAGTGGCCTCTCTCGCTGCAGAGTACTGGCTGTGGGCGCATGTGCTCCAGAGTGCTGGCTTGTAATTGGACACACCTGTCCATCCGCTCCACAGCATGCAGGATCTTCCCGGGCCAGGGATCGAACTGGTGCTCCTTGCAATGCAAGGTGGACTCCCTACCCACTGGACCACCAGGGAAGCCCCTGCCTGCTGTTTGAATGACTCCAAAGCCATGCATTTAACTCTTGCTGGAGCCACACCGACATGGCCCAGAAGAGGACTCAGTGATCCAGCCCGGGCAGGCGGGGCCCCCAGGGACATCTCCCCCGGCACTGTGCCTCCTTCATCCCCTGTGTCTGTTGATATGTAGCCAGACTGGGAGTGTGGTCTCTGGCGTTCCCTGAGAAGAGTGGCTCTGCCCACTGGTGAGGAAGTGAGCTTGCACCCAACTTGGGAAGCAAAAGGATCCATTCCTTTGGCACCTGATTACCGAGCACCTTGTTATATTCCAGAGTTCCTAACATGGGTAAGGCATGGTGTCTGTCCCCTGAAGCTCATACTCTAGTTGGTGAGGCAGGCACAGAAGCAACCCGGTTGTCCTGCTGTTCGATACATGTGGTCACAGATTGAACCATCTTTGTCTGGAAGAGTCAGGGGAGGCATATCAGAGCAGAAACAACTGAGTTGGGCATTGAAGGGTCAGTAGAGATGCAACAGAGTGAAGCACAGAGGGGAAGGGAGGGGATGTGAACTCATGTTTCATGAGCGCGCCATGTGCTGGGCACCTCCCTCATCCTGGTTTGTTTCATTTTCATGACAACACTGTAGAGAAGTATTCTTATGACCTTGTGCCAAGTGGGGCTTCTCAGGTGGTGCTTGTGGTAAGGAATCTGTCTGCCAGTGCAGGAGACGTATAAGACGTGGGCTTGGCTCGGGGTCGGGAAGATGCCCTGGAGGAGGGCATGGCAACCCTACAGGTGAGGAAACAGGATATTCAGTGAATTTCCTGAGAGTTTCTTCAGCTGTGGTACATGGACCCATGGGGGAACCCCCAGAACTTTGAGCAGGTCAGCAAGGTTAAACCTATTTCCACAATAACACTCAGATACTGTTTGCCATTTTGGCTGTGTTGATATTTGCAACAGCAATGGAAAGTGAAATGGTGGTGCCTTAATACTAAGGAGGGCTTTGGCATCAAATTGTGCTACTTGTTGTATTTTTCATCCTTATATAATTTGAAGGGGGAGAAATAAGGTAGTACTCACAGTCTGGAAAAAATAAAAGCCAGTTTTATTGAAGAATGTTCTTAATAAAGCAGTGCCATTATTATTTCATCTTGATCCTGGAGTACCTGTTTTTGTAATACTTTCTATGTTGAGATGGGAAGTATGCACAGAACACTTCTATTGCACCCTGGAAAATGATGATTGTTCCAAGAGAAAACACCAGTGTGACCGCCTGAGTGGCATGTTCAACTAGCCTTTTCTGTTTTTTTTAATGGAATACTGTTTTTACTTGAAAGGATGACTGTTGCTGTTCAGTTGCTTGCTCGTGTCTGACTCTTTGTGACCCCATGGATTGTAGAATGCCAGACCTCCCTGTCCTTCACCATCTGCTGGAGCCTACTCAAACTCATGTCCACTGAGTCAATGATGCCACCCAACCATCTAATCCTCTGTCATCCCCTTCTCCTGCCCTCAATGTTTCCCAGCATTAGGGTCTTTTCCAGGGAGTTGGCTCTTGCATCAGGTGGCCAAAGTATTGAAGTTTCAGCTTCAGCATCCGTCCTTCCAATGCATAGTCAGGGTTGATTTCCTTTAGGATGGACTGGTTTGATCTCCTTGCTCTCCAAAGAACTCTCAAGAGTCTTCTCCAGCACCACAGTTTGAAGGCATCAATTCTTTGGTGATCAACCTTCTTTATGCTCCAACTGTGACCTCCATACATGATTACTGGGAAAACCATAGCTTTGACCAGATGAACCCTTGTGGCAAAGTATGACTGACAAACTATGGTTATGGAGACCTGGGCATTTGATAGGCATTTTCTTGAAAATGAGTGAGTGAGCCTCCACTGACTGAATTAAGCCCAAATGAGCTTTCAAACAGGTTTCAGTTCAAGGCTGTGGTACATGGACCCATGGGGGAACCCCCAGAACTTTGAGCAGGTCAGCAAGGTTAAACCTATTTCCACAATAACACTCAGATACTGTTTGCCATTTTGGCTGTGTTGATATTTGCAACAGCAATGGAAAGTGAAATGGTGGTGCCTTAATACTAAGGAGGGCTTTGGCATCAAATTGTGCTACTTGTTGTATTTTTCATCCTTATATAATTTGAAGGGGGAGAAATAAGGTAGTACTCACAGTCTGGAAAAAATAAAAGCCAGTTTTATTGAAGAATGTTCTTAATAAAGCAGTGCCATTATTATTTCATCTTGATCCTGGAGTACCTGTTTTTGTAATACTTTCTATGTTGAGATGGGAAGTATGCACAGAACACTTCTATTGCACCCTGGAAAATGATGATTGTTCCAAGAGAAAACACCAGTGTGACCGCCTGAGTGGCATGTTCAACTAGCCTTTTCTGTTTTTTTTTAATGGAATACTGTTTTTACTTGAAAGGATGACTGTTGCTGTTCAGTTGCTTGCTCGTGTCTGACTCTTTGTGACCCCATGGATTGTAGAATGCCAGACCTCCCTGTCCTTCACCATCTGCTGGAGCCTACTCAAACTCATGTCCACTGAGTCAATGATGCCACCCAACCATCTAATCCTCTGTCATCCCCTTCTCCTGCCCTCAATGTTTCCCAGCATTAGGGTCTTTTCCAGGGAGTTGGCTCTTGCATCAGGTGGCCAAAGTATTGAAGTTTCAGCTTCAGCATCCGTCCTTCCAATGCATAGTCAGGGTTGATTTCCTTTAGGATGGACTGGTTTGATCTCCTTGCTCTCCAAAGAACTCTCAAGAGTCTTCTCCAGCACCACAGTTTGAAGGCATCAATTCTTTGGTGATCAACCTTCTTTATGCTCCAACTGTGACCTCCATACATGATTACTGGGAAAACCATAGCTTTGACCAGATGAACCCTTGTGGCAAAGTATGACTGACAAACTATGGTTATGGAGACCTGGGCATTTGATAGGCATTTTCTTGAAAATGAGTGAGTGAGCCTCCCACTGTAACCTGACATTTATCATTCGTTGCCCATCATAAAATGTGAGCTTTCAAACAAAAATTGGAATTTTAGAACATTTCTGTCTTCCAGTTTCCCAGTACTTAATGACTTTTCTGATGAGATTCATTGTGATATTAGTGAATGTGATTTTTCAGTATTATACAGTGAAATGTATCAACATTTGGAAGGTCTGTATAACTCAATGAACAAAAACGTTCCAAATGACCAATGCAAAATGTTATAGAATCATGCAAGAGGACAAAATTTATTCAAAATGCAAGATAGGACAATAGATTTTAGTGTAACAGTACAAAATGTTTATCACTTTGTACTGTTTATCACTCTGTACTTTTAGATTTCACATTGCAGCTAACCTTTAAGCTTAAGAAATACTACTTGTTGAGATTTGATGTAGTATCAGAGAAGAACATCCACAATTATCTGAAAGTTTAATAAAATGCACCTCCTTTTCCAACTGTTTGTATGGTTGGATTTTTCTTCATAGAGGTCAACTAAAACAAGACATCGTAAGGGACTGAATATAGACAAAGATATGAGGATCCAACTAGGCATTAAAGAGATTTGCAAAAACACAATGTCACTTTTCTTTTCCCTTTGTTTTGGAAGTTATAGGTGTTTTTTTGTAAAAATATGTCACTTATGCAAACATGTACTGGGCTTATTATTGTTAATGTAAAATTAATTACCAAATAAATATTTTTAAATGCTTCAGTTTTAACCTCAGGTACAGTAGAAGTCAATAGATATGTTACCTTAGTTTTACTCTGGCTCCTAAGGGTCCTTAATTTTGAAGAGTGGCCATATGTGGCCAAGAATTTGAAAACTGCTGCTCTAGGGCTTCCCAGAAAATAAGTGTCCTGTGGTGGTCTGTGTCACCCAAAAGTCCACGTGCTTTTCCCACAAATGATTTGCAGCAGGTGGTGGAGGGGTGGGGACTCACTCTCTCCCCCGGGGAAGATTTATCTGGATCTCTGAGGGGATTTGTGAGGCTTGAGTCTTTGTTTTAGGTCTGCTGATTCCCTGTTGGATGTTTCTTTCTCCTCGATTTCCCTTTGATCCTTTCTCTGTTATTGCATGTGTACATGCTCAGTCATGTCTAACTCTTGGCAACCCCGTAGACTGTAGCCGGCCAAGCTCCTCTGCCTATGGGATTGTCCAGGCAAGAATACTGGACTGGGTTGCCATTTCTTCCTTCAGGGGATCTTCCCGACCCAGGGATCGAACCCTCATCTCCTGCATTGACAGGCAGATTCTTAACCACTCTGCCACCTGGGAAGCGATCATTTCCTTCCTCCAAATCCATCCTGAGACCTTGCTTGTGTCCTTCATCTCTTTGGCTCCTCTCTTCTCCCCCTGTTCTGAACTGGGCCACAGGGGCTGGCCCTGTAGAAGGGAAACAGACAGCTCAACTTCAGAGAAGGACTCAGGCGTTATAGGGGAAGCTCCCAGAGGCTCGAAGGGCCAGTCCAGGTTGGACGGTGAATGCTGAGGGGTCCGGGTGAGAGCACAGGCTTCTCACTGCAGGGTCTTACACAGGTGGGGTTGAATTGGTGATCTTTCACATCCAACCCAAATATAAGTTCTGTGTCTAGCAGAACACTTTATTTTTAATTTAATTTATTTATTTATTTTTGGCTATTCTGGGTTTTCACTGCTGCCACAGGCTCTTCTGTAATTACAGGGAGTGGGGCTTCTCTCTAGTTGAGATGAGCAGGCTTTTTGTTGCAGTGACTGCTCTTGTTGTGGAACTCGGGCTCTAGGGTACAAGGGCTTCAGTCATTGTGGCACATGGGCGCCATAGTTGTGGCTCACGGGCTTAGTCGCTCCACGGCCTGTGGGATCTTCCCGGATCAGAGCTGGAACCCATGTCTCCTGCAATGGCCGGTGAACTCTTTACCACTGAGCTACAGAGAAGCTCTGGCTGAACACTTTAAATCATCCATTGAGCGCAGAATCATTCCTGTTTGGATGCTTAATGGAAAAGACAGACAGTTGTGGCCCCTTAGAGCCTGGGTTCCTCTCATCTCCCCTCAGGCCCCAGCACCAGAGGAGACGCTCGGCCGGCTGCCGCCGGGGGCACCGTGGCTCTTCTCCGCTGTCACAGTGCTGCTTCTTCTTGTCTCTCCCAAAGCCCTCTGCGTCCCTCTGCCCAGCAAACAGCCTGTTTCAGATAGATGCCTTCAAGGTGAGAGTGAGGGGGATATTTTTAAAGAATTAAGGTAAAAGTTATAAGCCCTAAAAGTCACCATTTTAGTCCTTTGAAAATGTACAGTATAGATGATTTTTAGTATATTCACATTGGACAGTTGTCATCACTATCTAATTCCAGAACACTTCCTTGCCCCCAAAGAGATCACCATCAAGCATTTACTCACCATTCCCATCTCTCCCTGGGCCCCTGGAAACTACTAATCTATTTTCTGTCTCTATGGATTTGCCTCTTCTAGATATTTCCTGTAAATGGAATTATATAATATGTAGAGGTAGATTTTTTAAAAAGAATATGCAATATTTTCTGTGAAGATCATTCATTCTTAGAATCAGAAACTTGACCGTTTAAAAACTTTAGAAAGTTAGGAGTAACAATAACAAGCTCATTAAGAAGAGTCAGGCTGAGTTTGGGGGAGAATGGACTCATGTATATGTACGGTTGAGCCTCTTTGCTGTTCACCCAAAACAATCACAACACTGTAAATCAGCTATTTGTTATTGTTCAGTCACTAAGTCATATCCAGCTCTTTGCCACCCCATGAACTGTCAGGCTTCCTTGTTTTTTAGGATCTCCTGGAGTTTGCTCATACTCATGTCCATTGAGTCAGTGAAGCCATCCAACCTTATCCTCTGATGCCTTCTTCTCTTCCTGCCCTTAATCTTTCCCAGCATCAGGGTGTTTTCCAATGATTTGTCTCTTCGCATCAGGTGGCCAAAGTATTGGAGCTTCAGCATCAACATCAGTCCTATCAATGAATGTTCAGGGTTGATTTCCTTTAGGATGAACTGGTTTCATCTCCTTGCTGTCCAAGACTCTCAAGAGTTTTCTGCACCACAGTTCAAAGACATCAGTTCTTTGGCGCTCAGCCTTCTTGTTGATCCAGCTCTCACATCCACAATAATCTGCTATACCCCCATACAAAATTAAAAATTAAAAAAAAAGAAGAGTCAGCCTGGGACTTCCCTGGTGGTCCAGGGGCTAAAACTCTAATGCAGGGGCCCTGGGTTGGATCCCTGGTCAGGGAACTAGATCCCACACAGGGCACTCAGAGTTCCCAGCCTCAACTAAAGATCACACAGGCTGCAGCTAAGACCCAGAGCAGCAAAACACATAAATAAAATTAAATATTAAAAAGAAGAGTCAGGCTGAGTATTTTCCTTTAAACAGTCCTTCTAGTGGGGCTGCTGTTTCTCCATCCCAGGGTTGAGAGACGTGTGTGGCTGGCTCTGGGCTTTCACTGCAGGCCTGTGGGATTCCCAGGGACCCACAGGTTTTGTAAGGCTTCCTTTGTCAGGGAGCCGCAGTGCAGGCTTGGGAACTGGCCCTCACTTGGGGAAGGTGCAGGGTGGGGTGCGTCTCTTCACTCTCCCTCTTTGTCTCTCCTAGGGGTGAAGAAGAGAACCAAAGTCATCAAGAACAATGTGAACCCCGTGTGGAATGAGGTATGCAGGCTTCCCTCTCCTCTGCCACCTGTGGCCACTGTCTGCAGGGATGGTCAGGGGTACTCGATGGAGGTGGCTTTCTCAGTGGTGTTGTCAGGCTGGGGAGGGGCCCTGGTCCAGCTCGCCAAGGAGTCCTCCAGGCACCAGGAACCTGGGAGGAGGGCTGGTGGCCTGGCCTGGGTCTCCTCTGTGATGTGGCTGCAGCGTGAGGATGGTTTGCGGGAGTAATCTTCCCCCTAGGGTTTTGCCAATAGATTTCAGTGAACCCATCCAACCTTATCCTCTGATGCCTTCTTCTCTTCCTGCCCTTAATCTTTCCCAGCATCAGGGTGTTTTCCAATGATTTGTCTCTTCGCATCAGGTGGCCAAAGTATTGGAGCTTCAGCATCAACATCAGTCCTATCAATGAATGTTCAGGGTTGATTTCCTTTAGGATGAACTGGTTTCATCTCCTTGCTGTCCAAGACTCTCAAGAGTTTTCTGCACCACAGTTCAAAGACATCAGTTCTTTGGCGCTCAGCCTTCTTGTTGATCCAGCTCTCACATCCACAATAATCTGCTATACCCCCATACAAAATTAAAAATTAAAAAAAAAGAAGAGTCAGCCTGGGACTTCCCTGGTGGTCCAGGGGCTAAAACTCTAATGCAGGGGCCCTGGGTTGGATCCCTGGTCAGGGAACTAGATCCCACACAGGGCACTCAGAGTTCCCAGCCTCAACTAAAGATCACACAGGCTGCAGCTAAGACCCAGAGCAGCAAAACACATAAATAAAATTAAATATTAAAAAGAAGAGTCAGGCTGAGTATTTTCCTTTAAACAGTCCTTCTAGTGGGGCTGCTGTTTCTCCATCCCAGGGTTGAGAGACGTGTGTGGCTGGCTCTGGGCTTTCACTGCAGGCCTGTGGGATTCCCAGGGACCCACAGGTTTTGTAAGGCTTCCTTTGTCAGGGAGCCGCAGTGCAGGCTTGGGAACTGGCCCTCACTTGGGGAAGGTGCAGGGTGGGGTGCGTCTCTTCACTCTCCCTCTTTGTCTCTCCTAGGGGTGAAGAAGAGAACCAAAGTCATCAAGAACAATGTGAACCCCGTGTGGAATGAGGTATGCAGGCTTCCCTCTCCTCTGCCACCTGTGGCCACTGTCTGCAGGGATGGTCAGGGGTACTCGATGGAGGTGGCTTTCTCAGTGGTGTTGTCAGGCTGGGGAGGGGCCCTGGTCCAGCTCGCCAAGGAGTCCTCCAGGCACCAGGAACCTGGGAGGAGGGCTGGTGGCCTGGCCTGGGTCTCCTCTGTGATGTGGCTGCAGCGTGGAGAGGAGCGAGGTGTGTGCTGTCTCTGCTCCTTTCGGCGGGTGGAGGGTGTGTCGGGCTTCCTGTCTCTCTTACACAGGCTGTTGTCTTTGTCCAGAGCCACCTCCTCCCCACAGCCCTCCCTGGCTTCTCCGCTGCCTCCTGCTGACCTTTGCCCCCTCAACCAACTTGATTGCTTTATTTTTCCTTTGGACTTCCTTGGTGGCTCCGACGGGAAGAATCTGTGGAAGACATGAATTTGATCCTTGGGTTGGGAAGATGCCCTAGAGGAGGGGAAGGCAACCCACTCCAGTATTCTTGCCTGGAGAATTCCATGGACAGAGGAGCCTGGAGGGCTACTGTCTATGGGTTTGCAAAGATTTGAACACTGAGTGACTTTCACTTTCCCTAGGGTTACATTGGATGCTTTGTTTTAGGAAAGCTGACAATGTTTAGGTAATTGAAACCGCAGGAAGGAACTGCCCATTTGCAGTAAATTATCTGTGCTCATGGTATACTTAAGGCATTTTTCAGTAGCCTTGAACAATGTTAACGACTAAATCTATGTCTGGAGATGCTCATTTATTTGCTCACTAACTTAAGTTCTTGTTCATCAGCATATTATCTACTCTGAGATTCATTATTCTCTGATTGGCAGAAGAATTGGCTCCCCTCTGCTCTGTAACTTGCTCTTGTTTGAGACTTTATCAGCCAGCTTTCTTTATATGGCTCCCTGGTAGTCGGGATCCCTTGTGTGAATGAAGTCAGGGGCATGGGGTACCTTTGCTCTGGGGAGGGTCCTGGGTCACCAGAGACCAATGTGGTACTGATGCCTGTTGTCACCAGGGGCCTGCCGGCTCCATGAGCACATTGATATTGGTCCCTGAGGGCCCTGCAGGGTCCCCTGGCATTTTTCCCAGCCGTGCTCTTGGTGAATGGTAGAATTGAGTTGAGAGAGGGGCTCACAGGGTCCCGGCCTCCTATTCTCTTCTGTCGCCTTCAGCTCTCGCTGTCACTTCTGAAGCTCTGGGCCCTGCCACACACTTGCTCACACATGCATCGCTCCCTCCCCCACGTTGGTCACGGAGGCCTCCTCAGTGCCCAGACACAGTCTCGTCACCAGGTCCACAGGTTAAGATATCTTTTTTGCTTTTTTTCCAGGGATTCGAATGGGACCTCAAGGGTGTCCCCCTGGACCAGGGCTCCGAGCTTCTGGTGGTGGTCAAAGACCATGAGACGATGGGGAGGAACAGGTGAGGGGGGCTCTGCGACCTGTGGGTATGTATGGGGAGGGTTGTGGCAGATGCAGACTTCGGAATCTGGGCTCTGAAGAGCTGGTGTTTAGTGAAGACCCGCCACTCGTGGGTCTGGCCCAGTGGTGACGGGCAGAGCCCTGACTGCAGCCTCAGGAACTCAGCTGTGGGTGAATCTGAGAGTTTCCAAGTGGCAGGGAAGGAAGACGGGCTGCAGTCAGATGTGCATGTGTTTCCCGGGACAGCCTGTGCCCTGGGGAGCAGGGAAGAGAAGGCTCTCTGGCCCCTGCTGCAGCCCCAAGGTGCCCGGCACAGCCCTCTCTCCCCGCCTCCTGCGGGAGGCAGGCGAGCAGAGTGGCCACAGGCAGCGAGTGCTGGATGAAGGCTTCCTGGAAGAGGTGGGACTCGAGGTGAGACTTGTGGTTTAAAAGTCAGACCAGCGGTAACAGTCCACGCTGACTGCTCCCTGTCCTGCGGCAGTGTTTTCTGATGTTATTTCATGTGTCAGTATGTGGTGGGGAGGGTTTCCAGGCAGGAGCAGAGTTCTGAAGTTTTGTGGTGGCAGAAGTCGGTTCTCGAGGCAGACGGTGGGTCCTTCCTCTTGTGTGGAGCTCCTGGCCTCGCGTGTGCTCATGGCTGGGTCGTCGGGGGTGGGCAGGGCCAGCTGAGCATGCAGATCGATGGCCCCGTTGGCTGTGGGGTGAAGTAGCCTGGGAGACACAGGTGCTCGGGTGCTCGGTGCTGCATCCTGAATGTCAGGTGGGGGTTCAGCGGCCCCTGCTGGGTCTGAAGGGGGCCGGGGGCCAGCAGGATGGGTTCGTGGTCTTGGTGCCATTCGCTGAGGTCTGGGTCCAAGGCTCAGGCATCGGCTTGCTGTTTTGTGACCTGCTGACAGCGGAGCCTTTGTCTGGGAACTGAGTCAGCTGGTGCCTGGGGCCCGGCTGGCTTTCCCTGGGCTGGGGGATGGGGAGAGGGAAGGAGGGAAGATTCCGAGACCTGGGGAAGGCCGACAGGGGTCTCAGGTTGCAAACTGTCTGGAGAAGTTTGAAATCTTAAAAAGCTTGGAAAAACCCTATTGCCGGTGTCTCCCTTGGCTCTGCGGGCCGTGGGCACCGGGCCTGGTGCCTGTGGGGAGGGTGAGGGTGGGGCCGCTTCCACTGCCGCTCCCAGGCTGGGACTGCGCAAGTGGGGGCCCAGGGCATCCTGGGTCCATCTTGTCCACTCTGGACCTCAGCAGCCCACAGCCTCCACAAGGGCAGGGTCTAGAATTGGTTCACACTAAGCTACCCCAACACAGACATTTTGTGGAAAAGAGGCAGCAGCTTCTGACAAGCCCGAATGGTGGAGCTGTGGGTGAGAGAGGAGCAATGCTGGACTCTGGGTGGTCCTGGAAGGCTTCCTGGAGGAGAGCCACACAGACGGAGTTGGAGGCCAGGCTTGGCTTCAGTGAGGGGAGGAATGGAAGCCTTCCACTGTTCAGGCCTGGAGGGTGGTGGGCTCAGGCCCTACAGGTGCGACTCAGCCGCAAGGCTTGTGCAGCCCGATGAGAGGGGAGCTGGGGGCCCGGCTTGGGAGGAGGCCTGCAATCTCCTTAAGGATAATAATAGCAAACACAACAGCTGATGTGGACCGAGAGCTTAGCCAAGCGTCTGGCCCTGTGCTGAGTCTTTATAGAAAAGGGTTTTTTTTCATCGTTAGGGGTTGCTGTTATACTTTATGACAGAGGGAAACCGAGGCTCCAGGAGGCTGGGTAATTTCCCCAAAGGTTGCTGATGGCAGAGCTGTGATTAAAGGGCAGGTCTACGACAGGGTCAGAATCACAGCCACCCTGCACCTCTCAGAAACTTCCGAAAGCCCCAGGCAGGCGCTAGGTCTTTTGGAGAGAGCTTAGCAAAGGCATGCAGGAGCTGCAGGCTTCATTTTCATGATCATGTTCAGTATTTTTTGAGGCCTTGTGACGAGATTCCTAAGACCAGGAAGGCAGCAGGGTTTGAGAACACCTTTTTGATCAATGCAAGGGCCGGGTTGGCCCTCAGGCTGCTGCCAGACCGGTGTCACACATGGACCAACCTAGCCCTGTGGGTTGGAGGTCACAGCAGGGGCAGCTTGGATTGTACCCTGAAGCCCTGTCCTTGGTCCCTGTGGGTGTCCTCTAGCTCCCAGGGGTAAGTCAGCTCTCTGCAAACTAGTTTCCCACATGACCAGGTCACTGAGAGGCCACTGTGCTAGAAATCAGTTCCTCAAACATCAGTTTGCAGAAGAACTAGTTGACAAAGCCTCCGAATTTGCCAGAAACTTCTTTCTGATAACTACTTGATGTTATTTTTCAGTTTTTTAAACATTGATCTCGAGTCTGCGTTTGTTGCAGATAAAAATTAAATTTTAGTTCAACGAAACTTAAATGTAAATATACGTTCACAAACATCTGAAGAGGGCTTCCCCTGGTGGTCCAGTGGGTAAGGACACTGCCTTGCAGTGCAAGGGGTGCCGGTTCGATCCCTGGCCTGGGAAGATCCCACGTGCCGCGGAGTGGCTGGACTGATGTGTCCAATTACCAAGCCGGAGCTCTGGAGCACATGCGCCCAGAGCCGGTGCTCTGCGACAACAGACGCCACCGTGATGGGAGGCCCACAGGAACCAAAGAACAAAGACGGATGAAAATGGAGAAATGAAAGACCAATAGAAGTGGCCCGCCTGCTCCCCTCCCTCTCCAACCTGACCCCCGCCCAAAATAAATAAATAAATAAATCTCTAAAAAAAAAAAAAAAAAAAACATCTGAAGAATTTCAGAAATAATAGCTTCATTGGTGGAGGCTGGGGGGCCGGAGAGCAGTTTGACTGGATGCAGAAGGTGAGATAGGGTAAAGCCGGTGGAGCAGCAGGAGGGAGGTGGGTACCCATAAGGTGCTTCTGTCAGGCCCCCGAGGTTAGACCACGCTGCGCACACGACCACGCTCTGCACACGACATGTGAGAAGAGAACCCCAGGTTAAAAGTGTTAACAATTCCAAAGCTGTGTCAGTGAAGAGCTTTGCCAACCATGGGGCATTTTACATTCTGGAAGAGAAAAGGGAACACATTTAGTGCATTCAATTTAATGAACGTATTTTATGTAAAATACTGACTCCCTCAAGTCATCAGTGTCTGGCCGGGGAGCGAATAGGGACATAACAGGTGGGCCCATGTTGGTCGTCATCTGACGGCCCTCGGTTCCCCTGAGGTCCGCGGGGTTGTCGTGAGTGGTCCCGTCATCCCTGGCCGTCTCAGGTGCCCTCTGAGCCCAGCAAGGGTGCTCCTGGATCTTCTTCCAAGGGAAGTGCGGCCCAGCCCTCCGAGTCTCCCTCTGTCTTCTCCTCTCTCTCTTCCTAACCTCTGTTCTCCTCCGTCTCTGGCTGCTTCCTGAGTCCTTCCTCTCAGTGCCTCACACACTCTTCGCAGCCCCTCACTCACACCTCTGTCTCCACGGGTCTTTGGCTTTGCTTGCTTTCCCTCTTGGCCCCTCTTCTTTTTCCCTTTCTCTCCTCCGACTCTCTCCCACCTCCATGCTCCTCACCTTCCCCGTGGTTTCTGTGTTTCCCCTATGTCTGCTGGCAGTTTTGGGTGACCTTGTTATGCAAGACTAGCCTGCTGGCCTGGATCAGGGTCTAAGAATCCCTCAGGAGAGAACCTCAGGCTGGATACTCTCTCTGGGCCCTTCTGCACCCCACCCACCCTGGACCAATGGCAAGGGTGGATCAACTCTGTGTCCAGATTTCAAATGCAAATAAAAGGAAATGTCACCCCTCCGGATGATAGATACTTGGGCAGACCCAGCTGGGCTGGGTCTGGGGCGCGTGTTCCAGGCTGCACTCAACAACTTCCTGTTTACTCTGGGCTTCTCAGAAGGATAAGGGGGGGGAGGCTGACCTTGATCCCTGACCAGCTGTTTGATCCCTGGAATATTCAGCCCAGAAATTCCCAATCCAGCAATGATACACAGGAGCATCATTGACAGTTTTGACGTAACACACCCGTCCCTGGGCTCACTTGCAAGTTCTGATTTAATTGGGGGCGGGGCCTGTGCATCAATGCAAGCTCCCGGGTGTGAGGGAGTGAGACCCAGTCATCTCCACTCTAGACCAGTGCTGCTAGACCGAACTCACTGAGATGATGGGATCATTCTGTGTGGGCTAGAGCAATTGAGGAACTGCATCATAAATTTTATTTAATTTTAATTATTTTAATTAAATTTAATTTAAATCACTCATGTGCATGTGCAGTGGTTGTTTACGGTGTTGGTCGTTTATGCTGTTTGGAACAGAGCTCAATCTTGGCTGCATCTTAGAATGACACGGAATCTTTACAACGCTCAGGGTCTGGGCTCTTCAGAGAGGAGAAACTAGAGTTGGGTGCAGGTGCTGAAACTGCGCAGGGCGGGCAGTGTGCTCCCGGGCTGAGCACCCACTGCATGAAGTACATATAATTCTTGCCATCGTTGGTTGATTAGTTACTGGTAAAAATGATTAGCATGCAATAATCATGGGCTACATGGCACATGGTAAAATCGTTAAGGAAATGAAAAACTGACTGAAGAATTCTCTTGGTAACTGTGAACATTGACTTGAGAGAATAAAACTCAACTAATTTCACAAAAGAAAACTCAAGAGTGGGAGAGAGCTATATATGATAAAGTTTGATACAAACCAGAAAATGAAAAGAAAAAAAACCCAATGACGTTGCACCAAACCTGTGTGGGGAAGTTTAAACAGAAAATAATTGTTGCCAATGACAGTGATTATGGTAAAATAAAAATGATTACAAAAGGAAAGAATTTAATGTCACCGTGGAGATAAAGTTGGACCATTAAGACGTCTGTAAAGAGTGCCGAAGAATTGATGCTTTCCACTGTGGTGCTGGAGAAGACTCTTGAGAGTCCCTTGTACTTGAAGGAGACGAAACCAGTCCACCCTAAATGAAGTCAACTCTGATTTTCACTGGAAGGACTGAAGCTGAAGCTCAAGCTCCAGTGTGTCTCCTTGTCCTCAGGGAGCATTGAATCAAGTGCACAAGGACATGCTGCAGAGGGGGGCTGTTCCGTCCAGGGACGTCGGCAGTTCCTCCGGGCACGTTGCCTTTTTGTAGCTCCCTTGTGCTGCTTCTGGCTGCCCTGGTTGCCTTGAGTCCTACGGTCCCAGCCCTTTTGCGCCAAAGGCTGCTTGCTCTTAGCGGTAATTTGAAAAAGACTCACTGGTTCATATTGAAGAGCTGGTGGCAGCCTGTCGCAACCTTTGGTTCTTATTAGACCCTGCATAGGCCCAAAGGGACGTGCTCATGGTGAGGGTTGTTTACGGTGTTGGTCGTTTATGCTGTTTGGAACAGAGCTCAATCTTGGCTGCATCTTAGAATGACACGGAATCTTTACAACGCTCAGGGTCTGGGCTCTTCAGAGAGGAGAAACTAGAGTTGGGTGCAGGTGCTGAAACTGCGCAGGGCGGGCAGTGTGCTCCCGGGCTGAGCACCCACTGCATGAAGTACATATAATTCTTGCCATCGTTGGTTGATTAGTTACTGGTAAAAATGATTAGCATGCAATAATCATGGGCTACATGGCACATGGTAAAATCGTTAAGGAAATGAAAAACTGACTGAAGAATTCTCTTGGTAACTGTGAACATTGACTTGAGAGAATAAAACTCAACTAATTTCACAAAAGAAAACTCAAGAGTGGGAGAGAGCTATATATGATAAAGTTTGATACAAACCAGAAAATGAAAAGAAAAAAAACCCAATGACGTTGCACCAAACCTGTGTGGGGAAGTTTAAACAGAAAATAATTGTTGCCAATGACAGTGATTATGGTAAAATAAAAATGATTACAAAAGGAAAGAATTTAATGTCACCGTGGAGATAAAGTTGGACCATTAAGACGTCTGTAAAGAGTGCCGAAGAATTGATGCTTTCCACTGTGGTGCTGGAGAAGACTCTTGAGAGTCCCTTGTACTTGAAGGAGACGAAACCAGTCCACCCTAAATGAAGTCAACTCTGATTTTCACTGGAAGGACTGAAGCTGAAGCTCAAGCTCCAGTGTGTCTCCTTGTCCTCAGGGAGCATTGAATCAAGTGCACAAGGACATGCTGCAGAGGGGGGCTGTTCCGTCCAGGGACGTCGGCAGTTCCTCCGGGCACGTTGCCTTTTTGTAGCTCCCTTGTGCTGCTTCTGGCTGCCCTGGTTGCCTTGAGTCCTACGGTCCCAGCCCTTTTGCGCCAAAGGCTGCTTGCTCTTAGCGGTAATTTGAAAAAGACTCACTGGTTCATATTGAAGAGCTGGTGGCAGCCTGTCGCTTAACTTCTTTTCTTTAGGAATTTTGGGGGTGTTGCTTTATTCCTAAGACCCTGCATAGGCCCAAAAGGGACGTGCTCATGGTGAGGGTTTAGGCACCGCGATATGCTGTGAAAAGATACTTTGGGAACCTTGGGTCTTCCTGACATAGGTGACTGTCTCCTAGAGCCAGGTCACTGAGCCTGGAGCAGGTCTTTGTGCCCCCTGGGTGGAGGTGGAGGGGGGTATCCTTGTGCCTCCTGGGACAATGGGCTTAACCTGTTGAGGGAAACTGAGGGTTTCTAGGAAGGACATGAGCCAGTCATATGTAAAAAATGTAAGGAAGGTGGCAGAAGTGCCTGGGGAAGTGGGTCTGGCCAGTGGGTGCCTGCCACTCCTACCTGGCATGTGTTCATGGAGCCGAGGAGTCCCATCATGGCAGGAGCAGGTGGTCTTTGTCCTCTAGGTTGTCTGCGTGGCTGAAAGGGCAGCAGTGGTGCCTGAACCTCTGCTTTCCTCATCAGGACAAAGGCAATAACAGAACCTATAAAGCAGAGTTGGTGCAGGTGTTGCATGCCTGCCCCATGCTTGGCACACTGAAGGCGCCCACTGTGTGGGGGCTGTTGGTAAGAGCAGGATCCGTATGGATGCACATATAGAAACCACACCTGCGATGAATGTTACAGCAGGTGCAAGCCCTGAGTGGACACGTGTTGCACCTCAGTATGCATGCAGTCTTTGCTGCGTTGGGTCTTAGTTATAGCACATGGGATCGTCCTTGCAGCGTGTGGGTTCAGTGGTCCCAGGGCATGGGGAATCTTAGGTTCTCTGACCAGGGATCTGCAGATTCTTAACCACAGGACCACCAGGGAAGTCCCTGCACACATTCTTTTATGAGCAATTTACAAAAACTCCACAGAAAATTAACATCGTTTTTATAATCATAAGTAAGCTCCATTTTAAAAAGTATGTTTATTTATGTGCTTTTGACTGTGCTGAGTCTTTGTAGCTGGAGGGCCTTTCTCTCGTTGCTGAGAGTAAGGCCTTCTCTTCATTGTGGTGTGCCGGCTTCTTCAGGCCTCAGTAGTTGTGGCACACGGGCTTAGTTGCCCTGTGGCATGTGGGGGTCTTCCCAGCCAGAGTTTGAACCCGTGTCCCCTGCATTGCAAGGAGGATTCTTAACCACTGGACCACCAGGGAAGTCCAAGTAAGCTCCATTTTTATTTATTTATTTATTTTTTTATTAAGATTTATTTAAGCTCCATTTTTAAACGATTATAAAGGAAAAAGTCATGTTCCTGCATCCACTCCTTCCATCCCTACAGTCCAGCTGCGGGTCATTTGGTGTGTGTCTTCCTCAGCTTTCCTAAGCTTCTGCAAGCTTCTGTGTACATACAAGTGTCTACAGGCACTTACAAAACGATGAGTCTTGCCATGTGTATTGGTCCTCATCATCTTGCTCTCCATCATTTTATCATGGGCCATTTTCCCAGGTCAGTGGGTATTGATCCACCCCGCATTAGCAGTCGTGTTGTGTTCCATGGTGTGAGGGCACCATCATTTATCCCATTGCACGCGTACCGACGGGCATTTAGTTTCTTTATTGGTCTTCTACTGAATATATTTATCCAAATATTTTTATGGTTAGACTGTATTTTCCCTTTAGGATAGGTCCTCAGAAATAGGATGACATTTTCATCAATTCTGCCAAATTACTTTTCAAAAAAGATGTCCTGGTTTATGTCTATTGACAGTGTATAAGAAAAAAGTGTCTGTCAATGTTTTATTATTCCTAGTGCCCTGGGGTAAAAAGGTATCTTAGAGTCGATGTTTCCCTGATTGCTTGTAAAGTTGAGCATCTCTATTGCCCATTTGTATTTCTTCTTCTGTCAGTTGCCTACCTTTATATTTCGAGGTGGTTTTTTTTTTTTTTTTTTTGGCCACTTCTATTGGTCTTTCATTTATCTATTTTCATCCATCTTTGTTCTTTGGCCTGTGTGGGCCTCCCATCGCAGTGGCCTCTCCCGTTGCAGAGCACCGTCTCTGGGCGCATCTGCTCCAGAGCTCCGGCTTGGTAGTTGGACACATGGGTCCAGCCACTACGCGGCACGTGGGATCTTCCCAGGCCAGGGATCGAACTGATGCCCCTTGCACTGCAAGGTGGTGTCCTTACCCACTGAACCACCAGGGAAGCCCAGAAGGCAAATTCTTAACCACTGGGCCACCAGGGAAGCCCCCACTTGGGATCATGTTAGGAATACCGACCTTCGGTCTGTTTTAGGTGTGGAGGGTGTTTTCTCTCTCTTTGCCCTCTATTGGTTGCGATGTCCTGGTGTCTCTTACACGGGAGCGGATGTTCACTCAAACGTGCCTGTGCATCTGAGGCTGCCCTAGAGGACTTGGGCCTGCCCTAGGGAAGGCCGGGTGTGAAGGTGGCCCACCTGCTTAAGTTGCAGGGGCCCTGGTATTCAGGGGAGGCTAGGGTAGATGGGAATGTGGTGCTCTGTAAGGGAATGGCGGTCCCCTCCAGTTTTCCTGCCTGGAGAGCTCCCCGGACAGAGAAGCCTGGCAGGCCACAGGCCGAAGGGTCGCAAAGAGCCCCGCACGACCACCGTGCCTCCTCCTGCACAGACACAGGACTTTTCCTATTGTCTGGCAGCTCATCCCAGTGGGGATCGCAAATGGAGGTGGTGCGGTTTCTTGGATCGTGGGGACCCGGCAGCGCTGGCTACACAGGAGCACTGGCGGCTGTTGTCAGAGGAGACAGGTGTTATGAGGGCATTTTCTTGCCTGTGGCAGCTTTGCCCTAGTGAGCCATGCTTCCCAGGACTGCTGTCGGCCACTGCTGACCCGTGCCTCCACGGGAGACCCTCAGGAGACGCTCAGATCCTCAAAGGTGAAGGAGGCACAGCAGCTTGGTGTGCAGGGACCCTGGCAGCACCAAGTGTGCAGGGACCCAGCCTGCCCAGCCCCAGGAGCTGTGACCTTATCAGGGTCTTTTCCTTGCCTCTTTCGTCTTTTCCTTGCCTCCGGCAGCTGGCGATCAGAGGCCTCTTTTACTAGTCCTTTTCTGTAGCTCCTCCTGTTCAAGCACTAAAATGCTTCTCTGGCTGAGGTGAGTCAGGCACTTGATCTTTAAGCCAGTTCTCTGCTAATGGGTGGAGCTATGTTCCCTCCCTGTAGTCTGGCCTGAGGCCAACCTATGGTAGGGGTAATGGCGACCTTCTCCAAAAAGGACTGAGGCCAGCATGCTGCAGCAGGACTGCTGTTTCAGTGTCCCTGACCCCATGCCAGGCCACTGTCCACCCATGCTTCCGCCAGAGATTCTGGAACACTCAGAGGCAAGTTTGGCTCAGTCTATTGCGGGGTCACTGCACGTTTCTCCAGAATCCTTGTGTGCACAGCGTTTGTGCCCTCCAGAGTCTGTTCCCCCTGTCCTGCTTTGTGGCTCCATAGTCCAGCTAATGACACCCTCCTTCACGAGGACTTACGCCGCACATCACGCTTCCCGGGACTGCTGCAGACCCTGCTGACCCGAGCCTCCACAGGAGCCACTCAGACCCTCAGAGGCAGGCCTGGCTCAGTCTCTCGTGGAGGTCACTGCTCCTTTCCCTGGGTCTTGGTGTGCACACAGTTTTGTCTGTGCTCTCTGGTGGGCTTGAGGTTTGATTTTAAAAATGCAATTATGCCCCTCCTACTGTCTTGTTGCAGCTTCTCCTTTGCTCTTGGATGTGGTCTCTTTTTTTTGGTGGGATCCAGCTTCCTCCTGTTGATGGTTTTTCAGCAGCTAGTTGCAATTTTGGTGTTCTCACAGGAGAAGATGAGTGCACATCCTTCTGTTCCGCCATCTTGTTTCCTGTGCCTGAGCACTTAGACATTTACAGAGGCAGAGAGGCAGTCTACTGTTGCTAGAAGTTGGAAAAGGAAAACTATGTTCAGCTTCCAGGTCTCAGCAGAGCAGTTGGCCGGCCTCTAGAATCCCCAGGAGGTGTTTATTTATTTATTTATGACTGCCCTGGGTCTTTGTTGCTGCCCATGAGCTTTCTGTGGTTTTGATGGACGGACTTCTTGTGGTGGCTTCTCTCGTCACGGGGTAGGCATGCAGGTTTCAGTCATGGTGGCGCATAGCCTCAGCAGGTTCTGCACGCAGGCTCCATAGTTGTGGTGCATGGGCTCAGTTGCTCCGAGGCACGTGGGATCCTCCCACGCCTGGGATCGAACCTGTGTCCCCTGCATTGGGAGGTGAACTCTTAACCGCTGGACTGCCAGGGAAGTCTGGGTCAGTTCTGAGCAGGCTGTCAAGCCTTCCCAATGGGTGGAGCTATGTTCTCCTGTAGTCTGGCCTGAGGCCAACCTATGGTAGGGGTAATGGCGACCTTCTCCAAAAAGGACTGAGGCCAGCATGCTGCAGCAGGACTGCTGTTTCAGTGTCCCTGACCCCATGCCAGGCCACTGTCCACCCATGCTTCCGCCAGAGATTCTGGAACACTCAGAGGCAAGTTTGGCTCAGTCTATTGCGGGGTCACTGCACGTTTCTCCAGAATCCTTGTGTGCACAGCGTTTGTGCCCTCCAGAGTCTGTTCCCCCTGTCCTGCTTTGTGGCTCCATAGTCCAGCTAATGACCCCCTCCTTCACGAGGACTTACGCCGCACATCACGCTTCCCGGGACTGCTGCAGACCCTGCTGACCCGAGCCTCCACAGGAGCCACTCAGACCCTCAGAGGCAGGCCTGGCTCAGTCTCTCGTGGAGGTCAGTGCTCCTTTCCCTGGGTCTTGGTGTGCATAAGGTTTTGTTTGAGCCCTCCCAGCATCTCTGGTGGGTATGAGATTTGATTTTTAAAATGCAATTGCGTCCTTCCTACTGTCTTGTTGCAGCTGCTCCTTGGCTCTTGGATGTGGGGTATCATTTTTTTGGGTTTTTTTTTGGTGGGATCCAACCTTCTCCTGTCGATGGTTTTTCAGCAGCCAGTTGCTGTTTTGGTGTTCTCACAGGAGAAGATGAGTACACGTCCTTCTACTCTGCCATCTTGTTTCCTGTGCCTGAGCACTTAGACATTTACAGAGGCAGAGAGGCAGTCTACTGTTGCTAGAAGTTGGAAAAGGAAAACTATGTTCAGCTTCCAGGTCTCAGCAGAGCAGTTGGCCGGCCTCTAGAATCCCCAGGAGGTGTTTATTTATTTATTTATGACTGCCCTGGGTCTTTGTTGCTGCCCATGAGCTTTCTGTGGTTTTGATGGACGGACTTCTTGTGGTGGCTTCTCTCGTCACGGGGTAGGCATGCAGGTTTCAGTCATGGTGGCGCATAGCCTCAGCAGGTTCTGCACGCAGGCTCCATAGTTGTGGTGCATGGGCTCAGTTGCTCCGAGGCACGTGGGATCCTCCCACGCCTGGGATCGAACCTGTGTCCCCTGCATTGGGAGGTGAACTCTTAACCGCTGGACTGCCAGGGAAGTCTGGGTGGCAGTTCTGAGACAGGAATATTTATAGTTCACCCTCCCATTGTTCTCGGTATCTTCGGAAGCACTGACCGTATCCTTATTTTCCAAAGATTTTTATAACTTTGCCCTGGATTCTATCCAGGATATCTCTGGGTTTCAGAATAGTTTTTCTTTTGTCTTTCTCTGGATTGAAGTGGAAAACTAGTTAGAATTAGCCTTGGGCAGCCTCTTGGGAATCAGATACTGCCAGGAAGGCTGCCGGAAGCCAAGCGGGCTGTGGGAGGGGTGGGGGTGTCCTGCCAGGTCAGGGGCTGTCTGACTTCCCTGTTGTGCTGACTCACTGAATCTAATGAGGAAGGAGCGGCTTAGTCAGTGATGAATGGGTTTGAGTTGTAATACATGTATTTTTATTTGACCTGTCTTTTGCTTAGTTTAAAAGATAAAGAATGAGAAACTAACATATGGAGACCCTTCTAGAGCTTTTTTGGGGAAATAACTTCAAATTCAGGAAAATTTCAAAAATGGAACCAAGAATATTCAGGCACTCTTTACTCAGATTCAGTTACTGATAATGCTCTATTCCCTTTGCTTTCTAATACTCTCTCCTCTCCCTCCTTCCTCCCTTTTCTCTCTCTACCACTTAAGGATAAGTTATACTTATCATGGCCCTTTGTCCTTAAATACTTCTATATATATTTCCTAAGAGCAGGAATTTTAAAAACAAAACAAAACCATAATCACAGGCTTCCCAGTGGGTAAAGAGTCTGCCTTGCAGTGCACGGGACACCGGTTCGATCCCTGGCCCAGGAAGATCCCACATGCCGCCAAGTGGCTGGACCAGTGTGTCCAATTACGAACCAGCGCTCTGGAGCACACGCGCCCAGAGCTAGTGCTCTGCAGCAGGAGAGGCCCCTGCAATGGGAGGCCCACACAGGCCAAAGAATAAAGATGGATGAAAATAAATAAAGAGAAGAAAAAAAGAAAAAAAGCCCATAGTTGTGGTGCATGGGCTCAGTTGCTCCGAGGCACGTGGGATCCTCCCACGCCTGGGATCGAACCTGTGTCCCCTGCATTGGGAGGTGAACTCTTAACCGCTGGACTGCCAGGGAAGTCTGGGTGGCAGTTCTGAGACAGGAATATTTATAGTTCACCCTCCCATTGTTCTCGGTATCTTCGGAAGCACTGACCGTATCCTTATTTTCCAAAGATTTTTATAACTTTGCCCTGGATTCTATCCAGGATATCTCTGGGTTTCAGAATAGTTTTTCTTTTGTCTTTCTCTGGATTGAAGTGGAAAACTAGTTAGAATTAGCCTTGGGCAGCCTCTTGGGAATCAGATACTGCCAGGAAGGCTGCCGGAAGCCAAGCGGGCTGTGGGAGGGGTGGGGGTGTCCTGCCAGGTCAGGGGCTGTCTGACTTCCCTGTTGTGCTGACTCACTGAATCTAATGAGGAAGGAGCGGCTTAGTCAGTGATGAATGGGTTTGAGTTGTAATACATGTATTTTTATTTGACCTGTCTTTTGCTTAGTTTAAAAGATAAAGAATGAGAAACTAACATATGGAGACCCTTCTAGAGCTTTTTTGGGGAAATAACTTCAAATTCAGGAAAATTTCAAAAATGGAACCAAGAATATTCAGGCACTCTTTACTCAGATTCAGTTACTGATAATGCTCTATTCCCTTTGCTTTCTAATACTCTCTCCTCTCCCTCCTTCCTCCCTTTTCTCTCTCTACCACTTAAGGATAAGTTATACTTATCATGGCCCTTTGTCCTTAAATACTTCTATATATATTTCCTAAGAGCAGGAATTTTAAAAACAAAACAAAACCATAATCACAGGCTTCCCAGTGGGTAAAGAGTCTGCCTTGCAGTGCACGGGACACCGGTTCGATCCCTGGCCCAGGAAGATCCCACATGCCGCCAAGTGGCTGGACCAGTGTGTCCAATTACGAACCAGCGCTCTGGAGCACACGCGCCCAGAGCTAGTGCTCTGCAGCAGGAGAGGCCCCTGCAATGGGAGGCCCACACAGGCCAAAGAATAAAGATGGATGAAAATAAATAAAGAGAAAAAAAAAGAAAAGAAAAAAAGCCCATAATCACAGTGAGTTACCAGTTTCAGTAAATTTAATATGGTTGCCTACTTTAATCTACTGTTTGTATTTTGATCCTATCAGCTGGCCACGTTCGGTCTTTTATGGGCTTCCCCGGTGGCTCAGTGGTAAGGAATTTGCCTCCCAATGCAGGAGATGCAAGAGAACTGGGTTCAGTCCCTGGGTGGGAAAGATGAAGGAGCAAATGGCAACCCACTCCAGTATTCCTGCCTGGAGAATTACATGGATAGAGGAACCTGGTGGACTACAGTCTGTGGGGTTGCAAAGAGTCAGATGTGTCTGAGCACACACACACGCTCTCATACACACATCTTTTATAGCACTTCCTCCTCTCTTTCCTCCAGTACAGGTCCTCAGCCTAAACTCCCACAGTGAATTTCTTTATATTTCCTCCATAGCCTCCATTACTTTGGTTCATTTCTGCAGTTGTAATAATTTACATTTTTAAATAACCTAATACCCAAATTTAAAAAAATGGACTATGCCTCATTTGGGATTTGTCTTTCTCATAATTCGATTTATTATCACATGGGGTTACTGGCTCCCTGGCTTGAATCTGTGTGTGTTGTGTTTATCTCAGGATCTGGAGAGATGGTGTCCCTCACTGGTGGTGTTCATTTCAATCCCTTGCCGAGGTGTGGTCTAATTTCTCTGTTGTATCTTTTTTTTTTAAATTTTGGCCTCTTTTTATTGTTTATTTATTTATTTATTTTCATCCATCTTTACTCTTTGGCCTGTGTGGGCCTCCCATTGCTGCGGCCTCTCTCATTGCAGAGCACTGGCTCTGCGCACATGCACCCCAGAGCACTGGCTCACGATTGGACACACCGGCCCAGCCACTTGGAGGCACGTGGGATCTTCCTGGGCCAGGGAGTGAACCGCTGCCCCTTGTACTGCAAGGCAGACTCTCTACCCACTGGACCACCAGGGAAGCCCTCCCCATTGTACCTTTACTGCTCTCTTTTCCTTCTTAAAGTCCCTTAAGAGACACTTTAATACCCTGCAAACATCCCCTAGATTTAGCGTCCACAGGTGACTCTTGACTGATTCAGGCTTCACCGTGAGGGCTGTGACCTGGTTTCCCATTGCCAGCACTCCCTTCATATTCACCAGGCTGGGCTGTGGAAGCCTTTCTGGCGGGAGGCTGTTCTGTTCTTTAGGCTGCTGCCCCTGTTCATCTTTTAACTCATGGCACCACGGCGCAGGGGAGGCCCGGGGTGCTGCGGGGATCCTTCCACCCTAGCAGGTGTGGAGCAGGTGTGGAGCCACTTGCAATGCAAGCGCCTCCCTCGTAGGCCCCTCAGCCACCCCTGCCACAGGCCAGCTGCCTCTCTCTGATTGGCTGGTTTCTCCTGGGGTCTCAGCCACACCTGCTCCCCACATAGGACCCTCCCCTTCCTCCCTCTCCTCAGGGCCCAGACTTCAAGGCCACCCTCTGAAAGCTCCAAATGCACCATGGAAAATACTAGACCTTCCCACCTCCTCTTTGGACTACAGTTACTGAGCTCTGTAAAAGGTCCATTCACCCCTGATCTTCCCAGCAGGGAACTAGCAGGCTTGTGTTTTAAAACATAGGCTACTGTTCAGGTGTGGTGAGGAGATGATTGCGATCCAGAGGACGGCTTGCTGTAGTTCCTCAGAGGCGGCAGCAGGCACGGGGAAGCACCAGGGTCAGTCAGGAGGCAGAGAGAGTGAGAGGCAAGTGTGAATAAGAGCCTTTTTGGTGGTTTCCTCAGAGAAGAAAGGGCTAGGCAGGGTAAGTGGGTGAGGAGAAGCTGTGAAAGTGAAAGTGTTAGTCACTGAATTGTGTCCAGCTCTTTGGGACCCCGAGGAACCCGCCAGGCTCCTCTGTCCATGGAATGCTCCACGCAGGAATACTGGAGTGGATTGAACCTGGGGCTCCTGCATCGCAGGCAGATTTTTTTTTTCTTTTTTTTTCCCCCAATTGAGCCACGGGGGAAGCCCTTAGGGACGGCTAGTCTGAGTGATTTCAGGGCCTCTGGGGTGTAGGGCTGTGTGGAGATGTGTGGTAACTGGCCCTGGGTTTTCAGGGCAGGGAAGGCTTCTGAGTGCCCGCGCTCTGTAGAGGAGTGCTGGAGATGCGGGCTTGGCACTGGTTGGTTTGCATGTGAAAGGTGCAGTTGCAGGAGAGCCCTTTATTGTCTCCAGGAACTGGCCAGCCTCCAAAGTGAGCAAAGCCCTAGATGTCAAAACATGATAACGTAGAAAATCAGAAGGCATGTTGATACAACTTGGAATTAAGATTTTTTTGAAAAAGGTTCCACCAGATCAAATGTATAGCCTAAGTTCCCATTTCCATGGAAGAAGCAAACCTAGGATGTTTTTGTGTCTTTTATGATGTGCTCGTGGGGCTCCCAGGTGTGCTAGCTTGTCCATGATGGGGCCTCAGGCAAGGCCTTCGGCATCTGGCTCTGTGTGAAATCAGACGCATCAGATGCCCTTCTGAGCCCCATTTCTTCATCTGTGAGGTGGGCTGAATGACTAGCAGGGCCTGCTCCAGTGCTGTGGCAGGCATGCATGTAGCGGGCTGGGTCCTGTATCTAATATACACCCAGGCAGGAGGCACGCAGCTCTCAGTAGGATGTAAGTTCCACTAGGACAGGCTCAACATTTTGTCAGAGGTGTGAAATCAATATTTGTGGAATGAAGAAATAATAAAATTTTAAAAACCATTTTTATGCTTCATTTTAAATTTAATTTTTGAGTTGGTAAAAAGAATTAAGGAGTTATAAAACCATAAATGATTTTTTAAAATGCAGCAAAAGTTTTCCCCTTTGTTCCTCCATCTGCCCAGTTCTCATCTTTCTCCCATAGGTAACAAACTGTTCTTCCTTTCTTCTCTACCACTCTTTATATTATTGCTTAATTACCAATATAAATTCTGACTTTCCTCTTTTTATACACAATGGCTAGCGTATTTATTAAATAGATTTTTTGTCTTGTGGTAAAAGACACATAACAATTACCATCTCAACTATTTTGAAGTGTATATAGTTTAATGATATTAAGTACATTAGCATTGTTGTATAACCGTGACCACCATCCAATGCTGTAACTCTTTCATCTGTAAAACCAAAGCTCTTGCCCATTAAACAGTGACTTCTCGTTGTCCCCTCTCCCTAGCCTCCAACAACCACCGTTTTCAGGCAGAACCTAGGCCCGCTCTGTAGAGGAGTGCTGGAGATGCGGGCTTGGCACTGGTTGGTTTGCATGTGAAAGGTGCAGTTGCAGGAGAGCCCTTTATTGTCTCCAGGAACTGGCCAGCCTCCAAAGTGAGCAAAGCCCTAGATGTCAAAACATGATAACGTAGAAAATCAGAAGGCATGTTGATACAACTTGGAATTAAGATTTTTTTGAAAAAGGTTCCACCAGATCAAATGTATAGCCTAAGTTCCCATTTCCATGGAAGAAGCAAACCTAGGATGTTTTTGTGTCTTTTATGATGTGCTCGTGGGGCTCCCAGGTGTGCTAGCTTGTCCATGATGGGGCCTCAGGCAAGGCCTTCGGCATCTGGCTCTGTGTGAAATCAGACGCATCAGATGCCCTTCTGAGCCCCATTTCTTCATCTGTGAGGTGGGCTGAATGACTAGCAGGGCCTGCTCCAGTGCTGTGGCAGGCATGCATGTAGCGGGCTGGGTCCTGTATCTAATATACACCCAGGCAGGAGGCACGCAGCTCTCAGTAGGATGTAAGTTCCACTAGGACAGGCTCAACATTTTGTCAGAGGTGTGAAATCAATATTTGTGGAATGAAGAAATAATAAAATTTTAAAAACCATTTTTATGCTTCATTTTAAATTTAATTTTTGAGTTGGTAAAAAGAATTAAGGAGTTATAAAACCATAAATGATTTTTTAAAATGCAGCAAAAGTTTTCCCCTTTGTTCCTCCATCTGCCCAGTTCTCATCTTTCTCCCATAGGTAACAAACTGTTCTTCCTTTCTTCTCTACCACTCTTTATATTATTGCTTAATTACCAATATAAATTCTGACTTTCCTCTTTTTATACACAATGGCTAGCGTATTTATTAAATAGATTTTTTGTCTTGTGGTAAAAGACACATAACAATTACCATCTCAACTATTTTGAAGTGTATATAGTTTAATGATATTAAGTACATTAGCATTGTTGTATAACCGTGACCACCATCCAATGCTGTAACTCTTTCATCTGTAAAACCAAAGCTCTTGCCCATTAAACAGTGACTTCTCGTTGTCCCCTCTCCCTAGCCTCCAACAACCACCATGATACTTTCTGGCTATGCTAAGTAGTAGGTGGCATACCATACACACTTTAAAAAAATATATATATCTTTTATTAATTTATCTGGCTGAACCAGGTCTTCGTTGCGGCATGTGAACTGTTAATTGTGGCATGTGGGATCTAGTTCCCTGACCAGGGATTGAACCCAGGCCCCCTGCATTGGGAGCCAGAGTCTGAACCCACTGGACCACCAGGGAAGTCCCTATACACACTTTTTTGAACTTTATTTTTTCACTTGACAATGTATCTTTTTAAAAAATCAATCAGTATTTAAAAAAATTGAAGTATAGTTGATTTATTTACAATGTTGTGTTAATTTCTCCTATGCAGGTGTATATATATGTTCTCTTTTTTAAAAAAATATCCTTTTCCATTGTGGGTTATCATAGGATATTGAATACAGTTCCCTGTGCTGTACAGTGGAGTCTTATTGTTTATCCATTCTGTATATAAAATCTCGCATCTTCTAACTCCAGCCTCCCGCTCCCTCCCCCACTCTCCGCCCTCTCCTCCTCAGCAGCTACCAGTTTGTCTCACATCTGTGATTCTGCTTCATAGAGAGGCTCCTTTTTATCATAGTTTGGATTCCACATATAAGTGATATCACATGGTGTTTGTCTTTATTTTTCTAACTTACTTCACTTAGTATGAAAATCTCTAGTTGCATCAATGTTTCTGCAAATGACATTATTCCATTCTTTTTGTCGGGGGGGGGGCACTTCTATTGATCTTTCATTTGTTTTTATCTTTGTTGTTTGGCCTACACAGGCCTCTCATCACAGTGACCTCTCTTGCAGAGCACCAGCTCTGGGTGCATGTGCTCCAGCTCGGTCATTGGACATATTAGTCCAGCTGCTCCACAGCACGTGGAATCTTCCCAGGCCAGGGATCGAACCAGTGCCCCTTGCACTTCAAGGCAGTGTCCTTACCCACTGGACCACCAGGGAAGCCCCTCCATTCTTTTCTATGACCGAACAGTATTCCATTGTGCATCTGTACCACATCTTCTTTACCCATTTATCTGTTGGTAAACATTTCAGTTGTTTCCATGTCTTGGTTATTGTGGATACTGCTATGAACATAGAGGCGTGTGCATCTTTTTTTTTTTTTTTTATAAATTTTGGCCTCTTTTATTGATTTTTTGTTTACTTATTTTCATCCATCTTTATTCTTCAGCCTGTGTGGGCCTCCCATTGCAGTGGCCTCTTTCATTGCAGAGCACCAGCCCTAGGCACATGCACTCCAGAGCACTGGCTTGTAATTGGACACACCTGTCCAGATGCTCCGCGGCATGTGGGATCCTCCTGGGCTAGGGATCGAACCGGTGCCCTTTGCATTGCAAAGCGGGCTCTTTACACACTGGACCACCAGGGAAGCCTGTGTGCGTCTTTTTGAATTATAGTTTTGTCTGGATGTATGCCCAGGAGTGGGCTTGCTAGATCATATGGTAACTCTGTTTTTAGTATTCAGAGGAAAGTCCATACTGTTTTCCACAGTGGCTGTACCAACTTGCATTCCCACCAGTTGTGCAGGAGAGTGACCTGTTCTCCACAGTCTCTTCAGCATTTATTTGTAGACTTTTTAATGATACTCATTCCGACTAGTGTGAGGTAATTTGGATTTGCATTTCTCTAATAATGAGCAATGTTGAACACCTTTTCATCTACCTACTGGCCATCTGTACTTCTTCTTTGGAGAAATGTCTATTTAGGTCTTCTGCTCATTTTTCAATTGGGTTGTTTACTTTTGTTGTTGTTGAATGCTGTGAGCTGTACGTATATCTTGGAAATTAAGTACTGTTGTTTGCATTATTTGTAAATAAATTTCTGATTCTGTGGTTTCTCTTTTCATTTTATTTTTTCCCTAATGTGCAAAAGCTTGTAAGTTTGACTAGGTCCCATTTGTTTACTTATGTTTTTATTTCTATTGCCTTGGGAGACTGACCTAAGAAAACATTGCTATGATTTATGTCAGCAAATGTTTTACCTTTGATCTCTTCTAGGAGTTGTATGGTGTCATGTCTTATGTTTAAGTGTTTAAGCCATTTTGAATTTACTTTTGTGTATGATATGAGAGTGTGTTCTAACTTTATTGCTTTACCTGTGGCTGTTCAGCTTTCCCAGCACCACTTGCTGAAGAGACTGTCTTTTCCCCATTGTTTATTCTTGCCTCCGCTGTCAAATATTAACTGACCATACGTGTGTGGGCTTATTTCTGGGCTCTCTATTCTGTTTCATTGATCCATATGCTTAACAGTATATCTTGAAGATTTTCTGTAATTATAAATCTACAGTGTAATGTTCCTATTATTTTTATAGCCATAGATGGTAAAGGACGGGGAAGCCTGGTGTGACAAAGAGTCAGACACAACTTAGTGACTGAACAACAGCATAGAATTGTATTGTATGTCTATACTTGCTCATCTTCTATGATGGAATTTGGGTTGCCTTCTGTGTTTTATTCTTATAAACAGTGAGGTAAAATGGCCCAATGTTTTATTTATTTGTTTACTTATTATTATTATTATTATTTTGGCCACTTCTGTTGATCTTTCATTTCAATCTTCATTCTTTGGCCTATGTGGGCCTCCCATCGCAGTGGCCCCTCTCGCTGCAGAGCACGGGCTCTGGGCGCATGCGCTCCAGAGCTCCCGCTTGGTAGTTGGACACATTGGTCCAGCCATTCCGTGGCACATGGGATCTTCCCAGGCCAGGGATCGAACCGGCACCCCCTACACTGCAAGGCGGTGTCTTTACCCACTGGACCACCAGGGAAGTCCATATCCACTCTTTTTAAAAAATTTCTTTTCCCACTTATGGCCAGACGTTTTAAAAGAAAGTTGTTTAGATTTCTTTGTGCTTTGTTAAAATCAACTTACTTGGCCACCTTAATTCCTACCCTCCCACTTAAGGCTCAGACTTGAGGTTGCCACCTCGTATTTCGAGAGGACAGTAACCTATTGGATGATGAGTTTGGGAATGAGCTCTTTTTCCATGAGAAAGGGTGCCCCGTAAACATGGAAGCTGCTCTGACCTCGCCTTCTTTGGGATGGCAGCAGCTCTTTCGGCCCCCACACTTGTGCTCTCACATTCTTGGGGATGCTGGACTTTGATCTCTTCTAGGAGTTGTATGGTGTCATGTCTTATGTTTAAGTGTTTAAGCCATTTTGAATTTACTTTTGTGTATGATATGAGAGTGTGTTCTAACTTTATTGCTTTACCTGTGGCTGTTCAGCTTTCCCAGCACCACTTGCTGAAGAGACTGTCTTTTCCCCATTGTTTATTCTTGCCTCCGCTGTCAAATATTAACTGACCATACGTGTGTGGGCTTATTTCTGGGCTCTCTATTCTGTTTCATTGATCCATATGCTTAACAGTATATCTTGAAGATTTTCTGTAATTATAAATCTACAGTGTAATGTTCCTATTATTTTTATAGCCATAGATGGTAAAGGACGGGGAAGCCTGGTGTGACAAAGAGTCAGACACAACTTAGTGACTGAACAACAGCATAGAATTGTATTGTATGTCTATACTTGCTCATCTTCTATGATGGAATTTGGGTTGCCTTCTGTGTTTTATTCTTATAAACAGTGAGGTAAAATGGCCCAATGTTTTATTTATTTGTTTACTTATTATTATTATTATTATTTTGGCCACTTCTGTTGATCTTTCATTTCAATCTTCATTCTTTGGCCTATGTGGGCCTCCCATCGCAGTGGCCCCTCTCGCTGCAGAGCACGGGCTCTGGGCGCATGCGCTCCAGAGCTCCCGCTTGGTAGTTGGACACATTGGTCCAGCCATTCCGTGGCACATGGGATCTTCCCAGGCCAGGGATCGAACCGGCACCCCCTACACTGCAAGGCGGTGTCTTTACCCACTGGACCACCAGGGAAGTCCATATCCACTCTTTTTAAAAAATTTCTTTTCCCACTTATGGCCAGACGTTTTAAAAGAAAGTTGTTTAGATTTCTTTGTGCTTTGTTAAAATCAACTTACTTGGCCACCTTAATTCCTACCCTCCCACTTAAGGCTCAGACTTGGAGGTTGCCACCTCGTATTTCCGAGAGGACAGTAACCTATTGGATGATGAGTTTGGGAATGAGCTCTTTTTCCATGAGAAAGGGTGCCCCGTCAACATGGAAGCTGCTCTGACCTCGCCTTCTTTGGGATGGCAGCAGCTCTTTCGGCCCCCACACTTGTGCTCTCACATTCCAGGGGTTTCAGAACACAGCGGCATAGCCAAGAGGAATGACGGAGTCTGGGGAGGCTGGGCAGTGCATTTTTCTCTCAGTAGGCTGTGGGGAGTGGGGGCAAGGCTCACAGGGTTTCCTTCCAGCCTACCAGACTCCATACAAGCTCAGAGCTGGCTCCCAGGCAGGACCCTCAGGACCTGTCCTTGCTGGATTTGTACTGAATCCTGCCCACCGCACTGGGCTACTGGTTGCTACCCACTAAGTGTGCAGCCTCCCTCTTACGAAGAAAGCTCAGTGCCCTAAGGTCTGCGTCTCCATCTTGATCTCAGGATGGGTTGAGTTTCCTCAAGAGTCTGGACTCTCTCAGGTCTGATCCCTTGTATAACACCATGTCTCCTTTGTCCTCCTTGAAATCAATGAATGAAGAGTGGCGATCAGGGTTTCCGATCAGCCTCAGATCCTCTCTCTTCCTTCCTTCCTCCACCCACTCAGGGGAGGGAGGTCCTGCCTCTCCCACCACCTGCTCCCTAGGCTTAGGGACTGGCAGCCTGCTTCTGTCTTTCCTCCTGGCGGAAGTGGGAAGGACTGACCCCAGGGCCTCTGCAGGGTTGGGAGGTGGAGTACTTTATGACCTGGGAAGACGGTTAAGGGAGGAAATAACAAGCAGTCCTGCCGGCCACTGTGGAGGTGCCAGGGCTGGCAGGGTGGGGTGACGGCTTCCTCCCGCACTTCCTCCCATTGTTCCCGCCCAGCTTCCGGGAATTCTCCAGTGGGGAGAGAGGCAGAGGGGCCAGGCTGCTCGCTGCTCCCTGATCCCCTCTTTCTGGCGGCACCTCTGAGGCTGCCCCCCCAGGCCTGCCATCCCTCCTCTCCTCTGCCCGCCGTGTCTCCTGCCCCCCAGGCCTGCCATCCCTCCTCTCCTCTGCCCGCCGTGTCTCCTGCCACCCCAGGCTGAGGCCTCAGAGTGCCAGGAATTGCCACTGGGGACCAAGTTTGACAACCAAAATATAGTGCAGGAAGTTGCAAGTAAGAAAAGAGTTTATTTAGGATTTTGAGAATTGTTATTTTAGGAGTCTTCCCTGGTGGCTCAGTGGTAAAGAATCTGCCTGCCAATGCAGGGGACATGGGTTCAATCCCTAATCTGGGAAGATGGCGTATACCTTGGGGCAACTGAGCTCCTGGGCCACAGCTGCTGAGCCTGTGTTCTCGAGCCAGGGAACTGTAGCTGCTGAAACGCACGTCCTGTGCCCTTGAGCTGGAGCTCTGCAATGAAACGGGAGCCCCTGCTGCCTGCAGCTAGAGAAAAGCCCACCAACAATGAAGACCCAGCACCGCCAAAAATAAACATTAAATTAACTCGGGAGACACAAAGTATCGGGAGAAAGAAAGGCTTATAAAGACAGAAAGCCTGGAGGCTGTTAAAAGTCACCTGAAAAGAACTGTGGTTGATAATGTTTGTGCTTACAGAACCACAGGTTGCTTCAGAGCAGGGCTCTGATAGATGGATGGACACTCACGAGTTATTTTCAGGCCCAAGATATATCTTGGTTTCTGGACGTGTTCTAGATGACTTCAGGTCAAAAGGTCAGGCTAAATCCAGGACAGGCCATACATAAATCACTCTTCATTAATGGCATCCCAGCTCCATTTAATAGAACTCTCTAAGCAATACTGACTCAATTTTGATCTTTCTTTCACAAGTTCTGTGAGCAGGATCCACCTCCTACCTGCTCAAGCAGGTCCCTTCTCCTGCTGCCCCAGTTTCTCAATGTCACGTTGTTAACCAAAAACTGGGTTCACCTGTTGGTGGGTATCGAGCCAAAAGACACAACCAAGTCAAAGATTGAGAGAAGGAAGGATTGATTACTTACTGCAAGTAAGGAGAACATTGGGAACCCTTCCCAAAGTCATGTTTCCCCAAACAGCAAAATTTGGGGAAGTTTTAAGTTAAGAGTCCATGCATATTCATGAAGGGGTTTGAGCAGTAGGCAGAGTTCAAGTTTCAGTTGAAGGTCTGAGCGTCAGAAAAGGTCAGCATCATCAGACCTTATGTTCCAGCTGACATGGTGGCTGAGCACCCAGATGCTGTTGTCGCTTAGTCCCTATGTCATGTTCTACTCGTGTGACCTCAGGGACTGTGCCCACCAGGCTCCTCTGTCCGTGGGATTTCCCAGGCAAGAATACATCAGTGGGTTGCCACTTCCTTATCCAGGGGATCGTCCTAACCCGAGTCTCTTGCTGGACAAGTGGATTCTTTACCAGGAGCGCCCAGAGTGGGACTGAAATTCTGCAAAACAGCTCAAGAACGTGCATTCGGCTAGTGTTTACCATTGAAATAGAACTGGGAGTCTTTACAACTGACTGATCTTTGTTATTGTTACTTTTGTCTGCTAAATCTGTCCTTTTGTTTTAAGATCATCATTACTAAGACCTGTTCAAAGACAAATACTGTGGCCGGGTTGAGATCACCAGATGACTTCAGGCAAAAATGTCTTCTTTGACGTCAAGAAAGCCATTCCCAGTTCTCCTTCTCCCAGGGACCATTGCCCTTACACGCTTACAGCGTGGATTCCTGGTTCTCTACACTCACTGTCTGGTCCTCTTGATGTTGCTGCGGTTGTGAGGACACCAACACACTGGCGACAGGGGCCTTCCTCTTGCTGTCTCTGGGATGGAGGGCTCAGGAGGCCATACATAAATCACTCTTCATTAATGGCATCCCAGCTCCATTTAATAGAACTCTCTAAGCAATACTGACTCAATTTTGATCTTTCTTTCACAAGTTCTGTGAGCAGGATCC
This sequence comes from Tragulus kanchil, assembly GCA_022376925.1. NCBI lineage: Eukaryota > Metazoa > Chordata > Mammalia > Artiodactyla > Tragulidae > Tragulus > Tragulus kanchil. Next base: position 154,105,813 of record JAIOJX010000029.1, read on the forward strand.
ACCTCCTACCTGCTCAAGCAGGTCCCTTCTCCTGCTGCCCCAGTTTCTCAATGTCACGTTGTTAACCAAAAACTGGGTTCACCTGTTGGTGGGTATCGAGCCAAAAGACACAACCAAGTCAAAGATTGAGAGAAGGAAGGATTGATTACTTACTGCAAGTAAGGAGAACATTGGGAACCCTTCCCAAAGTCATGTTTCCCCAAACAGCAAAATTTGGGGAAGTTTTAAGTTAAGAGTCCATGCATATTCATGAAGGGGTTTGAGCAGTAGGCAGAGTTCAAGTTTCAGTTGAAGGTCTGAGCGTCAGAAAAGGTCAGCATCATCAGACCTTATGTTCCAGCTGACATGGTGGCTGAGCACCCAGATGCTGTTGTCGCTTAGTCCCTATGTCATGTTCTACTCGTGTGACCTCAGGGACTGTGCCCACCAGGCTCCTCTGTCCGTGGGATTTCCCAGGCAAGAATACATCAGTGGGTTGCCACTTCCTTATCCAGGGGATCGTCCTAACCCGAGTCTCTTGCTGGACAAGTGGATTCTTTACCAGGAGCGCCCAGAGTGGGACTGAAATTCTGCAAAACAGCTCAAGAACGTGCATTCGGCTAGTGTTTACCATTGAAATAGAACTGGGAGTCTTTACAACTGACTGATCTTTGTTATTGTTACTTTTGTCTGCTAAATCTGTCCTTTTGTTTTAAGATCATCATTACTAAGACCTGTTCAAAGACAAATACTGTGGCCGGGTTGAGATCACCAGATGACTTCAGGCAAAAATGTCTTCTTTGACGTCAAGAAAGCCATTCCCAGTTCTCCTTCTCCCAGGGACCATTGCCCTTACACGCTTACAGCGTGGATTCCTGGTTCTCTACACTCACTGTCTGGTCCTCTTGATGTTGCTGCGGTTGTGAGGACACCAACACACTGGCGACAGGGGCCTTCCTCTTGCTGTCTCTGGGATGGAGGCGCTCCAGGAGGCCTGATTTAGTGAGCTATGGTACAACCTGCTCTGTTCTGCAAAGGAAGATAACACAAACTGTTGCAGGCAGGGAGACTGCCTCCAGAGCCTAAGAGTGGGCTCTCGTCCAATACCTGGAAATGAATTGTCCGAGGAGACACACAGGCTGACATAGCTAGAGACTTTATTGGGAAGGGACGTCTGGGTGGAGAGCAGCAGAGGTAGGGAACCCTGGAGAACTGCTCTGCCACATGGTTTGTGGTCTCTCATTTTTCTGGGTTGTCTTTGATCAGTCATTCTGGCTCGAAGTCCTTCCTAGTGGTGACATGTGCATTGCTCAGCCGAGATGGAGTCCAAGGAGAAGGATTCTGGGAGGCCATATGGGCTGGCATCTCCTCTCTTCTCTTGACTTTTCCTTCATCCTTCTGGTTGGTGGTGTTCCTTACCAGGACCTTCTGTTGTAAGATAACTCATGCCAAGCGGTTACTCTCAGGCCTGGCCCGGGCAGGGGGTTTCAGTCAGTGGTTCCGCTAATAAAACCAGTCCAAATGCTAAAAAATGTGATTCCTAGCACCCCGAGAGGCTTTAGGACCCTGGAATGAATAAAAGCAACGATCTCTCCCTTTAGCTCTGTTAAAAAATAAGATTTAACCAAGTAAAATCTGAAGATCTAATTGTTTCTATTCAATGACTCATGAATGGACAGAGCTTCCCTGGTAGCTCAGATAGTAAAGAGTGCACCTCAGTGTAGGAGACCCAGGTTTGATCCCTGGGTTGGGAAGATCCTCTGGAGAAGGGAATGGCAACCCACTCCAGTATTCTTATGTGCAGAATTCCATGGACAGAGAAGCCTGGCGGGCTATAGTCCATGGGGTGACAGCTGGATATGACTGAGAACTTAATTCTTTCACTTTCACAATGACTTATGAATTTAAAGAAACTAGAAATACGCTGCAAGATGTTGTGCAAAATGGAACGTTTTATAAGCAGAAGAAGGGTGAGGCAAGAAGATATTAACAAAAGAAAACAAAGGATTGTTTTAAAGCCAGAACATCAACTTTTTGGAGGGTAGAGAAGGGACCAGGCAAGAATTTATCATGCTGATTACTTCATCTCCCATTTAGTGGGGTGGGAGTCAGGTTGGAGAGGGCCCCCATGACAGACAGGTTAGAAAAAGTGGTCCTGAGTACAAATCAGGCTGGGCTTCCCCAGTGGCTCAGCAGTAAAGAATCCGCCTGCCATGCAGGAGCTGCAGGAGATGTAGGTTTGATCCCTGGGTTGGCAAGGTCCCCTGGAGGAGGGCATGCAACTCACTGCAGTAGTCTTGCCTGAAGAATCCCATGGACAGAGGAGCCTGGTTGGCTACAGTCCACAGGATCACAAAGAGCTGGACACGACCGAAGTGACCTAGCACGCGCATGTGCACGTATCAGGCTTATCCCCTTGCTGGCAGAGACACCTGCAAAGCAACTAAGAGTCTGCTGGTTCCAAGAGGGGTGGAGATAGAGGAAGTTCATTGCCACGAAACTGACATAAGCAACTAGTTTTCAAATTTCTTTTTTATCATGATGAAACACACATAACAAAACTTACCATTTACCCATTTTAACATTCAGTGCCTTAAATACCTTTACAATCTGTGCAGCCATTGCCCTTATTCGTCTCCAGAAGTTTTTCATCTTCCTCAAACTGAAGCTGTAGCCCCTAAATAATAACTCCCTCTTCCCCATCCCCTAGCTCCGCATAACCACTAATCTTTCTGTTCCTATGAATGTAATTACTCTGGGTCACCATGCAATATTTGTCTTTTTGTGTCTGTCTTGTTTCATTTGGCTAATACCTCCGTGGTTCTTCCATGTTGTAGCAAGTGTCAGAATATTCCTCCTTTTCAAGACCCTACAATGCTCCATTTTACACATTCGCCACGTTTTATTTATTGATGGATAAATATCTGTTGATCCACAGTTGGATTGTTTCTACCTTTTGGAAATTGAGAATAACACTGTTATGAACCTGGGTGTACAAATACCTCTTTGAGTCCCTGACCTCAATTCTTCTGGGCATTGACTCAGAAGAAGAATCACTGAATCATATGGTAATTCTATGTTTACCTTTCTGAAGAACCATCATGCTGTTTTCCATAGTTGCTGCAGCATTTTCCAGTCCAACCAGTGGTCCAATTTCTCAACACAAGGGTTTCAGTTTCTCAACATCCGTGCCAACATTTGTTGGTTTTTATTTCTTTTTTTCAAACTTGTTTTATATTGGAGCATAGCCAGTTAGCAATGTGGTGGTCGTTTCAGCAAAGGGATTCAGCCACACACATGCATGGACCCATTCTCTGTTTTCTGTTTCCTGAGAGCAGTAAAGCATGTGAAGTCATACTGTGTTGTGAGCAGCCAGTTTCAGCAGTTAGCTAATTAGGTCAAATGGAAGCTTTATTTCCTAAGTCAGAAAAACTCATATTCAGATCAGTTGTTACAGAGACCAGAAACATGGAGGTCTCAGATACTAGGTGCCCCCCGAAGTTATGAAGCAAAGGATGAAAGTCCAGCCAGGACTGGCCGTTGTTCGTGTCCTGATGGTAACGTGCAGGAGGCACACCCGAGTCCGCCTCAGACACAGGGCTAGAGTCCTGATCAACAGAGGCCCCTGCTGCTCTGCTTTCCGGTGGCTGCTGCGGAACGCCTGTTGCTCGCTCTTTAGCTTCCCTTCCTCAAGAGCCCATGCCTTTATGGGCCCCCTCCCTTCCATCAGAGATGCGGCCTCGGGGGTGTGGGGTGATCATCCTGTGCCTCTTTTGGGAGTGGGGCATGCTGCCACTGCCCTCATTTTCCCTTCTCCCTGCCCGTGAAGACAGGAGGGTCTGTGTGTTTATCCTTTGCCATCATTGCTGGCCCAGCTCTGGGGCACTAGTGTGGAAGATCCGGAGAGCTGCTGAGGCAGAGGAGAATACAGGCCTGTTTCCAGGGGAGGGTGCCCTGGTGGACTCTTCAGGTCTGAGGGGGTGGCAGGGCTGGGCCTCTGGGGAAGGGCAGAAGGAGTCAAAGTTGACCTTGGGAGAGGAAAGTGTTTCTTACCCATGCTGGGAGAGGCCGGCCTATGGCTGGCCTCTTTGAGTCCCTGAGCTCAATTCTTCTGGGCATTGACTCAGAAGAAGAATCACTGAATCATATGGTAATTCTATGTTTACCTTTCTGAAGAACCATCATGCTGTTTTCCATAGTTGCTGCAGCATTTTCCAGTCCAACCAGTGGTCCAATTTCTCAACACAAGGGTTTCAGTTTCTCAACATCCGTGCCAACATTTGTTGGTTTTTATTTCTTTTTTTCAAACTTGTTTTATATTGGAGCATAGCCAGTTAGCAATGTGGTGGTCGTTTCAGCAAAGGGATTCAGCCACACACATGCATGGACCCATTCTCTGTTTTCTGTTTCCTGAGAGCAGTAAAGCATGTGAAGTCATACTGTGTTGTGAGCAGCCAGTTTCAGCAGTTAGCTAATTAGGTCAAATGGAAGCTTTATTTCCTAAGTCAGAAAAACTCATATTCAGATCAGTTGTTACAGAGACCAGAAACATGGAGGTCTCAGATACTAGGTGCCCCCCGAAGTTATGAAGCAAAGGATGAAAGTCCAGCCAGGACTGGCCGTTGTTCGTGTCCTGATGGTAACGTGCAGGAGGCACACCCGAGTCCGCCTCAGACACAGGGCTAGAGTCCTGATCAACAGAGGCCCCTGCTGCTCTGCTTTCCGGTGGCTGCTGCGGAACGCCTGTTGCTCGCTCTTTAGCTTCCCTTCCTCAAGAGCCCATGCCTTTATGGGCCCCCTCCCTTCCATCAGAGATGCGGCCTCGGGGGTGTGGGGTGATCATCCTGTGCCTCTTTTGGGAGTGGGGCATGCTGCCACTGCCCTCATTTTCCCTTCTCCCTGCCCGTGAAGACAGGAGGGTCTGTGTGTTTATCCTTTGCCATCATTGCTGGCCCAGCTCTGGGGCACTAGTGTGGAAGATCCGGAGAGCTGCTGAGGCAGAGGAGAATACAGGCCTGTTTCCAGGGGAGGGTGCCCTGGTGGACTCTTCAGGTCTGAGGGGGTGGCAGGGCTGGGCCTCTGGGGAAGGGCAGAAGGAGTCAAAGTTGACCTTGGGGAGAGGAAAGTGTTTCTTACCCTTTTCATGCTGGGAGAGGGGCCTGGCCTTCCATGGCTGGCGATGGGGTGACCCGGGCTGGGTTGCTGGGGAAGGCTGGAGGGGACCTAGGCATGTTAGGTAGACCAGACTGTCCATGGGTTGTCTGAGAGGTGGCGGGGGTGAAGGTGTTCAGAAGAACTGGGCACGTTTGGCTGCATTTTCTTTCTTTCTTTTTTAAACATTTTATTTTATTTTTTAGGGGGAAGGGGGCGGGAGGGCCACTTCTATTGGTCTTTCATTTATCTGTTTTCATCCATCTTTGTTCTTCTGCCTGTGTGGGCCTCCCATCGCAGTGGCCTCTGTTGTCGCAGAGCACCAGCTCTGGGCGCATGCACCCTGGAGCTCCGGCTCGGTAATTGGACACATGGGTCCAGCGGCTCCGCGGCACGTGGGATCTTCCCAGGCCAGGGATCGAACTGGCGCCCCTTGCACTGCAAGGCGGTGTCCTTACCCACTGGACCACCAGGGAGGCCCAAAATATCTGTTGTTTTATTTATATATTTCGCTGAACCGGGTCATAGTTGCAGCGTGTGAACTGTTAGTTGTGGCATGTGGGATCCAGTTCCCTGACCGGGGATCAAACCCAGGCCCCCTGCGCTGGGAGACAGAGTCTTAGCCACTGACCCCTTGGCTGCGTTTTCATTCTCCTTTTCTCTCTTCTCAGGTTCCTGGGGGAAGCCAACATCCCGCTCCGGGACGTCCTTGCCACCCCCAGCCTGTCTGCCAGCTTCAATGCCCCGCTGCTGGACAGCAAGAAACAGCCCACGGGGGTGAGTGCCCACGGGCCTCTGCACCCAGCCAGTTTCTGTCAGAGGCTTTGCCCTCTGACCCCAGTTGTGTGTCAAGGTCTAGGCCCCGGCACCCAGGCCTAGCCCACCCTGATGAAGCTCGGGGTGCCCAGGAGGGGCCCACGAGTGGACAGGATGGGAGGGGCAGAGGAAGGAGCCGGGCCCCACCTGCGGAGTCAGCCTTGCCTCGCACCAGCCTGGCCTGGGTCGCCTCCTGGGACCGGTGTTTCACTGGAAATCTGATGTCTTCCCAAGCTTCCTGGTGGCCCTGGCTATGGCGCCCTGCTCTCCTGGTAGTCCTTGCTCCCCATCCAGGCCCTTCTCCGGGTCCAGAGCAGCTGAGTCATCTGGGACACAGATCACAGCGGGAGGGAGGCAGACGTCGCCCTCCCTGCCTGCCGGGCTCTGACTCCCTTTCCTTCCTCCATTGTTCTTCCTGCTCCCCAGCCTTCCCAGTGTTCCTCCCGTCCTCCCAGACAATTCCCAGCCCTCCTCTCTGACCTTCCGTTATTTTTAGTGAGCTAAATATACCCGGTGGGGTTTGCTTCTTCATGGTCAGTAGAATTCCTGACCTTTCCTCTGGGTCAGCCCCACCTCCCAGGATGCACTAGCTGGGACTATAAATTTGGAAATACTTCCTCTCAGTGAGGTCCTGGGGAGTCTCTCAGCGTGTGGCCACCTTGCCCAGTGGAGAGAGAGAGAGAGAGTGTGTGTGTGCGTGTGTGTGTGTGTGTGTGTGCACGTGCAAGAGAGAGAGAGGGAGAGGTTGGGGGTTCTTGGCCATTTTGGTGAGTCTGGAAGTGGCTGGTCTGGGCAGAGCTCTGGGTGAAACTGCTGCTGGGAGCAGGGAGCTAGAGAAGGAGAGGGACTGACTGAAGTCACACGATGACTTGGCGTCCAGATGGGGACACGAGTCAAAGGGTGCGTCTCCCAACAAGGGACTTGAGTGGACTCTCCGGTCACTGCCCTTCGGACGCTGGAGCCTTTAACTGGGGCGTCTCAGGCCCCCGATGGCTGGGATGCTCCCCTCATGGGGAAATGCCTCTTCTCAGAGAATCCATCCCTTTCTCAGTGCTCACGGGTAGAACATCCTGGTCCAAGCAGGGAACATCACCTCTTGAATTCCTTTTATCCTCGCTGGGAGCTCTCCAGTCTCCTCACGCTCCCTGTGGTCAGGAAGGGCTCCAGGCCTTCTGAGCCACCCTTCTGGGGCTCCTGAGGGGCAGAGCAGGCTGCGGAGACACAGAACACTACTGGAGGAGGGGCAGGCATCGAGGCAGTAGGGGAAAGAGGTGTTTTGAGTCAGGGGATCTGCTTGACGCTTCTCCCCGGCTCTCAGGGATGGGGCTGCCTACGTTGCTGTGTGTCAGGCCCCCGATGCCTCCAACCAGTTTCTCACATCCTGGCTGAGCCGCTCAGACATCTCTTTATGCTCACCCGCTATGCATCTGTGATGTGGTGGTTTCTGCTGGCCCTCCTGCCCCGGCTCCCCTGAAAGCTCAAAGGCCCACCCAGCCCCTGAGACAGCCGACCGCAGGGCTGAGCCTGGCTGTGACTCTCCGGGCGCCTCGCCTCTCCAGCTCTCCTTCTGGGTGCCTGCGCTCTGTTTGCACTTCCCGAGCACCAGTGGGGAGCTGACGGCCTTCTCTTTCCTGGGCTGGGACTCCTGGCTGGCTGCAGAGGCTGCCATTCCGTCACAGTCCACGTCTCCAAGAAGGGGTGTGAAAGCCAGCAGGTGATGGTTGGTGGGTAAATTAGGTTTCTGGAGCGCCCCACAGTGTGTGCATGGAGGCCTCTCCATGCCAACCAGCAATGCCTGGACCCCAACCGCGTAGTCTGTGATTCAACTCAATTCTGATACCACCTCCCTGGCCACAGCCTCCAATCCCATGGGTTAAGGGCTTAGTCTGGCCCCCAATCTCCTTCCAGACACCATCGCAAGCCTGGGCTGTGCTTCTGGCCAACTGGCTAGAGGTCCGAAGTTGCCAGGAGAGCCCCCTCAGGTTCAGTGAGTTTGCTAGGGTGGCTCACAGAACTCAGGGAAACATTTTACTTTCTAGATTGTGGATTTACGATAGAAGGGTGTGTCTAAGGAAGGGCCAGACAGAAGAGACGCACAGGACAAGACATGGAGAAGGACACAGACCTCGTGCTCTCTCCAGGAGCACCCCCTCCGCCTGTCTCCACGTGTTTTCCAACCCAGAAGCTCCCTGAAACACATCCTTTTGGAGTTTCATCACACAGGCACGACTGATTAAATCACCGGCCATCAGTGATTGATTCAACCTCCCGCCCCTCTCCTCTTGGAGGTTAGGGAAGTTCCAACCTGCTAGTCACAGGTTGGGTCCTCCTGACAACCAGCTCCATCCTCAGGTGAGGTCCCAAAGTCACCCCATCAATGTAATGAGAGAAACCTTTGTGTTGTCAGCTCTTAGGAAATCCCAAGAGTTTGGGGATCAGTGAGCCATGAAATGTGGACAAAGACCGAATATATGAGAAGTATACTTTGGTCACCCACTGACCCAATATATGTCTTATAAATCACAGTTTAGCATGGGACCTCCTTCCCTGCAGCCCAGGCGGTGGCTCTGGTCAGTGGAGAGGGTCTAGGCCTGTGATAGTGCTGAGTCCCACTGCAGCCTTGGGCAGGTCCTGAGACCCTCTGAACTGGGGCCTCCACCAGGCCCCGGGGCTGGCTGTGCGGCAGTTAGGAGCACACGGGGAGGAGGATTCGCTCAGAGAGACAAAGAGCCCCGTCAGCAGCTGTGGATTCTCACTGGCCATGTACTGAGGCCGATTTCTGGGCTGAGTTCGATGGGCAGAGCTTGCCAGGCATCCCCAGTTGGTTGTAGCTTTGGACCTCAGAGGGCCAAAGAAAGCTGCTGGTAGTGTCATGGGAGTGACGTTAGGGCTTGTGGGATCTTTAGAAAACCCCAGCAGGTCTGAGGAGGAGCAGGAGGGGCCTGCCGCGGGCTGGCCCGTGGGCGCCATCTGCCTGTCATGCTCACCCAGGTCCCAGCAGATGTGGCACACTGGGCTGCGTGCCATGAGAAGATGCCAGATGGCTCTAGCCTGAAGGGAAGGATGCTGCCTCTGTCCTGGGGGAGTCTCCAGGCCCACGGGGGCACTGGACATGCACAGGAAAGAAGCAGCACACTCACAAATGTGTTTTGAGAGCTTCTTAAGGGCATGGATGATGTACCTTGAAAGCTGTATCAGTAGCTCCTCAGCCTTAAACGCTAGAGTCGGATCAGAAAGGGAAACCCGCTGGGTGAGAACACGTGAAACCCAGTGGCGGGGTGGGTCGGGGAGCCAGGAGGGCCCTGTGTGTTGGGAGCAGGTGCTGAGGCACCTTGGTGCACCCCTGAGTTTCCCTCAAGTGGTTGAAGAGGCTGCCAACCACCCCTTCCTCAGCTCAGACCCACATATGACCCTCCTGCCGGCTTCGGGGTGTTGTCTGCGCTATGCTATGCTTAGTTGCTCAGCTGTGACCAGCTCTTTGCGACTCCATGGATGTAGCCCACTAGGCTCCCCTATTCATGCGGATTTTCTAGGCAAGAATACTGGAGTGGGTTGCCATGCCCTCCTCCAGGGGATCTTCCCAATGCAGGGATCGAGCCCAGGTCTCCCGCATTGGAGGCAGACTCTTTACCCTCTGAGGGAAAGGTAAATAAGACACCTAGGTGTGTGAAATGGGTTGAAAGCGGGGATGGGGCGGGGGGTGGGCTGGTCCAGGGTTGGTCTTGCTAAGCTCAGCATTGGAGAGCTGTGACCCAGGATGGAGGCAGCGAGCAAGCAGGGCTGAACGTGGCAGGGTGGGCAAAGGACCCAGGAGTCTGAGCCTGTAACCTGCAGGAGGATCTGAGGGGGCTGTCTGTCCTTGCCTTTCCTGGTGTCCTGGACTCTCTTAGCCTGGCAGCCAGACAGACCTTCCAGAATTCTCTGCTATTTTTGACTGTGAGCCCAGGACGGCCGACATGGGTGACCGGGGCTGCCTGCTCCAGGCGGCATGCTGTGATGGACACATGCTGACTGAGGAGGGCCTTGTGAGAGGACGTGTGCCTGGTGGACCTGAGGGACAGGACTGGCAGATGGCGCACCTTGGTATGGAGGGCTGAAAGAGGGTCCGACTGGGAGTGTGGGCCAAGGTCGTGGTCTAGGAGGGCATAGGACTCACATATGTCCCACAAAGAGAAAAATCTCAGCTCTGGTTATGTCTGGAGAAAGGGACAGGCTACGAGATATGGCGTCCAGTGAGGACGGGAGGTCCTGACCCTGAGGGCGGCCCACAGACAGGCCCCGTCTCCTTTAGCTCTCAGGAGAGCTGGAGGGCTCCAGTATTAACCAGCCCTGGTCCTGAAGCAGTGGACCCTGGAGCATGCCCTCTGCCCGAGAGATCTATTCTAGATCCTGGGGTCTAGAGCCTCGGAAGCTCCTCGAAGGGCATGTAAAAGACAGAGCCCGCTCTGTGCTGGAGGCCTGTTCATATGCCCGGCGCCACCTGCACGCATGTTGCCAAGGCTTCAGGGGGAATGTGGAGGGATCTGATGCTCAGGAAACTCCAGAAGGGGAGGGGTGCCCAGATGGTCTTGGGACTCAGAGGCTGCTGTTTCTTCCTGAGCCTCCTTGCTAAGGCACCCAAGCCACAGCATGGAGCAGTTATGCTCCCGTGACTCCATTTCTGCACAGAGATGAGGTACTGGAATCCCCCAGGCGGGGAAGGGTCGTGGCTGGGCAAGGTGAACCCTGGTAAACAGGAAGTAGTGTTCTTCAAAGAAATCTGGTCCCTAGGGTCAGAGGCCCTCAGCCACCCAATGTTAGCGGGGCTTTATTCGTCTCTGCGGAGGGAGATTCCTGGGGTTATAGCACAAGCTGATTTCTCAGATTTTCAGAACCTTCCATACAAATTTTTATTATTTTTTTTGTTTTGTTTTACTGGGTTTTGTGGTTTACTGCCATACGTTGACCCAGATTCGTAAAACCTTCTATTTTAAAATAATTTAAGATTCAGCAAAAAGCTACAAGAGTAGTTGAAAGAATATTTTGTTCTAAGCCATTTGATTCCATGTCCTGGCTCTCATCTCTGAATTTAGTGTGTACTTTCTGTGATTAAGGACTTTCTCCATAGCATGAAAACCTGTACTATCGTATGTGAAGAAAATAGCTATAGTCATTGCTCTGTGAGAAAAGGGGATCCTGCAGGGGTGCTGTGTGACAGTCTGGAGGGGTGGGATGGGGGGGATATCCATATGACTAATCTGGGAACATACATGCCTGTAAACAAAACTCTGTAAAAGTTAAAAGTAAAATAAAAGGTTAAAAAAAAAAAAAAAGGACTTTCTTCTACATAATAACCACAAGGAAACCTTCAAAATGGGGAAATTAACCCTGACATGGCACTACCATTGAACTCACAGACTCTCATTCAAGTTTCGTCCACTTTATCAGTGGTGCTGTCTGTAACAAAAGGATCCAGTTAAGGGGCATGCATTGAGTGAGTCATTTCTGTCTCTCTTGGTCTCCATCCCCTGGGAGAACTCCTCAGTTGGACATTTATAACCCTGTGACCTTGACACATTGGGAGTGTCCAGGGCAGTTGTCCTGTAGAATGTCCCCCTGTTAGTATTTGCCTGCTGCTTCCTCGTGACTAGGTTTAGGTTGTTCATCTTCAGAAGGAATGGAACGCTGCAGTGCTGTGCTGCCCCCATGGGGTCCCAGGGTGGCGCTTCTGATTTGTTTCATTCCTGTGTGATTACCCTGATCATCGGATTACCTGGTGTTTACTAGGTTTCTCCACCAATTGTGAATCCATCCCGCTTTCTAATAAGTAAGGATTTGCGGGCAGGGGGAGGTACTTTGTGACTCTAAATACTTTGTTCCGAATCTAATTTTTATCCAGCAAGTTTAATACTCATTCTTATTTCTTGGTTGGATTATTGCTTTGATGGTTGCTAAATGATATCTTAAATCAATTAGTAATTTTCTCTGCATTAATCATCTGGCATTCCAATGTATGGAAAAGCATTCTCCTGCCATATTTAGTCATTTATTTCTATATGGATTCATGTATTCCTATTTTATTAAGTGGTTTCATGATTAATATTCTGCAAAAGCTACAAGAGTAGTTGAAAGAATATTTTGTTCTAAGCCATTTGATTCCATGTCCTGGCTCTCATCTCTGAATTTAGTGTGTACTTTCTGTGATTAAGGACTTTCTCCATAGCATGAAAACCTGTACTATCGTATGTGAAGAAAATAGCTATAGTCATTGCTCTGTGAGAAAAGGGGATCCTGCAGGGGTGCTGTGTGACAGTCTGGAGGGGTGGGATGGGGGGGATATCCATATGACTAATCTGGGAACATACATGCCTGTAAACAAAACTCTGTAAAAGTTAAAAGTAAAATAAAAGGTTAAAAAAAAAAAAAAAGGACTTTCTTCTACATAATAACCACAAGGAAACCTTCAAAATGGGGAAATTAACCCTGACATGGCACTACCATTGAACTCACAGACTCTCATTCAAGTTTCGTCCACTTTATCAGTGGTGCTGTCTGTAACAAAAGGATCCAGTTAAGGGGCATGCATTGAGTGAGTCATTTCTGTCTCTCTTGGTCTCCATCCCCTGGGAGAACTCCTCAGTTGGACATTTATAACCCTGTGACCTTGACACATTGGGAGTGTCCAGGGCAGTTGTCCTGTAGAATGTCCCCCTGTTAGTATTTGCCTGCTGCTTCCTCGTGACTAGGTTTAGGTTGTTCATCTTCAGAAGGAATGGAACGCTGCAGTGCTGTGCTGCCCCCATGGGGTCCCAGGGTGGCGCTTCTGATTTGTTTCATTCCTGTGTGATTACCCTGATCATCGGATTACCTGGTGTTTACTAGGTTTCTCCACCAATTGTGAATCCATCCCGCTTTCTAATAAGTAAGGATTTGCGGGCAGGGGGAGGTACTTTGTGACTCTAAATACTTTGTTCCGAATCTAATTTTTATCCAGCAAGTTTAATACTCATTCTTATTTCTTGGTTGGATTATTGCTTTGATGGTTGCTAAATGATATCTTAAATCAATTAGTAATTTTCTCTGCATTAATCATCTGGCATTCCAATGTATGGAAAAGCATTCTCCTGCCATATTTAGTCATTTATTTCTATATGGATTCATGTATTCCTATTTTATTAAGTGGTTTAGCCAGTTATGGTCATTATTTATTTTCATGTTTAAATTGTCCCAGATTTGGCCTGCGGGAATCCTTGATAGTGGGCTTCTGTGTCCTTTTGATGTGTTTCTATGGTTCTTTTGAATATTTTCTTGTTTTCTGGCACAAAAAGATGCTTCTGGGTCATCTTCTACCTTTCCTGGCCTAACCCTGGAATTAGTTATTGCTCCAAAGAGCCCAACATGCCTTATGATGAAGTGAAGCAAAAAACAACTTCCGATGCCCACCCCGGACCAGAATTGGAGTCTCAGGGGGTTTGGCATGGCTGTGGGCGGGTCTGGTTATCTGGAGCCGCCTGAGAGGCTGTTCTTGGTGTTGCCCGAGTTTAGGATTCGGGTTGCTCTGGCTACTCAAGTGGCGACACCTGGTGGTGACTCAGGAACCTGCATGGCTGTTAGCACGATGCCTTAGATCTGGGACTTACGGGCCTCATTGCTTCCCCTGCCTCCTCCTAGGGTTCCTGGGATGGGAAACTGGCTGCAGTCTCCTTCCTCAGTGTCCTGATCACCTTCCACACATACCTCAGCCCTTCCCTCCCTTAGCCTGGCTGCCCCCGTCCAGGCCCCAACCACCTCCAGAGCTGGATACGCCCAGGACCTTGAGCCTTTTCCATCTCAGGACCAGGATTCGCTCCTGACATCCCTAATATTACGCAGCAGAGATAGCTGTCTAGTGAATTACGCTGCGTTGCTCAGAAGATATTAGGTGTCAGTGACAGTTATGTTTATAAAGGGTTAAGCAACATTTGAGGAAATGGTTATTGTCTGCGTGTTAATCACTCCGTTGTGTCGGACTCTTTGAGACCCTAAGACTGTAGCCCGCTAGGCTCCTCTCTCCTTGGGATTCTCTGGGAGAGAATACTGCAGTTGGTTGCCGTTTCTTTCTCCATGGTTATTGTCTAATATGAAGTAAAAGGAAAGCCTTTGGCATGCAGCAGAGCTGAACATGATTCATTTAAAAAGATTGGAGGGGATTAGATCAGAATGTGAATAGTGGTGGCACAATGGCAATTTATGTTCCGTTACATTCTTCTTTAAATTGTTGGTAATTTCTGACCTTTCATGCCTTGGAATTTTTCTTACTTTGATTGATTAAAAGGCTGCCCCAGGAGGTCTGCTGGATCTTATGGCTTTCCTTCAGGGCCTCAGTCTCCTGGTGGGCTTGGGTGGGGCAGGAACACAAGGCAGCCTTTCCAGCTCATGTGAGCAGCGCGATGGTCACTCTCCCCTTGCTGGTCAAAGTCGGAGCATCTGGGGGTGAGATGGGGGACGAGGTGCTTCTGGGAGGGAAGACGGCTCAGAAAGGTGAGCGGCACCATGAGACCCTCAGGGCTAGCTGGGGCCTGTGCAGAGAGGCTGAGCTGTCTGTGGACAAACAGGGGAGGACGCCTGACTGAACAGAGAAGAAAAGGGGCTTTTTTCCTGAAGATGGGCCTAAACTGAGAGTTGAGAAATCCTACGGGTGAATTTCAATGGTTGATTCATTTATAGAAACTTACTAGGCATTCTCTTAACTAATTTAATCCTTGCTTGACCCTTTGCAGAAAGTACGATTGCGACCCCATTTCACAGATGAGGACACTGAGGCACAGAGAGGTTTCAGATCTTGCCAAGGGCACCCAGCTTCTGAGTGGTGCAACTTGATTCCACCTTTAGTGCTCGTAGCCACCTGACGATGCTCATGGGCCCCTGGGGGTGGCTTTGCCACAGTCTCCTGCAAACCGGACTCCATTCCTGGTTTGGAGGACAGGAACAGGAAGGCTGCTGGGGGTGGTGGTGGAGGCCAGCCTACTAAATCTGCTGGCCTTCACCTCCCTCTCTTCCAGGCCTCGCTGGTCCTCCAGGTGTCATACACGCCGGTCGCCGGAGCCACGCCCCCATTCCCACCCTCGGTGCCTCTGGAGCCGTCCCCGACGCTGCCCGACATGGACATGGTGGCCGGTGAGGAGCGCAGCCTCGCCCTGGCAGGGCCTGGGGGATAAGCCCCGCAGTGCCCCCTGAGCCTGGAGAGGGGTGCCTGTCTAGACGGGGGCCTGCCCAGGCCTGGAGACGAGTGGCCGGGGTGGGTGGGGAGTCTTGGGAGCCGACTGCTGCCTTGCCGAGAGAAAAGCAACAGGAGGCACGCTCTGCTAGGTGCCACTAGGATGAACGTGAGGCTGTCCCCCAGCACCAGCTGCTCGGGGAAGGGGTTGTGCAGGTGTGGGTGTCTGAGCCTCTGCCACTGCAGAGGGGTGCAAGTTGTAGAGGCCAGGCCTGGGCTGGGGGTCTATCCTAGCTGAGGTGTGAGGCCCCACCCATGCCCCGGAGCCCGATGCCTCCCTGCCCGGAACTCCGCAGGCCTTTAGCAACAACCTATGACAAAGGGACTGGGTTTTCCCAGGAAGAGTCCCGGGCTGAAGTCAGGAGACATGCGTTCCGTTTTGCCTTTGCACCAAATAGCTGTGTAACTTGGGCCACTCACTCCATCTCTGGGCCGCAGTTTATTATTTATGAAAAGTGCGCAGACTGAATTGATGGAATCTCAGGGTTGCTCTTTACGTACTTCTCCTGGCCTTGTGAAGTGAGGACCCAGCCCAGGTGGCTGGCTCATCCGTGGTGGGCTGGCGCATGGCCGTCCAGCCTGCAGGGGTGATGCCCGTGGGAAAGATTCTAGCATTTTTCCCGTGGTGAAGGGAGCCCGTCCCAGGTGTGCCCTGAGCCTGTCCGGGGCCCTTGTGGGGGAAGCAGGGCAGGGCCCCTCTTGCTGGACTTGGCACTGATCGCCTGGAAGGGGGGGCAGACCCCCTGGACTGGGGTTGAGGGAGGAAGAGTGGGGTGCTCCTGGTGATTGAGGGTGGAGAGGGTCCCAAGTGTTCTGGGACCCCTCTTGAGGTGGCTCTGACAGAGTTAGGTTGTGGCCCCTCCGTGCTGCCCAGAAGGTGGTGAGAGGGCCGTCTGGACAGATGCCGTAGCTGTTTGGAGCCGTGTGTCAGGCTGGGGCAGGCGGGGAGCTCCGGCAGAGTGGGGGTGGGGCTAGGTCGGCTTCCCTCACCAGCTCCCTCCTCCCCTCCTGGGGCTGTGCCCTGCCCGTGTGCCAGGTGGGGGACAGAGCCGGGCCGAGACTTGGTCCCTGCTCAGTGACAGCACCGTGGACACGAGATACTCTGGAAAGAAGTGGCTGGCCCCCACGGGTGAGACGCGGGCCGGGCTGTCCTGATCCTCCCACCTGTAACCGGCTCACTTGCTGCCCAGAGTGGGACAAGGTGGCCAGGAGGGCTCCTCCGGCAGGACCTGTGGGGAGGGCTGGGCCATTCTGTCTCCTGTCTGCTAACCGGACTGACCACCCTCAGGTTTCAGCTCTTGGAAGCTCCTCTTCTTCTCTCTCATCCATCCCAGCTGACCAGTGGGGAAAGAGGAGGGTAGGGGAGGTGGGTGCCGGGCTCTCGGCTCCTCGGTCAGCCGGGCAGGGACCCAGGGGCCGGAGGGACCCAGCCTCATGAACACCCTCTCCTCCAGACACAGGAGGAGAGGAGGACACTGAGGACCAAGGGCTCACGGGAGACGAGGCCGAGCCATTCCTGGACCAGAGCGGGACTCCAGGCCCCGTGGCCCCCATCACCCCGAAGAAATCACCTTCCCATCGTCTCCCCTCCCAGCCCGGGGGAAGAAGGAAGAGAGGCACGCCCGCGCCCAGAAAGCTGCTGTCGGACAAACCGCAGGACTTCCAGGTGACCATGGTCTCCTCCTTGAGGCAGCGGCAGCCGCTGATGCCAGTGTAAAGCCCGTCTATCGAGCCCTGGGGGAGGTCCCAAAGGCTCTCCTCGGTGGGAGTCTGCAGAGCGTCAGCACCCCCGTAGTGTTACCTGTTTCCCCAGCCGGACAGCCCTAGCTGCTCAGCGTGTGGGCCGTGGGCGGGCACGGGGGTGTCAGCTGGCAGCATGTGAGAGAGGCCGGCTCTAGGGCCCGTCCCAGACCCACTGACTCTGCATCTGCTTTTGAACAAGATCCCAAATCTAAGAGGCTCTGGCTGTCGTTTTTTCCCCTTGGTCCATGCCCCCTGCTAATTGTCATATTTCTCTGAAGGTTGTGCTCAGAGTGATTTTGTTCAAGGTCTTCCCAGAATGAATCTATGAATGTTAACCCTTGGACTTATTTTTATCCAAAAATCTATCCCATTTAATTTACGTTTTGAGTCCTTTGTTCTTTTCTACAGAATTTTCCATTTTGATGTCATGACATTTAGTGATAGTTAACTCTTTAGGACTACATTTTAAATGAAAAAACAGAAAACATATTTTTATTCATTCAATGCAGCAAATTGTAAAAATATATTTCAGTTGCCAACTGGGGTCATTTCAGGAAAAGTTCTAGTTATAACTGCTGTGTTTGCCTGAAAGACAAAATTCTAACTTATAATTATTATTATTCACAAGACATTCCTTTTTTCTCCTTAAAAAATGAATAGTTTTTGGGACTTCTCTGGTGGCCCAGTGGCTAAGACTCCACATTCCCAATGCAAGGGGCTCAGGTTCGTTCCCTGGTCAGGGGAAATAGATCCCATATGTCACAACTATGACCCAGTAAAGCCAAATAAAAAATAGATTTAAAAAATAGATTTAAATTTAAAAATTTAAAATACATTTAATTTTTTTCGTAGAAAATTTGGAAAATACTGTACAATGAAGAATATAAAGTCATTCACACCCTCTTCATTGCCATTGATAATCTTTTCTGTAGTATTTATTTTTAGAAAAGAGTTGATTACTGAGTAACTGCTGGTAAGAAATTAGAGCCAGTGAGCACTGTATTTTTTCATGAAAGCTTTAATACTTTAAAATGTAATATTCTTAAATCTTTTGCCTAACTTTGGAAGCACAGGTGTTCTTGAAACCCCCATTTACTGAAAGTTCAAAGAAGAAAACTCATTTCGCAGACTGTCAGACATTCTGTCTTGCATCTTATACTATATAAGAATGAAGTGGGGATACATCACTATGTACCTTTGACCTCTGAGGAGACTGTCAGTGAGGAGTATTCAAGCCACTTAAAAATATCAGCATCAGGTCTGAGGTAGGGCTTATGCAGGAATGGAACAGGGACTGGATCCTTGACCCCTGTTCTGGGATTGACTGCTGGCGGCTTACTGGGGGCAGCCTGGCAGCTCTTACGTGGCATCGTGGTGTTTTATAGATGCAAAGGACGTTGGTGGAAAAATACCGTTCTTACAGTGTTCTTCCTAATCCCTGCCTCCTTTTAATTTTTTTGGGGGCCACTTCTACTGGTCTTTCTTTCTTTTTTTTAAAGATTTATTTATTTATTTATTTTGGGCGGGGTCGGGTTGGGAAGGGAGGCGAGCGGGCGGGCCACTTCTATTGGTCTTTCATTTCTCCATTTTCATCCGTCTTTGTTCTTTGGCTCCTGTGGGCCTCCCATCACGGTGGCGTCTGTCACTGCAGAGCACCGGTCCCTGGGGTCATTTCAGGAAAAGTTCTAGTTATAACTGCTGTGTTTGCCTGAAAGACAAAATTCTAACTTATAATTATTATTATTCACAAGACATTCCTTTTTCTCCTTAAAAATGAATAGTTTTGGGACTTCTCTGGTGGCCCAGTGGCTAAGACTCCACATTCCCAATGCAAGGGGCTCAGGTTCGTTCCCTGGTCAGGGGAAATAGATCCCATATGTCACAACTATGACCCAGTAAAGCCAAATAAAAAATAGATTTAAAAAATAGATTTAAATTTAAAAATTTAAAATACATTTAATTTTTTTCGTAGAAAATTTGGAAAATACTGTACAATGAAGAATATAAAGTCATTCACACCCTCTTCATTGCCATTGATAATCTTTTCTGTAGTATTTATTTTTAGAAAAGAGTTGATTACTGAGTAACTGCTGGTAAGAAATTAGAGCCAGTGAGCACTGTATTTTTTCATGAAAGCTTTAATACTTTAAAATGTAATATTCTTAAATCTTTTGCCTAACTTTGGAAGCACAGGTGTTCTTGAAACCCCCATTTACTGAAAGTTCAAAGAAGAAAACTCATTTCGCAGACTGTCAGACATTCTGTCTTGCATCTTATACTATATAAGAATGAAGTGGGGATACATCACTATGTACCTTTGACCTCTGAGGAGACTGTCAGTGAGGAGTATTCAAGCCACTTAAAAAATATCAGCATCAGGTCTGAGGTAGGGCTTATGCAGGAATGGAACAGGGACTGGATCCTTGACCCCTGTTCTGGGATTGACTGCTGGCGGCTTACTGGGGGCAGCCTGGCAGCTCTTACGTGGCATCGTGGTGTTTTATAGATGCAAAGGACGTTGGTGGAAAAATACCGTTCTTACAGTGTTCTTCCTAATCCCTGCCTCCCTTTTTAATTTTTTTTGGGGGGGCCACTTCTACTGGTCTTTCTTTCTTTTTTTTTTAAAGATTTATTTATTTATTTATTTTGGGCGGGGGTCGGGTTGGGGAGGGAGGGGAGCGGGCGGGCCACTTCTATTGGTCTTTCATTTCTCCATTTTCATCCGTCTTTG
The DNA here is from genome assembly GCA_022376925.1 of Tragulus kanchil. NCBI lineage: Eukaryota > Metazoa > Chordata > Mammalia > Artiodactyla > Tragulidae > Tragulus > Tragulus kanchil. The sequence goes on from JAIOJX010000029.1 coordinate 154,125,468, forward strand.
TTCTTTGGCTCCTGTGGGCCTCCCATCACGGTGGCGTCTGTCGTTGCAGAGCGCCGGCTCTGAGCGCATGCGCTCCAGAGCTCGGGCTTGGTAATTGGACACATCGGTCCAGCCGCTCCGTGGCACGTGGGATCTTCCCAAGCCAGGGATCGAACAGGCGCCCCTTGCACTGCAAGGCGGTGTCCTTACCCACTGGACCACCAAGGGAAGCCCTGGTCTTTCATTTTTTAATGTATTTTTGTCCATCTTTGTTCTTTGGCTTGTGCCGGCCTCCCATCTCAGTGGCCTCTCTCGCTGCAGAGCACCTGCTCTGGGCACATGCGCTCTAGAGCTCCGGCTCCATAGTTGGACACATGGGTCCCGTCGCACTGTGGCACGTGGGATCTTCCCAGGCCAAGGATTGAACCAGCACCCCTTGCATTGCAAGGCGGTGTTCTTACCCACTGGACCACCAGGGAAGCCCTCCTAATTCCCTTTTAATGGCCGTCTCAAGAAGCGGGCCGTGAGGGTGTCCTCAGAGACGTCTGACTCTCAGTTGTGGAGGTGGGTGCCTGGCTATGTCCCCCTCCTCCTGCTCATCCCCCTCCTGGCTTTCAGATCAGGGTCCAGGTGATCGAGGGACGCCAGCTGCCAGGGGTGAACATCAAGCCTGTGGTCAAGGTCACCGCTGCCGGGCAGACCAAGCGGACGCGGATCCACAAGGGAAACAGTCCCCTCTTCAACGAGGTGGGAGACCCTGGGTTAGGGCGAGTGCCTGGGTGGGGCACACAGCAGACGCCTGGCAGGTCACTTGGTGTTTGCATGCGACACTCGCATTGGGTGGGAGCAGTGCCGGGTCCTGAGTAGGTTACCTGAGGAACTGGAGAGAGGGTTCCTGCTCTCACTCCTGCCTTGACTGCTGGCGGCTTACTGGGGGCAGCCTGGCAGCTCTTACGTGGCATCGTGGTGTTTTATAGATGCAAAGGACGTTGGTGGAAAAATACCGTTCTTACAGTGTTCTTCCTAATCCCTGCCTCCCTTTTTAATTTTTTTTGGGGGGGCCACTTCTACTGGTCTTTCTTTCTTTTTTTTTTAAAGATTTATTTATTTATTTATTTTGGGCGGGGGTCGGGTTGGGGAGGGAGGGGAGCGGGCGGGCCACTTCTATTGGTCTTTCATTTCTCCATTTTCATCCGTCTTTGTTCTTTGGCTCCTGTGGGCCTCCCATCACGGTGGCGTCTGTCGTTGCAGAGCGCCGGCTCTGAGCGCATGCGCTCCAGAGCTCGGGCTTGGTAATTGGACACATCGGTCCAGCCGCTCCGTGGCACGTGGGATCTTCCCAAGCCAGGGATCGAACAGGCGCCCCTTGCACTGCAAGGCGGTGTCCTTACCCACTGGACCACCAAGGGAAGCCCTGGTCTTTCATTTTTTAATGTATTTTTGTCCATCTTTGTTCTTTGGCTTGTGCCGGCCTCCCATCTCAGTGGCCTCTCTCGCTGCAGAGCACCTGCTCTGGGCACATGCGCTCTAGAGCTCCGGCTCCATAGTTGGACACATGGGTCCCGTCGCACTGTGGCACGTGGGATCTTCCCAGGCCAAGGATTGAACCAGCACCCCTTGCATTGCAAGGCGGTGTTCTTACCCACTGGACCACCAGGGAAGCCCTCCTAATTCCCTTTTAATGGCCGTCTCAAGAAGCGGGCCGTGAGGGTGTCCTCAGAGACGTCTGACTCTCAGTTGTGGAGGTGGGTGCCTGGCTATGTCCCCCTCCTCCTGCTCATCCCCCTCCTGGCTTTCAGATCAGGGTCCAGGTGATCGAGGGACGCCAGCTGCCAGGGGTGAACATCAAGCCTGTGGTCAAGGTCACCGCTGCCGGGCAGACCAAGCGGACGCGGATCCACAAGGGAAACAGTCCCCTCTTCAACGAGGTGGGAGACCCTGGGTTAGGGCGAGTGCCTGGGTGGGGGCACACAGCAGACGCCTGGCAGGTCACTTGGTGTTTGCATGCGACACTCGCATTGGGTGGGAGCAGTGCCGGGTCCTGAGTAGGTTACCTGAGGAACTGGAGAGAGGGTTCCTGCTCTCACTCCTGCCTTGGACTCCCCCGGCTCCATGTCCCCATAGTCCTGTGGAGCAGCCACTCTGTCCTTGAAGTGACCACATCTGTGAGGTCCAATTGCCAGAGCTTGGTGCTAGGCTGACCCACTGCTCACTCGCTGTGTGGACCAGACCTGGAGGCTAGGCGGTGGCCGTCCCCTCCCGGCCCGGCTCAGCAGGCCTTCATCTGTCTCCCTTTCACCCTGAACCAACAGACTCTTTTCTTCAATGTGTTTGACTCGCCCGTGGAGCTGTTCAACGAGCCCATCTTCATCACGGTACGTGGCAGCCACTGAAGATTTTCCATGTGCGCGCGCGTGTGTGTGTGTGCACGTGTGTGAGAAGCCAAGAAGCCGAGCCTGGGTGAGGGAAGCAGCTCACGCCTGTCCCTCTCGCCTGGCACAGGGATGCCGTCAGGGCTTGGATGCAGGCGGTGCCAGGGCCAGGCCACGGCCAGGGACTCAGCTGAGCTGTGGCCCTTTGATCTCATCTTGTTTATCTGTCTGCCTACTTCTGGCTAAGATGTTTTTTCATGGGACCTCAGCTCTTTCCCCGCCTTTCCTCTGAAAGACAGTCTAGTTGGGGGGATCAGAAGTGTGGGCTCTGGCTTCTAGTCCTGCCTAAGCCAAGGAGGGGATGTGTGATTCTCTATGAGTGATCTCTCCATGCCTCTGTTTCTTCATCTGTAGAATGGGGATGATCATAGGAATGGGGTAAACGTTGCTTGGAATAATCTCTGGGACAGAACCTGTGCTGTTGGAGGGTGGGTGGTTACTATTTGGGAAGGAAGAGCAGTTGGCATGGGAGCTGTCTGGGCCAACATTTACTTACGTATGCAACTTTTGAGTTGGTCTTTCTTTCCAGGTGGTGGACTCCCGCTCCCTCAGGACAGATGCTCTCATCGGGGAGTTCCGGGTAATGGTTTATTTTCTTTGAAAGTGGTCAATTCTTGTTTATCCACATCGGCAGGAGCTCTGTAGATGATGGGCAGGGTTGGTGCTCCAGAGAGCCTATCTGTTTTGGTCTGTGTTGGGGAAAATTTGATGAAAACAAACAAACAAACAAGATCTTCTCTTAACCCAGAAATCTTCTCCACAAAGGTCGTAGAGGAAGAAAACACGTTTGTTATTGCGCAATCTGCTAAGAGATTGCGAAGACCCTTGCTGACCATGTTGGGCCAGCGTGACACCAGAGCTCAGTGCCCTGAGCTCCCCTGGGTTGGGAGTGGGTGCAGGTGTGGCGTCCAGGGGGATGGGGTGAGGTCTGGTAGGGGGCAGTGGAGAGATGGGGGAGCCTGCCCCTTCATTTGTTCCGGACGTGCAGGACTGAACAGTTTACTGCAGAGGACCTTGAGCTGATGGCGTAGGATAGTCTTAACAGATTAGTGTTAAGGGCAACTGGTACCACAGATCTTCACAAATGGTCTTTTAATGTCATTCTCATCGATTTTCTCATTTTGAACCGTCAAGCATTTATCGAATGGAAAGAAAGGGCACAAGGTTTATTTGACCTTCCTCTTGTTTTCCAAATAAAATATGGTCCCTTCTCTGAGAGGTAGTCATGTGATAGAAAATGGAATTTGATTTTCTGGAGAAGCAGTTTTGTTTGTCTGTTTTTTAAAGAATAGATTGAGCTTGAGTCATTCTGTAATAAATGGGATCTTATGTTTTGAGTTTTTAATCTTATTATAAGAACCCAAGGTTTAGGGTTTAAAACAATATTTTTTTTCCTGATTATAAAAGTAATCCATGATTTAAAAAAAAAACCTTGTAGTTTTTGAGAACAATTTTAGGTTCATAGCAAAACTGAAAGTACAGAGTTCCCTCATATCTCCTCCCCCATCCCACATGCATAACCTCCCCTGCCATCAACATTAAAATCTATGGTGTTTTATAGAAAATTATAAAATATAGGAAATAATAAGAATACAATAAAATCACCCAAATCTGCCACCCAGAGGCAGTGCAGTTGCCATTTGGTGTGTTTCTTTTGCTCTGTCTTTTCTATGCATAGATAGACTTTACCCAACTTGGATCAAAATGGATTCCATTTTTTTTCCATGTGATAACAGGAGACTAATATTTTCCCATGTCTCCAAACATTATTCAAAACATGATTTTATAAAAAATATTTTAAATTTTTTATTTATTTAGTTGGCTGTGCTGTGTCTTAGTTGTAGCATGTGGGCTCTAGTTCCCTGACCAGGAATCAAATCCAGGCCCCCTGCATTGGGAACACAGAATCTTAACCAGTGGACCACCAGGGAAGTCCCCAAAACATGATTTTTAATGCATCAAATGTTAAGTTTTCATGCCTCGTACTGTAACACTCTGCTGGCAGGCGTGTGACCTCCTTTGTTTGCTTTCAGATGGACGTGGGCAGCATCTACCGAGAGCCCCGTAAGTCACTCCGTCATCCTCTTGGGCAGATTTTTCTGCTTGGGTTCTGGCTGCGCGGGGGCAGCCACTCGGGGCACTCATCTTTCCTTCCTGGGGAGTCTAGATGTCAGCAGTGGAGTTCCATCTTGGAGCTGAGGCCACATGATGGAAGACAGAGTAGGCTTTCATCTCTGAGTAAAACAGGCCCCCCGGCAGATCAGATCCTCAAAAGGGCCTCTGCGGGTCCAGTTGTGGTACTAAATCTGGAAGTCCTAAGCAAGGGTTACTGGTGGCTGGGGTCCCTCCAGACGGGGGGTCATTTGGATGATAAGTCTAGGATTTCTCCCCAGCCTGGGCGCTGCTCTGTTTATTTTCTGACGGGGAATGGCCAGGGGTCTGGCTTTGGCAGCCTCTTATAGTGGTTTCTGTTAATATTTCTGACTTGGACCTGAATGAACCCTCAAACTATCTTTGATCTTGGAATATGAGTGGATAAGTTTTTCATCTCACCCAATGGAATCCACCCCTGACTTCCTGGTGTGTTGCTGACTTGGGTCCTTCCAATTCCGGGATCACCAAGGGTGTTTCTCTCTTACTTAGGTCACGCCTATCTCAGGAAGTGGCTGCTGCTGTCCAATCCGGACGATTTCTCTGCTGGGGCCAGAGGCTACCTGAAGACAAGCCTTTGTGTGCTGGGACCTGGAGACGAAGCCCCTGTGAGTGCATTTCCTTGTCCCCTTGTAGCGCCCCCACCTGGCCATGGAGGCCCCAAAGCAACCAAGAAAAAGCTTTTTTCTGATTTAAAAGAATCTGGGGCAATTATGAAAAATGTAGAACATGTGAAAACGGATGAATGCGAAATGAATCAGTCCTAATTCTGCCCATCAGCATATATAACTATCATGACTACTTTCTTGCATATTCCCCTATATATATATATATATGTATATGTATACACATGTATATATATATGCACGCTGTATACCTACTCTTTTCCAGAGTCTTTTCCTTTATAATTATAAGGAATTGAGTAGAGTTCCCTGGTGCTATATAGTAGGTCGTTGTGTTCACATATAGGAGTGTGTATATGTTAATTACAAACTCCTAATTTATCCCCACCACCTTTCCCCTTTGGTAACCGTAAGCTTGTTTTCTATGCCTGGAAGTCTATTTTTGTTTTGTAAATAATGTCATTTGTATCATTTTTTAGAATGATTTGTCTGTCATTTTAGATTCCACATGTGATATACATCTTTTTCTAACTTATGGCACTCAGTGTGACAATCTTTAGGTCCATCCATATTGCTGCAAGTGGCATTATTTTATTCTTTTTTTATATCTGAGTAATACTCTAGCACACACACACACACACACACACACTCAAGAGCAGACACTTTGGGCTGGAGGCTTTGTGGGAAAGCTGATAGTCCTCAGTGGCCTGGAAGCAGAGGAAGAGAAGGTGGATGGAGGCACTGTCAGGCGTGGTGGAGGCATGGGGCTGAGGTGACTGAGCCTGCAGGCAGGATGCAGGTGGACCAGACAGAGAGCTGATGAGGAGGACAAATAGTCGGGAACAGCCAGGGAATACATGCTTATTGAGCTCCTGCTGTGTGCCAAGCTCTGTGCTGAGTGCCTCACTTGGTATGAGGGGGGTTGAAGGAGAAGGAGAGGTCGCAGGCTGTTTTTAGAGAAGGGTCTCGGTCAAGGCTTCCCTAGCGGGTTGGCTCCAAGTGGCTGAGGATATGCTCATTCCTCCGGCAGCTGCAGGGGAGGGAAGATTAAGATGCTGTTAGTTGAGGACCAGGACCTGTGCAGGTGAATAACTTGTCCTTGTGGATGTTGATTATCTCACGGGAACCTGGACATCAAATACACAAATGGTGAGGCAGGTACTGAAATGATCGAGGCAGGGGGAGGGGATCAAGGAGGCAGGAGGGGGAAAGCAGTCTCTGGGGAGTGCTGGGGCGGTGGAGTCCCCAGGGAGAGCTGCGTGAGATCAGGGAGGGGGAAAGGCAAGCTCCATGATGAGGTTAAGGTTGAAGAGCTGGCTGCTGATGGGAGCGCAGGAAGCCATGATAGAGAGGATTATGGGAGGGACCATCGTGAGTTCTGTGCAGGGGCTGATGGAGCCCAGGCTGACCAGACCCTCCCAGGGGAACGCCCCTGGTCTCTCATCTCGGTTCCTCTGCAGCCCAGATGTTGTGACTTCCTGCTCCTCCATGACATTTCTGAATCTGTTATCCTTTCCTAAAGCACTCCTTCCTCCTCTGCCCACTAATCAGACCCTTGTTTTTCCCAGATGAAACCTCTTTTCTTGAGACTGACTCAGAGGGAAGCCCAGGTTTTCTGCTCCAGCTTGCGGTGGTCTTTGGCATGAGAGGCCATCTTTTGGTTTCCCACGACAGCTTTCCAACTTCAGCGCTGCCTTCGTGGAAGCCTGTCTCACTGGTTATTTCCCTCCTTCTGGTCTTCTAGACTGTTACCTACCCCAGGCACAGGCAGAGCTCTGCAGGAGGGTCCTTGCTGGCAGATTACTCTGTTTGCTATTGTTCTGACTGATGAGCCGTCAATGTCTGATCCTACTTCCTTTAAGACCCTGAGCTTGGAAATCCCTCTCTTCAGCACTGTCTGTTGCCTCTTTCCTCCTCTCACCCTTAGTGAATGGTGGTTCTTCCTCACTGAGGTTACAGCCCTGAACCCCGTCTGTGTCTCCGCCCATCAGCTGCCTCCTGCAGTCTGGTCCCCGTCTCCTATCCTCTCACTCTGCTCACTAGCCCTGGGATCTGCTGCTGCCCCTCGAGTTCGCCACCCTCCCCAGGACACGCTGACCACACCACTCCTTGGTCAGCTTTGCTGGCAGACGTCACCTGGAGGTGCTGTCATCTTCTCCTTGCATGAGGTTTGGTCCCTTCCCCATTCTCCATGGTGGCTGTTTCCTGAATGTCCAGTCTTTCCGAAGCTGCAGCCTCCGTCCCCCTTAGAGAGGCGGAGCCGCACAATGGTGGTCACTTGAGTGGCTGAAGCTCCCGGGGTCCTCAGCTGACTTCCCTTCTTCCGTCCTCTTCCCTTCCTTGCTCACTCTCTCCCCTCCTTTGCCCATCCTTGAGCCCCGTCTGCCTTTCTGTTGAGCCTGTTTGGCCTCTCTCTTCTCTCGCTCCTGCCCTCTGGTCTGTGCCAGGCTCCAGATTTCCTGATCTTGAAACACCCTTGCCTTCTCCCCTCCTCTCCAAGCTGCTTTCCTTGTCCTTTCAGCCATCCCCAAGGTCACCTAGCTCTTGAGAGGACCCCGTGTGCTTTACTCCAGTCCTTTGCCAGCTGCTCATTCCTTCACTGCTTCAGTGTGCTTCCCCCTAGCTTCCCCAAACCACCTGCCTGAGGCTCACTGTTGCCAGGTCCTGGGAGCTCTTCTCTCATGAACTCGCTCTGTCGCTCCATAGTATTTGTTTGATTCCAAAGCCACGTCTTATTCAAAACTCTCTCCTCCTTCAGTATCCATGACTCTTTTCGTTCTTTGCCTTTTTTTTTTTTTCAATAATGGATTCTTCAAATTCATTGGCTCAATACAGTTTCACTGCTTGTCTCTCCACTGTGCCTTTGACATGGCATTCAAGGTCCCTGAACATCTGGCCTCACTCAGATTTTGCAGCGTCTTCATCTGTCTATGGAGGAGCCCGTCGCTGTCCACCTGGGCTCCTAAATCACTCATCTCCAGCCTGGATCATTGGTGCTCCAGATGTTCAGTTCCAGTTTCCTGGAACAAAGCACATGCACATGTCCCTAGGCCCCTCTAAGTTCACCTATGGGAACCCAGTATCATTCGCTGCCCACTCCTCACACCTCTTCCCCATCCTGTGTTAGCTGATGTCTTGGGAAAAGGCACTTGTCCCCTTGATCTCCCAGGCTAGAGGCCTGAGCATCATTCTTCATTCCTCAGTCCAAATCTGGCAGTCCATATGTACACAGGTGGCCAGTCTTGTTGGCGTGCGTGCTTCTCCTCTCTCCCACCCCAAGACCAGAGTCCAAGTGTAGGCTCCTATCATATCTTATGTGAGCCTCTGTGTGAATGAAGATGTGGTTTAGCTGCTATGTGTATGTGTGTGTGTGTGTGTGTGTGTGTATACGCACAGTCATGTCCAACTCTTTGTGATCCCATGGACCGTAGCCCACCAGGCTTCTGTGTCCATGAAATTATCCAGGCAAAAGTACTGGAGTGTGTTGCCATTCCCTTCTCCAGGGGATCTTCTTGACCCAGGGATCCAACCTGGGTCTCCTTCATTGCAAGTAGATTCTTTACTGTCTGAGTCACCAGGGCAGCCCCACATTATCACCAAAATCTTCTTTAAACCCAGATACAACCACGTGAGTTTCCTTTTAAAAAACTTCCATGCTGCCTCCCAGGTACTTTTAGGATGATGTCCAGAATTCTCAGCATGACCTTCAAGGCCATGGGCATTTGGCCTCAGGCTGATTTTGCAATGCCACTTGCTGGGGTGCACCTGTGTGGATTCCATGCTGTGGCCACATCAGACAGTGTGATCCTTTCCAGTACGTACTTCCGTTCTTCTCCTTGCCTTGTCACCTGTTGGAATGACTTCTCTGTCTCTAAACAAAAGCCAATTTGTTCTTCAAGACCCACTTCAGATACTGCTTCCTCCCTGATATCTGCCTTGTCCTCTGGGGAAACTGGTCTTTCCTTTCAGTTGTCACCTGCATGTTTTGTTAGTTAGTAGCTGTGGCCATCTCTGCCATGGCATTCAGTCAATTGGTGCTCCTAGATGGCTTCCCCAGTCCTCCAGTGTTCAGCTTTGGAACAAAGCACATGCACATGTCCCTAGGCCCCTCTAAGTTCACCTATGGGAACCCAGTATCATTCGCTGCCCACTCCTCACACCTCTTCCCCATCCTGTGTTAGCTGATGTCTTGGGAAAAGGCACTTGTCCCCTTGATCTCCCAGGCTAGAGGCCTGAGCATCATTCTTCATTCCTCAGTCCAAATCTGGCAGTCCATATGTACACAGGTGGCCAGTCTTGTTGGCGTGCGTGCTTCTCCTCTCTCCCACCCCAAGACCAGAGTCCAAGTGTAGGCTCCTATCATATCTTATGTGAGCCTCTGTGTGAATGAAGATGTGGTTTAGCTGCTATGAGTCCAGTTAACCCCGTGTGTGTGTGTGTGTGTGTGTGTGTATACGCACAGTCATGTCCAACTCTTTGTGATCCCATGGACCGTAGCCCACCAGGCTTCTGTGTCCATGAAATTATCCAGGCAAAAGTACTGGAGTGTGTTGCCATTCCCTTCTCCAGGGGATCTTCTTGACCCAGGGATCCAACCTGGGTCTCCTTCATTGCAAGTAGATTCTTTACTGTCTGAGTCACCAGGGCAGCCCCACATTATCACCAAAATCTTCTTTAAACCCAGATACAACCACGTGAGTTTCCTTTTAAAAAACTTCCATGCTGCCTCCCAGGTACTTTTAGGATGATGTCCAGAATTCTCAGCATGACCTTCAAGGCCATGGGCATTTGGCCTCAGGCTGATTTTGCAATGCCACTTGCTGGGGTGCACCTGTGTGGATTCCATGCTGTGGCCACATCAGACAGTGTGATCCTTTCCAGTACGTACTTCCGTTCTTCTCCTTGCCTTGTCACCTGTTGGAATGACTTCTCTGTCTCTAAACAAAAGCCAATTTGTTCTTCAAGACCCACTTCAGATACTGCTTCCTCCCTGATATCTGCCTTGTCCTCTGGGGAAACTGGTCTTTCCTTTCAGTTGTCACCTGCATGTTTTGTTAGTTAGTAGCTGTGGCCATCTCTGCCATGGAGACTCAGTTTCTTGAGGTCAGGGACAATATCGCCCTTCTTGCCTAGTACCGGTTTTGTATACAGTAGGTGCTCAATCAGTGCTTGTGGTCTAGGGAAATGAACAGTATTATCAATGACTGAAAACAGAGAAGGTGAGCATTTTCTTCAGATGTGAGCTAAAGGAAGTCAGTACAGAACTGTTAATAACTCCTTCCTGGCCTCTTGTGAGTCATGAGGTGCTCTGGGATGGAGATTTGGGCTGCAGGGATTCTGCAGCAGGTTTCTACCTGCGGAGAGAGTGAGTCCACACAGTGGGCCGGGCAGCTCTGCAAGGAGCGGGCTGCCGGGGACAGCCTCACCCCACCTCTCGCCCATCCCTCTGCCACTCACCTGCTCAAGTGCAGCACGTGGAGTTTTTTTCCTCAGGCTGCCATCAGCCCTCCCTCTGTGTGAGTTGCTGCCTCTGCCTGGATGCATTACCCAGGCCTCCAAGCTGGGACATCACCAACACAGGTCCCTCCCTCCCCTCAGCAGAGCTACAACCCCCCTCGTGCCTCATCCAGCCTGTGTTAACCGTCACCTGGGTCATATGTCCAGTGGGGTATTCTAGGACCTTGCACCCCACAGCATGGGCATCACCTGAGCACGTGTTGACATGTAGAGCCTTGGGCATCACCCCAGACGTGTGGAACCAGAATCTGCATTTTAATTGGAACATACAGCCGTGGTCTAGAAAACACGGATTCTCTAGTTTCTAAGACAGCCAAGTTTGAGATCTGCTGCTCATGGGGCTTGCTGTCAGGATTAAAGGAAAGTGTGTAGAAAATCAATACATGTTATTATTATTTCTGTTCTGATCATAGTGCTCAGCACATGGTATTCCATTCATTTGGGTAAAGATCTCTTTCACTGTAAAATGGTGAGCACTCGGGGGCAGGACCTCTGTCCGCCTTGTTCACTGCTGCAGCCCTTGCCCCTCGGCACGAGGTTGGCAGAATACATGCTAGTCAGTGAATGAATGTTGTTGAAGACAGTGGCTGGCCTAGACTTCTGTGCTCTTTTCTCATGGGTGGAGTGGGAAGGAGGTGGGGGCTCCTGGATGCCTGCCACGTGCTCTTACACGATATTGAAGGTGCCCCTCCCAGAACCTGGGCGGTCAGTGTCAGTTGTCTCCACTGCCCAGATGAGGAAGCTAAGGCTCAGGGTAGGGAACCTCCTGGAGATCACAGGCTGGGGGCGGAGGGCAGGGCAAGGTCTGCCTCTCTCCATGATGCATCATGTAGCTGTGTTGGTTGAGCTCTCAGAAAAGGGAGGGAACACGCTGTGCTCGGGGTATCTTAAGGAGTCGTATTTGGTTGTGTTGTAGCTGGGGAGAAAAGACCCCTCCGAAGACAAGGAGGACATCGAAAGCAACCTGCTCAGGCCAATCGGTGTGGCCCTCCGCGGAGCAAACTTCTGCCTGAAGATCTTCAGGGCCGAGGACTTGCCGCAGAGTGAGTCTGGTGCCTTCGCCGGGTGGCTGTGAGGGGGGTCCCTGGGCAGGGCTGCCTTCGGTCCACGCAGGAAGGAGGGGGAGGGGCTGGTTCCCTGTTCCTCTCTGCCTCCCCCTGGCCTGGCTTCTGTACCCAAGGGTCTGCTGGATCCAGGCCAGCCCAGCATTCCCTTGGCTCTGCTGTCTGCGGGAGCCTCAACACCCTCTTTAGGTTTCCCAAGGGTTTTTACTGTTCTTAGGAGAAAAGTAAGCGGAATTAATGAGGAGCAATATCTGCACTGGTGCGGTCACAGAGATGCAGGCAGTCCTGAGAGGACCCCACGGATCTGGTTCAGCATCTCCTCGGCCTGGCCGGGCTGTTTGGCCACTCCGTGCGCCATTTTCTTGGTTCTCACTGGGGCATCAGTACCATTTCAACTCTCTATTCAGCACTCATGCCTGGATTGATTCTTTCCCTGCTCTGGGAAGCCCTGACCTGAAGATGGGCAGCCCTGGCTGGGAGAGCAGTTGCTGAACTGTTTCTCTACTGAGTAGAGAAACATGGGCGTCAGTTTGCCTGGGACTGTCCTGATTTCAGAACAGAAGTTGGCAGAATACATGCTAGTCAGTGAATGAATGTTGTTGAAGACAGTGGCTGGCCTAGACTTCTGTGCTCTTTTCTCATGGGTGGAGTGGGAAGGAGGTGGGGGCTCCTGGATGCCTGCCACGTGCTCTTACACGATATTGAAGGTGCCCCTCCCAGAACCTGGGCGGTCAGTGTCAGTTGTCTCCACTGCCCAGATGAGGAAGCTAAGGCTCAGGGTAGGGAACCTCCTGGAGATCACAGGCTGGGGGCGGAGGGCAGGGCAAGGTCTGCCTCTCTCCATGATGCATCATGTAGCTGTGTTGGTTGAGCTCTCAGAAAAGGGAGGGAACACGCTGTGCTCGGGGTATCTTAAGGAGTCGTATTTGGTTGTGTTGTAGCTGGAGAGAAAAGACCCCTCCGAAGACAAGGAGGACATCGAAAGCAACCTGCTCAGGCCAATCGGTGTGGCCCTCCGCGGAGCAAACTTCTGCCTGAAGATCTTCAGGGCCGAGGACTTGCCGCAGAGTGAGTCTGGTGCCTTCGCCGGGTGGCTGTGAGGGGGGTCCCTGGGCAGGGCTGCCTTCGGTCCACGCAGGAAGGAGGGGGAGGGGCTGGTTCCCTGTTCCTCTCTGCCTCCCCCTGGCCTGGCTTCTGTACCCAAGGGTCTGCTGGATCCAGGCCAGCCCAGCATTCCCTTGGCTCTGCTGTCTGCGGGAGCCTCAACACCCTCTTTAGGTTTCCCAAGGGTTTTTACTGTTCTTAGGAGAAAAGTAAGCGGAATTAATGAGGAGCAATATCTGCACTGGTGCGGTCACAGAGATGCAGGCAGTCCTGAGAGGACCCCACGGATCTGGTTCAGCATCTCCTCGGCCTGGCCGGGCTGTTTGGCCACTCCGTGCGCCATTTTCTTGGTTCTCACTGGGGCATCAGTACCATTTCAACTCTCTATTCAGCACTCATGCCTGGATTGATTCTTTCCCTGCTCTGGGAAGCCCTGACCTGAAGATGGGCAGCCCCTGGCTGGGGAGAGCAGTTGCTGAACTGTTTCTCTACTGAGTAGAGAAACATGGGCGTCGTTTGCCTGGGACTGTCCTGATTTCAGAACAGAAGTCCCACACCCCGGGACGCTCCTCAATCCCTGGTAAACTGGGACAGCGGGTCACCCTAGCTGTGGCTGTGTCCTCATTATCCCAGGAAGGCCACGGTAGCCATGCCTGGTTTCTCACAGTGACTAGCTCTGTGCTAGCCTTGAGTGCTCTGTCCATGCCCGGGGATTATGCTGAGGATTCTGGAGCCGTGGGTGTCAACCCAGACTGTTGGTTAAATCGTCTCTGGAGCTTCACCAAAGTGCGGATTGCCTGGGCCTTCCCTCCAGGGTTTCAGAGTGACTTGGGATCGGGGAGAGGGGTGGCGAGGATTCACCCACTGGTAGTTTTGAAAGGCTCCCTAGTGGTTTGCTTGCTGCAGGCTCTGAGCCACCATTTTGGAGCGTGCATTTGGAGAATTACGCCCGCGGAGTATGAGGGAGCATGTAGTCGGGCTACATGGACCACCAGGGAAGCCCCCATAATTTTTTAAAATAGAATTCACCTACTGGTTACCCTCAGGAAAATCACTGTGCTAATGGATATAAAGGAAAATGTCAGCCAGGCACCAGTAATGGGATATGATTATAACAACTTTCGGTCTTTCCCTGGATTATTTACTTCTATTAGTGATACAGATTTCTAATTAGCCAGTCACTTAATCGGACCTTTTCAGAAAGCCTCTGAGAACACGAGGGGCAGTGAACCAGTTTGGAGCTGGGCAAGCGAGCAGCGGGCACCCTTGAGAGCTCCTGTTTGGATACAGTCCTCCCTCTCTGGATCCCTGGGCTGAGGGGTCCCGGGTCACTCCCTCGGGAAGTTCCAGGACTGTGGGGAGACAGGTGGGACGTGGGGGTTTTGAAGATGGAGAGCAGGCGGGCAGTGATCAGCACAACTTTCTTCTCAGTGGATGATGCCGTGATGGACAACGTGAAGCAGATCTTTGGCTTTGAGAGCAACAAGAAGAACTTGGTGGATCCCTTTGTGGAAGTCAGCTTTGCAGGGAAGATGGTAAGGAGCACGTAAGCCAAAGGACTCATGGGAGGGCGACAGCTGGCGTCTCTGCGGAGAGCAGTTGCTGAACTGTTTCTCTACTGAGAGAGCGGGGTCAGTTGCCTGGGACTGTCCTGATTTCAGAACAGAAGTCCCACACCCGGGACGTCCTCAATCCCTGGTAAACTGGGACAGCGGGTCACCCTAGCTGTGGCTGTGTCCTCATTATCCCAGGAAGGCCACGGTAGCCATGCCTGGTTTCTCACAGTGACTAGCTCTGTGCTAGCCTTGAGTGCTCTGTCCATGCCCGGGGATTATGCTGAGGATTCTGGAGCCGTGGGTGTCAACCCAGACTGTTGGTTAAATCGTCTCTGGAGCTTCACCAAAGTGCGGATTGCCTGGGCCTTCCCTCCAGGGTTTCAGAGTGACTTGGGATCGGGGAGAGGGGTGGCGAGGATTCACCCACTGGTAGTTTTGAAAGGCTCCCTAGTGGTTTGCTTGCTGCAGGCTCTGAGCCACCATTTTGGAGCGTGCATTTGGAGAATTACGCCCGCGGAGTATGAGGGAGCATGTAGTCGGGCTACATGGACCACCAGGGAAGCCCCCATAATTTTTTTAAAATAGAATTCACCTACTGGTTACCCTCAGGAAAATCACTGTGCTAATGGATATAAAGGAAAATGTCAGCCAGGCACCAGTAATGGGATATGATTATAACAACTTTCGGTCTTTCCCTGGATTATTTACTTCTATTAGTGATACAGATTTCTAATTAGCCAGTCACTTAATCGGACCTTTTCAGAAAGCCTCTGAGAACACGAGGGGCAGTGAACCAGTTTGGAGCTGGGCAAGCGAGCAGCGGGCACCCTTGAGAGCTCCTGTTTGGATACAGTCCTCCCTCTCTGGATCCCTGGGCTGAGGGGTCCCGGGTCACTCCCTCGGGAAGTTCCAGGACTGTGGGGAGACAGGTGGGACGTGGGGGTTTTGAAGATGGAGAGCAGGCGGGCAGTGATCAGCACAACTTTCTTCTCAGTGGATGATGCCGTGATGGACAACGTGAAGCAGATCTTTGGCTTTGAGAGCAACAAGAAGAACTTGGTGGATCCCTTTGTGGAAGTCAGCTTTGCAGGGAAGATGGTAAGGAGCACGTAAGCCAAAGGACTCATGGGAGGGCGACAGCTGGCGTCTCTGCGGATGGCGCTGGGTGTGGGGCAGGACAGAGTGGAGAACACACACAGTGCCCGCTGTCGGGGGCTGTGCCCACAGGCTGTGGGGGGCAATCATAGGACATGGGGCGGGACATGCAGGCCCAGCTCTCTGGGGCTGCCATGCACACACACGAGGACAGGTCTGCCCACCTGTCTGTGTGAGACGGACAGATAGGTATGGATGCACATGGAGAGGACATATGGACGGTGGATAGAGAGAGGAATATTTGGGGGGAAACTGAGCAATAGTCAGGAAACCAGATGTGAAGGCACAATGGTAGGGAAACAAAAAAAATGCAGTAAAAGCATAATGATTAATTTTTTCAAGTTGTGGCAGGAGTTAGGTGGAGTAAGGCCACTCAGGTGGGGACCCTAGGGATCAAATACTTCTCTTCCTTCCTCAGCCCGTCCCAGAGGCAGGGCTGTGGCTCCTGTCCCTCAGGACTTCTGCCTGAAGCCCTCCCTCCATCCCCCCTAGCCCACCCTCCAGGCTCTCCCTGGCAGCCTCAGCCACTCCCAGGCTTCAGCCATCACCTCTCACAGAGGCATCCGCAGCTACGTTAGCTCTGAGCCCTCTCCAGCTCCAGACCTCCCCATGCCTCTGCACATCTCAGTGTGCTGCCCGCCCCGCCTCCTGTCGGCTCTTTACAGGCGTCATCTTCTGCCCCAAACTGTCCCACTTCCAGAAACTACCGTCTTTACCAGGTATCACCTTTAAAAGCAGAAAATGTGGGGCTGCCTTGATTCTTCCCTCTATTTTGACCTCCCTACAGCAAGATCGCACTCCTAGCTCTTGCCTTCAGAAAAGGTCCTGTCTTCTCTCCAGGCCGTCATCTCTCCCCAGGGCCACACAAAGAGCCTTGCATCTGTTCTCTAGTCCGGATTCTCCCCATAGAAACCCACCAGTATATTTCGTGGAAAAGACAGCCCTGTCTGTACAGTGAAGTTCAAACAGCACGACCTGGTTGACTAGATCTCACTCAGCGGATCTTTCTCGCCTCTTCACGGCCAGCATCAGCTTGTACAGTCTTTGTGCGAGTGCGGAACGTCGCGCCCCCTCCTGGGCGGACGCAGCCCCGCAGCCCGCTTGGAGGGCGGAGTTGAGCGGCTTTCAGTTGCTGGAGCTCGCTCTCCAGCCTTTCTGCGGGCACAAACCGCACAGCCCGCGTGTCCTCTTATCTGCTCTATAGTCACGCTTCTAGCCTTTTCCTGGGCCTGTGCACTCCTTCCTGGCCCCCCCTTACCCCACCCCAAAGTGTGCTGCGTCGCTCCACGTCACCCCCGCAGGTTGGGACTCCATGCAGCCGTGGGCATGGCTCTCTTTTATTTAGCCCTCTTTCCATTGCATTCCACTATTTGTTAGCATCTGTTCCTACGACTTGGGAAAACCCCCTTAAGGAAAAAAAAATGCAAAATAGATTAATTTTCTTGTGGCAGGAGTTAGGTGGAGTAAGGCCACTCAGGTGGGGACCCTAGGGATCAAATACTTCTCTTCCTTCCTCAGCCCGTCCCAGAGGCAGGGCTGTGGCTCCTGTCCCTCAGGACTTCTGCCTGAAGCCCTCCTCCATCCCCCCTAGCCCACCCTCCAGGCTCTCCCTGGCAGCCTCAGCCACTCCCAGGCTTCAGCCATCACCTCTCACAGAGGCATCCGCAGCTACGTTAGCTCTGAGCCCTCTCCAGCTCCAGACCTCCCCATGCCTCTGCACATCTCAGTGTGCTGCCCGCCCCGCCTCCTGTCGGCTCTTTACAGGCGTCATCTTCTGCCCCAAACTGTCCCACTTCCAGAAACTACCGTCTTTACCAGGTATCACCTTTAAAAGCAGAAAATGTGGGGCTGCCTTGATTCTTCCCTCTATTTTGACCTCCCTACAGCAAGATCGCACTCCTAGCTCTTGCCTTCAGAAAAGGTCCTGTCTTCTCTCCAGGCCGCCGTCATCTCTCCCCAGGGCCACACAAAGAGCCTTGCATCTGTTCTCTAGTCCGGATTCTCCCCATAGAAACCCACCAGTATATTTCGTGGAAAAGACAGCCCTGTCTGTACAGTGAAGTTCAAACAGCACGACCTGGTTGACTAGATCTCACTCAGCGGATCTTTCTCGCCTCTTCACGGCCAGCATCAGCTTGTACAGTCTTTGTGCGAGTGCGGAACGTCGCGCCCCCTCCTGGGCGGACGCAGCCCCGCAGCCCGCTTGGAGGGCGGAGTTGAGCGGCTTTCAGTTGCTGGAGCTCGCTCTCCAGCCTTTCTGCGGGCACAAACCGCACAGCCCGCGTGTCCTCTTATCTGCTCTATAGTCACGCTTCTAGCCTTTTCCTGGGCCTGTGCACTCCTTCCTGGCCCCCCCTTACCCCACCCCAAAGTGTGCTGCGTCGCTCCACGTCACCCCCGCAGGTTGGGACTCCATGCAGCCGTGGGCATGGCTCTCTTTTATTTAGCCCTCTTTCCATTGCATTCCACTATTTGTTAGCATCTGTTCCTACGACTTTCGGGGAAATAGCCTGATCGCGTTTACTCTGTAACCTCAAAGCAGGGACTGATGGAAATACTGGAAATGGGGGAGAACGACGTAGCCTGAGTGCTGAGCCACCACTTGGGCTTCTGGAACCTCACCCGGCAGAAGCGCCTCTGAGCTGCTGCTCCAGGGAGCCCTCAGGGGAGGGTCTCGCCCTTCGGGGTGCAGCCAGCCTGGCTAAGAGGTCCACCGGCCGGCCGCAGCGCCAGGCTCGGGCGACTTGAGACGGATGACTTGATCACGGGGACACTGGAAACGGGCGGAGCAGAAACAAGCCGAGAGGACGCAGGGTGCGCGCCCTGCAGCCGGCTCCGCTTTGCTCGGGAGGCAGGACCGGGAGCCGGAGACAGGCAGGCGTTAGAACAGCTGGGGAGGCGTTTGCAAGCTTAACAGACGCTAAAAGCCGAGGGTGACGATGGCGGTAGTGTGGCTCCCATTCACTCAGCACTTTGCGATTTTCCTTTTCACTTAATCAGCTCTTAGATTCATTTTGGAAAGCAGCAGGGCCTGCCTGTCCATCCCACCAGCAAAGGGACCCTTGAGGTCAGGGGTCTGATTGCTGAGGTCCAGTTGTGATTTCAGGAACAAAAAAACCCTTGAATAAGCTTCTTTCCCCTGCCTGCGACCTGATGCCACCCCTCCCGCCATTTTATATTTCTTTTCTTTTTCCTTTTATTATTGGTGTACATATTTATTAAGAATTGTGAAAACTACAGAAAAAAGTAAATAACATTGCCCATAAAGCATCATACAGAGTTTATGTTTGGCACTAGCTTTTAAGCCCGCTTGAGGGGTGCTTTCAGTTGCTGGAGCTCGCTCTCCAGCCTTTCTGCGGGCACAAACCGCACAGCCCGCGTGTCCTCTTATCTGCTCTATAGTCACGCTTCTAGCCTTTTCCTGGGCCTGTGCACTCCTTCCTGGCCCCCCCTTACCCCACCCCAAAGTGTGCTGCGTCGCTCCACGTCACCCCCGCAGGTTGGGACTCCATGCAGCCGTGGGCATGGCTCTCTTTTATTTAGCCCTCTTTCCATTGCATTCCACTATTTGTTAGCATCTGTTCCTACGACTTTCGGGGAAATAGCCTGATCGCGTTTACTCTGTAACCTCAAAGCAGGGACTGATGGAAATACTGGAAATGGGGGAGAACGACGTAGCCTGAGTGCTGAGCCACCACTTGGGCTTCTGGAACCTCACCCGGCAGAAGCGCCTCTGAGCTGCTGCTCCAGGGAGCCCTCAGGGGAGGGTCTCGCCCTTCGGGGTGCAGCCAGCCTGGCTAAGAGGTCCACCGGCCGGCCGCAGCGCCAGGCTCGGGCGACTTGAGACGGATGACTTGATCACGGGGACACTGGAAACGGGCGGAGCAGAAACAAGCCGAGAGGACGCAGGGTGCGCGCCCTGCAGCCGGCTCCGCTTTGCTCGGGAGGCAGGACCGGGAGCCGGAGACAGGCAGGCGTTAGAACAGCTGGGGAGGCGTTTGCAAGCTTAACAGACGCTAAAAGCCGAGGGTGACGATGGCGGTAGTGTGGCTCCCATTCACTCAGCACTTTGCGATTTTCCTTTTCACTTAATCAGCTCTTAGATTCATTTTGGAAAGCAGCAGGGCCTGCCTGTCCATCCCACCAGCAAAGGGACCCTTGAGGTCAGGGGTCTGATTGCTGAGGTCCAGTTGTGATTTCAGGAACAAAAAAACCCTTGAATAAGCTTCTTTCCCCTGCCTGCGACCTGATGCCACCCCTCCCGCCATTTTATATTTCTTTTCTTTTTCCTTTTATTATTGGTGTACATATTTATTAAGAATTGTGAAAACTACAGAAAAAAGTAAATAACATTGCCCATAAAGCATCATACAGAGTTTATGTTTGGTGCTTATCTGTGTAGCTTTTTAATTTTTTTCTGTGTATCAATATTAGACACAAATTGAAACATTTTATTTATTAATTTTTTAAAATTATTTTTATTTGAAGGATAGTTGCTTTACAGAGTCTTGTTGTTTTCTGCCAAATATCAGATGGCAGATATTAGATCATGGATCAGCCACAGGTACACCTATGTCCTCTTCCTCTTGAACCTCCCTCCCATCTGCCCATCCCCACCCCTCCAGGTGAAACATTTTATTTTTTATTATGAAAAAACACAGAGAAAGGTTCAATGAACATTTACCCACTGGTATGGCCCCCACTAAGTATGAACCACTTGGAGCATTATGCTGCCATTTACTCTCTGTCTCTATATGGATACTCTCTCCTGCCCCTAGCTGAATCATTTGAAGCCCATACATCTCCTGAGAAAAAGAAAATTCTTTGTAACCACAATAACATTATCACATCTAGGAAATTAACAGTTATTTTCTACTTTTTGGATATTGGCTCATAGAAATATCCTCTGCTTATCCCCCAAATATCTTTCAGAGCTGGTATAATTCTGTTCCGATTAAGACCCAACTGGAAACTGCTCTGCACTGGTGTCTTCTGTAAGAACCTTACTCCCAGGCCCTCTCCCGTTTTTCTCAGCCCATGACACTGAATTTTTTTTTTTTTAAATTTTGGTCTCTTTTATTGTTTTTTATTTATTTATTTATCTTCCTGCTTTTTTCCCTCTGGCCTGTGTGAGCCTTCCACGGCAGTAGCCTCTCTCACTGCAGAGCACTGACTCTGGACACACCAGTCCAGATGCTCCACGGCACATGGGATCTTCCTGGGCCAGGGTTCGAAGCGGTGCCCCCTGCACTGCAAGGCAGACTGTCTACCCACTGGACCACCAGGGAAGCCTGACACTGAATTTTTGAAGAACCCAAGCCATTTGTCCGTGTCCTGACTTTGTCCCACTATTTGCTTCTGGCATTGTTTAACTTGTTCTTCGGGCCCCTATACTTCCTGTAAACTGGAAGTTAGGTCCCCAGACCAGATTAGATTCAAATGAGCTACTGTGGCAGAAACACATCCAAGGTGATCTTTCATACATCGTGTTGTGTCACAACAGGAAGCCAAATGTCGTCATGTGTCCACTGGTGACAGTTGGTTCCTTGGTTAAGGTGGTGTCTCCAGGTCTCTCCCCGGTCAAAGCACACACTCGGGTTTGTATTTTGCAGGTAATCTGTGGGTGTTATTTCAACGTGTGCTGATATCCTGTTTCCCAACAGCCTCTTACCTAATGGTCCATGCAGCCACTGACCTCCTCGCCGAATGAGTCATTCACTGGGGGCTGCAAAGCTGTGAACTGGGGGTTCCCTCATTATCATTCCTTCTCTCTTTATTATCTGTTTTTATTTTTGTAAAGAAGAGCTTCTCCCTTCTTCCCCCCTTGAATTGTGCATATGCACCGTCATACAGATTAATTCAGTGTGTTAACATCAGTCCTTGTGGTGCTGGATGTGTGAACCTCCTATCACTGGAGTGCCTTCGAGCTGCTCTTCACCCAGGCTCAAGCAGGGCTGAGGGGAATTCTCTGTGGGAGAGGTAGCATGAGTTTTAAACTCATTCACACTGGGGTGTAGGTGTGCACTGTGCAGTTTTGGTTTGGGCGTGCAGTCAGCATCTGACCTGGACCTGGGCTTTGGAGGGACTCTCACGGGATGTATAAAGCAGGAACTTTCGCTGGACAATCTCACTGGACACTTACTCCAAGGTCCAGGATCAACTTTTCCAACTTGACAGATGCAAAAGACATGTCTCAAGACGTGTGTTTCCATTCTGCTCTCCCAGCGTGGTAGGTGCTGTGCTGAGGGCTAGGACCAAGCCTGATTTGCTTTCCTTAGCTGAGTCTCAGAGCCCTGGCTTCTGTGCCTGGGTCCCTGCAGCGCCTCCACCTCTCTAGGTCTTCTCTGTTCTGAGATGCCCTTGACTGGCCCTAGCGATTTTTCTAGGAAGGTGCAGATGTCTAGGGGAGATGGTGGATGTAGGGGATCTGGCCCAAGCAAGGGAATATATAAAGCGGCTTGGCAAGTGGTCCCCGGGTCTCTGTGTCCTTCACGCTCTGCCCCAGCCACCTCACCGTGGCGTCCCCTATTCTCTCTGCCGTGCTCATCACCTGTCTCATCCTGCCTGTCCCTCTCTTTGTCTCTCGTGAGTCGTTTTTTCTCATTACATCTGATTCTGAAGAGTTCCGGAGTTTGTCTTTGTGTGCCTACTCATCCCAGCCTGGCCCTCTCTGCATTTCCTCTTATGGACACTTGGTGGCACTCTTCTCTAAGGGGGGGTTTTCTCACATGAAACCTGGTGTTATTTCAACGTGTTGTATCCTGCCCAACAGCCTTCTGCCATGCAGCCACTGACCTCTCGAATGAGTCATTCACTGGGGCTGCAAAGCTGTGAACTGGGGTTCCCTCATTATCATTCCTTCTCTCTTTATTATCTGTTTTATTTTTGTAAAGAAGAGCTCTCCTTCTTCCCCTTGAATTGTGCATATGCACCGTCATACAGATTAATTCAGTGTGTTAACATCAGTCCTTGTGGTGCTGGATGGGGAACCTCCTATCACTGGAGTGCCTTCGAGCTGCTCTTCACCCAGGCTCAAGCAGGGCTGAGGGGAATTCTCTGTGGGAGAGGTAGCATGAGTTTTAAACTCATTCACACTGGGGTGTAGGTGTGCACTGTGCAGTTTTGGTTTGGGCGTGCAGTCAGCATCTGACCTGGACCTGGGCTTTGGAGGGACTCTCACGGGATGTATAAAGCAGGAACTTTCGCTGGACAATCTCACTGGACACTTACTCCAAGGTCCAGGATCAACTTTTCCAACTTGACAGATGCAAAAGACATGTCTCAAGACGTGTGTTTCCATTCTGCTCTCCCAGCGTGGTAGGTGCTGTGCTGAGGGCTAGGACCAAGCCTGATTTGCTTTCCTTAGCTGAGTCTCAGAGCCCTGGCTTCTGTGCCTGGGTCCCTGCAGCGCCTCCACCTCTCTAGGTCTTCTCTGTTCTGAGATGCCCTTGACTGGCCCTAGCGATTTTTCTAGGAAGGTGCAGATGTCTAGGGGAGATGGTGGATGTAGGGGATCTGGCCCAAGCAAGGGAATATATAAAGCGGCTTGGCAAGTGGTCCCCGGGTCTCTGTGTCCTTCACGCTCTGCCCCAGCCACCTCACCGTGGCGTCCCCTATTCTCTCTGCCGTGCTCATCACCTGTCTCATCCTGCCTGTCCCTCTCTTTGTCTCTCGTGAGTCGTTTTTTCTCATTACATCTGATTCTGAAGAGTTCCGGAGTTTGTCTTTGTGTGCCTACTCATCCCAGCCTGGCCCTCTCTGCATTTCCTCTTATGGACACTTGGTGGCACTCTTCTCTAAGATGTGAACCGTGCCTGCTTTGGCCATGCTAAGGGGATAGACAGGTGTGTATGTGTGTGCGTGCTCACATGCCCATATCACACTTGCTGATGGTAATGGGAAAGGTCAGGGAAGGTACTTGAAAGGCAGAGTGGGAGGCTTTAAAGCAACTCCCCCCCCGCCCCCAAGAATAAAACTCACTGTTAAAAAAAAAAAAAAGAAAGAAAAATATCAGAGAAAAGAAAGGAAAATGAAAAATATATATATTATGCATAATTCTATACTGCCCTCCACCTTGGAGATAACCACTATTCACATTTGTTTCTATTTCCTGCTGTATGGTTTCCTCGCTGTAACTCTCACTCCTTCTTTCTATCATACCAAGCCTATCCCCACTCCCTGCCACCCTGCCCTACTGGAAAAAAAATTAGACTCAGAATAAAGTCTATCTTCAGTATTCACTGGTTCTCTATTTGCAAGTTTGCTTCCTCGTGAAACTTGATTTGTAATCCCCAAATCAGTCCCTATGGTGCTTTGGTGATTATTTGCAAATCTCTGGACGCTGTAATTCAGCTGAGGTGCATGTCGCCAGCTGAGCTGGACTGCTGTGACTCCTTTCTTGTTTTAGCTCTCTTCCTGTATATCTGTATCCTTTTCCTGGTCGATTTAGTGTGTCTCTCTTTGGGGGGGTGTTCTTTTGCTGGTGATTTCAGTGTTTTCAGCGGTTCCTAAGTGTCATGTTGAAATGCTATGTAGTGTTTTGCTGTGTCAGCAGACTGTGATGTGCCTCATGGAAAAACTTTCATTCGGGTATAAGTTAAAGTTCTGTTGGCTGTGAGTTCAGTGCTAATGAATCCACAGTATATTAATATAATGAAACAGAAACACACATGAAACAAAGTTATGGGTGAGTTGACAAAAGCATTTGGTGACAGAGGCTGGCGGGAACCTAGCCCTGTATTTCCCTCAGGAGCAAAGCTTTGGGATTCACTAGCTCGTGCTCTTGGTCACTTGCAGGATGTGTAACCACCATCAGTGTAAGAGTCAGCTGCATCTATATGGCTTGGTAAATGGCTTTGGAGCCTAGCATTGCCTTAGGTTATTGAATCAGCTTAGAAATAAATTTTTGATGTCTGCATTATATTTCATCAAACAAATATAACATTTAACCTATTTTTGGATAATTTTTTTTTTGCAATTTTCCTCTTTTATGAACACCTCTGTGGCAAACACCAGCATATAGGAATCTTTGTCCACATTCTGCCTTTTTTTTTTTTTTTAAATTTTATTTATTTATCTTTTGGAGGGTGGGGTGGGAGGGAGGGGATGGGCGGGCCACCTCTATTGGTCTTTCATTTCTCTATTTTCATCCGTCTTTGTTCTTTGGCTCCTGTGGGCCTCCCATCGCGGCGGCCTCTGTCGTCGCAGAGCACCGGCTCTGGGCGCACGCGTACCAGAGCTCCGGCTCGGTAATTGGACACATGGGTCCAGCTGCTCTGTGGCACGTGGGATCTTCCCAGGCCAGGGATTGAACTGGCGCCCCTTGCACTGCAAGGCGGTGTCTTTACGCACTGGACCACCAGGGGAGGCCCCACACTCTGCTTTTTCATAGGGAGGCATCTAGACTGGGTCAGAGGGCATGCTTATTTTCGAGTATTTGATATAGATGGCCAAATAGCCTTCTGTCAGGAAGGGAAGGAGAATAAAAAACAGAAAGACACAGTGAAGAGGAGAGGGAGAGGGGGAGGAGGAGGAGGAGATGGAGGAGGGAGCTTGGTGCTGCCTTGGCTGAGTAGGGGAGAGGAGCAAGGGGTGGGAAGGCTTCTGGATACTTCTCGCACCCGAGGCAGTGCTGGCTTGTGGTGTGGTGGGGGGACCCGCACTTCAGGCTCCCAAACCCACATCTTGGTGGCTGTGTCAGAGGGAGCTTCAAGGGGAGCCGGTGGAAGCGCTTGCTGGGGAGGAGACCTGTGGCTCCCCGGGGCCGGGCTTGGGGAGG
The DNA here is from genome assembly GCA_022376925.1 of Tragulus kanchil. Lineage (NCBI taxonomy): Eukaryota > Metazoa > Chordata > Mammalia > Artiodactyla > Tragulidae > Tragulus > Tragulus kanchil. Next base: position 154,150,827 of record JAIOJX010000029.1, read on the forward strand.
GTGGGGACAACCTGCGCCCTCTCGTCCAGGGAGTTGAGGAGTGATGCTGGCAGGGTCTGTCAGCTGTGTCTGATTAAAAAGTCTTCTATTTCTTTTTTTTCATTTTGAGCTTTTGTTCATTTTCTAAGTAGTACATTTATTAGCCCGTCCACTTGCAGGGATGTGTAACCACCATCAGTGTAAGAGTCAGCTGCATCTATATGGCTTGGTAAATGGCTTTGGAGCCTAGCATTGCCTTAGGTTATTGAATCAGCTTAGAAATAAATTTTTGATGTCTGCATTATATTTCATCAAACAAATATAACATTTAACCTATTTTTGGATAATTTTTTTTTTGCAATTTTCCTCTTTTATGAACACCTCTGTGGCAAACACCAGCATATAGGAATCTTTGTCCACATTCTGCCTTTTTTTTTTTTTTTAAATTTTATTTATTTATCTTTTGGAGGGTGGGGTGGGGAGGGAGGGGGATGGGCGGGCCACCTCTATTGGTCTTTCATTTCTCTATTTTCATCCGTCTTTGTTCTTTGGCTCCTGTGGGCCTCCCATCGCGGCGGCCTCTGTCGTCGCAGAGCACCGGCTCTGGGCGCACGCGTACCAGAGCTCCGGCTCGGTAATTGGACACATGGGTCCAGCTGCTCTGTGGCACGTGGGATCTTCCCAGGCCAGGGATTGAACTGGCGCCCCTTGCACTGCAAGGCGGTGTCTTTACGCACTGGACCACCAGGGGAGGCCCCACACTCTGCTTTTTCATAGGGAGGCATCTAGACTGGGTCAGAGGGCATGCTTATTTTCGAGTATTTGATATAGATGGCCAAATAGCCTTCTGTCAGGAAGGGAAGGAGAATAAAAAACAGAAAGACACAGTGAAGAGGAGAGGGAGAGGGGGAGGAGGAGGAGGAGATGGAGGAGGGAGCTTGGTGCTGCCTTGGCTGAGTAGGGGAGAGGAGCAAGGGGTGGGAAGGCTTCTGGATACTTCTCGCACCCGAGGCAGTGCTGGCTTGTGGTGTGGTGGGGGGACCCGCACTTCAGGCTCCCAAACCCACATCTTGGTGGCTGTGTCAGAGGGAGCTTCAAGGGGAGCCGGTGGAAGCGCTTGCTGGGGAGGAGACCTGTGGCTCCCCGGGGCCGGGCTTGGGGAGGGTGGGGACAACCTGCGCCCTCTCGTCCAGGGAGTTGAGGAGTGATGCTGGCAGGGTCTGTCAGCTGTGTCTGATTAAAAAGTCTTCTATTTCTTTTTTTTCATTTTGAGCTTTTGTTCATCTAAGTTTTGCATTAAGTAGTACATTTATTATGCACACCATATACATTTAACTATCATCTGTCACGAGAACCCTGGGTCTCATTCTGTACCCGTGCAGCAGTCCTCTGATCAGCTCCTCCCTTGTGCAGGAAATTATTGTTGGTTTCTTCTGCATCATTCTGGCTTCATTATGTGTATGCCACACATCTGACCTTAAATTCTTCTCTTTACCCCTTTAACTGTGGCACCCCTCGTAGCTCAGTCGGTAAAGAATCTGCCTGCCATATGGGAGAGCCGGGTTCTATTCCTGGGTTGAGAAGATCCCCTGGAGAAGGAGATGGCAACCCACTCCAGTGTTCTTGCCTGGAGAATCCCACAGACAGAGGAGCCTGGCAGGGCTACAGTCCATGGGGTCGCAAGAGTCGGACATGACTTAGTGACTAAACCACCGCCATCCCTTTAACACACATTGTAATTACTGCTTTGCACCTTGGTTTTATTCGCTTAGTAATATATCTCAAAAGTTGTTTCATACCATAGAGTGCCCAGGGCTGCATTTTGTGGATGGACCATACTTCATCTCCTCTGTGCTCTGTGGTGGACCCGTGGGTCATTTCATATCTCTCCTAGTTCAAGCCCTGCAGCAGAGAGGAACCTCCTCCGCATGGCATTCTGCACAGGGGCCAGTGTTTCTGTAGGGTAATGTCTAGAGGGAGAACTGGTAGGTCGAAGGGCATCTGCATTTATAGTTTTGGAAGATTGTGGCCAGTTGCCCTTTGGAGGGGTTGAGCTGTTCTCTCCCCACCAGCAAAATCTGAGCGAGCAGTTTCCCTTCGCCTTGCCAAGAGGGCCGACAGGCTTGAGAGATTTTTATGACTCTGAGAGATGAGCCATGGTATCTCATTCGTTTTGTTTGTGTTTCTTCAATTATGAGGGAGATGGAGAATCTTTCTGGGAGCTTTTACAGCCCTTGGTGTACCCACCCTGAGAACTGTGAGTCCCACTCTGTCTTTTGTTCCGTCCGACTGTGGGCATCTCCTCTTTCCTCGCTCTTTTATTAAGTAGTACAGCTGTGTCTGATTAAAAGTCTTCTATTTCTTTTTTTTCATTTTGAGCTTTTGTTCATCTAAGTTTTGCATTAAGTAGTACATTTATTATGCACACCATATACATTTAACTATCATCTGTCACGAGAACCCTGGGTCTCATTCTGTACCCGATGCAGCAGTCCTCTGATCAGCTCCTCCCTTGTGCAGGAAATTATTGTTGGTTTCTTCTGCATCATTCTGGCTTCATTATGTGTATGCCACACATCTGACCTTAAATTCTTCTCTTTACCCCTTTAACTGTGGCACCCCTCGTAGCTCAGTCGGTAAAGAATCTGCCTGCCATATGGGAGAGCCGGGTTCTATTCCTGGGTTGAGAAGATCCCCTGGAGAAGGAGATGGCAACCCACTCCAGTGTTCTTGCCTGGAGAATCCCACAGACAGAGGAGCCTGGCAGGGCTACAGTCCATGGGGTCGCAAGAGTCGGACATGACTTAGTGACTAAACCACCGCCATCCCTTTAACACACATTGTAATTACTGCTTTGCACCTTGGTTTTATTCGCTTAGTAATATATCTCAAAAGTTGTTTCATACCATAGAGTGCCCAGGGCTGCATTTTGTGGATGGACCATACTTCATCTCCTCTGTGCTCTGTGGTGGACCCGTGGGTCATTTCATATCTCTCCTAGTTCAAGCCCTGCAGCAGAGAGGAACCTCCTCCGCATGGCATTCTGCACAGGGGCCAGTGTTTCTGTAGGGTAATGTCTAGAGGGAGAACTGGTAGGTCGAAGGGCATCTGCATTTATAGTTTTGGAAGATTGTGGCCAGTTGCCCTTTGGAGGGGTTGAGCTGTTCTCTCCCCACCAGCAAAATCTGAGCGAGCAGTTTCCCTTCGCCTTGCCAAGAGGGCCGACAGGCTTGAGAGATTTTTATGACTCTGAGAGATGAGCCATGGTATCTCATTCGTTTTGTTTGTGTTTCTTCAATTATGAGGGAGATGGAGAATCTTTCTGGGAGCTTTTACAGCCCTTGGTGTACCCACCCTGAGAACTGTGAGTCCCACTCTGTCTTTTGTTCCGTCCGACTGTGGGCATCTCCTCTTTCCTCGCTCCTTTCTTTGCTCACACAGGGGCCAACTCCTGGCACCCGTCCCTGCCCCAGCTCCTCTCACAGGGAGGAGGGGATGGTGGGCTCAGGGGCTGGGATGGGATGGACCGGGGATGGAGACCTAGTTCTGGCCCCTGGGGAGGCCGCACCTTCTTTTGATGGAGGGCCCCGAAACCCCCAGTCTCATCAGGTGCTCGTTAGATGAGATAATCAAGTAAATGCTTCGCTCAGTCGGGTCTGCAATAAGTGCGCTGAGGAAGTCGGCTCACTATTTCCATGTGCAGAGCTCACACACCTCCCAGGATCTCTACGTTTGGAACAGAGTCTTTGCTTGCTGCCCTGTGTGGGTACAGGATGCCCTGGGCTGGCCGAGGGGCCTGGTGCCTCCCTGGGGGCTCCCAGGGCAGAGCCGCTCCCAGAGCCTCTGGTTTGCATCCAGCTGCCACCTCTGCTGTGTTGCTTGTTGTGGAAAGCCCAGTCTCATGAGCAGGGCTGATGGGAGACAAACTGTGGCTTATAGGATTGTATAGTTTCCCTCCATGTGTGAGAAAGTGCGGATTCGTGTCATAGACTGGTGAGTGCTGCGTCTTGGGCGGGGTCGTTAGAGGCTTGTGGCTTGAGGATTGTATCTTTGCAGAATTGTCCTCTTACTTTCAGATGCTGGCGTATGGCCCCTGCCTTGGCCCTGAACTTCCTTTTCCTACCCCCGTCCCTGGGCTTCCCCAGGGCTAGTGATCCGGGCTGATGGGCAAAGGGAATTGCTTCAGAATCTAGGACTCCTGGGAAAGCTGGTCTGAACTCAGAGCCCCACACTTAGGGTCATGGCCATTGTGGGAGGTGAGGGAGGGGAATTTCCAGCCAGAGGTATGAGATAAGGGAGAAGGATTGTGACACTCAAACCGCCTATCCTTCCACCACACCCCATTGGGTCTGACCTACCATTGAGCTTTGTCTCTGAGGAGTCCCTATGTCTGAGGTCACTGTCTCAGGCTCCATAGTCCCCGGGCCTTCCGCCCAGCCCCAAGGGTAGCCAGCATGGCCGACAAGGGCTGCTGGCTGGTGTGGGGTCCCCGAGGTACCCAGAGTGCCCTCAAAACTCCCTCCACATATCCTTTCCATCTTCTAGCTCTGCACCAAGATCCTGGAGAAGACGGCCAACCCCCAGTGGAACCAGAGCGTCACACTGCCCGCCATGGTGAGCCTCACCCCCACGAGCCTGCCCCCGGGGGCCAGGCACCCAGCCTCCCCAGCTCCCGCCTGCACCCCAGCCTTCCACGTCTTCAGAAGGACCCCAGCCCAACACAACTCTCTTCCCTCCATAGTTTCCCTCCATGTGTGAGAAAATGCGGATTCGTGTCACAGACTGGTGAGTGCTGCATCTCGGGCGGGGTCGTTAGAGGTGGCTGTTGTCAGGGGTCACTGGGTCCTTTGGCTTTCTTCTCATTCAGTCTGCGTGCAGCAGGAAAGTCTGTTTCAGGTGAGGTAGTGTCCTCGGGGAGGCCAGGGAAGGAGAGGGCGTGGGCTGTTGGGAAGCTTACTGACAGGAACCAGAGATCCCCGAGGCCAGAAGGGCCCAGGAAGACTTCCTGGGGGAAGTGGGATTTGGAGAAGTTCAAAATGAAGGCCTTCTAATGAAGCAAGGGTCGTAAGCAGAGGCAAGGAGGCTGGAAAGAGCAGCGTGTCCAGGAGGGTGGGCTGAGACCCCCCTCAAAAGTTGGTGGGATGGAAGGGGTGTTTGGGCTGGGGAAGGAGACCAGGTTGCCTGAGCAGGGGATGCCATTGCCAGCTGGCAGCAGAGGAGGGCATCCGCAGGGACCTCTTAGGAAATTAGTATCTCACTCTTGGCAAGTGTCTGTGCCCCAGGCCCTCCGCCCAGTGAACTCTACATGGGTGTTTTACCTGATGCTCAGTTCAACTCCGGGCATGGCCGGCTTTACAGATCGGGGAGCAGGTATGGACAGATTGAGTGCCTGGTCTTGGGGGACAGCGGGAAGCAGCCTAGGCCAGGCTTGAACCCAACAAGCCTGTGCTTAACCACTGGGCCGTGTGCAGAGGCACCCTGTCTCAGGCTCCATAGTCCCCGGGCCTTCCGCCCAGCCCCAAGGGTAGCCAGCATGGCCGACAAGGGCTGCTGGCTGGTGTGGGGTCCCCGAGGTACCCAGAGTGCCCTCAAAACTCCCTCCACATATCCTTTCCATCTTCTAGCTCTGCACCAAGATCCTGGAGAAGACGGCCAACCCCCAGTGGAACCAGAGCGTCACACTGCCCGCCATGGTGAGCCTCACCCCCACGAGCCTGCCCCCGGGGGCCAGGCACCCAGCCTCCCCAGCTCCCGCCTGCACCCCAGCCTTCCACGTCTTCAGAAGGACCCCAGCCCAACACAACTCTCTTCCCTCCATAGTTTCCCTCCATGTGTGAGAAAATGCGGATTCGTGTCACAGACTGGTGAGTGCTGCATCTCGGGCGGGGTCGTTAGAGGTGGCTGTTGTCAGGGGTCACTGGGTCCTTTGGCTTTCTTCTCATTCAGTCTGCGTGCAGCAGGAAAGTCTGTTTCAGGTGAGGTAGTGTCCTCGGGGAGGCCAGGGAAGGAGAGGGCGTGGGCTGTTGGGAAGCTTACTGACAGGAACCAGAGATCCCGAGGCCAGAAGGGCCCAGGAAGACTTCCTGGGGAAGTGGGATTTGGAGAAGTTCAAAATGAAGGCCTTCTAATGAAGCAAGGGTCGTAAGCAGAGGCAAGGAGGCTGGAAAGAGCAGCGTGTCCAGGAGGGTGGGCTGAGACCCCCCTCAAAAGTTGGTGGGATGGAAGGGGTGTTTGGGCTGGGGAAGGAGACCAGGTTGCCTGAGCAGGGGGTGCCATTGCCAGCTGGCAGCAGAGGAGGGCATCCGCAGGGACCTCTTAGAAAATTAGTATCTCACTCTTGGCAAGTGTCTGTGCCCCAGGCCCTCCGCCCAGTGAACTCTACATGGGTGTTTTACCTGATGCTCAGTTCAACTCCGGGCATGGCCGGCTTTACAGATCGGGGAGCAGGTATGGACAGATTGAGTGCCTGGTCTTGGGGGACAGCGGGAAGCAGCCTAGGCCAGGCTTGAACCCAACAAGCCTGTGCTTAACCACTGGGCCGTGTGCAGAGGCACCCTGTCTCACTAGGCTTGCTAGGGATCCCCACCCACAATCGCCAGGTCCTTCCCTCCACCAGGCTTTCTCCAAAGAAAAAGCTGTCCTCTCTCTGCCCCCAAAATGTCGTGGCTGCGCGGTTCCCAGCGTGTTGGCCTTTGGTCTCGGGCCCATGGCACCCCCAGCCAGGAGGATAATGAGAGACTAGCGAAAACCCCCAGGCCACAGAGCCATTAAAGTATGCGCCAGGTCCCCAGCCTGAGAGAACCCAGCTTGTGAGAATTAGAGGAGAGGAAGGGAGCCCAAGGGGGGCCAGGAGGGAGAGGCCTCTGGGGCTCTGACCACGGGTATGCTCAGTGGGAGGCGGTGGGAGGCGGCATGATCTACATCCACAGTGTCATCCTTTTACCTTCCTGTGCGTGCACGCGCGCGTGTGCACCGGGCGGAGGTCCGTGCGTGGCAGTGGGAAGGGATGCACGCGGGAGCCGTGACCCCTGTGTGGTGTGAGCAGTGTGAGGTGCTGACACACTGTACAATCCAAACACATTACGGAATCTGGTGGTTGCCGCTCTGGTTTAGGTTGAAGTGGCATTTTTATTGTGAGTCTATTTTCAGACTTGCTGTATTTTCCAAAAGCAACCCCAAGCCCCAAACCCCAACTTTTGGCCAGAAAGCATTCCGCTGCTGCAAGTTCCTCTCCAGAAAAGTGCTTTCTTCCCAGAAAACTCAGATCAATTTGTGTTTTTACCTGAATCCTAGAAATACGATATGACCCATATGGTCTTTTCTCTGTAACTGAATCTTCCATTCAGTTCTCAAACAATTATTTTTTCACTAAAAAGCAAAACCCTAAAACTATCCCCTTTCCCTCAAAAACAAAAAAGGACTCAAACCCTCTCTCCTCCCATTCTCTTTCTCATCTCAGCAAATTCAGGTGAGCCTAGAGTTCAGAAATCCTATTCCTCTCCAAGGCCTGGTCTTCTCTCGAGGTTGGTCATGCAGGCAGTTTGAGTGTCATCAGCTGTTGATTATCTGGTGTTGATCGTCTCGTTGTAAATTATTTAAGGGAATTTTTATTTTCCAGTCTGTATGATCATCATTCACCAGGAAAAATGATACAGATCAGTGCTGACAATTCACTCTTCCTAACACAGCCCCGCCCTGATAGAAAACTCTTTTTTTTTTTTTTTTATTTATTTTTGTACATGTATGTTCCCAGATCAATCAGATGCATATCCCTTGGCCCTCCCCCCACCCAGGTTCCTCCCCCCCATCCCTCCAGACCATTGCTCCAAGTGGTTGTAGGTACTCCTATTCCCCTAGCACAATGACAATAGCTATCTTTTCTACACATGACAGTATAGGTTCCCATGTTACTCCCTCCCATTGTTCGGTCTCCACAATGTCTTTATATAGGAAACTCTTGCGCTTAATCACCTCCCTGGGAAATGCAGGGAGGAAGGACGGGAGCAGCAGAGATCTGGTATCTCATGGCTGTAAGAGCTGAAAGGAAAATGAAATTGCCATGCCCAGGCGCATCTTTCACTATGAGGCTCGTGGGAGTCATCAGTGGCCAGCGGAGGCACAGCAGAGAAAGAGGGCTTCCTGGGCTCCAAGAGGAGGGAAGATGCACTTGGGGGAGCTTCGGGAAGAAGAGACATCCTGCCGCATCCAGTCTCAGCACTGCGACATTTTTGTTGGAAAAGTCTTTGCAGCGGGAGCCAGTCTTGTGCCTTGCATGGTGTTTGGCTACAACCATGGCCTCTCTCTACCACTCCCCTCCAGGCTAAAAATTTCCAGTTGCCACATGTCCTGGGGTCAGAATCGCTGGATTGAGAACTCCCCGTCCAGCCTGACAGGGAAGCAGCAGGTTGCGGCAGGCTCGGCTCTGGTTTCCCCATGAGGCCTATCCTGCTCGCATCCCAGCTGTGCCGTCCTGCCTGCTTCAGCTTCTTCCTCTGAGCCTGGGGCGGCTTGCAGACCCCGCCTCACAGGGCTGACGGGAGGATGAAGTGAGCCATGTCCCGGGACTGTCTCAGAGTGCTCGGCTCTCAGGACGTGCCCACTGCACGCTGGCAGTTGCCGTGTACGCTTGTCACGGCGCAGGTGTGGGGCAGGAGGAGGATCTGCACAGACCAGTCCTGGAGCTCTTGTTGATGTTTTGAAATTATTTAAGGAATTTATTTTCCAGTCTGTATGATCATCATTCACCAGGAAAATGATACAGATCAGTGCTGACAATTCACTCTTCCTAACACAGCCCGCCCTGATAGAAAACTCTTTTTTTTTTTATTTATTTTTGTACATGTATGTTCCCAGATCAATCAGATGCATATCCCTTGGCCCTCCCCCCACCCAGGTTCCCCCATCCCTCCAGACCATTGCTCCAAGTGGTTGTAGGTACTCCTATTCCCCTAGCACAATGACAATAGCTATCTTTTCTACACATGACAGTATAGGTTCCCATGTTACTCCCTCCCATTGTTCGGTCTCCACAATGTCTTTATATAGGAAACTCTTGCGCTTAATCACCTCCCTGGGAAATGCAGGGAGGAAGGACGGGAGCAGCAGAGATCTGGTATCTCATGGCTGTAAGAGCTGAAAGGAAAATGAAATTGCCATGCCCAGGCGCATCTTTCACTATGAGGCTCGTGGGAGTCATCAGTGGCCAGCGGAGGCACAGCAGAGAAAGAGGGCTTCCTGGGCTCCAAGAGGAGGGAAGATGCACTTGGGGGAGCTTCGGGAAGAAGAGACATCCTGCCGCATCCAGTCTCAGCACTGCGACATTTTTGTTGGAAAAGTCTTTGCAGCGGGAGCCAGTCTTGTGCCTTGCATGGTGTTTGGCTACAACCATGGCCTCTCTCTACCACTCCCCTCCAGGCTAAAAATTTCCAGTTGCCACATGTCCTGGGGTCAGAATCGCTGGATTGAGAACTCCCCGTCCAGCCTGACAGGGAAGCAGCAGGTTGCGGCAGGCTCGGCTCTGGTTTCCCCATGAGGCCTATCCTGCTCGCATCCCAGCTGTGCCGTCCTGCCTGCTTCAGCTTCTTCCTCTGAGCCTGGGGCGGCTTGCAGACCCCGCCTCACAGGGCTGACGGGAGGATGAAGTGAGCCATGTCCCGGGACTGTCTCAGAGTGCTCGGCTCTCAGGACGTGCCCACTGCACGCTGGCAGTTGCCGTGTACGCTTGTCACGGCGCAGGTGTGGGGCAGGAGGGAGGATCTGCACAGACCAGTCCTGGAGCTTCCCGCCACAGTCGTCTCTGCTGGGAGGGAGCGGGGAGGCCTTCTTTGGGGAGGTAGGAGCGGCCCTGCTTGGTAGACAGAAGCCTTGTGGACCTTGGCGGGCGCACTGGGCCGGGAGTCAGGACACCCGTGTCTGTCCTGGCTCTGCCCCTGCCTCCCAGGCTGACCTTGGCCTAGGACCTTGAGGCTCCGAGTCTCAGCTCCTTCATCTGAGCAACGGAGGTTTAATACAAGGACCTCTTCCCCAAGGCCATCGTAAGGATCCTGGATGATAAAGGAGGTCCAAAGTGCTTTGTCGGGCTTCCCTGGTGGTGCAGTGGGTAAAGAGTCCGCCTTGCAGTGCAAGGGGCACTGGTTCGATCCCTGGCCCAGGAAGATCTAACCTGCAGTGGAGTGGCTGGACCAGTGTGTCCAACTATGAGCCAGTGCTCTGGAGAGCCTGTGCCCAGAGCCGGTGCTCTGCAGTGAGAGGCCACTGTGTGGGAGGCCCACACAGGCCAAAGAACAAAGATGAATGAAAATAAATATAAGTAAACGAGGCATGATGGGGAAAAATCACATACAAAATCAGATACAAAAGAGAACTATGTATTAGCTACCCTAAGCTAATAAAGATTGTGGGCTTCCTGGGAGAGAGTTTCTTTTTGGTCACCTGGTTTTCTGCTTGATCTGGTCTGTCTGAGCTCCTAGAGCCTTGCTCTCCCTGGGCCTGGGGGTCCGGCTCCCTGAGCAGCCTCCTCCTCCCCCGTCTGCCTCCTGCCTCAGGCCTCCTCTCTCTCAGCCTGCGGCTGTCTCCACAGACCTCCAGCCTGGCTGATGGGATGCTGAGGCTGCAGGAGATCCACTGGGTCCTTCTAGAGGAGTCTGGAGTAACACTTTCTTTCCAGTCTCTTCTTCCCTAGGATTGCTAGGCCTCCATAACATCCCCTGTGTGAAGACGGGGACCCCCAGCGATGCATAACTCCAGCCATTTCCTCCCTGGGTGGGCTGTGGCCTAGACGCCCGCCCTTGTTCACGCCTTTTCTGTCCCTTGCTCTAGGGACCGTCTCACCCACAATGATACTGTGGCCACCACCTACCTGAGCATGTCGAAAATCTCTGCCCCTGGAGGAGAGATAGAAGGTAAGTTCTCCCTGGGCGTTGCCCTCTGGCCCCCGTGTCCTCCTCTGTTCCTCTCCTGTGTCTTACACGTCTAGTTTTGAGAGTTTGCAGAAAAGGGAAGCTTATAAGGTCTTTGCTGCCCACTTCCTAGGAAGAAGGGTTTTGGCCAGCGAGAGACGGACTTGGGTTTAGGACTGGCCTCCCCTTGGAAGAGGGGGTATACCTCCGAATGGTGTAGAGAGGCTCTTCCTACAGATGGTGGCTGTAGCCACACCATCCTGCAGGTTCTATGGGGCTGACTGTTCCAGCAGTTTCTATTTTGAAGTAGCTTTCATTAACAAGTAGTTCATGATCATTTTGTACAGTCTAAAAGAGATAATCTGAAAGAATAATATAAAAATTTACTCATAAAATTATCCATAATGTTATCCTCCCAGACAAGAGGTAAATATTAATATTCTGGAACCTGTTTGTGTGTGTTTGCATGTACATGGCAAACAGTGTTTTGAATAATTTTCAATTGTTTTGAAAATCACTTTTTGTCACTTAGTGATACAGCATAGATGTTTATTCATGTCACTAAATATTCTTCTACAATATAATTTTAAACGAATACACATATTCCATTGTGTGAATGCACCATAGTCCACATTAACTAAATGTTGAATATTTAGGTGGTTTCTGGTTTTTCCATGTGATAAACTGCTAACTTGATGCTGAGTATTTTTGTAGCTGAATCGTGATGTAGTTCCTGATTTTTCTTTTGCATAAATGCCTGGAAATGGAATTAACTGTCTTAAAAGATTTGAACATTTAAAAGCTTTTGGTATAGATCAAAATGGCCCTACAGAAAGACTGAACTAATTTACACTCTAATCTCCCAAGCCTATTTTGCTGCATCCTCATCAACACGGTGCAAAACAACGATATTTAAAAAGAACTTTTTCAGTTTGTTTGGTGCATTTCATTGTTGTCTTAATTTTATTTCATCGATATCTGGTAAAGTTGAGCCATGTAAATTTTACAACATTTTAATAATGGTCTTACATTTACAAATTATACATATTTATATGCTTTTAAATGTATTCTGTTCTAAATTGCTTATTCGTACTTTTGTCCACATTTCTCATGGTATGTTTGTCTTTTTCTCGTTGTTTTTAAGAGTTCTGTATGTATATGGAGGTTAACTCTGTCCTGTCCTCAAGGTTGTAAATATTTTTTGTCAGTTTTCATTATCATTTAATAGTTTTGAAATATTAAACTTATAACTTTTACATAGCCCAATAAATTAATCTTTTCCTTAGTGAATTAGGCAAGGGTTTAACATTACTTTTTTCAAAATTGCTCTTTGGTGATAGCAGCACTGTATATTGAACAATCTTTCCCTACATTTTGAAAGGCCACTTTTATCCCCTGCTAAATTCCTCAATGTGTTCTTGGTCCTATTTCTTGATTTTCTATTATCTTTAATTGGTATATCTGCTTATTATTTCTTAGGTTTTGGTATCGGGGTTGTGCTGGCTCTGTAAAATTAATTGGAAAGGTTTAAAGTCTTTTCTAACATCTGGAACAGTTTATATAACATAAGAATATAGTCTTTTGAGGGTTTGAAAGAATTCACCCATAAAACCATGTGGGCTGGGTGCCCTTTCTGAGTGAGTGTCGTCACTAGCTCTTTAAAACCTTTTCAGTTTCTCCTGTGATCATTGGTATTTTTAGTTTGTTACTTTTACTCCAGTTAATTTCGATAATCTACGTTTTCCTAGAAAAATATGCATTGCATTGAGGTCTTTTATTTATAGTGCTGTGCAGAATAATCTTTTATAATTTAAACAGTTCTCTCTACTTTCTTATTTCTACTGATATGTGTTTGAATTTTCTACTTTCTTGATTAGCTTTGTTAGAAGCTTTTTCTTCTCCCTGTTTTAATGAACTTTTCAAAGAATTTGCTTTTGGATTTAGCTGTTAGTTCTGATGGGCTTCCCTGGTGCCCAAAGAATCCACCTGCCAGTGAAGGAGACACAAGAGACTTGGGTTCAGTCCCTGGGCTGGGAAGACCCTCTGGAGGAGGAAATGGCAACCCACTTCGCTATTTTTGCCTGGAAAATTCCATAGACAGGAGAGCCTGGTGGGCTACAGTCCATGGGATTGCAAAGAGTTGGGCACGTCTGAATGACTGATCATGGGCATTAGTTCTGTTATTTTCTAATTTTTAGTCTCTCATTTTTACTCTTTTCTTTAACTCTTTTTAGACTTTAAAAAATTTTTTTTATTTTACTTTTTACTTTTTTACAGGGTTTGTTGTTTACAGATATGTGTGATCCCAGATTATCTTTTTAGACTTATTTTGTTGTTTTCTTTTTAACTTGGAAGTACAGTTTCTGCTACATATGTCATGCTTCGGCTGTTAGCAAATCCCCAGGTTATATTTATCTCTATTTTTTACATTTAAATGTTTCATCTATTCTGAGTTGATTTTGATGTGTTTTCTGGGAGCAGTCTGATTTGATTCATTTGTAGGCAGTCTTTTTTTTTTTTTTGACTAGATGCTGCTTGTAGGAATGTCTCTTTCTCCTTGCAGTTTAAAAAATTAGTGTGATGGATCTAGGAGCAGGACTCTTGAATTTTGTCTGAGACATGGTGAATTCTTACACCTGAGTTGAGGAAGGATTCCAGTGACTCCAGCACGGTTGCCTGAGCCCCCGAAGGCCTGGTGGGGGGCGGGGAAGAGCTGCTTGGAGCCCGGCAGCTCCAGAGAGTTGCTGCAGTCCCCTTCCACCAATCCCAACCTTGTCTGGTCCTTGTAGGGATCCTGTGAGACTCTAACTGCCACATTCTGGAACACAACACACCCTAAAGTAACGCTGCAGGGTCATGATTACTGGCTTTCTGCATCCGTAATCTGATTTCCCCCACACTGTACCAATTCTACTTTTTACTGCTTCCCATGTGGTTTAAAATAGGCTATTGCATTTTTAGTTTTGTGTCACGTCTTCTTTTCCCTCTGTCTTTCCTCTGATACTTTCTTTTTCCTCTTTGTTCCCTCCCTCAAGTCTTGTTTAGTTCTGCAAAAGCTGTGTCTTCCTGCACCCCGCCCAGGATTCCAAATCATTTCCTGAGAATTCAAGGTGGACACCCTCTTGAATCTTTAGATGCCGTTTCTTCCCCATTTCCCCATCCTGGTTGGCCCTCTGTTTCCCCGCCTCCCCTTTTATTCAGTCTCACAGATCTGGTTGGTGTTGGTGTCTCTCCACAGACACGGTGTGTGGGTCTCTGTGTATCCATCTTAGGTCTTTATGTGGAGGACCAGTGAGCATGCCCAGTTTCTGGCAGATTTCCACCTAGCATTTTTGAAGTTGAGCAGTCTCTTCTTCTAGATTCTCTGAAACATTTAAAAAATGTATATAAAAGTAACGAATTCTACAGTGAACTCCCAGTTTCCCTCACTATGTGTTGACATCTAGCTGCTCTCTGACATGATTTCATCCTCGATCCTTGTAGTTGGTGGAATATACCAAAACTCCTTCCCAGGAGCCCCCTGCTGGTCAGGGCTTCTTCTGCCCCAGCTCCTCCCCCTCCGGACTGTGGGAACTTCTGGTCCCCGGAGGCGGTCCTCCTGCAATGGCTGTTCTGACAGTTGGTTGGATGCAGACGTAGAAAGATGGGCAGTGAGGACAATGTATCTTGGAGGTGGGCGGTAGGGACTGTAGTCTAGGCTCCTGGTGGACCAGAACACCTGCATGTGAGACGCCTCTTCTCCAGTGTGCTGGCTAGCGCCATCTTTGTCTCTGAGTCCAAGGAGGTTAGTAGAGGCAGAGTGACTTTCTGATAGATTTCCAGCAGTCAGTGCTTCATGAGGCTACAGCTCTGCCTTCTGTTAGCCACCCGAGGGAGAGTTTAGATCCCGGGGCCCCCGTTTTCATGTCGGCTGGGGATGTTGACCTTGCTCTTTTCCAGGGGCATCTTTTTAAGTATTTGAATGGGAACACGAGAAAGATATTTATATGGTCACTAGATGGCGCTCAAGCCACGGGAAACCCATTGTGGTTCGGGGACCACGGGCTCCCTCAGTTTGTTTTGGACATAAATGAGAATCATCCTGTTACCAGCTAACCAGTTTAAAATGCAGTTAAAGAGCTTGATCAATATGGCAATAAAACAGACTTACTGCTCAAACTGGAGCTGTTCTTCCCAAGCTCTCCCCAGGCTGGAAAGTGAGCCTCCCTGCTGATTTCTCCCACTCGTCCTGAGGCCACCTGTGAATGTCACTCCAACTTTCAGCTCTTTTGTTTTTCTCCACACTAAGGTGTTCTGGAATATCAGGGTGATGCATGGCCCTTGATTTTCTTTCTTTCTTTCTTTTTTTTTTTTTAAAACATTTATTTATTTATTTTGGTGGGGGGCGGGTTGGGGAGGGACGGAGTGGGCAGGCCACTTCTATTGGTCTTTCATTTGTCTATTTTCATCCGTCTTTGTTCTTTTGTCTCTTGTGGGCCTCCCATCGCAGTGGCCTCTCTCGTCTTACAGCGCTGGCTCTGGGCACATGCACTTCAGAGCTCTAGCTCGGTAGTTGGACATTCCAGCTGCTCTGCGGCACGTGGGATCTTCCCAGGCCAGGGATGGAACCGGCGCCCCTTGCACTGCAAGGCGGTGTCTTTACCCACTGGACCACCAGGGAAGCCCGGCCCTTGATTTTCCCACTACTCTCAGAACCTAGACTGAACCAAACTATAATTCTATTTCTGTATTCTCCAGTCTTGCGGCTCACCAGATTATTTAATCCAACCAGGAGTTTTTGTTTTTGTGTTTTTGTTTTTATTTCCAACTAGGTCAGGACCTAACACTAGCCTCTTAAGCACTTCTGCCCATAAGTTTGCCTGGGAACACTTAAGTATTGCTTGAACCCTATGGTCCAAAGCGTTTAGTAAAAAATTTGGTTTTTGACGAGGAATGCTTTCCTTAGAAGCTGCATTTCTTTTGAAAGGTAGAAGGCACACGAGAGCCGTGAAACCTACACAGATCCTTTTATAACTTCGTACATATGAAAATCATGCTACATAAATAGCACCCGGGCAGTTTTTTCCACAGCTACGAAATCCAAAAGTTCGTTTCTTTTTGTCTTTGGAACATAGATGAGGAGGATTTCCCAGCAGTTCTTGGTTTCTCCTCCTGCCTGGCGCGGGCTGGTGTCAGGCAGCCAAGCCGTGGGCGTGGGAGATGGGCTGAGAGGCGGAGGGAGCCACTCGGCTGGCCGCAGGTGATGGCCTCAGCTGCTCCAAGAGATGGGGGTGCTGGGCTGGGAGGACCTGCCCTGCACCTCGCCCGCTGAGGGGACTGGACTGGGCTGCCCGCGACTGGGAGCATGCATCTGTGTTTGAGGCCTTCCCCAGCCCCTATGCCTTGGGCTTAGGGGAAACGCACCAGAACGCTTGTGTTTGGGCGGAAGAGTGATGAGGATGAAATAGAGGCTTTGTCTTGGGTGGCTTTCCTGGTGACTCTGCCTCTGGTTTTATGAGCTGTCTGCAGACACCTCGGGAGGACCCCGCATGGTCCTCAGCACCTGGAGACCCGTGACTCTGCCCCCACATTAGGAGTCGTTGGCCTCAGTTGTCAGCACGGTTGCGTCTTCCCATGCCTCGTCTGTGCCTGTTCGGTCTGCAGGACAAATGAATGACTGCGCGAGGGAATTAGTGAAAAGGGCGTGGCTGGGAACCAGGCGCCCCTGCAGTCCCTCACTCGGTCCACCCGGCCACCGGAGGCACGTGCTGTTCAGATGGCTGGGGGCACTCGGGGCCAGCTGTGTCTGGGCTGAGCACTCGTTTGCAGCCAGGACTCAGAGCTGGTCTGTAGGTGGAAAGCTGTGCTTGCTTCTGCAAGAAGCACATGGGGGTCGGAACCCTGACCTTGGCCTCATTAGCCCTAGATAACTGGCCGGGCCTGTTTGTAATCATTGGAAGGAGCTTAACGTGGAATTTGTTTCCTTCCGGCGGGCCCTGGTCGCGCTCTCCCGGGGCTGCAGCTGTGCCCGCGGCGGTCCTCTGTGGCTGCTGAAACACCCCTGCGACCCGAGGCCTCGCTCCCCCACTGATGAAACCTATTCTCGTGGATATGAAAACGGCTGTGAATTATGGTCTCTGCATTCTGACTCCTGCCGGCCGGCATTCCTAGCTGAGGCCAGCTGTGGGGAGCAGAGGGGCTGGGTCCCGGGGCCTCAGGCCCCCTGGAGCCGCCCCCCATCCTCCAAGCTACCCCCTGCGCTCCCTCGGTCAGCCCTGTCCTTGGAATCCACGCTTCCTCTGCCCCAGGCTCACCCTTTCTGTGTCTCTGCTCATTCTTCCTTTCCACCACTGTGTTTTGCTCAGCTCCAGGCTCTTAACTCTGATCCTGGAGCTCTAGGAAAATATCTGTTACTTCTTCAAGGAGACAGTTAGGTAAAGGTGATTAGTGATTGCAAATAATTAGGTGTTGCACCAAACACAAACCCAGGGCCATCAGGACCCGACCGGGATGATTGGAAGAAACGGGGAAGGTCAGAGTGTGGGGAGCGGCAGAACCAGAGAGGACAGGGGGAGGAGGCTGAGGCCTGGGCACTCCTTGGAGGGCATCTTGAACTTGTCTGGAAGTGAAGTTGAAAGTATGCCAGAGTACCTCCTTCCTTGCTTCTCTTATTTCTAAACACGCCTTGGCAGCGTTTAGGGTACATCCAAGAGTAGAACCCTCAGCTAACGGACCGTGTCTGGCACTATGCTTCATCTGGAACAGCAAGTGCCACAAGCCGGCTGTTCCAAAACTGTGTTCAGGGGCTTCCCTGGTGGTCCAGTGGGTAAGGACACCGCCTTGCAGTGCAAGGGTCACCAGTTTGATTCCTGGCCTGGGAAGATCCCATGTGCCACGGAGCGGCTGGACCGATGTGTCCAACTACCCAGCCGGAGTTCTGGAGTGCGTGTGCCCAGAGCCAGCACTCAGCGACGAGAGAGGCCACTGTGATGGGAGGCCCACACGGGCCAGAGAACAAAGATAAATAAATGAAGGATCAACAGAAGTGGCCCCCCCCAAAAAAAAGATTAAAAAAAGAAAAAACCTGTGTCCAGTGCCTGCTGTTGTGAAAATGCAACGTGGGACCCTTAGTGGTAACACCAGGAATAACCACTAGGTGGAGACCTTGTGCCTTGAAAGCCCTCCACCCGTGTGGTCTATTCTTGTGGATATGAAAACGGCTGTGAATTATGGTCTCTGCATTCTGACTCCTGCCGGCCGGCATTCCTAGCTGAGGCCAGCTGTGGGGAGCAGAGGGGCTGGGTCCCGGGGCCTCAGGCCCCCTGGAGCCGCCCCCCATCCTCCAAGCTACCCCCTGCGCTCCCTCGGTTAGCCCTGTCCTTGGAATCCACGCTTCCTCTGCCCCAGGCTCACCCTTTCTGTGTCTCTGCTCATTCTTCCTTTCCACCACTGTGTTTTGCTCAGCTCCAGGCTCTTAACTCTGATCCTGGAGCTCTAGGAAAATATCTGTTACTTCTTCAAGGAGACAGTTAGGTAAAGGTGATTAGTGATTGCAAATAATTAGGTGTTGCACCAAACACAAACCCAGGGCCATCAGGACCCGACCGGGATGATTGGAAGAAACGGGGAAGGTCAGAGTGTGGGGAGCGGCAGAACCAGAGAGGACAGGGGGAGGAGGCTGAGGCCTGGGCACTCCTTGGAGGGCATCTTGAACTTGTCTGGAAGTGAAGTTGAAAGTATGCCAGAGTACCTCCTTCCTTGCTTCTCTTATTTCTAAACACGCCTTGGCAGCGTTTAGGGTACATCCAAGAGTAGAACCCTCAGCTAACGGACCGTGTCTGGCACTATGCTTCATCTGGAACAGCAAGTGCCACAAGCCGGCTGTTCCAAAACTGTGTTCAGGGGCTTCCCTGGTGGTCCAGTGGGTAAGGACACCGCCTTGCAGTGCAAGGGTCACCAGTTTGATTCCTGGCCTGGGAAGATCCCATGTGCCACGGAGCGGCTGGACCGATGTGTCCAACTACCCAGCCGGAGTTCTGGAGTGCGTGTGCCCAGAGCCAGCACTCAGCGACGAGAGAGGCCACTGTGATGGGAGGCCCACACGGGCCAGAGAACAAAGATAAATAAATGAAGGATCAACAGAAGTGGCCCCCCCCAAAAAAAAGATTAAAAAAAGAAAAAACCTGTGTCCAGTGCCTGCTGTTGTGAAAATGCAACGTGGGACCCTTAGTGGTAACACCAGGAATAACCACTAGGTGGAGACCTTGTGCCTTGAAAGCCCTCCACACCCGTGTGGTCAATCTGTCTGTGGGTGGAGTGCTGAGCGGGAGCCTAGCTCTGGCCCTTTCATGATGCCCTTGACCTTTCTTTGCATCTGTACTTTGTTTTCTTCATATATCTGGCTTAACTATGGAAACGCACATTTTCATTGTTATTTCTTGAATGTATTCAATCAAGTTTCTGGTCCAGTTTTTATTTGACAAGCATTACGCTCAGCGGGCAGGCTGGCCCCAGGGCTCCCAGCGGCACTACGCTGCTGAGCGGTGTGTGCGGATGACGTAGCGTGGGACACATTCACAGCTGGGCTGGGGCGGGATCTTGGGCCCCATCTGTTTCCATCCAGGAGCTGTTTCCTTCTGTCTGTCTGCCAATGGTCCATTCACATGCCCCATCCACCTAATCGGTCCTCCACCCAGCCATGCCATCCTAACCCCTTTTCCATTTCTTTACGCTTCAGAGGAGCCTGTTGGTGTGGTCAAGCCTCCTCCAGCCACAGACCGTACGTGCTCTCACCTCCGGGATGACGAGGGAGTGGGCCTTGAGGTTTTTACTGGAGGGACCAGGGCACTGGTTGTGGGGGGGTGTTTGGTTTGCCTGAGGTGGGAGCAAGATTCCCCACTACAACCCCGAGCTTACCTTTGGCTGTTACCTCTCAACCATGGTGGAATATGTAAATTGCTTGGAATGCTTTAAAGGCAGTCCCCTCCCACTTTCTAACCCCCTTTCAGACTGTGCTGGGCCCTGGAGCCCAAAGGAGTTCACGCTGGCTTACCAGCGGGCAGCGGGTGGAGCGGGCCGGGGGTCCGGGCTAAGGCAGGAGCAGTGGAAATCCCCCCAGGGACCAGGAGGAGGCCAGGATGAGTTGAAAACAAGCTGAAATTGAGAAGATAAATTAGAATTGAGACGATTAGTACAGATAACCACGCATGCTCACAAAAGCTCCACTGGACCTCTCACCCCCGCCCTGGACACCACAGCGTGTGCTGGGGGCGGAGCTCTGGTGGAGGGGTGCTCCTGTCTTCTTGCTGGGGATGTCTTAGTCCTCATGGTGGGCTCAGGCCCCAGCGCTCACCCCCAGGGTCTGAGCACCCCTCATCTGCAGTTGGTCCTCGAGCCGGGCTCACGTGTGTCCTCGCACCAGCTGTGTATTTTGTGCCCACCTTGCCCTACTCTGCTCTCCTGGATCAGAGCTCCCCAGATAGTGTTCGCCGCTGGGCTCACCTCCCACCCTTGCCGTCCTGGAAACGGCCTCTTCCTCCTTCCTCGGACGGGGCACCCTGGCTTTTCAGGATTCTCAGAGTCTGGCCAGTGAAGTCCCATCCTAGGAAACTTGGCTGTCAGCTGGAAAGTCATGCCATTAATAAAAGAGGGCCTCCAAAAAAAGAAAAAAGGATGGAAATGATGTGGAGAAGAGATTTTCCCTCATCATTAGTATAATTCTCAAACTCTCCTCCAACTCGCTCCACTGAAAGATCCTTCTTTGCACAAAGTGGGGAAGCGGAGAAAATGCCAGGATGAGTCAAGGCTGTTAGATGAGCTGTCTCAGCTCTGTAAGGGCAGAGGGCTGGAGGAGACATGCGCCTGGGGCTGTGGTGGGGGGGACATCGAGCAGGGCCCCCTCCCTGGCGCCTGGGAGATCCGGAGTCCCTGGTCGCCAGGCTTTTGGGTCTCTTTGGTTTCTCCCCACGGGCTGGATGGCCTGAGACATAGATGGAGGGGCGGGGGAGGAGGGGATGCAGGACTGGGTGTGGGCTGGGAGGGAAGGCAGTGAACCTGAGCTGCAGCTTTGCATGCTGGCTGAGTGCGTGGGCTTTGAGGTTGAACCATTGGAGTCATGCCTCTCTGCAGCATGTGTTCCTTTTCATCTCTCGGCCTCAGTGTCCTCGTCTATACAATGAGACTCATAGAAACAATGTGAACCTTCACATCTCGGCAGGGACATAGAGGAAATCATGGTAGCTCTCATGGGGGGTTACTTTCCTCTATGCATTTCGGGGGGCCACATCCTGTGCTGTGCGAGGAGCTGAGGCCGGGGACGGGCTTGACCTAAAGGTGGCTGGGTTGAGCAATAGAGATCTCGGCCGGGCCGGCCCCTCTGATCTGCACCCGTGTCTCCCAGTGGACGACCATCTGGGCTTCCTCCCCACCTTCGGGCCCTGCTATGTCAACCTCTATGGCAGCCCCAGGGAGTTCACCGGCTTCCCGGACCCCTATGTCGAGCTCAACACAGGCAAGGTGAGCCAGACAGGAGCCCGCAGACCCCGAGGCTGGCCTGCAGGGCCTTGCTGCCTGGCATGGGCAGTGTCTGCAGTCAGCCTGGACTCCATGGGCCTGGAAGGCCTTGAGTGGGCCCAGGGCCAGGCAGCCACCCCTTCAGAGACCCCGTCTTCCTCCTGGTTCCTTCCTGACCTTCTTCCTTCCCACTCCCTTCCCTTTGCTGCTCCTTCAGGGCCATCCTGACACCCTACCCCCTAATTTTCCCAGCTCCAAGGGGCCCAACTATCTCAAGTTTCATTCCCCTCCCCTGCCCAGGCTAGGTTGGACCTGGTGCTGACCATCAGGGTGGCCTGTCCCTTGAGCCCTCTGGGCCAGTGTTTCCTCATCTGCAGAGTGGTGGGGTGTGGCTCAGGGCCCTCTTGCTTGCCTGGGAGATGAGTGACGTGGGCTGGATGAAGCTCCTTCCCTTCCCCAGCTCCCCTCCATCGCCCCTGCTCCTCGTGACCCCACCTCCCCTCTCAGGGGGAAGGCGTGGCCTACCGAGGCCGGATTCTGCTCTCCCTGGAGACCAGGCTAGTGGAGCGCAGTGAACAGAAGGTGGAGGCTCTCCCAGCGGATGACATCCTTCGGGTAGAGGTGAGGGGCGTGGCCGTGGGAGGGGCCAGGTGGGGGAGGGCTCAGCTCCACCCTGGCTCAGGGGCCTTCACACCTCTGCGCCCCAGAATAATCCAGCCTTGGCCTGCTTCCCTAAGGAATACTCTAAGATAAATGAAAGTGTTTTCAAGTCTAGAGTTTGAAGCAAACGGAGAGGCTATTTTAAAATAATAAGAACAGCTAACACTTATGCCCCACTGACCGTGTGTCAGACATCATGCCGATGACACCCTTGGTGTCACTGAGTCCTCCTAGCATCTGCCATGTGGCCGCTAGGCATGTGCCCATTTTACAGATGAGGACACTGAGGCTCCGATGTAGCGGGGCAGCCCGCGGTGGAGCTGAGCCTGTGTCTAGGAGGCAGCTGGGTGGAGTCCTCCTGGGGGCTTACACTCTCAGACCCTGGAGTCACTGGTGCTGGTTTGAGTTCTGGCTTGTCCACTTACCAGTTGTATCAGTCTCCCCTATATGTCAAGTGGGGGTCATAATGATCCTCATCTAATAAGACTGTGGTGAGAATTGAGTTAGTTCATACCAGCACTGCCGTAGGTCCTCAGAACATGCTAGCTGTGGTCACTGTGTATGTGACCTAAAAATCCAGTTGTGTGAGTCCTCTCCTCTCTGCCTTCCACAGAGGGGACTGGCTGGGACGTGTGGTTGAGTGCCCGCCACGTCCTCTGCCCTGGGGGGACAGTGGGACTCCTTCATCCTGGGCGCGTGGCAGCCGGCGGGGCTGCAGAGCTGGCTGGCGCGGTGGAGAGCCGGAGCCGGCCGAGCGGGTGCTCTGGGCGGGGCGTGGTGGGCTCCAGCCTCTGGCCCCTTCTGAAAGGCAGACGCGGGAGACCGGGCTCCCTGGAGTGGCGGTGCCTTCGCTGCTGGTTTGGATTACGGCGCTGCATGACCTTGGAGCGCGGACCTTATTAGAGGAACATGGCCAAACACACAGGCCTGGAACGAGTTTACTCAGTTACTAACCAAATCTGGGCTTTGGTGCTGCGCTGCGCCCCTCGCCCCACCTCCGTCCAGCCAGGATTTATGGGGTGCCGGGCTCGGCCAGGCCTCCCGGCCGCGTGACCCCTCCCTGCGTGGGTGTCTTGGTGCCTCCCCGCGGCGAGCCCCTTGCTGCCCCCTCTGCCCCCAGAAGCACCTCCGGAGGCGCAAGTACTCGCTCTTCGCCGCCTTCTACTCGGCCACCATGCTGCAGGACGTGGACGATGCCGTCCAGTTCGAGGTCAGCATCGGCAACTACGGGAACAAGTTCGACACGACCTGCCTACCGCTGGCCTCCACCACCCAGTACAGCCGGGCGGTCTTTGATGGTGAGGCCAGAGGCTGCGTGCCCGGCGGGGACCCCAGCCTCAGAGGAGGGGCCGAGCCCTAGGTCCCGTGCCCCGAGGAGGCTCGCCAGAGGCTCGCCAAAGGCACGCCTGTTCCGCGGGCCTCTGGTCTGCTCCTGCTGTGCTGCCTCCCCGTCCTTCTGTCCAGGTGCACCCTGATGCTGGGATCCGTAAACTGGGCTCCTGAGACCAGCAGTCGGCCTTGATCTTGACCTGCGGCCGTCATTTATTACGTGGTGGCTCCGTGTATGTGACCTAATAAGATCCTCATCTAATAAGACTGTGGTGAGAATTGAGTTAGTTCATACCAGCACTCCGTAGGTCCTCAGAACATGCTAGCTGTGGTCACTGTGTATGTGACCTAAAAATCCAGTTGTGTGAGTCCTCCTCTCTGCCTTCCACAGAGGGGACTGGCTGGGACGTGTGGTTGAGTGCCCGCCACGTCCTCTGCCCTGGGGGGACAGTGGGACTCCTTCATCCTGGGCGCGTGGCAGCCGGCGGGGCTGCAGAGCTGGCTGGCGCGGTGGAGAGCCGGCGGCGGCCGAGCGGGTGCTCTGGGCGGGGCGTGGTGGGCTCCAGCCTCTGGCCCCTTCTGAAAGGCAGACGCGGGAGACCGGGCTCCCTGGAGTGGCGGTGCCTTCGCTGCTGGTTTGGATTACGGCGCTGCATGACCTTGGAGCGCGGACCTTATTAGAGGAACATGGCCAAACACACAGGCCTGGAACGAGTTTACTCAGTTACTAACCAAATCTGGGCTTTGGTGCTGCGCTGCGCCCCTCGCTCCACCTCCGTCCAGCCAGGATTTATGGGGTGCCGGGCTCGGCCAGGCCTCCCGGCCGCGTGACCCCTCCCTGCGTGGGTGTCTTGGTGCCTCCCCGCGGCGAGCCCCTTGCTGCCCCCTCTGCCCCCAGAAGCACCTCCGGAGGCGCAAGTACTCGCTCTTCGCCGCCTTCTACTCGGCCACCATGCTGCAGGACGTGGACGATGCCGTCCAGTTCGAGGTCAGCATCGGCAACTACGGGAACAAGTTCGACACGACCTGCCTACCGCTGGCCTCCACCACCCAGTACAGCCGGGCGGTCTTTGATGGTGAGGCCAGAGGCTGCGTGCCCGGCGGGGACCCCAGCCTCAGAGGAGGGGCCGAGCCCTAGGTCCCGTGCCCCGAGGAGGCTCGCCAGAGGCTCGCCAAAGGCACGCCTGTTCCGCGGGCCTCTGGTCTGCTCCTGCTGTGCTGCCTCCCCGTCCTTCTGTCCAGGTGCACCCCTGATGCTGGGATCCGTAAACTGGGCTCCTGAGACCAGCACGGGTCGGCCTTGATCTTGACCTGCGGCCGTCATTTATTACGTGGTGGCCGTGGGGTTTGGGGTGGAGATTTTGGAAATCGTGGGATTCCCAGGGTCCTTCTCACAGCCCCCCAGTTTCGACGTGCTGGGGAGCCCTCCTGAGAGTGCCGCTGTCTGTTCAGCATGGGAAGGGCACTCCAGCACCCCGTCTGGGCCCTGGGGATTGCCAGTCGTGCCACAGAGGTTCTCGGGAGTCCTCAGCTGGGGAGCGGGGTCTGCCCACTCCTCGCTCAGGGCTCAGCCCCAGCCTTGGGCCCTGCCAGGATGCCACTACTACTACCTACCCTGGGGCAACGTGAAGCCCGTGGTGGTGCTCTCGTCCTACTGGGAGGACATCAGCCACAGAGTCGAGGCCCAGAACCAGTTGCTCAGGATCGCCGACCGGCTGGTGAGTTGAAGCCAGCACCACCCACAGCACCCCCTACACGCACCCCCTCGTGGGCGTCTTCCGACCTGCCTCCCTCGGGGCTGAGCCTGCAAGCCTCACGACGCCTGGCGTCCTTGAGTCCTGACCAGGCCAGGCTCGCAAGCCTGTCCTGCGCACCGGGAAGAGCACACAGCCCTGGGGGTGCCCCTAGCCTGATGTAGGCGACAGCGCAGAGAAAGAGCTGAGAGAAGCCCGGCTCAGAGCAGAGGGCAGAGCCGGCAGCCATCATTCATCGAATGCCTTTGATTCCTACCACAGCAAGGGTCATGCTGGAAATTTCTGGCTCGAGGGTGGGCACGAACGGGATGCTGCCCCTGACTTCAGGGGTCAGTTTAGTCAAGGAGAGGGCAGGTTCACCCATCCACCACCCAGTACAGCCGGGCGGTCTTTGATGGTGAGGCCAGAGGCTGCGTGCCCGGCGGGGACCCCAGCCTCAGAGGAGGGGCCGAGCCCTAGGTCCCGTGCCCCGAGGAGGCTCGCCAGAGGCTCGCCAAAGGCACGCCTGTTCCGCGGGCCTCTGGTCTGCTCCTGCTGTGCTGCCTCCCCGTCCTTCTGTCCAGGTGCACCCCTGATGCTGGGATCCGTAAACTGGGCTCCTGAGACCAGCACGGGTCGGCCTTGATCTTGACCTGCGGCCGTCATTTATTACGTGGTGGCCGTGGGGTTTGGGGTGGAGATTTTGGAAATCGTGGGATTCCCAGGGTCCTTCTCACAGCCCCCCAGTTTCGACGTGCTGGGGAGCCCTCCTGAGAGTGCCGCTGTCTGTTCAGCATGGGAAGGGCACTCCAGCACCCCGTCTGGGCCCTGGGGATTGCCAGTCGTGCCACAGAGGTTCTCGGGAGTCCTCAGCTGGGGAGCGGGGTCTGCCCACTCCTCGCTCAGGGCTCAGCCCCAGCCTTGGGCCCTGCCAGGATGCCACTACTACTACCTACCCTGGGGCAACGTGAAGCCCGTGGTGGTGCTCTCGTCCTACTGGGAGGACATCAGCCACAGAGTCGAGGCCCAGAACCAGTTGCTCAGGATCGCCGACCGGCTGGTGAGTTGAAGCCAGCACCACCCACAGCACCCCCTACACGCACC
The DNA here is from genome assembly GCA_022376925.1 of Tragulus kanchil. Classification (NCBI taxonomy): domain Eukaryota; kingdom Metazoa; phylum Chordata; class Mammalia; order Artiodactyla; family Tragulidae; genus Tragulus; species Tragulus kanchil. Next base: position 154,177,021 of record JAIOJX010000029.1, read on the forward strand.
CCCTCGTGGGCGTCTTCCGACCTGCCTCCCTCGGGGCTGAGCCTGCAAGCCTCACGACGCCTGGCGTCCTTGAGTCCTGACCAGGCCAGGCTCGCAAGCCTGTCCTGCGCACCGGGAAGAGCACACAGCCCTGGGGGTGCCCCTAGCCTGATGTAGGCGACAGCGCAGAGAAAGAGCTGAGAGAAGCCCGGCTCAGAGCAGAGGGCAGAGCCGGCAGCCATCATTCATCGAATGCCTTTGATTCCTACCACAGCAAGGGTCATGCTGGAAATTTCTGGCTCGAGGGTGGGCACGAACGGGATGCTGCCCCTGACTTCAGGGGTCAGTTTAGTCAAGGAGAGGGCAGGTTCACCCACCCCTCTGCGGCAGAGGCTCAAACTGAAGCTCAGATGATGCTCCAGGAGTCCAAGAGGAGAGAGGGGTCCAGGGAGCATCAGGAAGGCATCTCGGGGCAGTGAGGGGTGCCTCTAGGAAGGGGATTTGGGAGCCTGTTAGGATGCCCTTGCCCAGGGAGCGGCTCTGGGAGGGACCTGACCTCAGGGAGAAAATGGAAGGAGCTAGGCTACAAGGACTGGACGGCCTGTTGGACTGGGGAGGAGGGCTGTGAGGAGGGCGTCCAGTGGCTGGGGAGCTGGCAGCAGGACAGGGTCCATGAGGCCGGGGGTGAGTCCTGTCCCGGATGTGGACAGGGTTACTGGTGGATACTGGGATTGGCACGCCCGGCGCTTGGCCAGAGAGCAGAGGAGAATCCAGCTGAGCCGAGGTGTAGAGGCCAGGGGCGGTGGTGGCCCCCGGCCATTCCTGTGTGTGCACAGGGTAGAGGCTCACCCAAGAGGTGCCTGGCCCTTGGGAATGGGGGAGGCTGGCCCGGGCAGGGTGGTGGAGAGGTGTGGGCAGGTGGAGGAGGGGAGCCCAGCGAGCAGGCGTGGTGGAAAGAGAAGCGGGTATGGGGGTTTTTGAGTGACTGGGGGTGATGCAGGGCCCAGGTGGGGGCCCTGGTGACCTACACATTGCCTGAGACCCCAAGCCTCTGGGGGTGGGACCAGCCGAGATCTAGGTTTGGGAGAACTCGGAGTGAATGCTGGGCAAGTCCAGCATCTTCTGGGCCAGCTGTCCTCTCCGGGCCATCCCCGGATGGCGGGGGCTGGCTGGTGCTTCCAGGGCCTGTCTGTTCCCAGCCTGGGGGGCCCAAGGGGGAGCACAGGCTCAGGAAGGCAGAGGTGGGCGAGGGGGTGGGAATGGAGGCCAAGTCCTTGGCCTGAGGGGTGACCCACTGGGAGATCTCTGCCTCCCAGCTCAGGCCTGAGGCCCAGGGAGGAGCACTCCCTGGAGGAGACCAGGTGCAAGGGGGGCGTTTCCTGGTCTAGGAGTGTGGGAAGGGAAGGCCCCATATCGCAGGTTGTCTGAGCGCTCCGCAAGCAAGGAGGACGGGATGCAAGCCTGCGTGGGTGGCTGGGTTTGGAAAGGAGAGCAGGTGCCCAGTGGGAGCTGTAGCTGGCTCCAAGGCCACTTACCTCTAAGACGTTAAAGCAGGCTTGAGGGGTCGCGGACAGCGGGATGCGCATGCGCAGGTGCGATCCCGGGCCTGGGATTTTGGGAGGTTGGCATGGGAGACCCTGGAAGCTTCTTGAGCCAGGACAGCCGCTGGCTTGTGGAGTCCGTGCTCTGCCTTCGTGGCTCTCCAGCTCTCTCCTTCCTGGAGCGCGGGCTGGGCTGTGGGGACAGGGCCCCGGGGTGGAGGGTCCGCCCCGCGGTGACCCTCCCGACCCTCGCCTGCCGTTCCGCAGGAAGCCGGCCTGGAGCACGTCCACTTGGCCCTGAAGGCGCAGTGCTCCGCCGAGGACGTGGACTCCCTCGTGGCTCAGCTGATGGATGAGCTCATCGCAGACTGCAGGTAGGGGGTGCCCGGCACCCCGCGCCCTCTCCTCCTGGCTCATCGGGCCCTTTCCCGGGAGTGCGCGTGTGTGGCGGTGAGCGACGGCACGTCTCCTCGGCCACGCTTGGCCAGCAGTCCAGCCCGTGCTGAGTCCAAAGGTGGTGGAGCCAGCGCGGGGAGTTGAAAAGGTGACATTTAGAGCAGGTCATAAATCTTCCTGCAGCGGCGGCAGCTGCGGGCCCGGGCGGCCCGGCTCACCTGAATGGGGAGCATTGTGCCTCTGATCCCGACCTCTTATTTCCCTGATGGAATCTCCAGGAGGAGCTGGCGGATGGGGTGACGGCGCCCCTCCTCCCCCACGGCCGTGTCAGGGACCAGCGTTTCTGTTTAGCCTGCTACTGACATGGCTGAGGGTCAGCTTCAGGAAGAGGGAGCCCTGGGGGTGAAGGAGGATGGGGGTTCGGGGCCCTGGCATCTGAGCACCTCCTCTGCAGTGGGGTGATTTGGGGCTCGCTAACCACCTGGTCTGAACCTTGGTTTCCTCATTTCAACCTGACATTAAGAATACTGAAACTGCTTTGTAATATCACATAAGCAAAGTGCCTGGCCCTTAGGAAGTATTTAATAAACGGTAGCTGTAATCTTTATTAAGAAAAAGTGGCATGAGGAGACAGATTCTCATCCTGTTATCCACAGTTGCGACTTTGGGCAATTTCACTTCTCTGGGCCTCAGTTTTCCCAGCTCTTAAATGGACTCAAGCAAATAGCGGTCTTTCTACTTACCATGGGATTAATGTGAACGTATGCAAATATACTCCACACCCCCCCTCTAAATCATCACATCCCACCCCATGTCAATCAAGTGTGTGAGAAGTGCAGTGTGGGCCTTTGTACCTCAGGTGAGAAGTGCCCCTTTATCAGAAATGACCCCGTGACCCGCCGCCCTGACAAGTCATTCACTCATTCTCCTAACTTTCCTAAGACCTGGCAAGTTCCAAGTCAGAGCCTGTGGCATGTTGACAAAGGTGCAGCTTTAGCCCTACCAGGAGTGACGAGGCAGAAGAGAGCAGATGAAAAAGTGTTGGGGACTCGAGGCACGTGCCCTTGAAGCTCAGAGCAGGTGCATCTTATGCACATCCAGACATGCTTCCTGGAGGAGGCGTTGCTCTAGGAGAACTCTAGAGGGGCGGAGTCTGCCTTTGGAGAGTGGACTTCTGGGTACACGCGCAGGAGCCCGGGATCCCTGCTGCCCCCTAGGGGCTGTGAGGGGAGCTGCAGTTCAGATAGGACAGGCCTCCGGGGTTGGCTAAGGCGAGCTCAGCACTGGGGGCCGTGGAGCCGAGGGCTCCCTGGGGCTCTGACACTCACGCTGGGCTGGCTGCAGTGAGAGGGACGGGCTTGGGGTGGTGGTGAGGGGCAACTGACGCAGGTGTCACCCAAGACAGGGACGTGGGGACATGGGTGAGAGAAGCCGAGGGCAGCGTGGGTTGCTGTGGATGGCAGCCTCCTGGGGAGCAGTTCCTGGGCGGGTGCTGTTGGAGTCTCCCCTGTATCAGCTAGTCCTGGGAAATTCACGAGGCGGGAAGTAGAACGAGCCACATCATACAGATGAGGACGCAAGCTCGGAGAGGCTCGCTGCCCTGAGCCCCGCTCCTCGTCAGTGGCTTACCCGCTTGGTGGAGCGGCTCTGTACTGGACGGGCTTTGATGGGGGGCAGGTGTGGGGGCCAAAGAAGGCCGAGAGTGAGCCCTGGCTCCAGCCGGAGCAAGACGGTGGAGGTAGGGCTGTGTCTGGAGGGGCCAGTGGGAGAAGAGCAGGGTTGCGGGAGGTGTTCGGGCTGGTCGTGCTGAGGGGCAGGTGCCCGTGGGCCTCTGTGGTCTGGAGGTCAGAGGTCAGCGTGAGGCCAGAAGGGCTGCCCTCTGAAGGAGGCCCCCGGCGTGGCTGGCTGTGCCCCACTGCCGACCTGACAGGCTCGGGGTCGGAGGGCCGGCCAGGGTTCTGGGTTCACCACAGTCTGCTCGTGACTCCCGGGGGGGTGGACCTTGGCAGGTCCAAGGCGCCTAAAACATCAGAGACAGGTGGGTCCCAGGGTCAGCGCCCCTGCATCACTCTCCAGGGGCTCTGTTCTTGGCAGACGTGGCTCAGAATGCATCTGTCAAAGCCTGGGCTCCTCGGATCACTCTCCTGAGGATGGACAGTGGCCTGGGGAGCCCTGGTCTCAGGCCAGGGGCTTGTGAGGAGGGTCCCAACCCCTCGGGAGGGCGTGCTTGGCTGTCAGGGGGAGGACCAGGTCCTCGGCACAGCCTGAGTCACCAGTTGCCCTGGGGCCGCAGCAGGGGAGCTCCCCTAGCCTGCCCCACTCTGTGCTGAGCGTCGTCTCAGATGCCAGCAGGGCAGCTGGGCGCGGAGGACGTGAACCAGCTTGCCCTAGATGACCGCAGGCTGCTCGCCTGTTCCTCCAGCCAGCCCCTGCCCACGGCTTCACCGGCAGTGACCTTTGTTTGGCCAGACCACTTTCTCCCTCATCTCCCCTCTCCCTGCTGTGCCAGCGGTACCCACTCTTTTCCTTCAACCCTGCCTTCTCCTCTCATCTCTTGACCCATGGACCCAACTGCCAGCCTCACATCTCCCGCTGGGTGCCCGCCAGCACAGCCTGCACATTCTCTACGAACTTCCTAAAACTGCCGTGCAGCCTCTGCTCCAGCCCCGCAGTGGCTCCCGTCGCCTTTAGGAAAAGTCCGAGCTCTCCTCTGATGCCCGGGCCTCTCTGTCCCCACTGCCTGCCTCCTGGACCCAAGCAGTCTTACGCTGCGACCCCCCAGAGCCTCCTGGCTGGCTTGCTCCCTTGCACAGGTTCTCCCGCTGCCCCCGAGCCCTGGTCTTGTGCACCAACTGCTCCTTCACCCAGAACGCCCTTCCTGCTCTGCGTGGCCTGACCCGCTTCTGCTGGCCCTGCCAGTGTGGCTCGAGGCCTCTTCTTCCAGGAAGTACTCCAGGCTCTGAGACAGCTCAGGGGGCATCTGGCTGGTTTGCCAGTCTGTTCAGGGCCTTCCTGAGGGCAGAGCTGGGTCTCTTGCCTGGACCCAGCCTCCAGTCAGGACCTGCAGAGCTGTTACTCATGACGAGTGAAATGAATGGCCTGGTACCCGGTGGCTCTGTCAGGCTATCCCCTCCCAGGCGGCGTCCCTGATAACAGCATGCCCTATCTGCAGGGGCAGGCGGCGACCTCGTGGACAGCCTGGCTCTGCCCTCAGCCTCCAGGTCTGTGCTGGGCCCTGCCCTGGGCCTGCCTGTCATTCTTCTGTCAGCCAGGGTTGGCAGGCTGACCGCCCCTGCTTGGGCATGTCATCCGGCTTCCTCTTCTGGGTCTCCTGTCCTTTCTGCACCCTGTCTTGGGCTTTATGGGGTGGGAGAGGGCCAAGGCATCTTGCTTGTGGCAGGTACAAGGCTTGGCTGTTTCTTGGGGCGTCTTGGTGGGGCTGGTGGCCTCCATGAAACTCTCCCTTTGGTGGTCTGCATGGCCGTCCCTCCCAGCTCCCGACCCAGGCTGGGAGCATAAATCACCCTGGCTGGCTCGCCTCTCCATGTCCCACTCCAGACCCGCCTGCCCCCGCCCTCAGGCCCATGCAGGCCTGCTTCCCAGCAGGCCCAGCCCAGGGCTCCAGCCCAGGCCCCCCTTTTACCCACCGAACCTGCCCCTCCGCCGCGCTCGAGAGAGCCGGGGACGGAGGCCGCCCCTCTCCTGGCCTGGGGCAGCCCCATCCGAGGCACCCTCGGGGCAGTAAATATTATATTACTACAGGGTGTGCAGTACGTGACCTGAGACAGGCCCCAGGGCTTAAGTTTCCTGAGATGGAGTTTGCGTACCGCTCCCCCCACCCTAAAAATTCAATTAAAAAAAATAACAGGAAAAATGTAGTGTGCCGAGGGCCTGCCAGAGTGGTGTATCTGGCGGCGGCGGTGCCGCGGCGCTCGGCGGTAATTGGTTCTGCATAGCTCGGGGAAATTGGCAGAAAAATAAATCAGCCGGGAGCCGGGAGTCGAGACGCTGCGGGGAGGGAACCTGAGGTGGGGGGCGGCTGGGAGGGGTGGGAGCAGATCTGGTGAGGGAGCGGGCTTGACGGATGTCCCGTTGGGGAGTCAGGGGCTGAGGGGGCCGGGGTGGGGCTGGGCAGCCCCGGGCCGTGGAGCAGAGGTCGTCTAGATGGTCCTGCTGGATGAGAGGGGCTCAGATGCCCTCGCTCACCCCGTTCTGCCCCGCACGACCCTCCTGCGTGCATGGACCGACCCCGGGCCTTGCCGTGTCCAGGAGGAGCTCTATACGGGCGTCCAGATAGGGGGCCCAGCCTTTGGATGGGGGTGGTCGGAGTGCTTTGCCTTCAAATAGGGTTGCGTGTAAACCCCTCCTCCCCCCAGAGACCAAGGGCCGTGGTGTGGGGACCGCAGGTACCCCAGCTCCTCTCCGAAGCCTCCCCAAAGCAGAGGGCTCTTGGAGACCAAGGGGCCAGTGAGTGCTGCAGGTACAAGGCTTGGCTGTTTCTTGGGGCGTCTTGGTGGGGCTGGTGGCCTCCATGAAACTCTCCCTTTGGTGGTCTGCATGGCCGTCCCTCCCAGCTCCCGACCCAGGCTGGGAGCATAAATCACCCTGGCTGGCTCGCCTCTCCATGTCCCACTCCAGACCCGCCTGCCCCCGCCCTCAGGCCCATGCAGGCCTGCTTCCCAGCAGGCCCAGCCCAGGGCTCCAGCCCAGGCCCCCCTTTTACCCACCGAACCTGCCCCTCCGCCGCGCTCGAGAGAGCCGGGGACGGAGGCCGCCCCTCTCCTGGCCTGGGGCAGCCCCATCCGAGGCACCCTCGGGGCAGTAAATATTATATTACTACAGGGTGTGCAGTACGTGACCTGAGACAGGCCCCAGGGCTTAAGTTTCCTGAGATGGAGTTTGCGTACCGCTCCCCCCACCCTAAAAATTCAATTAAAAAAAATAACAGGAAAAATGTAGTGTGCCGAGGGCCTGCCAGAGTGGTGTATCTGGCGGCGGCGGTGCCGCGGCGCTCGGCGGTAATTGGTTCTGCATAGCTCGGGGAAATTGGCAGAAAAATAAATCAGCCGGGAGCCGGGAGTCGAGACGCTGCGGGGAGGGAACCTGAGGTGGGGGGCGGCTGGGAGGGGTGGGAGCAGATCTGGTGAGGGAGCGGGCTTGACGGATGTCCCGTTGGGGAGTCAGGGGCTGAGGGGGCCGGGGTGGGGCTGGGCAGCCCCGGGCCGTGGAGCAGAGGTCGTCTAGATGGTCCTGCTGGATGAGAGGGGCTCAGATGCCCTCGCTCACCCCGTTCTGCCCCGCACGACCCTCCTGCGTGCATGGACCGACCCCGGGCCTTGCCGTGTCCAGGAGGAGCTCTATACGGGCGTCCAGATAGGGGGCCCAGCCTTTGGATGGGGGTGGTCGGAGTGCTTTGCCTTCAAATAGGGTTGCGTGTAAACCCCTCCTCCCCCCAGAGACCAAGGGCCGTGGTGTGGGGACCGCAGGTACCCCAGCTCCTCTCCGAAGCCTCCCCAAAGCAGAGGGCTCTTGGAGGGCTGTCGTGGGGCGCCCTGGGTCGACACATCTGTATTGCTGGCTGCCAGCCTCCCCACAGTGTCTGCAGTGGCTTGTCAGGGGGCCATAAATTTCCCTCTTGAAGAAAAGTGTGCCTATAACAGAATGGATTCATTTCAGCCAGAGGCGACTCAGGGCTTGGGCCTGTGCTCTCGGAGGGTGCAGAGGGTGGGAAAGGACCCCCTGGGCCTCTGGGGGCTTGCAGTCAGTTGGGCAGAGAGGACAGGCAGACGAAAGAACTCGCGCCGCTGGAGGCTGAGGGTAGGTTCCAGACAGGCAGCCTCGGAACAGAGGGCTGGGGGCCTTCAGAGCCGGAGGCACGCGGGCCAGTGTGGCTGGGGCAGGCCTCCCGGAGGAGGCGGCTGGGGCAGGCGCCCAGGGCGCGTGGAGCAGCCAGCAGGCAGGCGGAGGGTGAGACCCGTTGGGAGGGCCCGTGCACACGTGTGTACGCGCATGGATATGCCCAGGCGGCCCTGGGCGAGTGCTGGGGTCCTGCTCCTCAGGCCCATCCCGTCTGTCTGTCTGTCACAGCCAGCCCCTGAGTGATGTCCAGGAGATAGCCTCCGCCACCCACCTGGACCAGTACCTCTACCGGCTGCGCACCCGGCACCTGAGCCAGATCACGGAGGCGGCCCAGGCCGTGAAGCTCGGCCGCAGTGAGCTCCCCGCCGCCCTGGAGCAGGCTGAGGACTGGCTCCTGCGCCTCCGCGCCCTGGCCGAGGAGGTAGCTGACCCCGCGAGGGGCCTTCCTTCCTGCTGGAGTGTCAGAAGTGGGAGGGACACGGGGAACGTCTGGGCCGTGATCCAAAGTCATTCAACTGCCGGGTGACCTTGGGCAGGTGACTTGACCTCTGAGCTTCCGTGTCCCCATTCACAGAAGGCACCCTGGGTGTGGTGGGGTCCAGCACAGAGCGCGGCATGGAGCGGGTGCTCACCGCGTGCTTGCGTGCTAGTCACGTCCGTCGTGTCGGACTCTGTGCGACCCTGGGGACTGTAGCCTCCCAGGCTCCTCTGTCCGTGGATTCTCTAGGCAAGAGTACTGGAGTGGGTCGCCATGCCCGCCTCCACGGAAGGAGGATCTCCTCCCTCCTCCGTGGGATCTTCTTAATCTGGGAATTGAACCTGCGTCTCTTGTGTCTCCTGCATGGGCAGGCGGGTTCTTTACCACTAAGCACCACTGGGAAAGCCTGAGCACTCGGTAAAGCACCCCAAATGTACCCAATAAATGTGCTTAGTAGATGCTGCCCAAGTGTCAGAGACAGATCTGAGGCCAATGTCTGGGGCACCTGGCTGTAGGCCCAGTGCCAGGGCGCGCTTCCCCACTTCTACTTCCCACCAACCTGTCTACCCCCCCGCCTCAAGCTGGCCTCCCAGGGGCCCCTGTGTTTCCTGCCCCCCGGGGTCAGACACTGCCGCCAGGTCTCTAGGGAAGCAGGCAAGCACATGGGTCCAGAATGAGGAGAATGGTCAGCTCATAGGTCATGGTTGGACACAGGTGCTGCCCGCCCTGGCCAGAGCCATGAGGCACCCCTAGGGAGGGGGATGGTGAGGAAGCATCTCTACAGAAAGGGTACAGGGCAGGTCAAGGCCTGAGAGGGAAGAAGGGGGTCCTGGAAGCGGAAGGGGTGCTCAGCGGAGGAGGCAGCCCAAGTGCTGGCCACTGAGAGTCAGCGTTGTCTCCTCCCCAAGTGGGACCTCTGACATGTTGTCACCTGGGGGCCGCTGTGTTGCTCAGCCCCCGGACAACCCCTGGCAGAGACTGGGAACTACCCCCTGGGGTGGGTCACAGATTGCCTTCCACATCCGGCCCAGACCCACGTCGGGTGTGAGGGCAATCGGAGAGAGCCTTCCTCAAATTTGCGTGTGCCTCAGAACCCCCTGAAGGGCTTGTCCACAGCAGGTCTAAGCCCCACTTGACCCTGGGGTGGGCCTCGAGAATTCGCACCTCCAGCAAGTTTGCAGGTGGTCCTGTGGCTGCTCTGGGGACCACACAGTCGTGGTGGTGGTGATCTTTCAGTCTCTAAGCTGTGTCCGACTCTTTGTGACCCCATGAGCTGCCGCACGCCAGGCTTCCCTGTCCATCACCATCTCCCTGAGTTTGCTCAAACACGTGTCCATCGAGTCAGGGATGACATCCGACCACCTCATCCTCTGCTGTCCCCTTCTCTTGCCCTCAGTCTTTCCCAGCATCAGGGTCTTTTCCAGTGAGTTGGCCCTTCTCATCAGGTGGCCCAAGTATTGGAGCTTCAGTCCCCTGGAGAAGGGAATGGCAAACCATTTCAGTATTCTTGCCTTGAGAACCCCATGAACAGTGCGGTGGTTAGGAACACATATTTGGAATCAGAAAAGCCTGGTTCCTGAGAAAGGTGCCCAGAGACAGATCTGAGGCCAATGTCTGGGGCACCTGGCTGTAGGCCCAGTGCCAGGCGCTTCCCCACTTCTACTTCCCACCAACCTGTCTACCCCCCCGCCTCAAGCTGGCCTCCCAGGGGCCCCTGTGTTTCCTGCCCCCCGGGGTCAGACACTGCCGCCAGGTCTCTAGGGAAGCAGGCAAGCACATGGGTCCAGAATGAGGAGAATGGTCAGCTCATAGGTCATGGTTGGACACAGGTGCTGCCCGCCCTGGCCAGAGCCATGAGGCACCCCTAGGGAGGGGGATGGTGAGGAAGCATCTCTACAGAAAGGGTACAGGGCAGGTCAAGGCCTGAGAGGGAAGAAGGGGGTCCTGGAAGCGGAAGGGGTGCTCAGCGGAGGAGGCAGCCCAAGTGCTGGCCACTGAGAGTCAGCGTTGTCTCCTCCCCAAGTGGGACCTCTGACATGTTGTCACCTGGGGGCCGCTGTGTTGCTCAGCCCCCGGACAACCCCTGGCAGAGACTGGGAACTACCCCCTGGGGTGGGTCACAGATTGCCTTCCACATCCGGCCCAGACCCACGTCGGGTGTGAGGGCAATCGGAGAGAGCCTTCCTCAAATTTGCGTGTGCCTCAGAACCCCCTGAAGGGCTTGTCCACAGCAGGTCTAAGCCCCACTTGACCCTGGGGTGGGCCTCGAGAATTCGCACCTCCAGCAAGTTTGCAGGTGGTCCTGTGGCTGCTCTGGGGACCACACAGTCGTGGTGGTGGTGATCTTTCAGTCTCTAAGCTGTGTCCGACTCTTTGTGACCCCATGAGCTGCCGCACGCCAGGCTTCCCTGTCCATCACCATCTCCCTGAGTTTGCTCAAACACGTGTCCATCGAGTCAGGGATGACATCCGACCACCTCATCCTCTGCTGTCCCCTTCTCTTGCCCTCAGTCTTTCCCAGCATCAGGGTCTTTTCCAGTGAGTTGGCCCTTCTCATCAGGTGGCCCAAGTATTGGAGCTTCAGTCCCCTGGAGAAGGGAATGGCAAACCATTTCAGTATTCTTGCCTTGAGAACCCCATGAACAGTGCGGTGGTTAGGAACACATATTTGGAATCAGAAAAGCCTGGTTCCTAACTTCTTTGAGCCTGAATTTCCTCACCTTGCCTGCCTTGGGCTGCAGGAGTGAGGTGACCCACAGGGCAGGGCGATGCTGAGGGAGGGCGCTGGCCCTCAGCTCTGGGTAGGAACCCAGCCCCATCCGGGAGAGCACAGGCCTGGGAGCAGACGGACTTACCGGGCAGGGTGGCTCTCCTGAGCAGTTCTCCCTAGATGCTTGGAGGCGCTCAAGGACCCTGCAGTCTGGGCTCGTCCCCATTTTCAGAGCCCAGCGCCAGCAGGCCCAGAAAAGGGCCAGACTCCCGAGTCCCTGCTGTGAGAGGGAGGAGGGTGAGTGTCCTCCGGGAAGACGCACACCTTTGTGGATTCGCTGCCGCTCAGGGGTGAGGAAGGGCTCGTGTCATCTTAAGTGTAAGGTCATCTCTGGGGTCAAGTCATCGTCTGTCTACCCCCAGGAGAGAGCATCTAAGAACGTGGGGCCCCAGTCAAGAGTGTCTCTTTCCAGGAAATGTGAATTCCTGGTGGGCTCCTCGTGTGAGCTGAGGTCCGTGGGGCACCCTGTCCTTGGGGGCTCCTAGCTGCTGAGGACAGAGGTGCCCAGCCAGCGCGAGAGGCCAGGGGGGCAGCTGAGGGTGGGAGCTGGGAGGAGAGGCCCGGGGAGGCGGGCTCACCGTGGGCAGAGGGCGTGGGCCGGGGCATGGTGTCCCCACCCTGACTGCTGCGCTCTCTCCAGCCCCAGAACAGCCTGCCTGACATTGTCATCTGGATGCTGCAGGGCGACAAGCGGGTGGCCTACCAGCGGGTGCCCGCCCACGAGGTCCTCTACTCCCGGAGGGGCACCAGCTACTGTGGCAAGAACTGTGGACAGCTGCAGACGATATTTCTGAAAGTGGGTTGTGTCCCCCTCAAGTCATGGTCCTCCTCTCTGACCCCAGGGTGATCCACTTCCCTTCTGTTTCCTCTCCTGGTTTCGGTCAGACTCAGAATGTTGATTTGGGTCCTTTCCCGACTCCCCCGAAAGCCTAGCCGTATTTCTTGCCTTGAGAACCCCATGAACAGTGCGGTGGTTAGGAACACATATTTGGAATCAGAAAAGCCTGGTTCCTAACTTCTTTGAGCCTGAATTTCCTCACCTTGCCTGCCTTGGGCTGCAGGAGTGAGGTGACCCACAGGGCAGGGCGATGCTGAGGGAGGGCGCTGGCCCTCAGCTCTGGGTAGGAACCCAGCCCCATCCGGGAGAGCACAGGCCTGGGAGCAGACGGACTTAGCGGGCAGGGTGGCTCTCCTGAGCAGTTCTCCCTAGATGCTTGGAGGCGCTCAAGGACCCTGCAGTCTGGGCTCGTCCCCATTTTCAGAGCCCAGCGCCAGCAGGCCCAGAAAAGGGCCAGACTCCCGAGTCCCTGCTGTGAGAGGGAGGAGGGTGAGTGTCCTCCGGGAAGACGCACACCTTTGTGGATTCGCTGCCGCTCAGGGGTGAGGAAGGGCTCGTGTCATCTTAAGTGTAAGGTCATCTCTGGGGTCAAGTCATCGTCTGTCTACCCCCAGGAGAGAGCATCTAAGAACGTGGGGCCCCAGTCAAGAGTGTCTCTTTCCAGGAAATGTGAATTCCTGGTGGGCTCCTCGTGTGAGCTGAGGTCCGTGGGGCACCCTGTCCTTGGGGGCTCCTAGCTGCTGAGGACAGAGGTGCCCAGCCAGCGCGAGAGGCCAGGGGGGCAGCTGAGGGTGGGAGCTGGGAGGAGAGGCCCGGGGAGGCGGGCTCACCGTGGGCAGAGGGCGTGGGCCGGGGCATGGTGTCCCCACCCTGACTGCTGCGCTCTCTCCAGCCCCAGAACAGCCTGCCTGACATTGTCATCTGGATGCTGCAGGGCGACAAGCGGGTGGCCTACCAGCGGGTGCCCGCCCACGAGGTCCTCTACTCCCGGAGGGGCACCAGCTACTGTGGCAAGAACTGTGGACAGCTGCAGACGATATTTCTGAAAGTGGGTTGTGTCCCCCTCAAGTCATGGTCCTCCTCTCTGACCCCAGGGTGATCCACTTCCCTTCTGTTTCCTCTCCTGGTTTCGGTCAGACTCAGAATGTTGAGGCTCTGCTCTCGGAAGAGATCGAGGGCTTCCCTAAGACTTCCCTTCCCCCGCCTCCCACCCCACAAAGTCCCTAGAGCCCGTGCACTGGTCTGGAAAGCCACTGGTGAGAATCAGGGGGTGCTGGGAATGAGTGAGGGACTGACCCTTGAGGTGGTGCTCCTCCCCAGCCAGCTCCCTGGTGGGGCGTCTCAGCCCTCAGCCCCCACTGCCAGCCCTTAGGAGCCCCGGCACAGCCCTGCCCCCGCCCTCTCCAGGGTTTGGCTCAGGTGTGAATTCCTCCCGGTGGGAGGGCTGGTGTCTGGGCAGGGGCCGGCCTGTGGCCCTGCTCCGTCAGAGATCTGGGACCAGGTAACCCTGTCCCTTCAGTCACCCCACCCCCACCTCTCCTGCCTGTCTCCTCCCGCCCACCCTTGCCCACTCACTGTCTTCTCTCAGCCTTGGGGGTGGGCTGGAAGTGAGCTGGTCCCTGGCGACCCCCTGTCCTCTTCCCTGAGTTCCCGTGGGGACACAGAGCCGAGGCTGCTTGGTCAGGGTGCTGTGACCAGCTGATCAGGACACAATTCAGGGATGCCCGTCCCAGAGCTGCGGCTGCCGCAGCCCAGGGTAAGGTCCCTGTGTGGAGGAGGTCCGGGAAGCAAGCTTGCCCCTCCCGACGTGGGACTGACTCCAAATGGCCCTGCTGGCATCGGAGACTGCCTGGCCTTCACCACCCCGGCCCCCCATCTCTTCCTGTGAACACCAGAGGCTCCTTCCATCTCACCTCTTCTAGGAAGTCACTGTGGACTAACCTTAGCCTCAACCCTCCGAGTGGCTGATGGCTGATGTATTCACACACTGGCCAGTCCTTCTCACTACCCCGAGGTAGACAGAAGAGACAGGTTTCAATGGCGTAGTGCGTGTGGCCAGGTTGTAGGGCTGACTGGGATTCTATGTGGTCTTGGGCTCTCTCTGAATGCTGTTTCCCACTTATAAAGTAAAGGGCAGACGGCCCTGATCACAGCATTAAGGATATAATTAGGTAACATAGGTCAAGGAAATTGCTGGGATGAGGTGATCAATGAATACTAGCGTTTCTCCCTCCTCTTCTCCCTTTTTCCTTCTGGGGTGCTCCTTTGACCCTGGGGAGAGGAGGCGCCACCAGCACTGTGGCAGGAGGGCCACCCAAGGCCAGGGATGATCAAATAGCTGCACGCGGGTCATTGGTGCTTCAGGGGAGAGCCGGCTCTAGAAAGAGGGCAGGGAGGTAGGCGGTGGGCTGCTCCTCCCCGCTGGGATGTGTTCCTCGTGAGATCCTAACCTCCTAGCGTCCGCTTTCCGCCCTCCCAAGCCAGCGCCTGGTCTGGTCGGGCAGATGGGAAAGGCAGCGGGGCAGCCGCCACATCTGAACGGGGTTGACCCGCGAGGGCTGTCGGGCTGCAGCGCAGTCGGGCTGCAGGCGCGGGCCTGGTGGACGCCTGTGAAAGGGATGAGCCTCGGGCTCTGACCTCTCGGTCCCGCAGCCTCAGGGAAATGCAAACTGAAACATTTTTCTGATCCCAAGCAGGCAGGAAAATAAAAAAAAATGATATAAGATTGTTTCTCGAAGTCTTCCCCACTGAGTTTATGAGCCCCGCCAGTAGCTCCTGACCAAGCTCTACAAAAATGTTGGCAGCAAGCAGAGACCAAGAAAACATTGGTGTTTCTTAACTTAAACCAAAGTTGGAAAAAATGAGCACCAGCAGCGAGGGAGAGGAGCCCCAAACTAGACATTTCTTTATTTGCTGTTGCTATTTTGGGTCCAGCAAGGCTGGCCCTGTCTGGGGGAGGGCAGGGGAGACCAGGGGCCGAGGGGGAAGGAGGGGGTCAGGCATTCCTGCCATCTCCCTGGGACTGGTGGTTTGGAGGGGAAAAGGCTGCTAACCACCCCAGGGAGAGGACGCTGAAGCGAACAGTCGTGGGCAGGTTTCCGGAGGGTGGCCCTGGGGGTCAGGGGCTCCTCCGGGCTTCACCAAGGATGAGCTGAGGCAGAGAGGCTGGGTGAAGGGTGAGACTGTTAATGCCTTGGCAGGACACCCCTTCCTGATCCTCTTGCCTGTCCTGGGCCACCCTGCTGGGGATCCAGGCCTCTCCTATGAGCTGGAGAGCCCTTCCCTCAGCCCCCCCTCTGCCTCCGGACTTGCTGGGATGAGGTGATCAATGAATACTAGCGTTTCTCCCTCCTCTTCTCCCTTTTTCCTTCTGGGGTGCTCCTTTGACCCTGGGGGAGGCGCCACCAGCACTGTGGCAGGAGGGCCACCCAAGGCCAGGGATGATCAAATAGCTGCACGCGGGTCATTGGTGCTTCAGGGGAGAGCCGGCTCTAGAAAGAGGGCAGGGAGGTAGGCGGTGGGCTGCTCCTCCCCGCTGGGATGTGTTCCTCGTGAGATCCTAACCTCCTAGCGTCCGCTTTCCGCCCTCCCAAGCCAGCGCCTGGTCTGGTCGGGCAGATGGGAAAGGCAGCGGGGCAGCCGCCACATCTGAACGGGGTTGACCCGCGAGGGCTGTCGGGCTGCAGCGCAGTCGGGCTGCAGGCGCGGGCCTGGTGGACGCCTGTGAAAGGGATGAGCCTCGGGCTCTGACCTCTCGGTCCCGCAGCCTCAGGGAAATGCAAACTGAAACATTTTTCTGATCCCAAGCAGGCAGGAAAATAAAAAAAAATGATATAAGATTGTTTCTCGAAGTCTTCCCCACTGAGTTTATGAGCCCCGCCAGTAGCTCCTGACCAAGCTCTACAAAAATGTTGGCAGCAAGCAGAGACCAAGAAAACATTGGTGTTTCTTAACTTAAACCAAAGTTGGAAAAAATGAGCACCAGCAGCGAGGGAGAGGAGCCCCAAACTAGACATTTCTTTATTTGCTGTTGCTATTTTGGGTCCAGCAAGGCTGGCCCTGTCTGGGGGAGGGCAGGGGAGACCAGGGGCCGAGGGGGAAGGAGGGGGTCAGGCATTCCTGCCATCTCCCTGGGACTGGTGGTTTGGAGGGGAAAAGGCTGCTAACCACCCCAGGGAGAGGACGCTGAAGCGAACAGTCGTGGGCAGGTTTCCGGAGGGTGGCCCTGGGGGTCAGGGGCTCCTCCGGGCTTCACCAAGGATGAGCTGAGGCAGAGAGGCTGGGTGAAGGGTGAGACTGTTAATGCCTTGGCAGGACACCCCTTCCTGATCCTCTTGCCTGTCCTGGGCCACCCTGCTGGGGATCCAGGCCTCTCCTATGAGCTGGAGAGCCCTTCCCTCAGCCTCCCTTTCCTCCTCTGAAGCCCCCGGAATAAGTTTCTCGTCTCATTCAGCTGCATGTCCTAGAGGAGACCTCCTCCAAGCCCAAGCGCATGAAGCCCAGGTACCTCATGTGTCCCTTCCTCTAAGGGACTCTGTTATTCTAGAACTTCTGCTCCTGAGGCCACATCTGACCCTTGATTTCATTCAAACGGTGAAACCGTTGTGGAGAATAGGATTTTTATGTTGGGGTGTCATGGTTATTCTGTTTTGGCAGAGCTTCTGAAACTTTCAGGATACAAAGTGGTTGAAGACCAGGGAATAGCGGTTGCCATGCTGAGAAGCCCTCGAAAGGGTGGGAAGATCAGATGGCCTACCAACATCCAGTCAGAAACCCCCGAGAAAACCGAAAATGAAGGGAGAGGCTTCCTCTCTTTTCAGACCTTTCTGTCTCTTACAGACGTGTTCTCGCACTGTGCTGTCCAATATGGTAGCCATATATGGTTATTTAAATTTAAGTTAATTAAAATTAAATACAACTGAAAATTTAGTTTCTCAGTCACACCAGCTGCATTTTCAGTGCTCCAATGCCACATGGGGCTAGTGCATGGATCTGTGCACATATAAACCATTTCCACGGTAGCAGAAAGTTCCATTGGACAATGTTATTCTAGGATAGAGCAGAAATGAGGATGTGGTGGGAAAGGGGAGAATGAGAGGGTCCCGGTGTAGACATGGCCTGTCTGCAGAGAGCACTTGGATGAGGGAGACGCAGTCTTCTTTTTTGGTGGGAAGGAATCTTGGCAGGTGGAGAAGTTTCTCTCTTCCATGGACGTCCAGTGAGTCCTCCTGCAGGGCCCAAGCCTGAGGCTGGTAGGCCCAGGTCCGGAGGACCCCACGTTCAGACATCCTGGGGTGTCTCTTAAGGAAATGTGGGTTTCTCTCCTTCTCTGGTACCCAGTATCCAATGGAGCGGGTGCCTGGAGCCCGGATGCCAGTGCAGATTCGGGTCAGGCTCTGGTTCGGACTCTCTGTGGATGAAAAGGAATTCAACCAGTTTGCTGAGGGCAAGCTCTCCGTCTTTGCTGAAACCGTGAGTGCCTGACCGCGTGTCCACCCTACCCCTGGCCCTGGGCTCTGGCGGCCCTGCTCACTTCTCTGTTGCTCACTCTCCAGTATGAGAACCAGACCAAGCTGGCCCTGGTCGGGAACTGGGGCACAACGGGCCTCACCTACCCCAAGTTTTCTGACGTCACGGGCAAGATCAAGCTCCCCAAGGACAGCTTCCGCCCCTCAGCTGGCTGGGCCTGGGCTGGAGACTGGTTCGTGTGTCCAGAGAAGACGTGAGTCGTGGACAGGGAGGGCTTGGGGACCCCGTCTGCCCCCACCGTTCCTCTGGAAGGGCCTCTGTCTACTCCTCCTGCCCCTGCGCTGGTCGGAGCCACTCCTGTGAACTCTCCTGGGACGGAGGGCTCACGAGGCAGTGTTCCCTTCTGGCAGGGCTCTAAGGATCAGGAAGGCCTTTCTGATTAAACCTGAGCTGGCATCTAGTGGTTATTCATTGGTTACCCCTCTTTCTTCCAAGATACCACAGAAAGCCTGCTGCCTCCTCTGCAAGTTAATCCCTCTCCTGTCTGAGGTCCCTTCTCGTTTCGTGCCTCTCAGGACAGCCTTCTCCTTCTCCACCTACATCACTATGCCCACCCCTTGCTCCTCTTTCTCTCTCCCATTTTTGGTGGATAGTCAACAACTTTGAAAAATTGAAGATGAACATATATTGTTGTCACGCACTCAAATCATAAGCATATAACTTGCTAACATTTTACATTTCTACCACTGTCTGCTGAACTTCACATATGAGTGTTTGGCATCTTCACTTGGTTTCCCTGTCTTTTTTTTTTGGCTACTTCTATTGGTTTTTCATTTATTTATCTTTGTACTTTGGCCTGTGTGGGCCTCCCATCGCAGTGGCCTCTCTCACTGAAGAGCACCGGCTCTGGGCGCATGTGCTCCAGAGCTCTGGCTCAGTAGTTGGACACATCAGTCCAGCCGCTCCACGGCACATGGGATCTTCCCAGGCCAGGGATCGAACCGGCTCCCCTTGCACTGCAAGGCGGTGTCCTTACCCACTAGACCACCAGGGAAGCCCCCTGTCTTTCTTTATCTTGGTGGTGATGTTCTTGTCTGTGTCCTTGACTCACTGCCTCTCCTGTCTCTCCCCTCCTCTCTGTGGTTGTGGTTTGGGGTGAGGCTGGCCTGGAAAGGTTGGCCCAGGCCCCAGGGTGCCTCGCTGGGACGTGGATGGATGGGAGTCTCTTGGCTGAGGCTCTCAACTCGCCCCTGTTCGCAGACTGCTTCATGACACCGATGCGGGTCACCTGAGCTTCGTGGAGGAGGTGTTTGAGAACCAGACGCGGCTCCCCGGAGGCCAGTGGATCTATATGAGTGACAACTACACGGATGTGGTAAGCAGGTGCTCTGGGGGCATGTGGGCTCTGCTCTCCACCCCAGAGGGGCCTGTGACTGCCAGAAGAATGTCCTTTCTCCCCTGCCCCCACCTCCCCAGCCTCTGTGCTCTGGCTTCCAGAGGGCCAGGGTGAGGGCAGGACACTGACCCCCGTCACACCGGGGGCTTTGAGGAGGTACGGTGTCTGGTGGCCTCTTCTCATCTCCACGTCCGTCTCTTGTCATGCTTGCCCGGCCCGTGTCCCTCGAGAATGGGGAGAAGGTGCTGCCCAAGGACGACATCGAGTGCCCGCTGGGCTGGAAGTGGGAGGATGAAGAGTGGTCCACAGACCTCAATCGGGCCGTGGATGAGCAAGGTGGGCGGCCCGTAGGGCCCGTGGTGTCTGGCAGGCTTGCAAGGCGTATCGGCAGGGACAGCTGAGGGCAGGGCCCTTGGGCCTGGGGTCCTGGCCTTCACTGGGCGACTTCATCTGGAAGGCTTCCTGGGGGAGTCCTCACTTCAAACTACAAATTGGGAGGCAGTGGCCACTTGAAAGTCTGCAGACATACCCCACATGGAGAGACGGGGAATGGTCAGGCAGTGAGTGATGGCCGCCCCTCTCCCAGGCTGGGAGTACAGCATCACCATCCCCCCGGACCGGAAGCCGCGGCACTGGGTCCCCGCTGAGAAGATGTACTACACCCACCGGCGGCGGCGCTGGGTCCGCCTGCGCAGGAGGGACCTCAGCCAGATGGAGGCTCTGAAGAGGGTGAGCCAGGGGCCGGGGAGAGGTGAGGGCTGACGAGGGTGAGCCTGGGGTGGAGGCGGGGAGAGGGGAGGCCCTGGGGAGGGAAGGCCGCACCTCTGTGCACAGACGCATGGAGGGGACGTGCACAAGACACATGAGTTCATTTGAGATGCTCCAAGATCACACCTGCCACTCACACAGATGCTTGTGGACAGAAAGCTCCCAGTTGCCCACGACTCTGCAAGCAGATGCACTTAGAATTCCCGCTCAGACCTGCGAGGAGCGTAGGTGTCTGTGGGGTAGACTCTGAGAGAAGAGCTTGGCTCCCTGTAGTTTTTGCTGCGGCAGTGCTCTCAGGAGCAAGAACGTCGTCTCAGGCAAAGTCACTTTTGACTTGAACTGTGGCTCACAAAGGGGCTCAACCTGGAGCGCCCCAGAATTCTCCTCCCCTGGTGTGCACCTGTGCCCAGCGGGCTTCCCCTCCCCTTGGAGGCTGGTGTTGCTGGGGTGGGCTGGCGGCACGCTCTCCCCTGGGAGCCTGTCCCCTCCAGCGCTGCCAGCTCCATGAGCAGGGGGCTGCTGGAGAGGAGGCTGTCGCTGGTCAAGGAGCCTGCGTGGGCTCCGTGGGCATTTCCCTGAGGGCATGTACACAGTGCGAGTGCTCATGCCCGTGTACCCCTAGGATGCAGACAGAGTGAGCTTCTGTGAGCACACGTGTGCTGCACCTGCTCTGGGGCCACACAGGTGCTCGTGTCCCCTACGGCCTCAGGGCCCACCTCCCCGGACTGCTCTGGGTTTGCGTCCTTTCTTTCCAAGCACATATTGGAATTTTGGCTCAAAAATGAGGCCTCCCCCAGTCCAAGAATAGCCTTTGACATGGCCCAAGTCCCTTCCTTTCTCTTTGGTCACAGAGAATCTAGAGAGGAAGGTCACTGGGTCCCAGGAGAGGCCTGGCTTTGGGGCAGCAGGCTGCTCCTAGTGTTGGAAGCAGACAGACTCCATTCTGCCTGCAAAGACACCGGGGAATGGAGGCGTGGTGTGTGCACGTGTGTGACATGCGTGAGCCTCGCCCGCTCCCTCCCCAGCGTTGCTCCTGGGTATGACACAGCCTGCCTCAGAGCTGGCGCTGAACTCGAGGCCCAGGCCTGAGGTCATCTCAGGTTATGAGATGGTGGGAAGGAGCCTCCAGGACTCCTCCAGGCTAAAAAAGGGTGGAGAGGGCTTCCCTGGTGGTCCAGTGGGTAAAGACACTGCTTTGCACTGCAGGGGGTGCTGGTTCGATCCCTGGCCTGGGAAGATCCCACATGCCGCGAGGCGGCTGGACTGGTGTGGCCAACTACTGAGGCGGAGCTCTGGAGCGCATGTGCCCAGAGCTGGTGCTCTGCAGCAAGAGAGGCCACTGTGATGGGAGACCCACACGGGCCAAAGAACAAAGATGGAAATAAATGAAAAACCAATAGATGTGGCCAAAAAAAAAAAAAAAAGGGTTGAGAAAGTACGGAGGTCTCTCCACACTGAGGTGGGCCTAGCCTGGTGGAGAAACAGCCTGTGGCTGGGAAAGGGGCTATTCCTTTTGCCTCTGAATTGCAGACCCATTTCCATTTTTATAAGCTGGGATATAAAGAAGAAAAAGGAAATTACAAGAAAACCTTGGATTCATGAAATCCATCTAGAGTCCAAATAAACAAACAAACCAAAAAGCCCAGCGTTTTCGTCGCTGCTCAGCCTACCTTCCTTTCTTGGCTGCTTGGATCTCCCCTCAGCCCAGGGAGCCTCTTCTCCTCCTGATGTTCAGACCCAGGGTTCTTGTCGCCACAGAAGCTGCTCAGAGCACACCCCCCCGCCCCCCGCCTCGAGGTGGCCCTCCCAGGTTGTCCCCCTGCAGGGTGAGGATGTGGGGTCTGCACGTGGGGACTCCTGGAGGGCAGGGAGGGCGCTCCGGCAGCCTGCCCGGCGGCCTCTGAGTGGGCCCTGCTCCCCCGCAGCACAGGCAGGCGGAGGCGGAGGGCGAGGGCTGGGAGTATGCCTCGCTCTTTGGCTGGAGGTTCCACCTGGAGTACCGCAAGACGGACGCCTTCCGCCGCCGCCGCTGGCGTCGCCGCATGGAGCCCCTGCAGAAGACGGGACCTGCCGCTGTGTTCGCCCTTGAGGGGGCCCTGGTACGTGGCCGTGCCTTTCTGGGGTTGATGGGGTGCAGCGTGGTTTCCCAGGGCTGCTCAGGGCTGGCGCAGGGGACCCCAGGATGGACGGTGGCTTTGGCCCTCTGGGGTTGCTTGTGCGGAAAGCAGACACCGTTCCGGGTGTTCTCCTGAAATACAGTAGCTTGTTTCTTGGTAACAGAAGACCTGCTGCGTTGGCAATCAAAGCGCGGGTCGGGGAGAGGGCCCCGGACGTCTGGCACTCTGATCTGTGACTGGGGCCGAGAGGCCTGGCTCCTCTGAAGAGGCTGGCCGGCCTGGGGGTGGGCCTGGCCCAGGGGAGTGGCCAGAGGGGTTCAGTGACCCTGAATGTCCTCCTGAGGCCGAGGCCCTCTCGTGGGCGTCCCTGGGAATTCTGGGGACAGATAGGCTTCAGAGCCTGGACAGGCTGGCTGTCCTGCCTCAGTGATCACTTCCCGGAACTGGTGACGTGGGGCTCAGGTCAAGGGTATCCAGGGTCTGGAAGATGTATTCCATAAAAGAGATGAGCAGGGCCTTCCGGGACAGTCTGAATGGGGACATTCAGGACCAGAGATAGCCTGTCCCCACACTGTTGGTCTGGGGACTCCCAGAGTTGGGGGTGAGACATCCAGGGGGAGACATTGCCTCTGAAGTCCAGGTAGGACTGTCCCCTGGGTGGGGGTCTTTGCACTGTGACCCCACGGAGCAGGTCTCACCAGCTTCAGTGGCTAGTGGAATCCGAGTGTGTCCCTGCTCTGTGTGAGTGTGTGTGTGTGTGTGTGTGTGTGTACATGAGTATTGGTCTGCATGAGGCTCTTAGTCCTCGGCCAGGGTGTACAGCGGGAACGACCCCCCGACTTGATGGGATGGCTAGACCAGCTGTGGCCCTGTGGGCGCCTGGACAGTGCCTGGAGGTTCTGTTACGCCCAGGTCCTATTGGTGGGCCAGGGGTCACAGTATGGGAGATGGAAGCTTCTGGGGGCCAGATGCTGTCAGAAGCTCTGGAGGGAGCCCCTCCAGGGTCTGGGGGTGCAGTGGTAGGGAGGCTGGAAGGAGACAGTGGAGCACTGGGCTCCCTGGCCCCTGAGCTGGTGCTCAGGCTGCGACGGTGCGGGGGCGGGGGCTTCGAACCGACTCCCAGGCTGGAACAGCCACAGCTGGGGCATCTGTCCTGTCTGGGGGGCCGGGCTTTGGCACACGGCGGCACCTTGGGGAGGTTGTGTGGCTTCCACGGAGGGGTGGGCATAAAGATCTTGGCAGACCTCCGAGGCAGGGCCAGGGCTGAGGGTGCTGCCCACTACGGAGCCAGGGCTTCTGATCATCAGACAGAAACGCCTGAAGCGGGCTGGCTGCTGGTTGGCAATCAAAGGGGGTCGGGGAGAGGGCCCCGGACGTCTGGCACTCTGATCTGTGACTGGGGCCGAGAGGCCTGGCTCCTCTGAAGAGGCTGGCCGGCCTGGGGGTGGGCCTGGCCCAGGGGAGTGGCCAGAGGGGTTCAGTGACCCTGAATGTCCTCCTGAGGCCGAGGCCCTCTCGTGGGCGTCCCTGGGAATTCTGGGGACAGATAGGCTTCAGAGCCTGGACAGGCTGGCTGTCCTGCCTCAGTGATCACTTCCCGGAACTGGTGACGTGGGGCTCAGGTCAAGGGTATCCAGGGTCTGGAAGATGTATTCCATAAAAGAGATGAGCAGGGCCTTCCGGGACAGTCTGAATGGGGACATTCAGGACCAGAGATAGCCTGTCCCCACACTGTTGGTCTGGGGACTCCCAGAGTTGGGGGTGAGACATCCAGGGGGAGACATTGCCTCTGAAGTCCAGGTAGGACTGTCCCCTGGGTGGGGGTCTTTGCACTGTGACCCCACGGAGCAGGTCTCACCAGCTTCAGTGGCTAGTGGAATCCGAGTGTGTCCCTGCTCTGTGTGAGTGTGTGTGTGTGTGTGTGTGTGTGTACATGAGTATTGGTCTGCATGAGGCTCTTAGTCCTCGGCCAGGGTGTACAGCGGGAACGACCCCCCGACTTGATGGGATGGCTAGACCAGCTGTGGCCCTGTGGGCGCCTGGACAGTGCCTGGAGGTTCTGTTACGCCCAGGTCCTATTGGTGGGCCAGGGGTCACAGTATGGGAGATGGAAGCTTCTGGGGGCCAGATGCTGTCAGAAGCTCTGGAGGGAGCCCCTCCAGGGTCTGGGGGTGCAGTGGTAGGGAGGCTGGAAGGAGACAGTGGAGCACTGGGCTCCCTGGCCCCTGAGCTGGTGCTCAGGCTGCGACGGTGCGGGGGCGGGGGCTTCCAACCGACTCCCAGGCTGGAACAGCCACAGCTGGGGCATCTGTCCTGTCTGGGGGGCCGGGCTTTGGCACACGGCGGCACCTTGGGGAGGTTGTGTGGCTTCCACGGAGGGGTGGGCATAAAGATCTTGGCAGACCTCCGAGGCAGGGCCAGGGCTGAGGGTGCTGCCCACTACGGAGCCAGGGCTTCTGATCATCAGACAGAAACGCCTGAAGCGGACCGCAGAGAGGAAAGGAGCTTCCGGCTCAGGCTGCTGGGGGGCTGATTCCCCAAGAGGGGAACCAGGCGTGAGGCCGGGCAGGAGCTCGGGGCTCCCACGCTGTCCCCGGGGCTCTGGGTTTCCCACTCCTCGCTCTTGGCCCCTTGCTCACACTGGCTCATTCCAGGTGGTGGCAAAGATGGGGCCCGTGATGCAGGCTGCCTGCCTCGTTACCGCCAGCAGAGCCCAGCCGGCGCTCTCTCTGGGCTCACGGCTGGAGACCCCAGAGGAGAGAGCGCACTCTCAGTGAGGCCAGCGGCGTCTCGTGTGGAGTTGACCAGCTCTGCTGGTCTTTGTGCCCACACCAGGGCCTGAGCCAAAGAGCGAGGAACGGAATGTTCTGATTGACCATCCCGGGTTGTGCTCCCCTCTTTTTTTTTGTGGTCCACAGCACCCCCGGCCCCGGATTGGGGAGAAGGACATCTGAAAAGGCAAAACTCCTGAACGGTGTTGGGCACAGGACTCTTGAATGAGCCGTCGGGAGCACGTGTGGGCTGGGCAGTGGAGGAGGAGCGGTCCGGTCAGAGCTGGGTTTTAGGGCCCTTGATCAGGTAGCCGTGGAGGACGCCTGGGGAGGGAGAGGCTCAGGAGGCTTGCTTAGAGATCCGGGAGGGGTGACCGGCTCGAGTGGGAGCCGAGGAACCCGAGTGCAAGGAGAGGTGGAGCGGCCAGGCTTGGGGAGGGAAGGGTCAAACGGCGCCAGAGGCTCCGCTGGGTGGGCCGGAGGGGGCTCCCCTTGCCAGGCCACGGGGCGGGGTGGGCCTGGGGCTGCGATGAGTTCACGGTTGGCCCTGGTGCGTGTGACACACACGGCGGAGTCCCGTGTGAGGACGATGGAGCTGGCGGCTGCCTGCCAGGCGGCCAGGGCGGGGAGGCCGGGGGCGTGGGGGCTGAGCGTCAGCTGCCCGGGGAGGGGCCGGGAGGAGAGGGCGCCAGGCCAGAGGTGCCCGGAGACACGTGGATGGAGGCGTGGACGGCTCCGGGGCTGGCGGTGATCTAGGGGAAGATGAGCGAGGCTGGGGGACCCGCTGCCAAACGTTCATGGCTTGGTGGCTGGGAGAGTGAAGGCGGGCATTTCCCAGAACAGAGACACCCATCCCTTTACTCTTTACGAGGGAGCTTCAGTTGAAATCAAAGGTCAAGGCAAGTGGGAAGGTGATGGATGGTCCTGCAGATGTGGGCCGCCTGTGATGGGTGGAGGAAGCCAGAGTGGGGAGGCCTGGGGTGCTGGGGGAGCGTTGCTGACCTCGGGAGCCAGAGCAGACGGCGGTCAGAGTGGCTGGGCACGTTAAGACGGGTGGACAGTCTTTAGGAGTGACCCAGGGCCCCAGGCCCACTGGACCAGAACTGACCGGATCACTCCACTTGAGCAAGTGACCCCCGTCCGCATACACACACCCAGACACCCAGACAGACAGATGGACACACACACACTGTCCTCCCACGGTCACCTGTGCACGCTTCCTGCAGGACCAGGGACAGCTTGGGTTCATTTCCAACTTGGCTGTGCTTCATCTCTGGGTGAACTGTTGCTCCGGCATCTGGGCAGACAGTTGGGTCTCGTGGGTGCCGGGACCAATCTAATGGTTCTGGTCACTGGCCTTGGCCCGGGGTCCCGGAGGGCTGTCACGTGGCGGGAGGGTGGCAGTGGGTGGGCGAGGCTTCTGAACGGCACCGGTTTAGTTATAATTCTTCTTCTTCTCCTTTTGCTGTGGATCGACTCCTTGTCCCTTTAGTGACTCTGTTACTGTACTTGAAAGTCAGCACGTCCGTGGGTCCTTGTAAGCACTGAGGACATAACCCACATAAAGAAGCGTTTCCGGGCTTCCCCGGTGGTCCAGTGGGTAAGGACACCACCTTGCAGTGCAAGGGGCGCCGGTTCGATCCCTGGCCTGAGAGGATCCCAGGTGACGTGGAGTGGCTGGACCGATGTGTCCAATCACCGAGCCGGAGCTCTGGAGCGCATGCGCCCACAGCCGGTGCTCTGTGAGGACAGAGGCCACTGCGGTGGGAGGCCCGCAGGGGCCAAAGAACAAAGGTGGATGAAAAATAGACAAATGAAAGACCAATAGAAGTGGCCTGCCCACTCCCCTCCCTCCCCAACCTGCCCCCCCCCACACACAAAAAATTATAAAAAGAAGCGTTTCCCAGTTTTAACGAATTTAGGCCCCATCTTGTTAAAAAGCAAGCTCTTGATGTCTGGGTGGGGCTCTAGGGTCTTCATTGCTAACAGGCCTCCTGTGAGGCTGATACTGTGGGTCTCAGGACCGTCTTTGAGTAGCAAGGATGTCAGCTGCATAGCACCTCTTGAAGATGAGGTGCACAGTCACATCAGTCCCTCCTTGGATCCCCTCTGAGGAAGGGGCCCGTCTATTCCTGGACAGGGTCCTAGAGAGGCAGACAGGGAAAGGTGACATGTCTTCTCCATTCCTGGGTGGGAAAGGGATCTTTTCTCCTAGTGATCTTCCATCTGATGGTGGAGGCCTGGCTCGTGGGAAACCCCGGTCTGGCTGTTCACACGTGAATGCAGATAAACCCAACAGAATGTGCATGTTTGATGTGCGGGATAAGAGTCCTCCCAGAGCAATAGCGCTGAATGAGGGGAGCTTCTAGAAGGAGACCCTGAGGAGGCAGAGCTTGGAGGAGTCCAGGACTGTGGGTGATGGCCAGGTAGCTTTGCTGATAATCTGACATTTCTAGATGTGTGGACCCAAGGTCCAGGCCTGTGGCGCCCCCTTGCCTCCTACTGCCCGACCCCTGGCCTAGGAGTCCACCAGCAGGCCGGGCCCCACTTGCCAGCTCCCCGCCTGAAGACGTCTCTCTGGAAGGCAGGCCCTGTCTGCTCATTAGCACCGGCAGCCTTTCCCTGAAGCCTTCTGCCGGGGCCAAGCCTGGCTCCCTCTGCGGAGCGGGAGGCCCTGGCTCTGTCTGCTAATCGTCTGCTGTCTCCATCCCGAGCATTATTTTATTTTCGTATTATTCTTTTTCCAGCTAATATCCTGGCATTCCCAAAGACACCGGGTTTCATAATCTTCCTGGCGTTCCCAGGGAGCTGGGAAGCGGAGCACAAAGCTGCTATTATAGCCTGTTCCATCCCAGCCTCCCTCTCCTTGCCCCACACCCCTCGCGGCCGCCGCCACCGCCACTGCCGGCTCCCACCCAGGCACCCCTCCCGACGCCACCGGCCTCTCTGAGAACCCCGGTGACGGCTGCCGGGGATGAGCTCACAGAATCCGTCCTGTGGCCCCTGCCCTGGGCCTGCCCTCCACGCGCAAGGATTTTTCCAGAGTCCTGTCTCTGCGCTTGGCCTGGAAAGTCTGGAAGGATTTTCTGAGATGCCTGAGCCCGGGCAGGGAGAGGAGGAGAGATGGAGATTCGGCCAAGTGCTCCTCGACTGGGAGATTTTTAGAGCTGGAAGGAGCATTCATGTTTGAAAGCACTCTCCGCCTGGCTTTGGAGCTGCTTGAAATTGGGTGCAGAGCTGTGAGTGTGCATGTGGGATCTGTGTGTACAGGTGTGTCCAGTGGGTAAGCACGGGTGTGAAATGTACACAGATGTATATGCTGTGTGCATGTGTGTGTGATATGCGTGCGTGTGTGCAGTGTGCCAATCTGAGTTGGGTATATTCTGGTATAAGGCCTATGATTTTCTCCAATTCTCAAGAAAAGCCAGGATCCCAAAGAGGGTAAGAATTACCAAAACCTTTTTTTTTTAACCTTTTTTGCCCCCAAGAAACAGACCCTGAGGAGGCAGAGCTTGGAGGAGTCCAGGACTGTGGGTGATGGCCAGGTAGCTTTGCTGATAATCTGACATTTCTAGATGTGTGGACCCAAGGTCCAGGCCTGTGGCGCCCCCTTGCCTCCTACTGCCCGACCCCTGGCCTAGGAGTCCACCAGCAGGCCGGGCCCCACTTGCCAGCTCCCCGCCTGAAGACGTCTCTCTGGAAGGCAGGCCCTGTCTGCTCATTAGCACCGGCAGCCTTTCCCTGAAGCCTTCTGCCGGGGCCAAGCCTGGCTCCCTCTGCGGAGCGGGAGGCCCTGGCTCTGTCTGCTAATCGTCTGCTGTCTCCATCCCGAGCATTATTTTATTTTCGTATTATTCTTTTTCCAGCTAATATCCTGGCATTCCCAAAGACACCGGGTTTCATAATCTTCCTGGCGTTCCCAGGGAGCTGGGAAGCGGAGCACAAAGCTGCTATTATAGCCTGTTCCATCCCAGCCTCCCTCTCCTTGCCCCACACCCCTCGCGGCCGCCGCCACCGCCACTGCCGGCTCCCACCCAGGCACCCCTCCCGACGCCACCGGCCTCTCTGAGAACCCCGGTGACGGCTGCCGGGGATGAGCTCACAGAATCCGTCCTGTGGCCCCTGCCCTGGGCCTGCCCTCCACGCGCAAGGATTTTTCCAGAGTCCTGTCTCTGCGCTTGGCCTGGAAAGTCTGGAAGGATTTTCTGAGATGCCTGAGCCCGGGCAGGGAGAGGAGGAGAGATGGAGATTCGGCCGAAGTGCTCCTCGACTGGGAGATTTTTAGAGCTGGAAGGAGCATTCATGTTTGAAAGCACTCTCCGCCTGGCTTTGGAGCTGCTTGAAATTGGGTGCAGAGCTGTGAGTGTGCATGTGGGATCTGTGTGTACAGGTGTGTCCAGTGGGTAAGCACGGGTGTGAAATGTACACAGATGTATATGCTGTGTGCATGTGTGTGTGATATGCGTGCGTGTGTGCAGTGTGCCAATCTGAGTTGGGTATATTCTGGTATAAGGCCTATGATTTTCTCCAATTCTCAAGAAAAGCCAGGATCCCAAAGAGGGTAAGAATTACCAAAACCTATTTTACCTTGTGCTAAGACCAGACTGAGAGCTCTGTGTTTGTTGTCTCATTTCATCCTCACAGTGGCCCCGGAAGTCTGGGTCCTATGATTATACCCACTTTACAGTTGGGGAGACTGAGGTTCTGGAACTGCACTGATAGGATAGCCACTAGCCAGGTGTGGCTAGTTCAATTTATATTTAAAGTGATTAAAATAAGAAAATTCAGCTCCCCAGTCACACCTGTCACATTTCAAGGGCTCAGTAGCCACGCATGGCCAGTGGCTACCACACTGGACAGTGCAGACGGTTCTGTCATTACAGGAAGTTCTGCCGGACAGAGCTGCTCTAGAGCCACTCTGAGCCCTTAAAGTGACCTGAGAAGAAACCGAGGAGGAGTCTGCCCCACAGCACAGCATAGGTCAGGTTTAAAACCAAGACCAGAACAAGGGTCTCCCCAGGTTCATCTCCTCATTGCTCTTAGGGCAGTAAGTCTTTCCCACAGAGGAACCTTGAGTGGGGTCCTGGGGAGCCTCCTGGGTGATGGCTGGAGCCCTGGGCTGCGTGCACCCTCTCTCATCTCGTAGCCAGGCAGTGTGTCTTCCCCTAGAGAGCAACGGGCACCCCTGCCTCCAGCTGGGAAGCCCCCGACTGATTGTCAGGGCGCCGAGTCCTGACCTGAAGTGCTGAGCACCCATAGAGACAGGAGTCCCCAGCCCTGATCAGGGGGCAGGGAAGGGCAGCTGGGTGCTCAAAATGCTGGGAAGAGGCTCAGGGAGAGATTGGTGACAGAGAGGAGTAACTTGGGGTTTGAACTGGCTGTAAAGGAGGTCAGATGTGGGCGGGAAGGGGAGGGCCCATCTCTGGACCTGGGTGAGATCCTGCTGTGTGCAGGCGTGGAGGCGAGCTTCCTAGAGTGGGTCCTTGGAGCAGGGGCAGCCCCTGGGAGGTGAGAGGCCTTATTAAGTAGCTGAGGCCCTGACTGGGTGTGAGGGCCATTGGAAGGTGGCTCTGTGTCTCTCGACTGTCCTAATGGAGCACTTGTCACACCTGGCATTGTGCTGTGGGGCACATTGAGGGCTGCAGGCTCCCCACGTAGGAGGACCATTTGAGTAAATCCTCTAAATATGTGGACTCTGGGTTTGCCTTGCTCAAGATATGGTTGCTGGGGCCTCCCTGGTGGTCCAGTGGGTAAAGAGTCCGTCTTGCAGTGCAAGGGGCACCGGTTCGATCCCTGGCCCAGGAAGATCCCACGTGCCGCGGGGCAGCTGGACCCATGTGTCCAATTACGAGCCAGCGCTCTGGAGCGCATGCGCCCAGCGTCAGTGCTCTGCACCGAGAGAGGCCACTGCAAAGGGAGGCCCATTCAGGGCAAAGAATAAAGATGGGTGAAAATAAATAAATAGAAAACCAATAAAAGAGGCAAAAATTAAAAAAAAAAAAGATACAGATGCTGAAGCCTGCGTGTGTCTGTTGAAACTCGTGCGTCGATGGACCTGAGACAGAAGATCGGCACAGAGGGAAGCCTGGACTGTGTGTCACAGCGAGGTGAATGTGGCAGGTGCCCCTGTGTGCGCCCCGTGTGTCATTGCACATGCGTGAGGGACTGTGTCCACGGGGGCTAGGGTGACCTTATAGTTTATTGTCTGGTTTCGACGCCTAACAATCATGCTGGAAAACAGGTCTAAGCTCGGATCATTCCAGGCAAACCAGGACGTACAGTTGTCCTGACTGTGGAGGTGCTCTGGCCTGGCCTCAAACCCGCGTGAGTGCGAGCTTCAGAGACCTGGAACGCCTGGAGGGACACACACGTAAACACTGACACGCGCGCCAGCCCCCACGTGGCACTGTGGCTTCTCCAGGTTTCCCCATTCCACTCACAAGTTCCCAGGGGTCTGGCCGGTAGCTTTGCAAGGAGTTTCGCAGCTGCTCTCGAGCCCTGGCTCCAGCTGTAAATTAAACGGGGTTGCACGCTCGTCTGCTGTTCCACTTAAGGTCTCCGTCAGGCCTGATGAGGAAGGGAGGCTGTGTGTTCTCCAGTCTCCTCTTTTACAGGGTTCTCCTCCTCTGGTCTGTGTGGGGTTTCCCCGGAAGCTGGGGCCGGGGCAGCCGGGCCACTGACGGGGGCGTGGACTCCCCAGGGCCAGACGTGGTGCTCAGTCCCATCCTGCCCAGATCCCTGCTCAGGGGCTCAGTTTGGAGAGGGAAGCAGGAGCTGGGAAGAGCCCTGAGGGGGTCGCAGGAGATCCTGGCGTCTGCCAGTAAATGTCCCAGGTGACCTGGGGGAAACGTGAATCTCTAGACCTCAGTTTTCTCACTTATTGGATGGAGGTGATAGTAACACAGCAAAAATCACCACCTCCCCTTACCGCGCAGGGGTGGCAAATGGGGGCTGGCCGGCCAAGTCCGGCTCCTTGCCTGTTTGTATAGACAGGGCTGTGTGAGCGCAGCCATGCACGGCCTTGTGCGCATGACCTGTGACTGCTGGCCTGCGGCTACGGCCATGAGTGGTAGCAGCAGTGCCTGCAGGCCTGGCCGAGATGAAGGGGCTTGCTCTCAAGCCCGTTATGGACAAAGCGTCACAACTCTTTGAGAGCGGACGCTGTGTGCCAGGGTGTGCCTTCTGCCCTGTTCACGTATCATCTCATTCCGACCTGCCCGTCATCCTCAGTGAATGTCTCTGTCATGTCCGAGTCTTTGCGACCGTAGATAAGCCATGGAATTCTCCAGGCAAGAATACTGGAGTGAGCAAACCTTCCCTTCTCTAGGAATCTTCCCAACCCAGGGACAGACCAGTCTCCCCTGCAGGATTCCTTCCAACTCACAGTTGCCGCAGGTGCTCTGGCCTGGCCTCAAACCCGGGGCGAGCTTCAGAGACCTGGAACGCCTGGAGGGACACACACGTAAACACTGACACGCCCAGCCCCCACGTGGCACTGTGGCTTCTCCAGGTTTCCCCATTCCACTCACAAGTTCCCAGGGGTCTGGCCGGTAGCTTTGCAAGGAGTTTCGCAGCTGCTCTCGAGCCCTGGCTCCAGCTGTAAATTAAACGGGGTTGCACGCTCGTCTGCTGTTCCACTTAAGGTCTCCGTCAGGCCTGATGAGGAAGGGAGGCTGTGTGTTCTCCAGTCTCCTCTTTTACAGGGTTCTCCTCCTCTGGTCTGTGTGGGGTTTCCCCGGAAGCTGGGGCCGGGGCAGCCGGGCCACTGACGGGGGCGTGGACTCCCCAGGGCCAGACGTGGTGCTCAGTCCCATCCTGCCCAGATCCCTGCTCAGGGGCTCAGTTTGGAGAGGGAAGCAGGAGCTGGGAAGAGCCCTGAGGGGGTCGCAGGAGATCCTGGCGTCTGCCAGTAAATGTCCCAGGTGACCTGGGGGAAACGTGAATCTCTAGACCTCAGTTTTCTCACTTATTGGATGGAGGTGATAGTAACACAGCAAAAATCACCACCTCCCCTTACCGCGCAGGGGTGGCAAATGGGGGCTGGCCGGCCAAGTCCGGCTCCTTGCCTGTTTGTATAGACAGGGCTGTGTGAGCGCAGCCATGCACGGCCTTGTGCGCATGACCTGTGACTGCTGGCCTGCGGCTACGGCCATGAGTGGTAGCAGCAGTGCCTGCAGGCCTGGCCGAGATGAAGGGGCTTGCTCTCAAGCCCGTTATGGACAAAGCGTCACAACTCTTTGAGAGCGGACGCTGTGTGCCAGGGTGTGCCTTCTGCCCTGTTCACGTATCATCTCATTCCGACCTGCCCGTCATCCTCAGTGAATGTCTCTCAGTCATGTCCGAGTCTTTGCGACCCGTAGATAAGCCATGGAATTCTCCAGGCAAGAATACTGGAGTGAGCAAACCTTCCCCTTCTCTAGGGAATCTTCCCAACCCAGGGACAGAACCCAGGTCTCCTGCAGTGCAGGCAGATTCCTTACCATTTGAGCTCCCAGGGAAGCCCAAGAATCCTGGAGTGGGTACCCTACCCCTTCTGCAGGGGATCTTCCCGACCCTGGAGTTGAACCGGGGTCTCCTGCATCGCAGGTGGATTCTTTACCAGCTGAGCTACCAGGGAAGCCCCCGAGTCATCCTAAGAGGTGGGTTTTACAGAGAAGCAAACTGAGGCACAGAGAAACCAACTGATAATTCTTTTAGTGATATTTCCTCTCCTGAATACTGTGAAGAATTCTACGGATGACGGTGGGGTTGCACAGGTTTAGAGCACTCTTTTATACAAATCTAGGTCTGTTGGTAGCATTTGCCGGCATGGTGTGAATGTCCCTGCCATGGCCAATTTCAAGCTATCTGTGTGCGGTCACAGAACGTGGGTTTGGGGGGAGACAGGCGTAGCACACAGTGTTCATACCAAGTTCCCACCTTGCGGACGCTCGAGCTGTGACCCACCTCAGGAGCCGGATCACAGGAAAAGGTAGTGGGATCATCTGGAAGCGATGAGGTTGAGGATTTATCATCTGTGTTTTAGAAATAATTTCTGGGGCTTCTCTGGTGGTCCTGTGGGTAGGGACACCGCGTTGCAGTGCAAGGGACGCTGGTTTGATCCCTGGCCTGGGAAGATCCTATGTGCCGCAGAGCGGTGTGTGAGCGAGCACCCTTGTGCGCATGACCTGTGGGGGGAGCCATGAGTGGTAGCAGCAGTGCCTGCAGGCCTGGCCGAGATGAAGGGGCTTGCTCTCAAGCCCGTTATGGACAAAGCGTCACAACTCTTTGAGAGCGGACGCTGTGTGCCAGGGTGTGCCTTCTGCCCTGTTCACGTATCATCTCATTCCGACCTGCCCGTCATCCTCAGTGAATGTCTCTCAGTCATGTCCGAGTCTTTGCGACCCGTAGATAAGCCATGGAATTCTCCAGGCAAGAATACTGGAGTGAGCAAACCTTCCCCTTCTCCAGGGAATCTTCCCAACCCAGGGACCAAACCCAGGTCTCCTGCAGTGCAGGCAGATTCCTTACCATTTGAGCTCCCAGGGAAGCCCAAGAATCCTGGAGTGGGTACCCTACCCCTTCTGCAGGGGATCTTCCCGACCCTGGAGTTGAACCGGGGTCTCCTGCATCGCAGGTTGATTCCTTACCAGCTGAGCTACCAGGGAAGCCCCCGAGTCCTCCTAAGAGGGGGGTTTTTACAAAGAAGCAAACTGAGGCACAGAGAAACCAACTGATAATTCTTTTAGTGATATTTCCTCTCCTGAATACTGTGAAGAATTCTACGGATGACGGTGGGGTTGCACAGGTTTAGAGCACTCTTTTATACAAATCTAGGTCTGTTGGTAGCATTTGCCGGCATGGTGTGAATGTCCCTGCCATGGCCAATTTCAAGCTATCTGTGTGCGGTCACAGAACGTGGGTTTGGGGGGAGACAGGCGTAGCACACAGTGTTCATACCAAGTTCCCACCTTGCGGACGCTCGAGCTGTGACCCACCTCAGGAGCCGGATCACAGGAAAAGGTAGTGGGATCATCTGGAAGCGATGAGGTTGAGGATTTATCATCTGTGTTTTAGAAATAATTTCTGGGGCTTCTCTGGTGGTCCTGTGGGTAGGGACACCGCGTTGCAGTGCAAGGGACGCTGGTTTGATCCCTGGCCTGGGAAGATCCTATGTGCCGCAGAGCGGCTGAACCGATGTGTCCAATCACTGAGCCGGAGCTCTGGAGCGCATGCGCCCAGAGCTTGCGCTCTGTGACAACAGACGCCACCGCGATGGGAGGCCCACACAGGTCAAGGAGCTAACATGGGTGAAAAATAGATGGATGGGAGACCAATGGAAGTGGCCTGCGTGCCCTCTTCCCTCCCCAACCGCCCCCCACAAAAAGAAAGATAGAAAGAAAGAAAGAATTTCTGAAGTTACACATTTATACGACTTACATTTTACAAATGGCAGTGTTCAGCCATGGCTTGCCAGTGGCTTGAGAGTGAATGATCTCGTGTGAGCCGTGCGAGCTGGCCCCGGCGCCTGCTGCTCTGGGGGTGTCCAGATCCTGTTGGCGTAAAGATGGGGGCTCCCCCTCGCAGCGCCCTTCCTGCCAGCTCTGTCCCCTGTGCTCTTTGGATGTCTTGGACGTGGACACTGAGTCCTTCTGGTAAGGAGAAGGGGCAGCTGGCTCCTGAAGCCCGTAAGCTTGCCCGCTAGGGCAGGGGTGCCCTGGTGGCCCCTGGAGCGCGCCTGAGGCGCTGCTGGTTCCTGACCACCGCGAGGGTGACTTCTGTGCTTCTGTCCCAGGCTTCCCGAGAGCCCCGGGAGCCCCGGGCTCAGCCTGCGTCCTCGTGCTGCCTCGGCCCCCGCTCTGCTTCCTTCTGCCTCCTCTCGGCCTCGGCTGCGGAGATCCTGAACCGGAGCTCTGGGTCCTGAGTGGGACGCACGCGTTGTGTGTGAAAGCCCGTGTGCAGGAAGACGTGCCCGTGGTCAGGGGCTTGGTCTTGGGTCTCCTTCAGGCGGGCCAAGGAGTTCCCTTCCTAGGCTGCTTGTTTCCCTGGAACCTGTACCTCCTCCTGGTGTGGTGGCTGGGGTCCCAGGACGTCGGCCCTCAGCGGACAGTGTGGGCTTGGTCACGGGCTCGGGGGACCCCTGAGGAGCCCGTGCCTCTGGGAAGGAGAGCTTCTCACCCTCCTGCCTGAGCGCAGGCACCTCCAGAGAGCCGTGGCCGCCAGCGGGGCGGCCGCGGGCTGGAGGCCGCCCAGTCCCGGGGCCAGCAGCAGGCTCCTTCCCCCAGCGAGCCCCACCACCGAGTGCGTGGCCGCAGACCACGAGGCTGCCAGCGCCAGCCTGGGAGTCACTTCGGCATGAGCTATGGAGGCAGGAAT
This sequence comes from Tragulus kanchil, assembly GCA_022376925.1. NCBI lineage: Eukaryota > Metazoa > Chordata > Mammalia > Artiodactyla > Tragulidae > Tragulus > Tragulus kanchil. The sequence goes on from JAIOJX010000029.1 coordinate 154,212,758, forward strand.
GCGACTGTGGGAAGCCCAGTGCCCTGGGCCTGGCCTGGGGAGGAGTGTGAGCGTGGAGTGAGGGTGAAGGCAGGCGGGTGGAAGCCAGACCGTGAGCCGCTCGGCAGCCTGGCCCGGCTCAGGGTCCCGTCGAGGGAGGGCGCAGGGAAGCCAGCCCTGCTTCTTCGGACCTTGCTCTGTCCTGGCCTTGCCTCTCCATCCACGCCTTCCCTGATCTCTGAGGGACAGACCTCCAGCATGCTGCTGCTTCCCGTTCTCCAGAACCCTTCTTCTTTCCTCTGCGCCTGGAAGGCTTCCTGAGCAGGATTGCTGAGGGCCCTCTCTGTAGCATTCACCCCCTAAAGGTCCCCCTCCTTGGTGTCAGTGAATCCACATCACAGTCTTTCTCTGGTGGCACCTGACCCTGAGCCCCGTGATGGTGGGAGGGTGTTGTTTGCAGCCTGAATCACACTTCCCTGCCCTTTCCCTGGGGCCGTAGGTCTGAGCGCTGGCTGTGCACGTGCCTTAGGGTGGGGATGCTGGTGACTCATTTCACAGGGTGACTCTTCACTGGAGGTCTGCCTACTAAATGCCTGACACTGTGTTGGGTGCAGGGGACGAAGGCCTGTGCGTGCTTTACCTGTGCGCATGGACAGATGGATGCAGCAAGGATGTCTGGAGAGGCTGGACAGCGGCTGCTGATAAGGGCTGGACAGTCAAGGAAGTGTCCAGGCCTCTGATTCCTGAGCTGAGGGAGGAACTCCAGTTAGCTTGTTTGGAGGGCATTCCAGGTGGTGAGGACAGCCAGTGCAAAGGTCCTGGGGCTGAGAGGTGGTGATGGATTCCAGAGTTAAAGCGAGAGGACAGGAATGAAGGTGGGGGGAGGTATTGTTCAGCATGAAACTGGGGAGATGAAAAAGTTCAACTGGCCCCACTGCATGCTGATGGCGTGCCAAGTGCCTGTCCAGGGCCACAGGTGCATTTCACCTAATGTCCACCTGTGGTTCTCAGCTGAGGACAATCTATATCCCCCACCCACCTCTAGGGGATACCAGACAGTGTTTGGAGATATTTCTGGTGGTTATAGCCAAGGGGTAGGGGCAGCTGTGCCAGGGATGCTGCTAAACATCCGACAATGCATAGGACAGCCTCCGTAACAGAGTTGTGTAGCACCACATAGCGTCCGGACTGAAGACCCCACCTCTGCCTCAGTTGCCCGTCGAGGTGCGTGCCCCCGTGGTGGCCATTGTACAACGAGGAATCGGAGTGGCAGGACCTGGGTGTTCTGGTGGCGTCTCCAGCTGCCTCCCTTGAGCTGCGCTGTGGGCTCCAGGCCCCTCCCACTCCTGCTTCCTGGTGCTGATGTGGAGCCCAAAGCCCAGGGAGGACCGACAGCCTGACGTGCTCCATGTTGGAGCGCTGGGGTCTGCAAAGCGAACGCGTTGCCCTGACGGCCTGCTCCCTGAGCCACAGGCTGCCCTCCCCATGCGTGCCCCGGCCTGCCCGTGTCGAGAACAGAGGCGGGACAGCCCTGTCACGAGGGGGCAAGGTGTCAGCAGGACTCCGCGGGGAGGACGGGGCAGGTCCTCCCCACTGATCCTCGCTTCTCCTCTCGGCCGCACAGTCGCCTGGTGCACGTGCCTTAGGGTGGGGATGCTGGTGACTCATTTCACAGGGTGACTCTTCACTGGAGGTCTGCCTACTAAATGCCTGACACTGTGTTGGGTGCAGGGGACGAAGGCCTGTGCGTGCTTTACCTGTGCGCATGGACAGATGGATGCAGCAAGGATGTCTGGAGAGGCTGGACAGCGGCTGCTGATAAGGGCTGGACAGTCAAGGAAGTGTCCAGGCCTCTGATTCCTGAGCTGAGGGAGGAACTCCAGTTAGCTTGTTTGGAGGGCATTCCAGGTGGTGAGGACAGCCAGTGCAAAGGTCCTGGGGCTGAGAGGTGGTGATGGATTCCAGAGTTAAAGCGAGAGGACAGGAATGAAGGTGGGGGGAGGTATTGTTCAGCATGAAACTGGGGAGATGAAAAAGTTCAACTGGCCCCACTGCATGCTGATGGCGTGCCAAGTGCCTGTCCAGGGCCACAGGTGCATTTCACCTAATGTCCACCTGTGGTTCTCAGCTGAGGACAATCTATATCCCCCACCCACCTCTAGGGGATACCAGACAGTGTTTGGAGATATTTCTGGTGGTTATAGCCAAGGGGTAGGGGCAGCTGTGCCAGGGATGCTGCTAAACATCCGACAATGCATAGGACAGCCTCCGTAACAGAGTTGTGTAGCACCACATAGCGTCCGGACTGAAGACCCCACCTCTGCCTCAGTTGCCCGTCGAGGTGCGTGCCCCCGTGGTGGCCATTGTACAACGAGGAATCGGAGTGGCAGGACCTGGGTGTTCTGGTGGCGTCTCCAGCTGCCTCCCTTGAGCTGCGCTGTGGGCTCCAGGCCCCTCCCACTCCTGCTTCCTGGTGCTGATGTGGAGCCCAAAGCCCAGGGAGGACCGACAGCCTGACGTGCTCCATGTTGGAGCGCTGGGGTCTGCAAAGCGAACGCGTTGCCCTGACGGCCTGCTCCCTGAGCCACAGGCTGCCCTCCCCATGCGTGCCCCGGCCTGCCCGTGTCGAGAACAGAGGCGGGACAGCCCTGTCACGAGGGGGCAAGGTGTCAGCAGGACTCCGCGGGGAGGACGGGGCAGGTCCTCCCCACTGATCCTCGCTTCTCCTCTCGGCCGCACCGTCGCTTTCTCGGGGGATCCCACCCTTGAGTCCGTCCCCGCCCAGAAGGTTTATTAAGCTTCAAATGATTCTCTCCAGAAAACGGGTGATTCTGTGACGGGACAGGCACTCCCAGAGACGGGGGCTCAACCTGGATTTTATTCCTTGATGAGTGAGTGTGTGCAGCCGGCTCCGGGGACACCGCAGGGCCCTCGTGGAGCCTGCCTTCTTCAGCCCAGGGAGTCGAGACCGAACGTGTTCGCGTGAGTGCTGTGAGGCGAAGGAAAGCAGAAGAAGAGAGCAGAGGGCTGTTATGTGGGATGGGGGCATGTGATGTGGATGGGAGTGTGGTTCTTGACATTTGGACGGGGATGGCCTCTCTGGGGAGGTGACATTTTGTGTCTCCACAGCAGCTATCCCTCTTTCCAACTTGAATGTGGGAAAGACCTGGCACGAAGTGCGTGTTCAGTAAACACAAGTGGAATGTCAGAGGGAGGGAGATGCTTCCCAGAAGTTCCCAGACCAGCTTTTCATGAGGTTCATGGTTTGCTTGGAGAGAAAATCCCTGCATGTGAGCCGTGCACGTCCACACGTGAAAGCCAAAAATATTCCAAGTGGAAACCGCGTGCGTGGCGGTGGATCGTCTGTGTTCACGCACGGGTGGAGGCCCTGACCTGGGCCATGGGCTGACCTTCCCCCTCAGCTCTCCCCAGAACGGCGTGTGCTCATTCATTGATCCAGTCCTTCCCTCCTCCTCCAGTTGGTCCCAGAGCACCGCTCTGTGTGAGGGGTTCTGCTGGATGCGGGGCACATGGTGGGTGTCCCCCAGAGCTCTCGGGGAGGGGCAGACAAGGAAATGGATTTACAGTGGAAGCTGGTGTATCCAGTAAGGGGAAAATTGGGGGTTCTGTGGGAACACCGGGAGGTGTCTAACTCCTCCTAGCAGGGTGACCTTGAAGGTGAGGCTGGGCATCGGAGGGAAGAGGCAGAGAGAGAGTAAGGCAGAGAGAGCACCGTGCGAGAGGCCTGGGCGAGAAAGGGGCCGCCGGAGCGGGTTGGGGCCTGGGGGCAGCAGGGCTGTGGGCCTTTGGGGGCGAGCGTCCTGACCGCTGGAGACTCAGCCCAAGGCCGCAGCTAGGCTGGCAGGAGGGCTGGCCTCCCCTCTGCTCCCAGGGTCTGAAGGGGATGAATGGAGAGCCCAGGGCCCCCTTGGGAGGGTCACGGGGCCCGACGATGTAAAGACTCTGGCTGCTACGTGGGTGGAATTCATCACAGGCAGGCGGCCCTGCCTTTGGACGGAGACCCAGAAAGTGCTACCAAAGCCCCGGACGCAGGCCATTCGGTGGGACACGGAGGGCCCTGCAGCGGCAGGGAGAGAGGCGTCCTGGGCCCGCGGCAGCCAGAGGCGGCTTCCCTCCCCACGCGCACCCCAGCGCCTGCTTGTGCGTCATGTGTACGTGCCTGTGACTGTGTGAGGGGCTACGGAGTCCCTCCAGACAGCTCCCCACCGCAAGGGGCAGGGGCTGCCCGCGCTGAGCCACCCCTGGGGGCTGGCCGCACCCGGTTCCCAGCCTCCTACTCTGCTTTCCTCGGCGTCCCCACACCTGACGGGCCCCTGGTTGGGCCCCGTGGACGACCCCACAGACCCTGCGGTTGGAGCTGTCAGCGGCTGGACCTGGTGCGGGGGGTGACGGGGCCGGTGCTGCGAGGCCAGCGTCACACTGGCCGGTCGGGAGGATTGCAGACAGGGTGGCCTCTGGGTCCTCACCTGTTTGCAGGGTGGCACCCTTCCCTGGTGTCCTGCTCTCGTGTGTGTGTGTGTGTGTGTGGAGAGAGCCTGACTGCTTGACGGGCTCACTTTGATTTCTCCCTGGGCCTGTGACTTTGTGTGGAAATGTCCACTCTCCCATTTTCTGGAATAATTTTGAGCAGACATGGGCGATATGCATACCGCCCCTGAGCATAAGTACTAACTTCATGGTTCATGACCTCGCTCCCTGCCACCCCTGGAGCGTTATTACTCTCATAAGATCATTCATAATAGGGCTTCCCTGGTAGTTCAGTTGGTAAAGAATCCACCGTCAATGCAGAGGACCCCGGTTCAGTTCCCCCGGCAGGCCTGGGCGAGAAAGGGCCGGAGCGGGTTGGGGCCTGGGGGCAGCAGGGCTGTGGGCCTTTGGGGCGAGCGTCCTGACCGCTGGAGACTCAGCCCAAGGCCGCAGCTAGGCTGGCAGGAGGGCTGGCCTCCCCTCTGCTCCCAGGGTCTGAAGGGGATGAATGGAGAGCCCAGGGCCCCCTTGGGAGGGTCACGGGGCCCGACGATGTAAAGACTCTGGCTGCTACGTGGGTGGAATTCATCACAGGCAGGCGGCCCTGCCTTTGGACGGAGACCCAGAAAGTGCTACCAAAGCCCCGGACGCAGGCCATTCGGTGGGACACGGAGGGCCCTGCAGCGGCAGGGAGAGAGGCGTCCTGGGCCCGCGGCAGCCAGAGGCGGCTTCCCTCCCCACGCGCACCCCAGCGCCTGCTTGTGCGTCATGTGTACGTGCCTGTGACTGTGTGAGGGGCTACGGAGTCCCTCCAGACAGCTCCCCACCGCAAGGGGCAGGGGCTGCCCGCGCTGAGCCACCCCTGGGGGCTGGCCGCACCCAGTTCCCAGCCTCCTACTCTGCTTTCCTCGGCGTCCCCACACCTGACGGGCCCCTGGTTGGGCCCCGTGGACGACCCCACAGACCCTGCGGTTGGAGCTGTCAGCGGCTGGACCTGGTGCGGGGGGTGACGGGGCCGGTGCTGCGAGGCCAGCGTCACACCGGCCGGTCGGGAGGATTGCAGACAGGGTGGCCTCTGGGTCCTCACCTGTTTGCAGGGTGGCACCCTTCCCTGGTGTCCTGCTCTCGTGTGTGTGTGTGTGTGTGTGGAGAGAGCCTGACTGCTTGACGGGCTCACTTTGATTTCTCCCTGGGCCTGTGACTTTGTGTGGAAATGTCCACTCTCCCATTTTCTGGAATAATTTTGAGCAGACATGGGCGATATGCATACCGCCCCTGAGCATAAGTACTAACTTCATGGTTCATGACCTCGCTCCCTGCCACCCCTGGAGCGTTATTACTCTCATAAGATCATTCATAATAGGGCTTCCCTGGTAGTTCAGTTGGTAAAGAATCCACCTGCAATGCAGAGGACCCCGGTTCAGTTCCTGGGTCGGGAGGATCTCCTGCAGCAGGAAGGGTTCCCCACTCCAGTATTCTTGCCTGGAGAATTCCATGGCTCATCCAGGGGTCGCAAAGGGCTAGGCACGACTGAGCAACTTTCATTTTCAGAAAGTCTTTATCGAGCATTTATTGTGGGTCAAGTTGTGTGCTAGCACAGCAGGTAATTTGTCTTCTTAACAGTCCTACCAGCTCTGTGTGATAGATAACGGTAGAACTCCTCCAGATTTAGAGACTTGTTCAGAGAGGTTAAGCCACCTGCCCAAAGTCACACAGGCAGTAAATGGCAGGGACAGAACTGGAGCCCAAGGATCTGACTCTAGAGCTTGTGTTGAAGTTGTGGCCAAAGGAAAGGAGGTCACCGTGTCTCCCTGTCAGCTGGGGGGTGTCCTGTGGTGGAGCCAGAGCCCTCCCAATTACAGCAGGACCTTGGTGGGCCCCCTGGGAAAGCAGGTGGGCACGTCTCTCCTGTTTGCAGAGGATGGTTCTGCCTGCCTTTAGGTTGCATTTCCTTGTTGACCAGAGTGACCAGGGCAGCCCTGGGTGTCCTCCCAGCCCTCCTGGAAGGAAGAGCGGGCGCTTGCCTTGGGAGTAGGCAGGGGTCTGGGCCAGCTTTGAGGAGCGTGGCTCACTTCACTGGACTTGAGGGGAGTAAGCCCTGGTGTTAGATGAGGAAGGTGGGACGGGTCACGGGGTCTGACCAGGACCCTTCAGGTGTCAAGAATCGTGGAGGAACTCAGGCTGGGAGCCAAGTGCCGACTGTGGGCCTTGTGACTGCTTCTGGCCTGGGGTGTGGGTACCTCAGAAGCAGGAGACGGGTATCCAGGGGGTTTCTTGGACCAGGGCCTGGGACTGGGCCCTGAGGGTGGGCATGGTTTGGAGAGGGGCATGCATGTATTTGGAAGGGTGGGGGTGGGGACGGTGTAGCTGCAGGGCCTGGGGAGATGGGGTGACCCCTGGGAACTGGCTGGCACCTGGCGGAGGGCAGGGTGGCCCAGCAGGAAGGCCTTGAGAAGTGACCACACTGGGGGACCCTGCGTGGGGTGAAAAGGCCATGGGAAGGGAGGCTGGATTTTCTCTCGTGCTTGTGAGTTGGGCAGAGGGGCGGGGGCAGCGACAGTGAGGAAGGCGTGCACGGGGAGCAGATGGCCTAGGGAGGCTGCCCGGCTCTCCCCAGCCCCTAGCCGGGGTTGGTGGAGCTGATGTCACAGATCGCCAGGACTGGAAGGGAAGGCTGCCGTGTGGCTGGCCCATTTCCTAGTTTGATGGGGGCCTTGGTCTCTGCTGGGGCTCATTCTGCTTGTGGCAGGGGTGGTGGTGGAGGGAAGCGGGGCACAGGGAGGCACCGTGTGGTCCAGGGAAGGCGGCTTATGGCCCAGTGGTCAGAGCCCAGCGCCAGCGGGGACAGCGAGGTGACTGAGCATCTAGCTTTACGCAGAGCGTCTGAGCCCGAGTGGAGACCCGCCCTGCCCCCGTCCCCAGGCTCAGGCTCCTCTGACCTTCAGCGCCGTGAAAGCTGCTCCGAGATGGTGGAGGAAGCAGTGCAGCTTCTCTCCAGAGCTGGGTACCCAGCTCAGGGCCTGTGCGTCCCTGGGATCAGCCCTGTGGCCAGCCGCACCAGTCAGGGGAGGACAGAGATGCTCCATGGGCCCTCCAAACTGGGCCCCCTAACTCATCACCCTCGGCAGATCTGCAGTCGATTCTACCCCACCCCACCACCGAGAGCCCCTCTGAGCACCTCCTTGTATCAGATTCTGACCTCGGGGGCTGGGACAACTCAGAATCCATCCTGGCTTGTCTGGTCTCCACCAGAAAGTGTTAGCTGCTCAGGTGTGTCCGACGCTTTGCAACCCCGTGGACTGTAGCCCGCCAGGCTCCTCTGTCCCTGGAATTCTCCAGGCAAGAGTACTGGGGTGGGTAGCCATTCTCTTCGCCAGGGGATCTTCCCAACCCAGAGATCAAACCCAAGTCTCCTGCATTGCAGGCAGATTCTTTACCATCTAAGTTACCAAGAGAGCCCTCCACTAGAAAGGCAGAGGGATTTTCCTGGGGACTTGACGTTGGGGTCTGGGGATACACTCCCCTGGAGTGAAATGAGAGCTTTAGGCAGTGAGGAGCCTCGTCTGGAGGACCCCGGAGACCTGGCTCTCTGAGCCGGTCTCCCGCCACCCCCAGGCTCTGGGTCAGAATGTGCTGTGACCAGCTCTGTGTCCCCAGGGTGGCGTGGTGGACGACAGGAGTGAAGATTCTGTCTCCGTCTCCACCTTGAGCTTCGGTGTGAACAGACCCACAATTTCCTGCATCTTCGACTGTAAGTGACGTCTGGAGGTGTCTACGGGGGTGACACGGATGGGCGTGTGACTCTGCTTTCTGGTTGGTGTGGGTTCCATGATCAGGTGTATGTGTGGGGGCTGTGGAAAACAGTCTGTGTGCTCTGTTGCCGGATCTGTGTTGCGCGCGCATGCGTGTGTGTGTGTGTGTGTGTGTGAACTCTCAGCCTGACATCCAGCATTCAAGGTGATGTGCACCCTGACGGCCCCTGTAGTGTGTCTGGCCCCTCTCCCCTCCCCAGTGCTCCCCCGGCCCCAGGACACGCCACCGTGGAGCGGGGATCTGCTCTCCTGATCCCGAGGGTGTCCCATGTGCCGTTCCTACTGCACAGCCCCTCTGTCCCCTGCCTCCTAGGGACCCGCACCGTCCTCCTCTCCAGCCCCCGACCCTGGTCACCCCAGCCCCTCACCCAGCATCTGTTCCTTCCTCGGTGCAGACGGGAACCGCTACCATCTGCGCTGCTACATGTACCAGGCCCGGGACCTGCCTGCAATGGACAAGGACTCTTTTTCCGGTAGGTGGGACAAGGCAGGAGAGCCAGGGACCAGGGACTGAGAGCTGGCAACGCAGCTATAGGGCCTTAGACCGTGGGGAACGTGGCCTGGGCTCCCCTGTGGTGAGGGTCGGGGTCCTGGGCTTGTGGAGGGGGCTGCTGTCAGGTCACTGTGCCTCCTGGTTGCCGGGGGCCTGCTTGGCGCCTCTGTGGGGTTTGGCTTTGCTGACTGTCCCCTCCTGGAGGGCCCTCTGGCCTTGGCCCCTGGGACACCCGTCTGTCCGGGTCTCCCCCATCTTCCTGCCACTCTCCCTGCTCCTACTCAACAGCCTCACTGCCCCTGAGCAGAAGCCCCCGAGGAATTCTGCATTCTTTTCTGGACACTGGGGTCCCCCCACCCACTTAGGAACCCGTCCTGTCAGGGAAACCTCTGGGTCTTCAGTTTCTGGGAGCCCCTTGTATCCAGCCGTATTTTCGGCGTCTCCCCTGGGAGACTCGGAGGCCCCTCTGTTCATCTTGTCCCAAGTGCACTCCTTGGTCTCCCTGGGGAACAGACCCACAATTTCCTGCATCTACGACTGTAAGTGACGTCTGGAGGTGTCTACGGGGGTGACACGGATGGGCGTGTGACTCTGCTTTCTGGTTGGTGTGGGTTCCATGATCAGGTGTATGTGTGGGGGCTGTGGAAAACAGTCTGTGTGCTCTGTTGCGGATCTGTGTTGCGCGCGCATGCGTGTGTGTGTGTGTGTGTGTGTGAACTCTCAGCCTGACATCCAGCATTCAAGGTGATGTGCACCCTGACGGCCCCTGTAGTGTGTCGGGCCCCCTCTCCCCTCCCCAGTGCTCCCCCGGCCCCAGGACACGCCACCGTGGAGCGGGGATCTGCTCTCCTGATCCCGAGGGTGTCCCATGTGCCGTTCCTACTGCACAGCCCCTCTGTCCCCTGCCTCCTAGGGACCCGCACCGTCCTCCTCTCCAGCCCCCGACCCTGGTCACCCCAGCCCCTCACCCAGCATCTGTTCCTTCCTCGGTGCAGACGGGAACCGCTACCATCTGCGCTGCTACATGTACCAGGCCCGGGACCTGCCTGCAATGGACAAGGACTCTTTTTCCGGTAGGTGGGACAAGGCAGGAGAGCCAGGGACCAGGGACTGAGAGCTGGCAACGCAGCTATAGGGCCTTAGACCGTGGGGAACGTGGCCTGGGCTCCCCTGTGGTGAGGGTCGGGGTCCTGGGCTTGTGGAGGGGGCTGCTGTCAGGTCACTGTGCCTCCTGGTTGCCGGGGGCCTGCTTGGCGCCTCTGTGGGGTTTGGCTTTGCTGACTGTCCCCTCCTGGAGGGCCCTCTGGCCTTGGCCCCTGGGACACCCGTCTGTCCGGGTCTCCCCCATCTTCCTGCCACTCTCCCTGCTCCTACTCAACAGCCTCACTGCCCCTGAGCAGAAGCCCCCGAGGAATTCTGCATTCTTTTCTGGACACTGGGGTCCCCCCACCCACTTAGGAACCCGTCCTGTCAGGGAAACCTCTGGGTCTTCAGTTTCTGGGAGCCCCTTGTATCCAGCCGTATTTTCGGCGTCTCCCCTGGGAGACTCGGAGGCCCCTCTGTTCATCTTGTCCCAAGTGCACTCCTTGGCCCCCTGCCGCCAGCTCCACGGCCCCTTCGGCTCCCCACCTCGTTCTGGCACCGCCTCATCGGGTCCGCGGGCCTCTGCTGCCCGTCAGGCTGGTCACAGTCAGGGGCCCACTGCTGCTGCTGCTGGCTCCTGCGTCTCTCCCGGAGGCTGTTCCCTCCCGTTCAGGCCTGTGGCTGATGTCTTACACGGGCATTGCGCCCTTTGTCTGAGCACACCGGTCATTTCCTGGCCTCCCCGTGACCTTCCACAGGACCCTGACAGATATGGCCACGACCCTCCCCTGATTTCAAACAGAGCCCAACATATAAATGGGCTTCTTCCCTGGTGGGAAGAGAATCACCTGCATTGCAATGGAGGTGGGTTTGATCCCTGGGTCTGGGAGATCCCCTGGAGGAGGGCATGGCAACCCACTCCAGTCTTCTTGCTGGGAAATCCCATAGACCGAGGAGCCTGGCAGTCTACAGTCCATGGGGTCGCAGAGAGTTGGACACGACTGAGCGACTTACATTTTCACTTTTGTAACACCTCAGTCCACAACTCTTCGGGCTGGTGGGACAACTCCTCTGTGATCTGACCTCTGTGGACCTACCCAGTTTTCTCTTTTCCTAATTTTCTCTCTCCACAGAGCTCTGGCCACACCAACTTTCATCCATGTTCGTCTAGTTCTTCCCTATTTCTGGCCATTGTGCTCTGGGCCTGGAGTACAGTCCCTCCCTCTCTTTAATCCAGTGAACTCCTACGCATCCTTCAAAACCCAGCCCAGATGCCCGCTGATTTATCCCCAAGCTAAGCTGGTTTTTCCATCCTCAGCACTCGGTCAGGACCTTGCCAACACCTCTCTGAGACCCCTTTCCCTCTGCAGAAATCAGTCGCCATGTGTCTCTGTTGTAGTCTTCCTGCCAGGACTCTGAGCTCCTCCAGGAAGGGACCTTAATTGACCCCCGACCCTGTAGCACTTGATATCTAAAGAACTAACACTGAGTGCTCACAAGAAGCCCAGGCTGATGTTACTCCATGTCACCCTTACAACTCTTCTATGAAGTAGGCGGTTAACACCCCCATTTTGCAGATGAAACTGAGACTCGGGTAGGTGAACTCAGTTACTTGGGTTGAAATAGCTGACTGGTGAGGTCCCACCCTCCAGAGGCTTGGTGCTTAGGTGGGTAGGACTGAGTTCCGCCAGGAGCGTGGCCCCCTCTTCACAGACTGGCACTCGGCTCACAGCCATCCACTCAGCCTCTTCTCTGGGTCCTGCTCCTCCCCGGCCTGGGGAACCACCCGGCTTCCTCCCCAGCAGCAGTGCCTCCTCCCTTTTCTCTCCTCTCAGTGACCCTTTCTCTAGCCTCGTGCTGCTGGGTGTGGGGTGGATGGAGCAATTTCTCTTCTGTGCTTTGGGTTCAGGGTGCTGAGAGCGACCTCTGCATCATGGGTGCAAAAGGAGTGTGGGGGATTGGGAGGTGGGAGGCAGCTCTCTGGGGCTGCAGCTTCCTGGGAACCTGGGCCTGGACGCTTCTGACGCTCAGCACCGACCCTGAGGGGAAGAGAAGTGGCTTGGTTCCAGGCTTGCTTCCTCCTCCTTCAGGGGAGACTGTGAGCTGTGCGGGTGCAGGCGGGGGAGTCCGAAGTGGGGTACAGGCCGGGGACCCCTTCTGCTCCATGGGCCCGGCTGTGGCCGACGTGTGGAGCGGGGAGCTCCCCTGGGGAGCCTGCAGCCCTGGGGACTGCAGGCAGGGTCAGCCTGGAGCCGCCCACAGGAGAGGTCACCCTTTCCATCCTCGCTCCACCCCTTCCCCCAGATAAACATCCCTTGAGCTTTGAGGGCGCTGCCCAGGGCTTCCTCAGAGGCCGCTGGCTTCTGAATGAAAGGCCCGATTGAGCAGCTGCTGGAAAGGGAAACAGCAGCCAACACGGGTGAACCTATAAAACCCAGAGTGTTTATTTTCACTCCCCAACCCTAAACCAAAGCAGTTTCTTCCCTGGAACTGACCCTGGGGTGGCTGGCGGCTGGAGGCGGTGCGTGGCCACTGGCTGGCATTTCTCAGAGGAAACTCCTGTGTGGACGGGGAATGTCTGGGGCCCGGGGAGGGTCCGGCGCGGCGCGGAGTCTGTCTCTGGTGTCACCGTCCAGCCGGCCGGCCGGAGTCTGCGGCTGTGAGGGAGGGCTCTCCTTGGGAGGCGCTCCGGCTTTCTTTCCATTGGGGGGCTCCTGCGGCCCTGGGCTGTGCCCTCTGCTTGCCCCTTGCGGGGGTGGCCTTGGAGCAGCCCCGAGGCCAGGCCTGTGTCTGTTTCCTTCTCCTCGGCTGCAGGTGTTGGGGACACACAAGAATTGCCCAGGAAACGCATGTGGGGTCACGCTGAACTTGGCTGGGGAGGGAGGCTTGGGGCGATGCAGCCATCCACGCCGCCCGAGGACTTCGTCTGAGATGGGGTTCACATGGAGGGCCAGCATCCGTCCTCTGCAGCCCTGGAGGGCTGTGTGTGGCCAGCATAGCGATGAGGTGGAAAAGATGTGAAATGATGCTTACTTCCAATGACTTCTCTTACACTGGATAGGGCTGCCCCTGCTGGGTGAGGATCTAGCGTCCGCTTAGAATGGAAGAGACACGACTCCAGGCTTAGACACCGCACGTCCGCAGCGCCGTGCCTCGCGGGCGGCGGCGTGGCCCTGACCCGCACTCGGAGCTGGGCTGCTTGTCACTGTGGACTGGTATTTCTCAGAGAGGCTTGGGAAGGACGCTGTCTCCTTTGCCCAGTTGTACGCCAGGGAGTTCAGCGGTGCCTCCCCTGAGCCGAGAACCGCCGGTGTGGTTGCAGGGAGCCGCAGGCTTCCAGGGCTGCCCCCAAGAGGGAGGACCCTTGCGCAGCTCACGTTCCAGGGCACGGCCCCTCGCCCTAGCCCCAAGCAGCTCCTCCTTGAGCATCTCGTGGGTCCAGGGGCTGGACTTGGTTCATGAAGAAAACGCGAGGCTAGGAGATCAGATGCCAGGTTGTTAATTTATGGGGGTGGCGTGTCTGCCAAGAAATCAGAGGGTCCGGTGCCCTCTTTGCTGGCCTCCTGGTTCCTGGGAGGTCAGAGCTACCTGCTAGCTGGGTGGTCCTGGGGGCTGTGGCTGCCCGGCCAGGCCACAGTGAGGTCTGCTGAACTCTGGTTGGCCTCTGGCTGAGGTCACCTCTGTGGGCCCCCAGACTCTGTCCTGCGTGGAGCTGGGGAGCCCTTGCTGTGGGCTTCCCTCGTCTGGACTCCAGTCTCAGCGCGGCTCCCACCCCTCCTTCTGAAGCACAGCTTTCTGTTAGGATTGGCTCTGGTTGCGGGAATTCTCCCGATGAGCTTAAGAAGCTATTTTCCAAGGTGCACTGGAGGCTTGTGAAACGCTCCACTTAAAAAGGGTTCCTGAGTGAGAGAGACTGGGAAACACTGCATACTTAGCAATTTACAATGCACAGTGGCATTGGAGGCTCTGGAGGGGCTGCCGGAAAGGAGCCTGTTGAACTTGTTTAAGCGTTCCTTCATTCCCCCGAGAGCTCGCCTTGCGTAGAACACATTTTGGGAAATACGGATCGACAAGATTCGGTCTAACTCGTCCAGCGTGCATCCAGGACCATGTGTGATCTGCCTGCCTGCCTCCTCCTCCCTGCTTCATCCCCACAGCCCGACATGCTCCCTTCACCCCCACAGACATACTCGCGGTTCCCCGAAGGCTGTCTGGTGCCTTGGCCCGTGCTGTGCTGCATGTCTAGATGGCCCCTGCTCCTGGGTCTGCCTTGGTCGTCTCCTTATTCTTGACCCTTGGAGTAGGAGACCTCCGTCGGGGGTACTGACTGGATGCACCAGGGCTCCGGGGCCTCCCCCTACCCCTAGTGCCTTGACCTCTGCTGGGAAGCTTCCCATCTCTTTGGATTACAACGGATGTTCGAGGATCATTTCCAGGCAGCAGTCACAATCAGGAGAGCCTGCACCTTCCTATTCTGAGGCCTGTGCCTGCTTACCCACCACGCGCTGCTCAGCCAGTAACTCTATATGGAACAAATGGTGGACCGCAAGGAATGTTGGAGGGACCCTCCTGGTTCATGTAGCTTTGGGGCTAATGTGGATGATTCCCAGGTACATGGGAAACAGGGTGTAAACAGTTTTATGTTGTTCAGGGCTTTCGGCCCAATGGCTTTGCTATTCCTATTGCTGAATGGCTTCTAGCAATAGAGGAGAGTATCTATTTCATTAAATATTCGCCAACACTGGGTTTTATAAATCTAAGCAATTTTTTGTAATTTTACAGGAAGAATACTGCTGTATTGGAATTTCTGTTTGCATTGCCTTGATTACTAGCAAACTACTCTACCCCGTATTAAGGGGCCTTTTCCCGTGATCGTGGCAGGAAGGAGGAGCCCTGGACTAGCCAGGGGGCCTGGTCCCAGGCACGTGTGAGCAGGGATTGGTGACTTAGCCTTTCCGAGGAAAGCTCCTTCTTCTGACAAGGGGGACGATGGTGCCTGCCCTGTCCCCTACCCTGATGGTCTGGGCTGCTGGGAGGAGGGAGGGCCCGTGAGACCGAGGCCAGCGTATTGTGGCTGGAGAAGGGTCCTCCTCGGAGGTCTGGGAACACCTGAACAGCAGCGATCAGGCACGGGGCTTCGGGTCCAGTAGTCACCTGTCTGGGGCTCCCTCGGTGCTAGCATCCTGTGGAACCCCAGTGTGTTCTTGGCCGGAGCTTCCCGGGCAGCCTGTGGTCCTCTGAGAGCTCCCATCCAGCTTCCGCCTTGGGGTATTCCCTGAGGCTTGGCAGGTGAGGCCACAGTGGCCTTGGGACGAGCTGGCCTTGCCCCTCCCTTCCCCTCCCCTCTCCTTGGGATCTGCCTCTCCCTCCTCCTGGCTTTCCTGGAAGAGGCTTGTGTCTGTGCGTCTGTCTGGCTTCCCTTCATTTGACCACCTTGCTTCAGCAGCACCCCACCCCCCTTGTTTCTCTTTTGTCGAGGTGAGGGGAGAGGCCAGGCCGACACACAGTAGCCCAGTGTCTGAGGCCCCAATCCTCCAGGCCTGCTCCTCACAATGCCTTTGTTGTGTGTGTTTTCCTCCCCTGGGCGGGCGGGGCGCCTGTGTGGGTCTGAGTGATTTTTGTTTGAAAGCCGCCCCTCCCTTCCCCCGTGCTGAGCTCACTGCCGTGCGGATGGGGCTGCTGGAAGGAGTCGCCTGCGCGGGGCCAGCGTGGGGGGCGCTGCCAACACCAATACAGTGCGCATGGCCGCCACAATATGCAATTGTGATCTCCGTGTAAACGCTGTCGGTCTGGGGCCCGCGTGCTTATAAAAATAAAGCGTTGGGAAGCACAGGGGGGCGGGAACAAAAGGGGCTTTTTCGCTGGCTCTCTAATATGGTTTTATTTATCGGAACGCGCCCTCGTTCCCTTACTGGAACCAGGGAGAGGTTCTCTGCCGAGTTTGGAGCTGATGGTATCACAGCCAGACGGTTTCATTAAACGCACAGACGCCGCTGGGCCCTGCCAGGGGCAGGAAGGGAACGGTGTAGGCAGCCCTGCCAGGCTGGTGCATGGGAAGGGAGCTCCATGCCAGGGAGGCCCCCACCAGGTGGAGGTGGACATGTCTCTCCCACACCTTCGTCTGCCAAGGGCCTCCCGTTGCCTTCTCCTATCGCCAGAGTCGAGTTCAACACTGATTTCCTACAGGAAGCCCTCACTGTGCTTTTGTGCCGGAAGGCTGCAGGTTGGTCTTAGCTCCGGGGCGGCCTCCTGTTAGCCAAACCCAGCGTTTCTGGGCCAGTGAGTGCTTGTAGCTTCTGCCTCCTAATTCAGATCGCCAGCCTCCCTTGAACTAGCCCCCTGGACAATAGGCAGGATCCTGGAACCTTTCCCTTGATGGGAGTCCTCCTATTGCCCACTGTGACCTTTCTGCCTCTTCAATGGTCACTCTCTGCCACCCCCTGTGCAGTGACCGCGGCATACCACCTGGTCTCTTTATGTCCGGGGAAGCTGGCCTGCCCCTCTCTGCACTGGGGGGGAAGAGCGGTCTCCCGTCTTGGCCTCAGAGCTAGCTGGACGTCTGGGCACTAGATGGCTGGTGTTGAGGCCTTCTGAGGTCACACGGAGCCACCCTGGGGCCACACGGGGGCTGTCCTGTGGGTGCTGGGGGTGCATGGGGTTGCAGGGTGGAGAAGATGCCCAGTGTAGAGGGCATGTGACAGGGCATTTGGGCTCAGCTCTTTTGACATAAACATCCAGATACCAGCCTCCTGCAGCCTCAAGCCTCCCTGTCCACATGGCCTCAGCATCTGGCACTTAGAGTCCTACAGAATGGCCGCAAACTGGATCTTGGCCCTGAAGAGAGAAGCTGGAAGAGCCCCTTCTCCCAGCCTTTCCCTCCTGTCCCAGACTGCATGCACTCAGTCCCGTGGGGCCTTCTCCCGCCTTGGTTCCCAAGCGGAGCTCTGAAAGGCCGCCTCGGCGCCCCCAGGAACTTGTTTGGAATGTCCGTTCTCAGGCCCCAGCCCAGACCTGATGAAGGAGTCTCTGAGGGTGATTCCCTGCATCCCCACACTGGAGAACCAGCATCCTAGAAACTTCTCTAGCGACGCCTTGGACCAGGCTGGGGGAGGACTCCTGGGTGGGTCTCAGGCCAGCATGGCTGGGGCTGGCAGGCTAGAAAGGATTTGGGGGTGACAGGGAGTGGCAGGGATCCTAGGGTTCTCCTCACACCCTCATCTCTCAGCAGCCCTCCAATCCCTTTGTTTCTCTTTAGCTCCCCCGCGCATCTGAGCTTCTACCCTCCCTGCCTGAACCCGGGCAGTCATTTCACAGCTGGCCTCCCTGTGCCCCCATCTGCCCCCTCCTGTGGTCTGCAGGTGACAGCTGGAGTGCACTTGCGGAAACGCAGACCCAGGCATGCCAGTCTGGTGGCCCCACCCTCCCCACTCTACTCTGCCTCCATTGAGGAAGTCAGGGTCCTCTCTCACCAGCCCGTCTGCGTGCTTACTCGCTCAGTCGTGTTGAACTCTTTGACCCCATAGACTGTAGCCCGCCAGGCTCCTCTGTCCATGGGATTCTGCAGGCAAGAAGACTGGAGTGGGTTGCCATGCCTTCCTCCAGGGAATCTTCCCGACCCAGGGATCAAACCCAGGTCTCCCACATGGCAGGCAGAATCTTTACCATCAGAACCACCAAGGAAGCTCAAGAATATTGAACTGCGTAGCCTATGCCTTCTCCAGGGGATCTTCCCGACCCAGGAATTGAACCAGGGTCTCCTGCATTGCAGGTTGATTCTTTACCACCTGAGCTACTGTGCCTCATTGCTATTCTTGGCATGATCCAAATTGCAATTTTATGTTTGTTTGTTTAGATTTTGGCTCCGTTAGCCTCAGCATCTGGCACTTAGAGTCCTACAGAATGGCCGCAAACTGGATCTTGGCCCTGAAGAGAGAAGCTGGAAGAGCCCCTTCTCCCAGCCTTTCCCTCCTGTCCCAGACTGCATGCACTCAGTCCCGTGGGGCCTTCTCCCGCCTTGGTTCCCAAGCGGAGCTCTGAAAGGCCGCCTCGGCGCCCCCAGGAACTTGTTTGGAATGTCCGTTCTCAGGCCCCAGCCCAGACCTGATGAAGGAGTCTCTGAGGGTGATTCCCTGCATCCCCACACTGGAGAACCAGCATCCTAGAAACTTCTCTAGCGACGCCTTGGACCAGGCTGGGGGAGGACTCCTGGGTGGGTCTCAGGCCAGCATGGCTGGGGCTGGCAGGCTAGAAAGGATTTGGGGGTGACAGGGAGTGGCAGGGATCCTAGGGTTCTCCTCACACCCTCATCTCTCAGCAGCCCTCCAATCCCTTTGTTTCTCTTTAGCTCCCCCGCGCATCTGAGCTTCTACCCTCCCTGCCTGAACCCGGGCAGTCATTTCACAGCTGGCCTCCCCGTGCCCCCATCTGCCCCCTCCTGTGGTCTGCAGGTGACAGCTAGAGTGCGCTTGCGGAAACGCAGACCCAGGCATGCCAGTCTGGTGGCCCCACCCTCCCCACTCTACTCTGCCTCCATTGAGGAAGTCAGGGTCCTCTCTCACCAGCCCGTATGCGTGCTTACTCGCTCAGTCGTGTTGAACTCTTTGACCCCATAGACTGTAGCCCGCCAGGCTCCTCTGTCCATGGGATTGTCCAGGCAAGAAGACTGGAGTGGGTTGCCATGCCTTCCTCCAGGGAATCTTCCCGACCCAGGGATCAAACCCAGGTCTCCTACATGGCAGGCAGAATCTTTACCATCAGAACCACCAAGGAAGCTCAAGAATATTGAACTGCGTAGCCTATGCCTTCTCCAGGGGATCTTCCCGACCCAGGAATTGAACCAGGGTCTCCTGCATTGCAGGTTGATTCTTTACCACCTGAGCTACTGTGCCTCATTGCTATTCTTCGGCATGATCCAAATTGCAATTTTATGTTTGTTTGTTTAGATTTTGGCATTGCTCCAAATATGTTCTCAGTCTTTATCACCTGGCCCCTAGTTTGGCCGGTAGAAGGCACTCAATAAATGCTTGCTGGATGAATGTCAATCATTCGAAACCGTCTTGAGGACGCATGTGTGCATGCTAACCCGCTTCAGTCATGTCTGACTCTTTGCGACCCTATGGACTGAGCCCACTGGTCGCTGTTCATGGGATTCTCCTGGCAAGCATACTGCAGTCGGTTGCCATGCCCTCCTCCTCCAACGGATCTTCCCAACCCAGGGATCGAACCTGTATCTCATCTCATTCAGCTAGACTTTTGTCCCCAGCAACCAGCCCAGGAAGGAGCCCCCTGTCTGCTCTCCTGGACCTCGGCCCCGTCTCCCTGTGGTGGTCACCGGCTTGCCTCACGGAAGCTGGAGGTGGCGGGGAACGCCCCCCTTAGGAAAGGTGTCCAGCCTGGACCTCGCTGCTCCAGAGCGGCCGCCGCAGACCTGCGCCCGCTCCGGGGTCACGTGACTCCCGAGCGGACGACTCTCACGGTCTCTGCCGTGTCCTGTCTCCCCGTGCCCGCCCACGCAGATCCCTATGCGATCGTCTCCTTCCTGCACCAGAGCCAGAAGACTGTGGTGGTGAAGAACACCCTGAACCCCACCTGGGACCAGACCCTCATCTTCTACGAGATCGAGATCTTCGGCGAGCCGAGCAGCGTCGCCGAGCAGCCGCCCAGCATCGTGGTGGAGCTCTACGACCACGACACCTACGTGAGTCTGCCCGCCTCCCTCCCCCACCCTCCCTGGGCACCCTCTCCAGGGACCGGGGAAGAGGCTGCTGGGAGGCTGGGCTGGAGGGCTCTCCCCGACCCCACAGGCTGCAGAGTAGTGAAAACTATGTTAGACGAATTAATTAGTCTAAACCAAGCGTGCTGGACCCACGACAGGGGGAGGGAACAGATGGGGCCGGGATGCTTGACGGTGGGTCAGGAGCCTGGGTTTTCTGTGTCTCTGACTTGCTGATGAGACCCCAGGTCAGTTCCCTCTCCTCATCAGAGAGCAGTGTGGATTCCATGTATGGTTACTGAGCACCCGTGCTGGGCTGAGCGGCTCCTCACATGGGGTGCCCGGTCTGGGTGAGATTCGGGGCTCAGGGACCATGGGGCAGGGACGCCTCCAGGGAGCCAGCTTGCCCCACAGGCCTCTGGGATGGGGGTGGGGTGCTGTCCCACAGAAACTCCTGCATTTGGGGAGAGGGCTCTGAGGTCCTCCTGTACAAATGAGGGCCGCTGGCCATGTGTGCTGTGGAGCAGTTGAAATGTGCCTCGTCCAACCAAGAAGCTGAATTTTCATTGTTCTTTAATTTTAATCCATTGCACTCTAAATGTCAATCACTACCGGCTCCAGTATCGGAGAGGAAAGATTCGGGAGGGAGAGAGTTGTGGACTGGCATGTGACAGGCCCTGGTGGAGATGTGAGGTTGGGGTGTTGGGCTGAGTCAGGGGGTGTTAGCCCAGCAAGAGGCCAGGGCGGGGGAGGAGGAACAGGGGTAGAGGCCCGGGGATCGGGGCTGTGGCGAGGCCAGGGCCACATTTTATAAAGGAGGGCTGGGATGCCACTGGACGAGAGAGACTGTGTTGGCAAAGGTGGATGTGGCCAAGAGGCCCTGCCGGGGATAGGGGGTGGGCAGTGGATGAAAGGGAAGGGGTAGGGTTTCAAAGATGTTTCCAGAAAGAGTTGCCCTGACGGGGTGGGTGGGTGTGGTGACTAGGTGAGTGAAGGTGAGGCTGACGAGGGCGCCCCCACCAGGTGGCGGCGGGCAGTGCGGGCCTGGAGTGGGGTAGCCGGCCTGCGAGTTCTGCCCTTGGAAGGAAAAGCTGGCTCCATGGGGGATGAGGCGCTGGTGGCAGGGTCTTTCGGGGAAGAGCTCAGGACCTGGAGCCTTGGGGGTAGGAGGAAACAGGAGGTGGCAGGCCTGGAGGGCTCTGGGCCAGGGGACGTGGCCGAAGCAGGTGCGAGTGCTGGCGTGGGGCGGGTGGGAGGCCTCAGGCCATGGCCTCTCTCTTCCATAGCTCCTCATATCTTTCTCTAGCATCACCCTCTCCTCTTCAAGCCAGAGAGGGACCCCAGGGGGAGAACACCATGGCCTCTTCGGGGCAGGGGGGCCCAGGCTCCTGTCACTGATAATATAGTCACATGAAGCCGCGCGTGCGTGTGTGCCTAGCCGCTTCAGTCGTGTCTGAGCCTTTGAGACCCTGTGGACGGTAGCCCGCCAAGCTTCTCCGTCCATGGGTCCTCCAGGCAAGACTGCGGGAGTGGGTTGCCCCCGGGTGAGCGAAGGGCCTCTGGGATGGGGGTGGGGTGCTGTCCCACAGAAACTCCTGCATTTGGGGAGAGGGCTCTGAGGTCCTCCTGTACAAATGAGGGCCGCTGGCCATGTGTGCTGTGGAGCAGTTGAAATGTGCCTCGTCCAACCAAGAAGCTGAATTTTCATTGTTCTTTAATTTTAATCCATTGCACTCTAAATGTCAATCACTACCGGCTCCAGTATCGGAGAGGAAAGATTCGGGAGGGAGAGAGTTGTGGACTGGCATGTGACAGGCCCTGGTGGAGATGTGAGGTTGGGGTGTTGGGCTGAGTCAGGGGGTGTTAGCCCAGCAAGAGGCCAGGGCGGGGGAGGAGGAACAGGGGTAGAGGCCCGGGGATTGGGGCTGTGGTGGGGCCAGGGCCACATTTTATAAAGGGGGGCTGGGATGCCACTGGACGAGAGAGACTGTGTTGGCAAAGGTGAATGTGGCCAAGAGGCCCTGCCGGGGATAGGGGGTGGGCAGTGGATGAAAGGGAAGGGGCAGGGTTTCAAAGATGTTTCCAGAAGGAGTTGCCCTGACGGGGTGGGTGGGTGTGGTGACTAGGTGAGTGAAGGTGAGGCTGACGAGGGCGCCCCCACCAGGTGGCGGCGGGCAGTGCGGGCCTGGAGTGGGGCAGCCGGCCTGCGAGTTCTGCCCTTGGAAGGAAAAGCTGGCTCCATGGGGGATGAGGCGCTGGTGGCAGGGTCTTTCGGGGAAGAGCTTAGGACCTGGAGCCTTGGGGGTAGGAGGAAACAGGAGGTGGCAGGCCTGGAGGGCTCTGGGCCAGGGGACGTGGCCGAAGCAGGTGCGAGTGCTGGCGTGGGGCGGGTGGGAGGCCTCAGGCCATGGCCTCTCTCTTCCATAGCTCCTCATATCTTTCTCCAGCATCACCCTCTCCCTTTCAAGCCAGAGAGGGACCCCGGGGGGAGAACGCCATGGCCTCTTCGGGGCAGAGGGAGCCCAGGCTCCTGTCACTGATAATATAGTCACATGAAGCCGCGTGTGCGTGTGTGCCTAGCCGCTTCAGTCGTGTCTGAGCCTTTGAGACCCTGTGGACGGTAGCCCGCCAAGCTTATCCGTCCGTGGGTCCTCCAGGCAAGACTGCGGGAGTGGGTTGTCCTTTCCTTCTCCAGAGGATGAGCGAAGGGCTTCCTTCAGAGGATGGGGATGAGCTTCCCACCCTAGGGATCAAACCTGGGTCTCCTGCGGCTCCTGCATCGCGGGGGAATTCTTTACCGCCGAGCCACTAGGGATGCCCCGAGATGAAGCGGTATGTGTTAGCAAATAGCCGTTGCTCTGAGTTCCTGCGGTCCCGGCTGCCCGGGCTCTGCAAGGACGCCCCTCCCCGCACCGCTCCATGACCCAGTGACTGAGGGGCAACACTGGCCCAGAGGAGCCTCCGGGACCCCTGCCAGCGCTGTGGCTGGTGTCCACTCTGAGGAACTGTGCTGGAGTCTCGCTTGCTGGGGTGGCATCTATGCAGAAGCTGGTGACCACTCCAGATGGCTCTGGACAATGTCCCCAGCAGTGAGGTGACGGCAGGTAAGGGATGCCTTCCAGCCTTGGCTGGGATTTCTCCAGATGAGTGCCTCGGGCAAGCCTCCCGGGCTTGTGATGGCTGCAGCACCATCAGGCTTGAGACCCAGGTTCTGTCTGCAGCCCCTGCCCCGGGGAAGCTAAGCACAAGGTGAGAGGTCACAGGTCAGCAAGGTCCCAGAGGCCCACCTCAGAGGCCTGTGGGTGATGGCTGGGAAGAGCAGCGAGCAGCAGGGTGGGGGAGTGGCTGGTATAAAGGCTGAGGTGAGGCCAGCCGAGGGCAGCAGCTGGGGTGGAAGACGTGTGTGTGGGGAGGACTGAGGCGGGAGGCTGAGCAGGCTGCAGTGAGCGGGCCTGCACGCCAGTGGAGCTCAGACGGTATCCTCTAGGCAGTGGGGAGTCATGGATGGTGCGTGAGCAAAGGTACGTGAAAGATGAAAGCATCATTTTAACAAGATGCGTTTAATCTGATGAGCGTGATCAATCTCCCCACGTGGAAACTGGGTAGGGGGTGAAATGAACAGGAGATACCTAAGTCCTGGGAAATGTGGAGGACTTGTACTGCCGAGGGAGTTCAGGAAATGCCAGGAGGCTGTCGCTCAGTGTCTAATGGGCTTAGAGCTTGATTAAACGGAAGCAAGGTGCACGGTAATTGGACAGACAGGGGTACTTCCGGACCATAATGGGTTCGCTCGCAGCATTGGCAGGAAGGAGGCCGCTCACATGTTTTCCGCGTATCCTTCTAAGGGAGGCAGAACTTACCATTTGGCTCCAGGGGCCGCCCTGCCCTCTGAGGCCCTCCTGGGTTCAGGAGGCCAGGTGCAGGTCTGGCGATGGCCTGAGGCCACCAGAACCTGGGGCTGGGGGACGCTGACTTTTCTTTCTCCACGCTTGGTCTAGGGTGCAGATGAGTTCATGGGACGCTGCATCTGTCAGCCGAGTCTGGAACGGATGCCCCGGCTGGCCTGGTTCCCCCTGACCAGGGGCAGCCAGCCGGCGGGTGAGCTGCTGGCCTCTTTTGAGCTCATCCAGAGAGAGAAGGTGAGGCTGGTCCACATCCAGATCCAGGAAGCCCAGGCAGGCAGCGCCCAGTGGGGTAGAGCGGAGGGCCCAGGGAAGGGATGGCCTGATGGAAGGAAAGGGGAAATCTTCTTCCGTCAAACTGGGCCTTAGTGGAGAGCACCAAAGGTCCACCTCTGGGTGTTAAGCCTCCCGGGCTTGTGATGGCTGCAGCACCATCAGGCTTGAGACCCAGGTTCTGTCTGCAGCCCCTGCCCCAGGGAAGCTAAGCACAAGGTGAGAGGTCACAGGTCAGCAAGGTCCCAGAGGCCCACCTCAGAGGCCTGTGGGTGATGGCTGGGAAGAGCAGCGAGCAGCAGGGCGGGGGAGTGGCTGGTATAAAGGCTGAGGTGAGGCCAGCCGAGGGCAGCAGCTGGGGTGGAAGACGTGTGTGTGGGGAGGACTGAGGCGGGAGGCTGAGCAGGCTGCAGTGAGCGGGCCTGCAAGCCAGTGGAGCTCAGACGGTATCCTCTAGGCAGTGGGGAGTCATGGATGGTGCGTGAGCAAAGGTACGTGAAAGATGAAAGCATCATTTTAACAAGATGCGTTTAATCTGATGAGCGTGATCAATCTCCCCACGTGGAAACTGGGTAGGGGGTGAAATGAACAGGAGATACCTAAGTCCTGGGAAATGTGGAGGACTTGTACTGCCGAGGGAGTTCAGGAAATGCCAGGAGGCTGTCGCTCAGTGTCTAATGGGCTTAGAGCTTGATTAAACGGAAGCAAGGTGCACGGTAATTGGACAGACAGGGGTACTTCCGGACCATAATGGGTTCGCTCGCAGCATTGGCAGGAAGGAGGCCGCTCACATGTTTTCCGCGTATCCTTCTAAGGGAGGCAGAACTTACCATTTGGCTCCAGGGGCCGCCCTGCCCTCTGAGGCCCTTCTGGGTTCAGGAGGCCAGGTGCAGGTCTGGCGATGGCCTGAGGCCACCAGAACCTGGGGCTGGGGGACGCTGACTTTTCTTTCTCCACGCTTGGTCTAGGGTGCAGATGAGTTCATGGGACGCTGCATCTGTCAGCCGAGTCTGGAACGGATGCCCCGGCTGGCTTGGTTCCCCCTGACCAGGGGCAGCCAGCCGGCGGGTGAGCTGCTGGCCTCTTTTGAGCTCATCCAGAGAGAGAAGGTGAGGCTGGTCCACATCCAGATCCAGGAAGCCCAGGCAGGCAGCGCCCAGTGGGGGAGAGCGGGGGGCCCAGGGAAGGGATGGCCTGATGGAAGGGAGGGGGCTTGGATACAGTCTTCTTCCGTCAAACTGGGACCTGCCTTTAGTGGAGAGCACCAAAGGGCCACCTCTGGGTGTTAAGCCTCCCACCGGAGCCAGTTTTATCCATCTTTCCTGAGCCCCAAAGCAGGACAGGCTCTAACCCTGGGGCAGGAAGTTGAACTGTGTAACGACGTCTGAGTCCTCTGGTCATTGAATATGTTTTTCCCAACATAGCTTCTGAGAGGAGGAACTTTGTCACCTGCTTGGAGCTTACTCTCCTGGGGACGGGGACTCTGGGGACAGGGCAGGACCTCCGTGGTAGTGCTGGCTTACCACGACCGGGCCTGTGACCCTAGGCCAGCCACTTCCCTGCTCTAAAAGAGGGGGTTTGGATCAGAGCCATAGCTTCAAACTCACTCTTTGTGTGATGTGAACCCCTAATACGAAAGCCGGCCACAAGTGAGGCTTCTCTGTTGTGGAGGTGTCGGGAAGGGACACGGCATACCTCTAGCCCAGCTTCCCTTGGCCCGCCCACCAGGCACCTCCCAGGAATCCCTAAGCTTCCCAGGAATAGTCTGCAAAATCCTGGACTGCCCGGCCATCGACGTATTCCACGAGTGCCAGCGTGTACTTGGGGATGTGTTTGCTTAGCCAGGGCAGGAAGGAGGGTGGTGGGGCCTTGGGTGACCGGCACCTAACCAAAGCTCTTTTCTTCACCCTAGCCGGCCATCCACCATATTCCTGGTTTTGAGGTAAGGCTCACTCTAGTCTTTGGTTCTTAAGCGTGCCCCTCCCTGGGTCTGTAGCCGCTTCCCAGGCTAGGAGGAGAAGCAGGCACATACCGCCGCCGTCCTGCCTTCTGGCCCAGGAAGGTGTGGGTGGGACCTTAGGGGCGGGGTTTGTGTGGGATTCTGGGGTCCCTGTCTAGCTCAGGTTTCCCTGCCTCTCTTCCTTGAGAAGTTCCGAGAATCACAGACTCAGAGGGAAAGAACCACATTGACTCTCCAGTGGGTTGCATTTTGGAATCCAGTGGGTTGCATTTTGGAATCCCGGGGGCAGCTTTAAAAATCACCAGTGCTCCGTCCCAGCACAGACCAAATGCAGTGCGGTCTTCTGAGCTGGGGCTCAGGCACTGGTATCTTGCAAAGCTGCCCTGGAGTTGGAAAGCTGCAGCCAGAGCCGAGAACCGATGACTCAGGCCAGTGGTTCTCACTGTGGCACCACTGAGGTAGGTGGTATTAGGCATGCCAAGCCTGGGTCCCACTTTGGACCTACTGAAGCCAGGTCTCCAGGGCAGCAAAGCGCCCTGGGTACTTTCAAACCCTCCTGGGGATTCCCATGGGCGCTCACCTTACAGAAACTCTGATTTAGGCGGTAGTCCCCAGCTCAGTGTTCTGCTGAGATCCCTTTTTCTCTTCTCTACTAGTGATGGGGACTTGGTTCCTTTCGCCCTGCTCCCCTTCCTTCTCCTGAGGGTCAGGAAAAATGTACACCTTTTGCTTGTACTCAGGGTAATGTGATTCAGGAATCCTGTGCCTGGCCCGGGGCTGCCCAGGTGAAGCTTTGAGCAGTGGGCAGTTGGGCTCTGTCTGGATGCCTCCCTGCTTATGAGGCAGGGAAAATGAAAGTGTTAGTCGCTCAGTCATGTCTGATTCTTTGCAGCCCATGGACTGTAGCCCGCCAGGTTCCTCTGTCCATGGAATTTTCCAGGCAAGAATACTGGAGTGGGTAGCCATTCCTTTCTCCAAGGGATCTTCCTGACCCAGGGATCGAACCTGTGCCTTCAGCATTGCAGGCAGATTCTCAGCCACCAGGGAGGCCCTGTGAGGCAGGGAGGCCAGACTGTTTTGCAGATAGTTCTCACCATGTGAGCCCTCCTGTCCCCTGTCCCCGCCCCACCTTCTGCTTCTCTTCCCACTCCTTCTAGCCCAAGCCTTGCTCTCAGGCCTGGGCCTCTAGATTGCTTCTCCTTGGCTCTCCATATCCACAGCTCCAAGAATCAGGGCTGATCGCCTCCTGTTGCACAGGTCTGGGACCCTCCACCCAGTCCGTCCGTCGTCTGTCAGTCTCCTTTCTCCTGTTACTTTCAGAGGTGCCTGGGCCCGAGGGCCGTGCTTTGGCCTCTCCCAGCAGTTTCTCTGCATCAGTGTCGGTTGAACCTTCTCTCTCAGGCCGCGCAGAGGGCGTGTCTGGGAAGCACATCATCCTCGCCCCATGTGGGAAGTGGTTTCTGCCGGCTCCTTTTAGGGGGAAATCTGTCAGGTGCATCCCTGCCCAGCCTGTGCTCCTTGTCACTAATGGTCGACCTGTTATTCTCTTCCTCTCCTCCCCCCACCGTCTCCTGGATGTGGACTGTCCCATGATGTGGTCCAGGTACAGGAAACGTCAGGTATCCTGGAAGAGGTGAGCTGGCCCCTGGCAGCTGTGGCCTGCGGCTGGGGATGGGTGGACAGACACAGAGGGAAGGGGAGGGCCGTGCCCTGGAGCCTTCCTGGTTCCTGGTGCTCCTGCGTGCACCTGTCACGTGGACCCCTGTCTCGATTTCATTTCCCGCCCTCCGCATGGATCCAGGGTTGCCTGGAGGGGGTCTTCGTGTGATTCTGGCCTTAGGTGGACGGCTGCTATGTTGGAAGCTACGTTTGTCCGGCGCCCAGCAGCAGCTGTACAGAGCCTCATCTGGCCTAGTACCAGGTGGAATGTTTTCAAGAATCAAAATATTCATCAGGGGCCAGAGTAGCAAGGAAGCCTTGCGGGTGGAGGTGGCATTCGCCAGACATTGTTGCAGGGCTTAGGAAGAAGGGGGAGAACATGCCTTTGACCCGAGGGATCAAGCACCAGTTTGGGGCCTGGCTGGTTTAGGGAATGGGTGGAGGCTGGGGATTAGGGTCTAGGAGGCGTTGAGGGTTTCTATCCACATGAGACAAGGCTGTGTGTCCTTTGCCGTGGAGGTTAACGAGCAGCTTTGCTGATGGCTTCCTTCACACACGTGAGCGAGTCCTCAGGCGTGCACCAGGGTAGAGACCCGGGCAGAGAGACAGGAAGGAGAGCCCTGGTCAGACGGGGGCTGGAAAAGGGCAGCCGCTTCCTGCCGCCAGGGAATCCCCAGGCTGGGAGCGGACACCGTTTGACATTTTCAGTGCAATTTGGACTCCAAGTGCAGGGTCAGGATGTGGGATCCGCAGGCCCCGCGCCCCTGCCCTCACTTCCTTCAGCTCCCAGACCGAGGTGGGGTCCGCCAGCAGTTTCTCTGCATCAGTGTCGGTTGAACCTTCTCTCTCAGGCCGCGCAGAGGGCGTGTCTGGGAAGCACATCATCCTCGCCCCATGTGGGAAGTGGTTTCTGCCGGCTCCTTTTAGGGGGAAATCTGGCAGGTGGATCCCTGCCCAGCCTGTGCTCCTTGTCACTAATGGTGACCTGTTATTCTCTTCCTCTCCTCCCCCCACCGTCTCCTGGATGTGGACTGTCCCGTGATGTGGTCCAGGTACAGGAAACGTCAGGTATCCTGGAAGAGGTGAGCTGGCCCCTGGCAGCTGTGGCCTGCGGCTGGGGATGGGTGGACAGACACAGAGGGAAGGGGAGGGCCGTGCCCTGGAGCCTTCCTGGTTCCTGGTGCTCCTGCATGCACCTGTCACGTGGACCCCTGTCTCGATTTCATTTCCCACCCTCCGCATGGATCCAGGGTTGCCTGGAGGGGGTCTTTGTGTGATTCTGGCCTTAGGTGGACGGCTGCTATGTTGGAAGCTACGTTTGTCCGGTGCCCAGCAGCAGCTGTACAGAGCCTCATCTGGCTTAGTACCAGGTGGAATGTTTTCAAGAATCAAAATATTCATCAGGGACCAGAGTAGCAAGGAAGCCTTGCGGGTGGAGGTGGCATTCGCCAGACATTGTTGCAGGGCTTAGGAAGAAGGGGGAGAACATGCCTTTGACCCGAGGAATCAAGCACCAGTTTGGGGCCTGGCTGGTTTAGGGAATGGGTGGAGGCTGGGGATTAGGGTCTAGGAGGCGTTGAGGGTTTCTATCCACATGAGACAAGGCTGTGTGTCCTTTGCCGTGGAGGTTAACGAGCAACTTTGCTGATGGCTTCCTTCACACACGTGAGCGAGTCCTCAGGCGTGCACCAGGGTAGAGGCCTGGGCAGAGAGACAGGAAGGAGAGCCCTGGTCAGACGGGGGCTGGAAAAGGGCAGCCGCTTCCTGCCGCCAGGGAATCCCCAGGCTGGGAGCGGACACCGTTTGACATTTTCAGTGCAATTTGGACTCCGAGTGCAGGGTCAGGATGTGGGATCCGCAGGCCCCGCGCCCCTGCCCTCACTTCCTTCAGCTCCCAGACCGAGGTGGGGTCCGCCAAGTGAGCTGGCTGTAATTGCGCCTGACAGGCAGCCTCCTGCTTCTGGCTGCAGTTGCGAGAGACTGCCGATTTGGAAAGGGGACTGGAGTCGTTGTCCAGGGAAGCAGCACGGAGCCCTCGCTCTTGATTGAGAGCATTCTGTGGCCAAAACCCACAGCCTGCTCTGAAGAAGACCCAGCCCAGGGATGAGTTATTAAAAAAAAGTTAAAATCCTTAATAACTGGATTTGTACTATGTAACGGGGAAGGCTCAGATTCCAGGAGCAGGGATCTGGCTGAGGTCTTGTCAGGAAGCAAAGCAGAATCTGCAGCTTTGGGGCCAGAGCCCGCCGAGGGCCAAGTGTCCTGCTGCGGGGCCAGAGGCCACAGGCGGAGGTGGGTGTGGGACAGCAGCACCAGAGGAGAGCGCGTCCTGGGCGTCAGCTGGGCACAGGGCTGGGCCAGCACGTTCCAAGGGTCCCAGGCCCCGTAGGGCGGATGGAGTAGGGGCTGGTCCAGGGAACCACCGCAGAAGGTGATCCGTGACCCCTTCCTCTCCAGAGGGCCCCTGCTGCAGCCCCGGGGCCCACAGCTCAGCCTGTTCCCCTGCATGTGAAGCCTAATGACCCGGTCCCGAGTCCTAGCGGGCTTTAAGCGTCCCTGGGGACAGGGCGGCGGCAGGTTAGTCTCCCTGCGGCCGCTGGCCATACAGGAAGCCTGACGCCTCAGCACGGGTTCTCTGTCTTTTTGCTGCAGCCAAGCTCCTGCTTGGTATCCCTCGTTCAGCCCCTTCCCGGCTCCCAGCCTGATCCCTGTGAAGAGCGCTCCAGCTGTGACCTGTGAAAGCCATGCCAGGAGCTTAGGTTCTGGGCCCCTGGCCATGGGGGCCCTCGGAAGTCTGGGAGCAGAGATGGGTGTGCTGGGACGCTGCCTGGCGACAGAGAGCCGTGGTTGGCGAGCGAGGGCAGGAGAGATCTGCTAGGAGGCTTTTGAGACAGATGAGGTGATGGAAGCTTAGACCAGAGAGGAACGCAGAGGGACAGGGCTCTGAAGGATGGCTTAAGGACAGACTCCTCAGTGGGCCTTTGACCTGCAAACCAGGGTGGGAGACATGAATGAGGTGAGAGGCCTCTCCCCGGGCTGAGGCGTCCTAGATCAGCTAGAGGACAGTGGGGAGGGCTTCCTGGAAGAGGTGACTCTGAGCTCCCTTTGAGGGTCCGGTGCCTTAGGCTAGGGCTGTGTCCCCGTGCCCAGTTTGGTGGGCATCCCTGTGCCAGGAGATGCGCCCCTCTGGGTGCTCTTGGTCAGAGAAAGGGGACTGTTGTGTTGTATCTGTGAGGCGTTGGTGTGTGGGAGACCCGGGTCTTGGGGGCGGAGGGGAGCGCTTCTTCCCACCTCGGCCCTCAGCCTTCCCATCTGCTGCTCGCCCTGTCTCCCCTCTCCCCAAGCCCCGCTCTTCCCCTTGTCCAGCTCTCCCTCCTCATTTCCCTCCTCTGTTTGCTCCTTGGCCCGGGCCCTCTCTCTCCCTCCTTCTCCCCGCCTCTTCTGAGCCCTCTGTCTCGTTTCTTTTCCTTTTTGTCTGGAGAACAAAGGCGGTCTGCGCTGCCAAGGGGAATGAGTTCAAAGAAACTGCAATTTTAGATTTCCTGAGAAATGGAGAGTGCACAGGCACGTGTGAGTGTGTGCAAATGTGTACACTCACGAGAGCATGCGGGCGTGCGTACACACACACACACACACACACAGTGATGGCAGTTTCCTTAATAACCGAGGGCCCTGGGCTGGGGAGCGGGCGCCGAGGAAGGCCCTTTGGGAGGACCCTGTGGGCAGGAGCAGGGCTTGTGGTCCTGAGCACCTTAGGGGGCGTGGCTCGGAGTAGGCCCTTGGTTTTGCAGCTCCCGTCTGTGCCCGGTGGAGGGATGTCCTGGGAGAAGGGGGCGCATATGCGTGACATTTTTGCTGTGATTTGGGGGCTAACCTGATGTCACCCCGTCCCTCTGCTAATCCAGGCAACAGGCGATGGCTTTCAGTCTGACATGTCCATAAGGACATGTACTCTCCTGCACCCTCAAACCCTCCAGAAGGAGAAATTTGGTGTTTTGCAATCAGGAAAATAAGCCCAGTGGTCCCCCAACCCCCCAGCCCTCCCCCAAGGCTTTAATTTGAAACACTGTTTTTCCTGGGCAGTGTAATGAGAGCAGCATGCGGCGCCTAACGAGCTGGGTGGGGCATCAGAGCATGGGTGGGGCATCAGAGCAGCCCTCCCAGCCGGCCTCTCGGGTCCCTAAGGAGCCAGGATCTGCATATTCAGAGGGTCCCCTGACTGTGACCCGTGGGGTGGGGAGGCAGGCTGTGGGCTACTGGTGGCGGCCCCGACCTAGGGGTCCGGAGACGCCTGCCCGCACTGGGCCCTCCCCTGGGGATAAAGGCACGCCTGTTTCACCTAGCGGCCTCCAGGAGTGGAGAGGAAGCGGCCCGCGTGGCCCAGTGCCTCCGTTCCCTGCATGGAACTGTCCAGCAGGGCAGAGAGATGAAAGGGGGCGGAGGGTGGCTTCCGCTCGAGTGGAAGACGGCCTTATTTGTCCTCGCGACCTTGTGCTCTTGGCCTGCACCAGCTCAACGAGCACCCTGCGCGCCTTAGAGCCCCATCCCTGAGCAGCCCCGTGTCCGCCCTGCGTTTGCTCGGCTGGGTGGGGAGGGTGAGCGTGGAAAGAGTGGACCCCACCACGGAAGGGGTCCTCGAATGCGCCTTCTGGTGTGTGGTTGCCCTTGAGGACTTGGTCCTCGGAGACCCCCGTCACACTTAGGACAGTGACTCAGGATGCCCTGGTGGTGCTGGTGGGAGTCACGGCAGCCCACCCCACTGAGAATCGCTGTCCCAGAAGGAGGTACTGTGCCCCTCCCGTGGGCTAGACCGGAGAAAGATGGAGAAACGTGGGCACAGGAGTGGATGTCTGGCCGGTGCTGGACTCCCAAGTGTGAGATGTCGGAGAGCCATCAGGACCTCGGGAAACTGGAGCCCAGGGTCACGAACGGGCAAAGGAAGTCAGAGAGAAGGGTTGTACGTTTTGGTTGGGGAGGAGTTCTGGAGGAAGTAGAGTTTGAACAAGGCCCTGAATGATGGGGCCGATTCGGAAGATGGCAAAGGAGCCTGTTCAAACAGAGGGCCCTGAACTGAGCATGTCCATAAGGACATGTACTCTCCTCCCCAAAGGGGGCTTAAGCCCAGTGGTCCCCAACCCAGCCCTCCCCCAAGGCTTTAATTTGAAACACTGTTTTTCCTGGGCAGTGTAATGAGAGCAGCATGCGGCGCCTAACGAGCTGGGTGGGGCATCAGAGCATGGGTGGGGCATCAGAGCAGCCCTCCCAGCCGGCCTCTCGGGTCCCTAAGGAGCCAGGATCTGCATATTCAGAGGGTCCCCTGACTGTGACCCGTGGGGTGGGGAGGCAGGCTGTGGGCTACTGGTGGCGGCCCCGACCTAGGGGTCCGGAGCCGCCTGCCCGCACTGGGCCCTCCCCTGGGGATAAAGGCACGCCTGTTTCACCTAGCGGCCTCCAGGAGTGGAGAGGAAGCGGCCCGCGTGGCCCAGTGCCTCCGTTCCCTGCATGGAACTGTCCAGCAGGGCAGAGAGATGAAAGGGGGCGGAGGGTGGCTTCCGCTCGAGTGGAAGACGGCCTTATTTGTCCTCGCGACCTTGTGCTCTTGGCCTGCACCAGCTCAACGAGCACCCTGCGCGCCTTAGAGCCCCATCCCTGAGCAGCCCCGTGTCCGCCCTGCGTTTGCTCGGCTGGGTGGGGAGGGTGAGCGTGGAAAGAGTGGACCCCACCACGGAAGGGGTCCTCGAATGCGCCTTCTGGTGTGTGGTTGCCCTTGAGGACTTGGTCCTCGGAGACCCCCGTCACACTTAGGACAGTGACTCAGGATGCCCTGGTGGTGCTGGTGGGAGTCACGGCAGCCCACCCCACTGAGAATCGCTGTCCCAGAAGGAGGTACTGTGCCCCTCCCGTGGGCTAGACCGGAGAAAGATGGAGAAACGTGGGCACAGGAGTGGATGTCTGGCCGGTGCTGGACTCCCAAGTGTGAGATGTCGGAGAGCCATCAGGACCTCGGGAAACTGGAGCCCAGGGTCACGTAACGGGCAAAGGAAGTCAGAGAGAAGGGTTGTACGTTTTGGTTGGGGAGGAGTTCTGGAGGAAGTAGAGTTTGAACAAGGCCCTGAATGATGGGGCCGATTCCGGAAGATGGCAAAAGGAGCCTGTTCAAACAGAGGGAGCCCTGAGCAGTCTCAGGGGAGGAAGGGCAGATCAGGATGCAAGGCTGGTGCGGACAAGAGTGGTGGGGAGGACGGAGAGTATGCTGGAGCCAGTTCTTTGTTCCCCCAGTCCCCACCGGTCTCCCTCTGCCTCCCTTCAGTGGTCTGTTCCTAAGCCTGTATATATTGGGCAGGGGGTTCCGCTGTAGTCCCTGTGGGCAGCATTGCTCGGGGAACAAGGTGGTGGTGGTTTGGTCACTGAGTTGTCTCTGCCTCTCGCCACCCCATGGGTTTTGGTAGCCCACCAGGCTCCTCTGTCCTCAGGATTTTCCAGGCAAGAATAGTGGTGTGGCTCGCTGTTGCCTTCTCCAAGGGAGCGTCCTGATCCAGGGATCAAGCCCGCGTCTCCTGCGCTGCAGGCAGATTCTTTACCACCGAGCCACCAGGGAAGCCCATTGGTTTAACAAGGGACACAGACGAAGGAACACACAGAAATGACACGGGGATGTGTCTGTCAATGGGACAGGTTGCTCTGGGAGCCATGGGGTGCTTAACTTAAACTTGGGGCTCCAGGGAAGATTTAAATGGACCCAGAGTCTGAGTTGGAGGTAGCCGGATGATGTGGGTGGAAGAGCCCTTTGGAAAGAGGGACCAGGGAGCTCTACTCCCACCGGTAGAGTGGGTGCGGTGCCTCCTGCTGCCTGCTGGTGTTCAGAAGGGCGAGTGTTGACCGTGTCCGGGGAGGTGGCTCATCACTGCCTGGGGTCCTGGAAGGGAAGGTCAGTGGAGAAGCAAGACCAGAGGTAGGACTGGGGGGACGTAAATCCTTCCGGGTTGGGGGGCAGACCGGAGAAAGATGGAGAAACGTGGGCACAGGAGTGGATGTCTGGCCGGTGCTGGACTCCCAAGTGTGAGATGTCGGAGAGCCATCAGGACCTCGGGAAACTGGAGCCCAGGGTCACGTAACGGGCAAAGGAAGTCAGAGAGAAGGGTTGTACGTTTTGGTTGGGGAGGAGTTCTGGAGGAAGTAGAGTTTGAACAAGGCCCTGAATGATGGGGCCGATTCGGAAGATGGCAAAAGGAGCCTGTTCAAACAGAGGGGCCCTGAGCAGTCTCAGGAGGAAGGGCAGATCAGGATGCAAGGCTGGTGCGGACAAGAGTGGTGGGGAGGACGGAGAGTATGCTGGAGCCAGTTCTTTGTTCCCCCAGTCCCCACCGGTCTCCCTCTGCCTCCCTTCAGTGGTCTGTTCCTAAGCCTGTATATATTGGGCAGGGGGTTCCGCTGTAGTCCCTGTGGGCAGCATTGCTCGGGGAACAAGGTGGTGGTGGTTTGGTCACTGAGTTGTCTCTGCCTCTCGCCACCCCATGGGTTTTGGTAGCCCACCAGGCTCCTCTGTCCTCAGGATTTTCCAGGCAAGAATAGTGGTGTGGCTCGCTGTTGCCTTCTCCAAGGGAGCGTCCTGATCCAGGGATCAAGCCCAGCGTCTCCTGCACTGCAGGCAGATTCTTTACCACCGAGCCACCAGGGAAGCCCATTGGTTTAACAAGGGACACAGACGAAGGAACACACAGAAATGACACGGGGATGTGTCTGTCAATGGGACAGGTTGCTCTGGGAGCCATGGGGTGCTTAACTTAAACTTGGGGCTCCAGGGAAGATTTAAATGGACCCAGAGTCTGAGTTGGAGGTAGCCGGATGATGTGGGTGGAAGAGCCCTTTGGAAAGAGGGACCAGGGAGCTCTACTCCCACCGGTAGAGTGGGTGCGGTGCCTCCTGCTGCCTGCTGGTGTTCAGAAGGGCGAGTGTTGACCGTGTCCGGGGAGGTGGCTCATCACTGCCTGGGGTCCTGGAAGGGAAGGTCAGTGGAGAAGCAAGACCAGAGAGGTCAGCAGAGCTAGAAGATGAGGGGTCTTGGAGGCCCCGTCAAGGTGTTTGGACTTCATCCTGAGTGGGTGGAGAAACTCTGAAGGGTTTTAAACAGAGCAACATTCTTAGAAATTGACCCCCTGCTACAGAGTACACTGTGCATTCATTGTTGGAAATGGGCGTACAAAAGCAGATGCAAGATATCACTTGCGTGGTTGTTTAGTTGCTAAGTTGATGTGACTCATTTGCAACGCTATGGGCTGTAGCCCGCCAGGCTCATCTGTCCATGGGATTCCCAAGCAAGAATACTGGAGTGGGTTGCCATTTTCTACTCTAGGGGATTTTCTTGGCCCAGGGATCAAACTCAGGTCTCCTGCATTGCAGGCTGATTCTTTACTTCTGAGCCACTAGGGAAGCACAAGATACCACTGAGGAGGAAGCAAAAGGGTGTGAACCACACCCAGGAAAGAAGATGGTTGGTGGGCATGGGCAAGGTTGAGGAGACAGATCCCTAAGGTGTGGGGACCAACAGAGGGAGCGAGAGCCCAGGGTGGGATGGACATTGTGGCTTGGCTGTCTGGGGGGATGGCGAGGCTGGTTTCCGAGGCATTTGAAGAGGGCAGGTTTGAGGGAGAACTTCGAGAATCCAGTTTTGGACAAGTTCAGTGTGGGAGCCTGGAAGGACAGATGGATGAAACGGCAGTAAGGATGGAAATGCGAGTCTGGGGCTTAGGAGAGACATTCAGGAGAAGGTGGCCTGGGAGAGGGCGGGGCGGAGGAGGAGGAGGCTGCCTGGGAGACCCAGCCAGCAGGGGTGAGAGGGCAGAGGGGCCGGTAGAGAGGAACCAGAGAGACAGTGCTAGGAAGGAGGCCGAGGTGAGCTTGGTCAGATGCTGCTGAGGGAGGCAGATAGAGGCGTCTGGGAGTCTCTTTTGAGCTGCAAGCTGGTGGTCCATTTGGAGAGAGAAGTTTCCAGGAAGCTGATGGCAGAGGGCAGAGCGAGTGCCCTGGGCAGAGGGTTGACTAGAAGCAAGGGAGAAGCGGGCGATGGAGTCTGCCCATTCAGTAAGAGAGAGAAGAGTGGGCACAGAGAGAAGGAGTGCGTGGACCTGAGAGACCAGCTGTAGACGAGGAAGGAAAAAAATCCAGCAGATAGCATGGAGAATTGGGGAGGGCTGGATGACTGGCCAGGGATCCAGAGCGCGGGGAGGCGCAGGTGTGCCGTGACAATGAGAGGTGCTGCGTGCGCACTGTGGGGAGGGGACGGAGAGGGGGCGGCGACTGGCAGGCGGAAGGGAACCCCCACAGAGGCAGGGATTGTGGGAGGAGCAATAAAGCACTGGGAGCAGGATGTCCCGGGACCCCTGAGGGTGGCATGGTGGATGGAGGTGGCCTGGGGATGAGAATGGGGCCCTTGCGCCTGGTAAGCTGCCCCTCGGACGTACTAACCTCTGTTTCTGCTTGTCTCTCCGGTTGCCATTTTCTACTCTAGGGGATTTTCTTGGCCCAGGGATCAAACTCAGGTCTCCTGCATTGCAGGCTGATTCTTTACTTCTGAGCCACTAGGGAAGCACAAGATACCACTGAGGAGGAAGCAAAAGGGTGTGAACCACACCCAGGAAAGAAGATGTTTGGTGGGCATGGGCGAGGTTGAGGAGACAGATCCCTAAGGTGTGGGGACCAACAGAGGGAGCGAGAGCCCAGGGTGGGATGGACTTTGTGGCTTGACTGTCTGGGGGGATGGCGAGGCTGGTTTCCGAGGCATTTGAAGAGGGCAGGTTTGAGGGAGAACTTCGAGAATCCAGTTTTGGACAAGTTCAGTGTGGGAGCCTGGAAGGACAGATGGATGAAACGGCAGTAAGGATGGAAATGCGAGTCTGGGGCTTAGGAGAGACATTCAGGAGAAGGTGGCCTGGGAGAGGGCGGGGCGGAGGAGGAGGAGGCTGCCTGGGAGACCCAGCCAGCAGGGGTGAGAGGGCAGAGGGGCCGGTAGAGAGGAACCAGAGAGACAGTGCTAGGAAGGAGGCCGAGGTGAGCTTGGTCAGATGCTGCTGAGGGAGGCAGGTAGAGGCGTCTGGGAGTCTCTTTTGAGCTGCAAGCTGGTGGTCCATTTGGAGAGAGAAGTTTCCAGGAAGCTGATGGCAGAGGGCAGAGCGAGTGCCCTGGGCAGAGGGTTGACTAGAAGCAAGGGAGAAGCGGGCGATGGAGTCTGCCCATTCAGTAAGAGAGAGAAGAGTGGGCACAGAGAGAAGGAGTGCGTGGACCTGAGAGACCAGCTGTAGACGAGGAAGGAAAAAAATCCAGCAGATAGCATGGAGAATTGGGGAGGGCTGGATGACTGGCCAGGGATCCAGAGCGCGGGGAGGCGCAGGTGTGCCGTGACAATGAGAGGTGCTGCGTGCGCACTGTGGGGAGGGGACGGAGAGGGGGCGGCGACTGGCAGGCGGAAGGGAACCCCCACAGAGGCAGGGATTGTGGGAGGAGCAATAAAGCACTGGGAGCAGGATGTCCCGGGACCCCTGAGGGTGGCATGGTGGATGGAGGTGGCCTGGGGATGAGAATGGGGCCCTTGCGCCTGGTAAGCTGCCCCTCGGACGTACCCCTAACCTCTGTTTCTGCTTGTCTCTCCTTCCTGCTGGCCGGGCCTGGCCTCCGCAGCTGTGCATCCCCGCCTTGTTCCTCCAGGGCCTCCTGCCAACGGTACTGGAGCCCAATCTTCTCCAGGTTCTTGTTCTCTGTCCTCCTCTGTGAGCAGGTTCCTGCAGTGGGGAGCCTGGGCTGCCGCATGGAGACATGAGTAGTGTCATCAAATGGGGAACTGGAGGGAACCCAAAGGGAAGGCGGGGTGTGGAAGTGAGGGACAGAAAGCAACCCAAGGGATGCTGCCCAGAGTTTGGGGGCCTGGAGAGGAATATTCTGGGGGAAATGTATTCCTGAGTTTTCCCAGGTGATTTCTGGAGAACACTGCAACCTTTTGAGAAAGGCTGGGTCTTCCAGCCTCCCCACTCAGGAGCGTGAGGCTCTTCCCTTCATGACCTTTTCTGTCTGTTCTGTCATGGGCTTTTGGCCCTGGGCCCACAGTGGGCTGGGCATCAGCCTCGAGCAGGCCACACAGAAGGCCTTCAGGCATAGCTGTTTTGAAAAAAAGGCAGCCCCCTGCTACACCCCTGTAGCAGGTAGCCTTGGAGTGCCAGGGTGGACACCAAGCCAGGCATCTCCATAGCGGCCAGGCCTTTGCAGGCTGTGCCCTCTACCCTCTGGGGATCACTCATGGGGACTGTGATGTGCAGAGCGCCCTCTGGATGTACCCAGGGAGCCCTGCTCATCACTCTTCTGATGGTATCTGTGATGCAGCCTGAAAGTGTAGGTGCTTCCTACATCTTGTCCCCTGCATTGTGGGTCTGGAGGAAAGTGTACCTTCCCTTTGTGCTCCAGTGGCACTGGGATAGTTATGAAGCAGGTGCTCTTCTGAGAGGTGCCGCTGGTGGCTGAGAGCTGCTCAGTCTGTTTGGGGGCAACACCACCAGTGATGGAAACAGTGGCCCCGTCAACAACTCAGGGATCAACAGTGGAGGCCTCCCATGGGCCAGAAACACTTTATATTTGTTCTCTTGTTAAATTCTCAGAGCAGTTTCGTTGTCCTGGATCTTCACGTGAGATTACTGAACCATAAAGGTTGACTAGATTACCCAAGGTCAAACAGCTCAGAAGCTGCAAGCTTAGAACTAGGACCGAGGTCTGGTTTGATTCCAGAGATGAACTCCTTACCGCCACAGGTCCATGACGCCTAGCGTGGCCAGCGTGGCACTGGCAGGGCTGATGGCTGGGGCTGACCATGGAGGGACGAGGTGGGAGACTGCTGGTGGGCTCCAGAGCCCCGGCTGCTCCACCATCCACATCAGAGCCGCTGCCGATGGGGCAACATCCTTTGAGAAGGAACCCAGAGCAGGTTGCTCGGAGGGTGAATCCAATGACTCCATTGTTTCTTCATGCGATTCCATTAGGCAAGTGCTATAAAGCATACAGCCCAGCCCGGCCATTAGGGTTAGCATGTCCTGGGTGTCAGGGTTCCGTGTGTGGATGGGCAGACTGTGCACTGCAGGGAGCTCCGGGTCTAAGGGAGCGATTTCCAGGGTAGACAGTGTGTATTTTTATTTATTATCGCAAGTTCCAGTAGGTGGCAGTAAAGCGTCTTGTTCTAATAAACATAAACTAGGATGCTTTTCTGGCAAGGAAGTCAAGAGCTTTAAGAAAGGGACATCTTTTTCTAATTGTCACGAAGTTGCTACGGGGACTCCTAATGAGAGTTTACATGAACCAGGGACTCTTTTTAAAATGTTATCAACTTCTTCAAGCCTCACACGAACCTTTAGAGATTGATCATTTTTTAGTAACCATTTGGTAGATGAACACACTTGAGCCAGAGAGAAGTGAAATGACTTATTTGATTCAGCAAGTGGTGGAATTAGGATTCATACACAGAGCCTGTGTATCAGACGTGGTAGTTGTCTAATCCAAGGTAATACCTACCTCTGGTGCTCCACCTGCTTCCCCATATCTTAATATGTCTTCGGGATTCATGCCCAAGTGTTTTTGGCAAACCCATAGCAGGCAGAGTTAACACACGCACCTCTGGCCGGTGCTGTGAAGGAGCCTTCCCAGTAGGTGCTATGATGCCTGGGGTGGAGGACGTTCCTAGCCCCTTCTCCTTTGTAAATTCCCCTTCCGGCCCACAGCGCAAGTGTTCGTTCAGGCGTGTCACACCTCAGGGCAGGTGTGATTGGTGGGAGGTTGGGGCTGGCCACTGTCTGTGGGTGTGGGAGCTGGAGTTGGAACACCGGGGCGGGTGGTCAGGTGGGAGCGCCTGAGCTGGACGCGGGAGAGCCAGGCTAGCAGGCGGGCGTGTGGTCTTCTGGGGATGAGCAGGGCCGAAGTGGACGGGTTGGGTTGGACAGGGCAGTGCCTGTGTATGCATGTGGGTGCCCGTGTGCGTGTGTGACAGGGGCAGGGACCCCCTGAGCAGCTCATTGGTGGGAGGCGTGGGGCCGGGCTCAGGAACCCAGAGCAGGTTGCTCGGAGGTTGAATCATGTTGCCTCGGCCATAAAGCATACAGCCCAGCCCGGCCATTAGGGTTAGCATGTCCTGGGTGTCAGGGTTCCGTGTGTGGATGGGCAGACTGTGCACTGCAGGGAGCTCCGGGTCTAAGGGAGCGATTTCCAGGGTAGACAGTGTGTATTTTTATTTATTATCGCAAGTTCCAGTAGGTGGCAGTAAAGCGTCTTGTTCTAATAAACATAAACTAGGATGCTTTTCTGGCAAGGAAGTCAAGAGCTTTAAGAAAGGGACATCTTTTTCTAATTGTCACGAAGTTGCTACGGGGACTCCTAATGAGAGCTTACATGAACCAGGGACTCTTTTTAAAATGTTATCAACTTCTTCAAGCCTCACACGAACCTTTAGAGATTGATCATTTTTTAGTAACCATTTGGTAGATGAACACACTTGAGCCAGAGAGAAGTGAAATGACTTATTTGATTCAGCAAGTGGTGGAATTAGGATTCATACACAGAGCCTGTGTATCAGACGTGGTAGTTGTCTAATCCAAGGTAATACCTACCTCTGGTGCTCCACCTGCTTCCCCATATCTTAATATGTCTTGATTCATGCCCAAGTGTTTTTGGCAAACCCATAGCAGGCAGAGTTAACACACGCACCTCTGGCCGGTGCTGTGAAGGAGCCTTCCCAGTAGGTGCTATGATGCCTGGGGTGGAGGACGTTCCTAGCCCCTTCTCCTTTGTAAATTCCCCTTCCGGCCCACAGCGCAAGTGTTCGTTCAGGCGTGTCACACCTCAGGGCAGGTGTGATTGGTGGGAGGTTGGGGCTGGCCACTGTCTGTGGGTGTGGGAGCTGGAGTTGGAACACCGGGGCGGGTGGTCAGGTGGGAGCGCCTGAGCTGGACGCGGGAGAGCCAGGCTAGCAGGCGGGCGTGTGGTCTTCTGGGGATGAGCAGGGCCGAAGTGGACGGGTTGGGTTGGACAGGGCAGTGCCTGTGTATGCATGTGGGTGCCCGTGTGCGTGTGTGACAGGGGCAGGGACCCCCTGAGCAGCTCATTGGTGGGAGGCGTGGGGCCGGGCTCAGGTGGCACAGAGTCAGCTGAGCCCTGCCCGAGGTGCGGGGCGGTGACCCTGGAGAAGAGGCTGCTGGGGAAACTGACTGAGCTCTCTCACTCCCGTCTGCCTGGTTGCCGACTCTGTCCCCACCGCTCCATTTCTGTGTCTCTCCACCTGTCTCTGTCTTTCCATCCCATCTCTCCTCCTTTCTTGTCTTTCCGCCTTGGTCTTCCTTCCGCCTTGGTCTCCCTTCTACCTGCTGCCCTGCAGTCGGAGGACACGGACCTGCCTTACCCTCCCCCGCAGAGGGAGGCCAACATCTACATGGTCCCGCAGAACATCAAGCCGGTTCTCCAGCGAACCGCCATCGAGGTGAGCCTGCCCGCTTGGGGGTGTGCAGGTCAGGGAGCACTGGGGGCAGCTGGGCCCTCCCCTTTCCTGGTCCAGCCTTTCCCGGGCCTGGGGCCTCTCCCGCCACTCTCTTCCCTCTGTGCCCCAGATCCTGGCGTGGGGCCTTCGGAACATGAAGAGCTACCAGCTGGCCAGCGTGTCCTCCCCCAGCCTGGTGGTGGAGTGCGGGGGCCAGAGCGTGCAGTCCTGCGTCATCAGGAACCTCCGGAAGAACCCCAACTTTGACGTCTGCACCCTCTTCATGGAAGTGGTGAGCCTGACCCCCCGCCCTCTGCTTCCAGAGCCCTGGTGGTCACAACTGCCTCGCAGCCGCAGGGCGACCTGGGGTCTAGCTCCCTGTGAAGATTCTGAGTGGGTCATGGAATCAATCCCGGTTGGGAGGAAATGCCCGCTCTCCTCCCGGGAGGAGCTGCAGCCTGCGGGCAGCACAGAGGGGCCAACCTGGCCCTGCCTCCCCAGATCCCAAGTCCGCAGGAGTCCCAGGGACCCATCCGTGGCTGCTGTCCCTCTCAGGGCAGGCCTCTGTCGCCTGATGCTGCCTGCCAGGGCTCTGACCTTCAGAGATGTCTCCAAAGCTACCCGGACCTGATCCTCCCCCGCCCTGGGCCCCCATGGCCCTCAGGCCCCAGCCCTCTCCAGCAGCCTAGTTTGCCTGGGCCTAGTGACCAGAGTAAGGCAAATCTGAGGGAAGGAAAATGGTTTGCAAGATGAAAGTGCTGTAGGAATTCCAGGCCCAGTGGCTGTCAACAGGAGCCTCCTCTTGGCTGAGCCAAAGCCACCACCAAAGGAGAGCATATAAATTATTTCAAGTTGTGTTCAAAGTGCTTTTAGGGTTAGGGGTGGAGAAGAATCTGGGTCTGGAAGCCAGCTCTTGAGTATCCACTTGGGGGGGTCCGTCTGTGAGAAATGTTGCGTCCTGGGCCAGCGTCTCCCTTTTCCCCTTCCCCGGCCAGGGAGGGTTCAGGGAAAGGAGATGCGTTTTAAGTTTGGGCTGAGCCGACTGTGTTTGGAAGGTAAAGCTTGAGGGAAAAGTCAGCCTCCGCCTACAGCATTCAAGAGGCCGACAGAGAGGTGCACGGCTTCTGCCTGCGGGCCCACCCCTGGCCTCGGCCCACCACCACTTTGTGTTGATGGCTCCTGGGGGCTGGGTGTGGGTGGAGAGTCATTTTCTGCTCCTTGGACTTCTGGAAGAGCAGCTCCCCTCCCTCTGAGGCCTTCCAGGCACGGGGGTAGGCTGCTGCCCAGAGCTTGCCTCCCGCCCCACCCAGATGCTGCCCAGGGAGGAGCTCTACTGTCCCCCCATCGTGGTCAAGGTCATTGATAACCGCCAGTTTGGCCGCCGGCCCGTGGTGGGCCAGTGCACCGTCCGCTCCCTGGAGAGCTTCCTGTGCGACCCCTACTCAGAGGAGAGTCCGTCCCCACAGGGAGGCCCAGGTAGGGGAAGCGCTCTTGACTGGGGGGTGGGGCAGAGGGGGCTGGGGCAGGTGGCTTTCCCAGCTGCGACAGGTCCTGAAGAGCCTCCTCTTACTGGAACTTGAACGAGCACTTGGTTTTTGCCCAGCGGGCCAGAAGGAAGGGTGGGAATCTTGTCTTCCACAAGACATCATCTGGCCCTGGGCTGGGTCCACCCGGGAGGGAGGGTTAAAACTGGCGTGGAAAAGGCCGACAGAGACAGGGGTGCAGGGGTGAAGGGGACGAGGAGAGAGGAAGAGAGACCCGGGGAGACGGGGAGTGTGAAGTAAGGCAGGAGAGGGAAGGACGAGTGGGAGGGAGAGGAAGAAACGGAGTGAGAATCCTGTGGTGAGATCGAGGGCCACATTTCAATCAGGAGGGGTGCTTCCCCAATGGAGCCCCTCTCAGGCCTGGACGCTGCTCCCCCTGCAGATGATGTGAGCTTACTCAGTCCCGGGGAAGATGTGTTGATTGACATCGACGACAAGGAACCCCTCATCCCTGTCCAGGTAGGATGGGTGGGCCTGGCTCCTGGGCACAAACGCCACCTCCCGTCCAGAGCTGCCCTGTTTCCCTCTCCCCTCGCTTTGCTCTCCCCTCCTCGTCACACTGCCTCTGGAGCATTCTCTGTAGCCTGGTGGCTGGACACATTATAGATGGAGAGACCCAGTGAGGAGCTTTCAGTCTGGATGGGAGCGGCCTGGGGGGTTGTGGGAAACTGTGAGTCTTCTGGGCAAGCCCCAAAGCATGTGAGAAAAACCGCCCTCCCACCTTGAGAGCCGTGGGGAGGGCTTTCCCCGGGGGGTTAACCCAGGAAGTCAGAGTGGGAGGAGCAAGGGAGAGAGGAAGAGGACAGGTGAGGCGTGACCAGCAGCCCCTGGGGTGCCCAGCCCTGTTGTCTGGGACCTTCCTTGGGGGAGATTCATCTATGGGCTTGTGCTTGGGGGCCCCTTGGAGGCAGCTTGAAGGAGAGGGCTGTGTCCAAGCCCTCTCGCCCCATCCCCTCCACCTGCGCAAGAGGAGAGGGAGCCGGGAGACGGGCCTTGCTGCAAGGGTGTCCAACTCCACCCGCAGGTAAGAGGCAGCCCTTTGCTCGGTGTTCCACCCAGGGTCAGCTGGCGGCCCAGGTGCCAGTGCTGAACAGCATGGCGGGCGGTTGTGGCCTCTCTTAACTGAGGGGAGCACTCTTTTCCTCCTTGGGCCCTGGGTGGCTCTTGGTCCTGGGTC
Source organism: Tragulus kanchil (assembly GCA_022376925.1). Lineage (NCBI taxonomy): Eukaryota > Metazoa > Chordata > Mammalia > Artiodactyla > Tragulidae > Tragulus > Tragulus kanchil. The sequence continues at coordinate 154,257,337 of JAIOJX010000029.1, forward strand.
CTGAGACAACCCTTCCCTACTTCAGTGGAGACACACAAGGGCCTGCCTGTGAGCACCAGCCTTGAGTGGTTCCGTTCCACCCGTTTCAGGCTGTCACCGTCCTCTTGGCTTTGCTGGACTCTGGCTGCCCCCTGTCACCTGGGGCTCCCAGAGCTTCTGGGATGCCTGGCGCAGAGCCCCCCAGCCTATGTAGATAGCATATGTGTCTTCAGGCCCACAGCTTATTTATTCTCTAGGGAGAGGGTGGCCTTATGGAAGGGTTGCATTTTTTTTAAACCATCCATCAAATATTAGCCTTGAGAGCAAGAAAACACACTAGGGTGCTGGATTTGGCTTTTAGCCCTCAAAGCTGCCCCTGAGATGCGCTTTTAGACACTTCCCTCTGACATGTAGGGTAGATTCCTGCTTCTTTCTCACGTACTCATCTCTTTCACCTTTCTGCCACTTCCAAGGGGACATCGCTGATGTTCAGTGGGCCTCACTGCTGCTGAGACAAGGGCTTTATCATTGCTCTGTACTTTCCCTGGAGCTCGGCCTCCTCACAAGGTCCCACCTGTGCATTTCTCCCTCCTCTGTGGCTCTCCAGGGCCCTGTTCCACCCCCTTCCTGCTGGAAACATCTCTGGCCAGTGTCAGCCATTCGAGACTCAACCTCCGTGGGATCACCTCCTTCCAGGAGTCTGCCCCAGCTACTCCACAAGTCCCGTCTCTGTCTTGGTCACTGCTCTTGCCTGACGTGATGCTGCCTCTGAATGTCACGGTCTTTCCTAGACGAGGCTTGGGGACGGGGGCCCATTCCCCTTTGTGTCCCCAGTGCCAACACAGGGCCTGGCTTGGAGGAGGTGTTCAAAGAAAGTCTGCCTGCCTGGGTGGATGGATGGACAGATGAGTGGGTGGGTGGATGGGTGGATGAATGGGTGGGTGGATTACCTGCCTGCCCTCTGTAGGAGCTAAGGAGGAGCTTCTCTGGACTGGGGAAACCCAAATGGCGATTACAGATACACAGAGTTCAGCTACACTCGAGGCCTGGGTGGGTGTTTGTAGCTGAATGAGCCAGATAATTAGCCCCAAACTCGGTGCCCAGTGCCGGCTCCTGCTCCGTAGCAGGCCGTCTGTGTCTGTGGGGGGACGTGGAGAGCTGGCCCAGCAGGATTTCCGTTCTGTGTGCGCTGCCCTCAAAATGTCTACAGACTCAGATGGGGAGGCTCCGTTTTGGGTCCTGCTGGCCACAAGCACAGCCAGAGGCAGACGGTGAGGAGGCCCAGGCTGGACGGCCTCCCGGCGTTGACATGAGTGAACTGGGGCTGGGGTCTGAGCCAGAGCAGGGTCTGCGCTCTTGGAGCGGCTGGCCAGGCAGAGGAAGGGGGATGGGGTGAGGCTTGTCCGCGTGGGAGGGGCTGGCTCACGGGACCTCAGGGGGTCGCGGGGAGAGGAGGAAGAGAGCTCCACCTGCTCTGGGGGAGGAGGTTTGGATCCTGCCGTCATCCAGCTCCCTATCTAATAAGGCTGTAAGACATAACCTTATTCTCAAGGAGCCCAGGCCCGCAGGGAGACCCGTCCCAGTCAGCCCTGTCCTGATGAGGTCTGAGAGGGGCTTTGGATAAAAGAGGTTTCGTGTTGTGCTTTTCTCAGTTCACTGATCTGATTTGACAGGTCCAGGAACCTTTGCACTCACTCGTCTTGCACATGCCCTTGTGCAAGACTTGGGATCAGGCACCAGGCATCCCAGGCTGATGCGGGAGGCTGTGGTTATTCAGATTTTTCTGGCTGGGCTCTTGTCCCCTGCCCCTTCCCAGTGCAGGTGGGATGGAGGGCCCTGGTCTCTGGGAACCAGAGGAACAAGAAGTCTGACAGAGGTGGGATTTTTTCTGGCTCTTGTCCAACCCGCGTCTCCAGGCTGGCTTACCATTCCCGCTGTGACTCAGTCCCACCACTGTGTTCATCAGCTTGGGCCGTGGACCCTGCGTAAGGCTCCTCCCCAGCTCCAAATGCTCTCTCGCCCCATCCAGCTTCTGTGTTGGTCCCTCCCGTCTCCTTGCTCCGTTGCCTTCCTTGCTGAAGAAGCTTCTCCTCCTCATCACCCAGTTCCTGGGATGAGCTGCACACACTAGAGAACTTACTCGAGTCGCTACACTCGAGGGTGGGTGTTTGTAGCTGAATGAGCCAGATAATTAGCCCCAAACTCGGTGCCCAGTGCCGGCTCCTGCTCCGTAGCAGGCCGTCTGTGTCTGTGGGGGGACGTGGAGAGCTGGCCCAGCAGGATTTCCGTTCTGTGTGCGCTGCCCTCAAAATGTCTACAGACTCAGATGGGGAGGCTGCGTTTTGGGTCCTGCTGGCCACAAGCACAGCCAGAGGCAGACGGTGAGGAGGCCCAGGCTGGACGGCCTCCCGGCGTTGACATGAGTGAACTGGGGCTGGGGTCTGAGCCAGAGCAGGGTCTGCGCTCTTGGAGCGGCTGGCCAGGCAGAGGAAGGGGGATGGGGTGAGGCTTGTCCGCGTGGGAGGGGCTGGCTCACAGGACCTCAGGGGGTCGCGGGGAGAGGAGGAAGAGAGCTCCACCTGCTCTGGGGGAGGAGGTTTGGACCCTGCCGTCATCCAGCTCCCTATGTAATAAGGCTGTAAGACATAACCTTATTCTCAAGGAGCCCAGGCCCGCAGGGAGACCCATCCCAGTCAGCCCTGTCCTGATGGGGTCTGAGAGGGGCTTTGGATAAAAGACGTTTCGTGTTGTGCTTTTCTCAGATCACTGATCAGATTTGACAGGTCCAGGAACCTTTGCACTCACTCGTCTTGCACATGCCCTTGTGTAGGACTTGAGATCAGGCACCAGGCATCCCAGGCTGATACAGGAGGCTGTGGTTATTCAGATTTTTCTGGCTGGGCTCTTGTCCCCTGCCCCTTCCCAGTGCAGGTGGGATGGAGGGCCCTGGTCTCTGGGAACCAGAGGAACAAGAAGTCTGACAGAGGTGGGATTTTTTCTGGCTCTTGTCCAACCCGCATCTCCAGGCTGACTTACCATTGCCGCTGTGACTCAGTCCCACCACTGTGTTCATCAGCTTGGGCCATGGACCCTGCGTAAGGCTCCTCCCCAGCTCCAAATGCTCTCTCGCCCCATCCAGCTTCTGTGTTGGTCCCTCCCGTCTCCTTGCTCCGTTGCCCCTTCCTTGCTGAAGAAGCTTCTCCTCCTCATCACCCAGTTCCTGGGATGAGCTGCACACACTAGAGAACGTCACCTCAGACTTCCCAGATGCTCAGGTCATTGGACTGACACAGCCGGGCGCTACTCAAATTTCTAGAAATGTTTTGGTCTATCAAGAATGGCCAGTTCTACGGTTTCCCTCGTGGTCCAGTGGGTGGATAGTCCGCCTTGCAGTGCAAGGGGTGCCGATTCAATCCCTGGTCCAGGAAGATTCCACCTGCCGCAGAGCGGCTGGACCAGTGTGTCCAATTACAAGCCAGCGCTCTGGAGCGCATGTGCCCAATACAGTGCTCTGCAACGAGAGAGGCCACTGCCATGGGAGGCCCACACAGATCAAAGCATAAAGATGGATGAAAATAAATAAATAAAAAACCAATAAAAGAGGCCAAAATTTAAAAAAAAAAAAAAAGTGGCCAATCCTAGAGATGATCTGAAATGGGTGTAGGAGGCAGGATTATCCACTTGGCCTTCCAGGGCTCCCAGGTGGGCACCTGTGTCGAGGGGTGAGGAGGGTCGTGGCCTCCTGGACTCTTCTCCGTGGGGGGCTGGGACAAGATAAGCGCTCGCCTAGTAACCTCACAGCGGATTCTCCGTCTGAGCGGCTGGCCTTGTGTAGCGGGCAGAGCCGTAGCCTGAGGGTAGGGCTGGTGCGAGTGTGCACAGTATGTGCGTGTGTGAAGTGGGGGCTGGGAGCCGATGTGTGTGCAGGCTCAGTGCTGCGGCAGCAAGCGTCGTGGCCTCGACAACCTGACTTCCTGAGGGAGGCCAGGGAGGCCTTGGAGAGGGGCTCAGAGGTGTTTCATTCCAGCTAGTTCTCTCCTTGACATAAAGGAGAGCCACCAGGCTTCCCTCGTGGCTCAGACAATAGTCTGCCTGCCATGCAGGAGACCCGAGTTTGATCCCCAGGTCGGGAGGATCCTTGGGAGAAGGGAATGGCAGCCCACTCCAGTAGTCTTGCCTGGAGAATTCCATGGACAGAAGTGCTATAAGGTCGCAAGAGTGAGACACGACTGTGACTTTCACTTTCACTTCACTTGAAATAAAGGGTGTATTTGTTTTTCTCTGATTATAAATATATGGTCTGGAAAATATAGACAAATAATTAACAAATAGACATTGCCTCCAACCAGGAACACGATGTGAAGGAACGGCTCCCAGCACGCCCCTGTCCTCCATCCCCTCCACCCTGGCCACTCTCTTGGTCTCTCATTCTGCCTCTGAGTCTGAATCGGGCTCTACCTTTTTTTTCTTCAAAGCATTTTTCTTTTTTTTGCCTCTAAGTCATCGTTTATTTTTTATCCATCTGTACTCTTTGGCCTGTGTGGTCCTCCCATGGCAGTGGCCTCTCTCGTTGCAGAGCACCGGCTCTGGGCGCACGCGCCCCAGAGCGCTGGCTTGTCGTTGGGCACTCTGGCCCAGCCGCTCCTCGGCACGTGGGATTCTCCAGGGCCAAGGATCGAATCGGCGCCCCTTGCACTGCAAGGCAGACTCTTTACCCACTGGACCACCAGGGAAGCCCCGGGCTCGACTTTTACTTTGAAACAGATGTGGGGCCTTTGCCTCCTCCGTGTCTCTTGTTTCTCGATGTCCTGATGGTGACAGAGGGAAGCGACACCGTGTAGGAACATGCCTAGAGCCAGCTCCCGCCCTTCCCTAGAGGGTCTCGAGGCTCAGGCGAGGCGGCACCCCTTCCTGACCCCGCATGTCACCACATCTAGGCACAGGGGCTGCTGGTCAGGCGACTCGCCTATTGCCCTGAGAGACCACCATGCGTGGGGCTCTCCTCTTGAAGTCTCCAGGGACAGGGCGGGGAATATGTGTGTGCTGAGGGAAAGGGGAAGAGAGATCTTGGACAGTCTCCCTTCTGATGGGCAGAGGAAGGAGGGCTATGTTGTGGATCCAAATGAGATGATAAGTATGAATGCTGGATTAGCAAGGACAGCAGGATCTTGGCCTCTGGGAGGGTCACTCTGGGGCGAATTATCAGGAAGCTTCTCCGAGGGGGCTGGAGAGAGGAGTTAGAACAGCAGCGGGGAGAGGAGGCCTTTCCTGGCGGGCAGAGGAGCGGGACAAAGGCTTGGTGATGGTGTACTGAGTGTGTGTGTGCACGTGTGTGTGTGTGAGTGAGTGATGGACCTGGGAGGCTCTGGGGGAAATGCAGGCTAGCACGCAGGAGGAGTCAGGAGGTCTGCTCCCCACGTCCATGGGGTGGGGTGCTGGGGCTGGCTGCTCCCCCGCTCCTGGCTCAGGCTAATTTTGAGCTGCCTGCTCTGGTTTTAGTCCCTGGGACGCCGTGAAGGTGGGAACGTGCTCCCAGAACCGGAGCGGTAAATTATGCCCGAATCCCAAAGGGGAACGTGTAATTTCGGAAGCTGGCCCAGACCTCTGGAGCACTATGTTTAGCTCTATTTTTTCTCCCCGTTGCACTGGTGAACTGCCGGTTTCCCTCTCACCTTTCTAAAAACAATCTGTATTAAAAATAACAATAGGGCTTCTGTGAGGTTCAGGCTGAGAAGCCGAGGGGCAGAGCAGCTGCCTGGCTGGACCAGTTTCTGGGCTGCTGAGGGTATCATGTGGAGTTCATCTGATCGATTCAAGGGTCATGCCACCCCCAAGCCCCGGTAGCCATCTCCCTGGAACCTTCCGGGGGAGGCCAGAGTCCCCCCTCAGGAGGCTCTCTTCACAGAGCAGGGATGCCTCTGTGAGTTTCCAGACGTATCTTCCACGTGTTTCCCTGACCCCAGGTGAGTGGGGCTCCCCACATCTTCCTGCTGAAGAAGGAAGGACCCTGGTGTTTGGCCTCTTGTGAAACCTCTCAGGGCCTGCTGCCCTGGCTCAAAGGAGAGAGGTCTCACCCTGGCAGTTCTGGGTCCCTGGGTGTCTCTACCCTGCTCAGTCACAGCCCTGCCCCTGCCTCCCTGCACTGTTTGCCCTGGTAGAGCTGTTTGACTCCTCTGTCCTCCGCAACTGCTCTCTCCCCTGCCTACAGGGCATCTCTGGGCCGCTTCCACCTAGACTGGGGCACGTACCCCCAGAGCCCATCACCTCTTCCAGGACAATTTTACTGGCTCCCGAGAAAGTCACTCTGCCTGTAGTCCTGACCCTCCCCAAGGCGCTCCTGGACGCCGCAGCCCAAGGATTCATCCTATCAGTTCGGTTCAGTCTCTCAGTCCTGTCTGACTCCGCAACCCCATGGACGGCAGCACGCCAGGCTTCCCTGTCCTTCACCATCTCCCAGAGTTGGTTCAAACTCATGTCCATTGGGTCATTGACGCCATCCGACCATCTCATCCTCTGTTAGCCCCCTTTTCCTTCTGTCTTCTATTTTCCCCAGCATCAGAATCGTTTCCAATGAGTCATCTCTTTGCATCAGGTGGGCAAAGTATTGGAGGTTCAGTTTCAGCATCAGTCCTTCCAATGAATATTCAGGGCTGATTTCCTTTAGGATGGCCTGCTTTGTTCTCCTTGCTGGATTCACCATCCTGGGAGATTGCAGGCAAGGATCTGATGCCAGAAAAGAATGCAACGGGTTTTCCGTAATAAGAGGCAGCGTATCTACGAGACTCTTAAAGCTCCCTGGTTTGAGAGGAAACTGTATGATGCCCTGGTGTCTATCCTTGAGGACAGAAGACTGCACTGGCTTAGGAATGGTGCCCAAGCAGGGCTTGATGTGGCTCAGCTGTTAGAAGGAACCACAGCAAGGGCTGTTGAGGGTCCACCCCAAGCCCCGGTAGCCATCTCCTGGAACCTTCCGGAGCTCTCTCTCACAGAGCAGGGATGCCTCTGTGAGTTTCCAGACGTATCTTCCACGTGTTTCCCTGACCCCAGGTGAGTGGGGCTCCCCACATCTTCCTGCTGAAGAAGGAAGGACCCTGGTGTTTGGCCTCTTGTGAAACCTCTCAGGGCCTGCTGCCCTGGCTCAAAGGAGAGAGGTCTCACCCTGGCAGTTCTGGGTCCCTGGGTGTCTCTACCCTGCTCAGTCACAGCCCTGCCCCTGCCTCCCTGCACTGTTTGCCCTGGTAGAGCTGTTTGACTCCTCTGTCCTCCGCAACTGCTCTCTCCCCTGCCTACAGGGCATCTCTGGGCCGCTTCCACCTAGACTGGGGCACGTACCCCCAGAGCCCATCACCTCTTCCAGGACAATTTTACTGGCTCCCGAGAAAGTCACTCTGCCTGTAGTCCTGACCCTCCCCAAGGCGCTCCTGGACGCCGCAGCCCAAGGATTCATCCTATCAGTTCGGTTCAGTCTCTCAGTCCTGTCTGACTCCGCAACCCCATGGACGGCAGCACGCCAGGCTTCCCTGTCCTTCACCATCTCCCAGAGTTGGTTCAAACTCATGTCCATTGGGTCATTGACGCCATCCGACCATCTCATCCTCTGTTAGCCCCTTCTCCTTCTGCCTTCTATTTTCCCCAGCATCAGAATCGTTTCCAATGAGTCATCTCTTTGCATCAGGTGGGCAAAGTATTGGAGGTTCAGTTTCAGCATCAGTCCTTCCAATGAATATTCAGGGCTGATTTCCTTTAGGATGGCCTGCTTTGTTCTCCTTGCTGGATTCACCATCCTGGGAGATTGCAGGCAAGGATCTGATGCCAGAAAAGAATGCAACGGGTTTTCCGTAATAAGAGGCAGCGTATCTACGAGACTCTTAAAGCTCCCTGGTTTGAGAGGAAACTGTATGATGCCCTGGTGTCTATCCTTGAGGACAGAAGACTGCACTGGCTTAGGAATGGTGCCCAAGCAGGGCTTGATGTGGCTCAGCTGTTAGAAGGAACCACCAGCAATGATGCGGAGCTTGGCATCTGTCTGAGGTCAGCACATGTGAAAGGCAGGGAGGGCATGTGAGAGTGGCCTGGAGTCGGTAGTGGCAAGGCCGGTGAGGGGGTAGGCAGGAGACAGGCGTCGACGGAGCCCTGGCCTGTGCCTCCCCTTGTCCTGGGCGTGCACAGCCTTCATCTCATTGGCGCTCGCTGCTGCTCGGTGACAGCCCACGCCTTATTCCCCTTCTCCAGGTGGAGATGCTACCTCCGAGAGGTCCGGGTCACGCAGAGCTGTGGGGCCAGGACTGGGAACCACACCCATCCAACTCCAAAGCACACGTTCCTCCCACAGCTTTTGTTGCCTCCATGGAGAGAGAGCAGAGGCTGCCTGGCTGGAGAGCCCTGCTTCCCTGGGGCCGTCCAGTCTGGCTTTTCGAATCCTGTTGCTAACCAGCGTGTTTAATTTGTAGTTTGCAGATGGTCTGTCGGGCTTGGCCCCCACTAACATGGCGTGTTCTCCATCCAGTCCTCATGTATGTATTGCTTCCCTCTTTGTGGGCACCTTGATTTCCCGGGCGGTGGGCGCGGGGCGCTTAGGGAGTTAGGACATGGAAGGGTGGGAGAGGAAGAATGGAGTTTTCTGAACCCAGGCAGGAAACAGGTCCCTGCCTTGTGCGGTGATGGAGGGGTGGGGAGAAAGTTAAGGGGAGATTCTCCAAGCAGATGTGTTTGAATTAGCTCTTGGTGCATTCTGGGATTTACCTTAGTCCTGTTTCCCTGCATGAGGGCTGGGGGCTTGGTTGGGATTGCACGGGCCAGCGGAAGCGGGGAAGTCTCTAGATGTTGACTGTTGGGTTGTGGGGCGCCGGGGGCCTCTGTGGGCAAGAGGTATGAAGGGTGTGTGACTGTCCAGCAGGTGGTGAGCTCTACTGGGACTCACAGTGCTCGCCTGCAGCACAGGCACGGGCTGCCTCTGTTCTCCTGGGCTGCCTTCCTGGGTGTTATCTTTATGGCTTATGGGTCCTTCCGGGAAGATGGCTGTTGCGTCTAGCTTTCAACATGTACTCGTGAGGGCTTGATGTGGCTCAGCTGTTAGAAGGAACCACCAGCAATGATGCGGAGCTTGGCATCTGTCTGAGGTCAGCACATGTGAAAGGCAGGGAGGGCATGTGAGAGTGGCCTGGAGTCGGTAGTGGCAAGGCCGGTGAGGGAGTAGGCAGGAGACAGGCGTCGACGGAGCCCTGGCCTGTGCCTCCCCTTGTCCTGGGCGTGCACAGCCTTCATCTCATTGGCGCTCGCTGCTGCTCGGTGACAGCCCACGCCTTATTCCCCTTCTCCAGGTGGAGACGCTACCTCCGAGAGGTCCGGGTCACGCAGAGCCGTGGGGCCAGGACTGGGAACCACACCCATCCAACTCCAAAGCACACGTTCCTCCCACAGCTTTTGTTGCCTCCATGGAGAGAGAGCAGAGGCTGCCTGGCTGGAGAGCTCTGCTTCCCTGGGGCCGTCCAGTCTGGCTTTTCGAATCCCGTTGCTAACCAGCGTGTTTAATTTGTAGTTTGCAGATGGTCTGTCGGGCTTGGCCCCCACTAACATGGCGTGTTCTCCATCCAGTCCTCATGTATGTATTGCTTCCCTCTTTGTGGGCACCTTGATTTCCCGGGCGGTGGGCGCGGGGCGCTTAGGGAGTTAGGACATGGAAGGGTGGGAGAGGAAGAATGGAGTTTTCTGAACCCGGGCAGGAAACAGGTCCCTGCCTTGTGCGGTGATGGAGGGGTGGGGAGAAAGTTAAGGGGAGATTCTCCAAGCAGATGTGTTTGAATTAGCTCTTGGTGCATTCTGGGATTTACCTTAGTCCTGTTTCCCTGCATGAGGGCTGGGGGCTTGGTTGGGATTGCACGGGCCAGCGGAAGCAGGGAAGTCTCTAGATGTTGACTGTTGGGTTGTGGGGCGCCGGGGGCCTCTGTGGGCAAGAGGTATGAAGGGTGTGTGACTGTCCAGCAGGTGGTGAGCTCTACTGGGACTCACAGTGCTCGCCTGCAGCACAGGCACGTGCTGCCTCTGTTCTCCTGGGCTGCCTTCCTGGGTGTTATCTTTATGGCTTATGGGTCCTTCCGGGAAGATGGCTGTTGCGTCTAGCTTTCAACATGTACTCGTGAGGTCCTACAGGTACTCGTGAAGGCCAAGGGGCGCCCCAAGCTGGCCGTAGAGGGAACCCACTGAAAGTTAAATCTCATTCATGGTGTCAAAAGGAGGCATTGCTAAATTGGGTGCTTTAGGGGTTCTAGGAGGAGACAATCTATATTTTAAATGTTTTCTGATTTATCCCGTGTAGAAAATATAGAAAACACAATAAAGTATAAGGCAGAAAATTCAAACCACCTGTATTCCTACCAGTTGGAGATGAACACTTATGATTTTGTGCCTATATTTATAGATTTCTCTTATGCACATTAATACTTAGAAAAATATAATCAGAATTACATTGTACTTCAAAAAATCTGCATTCTCTTATGTAAAAGTATATTATAAATGTTTTATCGTGTCTTTATATTCTTTAAAAAATGGTTGCATGTCATTCTATTGTGTGGACATCCATAAAGTTTTTTTTTTTTAAAGATTTATTTATTTATTTTTTAGGGGGTGGGATGGGGAGGGAGGGGAGCAGGCGGGCTACTTCTATTGGTCTTTCATTTGTCCATTTTCATCCATCTTTGTTCTTTGGCCCGTGTGGGCCTCCCATCGCGGTGGCCTCTGTTGTCGCAGAGCACCGGCTCTGGGCACATGTGCTCCAGAGCTCCGGCGCAGTGATTGGACACACCAGTCCAGCCGCTCCACGGCACGTGGGATCCTCCTAGGCCAGGGAACGAACCGGCGCCCCTTGCACTGCAAGGCGGTGTCCTTACCCACTGGACCACCAGGGAAGCCCATCCATAAAGCTTTAACTCCTCTCCCATCATTGGAAATTTAATTTCTTTTTTAAAAAAAGATTAAAAAATATATATTTATTTTTGACTACATTTAGGTCTTCGTTGCTGCAGGAGGGCTTTCTCTAGTTCCGGCAAGCGGGGCTACTCTTTGTTGTGGTACCTGGGCTTCTCACTGCGGTGGCTTCTCTGGTTCTGGAGGACAGGTTCTAGGATGGGCTGGCTTCAGGAGGTGCGGCACGTGGGCCTCATTGCTCCTCAGCGTGTGGGATCTCCCTGGACCAGGGGTTGAACCTGCATCCCCTACATTGGCAGGCAAATTCTTACCCACTGGGCCACCAGAGAAGTCCTAATTTCTTAATTTTCGTAATTGTCTTATTTTATGCCCTTAAGAGGATTTATTTTTAGTTTAAATAGATCTAGTCCATTTCTTATTTATTCCTAGGCATTTTATAGCCTTTTTATATACCTGAACAGAATATCTTTTTTTCTTACTATTTTGTCTACATGGTTATTGCTAAAATATAGGAAAACAATATTTCTGTATGTTTGTTCTCAAATGGACTCTTTATTAAGTCCCTTCAAGTAGATAAGATCATTAAGTTCTTCAAGTAGATAAGATTGTTTTTTTTGAACAATAAGTATGTCACTTCTTTGTAATGTGTGTGCGTGAGTGCTAAGTCGCTTCAGTTGTGTCTGATTCTGTGTGACCCTAGTTTTACCTTATTGCTTTTTCTAGAATAACATTTGGTAATTGAGATACTAGTGAGCAAGCTTATTTAGTTACTGATTCTAATGAAGAAGTCTGTGTCATTCTTCCATTAATTAATTATGATAATGATTGGTAGTTTCAGATAGATGTTCTTGATTTGTCGGGTTGTATCCTGTGTTGTGTGTTCAGTCACTCAGTCATGTCCGATTCTTTGAGACCCTATGGCCAGTCGATGCCAGTCCCCTCTGTCTATGGGATTCTCTAGGCAAGAATACTTGAGTGGGTTGCTGTGCTCTCCTCCACAGGATCTTCCACTCTCAGGGATCGAACCCAGGTTTCCTGCGTTGCAGGTGGACTCTTTACCATCCGAGCCACCAGGGAAGCCCAAGAATACTGGGGTAACCTATCCCTTCACCAGGGGATCTTCCCAACCCAGGAATCAAACCGGGGTCTTCTGCATTGCAGGCAGATTCTTTACCAGCTGAGCTACCAGTGAACCCATATCCTATATCATGAATTTATTAATAGCTTAAACATTAGATATGGGATTTTTTTTTTTTTTTGGCAACTTCTATTGGTCTTGCATTTATTTCCATCTTTGTTCTTTGGCCTGTGTGGGCCTCCCATCGCGGTGGTCTGTCTTACTGCAGAGCACCTGCGCTGGGCGCATGTGCTCCAGAACTCCGGCTCATAGTTGGGCACATCGGTCCAGCTGCTCCGTGCACGTGGGATCTTCCCAGACCAGGAATTGAACCGGTGCCCCTTGCACTGCAAGGTGATGTTCTTACCCACTGGACCACCAGGGAAACCCTAGATGTGAGATTTTAATGTTATCCAATGCCATTTATCAGGATGATCATTTTGTTTTCCATTGTTCTGGTAATGCACATATATATTGATAAATGTACTTGTCCTGCATTCCTGAGGTAAACCCAAATCAGTCAGTTGGTCATGGTATATAGCTGACTACAATTGAAGTCTTCTTATGCAGTCAGTCAAGATAGGTAGTTGGTTGGCTAACTGAAAACGTCTGTTTAATAGGGAGTCATTAAAAGTCAAATATAAGTACCATGAACATTTTCTTTTTAATCATATCCATGTTTCTTCATTTGACAATCATTTGATACGTGCCAAGGCCTCTTTATATTTGGATCTGCTATTTGAGTGTTATATTGTCCTTCTGGTATAAACCACATCTAAAGTGCACTATTTATTATTTTTCCTTTAGGTTTATTAAAGCTTTTGAGATTTTTTTTTTGTAAATATTTGTTTATTTGGCTGCCTTGAGTCTTAGTTGTGGCATGTGACTCTTCATTGAGGTATGTAGGATCTTTTGTTGCAGCCCGTGGGCTCAGTAGTCAGGGCTCAGTAGTTGCCCCGAGGCGTGTGATGTCTTTCTTCCCTGACTAGGGATTGAACTCACGTCCCCTGTATTAGAAGGCAAATTCTTAATCCCTGGACCACCATGCAAGTCCCCAGTTTTTGAGATCTTAACAGTAGGTGCAAAAGTATCTGAATGTGGAGTTCTTTTGATGTTCACATCCCCTTACACGTTTTTTTTTTTTTTTTTGATCACTTCACTCATACTTAATTTTCACCATAAAAAAATCAATAGCATTAAAATTAATTTTCATAGATAAGATACCCTTTCTTTTAAAATTCCAATTATATATATTTCTAATACATACTTATTGATTCAATTACTATATGAATACAACTGGCATGAACAGATTTGGAAATAAACAATGCGTGGTGAACATCTGGTTCATCTCTGGGAGCTGCAGTGGCTACATTAGATTACCTGCAGGCTTTCATTTGTTCTGGACCTTCGACTGTTAGCAGAGACAATGGTTACCTTTTGTTAATCCTGGTGAAAGGGGAGGTTTGTAAGGAGAACTTTAGGTAAATGTTATTGAGTTGATTATTTATATAGGATTTTGGCATATTTACTCATAAGTATTACTTTTAGGTTGTCTTTGTGGTCAGATTTTCTTACCAGGGTTTTAATATTGTTTTATAAAATATTTTCTCATGTGGACTCTCATTTTCTGTGCTCTTGAAAAGTCTAAGAGATGAGAATGATTCTTTGAAAATACATGAGAACTGTTCTTTATGAATTTGAATTATGAAGTTGGTAATTACATAATATAAACATTTTAATAATCTTGTTTTATGTATAAAATGTGTAATAATATAAATCAATCTAAATTTTAAAAAATGATGAACAGTCATGTAACTTAAAAATAATAATAATAAGTCGCTCAGTCATGTCTGACTCTTTGTGACCCCTTGGCTTCTCTGCCCATGGGGATTCTCCAGGCAAGAACACCCTCCTCAAGGGGATCGTCCCAACCCAGGATTTGAACCCAGGTCTCCCACATTTCAGGTGGATTCTTTACCACCCCAGCCACCAGGGAAGCCCTGGTGGCAATTTTAAAGGTGGTAGCCATATTAATTATATTTATGCTTTAGTTGGTAAACAGGGCACCCATCATGTTTTCTTGAAAATGATGTCATATGATGTGAATTTTGAATTATAGAAGATCTTTGCTGCTGCTTAGTCGCTTCAGTTGTGTTCAACTCTGTGTGACCCCAATGGACTGTATGCTGTCAGGCTCCTCCATGCATGGAATTCTCTGGGCAAGGACACTGGAGTGGGTTGCCATTTCCTTTTCCAGAAGATCTTTAGGAATGCATATTTCATACAATTGGATAAGATGCATCTGCTCTCTGCTCATTTTGCAAGACTGGGCCCAGTGTCTCTTTGGGGAGGGGATTCTTTGACACTTTCTATTTCTTCAGTCAATTTTGTGCCTTAGATGTCTTCAGATATTGTTTATTGTGTTAGTATGGATTTATGCATATTACTATAATGAAAGAAAACGCTTCTGTATCTGTTCTGTTTTTTATCTTCATTCTTAATTTTGTAATTTATGCTATTTTATTTTTAGCTTCATTAGCATTTCATTTATTTTATGGTGGTTTTTCGTCCGAAGAACTGGCTATTTAAAATTTTTTATTTTTCTGTGTACTTTTAATCTCTTTTTCTTTTTTATTATTTCCTTTTCTTGTCTGACTGTGCTGACTAGGAGCATAAGATTAATATTCTATCTAACTGATAATAGAGAGTGTTATCTGCTCTAATTTAAAATGGAATATTTTTATGTTCTGCCACTGAGTATGAAATTTATCAACTGAGTGATTATTAGATAACTAGGAGTTTTTTTAATTATCATGAATGATGTTATATTTTATTGAATGTTCTTTATGGTTCTGTTGAAGTGATCATATGTTTCTGTTCTTTAATTTTTTAATGTGGTGAATTACATTAATAGATTTTTAAAAAATTCTGAAACAGCTTTGCAGTTGTGAAACTATCCTGGTCATGTTACATTATCTTTTTTCTGCATTGCTGGGTCCAGTTTGCAAATATTTAGCTTAGGAATTTTTTTGCATCAAATTTTATGAGTGATAATGGCTTGGAGCTTATTTTTCTGGTATTATTCTTTTCAGGTTTTGGTATCTGGATAATATTAATCTTAATGACTTGGGGCATATTTTCACTTTTTCTAGTTTCTGAATAAATGATAAAAACGACATTACCTGTTGCCTGAAGGTTCAGTAGATTCGTTTGTAAAATTGTCTAGACTGAGTATTCTTTCTTGGGGAAAATTTTTACTGATAACTTATGCTGTCAGGCTCCTCCATGCATGGAATTCTCTGGGCAAGGACACTGGAGTGGGTTGCCATTTCCTTTTCAGAAGATCTTTAGGAATGCATATTTCATACAATTGGATAAGATGCATCTGCTCTCTGCTCATTTTGCAAGACTGGGCCCAGTGTCTCTTTGGGGAGGGGATTCTTTGACACTTTCTATTTCTTCAGTCAATTTTGTGCCTTAGATGTCTTCAGATATTGTTTATTGTGTTAGTATGGATTTATGCATATTACTATAATGAAAGAAAACGCTTCTGTATCTGTTCTGTTTTTTATCTTCATTCTTAATTTTGTAATTTATGCTATTTTATTTTTAGCTTCATTAGCATTTCATTTATTTTATGGTGGTTTTTCGTCCGAAGAACTGGCTATTTAAAATTTTTTATTTTTCTGTGTACTTTTAATCTCTTTTTCTTTTTTATTATTTCCTTTTCTTGTCTGACTGTGCTGACTAGGAGCATAAGATTAATATTCTATCTAACTGATAATAGAGAGTGTTATCTGCTCTAATTTAAAATGGAATATTTTTATGTTCTGCCACTGAGTATGAAATTTATCAACTGAGTGATTATTAGATAACTAGGAGTTTTTTTAATTATCATGAATGATGTTATATTTTATTGAATGTTCTTTATGGTTCTGTTGAAGTGATCATATGTTTCTGTTCTTTAATTTTTTAATGTGGTGAATTACATTAATAGATTTTTAAAAAATTCTGAAACAGCTTTGCAGTTGTGAAACTATCCTGGTCATGTTACATTATCTTTTTTCTGCATTGCTGGGTCCAGTTTGCAAATATTTAGCTTAGGAATTTTTTTGCATCAAATTTTATGAGTGATAATGGCTTGGAGCTTATTTTTCTGGTATTATTCTTTTCAGGTTTTGGTATCTGGATAATATTAATCTTAATGACTTGGGGCATATTTTCACTTTTTCTAGTTTCTGAATAAATGATAAAAACGACATTACCTGTTGCCTGAAGGTTCAGTAGATTCGTTTGTAAAATTGTCTAGACTGAGTATTCTTTTTGGGAATATTTTTTTAACTGCTGATACACTTTAAACAATGTTTATAAGATCTTTGAGATTTTGTGTTTTTATATGAGTTGCTTTTGGTGATTTATGGAATTATAGGAATTATAGGAATTTATCCATTTCTTCCTAAAATTACTGACATAGGATTTTTCATAATAACCTCTTAAAAAATTTTTGTTCTCCTATTTATGTTCCCTTTTATTCCTAAGGTTATATTTTGTTATTCTTACCAGAATTTGTCAGATTTAAACAAATCTTTTCAAAGAACCAATTTTTAGCTTGTTGATTTAGTTTTGTTGTTTCCCTGTTTTCTAGCTTCCAATTATTTATTATTTTCTTTGCTTTCCTGGTGGTTCAGATGGTAAAGAATCTGCCTCTAATGCAGGAGACTGGGATTTGATCCCTGGGTCAGGAAGATCAGAAGGGAATGGCTACCTACTCCAGTATTCTTGCCTGGGGAATTCCCTGGACTGAGGAACCTTGCAGGCTACAGTCCATGGTGTTGTGATGAATAGGACACGACTGAGTGACTAGCACTTTCCTTTGATCATTAGAATGCTGATGTATTTTTAACCTCTTAACTGCTGTGCCTACTTCATCAATTTTCAAACTTCCCTTGTTTCTAATGTAAGTATGTTAAGGCTATAAAGTTTCTTCTTAGGACTGTTTTGTGTATCACACAAGTTTTGATAAGTGACATTTTTGTTGTTTTCTGGTTCTGAGTATTTTCTGCTTTCTGTCATATTTCTTTTTTTTTTTTAGATAATTTTCTTTTTTTGGCCACTTCTATTGATCTTTCATTTATTTATTTTCATCCATCTTTGTTCTTTGGCCTGTGTGGGCCTCCCATCGCAGTGGCCTCTGTTGTCGCAGAGCACCGGCTCCAGGTGCATGCGCTCCAGAGCTCCGGCTTGGTAGTTGAACATATCGGTCCAGTCGCTCCACAGCACGTGGGATCTTCCCAGGCCAGGGATTGAACCGGTGCCCTTTGCACTGCACGGCAGTGTCCTTATCCACTGGACCACCAGGGAAGCCCTCATATTTCTTTATGACACTTGAATTGTTTTAAAAGTACACTTCAATTTTAAAAAAGATTTTTCTGATGATAAATGTGATTTTGAAAATACCATAAAAACAAAAACCAAAAAAGTTAGTTTAGGAGTTCCTAACATGTTTTAAGTTATCTTTGTATCATTTTCTAGCTTAACTGTAGTCTGATTCAGAGAATATGGTCCATGTGTAGTATTCCTTGACACTTGCTTTATGGCGTAGTACAGGGTCAATTTTTGTAACACTCCAGTGTGTGCTTGAAAAGACTGCGTTTTATGCATAACATGTCCACTTAGATCCGACTTGTTAATTGTGTCATTCAAATCAGTTTTTTTGTGTGATTTTTGTGTGATTTATTAATTCTTGAGTGAGGTATATGAAACATCCTTCTTTGATGTGACGTTTGTTCTTTGTGGTTTCTGCCTGCTTTTTCTTTATATGCTTGAAGCTGTTATTAGGCACAAATTGTAGCATTCTTACATCTGCCTAGAGAATTGAATCTTTTAATGGTATACAGCAAACCAGCACTCCTTGCTTTTAAAAATCTCCACTGATGAATTTGGCCTTAAAATCTGTTTTGTCTCATTTTAATACAGCTAAGCCGTATTCACTTGGTTAGTGTTTTCCTAGTATATCTTTCTACTTTCAATTTTTCTGTGATTTTATATTTCAGGTATCTCTCCAATGAACAGCAAATAGATGGATTCTATATTTTATGCATTCTGACATAAACTCTTAATTAGACAGTTGGTTATATATAGTCTAATGTATTAATTGTACTTTGCTGATATATTTGGATTTATTTCTGTCATCTTGTTCTGTGTCTCTGTAGTCCTGCCCTTTTCTTTTTTTTCCTTATTTTTTTTGGATTGAAAAATCCCCCAGTCTTTTTATTCCCTCTTTCCTTCTCAGCTTCAAAGTCATACATTGTTTCCATTCCTTTAGTGATTAGTATAGAAACTTTAGCATGGACATTCAACTTAGCAAAATCTAAGTTTAATTGGTATTTATAGCCTTCTCCAGGAGATTCCCAGGTGGTACTAGTCATAAAGGTGAGTGAAATTCACTCAGTCACGTCCAATTCTTTGCAACCCATGGACAAGCTGTGGAATTCTCCAGGCAAGAATACTGGAGTGGGTAGCCTTTCCCTTCTCCAGGGGATCTTCCCAACCCAGCGATTGAACCCAGGTCTCCTGCGTTACGGGCAGATCTTTATCATCTGAGCCACCAGGGATGCCCATGTGGCAAAGAGCCTGCCTTTTAATGCAGGGGACGTAAGAGGCATGGGCTGGATCCCTCAGTGGGGAAGATCCCCTGGAGGAGGGCATGGCAACCCACTCCAGCCTGGAGAATCCCACGGACAGAGGAGCATGGCAGGTTACAGTCCATAGTGGTGCAGAGACTTGAACGCCATTGAAGTGACTTAACACAGCTCAGCACAGCCTCCTCGAAAATGTTACAAGGAATTTAGGATGCTTTAATTGCTTACCAATCTACAAACTTTTTGTTCAGTATTTTAGCTCTACCTCCAAAGTGACATCTTTTAAAGCGGCATTATTATTTATTTATTTATTTTTAAAGATTTATTTATTTATTTATTTTGGGGGGACGGGTTGGGGATGGAGGGGGGTGGGTGGGCCACTTCTATTGGTCTTTCATTTTTATCTATTTTCATCCATCTTTGTTCTTTGGCCCGTGTGGGCCTCTCATCACGGTGGCTTCTGTTGTCGCAGAGCACCGGCTCTGGGCGCATGCGCTCCAGAGCTCCAGCTCGTTAATTGGACACATGGGTCCAGCCGCTCCGCGGCACGTGGGATCTTCCCAGGCCAGGGATCGAACCGGTGCCCCTTGCACTGCAAGGCGATGTTCTTACCCACTGGACCACCAGGGAAGCCCCGCGGCATTATTTTTTTAAGTTGTCATTTTTTATTTTAGCTATACCCACATTGACTGTTTTGTTTGGTAGACCAGTGTTCCTCATCTTGGCATCATCATTCTTCCTGAAGTAGAGACTACAGAAATTCCTATAATTAGGATCAATTCATTATAAACAGTCTCACTTTTCAATTATTATTTTAAAATATTTTTACTTCACCCTTATTTTGGTAATACTAGCTTCACTGACACTTATTTCCTGTCATCACTTTGAAGGTACCGCTCCTCTATCTTCTGGCTACCAAATGCCTGGAAATATCACAAACCCGGATTCACTTACAATGAAATGTTTGGCTTGGGCTTTTTAGGCCCCATAGTCAGTCTGCATTTTGGCTCCTTATTTCTATGGAGTTTTGCTTTTTTGTTTGCCCCTAAGGATGGTCTTCATAGTCCCCTCAGCTCAGCCACACATTTTAAAAGGACTTTAAACATATATTATTTGTTAAAGTTGGTGTTCCTACTTGGACAGTTTGGTTCTCCAGTTTGCCATTGTGTGGAGTCTCTGTTAGAGTTTTCAGCCTGACAGTCATGATGCCTTCATGCAGGTTTTGTTTCCTTCGGGGTCACATATGGTAACTTTTTGTTTGTGGGATCCTTTTCAGATTTCCTGTGATCATAAGCTGATCATTCAATTTCTTCTATCTTTCCTTAGCTCTTTAACACTTGTCTTAGTCCTCATACTGTGCCCCTTCTTTTGAACCTTAATGTTTTCTTCCCGTCGTCACAGGGGAAACACTTGCTTGTCAAGAACCAGGGGCTCAGGTGGCTCTTCCATTCATGTAGAGGCCCCCTTCTAATCTCAAACTCAGACAAAAGGATGAAAGAAACAATCTGAATTTGCTGTGATTTTACTTTGCCAGTTAGGAATTCAGCAGGGTAGGAGGAGTAAGAAGTAAGACAGGATCAGAGGATTTTCTATTGGGCCAGCGAATTTGTTTTCTATGTGTGTGTGGCAGTCAGATGCAGGCTGGCTAGGTCAGAGCCACAGTTCTTGCTTATGGACTCCTGTATAGGAGTTTCTTAAGTAAAGGAGAGCGGATTCTTTCCCAAAAGGGAAACACCAGGCAGATGTGTTGCTTTAGCGACATTTCTATAGTCTTGGCAGCGTGGATCCTTAACATTGTGGGTTCAGACACTTGATGGGTCAGCTTTCTTGGAGCTAGATGCCTATTATTCCACGTTCTAAACCAAAGTAGATTTTTACTCCCCTCTATTTTCCTTTTTTCCTTTGTCTCACTTTTCAATTATTATTTTAAAATATTTTACTTCACCCTTATTTTGGTAATACTAGCTTCACTGACACTTATTTCCTGTCATCACTTTGAAGGTACCGCTCCTCTATCTTCTGGCTACCAAATGCCTGGAAATATCACAAACCCGGATTCACTTACAGTGAAATGTTTGGCTTGGGCTTTTTAGGCCCCATAGTCAGTCTGCATTTTGGCTCCTTATTTCTATGGAGTTTTGCTTTTTTGTTTGCCCCTAAGGATGGTCTTCATAGTCCCCTCAGCTCAGCCACACATTTTAAAAGGACTTTAAACATATATTATTTGTTAAAGTTGGTGTTCCTACTTGGACAGTTTGGTTCTCCAGTTTGCCATTGTGTGGAGTCTCTGTTAGAGTTTTCAGCCTGACAGTCATGATGCCTTCATGCAGGTTTTGTTTCCTTCGGGGTCACATATGGTAACTTTTTGTTTGTGGGATCCTTTTCAGATTTCCTGTGATCATAAGCTGATCATTCAATTTCTTCTATCTTTCCTTAGCTCTTTAACACTTGTCTTAGTCCTCATACTGTGCCCCTTCTTTTGAACCTTAATGTTTTCTTCCCGTCGTCACAGGGGAAACACTTGCTTGTCAAGAACCAGGGGCTCAGGTGGCTCTTCCATTCATGTAGAGGCCCCCTTCTAATCTCAAACTCAGACAAAAGGATGAAAGAAACAATCTGAATTTGCTGTGATTTTACTTTGCCAGTTAGGAATTCAGCAGGGTAGGAGGAGTAAGAAGTAAGACAGGATCAGAGGATTTTCTATTGGGCCAGCGAATTTGTTTTCTATGTGTGTGTGGCAGTCAGATGCAGGCTGGCTAGGTCAGAGCCACAGTTCTTGCTTATGGACTCCTGTATAGGAGTTTCTTAAGTAAAGGAGAGCGGATTCTTTCCCAAAAGGGAAACACCAGGCAGATGTGTTGCTTTAGCGACATTTCTATAGTCTTGGCAGCGTGGATCCTTAACATTGTGGGTTCAGACACTTGATGGGTCAGCTTTCTTGGGGCTAGATGCCTATTATTCCACGTTCTAAACCAAAGTTGCCAGTTTATGAGTTTACAGTGAAAAATACTTCTGCCTAGGGGATGTGACCTTGGGATAGTGGTCCAGCCTGTGGTCTCTTTATAGGCTCAGCAATTGGGAAGCCAAATTGTGAGTGCAGATGAGTGAAGAAGGAGAATGAGAAGAGAGTTCTGGGATTTGAAGTTGAGTCACAGCAGTCCAAAATGGATTGAAATAGCCATCTCCAGTGGCAGGGACAGGACCAGTCCCTAAACTGGGGACCCATCCTTCTGCTGATGCTGGTGTGAACAGCAAGGAACTGTCAGCTCTCACTCCTCTTCTCTTTCCAGGACGGATCCGTTCTTTTTTTCCCTGACATAGTCTTTCCCTAGATGTGTTAGTACAACCCACCCACTATGGTTAAGGCTCAGTGTAGAAGCTGCCTTTCCCTTTGAAATGATTTTGCCTCTCCTTGCTCTAAACCCCGCTGCCTTGATTTCATGGTCTGATTCTCCGAGAGGGCAGTCCTATTTCCCTTAATTTCAAGGTTTGGGAGAATGTTTCAGTGCAGCTCGTGGATACTGACAATTTATCCAGAGACTTTGAAGCAAAGGTTTTCTAAGCAAAGGAATCAATTACAGGGTGTGGCTCCCAAGTGAGGAAGCATTTCCAGAAGGCATCCAAGGCAGTTTGTCTCAGTGCAATATGCTTGCACCAGTGACCTTGAGCGTTTCGGGGGGAGTATTTTAACTTTAATAAGATGAAGGCTTTTTTACCTGTACTTTTGTATACATCAGATGTGCTAATGAGGAAAGTCCTTATCTTCTCCTTAAAGTGGGTTTCTTAAGGACATGTATTTGGCACTATTAGTGTAGCAAGAATTATTGTATGTACTTGAAAGTAACAAAACTTTAAAAATATCTCTGGTTCAGATGTGTTGCCAGTGCAGCCTGGCCTCCCCCACTCCCATTAGTTCTGATTAGGGAGGTTTGATGCCTGTCACTGTGTGTAATCTGGACCTTCCTTTGTGAGTCATTCCTTCTCATTTTCTCAGAGCAAATACAAATCGCCCATCAAATGACAAGTGAAGGCACAGGGGAGGCAAGGGGAGGGAAATCAGAGCCGAAATCTGTTAGCTATTTGGAGTAATTGGTTATTTGCTGTGTTTGCTGGTTGGGAAGCAGAGCACATACTTTACGGTCTCTCCTGTTACGGGGGCTGGAGTCACCCGCCGACATTGGATCCTCGTTGCCGGAGCCCTTGGCTCCGGGCGCCTTTCCCCTGCTTGGCATTCCTGTGGTCTCCTCGGGGGTGCACCCCTCCTCCCTCGATGTGCACTGCAGGGGGGACAGCCTAGGGTGAGACTTGTCTGGAGAACTCCAGGGCCTCATCAGGGAGGAAGAGGCCCCAGCCCCGTGCCGGGAGCCGTCCCTGCCTCTCCCCCAGACTCCCTTCTTCCCGAGAGGTCTTCTCCTTGGTCCACGAGGGACTCGTTTTCCTACCCAGAGGAAAAAGCTTTATCTCTTCCCAGAAGGAAAATCTTGGCTTTCCTGGAAAATCTATAGGACAGGAAGTGCTCTCTGAGGTCTCATTTAATGCCTTCCTACCCCGGATGGTCCTGTCATCCTCCCTGCCCCCTCTCACTCCCTTGCCTGGGTCAAAACAGTGCTTGGAAGTTGGTTCAGGGCTCACTGACGAGCACGAGCCCCCCAGAGGAGCTTATCAACCTGGCCGGTGACGTGAGCACCTCTCTTACGTTCACCCAGGCATGGGAAACCAGCTCGAATGAACAGTGAGTTCAAAATATAGAATATTTGGAAAGTAATATGACTTTGTGTTTGAAAGCTCACACAGTAACTAGAAAGTAGGTTGACTTTGGCACATAGTAGGCTCCCCCAAAATACTTTTAAAATTGAATTTGAGATAGCTAAGATTAGTGTCTGCAGTTTGATGAATGCTTCTGCAGCCCTGGGAAGGCCTTCAAAAATAGTTTTTCTCTTAAGTAGATGGTTGGAACTCTGGTTACGCCAAACTGTCTACATAAGCAGAATGAAGAAGGTAAGGCAAGCTTTTGCCCAGGCCCTATTGGAATCATCACAGACTCTGTGTTAGCGATGCCTCATTGCTTTCTTCATAAGCTTGAAGACTCTGATCATCTTTCCTTCACCCTACCGGAGGAATTATATTTATTTGGGCTTTCTTCATGGGTTATGGAGTCATGCTGTCCTCGGAGGATCAAGTCATGGCCCCACATACATACTTTAGGCTTCTGAATTTGGAGAGAGATTTCCCAGCCGTCTGCCGCCTCACTTGGGCCTTCCATCTGGAACATGCCCATAGTCACACTGTCAGGTCCTGACCCTTCTCTGTTCACCATCTGCTGGACTGCCAGGGTTCAGGCACACTTCTTCCCTGGGCCTTTTGGAAGCAATTCAGGGCTCTGGTTAAAGGTCTTCCTTTCTTTCCCACTTCTGCGGGTCCAGCTTGAAGTCAGAGTCAGCAGAGGAATGATCCCTCGAGGATGGGGAGGCCGAGCTGCAGGGAGTGTCAACAGGAGGTTGAAAGCCCAGTGTTCCCCTTGTGGAAATAATTAAGTGATTTCTTTTTTTTGTCATGAGTGTGTAGAGTTCTGCTGAATCAACATGGTGACTAGCTGTGGGTGTATGTCTGTGTGGTTTTGGGGGGCATGAAAGGTTTAGTGTGCATGGGGTGGGGTAGGTTCAGAGGCAGGTGTTGCGTGTCTGGGGGTTTGTCTGGTTTACGTGTAGGTGTGAGGACTTGCATGTTATGTCTGTGTTTGTATTAGTGTGTGTGAGCAAATACACTTGGTTTTTAAATCTCAGGGCTTAATTAAAGAACCAGAAAATCATCATGTCATTGTGCTAGTTCTGCAGTTGTTGAGTTCTAGGGAAGCAGTTCTGGGGGTCAGACTGGAGCTGCTGGCAATATCAACAAGAGCATTTATCAGGGGATAAAGGTCATGAGATATCTTTGCAGACATCATCTCAAAGCCTACAGTAATCCCAGGATTGGGTTCTTACATTACAGTCTTGATGATAATGCTTTGTGCTAAGACAAGAAAATTTTTTCAGCACCTTCTAGGATGACTACCTTCTGGTTGATATAGGCAATGAAGGCCTGTTTTAAATAATGAGCTTTCTTCGAGGTGGGTGTATAGTTCCCTATAGTGACTCCAAGGTTTAACATTGTAACCTCAGTGGTAAAGGAATTTGATCGTGAATGCTTCTGTTTGATTCAAGAGCTCATCCTGGGGAGAGAACCCAAGTGATACCCTCTGCCCTCCCCAACTCTCCTAATGTCACAGAAAGTCAGGCTTAGAATGACTGTTATCAATTTTGCCATCTGTATTCATGTAATGCATTAGGCTTATTGAACGAAAATGGGAGATTAAATGTTCTGACTGGGCCGTGCTGATTTGGGTCTTCGGAGGGATTAGGGTGCCCATTAGACTGGATCAAGCTTGGAGAAGCATGTCTTTGTTACATGGCTCTGGTTGCTCAGGATCTGAATGTTGGCTATTAGCTGAAATTGGAGAGGCCGCCAGCCCGTGCCTTGATCAGACTTGCTTGGCTGGCTGAATGGTGAGGGACTCTGAACCTTGGGCACGGGGAAGTAAAGCTTTGATGGCCAGACTTCTTGCTGAAGCCTGAGGTGACACTTCAGCAGTCAAGCCTTTTATATTTGTGTTTTCCTCCTTGCTATGTCTAAGACTAGATGCCTAGCTATTGCAAAATGAGGTCAAGTGCACACATGGAATTAGAAAACATATGACCATTGCCCTTTTGGAGTTTTGGATTATGGGATTCCACTAGCAGCAGAGAGTTGCTTGGTTTTGGTGCATTTGGGATGATAAGACATTAGAGGACTGTCCTGTTTGGGGTGGGGCTCATTCTTATGCAGGAACTAATTTTCTTAAAAAAGGGAGGAACTAACTTTTTTCGCTCCTTTAAATCTCAGGGCTTAATTAAAGAACCAGAAAATCATCATGTCATTGTGCTAGTTCTGCAGTTGTTGAGTTCTAGGGAAGCAGTTCTGGGGGTCAGACTGGAGCTGCTGGCAATATCAACAAGAGCATTTATCAGGGGATAAAGGTCATGAGATATCTTTGCAGACATCATCTCAAAGCCTACAGTAATCCCAGGATTGGGTTCTTACATTACAGTCTTGATGATAATGCTTTGTGCTAAGACAAGAAAATTTTTTCAGCACCTTCTAGGATGACTACCTTCTGGTTGATATAGGCAATGAAGGCCTGTTTTAAATAATGAGCTTTCTTCGAGGTGGGTGTATAGTTCCCTATAGTGACTCCAAGGTTTAACATTGTAACCTCAGTGGTAAAGGAATTTGATCGTGAATGCTTCTGTTTGATTCAAGAGCTCATCCTGGGGAGAGAACCCAAGTGATACCCTCTGCCCTCCCCAACTCTCCTAATGTCACAGAAAGTCAGGCTTAGAATGACTGTTATCAATTTTGCCATCTGTATTCATGTAATGCATTAGGCTTATTGAACGAAAATGGGAGATTAAATGTTCTGACTGGGCCGTGCTGATTTGGGTCTTCGGAGGGATTAGGGTGCCCATTAGACTGGATCAAGCTTGGAGAAGCATGTCTTTGTTACATGGCTCTGGTTGCTCAGGATCTGAATGTTGGCTATTAGCTGAAATTGGAGAGGCCGCCAGCCCGTGCCTTGATCAGACTTGCTTGGCTGGCTGAATGGTGAGGGACTCTGAACCTTGGGCACGGGGAAGTAAAGCTTTGATGGCCAGACTTCTTGCTGAAGCCTGAGGTGACACTTCAGCAGTCAAGCCTTTTATATTTGTGTTTTCCTCCTTGCTATGTCTAAGACTAGATGCCTAGCTATTGCAAAATGAGGTCAAGTGCACACATGGAATTAGAAAACATATGACCATTGCCCTTTTGGAGTTTTGGATTATGGGATTCCACTAGCAGCAGAGAGTTGCTTGGTTTTGGTGCATTTGGGATGATAAGACATTAGAGGACTGTCCTGTTTGGGGTGGGGCTCATTCTTATGCAGGAACTAACTTCTTTTTGGGCTTCCCGAGGAAGGGAAGGAAGACATGGGCATGAAGTAACTCCCTCAGAAGCCAGGTTAGGGAAATAGCAGGAATGCTATTTTCAAATCACGTCCATGAGCATGCTGAAAATATAACTTTATTTTTCTGTAATTCAACTTAATCTATCTTTTGAGTTCCCATTTTTTCCCGGCAGAAAAGTCCTAGTCCTAGTAATTCTTCAATCATTTAAGTTTAAGGTTTAGTTAGTTTTGGATTTTTCTCCCTTGTCCTCACCCCTGGGTTGTTCAGTTGCTCAGTTGTGTCTGACTCTTTGTGAAGCTATGGACTGCAGCACACCCCCTTCCCTGTCCTTCACCATCTCCTGGAGTTTGCTGAAACTCACATCCGTCGAGTCAGTGATGCCTTCCAACCATCTCATACTCTGTCATCCCCTTCTCCTCCTACTTTCAATCTTTCCCAGCATCAGGATCTTTTTCAGTGAGTCAGCTCTTCACTTCAGATGACCAAAGTAGTGGAGCTTCAGCACCAGTCCTTTCAATGAATATTCAGGGTTTGGTCTCCTTGCAATCCAAGGATTCACCCGGGGAGACAGCTTAATTCTGGGTTGGGCTTCCACACGGTAATGACTTCCACAGGAATGGACCCGTGGTCACTAGTGTGTGTGTATCCTGGATCTGCTGGACACACAGACCAAATAGACACTGTCTCATTATCTCTGGTTGCTCAGGATCTGAATGTTGGCTATTAGCTGAAATTGGAGAGGCCGCCAGCCCGTGCCTTGATCAGACTTGCTTGGCTGGCTGAATGGTGAGGGACTCTGAACCTTGGGCACGGGGAAGTAAAGCTTTGATGGCCAGACTTCTTGCTGAAGCCTGAGGTGACACTTCAGCAGTCAAGCCTTTTATATTTGTGTTTTCCTCCTTGCTATGTCTAAGACTAGATGCCTAGCTATTGCAAAATGAGGTCAAGTGCACACATGGAATTAGAAAACATATGACCATTGCCCTTTTGGAGTTTTGGATTATGGGATTCCACTAGCAGCAGAGAGTTGCTTGGTTTTGGTGCATTTGGGATGATAAGACATTAGAGGACTGTCCTGTTTGGGGTGGGGCTCATTCTTATGCAGGAACTAACTTCTTTTTGGGCTTCCCGAGGAAGGGAAGGAAGACATGGGCATGAAGTAACTCCCTCAGAAGCCAGGTTAGGGAAATAGCAGGAATGCTATTTTCAAATCACGTCCATGAGCATGCTGAAAATATAACTTTATTTTTCTGTAATTCAACTTAATCTATCTTTTGAGTTCCCATTTTTCCTGGCAGAAAAGTCCTAGTCCTAGTAATTCTTCAATCATTTAAGTTTAAGGTTTAGTTAGTTTTGGATTTTTCTCCCTTGTCCTCACCCCTGGGTTGTTCAGTTGCTCAGTTGTGTCTGACTCTTTGTGAAGCCATGGACTGCAGCACACCCGCGTTCCCTGTCCTTCACCATCTCCTGGAGTTTGCTGAAACTCACATCCGTCGAGTCAGTGATGCCATCCAACCATCTCATACTCTGTCATCCCCTTCTCCTCCTACTTTCAATCTTTCCCAGCATCAGGATCTTTTTCAGTGAGTCAGCTCTTCACTTCAGATGACCAAAGTAGTGGAGCTTCAGCACCAGTCCTTTCAATGAATATTCAGGGTTTGGTCTCCTTGCAATCCAAGGATTCACCCGGGGAGACAGCTTAATTCTGGGTTGGGCTTCCACACGGTAATGACTTCCACAGGAATGGACCCGTGGTCACTAGTGTGTGTGTATCCTGGATCTGCTGGACACACAGACCAAATAGACACTGTCTCATTATCTCGACCGGAAGACCCTCTCAAGTATCCCGGGCTTCCTCTCTCTACTGCCTTTTGAGACTTTCTGTAGCATGGGGCCATGTGGCAGCTCCTTTGTGACACTCTGGGATCTACAGGATGTGACCAGGACATCGTCAAGTGTTCTCTCCCACGACTTCCATGCACCCATTTGTCAAGTCCCCAGTTTCTCCATGTCCCAGTTTTTCTGGCTGTTTCTGAATGGCTGCTACTTACCAGATCCCCAGAGTTGAGGAGAGGTCTCTTCCATGTGTACAGTCAGCTAACCTGGGGGGTGGGTGTAACGATGCCTTATAAGAAGTCATCACAAATCTTTAAAAAGAAGGGGTACACATATACAATGGGATATCACTCAACCACTAAAATGAATGAAATAATCACATTTATAACAACATGAATGGACCTGGAGTGTGTCATACTGAGTGAAGTAAGTCAGACAAAGAAGGAGATATATCATATGACATCACTTATATATGGAATCTAAAAAGAAATGATACAAATAAACTTACAAAATGGAAAGAGACTCACAGACTTAGAAAATGAACCTATGGTTGCCAGGGTGAAGGGCTAGTTAGGAAGTTTGGGATGGTCATTTACCAACTACTGTATTTTGAATGGATAACCAACAAGGACCTATTGTTTATAGCACATGGAATTCTGCTCAGCGTAATGTGTCAGCCTGGATAGGAGGGAAGTTTGGGGGAGAACATGTATACATATGGCTGAGTCCCTGTGCTGTTCACCTGAAATTATCATAACATTGTTAATTGGCTATGCCCTAATACAAAATTAAAAATTAAAGAAAACAAAAAGCTAGGAACTCTAGATATTTAAGAGATCTAATCTTAATCTTGAACAACTTGCTCATTTGCAAAAGGAGGAGGTTGAAATATACTTTAATAATAAAAAAAAGGGCTTCCCTTGTAGCTCGGTTGGTAAAAGAATCTCCCTGGAATGTAGGAGACTCTGATTCAGTTCCTGGGTCAGGAAGATCCCCCGGAGAAGGGTTAAGCTACCCACTCCAGTATTCTTTAGCTTTCCTGGTGGCTCAGATGGTAAAGAATCTGCCTGCAGTGTGGGAGACCTGGGTTTGATTCCAGGGTTGAGAAGATCCACTGGAGAAAGGAAAGGCTACCCACTCCAGTGTTCTTGCCTGGAGAATTCCTTGGCTTGTCCGTGGGTCGCGAAGAGTCGGACATGACTGAGAGACTTTCACTTCATAAAAAAATGCAAAAATATGAAGAAACCACAAATCTCTGATTCTTGCTCCGTCTCTCTCTTTAAGGGCTGGAAAGAACATCCTTTTAAACCTGTATGTTTTTTTAATGGTACATTATCTGCTTAAGGAAATCTGAAAGCCAAGGATCCAACTTCCCCACCCCCAGCCATTTAGGCATTCATTCAGTCATCAGATATTTATTTATTTATTTATTTATTTATTTTCTTCCTGTTTTTTTTTTTAAAACTTTTATTTTACTTTTAACTTTTACAGAGTTTTGTTGTTTATAGATATGCATATTCTCAGATTAGTCATATGTATATCCCCCCCATCCCACCCCTCCAGACCATCATACAGCACCCGTGAAGGATCTGCTTTTCTCACAGAGCAGTGACTATAGCTGTTTTCTTCACATATGATAGTACAGGCCTTCAAGCTACTTCCTTTACGCCTCTCACCCATTGTTCCTTCCCCACAATGTCCACATGTCCACTGTCCATGTCTGTCTTTCTGTCGCTTCACAGTCATCAGATATTTACTGGCTTCCATATATGTGCCAGGCGATGTTCTAAGGATTGGGGATACAGTGTACAAAAAGATAAAGATCTTGCCATCATGGGACATGATAACCAAGTACCTAAATAAAATATATGGAGTGTCTGATGGTGACTGTGAGGGAGAAAAAGCAAGGAAGGGAAAATGAGAGTTGCTGGGAGAGGGATAATGAATTAAAATATGGTTAGTAAGGAGGGTAAAACAGATCGTATTTAGTCAAGACTTGAAGGAAGGGATGAAGTGGCCCCTGGATCCCTCTGTGAGGGGAGTAGAGTTCTTGCCATGGAAGGAGCCTGGGGGCACTGGCAGTGTTTGTGGAGTGGGAGGGCCACTGGGGTGGGAAGGGCATGAGTGAGGAAGAAATGTGAGGACGTGGGATGAGGGAGGTGTGCGGGCCTGGTCAAGAGAGTCTAGCTTGTTGTGAGAGCTTTGACATTAGCACCTCACTGGAGGTCTTTGCACAGAGAGGCGACGTGTCCCCATGTGTGTGGCTGTTGTGTTGAGAACAGATTTGGGAGCAAGGGTGAAAGTGGGGAGTCCAATTAGAAGAGGGGTGCAGTAGTTCAGGTGGTGGGGACCGGGGCGGTCGTGACCAGGGAGATGCGGTCTGATTCCAGATGTGTAACAAAGGATGCGCCAGGAGGATTCGCTCATGGCTGGAATGTGGAGCCTGAGGAAGAGGCCTGAGTGACAGCGGTGAGGGTTTGGCTTGAGCACCTGGAAGGAGGGAGCTGTCCTTGCTTGTACGAGGAAGACGCAGGTGGGTGGGGGTGACGAGGAGCTGAATTCTGGAGCTGGCACTTCAGAGCAACTTATTAGATGTCCAAGTGGAGGTGGTAGACAGGCAGCTGGAGTTCAGAGGAGTCATGCAGGCTGTGGGACACTTATGTTGGATTCCTCACTGCATGTGCTGTTCAAGATGTACAGCCTTAAGGGGAATCCCAGGGGAGTGAGAGTGGAGGGGGAGGAGAAGCAGTCTGAGCAGGGAGCCCTGGGCCGCTCAGATGGTCAGAGCCCCGGTGACAAGGAGGGATCGACTGAGATGGAGGAGGCATGGCCAGTGGGGTGGGAGGACCACGGCTGTGAGGCTCTGTAAGGCAAAGGGGTTGTTTCGAAGACGGAGGAGTGACTACCTCCATCAGCTACTGCTGCTGGTTGATCACTGAGGCCCGAGTGTCTGATGGTGACTGTGAGGGAGAAAAGCAAGGAAGGGAAAATGAGAGTTGCTGGGAGAGGGATAATGAATTAAAATATGGTTAGTAAGGAGGGTAAAACAGATCGTATTTAGTCAAGACTTGAAGGAAGGGATGAAGTGGCCCCTGGATCCCTCTGTGAGGGGAGTAGAGTTCTTGCCATGGAAGGAGCCTGGGGGCACTGGCAGTGTTTGTGGAGTGGGAGGGCCACTGGGGTGGGAAGGGCATGAGTGAGGAAGAAATGTGAGGACGTGGGATGAGGGAGGTGTGCGGGCCTGGTCAAGAGAGTCTAGCTTGTTGTGAGAGCTTTGACATTAGCACCTCACTGGAGGTCTTTGCACAGAGAGGCGACGTGTCCCCATGTGTGTGGCTGTTGTGTTGAGAACAGATTTGGGAGCAAGGGTGAAAGTGGGGAGTCCAATTAGAAGAGGGGTGCAGTAGTTCAGGTGGTGGGGACCGGGGCGGTCGTGACCAGGGAGATGCGGTCTGATTCCAGATGTGTAACAAAGGATGCGCCAGGAGGATTCGCTCATGGCTGGAATGTGGAGCCTGAGGAAGAGGCCTGAGTGACAGCGGTGAGGGTTTGGCTTGAGCACCTGGAAGGAGGGAGCTGTCCTTGCTTGTACGAGGAAGACGCAGGTGGGTGGGGGTGACGAGGAGCTGAATTCTGGAGCTGGCACTTCAGAGCAACTTATTAGATGTCCAAGTGGAGGTGGTAGACAGGCAGCTGGAGTTCAGAGGAGTCATGCAGGCTGTGGGACACTTATGTTGGATTCCTCACTGCATGTGCTGTTCAAGATGTACAGCCTTAAGGGGAATCCCAGGGGAGTGAGAGTGGAGGGGGAGGAGAAGCAGTCTGAGCAGGGAGCCCTGGGCCGCTCAGATGGTCAGAGCCCCGGTGACAAGGAGGGATCGACTGAGATGGAGGAGGCATGGCCAGTGGGGTGGGAGGACCACGGCTGTGAGGCTCTGTAAGGCAAAGGGGTTGTTTCGAAGACGGAGGAGTGACTACCTCCATCAGCTACTGCTGCTGGTTGATCACTGAGGCCCGAGTCCTCAGTGACCTTGACGGGCATGTTTCAGTGGAACAGAGAGAATGGGAAAACAAGAAATGCAGACAGCTCTAGACGTTTTTCTGTAAAAGGGAGAGAGAAAGAAGGTGGGAGCCAAAAATGTGATTTGAGAGTTTTCTTTTTAAATCAGGGGGAACCAGTGTTGCATGTAACACCTATGGGAGGGATCCAGTGGAAAAGGAAGTGTAGCCACACAGGAGAGGAGAGAGGAGCACGTCCTCAAGCGGGTCTGAGGGCACAGGTACAGGGTGGCCTTGGGCCAGGGTGCACGCACAGCCCCTTCGTAAACACAAGAGAGGGCAGGGGCCGTGCAGGCTTGGTGTGCTTGTGGGGGCTGGGGTGGTCTCTTCTGATGCTTCTGGTTTAAGAGAAAGAGGAAGTAGGGTCCCTGGTCCAGAGTGACGACAGGGAGGAGGTGTTGGAGGGCTGAGAAGAAAGGAGAAGGTGTGGAAAGCTGGTGTGTTTGGAGGGAGGAGAGCAAAGCACTAGGGACTTGAGTTGGAGTGGACGACAGCACTGGACCCCCTCGAGGCTGTGACACGACCTTGGAATGAGACCAGCCTCTGGTTTGCTATTTTTCAGCCACATTTGATATGATGGAGAAGAGCTGAGCTTCAGCCTGGGTTGGGCTGGCCAGAAATACAATGGAGCAAGAGAGGACCCAGGGAATATACAAGTTGGGGAGGGCAAAGTGAAAAACCAGCCAAGGTATAAGAGGTGGGTGGGACGCAATCTGGAGTGGAGGGGGCAGGCTGGAGTTCAGAGGAGTCATGCACGCTGTGGGACACTTATGTTGGATTCCTCACTGCATGTGCTGTTCAAGATGTACAGCCTTAAGGGGAATCCCAGGGGAGTGAGAGTGGAGGGGGAGGAGAAGCAGTCTGAGCAGGGAGCCCTGGGCCGCTCAGATGGTCAGAGCCCCGGTGACAAGGAGGATCGACTGAGATGGAGGAGGCATGGCCAGTGGGGTGGGAGGACCACGGCTGTGAGGCTCTGTAAGGCAAAGGGGTTGTTTCGAAGACGGAGGAGTGACTACCTCCATCAGCTACTGCTGCTGGTTGATCACTGAGGCCCGAGTCCTCAGTGACCTTGACGGGCATGTTTCAGTGGAACAGAGAGAATGGGAAAACAAGAAATGCAGACAGCTCTAGACGTTTTTCTGTAAAAGGGAGAGAGAAAGAAGGTGGGAGCCAAAAATGTGATTTGAGAGTTTTCTTTTTAAATCAGGGGGAACCAGTGTTGCATGTAACACCTATGGGAGGGATCCAGTGGAAAAGGAAGTGTAGCCACACAGGAGAGGAGAGAGGAGCACGTCCTCAAGCGGGTCTGAGGGCACAGGTACAGGGTGGCCTTGGGCCAGGGTGCACGCACAGCCCCTTCGTAAACACAAGAGAGGGCAGGGGCCGTGCAGGCTTGGTGTGCTTGTGGGGGCTGGGGTGGTCTCTTCTGATGCTTCTGGTTTAAGAGAAAGAGGAAGTAGGGTCCCTGGTCCAGAGTGACGACAGGGAGGAGGTGTTGGAGGGCTGAGAAGAAAGGAGAAGGTGTGGAAAGCTGGTGTGTTTGGAGGGAGGAGAGCAAAGCACTAGGGACTTGAGTTGGAGTGGACGACAGCACTGGACCCCCTCGAGGCTGTGACACGACCTTGGAATGAGACCAGCCTCTGGTTTGCTATTTTTCAGCCACATTTGATATGATGGAGAAGAGCTGAGCTTCAGCCTGGGTTGGGCTGGCCAGAAATACAATGGAGCAAGAGAGGACCCAGGGAATATACAAGTTGGGGAGGGCAAAGTGGCAATATATAAGCCAGCCAAGGTATAAATTATGTTTCTGCTGCATGTGTGATTTCTGTCAAGAACGAGGGCCATTGGAAGAGGATCTTCCTGTGGGATGCAGGGAGAGAAGGGGACAAAAGTCACTGAGCAGCCAGTCAGCTGGGATGACCAGGGGTTAGGAAAGTCACTCGCTCAGCTCTGCCCCAGTGTGTCTGCTTAAGGAGAACCAGCCATAGACATCACCAGGAACTTGGAGGGAGGAGGAAATTACAGCTGGGTTCTTGGGGAAAGCTGAGTGTGGTAAGACTTAGGTCCTGTTTGGTGGTCAATGGCTAGTTCTGTAAATTTTTTTTTTAAAGTCTGATTTCTGCTTTTGTTCTTCTGTTAGAGATTATCTGCTTGTGTTTTATGACCTGTTCTTTTTTATTTTAACAGCTTTTAAAAGATAATCCACATAAACACAAGCTCCTATTTAAAGAGTACAACTTAGTGGTTTTTAGTTTATTAACAGGGTTGTGCAACCATCGCCCATCATCCATTTCAGCATATTTTCATCTTTCCAAAAAGAAATAATGTACCCCAAGAGTGATTATCCCCCTTCTCTCCCAATTGCTAATCTACTTTCCGTCTCTTTGGGGTTGCTTATTCTGGCCATTTCCTATACATGAAATCACGCAATATGCGGTCTTCTGTGATTACCTTCTTTTTTTTTTTCTTTCTTTATTTTAAAGATTTTACAGAGTTTTGTTGTTCACCAACATGTATGTTCCCAGATCATTTATATGCATATCCCTGGACCCTCCCCCCACGCAGTTCCCCCCCTCCCACCACTCCAGACCATCGCCCCAAGTGGTTGTAGGTACTCCTATTCCCCTAGCACAATGACAATAGCTATCTTTTTCACACATGACAGTATAGGTTTCCATGTTACTCCCTCCATGCCTCCCTCCCACTGTTCGGTCTCCACAATGTCTTTATGTCTATTCTCTGTTTTTTTCATGAGTTCACTGCGTGTGTTATCATGACCATCCTACTAGATCCCATATATATGAGTTAGTATACTATACTTGTCTTTCTCTTTTTGACTTATTTCACTTTTTATGATAGGTTCTAGAGCCAGCCACCTCATTAGGACTGAGTCTTCTCCATTTCTTTTAACAGCTGAGTAGTATTCCATTGTATATATGTGCCAGAGCTTCTGGATCCATTTATTCGTCGATGGGCATCTAGGTTGCTTCCATGTTCTGGCTATTGTATAGAGAGCTGCAATGAACATTGGGGTACAGGTGCCTCTTTCAGTTTTGATTTCATCAGGATATAGGCCTAATAGTGGGAATGCTGGGTCATAGGGTGCTTCTATTTTTAGTTTTATGAGGAATCTCCATATTGTCTTCCATAGAGGTTGTATCAATTTACATTCCCACCAGCAATGCAAGAGGATTGGTTCCCTTTTCTCCACACCCTCTCCAGCATTTGTTGTCTGTTGATTTGTGGATGATGGCCATTCTGATGGGTGTGAGGTGGTATCTCATTGTGGTTTTAATTTGCATTTCTCTAATAATAAGCGAGGTTGAGCATCGTTTCATGTGCTTTTGGACCATCTGTATGTCTTCTTTGGAGAAGCGTCTCTTTAGATCTTTTTCCCATTTTTTTGATTGGGCTGCTCGTTTTCCCTGTGCTGAGTTGTCTGAGTTGCTTGTAGATTTTGGAGATTAATTCTTTGTCTGTTGTTTCATTTGCTATAATTTTCTCCCACTCTGTGGGGTGTCTGTTCAACTTTTTGGTGATTTCTTTTGCTGTACAAAAGCTTTTAAGTTTCATGAGGTCCCACGTGTTCACTTTTCTTTTCAGTTCCACTATTTTAGTAGGTGGGTCAGAGAAGATCTTGCTTTGATTGATGTCCTTGAGGGTTTTGCCTATATTCTCCTCTAAGAGTTTGATGGTTTCTGGTCTTAAATTTAGGTCTTTAATCCATTTTGAGTTGATCTTAGTGTATGGTGTCAGGGAATGTTCCAACTTCATTTTTTTGCATGTAGCTGTCCAATTCTCCCAGCACCACTTGTTGAAGAGGCTGCCTTTGTCCCATTTTATAGTTTCTCCTCCTTTGTCAAAAATAAGGTACCCATAGGTGCGTAGGTTGATCTGGGTTCTCGATCTTGTTCCATTGGTCTATAGTTCTGTTTTTGTGCCAGTACCATACTGTCTTGATGACTGTTGCTTTGTAGCAGAGTCTGAAGTTAGGGAGGCTGATTCCTCCAGCTCCGTTTTTCTTTCTCAGAATTGCTTTGGCTATTCGAGGTGTTTTGTGCTTCCATATGAACTGTGTTATTCTTTGGTCTAGTTCTGTGAAAAATGTCAATGGTAGTTGAATAGGTATTGCATTGAATCTGTAGATGATATTTGGTAGTATCGTCATTTTCACAATATTGATTCTTCCGATTCAGGAAGATGGAATATCTTTCCATCTGTTTAAGTCTTCTTTAATTTCTCTCATGAGTGTCTTGTAATTTTCTGTGTACAATTCTTTTGTTTCTTTGGGTAGGTTTATTCCTAGATATTTGATTCTTTCGGTTGCAATGGTGAAGGGGATTGCCTCTTTGATTTCGTTTTCTGATTTTTCATTGTTTGTGTATAGGAATGCCAGTGATTTCTGTGTGTTGACTTTATATCCTGCGACTTTGCTGAATTTTTTGATTAGCTCTAGTAGCTTTGTAATAGAGTCTTTGGGATTTTCTATGTATAATATCATGTTGCCTGCCAAAAGAGAGATCTTGGCTTCTTCCTTTCCAATCTGGATTCCTTTGATTTCTTTCTCTTCTCTTATTGCTGTTGCTAGAACTTCCAGGACTATGTTGAATAATAATGATGAAAGTGGACACCCCTGTCTTGTTCCTGATGTGATTACCTTCTTTTATTTGCCATGATGGTTTCGCGATTCATCCATGTTGTAGCATGTATCAGTCTTTCATTACTTTTTATCATCAAATAATGTGCCATCGTGTGGGTACATCCCATTTTATCCACTGATGGACATTTGGACGGTTTCTACTTTGGGGCTGTTGTGAATAATGCTGCTTGTACATTCATGTACAAGTTTTTATGTGGACATACGTTTTTTTTTTACATTTGTATTTTTTGCGGGGGGGCAGGTGGGGTGGGAAGGGAGGGGGATGGGCGGACCACTTCTATTGGTCTTTCATTTCTCTATTTTCATCCGTCTTTGTTCTTTGGCTCCTGTGGGCCTCCCATCGCAGTGGCCTCTGTCCTCGCAGAGCGCCGGCTCTGGGTGCATGTGCCCCAGAGCTCCGGCTCAGTAATTGGACACATCAGTCCAGCCGCTCCGCCGCACGTGGGATCATCCCAGGCCAGGGGTCGAACCGGCACCCCTTGCATTGCAAGGCAGTGTCCTTACCCACTGGACCACCAGGGGAAGTCCCTGGACATACGTTTTTGTTTCTCTTGGGTGTACAACAAGGAGTGAAATTCCTGGATCGTTCTCTGTTTTTTTTTTTTTTTAAAAGATTTATTTATTTTTTTTTTTGGGTGGGGGGGGGGGGGGGGGGGAGCAGGTGGGTCACTTCTATTGATCTTTAATTTGTCTATTTTCATCCATCTTTGTTCTTTGGTCCATGTGGGCCTCCCATCGCGGTGGCCTCTGTTGTCGCAGAGCACTGATTCTGGGTGCACGTGCTCCAGAGCTCCGGCTTTGGCACTTGAACACATAGGTCCAGCCGCTCTGTGGCACGTGGAATCTTCCCAAGCCAGGGATGGAACTGGCGCCCCTTGCATTGCAAGGCAGTGTCCTTACCCACTGGACCACCAGGGGAAGTCCCTGGACATACGTTTTTGTTTCTCTTGGGTGTACAACAAGGAGTGAAATTCCTGGATCGTTCTCTGTTTTTTTTTTTTTTTTAAAGATTTATTTATTTATTTATTTTGGTGGGGGTGGGGAGGGAGGGGAGCAGGTGGGTCACTTCTATTGATCTTTAATTTGTCTATTTTCATCCATCTTTGTTCTTTGGTCCATGTGGGCCTCCCATCGCGGTGGCCTCTGTTGTCGCAGAGCACTGATTCTGGGTGCACGTGCTCCAGAGCTCCGGCTTTGGCACTTGAACACATAGGTCCAGCCGCTCTGTGGCACGTGGAATCTTCCCAAGCCAGGGATGGAACTGGCGCCCCTTGCACTGCAAGGTGGTGTCCTTACCCACTGGACCACCAGGGAAACCCCTCGTTCTCTGTTTTTAACAGTCATTCTCTGTTTAATCTTCTGAGGAACTGCCAGGTTGTTTTCTGAAGTGACTGCAACACTTTGAATTTCCACCAGAAGTAGATGAGGGCTCCAGTTTGTCCACATCTTTACCGACCCTTGTTATCATCTGAGTTTTTGGTTATAGTCATCCTTGGGGTGTGAAATGTTCTTCCATTGTGGTTTCCATTTGCCTTTCCCTGATGACTAATAATGCTGAGTGCCTCTTTATGTGCTTATTGGCCATTTGTGTATCTTCTTCCAAGAAATGTCTGTTTTAATCCGTGGCTTATTTTTTATTGGGTTATTTGTCTTCTTCTTATTGAACCATGTGAATGTTCTATATATTCTGGTTACAAATCCCTCATCAGATTCTCCTATTCTGTGAATTGACTTTTCATTTTCTTGGTGGTGTGTTTTGAAGTATCCTATTGTTTTTTATTTTCAAAAGCTTTCATTTTTAAAATTATGTCAGGAATACATGGACACCATGAAAAATTAGAAAGCTCTCAGTGATACACAAAAATAAAAGAAATAAATAAAACACTTGTAATCTCATCGTTTACAGATAATTGCTGCAAACACTTGGGGTTTGATCTTTTAACTAAAATGACTTCTCAGGCTTCCCTGGTGGTCCAGTGGGTAAAGAGCCCACCTTGCAGTGCAAGGGGCACTGGTTCAGTCCCTGGCCCAGGAAGATCCCACATGCCGTGGAGCAGCTGGACTGGTGTGTCCGATTACAAGCCAGCGCTCTGGAGTGCATGTGCCCAGAGCCGGTGCTCTGCAGCGAGAGAGACCACTGCAATGGGAGGCCCACACAGGCCAAAGAATAAAGATGGATGAAAAGAAATAAATCAAAACTCAATAAGAGAGGCCAAAAAAAAAAAAGAATTCTCATTATTCAATTTTTAGCTTTTTATAAATCTCATCAGTTGTGGATAACTTTCCATGTTAATAAACATTTTTACAACATCATTTTAATTTGTCATTCCACAACATTTCATCACATGGATGTACAGTTTACCCAGGAAGTTCCTTATTGTCAGATGCTTAACTGGACCACCAGGGAAACCCCTCGTTCTCTGTTTTTAACAGTCATTCTCTGTTTAATCTTCTGAGGAACTGCCAGGTTGTTTTCTGAAGTGACTGCAACACTTTGAATTTCCACCAGAAGTAGATGAGGGCTCCAGTTTGTCCACATCTTTACCGACCCTTGTTATCATCTGAGTTTTTGGTTATAGTCATCCTTGGGGTGTGAAATGTTCTTCCATTGTGGTTTCCATTTGCCTTTCCCTGATGACTAATAATGCTGAGTGCCTCTTTATGTGCTTATTGGCCATTTGTGTATCTTCTTCCAAGAAATGTCTGTTTTAATCCGTGGCTTATTTTTTATTGGGTTATTTGTCTTCTTCTTATTGAACCATGTGAATGTTCTATATATTCTGGTTACAAATCCCTCATCAGATTCTCCTATTCTGTGAATTGACTTTTCATTTTCTTGGTGGTGTGTTTTGAAGTATCCTATTGTTTTTTATTTTCAAAAGCTTTCATTTTTAAAATTATGTCAGGAATACATGGACACCATGAAAAATTAGAAAGCTCTCAGTGATACACAAAAATAAAAGAAATAAATAAAACACTTGTAATCTCATCGTTTACAGATAATTGCTGCAAACACTTGGGGTTTGATCTTTTAACTAAAATGACTTCTCAGGCTTCCCTGGTGGTCCAGTGGGTAAAGAGCCCACCTTGCAGTGCAAGGGGCACTGGTTCAGTCCCTGGCCCAGGAAGATCCCACATGCCGTGGAGCAGCTGGACTGGTGTGTCCGATTACAAGCCAGCGCTCTGGAGTGCATGTGCCCAGAGCCGGTGCTCTGCAGCGAGAGAGACCACTGCAATGGGAGGCCCACACAGGCCAAAGAATAAAGATGGATGAAAAGAAATAAATCAAAACTCAATAAGAGAGGCCAAAAAAAAAAAAAAAGAATTCTCATTATTCAATTTTTAGCTTTTTATAAATCTCATCAGTTGTGGATAACTTTCCATGTTAATAAACATTTTTACAACATCATTTTAATTTGTCATTCCACAACATTTCATCACATGGATGTACAGTTTACCCAGGAAGTTCCTTATTGTCAGATGCTTAAGTTGTTTTTCCCTGTTATAAGTATAGTTAAGTCTTTATGCATATCTATAAATACCTTCTTTGAATAGATTTCTAGAATTGGCATGCGGGGTCAAAGTGTAGGCACATTTTTAGGGCTTTAGCCAGTTTGCCTTCTGGAAAGACTGTGGCCAGGTACACTCCTGCAGGCAGTGAGAGAGCCAATCCTTGGCCAGAAGCTAGCCTGGTCCACATAAAACAAACAGTACTATTGTGGGTAACACTGTGTGCTAGGCACTGTTCTAAGCACTTTATGCATGTGACTCATTTATTCCTCACAGTAACTCTATCAATCGATACTGGTATTTTGCCATTTTACTGGTAAGACAATTGAGGCACAAATAAAGTTTGCCCAAGGTCACACAGGCTAGGAG
Source organism: Tragulus kanchil (assembly GCA_022376925.1). Taxonomy (NCBI): domain Eukaryota; kingdom Metazoa; phylum Chordata; class Mammalia; order Artiodactyla; family Tragulidae; genus Tragulus; species Tragulus kanchil. The sequence goes on from JAIOJX010000029.1 coordinate 154,298,449, forward strand.
TGGCAGGATTTGAACACTTGTGAGAGCCAGATTTCCTTCTGGAAGAAAGCCTGGCACTGTTAAGTACAAGGATAACTAGTGCTTGAAGATAGTCTTTATAATGCTAAGGAAGCATTCTTTGATTCTTAAACAACTGAAGAATTTAAAAATCTCTCACATCCCCTTCTGTTTCTGCCTATTATAGATCAGAGATTGGCAAACGTCTTCTTAAATGGCCAGGTGGTAAATATTTCAGGTTTGGGGGACATAAGGTCGCCATCACAACTACTCAGGTGTGCTGTTGCAGGTAAGAGGCAGCCGCAGACTACATGTAAATGAAATCCACTGGGCTGTAGTTGGCAAGTTTCTTTTATAGATGCAAGGGCACTGGTTCAGTCCCTGGCCCAGGAAGATCCCACATGCCGTGGAGCAGCTGGACTGGTGTGTCCGATTACAAGCCAGCGCTCTGGAGTGCATGTGCCCAGAGCCGGTGCTCTGCAGCGAGAGAGACCACTGCAATGGGAGGCCCACACAGGCCAAAGAATAAAGATGGATGAAAAGAAATAAATCAAAACTCAATAAGAGAGGCCAAAAAAAAAAAAGAATTCTCATTATTCAATTTTTAGCTTTTTATAAATCTCATCAGTTGTGGATAACTTTCCATGTTAATAAACATTTTTACAACATCATTTTAATTTGTCATTCCACAACATTTCATCACATGGATGTACAGTTTACCCAGGAAGTTCCTTATTGTCAGATGCTTAAGTTGTTTTTCCCTGTTATAAGTATAGTTAAGTCTTTATGCATATCTATAAATACCTTCTTTGAATAGATTTCTAGAATTGGCATGCGGGGTCAAAGTGTAGGCACATTTTTAGGGCTTTAGCCAGTTTGCCTTCTGGAAAGACTGTGGCCAGGTACACTCCTGCAGGCAGTGAGAGAGCCAATCCTTGGCCAGAAGCTAGCCTGGTCCACATAAAACAAACAGTACTATTGTGGGTAACACTGTGTGCTAGGCACTGTTCTAAGCACTTTATGCATGTGACTCATTTATTCCTCACAGTAACTCTATCAATCGATACTGGTATTTTGCCATTTTACTGGTAAGACAATTGAGGCACAAATAAAGTTTGCCCAAGGTCACACAGGCTAGGAGTGGCAGGATTTGAACACTTGTGAGAGCCAGATTTCCTTCTGGAAGAAAGCCTGGCACTGTTAAGTACAAGGATAACTAGTGCTTGAAGATAGTCTTTATAATGCTAAGGAAGCATTCTTTGATTCTTAAACAACTGAAGAATTTAAAAATCTCTCACATCCCCTTCTGTTTCTGCCTATTATAGATCAGAGATTGGCAAACGTCTTCTTAAATGGCCAGGTGGTAAATATTTCAGGTTTGGGGGACATAAGGTCGCCATCACAACTACTCAGGTGTGCTGTTGCAGGTAAGAGGCAGCCGCAGACTACATGTAAATGAAAAACCAGCTGGCTGGCCACTGGGCTGTAGTTGGCAAGTTTCTTTTATAGATGGTCATTTGGGTTTTCTCTCCTTGCTTATTCATGCTTGAGCCACTCCTGCATTCCGAGTCATCCAGACTGAGCAGGCCAGGTATACTGCTGCAGTCTATTCATTAGTTTTCTTTTTCTTTTTAGGATCTTTACCTCTAGATTCAGGAATGGGATGGATTCATGTGTATGTGTGTGTATGTCCTGGTCAGTCTTCACAAAATGAAGGAGGGAAACTTCATCTTTTTTCTATGCTATGGGATAATCATTTATTCTTTGAAAGACTGACAGAACGTGCCTCCAAACAGCCTATCTTAGTCTGGTGTCTTTTTGGAGGTAGTTCTGTGAGATCTCTTCTACTTTTAGGAAGTGATCTCTTCACATTTACTATTACATTTGAATCAATTTTGGCAATTTATTTAGTTTTTAGGAAGTTACCTACTTCATCTAGATTTTCCAAGGTTTTTCCATTATTGGGTGTAGCAAAACCTCTTACTATTTTTGTTCTCTCTATAGTATATTTTTCTTTGATCTTTCTTATTCCTAATGGTGTACCTACTTTTAACATTAGATTTGGTGAAGAATCTAATGCTTATTTTATTGGTCTTTTGAAAGTTTGCTCTGGGATTTAACTATCAGTTCTAATATTCTCCATAATTCAACTCATCATTTTCAAACTTTGATCTTCTCACTTTTCCTTTTTCTAGCTTTTGAATGATTAGATTATTTATTTTTATCTTTTGTATAAAAGCAAGGATATTTAAGACTGAATTTTCCTTAAAGTATAGACTTGGATACCCAATTTTTTATACTTGGTATTTCTAAGGACCTGGCACTGTTAAGTACAAGGATAACTAGTGCTTGAAGATAGTCTTTATAATGCTAAGGAAGCATTCTTTGATTCTTAAACAACTGAAGAATTTAAAAATCTCTCACATCCCCTTCTGTTTCTGCCTATTATAGATCAGAGATTGGCAAACGTCTTCTTAAATGGCCAGGTGGTAAATATTTCAGGTTTGGGGGACATAAGGTCGCCATCACAACTACTCAGGTGTGCTGTTGCAGGTAAGAGGCAGCCGCAGACTACATGTAAATGAAAAACCAGCTGGCTGGCCACTGGGCTGTAGTTGGCAAGTTTCTTTTATAGATGGTCATTTGGGTTTTCTCTCCTTGCTTATTCATGCTTGAGCCACTCCTGCATTCCGAGTCATCCAGACTGAGCAGGCCAGGTATACTGCTGCAGTCTATTCATTAGTTTTCTTTTTCTTTTTAGGATCTTTACCTCTAGATTCAGGAATGGGATGGATTCATGTGTATGTGTGTGTATGTCCTGGTCAGTCTTCACAAAATGAAGGAGGGAAACTTCATCTTTTTTCTATGCTATGGGATAATCATTTATTCTTTGAAAGACTGACAGAACGTGCCTCCAAACAGCCTATCTTAGTCTGGTGTCTTTTTGGAGGTAGTTCTGTGAGATCTCTTCTACTTTTAGGAAGTGATCTCTTCACATTTACTATTACATTTGAATCAATTTTGGCAATTTATTTAGTTTTTAGGAAGTTACCTACTTCATCTAGATTTTCCAAGGTTTTTCCATTATTGGGTGTAGCAAAACCTCTTACTATTTTTGTTCTCTCTATAGTATATTTTTCTTTGATCTTTCTTATTCCTAATGGTGTACCTACTTTTAACATTAGATTTGGTGAAGAATCTAATGCTTATTTTATTGGTCTTTTGAAAGTTTGCTCTGGGATTTAACTATCAGTTCTAATATTCTCCATAATTCAACTCATCATTTTCAAACTTTGATCTTCTCACTTTTCCTTTTTCTAGCTTTTTGAATGATTAGATTATTTATTTTTATCTTTTGTATAAAAGCAAGGATATTTAAGACTGAATTTTCCTTAAAGTATAGACTTGGATACCCAATTTTAAGGCACAGCCCTGTTATACTTGGTATTTCTAAGGACCTGTGATTTTAGTTTTGGTTTTTCCTTTGACTCAGAAAAGTTTTAAGAGCACATCTTTAAATTTCTAAAGGTTAGGATTTTTGAACTTCTCATTCATTTCTAGTTTTATTATTGCATCGAGGTCAGAGAATGTGACTGGTAATGGATTTATTCCTTGGACTTTATTGACATTTGCTTTGTGGCTTTTAATTTTTTCTAAGTGCTCCCATGGTACTGGAAAAGAAGGTACAAGTTCCGTTTTTGGATTACATGGTGTTTGTTTATTTAAATGACACTGTTAATCATATTACTCAGATTCTCTGTTTCCATGTTCTTCTCTTTAAAAATGTACTTGGTTTTTCAAGACTGAGGGAAATGTAATAACTTTCCCACAACTATCATGTTCCTGTCCTTTCTTTGTACATAACACACTGGTTGTTGCCTGTTTACGCCTGACTCTGAGCCTGGGTCATAAATGCAGATCTTCAAGGATCTGAGCTTGGGAAGAAATGAAAGACTTAGGAGGAAGTCAACAGCTAACCTGAATTCCATTCTAGCCATTCCTATCTCTGTGTACATATTTGCCTGTGTGTGTGTACTTTGTTGAGGGGGGAGGTATATATGTGTTTGATCGTATACCTCTCTCTTGGGCATGATTGTGTAAATATGTTCTTTTGTGTGTTGGGGATTGTGTGAGTTTGCTGTGTGTGTCTGTATATGTTTATTCATCCATCATATCTTTTATTCAAGTTGAACTTAAAACATTGGGGCTGATATCTGCCTTACTGGCTTTTTTGAGAGTCATTACAGCACAGAGAGCTCTGCTACCCTGTGTATTAATCCCTCTGAACTTCTTTCCCCCTCTCTGGCTGCAGAAGATCCTCTTGGTAAGTTGGTCAGACAGAGACTCTCTGTAGACTCAGCCTCGCTCTGGCACCCCTTTGGTGGTGTGTATCTAGGTGCTACATTCTGGCCACACAGACGGGGCTAGGGCCACACTTCCAGGATGGGCGGAGACTCTGAGAACCTCACTCCTCCCTTTCCCCACTGTACCTGTTCAAGTTCTATTGGCCTTCCTCCAGCTTGGGTCACCCTTGATAAGCTGGAGATTTATGAGCTGGGCATTGGTTTAAATGGAGCATCAGCATTCCCAGAAACTCACGATGGGATTCAGTTCATTTCACAGAATCACAGCAGGCTCCCGGTAGACCCTTTAGTTGACCACCTCATACAGAGAAGAAAAGCAGGTCCCAGAACTGGCTTTCCTGACACCTTGTCCTGGGCACTTCCCATGGAACTGGGTGAGCTTTACTGGTACTAACAGCACAGACCCAGTGCCCGGGTCTGTGTGCACTTTGGTGGAAGCCTGGGGAGAGTGACGATCCCACCTTCAGGGAGCTTGTGGATTCCCTGGGTGATGGGACACCTGGACAAGACACAGCTGAGGGAGCATTCTAGACCCAAGAGCCAAGAGGGCCTGCAGACAATACACACTGTATGCAGGAGGAGTTAAACAGTGGGAAGACACCAGTGTGTGCCCCAACCGGCCTGTCTGTCTTCCCACACAGATAGGAGCATGTGAAGAGGCAGAAGTCCCAAGCTTCCTTTCTTCCCACCTAATTTCCCCCATGTAGCACAGTGTCTTTTGACTAATAGGCCATTAGTATTCGTTGAATTTCAGGCATCTGCCTTGATTTGACCTTGGGGGAGGCTAAGTTCTGATTCTAGAAGCTTTTATTTTTTGTTGGAGTTCGAGTGTGGTTGTCAGAATAGCTCTTTGGGGTCTGAGTTTTCCTGAGTCTACTGTATTTTTTTTTTAATAAATAATATTTTATTGACATTTCCTCCCAAAGAGTTATCCAACATAGCCTCTGATTTTGACCTCGATATGCCCCCAGAATGCAGGGGGGATGGTGGTGATTAGCCCACTTCACAGAAAGGAAAAGGGAGGCCCCAGCAGCTTAACAGAGGTACTTGGTGAAGGTGGGGCAGAGCCAGGGCGAGAGCCTCTGCTTCTCAACACCAAGCGTGTGGGAAGACCTTTCTCCTGATTGTGCTGTCAGCCCCTGAGGAGGTGGGGAGTTCCAGCTCCCTCCTTCCCTGAACTCATCCAGCATGAGAGATTCGTGGTCCAGGGCAGCCCGTCGACCTTGCTTGGTGTTGGTCCAGAAGAACCTTGCTGGGCAAGTTCTGTTTCTGAAACTTCCTTCTTTTTTACCCACTCAGGAGGAGGAGTTCATTGATTGGTGGAGCAAATTCTTTGCCTCGATTGGGGAGAGGGAAAAGTGTGGGTCCTACCTGGAGAAGGACTTTGACACACTAAAGGTGAGCCCTCCCCACCGTGTCCTCTTCAGTCAGCAGTCTCTGAGCACAAGCTCTGGACACCAAAGGTGCAACTGAAAGAGAATCTCTCTCTCTCTCTCTCTGTATATACATATATATTTATGGGTGAAATGATACCTGGGCTCTGCTTCAGAATGCTTAAGGAAAGTAAGGATGAGTTATTTAGAGGATGCGGGTTACCCTTTGATAGATTTTCAAAATATTAAAAACGATTGAAATTGCAAAATATTAAAAATTCTTAAATCTTGGAGAGGAGTCCTTTAGGGATTTGTTATACTTTTCCATCTCTTAAGTTATTTGGACTTTTCTATTATAAAAATTTTCCACTAAAATGAAAAGGAAAGTCAATGAGAATGTACCTCTGATTCCCCCACCTCTGCAGCTGGGATAGAAAGTACCCAGCACATATAAAAATATGGTAAACTCTGTTTCTGTGGAAAAAAACCCCCAGAGCCTCAAAAACAACACAAAGCCAGGAGTGAGTCAGCCAAATTCTGGTATTTTGAGGAAATTCCACAAATATGATTAGCATGAGGTTCTGTGGTTGTTTCAGAATGGGGGAGTTTTCCTGACTGTTTTTTTTTCAATAAATAATATTTTATTGACATTTCCTCCCAAAGAGTTATCCAACATAGCCTCTGATTTTGACCTCGATATGCCCCCAGAATGCAGGGGGGATGGTGGTGATTAGCCCACTTCACAGAAAGGAAAAGGGAGGCCCCAGCAGCTTAACAGAGGTACTTGGTGAAGGTGGGGCAGAGCCAGGGCGAGAGCCTCTGCTTCTCAACACCAAGCGTGTGGGAAGACCTTTCTCCTGATTGTGCTGTCAGCCCCTGAGGAGGTGGGGAGTTCCAGCTCCCTCCTTCCCTGAACTCATCCAGCATGAGAGATTCGTGGTCCAGGGCAGCCCGTCGACCTTGCTTGGTGTTGGTCCAGAAGAACCTTGCTGGGCAAGTTCTGTTTCTGAAACTTCCTTCTTTTTTACCCACTCAGGAGGAGGAGTTCATTGATTGGTGGAGCAAATTCTTTGCCTCGATTGGGGAGAGGGAAAAGTGTGGGTCCTACCTGGAGAAGGACTTTGACACACTAAAGGTGAGCCCTCCCCACCGTGTCCTCTTCAGTCAGCAGTCTCTGAGCACAAGCTCTGGACACCAAAGGTGCAACTGAAAGAGAATCTCTCTCTCTCTCTCTCTGTATATACATATATATTTATGGGTGAAATGATACCTGGGCTCTGCTTCAGAATGCTTAAGGAAAGTAAGGATGAGTTATTTAGAGGATGTGGGTTACCCTTTGATAGATTTTCAAAATATTAAAAATGATTGAAATTGCAAAATATTAAAAATTCTTAAATCTTGGAGAGGAGTCCTTTAGGGATTTGTTATACTTTTCCATCTCTTAAGTTATTTGGACTTTTCTATTATAAAAATTTTCCACTAAAATGAAAAGGAAAGTCAATGAGAATGTACCTCTGATTCCCCCACCTCTGCAGCTGGGATAGAAAGTACCCAGCACATATAAAAATATGGTAAACTCTGTTTCTGTGGAAAAAAACCCCCAGAGCCTCAAAAACAACACAAAGCCAGGAATGAGTCAGCCAAATTCTGGTATTTTGAGGAAATTCCACAAATATGATTATGCTTTTTAAAAGTAGACTACCTAAAAAAAATAACCAGAGGTGACTCAAAACTACTCCATGAAGGAGTGGTATAGTGTTCTGCAAGAGGTGTCCAGGTAACATTTAGGACGCTCAGTTAACACTGAATTTCAGATAGATTATGAATACTATTTTGTTCAAATCTGAATAAAATTTATTCAGTCCTAAATTCAATTTTAACTGGGTGTCCTGTATTTTCATGGCTAAACCTGGCAGCCCTATCTAGAAAACAGGAAGGGGCAAAGGTTGTCAGACACGCGAGGGAACCCAGGGAGCTCCTTAAAGGGGAACAGGTGAAGGAGTTGAGGCTCTTTGGAGCTGGGAGTGGCCACTCTAGAAGGTGAGCTCACAGAGTAGCCAGAGCTGCCTCTGGTACTTTGGAGGCCCCCGTGTGATTGTGTCTGGAGACCTGGAGCGGCAGAGATGTGGCCTCAGGCACCAGCAGTCAGAAGGTTCAGGCCTCCCCAGGCATCAAGTTCTTTGTTGACTCGGTGGGTAGAGGTATGAGGCTGGGCAAAGAGACAGAACTATTTGTGTACCAGGAAGAAGATTCGACACATTAAGTCTGGCATGTGATACTGTGGCCTTGCCAAAAGAATGAGAAGAGCCAAATAGGAATGAGGACTCCTGCCAGGGTGGCCCATGGCCCTGGCACCCTCACTGCTTCCTCAGATGCTGGATGCTGAACTGGCACCCAGCCCACCAGCTTGACCTCTCTGAGAAGATCTCTGATAGTTTCCAAGTGAAAATGGGCTACTTAAAAACAAAGTGCATTCAGCTGTTTCTGGGAGAAAGCAGACCTGGAAGAAACACGGATCTTTTAGGGATTATTAACCACTACCACCAACATAGGTCTTTAAAACACTTTGGAGAGAATGGAGTGTACAATGGGTAGAGGAAAAAACCCATTTTGGAAATCACTTATAGAGGAAAAAGGATAACTCATAGTCTCGATAGTGAAAGATAGAAAGCAAAAGAACAGCAAGAAAGCATATAAAAAAAGAAATCATAGAAAAGCACAATTGAAAAAGAATAAATATTAGTTTTCCTAATAAATAAAAATGGGCTACACTCTTTTACTAAGTGATAAGGACTCTTTAGACCACATCAAAAGCAAAACATTCATTATACTCTCTTTAAAAGATATTTGTAAGTTGATACAACTTAGGATGGCTAAAAAAGAAAATATTTTGGCAAACAAAGTAAAATAAGTGCAAAAAAAGAGAAAGAAATAGAACAATCTGAATAAAATTTATTCAGTCCTAAATTTTAACTGGGTGTCCTGTATTTTCATGGCTAAACCTGGCAGCCCTATCTAGAAAACAGGAAGGGGCAAAGGTTGTCAGACACGCGAGGGAACCCAGGGAGCTCCTTAAAGGGGAACAGGTGAAGGAGTTGAGGCTCTTTGGAGCTGGGAGTGGCCACTCTAGAAGGTGAGCTCACAGAGTAGCCAGAGCTGCCTCTGGTACTTTGGAGGCCCCCGTGTGATTGTGTCTGGAGACCTGGAGCGGCAGAGATGTGGCCTCAGGCACCAGCAGTCAGAAGGTTCAGGCCTCCCCAGGCATCAAGTTCTTTGTTGACTCGGTGGGTAGAGGTATGAGGCTGGGCAAAGAGACAGAACTATTTGTGTACCAGGAAGAAGATTCGACACATTAAGTCTGGCATGTGATACTGTGGCCTTGCCAAAAGAATGAGAAGAGCCAAATAGGAATGAGGACTCCTGCCAGGGTGGCCCATGGCCCTGGCACCCTCACTGCTTCCTCAGATGCTGGATGCTGAACTGGCACCCAGCCCACCAGCTTGACCTCTCTGAGAAGATCTCTGATAGTTTCCAAGTGAAAATGGGCTACTTAAAAACAAAGTGCATTCAGCTGTTTCTGGGAGAAAGCAGACCTGGAAGAAACACGGATCTTTTAGGGATTATTAACCACTACCACCAACATAGGTCTTTAAAACACTTTGGAGAGAATGGAGTGTACAATGGGTAGAGGAAAAAACCCATTTTGGAAATCACTTATAGAGGAAAAAGGATAACTCATAGTCTCGATAGTGAAAGATAGAAAGCAAAAGAACAGCAAGAAAGCATATAAAAAAAGAAATCATAGAAAAGCACAATTGAAAAAGAATAAATATTAGTTTTCCTAATAAATAAAAATGGGCTACACTCTTTTACTAAGTGATAAGGACTCTTTAGACCACATCAAAAGCAAAACATTCATTATACTCTCTTTAAAAGATATTTGTAAGTTGATACAACTTAGGATGGCTAAAAAAGAAAATATTTTGGCAAACAAAGTAAAATAAGTGCAAAAAAAGAGAAAGAAATAGAAACTAAAGTCAAAAGCAAAGGAAGCAAAATGGAGTGTTTTGTATAAATAAAACGTGTACATCTCATTACAGAAACTCCCAGACAGTAACATATGGAACAGTAAAGCTTAGAAATCCTTAAAGCAAAAGTGCATAGGAATATATAAAGTAGTAAATGAAAGCATGAAATTACAGAAATTAAAGTTGCAGTGGGGATTTTAATGCATTTCTTTCCTAGACAGATGAAACAGAGAATCAATAAATAAGGAAATGAAAGATATGAATAACAAGGCCAGTATTTTTCTAAGCTACATCTTAGAAAGTTTTTTATTTTAAAGCTGTATTTTTAAAATAAAAAGAACTAAAAAATAGAAAATGCATTTTTCCTAATGCTCAGAGAACACTTACAAAATTTGATCACATATTAGTTCAGCAATAAGTTACCCTAAACAGAAATTGTACAAGACAGATTTAAATGCAATAAAATGAGAAATTAATAACAAAAGTTTAAACAAAAAGACCAACCACTTGGAAATTTAAAAAGTATTTTATTGGGACTTCCAGTATGAACATGGCTGCCTAAGTCAGCATTTTTCACTTTTTCTCTTGGAAATCATTCAAACCCACAAACTTCATTTTCAGTAAAAGTTGGAAACAAATAAAACCCGCAGACTCCAAAATACATGTAAGGGCTGTCCAAAGGCAACTGAGATTGGGTAGAAGCCACTCGGCAGTAAATGAAGAGAAGATGCAAGAAAATGATGAAAGGTCATGGTGGTAGCAGACTTCAGAAACTGCCATACTTCCTAAAAGGCAAACTGAGATTGGGATAGAAGCCACAAAAGGGGAAAAATAACTCATAGTCTCGATAGTGAAAGATAGAAAGAAAAAAAGGAAAGCATATAAAGAAGAAATCATAGAAAAGCACAATTGAAAAAGAATAAATATTAGTTTTCCTAATAAATAAAAATGGGCTACACTCTTTTACTAAGTGATAAGGACTCTTTAGACCACATCAAAAGCAAAACATTCATTATACTCTCTTTAAAAGATATTTGTAAGTTGATACAACTTAGGATGGCTAAAAAAGAAAATATTTTGGCAAACAAAGTAAAATAAGTGCAAAAAAAGAGAAAGAAATAGAAACTAAAGTCAAAAGCAAAGGAAGCAAAATGGAGTGTTTTGTATAAATAAAACGTGTACATCTCATTACAGAAACTCCCAGACAGTAACATATGGAACAGTAAAGCTTAGAAATCCTTAAAGCAAAAGTGCATAGGAATATATAAAGTAGTAAATGAAAGCATGAAATTACAGAAATTAAAGTTGCAGTGGGGATTTTAATGCATTTCTTTCCTAGACAGATGAAACAGAGAATCAATAAATAAGGAAATGAAAGATATGAATAACAAGGCCAGTATTTTTCTAAGCTACATCTTAGAAAGTTTTTTATTTTAAAGCTGTATTTTTAAAATAAAAAGAACTAAAAAATAGAAAATGCATTTTTCCTAATGCTCAGAGAACACTTACAAAATTTGATCACATATTAGTTCAGCAATAAGTTACCCTAAACAGAAATTGTACAAGACAGATTTAAATGCAATAAAATGAGAAATTAATAACAAAAGTTTAAACAAAAAGACCAACCACTTGGAAATTTAAAAAGTATTTTATTGGGACTTCCAGTATGAACATGGCTGCCTAAGTCAGCATTTTTCACTTTTTCTCTTGGAAATCATTCAAACCCACAAACTTCATTTTCAGTAAAAGTTGGAAACAAATAAAACCCGCAGACTCCAAAATACATGTAAGGGCTGTCCAAAGGCAACTGAGATTGGGTAGAAGCCACTCGGCAGTAAATGAAGAGAAGATGCAAGAAAATGATGAAAGGTCATGGTGGTAGCAGACTTCAGAAACTGCCATACTTCCTAATAAGAGAGAGTCGATCATTATTTAAGACAGATTATAGATTCATGGGGACTTATTATCTCTTCTCTTTGCTTTGTGTGTGTTTGAAAATTTTCCAGATAGTTAAAAATTAATTCCTGGAATTGAAGTTTCACTGTAAAATATAAAAATTATATCCTTTGTTCACAACAATGGACATGGGAACTTTGGAGACAGGTTCAGGCTGGTGATGAAAACCTCTTAGATCTGGTTTGGTTCAGAGAAATAGAGAAGGTGAAGTTACACAAGAATTATGCCAACAAGCCACATTTGTAGGGAATAGCCTGCCTCTGTTGTGGGAACTAAGGAAATAACTGGCTAAGGAAAATTCAACACATTTAGTGACAAGTAATAATCAAGGAAACAGCACAGAGTTAATTTAAAAATACTAAGGAAAAAAGAAGAGGAAATATAAAACACAACTTAGAGAAAAGGATATATACCCACCAGAAGAACTCCAAGGAGCAGATGAGATGAAGGACTTTGCTGTGAACTTTACAGAAATCGGGCGGTGTGAATGCAAGCAGAAATGAAAGAACTCAAGGGATGATGAAGTGAGAAGAGGTGAAATATGAGCAAGGTAGGAAAGAAGGAGAAGGAAACATGAAATTGGATGGAGCACAGGACAGAATGGCCCACATTGGAAAACACAGGAAGGGGTATAGAGGGCAGAATGAAATGGAAATCAAGAATCATAAGAGAATGAAGAGAAAATGACAAATATAGTAGCCAGGGAAAGGAGATCCAACAATTGCATAATTGGAGTCTCCGAGGAAGACAGCCAAAATGGTGAAGTAAAATGAACAGTTAATAGTTTAACAAAACTTCACCAGAACTGTAAGAATAATTAAATATGCATATTAGAAGGTCTGCTGTGTCAGAAGGTCAGGAAAAACTGATCCAGACTGGTCAACTCTGGGACATATCTCAGTGTAGTTATTGAAGGTTAGAGATGAAGAAAAAAATTCTATGAGTAGTCATACCTTCTCCCTCCACAAAAATTTAAATAATTAAGAAAAAAGAGAAAGAAATCAAAGTGGCCTCACTTTCTCTATGACATTTGTTACTCAAAGATGACAAAGCACCATGCGTAAGGCCATCAGGGAAAGAAAGAGGTTTGACCTTCAGCCAAGCTGCCCTTCATGGGTAACTGCTGCAGACACACACATATGCACATCAAGGAGCTGGGGGTATGACTCCCAGGAGCCTGTCATGAGGGACTCCTAGGGAATGAACTGGAGCTCATCTGGGCGCCATTCCAACTCAGACGTAACTGGGGAAAACTGCAACAAAAGGCTGGTTGTGAGCTTATTTTCCCTTAGGCTATGTGGAAACAAATGGGAAGGTTAGGGTAACTGGACAGAATGTAAATATCATATATACTGAAAACATAAAAATGATAAAACTGACAAAATTAGGTACAAGAGGGAAGAGGATGGAATATGGAGTAAAGACCCTGATAGTCGTATTATAGCATCAGTAGCTGTGACAGGTATTATTTAAACCTGGTGAATCACAAAATGTGGAAACAGCCTAAATGTCCATTGACTGATGAATGGATAAGCCAAATATGGTAAAATACATACAGTGGAATATTATTCAGCCCTAAAAGAAGGAAATTCTAACATGCTACAACATGGATGAGTCGTTAAGACGCTGTGTTCAGTGAAATAAGCTAGTTGCAAAAGGACAAACACTGTATAATTAGAATAATAAAGTAATTAGAATAATAAAGTTCATAAAGATGGAAAGTGGAATGGAATGATAGTTGCCAGAGACTGGGTGAAGGGAGAGAAAAGGAGTTGTAATTGAATGAGCTTGGGGTTTCAAACGGGGAAGATGAAAAAAGTTCTGGAGATAAAATGGTGGTGATGAGGCCTTCCCTGGTGGTCCAGTGGGTAAAGACACCACCTTGCAGTGCAAGGGGCACCTGTTCGATCCCTGGCCCTGGAAGATCCCACGTAGTGTGCAGTGACTGGACCCGTGTGTCCAATTATGAGCCAGCACTCTGGAGCACATGTGCCCAGAGCCGGTACATTGCAGCAAGAGAGGCCACTGCGATGGGAGGTCCACATAGACCAAAGAATAAAGATGGATGAAAATAAATAGATAAAAAGTGGCCTCACTTTCTCTATGACATTTGTTACTCAAAGATGACAAAGCACCATGCTAAGGCCATCAGGGAAAGAAAGAGGTTTGACCTTCAGCCAAGCTGCCCTTCATGGGTAACTGCTGCAGACACACACATATGCACATCAAGGAGCTGGGGGTATGACTCCCAGGAGCCTGTCATGAGGGACTCCTAGGGAATGAACTGGAGCTCATCTGGGCGCCATTCCAACTCAGACGTAACTGGGGAAAACTGCAACAAAAGGCTGGTTGTGAGCTTATTTTCCCTTAGGCTATGTGGAAACAAATGGGAAGGTTAGGGTAACTGGACAGAATGTAAATATCATATATACTGAAAACATAAAAATGATAAAACTGACAAAATTAGGTACAAGAGGGAAGAGGATGGAATATGGAGTAAAGACCCTGATAGTCGTATTATAGCATCAGTAGCTGTGACAGGTATTATTTAAACCTGGTGAATCACAAAATGTGGAAACAGCCTAAATGTCCATTGACTGATGAATGGATAAGCCAAATATGGTAAAATACATACAGTGGAATATTATTCAGCCCTAAAAGAAGGAAATTCTAACATGCTACAACATGGATGAGTCGTTAAGACGCTGTGTTCAGTGAAATAAGCTAGTTGCAAAAGGACAAACACTGTATAATTAGAATAATAAAGTAATTAGAATAATAAAGTTCATAAAGATGGAAAGTGGAATGGAATGATAGTTGCCAGAGACTGGGTGAAGGGAGAGAAAAGGAGTTGTAATTGAATGAGCTTGGGGTTTCAAACGGGGAAGATGAAAAAAGTTCTGGAGATAAAATGGTGGTGATGAGGCCTTCCCTGGTGGTCCAGTGGGTAAAGACACCACCTTGCAGTGCAAGGGGCACCTGTTCGATCCCTGGCCCTGGAAGATCCCACGTAGTGTGCAGTGACTGGACCCGTGTGTCCAATTATGAGCCAGCACTCTGGAGCACATGTGCCCAGAGCCGGTACATTGCAGCAAGAGAGGCCACTGCGATGGGAGGTCCACATAGACCAAAGAATAAAGATGGATGAAAATAAATAGATAAAAAAACAATAAAAGAAGCCAAAATTTTTTTAAAAAATTGGTGATGATGGGAGTACAAAAGTGTGACTGTGCTTAATGTCCCTGAATTGTACACTTACTGTGGTTAACAGGGTATGTTTATGATTTCAATATATGTAACGTATATAAATATAAAAATAAATATGCAAATTAAATGATAAACATTTAACCAAATCATAAGCAAACAGCACTAGGTAAACACTAAGATAATATTGTCTAAAACTAGGTGATGGAGAGGGAAAGGGAGGAAGATAAACTCTGATTATTTAATCATTGCTTTAGTGGGGAACCTATATATCCTGCCCCTAAACAATATTAGAACAAAAACTCAGGTCATCCTAGCTATCAGAAAAGCTAGTGCACACACACACACCCCACCCCAGAGCATGCAACGATTTTTAGAAACACTCTATAAAACTAGATATTGTAATATAAACTATATAAGTATAACATAAATGTAAAACCAGACCAAACATATCTATCATGTAAATATATGCTGTACCAGTCACTTCTCGCAAAATTTAAATCAGATCTTGAAGCAAAATCTAATTCTGAAATAAAAAGATTCATAAAGGTTGAAAATAAAAGATTGGGAGAATGTGTGTCAGGCAAATGCAGATGAAAAGAAAGCAGAAGTCCCAATCTTAGTATTAGATGGGAGCAAACGCAGTTCCCCTGGATTAGATGGGACAAAGAACGGTGGTTTAGAATGTGGAATGCTGCAAGTCCAGGATACGACTGTCATGAGAATCACTATGTGCTAAATAATACGTCAGGATTTACAAAACAGAAATCACACGTGATGGAAGAAGAAATAGAAGTGTACTGGTAGGTAGGGGAGATTTTAATTCATTTTTCTCAGTTCACGTCAGATCAGAGGGCCAAAAGTGTGAGAGGCTAGAGAAAACCAGTGTAATTATTGCTGAGTATTAGTAACCCGATTGAACCAGGTAGCTTGAAAATAGAGACACCCTAGGTAACTGATGAGAACCTACTGTGTAGCGCAGGAAACTCTGCTCAAGCTCTCTGGGGACCTAAATGGAAAGGACATCGAAAGAGGAGGGACACATGTGTATGTGCTACTGATTCACTTTGCTGCACAGCAGAAATGAACACAATATTGTAAAGCAACTAACTGCGATAAAAATTAATAAAAAACAATAAAAACTGACCAGGTAATCAGTCACAAAGAAAATCTTTATAAAGTTCAAAAAATGGCGGTACCACTGAGAGTGTTTTCTGATTATAATGCCATAGAATTAGAAATTAACAACAAATTCAAAAGTCCATAAAAAAAGCGCTTCTCTCTGGAAAATTAGAAATAAAACAACTCTTTTTTTAAACAATTCTTAGTGAAAGAGAATGTATAAAAGAAATTGCAGAATATCTGGGATGCAAGGATAAAAAGCACTGTATGTTAGAACTTACTGGTTACAGTTAAAGCACCATTCAGAGGAAGCTTGTAACCTTAAAAACTCATGTTCATTAAGACAAGAGAATGAAAACTTATTACTTTTCTGTCTGAGATCAAAAGATAAAAATGAAACTATAATTATGGAATGCCAAAAAAAGGAAAATGAAAGCATTAGACATCAAAACAAACAGGGCCAGGCTAAAGCAGTAGTAAATAGGTAATTTCATAGCAGTAAAGAGGGAGCAAAGTAATTCAACTTTCAGCTGAAGAAATTAGAAGGGAAACACTTAACATAGTAAGGAGAAGAAAATAATAAAAATAGAAAAAAAGGGGAAACTTCTCAGATGTCTCAGTGGTCTCAGATGTCTCAGGTGTCTCCTGCCTGCCAATGCAGGAGATCCAGGAGATGAAGATTTGCTCCCTAGGTCAGGACCTCATGGAGGAGGAAATGGCAACCCACTCTAGTATTCTTGCCTGGAAAATCCCATGGACAGAGGAGCCTGGTGGGTTACAGTCCATGGGGTCACAAAGGGTAAGACATGACTTAGTGACTGAGTGAACACAGACACACACACACACAGAAAACAAGATGATAGTATAGGTAGATAAGTTGAAGAATTTGTCTTTTGATTGAAATGAAAAAATTTTTTTAAGAAAATATTCAAAATCGTTGTTGTTCATTGAACCAGTGTAATTATTGCTGAGTATTAGTAACCCGATTGAACCAGGTAGCTTGAAAATAGAGACACCCTAGGTAACTGATGAGAACCTACTGTGTAGCGCAGGAAACTCTGCTCAAGCTCTCTGGGGACCTAAATGGAAAGGACATCGAAAGAGGAGGGACACATGTGTATGTGCTACTGATTCACTTTGCTGCACAGCAGAAATGAACACAATATTGTAAAGCAACTAACTGCGATAAAAATTAATAAAAAACAATAAAAACTGACCAGGTAATCAGTCACAAAGAAAATCTTTATAAAGTTCAAAAAATGGCGGTACCACTGAGAGTGTTTTCTGATTATAATGCCATAGAATTAGAAATTAACAACAAATTCAAAAGTCCATAAAAAAAGCGCTTCTCTCTGGAAAATTAGAAATAAAACAACTCTTTTTTTAAACAATTCTTAGTGAAAGAGAATGTATAAAAGAAATTGCAGAATATCTGGGATGCAAGGATAAAAAGCACTGTATGTTAGAACTTACTGGTTACAGTTAAAGCACCATTCAGAGGAAGCTTGTAACCTTAAAAACTCATGTTCATTAAGACAAGAGAATGAAAACTTATTACTTTTCTGTCTGAGATCAAAAGATAAAAATGAAACTATAATTATGGAATGCCAAAAAAAGGAAAATGAAAGCATTAGACATCAAAACAAACAGGGCCAGGCTAAAGCAGTAGTAAATAGGTAATTTCATAGCAGTAAAGAGGGAGCAAAGTAATTCAACTTTCAGCTGAAGAAATTAGAAGGGAAACACTTAACATAGTAAGGAGAAGAAAATAATAAAAATAGAAAAAAGGGAAGCTTCTCAGATGTCTCAGTGGTCTCAGATGTCTCAGGTGTCTCCTGCCTGCCAATGCAGGAGATCCAGGAGATGAAGATTTGCTCCCTAGGTCAGGACCTCATGGAGGAGGAAATGGCAACCCACTCTAGTATTCTTGCCTGGAAAATCCCATGGACAGAGGAGCCTGGTGGGTTACAGTCCATGGGGTCACAAAGGGTAAGACATGACTTAGTGACTGAGTGAACACAGACACACACACACACAGAAAACAAGATGATAGTATAGGTAGATAAGTTGAAGAATTTGTCTTTTGATTGAAATGATATTAAATATATTAATATAAAGAAAATATTCAAAATCGTTGTTGTTCATTGCCAAGCTTTCTCCAAGACTTTGCGACCCAATGGACTGCAGCACGCCAGGCCTCCCTGCCCACTTACTATCTCCCGGAGTTTGCTCAAGTTCGTGACCATTAAGTTGGTGATGATCAAGATTCAAAATAACACATACCAAATGTTAACCAAATAATTTGTCACATTTGGGAATCCAAATTTAAGGCAATAATAATATTTGCTTTGTATTTGCTTACAATTTCTAATTTTTAACAATGAACCAATATTACCCACACAATTGTTTCTTAGAAAAGATAGAATCTTGGCTTTGTGCAAGAGATAGAACTAGCCCTAGGCCTAGTTGAGAAACAATGTTTAGGCAGATGAGAAAGGAACTTACCTGAAGTACAGTTGGTTCAGCGTATCCACAGACTGCTTATTCATGGATTCAGCGTGTGGAGTCTGCAGATATGGAGGGCCGACTATCTTGCTGGTCAGTTTCAGATATAACCAGTTTAGCACATGTATTAAGTGGGTTAATACCACTATTAATTAGGTGCATTTAATCATCTATATTAGAGAACTACAGCTTTGTTTAAATTTAAGCACTGCTCTAACAAATGAAAGTCATTCTCTCTTTGAGAAGAGAGAAATAAATTGAGTTCACAGAGTTAAAGTGGTGCTCAGAAGACATCATCAGCCTGGTATTTGATCCACTGCCATTTGGAAGTCCTGGACACTAAGCATTTTGCTGACTTGTGAATGTTCTAGAGTTCTGTCTTTGATCTTCAAATAAAAAGTCAGTTAGCTTTTCATTTATTTGTTTGACCATGATCTTATTCTCCAAAAATGCACCACTTATGCAAATGATGACTCTCGGGTGTCTAGAATATTGGATTAACCAGAAAACCCTGTTTTCCAATGGTGCTGAATAAAGGTCTCCTCTTATTCCCTTCTCCTGTTCCTTGCTCCCGCCCTTTCTCTCGTCATCTCTGTGACGTGTAAGCTTTTCCTCTCTGCCTTTTTTCTCTCTTCTGCCTCTCTCACCTCCACCTGCCCCCTCCTCCCGCCCCTCCTCTTGGCTTCTGTTCTCTCACTTGCTCTGGGTTTCCCCTCATTTTCCTCTCTGTCCCTTGTCTCCCTCTGTCACTTGAACACTGGCATGGTTCCTCTTTCCTTGCTGTCCGTCTTCTTTCTCTCTTTCCCTGGTCCTCCTCTCTCATCCTTGCTCATGACAGGTCTATGACACACCACTGGAGAATGTGAAGGCCTTTGAGGGCCTGTCTGACTTTTGTAATACCTTCAAGCTCTACCGGGGCAAGACTCAGGAGGAGACGGAAGACCCATCAGTCATTGGAGAGTTTAAGGTAAGTCCTTGAGGACATGCCTCTAGCCCAGGGGACCCAAGACTCTGGAGTAACAACTAGGAGTAAAGTAGGAGGCAGAGGTGTCACATCAGTAATGGCCCCAGTGCTGAGACTGGTGACCGTAGAGGTGATGGAGATGCTGCTGATGCAGAATATGAGGGGGTGATGGGATGGTGTTGGGCTTTGTGATCGCCATGGTGATGACTCTGACAGGCATGAAGTAATGGATGTAGTGGTGATTGTCTTGGTGACAACGATGATGGAAAAGAAACCTGACCCCTCCTTCTTTTCAGGGACTCTTCAAAATTTATCCCCTCCCAGAAGACCCAGCCATCCCCATGCCCCCAAGACAGTTCCACCAGCTGGCTGCCCAGGGGCCCCAGGAATGTCTGGTCCGCATCTACGTTGTCCGAGCATTTGGCCTGCAGCCCAAGGACCCCAATGGGAAGGTAACGTCCCTGGAGCTCTCCCCTAGAACGAATGGCAGGCTGGGGTACACAGAGGCTGCAGAATTTGGATAGCCTTTGCCCCAGGGAGTTCACTGTCAGTGGGAAACCATGCGACCATGTCCAAAGCTGAGATGTGACCTGCACTGGAGTTCCGTCAATGCCAAGGGTTCCAGGAAGTCAGAAAAGGCCAAAGGCAGCATGACCTTGGAATAGTGGGAAAGAGTGCCTAGAAGGAATAGAACTCTTAAGAATCGATGGAGGTTTGATAGGCTGAGAGGGAAAAAGAAAACCATATTTTAGGAGTTAGAAAACCTTGGGAAAGATTTGGGAGCGTTCTGCTTAATGTAGGCTTAGCATAAGGATAAAGCATAGGATAAGGGACATTAACAGTGTTGGCTGGGACAGGGCTTGGTGGGGCTTTCAAGGGTTGGGTGGGAAGGCAAGGGGGCTTCCCAGGGGGAGCTAGTAGTAAAGAGCCGGTCTGCCAGTGCAGGAAACATAAGAGATGTGGATCTGATCCCTGGGTTGAGAAGATTCCCTGGAGGAGGGCCTGACAACCCACTCCAGTGTTCTTGCCCAGAGAACCCCATGGACAGAGGAGGCTGGTGGGCTACAGTCCATAGTGCTGCAAAAAGCCAGACATGACTGAAGCAGATCAGCATGCACGTATGGGAAAGCAAGAAGGAAGGGCAGAACATGATGGACCACTATGCTGACCCAGCCACAGTGGAGCCTGAGGCGGAAGAAAAAATCAGATCCTGTCTTTATTTAAAATTTTGATATTTTGTTCGTCATGAACTC
Source organism: Tragulus kanchil (assembly GCA_022376925.1). NCBI lineage: Eukaryota > Metazoa > Chordata > Mammalia > Artiodactyla > Tragulidae > Tragulus > Tragulus kanchil. The sequence continues at coordinate 154,319,215 of JAIOJX010000029.1, forward strand.
TTGATATTGGTTTTAGCTTTTAAAATACCACATGAAAATGTTTGTCCTGATTACTAAGCTTTTATGTCCTTCCTTTAAGTTTTGTGTCTGGGGCAAGCATCGCCCTGACATTTCTAGTCTTGACCCTGAGTGAAGGAGGGGAACGGAGGGAGGGCAGGAGTCTGGAGCGTCAGGGAGGCAGGGAAGGGTCAGTGTGGTTGGGAAGAGAGAGCAGGAGGAAGAGGTGAGGAGAGTGAGGGATGGTGGGGTTCAGAGGTACCGCCAGGGTCTTCTCGTCCTCCTCAGACAGGTGCAGGCCTCGGCTGTGCCTAGGTTGTGGGAGGGGCCTGGCGTCCCGTCCCTGGAGCCCTGCTCTTCAAGGCGAGAGGAGCTCCACTGCCCTGCTGGGAGATGACAGGGCTGGATGACAGTCCACGCCCAAGTGCCATCCATGGCCTCCAAGACATGGTTGTGGTCCAGGGCCGAGGCTGAGATGTGACCTGCACTGGAGTTCCGTCAATGCCAAGGGTTCCAGGAAGTCAGAAAAGGCCAAAGGCAGCATGACCTTGGAATAGTGGGAAAGAGTGCCTAGAAGGAATAGAACTCTTAAGAATCGATGGAGGTTTGATAGGCTGAGAGGGAAAAAGAAAACCATATTTTAGGAGTTAGAAAACCTTGGGAAAGATTTGGGAGCGTTCTGCTTAATGTAGGCTTAGCATAAGGATAAAGCATAGGATAAGGGACATTAACAGTGTTGGCTGGGACAGGGCTTGGTGGGGCTTTCAAGGGTTGGGTGGGAAGGCAAGGGGGCTTCCCAGGGGGAGCTAGTAGTAAAGAGCCGGTCTGCCAGTGCAGGAAACATAAGAGATGTGGATCTGATCCCTGGGTTGAGAAGATTCCCTGGAGGAGGGCCTGACAACCCACTCCAGTGTTCTTGCCCAGAGAACCCCATGGACAGAGGAGGCTGGTGGGCTACAGTCCATAGTGCTGCAAAAAGCCAGACATGACTGAAGCAGATCAGCATGCACGTATGGGAAAGCAAGAAGGAAGGGCAGAACATGATGGACCACTATGCTGACCCAGCCACAGTGGAGCCTGAGGCGGAAGAAAAAATCAGATCCTGTCTTTATTTAAAATTTTGATATTTTGTTCGTCATGAACTCTTGATATTGGTTTTAGCTTTTAAAATACCACATGAAAATGTTTGTCCTGATTACTAAGCTTTTATGTCCTTCCTTTAAGTTTTGTGTCTGGGGCAAGCATCGCCCTGACATTTCTAGTCTTGACCCTGAGTGAAGGAGGGGAACGGAGGGAGGGCAGGAGTCTGGAGCGTCAGGGAGGCAGGGAAGGGTCAGTGTGGTTGGGAAGAGAGAGCAGGAGGAAGAGGTGAGGAGAGTGAGGGATGGTGGGGTTCAGAGGTACCGCCAGGGTCTTCTCGTCCTCCTCAGACAGGTGCAGGCCTCGGCTGTGCCTAGGTTGTGGGAGGGGCCTGGCGTCCCGTCCCTGGAGCCCTGCTCTTCAAGGCGAGAGGAGCTCCACTGCCCTGCTGGGAGATGACAGGGCTGGATGACAGTCCACGCCCAAGTGCCATCCATGGCCTCCAAGACATGGTTGTGGTCCAGCCTTCTTGGTGCCGAGGCTGGCCTGAGCCCTCTGCCCTGGCTGCTTCCCCAGCCAGGTGAGGGGATGCTGCTGCTCGTAGGAGGCTAGGCTGGGTGGAGAACATCTGGCCATCTCGCTCCTTTCCCTTGGCTGAAGTGGAGGTCACAGACAGGACCCCAGCCTGGCCCAGTCACATATGTCACACAGGCTGGCGTGTTTCAGGGCGTATGGGCCTGGCCCCAGCCACCCTTTCCTATGGGAAGTGGATGGGGAGAGGGGAGGACCTGGGCACCCGTTTCCCCCACTGGGGCAGAGGCTAGCAGTGTATGTCAGGGTGGTGTGCATGATGGGGCTGCTGGCTGGGCAAGTGGCAGCTTCTTTATTTTTTTGCACGTATATTACTTTATTTTTGTGATGTTAATGAGCTAGCAAAATTACTGTATGGTAATAGAAATTGGAACAGTGGTTCCTTAGGGGGTAAAGAGTGACCTGGTGGAAGAATGAGGAAACTCTGAGGTGACTGAAATATTCTATATTTTGAATTGTATGTTGGTCACATAGATACACACACATATATACTGTAAATATACTCTCTATATATCAACTGTATGAAATACTATATTACTAATGTATATGCAGTATATATATATATATACACACACACATTAGTAACATGTATATATGTATATATACATTAATAATATAGTATATGTATATATATATGCATTAGTAAAATGAATATATACACACATATATATATACATTAGTATATATACATATATATATATATATATGCATTAGTAAAAACGTAGGTAACTATACCTTAAGATTGACACACGGATACAACTTTTACTGTACTTTTAAAAAATGAGGGGAACATGCATGGACTTGGGTAATTTTAAAAACGAGAGGAACACGCATGGACTTAGGGTAAGCACATGGACCTGGTTTCTCTCTCTGGGGCTGGATGGGGTTGGCAGCTCCCCCATTGGGAGCATGGGGCCTGGGCCGAGAACGACAGAAGCTGCCAGCAGAGGAAGAGGTGAGTGAGCACAATCGAGCAAGGGAGGGATTTCATGACTATCCTGGGTGTGAAACTTGGGGGACAGGCAAAGTTGTCCAAGAAGGCTGTTTAGGGAATGCTCTCTGTTGGAAGCAGAGTGAAGACTGGTCATCCCTTTTAGAAAACCCGAAGAGTCCTGTCATTCTCGGCTTTCAGAGTAGAAAGCCTTCTTTTGAAAGTGTAGCCACACTAAGACCAGGCATCAGAGGACTAGATTCCTAAGGGTTTCAGGAGGCATGTCCAGGGGATTCCAAGTCTCTTTTTGAACCACCAAACAAGACAACACCCACAAGCGGCAGCTCCTTGGTGGTGGGCCCTCTGGCCCCTTCGAGAGCAGAGCAGTGAATGAGTCTCAGTGGCGTGTTGGGCAGTTGATTTCACTAAAGTGTTCCCTTGTCCTGCAGTGTGATCCTTACATCAAGATCTCCATAGGGAAGAAATCGGTGAGTGACCAGGACAACTACATCCCCTGTACTCTGGAGCCTGTGTTTGGAAAGTAAGTTGGGAGTGCGTGGGGTGGAGGTACCAGTCTGGCTAACCCACGGCCCGGTGGGAGAGATGCGGCTGCCCTGGGAAGTCCCCCATCTGCTGGAGCAAAGCAGTGTCCCCTAAATCTCACATGTGTGGGGGGGTGTAACCTCAGCCAGCTTTTCCTCAAGTCCTGGCAGAAGCTCCTAGATAACTGCTCCTGGCAGTTATTTCAAAGATCAGGAATCTAAACAGAAACCCAGAGCATGCATTTGCTACTTATTCTCTCTCTTTTTTAGATCAACTTTTACATTGGAATAGTTTCAGTTTTATAGAAAAATTACAAAGATAGTACAGTTTTCATTTATCATCACTCAATTTCCCCCACCTGTAACGTATCAAAATTAAGAAACTTATATTAGTGCATTACCATTAACTAAGCTCTAGCCTTTTTTTAGGATTTTGCCCATTTTCCCATGAATGTCCTTTTCCTGGTTTAGGATCTAGCCCAGGACTCCTACTGGGTTTAGTAATTATTCTCTTTTATTGTTGCATGTTTGTTTGTGGCAGACAGTGGAAGGACATGAACTCAAGGGAGCAAAATGCTTCCTAAGATCTAAGCACAAGGAAGGGAGAGACAGTGCTTAATGCATGGGACTAGTTTCCAGGTGCCCTGACCTGCTTGCTGCTTGGATGTGAGCTTCTTTACGTCAAGGGGCTTTCCTAGTGGCTCAGTGGTAAAGAACCTTCTGGCCATTGCAGGAAGTGGGTTTGATCCCTGGGTCAGAAAGATCCCCTGGAGAAGGAAATGGCAACCCACTCCAGTCTTCTTGTCCAGAGGATCCCATGTATAGAAAAGAGAATCTTGAGGGAGGCGGCAGGTGTTTCTCGAGCACCTGTAGGAGGAGGCGTGTACTGATGCTGTCAAGCAGCACGCTGGATTCATGAACTGGTGTCGTGCAGTTGCTGAGAGAGAAACAGCCCTGCCCTTGATGAGTCACCACATAGCTGGACCTGGAGGGAAGGGGTGCAAAGAGGACGGTGGGTGCAAGAGAAGAATGCTGTTTGGTGTGCCCTCGCGGCCGGCAGGGCCCCCAGGCTGAGGGGACCCTGCAGGGCCCAGGGCACGGTGGGGGTGAGTGTTGAAACATGCCTCTCCCTCTTCGTTTCACCTTCTCCACCCGCATCATGATCCCCTGCTCTGTCTGGGGTGTCAAGTTGCACCCCAGAGTTGCAGCAGGAACTCTTTCTTCCTAACACCCACGTGTTGACCAGCACAGGCACGGGACATAATCAGACACAACTCTGAGTTTGTCTGCCAGTTTCCTGTTAACATCTATTCAGTGGAGGTGACGTGCTTCACTCCTGAGTGGAAACCGAGGCACGCAGGCCACTCTCCCTCTCGGGTGAGACAGTCCACTTTGCTGGAAACCCACCGTCTCAAGTTGGTAACCAGAATGCCCGTTCACGTGTTGTCAGGAGTGCGTGAGACGGCTGGAGGGTCACCTCGGGCGCCGCATGTCCCCCTTGGGTGGGGGTGTGTGGAGGGGAGGAGGGGCTTTACCCACTGTCCCCTACTGTCCCCTCCAGCTGCCTGGCTGTTCCTGCAGGGCCAGGACTGGGGAGCGCGTGTGAGAGGAGGGGCCCATCTCACTGGCTGACTCCCTCTGGGTGGCTCATGCTTGTATTTCTGTGGGTGCTTTCCAGAGCAGCACCCCTCTGCACCCCTGAGCCCTCCTAGCTGAGCGCCTGGGATGTAGCCGGTGCTGTGTCTCTGTAGCTTCTGCCCACAACCCCCCACTCGTTCTCAGATGAACCTCCCCACAGTTTCTTTTTTTGGGGGGGGGCACTTCTATTGGTCTTTCATTTATCTGTTTTCATCCATCTTTGTTTTTTGGCCCATGTAGGCCTCCCATTGCAGTGACCTCTGTCGATCCAGAGCTCTGGCTCAGTAGTTGGACACATCGGTCCAGCTGCTCCACGGCACGTGGATTAAACGGGCACCCCTTGCACGGCAAGGCGGCATCCTTACCCACTGGACCACCAGGGAAGCCTCTCCCCCCATTGCTGTTGGAGCCCCAGGTCCCGTGGGGTGGGCTTTAAGCTGCCCCCTCCACTGCAGCTCTGCGCCAGGACAGGCACACGGCTCTTTCCAAACATACGCACCTCCTCTCTGCCCCTAGCTGCTGGCTCTTCCTCAACCACAGCTCAGGTGCCAGGCTGTGTCCTCCTCCAACAGGGAACTCACTTCAGGAGAAGGGACAGCGGCCACACTCTGGACCTCCATGATCCCCTGCTCTGTCTGGGGTGTCAAGTTGCACCCCAGAGTTGCAGCAGGAACTCTTTCTTCCTAACACCCACGTGTTGACCAGCACAGGCACGGGACATAATCAGACACAACTCTGAGTTTGTCTGCCAGTTTCCTGTTAACATCTATTCAGTGGAGGTGACGTGCTTCACTCCTGAGTGGAAACCGAGGCACGCAGGCCACTCTCCCTCTCGGGTGAGACAGTCCACTTTGCTGGAAACCCACCGTCTCAAGTTGGTAACCAGAATGCCCGTTCACGTGTTGTCAGGAGTGCGTGAGACGGCTGGAGGGTCACCTCGGGCGCCGCATGTCCCCCTTGGGTGGGGGTGTGTGGAGGGGAGGAGGGGCTTTACCCACTGTCCCCTACTGTCCCCTCCAGCTGCCTGGCTGTTCCTGCAGGGCCAGGACTGGGGAGCGCGTGTGAGAGGAGGGGCCCATCTCACTGGCTGACTCCCTCTGGGTGGCTCATGCTTGTATTTCTGTGGGTGCTTTCCAGAGCAGCACCCCTCTGCACCCCTGAGCCCTCCTAGCTGAGCGCCTGGGATGTAGCCGGTGCTGTGTCTCTGTAGCTTCTGCCCACAACCCCCCACTCGTTCTCAGATGAACCTCCCCACAGTTTCTTTTTTTGGGGGGGGGCACTTCTATTGGTCTTTCATTTATCTGTTTTCATCCATCTTTGTTTTTTGGCCCATGTAGGCCTCCCATTGCAGTGACCTCTGTCGATCCAGAGCTCTGGCTCAGTAGTTGGACACATCGGTCCAGCTGCTCCACGGCACGTGGATTAAACGGGCACCCCTTGCACGGCAAGGCGGCATCCTTACCCACTGGACCACCAGGGAAGCCTCTCCCCCCATTGCTGTTGGAGCCCCAGGTCCCGTGGGGTGGGCTTTAAGCTGCCCCCTCCACTGCAGCTCTGCGCCAGGACAGGCACACGGCTCTTTCCAAACATACGCACCTCCTCTCTGCCCCTAGCTGCTGGCTCTTCCTCAACCACAGCTCAGGTGCCAGGCTGTGTCCTCCTCCAACAGGGAACTCACTTCAGGGAGAAGGGACAGCGCGTCCACACTTGACCTCCTGGGAGGGGCAGTGGTCTCAGAGCACAGCACGAGCTCTCTCCAAAAAATCTCTGCACAAATGCTTTTTTCATCCCACTCTAGAAGCAGTGGTGAAACCTCAAGGGTCTAGAAAGTGGATCCCAGGCCATGCCTTTGGAACATTCCAGAGCTCTGACACCTAGTTCTGGAGTTTCACGTTTCTTGTCTTCAGGTGTCTTGGTGGAAACTTCATTTAAAAAAGATTATTTATTTGTCTGTTTGGCTGCATTGGGTCATAGTTGATCATGTTTTTCATTACATCATGTGGGATCTTTCGTTGTGGTGCACAGACTCTCTAGTTGTGGTACGTGGGCTTCAGTAGCTGTGGCACATGGGCTTAGTTGCTTCCACGCGTGTGGGATCTTAGTTCCCTGATCAGAGATTGAACCTGAGTCTCCTGCATTACAAGGTGGATTCTTTTTTTTTTTTTTTTGGTGGAGGGGATGGGCAGGCCACTTCTATTGGTCTTTCATTTCTCTATTTTCATCCGTCTTTGTTCTTCGGCTCCTGTGGGCCTCCCATCGCGGTGGCGTCTGTTGTCGCAGAGCGCCGGCTCTGGGCGCATGCACTCCAGAAGCTCCTGGTCGGTAATTGGACACATGGGTCCAGCCGCTCCACAGCACGTGGGATCTTCCCAGGCCAGGGATCGAACCGGCGCCCCTTGCACTGTAAGGCGGTGTCCTTACCCACTGGACCACCAGGAAAGCCCTGCAAAGTGAATTCTTAACCACTGGACCACGAGGGAAGTCCCTGGAAACTACGGTTTCTTTTTTTTTTGCCTCTAAGTCATCATTTATTTTTTATTCATCTTTATTCTTTGGCCTGTGTGGGCCTTCCATCACAGTGGCCTCTTCTGTTGCAGAGCACACGTGCTCCACAGTGCCGGTTCGTAATTGGATACACTGGCCCAGCCGCTCCTCGGCACGTAGAATCTTCCTGCGCCAGGGCTCAAACATACGCACCTCCTCTCTGCCCCTAGCTGCTGGCTCTTCCTCAACCACAGCTCAGGTGCCAGGCTGTGTCCTCCTCCAACAGGGAACTCACTTCAGGGAGAAGGGACAGCGCTCCACACTTGACCTCCTGGGAGGGGCAGTGGTCTCAGAGCACAGCACGAGCTCTCTCCAAAAAATCTCTGCACAAATGCTTTTTTCATCCCACTCTAGAAGCAGTGGTGAAACCTCAAGGGTCTAGAAAGTGGATCCCAGGCCATGCCTTTGGAACATTCCAGAGCTCTGACACCTAGTTCTGGAGTTTCACGTTTCTTGTCTTCAGGTGTCTTGGTGGAAACTTCATTTAAAAAAGATTATTTATTTGTCTGTTTGGCTGCATTGGGTCATAGTTGATCATGTTTTTCATTACATCATGTGGGATCTTTCGTTGTGGTGCACAGACTCTCTAGTTGTGGTACGTGGGCTTCAGTAGCTGTGGCACATGGGCTTAGTTGCTTCCACGCGTGTGGGATCTTAGTTCCCTGATCAGAGATTGAACCTGAGTCTCCTGCATTACAAGGTGGATTCTTTTTTTTTTTTTTTTGGTGGAGGGGATGGGCAGGCCACTTCTATTGGTCTTTCATTTCTCTATTTTCATCCGTCTTTGTTCTTCGGCTCCTGTGGGCCTCCCATCGCGGTGGCGTCTGTTGTCGCAGAGCGCCGGCTCTGGGTGCATGCACTCCAGAAGCTCCTGGTCGGTAATTGGACACATGGGTCCAGCCGCTCCACAGCACGTGGGATCTTCCCAGGCCAGGGATCGAACCGGCGCCCCTTGCACTGTAAGGCGGTGTCCTTACCCACTGGACCACCAGGAAAGCCCTGCAAAGTGAATTCTTAACCACTGGACCACGAGGGAAGTCCCTGGAAACTACGGTTTCTTTTTTTTTTGCCTCTAAGTCATCATTTATTTTTTATTCATCTTTATTCTTTGGCCTGTGTGGGCCTTCCATCACAGTGGCCTCTTCTGTTGCAGAGCACACGTGCTCCACAGTGCCGGTTCGTAATTGGATACACTGGCCCAGCCGCTCCTCGGCACGTAGAATCTTCCTGCGCCAGGGCTCAAACCGGTGCCCCTTGCACTGCAAGGCGGCCTCTTTACCCATTGACCACCGGGGTAGCCTGAAACTACAGGTTTCGTTTTATGAGTGAACCCAGTTCATTCATCCATCCTGTGGCCCATCTCACACACACACGCGCACATACACAGACACACGCTGAGGCAAGCCCCGTACCGGAAGTGCTGTGTGCGGTCTGCTGCAAGAGCCGTCGGAGGTCCTGGGAGCCAGGGAGGCCAGGGATGGCTTTGCAGCCTCTGCTTCAGCCTTGCTGCCCTCCTGAGTTCCCACCGGGTCCAGTGGCCTCTGGGAGCTGACACTGCCAGGACAGCGCCGCCTCCCCCCTGCAGGATGTTCGAGCTGACCTGCACTGTGCCCCTGGAGAAGGACCTGAAGGTCACCCTCTATGACTACGACCTCCTCTCCAAGGATGAGAAGATTGGGGAGACAGTCATCGACCTGGAGAACAGGCTGCTGTCCAAGTTTGGGGCTCGCTGTGGACTCCCCCAGACCTACTGTGTGTAAGTGCAGGGTGCTGGCTGCGTCTCTGACTGTGTGCCAGCCTGGTGCGAGCCCGGCACGGGCACCGCTTGACTCCATCAGCCCAGGTCTCATCCCCACTCCGTAGACAAGGACACTGAAGCCCCAGCTTGTGAGTGGCGGGGTGAGGATTTGAGCGTGCTTATCTGACTCTAAGAACCCAGATCTTCTTCACCGTGTTACAAAACAGCTCTCCGTAAGGCACAGTCTAGGAGTCCCCTGGAGTGGGGACGGAGAAGGGAGGCAGGCCGTGGGATGGCTCACCAAGCCCAGCGGGGCCCTACAGAGAACTCGTATGTGGCCAGCGCCCATCCACTTCCTGCCAGCTGGGGTCTTGTCTGAGTCTGATCCTGTAAATCTGGAAATTGGGAACATTTCAGTTCCAATGCCATGCAGACGTAAAGCAGCTCTTTAGTCTCTGAGTAAAGTGTCTCTCTGTGTGTGAAATGGGCTTCCTAGCCAGGATGCACCATCACACAGGGAGTCCACAGTCAAGGCGAAGGGCAGGTGATGCCGTGTGTGTGGGTGCCTAGGCCCCTGCGCACCCGCCTCCTCCCCCCGCCCGCCTCTTCGGTGTCCTGGAGTGTCTCATCTCTGTGCTGTGTTTGGGCCTCAGCTCTGGACCCAACCAGTGGAGAGATCAGCTCCGCCCCTCCCAGCTCCTCCACCTGTTCTGCCAGCGGCACCGAGTCAAGGCCCCCGTGTACCGGACAGACCGCGTGGTGTTTCAGGGTAAAGAATACACCATCGAAGAAATAGGTGAGCTCTCTCTCCACGGCCCTCTCTCCTGCGGGTCCTCTCCCACTGTACAGGGTCCCCCTGAATAGCCCACACCAGCACGGAGAGGTCTGGAGTCTCTCCAGGGCAGATGGACTAAACTTGCCCTTGGTATTCCTGGGACCAGTACTTACCTGGGACGCCATTGTGAAAATGAGAGGTCTGGGTAGGGCCAGTGTCACCTGGAGAACAGGCCCCTATGACTACGACCTCCTCTCCAAGGATGAGAAGATTGGGAGCAGTCATCGACCTGGAGAACAGGCTGCTGTCCAAGTTTGGGGCTCGCTGTGGACTCCCCCAGACCTACTGTGTGTAAGTGCAGGGTGCTGGCTGCGTCTCTGACTGTGTGCCAGCCTGGTGCGAGCCCGGCACGGGCACCGCTTGACTCCATCAGCCCAGGTCTCATCCCCACTCCGTAGACAAGGACACTGAAGCCCCAGCTTGTGAGTGGCGGGGTGAGGATTTGAGCGTGCTTATCTGACTCTAAGAACCCAGATCTTCTTCACCGTGTTACAAAACAGCTCTCCGTAAGGCACAGTCTAGGAGTCCCCTGGAGTGGGGACGGAGAAGGGAGGCAGGCCGTGGGATGGCTCACCAAGCCCAGCGGGGCCCTACAGAGAACTCGTATGTGGCCAGCGCCCATCCACTTCCTGCCAGCTGGGGTCTTGTCTGAGTCTGATCCTGTAAATCTGGAAATTGGGAACATTTCAGTTCCAATGCCATGCAGACGTAAAGCAGCTCTTTAGTCTCTGAGTAAAGTGTCTCTCTGTGTGTGAAATGGGCTTCCTAGCCAGGATGCACCATCACACAGGGAGTCCACAGTCAAGGCGAAGGGCAGGTGATGCCGTGTGTGTGGGTGCCTAGGCCCCTGCGCACCCGCCTCCTCCCCCCGCCCGCCTCTTCGGTGTCCTGGAGTGTCTCATCTCTGTGCTGTGTTTGGGCCTCAGCTCTGGACCCAACCAGTGGAGAGATCAGCTCCGCCCCTCCCAGCTCCTCCACCTGTTCTGCCAGCGGCACCGAGTCAAGGCCCCCGTGTACCGGACAGACCGCGTGGTGTTTCAGGGTAAAGAATACACCATCGAAGAAATAGGTGAGCTCTCTCTCCACGGCCCTCTCTCCTGCGGGTCCTCTCCCACTGTACAGGGTCCCCCTGAATAGCCCACACCAGCACGGAGAGGTCTGGAGTCTCTCCAGGGCAGATGGACTAAACTTGCCCTTGGTATTCCTGGGACCAGTACTTACCTGGGACGCCATTGTGAAAATGAGAGGTCTGGGTAGGGCCAGTGTCAGGTGACTCAGGGTTAGAGCTCAGTCCGGGGCCAGGTTGGGGCCTGACTGAGGGCAGGATGAAGGGTGAGCCCGAAGCCACGGTTAGGGTCGTGGTGAGGATCCATCTGCTTCTGACTTTGGGTAGTCACACTCGTCAGAGATTGGGTACAGCCCACCATGGAGAAGGCTTTCTGCTTGAATCACACTAGCCTGCCAGTTTGACCTCGATGGTACCGTCCAAGCCCCTGTCAGAGCTCCTGCACCTGACACCTCCGAAGGGTGGCGGGAAGCCTTGTAGCCCTCATCCTGCCTGATGCTGTGGTGTGTCTAATGCTCATGCTGAGGGCCCTGCCGTGTGCTCCCTGTGTGTCTGAGATGCTCACAGGCTTGCACGGCCCACCCGGAGCAGCTCAGACTCCCAGGAGGTGTTTACAGGCCCAGCTGGCCCCTCACCTCCTGCTGGTTGCGGCGATGTTTGATGTCAGAGCTGGTGCTGAGGTTGTAAAAGGGGAACAAGGCTTTGGCTCCCCCACCCCCACCCCACCCCCCTTCTGTTTCTCTGGTTCTCCAAGGTCGTGGCTGAGTTAGGCTCCCTTCCATTAGGCCTATCCCTGCCCCCATTCCCTTTTCCTGTAGAACATGCATCTGTTTTGGGGGTGGTCTCATTTCCTTCTGCTGGTTTGTGAGAAGCTTAAGCACAGGGACCAGGGCTCATGGTCATAAATTCTTAGGAAAAGAAAGTCAGAAAGCCAGAGTTCTGCCTATTTTTGCAGATGAAGCCATTCAGACTGATGGTGGTGAACATTCTGCCCAAAGTCATCCAGCCATTTAGAGACAGAACCAGGTCCCTGGCCCAATGGACCTTCTGCAGTGCTATGCGGCTTCCTTAGTGGCACTTATTAAAGTGGGTAGGCTTCCCAGGTGGCGTTAATGGTAAGGAACCTGCCTGCCAATGCAGGACATGTAAGAGAAGTGGGTTCGATCCCTGGGTCAGGAAGATCCCCTGGAGAAGGAAATGCCAACACACTCCAGTATTCTTGCCTGGAGAATCCCATAGACAGAGAAGCCTGGTGGGCAATAGTCTCCGGGGTTGCACAGAGTCTGATGGGACTGAAGTGATTTGGTATGCCTTAAAGTGGGCAGGGCAGGTTGGATGGATAAGTATGCATATATGTGTGTATGTTGTTAGACTCTGTGCCGGGGAACATGGGCACACCTGAGTGCACACACCTGCGTGTGTATAGATACAGGTGGACCCTCCTACACCCACTCAAGGTCTCTGTCATAGGGCTCTAAGTTCATCTTGCTGGCTGGTCAGCCAGACTTGTCAGGATCAGAAGCCCCATCCACAGTCACCAGTCCATGACCAATGCCCTGGCAAGTGGAGCTGTACCTGGGAAGAAGGCAGGGGAGGGGGCATTCACATCCCGTGCATACCTTTCCTAATGAGGGCGTGATCTCAGCTGCCCTGCTGCCTAGCTGTGTGACTGCCTGGCGTTTCATGTCTGTCATCTGTGAAACGGGGCTAATAATACTACTTACCTTTTAGGGTTACTTTGAGGATCAAACCTATTAAGAGCTGAGCCCGTCTTTTGCATTAGAAGTGTTCTCTGTTATTGCTATTATTTTAGCTACTGCTACTAATTGAAGACATTGCGTGAACCAGGGAACAGTGCTGAGAGCACTTAGATGCTTAATCTGGGAGAAGAGCTTGTGGAGCCTCAGAGCTGAGAGCAGTCCGGAAGGGTTCCCGGAAGCGGTGGGCTTTGGAGGGTGGGGAAAATTTGTATTGGTGGGAAAAAAGAAGAAGAACTTACAGAAGAGGCTTGGTAGAGACAATGTTGATGAGGTATGTGGATTTTAAGCCCGGAGCCTGTGGACAGCGAGGCTTCCCCAAGAGGGTGAGACGTGAGGGCCAGAAGAAGGGTGTTTGGGCTTGGGGTGAGGCTGCGGGGTCAGCGGCTTCTCGAGGGCCCCAGGAAGCCCTGCCAGCTCCTGCTCACTCAGTCCTGGCCATACTTTTCATCTTCTTTCTGGGGAAGAGGCTGGCAGGCTCCCGAACCCACACCTGGGCCCGGTGGAGGAGCGTCTGGCCTTGCACGTCCTGCAGCAGCAGGGCCTGGTCCCTGAGCACGTGGAGTCCCGGCCCCTCTACAGCCCCCTGCAGCCAGACATCGAGCAGGTAGGCCCTCCGCCCTTGACCCCTGCACCCCTGCCCCTGAGCTACTGTGCCCCGAGGACAGCATGGACGCCCAGGAAGCACCAGTGGGGACTCAGGGTTTGGCCAGCCCCTCCATGCCATGTGTCTCCAGTCTGAGTGGTTACCACTGTTGGCTTGGGAGAGGGACCTCCTGAGCCAGGCCTCCGCTGGCTGCCTGCAGGCCTCAGGCCTGGGGAATGAGCTTCCTCCTCCATCCCGGGAAGGCTGGGCCTCTGACTGCTCACAAGTTGTTCTGAAGCCTTGCTGTTTCCACCTGGCCTCAGGGTGTCCTCCCCTGCCATTGGTCAGTAACCTCCCAGAAGGCCGGCCCTGTGCTGGGCTCGTGGGGAGTTCAGACAGGTCACCCCTATGGCAGAGACGCAGAGCAGCCATCAGGAGGGTCAAGGAGTCCTTCCAGGCAGAGGGAGGGTGAGCCGGGGGACAGCTGGCCCAGCTGACATGGAGAGGTTTCCTGGAGTGGGTGAGCTCAGGGCTGGGGCTCAGGGGAGGAAGAGGGGAGAAAGGGTTGCAAGTAGAGATGGGTGGATGCAGTCACGAGGGGCCTTTGCGAACAGCAGAGAAGATCCTCTCTGCTCTTTGGAGCTGAGCCCTAGATGCCATGGCCACCAGCTCCCCAGAGTGGCATTGCAGGTATTGAAATGTCAGCTCTTTCATACTCACATGAACCAGAAGTTAGGTCACTCCCTGTTCCTCCTTCTGTACAATGGAGACAGAGCTGCTTGCAAAGAGGGCAGGAGCTGAAGGGTGGGAGGTAGTGTGGTTTCCTGTCTGGAAACCCTCGGAGCCCGGTGACCAGACCACACTCTCTGACCCTTCATGACCATGTCCCCCATCCCCAAGGTCGAAGGGCCCTTTCCCCTTTCCACCTGGCTCAATGAGCCTTAGCAAATCTTATCCCTGGGGTGCAGCCCTGACCCCTGATCCCCAGGCACACCCCACGTCCTCGGACTGTAGAGCAGTGGGCTCACTGCTGTGGTTGGCCCTCTAGTCCCACCACAGGCACCTCTGCTACAGAGGCAGGGCAGAGCCTCACTGGGCAGGGTCTGGGTCTTCTCTGTCCTGTGCCCCAAGTATCCAGCGCAGAGCAGGCGGTCGAGAGATGTTGAATGAGTGACAGAGTGGTGAGAGAGCCAGCTTGTGTCTCTCTCCCCAGGGGAAGCTGCAGATGTGGATCGACCTGTTTCCGAAGGCCCTGGGGCGGCCGGGACCTCCCTTCAACATCACCCCACGGAAAGCCAGAAGGTGACGGACGTGGCTCGGCTCAGGGCCGAGTGGGGTTGGGAGGTGGTTGCTGCAGGTGGGACCAGGAGGTTGCTTTGGGGCCAGACTTTGGGCCACTCAGGCCATACTCTTGTGAGAGCCTGGCCAAGTGTCCAGCCGGGCAAGCAGCAGAGTGTTGGGTGAGCGCACTTCTTGGCTTCTTGGTCAAGGACCGCCCACGCTTGGTGGGAATCTGGGTGGACTCGAGTCATTTTCTCTGCAGGTTTTTACTGCGATGTATTATCTGGAACACCCAGGATGTGATCCTGGACGACCTCAGCATTACCGGCGAGAAGATGAGTGACATTTATGTGAAGGGGTAGGAAGTCACCCCTCTTCCCAACTGTTCAACTCCATGGTGTCACCCCTGCTCCTTAGAGGTTGGGCGTAGTTGGCAAAGGGAGAGCTCTGGTGTGGGGGAAGGGGAGAATAAGAAAACAAGGACAGTTGGGCGCGGTGGTGCGCCTGTAATCCCAGTGAAAGTTGGGAGGCGGAGGCTGGAGGATTGCTTGGGTCCAGGAGTTCTGGGCTGCCATGTGGTATGCTGATCAGGTGTGCGCATTAGTTTGGCATCAATGACTGTGTTCTCCCAGGAGCCTAAGGATGGATGAACCGGCCCAGGTCAGAGATGGAGCAGGTCCGAACTCCTGCGCTCAGTGGTGGAATCACGCCTGTGAATAGCCACTATACTCCAGCCTGGGCAATATAGGGAGACCCTGTCTCTTAAGAAAGAAAAAAAGAAAGCAAGGACAGTCTTGTGGGAGTGGTCTCTGCTTATGGGGAGTTGACCCCCAACAGATTTCTTCTTCCACGTTAACATTTGGGTTGAACTGACAAGGTTTGAGGATGCCCCTCAAGAGAGAAATTAGAACATTGTGAAATTTATGGCCATTTTGTGGAGATTTCTTGGGAATTAGTTTTCTTTTATCGTTTACCAAGTTCAGCGACCTTCTTCATTCCTTTCTTAAGCTGAGGGCGTGTGTTCTGATGGAAACCTTAATTAGCAATGTTCTCTCAAATGCGTGTGTCTAGTTGGATGGTTGGCTTTGAAGAACACAAGCAAAAGACAGATGTGCATTATCGGTCCCTGGGAGGCGAAGGCAACTTTAACTGGAGGTTCATTTTCCCTTTTGACTACCTGCCCGCTGAGCAAGTCTGCACCGTCTCCAAGAAGGTGAGTGTCTCCCCTGTCCCCAGGGGTGCTTGTCCCAGGGTGGCCAGCCGTCAGCCCAGTCACACAGCCGGCCACAGCCCTGCCGCAGTCACGTGCCCATTCTGCCACCTCGTCGGGACCATGTCGGCCCGCCGCTGTCGCCACCGCCCCTGTGCCCACCGTGCCCACTCCTCCTTCCTCTTCTGCCACCCGTGCGCCACCCCACCGCCCCGACCCCACCCCACCCCCACCCAAGGCCACCACTGTTATAGGAAGCTAAGTCCAGATCCTAGTGCTTCAAGAAACAGGGAAGGCCCAGGGGTTGGAGTGGGAGAACTCTGTAGGCCAACTCAGCGGGGCACTGGGACTGTGGGGGAGAGGGGCCGCCTTGGGAGGGTGGCCCCAGAGGGCTGGGCCGGCCTGCTGTTGGATTGTCAATGGGATCCGCTGCTGCTTGGCCAAGCACCCCCGGCTTCCTCCTTTCTCCCATTTCTGTGCTTGGGGCCGGTTGCCATCCAGGCTGGTCTCTCTCAGAACCCCAGCTCTTTGTAGGCCAGCTCCCCTAGTTTAGGCCTCACCTGAGCCATGCTTTTTCCCCAGACACGGTCCGAACTCCTGCGCTGGGAATAGCCAACCTATACTCCAGCCTGGGCAATATAGGGAGACCCTGTCTCTTAAGAAAGAAAAATAGAAAGCAAGGACAGTCTTGTGGGAGTGGTCTCTGCTTATGGGGAGTTGACCCCCAACAGATTTCTTCTTCCACGTTAACATTTGGGTTGAACTGACAAGGTTTGAGGATGCCCCTCAAGAGAGAAATTAGAACATTGTGAAATTTATGGCCATTTTGTGGAGATTTCTTGGGAATTAGTTTTCTTTTATCGTTTACCAAGTTCAGCGACCTTCTTCATTCCTTTCTTAAGCTGAGGGCGTGTGTTCTGATGGAAACCTTAATTAGCAATGTTCTCTCAAATGCGTGTGTCTAGTTGGATGGTTGGCTTTGAAGAACACAAGCAAAAGACAGATGTGCATTATCGGTCCCTGGGAGGCGAAGGCAACTTTAACTGGAGGTTCATTTTCCCTTTTGACTACCTGCCCGCTGAGCAAGTCTGCACCGTCTCCAAGAAGGTGAGTGTCTCCCCTGTCCCCAGGGGTGCTTGTCCCAGGGTGGCCAGCCATCAGCCCAGTCACACAGCCGGCCACAGCCCTGCCGCAGTCACGTGCCCATTCTGCCACCTCGTCGGGACCATGTCGGCCCGCCGCTGTCGCCACCGCCCCTGTGCCCACCGTGCCCACTCCTCCTTCCTCTTCTGCCACCCGTGCGCCACCCCACCGCCCCGACCCCCACCCCCACCCAAGGCCACCACTGTTATAGGAAGCTAAGTCCAGATCCTAGTGCTTCAAGAAACAGGGAAGGCCCAGGGGTTGGAGTGGGAGAACTCTGTAGGCCAACTCAGCGGGGCACTGGGACTGTGGGGGAGAGGGGCCGCCTTGGGAGGGTGGCCCCAGAGGGCTGGGCCGGCCTGCTGTTGGATTGTCAATGGGATCCGCTGCTGCTTGGCCAAGCACCCCCGGCTTCCTCCTTTCTCCCATTTCTGTGCTTGGGGCCCGGGTTGCCATCCAGGCTGGTCTCTCTCAGAACCCCCAGCTCTTTGTAGGCCAGCTCCCCCTAGTTTAGGCCTCACCTGAGCCATGAATTCTTTCCTCCTGATGTAGGTGGGTCCCGAGGCAGGTGGTGGCCCCGAGCCTGCCCTGTGGGACCAGCCCCCAGAGCACGGTGAGGAGGTGCTGCGGGCAGTGGCTGCCTGGAGGCGGTGGGAGGGGCCCTCGGCTGGAGTCTGAACCGCGCATCCCACCTAGAGTCTGTTCGCAGAAGTGCTCTTCCCCTCAACCTGGTCAGCCCTAGTCTGGACTTAAGGCCCTGCGACTCCCATTTCCTTCCAGAGGGGGCGCCCGTCTTCAAGACAAACTTCTGTGCCTCCTCTTTCTGTCCTGAATGGTTGTGTGGCTTCAAGAAGGGAAATATGTAATGCACCTCAGCTGCCATGACCCCGTCCCAACCCAGCACACTTCAGAGACACCAGAATGTTCCGCTGAACATTTTGAAACCATCAAACAAAAGAAAATACGGGTCAAATAAGGCTCAGTGAAGTCTTTCACTTGGGACTGGCCGCCTAGGGCCTGCTCGAAAGCAGAGGACAGCAACAGCCCTGGATGCTGTGCCGTCGAGGAAAGCCAAGCCTATTTGTAGGTTTAGTCTCGTTTGCCTTTGCTCAGTGGACTTGTTGATCGAAAGATGTTTTCATAACAAAGCAAGTGTTGCATCTGCTTGGGGAGGCCTCCAAGTCAAACGACAGGGCCTGTCCTTGCTGTGGATAGAGAGGATGGGGCTCGAAGCCTCCTGCAGGCCACTGTCCGTGCTCACCAAGCCCCACGGGGCGAGCCGTGGCTGGGGAGCCAAGGCGGCAAGGCGCGAGTCGGCCTGCTCACATGGGAGGCTGGACCACCTCTCTGTCGTGACAGGTGGAGGTGGGGCAAGGAGTTGCAGCAAGTAGAGGCTCCCGTTTTTTTTGTTTTGTTTTGTTTTGTTTCTTTTTGGTAAAGTAGGAAAAGAGAGACTCTCCTGGCATTGTGGCAGGTGATTGAGACAAACGGAAATCCTAGAAGCGGCTCTTACGCCGAGTGAAGGAGAGAAAGGAAAGAGAGAGACCTACTTGGTGGTACTCGGCAGTGTTTCTCCCATTTCTGTGCTTGGGGCCCGGGTTGCCATCCAGGCTGGTCTCTCTCAGAACCCCCAGCTCTTTGTAGGCCAGCTCCCCCTAGTTTAGGCCTCACCTGAGCCATGAATTCTTTCCTCCTGATGTAGGTGGGTCCCGAGGCAGGTGGTGGCCCCGAGCCTGCCCTGTGGGACCAGCCCCCAGAGCACGGTGAGGAGGTGCTGCGGGCAGTGGCTGCCTGGAGGCGGTGGGAGGGGCCCTCGGCTGGAGTCTGAACCGCGCATCCCACCTAGAGTCTGTTCGCAGAAGTGCTCTCCCCCTCAACCTGGTCAGCCCTAGTCTGGACTTAAGGCCCTGCGACTCCCATTTCCTTCCAGAGGGGGCGCCCGTCTTCAAGACAAACTTCTGTGCCTCCTCTTTCTGTCCTGAATGGTTGTGTGGCTTCAAGAAGGGAAATATGTAATGCACCTCAGCTGCCATGACCCCGTCCCAACCCAGCACACTTCAGAGACACCAGAATGTTCCGCTGAACATTTTGAAACCATCAAACAAAAGAAAATACGGGTCAAATAAGGCTCAGTGAAGTCTTTCACTTGGGACTGGCCGCCTAGGGCCTGCTCGAAAGCAGAGGACAGCAACAGCCCTGGATGCTGTGCCGTCGAGGAAAGCCAAGCCTATTTGTAGGTTTAGTCTCGTTTGCCTTTGCTCAGTGGACTTGTTGATCGAAAGATGTTTTCATAACAAAGCAAGTGTTGCATCTGCTTGGGGAGGCCTCCAAGTCAAACGACAGGGCCTGTCCTTGCTGTGGATAGAGAGGATGGGGCTCGAAGCCTCCTGCAGGCCACTGTCCGTGCTCACCAAGCCCCACGGGGCGAGCCGTGGCTGGGGAGCCAAGGCGGCAAGGCGCGAGTCGGCCTGCTCACATGGGAGGCTGGACCACCTCTCTGTCGTGACAGGTGGAGGTGGGGCAAGGAGTTGCAGCAAGTAGAGGCTCCCGTTTTTTTTGTTTTGTTTTGTTTTGTTTCTTTTTGGTAAAGTAGGAAAAGAGAGACTCTCCTGGCATTGTGGCAGGTGATTGAGACAAACGGAAATCCTAGAAGCGGCTCTTACGCCGAGTGAAGGAGAGAAAGGAAAAGAGAGAGACCTACTTGGTGGTACTCGGCAGTGCTGAGGCCCCAGTGGGGTTGCTGATAAAGAGGTGGAGGTAGCTCCCTTCCGTCAACAACGGGCTTTCATTTCTTCCCTTTAGTCACTAACAGAGAAGGAGAGAGTCTGAGCCACGGTGGCACGCGAGAGGAAGAGGGGCTGAGGGAAGGGATTGGTTGGCCCGATGCCCCACAGGCTGTGCTGGCCTTGGGAGAATGAGAAGGCCAGGAGGGATGCCGAGTAGGGAGGACGAAGAGGAGGCTGGGGAGGCCCGCAGGGGAGTGGGGCAGGCTGAGGGACGGGACGTCTACCCGTGTGGTGCCAGGCTCTGGAGAGGGGCGACTGGAGTAAGGGGTGGCAGAGGTGGAAGAAGAGACTGGAAACAGTCAAGAAGTTCTGAAGTCAACCAGGAAAGGGGAGGAGGAACTGGCTTGACCCGAGAAGGGCCAGTGGGTCCCTCCGGGAGGAAAGACCCTCAGAGGCAGGGGGAGCCATGCCCACAGCGGGGCCCCAATTAGCTGGTCTGGGCCTGGGGACTGAGTCTGCTGGGGGCCAGGGAAGGGGGACTGGGCAGCCTCTGGGCTCCCTGGTTCTGCTGCAGAGCCAGCCTTCTGCAGAGGGGTTCAGGTCTTCTGGCAGGCAGGCCCTCCCGGGACCCCATTAATGAGACGAGACTGTCATAAAGCACAAGGTCTCCTTTCATCCGGCGGCTTTGAACCAGCGCTGGTTGCCCGGCTGGCTCCCCACCTGGAGCCCAGCACACCCACCGGGCCTGCCTGCACGTCAGGCACCCACCCTGCAAATAAACAGCTAGTAAAAGAGCCCAGACTGGGAGCGTAATGAGTGCCTGGGACCTGGGGGGCCATTCCCCAGGCTGGAGCCCCAGCCCAGCTGCTCCCACCAGGGGCCGTTTGAACCTCTGGCTCATTACTGAGCCCATAAACCAGGGCCGGCCAGAGGCACGGAGGATGCTGGCGGCCTGTGCAGGCGGGCCTGTGGAGCTGGCCATAAAAGCCCCGCCAGAGGAGGGAGGCACCTGCAGGAGGGCTGGGGCCCGGGATGGGGGAGGCTCCAGATGGGGGCCGGGGGCGAGGGGCCAGGTGGGGACCTGAACCCCTTCACCAGGCCGCCAGCAGTCCGGGCTGCAGCCGGCTGCTTCGCAAGGTGATGGCTCCTCAGGGGGCATTGGTGCGGGAGCTCTGTGGGGCCCGTGTGATCTGAAGTGGCCACCAAGGCTGTGTGCACAGGGCCCCTGGGGCTCAGACAAACCCTGGGTGGTCAGGAGTGCTCCCGACTCCTGTGGAGTCTGCCCCCTGGGATTGCGTCCAGACCCCTGCTGTAACCTGGCACCCGCCATCTGCAGGATGGTTAGAATGTTCCCTTCCCTTGCTCGTTACCTACTCAGGTACAGCTACAGAGAACAGGTGTGAGCTGGAAGGCCCCAGGGACAGTCCTCTGGGTTGAGTGTGACTAGACCCAGAGACAGCTCCAGGCCTCAGGGAGCCCAGTCCCCACCCTCAGCTGCTCCACGAGGCCTCGGTGGAGAGAAGCCCCAGGCAGTGCTGCTCCAGGCCGCCAGGCCTGAGGGAGGAGGAGGGTAGGGCAGTGGGCTGCTGAACTTCCCAGCACAGGGGGCTTTTGATCTGCCCTGGGGCAAGCTCTTGGAGGTGAAGGTGGACCCCAGTACCAGCTCCTTACAGCATTGTGTTGGGGGGACTCCTCCAGGTTCACAGCCAGCCCACCCTTGTCCCCAAGATCACTCTGGCAGAGCAGGATTAAGAGATGAGGGTGTGATGCCGGAGCCTCACTGCCTGAGTTGGAATCAGCTTGCCACTGCCTAGCTGGGGCTGTCATAAAGCACAAGGTCTCCTTTCATCCGCGTTTGGTTGCCCGGCTGGCTCCCCACCTGGAGCCCAGCACACCCACCGGCCTGCCTGCACGCAGGCACCCACCCTGCAAATAAACAGCTAGTAAAAGAGCCCAGACTGGGAGCGTAATGAGTGCCTGGGACCTGGGGGGCCATTCCCCAGGCTGGAGCCCCAGCCCAGCTGCTCCCACCAGGGGCCGTTTGAACCTCTGGCTCATTACTGAGCCCATAAACCAGGGCCGGCCAGAGGCACGGAGGATGCTGGCGGCCTGTGCAGGCGGGCCTGTGGAGCTGGCCATAAAAGCCCCGCCAGAGGAGGGAGGCACCTGCAGGAGGGCTGGGGCCCGGGATGGGGGAGGCTCCAGATGGGGGCCGGGGGCGAGGGGCCAGGTGGGGACCTGAACCCCTTCACCAGGCCGCCAGCAGTCCGGGCTGCAGCCGGCTGCTTCAAGGTGATGGCTCCTCAGGGGGCATTGGTGCGGGAGCTCTGTGGGGCCCGTGTGATCTGAAGTGGCCACCAAGGCTGTGTGCACAGGGCCCCTGGGGCTCAGACAAACCCTGGGTGGTCAGGAGTGCTCCCGACTCCCGTGGAGTCTGCCCCCTGGGATTGCGTCCAGACCCCTGCTGTAACCTGGCACCCGCCATCTGCAGGATGGTTAGAATGTTCCCTTCCCTTGCTCGTTACCTACTCAGGTACAGCTACAGAGAACAGGTGTGAGCTGGAAGGCCCCAGGGACAGTCCTCTGGGTTGAGTGTGACTAGACCCAGAGACAGCTCCAGGCCTCAGGGAGCCCAGTCCCCACCCTCAGCTGCTCCACGAGGCCTCGGTGGAGAGAAGCCCCAGGCAGTGCTGCTCCAGGCCGCCAGGCCTGAGGGAGGAGGAGGGTAGGGCAGTGGGCTGCTGAACTTCCCAGCACAGGGGGCTTTTGATCTGCCCTGGGGCAAGCTCTTGGAGGTGAAGGTGGACCCCAGTACCAGCTCCTTACAGCATTGTGTTGGGGGGACTCCTCCAGGTTCACAGCCAGCCCACCCTTGTCCCCAAGATCACTCTGGCAGAGCAGGATTAAGAGATGAGGGTGTGATGCCGGAGCCTCACTGCCTGAGTTGGAATCAGCTTGCCACTGCCTAGCTGGGTGACCTGGATAAATGACTTGCTCGGGTTTCCTCGGCTGTAAGGACAGGATCTCTCTCATAGGTCATTGGAAGGATAAATGATTTCATAGTGGAAAAGGACTGGGGTATACAAAATGCAATATTAATGTTTTTATTAGCTGTTACATCTTGGGTCAGTTCGTTACTTCTCCACGCCTTTGCTTCATCATCTTGAAAGCAGGAATGAAAACCTCGACTCATGGAGTTGGGAGCATGAAAGGAGCTACCTTATATCACGTGCACCCCCTCTCTGGGCTCTTAGGAGTCCTCCTGCCAGGACTTGGCTCTGGCGAGTCCCTCAGAATGTTCCCCCTCCCCGACTGCCTCCTCTCGGCAGCCTTCCAGGCTGGAAGGCATGACTGCCCTCTCTAATCCTGCTTCCTCTTCTGCTTCTCCTCCGGGCCAGGATGCTTTCTGGCGGCTGGACAAGACAGAGAGCAAGATCCCTGCGCATGTAGTTCTCCAGATCTGGGACAATGACAAGTTCTCCTTTGATGACTTTCTGGGTGAGCACCATTTCTAGAATGCTCCATTCAGCCTGCTAGTGTGCCCTAGGATCCCTTCCATGTATGTGGAATGTGTGTGTGTGTGTGTGTGTGTGTGTGTCTTAGGCCTTTTGACAGGGCTGGCAGGAGGATCGGGAGCTCACGGTCACTGGTCCCTGGCACTGAGGGAGGTTGATGATGCAGAGTAGCGGCCTGGTGATCAGAGTGGCCAGCAGGGTGGCCTGCCAGCAGAGGTGGCATTGAACGAGGGGCACTGGATGGTGCGGCCCGGGGAAGGCAGTAAGGGGAGTGCAGTGTGGGGAGGACCTGGCTGTCACTGGCTGTCTGGCCTTCACATGATGTTCCCGCCACCTCAGGCTAGATGAGTCTAACAGTTGAAGGGCTCGAGCCGCTCTTTGCCTCTGTGCCCCAGCTGTGGCCCGTCCGTACAATGGGATGGTTTTCAGCCACAGAAAGAAGTGAAATACTGACTCCTGCTACACCACATGGAACCTTGAAAACACGCAAAGTGAACAAAGTCAGACTCAGAAGAACAAATACCGTGTGATTCTTTTATATGAAATATCCACAATACATAATCCACAGAGACAGAAAGTGGTCACAGGAGACTGAGAAGAGAGGTGGGCATGGCGTGTCTTTTAGGGATGATGGAAAGATCCTGAGATTAGATAGTGGTTGCACAACTCTGTGAATATACTAGAAACCTGAGCTGTATCCTTTATAATGGTTAAAGTGATGCATTTTGTTATGTGAATTTCATCTCAGTTAAAAAAAAACAAACAGTTTTTTCAGACTTTGCATCTCTGAAAGCAGGAATGAAAACCTCGACTCATGGAGTTGGGAGCATGAAAGGAGCTACCTTATATCACGTGCACCCCCTCTCTGGGCTCTTAGGAGTCCTCCTGCCAGGACTTGGCTCTGGCGAGTCCCTCAGAATGTTCCCCCTCCCCGACTGCCTCCTCTCGGCAGCCTTCCAGGCTGGAAGGCATGACTGCCCTCTCTAATCCTGCTTCCTCTTCTGCTTCTCCTCCGGGCCAGGATGCTTTCTGGCGGCTGGACAAGACAGAGAGCAAGATCCCTGCGCATGTAGTTCTCCAGATCTGGGACAATGACAAGTTCTCCTTTGATGACTTTCTGGGTGAGCACCATTTCTAGAATGCTCCATTCAGCCTGCTAGTGTGCCCTAGGATCCCTTCCATGTATGTGGAATGTGTGTGTGTGTGTGTGTGTGTGTGTCTTAGGCCTTTTGACAGGGCTGGCAGGAGGATCGGGAGCTCACGGTCACTGGTCCCTGGCACTGAGGGAGGTTGATGATGCAGAGTAGCGGCCTGGTGATCAGAGTGGCCAGCAGGGTGGCCTGCCAGCAGAGGTGGCATTGAACGAGGGGCACTGGATGGTGCGGCCCGGGGAAGGCAGTAAGGGGAGTGCAGTGTGGGGAGGACCTGGCTGTCACTGGCTGTCTGGCCTTCACATGATGTTCCCGCCACCTCAGGCTAGATGAGTCTAACAGTTGAAGGGCTCGAGCCGCTCTTTGCCTCTGTGCCCCAGCTGTGGCCCGTCCGTACAATGGGATGGTTTTCAGCCACAGAAAGAAGTGAAATACTGACTCCTGCTACACCACATGGAACCTTGAAAACACGCAAAGTGAACAAAGTCAGACTCAGAAGAACAAATACCGTGTGATTCTTTTATATGAAATATCCACAATACATAATCCACAGAGACAGAAAGTGGTCACAGGAGACTGAGAAGAGAGGTGGGCATGGCGTGTCTTTTAGGGATGATGGAAAGATCCTGAGATTAGATAGTGGTTGCACAACTCTGTGAATATACTAGAAACCTGAGCTGTATCCTTTATAATGGTTAAAGTGATGCATTTTGTTATGTGAATTTCATCTCAGTTAAAAAAAAACAAACAAACAGTGAGCCTGTGAGAAAGGCCTCCCAGGAGGTCTTGAGTCCTGGGTTCCAGTCCTGCTCTGTCACCTGGGAGCAGGGAAGGCTTGGACAAATCGCTGGAGCCCTCCTTGGGTGGCCCTTGAGTGCAGGATTGGCTGAGCTCTGGGCCCCCCTGGAGCATGTCCTGAGGAGCAGCCCTGGCAGGAATGGGGAGGAGAGCTCCCTGACCTCCAGGCTGCTCTTCACTGCACAGTCCCCTCACGCATCCTGGTCCCCTGCCCTCTGAAGGCAGAGAGCTGCTCCACGTGGTCAGTGCAAAAAATTCAAGTGTCAGAAGCACAGCACCAAGTTGGACGTTTGTTCTTTTACTTATTACATAATTTCTGTAGCAACATTAGCAATGAGATAAGCAATGCCTCCCTTTCCTATTTTATTATAATCTCACTATCCAGAGATAATCTCATTGACAGTTTGGGCTATATTATTTCTTGTACAAGCAAACATGTCTTATGTGTGTATTTTATTTATTTGTTTGTTTTTTTTTGTCAAAAACAGTCTAAAATGAGCGATTATTTTATTTGGGGCTGAGCTGTCTCCTTGTGACTGTGCAGGGGCTTTCTCTGGTTGCAGAGAGTGGTGGCTACTCCTTGTTGCAGTGCATAGGGTTCTTTGTAGTGGCTTTTCTTGTTGCAGAGCGCTGGCTCTAGGAGTCACAGGCTTCAGCGGTTGTGGCTCACGGCTTACTTGCTCTACTGCCTGTGAGATCTACCTGGACCAGGGATTGAACGCCTGCCCCCTGCACTGGCAGGTGGATTCTTAACCACTGGACCACCAGGGAAGCTCTATATGTGTATTTTGTACATATATATATATATATATATATATATGTATGTATATATACCATAGTCGTGTATGGTATAGAGATAGCAAAATGAGTTTATGTTACACATACTGTTTTAGAGCTTGATTTTGGGAAAAACAATATATTAAGAACATTACTTTTGTTGGAGTTATCCATCTCCATGCTGGTCTGCATCCCGGTATTTCACGTCCACCTGCTGTTGTGTTGCACAGACAGACCCTCTCCTGCCTCACTAACCCCCTCTTGGTGTGCACTCAGCTTGTCTCCAGATTTTCCCTTGTGAGTGACAGCCTAGGCTTACGTCTTTGGACCTTTCATGCATATCTTTCCTGAATTTTAAGAAGCAGATTTTTAGAGTCTTTATTCATTAGAGTGTTTTTGAAACATTTTGTTCAGTTGCCCTCTAGAAAGATCTTACATTTTTATGTTCCCATCTGGGCTCTGTTAGCCCAAGGGCACGATTTTCCCTAAACTTTTGCTACCAAGTGCCAGTGTGATACCTCATTTTTATCTTTCTTTGCATTTCTTCATTTATTATAAGGTAAAACTTTAAAAATATGTTCATTATTCATATTGTTGATGGGATTTTCTTTTTCATGGTTTTGGGATGTTCCTCTTTTTATTATTGATTTTCAGAGTTTTTTTTTTTTTTTTTTTGTAGAGTAAGTATACATTCAAATAATTTCTCCATTTCCAATTGCTTTTTAGTTTTTATAGACTCTCTTTTGCTTACAGACTAAAATTTTTTGTAGCATTAGTCTATCACTCTTGCCTTTATGGAAGGAGACTTTAGTAAACCATTTAAAATAGACAAACAACTACTTCATTGTGTTGAATGAGAAAATGGTGTCCAATATAAATTTAAACAGGGCCATATCATCTTGTGTTTTTAAAAATAAAACTACTAAAACTACTTTAAACTCCAGAGATTTCTTTTTTAAATTAATTTTTTTTTTAATTAAAAGATAATTGCTTTACAGAATTTTGTTGTTTTCTGCCAAATATCAATGTAGATCAGCCATAGGTCTACCCGTGTCCCCTCCCTCTCCACGGATGTCTTACTTGATGTTTGTGTATATTGGGAAATGATCACCACAATAAGCAGCATCATTAATTTTTTCTTGTGAAGAGAAAATGTAAAGTCTACTCTTTTAGCAGCTTACAGCATTATTAAGACATTTTGTTTTCCCCCCTTCATAATGTATTTTCTAATTATATACTTCTTTTGGGTATTCATTACTATTTTGTCGTATGGTATAGAGATAGCAAAATGAGTTTATGTTACACATACTGTTTTAGAGCTTGATTTTGGGAAAAACAATATATTAAGAACATTACTTTTGTTGGAGTTATCCATCTCCATGCTGGTCTGCATCCCGGTATTTCACGTCCACCTGCTGTTGTGTTGCACAGACAGACCCTCTCCTGCCTCACTAACCCCCTCTTGGTGTGCACTCAGCTTGTCTCCAGATTTTCCCTTGTGAGTGACAGCCTAGGCTTACGTCTTTGGACCTTTCATGCATATCTTTCCTGAATTTTAAGAAGCAGATTTTTAGAGTCTTTATTCATTAGAGTGTTTTTGAAACATTTTGTTCAGTTGCCCTCTAGAAAGATCTTACATTTTTATGTTCCCATCTGGGCTCTGTTAGCCCAAGGGCACGATTTTCCCTAAACTTTTGCTACCAAGTGCCAGTGTGATACCTCATTTTTATCTTTCTTTGCATTTCTTCATTTATTATAAGGTAAAACTTTAAAAATATGTTCATTATTCATATTGTTGATGGGATTTTCTTTTTCATGGTTTTGGGATGTTCCTCTTTTTATTATTGATTTTCAGAGTTTTTTTTTTTTTTTTTTGTAGAGTAAGTATACATTCAAATAATTTCTCCATTTCCAATTGCTTTTTAGTTTTATAGACTCTCTTTGCTTACAGACTAAAATTTTTTGTAGCATTAGTCTATCACTCTTGCCTTTATGGAAGGAGACTTTAGTAAACCATTTAAAATAGACAAACAACTACTTCATTGTGTTGAATGAGAAAATGGTGTCCAATATAAATTTAAACAGGGCCATATCATCTTGTGTTTTTAAAAATAAAACTACTAAAACTACTTTAAACTCCAGAGATTTCTTTTTTAAATTAATTTTTTTAATTAAAAGATAATTGCTTTATAGAATTTTGTTGTTTTCTGCCAAATATCAATGTGGATCAGCCATAGGTCTACCCGTGTCCCCTCCCTCTCCACGGATGTCTTACTTGATGTTTGTGTATATTGGGAAATGATCACCACAATAAGCAGCATCATTAATTTTTTCTTGTGAAGAGAAAATGTAAAGTCTACTCTTTTAGCAGCTTACAGCATTATTAAGACATTTTGTTTTCCCCCCTTCATAATGTATTTTCTAATTATATACTTCTTTTGGGTATTCATTACTTTTTTTATTTTAAAAGTAATAGTTAAGAGCTAGAAATTTTGCCATCAGGAAATAATGCTATGTTTCCTTACAGTCTTTGTTACAACTTTATGTAGATATACTATATATACTATATCTATGCTATACTATGTGTGTATAAAGTCTCTCAGTTATGTCTGACTCTTTGTGACCCCAGGGACTGTAGCCTGCCAGACTTCTCTGTTCATGGGATTTCCCAGATAAGAATACTGGAGTGGGTATTCCTTCTTCAGAGGATCTTCCTGACCCAGGGGTCAAACCCATGTCTCTTTATGTCTCCTGTATTGGCAGGTGGGTTCTTTACCACTGTGCCACCTGGGAAGTCCCTATACGATACTATACTTCACTATATATATTGTATGTAAATATACTATACTTATGTAAATACTATACTATACTTATGTAAATATACTATATATAGTATATAGTATATATAGATAGATCTATATCGATATGCTATATATATAGCATAAATGTTTTATGTAGATATATGACATATACATATGCTACATATGTTAATATATAATATACATTAATATAATTTCTAGATAAATTAATGTAATGTTTAATATATTAATATAGCTTATATATAAATTTAATAGAATATATTAATATATTAAACTATATATGGCTTAATGTCCTGTTTTTTTTTTTTTAATTTCAGCCTCTTTTTCTTGATTTTTTATTTATTTTTTTCATCCATCTTTATTCTTTGGCCTGTGTAGGCCTCCCATTGTAGTGGCCTCTCTCGCTGCAGGGCACCGGCTCTGGGCACGTGCGCTTCAGAGCGCTGGCTTGTAATTGGACACACCAGTCCAGCTGTTCCACAGCATGTGGGATCTTCCCAGGCCAGGGATTGAACCAGTGCCCCTTGCACTGCAAGGCAGACTCCTTACCCGCTGGACCACCAAGGAAGCCCTAATGTCCTTATTTTTCACTTAATATTATATTGGGATCATATTTAAACTAAGAAATGTTCGTATGCGGTTGAAGGATGGAGAGATGTGTGGATATGAGAGAACGCTGATACAATGGTGGAATGATAACCTGATTAATGAAAAGATATAGTGTTCAGCGAATGTTAGCTCTTGATGTAGATAGTTAAAGCAGATAGCTGCACGGAAGGATAATGGAGGAAGGGACAGAAAAAAACTAGAAAAATAGATGCAGTCAGTGAATACTTGCAGTAACTGAGCATTCCACAGTGAAAAATAATCTAATCTCCTTTGTGTGACATTCAAGAATTTCTTTAATTTGGCCTGAGAAAATATTTTTCAGATTTCTCTCTCTCTCTCTTAATCCCTTCAGTAACCTATGCTGTTGGAATTGGATTAGGTGAAGCCACATGAAATTGATGTTTTTATACATCAAAGATAATTGAACATCAGAATTTTCATATGGCTCGATTGAAGAGCTGGAGCTATTCTAGGAGAAGATGGATAAAATAGATGAGTAGATAAAGCAGTACAGAAAGACAGCTGCGTGGATGACTAGGTGGGCAGGTGAAAAAGTCATGGATGAGCCATGAGATAGCATTTATACCCATAAAAAAGCAAAACAACAAAAAAAGGGGAAATGACAAGTGCTGGAGAGGATGTGGAGAAATTGGAACACTCCTCATTGGTGGTGTGAATGTAAAATGGTGCAGCTGCTTGTGAAAAAACTCGGGCAGTTACTCAAAAAGCTAAGCATATGACCTAGCAAGTTTGCTCTTAGCCACATACTCGAAAGGATTAAAAACTAGGCCTCACCCCTGCGCCCACCATTCATAGCAGCATTATTCATAGGAGTCAAAGGTGGAAACAGCCCAAGGGTCCATCAGTAGATGGATGGATAAACAACATGTGATATGTTCACGCCACGGAATGTTACTCAGCCTTAAAAAGAACAAAGTACTGATACATGCTACAACATGGATGAATCTGGACAGCTAATTATGCCAAGTGAAATAAGCCAAATAGAAAAGGATACATTTTTATAATCCCACTTAGATGACTGTCTAGAATAGGCTTTTCCACAGAGACAGTAGGATGTTATGGAAAAACCCAAATGAACTTTTTAGCCAACAGAATCAATTAGAGCTTGGCAGAACTGAGAGGAGAGGGGAATGCGGAGTTATTACTAACTGGGTACAGAGCTGCTGTTTGAGGGGATGAAAAAGTTTTGGAAATAGGCAGTGGGGGTGGTTACATCATGTTATGAGGGTAAGTAATGCCACTGAAGTACACACTTGAAAATGGTTAAACTAACCAATTGTATCTTAATAAATGTTTTACTGCTCTAGAATGCAGTGTAGCTTGAGTAGTTAAAGCAGATAGCTGCACGGAAGGATAATGGAGGAAGGGACAGAAAAAACTAGAAAAATAGATGCAGTCAGTGAATACTTGCAGTAACTGAGCATTCCACAGTGAAAATAATCTAATCTCCTTTGTGTGACATTCAAGAATTTCTTTAATTTGGCCTGAGAAAATATTTTTCAGATTTCTCTCTCTCTCTCTTAATCCCTTCAGTAACCTATGCTGTTGGAATTGGATTAGGTGAAGCCACATGAAATTGATGTTTTTATACATCAAAGATAATTGAACATCAGAATTTTCATATGGCTCGATTGAAGAGCTGGAGCTATTCTAGGAGAAGATGGATAAAATAGATGAGTAGATAAAGCAGTACAGAAAGACAGCTGCGTGGATGACTAGGTGGGCAGGTGAAAAAGTCATGGATGAGCCATGAGATAGCATTTATACCCATAAAAAAGCAAAACAACAAAAAAAGGGGAAATGACAAGTGCTGGAGAGGATGTGGAGAAATTGGAACACTCCTCATTGGTGGTGTGAATGTAAAATGGTGCAGCTGCTTGTGAAAAAACTCGGGCAGTTACTCAAAAAGCTAAGCATATGACCTAGCAAGTTTGCTCTTAGCCACATACTCGAAAGGATTAAAAACTAGGCCTCACCCCTGCGCCCACCATTCATAGCAGCATTATTCATAGGAGTCAAAGGTGGAAACAGCCCAAGGGTCCATCAGTAGATGGATGGATAAACAACATGTGATATGTTCACGCCACGGAATGTTACTCAGCCTTAAAAAGAACAAAGTACTGATACATGCTACAACATGGATGAATCTGGACAGCTAATTATGCCAAGTGAAATAAGCCAAATAGAAAAGGATACATTTTTATAATCCCACTTAGATGACTGTCTAGAATAGGCTTTTCCACAGAGACAGTAGGATGTTATGGAAAAACCCAAATGAACTTTTTAGCCAACAGAATCAATTAGAGCTTGGCAGAACTGAGAGGAGAGGGGAATGCGGAGTTATTACTAACTGGGTACAGAGCTGCTGTTTGAGGGGATGAAAAAGTTTTGGAAATAGGCAGTGGGGGTGGTTACATCATGTTATGAGGGTAAGTAATGCCACTGAAGTACACACTTGAAAATGGTTAAAATAACCAATTGTATCTTATATATAAATGTTTTACTGCTCTAAAACCAATTTAAAAATTGATGGATGGTGCTTGTAGACAATGGGTGAGAAGGGGGTCTGTGTAGAGTAAGATGAATAGTTGAGCAGGTGGGAGCTCTGATAAGGGCGAATCGACAGGGGCAGACTGACAGGCATATGGACGCCTGAACAGATGGACGGGAAGCTGAGCAGATGGGATGAGAGGCTGTGGATGGGGAGTGGAGCCTGAGCCACGGTCTAAGCCCATGGGTGGAAGCTGTGGAGGTGGAACCTGCCCTGCCGCAGGCTGGCCCTAGGCTGGCAGGGACTGAAGCAGCCCGTGGCACCCTCCCCGGCCTCAGGCTCTTTGCAGCTGGACCTCAACCACATGCCCAAGCCCGCCAAGACAGCCGAGAAGTGCTCCGTGGACCAGCTGGATGACACGTTCCACCCAGAGCGGTTCGTGTCCCTTTTCGAACAGAGGACAGTGAAGGGCTGGTGGCCCTGTGTGGCCGACGAGGGGGAGAAGAAGATACTGGCGGTAAGTCTGCTCCGTCCAGCGATGGTGACTTGGGAGTGACTCCTCCATAGAAATCACCTCCTGCCTTCCCTGTCTGTTTTCCAAGACCCTGTCCCTCTGCCCTGCCAGTTCCCAGCCTTCCTGTCCTTGAGACTCCCAGGGAAGCCTGTTTAAATCAAGGATGCCCTAATCTCCATGGACCCTGTTTAATGTATACTCTGGTCTTCAGCCTTCATGGTGATCTGGATCCTGGCTTCCTCTTTGGCTGTAGGCTTCTGGTAGAGGACAGGGCTCATGCGGCTCCCATTTCAGCAGGGCCCTACCCTGTAGGAATATTCCCTCTGGCCAGAGGTCTTCCTGGGTGCATGACCGGGACCATGAGGCATTGTCCTGCCTCTGCAGGGAGAGTAAATGACAGCTTATTATTGTCCCTCAGTGTCTGGAGTTGGGGGTGGTGGGTTCCGGGAGCCCTGTGGATGTTGAAATCCGTGGATGCTAAAATCTCATAGTTGGCCCTCCCTGGTTGGTGGAATCTGTGGATTTGAGACCTGCAAATTAGGGCCGACTGACCATTTATTGAAATAATCCGTGTATAAGTGGATCTGCACAGTTAAAATCTGTGTTGTTCAAGGGTCAGTAGTACGTAGAAAGAGCAGGCAGCCAGCCAGCCCCTAAAGTAGCCCTCGAAATAAAATGTCTACATTGTATAACAAATTATAACAATTAATAAGAAATACTAACATCTCACAAGAAAAATGAGGGAAGGGCATGCATAGATAATGCACAAAGAAGTACAGTGGCCATTAAATATTTAAGAAGGTTGATTTCCCCTGGTAATTACCTAAAGGAATGTTTTAAAATGTGAAAACATCTTTAATGGATTACAGTAGAATGTTTTAAGCTAGAAATGCTCATTGCGAGTGAGGATACAGAGAGACGGCCCCTCGTCTATTCCTGCCCGGCAGGCTAATGATTTTACATTTGGAGAAACAATCTAGTAATATATAGCCTGAGACTTACAATATTTATTCCCTAGAAATTTTTCATCCCACTTCTAAAAATTTCTCCTAAAGAAATAACCCCATAAAATTAAAAATTTAAGGTTCTAGGATGTTTGTTGCAGCATTTCTCAAAGAGTTGGAAACAACCTAAATGAACCGAAATCACTAGTTTACTAAATAAATTATGGTCAGCCATTGCCTAGAATGTTTTACCACATTAAAAGCAAACTGAAGATCATATAATTATATAATAATAAAATATATTCCTAAGTGAAAGAAACAAGCTATAGAACTATATGTACACAGTGTGATATTTTGTATACTTGCTGAGAAAAATAGCTCTGATGAATAAAATATCAGGAGTACTTGTCTTTACATAGCAGAAGAATGCGCAACAGGATTCTTTCTTTATATATGTCTGTAGCTCCTGTGCATTCTGCTAGGAGCCGGCACTTTTTTGAGCAGATCACCCTGTATCCTTTTCAGAAAGATTGTAAAGTGACCTTTATGACTGTACCGTCTTGGCCCGGCTCCTCTCTAAGCCATGGGGAAGAGCCTTTATGTCCCTGATCAGGCCCCCACCTTGTCCCCACAGGGCAAACTGGGGTGTTTTTGCCTGGTTAGTTGGGTGGTGGGTTCCGGGAGCCCTGTGGATGTTGAAATCCGTGGATGCTAAAATCTCATAGTTGGCCCTCCCTGGTTGGTGGAATCTGTGGATTTGAGACCTGCAAATTAGGGCCGACTGACCATTTATTGAAATAATCCGTGTATAAGTGGATCTGCACAGTTAAAATCTGTGTTGTTCAAGGGTCAGTAGTACGTAGAAAGAGCAGGCAGCCAGCCAGCCCCTAAAGTAGCCCTCGAAATAAAATGTCTACATTGTATAACAAATTATAACAATTAATAAGAAATACTAACATCTCACAAGAAAAATGAGGGAAGGGCATGCATAGATAATGCACAAAGAAGTACAGTGGCCATTAAATATTTAAGAAGGTTGATTTCCCCTGGTAATTACCTAAAGGAATGTTTTAAAATGTGAAAACATCTTTAATGGATTACAGTAGAATGTTTTAAGCTAGAAATGCTCATTGCGAGTGAGGATACAGAGAGACGGCCCCTCGTCTATTCCTGCCCGGCAGGCTAATGATTTTACATTTGGAGAAACAATCTAGTAATATATAGCCTGAGACTTACAATATTTATTCCCTAGAAATTTTTCATCCCACTTCTAAAAATTTCTCCTAAAGAAATAACCCCATAAAATTAAAAATTTAAGGTTCTAGGATGTTTGTTGCAGCATTTCTCAAAGAGTTGGAAACAACCTAAATGAACCGAAATCACTAGTTTACTAAATAAATTATGGTCAGCCATTGCCTAGAATGTTTTACCACATTAAAAGCAAACTGAAGATCATATAATTATATAATAATAAAATATATTCCTAAGTGAAAGAAACAAGCTATAGAACTATATGTACACAGTGTGATATTTTGTATACTTGCTGAGAAAAATAGCTCTGATGAATAAAATATCAGGAGTACTTGTCTTTACATAGCAGAAGAATGCGCAACAGGATTCTTTCTTTATATATGTCTGTAGCTCCTGTGCATTCTGCTAGGAGCCGGCACTTTTTTGAGCAGATCACCCTGTATCCTTTTTCAGAAAGATTGTAAAGTGACCTTTATGACTGTACCCGTCTTGGCCCGGCTCCTCTCTAAGCCATGGGGAAGAGCCTTTATGTCCCTGATCAGGCCCCCACCTTGTCCCCACAGGGCAAACTGGAGATGACCTTGGAGATTGTAACAGAGAGTGAGCATGAGGAGCGACCAGCCGGCCATGGCCGGGATGAGCCCAACATGAACCCCAAGCTCGAGGACCCGAGGTTGGTGACCCCTGATGCCCAAGGGCACTGGGAGGCATGGCTACCGTAGAGAAGGCACCCACTTCTTAGCCACACAGAGGTCCCAAGGCCCAGAGAAGGATGTGACCCTTCTCAGGGTGCACGCTGTTTGGGGGCAGGTGACAGACACCCTTTCAGGACACGCTGGGCTCCTCAGCTGACCCCGGAAGCAGGCACTGCGGGCCGACGGTGACTGTAGGCGAGCGTGCTCTCGGGTGGTGTGGACGTGGGTGTCTGGGAGACTTCCCGACTGAGTCGTGTTACAGACGCGGAAAGAGTCACAGCAAAGTTAAATAAGGTCATTCCAAGGAAAGTGGTGTGGAGAAGGCAATGGCAACCCACTCCAGTAATCTTGCCTGGAGAATCCCATGGACAGAGGGACCTGGCATGGTCGTGCACGGGGGTTTCAAAGAGTCGGTCATGACTGAGAGACTCACACTCCCTCAAGGAACGTGGTGAAGCTAAAATTCTGACACCTGATCTGTTGGGCTCTGGAGCCTGACCAAGATCTTTCTCCTGGGCAAGCTGCCTTCTATGGGTCCCTTGGGGTGTCAACGTGGCTTTCAAAAGAGCTTTCGACTTTAATTTCCCCATCTATGAAATGCAGGCCTCATCCTGGCCTCCCCTATCTCACAGGTAAGGGATACAGGCCAACCCAGTGGATGTGGAAGCCTTGAAGGCAGTTATTAGAGTCTAGAAGGCAGCTCTTAGTGGTGGGGTTGCGGGAGTGAGTGGTAGGGGCTGTATTTGCTGAGTCCTTTCCCGGCCAGCTCAGCTCCAGTCGGACCCACACAGATGGCCCGCTCTGTCCCAGTCGGCATGTGGGCCCCCCAACGGCTCTGCAAAGATGAGGGAGGCCCAGGGCATCTGGAGATGTACCCGTCCTTTGGCCTCTGCCCCTCCTCTCTAAGCCATGGGGAAGAGCCTTTATGTCCCTGATCAGGCCCCACCTTGTCCCCACAGGGCAAACTGGAGATGACCTTGGAGATTGTAACAGAGTGAGCATGAGGAGCGACCAGCCGGCCATGGCCGGGATGAGCCCAACATGAACCCCAAGCTCGAGGACCCGAGGTTGGTGACCCCTGATGCCCAAGGGCACTGGGAGGCATGGCTACCGTAGAGAAGGCACCCACTTCTTAGCCACACAGAGGTCCCAAGGCCCAGAGAAGGATGTGACCCTTCTCAGGGTGCACGCTGTTTGGGGGCAGGTGACAGACACCCTTTCAGGACACGCTGGGCTCCTCAGCTGACCCCGGAAGCAGGCACTGCGGGCCGACGGTGACTGTAGGCGAGCGTGCTCTCGGGTGGTGTGGACGTGGGTGTCTGGGAGACTTCCCGACTGAGTCGTGTTACAGACGCGGAAAGAGTCACAGCAAAGTTAAATAAGGTCATTCCAAGGAAAGTGGTGTGGAGAAGGCAATGGCAACCCACTCCAGTAATCTTGCCTGGAGAATCCCATGGACAGAGGGACCTGGCATGGTCGTGCACGGGGTTGCAAAGAGTCGGTCATGACTGAGAGACTCACACTCCCTCAAGGAACGTGGTGAAGCTAAAATTCTGACACCTGATCTGTTGGGCTCTGGAGCCTGACCAAGATCTTTCTCCTGGGCAAGCTGCCTTCTATGGGTCCCTTGGGGTGTCAACGTGGCTTTCAAAAGAGCTTTCGACTTTAATTTCCCCATCTATGAAATGCAGGCCTCATCCTGGCCTCCCCTATCTCACAGGTAAGGGATACAGGCCAACCCAGTGGATGTGGAAGCCTTGAAGGCAGTTATTAGAGTCTAGAAGGCAGCTCTTAGTGGTGGGGGTTGCGGGAGTGAGTGGTAGGGGCTGTATTTGCTGAGTCCTTTCCCGCGGCCAGCTCAGCTCCAGTCGGACCCCACACAGATGGCCCGCTCTGTCACGGCACGCTCCTGACGGCCACGGCTGGCTGAGCCATGAGAGGCCTCCCTCCCCGAGGATGCTGGGATCTGGCTGCAAAGATGAGGGAGGCCCAGGAGGGCCAGCGGCAGGCAGCTGTCAGAATGGCCATTTCTGAGATACAAAATCCTGCTTGTTCTTTGAACAGGCTGATCTCTGAGAAGGATCTGAGGTTCTTGGTTACGAGGGTCAGCTTTCTGGGTTCACGTCCTGCCATCCTTCCCTGACCATGGGCCAACCATGCGCCTCTAGGCCAGTGACGGAGTATATGTGGAGTTTCCTGGGCCATAGCTCAGCTAACACAGAGCCCCTCAAAGCGCTGCCCGGTCCCCAGATCTCTGTGACAAGTCCTAGGTCAGGAAGGAGAGAACGGCAGGGAAGGTGACCTGGACTGGGCAGCTGGTCACTGGGCCCCTGAGGGTGTGCAGGGTTGATGGTACCACGAAGAGGAGGGCAGTGCGGGCAGGGCTCACGCTCTGGCAGCGGCTGGGAGGAGGGGGGATGCGGATACAAAGGGCGGGGTTCGGGGGTCAGGCTGGGGCCTGGAGGTTGGGAGAGGCTCAGGGGGCGGGCTGGGAGGGCCAGGGGGATTTGGGAGCAGCGCGGTGGGGGTCCCCTGCTGAGCTCTGGGCGCTCCCCTGCAGGCGCCCCGACACCTCCTTCCTCTGGTTCACCTCCCCGTACAAGACCATGAAGTTCATCCTGTGGCGGCGGTTCCGGTGCGCCATCCTCCTCTTCCTCGTCCTCTTCGTCTTCCTGCTCTTCTTGGGCATCTTCGTCTACTCCTTCCCGGTAAGCGGGCCTGAGGCGGAGGCACGCACCCTGTCTCGGGGGAGCTCCTGGTCTGTCATGAGAGGTACAGGCCTTGACCTCCAGCAGCTGCTGGTCTCAGGGGAGCCCGCCGTTGTCCTCAAGTGCACCCCGTGTCTGATGGAGAGAAGCAGTCTCTGTCCCCAGGGAGCCGGTGGTCTGAGGAGGGAGACACAGGCCCTGCTCTGGGGGGTCCCCAGTCCGGCAGGAGACCCTTGGGGAGACCTGAGTTCTTGCCCTTGTGAGGAGACACAGGGTCCTCAGCAAGCCCCTGATGGGCTCTGTAATCAGGGCAGAGGGTGCGGCCTTGGGCGGGCATGGGGGGAGCCTTCTAGAAGGAGGGCGTGGAGCTGGGGCAGGAAGCAAGGTGTGGATGGCAGAGCAGAGGGGAGGAATCCCTGTCTGTGCGGATGGCACCTGCTGAGGACCTGGAGAGGGCCTTGTGTCCACCCGAGGACCTGAGACTGTGCCTGCTTCCTTCACTGGAGTGGACGAGGAGGGGTTGGGCCAGGAGCCTCTCTTTCCCCTGCTGAGTGCCTGACAGAGGGCGACCAGGGGCTGCTGCGACAGCTCCTCAGGCCCTCCTAAAGGAAGAGAGTCTGGAGCTCGCTCCCTGCCTGGGCTGCCCGGGTCCTCACAGCAGCAGCCATGTCTCCAGAACCTCAGACCTTGAAGGAATAACAGGGTTCCCAGGCTGATACCTGAGTTTTGATATTTTCTAAAATTTTAAAACCTTTTAGTATGGAAATCTCAAATCCATGTACAAGTAGAGGAATGGTATGAGTAGCTCCATGTGACCCTGATTTGAAAGGAAAGAAACAGACCCTTCGAGAGGGGAGGGACCAGCTCAGGGCCGCATGGCAGTCTGGGCACAGCTCCCTGGCTGGGGTTCCAGCCACAGGCCTGGTCAGCACGGGGCCGCTGGCCAAGCACACGGTCCCCTCAGTGGGCAGTGTGCTCTGGGAATTACTCACCTGTGAGTGCTTTGCTCTGTGAAGCCTCTAGGAGGAGGTGGCCCGAGCGCGGTCTCGGCGTGGCTGAGAGGCCGTGTAGCAGCCAGCAGAGAGAGGCTCCTGAGGAAGACAGTTTACAGAGCCTGCCCTTCAGGCCCTCATATCGTGAACTGCGGAAGTAGCAGAGGGGAGCCCTGGTGTGGACATCCAGGCCCTCCTACCCGCTGGGCCCTGAGAGACAAAGCAGGGTCTAGAGCTGGGGCGGCCATGGGTGGCTGTGGGCCAGGCCCTCTGGCTGGCTCAGAAGACTCGAGACTCATCAAGAAGACTCACATCGGCCAAATAGGCCTGAGGCCCATGGGTGGGTCAGATTGTGGGGCTAGGAGACACAGGGTCCTCAGCAAGCCCCTGATGGGCTCTGTAATCAGGGCAGAGGGTGCGGCCTTGGGCGGGCATGGGGGGAGCCTTCTAGAAGGAGGGCGTGGAGCTGGGGCAGGAAGCAAGGTGTGGATGGCAGAGCAGAGGGGAGGAATCCCTGTCTGTGCGGATGGCACCTGCTGAGGACCTGGAGAGGGCCTTGTGTCCACCCGAGGACCTGAGACTGTGCCTGCTTCCTTCACTGGAGTGGACGAGGAGGGGTTGGGCCAGGAGCCTCTCTTTCCCCTGCT
Source organism: Tragulus kanchil (assembly GCA_022376925.1). Lineage (NCBI taxonomy): Eukaryota > Metazoa > Chordata > Mammalia > Artiodactyla > Tragulidae > Tragulus > Tragulus kanchil. The sequence continues at coordinate 154,358,812 of JAIOJX010000029.1, forward strand.
GAGTGCCTGACAGAGGGCGACCAGGGGCTGCTGCGACAGCTCCTCAGGCCCTCCTAAAGGAAGAGAGTCTGGAGCTCGCTCCCTGCCTGGGCTGCCCGGGTCCTCACAGCAGCAGCCATGTCTCCAGAACCTCAGACCTTGAAGGAATAACAGGGTTCCCAGGCTGATACCTGAGTTTTGATATTTTCTAAAATTTTAAAACCTTTTAGTATGGAAATCTCAAATCCATGTACAAGTAGAGGAATGGTATGAGTAGCTCCATGTGACCCTGATTTGAAAGGAAAGAAACAGACCCTTCGAGAGGGGAGGGACCAGCTCAGGGCCGCATGGCAGTCTGGGCACAGCTCCCTGGCTGGGGTTCCAGCCACAGGCCTGGTCAGCACGGGGCCGCTGGCCAAGCACACGGTCCCCTCAGTGGGCAGTGTGCTCTGGGAATTACTCACCTGTGAGTGCTTTGCTCTGTGAAGCCTCTAGGAGGAGGTGGCCCGAGCGCGGTCTCCCGGCGTGGCTGGAGAGGCCGTGTAGCAGCCAGCAGAGAGAGGCTCCTGAGGAAGACAGTTTACAGAGCCTGCCCTTCAGGCCCTCATATCGTGAACTGCGGAAGTAGCAGAGGGGAGCCCTGGTGTGGACATCCAGGCCCTCCTACCCGCTGGGCCCTGAGAGACAAAGCAGGGTCTAGAGCTGGGGCGGCCATGGGTGGCTGTGGGCCAGGCCCTCTGGCTGGCTCAGAAGACTCGAGACTCATCAAGAAGACTCACATCGGCCAAATAGGCCTGAGGCCCATGGGTGGGTCAGATTGTGGGGCTAGGAGTTCTCTTGGTTTGGGGGCCCTCTAGGAGACAAACGGCACATGCTCATTAGCTACTGGACCCTGAAAGGGCAAGAGCAAGCGGTGCCTAGAGCTTAGCTGCCCTGGCAGCGACCTGGCTAGGGGGTCGGGCCCAGGACTCCACCTCCATGTCCCCCCGTGTGCCCTCCCCTGGGGCAGGCCTGGGTGGCCATGTTCGGAGGGCACAGGGCCCCTCGCCTGTCCTCTCCTCGGGCTTACCTCCTCTCATGTTGGGTATGCCCATCCACCGTTCGGTTCAGGCAAAGACTTTGTGTCCAGGGGATGAGAGTGTGTGGGTGAGGAGAGGGTGGTGAGGCCCGTGCCCCTGTGAGCTGGCGGTCCATGAGGAGACACAGGGATGCCAAGGGCCACGGGGAGAACAGGGTGCAGCCTCACGCTCCACAGTGAGGCCGGGCCAGGGAGTGTGGGCAAGGGGCAGGGGTACAGACCCTTGCTCTTGAGCAGGAGGTCTGAGAAGCAAGCCGCAGCAGCACCAGGGAGCTGGTAAGAATTGCAGAGTCCCAGGCCAGCCCCAGGCCTGCTGGGGAGAAGCTGGCTCAGGAGCATTCTGGTTGGAGCCTCACTGTTGTGCGGGGAGCTCCACGTGGAGCCAGGAGCTGGTGGCTGGTTTTGGCTCTGCCGGTGCTCCCCAGGGGACCGCGGCCGGGACCCCCATTGGCGTGAGGAGGGGCAGCACTGACCGGAGGGGAGCAGGGTGGGTAGGAGGCTGCATGTCAAGCCGGCCTTCCGCTGAAGAGCCAAGGGGAGGGCCGGGGCGGGACCCAGGTGACAGCCATGCCACCTGTCTGTGCCCGGCCACACCTCAGGCCAGCCGGCCCCGCAAGACACTTGGGCAGCAGACTGGCCTCAGGGACCTGGGCAGGGAGGCCCCGCTGCCTGCCTTGGGGATGGGGAAGATTTCCAGCCGCTTCCAGCCTGTGACCCTTTCTCATCCCAGGGGCAGCCTTGGCCCCAGACCCCGTGGGCAGGCCCTGGACAGAGCCGTGTCCCTGTCTCCCGGGTCCCCAACAGCAACAGCCCTCTCGTTTGAAATCTTCTGGCCATTGTCCTCTTCAGATACCAGCCCTGCCTTCTCTCCCAGAGCTGGCCTGAGGGGTCGGCTCCTGGGTGAGGGGTGGCCTGGGTCTGGGGCTGCAGATGCTTTCGCCTGAGGTTCTTTGCAGCAAGTTGGCACGTCCTGCCTCCTTCCAGCCAAGTGGCCTGGTCACCTGGTGGGTGCTAGGACCATGCCTTTCACCTGGCTTGCACGCTTTGGGGCTGCAGACCTTGGTGGAGAGGAGCCCAGGGCCAGGGCTCCCCCCACCCACTAACCCCGGTTGTCCTAATCCCCCACCCTCCTGGAAATTCCCCTGGGAGGGGGCAGGAGGGCCGCCTGTCTGGTTCCTCCCAGCTCCCCCAGAGGCTGCCGGGAGCAGGGCCAGCGTGGGGAGGTGATCTGGCGGGGAAGGAGCGGCGGCTTTGTTTCCAGAGTTGGCTTTCCCGGGCGGCGCTGGGGAACATACTGTCCCAATTAGGAGCGCTGTGTTGTGTTGTATGTGTTTTCATGGTTTGGGGGGAGGCGTGGGGAGGGGAGATGCCTGTGAGTCCTGCAGCAGCTAGGGCTTAATCCGGGGTGACCCCTCTCCAGGGCTAGCCTGTGTTGTGGGTCCTCCCCGTACACCAGCTCGCTCTGCTTTTTGGGTAGGAGTGTGGTGGCCGTAAGCCCTAGGTTCCCATGTGGGGGAGTTGGGAGAAGGGTGGGGAGAACCCCAGCCGTGCCTTTAGGTCACCTGACTGACGGAAGGGCCGGGGCTGACCTGGCTGGGGCAGGGTCCTCTTGGTAGCTGAGCAGAATCTAGGAGTGGACCCTGATGGACGGGGGAGAAGATAGAGGGGTTCGGGTGCCGTGGCCCCCGGGAGAGCGTGGGCTGGTGTGTCAGCGAGGCCGGGAGGGTGGAGGGTTGAGTGGCGTGTGGTGGGGGGCAGTGCCAGCGAGGCGCAGGCAGGTGGCCTTTCCCAGCTCTGTTTCCCCAGCAGCATCACGACCTGTCCTCGCCTCCTCCCTCCCTCCAGAACTACGCTGCCATGAAGCTGGTGAAGCCCTTCAGCTGAGGCCTCTCGGACCCAGGACTGGCTGCCTCCTCTGCCCTGCTCTGTTGAGCTCATCCGGTTGTTCAAGCCTGACCGTCCTGCCCGTGTGGGCCTATGGACAGATGGACTGGCACACGCTCCAAGTGTGGCTGGCGTCGAGCCCTGGGATCACCGGCTATCCTCATTTCTTTCTCCCCCAGCGAAACCCTATTGGGATCCGCTCATGTGTATTTTAGTATAAAACAGCTTGAACCACAAAGTGGCATTGGTGTGTGTATCCCTCTGGTGCCCGAGGGGGAGACCGTGCATGCGTCTGGGTGGGCAGGCGTGCGCCGTCTCTGTTCTGTGGTCCCACTGGAACTACGGGTCTTCTGACAAGACCGGGCTGGGCTTTGAGGTGTCTGGCCTGCCTGGAAACCCAGCATGTTCTGCTCCTGGACCCTTTCCCCGACCTCTGAGCCCTCCTCCCTCCACATCTCCTCTTCCTGGCCCACTCTGCTCTTTGCTGTGGGCAGTTACCTGCACCATGCCTGGAAGAGCCTCCACATGTGACCATGGAGCCCCATCCAGGCAGAGATGGCTGCTGGACCCCTGGCTATGACCTTGTCTCCTGGGCTCCTGGGATGTCTTGGGGTTCTTTCCCTGTTTCCTCACCCTGCTTTAATGATCTGGACTGGACAAACACACCCTTTTCTTGTGATCTGAGGATCGCATTAGCTGTTGGGCTGACATCTCTTGCAGGATTTGGGCTTCATCTACAGGAGCAGCAAGAATACACTTAGAAAAACCAAAGAGCATGAAAGCATTGTGTTTCCAATAGAGGCCTTTCTGCCTCTGTCGCCTGAGGGGCTGGAACTCTGGAGCTCAGCCTGGCAGCCTCCATGCCTATTACCCAGGAGGGCTTCTCCTGTTTCCTGCTGTGAGCTGTTCCTGTGGCCCAGGCCCGAGGCCCCACAGTGAGCCTTCCAGCCTCCCTGGCTCTTCCCTGCATGCTGGGACCCAGACAGGCCCTGCCTCATCCCCGCCTGGTTTCCCCAGCAGCATCACGACCTGTCCTCGCCTCCTCCCTCCCTCCAGAACTACGCTGCCATGAAGCTGGTGAAGCCCTTCAGCTGAGGCCTCTCGGACCCAGGACTGGCTGCCTCCTCTGCCCTGCTCTGTTGAGCTCATCCGGTTGTTCAAGCCTGACCGTCCTGCCCGTGTGGGCCTATGGACAGATGGACTGGCACACGCTCCAAGTGTGGCTGGCGTCGAGCCCTGGGATCACCGGCTATCCTCATTTCTTTCTCCCCCAGCGAAACCCTATTGGGATCCGCTCATGTGTATTTTAGTATAAAACAGCTTGAACCACAAAGTGGCATTGGTGTGTGTATCCCTCTGGTGCCCGAGGGGGAGACCGTGCATGCGTCTGGGTGGGCAGGCGTGCGCCGTCTCTGTTCTGTGGTCCCACTGGAACTACGGGTCTTCTGACAAGACCGGGCTGGGCTTTGAGGTGTCTGGCCTGCCTGGAAACCCAGCATGTTCTGCTCCTGGACCCTTTCCCCGACCTCTGAGCCCTCCTCCCTCCACATCTCCTCTTCCTGGCCCACTCTGCTCTTTGCTGTGGGCAGTTACCTGCACCATGCCTGGAAGAGCCTCCACATGTGACCATGGAGCCCCATCCAGGCAGAGATGGCTGCTGGACCCCTGGCTATGACCTTGTCTCCTGGGCTCCTGGGATGTCTTGGGGTTCTTTCCCTGTTTCCTCACCCTGCTTTAATGATCTGGACTGGACAAACACACCCTTTTCTTGTGATCTGAGGATCGCATTAGCTGTTGGGCTGACATCTCTTGCAGGATTTGGGCTTCATCTACAGGAGCAGCAAGAATACACTTAGAAAAACCAAAGAGCATGAAAGCATTGTGTTTCCAATAGAGGCCTTTCTGCCTCTGTCGCCTGAGGGGCTGGAACTCTGGAGCTCAGCCTGGCAGCCTCCATGCCTATTACCCAGGAGGGCTTCTCCTGTTTCCTGCTGTGAGCTGTTCCTGTGGCCCAGGCCCGAGGCCCCACAGTGAGCCTTCCAGCCTCCCTGGCTCTTCCCTGCATGCTGGGACCCAGACAGGCCCTGCCTCATCCCCGCCTGGTTGGCTGGACTGGCGGTGACTGGCAGAGGGCTGATGGCCTGAACCCTCCTGGCTGAGGGAGCTACATCTGGAACAGGGAGTGATTCTCTCTTCAGGAGAAGATCTGGCTGGAGAAGGCCCTCCGTGTCCAACTCCCTGTGGGTCCTGAGAACCTGGGAAGCCCTGAGACCCCGACACCTGAACCCTAGGGCCAGGGGGACACCCCTTGCACAGAACAGGCAGCAGGGACCAGGGTTACCGCACTCCTGTGGGTCATGTGCCCTGCATGCATGCCCCCTGTGCATGCCTGTGTGGAGGTGGTGGATTGGTGATCCTCAGAGAGCACTGGAGGTGGAAGGAAGGAAAAGGTGGGCTTCAGGAGGGGTTGAGAGAACTGTAGAGGCTGGGGAGACCTGGAAATATTTGAAGGGAGAGAGGAGGAAGCCACCGGGAGGGAAAGATCAAAGATATGAGAGAGAAAATGGGATAATGAATGGAACCAGCCTCTGGAGAAGGAGGGGAGGGTGTTAGCTTTGGAAAGAAAGTTCTCTTTTTCTTACAGATACAAGAAGGCTGGAGTAAATAAATGCATGCCATGTGACTATCAGCTGGGTTAAATGAGCTTAAGGGGGACATTGTGCCTGCTCATAATTTTTTTTTGCTTTATTCATTTGTATTTTTTTTTCTTGCTGCTTTGTGTTGCAGATAATAGAAACCATTACTTAAACTAGTGACGGGGATATAATGGCTTTACAGAAATGAAACTTTGACTTTAGGCAAGGGATGATCCAGCTTCTCAATTAGGTTACTAGGATTTGCATTCTCTCTCGGTTCTGCCCTTGTTCGAGTTGGCTTCAGTCTAAAGCTGACTCCGTTCCTAGGACTGAGATTAAAGCTGCTCCCTGGAACTGTATAGGCCACCAAGCAAAACTCAGGGGGAATGAGGAGCGGACGCTGCGGGGACATCCTGTCCAGTACCTATTACCCAGGAGGGCTTCTCCTGTTTCCTGCTGTGAGCTGTTCCTGTGGCCCAGGCCCCACAGTGAGCCTTCCAGCCTCTGGCTCTTCCCTGCATGCTGGGACCCAGACAGGCCCTGCCTCATCCCCGCCTGGTTGGCTGGACTGGCGGTGACTGGCAGAGGGCTGATGGCCTGAACCCTCCTGGCTGAGGGAGCTACATCTGGAACAGGGAGTGATTCTCTCTTCAGGAGAAGATCTGGCTGGAGAAGGCCCTCCGTGTCCAACTCCCTGTGGGTCCTGAGAACCTGGGAAGCCCTGAGACCCCGACACCTGAACCCTAGGGCCAGGGGGACACCCCTTGCACAGAACAGGCAGCAGGGACCAGGGTTACCGCACTCCTGTGGGTCATGTGCCCTGCATGCATGCCCCCTGTGCATGCCTGTGTGGAGGTGGTGGATTGGTGATCCTCAGAGAGCACTGGAGGTGGAAGGAAGGAAAAGGTGGGCTTCAGGAGGGGTTGAGAGAACTGTAGAGGCTGGGGAGACCTGGAAATATTTGAAGGGAGAGAGGAGGAAGCCACCGGGAGGGAAAGATCAAAGATATGAGAGAGAAAATGGGATAATGAATGGAACCAGCCTCTGGAGAAGGAGGGGAGGGTGTTAGCTTTGGAAAGAAAGTTCTCTTTTTCTTACAGATACAAGAAGGCTGGAGTAAATAAATGCATGCCATGTGACTATCAGCTGGGTTAAATGAGCTTAAGGGGGACATTGTGCCTGCTCATAATTTTTTTTTGCTTTATTCATTTGTATTTTTTTTTCTTGCTGCTTTGTGTTGCAGATAATAGAAACCATTACTTAAACTAGTGACGGGGATATAATGGCTTTACAGAAATGAAACTTTGACTTTAGGCAAGGGATGATCCAGCTTCTCAATTAGGTTACTAGGATTTGCATTCTCTCTCGGTTCTGCCCTTGTTCGAGTTGGCTTCAGTCTAAAGCTGACTCCGTTCCTAGGACTGAGATTAAAGCTGCTCCCTGGAACTGTATAGGCCACCAAGCAAAACTCAGGGGGAATGAGGAGCGGACGCTGCGGGGACATCCTGTCCAGTACCTGTTAATTAGAGACTCCACATGGCAGCCCTCGAGCAGGTTCTGAAGGGAGAGCAGTGGGTCACTTATGACTCCTCACCTCCCAGAGCCCCAGCAGAGGGGGGAAAGTAGATCAGGAAGTCAAAGTCATTTTTTACTCTGAGGAGCGTTTCAGAGATGGGACACCTGGGACAGGGAGGGGATGTCATCTGAATGGAGCATTGACCTGCCCCAGTGGCTAAGAAGGGAAAGCTGTGCTAGGAGTGGAGATAGACACCAAGCCTCTGGCTGTCCAAGAGCCCAGATCCTTTAGGGCGAGGCTGGGTATTAGAAGGGCCTGAGTCTGCAGCTAAAGAGTAAGAACTTCATTCAGGAGGTGAGGAAGACGCACGGAAAGACTTACAGCTGGACTGACTTTGATCAGAGCTGTGGCTTCTTAGTGCTTATCTTGGGATACAAGAGTCTTCCGGAAGCACAGGATAGAGCTTCAAGTTGTGAAAGCCTTTGAGGAGGTGAGGGTCCGGTGATCTCACTCAGTTCTCAATAAGGTCTGTGGTCTTCACAAGTGGTAAGGATCAATTGCTCAGGATGCTGTGTGGCCAACTGTGGAGGCCATTCCAGAAGGCTGGTGTGTTCTTCGGGGAGCAAACTGGGAAAGATCTGAAAGGCAGGGCAGGAGTCATTGATCCATTCACTGACTCACCCACTCATTCAAAACATACATACATACACACACACACACGCACATACACAGGACCATCTGTGCACCAGCCAAGAGGCTGAGCTCTAGAGAGATAATGCTGATCAGGATAAACGTGGCTCCTGCCCTTCCAGAGCTCACAACTGAATCAAGAATGGAAGGAACCCAGCAGATAGGTAACAGCTTACAAGGTCAAGAGCAGAGAGTGGAAAATACAATGGAGAGAGCAAAGACTAACCATGATCAGAAAACGTTTAAAGATCTGTAAGCATCTCCATAGGGCACAGAGTCATCGTTCTGAACCAGGGCCTATTTTTGCCCTGGGCACATTTGATGGTATCTGGAGACAGTTTTTTTTTAAATTCAAAAATTCATGTATTTATTTTTGGCTGCACTGGTCTTTGTTGCTGTGCACAGGCTTTCTCTCGGTGTGGCAACAGCAAAACTCAGGGGAATGAGGAGCGGACGCTGGGGACATCCTGTCCAGAGGCCAGGTTCTGAAGGAGAGCAGTGGGTCACTTATGACTCCTCACCTCCCAGAGCCCCAGCAGAGGGGAAAGTAGATCAGGAAGTCAAAGTCATTTTTACTCTGAGGAGCGTTTCAGAGATGGGACACCTGGGACAGGGAGGATGTCATCTGAATGGAGCATTGACCTGCCCCAGTGGCTAAGAAGGGAAAGCTGTGCTAGGAGTGGAGATAGACACCAAGCCTCTGGCTGTCCAAGAGCCCAGATCCTTTAGGGCGAGGCTGGGTATTAGAAGGGCCTGAGTCTGCAGCTAAAGAGTAAGAACTTCATTCAGGAGGTGAGGAAGACGCACGGAAAGACTTACAGCTGGACTGACTTTGATCAGAGCTGTGGCTTCTTAGTGCTTATCTTGGGATACAAGAGTCTTCCGGAAGCACAGGATAGAGCTTCAAGTTGTGAAAGCCTTTGAGGAGGTGAGGGTCCGGTGATCTCACTCAGTTCTCAATAAGGTCTGTGGTCTTCACAAGTGGTAAGGATCAATTGCTCAGGATGCTGTGTGGCCAACTGTGGAGGCCATTCCAGAAGGCTGGTGTGTTCTTCGGGGAGCAAACTGGGAAAGATCTGAAAGGCAGGGCAGGAGTCATTGATCCATTCACTGACTCACCCACTCATTCAAAACATACATACATACACACACACACGCACATACACAGGACCATCTGTGCACCAGCCAAGAGGCTGAGCTCTAGAGAGATAATGCTGATCAGGATAAACGTGGCTCCTGCCCTTCCAGAGCTCACAACTGAATCAAGAATGGAAGGAACCCAGCAGATAGGTAACAGCTTACAAGGTCAAGAGCAGAGAGTGGAAAATACAATGGAGAGAGCAAAGACTAACCATGATCAGAAAACGTTTAAAGATCTGTAAGCATCTCCATAGGGCACAGAGTCATCGTTCTGAACCAGGGCCTATTTTTGCCCTGGGCACATTTGATGGTATCTGGAGACAGTTTTTTTTTTTTTAAATTCAAAAAATTCATGTATTTATTTTTGGCTGCACTGGTCTTTGTTGCTGTGCACAGGCTTTCTCTCGGTGTGGCAAGTGGGGACTACTCTCTTGTTGTGGTACTCAGGCTTCTCATTGTGGCAGCTTTGTTTGTGGAACATGGGCTCTAGGGCACGTGGGCTTCTGTAGCTGTGGTACACAGGCTTAGTTGCCTCCATGGCAGGTAGAATCTCAGTCCCTGGACCAGGAGTTGAACCTATGCCCTCTGCATTGGTCGGCGAATTCTTAACCACTGGACCACCAGGGAGATCCCTGGATGACCGTTTTGATTGTCAAGAGTGCGCATAAAGAGGTCAGTGCGCTACTAGCTTCCAGGAGCTGCTAAACACTTTTCCGTGCACAGGTCACATCTCTTGTCCTGAAGTATCCGGTCCAAGGTGCTGATGGTGCTGCTGTTGGAAACTCTGGCATAGAGGCCGCGGACTGCAGAGACCCCGAGCTGTGAGAACTAACGGGCCTGGGGAATTGACTGATTAGGACTGGGGTGGAGGGTGGGGGGCAGTGGGGCGGTCCCACTTGCCTGGTGTTACAAGTGGTGGGACCATTTATGAAGTCCCTTTTAGACAAGAAATTTCAGACATCTTTAGGGTGCCATCAAAATACCCTTCCTGCCCTCTGTGTCTCCCTGCTGGTACGGTCTCTTCTCCCTTCACAGTGTTCTAGAAAGCATCGTTTCCCTTTGCTGTCTCCATGCCCCCACCTTGCACTCACTCTGCCTGTTGCTGTCTGATTGAATTCTTATGGTGGTCTCCGTGGGTCTCCTTCTCCAACAGTCGTCCCCCCTCTTTGTCTGTGTGGCCTTGTGCTAAGAAAGAAAGCCTGCCCCAGCCCTCAGAGAAGGAATCTTCTTGGATCTAGTCAACCATAGTACAACCATTGTCCTTGTGGTCTGCTTTGGGAAGAGCCTTGCGACTCATTTGTAGCCAATGAGATGTGAGAGGGACGTGGTGGTGGTGAACTGGTGGGAGGGTGATGGAAATGTTTCTAGAAAAGTTTTATCCCCAATAACAAAGGACACCCAAGGAGGCACATCTTCATCTTTCCATCTTGGGGGGAAAATATCATGCCTGGAGTCATGGCTGCGAACTTGTGATCAAGAGGGGACATGCCTGAGGAAGAATGCTGACCCCCTAGGATAGCAAGAACCTGATTTTCCAGGAAGCTGTCGAGAAAGAACCAGCTCTGGGGCTTCCCTGCTTCCAGAAGCCTTGCTCTGTGGGCCTTGCTCTCATTTTTGAAGCCATCTTTGGTTGGGCGGTGCGTTGCCCACAGCTCAAATCATTGTTGTTGCTCGATTTCGTCCTGTTCCCCTGAAGACTGTTTTTACTGCAGCTGCCAATAACCGGGGCGGCCGTGTCCAGGCACCACATCTAAGACCTTATGAGTTTATTATTTATTATAACAATTTTCCCACAGATGGCAGTAAAGTGTTTTGTTCTAATAAAATCAGTGTGTTAGGGTTTTCTGATAGAAGGCAAGTACCTTGAGGAAGGGGCACCTTTTTCTAATTCACGCCAGGGCCCCGTCTACCCTGGCTGTTAGCTCTGTGGACACTTGTCCTCCAGACTCCACAGCAGCTGGCCGCCGTGCACCTTCTCTGCCTCTTGGTACACTTTTGGTTTTTGGCTTCCATGGCGCCACAGTGGCCCAAGACTCCTCTTTTCTCTCCAGCCTGGCCTCTCCCCTCGTCTCTAGTGTTTCCCAGCGCGTCCCCGGGCGCTCGTTCTTATGCTGCACACCGCGTCCATGGCCTCATGCACTCCTAGGGCTCTGGTCGCTCTCTACAGGCTGCCGGCCCTGGAATCCCTAACCCGAGCCCCGTGGTTGCCCTGTGCTGTGGGCATGCTCGCCAGCTGCTTGCTTGTCCCGCAGGGTGACTTAGCAAGCGCCACAAACTCCCCCCACCTCCCATCCCCACTCGCCCTCTGTCCTCCGCCCTGTGAGAACAGGTCCTGCCCGCTGCTGTCCCCTCCATCGACCCCGTCCCTGCCGCCCAGTGCATGGGCAGTGTCCTTGAGGCCTCCTCCTCCTAAGCCTGTATCCAAACATCCGCAGATCCTGCAAATTCTGTATCTTGAATCTTTCTGGATGTCCTACTTTTCTTCCCAGGACCATCCGCTCCTTATGATCAGGCCCCTAGCCGGCTGCTCCTCGGAACCTAGGTGCCTTTCCAGTGGCTTCTCCCTCTCCGCGGCTCAGTTCAGTGTCCACAGGCAGTCAGCCCTGGACCCAGCTGTGGGCCCCTCCTGCCAGCGCCCATCCTGCCCACAAGGGAGGTCAATCACGCTGGGCCAGGCTTTTCAGAGGACAATCCTGCCTCCCCTGTTGCTTTTCCCTGTTGTCTACCGGTGGAATCCTGAGCAATCTGGCCTTGGTCCGTGGCTCAGGGTTCCGCGGGGCCCCTTCCTCTGGGGGTTTCCTGTGACCTATCCTGGGGACCATCCACCCCCGAGACCCAGCCCGCTTGACGGTCCCCACCCCCTTCCACCCCTAGTCTGTGCCTCTAGGGCTGAAATCACATCTTGGTCCTTAATGAGATGTCTGCTTCCTTCACTAAAGGGACTTTACTAAGTGTTTCATTGCATGTTCTCTTTAAATAGGCTGGCCCTCGGAGCCATTTCAAATTGGATTTTTATGTTCTGAAATTCAGTTAGTTTTCAGCGTTTGAGACCTATTCTTTTGCAAGGTGGAGAATCACTCTCATCTGTTAAAAAATGGTTCCGTAAAACTTCATAAGCCTTTTACATGCAGAATACTCAGTTCCCTGCCTTTATTTTCTCTGCTGGTGTTTTGGAGAGACATATTCTCACATTGGCAGATATACTCACGCACACACACACACACACACACACTTGTACACATGCCCCATTTTCTGTTCCTTTTCCGGGGCTCCGAGGACAGTCCAAGATGGGAGCGTGGAGAGACAGAGCTGTGAGCACAGCCCTGGCCGGCAGCCCCCTCCCATGGCTGCCGTCCCCAGGGAACGCAAACATGTCTCAATCCTCTCTCCACGTGTTTCATAAATGCAGGATTAGGGGATTTCCAGGGGAGCCAGGTGGGCATCCCCTGCCTGGGACGTGGGGACAGCCCAGGAAACATTTTTTTTTTTGCCTCGGATGAGAACAGGGTAAGGGCGAGGGTCTACCTGCCAGACTGGCTCTTAAATGTGGCTGAGATTCCCACACAAAGAGCGGGAGCCCCTCTCTCTCTCCTTGCCCGCTTGCCGCTGTTCCGTCCTGTCCTCTGGGGATAGCTCACTGCAGCTGCAGTGCCCTGTGGCTTGGCCCAGGGTGGGCTTCATACTGCTTCGCTGCCTTTGTTTTGGTCTTGGTTTTTCACGGTGTACGTGTGTATCTGTGTGTGTGTGTGTGTGTGTGTGTGTGTGAGTGTGCATGCATGCACATGTGCAAGACACCAGATGGGACAGATGTAGAGAGAGACATACTCATGGTGAGGGACACAGACAGACATCCAGGAAGCCTGTGCAGTGGGGACAGAAAGGGACCAGAGCCTTTCATGCACGAGTTCGATGGAGCTGGCCTCAGCTGCCCTCATTCCTCCAGAGCTAGCTCTTTTATGCCCTCCCTACTGACTCCCAAGCTTCTTTGGTTAGCCCCAGGATATAGGGGGAAGAGAGAGGCCACCCCCTTCCCTAGGCTGGCCATCCTACATCTGGTCAGGGAAGCCTCACATCCTATTTTCTTGGCAACCCAGTTATTCATGGAAGGCGCCATCGTCGCTGCCTCAGGCTGTATGCCCCTTCACCCCGGCAAGGCTGGCCTGGGTGGGGTGGAGTGGGGCACAGGGGTCGGTTCAGCTCCCAGGCAGAGCAGCTGAGCATTGCTCCCTGCCTGGCTGCTTCTCCATGTTTCTCTCAAGAGTCTGGGGCTGGAGCCTAGTGGCCCCCTTCCTGGGTAGGCTCAGGAGATAGCTGGGGCCATCCGGAGCCTCTCCCGAGGGGGCGCACAGTGCCCGACACATAGAACGAGTGCTTTATTTCCTCTGAAGAGACTCTCTGAGCTGCCTGGGATGTTGGGACGAGGGAGACTGCTGAAGAAGACTGGGCGGGTTGGGGGCTCCCCTTTCTGGGGTCTCCTCCGGTGTAAAAGTGACAGTGGCCCCATTTCTTTGCCCAGGAAGGACAGGGATGGTTGCTCTCTGGATGGGGGAGCGTGGCGGTTCTGCCCGCTGGGCAGTGCCCACCACATGGCTGTCTTGGCCACCACACCGGGATGAGAACAGGGTAAGGGCGAGGGTCTACCTGCCAGACTGGCTCTTAAATGTGGCTGAGATTCCCACACAAAGAGCGGGAGCCTCTCTCTCTCCTTGCCCGCTTGCCGCTGTTCCGTCCTGTCCTCTGGGGATAGCTCACTGCAGCTGCAGTGCCCTGTGGCTTGGCCCAGGGTGGGCTTCATACTGCTTCGCTGCCTTTGTTTTGGTCTTGGTTTTTCACGGTGTACGTGTGTATCTGTGTGTGTGTGTGTGTGTGTGTGTGTGTGAGTGTGCATGCATGCACATGTGCAAGACACCAGATGGGACAGATGTAGAGAGAGACATACTCATGGTGAGGGACACAGACAGACATCCAGGAAGCCTGTGCAGTGGGGACAGAAAGGGACCAGAGCCTTTCATGCACGAGTTCGATGGAGCTGGCCTCAGCTGCCCTCATTCCTCCAGAGCTAGCTCTTTTATGCCCTCCCTACTGACTCCCAAGCTTCTTTGGTTAGCCCCAGGATATAGGGGAAGAGAGGCCACCCCCTTCCCTAGGCTGGCCATCCTACATCTGGTCAGGGAAGCCTCACATCCTATTTTCTTGGCAACCCAGTTATTCATGGAAGGCGCCATCGTCGCTGCCTCAGGCTGTATGCCCCTTCACCCCGGCAAGGCTGGCCTGGGTGGGGTGGAGTGGGGCACAGGGGTCGGTTCAGCTCCCAGGCAGAGCAGCTGAGCATTGCTCCCTGCCTGGCTGCTTCTCCATGTTTCTCTCAAGAGTCTGGGGCTGGAGCCTAGTGGCCCCCTTCCTGGGTAGGCTCAGGAGATAGCTGGGGCCATCCGGAGCCTCTCCCGAGGGGGCGCACAGTGCCCGACACATAGAACGAGTGCTTTATTTCCTCTGAAGAGACTCTCTGAGCTGCCTGGGATGTTGGGACGAGGGAGACTGCTGAAGAAGACTGGGCGGGTTGGGGGCTCCCCTTTCTGGGGTCTCCTCCGGTGTAAAAGTGACAGTGGCCCCATTTCTTTGCCCAGGAAGGACAGGGATGGTTGCTCTCTGGATGGGGGAGCGTGCGGCGGTTCTGCCCGCTGGGCAGTGCCCACCACATGGCTGTCTTGGCCACCACACCCGGGCTTTCCTTTCCTGGAGAGCAGCGTGACCTCAGTTATTCTGTATGTCATCTTGGGAAGAGCTGGAGGGGGGCGGTCACCCACCAATGAGCAGAATGGGGATCCCTACAGAGGCGCACATGAGAGGACCCCCCTACCCCATACAGACCCCTTCAAGCAGCTGGTCATGGCCGGTCACACTCAGACCCACCCAGGAAGCCCTGTGCTCTCTGGTGCACTCCAGACACCCGGGCAGAGTCACAGGCACATCGTCCCAAGCCCTCAGGGCACATGTGTGCCCGTGTGTGTGTGTGTGTGTGTATGCATGCACGTGCGTGTGTGTGTGCGTGTGTGTTTCACATTTTTGGCCAGAATACGCTCTGGAAACCTCAGCAAAAAAGAGCGTGTGAATGTGGCCATCATCAGGGATAAATTAATCCCAGACATGTAAAGGGTTTTCTTTTTTCATTCTCAGCCCGACTGCAAATTCAATTATAACTCTCTGCCAGCTACTGAAACGAGGGGACCGGTACGGACGTGGCTGAGCCTGGAAAGTGGGGCAGGGCAGGGGACCCTCTTGCTGCATAGTCTTGCCTCCCTTGCCTGCTGTCCAGGATCCAGGAAAGAGTTGCAGTCATTCCTGGATACCACACACCGACAGGGCTCTGGGGCAGCAGCGAGGTGCCAGCCAAGAACGTGGAGCTGGGGTAGCAGCGCTGCCCTCCGAGACCTGAGTAAGGAAATGACCACATGTGGGGTCAGACCACAGGCTGGCAGAGGCTCTCTCGTGCGGGGATCAGTCCCAGGGCCTGGCAAACCTTGGTGGCACGCGTGTCCACCCACCCAGGCAGAGGACCAGGAGACGCACCCCGACGGGCCCAGGGGAGAGAGACTTGGCTGGGACAGCCCTTGGCATGGCTTTCTCCCTGCCATGGCTATCGGGGCCTGCGGCCATGAGAGCCTGGCTTTTCCCTGCACCCTTGCAGGCGACCTTCTAGTGGTGATTTGGCTTCCAGCGCTGGTCAGCCTGTGGGGCGATGCTGCCCCTGAACACGTGCCCACTGGCTTCGGTGCTCTTCACCCCTGTCTGAGCTCTGCTAATGACAGTCTCTCCTCGGAGCTGGACCTGCCTCCCTCAGACAGGCACACTAGGAGTCTCGGTCCCAGAGCCTCTGTCTGAGACCCCTTGAGAAGCCCTGCTTGGGGAAGTGGCAACCTGCCTCTCTTGGGTCCTAGCCTTTCCTTGGGCTGATGGAGGTTTGCACCTTCCTGTCTGCTCCAGGCTGAGAACAAAGTGCGCGCCCTCTCTCGCTGAGGCTTGGTCCTCTGTGACAGCTGCCTTCTCGCATTCCTTCAGAGACAGGGAGGGGAATTGAGTTACTTCAAGGGGACTCCAGGCTTGAAGGGAATGGGGTATTCCACAGTCATTCTCCAAGAAGGTCAGGTGAGGCTAGCTTTAAAAGAAAACGGATGGACTGATGGAGACACGAATGGGAATTTTGAATGGGAGGGTCGTGAGCGGACAGTCGGGGAGTCTGAGGCTGGGGGGGAGGTGGGCGCGGTAGGAACGGTCCTGGTGACCCTGAGCAGACAGACTTGAAGGGGAGCCAAGGGGCCCACAGGAAGAGGCTTGGAGGGGCAGGCCTCAGGCTGGAGGTAGGGGCTCTGTCTGCCCCTTCTCCAGGCCTCTGGGGCCTTTTACATAACCTAGGCCTGGCCAAGGAGAGCTGGATTTTCACAGTTAGGCTGAGGCTGCCAGAAGAATGAGAAAAATGGGCCTGAGGGAACACCTCCACCGCAGAGAATAGGAGGGAGGAGGGTGGGAGCCAAGGATCTTGTGTGTGTGTGTGTGTGTGTGTGTGTGTGTGTGTGTGTGAGAGAGAGAGAGAGAGAGAGAGAGAGAGCGAGCGAGAACGAGCAAGCGAGCCTTCCTGAGCTCTGGCTTCGTGAGACTTCTTGACTAGCCCTGGAAGAGCCCCATTGCCTGTCTCCCCCAAGGGCCTTAGAGCAAGGAGGCTCCGCTCTGTCCTGTCAGGCTGCTTCAGGTCCCTGAGGCCCCACCCTACCAGGTCAGGGGCTCCAGAGGCACCTGCCTCTCTCTCTCCTGCTCCTGTCAAGGTGTGGGAGCAGGGCCTCCTAGGAAGACCCTGGTCTTTCCAGCCTCAGAGTTCAGTACAGGACTGAGGATGAAGTCGGAGGTTGGTCAGAGAGGAGCCCTTGGCTACGGAGTGCCAACCACATGTCAGGTGCTGTGCTAGACGGCTGTCACCTTTAACCTGCATCTGTGAGAGGTAGCTATTTGGAGCCCCATTTTAGAGACAGGAAAACTGAGGCCACACTGTTAAGGGAAGGTAATCCCAGCCATGGCAACTCAGAGTCCTTGGTCTCTACCTGCTCCCTAGACCCAGCCACACCCCCCCAGTCTCACAACTGGGGATGTCCTGACCAGACCTAGCGCCCCTGCCGGATGTGGGAGATGTGGCAGGCAGAGGCAGGTGGGGGTAACTGTGTGTGGAGCGGGCTCTGATACGGTAAAGTTTTCAGGTTTTCATTCACTCAGCAAGGATTTTTTTGAGAATTTGTCATACCCAGGCTCTGGTCTAAGCACAGATTTCTTACTCTTGTAAAATTGTTACCAAGTCCAAGCTCGATCTGCTCGCCACACGACAGGCCAATGAATCCAAGAGTCGAGGTGTTGAGGCAAGGAAAATGACTTTATTCGGAAAGCAGCTGACGGAGAAGATGGCAGGCTAGTGCCTCGAAATAAACCATCTTATTGGGGTTTGGATGCCAGGTTATTTTATAGATCAGAGATGGGGGGAGGTGAGGAAGCAAAACAGAAAGGCCATTAATCTTTGCAAACATCTCTTAGAAAGGCAAGCCTCAGACAAGGGAAGTGTTAACCTCTCTTTTCCTGCCATCTACAGGTGGACAGGACTCTTAAAAAGGTATTTTACTTTAGCACTCAGGCAGAGGGGTAGGGTCCTTGAGGCAAGCCATTAAGTATGATTATAATAACAATAGCAAAGGAAAGCAAGTCAAAGAAACAATTTGCAACAGGGAACCAGAATTGGTTTTCTCTGCAACAAAGTGTCTCTGTCAGGCTGCTTCAGGTCCCTGAGGCCCCACCCTACCAGGTCAGGGGCTCCAGAGGCACCTGCCTCTCTCTCTCCTGCTCCTGTCAAGGTGTGGGAGCAGGGCCTCCTAGGAAGACCCTGGTCTTTCCAGCCTCAGAGTTCAGTACAGGACTGAGGATGAAGTCGGAGGTTGGTCAGAGAGGAGCCCTTGGCTACGGAGTGCCAACCACATGTCAGGTGCTGTGCTAGACGGCTGTCACCTTTAACCTGCATCTGTGAGAGGTAGCTATTTGGAGCCCCATTTTAGAGACAGGAAAACTGAGGCCACACTGTTAAGGGAAGGTAATCCCAGCCATGGCAACTCAGAGTCCTTGGTCTCTACCTGCTCCCTAGACCCAGCCACACCCCCCCAGTCTCACAACTGGGGATGTCCTGACCAGACCTAGCGCCCCTGCCGGATGTGGGAGATGTGGCAGGCAGAGGCAGGTGGGGGTAACTGTGTGTGGAGCGGGCTCTGATACGGTAAAGTTTTCAGGTTTTCATTCACTCAGCAAGGATTTTTTTGAGAATTTGTCATACCCAGGCTCTGGTCTAAGCACAGATTTCTTACTCTTGTAAAATTGTTACCAAGTCCAAGCTCGATCTGCTCGCCACACGACAGGCCAATGAATCCAAGAGTCGAGGTGTTGAGGCAAGGAAAATGACTTTATTCGGAAAGCAGCTGACGGAGAAGATGGCAGGCTAGTGCCTCGAAATAAACCATCTTATTGGGGTTTGGATGCCAGGTTATTTTATAGATCAGAGATGGGGGGAGGTGAGGAAGCAAAACAGAAAGGCCATTAATCTTTGCAAACATCTCTTAGAAAGGCAAGCCTCAGACAAGGGAAGTGTTAACCTCTCTTTTCCTGCCATCTACAGGTGGACAGGACTCTTAAAAAGGTATTTTACTTTAGCACTCAGGCAGAGGGGTAGGGTCCTTGAGGCAAGCCATTAAGTATGATTATAATAACAATAGCAAAGGAAAGCAAGTCAAAGAAACAATTTGCAACAGGGAACCAGAATTGGTTTTCTCTCTGCAACAAAGTGTCTCTGTCTGGAAGTCAGAAGAAAAATCTTTTCAGGCCGTCAAGACTGAATGCTAGGAAGAAAACTAAAGCAGAGGGAGAAATAGAAAAGATGGTAGGTGGGGAGTGACCATTTTCAAAGAGATCTGAGGCAAATCTGTCTGAAAAGGCAACATTTGCTGACCTGAAGAGTTAGCGTGGGAAACCCCGGTGAGAGCTCTGCAGGCTGAGGGCAGAGCCGGGGCAAAGGCCCCGAGGCCCGGCTGAGCTTGGCTTGCGGGCCTGCGTGCCCTGGCTGGTGCCTGGGAGTTGGCCGCCATGCTCCATACGGCTCATCTGGAGTTCTCGGTCTCAGCAATGTCCCCACAGCTCACCCCGGTTGCCCTGAGGGCTGCCCTTGCTGGAACAGGCGCGGCTCCTCTGCGACTCTGGGGTCCCCGGCTGACTGACTTGTCTCCCACCGGTGGCCGCTTGGGGAAGTGCTTCCAGCCTTCCCACGCCTCACTGCCCACTCTGACCCCTGCCGCCGACTCAGGCACATGCTACTTTGGGCAAGGGTGACTATGTACTTTATTGTTAAAAATAGCTTTTATTGGTTTGTGTCTTATGACAATAGTCATATACGTCCCTTATAGAAATCTGAGAAAACAGCTAGCCAAAGGACGAGTATAAAAGAACCACTAACTAATCCCATTACCCAGAACGAACCACGGCTGGCACTTGGGTATCTCTAGAATTTTCCATGTGAGTATAAAATACATGTTAGTGTTTTTAAAAACTATGACCTCACTGTTTATGGTGGTTTGCAGCCCCCATACCGTGACTACCCATCCACATCAATGCGTGTGCCTTAGCTGCATGCTTTCATGGCTCCATGACCATCTATCATTTGGATAAGCCATGGCTTATTCAAGCAGGTCCTTACTGATGGACTTTTAGGGAGTTCCCCTGCCCCTCCCCACACCCGCCACTTTGAGCGTCTTGTCCTCAGAGTTTTCCCTGGCCATTCTAGGAGGCTGTTAGAAGTGTCTGGAATGTTCTTGAGATATGAGGCAGGGTACAATACCTCTGGATACCTCAGAAAGGGTTTGGGCTGGGCAGGTAGGTCCCTGCTTCCTTCTCGACGAACAGAATTGTTTGGGTCAGAAGAAAAATCTTTTCAGGCCGTCAAGACTGAATGCTAGGAAGAAAACTAAAGCAGAGGGAGAAATAGAAAAGATGGTAGGTGGGGAGTGACCATTTTCAAAGAGATCTGAGGCAAATCTGTCTGAAAAGGCAACATTTGCTGACCTGAAGAGTTAGCGTGGGAAACCCCGGTGAGAGCTCTGCAGGCTGAGGGCAGAGCCGGGGCAAAGGCCCCGAGGCCCGGCTGAGCTTGGCTTGCGGGCCTGCGTGCCCCGGCTGGTGCCTGGGAGCTGGCCGCCATGCCCCCTACCGCTCCTCTGGACTTCTCGGTCTCAGCAATGTCCCCACAGCTCACCCCGGTTGCCCTGAGGGCTGCCCTTGCTGGAACAGGCGCGGCTCCTCTGCGACTCTGGGGTCCCCGGCTGACTGACTTGTCTCCCACCGGTGGCCGCTTGGGGAAGTGCTTCCAGCCTTCCCACGCCTCACTGCCCACTCTGACCCCTGCCGCCGACTCAGGCACATGCTACTTTGGGCAAGGGTGACTATGTACTTTATTGTTAAAAATAGCTTTTATTGGTTTGTGTCTTATGACAATAGTCATATACGTCCCTTATAGAAATCTGAGAAAACAGCTAGCCAAAGGACGAGTATAAAAGAACCACTAACTAATCCCATTACCCAGAACGAACCACGGCTGGCACTTGGGTATCTCTAGAATTTTCCATGTGAGTATAAAATACATGTTAGTGTTTTTAAAAACTATGACCTCACTGTTTATGGTGGTTTGCAGCCCCCATACCGTGACTACCCATCCACATCAATGCGTGTGCCTTAGCTGCATGCTTTCATGGCTCCATGACCATCTATCATTTGGATAAGCCATGGCTTATTCAAGCAGGTCCTTACTGATGG
Organism: Tragulus kanchil; assembly: GCA_022376925.1. Classification (NCBI taxonomy): domain Eukaryota; kingdom Metazoa; phylum Chordata; class Mammalia; order Artiodactyla; family Tragulidae; genus Tragulus; species Tragulus kanchil. The sequence continues at coordinate 154,379,615 of JAIOJX010000029.1, forward strand.
ACTTTTAGGGAGTTCCCCTGCCCCTCCCCCCACACCCCGCCACTTTGAGCGTCTTGTCCTCAGAGTTTTCCCCTGGCCATTCTAGGAGGCTGTTAGAAGTGTCTGGAATGTTCTTGAGATATGAGGCAGGGTACAATACCTCTGGATACCAGCGGTCAGGACAGGGGTTTGGGCTGGGCAGGTAGGTCCCTGCTTCCTTCTCGACGTCAGGGAACCTTCAGGTCTCAGCCACCCCCACGCCCAGGTGGCGTCACTCGGAAGGCCGAGGAGACAGGATTTCACTCAGAAGACTGTGTTTTCCTGACAGTTGTCCACAGACAGTGCTGCCTCCGGAGGAAAGAAACTCTGAATCTCTAGCTTGCCCACGACAGGCAGGCTCGGGGCCAGGCACCAGGGAGAGGGAGGGGAGGGGAACTGAATCCTAGAACAGGGAGGAGAATGGGAGCCCAGAATCTCCTGCCCTGAGGGGAAGGTCCTGAGAGCCTGCAGGGTGCCGGCGCCCCCAAAGCCTTGTGGGAAAGCTGCTGGTGGCGGGCTTGGAGAGGTGAGGACCCCCAGGGGAGCGTAGTGCCGAGTGGAGAGGTGAGGCTGTCCAGGTGTCACTGATGTTTAGTAAAAACCGCTCTTGCCTCCTCCAGGAAGTTGCCTCTGGTGTCTCCACCAGGGCAGGCTCAGAGCCTTTGCTGTTGTGGTCTGTCTCCCTCAGAGGCACAGCCTGGGGTCACCATCATGGTGGTGCTTGGGTGGGGGCCTGAACGTGACTGCCAGTCCTCGAGATTCTCTCTCCACGCTCTGCGAGACCTGGGGCCGTCCTGCTCCCTGCTCCACCCTCAGCGAATGTGGAGTCATCAGATCCCCTTTGGAGCCTTCCTGTGAGGTCAGAGGCCAGGAGTGTGGAGGGCGATGCTTGATAGTGGCTCAGGCTGTAAGTACTTCTGTTGCGAGGCGCGCTCAGTGAAGCACCCAACTCCGCTCGTGGTAGATGGAAATGAGGTTTATTTAGGCTGGCGCGGAGTTGGGTGCTTCACTGATCGCGCCTCACAACACTTTTTGAGAGAGGTTCCATTTTTACGTATATTTTTTTACACCTTCTTTTCTCTGCTGAGGCAAAGTCTTGGAGGGGAATGCCATGTCTTCATCATCTCTGCGCCTCTCCCACCCACCACGGGTCTCTCCATACTGCTCAGGATGTGCACAATACTTCACTGGGTGTGGGAAGAAATCGTTTACACACTCATAGCCGTCACTCTTGCTTACTTTGTAGTGTTCAGCTAGATCCTGAACTCCACCGATGCTGGATGTGGTGGGGCGTGGGTTTTAGGTCATGGCGCATCAGAAGCATCACTCTTGCTTATCCGGTTTTGGCGTTTAGCTTTTGGTGTGAGTCTGGTTAAGAGAACTGATCGACTACATTATCTGGATTTAACAGAAGTAACCCTCACAAAAAAAGGACACTTGCTCTAGAAAGATCCCTGCCGTGACACCATGCTAAGCAGAAGTTAACAGAGCAGACAGAAGAGAAGAGCGGACTCAAGAGAAGCGAGCTGTGCAAAGCAGAAATGCCAGACAGAGCTGACATGCCCATCTCCCAGCCCAGCAATCTCAGTTGATATGCTCACTAGGAAGCCAAACAAACAAGCAGCACATATCAATGAGGACTTAATTAGATCTGACGGAGTCCATACCGCAGACGGCGATGCTGAGAGCACCACTACCAGCGAACTTCGTCGTGAACACAGAGAGCTTTGAGACATCACCTCTCAGCTGTGGTAATGCTTGGAGAGATCAACAACCATAGATTGAGCGTATTCAGATATTTTGGTGATATCAAGGGGTTTGGGAATCCCTGCCCCGCCCCCCAGCCTCCAGCCCCAGGCCTGGCCCACAGCGGGGTGCAGGAAGCTGGTGTGGGGCTGACCCGGGCTTTCGGTGAGTGCGTGTCTGTGGGAGGCTTTTACGGCTGCACAACTGTTTCGCTGCCTCCCTCGCCTCCCCTCCTCCTCCCGCCTTCATCACTTTTCCTCTCATTTATCCCCTCCTGCCTGTGGGTGCCCCTGCCTGACCCTCATTAACTCCAAGTGTAAAAACCATTTGTCTGCAGCCCTCTGTCTCCCCACCTCCGCTCGCTGGGGCCGGGCCGGTCTTCCCTCCCTGGACTGTCTGAGCCCAGGCGGCTGTGGCTTTTATGAGTTAGAGCCGAGTCTGCCAGGCCCCGGAGAGCAGGCAGGCCTCATTAGGGGATGGCCTCAGAGCTGCCCGGAAGACCTACAGAGAGTGGACAATGCCTCTGGAGAGCCCAGGCCTGCCTCTTTCTCTTCCGCGGGCTACACGGGCTGTGTGCTGTCCACCTCCAAGGGCCCCAGCCTTCAGGACAGTCACCCCCAGGGCGGGGGAGGACATGCACTGTGCAGCCCCGAGGGGGCACCCTCTTTAGCCAGCTCCTCTCCATCTCTGCCCCAGCCTCCAGGGCCGCTCCTGCCCCAGGGACCTCTGCCGCCAGCCTTCCCGCCTGGAAGGAGTGACGGGGAAGAAGGAGGAGACACTGGGTCTGGGGTTAAACCAGATAATAAATGCCAAGTGGTGGGAGTCCTGCAGCAGTGTTTGCTGCAGTGCAAACACCACAGAAGAAGACAGCCTCTGGGTGCGGCACCGGAGTCGCTAAGCACGGAGGGGACCACATCCTTCTCTGGCTCAGCCCGGCAGGCTGCCCAAGGGGCTAATTGCCTGCCTCCCTCAGGATAGCCCAGCAGGGCGGGCAGAGGTGAGCCAAGCGGGGGTGTCCCTCTTCCGCCCCCACGCTGGCAGTGGCCCAAGGGAACCCAGGAGTCAGCAGTGGGTCCAAGGTTTGTGGCTGGGAGCCCAGCCTGGCCTGGCATAAAAAGGTGCTTGAGTTTTCCTTACTTAGGGGGAGCCACAAATTGTCTTGATGAGCGTGGTTGGGTTTATGTAACATAAACACCTCAGCACACAGCATCCACCTTGCGGGGAGGGCTGCTGGGGGCGCGGCGGGGACTAGCCGGCCTCTCCCAGCAGCTGGGCGGGGGCCGCTGGGGCCGTGTGCCAGGCTGGCCCAGAGTCCCAGAGTTCCCCTCCCAGCTTCTCTGACTGGCTTTGCAGCCACTTCTCCCAGCTCCTTGTTTAAAGGGCAGCTTCCTCTCCAGTTCCAACTGAGGGTGACTGAACGGGTCGCCCCATCAGATGAGTGAGCTGAGACCCTTGCTTTCTCCTTCTGCCCTCCTGACTTGGATGTCCCAGAATGTCCTCAGGGACCTGGGGAGGCAGGGACTGGCCCTTGAGGAGGAGCGGGCACAGACCAGATTCTGTCACCTGGCAGGGAAGGCAGACGAGGGTGCGAGGGCCTCTTGTTCCTCAGCCCGAGGGTGGACGGGTCTTGCTTGGTGGGCCTCCTGGGTGGCTCTCAACTGCCCTGGGCTCCCAACAGCCCCTCACTGGGCCCTGGGGTGGCTGCTCTGGGACTCCTTCAAAGCCACCACGGACCTGTCTCCCTGCCCACTAGGGTAAAAATAGACGTTTCCACCATGGCCACCTCCGCAGGCTCAACTTTCTCCCACTTGAGCTCCTGCCAGCACTTCATGCTCAGTGGAGCACGAAACGCAGACTTGAGCCTGGCCAGGGGCCCCGCCGAGGAGCCCAGTGGCTGGTGAAGGCCCGCTGTTCCTGAGATGACTCTATGTCCTTTCTCTGAGCCCAGGGTCTGCCCTGATCACCTCCAGGTGTCTTCCCCTTCTCTTTGGCTTTGTGCCCGTCTGGCCTTGCCGCTGTTTGCCCTTCATGTTGTCAAATGAGAGATATTGTCTCTCCCTTCCAGGGCCAGCTCCACAGGCAGGTGACCTGGCCCCTGGGCCCCGGGCCCCACCTGAGAAGGGCCCCAAGCTTAGTTTACTGATCTGCTGTCATGGCTTTGAAATTCCTAATCTTTTTTTTGGCCACTTCTATTGATCTTTCATTTATTTATCTTTGTTCTTTGGCCTGTGTGGGCCTCCCATTGCAGTGACCTCTCTCGTTGCAGAGCGCCAGCTCTGGGTGCATGCACTCCAGAGATCCAGCTCGGTCGTTGGACACACGGGTTCAGCCACTCTGTGGCATGTGGGATCTTCCCAGGCCAGGGATCGAACCGGTTCCCCTTACATTGCAAGGAGGTGTCCTTACCCACTGGACCACCAGGGAAGCCCCCTAATCATTTTTAAAGAAGGGACCCTGCATTTTAATTTTGTACTGGACCCCATAAATGATGTGGCCAGGCCTGTTCCACTAGGCGCCACCATCTGATGGGGGAGCCATGGATTTGATGAGAAGGGCACATCCTTTTCATTAGGAGCCCAGATTGAAGACAGGGGCTGGCCCTTGAGGAGACGGCACAGACCAGATTCTGTCACCTGGCAGGAAGGCAGACGAGGGTGCGAGGGCCTCTTGTTCCTCAGCCCGAGGGTGGACGGGTCTTGCTTGGTGGGCCTCCTGGGTGGCTCTCAACTGCCCTGGGCTCCCAACAGCCCCTCACTGGGCCCTGGGGTGGCTGCTCTGGGACTCCTTCAAAGCCACCACGGACCTGTCTCCCTGCCCACTAGGGTAAAAATAGACGTTTCCACCATGGCCACCTCCGCAGGCTCAACTTTCTCCCACTTGAGCTCCTGCCAGCACTTCATGCTCAGTGGAGCACGAAACGCAGACTTGAGCCTGGCCAGGGGCCCCGCCGAGGAGCCCAGTGGCTGGTGAAGGCCCGCTGTTCCTGAGATGACTCTATGTCCTTTCTCTGAGCCCAGGGTCTGCCCTGATCACCTCCAGGTGTCTTCCCCTTCTCTTTGGCTTTGTGCCCGTCTGGCCTTGCCGCTGTTTGCCCTTCATGTTGTCAAATGAGAGATATTGTCTCTCCCTTCCAGGGCCAGCTCCACAGGCAGGTGACCTGGCCCCTGGGCCCCGGGCCCCACCTGAGAAGGGCCCCAAGCTTAGTTTACTGATCTGCTGTCATGGCTTTGAAATTCCTAATCTTTTTTTTTTGGCCACTTCTATTGATCTTTCATTTATTTATCTTTGTTCTTTGGCCTGTGTGGGCCTCCCATTGCAGTGACCTCTCTCGTTGCAGAGCGCCAGCTCTGGGTGCATGCACTCCAGAGATCCAGCTCGGTCGTTGGACACACGGGTTCAGCCACTCTGTGGCATGTGGGATCTTCCCAGGCCAGGGATCGAACCGGTTCCCCTTACATTGCAAGGAGGTGTCCTTACCCACTGGACCACCAGGGAAGCCCCCTAATCATTTTTAAAGAAGGGACCCTGCATTTTAATTTTGTACTGGACCCCATAAATGATGTGGCCAGGCCTGTTCCACTAGGCGCCACCATCTGATGGGGGAGCCATGGATTTGATGAGAAGGGCACATCCTTTTCATTAGGGAGCCCGCAGATTGAAGACAGGGGCATGGTAGTAGCCCCTAGGACACAAGCCATCCAAGGGACAATGGGGTCTTTGTCTCCGGGAGCCCCCGGGCCAATGTGGGACACACAGTCCTCACTTTCAGGGAGCCACCGATCGCCAGCCCCTGAACGTGCAGAGCTCCGGATGAACAGAGAAGGCACAGTCACCACCCCAGCCGTGCGTGCTGAGTCGCTTCAGTCACGTCTGACTCTTTGCAACCCTGTGGACCGCAGCCCCCCAGGCTCCTCTGCCCATGGGCCTTTCTAGGCAAGAATACTGGAGTGCCATGCCCTCTGCCAGGCAGCAGTCACCCTCAGAGAGCACGTGGTCTGATGGAGGGGCAGAGTCCTTTAGTAAGGTCACGGTCAAATGGGGGCGACATAGTCCCCATCCTTGGAGACCCTTAGAACCAGCGGCAAAGACCCGAGAGACACGTGGGTGGCAGGGCTGGTCCTAGCTGAGATTCGCAGGTGCTCAGGTGATCGTGGGGGAGTCTGACCAAGAGTAGGGCATGGGGCCCCTGGGTGGGCCGGGGTTCCTATGGGACGTTCGAGGGAGAAGAGCTGGGCTGCAGCTGGAAGGAGGGGAGACGGAGAGGAAGGCTATCTTGCTGGGCCTGTGGGGCATGACGGGCTTGTCGGGGGCTTAGGAGGACTCTCTTGAGGACTCCAGGGAGCACAGCAGAGGGGGCAGCCCCAGAGCAGCGGGAACACTGCTGTTTCTGCTGCCAAGCAGCTGTGGGCCGGGGTCCGCGTGGAGACGGGGAGCCTGGCAAGTCACAGAGGGCCAGAGCCCCTGCTTGAGCCTTGGGACCCATGAAACTTCCTGGGGGTGGGTAAGGGTGAGGCGTACTCACTGGGGTTCCCTGGGAACAGGAGCACTAGTGACAGGATGCAGGGCTACCTGCCTCCGCAGCTCCAGTGAAAGTAAGCGGGAAGCACTCTCTGCTATTGCTCTTCAGGGTCAGGGGACCACGTAACACAGAAGGAGGAGGGAGTTCCTTCCCCACGAAGGGAGGCTTCCTGGAGGAGGTGACCCACTTGAGCGGCTGGCTTTACAAGGGTTCTGAGAAAGCCTCTGTCTGCCCATCAGAGCACCCCTCCTTTGGGGATGCACATTGCCCTCCTAAAGTGTTAATCGTAGTTGCTTAGTCGTGTCTGACTCTTGGTGGCCCCAAGGACTATAGCCTGCCAGGCTCCTCTGTCCATGGGATCCTCTAGGCAAGAATACTAGAGTGGGTTGCCGTGCCCTTTTCCAGGAGATCTTCCCCACCCAGGGATCGAACCCAGGTCTCCTGCATTTCAGGGAGATTTTTTTACCATCTGAGCCACCAGGGAAATCCCCTGCTCTTCTAAGGCTCCTGGTTTAACTAGACCCCAGGAGTCACCCAAATGAGAAGCTTTTCTGAAGAGTGTTGGGCTCCCCTGCCCTCTGAGAAGTGCACATGCTCCCTGAGCAAAGAGGGTGAGCCCCGGAATCTGTCCCCTCCAGGTGAGGTTGGTGCTTAGCCCTAGAGGCACCTCGTGCATGGAGAGCCCGGGGGTAGGATGCTGGCTTGCCTCTTGCCCCCTCCTTTGGTCTGGCAGGGGCACCCTGGGCCAGAGGCAGCTGGGTGTCGGGAAGTTCTCACGGAGTTCTCAGCACCCAGAATCCCAGCCTTCTATGTGGTTGGTGGTGGTTTAGTCGCTAAGTCATGACCGGGTGGGGACCATGGAAATTGTTTGCCCTGGGGCATGAAGTAGGGGCTCTGGGATCCCAGAGTAGCCTCCCAGTGGAGTGACAAGTAGACTCCTTCCACCAGGAATGTAGGAGGGAGAGGCTGTTGAGAAGGAGAGAGGGGAGGATGGAGAGGTGCTGGGACGAGGGCCTTGAGAGACCAGGGCAAGGGCTGGGCACAGACGTTTTCCCCTTTGCCAAATGATTGTGTTCACCCAGGCGAGGGCCTCGGCTGTGGGGTCTACCCACACCTGCCTTCTCAGCAGACAGTGTCCCTCACCGGGGCACTGCTGGACACCCCCTGCCATGCTCAGGACCGGCTCCACTGGGTGTGGCGAGCACACGTGTGGTGAATGTTGGAGTGGATGTTGGAGGAACTCAGTTCAGTCTACTTCCGGGGCAGGGAAAACCTAGGGTCTCTCCCGTGAGTCCCTTCGCTGTTCACACAGAGCACATCTGATGTTTCTAGTCATCAAATGTATGGGGGCTTCCCCACACGAAGCCACTACCTGCTGCACCAGCTGGCTGTCCTATAATTTAATTCCGCTGATACTATCTACCTGGCTCAGGGGTGAAGAATCCACCTGCTGTGCAGGAGACACAGGAGACGTAGGTTTGATTCCTCGGTCGGGAAGATCCCCTGGAGGAGGAAATGGCAGCCCACTCCAGTATTCTTGCCTGGAGACTCCCATGGACAGAGGAGCCTGGTGGGCTACAGTCCACGGGGCCGCGAAGAGTCAGAAAGGAGCACATCACACACCACCGCACATTGACCTGGAGATGGTGTTAGATCTCACAGATTAAGGACTCAGTCCCACAAAACGGTTCCCAGATGCCAACTGCAAGCAGTAGGTTCCCAGGCGACCCACAAATTCTGTTCCACTTGGCTAGACATTGGAGGTTCCCATGACCTCCTTCCTTGGATTGGGGGTTAACCTGCTAGAGAAGCTCACAGAACTCAGGGAAATATTTTCTTACATTGACCAGTTTATTAGAGGATATGAGAAAGGATACAGATGAATGGTCAGAGGAAGAGATACTTAGGGTGAAGTCTGGGAGGGTCCCCAGTGCAGGACGAGGTCCTCATGGAGCTGGGGGGTGACATCTCCCCTGTACGTGGTTGTGCTTGCCAGCTTGGAAGCTCTCCAAACCCCATACTATTAGGTTCCGTGCCTGTAGCCTCCCAGTGGAGTGACAAGTAGACTCCTTCCACCAGGAATGTAGGAGGAGAGGCTGTTGAGAAGGAGAGAGGGAGGATGGAGGTGCTGGGACGAGGGCCTTGAGAGACCAGGGCAAGGGCTGGGCACAGACGTTTTCCCCTTTGCCAAATGATTGTGTTCACCCAGGCGAGGGCCTCGGCTGTGGGGTCTACCCACACCTGCCTTCTCAGCAGACAGTGTCCCTCACCGGGGCACTGCTGGACACCCCCTGCCATGCTCAGGACCGGCTCCACTGGGTGTGGCGAGCACACGTGTGGTGAATGTTGGAGTGGATGTTGGAGGAACTCAGTTCAGTCTACTTCCGGGGCAGGGAAAACCTAGGGTCTCTCCCGTGAGTCCCTTCGCTGTTCACACAGAGCACATCTGATGTTTCTAGTCATCAAATGTATGGGGGCTTCCCCACACGAAGCCACTACCTGCTGCACCAGCTGGCTGTCCTATAATTTAATTCCGTCTGATACTATCTACCTGGCTCAGGGGGTGAAGAATCCACCTGCTGTGCAGGAGACACAGGAGACGTAGGTTTGATTCCTCGGTCGGGAAGATCCCCTGGAGGAGGAAATGGCAGCCCACTCCAGTATTCTTGCCTGGAGACTCCCATGGACAGAGGAGCCTGGTGGGCTACAGTCCACGGGGCCGCGAAGAGTCAGAGAGGAGCACATCACACACCACCGCACATTGACCTGGAGATGGTGTTAGATCTCACAGATTAAGGACTCAGTCCCACAAAACGGTTCCCAGATGCCAACTGCAAGCAGTAGGTTCCCAGGCGACCCACAAATTCTGTTCCACTTGGCTAGACATTGGAGGTTCCCATGACCTCCTTCCTTGGATTGGGGGTTAACCTGCTAGAGAAGCTCACAGAACTCAGGGAAATATTTTCTTACATTGACCAGTTTATTAGAGGATATGAGAAAGGATACAGATGAATGGTCAGAGGAAGAGATACTTAGGGTGAAGTCTGGGAGGGTCCCCAGTGCAGGACGAGGTCCTCATGGAGCTGGGGGGTGACATCTCCCCTGTACGTGGTTGTGCTTGCCAGCTTGGAAGCTCTCCAAACCCCATACTATTAGGTTCCCTGTGTAGGCGTGATCAGTTGTTAACTCCATTGCCAGCCCCTCCTCCCTTTCTGGAAGATGAGAGATGGGGCTGAAAATTGGTCTTCCTGGTGCTCAGCCCCATCTAGCAGTCATGCAGGAGCTCACTCAGCGTTTCCTTATTAGAGCAAAAGATGCTTCTAGTGGTCTAATCACTGAAGAATTTACAAGGGTGTCAGGAGGTCTGGGTCAGGAACTGGAGGAAGAAACCAATATATATTTTTCTATGATCTCACGGAGAGTGAGCACCATGATGCCCAGTCTCAGGAGTCCTCACGGGCCCACAGTGGCTGACCCATGGAATGTGTGTAGGGGCTGGCCTCTTGGATCCAGGAAACAGAGTTCAGCAGGGCAGCCTTCCTATACCCTCTGTCCTTGCTTGATTGTTTGCATTAGTAGGGCAGACAGCAGGAGGGAATGCAGTCAGACGCCAAGGAGAACTTCTGGATGGCCCCAGGCGCCGACACACCCTGTACCAAGGAGGCAGGCACGTAGGGGCTTTCTCTTTCTTGGGAGTCGAGGCTGGGGACTCAGTCTCGGTGCACACACGAGGTTGGTGGACCAGGTGGCAGCCTCCTCGGTGGGAGCGGGAGGGGGCAAGGGGAGCTCTTCCCTTCTCCCTCCACCTAGGTTGCCAACTGCAGAGACAGCTCAGCTCCCTCTTAGAAGCACCCCAACAGCCAAGGAAAGCAGTTTCTGTGTGCCCTTCAGTCCCAGCTCTTCAGATCCTATCATGTAGGGGAGACAGCTGCACCCCTCCTCCTAGCTCAACTAGTCCAGTCCACTGAGGCCAGAGACAGCAAGGAAGCTGCTCACAGCCAATAGGGGAGAGCAGAACACGGGGCTCCTTGCTCCATCCCCCAGAGGGCCCGTCTATATGATCCTGCCATTCGTTTATTCATTCAGTTCATAGGGATTTATCGAGTGTGTGCTCTTATTTATTTATAAGAGCTCGTGCAAGGAGGGCCGATAAACGAGACTGACCTGCCTTCGGGGAAGCAGACGCAGGGCTCTGGGTGAGAAAGTGTCCCCGTACCCTGCAGGGGAGCTTCCGTGCCCAAGCAGTGGCTCCTCCTGGAGGTGGGGTTCCCTTAGGGGCTTCAGGGGGAGAGACGCCTGGTCCAGGGCTTATGGCCGGTGGATGACGGGGTGAGGCAGGCGCTGAGACCGAGGGCCAAGACGTCTTGGGCTGCGAGGGACCCAGTGCCCGCCTTTTCCCGAGGTCTGTCCCCTGCCAGGCCTGTCCTGTGCTCTGCCTGACCTGGCCTCTCCCCTCTGGACTGGGCTCCCTCAGCCACTTCCTTCACTGCCCGTCCTGCCACCCGAGGAATTGTCCCCTCTCCTCATTAGCCTCCCGCCTCCTCCTCCCCTTCGTCCCCTTCACTCTAGAAAGGAGCCTTTCTCCACCTGCCTCTCTCTCCTCAAGTCCCAGCATCTGTGGGGGAAATTGAGCCATTTGAAGAATAAAGGAGAAGGCAGGAGGGAGGAAACTCCCGTCTCAGGGCCCGGTCCACAGCTGGGGCGAAAACCTGTTCCTCATTAACACCCTGAGTCAGGGACTGGGATGGGGGTGTCGTGTCTCCTCAGCCTCCCGCGGGCCGGGGGGCGAAAGGCACTCTGGGAGACGGTAGCTGGAATTATTGGGAGCAGATGGGAAGGGATGGTGGAGGGGCAGGGATGCAGGGAAAGGAGGGGTCAGCCTAGGGGTGGGGGGTCACAAGTGGGAGGAAACCAAACAGCCCCTTACCCAGAGCACGGAGGTCCTGAGCCAGTTACCTGCAAGCATCTCCTCCCTGGGATGTGCTCTGGTCCAGAGGACAAGGCAAGCCACATGTGAGGTACAGAGAGGCTTCAGGCAGGGCAATGCCAGGCCGTGTCTGTCTGGTCACCTCTCCTGACCTCCTGAACCCCTCTGGGGTCTGAGGATCAGCCACTAGCTCACTTAGCATGACCAGCAAGGAAGCTGCTCACAGCCAATAGGGAGAGCAGAACACGGGGCTCCTTGCTCCATCCCCCAGAGGGCCCGTCTATATGATCCTGCCATTCGTTTATTCATTCAGTTCATAGGGATTTATCGAGTGTGTGCTCTTATTTATTTATAAGAGCTCGTGCAAGGAGGGCCGATAAACGAGACTGACCTGCCTTCGGGGAAGCAGACGCAGGGCTCTGGGTGAGAAAGTGTCCCCGTACCCTGCAGGGGAGCTTCCGTGCCCAAGCAGTGGCTCCTCCTGGAGGTGGGGTTCCCTTAGGGGCTTCAGGGGGAGAGACGCCTGGTCCAGGGCTTATGGCCGGTGGATGACGGGGTGAGGCAGGCGCTGAGACCGAGGGCCAAGACGTCTTGGGCTGCGAGGGACCCAGTGCCCGCCTTTTCCCGAGGTCTGTCCCCTGCCAGGCCTGTCCTGTGCTCTGCCTGACCTGGCCTCTCCCCTCTGGACTGGGCTCCCTCAGCCACTTCCTTCACTGCCCGTCCTGCCACCCGAGGAATTGTCCCCTCTCCTCATTAGCCTCCCGCCTCCTCCTCCCCTTCGTCCCCTTCACTCTAGAAAGGAGCCTTTCTCCACCTGCCTCTCTCTCCTCAAGTCCCAGCATCTGTGGGGGAAATTGAGCCATTTGAAGAATAAAGGAGAAGGCAGGAGGGAGGAAACTCCCGTCTCAGGGCCCGGTCCACAGCTGGGGCGAAAACCTGTTCCTCATTAACACCCTGAGTCAGGGACTGGGATGGGGGTGTCGTGTCTCCTCAGCCTCCCGCGGGCCGGGGGGCGAAAGGCACTCTGGGAGACGGTAGCTGGAATTATTGGGAGCAGATGGGAAGGGATGGTGGAGGGGCAGGGATGCAGGGAAAGGAGGGGTCAGCCTAGGGGTGGGGGGTCACAAGTGGGAGGAAACCAAACAGCCCCTTACCCAGAGCACGGAGGTCCTGAGCCAGTTACCTGCAAGCATCTCCTCCCTGGGATGTGCTCTGGTCCAGAGGACAAGGCAAGCCACATGTGAGGTACAGAGAGGCTTCAGGCAGGGCAATGCCAGGCCGTGTCTGTCTGGTCACCTCTCCTGACCCCCTCCTGAACCCCTCTGGGGTCTGAGGATCACTGGCAGGGGTGGGGTGAGGGGTGGGAGCATGTGTTCAACTGGACTGTGTCCACGGAAGCTGGGGGCTGCTGGGCCGGGACCATGAAGCTGGGCTCAGGGCCCAGGGAGGAGGGATGAGGTGGCTTCTCTGGACCGGGGCAGTTCTCAAGGGGATTGTGTGCCCATGACCAGTGTTCAAAGAGTTGACTGTGAGGGAGATGGTGACGTGGGCGGCTGTGGTGCTGATGGTGACAGTGTGATGGTGGTGATGGGCAAAGATGGCAACGGCTGGGATCCTCACTGCCCAGTGGCTCCACTCAGATGCCTGCTTTTATGGTACCCAGATGGTGAAACTTCCCTTTCTGTATAGCGGGACCCCACATTCTCATCTCCAACTGGAGAAGGAAATGGCAACCCGCTACAGTATGCTTGCCTGGAGAATTCCATGGAGCCTGGCCAGCTATCGTCCATGGGGTCGCCGAGAGTCAGACCCGACTAAGCGACCCTCATTCATTCATTCACACTCTCACCTCCAGTCCCTGGAAACAGCTTGGACTTAGCTGAGCTGGGTCCTGCTCTTTGTCCCTGACCCCTCTGCCGTCCCCAGTCTCCAGGCCATGGCTGGCTCTCTGCAGAGAGGAGTGGGAGGGTGTTGAGGTCCCAGCCACGTCAGAATTCGGGTGGTTTAGGGCCAGGAGGAAGAGGACGGTGCTGGGAAGGGTGGAGTCAGGGCTGCAGTTGTGGAGCCCCTTGGCCCCTGTTCCTCAGGCGCTCCTGCCTCCGAGCCAGGCCTCTGGCCTGCAATGCACTCCCTGCTCCACATGGTTTGGGCCCAAATTCCTCCTCCAATATTTTAATTAGATCCCATGCTCATTAGCTGCCCAAATGCCTTCCAGACAACCTGCAGCTGCTCTGACCCTCCCCACACCTGCCCATCCAGCTGGGCCTCCCCCACACCTGGAAGACATCGGGGCCCCTGAACAGCAGCCCCTCCCTGTGGCCTCACACAGCCAGGACCAGGAGAGGAGAAGCACACCCTTCAGCTGAGCGAGGGCGGGAGGCCACAGGAGGGGCCCCTGCAGGGAAGCCTCGGGGGTGGATGCTCTGGTCCTCTGCTGCCTCACCGTGCCAAGGCCTTTCCCTATTGGGCCCCTTGAGAGAACTGATGAGCACCCAGGTGTTTGCCTTATGTACAAGCGTAGTGACCAAGAAGGGTGTGGGAGGGAGACAGACAGCTCAGACAGGGGCTTTGAGAAGTCAGGCTTGGATCTCAGCAGACTTTCCTGCAGGATTTGCCAGCCTGAATCATCACGCAGTGAGTGACAGAAAGGGTCACATCCACGGTCGTGGAAAGTGGCCCGGACTTGAACTCAGATTTGCCTCTAGCAGCGACTTCCCTTCCTGGTCTGCTGGCGCGCCCAGGGTACCAGCCACACAGACGTAAGTGAATTCATTGACCGTTCATTCAGACACACATAGGGGAAGACAGGCTCCGCTGTAAGAACTCCGTAAATATTAACTCACTTAATCTTGCAGTAACCCTATGAGACAGGAACGGTTTTTTAATCCCCATTTAATAGAACAGTTGACCAGCTTGTTCAAGGTCACCCAGGTTGTACAAGGCCAATGGCAACAGGATTCTAGTTCCTGCGGCCTTCGTTCTCTGTTCTTGGCCTCTGCAGCCTCTCTAGAACAAACCATGGGTGGCATTTCCTGGTGAGGAAGAGCAGCGGCCCCATTTTCGTCTTCCCTCTAGCAACCAGGAACTGCTGCCACCCCAGGGAAGATGGAAGCTTCTGGTTGTGTGGCCAGGGGCAGGCAAGTTAGTTCGTATCTTCCTGACTCAAGTTGTATCCTATGAAATGGGAAAAGCATCCTTAACCTGTAGCATGCTTGTGAGCATTAAAGAGAGTGGTAGAGGTGCCCCTACCCCTGGCCCTGCCTCCCTTTCCCCGCCTGCTGTGTCTACCCCGGGATAATTCTGATCCTGCCTGCCTGGGGGCCAGAGGTAGTGGGGAGAAGAAAGTATAAGTTGCTGCTCAGCACCTCTGCTCCTAAGTCGGGTCAGATGGGATGGATGAGGGGTCGGCTCCCAACACACCTCTGTCCACCAAGACACTTTGAAGAGCCTTAGGACTTCCCCAGACCTCAGATTCATTGCCCTGAAGAGGCCAACCATCTTTTGGAGAGCTGACTCTTGCCCTGTTTGGTGGCCCATCTAGTCCTGCTGGAGCTTGCTTTCGGGTTTTCTCTCTCCCCTCACGTGATGACAAGTTTGGGCTGAATGAGCTGGTCTCATTCAGGATGGATAGAGAATTGAGCATTGAGCCAGGGCTCACTCACATGTTAGGGGAGGGAAGGAAGCAGAGACAGAGCCGGCCTGCCCTAGCCAGGTGTGTGTATATGTTCAGTGCCTCACCTAGTTTTTCTATCCACTCTCCGTTCCTCATTGTCAGTTTCCCCAGCAGGAGTCTGGAAGGTGCCTGTTGCCAGGACCAGCTCTAAATGTCAAGGCCTGGAAAATCCAACCAGTCCCCAGGCTCTACTTCCCCATCCCAGGCAGCAAGGTCACGGGGACAGGCATGGTGAAGGAAGATGAAGCTAGCAGCCCTTTTCTTGCTTCTTCTGTGTTCCACCTCTGCAGAATGACTCTGCTGCTGGCCGGGACCCTGGGTCTCCCCGATCCAGGCTCCTCCCTCCCGTTTCACATACCCGCACCAACACAGACCTTGTCATGGCCCTGCTGCTGGACACCCTCACCGCCCAGCTGGCTGATAGTAGGTCCTCAGCGTAGGACTTAAGTTCCTGCCATCAGCAAGGCTCTTCAGTTTGGTTTCTGGTTACTTCAAACCTGACCACTCCAAGCCCCCTTCTAGAATCCACCTTCTCTAGGAAGCTTTCTTTGGTCAACAGCAATTTTTCTTACTACCTTGTCTTGGGCTTCCCAGGTGGCACAGTGGATAAAGAACCTGACTACCAATGCAGGAGACTTAAGAAACTCGGGTTTGATCCCTGGGTCAGGAAGATCCCCTGGCAAACCCCTCCAGTATTCTTGCCTGGAGAATCCCACGGACAGAGGAGCCTGGTGGGCTACAGTCACAAAGAGCCGGAAACGACTGAGGTGACTGAACCCGCACACCCGCAGTCTTGTGCTTAGGGAGAGAGCCCTGTTTATTGTGAGTGGGAGGATCATGCCAGACACATCGACTGCAGCCTCTTCAAATGGGGTCTGGTCTTCTGATTCAATCAGAGCTGCGTTTGAATTCTGTGTGCCCAGTTCTGTCCGGCTGTGTGACTTAGGGCTACTCACTTCATTCTTCCCTCTAAAATGGGGATCATAGTCCATTTCTTGTCTACATGAAACTCCTAAGTCTTCTTGAAGATCAATGGTGTGAGGAGCACAGTTCAAATCCTGCATTCCTAAGATGGTCTGCTCAGGCTGCCATCCAGAGTACCACAGACTGGGCGGCCAAAAGAACCAAAATGTATTTTCTCACAGTTCTGGAGGCTCGAGGTCCAAGACCAAGATGCCATTAGGGTTGGCTTCTGGTGAGACCTTTCTTCCTGCCCTGTAGATGGCTGCCTTCTCACTCTGTCCTCACATGGCCTTTCCTCCATGCTGACAGCTAGGAGAAAGACAGAGCTCATGGCTTCCTCTTCTTAAAAGAACGTTGGCCCTGCAGGATTACAGCTCTATCCTTATGACCTCATTGAACCTTAGCCATTTACTTAAAGGCCCTGTCTCCAAATACAGTCATGTTGGGGCGTAGGGGAGTTACAATATATGAATTTTGTAGGGACACAATTCAGCCCATAACAATAGGTTAAAAAAAGTTTCCAGATTAAGTTTGAGAACTTAAATGCGGTTAAACAAATTAAACAGGGCTCTTGACGGAAGAGCAGTCTTCTCACAGACTTTCACTAAGGTGAACAGCATTCTCTAAGGTGAGATGACCTCGACAGTGTTTTTTTTTGTTTTTGTTTTTTGGTTTTTTTTAAACATTTATTTACTTTGGCAGAGGTGGGGAGGGAGGAGGGGTGGGCGGCCCACTTCCACTGGTCTTTCATTTGTCTAGTTTCATCCATCTTTGTTCTTTGGCCCGTGTGGGCCTCCCATTGAGGTGGCCTCTGTTGTCGCAGAGCACCGGCCCTGGACGCATGCGCTCCAGAGCTCCGGCGCGGTGATTGGACACATCGGTCCAGCCGCTCCGTAGCACGTGGGATCTTCCCAGGCCAGGGATCAAACCGGCACCCCTTGCACTGCAAGGCGGTGTCCTTACCCACTGGACCACCAGGGGAAGCCCGACAGTAAGTGCTGATTGATCTTGAGCTCTGTTTGCAATCCTCTGTCCTAATGAACGACTGCACAGTCTTTTCTCACTCCAGTACCCTGTGGGGAAGGCCAGCATTACTGTTTCACCTAGAGAGCAATAACCAGACAGCTTTTCCTGATAATTTTGTATCTCCAGTGAGTAATTCCAGTTTGTGACATTGTTAACCCCACCTGTTAGAGTGCTGAATGAAGCCCCCACAAAGCTACACATCTCTTTCTTCTTTTCTTCTTCTGGGCGAGGCCCAGTCAGGCAGCTGAACCCTCATGTGCTGCCAGATCATAGGAGCACAGGGGAGGTCTCTGGAAGGCAGCTCTTTGCCATCATAAGCCATCAGGCCTTTGCGACATTTCAGTCACAGCCCTGTCTGGAGGCCAGGTGATGGACCACCCTTGCTGGGTAACCCTCTTTTTCCCCTTTCACTCTGCACGTACAATCCCCTAGCCCTTTGGATGAAGAGGGTCCTGTCCAGGAAGTTGTGGTCTGGAGCCTTTCACTCCCAGATCTGAGGACCAGCACAGCATCCTGCTGGGAGCATATTAGAAATGCAGCATCTCAGGACCCACTGAAGACCTGTTGAACCAGAATTTGTATTTAGCAAGCTCCCAGGTGACTTCTAGGCAGGTTCCTTAAGGTTTCAGAAGTGCTAGTCTGGAGCAGTGATTTTCACTAAGGTGAACAGCATTCTCTAAGGTGAGATGACCTCGACAGTGTTTTTTTTTGTTTTTGTTTTTTGGTTTTTTTTAAACATTTATTTACTTTGGCAGAGGTGGGGAGGGAGGAGGGGTGGGCGGCCCACTTCCACTGGTCTTTCATTTGTCTAGTTTCATCCATCTTTGTTCTTTGGCCCGTGTGGGCCTCCCATTGAGGTGGCCTCTGTTGTCGCAGAGCACCGGCCCTGGACGCATGCGCTCCAGAGCTCCGGCGCGGTGATTGGACACATCGGTCCAGCCGCTCCGTAGCACGTGGGATCTTCCCAGGCCAGGGATCAAACCGGCACCCCTTGCACTGCAAGGCGGTGTCCTTACCCACTGGACCACCAGGGGAAGCCCGACAGTAAGTGCTGATTGATCTTGAGCTCTGTTTGCAATCCTCTGTCCTAATGAACGACTGCACAGTCTTTTCTCACTCCAGTACCCTGTGGGGAAGGCCAGCATTACTGTTTCACCTAGAGAGCAATAACCAGACAGCTTTTCCTGATAATTTTGTATCTCCAGTGAGTAATTCCAGTTTGTGACATTGTTAACCCCACCTGTTAGAGTGCTGAATGAAGCCCCCACAAAGCTACACATCTCTTTCTTCTTTTCTTCTTCTGGGCGAGGCCCAGTCAGGCAGCTGAACCCTCATGTGCTGCCAGATCATAGGAGCACAGGGGAGGTCTCTGGAAGGCAGCTCTTTGCCATCATAAGCCATCAGGCCTTTGCGACATTTCAGTCACAGCCCTGTCTGGAGGCCAGGTGATGGACCACCCTTGCTGGGTAACCCTCTTTTTCCCCTTTCACTCTGCACGTACAATCCCCTAGCCCTTTGGATGAAGAGGGTCCTGTCCAGGAAGTTGTGGTCTGGAGCCTTTCACTCCCAGATCTGAGGACCAGCACAGCATCCTGCTGGGAGCATATTAGAAATGCAGCATCTCAGGACCCACTGAAGACCTGTTGAACCAGAATTTGTATTTAGCAAGCTCCCAGGTGACTTCTAGGCAGGTTCCTTAAGGTTTCAGAAGTGCTAGTCTGGAGCAGTGATTTTCAGAATCAAAGGGGACAACTGTACTGGTTGGTGAAGATGATGCCATGACTTGCAGTCACCATTAAAAAAGATAAGAGTAGAACTGAAAATATAGGATGCCCTAAGCAAGTATTTTTGGGGGGTAAACTGTTTTTTCTGAGTTGTGGCATAAAATATGTGTCACTATCAGGAAAGTTTGAAGATACACACAAGAGGCAATCACAGTCTTAAGACAGGGGACTGGCTGTGGTGACCTCTGCCTGGCCGCTCCCATCCCTCCCCACCTGGCCTTTCCAGCAGCCCTGGCTGCCTAAGAGTTTCCTGCCACGGACCACACATACCTTGTCACCACACCCTGTGGCCTAGTGCCTGGGTTTTGGGGTGTGGTGGGGGAGAACTGGAACCCAAAAGAGTGACTTTTAAAATAGGTTCTTCCCTAGATTTATTTTCTCCTGGCTCCTTCTCCCCCTTCCTGTTCCAGCTCCTTGCCCCGTCTTCCTTCTCCCTCTCCTGTTCCGACCTGGAAGGGGAAGCCAAATCCAGCTCGTCAGAGAGGCTCCTCCCGTCTCAGGATACATTTCTCCTTCCCAAGGCCCCTCACCCCATGCCGAGAAGTCAAAATAACCCAGCTGACCCCGTGCCTGCAGGGCCATTCCCACCTCTGGCAGTCTGCCACCAGCCCCACGTCTGCCAGAAAATTGATCTGATCTTTGAACTTAGCACTCCCCCAGAGATAAACCTGGGCGACTGCTAAAAGCATCAGCGCTGCTGCAGTCAGAGAGTCGGGGCATTCTAAGGTGAGCAGGGCGGGGAGAGGGCGGGGAGAGGGCAGGAGGCCCTGGGGCAGAGAGGCTGGGAGGCAGAGGGACTGTCAGCAAGCCCTTGCTCCCTCCCTTCATCCTCAGATCTTGGCCCGTGGCCAAAATGGAATGTCTGAAAATCTACCAAGAGATCTTCCCTTTGGAAATCCTTCACCATCATCATCATCATCATCATCAGGTTTATAGATGACCTAGGGTGATCCCATGTCTCCATTTGCCTGGAACATTGGGGTTCACATACTAAGAGGGTCTTGTTTGACTATTAAGAGTCTTCCAATTTGGATTTTAAATGATCTTGTCAAGTATTTCGTAAGAAAACTAAAGAAAACTTCAATTATTTGGGGAACTGTACTGGTTGGTAAAACTGTTGCAGTCACCATTAAAAAAGATAAGAGTAGAACTGAAAATATAGGATGCCCTAAGCAAGTATTTTTGGGGGGTAAACTGTTTTTTCTGAGTTGTGGCATAAAATATGTGTCACTATCAGGAAAGTTTGAAGATACACACAAGAGGCAATCACAGTCTTAAGACAGGGGACTGGCTGTGGTGACCTCTGCCTGGCCGCTCCCATCCCTCCCCACCTGGCCTTTCCAGCAGCCCTGGCTGCCTAAGAGTTTCCTGCCACGGACCACACATACCTTGTCACCACACCCTGTGGCCTAGTGCCTGGGTTTTGGGGTGTGGTGGGGGAGAACTGGAACCCAAAAGAGTGACTTTTAAAATAGGTTCTTCCCTAGATTTATTTTCTCCTGGCTCCTTCTCCCCCTTCCTGTTCCAGCTCCTTGCCCCGTCTTCCTTCTCCCTCTCCTGTTCCGACCTGGAAGGGGAAGCCAAATCCAGCTCGTCAGAGAGGCTCCTCCCGTCTCAGGATACATTTCTCCTTCCCAAGGCCCCTCACCCCATGCCGAGAAGTCAAAATAACCCAGCTGACCCCGTGCCTGCAGGGCCATTCCCACCTCTGGCAGTCTGCCACCAGCCCCACGTCTGCCAGAAAATTGATCTGATCTTTGAACTTAGCACTCCCCCAGAGATAAACCTGGGCGACTGCTAAAAGCATCAGCGCTGCTGCAGTCAGAGAGTCGGGGCATTCTAAGGTGAGCAGGGCGGGGAGAGGGCGGGGAGAGGGCAGGAGGCCCTGGGGCAGAGAGGCTGGGAGGCAGAGGGACTGTCAGCAAGCCCTTGCTCCCTCCCTTCATCCTCAGATCTTGGCCCGTGGCCAAAATGGAATGTCTGAAAATCTACCAAGAGATCTTCCCTTTGGAAATCCTTCACCATCATCATCATCATCATCATCAGGTTTATAGATGACCTAGGGTGATCCCATGTCTCCATTTGCCTGGAACATTGGGGTTCACATACTAAGAGGGTCTTGTTTGACTATTAAGAGTCTTCCAATTTGGATTTTAAATGATCTTGTCAAGTATTCTGCTCTACGTAAGAAAACTAAAGAAAACTTCACCAAAGGTCATGAAATCGATACAGTTCAGCTGGGGCTTAATGCAAATTATATACTCCTCCCAAAATGCCTCGGCCCTTCCCAGGATGCATCATACCCTTCCCAGGATGCCTCAGGCCCTTCCCAGGATGCCCCAGGCCCTTCCCAGGATGCCTCAGGCCCTTCCCAGGATGCCTCACTTCCTGCTTCTCCCTCCACCAGGTAAGCGGGATGGTGTGGATTGGTGTGTCAGCCTGTGTTCTGGAATCCTAAACTTCTCACAGGCCTTGAGAGCCAGTTATAGTGACCTCAGTTTACCCTCTAACCGTCTTTCCTAGCTGCAGGCTGTGTAGAACTGAGAGCAGTTTCTGAAGCCTAAACTTCTTCTTTACAGATGGATGGAGTTGAGATGGAAGCTGAAGTATTACCCAGGGGTGCAGGGTGCTTCCTCAGGTTGCTCTTTGGTTTTTCCCTTCAAACATGCTCAGGTGGAAGGTGGAAAGGTGAACTTCCTCAGGGTGTTCCGTCTTCCTGTTCTCTGCAAGGGTGTGTGTGGAGGGCAGAGTTGGGCAGGTGGACCTGGGGAGGAAGCAGGGGCTAGTGTTTTTATACTGAGGGAACTGAGGTCTGTAAACAGGATTTTGGGATAGAGGGACAGCATTATCTACAAGTGATATGTGCTTGAACTTGGTGTTGGGGAAACGACTTTGAGGCCCAAGGCTGCCCAAAGGTGTCTGATAACGTTGTTTCTCCAAGTCGCCCATGGGCACTGAACTGCTGAGGCTCTGTCAAGGCTACTGGCCACAGACTCAGAAGGCCTGAGGTCTTGTCGCACTGAATGCAAGCCCTGGAGCTTTGCTGGTGATCTTCCACATCTAATCCAAGCATTGTGCAGGAAACACAGGAGAGCAGGGTGCTTCCCTGAGGATCACATTGCTAGTCAGGCGTGGAAGAGCAGTGTATTCTCAAAAACACACATGTAGGGCTTCCCTGGTGGTCCAGTGGGTAAGGACACCACCTTGCAGTACAAGGGGCACAGGTTCGATCCCTGGCCTGGGAAGATTCCATGTGCCGTGGAGCGGCTGTCCGACTACTGAGCCAGAGCTCTGGAGCGCATGCGCCTGGAGCTGGTGCTCTGCAGCGAGAGAGGCCGCTGCAATGGGAGGCCCACAAGGGCCAAAGAACAAAGATAAATAAATGAAAGATCAATAGAAGTGGCCAAAAAGAAAGAAAAAGAAAGAAAGAAAAGTGAATGTGAAATGAAAGTATTTAAAAGAAAAACCACACACATACACAAAAGCCATTCTGACTGGTGTGAGGTGGTACCTCACTGTAGTTTTGGTTTGCGTTTCTCTGTTAGTTAGCGATGTTCAGCATCTTTTCATGTGGCTACTGGCCATCTGTATATTTTAAGTAACTTTTTTTTTTTTTTTTGCCACACTGTATGGCGTTGATAGAGACAGAATGGAATAGTCAGGTAGTTGTAAAGTCCTAGTAGGGGACTGTAAGTAGAAGAGTAAAACCTAGGAAAAGTTGGGAGGCCAGTAAGTTAATGATAACTCAAGAAAGCTGCTGCTTATTCAATAAAGCAGGGAGAGCTGGGGAAGGAGCAGCTAATGATGTATGCCTTACGTCGTCATCTACGTCTATGTGAAGAAGGCGATCTTCTACCATCCTCTCTCTCTCTCTCTCTCTCTCTCTCTATATATATATATATATATACATATATACACATATTGCTGCCCACCCAATCAGGAGAGCAGAGCTTTCCCGTGTGCCTGCTTGCACCTCTTACAGGCTCCCTATCCTAATAAATCCTCTTCTTGTCTACCATTCTGCCTCTCACTGAATTCCTTCTGTGTTGACTCACTGAGCCTCAGTGGGTCCAGCTGTTGGGTGAGTGCTGGATTAAGTCCTGGCCACATGGGTTCAAGTCCCAGACAGGGTTTTTTGGCTGGGATTGAGTCCTGACTACGTGAATTCAAGTCCCAGACTGGGTTTTGACTGGGTTTGAGTCCCAGCCACATGGGTTCAAATCCCAAACAGGGTTCTGGTTGGATTCAAGCCCCAGCCACGTGGGCTCGAGTCCCAAATAGGGTTTTGGGCTTAAGTCTCAATCTGAGGTAGAACACTTTCAGCATGAAGGATCTTGAATTGACTCATGACCTGTTGCAGTGGAACTGAGGGTTCATAATCACTTGACTACTAGGGAAGTCCCAAAGACAGTGAACTTCCAAGCTGATTTCCACTGAATTTTGTCAGGGAAATCAAGGGATAGCTCCTGGTAACCTGAGACTGTTGCATATTGACCCTGGCACTGACTCGGACTGATTGGAAAAAGAAGCTCCCCGTGACCTTTTGAGAGGACATTTCCCAGGAGGATCATATGGGTCACAGCTGTTCCTATGTGGAATGGTCAGACTGGCCTGCTCGGGCAGGTGGACTAGATTTAGCAGGATTAGAATAAGCAGAAAGGCGAAGTCTGCCTGGTAGGGAGCTATAGGACAAGGTCCAGTGGCAAAGCAGTCATTCCAGAAGGTGCTTCTGAGCTACCTTGCCCGGGAGCAGTCCCTCAGGACCTGTTTGCTGCAGGGGCTCTGAGTTTTACAGGACAGAGTTGCCTCCTCCTGACTTGTCACTCAAGTATGGTCAGATGCTACATCCGGGAGCTGTGCTCCAGTTTGGTATATTCCTTTAACCTTATTCGTAGGTCCGAGGTCAGTCTGTGATCAGGGTCAGCATTGGTCTTGCAGCTGGGGTCAAGGTTAGTCTTAGGACAAGGTCTGTTTTGTGGCCATGTGTCAGAGGTTGGTCATGGTGAGGGCTGGAGTCAGTCTGAGTCAGTGTGAGGGTCAGTCTGCGGTCAGTCTGAGGTTACATGGATGTGACCAGAATTAGGCCTAAGTGTGACTGGAAAGCAATTTATCCTCAATGTAGCTGATGTGGATAAAACTTGCAGGACTCCTATCTGACCTCCCAACGCCTCACCTGAAAGGCTGCCCGGCCTTTCCTCCAGTGGAGACATGCGCCCCCTCAACACGAATGGCTCTGAGTTCCCAAGTCTGTGGTGAGGCCTGGGGTGGCAGCAGCAGATCTTTCAGTTCATGTGCTGCACAGTGTGAAGGCCCCAGCTCCCCGTGACAGGACTCCTGCACGTGGCCTCAGTCTGGGAGGTCTTCTGGGGGCTACGCTGATGGGGGGCCTGACTCTTGAGCTTGGCATCTGGAGGCCAGGCTTTTTAAATTGTTTCTTTAAATTTTGGCATTTTTTATTGTTTTTATTAATTAATTTATTTTCATCCATCTTTATTCTTTGGGCTGTGTGGGCCTCCTGTTGCTGTGGCCTCTCTTATTGCAGAGCATTGCCTCTGGGCACATGCACTCCAGAGCGCTGGCTCGTAATTGGACACAGCGGTCCAGCCGCTCTGCAGCATGTGGGATCTTCCCGGGCCAGGGATCGAACCGGTGTCCCTTGCACTGCAAGGCGGACTCTTTACCCACTGGACCACCAGGGAAGCCCTGGAGGGCAGGCTTTGATGTGGAATGTGGCCCATGAAAAGGGCTCTTCAGATGTGTCACAGCTGGCCATGGGTTTTGTGGGGCTCCAGCAAGTCTGAATGACAACCTTCATCCTGTTCAGACCCATTCCTCGTCCCTGAAAACAACCAGCATTATGCTGCTCCTCTGCTCGAGAAAAGGGGCAACCAAGAAGTTTCTTTGCCCTGAGCTTATGCCTCTGTCAGTGTTTTGTCCTGGAAGGAGAAGGAAAGGAAGGGGCTGGGAAGCTAGGAAAAGCAGTTGGCAAACTTCTTCTATAATGGACAAGAGCGTAAATATTTTAGGCTCTGTGGGTCATTAAGTGTCGGCCATAACAGGTCTACTCTGCTGTCCTGCAAAAGCAGCCACAGGCAATGCATCAATGAATGTGTGTGGCTGTGTTCCAATAAAACTTTATTCTTCTTTGATATTTCCCCAGCTGTTTTAAAAATCTAAGGAACTGTTTTGAGCCTTTAGGCTGTACAGAAACAAATGGGTCATGGTTTGCTAACCCCTGTTTTAAGTCATTAGGATTGAGGTGATTGGTTATAAAGCAATAGATAACTGGAATAGCAACCCAGCTTTGTGAAATTGAGGCACAGGCACTGAGAAACTCCTTCCAGCTTGCAGGGAGTCATTGTGTACTTAGCACACGGGTGCTTAGCTCATTTCCAAGAGGGTGGGTGGGTTGGAATGGTGAGATTAGAATGAGAAAGATCTGAGGAATAAAAGCTGTTGTTTTTGTTTTAATTTTTTTCTTTTCCCTATCATGCTTCTATTATTTATATTTATTTTCATCCATCTTTTTTATTCTTTGGCATGTGTGGGCCTCCCATTGAAATGGCCTCTCAGGCTTCCCTGGTGTTCCAGTGGGTAAGGACACCACTGCCTTGCAGTGCAAGGGGCGCTGGTTCGATCCCTGGCCTGGGAAGATCCCACGTGCCATGGAGCGGCTGGATCGATGTGTCCAATTACTGAGTCAGAGCTCTGGAGCGCATGAGCCCAGAGCCGGTGCTCTGCGACTGCAGAGGCCACTGATGGGAGGCCCACACGGGCCAAAGAGCAAAGATGGATGAAAATGGATGAATGAAAGACCAATAGAGGTGGCCTGCCTGCCCCCCTCCCTCCACAACCTGTTCTCCCCAAAATAAAAAAATAAATATTAAAAAAAAAAACAACAAAAGAAATGGCCTCTCATTGCAGAGCACCAGCTCTGGGCACATGTGCTCTAGAGAGCTGGCTCATAATTGGACACAACAACCTAGCTGCATGTTTGTTCTTTCTTCCCTCTACATGTTTCCCAATGAACTCAGTATTTCTTTGACTTTACTGCCTGAGAGTCTCATGACCCCCACATCAACACCTCTAGTCCCAGCCCCTCTCCTGTGTTCTGCAGCTTATGTCCAGTTGCCTACTGAACATTCCTCTTGAATCTTTTGTAGACACCTCGAAATCATCATGTTCACAGCTGAACTTCTCACTCCCTGCCACACTGGGTCCTAAGGATTACCACCTCAACAAAGAGAGCCACTGCCCACTAGTTTGTCACCAGATACTCAACGCGTAAGTACCTAAGATCTCTAGTATCAAATTATACTTACCAAGCATAGGAGTGAATGCCAACATTATGTGTTGAATTGCGTCTATCTCCAAATGTATATGTGGAACTCCTAAGTCCCGTACCTCAGAGTGTGATCTTATTTTGAAGTAGGTTCTTTGCAGATACAATGAGTTAGGGTAAGATGAGATCTCTAGGGTGGGTCCTAACCCAGTATGACTGAAATCTTAATACAAAGGGGAAATCAGGACAAACACACACACACAGGGAGATAGCCTTGTGAAGATGAAGGTGGAGATTGAGGTGATGTCGCTACAAAGCCCCAGAGTCCAGCAACCCACCAGAATCTACAGGAGAGGCACGGAGCAGATTCTCTCGGAAGGAACCAGCCCTGCCGACACTTTGATCTCAGACTGCGGGCCTTCAGAACTGCAAGACAATCCACTTACGTAGTTTAAGCCACTTAGTTTGTGGGTTTTTTGTTGTTGTTATAGCATCCCTAGAAAACTAATATGGCCATGCTTTTTTCATATAGCAGTTAAAATAGTCATTCAGAAAAGTATGAATCAGATCATGTCCCTCCTCTGCTTAGTTAAAAACCCTCCCCTGACTCCCCAGTTCGCTTAGAATAAAATGGAAATGCCTCACTGTAGCCTAAAAGATCTGGGAGTTGCCTAACCCTCCACCTCATTTTCTCCAAACTTCTCCTCATTTACTACACCCCCTTTGCACTGGTCTGTCTTCTGTTCCTCAAAAACTGTGAATTCTCCACTCTGAGCCTTGAATTTTGAGTCTGTTCTCTCAGAGCACCATCTGGGCACATGTGCTCTAGAGAGCTGGCTCATAATTGGACACAACAACCTAGCTGCATGTTTGTTCTTTCTTCCCTCTACATGTTTCCCAATGAACTCAGTATTTCTTTGACTTTACTGCCTGAGAGTCTCATGACCCCCACATCAACACCTCTAGTCCCAGCCCCTCTCCTGTGTTCTGCAGCTTATGTCCAGTTGCCTACTGAACATTCCTCTTGAATCTTTGTAGACACCTCGAAATCATCATGTTCACAGCTGAACTTCTCACTCCCTGCCACACTGGGTCCTAAGGATTACCACCTCAACAAAGAGAGCCACTGCCCACTAGTTTGTCACCAGATACTCAACGCGTAAGTACCTAAGATCTCTAGTATCAAATTATACTTACCAAGCATAGGAGTGAATGCCAACATTATGTGTTGAATTGCGTCTATCTCCAAATGTATATGTGGAACTCCTAAGTCCCGTACCTCAGAGTGTGATCTTATTTTGAAGTAGGTTCTTTGCAGATACAATGAGTTAGGGTAAGATGAGATCTCTAGGGTGGGTCCTAACCCAGTATGACTGAAATCTTAATACAAAGGGGAAATCAGGACAAACACACACACACAGGGAGATAGCCTTGTGAAGATGAAGGTGGAGATTGAGGTGATGTCGCTACAAAGCCCCAGAGTCCAGCAACCCACCAGAATCTACAGGAGAGGCACGGAGCAGATTCTCTCGGAAGGAACCAGCCCTGCCGACACTTTGATCTCAGACTGCGGGCCTTCAGAACTGCAAGACAATCCACTTACGTAGTTTAAGCCACTTAGTTTGTGGGTTTTTTGTTGTTGTTATAGCATCCCTAGAAAACTAATATGGCCATGCTTTTTTCATATAGCAGTTAAAATAGTCATTCAGAAAAGTATGAATCAGATCATGTCCCTCCTCTGCTTAGTTAAAAACCCTCCCCTGACTCCCCAGTTCGCTTAGAATAAAATGGAAATGCCTCACTGTAGCCTAAAAGATCTGGGAGTTGCCTAACCCTCCACCTCATTTTCTCCAAACTTCTCCTCATTTACTACACCCCCTTTGCACTGGTCTGTCTTCTGTTCCTCAAAAACTGTGAATTCTCCACTCTGAGCCTTGAATTTTGAGTCTGTTCTCTGGAAAAGGCTTCAAAGAACGTCTAATCTAAGATTGGTCCTTTCCTGAAGACACCCTGTGTCATTTACCCTTGTTACCATCATGGCATTCGTGAATGTGCTCAGTTGTGTCTGACAGTGACCCCATGAACTGCAGCCTGTCAGGCTCCTCCATCCATGGGATTTTCCAGGCAAGAATAGTGGCATTTCCTCCTCCAGGAGATCTTCCCAACTCAGGGATCAAACCCATGTCTGCAGAGTCTCCTGCATTGGCAGATGGATTCTTTACCACTGAGCCACCTCGGAAGTCTATCATAGCATTGCCGCTACCTAAAATGATCTTGTATTTATTATGTGTTTATTTTTACATCAACCCTGTGTAGCTAGAATGTGATTCCCAAGAACAGAGACTTGCTATTCTCTTGCTACTATATCCCCCAATGTTTAGCAAAGAATTTCAGGTGTTAGATGTTCATTGATAAGTGGACATATGAATGAATGAATGAATAAGTGAATGTTTATCTCTTTCTGTCTCCTCTTCCCACACCCAGGTATTTATCATGTCTTACGGTTTCTATTTCCTAAACATATCTCAGGACTGCCCAGCTCTCTCTGCCTGCTTCTCCCTTCATCTGGCTTCAGGCTACCACCACTGCCCCCTTGGGCATCTGCTAGAGCCTCCTAACTGATCTGCCCACATCTTGTCTAGGCCTTTCCCTCCCCATCCACTCTCTATACTGTGGCCAAAGTACACTTCTGACCTAGAAAAAGATCCGGTTACCCCTCTTATAGCCCTTCAATGACTCCTAATTGCCCTCAAGAGGACTCCCCTTAATGGGGTCCAAGGCATGATCTGGCCCCCTCTACTTCCTCCAGTGTCTGCATCCTGCATCTCTCTTTCCTTTATTCTCAGCATCAGCCACGCTGCCCCTCTCTCACATCCCCCTCTCACTCTGGGCCTTTTACACACAGGGTCCTTGTCTGGAATCCCTTGCCCCGGCTGCCTCCCTGATCCCTGTCCCTGCTGGCTCGGCTTCCTGCTGGCCTCTGTCATCACTCCCAGCATACCTGACTGTGAGCAGTTGCCGGAGCAGCTCCTGGGCCTCATTTGCTCGTAGCCATGGTAACTGACAGATGGGGGGGCTCTTGGGCATCGTTGTGAAAGGAATGGCCAGTGCCCCACACCGGATCCAGAGTTGGTTGCCCCAGGTCTGCAGGACCAGCTCCTTCCCCACCCCATTGTTGCGCCCTGATGGCTGTAGCCTGCAGAGCCCGAGGGCTTCTTCTCAGCATGCTCCCTACTGAGCTGCCCAGAGTCCCTGGACCTAGCACCCTCATATTCTGAAGCAGGGAGCTGTGGCACTGCTACCCTAAGACCACACTCGAGGAGCATTTCCCCAGACTGGAAGGCTGTTGAAGGAAGGGCGTAAAGTGTGCTAAGTGTGGATCATACCCTTGACAGAAAACCGATGAACTTCGTGGGACCTGGGCCACAGGCAGTGATACTTGGGGACCCACAGCACAGGAATGGGGACGGGGGTGGTTTTTTTTGTTTCTCTTTGGGGCCCTGATGACTCAAGTTTTCAGAAGGAAAGCAGTATAGTCTGGCCTTCTGCAGGCTTTGTGACATCCAGGCATGGAGGGAGTTTTCAGGGGATAGCAGCAGCAGGCGCTAAACTTACACTCCTCAGGGGACAAACAGTGGCAGACAGGTGAAGGGGAGTGTCCCCAGCCCTGAGTGAGATGCTGCCTGGGACCTCCCAGAGTATCAGTGATACCGATGAGGGCAGGTGGCCTGAGCCCTGGCTTTGTCACTCTATTTACTATTGCCTGTAGTTCCTGAAAGGGGGTATGCAGCCTCCCCCAAATTCAGAGCTTAGAACCAAGCTGTCGTCTCACTGAAGCAACTGAAGGGCCATAGGAGGGAACTGTTAGGAACAGAGAAACATTTGCCTAAAGTGTCACCCCTAGAGGCAGCTTGGCCTCAACCTGAGGCCTCCTGGTCCAGAATTCTGCTCTAGGGGGACCCTGAGGGAAGGAACGGCCGTGGTTGCTTTTCCGAGGCCTTTGGACTCCAAAACTTTCCACGTCTCTCACTCCCATTTATGCCCTGGCCGGAGCCGTCTGGAAGAAGAGGCCTCCGCATCAGTCTTTCCAGAGTTGGAAGGTGCCTGGGGTCTTAGCCAGCTGGTCTAGGGAATGAGATGCCCTGTGTTATCTGCCTCAGGGAATGGCCCTCTTCCCATCAGAGTGGCACTTCCGGAAGATGCCAGCAGGGCCGCTGCTCTGGGTCCCCAGTTTGTCTGCTGATTTCTCCAGCGCCTTGAGCCGCTTCACCATCCGGGTCCCTCCAGCTCCTCCCCTCCAGGCCTCTGGCTCTCACTTCCTTTGGGAAAAGGAGATTCAAGCCGATTTGGGAAGCACTGCCTGCAGAGGAGCTGGCCCCGGGTGCAGGTCGGCAAGGCTATATTTAACTGGCTATATTTGCAGTCCCACTCACTTGTCCCAGCTCCGGCCCCGCCTGCCATCCCTCTCCCCCCTCGGCAGCCTGTCCTGCCCCATCCAGCCCCACGTCGCCCCTGCTCACCCTGCTCCAGCTGTGCAATTGTGGTCTGGGCCACAGGCTATTTTTTGCTTGGTGCCAAAGATTATTCAGTTATCAGGAATGTGTGTTTAAGTGGCCGTCTCCGGAACAAGGATTATAAATAGGAACTTGGGGTCAAGGCCTGGGCCCCAGTGTCCTCCTCTTTGTCCCAGTTCCTGTCGTGGCTCCTGAATTTTTCTCGGGGTGAACACCAGGAGGCCACGGTGAGGTTGTCTGGGGGAAAGGACCCCAGACTGGGAGGCCAGAGGTCCAGGCCTGGGTATTTCCTGACAAGCAAGTCACCCAGCCTCTCTGAGACTTGCTTTCTCCATCTGGGGAACAGGGAGGCTCGGGCCCATTTGCTGACTGACAAACACACCAGTCTATGGAGGAAAATGCAAGTGAGACAAATGGGTATCTGGGAGGAGAAAGTGTCCTCCAGTTTTTGTGGGGAGATAGTAGAGTATTAGGGCTTCTCTGATGACTCAGTGGGTAAAAAATCCACCTGCAATGCTGGAGACATAGGAGAGGAGGATCTGATCCATGGGTCGGGAAGATCCCCTGGAGAAGTAAATGGTAACCTAGTCCAGTATTCTTGCCTGGGAAATCCTACAGAGAGAGGAGCCTAGTGGGTTACAGTTCAAAGGGTTACGAAGAGTTGGACATGACTGAGCAACTAAGCAAGCAACCAAAGTGCAGGGGATAAAAGAAAAGAATAAACAAGAGACAGTCTTGGGAGTAAATATATAGAAGCAGAGGAGAGAGACCCAGAATTTGCCTTTAGGAAACTCTCGAAGGTTGGAGGGTGGGTCCACACATGATTCCAGCACAAAGTGGTGTCAAAAGAATGAAGTGAGCACATAGGGGCACAGGCACTCGAGGCACCCCAAGAGTGAGGACTGGTTCCCAAGATGTCAGTTCTCCTGAACAATGCACTGCCTGCAGAGGAGCTGGCCCGGGTGCAGGTCGGCAAGGCTATATTTAACTGGCTATATTTGCAGTCCCACTCACTTGTCCCAGCTCCGGCCCGCCTGCCATCCCTCTCCCCCCTCGGCAGCCTGTCCTGCCCCATCCAGCCCCACGTCGCCCCTGCTCACCCTGCTCCAGCTGTGCAATTGTGGTCTGGGCCACAGGCTATTTTTTGCTTGGTGCCAAAGATTATTCAGTTATCAGGAATGTGTGTTTAAGTGGCCGTCTCCGGAACAAGGATTATAAATAGGAACTTGGGGTCAAGGCCTGGGCCCCAGTGTCCTCCTCTTTGTCCCAGTTCCTGTCGTGGCTCCTGAATTTTTCTCGGGGTGAACACCAGGAGGCCACGGTGAGGTTGTCTGGGGGAAAGGACCCCAGACTGGGAGGCCAGAGGTCCAGGCCTGGGTATTTCCTGACAAGCAAGTCACCCAGCCTCTCTGAGACTTGCTTTCTCCATCTGGGGAACAGGGAGGCTCGGGCCCATTTGCTGACTGACAAACACACCAGTCTATGGAGGAAAATGCAAGTGAGACAAATGGGTATCTGGGAGGAGAAAGTGTCCTCCAGTTTTTGTGGGGAGATAGTAGAGTATTAGGGCTTCTCTGATGACTCAGTGGGTAAAAAATCCACCTGCAATGCTGGAGACATAGGAGAGGAGGATCTGATCCATGGGTCGGGAAGATCCCCTGGAGAAGTAAATGGTAACCTAGTCCAGTATTCTTGCCTGGGAAATCCTACAGAGAGAGGAGCCTAGTGGGTTACAGTTCAAAGGGTTACGAAGAGTTGGACATGACTGAGCAACTAAGCAAGCAACCAAAGTGCAGGGTATAAAAAGAAAAGAATAAACAAGAGACAGTCTTGGGAGTAAATATATAGAAGCAGAGGGAGAGAGACCCAGAATTTGCCTTTAGGAAACTCTCGAAGGTTGGAGGGTGGGTCCACACATGATTCCAGCACAAAGTGGTGTCAAAAGAATGAAGTGAGCACATAGGGGCACAGGCACTCGAGGCTTATCTTCCTCTGACAGAGTGAGGACTGGTTCCCAAGATGTCAGTTCTCCTGAACAATGGGGCCAGGCCAGAGGCCCTGGCCCAGGAGATTTAGGTGGTGAATGTGAGGGGAGGCATCTGGCCAAGAGGGATGGACCACTTCCTAGGGACCAGTAGCTCCTCTTGTGCTGTTGAGAGCCACCCTCTTTGACTTGGCTCTGGCAGCTCTGACTCCCCTTTACGCCATCTACTGGGGATGGGGGGCAAAGATGGGCTCTACCAAAATGCGAAACTGGGACCAGCCCCTGCAGGCTCCATGAAGGAGGGGGAGAGGTCAGCAAGGAAGGACACAAGACCATCTCTTCACCATAGCTGCTCTATCCATGAAGTGTCAGAAATAATGCAAGCCTCTCTCCCTGGAGTTGTTAGTTGTGAGACTGACCTAAAAGGAGATTGTTAATAAAATGACGATATTCTGAGCAGAAGGGCATTGTTTGACTGCAGAATCGAGTCGCCTCCTGATGTCACTGAGCTAGGCCAAGGCCCACTGGTGCTCAGACGTGGGCCTCAGGCTTTCTTTCACATACAGTACTTTCGTCTATCCTGATTTCCTAGTGGCCTTTCCTAAGCTTGCCCCACTTGGTAAGCCTCAGACCTGAATGACATCTGGAGCATGATTATGGAGAACCCTTCTTTCTGCTCTCCAGACTCTGGACCCATCAGGCACTAGCTCCTTCTCTAACCTGGGGGGCAGGGGACAGAACCTGTCTCACATTTTGTCACCAGGGCAGGACTGTATTGGCAGACATGGCATTGCACCCATGGCTTCAGCCCTCATTGTGGATCCGTCAAAGAACATGACAGTCTCTTCTTTCTTATGTTGGCTCATTGCATGTGCATTGTAATGAAGTGGAATTGATTTTTGTATCTTGGTAAGACTTTTCATTCAAATTTGCATGTTAGGAAACTCTCGAAGGTTGGAGGGTGGGTCCACACATGATTCCAGCACAAAGTGGTGTCAAAAGAATGAAGTGAGCACATAGGGGCACAGGCACTCGAGGCTTATCTTCCTCTGACAGAGTGAGGACTGGTTCCCAAGATGTCAGTTCTCCTGAACAATGGGGCCAGGCCAGAGGCCCTGGCCCAGGAGATTTAGGTGGTGAATGTGAGGGGAGGCATCTGGCCAAGAGGGATGGACCACTTCCTAGGGACCAGTAGCTCCTCTTGTGCTGTTGAGAGCCACCCTCTTTGACTTGGCTCTGGCAGCTCTGACTCCCCTTTACGCCATCTACTGGGGATGGGGGGCAAAGATGGGCTCTACCAAAATGCGAAACTGGGACCAGCCCCTGCAGGCTCCATGAAGGAGGGGGAGAGGTCAGCAAGGAAGGACACAAGACCATCTCTTCACCATAGCTGCTCTATCCATGAAGTGTCAGAAATAATGCAAGCCTCTCTCCCTGGAGTTGTTAGTTGTGAGACTGACCTAAAAGGAGATTGTTAATAAAATGACGATATTCTGAGCAGAAGGGCATTGTTTGACTGCAGAATCGAGTCGCCTCCTGATGTCACTGAGCTAGGCCAAGGCCCACTGGTGCTCAGACGTGGGCCTCAGGCTTTCTTTCACATACAGTACTTTCGTCTATCCTGATTTCCTAGTGGCCTTTCCTAAGCTTGCCCCACTTGGTAAGCCTCAGACCTGAATGACATCTGGAGCATGATTATGGAGAACCCTTCTTTCTGCTCTCCAGACTCTGGACCCATCAGGCACTAGCTCCTTCTCTAACCTGGGGGGCAGGGGACAGAACCTGTCTCACATTTTGTCACCAGGGCAGGACTGTATTGGCAGACATGGCATTGCACCCATGGCTTCAGCCCTCATTGTGGATCCGTCAAAGAACATGACAGTCTCTTCTTTCTTATGTTGGCTCATTGCATGTGCATTGTAATGAAGTGGAATTGATTTTTGTATCTTGGTAAGACTTTTCATTCAAATTTGCATGTTAGGAAACAATCTTTTGGTGGACTACTGTAGACCTTTAGAAAAGTAGCCATAGATGGAATGAGGCACTCCCAAATGGAGGTGGGGGTTGGGCAGGGGGCTGCCTCCCAGGCCGAGGATTCATGGGCTCTGTGGTGAGGAGAGAGGCAGACAACCAGGCTAGCCACCTGGCAGGATAGAGTTCTGGGGTGGCAAGCTCAGGGAGTATCTTCAAGACAGACTCTTGTGGAGCCCTTGCTGGGTCGTTGACAAGGGTTCTCTTGCCTTTATCTCTGGGGGCTGTTCTAGTTTGGTTTGTGCTGAGTGTCCTAGGGAACTTCAGTCTGGCTCCACAGCCAACAACATGTGACACCAGAGGGGATTTTCCGGGAGGCCACTTAAGGTAGTATTGTGAGGAGGGAGGGCAAGCAAGAAATAAAGAGGGAGTCAGAGAGAGAGGGCACGCTTAGCCTGTTCAAGCCCTGATCACACCTCTGACAGCTCCAGACCATGACTGCTCCTTTGTTGGCTCGGGGGCGCTTTGGGGATGGGAATGTGGACTTGTGTTAGGCAGCTGCCAGGATTCCATAACACATAGAACTGAATCAGAAGGGAGACTTGAATATTTTTCTCTGAGGGCTCAGCTGCCACCTGCTTTTCCTATGACAAGACCAGAATGACTCTCAGCCAAAGGCTTCCTGAGCTCCTGGCTGCTTGGGCCCCAGAGGAGAGCCCATCCCTCACCTTTCCCAGGATGGATGCCGTCCACATTCTTTGGCTCATGGCTGTGGCATTTCAACCTGCATTTTTTTTGGCTCCATAGGACAGTACTTTTCCTGATTTCCTAGTGGCCTTTCCTAAGCTTGCCCCACTTGGTAAGCCTCAGACCTGAATGACATCTGGAGCATGATTATGGAGAACCCTTCTTTCTGCTCTCCAGACTCTGGACCCATCAGGCACTAGCTCCTTCTCTAACCTGGGGGGCAGGGGACAGAACCTGTCTCACATTTTGTCACCAGGGCAGGACTGTATTGGCAGACATGGCATTGCACCCATGGCTTCAGCCCTCATTGTGGATCCGTCAAAGAACATGACAGTCTCTTCTTTCTTATGTTGGCTCATTGCATGTGCATTGTAATGAAGTGGAATTGATTTTTGTATCTTGGTAAGACTTTTCATTCAAATTTGCATGTTAGGAAACAATCTTTTGGTGGACTACTGTAGACCTTTAGAAAAGTAGCCATAGATGGAATGAGGCACTCCCAAATGGAGGTGGGGGTTGGGCAGGGGGCTGCCTCCCAGGCCGAGGATTCATGGGCTCTGTGGTGAGGAGAGAGGCAGACAACCAGGCTAGCCACCTGGCAGGATAGAGTTCTGGGGGTGGCAAGCTCAGGGAGTATCTTCAAGACAGACTCTTGTGGAGCCCTTGCTGGGTCGTTGACAAGGGTTCTCTTGCCTTTATCTCTGGGGGCTGTTCTAGTTTGGTTTGTGCTGAGTGTCCTAGGGAACTTCAGTCTGGCTCCACAGCCAACAACATGTGACACCAGAGGGGATTTTCCGGGAGGCCACTTAAGGTAGTATTGTGAGGAGGGAGGGCAAGCAAGAAATAAAGAGGGAGTCAGAGAGAGAGGGCACGCTTAGCCTGTTCAAGCCCTGATCACACCTCTGACAGCTCCAGACCATGACTGCTCCTTTGTTGGCTCGGGGGCGCTTTGGGGATGGGAATGTGGACTTGTGTTAGGCAGCTGCCAGGATTCCATAACACATAGAACTGAATCAGAAGGGAGACTTGAATATTTTTCTCTGAGGGCTCAGCTGCCACCTGCTTTTCCTATGACAAGACCAGAATGACTCTCAGCCAAAGGCTTCCTGAGCTCCTGGCTGCTTGGGCCCCAGAGGGAGAGCCCATCCCCTCACCTTTCCCAGGATGGATGCCGTCCACATTCTTTGGCTCATGGCTGTGGCATTTCAACCTTTATTTTCATTGTCATTCTGCCTTCTCCTATTTCATCCTTTCTGTCCCAGCTGGTAGTGTCTCTACTAGCATAATATCCTCAAGACTCTCTCTTGGGTGACCCAGCCTAGGCTTTCCTCTCCTCCTGTCAGGTCTGAAACTTGAACCCCGCTGACCTTGACTGCCTATTTTGGATAATAGGCCTTTACCTCAATTTTCTGCCTTCCCCTCCAGGAACCGGGCCTTGAGACCCCTCTTCTTAAGAGAATACAAGCTCCTCCCCCAGGGCTAGTGACCGGGACAGGTAGAGGTGATATTGGCCAGCACAGGCCACCTTGAAGATGCTAGAAGGCAGGGCCAAGAGTCTAGATGCGGAACACACTGTCCATGGGCAGCTCCACCCTTTGCAGGCAGAAGCAGGACCAGGACACTGGCTAATGGATTATGTTTACAACAGCTCTATTGGATAGGCATTGCCATTATTGGTTTATGAATGAGGAACATGAGGCCATTGAGGAAGCAGAGGGTGGACTGAGGTCACATAGTTAATAAAGGACAGAATCTGCCCCCTGGAACCCTCCTATTATAGAAGTACAAGGTGCCCTGCTGAAATGTCCCTGGTCCTAGTATCACCCTTAGAATCTGCCCCCTGGAACCCTCCTATTATAGAAGTGCAAGGTGCCCTGCTGAAATGTCCCTGGTCCTAGTATCACCCTTAGACCTGGGAGAGAAGGGCCCTGTGCCTTGGAGTACATTCTTTAAAAATTTTAGATTCCCTTCTGTGGTCAGGACTGACAAGGGCTGGCACTACCGTCTGAGTGGGGCTCCTGAGCTTTAACTGGGACCTGTGTGGATCCAGGACCTTTCTCCTCCCTCAACTATCCTTCAATCCTCTACCCTATGTGTGGGGTTGACCAGATGCCCCAATAAGCAATGTAGCTCCTGCCTATACCATCTTCCCAGGGCTTCAAAGCAGGCAGTCTGGTGCGTGGATGGCTCCCCTGGCTGGTGAAGATTTTTTTTTTTGCCACTTCTGTTGGTCTTTCATTTATATCCGTTTTTGTTCTTTGGCCTGTGTAGGCCTCCCATTGCAGTGGCCTCTCTCGTTGCAGAGCACCGGCTCTGGGTGCATGCGCTCTAAAGCGCTGGCTCGGTAGTTGGACACATCGGTCCAGCTGCTCCCCGGCACGTGGGATCTTCCCAGGCCAGGGATCGAACTGGCTCCCCTTGCACCACAAGGTGGTGTCTTTACCCACTGGACCACCAGGGAAGCCCTCTGGTGAAGTAATTGTTATATAGGATCACATGAGACTGGGCTTTCATAATGGTGCTGACATGCTGATTTTGAATGACTCAAATTGTTTACATAGATAGGAGCCTGACAAAAATATATTTTCCAGGGGTCCCACAGAGCTTAGGGACAACTCTGCATTCCCCTGACATTGCTTGTTGTTACCTCCCCAGGGCTAGACCGGGACCAGCACAGGCCACCTTGAAGATGCTAGAAGGCAGGGCCAAGAGTCTAGATGCGGAACACACTGTCCATGGGCAGCTCCACCCTTTGCAGGCAGAAGCAGGACCAGGACACTGGCTAATGGATTATGTTTACAACAGCTCTATTGGATAGGCATTGCCATTATTGGTTTATGAATGAGGAACATGAGGCCATTGAGGAAGCAGAGGGTGGACTGAGGTCACATAGTTAATAAAGGACAGAATCTGCCCCCTGGAACCCTCCTATTATAGAAGTACAAGGTGCCCTGCTGAAATGTCCCTGGTCCTAGTATCACCCTTAGAATCTGCCCCCTGGAACCCTCCTATTATAGAAGTGCAAGGTGCCCTGCTGAAATGTCCCTGGTCCTAGTATCACCCTTAGACCTGGGAGAGAAGGGCCCTGTGCCTTGGAGTACATTCTTTAAAAATTTTAGATTCCCTTCTGTGGTCAGGACTGACAAGGGCTGGCACTACCGTCTGAGTGGGGCTCCTGAGCTTTAACTGGGACCTGTGTGGATCCAGGACCTTTCTCCTCCCTCAACTATCCTTCAATCCTCTACCCTATGTGTGGGGTTGACCAGATGCCCCAATAAGCAATGTAGCTCCTGCCTATACCATCTTCCCAGGGCTTCAAAGCAGGCAGTCTGGTGCGTGGATGGCTCCCCTGGCTGGTGAAGATTTTTTTTTTTGCCACTTCTGTTGGTCTTTCATTTATATCCGTTTTTGTTCTTTGGCCTGTGTAGGCCTCCCATTGCAGTGGCCTCTCTCGTTGCAGAGCACCGGCTCTGGGTGCATGCGCTCTAAAGCGCTGGCTCGGTAGTTGGACACATCGGTCCAGCTGCTCCCCGGCACGTGGGATCTTCCCAGGCCAGGGATCGAACTGGCTCCCCTTGCACCACAAGGTGGTGTCTTTACCCACTGGACCACCAGGGAAGCCCTCTGGTGAAGTAATTGTTATATAGGATCACATGAGACTGGGCTTTCATAATGGTGCTGACATGCTGATTTTGAATGACTCAAATTGTTTACATAGATAGGAGCCTGACAAAAATATATTTTCCAGGGGTCCCACAGAGCTTAGGGACAACTCTGCATTCCCCTGACATTAAGCCATCCTGCTGTGTTGTTACTGATTGTACTCATTGATTTCCTCCTTGTTGCTTTGAAACCTCTTTTAAAAGGCCTACACCAAGGGATATTTCCCAAATTCCCTTTATTACCCCCTCCTCACCATGTTTCACAATCCTTAGATTTTAAAATTGGATCCAGATCTGACTTCTAGGCCTCAGTTCTTCAGCTCAAACAATCTCCCTTTGTCCTGGTCTCTGTGGACAGTGCTCAGCCCCACCCGACCCTTAGCCTTCTCGCAAATAAGCAGGAGGCCTGCTCACACCCTGGGATTTTCAGGAGCCCAAACATGTAGTAAAACCTTCCAAGGATCATATGGCTGTCCAAAGGGGCAGGGAATTGTCACAGCTTATACTTTCACCCTGAAATGGGGCACTGTTGGTAGTCGTTGGAGACTGTGGTCGAAAAGACCCCATTGGACAGAGACATTCTTTGTGCTTGGCACCTGCTCTCCACTCCTCTCTAGTGGGCTACACTGGCCCAGGTCCTGGCCCTCCTAAAGCATGCTCTGGCTTGTGGTCCCCAGTTAAGTTGGGATGAAAGGTTGGAATGAAATAGCCACAGTTCAGGGAGCACTTGTCCCTTGGCAGATAGAGGTGAATGGACCATCCCTTGCCCCAGGAGGTCAATGCTGTGAACCACATTTCCTTCCCAGCAGCATCTGCCCATGGGCCCCTCTCTGAGCCTCTTTGTCTCTTTCTTCTCAGTGGGGCTGTCAAAAGCTGAACCTCACAGGTTGTGACTAATCACTAGCAGATTTTTTTTCCATCCAAGAAGAAGAAAAAGCTGAAGGAGATGAAGAAAAACCCCAACAGTGAATAACTCAGAAGAGTTTCCAACATGTGGGTGTTTTTCTGGGACCAAAAATCAGGAAGATTCCAAATGTAAACAATCCCAAAATAGCTCAGCTCTCCCAACCCCAGGCATTCCCAGGACTGGATGTCCACACTCCCTCCCTCTCCCTCTGGGAACCCAAGGTCAGGGGGAGGTGGCAGGGTTTGGGCATTGCGAAGAATTGTTTGAGTGAGGCCTGTAGGCAAAGCATAGGCTCTGTGAAGCTGGGATTTGATCTTCTTCATCAACAGCAGTCTTAAAGGGAGAGAGGAGTTTCTTCCTGCCTCATCAGATCAGATCTCCCTGAGATTAGGGACCATGACAATGGCTTTCTTTTCTCAGAGTCATAACCCATTGTGCTAAACCAAGCTCTTGAGATTTCTTGCCAGCATAGTGTAATGGAAAGAATATGGACTTTGAAGTCACACAGGGTTGGAATCTTGGCTCCAACACTTATTAATTGTGTGGCCTTGAATATGTTATTTAGCATCTGGAAATCTCAGTTTCCTCCTTTTAAAACTAGGGCAGTGATTCTTACCAGAGAAGCTCCTCTTAACTCATGTGCCTAGGAGGATGTCTGTTACCTAGAAAGGGCTCCATGACTGTGCCCTTTACACCTCATCCCTTCTCATGAATGCAGCTTGAGCGGGGAAACCAGCAGGTTCTTTTCCACCCCTCCACCCCTTTTCCAAGAGA
This sequence comes from Tragulus kanchil, assembly GCA_022376925.1. NCBI lineage: Eukaryota > Metazoa > Chordata > Mammalia > Artiodactyla > Tragulidae > Tragulus > Tragulus kanchil. Next base: position 154,420,112 of record JAIOJX010000029.1, read on the forward strand.
ATTCTGTATGTTGACATGTAGATCTTTCTCCTTCTCTATGTACTAAAAGCCACTATTGCAACCCCAAAGGAAGAATATATTCAACCTATAGTTTGAAAAAACTTTCTAAGGGTGATAACACAATGCTTTAGGAAATGAAAATCTCGATGACAATCATGGAATTGGTAATAATGGTTGATGATGCGAGTGAAGATGCAATAACAATGGTGGAGGGTGTGGTGGTGCTGTCAGAAGTAAGGATGGCCATGGACACAAAGGAGCACAGATGAGACAGTGGTTATAGTGACGGGGGACAGTAGTGGCAGGGGTAAGGGTGGCAATGATGAAGTCAAGGTAACAATAACAGTGATGGTGACTATGGTAGCAAAGGCTGTGATAGAGATAAAAATGTTTATGTTGCATATGATAATCATGTTATACTTGATTTGGAGTCATAGTGAGATACAGTGATTTGTGATCAGGATTAGCTTCAACCAGTGACTCACTCCAGGAGATTAAGGTGCAGAGGAGGCAGGCAGAGGAAGGTGGAAGAATGTTTTATGAGTAACTGTTACTTTCACCCTAAACTTCAATAGAGAACATTAGACGTCTTAATCACTGCTGGTTTAGCACACACATGTTTATCTTGGCTCCTTCTGGAAGCCTCACTAAAATGTTATTAATGGAACTTAAAAAATTAATAAACCCTCAAGGAAAAGGAGAATGGGAGAGGAAATGGCAGCAGACAAGAGAAGTCAAGAATTAGGAGATTAGAAAGTGGATGGATGAGTGGTACCTGACATAGCAGGCCACGGAAAACTGAGACCCAAGCTGTCAACGTTGTAGGGTAGATGGCAGGAGCAAATAGGTAGCAAAACATTTCTAACCACAGAATCCCAGAAAAGCTTGGGGATTGGAAGCACCAGTTACTTCTGAAGGCAGGGATTCAGATAGCAGGTCTTCCAGTTTCCTCCTTTTAAAACTAGGGCAGTGATTCTTACCAGAGAAGCTCCTCTTAACTCATGTGCCTAGGAGGATGTCTGTTACCTAGAAAGGGCTCCATGACTGTGCCCTTTACACCTCATCCCTTCTCATGAATGCAGCTTGAGCGGGGAAACCAGCAGGTTCTTTTCCACCCCTCCACCCCTTTTCCAAGAGAATTCTGTATGTTGACATGTAGATCTTTCTCCTTCTCTATGTACTAAAAGCCACTATTGCAACCCCAAAGGAAGAATATATTCAACCTATAGTTTGAAAAAACTTTCTAAGGGTGATAACACAATGCTTTAGGAAATGAAAATCTCGATGACAATCATGGAATTGGTAATAATGGTTGATGATGCGAGTGAAGATGCAATAACAATGGTGGAGGGTGTGGTGGTGCTGTCAGAAGTAAGGATGGCCATGGACACAAAGGAGCACAGATGAGACAGTGGTTATAGTGACGGGGGACAGTAGTGGCAGGGGTAAGGGTGGCAATGATGAAGTCAAGGTAACAATAACAGTGATGGTGACTATGGTAGCAAAGGCTGTGATAGAGATAAAAATGTTTATGTTGCATATGATAATCATGTTATACTTGATTTGGAGTCATAGTGAGATACAGTGATTTGTGATCAGGATTAGCTTCAACCAGTGACTCACTCCAGGAGATTAAGGTGCAGAGGAGGCAGGCAGAGGAAGGTGGAAGAATGTTTTATGAGTAACTGTTACTTTCACCCTAAACTTCAATAGAGAACATTAGACGTCTTAATCACTGCTGGTTTAGCACACACATGTTTATCTTGGCTCCTTCTGGAAGCCTCACTAAAATGTTATTAATGGAACTTAAAAAATTAATAAACCCTCAAGGAAAAGGAGAATGGGAGAGGAAATGGCAGCAGACAAGAGAAGTCAAGAATTAGGAGATTAGAAAGTGGATGGATGAGTGGTACCTGACATAGCAGGCCACGGAAAACTGAGACCCAAGCTGTCAACGTTGTAGGGGTAGATGGCAGGAGCAAATAGGTAGCAAAACATTTCTAACCACAGAATCCCAGAAAAGCTTGGGGATTGGAAGCACCAGTTACTTCTGAAGGCAGGGATTCAGAATGAGAGTGAAAAAATGGGAGGGTTAGTTAACAAGCTTTTTAAAAAGGACCAGTAAGAACCTCCCCATCTCAGATTTATTTCCTACCCCATGCAAAAAGGTAGTCATCCCTTCCCATGCAGTCAAAAGACAGAAAGTTTATGTTCTGAGATGCTGAACCTGAAAGGTTCTGAACTTTGAGGCATCAGGGAGAGCAGGTGGTGAGGAGCCAATCTGAAAAGAGGATAAGTCTGTTTCCTGACAGGTAAGGATTTCTGCTCTCTTCCTCATCAATCCATGGGCCACTGGAAGCCAGGTAAATATCACACAGGAAAACTATTGGAAGAGACTTTTCTGGGGAAACAGACTTTCTGATGAAAAAGGGCCTATAGATTTTGGTACTTGGTCTTTACCTTTAGGTGAAGACCAAGTATCAACAATTTCCTCTCTTCTTCCAACGTTGTTTTTTTGTTTTGTTGTTAATTTATCAGAATTGTAGTGTGTTACACTCCAGTATGAGTGGACAGTTAAGAATTACTTGAGGCTTCCAGAAGGTCTTCAGCATGAAAGGCAGAGATCAAGACAAAGAGGAAAAGGGAACATAGAAGAAACAATGAAGAAGAAAGCACAGAATCATGATGAATATTTTAAGAATTATATTTAAAGGTGATGCTTCCTTTAAAAGAGAACTGCAGGTAATTTTTTAAAAAGTATCAGAGAATAAAAAGTTCTTGGGAATACAGATACACTGTTTTTATTTTATTAAAAGTCAAAAAAAAAAAAGCCTTGGAAGATAAAGTCAGGACAAAATACCAAAGAGATGAAATGGACAGAAATGGTGATTAGTCTAGGAGCAGTCTCTAAAAAATACGTTTTAGAAAATAAAAAAAAATGGAGGTAAAATCACCAAAGAAATCTTCTTGTAACTGCAGAATATGAATTTATAGACTGAAAAACTTCTATAAGTACATGGCAAACTGAATTTAAAAACAAAAACAACTTGTTCACCCCAAGGCACAAACACTGAAAATAAAAATATACAAGTTATGAGGGAAGAAAGATTACTTACAAGTTATTGGGAATCAGTATTGTATCAAAGATCTCAACATCGACCATACAGAGCAGAAGGAAATGAGCAATGCTTCTAAATTCTGAGGGAAATAATTTCCACACTAGAGTTCTATACCCAGTTCAACTAGACACTGAGTATGACAAAAAATAAAGATATTTTGGGGCATGAATGGTGCCTAAAAATTAGCTCCCAAGCAGTATTTTCCAGGAAGATATTGTGGAATGTTATCCACTTTAATTAAGAAGTAAATCAAGGAAAAGGAAGGAGACAAAGGATCTCACGATCAAGAGAGAGACAAAGAGAAGTCTGAGAATGACGGTGAAGGAGAGAATCAGGATGATAGCTGTGCAAAATATGCAGAGGACAGTCAATCCATAGTGGACATGTGGATGGTGGACTCCAGGTGAGAGATCTCCAAGAAGAAAGTGAAACTGACTGTTAATGTACAATTTTCAAAGGAAAATTTCAGTTCCGGAAAATCCAGGGATGAAGCAGTAAATGACACATAGGAAATTAAGCAAATAGCGAAGCATGGTAATTATTAATTTCCAAGAGAATCAAAAAGTTGTACAAAAAGTGGTGCAACTATGACTGATAGTAATCTAGTAATAATCATGCAAAGCCTGAATATGGTTGTGATCACTATCAATGCTGCTGTGCAAATGTGAGCATGTGTATGCGTATGTGGGTGGTGGTGTTGAGAACTGATTCCTTCCATAAGAGAAGGTCAGTAAATAAAACTGAAAACTGAAAGAGGCAAGATATATCAGTATTACCATATCATTTATAAGCATGGCAATAAACACTAGAAGCAAGAGTTAAAACAATTCAAAGCGCTTGCCTCAGGAAAGCAGAGCTCAGAAGTGAGCATGATTGGAGCAGAAGTCTTATGGTTTTCATTACAGACCTTGTAGAACATTTTACTTTCAAAAATACGTACATGTATGACTTTGATAAAAAAAAATAAAGATTTAAATAGAATATAAAAATGAAAACTCTAGTGAGCCGTGCTAGATTATGCAGAGAACTTCTTGACCAGATAAGTCAATCCAAATGGCTTAGAACCAAAATCAGCTGAAAGACCTGCTCCATCTACCGCCTCTAGGTCCAAACCCAAGGCTTGGACATGTCCACACTCACCAGAAAGCCACAAAAAGGGAACTCAAGAAACACAGAAATATCTTGCATTTGCTCCATTGCTCAGGCCTTCCAGGACCATGTGGCTGCCATATGGGAGAGAAAGAGAGGAGTAAGAAAAGATTCAAGGCAAAATGGAGAGATGATTGGGCTTTCTCCCTGGGGGAGCAGGCCGTAACCCTCACACTGCACCCATGTGGGCTAAACATTCAGTGTGGCATAAATTAGCACAGTGCATATTCTTAGATCTAAGTAACACTGCAACACTCCTCAAGGAGACAGGAAGATGGAAAGGGAGAGTTGTGAATGCCCTTAAGAACCCACCAATGAAGATGCCAGTGAAGCTGGAGGGGATGGCATGATGATGGAGGTGATAGAAGCTGAGAAATCGGCAGTGACGATGGGAATTTTGTAATGAGCATAATAGAAAAAGGGACAGGAGAAGTGATGGGGCAGTGATGGTAATCTTGGAGACAGTGGCCAAAATTATTACAGAGGAATAAAAAAAAGATTGCATTAGCAATGACAGGGTTGACCATGTTAGAGGAGGGGGTGTGAGCAGTGATGGTGAAGGTGACGTGGTGAACAGATTTCATTGTTGTGAGGATGTTGGAGTGATTATGGTCAAGATGTCAGATTTCATGCTGGTGGTATTCGTCATGGATGCAGTGATGCTGGACATAGGAATGACAAACATGACAAAACTGAAAGAGGCAAGATATATCAGTATTACCATATCATTTATAAGCATGGCAATAAACACTAGAAGCAAGAGTTAAAACAATTCAAAGCGCTTGCCTCAGGAAAGCAGAGCTCAGAAGTGAGCATGATTGGAGCAGAAGTCTTATGGTTTTCATTACAGACCTTGTAGAACATTTTACTTTCAAAAATACGTACATGTATGACTTTGATAAAAAAAAATAAAGATTTAAATAGAATATAAAAATGAAAACTCTAGTGAGCCGTGCTAGATTATGCAGAGAACTTCTTGACCAGATAAGTCAATCCAAATGGCTTAGAACCAAAATCAGCTGAAAGACCTGCTCCATCTACCGCCTCTAGGTCCAAACCCAAGGCTTGGACATGTCCACACTCACCAGAAAGCCACAAAAAGGGAACTCAAGAAACACAGAAATATCTTGCATTTGCTCCATTGCTCAGGCCTTCCAGGACCATGTGGCTGCCATATGGGAGAGAAAGAGAGGAGTAAGAAAAGATTCAAGGCAAAATGGAGAGATGATTGGGCTTTCTCCCTGGGGGAGCAGGCCGTAACCCTCACACTGCACCCATGTGGGCTAAACATTCAGTGTGGCATAAATTAGCACAGTGCATATTCTTAGATCTAAGTAACACTGCAACACTCCTCAAGGAGACAGGAAGATGGAAAGGGAGAGTTGTGAATGCCCTTAAGAACCCACCAATGAAGATGCCAGTGAAGCTGGAGGGGATGGCATGATGATGGAGGTGATAGAAGCTGAGAAATCGGCAGTGACGATGGGAATTTTGTAATGAGCATAATAGAAAAAGGGACAGGAGAAGTGATGGGGCAGTGATGGTAATCTTGGAGACAGTGGCCAAAATTATTACAGAGGAATAAAAAAAAGATTGCATTAGCAATGACAGGGTTGACCATGTTAGAGGAGGGGGTGTGAGCAGTGATGGTGAAGGTGACGTGGTGAACAGATTTCATTGTTGTGAGGATGTTGGAGTGATTATGGTCAAGATGTCAGATTTCATGCTGGTGGTATTCGTCATGGATGCAGTGATGCTGGACATAGGAATGACAAACATGATATCATTAATATAGGACTATTAGTCAAGATGACAAGACAGACACATATGCAGGGCATCTAAAGACGATAGTCTGGATAGGCTGGGTTATGCTGTCATAACAAACAGCCCCTACACCTGAGAGAGTAGAGATAGCAAAAGTTTAATTCTAATCCTCTATATTAGAAGGTGACTCTGTGCTCCTAGTCACCCATGGATTATGTTGATGAAGGATCCAATTCTATGTGCTTTTAGGATCACTGTGGCAGTAAGAAGAGTACGGAGAATCTTACATTGTTTCTGTATTGGTCAGCTTCGGCTAGGTTACATGTGTGTGTGTGTGTTAAGTTGCGTGAATTGTGTCTGGTTCCTTGTGACCCTATGGACTGTAGACTACCAGGCTCCTCTGTCCATGAAATTCTCCAGGCGAGAATATTGGAGTGGGTGGCCATGCCCTTCTCCAGGGGATCTTCCCAACCTAGGGATTAAACCCTTGTCTCCTGTGTCTCCTGCACTGCAGGTAAGATTCTTTACTGCCGAGCCACCATGGAAGCCCTAGACTACGTTATGGGGTACATCAGAGACTCCAACATTTCTACAGCTTTCAACAACAGATTTTCCCGCTCACCTTTATGTACATTGTAGGTTGGCTGTAGCTTTGCTCCACATCATTTTCAGTCTGAGATCCAGGCTGATGGAGCAGCCTTGAAACATCTGTACTTTTGCTAGTCTTGTGGTAGAAGGAAAACAGAGTATGGTGAAGCATGTTTTGGGTTTTCAAGAGATGCCACCTATCATGTCTGCCTACATTTTATTGGCTAAAGGGAGTCTAGTTTCCATAGTGGCAGGGAAGTGCAATCTTGGAGACAGTGGCCAAAATTATTACAGAGGAATAAAAAAAAGATTGCATTAGCAATGACAGGGTTGACCATGTTAGAGGAGGGGGTGTGAGCAGTGATGGTGAAGGTGACGTGGTGAACAGATTTCATTGTTGTGAGGATGTTGGAGTGATTATGGTCAAGATGTCAGATTTCATGCTGGTGGTATTCGTCATGGATGCAGTGATGCTGGACATAGGAATGACAAACATGATATCATTAATATAGGACTATTAGTCAAGATGACAAGACAGACACATATGCAGGGCATCTAAAGACGATAGTCTGGATAGGCTGGGTTATGCTGTCATAACAAACAGCCCCTACACCTGAGAGAGTAGAGATAGCAAAAGTTTAATTCTAATCCTCTATATTAGAAGGTGACTCTGTGCTCCTAGTCACCCATGGATTATGTTGATGAAGGATCCAATTCTATGTGCTTTTAGGATCACTGTGGCAGTAAGAAGAGTACGGAGAATCTTACATTGTTTCTGTATTGGTCAGCTTCGCTAGGTTACATGTGTGTGTGTGTGTTAAGTTCGTGAATTGTGTCTGGTTCCTTGTGACCCTATGGACTGTAGACTACCAGGCTCCTCTGTCCATGAAATTCTCCAGGCGAGAATATTGGAGTGGGTGGCCATGCCCTTCTCCAGGGGATCTTCCCAACCTAGGGATTAAACCCTTGTCTCCTGTGTCTCCTGCACTGCAGGTAAGATTCTTTACTGCCGAGCCACCATGGAAGCCCTAGACTACGTTATGGGGTACATCAGAGACTCCAACATTTCTACAGCTTTCAACAACAGATTTTCCCGCTCACCTTTATGTACATTGTAGGTTGGCTGTAGCTTTGCTCCACATCATTTTCAGTCTGAGATCCAGGCTGATGGAGCAGCCTTGAAACATCTGTACTTTTGCTAGTCTTGTGGTAGAAGGAAAACAGAGTATGGTGAAGCATGTTTTGGGTTTTCAAGAGATGCCACCTATCATGTCTGCCTACATTTTATTGGCTAAAGGGAGACTAGTTTCCATAGAGGCAGGGAAGTGCAATCTACTGAGAAGTTTGGAAGGAGAACTGGAATGCTAGTGAATTCTTTAATGACTTACAGCAGCTGTTTGCTCATAGAGTGAAGGAGGTGATAAGGGCAGTGGAGGCATCATGGCAGGCTGGTATGGTCATGGAGGAAGGACTTGGGCAATCTGGAGGGGCTCTGGGATGAGGGGAAAGCAATTTAAAGGGAGGAAATGCCAGGATCTAGAGGTAGGACACAGCCTGGCAAAGCACTCAAACCTGCTTGCCATTGCTTCTAGGTTCCCAGGACATTTCTGGCTTCCCAGAAATTCAACAGAATCTGGGAAAGTTTTTTGGAACACAATGTTTACAGAAAGGAGTGGCAGAATGTAAGGACTGAAAGGCTGGCTAAAGTCAGAGCAGGGAGGACTTTGAATGCCCTACTGGGGTATTTTGCAACCTAAACCACGGATCAAATCCTCAGCTGGATAAGCCTAGATACTTATTGGGATGCTTCATGATCTATCCCCTTCTTGTAAATTAAATCTCTTCACACCAGGAAACCCATTGCCGTCTTCAACATGTGGCTGATGGTTGCCCTGGGTGTCAATCCTTCGGTCATCAATATGTGAAAGAACAAAGAACGTTTTTAAGGATGAAACCAGGGAGCTGTACACATCACTTCTATTCAATTATCATTGTGCCTAACGGCAATGGGGGCTGGAAGTATAGTCCTGATGTTTGCTCAGATCAGGAGAGATGAGGTTTTGCAAGACTACAAATATTCTCTTCATGACAGCTCTCATCAGATCTTTAAAGGACTTGAATGTAAATAAAAGCTCCAAACTTTGTCAATGTTGCTTTAGAGGGGAAGAAGAGACAGGGAAGCAGATGTTGGCTCAGTGAATGGAAGAACTTTCTTAACCATTTTCACAGAACTGTGAATTGTCAGGGCTGGAAAGATAGGGAGAATTTGGTTTAGAATCCTCTGATGAGGGGACACCTTCCATGTGAGACAGCCTATTTCCAGAATTCTGATGCCAAAAAATATTTACCACTGAACTCACACAGACTTGTGAACAGGAGTGAATGAACAAAGGTATTATTAAGTATTTTCACCCTTGCATCAATGCCTACCTCCACATCTTTCTTTAACAACTCATTGGTCTTTATTTTGTTTGTTGGACATCCGTCTCCCTCAATTTCTTCAGATCCCGGAGTACCAGAGTCATATATGTGACACTCTAGAGGTCATGGACCCATCCACTCTTCATGGTCATGGAGGAAGGACTTGGGCAATCTGGAGGGGCTCTGGGATGAGGGGAAAGCAATTTAAAGGGAGGAAATGCCAGGATCTAGAGGTAGGACACAGCCTGGCAAAGCACTCAAACCTGCTTGCCATTGCTTCTAGGTTCCCAGGACATTTCTGGCTTCCCAGAAATTCAACAGAATCTGGGAAAGTTTTTTGGAACACAATGTTTACAGAAAGGAGTGGCAGAATGTAAGGACTGAAAGGCTGGCTAAAGTCAGAGCAGGGAGGACTTTGAATGCCCTACTGGGGTATTTTGCAACCTAAACCACGGATCAAATCCTCAGCTGGATAAGCCTAGATACTTATTGGGATGCTTCATGATCTATCCCCTTCTTGTAAATTAAATCTCTTCACACCAGGAAACCCATTGCCGTCTTCAACATGTGGCTGATGGTTGCCCTGGGTGTCAATCCTTCGGTCATCAATATGTGAAAGAACAAAGAACGTTTTTAAGGATGAAACCAGGGAGCTGTACACATCACTTCTATTCAATTATCATTGTGCCTAACGGCAATGGGGGCTGGGAAGTATAGTCCTGATGTTTGCTCAGATCAGGAGAGATGAGGTTTTGCAAGACTACAAATATTCTCTTCATGACAGCTCTCATCAGATCTTTAAAGGACTTGAATGTAAATAAAAGCTCCAAACTTTGTCAATGTTGCTTTAGAGGGGAAGAAGAGACAGGGAAGCAGATGTTGGCTCAGTGAATGGAAGAACTTTCTTAACCATTTTCACAGAACTGTGAATTGTCAGGGCTGGAAAGATAGGGAGAATTTGGTTTAGAATCCTCTGATGAGGGGACACCTTCCATGTGAGACAGCCTATTTCCAGAATTCTGATGCCAAAAAATATTTACCACTGAACTCACACAGACTTGTGAACAGGAGTGAATGAACAAAGGTATTATTAAGTATTTTCACCCTTGCATCAATGCCTACCTCCACATCTTTCTTTAACAACTCATTGGTCTTTATTTTGTTTGTTGGACATCCGTCTCCCTCAATTTCTTCAGATCCCGGAGTACCAGAGTCATATATGTGACACTCTAGAGGTCATGTCTTAGAGCTTGGATCCCTGCAAGGACAGTGCAGGGATAGCTTGAATAGTAATCTCTAGACCTTACTCTTCTGAAAAATCCATCCACCACCTCTGCTGCCCATTCTCATTGGCTGCTGTGCTTCCCAGCTCTGGCCCTCTCCCAATTCCCAGGCACCCTTTCCTGTGCCCTTGCGTTCTCTCTATGGTTGTCAGCTTTTGTTTTCCTGTGTTGGCAAATGGCTTCCTTTTGGCCAGCTTTACAAATCACATGGCTCTTCAAGGGACTTTGTTTCACACGACGTCATCTACTTAGAAGAAGCAGGTATATTATAACATGACATCACTCTCTTAGGAATCAGAATCACTGCAGTTAGTCAGGGTGTCGGATGTCTTAGGGTGTTTTCCCCTGGCGTCCGTCCATTCATCCAAACATTCAGTATCTTATTCATTGAGTACCTACTATATGTCTGACACATGGCAGGTAATGTCCTAGTACAGATCAAAGACTCCGTAGCTGGCAGCTCCTTTCCTCCCTTCTCTTGGAAAATTCTCTCTGTAGTTGAAATGATACTTCCCACCACAAGGCCTCTGGTTCTGGATGCCAAGGAGAGCTGCTTATCTGTGGGATTCGCTGCCCCCAACGTAGGGCTCCTTCTGAGTGTTCAACCTCCAAGGCCACTCTGGCTTATTACATATATGATCAACAATGGCAGTGACCATGGCAGTCTAATGTTCCCTGTGCAGACAGGAAAGCTAAGTTTCATTGTTGATAAACTGACACAGGGTCTGAGTAATTTCCCAGAAAGGTCTGATCTAGTCTCCCAGGTGCCAGAGCTGTGCTTGTTTCTTCCATAGGCACATTGAATGTCTGGTTAACTGAAGTCTGTTTGATCTTGCCCTAATTTTGTGAGATCCTATGGGCTGGTTTCTTTCTGTAGCCTCTTCCTGGGAAGCATGACCTCATTTAGATTAGGATGTCCTAAACAGGACTGTTGTCCTACAGGGACCTAGCTCCCAGAGAGACACCCAATGGTCAGGTGACCAGGGTAGCCCCCCTCCCCAAGCATGGAAACTTCCAGACAGCCATTCCACTGGGCTGGGGCTGCACCACTCCCAAGAGCTCCAGTCACAGCACAAGGAGTGCCAGCCTTACAGGCTGCAGAGTGAATGGTGCCCCAGGGATGTGGGCAGTGCAGCAGGCTGTTAGAACAGTACACTTTACCTGCATCAATAATGTGCTCCCCTTGAATGCAAAGAGCTATGAGGTTTCAAAGCCCACTTCTGTGCCTTCAAATGATCCTCAAAGGTCACATGGGGAAACTGAGACCCTGACGCAGAAAGTGACTTCCCCTGGGTCACAGGGCTATGCAGTGGTGGAGCAGGAGCAGGGGACAGATGATCTGACTCTTGGCACAGTGCTTAGTCTGCAGCTCCTTGTCTCCTCCCATGATGCCCCAGTCCTACCAGGGCCTTGCCACCCTGACTACATCTTCTGCCCTATTTCCTACTTCTTTGGGGTCCAGGACCCTCTCTTGTTTCCAAAGCAAATATGTGATAAGTCGTCTGGACTGATTGGAGAGGACAGAAGTGCTGCTGCTCCTCCAGGAAACACAGGTGTGTCCTCTTAGGGACCTGATCATTAGGACTCTTTAGGTGTCTTAATGGGAAGTGAGGAGGGAAGGTCACTCCTTTGGATCTGGTGTAGGACAGAGTCAGGCAGGCAAGAGCAGGACTGGAGTAGAGGGGAACACCACTGGGCCCTATCGCACCTTGAGTCTGTATCCTGGTCGCCTTCTTGTTCTCTTCTATCTATCAGATGCGCCTGACATCCGGAAATCTGAGATGCCTGGAAAAGAGGGGAAGAGGCGCAAGCGGCTATGAGCTCATCTTTGCTGGCTGGCGCCAGGCGCCCCTGCGGGACCCTTTTTCCATGGTAGGGTCCAGGCTCCTCGTGTGGTGATGACTTCAGTGCTGGAGATTCCCTACTGGCTGCCCCGGGGGATGGATGCTGGCTTCTGGTGCATTCCAGCCATACTCCCCTCAGCCCCAGAGACGTGAGAACCGGAGGCTGAGACCCTCTGTCTCCCGGCTACTCTCCAGGGGAGTCTTAGGTCCAGGATGTCCCCAGCCATCTACTTGTCACCTCCTCCTGACCCAGACCTTTCCATTCCCCACTCTTCCTGTTCCAGGGATGGAAAGTCCAGGATCAAGAGATGGGTCCCTCCTGCTTCTTTCTCTTGGCCTGGTTTCCCTTCTGCCTTCCTCCCTCCTCCAATTGGGCATCCAGTCCGCCCTGAACCTTTGACCCCTGCTTGCCCAGCAGACATGAGACCAGATGGAGCCAGAAACTGGACCCAGACTAATGACTCCATGAAGGCTGTGACCTGAGAAAGGCAGTTGGGGGCAGACCTCGGATTTGCCCTTCATAGCGACAGTGGGAACTTGGCTTATCCTTCTCCTTCCCAAACCCACCATGAAATGCCACAGTCCCAGCCTTGTGCAGGCATGCCTGTTGTCTAGACCCTAGTGGCCATTGATTCTCCCACCTCATACTGCCTTAGCATTTCTTTCCTTCTCCCTAATCCAGCCACCGTGCTCTAGCCTAAGGGGTCTAAGGGGCTTCCCTGGACCCTTCCCTCACTACCCACCCTCTACTAGCCCTCTGTCCACACTGCTGGTAATCTTGGCTCTCTCTCTCAGTCTGGCCTCTTGAACTTGTCTATATCTGCTTCACCACTGTACTTAACATTGACAACTCAGCCTACTCCACTTGGAGTTCGTCTCCTCTACCTCACTGGTCTGTGTTCCTTGTGATCATCAGTGGCCTCATGACCAAGTTCTTCTCTGATCTCTCTCCTTTAACTTCCATGGTGTCTGATTAAACTGACAATTTTTGTCTTTGATCACGCTCTGAGCAAAAGATCCCCAAATACAGTGGCTTAGGCAACATGGAAATTGACTTCTCTCTCAAGGATAAGGCTGGGTGCACAGCAGGGGTGGAGGTATGACGGTTTCAGGACCCAGCTCCTGTTTGTTCTGCCATCTTCGATGTACCACTTCCATTTCTTGACCCCGGATGACTGTTCCAAATCCTGCCGTCCATGGGGAAAAGCAATGTCCCTTCAGCTCATGATCCACTGGCCAGAACATAGCTCATGGGCATACCAAGCAGGGGACTGTGGTCACCAGCCAGATAGAAATTCCCCTGCATGTAAAACAGGGAGCACAGATACTAGAGGATGACTGTCTGCGATGGGTCCTTGTTAATGTATTTTATTGGCAGTTTTCCTGTCTGCCCCTTTAAATACTGATGCCACCTTTTATGGCTCACATTCTTCTCTCTGTGTATGTTTTCATAGAGATCCAAAGTATCTCATGGATCCAAATCTTGCCTTCTTAATGTGAGATCTCCCATATCTATATCTTTAGTGCAGAAGTATCTCCTGACTACACCTCACAATGGGATCGTTCTTTTAGGAGGTCTCACTAAAACTCCAAAATCAAACGTAACTCACGATTTTCTTTCCAAACGTTCTTTTCCTCATGGAGCCCTTGCTCCTGTCTGTGTCCCACCCCACCCTTCCCAGGCTCCTCCAGTGGTCCCCATGTAATCCATACCTTGAGCTTTCTCAGAGCCATCTCTTCTGCTCCCTCCTCTTGCCTCAAACCAATTCTCATCACTTCACTTTTGGTCTCACAGTTACCTTCTAGTTGTTCTTTGCCCCTCATCTGGACTTGCCTCTCCAGATCTATCTTGCAGCCAGACTCTTTTGTCCATGTGAAACTCCTGCTTACGCATCTTCCATGGCTCCCTTCTGCCCACAGTACACTCCTAACTGCCTACGGCTTCTCACCCCAACCCCTCTTCTTCTTGCTTTGCTATTCCAAATGACTCTATGACCTTTGAAAACTGCACATCCTATTCCGCAGCTTGGGTTTCCCACCCATCTCACTTTCTCCATCTCCATGGTGTCTGATTAAACTGACAATTTTTGTCTTTGATCACGCTCTGAGCAAAAGATCCCCAAATACAGTGGCTTAGGCAACATGGAAATTGACTTCTCTCTCAAGGATAAGGCTGGGTGCACAGCAGGGGTGGAGGTATGACGGTTTCAGGACCCAGCTCCTGTTTGTTCTGCCATCTTCGATGTACCACTTCCATTTCTTGACCCCGGATGACTGTTCCAAATCCTGCCGTCCATGGGAAATGCAATGTCCCTTCAGCTCATGATCCACTGGCCAGAACATAGCTCATGGGCATACCAAGCAGGGGACTGTGGTCACCAGCCAGATAGAAATTCCCCTGCATGTAAAACAGGGAGCACAGATACTAGAGGATGACTGTCTGCGATGGGTCCTTGTTAATGTATTTTATTGGCAGTTTTCCTGTCTGCCCCTTTAAATACTGATGCCACCTTTTATGGCTCACATTCTTCTCTCTGTGTATGTTTTCATAGAGATCCAAAGTATCTCATGGATCCAAATCTTGCCTTCTTAATGTGAGATCTCCCATATCTATATCTTTAGTGCAGAAGTATCTCCTGACTACACCTCACAATGGGATCGTTCTTTTAGGAGGTCTCACTAAAACTCCAAAATCAAACGTAACTCACGATTTTCTTTCCAAACGTTCTTTTCCTCATGGAGCCCTTGCTCCTGTCTGTGTCCCACCCCACCCTTCCCAGGCTCCTCCAGTGGTCCCCATGTAATCCATACCTTGAGCTTTCTCAGAGCCATCTCTTCTGCTCCCTCCTCTTGCCTCAAACCAATTCTCATCACTTCACTTTTGGTCTCACAGTTACCTTCTAGTTGTTCTTTGCCCCTCATCTGGACTTGCCTCTCCAGATCTATCTTGCAGCCAGACTCTTTTGTCCATGTGAAACTCCTGCTTACGCATCTTCCATGGCTCCCTTCTGCCCACAGTACACTCCTAACTGCCTACGGCTTCTCACCCCAACCCCTCTTCTTCTTGCTTTGCTATTCCAAATGACTCTATGACCTTTGAAAACTGCACATCCTATTCCGCAGCTTGGGTTTCCCACCCATCTCACTTTCTCCATCTCAACTATGTGGCAGACACTCACTCCTTCCCCAAGACATGGCCCACATGTCTACTCCTCTGAGAAACTTTTTCTCACCACCTCCATGCCTTTTAGGGCACTAGGTCATCATTTTTTTTTTAAAAAAAATATTTATTTATTTGGTTGCACCAGGTCTTGGTTGCAGCATATGGGCTCTAGTTCCCTGACCAAGAATCGAACCCAGTCCCCCTGCATTGGGAACTTAGTGTCTTAGCCACTGGATCACCAGGGAATCCTTAGGCCGTCATTCTAGTCATGGCCTCTATGGAATAGCCACTGTCTGTCCCAGGGCCAGCACCAAACCATCCATTTCTGCATCTTGTTCTCACCTGCTCAGGAAGTGTCTGAGGGCAGAGTCAAGTGCTTTCCTTCTCTCCACCTCCAGCCCCTAGTACAAGACCTGGAAAATAGAAAATATCCAGGAAGAGTTTCTTGTGTGAATGAATCAATAATGTCGCCTTGGCTCAAGCATCATTGGTGGCTCCTCAATGACTATATAATAAAGCCAAAGACCATCAGGATTTTCATGCCTAACCCTGACCCCATCACCCAGACATGCCCTCTCTGGTCATAGCCACATATTTTTAGGCTCCCATGTCTTTTGCAACTTGCTGCGCTTAGCTTGTAGTGACTTCATCCTTTTCTTCATCGACTGTATACCACCTTCTTCAATCCGCCATCTCGGTCACACATTCTCTGCTCTGCACTCCTGCTGCTCATGCTGCCGTTATAGTTCTCTAGTGTGACCGTCAGTGGACTGTGGTGTTCACCTGTGATGTCAACATCGAGCCCCCTCCTTCCACCTGGAGTTCTCTCCCTTCCCTTCCTTCCCCATCTCTCACAAGGCTGATGATAGGGAACTGGCCTGGTCTTTAGCAACCCTGCTTTTATGTTTACCACAGACACTTTCCTCAGCTGGGTCAACCATAGCTCTTTGCCCTTCTGGTTCGCTGGCTCAAGGTCAGTTACCTCACTCACTCCATTTCATATCCCTAATATGCTTTTTAAAACAGAAACTAAGGAGAGTGAGGCAGAAGTGGTATGATGGAAAACTTGGAAGCTGTTGGATGCTGCTTCTTTGGTGAAGGAGGCCGCTGTGCAGTAAGAGAAGGAAGCTACTACTCAGACAGCTGTGGGTGGGAGATGGAGATGGAGATGAAGATGAGAGATGGAAGTGAGAGATGGAGATAAGGGATAAAGATAAAAGATGGAGACAGAGATGGAAATGAAGGAGTGACACAGACAGACACACACAGAGGGAGCTCTGAGGGCACTTTTAGCTCAGTTGAATTCTGTGAGGAAATACTCCTCTTTTCCTAAATTGATTCAAGTTGCAACCAGAAGTCCTGACCCATTCATATACTTATCTGGTTCTACTTACTACTGAGGCTGTCTGAGTGCCAGCTTGATCCTTCCCCATCTGTCTCCTAGGCGGTAGAGGGCATAGTCCCCGTTAGGTTTCCCCATGATGGCAGAGCCCCACTCAGGCCTACAGCCTTAGACCAGGACCCTGGTCACCTTGCTGTTTCAGTGTGAATGAATCAATAATGTCGCCTTGGCTCAAGCATCATTGGTGGCTCCTCAATGACTATATAATAAAGCCAAAGACCATCAGGATTTTCATGCCTAACCCTGACCCCATCACCCAGACATGCCCTCTCTGGTCATAGCCACATATTTTTAGGCTCCCATGTCTTTTGCAACTTGCTGCGCTTAGCTTGTAGTGACTTCATCCTTTTCTTCATCGACTGTATACCACCTTCTTCAATCCGCCATCTCGGTCACACATTCTCTGCTCTGCACTCCTGCTGCTCATGCTGCCGTTATAGTTCTCTAGTGTGACCGTCAGTGGACTGTGGTGTTCACCTGTGATGTCAACATCGAGCCCCCTCCTTCCACCTGGAGTTCTCTCCCTTCCCTTCCTTCCCCATCTCTCACAAGGCTGATGATAGGGAACTGGCCTGGTCTTTAGCAACCCTGCTTTTATGTTTACCACAGACACTTTCCTCAGCTGGGTCAACCATAGCTCTTTGCCCTTCTGGTTCGCTGGCTCAAGGTCAGTTACCTCACTCACTCCATTTCATATCCCTAATATGCTTTTTAAAACAGAAACTAAGGAGAGTGAGGCAGAAGTGGTATGATGGAAAACTTGGAAGCTGTTGGATGCTGCTTCTTTGGTGAAGGAGGCCGCTGTGCAGTAAGAGAAGGAAGCTACTACTCAGACAGCTGTGGGTGGGAGATGGAGATGGAGATGAAGATGAGAGATGGAAGTGAGAGATGGAGATAAGGGATAAAGATAAAAGATGGAGACAGAGATGGAAATGAAGGAGTGACACAGACAGACACACACAGAGGGAGCTCTGAGGGCACTTTTAGCTCAGTTGAATTCTGTGAGGAAATACTCCTCTTTTCCTAAATTGATTCAAGTTGCAACCAGAAGTCCTGACCCATTCATATACTTATCTGGTTCTACTTACTACTGAGGCTGTCTGAGTGCCAGCTTGATCCTTCCCCATCTGTCTCCTAGGCGGTAGAGGGCATAGTCCCCGTTAGGTTTCCCCATGATGGCAGAGCCCCACTCAGGCCTACAGCCTTAGACCAGGACTGGTCACCTTGCTGTTTCAGTGACTAAATGCTCTCATACGGGGCAATTGGGCTGTGGCCTGATCATGGCTTTCTTCTCATTTTAGGCTGTGTAAACCCATCAACAATCAGCAAATTAATAGTCTGTGAGCCAAAGTCGCTTGTGGTTTGTTTACTGCAGCCGCTGTTCCCCTGGGCTGAGGAGTTCTTTCCACAGGTGTTTCTTTGGCCTGGGCTTGATTTATTCCTTTTTCCTTTCCTCCCTCACCCGGGCTAATTATTGCTTTTGTTTATAACTGAGTTAAGTAAACTCATCTCCATCTTGCCTAGTAGAAGTCTCCATGCCTACATGGTCCATTAATGCTGCTGTGGCGTGACTGGACACCTGCCATGCAGCAGGACACCAAACATCTGGATACGGAGGAGGTTTCAAGGGTCACTGCCAGAGGGCAAGAGTCAGGGCTCAGGGAAGGGGATGCTACAGCAGGCTTTCATTGCCAATGACCCTAGACTTTGCCTGGCACTCACACCAAACCACTCCTTAAACAAAGTGGAGAGGTCAGCCTGGCTGTACATTCTGAGCCATGGGCCAGGCCTGGGAGGAGGGCCATATGTCTCCCCAGGAAGAGACCGTGGAGTAGATTTGTGGAAAGGGATGGCCAGATGTTCGTGGCTGAACGGGAGGGTGCTTTGATGGGGGCAAGGGAGGCTTGGTTCTCTCCTTTGCTGAGAGTGTTGAGTTGGGCAGTGACTTGGGTCCTTTCTGCACTGGAGCTGCAAGAACCGAGTCCAACAGTCTGCCATAGCCCAACTAGGGCCAAGAAATCATGGGCTGGTTTTGGTGTATAAAGACTAGCCCCAGGCCTGTCGGCAGGGTGTCCTCAGCATGGAGGAACAGCCATGGTTTTTCACTCTGGTTCCTCTGTGGCTCAATACAGGGGAAGCTGTCTTGCAGGGGGCTACCAGCCAGAGCTTGGTTGCCCCTCAACCCTGTGCCTTAGGCCCTGATGTTACCAGCCTAGATGGCTGGCTAGCAGGTGTGATTGGCTCATGCTTGGAAGAAGCTGTAGGCCAGGAAGCCTAACTCCATGCACAGCCATGCCACCCTGGCAGGACTGCTCGCAGGCACCAACCACACTGAGCCTGAGGCCCTCATATGTTCCATGAGGATAATAATAGCACCGACCTGGCAAGTATATCCCGAGGATTAGTAAAGATCATGAGCTGAATGCATTCAGCGTGCAGGAATTGGCAGACTATAAATATCCAACCCATGGTAGCTACTGCTTACAAGCTGCTCCTCTTACTTTCTGTGACACCAACATGTTCTGTGACTGTTGGCAAGCCAGCGTCTCTGAACCTCAGTCTCCTCATCTGTAAATTAAGAGAATTTCCATAAATCTTCCTTTAATAAGCTGAAGCTTCATTATTTTTAAAATGAGGATGATGCTATTTCAAAAATTATATTAATGGAGACTGGGGGGAGGAAGAGTCTCACATGATATATGGTCAAAGTGATAAAGCTTTGAAAAATCAAAAAGCTGTTCTAACTTGAGGGATAATAATGATAATGCGCTAATTAATGTTAATGATAATGTAGCAATAATAAGTAAGTGCTGATTAATGTTAGTAGTTTCCTCATAGGCTTCTGTCCATTTGTCAAGGGTTGGAGGGGAGAATTTCCAGTGTCTGTCTTGAAGAGGAAGTCTGGCAAGTGGTCCCGAGCAGAATGGAAATTCTGCAGGGATGTGGTTGTTCTGGAGACTTTCAACCCACTCTTGGGATGTTTCCAAATTATTAAGTGTGTGGTTTGGACAAACTTCCCATGTCAGGCTGATGCTCTTGACTCCCACCCTGTTGCCCTTCTTGGGTATTCCTCACTGTAGCTCAAGGCTTCGAGGGTTGTCGTAAAGTCAGTACCCCAGGGATCCCATTCACAGCTATTCTCAGATATTCACGCTCATGTGCGATTGAGATTCCTATGAGGGAAGAGTCTGGACTAAGAAGCAATAGATTTGGAGTTCGATCATATGGGGAGACTTCACGGAAGGGAAGACTGCAGGCAAATACCTCTTTGGTCAATGGTCCTTGTATCTCTCCCTTTTGTATTCTCTGAAGTTAGTTCAGTTGTTCTGTTCTCAGCATCTAGATTCAGGTATCGTAGCCTCTTTAATACCATATTTCCCCTCTCTCCATTGATATGCCCCCTCTCTCCAAAAAAATCATTGCTACCTTTGGCACGTCTCCAGGAGTCAAAGCAGAGTGTGGTATGCTTTATATGTGTACTTGTGCCAAGGCTTGTGAGGACAGTACAGGTTTCATTTTTTTGAATAGAGTATATAATGATATTAATTAAGAATCTTTGGGTAGGATCCCCTAGAAGCAGTCCAGAGACAAAGATTTGAGTGCAAGTAGAGAAGTGATTTCGGAAACTGCTGGGAGTGCAGGAATGAGCCAGGGCAGAGAAGAATCCCAGGGTGTGCCATTGAGTAGCTCTCAGTGTGGGCAACTGAGACTCAGTTTCACTGGGAACTTGCGAGACAATCATCTCAAGCAAGGGAAAGGAAGCCGGGGTGCCTATCTACCACCTCCCCATCTTTATTTGGCTGAGAACTGCCTCCAGGAGCACCAAGCCTCCAGCACCTCAGGCTTGTGCTGTGCATAGGCCAAGCACCTCTAACAGACAGTCTTCAGTTTGTCAGGTGACTACTGAGAACCACGGCAGGGCACCAAAGAACAGGCTGCATTGTGTTTCTTCCAAAAAGAGGGAATAGCCTTCCCTCAGCCTCACCAAGACTCTGACATGTACTTCAGAGCTGGAGGTCACAAGGTTTGGGGACAATGTCAGAGATGATTACCATGAGATGAGTCAGAAAATAGGTTAAGCTTCCTATTAGGAGATCATGCCCCTAGGGTCTCTCCCGGACTCTTCGCCAACGCAAGCCTGGGCTCCCTTTGTTCCTGACAGGTTGTTGGCCTGGTTAACAGTTTAGGAAAATAAAGAAGGTGTCTCCTTCTGGATCATAGGGCAGCTTTGTTTACACCTGAGTACAACAGAGAGAATGTCTTCCTCTGGGTCAAGTTTAGGCATGCTTTACTGCCTATTATAAAAGAGTCAGGCTCCCTAAACTCAGGGATCCACTCCTGTGATAGAGCCTCGGGTATATGCAGGCATCGCATGACCCTTGTTGTCTCACCCTGTAGGAATAAGAACTCCCCACACTAGTGCAGATGCTGAGGCCCTGGGTGTTATTACCACTGTCAGGAAGAAACTGTCTCTGTCTGTGACCCAGGCGTCTTGTGTCTTTTGCCAGCATCCATGGAGCAGCATCAGGCACACTTGCTAGCTTGCAAGTAGGGTAAAACTCACAGTCCTTTCTATCATTCTTGAACCTCTCCCACCTGTCCCTCAAATCAAGTGCCTAGGCATTGTGTAAGTGATGAAAAGAGAGCTTAACATCTATCAATAAGGCAAATAGTAAGTGAGAAATCATCACAACATGGTTTGCTGGCTTGAGCATAGTGCCTGAGTAGGGCTCTGAGGGGAGGGCTGGGAGGGAAGAAGAGGTGCAGCTTATAGGGAGGTGGGGGTAGACCCCGAGTGCCCATGCAGCCCTGGGAGAGGTGCAGATCGGCGCCAGGACAGAGTCAAAAGTGTCCAGTGAGGAACGCAGACTAGGCTAGGGGAGCCCTGGGGAGCCCTGGGAACCCTTACCATTCTAGTGCCTGTTTCTCTCATACTTCACCCATATCTTCCCTGGGACTCACTGTCCCAAAGTGAGGGCCCAAAGTGCCTTGGAAACCCCCCCGCCCCATAGAATATGAGGCACTTTTTGAGGCATATAGTTGTGTGACCTGGAAGCTGAGGTGGAGGCTAAGTCCAGAGCCTACAAGCACGCTCATCCACTCTCCCCATGGCAGCCAAAGATCACCAGGAATGTCCAACGAGCAGCAGATTTACAGTTGAGCCAGGGAGCACATCCTTGTGAAGATACCTACACAGTTGTGTCAATGGGAGAATTTACAAGCATCCTCCTTTGCTTGCTACTGAGTGGAAAAATACACTGGGCCCAGAGCTGTGAGCTCCTTGCCAAGGCCTGTGACTCATCCCCAAGTCATAAATAACGGGTCCCTCATGACAAAGCAGAGAAGAGAGCTGGGCCCAGGGCCACGTATTTATTAGAAAAGAGAGTAGAACCATTATTTGGGGGTCTTGGTTTCCAGAAATTTTAAATCACGCCATGTTAGAAAAGGTCAAGCGGCATTTCCACAGGGATGTAGACCTGACATTTTACTTTGTATCCTCAACCTTTCATCTGGAACTGTAGGCCACCCCCTCCCCACAACGACCCAATGCCTCCACCAGAGGCATCCCTGGCCACCTAGTTCCCTGGACCAAGACAAGGCCTTGCTATGTCCCAGGCCCTTCGGGGACCCCCTTCCCGCTCCTGATGTTTCTGACAGTCACAGGGGAGGCAGAGACGTGAACCCTGGTGGCCACCACACTGCGAGCATCGGGAAATATTTACTGCCTGGAAGGGTGACCTCTGGCAAGTTCCGGTTCCTCCTGGGGCCCCATTTTGCAAGGCTTCAATGACCGCTGTCAGAATGAGGTGAGGGAGTGGATGCAGGCCCTGTGCAGGCCCCAGGACTGGCTACCCTTGTGAGAGGCAGAGACCAGGGGCAGAAAGAGAGAGGACAGACTTGCCCCTCCCTATCTCTGCGCCTCTCTCGGTCTCTGGGTATAGGACTAAGAATCCAAAGGATAATGAATGCAGACAGGGAGGAGCAATAAATCATTTACAAATTGCCGACCAAACCTTTTATGCTTGAAGGAAACATGGCTGTGTGTGATTCAGGGAAAGCTGAACTTGGCATCTTCTCCTAAACCCACGCTGGTGTGTTCAGCACTGCTTCCCTCGTTGCTCAGATGGGAAAACCAGGCGTGTAGGCTGATACCCTGCTTTCCCCTCTCCCTGCAGCCGTGGTCTGGGCTAGTGCATGCTCCCTCCTCGCTGCACATGCTCAGGGCCCTGCTGCTCTTTACCCGATGGCCCAAGCCTATGCACGTTGTACTTCCAGCCCTTTTGTGGCCTCTGGCTGAAGTCTATTCCCTGCAGCGTGGCTTCCACCTGCAGGGAGTGGGCTTTAGGGATGCAGGCTTGGGTGTCTGCGCCACTGAGCCCTCTGGGCCTTGCTCACCAGCCTGGCACCTGTCCACCCAGTGAAGTCCCAGGACCCCAGGACCAGCTCCTCTTTCCGCACGCTGCTTCCTCACAGCCATCCCTGCCCGGCAGACACCAGACGTGGCCTCCTGGTGGCCCTTAACTGTGGTATCCATCTGTGTTCCTAGCCTGGTCATGCCCTCCTCTGGGTAGAGATGGTCTTACTCACCTCATCAGCCATTGGTCACTTACTTCACAGACCCTGGCATATAACTGCAGCCAGAGGAAGCTCAAAGAATGAGTAATGAATGGCTAAAAAGCTGAATGGGGTGATGGATCAATGCTACCTTTATGATCCCCTTTGACCCACACAGGCACCCACGCTGAGTATACCTCCCCACTCTGAGCTGTGCCCTGCTTCCATTGCCTTCTTCTGACCTTCAATGACCATGGCTTTAACTATGACTGGCCTTGAGCACAGATGACTAACAGAAGCTCCATGTGTGGTTTGGCTGTTTGATCTCTGCTACTTCGGCTGTTAGGAGACGCCACTGGCCATTTCAGACACTGCCTGAGGACTGGCTACCCTTGAGAGGCAGAGACCAGGGGCAGAAAGAGAGAGGACAGACTTGCCCCTCCCTATCTCTGCGCCTCTCTCGGTCTCTGGGTATAGGACTAAGAATCCAAAGGATAATGAATGCAGACAGGGAGGAGCAATAAATCATTTACAAATTGCCGACCAAACCTTTTATGCTTGAAGGAAACATGGCTGTGTGTGATTCAGGGAAAGCTGAACTTGGCATCTTCTCCTAAACCCACGCTGGTGTGTTCAGCACTGCTTCCCTCGTTGCTCAGATGGGAAAACCAGGCGTGTAGGCTGATACCCTGCTTTCCCCTCTCCCTGCAGCCGTGGTCTGGGCTAGTGCATGCTCCCTCCTCGCTGCACATGCTCAGGGCCCTGCTGCTCTTTACCCGATGGCCCAAGCCTATGCACGTTGTACTTCCAGCCCTTTTGTGGCCTCTGGCTGAAGTCTATTCCCTGCAGCGTGGCTTCCACCTGCAGGGAGTGGGCTTTAGGGATGCAGGCTTGGGTGTCTGCGCCACTGAGCCCTCTGGGCCTTGCTCACCAGCCTGGCACCTGTCCACCCAGTGAAGTCCCAGGACCCCAGGACCAGCTCCTCTTTCCGCACGCTGCTTCCTCACAGCCATCCCTGCCCGGCAGACACCAGACGTGGCCTCCTGGTGGCCCTTAACTGTGGTATCCATCTGTGTTCCTAGCCTGGTCATGCCCTCCTCTGGGTAGAGATGGTCTTACTCACCTCATCAGCCATTGGTCACTTACTTCACAGACCCTGGCATATAACTGCAGCCAGAGGAAGCTCAAAGAATGAGTAATGAATGGCTAAAAAGCTGAATGGGGTGATGGATCAATGCTACCTTTATGATCCCCTTTGACCCACACAGGCACCCACGCTGAGTATACCTCCCCACTCTGAGCTGTGCCCTGCTTCCATTGCCTTCTTCTGACCTTCAATGACCATGGCTTTAACTATGACTGGCCTTGAGCACAGATGACTAACAGAAGCTCCATGTGTGGTTTGGCTGTTTGATCTCTGCTACTTCGGCTGTTAGGGAGACGCCACTGGCCATTTCAGACACTGCCTGAGGACCATGAGTATTTGCTAATGCCGGCTTCCAGAGCCCTGCTTTTGAGATACTGAGGTTGGAAACATATTCCCCTGCTGTGCACTGCAATCACAGAGCATGAGATGAAAACAAAACAGAATACTATCAGATCTGGGAAGACTTGCAGGAATCTTCTGGACCACCCCATACCTTCCTCATCCAGATGAGGCTCTTGGAGCCAAGAGTTTGGTCCACAGGCCACAGTGCTGCTGGAAGAGGCAGCCCTGCAAGCCCAGGGCTCACCGGCAAACTCTGGCCAGGGCAGTTGTCCCAGTGGTCACATCTCGCTGCCCTCTTGCTCAAGTTCCGAGGACCCTGGACTGGTCCGGCTTCCTCTCTTCCAGTGGATGCCTCCACAGCCTGCTAGATCCTCACCACATTCCTTGGTTGCTTGTTTCTTTTCTGCCTCCCCTCAAGTCCTTGGTACTCGGAGTCCATTGGGAGGACAATGAGACCTTAGCTGTGAAGATGATGGGTTTGTGTCTCAGAAACTCAGGGCTTAGAGTCAACTTCCTGGGACTGATTCAGGGAAGAAGGTCATCAGGTACCTCCTCAGTCCTGTCCCAGTTTCTGGCAGGCCCAGAGAGGGCTGGGAAGAGCCTAGTGTGGGTTAATACAGACCTACCCTTCCCCGAGGGGAGAACACACTCTCTATAAGAGAGACCAGTGTGGACAAACACAGGGCAACTTGTGGGCTGGAGTCTTGAGTCCTCAGCACCCAAGTTTCTCAGAATCAAAAGGGCTGCTTGGGGAGGACTCTCTGGAGGGGAAAACTCTGGGAAGACTCTGGGCAGAGACAGCCTGGGAGGAGAGAGGCCAGGAGGGTGCCCTTTCCTCCCTGGATCCTGCTTGGCACTGGCACTGAGGTGGCACCACGCTGGGCTCAGAGAGGGTGGCACCTCACTCCCTGGAGCCCCAGGTATAGGGAGGAGGAGTTAGATTTAGCCTAGAGAGGACTCTCAGGCTGGAACCCCGACTGAAGCCCTCAGGGTGCCCTTTCACCCTGACCTCTGGCATCTGCACTGAGGTGGAGACGCCACTGGCCATTTCAGACACTGCCTGAGGACCATGAGTATTTGCTAATGCCGGCTTCCAGAGCCCTGCTTTTGAGATACTGAGGTTGGAAACATATTCCCCTGCTGTGCACTGCAATCACAGAGCATGAGATGAAAACAAAACAGAATACTATCAGATCTGGGAAGACTTGCAGGAATCTTCTGGACCACCCCATACCTTCCTCATCCAGATGAGGCTCTTGGAGCCAAGAGTTTGGTCCACAGGCCACAGTGCTGCTGGAAGAGGCAGCCCTGCAAGCCCAGGGCTCACCGGCAAACTCTGGCCAGGGCAGTTGTCCCAGTGGTCACATCTCGCTGCCCTCTTGCTCAAGTTCCGAGGACCCTGGACTGGTCCGGCTTCCTCTCTTCCAGTGGATGCCTCCACAGCCTGCTAGATCCTCACCACATTCCTTGGTTGCTTGTTTCTTTTCTGCCTCCCCTCAAGTCCTTGGTACTCGGAGTCCATTGGGAGGACAATGAGACCTTAGCTGTGAAGATGATGGGTTTGTGTCTCAGAAACTCAGGGCTTAGAGTCAACTTCCTGGGACTGATTCAGGGAAGAAGGTCATCAGGTACCTCCTCAGTCCTGTCCCAGTTTCTGGCAGGCCCAGAGAGGGCTGGGAAGAGCCTAGTGTGGGTTAATACAGACCTACCCTTCCCCGAGGGGAGAACACACTCTCTATAAGAGAGACCAGTGTGGACAAACACAGGGCAACTTGTGGGCTGGAGTCTTGAGTCCTCAGCACCCAAGTTTCTCAGAATCAAAAGGGCTGCTTGGGGAGGACTCTCTGGAGGGGAAAACTCTGGGAAGACTCTGGGCAGAGACAGCCTGGGAGGAGAGAGGCCAGGAGGGTGCCCTTTCCTCCCTGGATCCTGCTTGGCACTGGCACTGAGGTGGCACCACGCTGGGCTCAGAGAGGGTGGCACCTCACTCCCTGGAGCCCCAGGTATAGGGAGGAGGAGTTAGATTTAGCCTAGAGAGGACTCTCAGGCTGGAACCCCGACTGAAGCCCTCAGCCTCACCACCTTAGGCTCCAGAGGGACATCACTGTCTCCAAAGAGAGTCCCCGCACTGTGGTCCTCATGGGCCAGCTCTCATTCTCAGCTTCTGCTCCTGCCCCATCAAATGCGCTCTCTGCACATGGAGTCTCCCGGTGAGTAGACAGAATTGGATTCACAGCTTCCTTCCCCAGCCCAATATGGTTCAGCTGCACTTGTGGGAGAGAGAATCTGAGAGATGCAGGCCTAACAGTAAAGTTGGAGGCAGCAGGGATGAGCTTGAGCATCATTTGGAGGAATAAGGGTAGCTGGCGACTCTGCCCCTGCATGGGAAACTTCCGGGAAGAGAAATCAGCACTGTTGGTTTCTTCTGCTGCATTTTCTGCCTCGACCCACCTCCCTTGGTGTGCTAAGTACATCCAGCTCCAGACTCATCTCATCTTCCAGGTCCTCATCCGAGGTGTTTTCTCTGCTCAGAGTACCCTTCCTGCCCCCTTTGTAGCCCCATGTCAGGCTGCCTCCCCCCACTCCATAGCTCCTGGATCTTGAGTCCGCTCACACAGTAGGCACAGGATAAGTGTTTGTTGACCGAGACACCCAGTCCAGATCTAGGGTCTTAGGGACAGAGAGATCTGAATTCACGTTGAGTTCTCTTTTGCAGATAATCTTCAGCACTGAATTTACTTGTGATCTTAAGCAAAACTCTCCCAGCCTCTGGCCTCCACTTCTTTATCTGTCCATGAGGCAGCCGAGCTAGCCGAGCTGTTAGCCTTCCAGCTCTGACACAGATCCTGGGTGGCAGCGAGGCCAAGGTCCCGTCCCCGTGCTCTCCCCGCTGGCCAGCCTCACCCTCCCCAGCTGGGAGGAACATCCTGAGCAGCGTTAAGAATAATAAACACGGGCTGATAAACATCAATAGGCCCACCCAGTGCCAAAAGGGAAAGAGGGAAGACTGTGCTCGGCTGGCCGGGGCCTCTCTGGACCAAGGAGCCCCTGCCAGCTCCTTAATCATCTGGAGACAGCCGGCCGGCTCCCCTAGCCCTGCCCCGAGCCCAGGGCAAGCACAGGCCAGGCCAGGCTCAGGGGAGTTGGCTGCTAGGTCTCCAGCTGCAGGCCGGTCACAGATGGTCCCTGTTCCTCGTGCCAGGGCCTTCCTCTGGAGAGGGTTACATGCCTGCCCTACTTGAAACCTTCAGGGGCTCCCCACTGCCCACAAGACAGAGCCCACATGCCCCAGCCTGGCACAGAAGGCCCCTCAGACTCCGTCCTCAACCTGCCTCTCCAGTCCTGTGACTCACAGCTGTGCAGTGTCTCACTATTTTCTGGAAATGCCAAGCGCCTATTCCTCTGGGATGTTTCATAGACTGTTCCCTTTGGAGGAAGTCAGAATCTTACTTCGATGTTAAGGCACCAGGGCCCTGCTGAGTTAGCAACCTTGGCTCAGAGGGCTTCATATTCCAATTGTTTAGGTCCTTACTCTACTCTCTTCTAGATGGTGAACTTTTGGAAAAGGAGATCTGTTCGTGGAGGAGTAGGATCGGTTGCTACTCAGCGCTTGAGCCCTGAAATCAGGCGATCTGGATTTGAAATCTGTTATCCCTTTGCTGTGTGGCCTTGGGCAAATTACTTATCGCTCGTGCCTCAGTTTCCAGTGAAATAAGGTTGATATGAAAGGCTGTTGTCAGGCTTACCTGGCCTGACACATGCAGAGTACTTAAAATAGCACCTGGGACCCAGAAAGACTCTCCAAGGAGTAGACCTTTTATTGAGTTCTCTTTTGCAGATAATCTTCAGCACTGAATTTACTTGTGATCTGTTAGCCTTCCACTTCTTTATCTGTCCATGAGGCAGCCGAGCTAGCCGAGCTGTTAGCCTTCCAGCTCTGACACAGATCCTGGGTGGCAGCGAGGCCAAGGTCCCGTCCCCGTGCTCTCCCCGCTGGCCAGCCTCACCCTCCCCAGCTGGGAGGAACATCCTGAGCAGCGTTAAGAATAATAAACACGGGCTGATAAACATCAATAGGCCCACCCAGTGCCAAAAGGGAAAGAGGGAAGACTGTGCTCGGCTGGCCGGGGCCTCTCTGGACCAAGGAGCCCCTGCCAGCTCCTTAATCATCTGGAGACAGCCGGCCGGCTCCCCTAGCCCTGCCCCGAGCCCAGGGCAAGCACAGGCCAGGCCAGGCTCAGGGGAGTTGGCTGCTAGGTCTCCAGCTGCAGGCCGGTCACAGATGGTCCCTGTTCCTCGTGCCAGGGCCTTCCTCTGGAGAGGGGTTACATGCCTGCCCTACTTGAAACCTTCAGGGGCTCCCCACTGCCCACAAGACAGAGCCCACATGCCCCAGCCTGGCACAGAAGGCCCCTCAGACTCCGTCCTCAACCTGCCTCTCCAGTCCTGTGACTCACAGCTGTGCAGTGTCTCACTATTTTCTGGAAATGCCAAGCGCCTATTCCTCTGGGATGTTTCATAGACTGTTCCCTTTGGAGGAAGTCAGAATCTTACTTCGATGTTAAGGCACCAGGGCCCTGCTGAGTTAGCAACCTTGGCTCAGAGGGCTTCATATTCCAATTGTTTAGGTCCTTACTCTACTCTCTTCTAGATGGTGAACTTTTGGAAAAGGAGATCTGTTCGTGGAGGAGTAGGATCGGTTGCTACTCAGCGCTTGAGCCCTGAAATCAGGCGATCTGGATTTGAAATCTGTTATCCCTTTGCTGTGTGGCCTTGGGCAAATTACTTATCGTCTGCGTGCCTCAGTTTCCAGTGAAATAAGGTTGATATGAAAGGCTGTTGTCAGGCTTACCTGGCCTGACACATGCAGAGTACTTAAAATAGCACCTGGGACCCAGAAAGACTCTCCAAGGAGTAGACCTTATTATTGACCTAGGCATGCTATGGACTACCATGCCCAGCATGCAAGTTTCAGTTTCAGTGCCCCATGCACAAGTATGTGTTGAGTGACTACATGATGGTTTGACTCACAGTTAGAGAGCAGACCATCGGCTTGCTTCCTCCATTGTCTCCTGGTCTGTTCTAGCTATGCAAAGGATGCATGTTGAGTGCCTAGATGTGGTGGCCACCAGCGTGACCAAGGGCAGGGCCCTCCTAAGGGGAAGTGATGCATGTTCTCTGTCAAGGCAGGGGGATCATTTCACACGGAGCCCAGGTGTTAGTGAACTTGGGGACTTCTGGCTGCCTGGGCCTCTCCAAGGCAGGTGATGAATGCAGTGGTTGTGGCTCTGGGTGCTGAGTCATGTCACACTTGGAGCCAGTGGTGACTGGAGATGGGAGTGTGGCCAAGACAGGAAGTGGACCACCGTGGTCCGGGTGGGCTGCCCCTGTGACCTATAAGACCTTAGGGGCTTCTCCCAGATTGGGTGACCTGGCTCATTTATTAAGCCACAAGTTCAAGGGCACCATCATTCCCAGGGAGGCTCAGCTTGCCGATTTCAGCCTTCTAGCCTCTCTGGGGAAGCTGTGTCTCCCTGCTTTGGTCCAATTTTCCATGTGGGGTTTCCGGAGACACCAAATGGGTCATGTGATAGGGGACATGGTTCAGGAACTTTGTACATTTCTAAAATTCCTAGTCCTATTTTTAGATGCCTGTTCCCCTGTGCATACCCCTCCCCAAACGCACCCTTTTATTATGAGCAATATCCTCCTCGCCAGCGGAGAAGACGAATCATTAAAAGATTCATGAATCAGAGTTTCAGTGAGTTGAAAATCATCCCTTTATTTGAGAAGGCCTTTCTGTTGGATTATGGTTAAGGCTTGACTAAGGGTTCCTGGTGGGAAGTGAACATCAAATTTGGAATGCAAATACATTGCAGGGAACCCAATCCTTCTGCTGTCAGCTGAGGGTCACCTATGTCTGGTTATTCACAGCAAGAAGCTGTCCTGTGCTGTCCTTCAGGGAGCTTGGGAATGACCTCACCTAAGGCTCTCTCAGGGAAAGTCCAGTCCCAGCTCCTGGCATCTGTACTGGAACAGTGTGTGGGCACCTGCAGCTATGGGCTTCCTATCCTGAGCAGCACAGAGCTGGGGAATACTGGGCAGATAGTAACAAGAAATCAGCACCCGGGAAGGATGGGTCATGGAAGGCAGGGCCTCACCTGTGCTAGGAGTGGGAAGCCGCTGGAAAGACAGGGGTTCTAGGAGGAGGCAGGGCCAGTGTTTTGAACTAGGAAAAGTGGGAGTCGGAAGGAAGTGGGAACCCAAGTGTATGCCCAGTATGTTACAAAGGCAGGGGATCATTTCACACGGAGCCCAGGTGTTAGTGAACTTGGGGACTTCTGGCTGCCTGGGCCTCTCAAGGCAGGTGATGAATGCAGTGGTTGTGGCTCTGGGTGCTGAGTCATGTCACACTTGGAGCCAGTGGTGACTGGAGATGGGAGTGTGGCCAAGACAGGAAGTGGACCACCGTGGTCCGGGTGGGCTGCCCCTGTGACCTATAAGACCTTAGGGGCTTCTCCCAGATTGGGTGACCTGGCTCATTTATTAAGCCACAAGTTCAAGGGCACCATCATTCCCAGGGAGGCTCAGCTTGCCGATTTCAGCCTTCTAGCCTCTCTGGGGAAGCTGTGTCTCCCTGCTTTGGTCCAATTTTCCATGTGGGGTTTCCGGAGACACCAAATGGGTCATGTGATAGGGGACATGGTTCAGGAACTTTGTACATTTCTAAAATTCCTAGTCCTATTTTTAGATGCCTGTTCCCCTGTGCATACCCCTCCCCAAACGCACCCTTTTATTATGAGCAATATCCTCCTCGCCAGCGGAGAAGACGAATCATTAAAAGATTCATGAATCAGAGTTTCAGTGAGTTGAAAATCATCCCTTTATTTGAGAAGGCCTTTCTGTTGGATTATGGTTAAGGCTTGACTAAGGGTTCCTGGTGGGAAGTGAACATCAAATTTGGAATGCAAATACATTGCAGGGAACCCAATCCTTCTGCTGTCAGCTGAGGGTCACCTATGTCTGGTTATTCACAGCAAGAAGCTGTCCTGTGCTGTCCTTCAGGGAGCTTGGGAATGACCTCACCTAAGGCTCTCTCAGGGAAAGTCCAGTCCCAGCTCCTGGCATCTGTACTGGAACAGTGTGTGGGCACCTGCAGCTATGGGCTTCCTATCCTGAGCAGCACAGAGCTGGGGAATACTGGGCAGATAGTAACAAGAAATCAGCACCCGGGAAGGATGGGTCATGGAAGGCAGGGCCTCACCTGTGCTAGGAGTGGGAAGCCGCTGGAAAGACAGGGGTTCTAGGAGGAGGCAGGGCCAGTGTTTTGAACTAGGAAAAGTGGGAGTCGGAAGGAAGTGGGAACCCAAGTGTATGCCCAGTATGTTACAAAGGCTGTAACTTTGAACAAATCAGAAAAAGGTACCAGAGCACGGCCCTGAGCCAAAGTGCAGGACTCAGTGGGCTGGGCTGGATTTCAGCTTCGTGTGTGCGCATGTGTGCGTGCGTGTGTGTGTGTGTGTGTGTCCCTCCTGCGGGGGCCTTTCTACAACGAATGCATGGCATGCACAACCTTGCACTGGGGCCCAGAGCTCTGGGGTGTGCGTCTGCATGTTGGAGCTTCCAGGGTCAAGGGCTCTATGTCCGTCTGTTGTTCCTTCTAGGGAAGTCTCTCCACCATAGGTCACAGTGGGGAACTGTGAGGCTAGCAGGGAGGGGTTGGCTGTGGGAGGCTGGGGTCTTACTAACAGGGGTACTGAGTGCAGCCAGGGTGCCCACTTTCCTTCTGCTGAGGTGCCCTGGGGACAGCTGATTAAGCAGGCTGGCACAGTGTCTGGGTGATTTACAGCTACCCAGAAGCTTCTGCCTGGAGAGCTGGGCTGCTGCATTATTCATGGCTGTGAGCTGTAAATCTGCTCCTGGAGCTGGCTCCGTCTCCCCTGGAGGCTGAAGATGAAGGGAAGGGTGGCGGGGGAGGAGGGGTGAGGTCCTCAGAGTGCCAGGCTGTTCTGAAATAGGATCTGACCTTCTCTGTCTTCCTTTGGTTACTCTGGTCCAGCCACTATCCTTTCAGCTAAACTGGATACCTTTTACTGTAGTTGAAGCCCAGTGTTCCTGCCTGAGGTAATTCTCAACAGGATTTAAAATATTTGGATCACCTTTCTTTAAACAGTCTGCTTAAAGTCCTGACATTGGGCAGCAGCTGTGCTGCTTAGTCACTTCAGTCTTGCCAGACTCTGTGT
Source organism: Tragulus kanchil (assembly GCA_022376925.1). Classification (NCBI taxonomy): domain Eukaryota; kingdom Metazoa; phylum Chordata; class Mammalia; order Artiodactyla; family Tragulidae; genus Tragulus; species Tragulus kanchil. The sequence goes on from JAIOJX010000029.1 coordinate 154,453,132, forward strand.
GACCCCAAAGACTGCAGGCTCCTCTGTCCATGGGGATTCTCCAGGCATGAGCACTGGAGTGGGTTGTCATTTCCTTCTCCAGTTTGGGCAGCAGGGGCCTCCATCATTCCAGACCAAGCTTCTTTCTGGTCTTACTGCTGATGGTCATTACTGACCTAGCATACCAGTATCTATATGTGAGCAATAGCCTTCAGCATGAGAGAAAACATCGGTGCAGGCTTCTCAGATCTTAACTTGCATCAGAATTACCTGAAGGGGTTGTCCGAACACAGGTTGCCAGTGTTTCTAATTGAGGAAGTCCCAGGTGGGGTTTGAGGATTTGCCTTTCTAACAAGTTCCCAGGTTATGTGATGTTGCTGGTCCAGGGATCACAGATTGAGAACTATGATCTTAGTGTAGTTTAACCTAGTTTTTATGTGCTAACATCATCTAATGAAGGTAGGGACCATAAGTAAAATATGCAATTATTAAATTCGTTCAATAATCATTTATTGATACCTACTAAAAACAGACACACTGAGTCCGGCACTGGCCTCCATACCAGTTCATCCAGGAAGAGAAGAAAAGTGAATAGACTTGAGGCATTTGTTGAGAGCTGAATCAAGCAATTTAACAAATTCAGCCCTTGTAGGGGGCCTATAACCATATTGCTCCTGACTCTGGAGTGTGATCTAAGTGGTGCTTCCTTTTCTGTAGCTACTGGAGTAAGACTCAGAGATGTATGTGATGGGCTGGGAGCTGATAAGTCTGAAGGTACTACTGTCCTAAAAAGGAGATAGGCTTGCAGATGGGGAATTAGGATTCATGGAGGAGGTGAGACTTGAAGAGTGGATTTGGGAAGGAGGGGAACTGGTAAACATGGCTATCCAAGCTTGATTGATGATCTTCAAAAGTTAAAGACAATAGGACTATCCACTTGCTTTCTGAGCTTGAGACTGAAAACCTTTTCCTTTGACTCTATTGATCCCAGATAACTTCTCTGGGAAATTTTATATGATTTCTCATTTGTATTTTTAATAGGCAAACATGGGAAGTGTATGTATTTATTATTTATTTATTTATTTGACTGGACCAGTTGCAGCATGTGGGATCTAGTTCCCTGACCAGGGATTGAACCCAGGCCCCCTGCATTGGCAGCATAGAGTCTTAAGCTACTGGACCACCAGGAAATCTCTCTCATTTCCATTTTTTTCCTGAGAATTTCAGATAACAAACATGCTGTCTCAAAGACTTAATTACAAGTGCAAACAGAGAGGAAAGAATAAAGGAGATTGTCTGGTAATAAAGGAGATTGTTTGAGCCTGGCCAGGGGATTGGGGGTGGGTAGGATAGAATTAATAAGGAAGGGGATTTGTGACAGAGTATAAGTGCTGCAAGGGGATGCCTAGCTGGGAAAGGGAAGTCGCCGTGGTAAGGACCAGTTTCTTTGGATGCTGTGGAAGGTGGTTCTACTGAGGCCACTCAGGACTGCACCCCCACCTTCCTCACATCCTACTCCCCCAGAAGGAAATATTTCAAACTTTTAAGTGCTCTTTTTGGTATTTATATCCATGTTTGTGAAAGTCACTCAATCCTGTCTGACTCTTTGCCATACCATAGACTGTAGCCTGCCAGGCTCCTCTATCCATGGAATTCTCCAGGCAAGAACATGAAGTGGGTAGCCATTCCCTTCTCCAGGGGGTCTCCAGGTTTCCTGCATGGCAGGCAGACTGTTTACCGTCTGATCCACCAGGGAAGCCCAGCAATACTGGAGCGGGTAGCCTATCCCTTCTCCAGGAGATCTTCCTGACCCAGGAATTGAACTGGGGTCTCCTGCATTGCAGGTGGATTCTTAACCAGCTGAGCTAATGTACTGCTTTTTCTTTATCCATTAACCTCAGATATTATTGACTTTCTACTGTCCTAAAGGAGATAGGCTTGCAGATGGGGAATTAGGATTCATGGAGGAGGTGAGACTTGAAGAGTGGATTTGGGAAGGAGGGGAACTGGTAAACATGGCTATCCAAGCTTGATTGATGATCTTCAAAAGTTAAAGACAATAGGACTATCCACTTGCTTTCTGAGCTTGAGACTGAAAACCTTTTCCTTTGACTCTATTGATCCCAGATAACTTCTCTGGGAAATTTTATATGATTTCTCATTTGTATTTTTAATAGGCAAACATGGGAAGTGTATGTATTTATTATTTATTTATTTATTTGACTGGACCAGTTGCAGCATGTGGGATCTAGTTCCCTGACCAGGGATTGAACCCAGGCCCCCTGCATTGGCAGCATAGAGTCTTAAGCTACTGGACCACCAGGAAATCTCTCTCATTTCCATTTTTTTCCTGAGAATTTCAGATAACAAACATGCTGTCTCAAAGACTTAATTACAAGTGCAAACAGAGAGGAAAGAATAAAGGAGATTGTCTGGTAATAAAGGAGATTGTTTGAGCCTGGCCAGGGGATTGGGGGTGGGTAGGATAGAATTAATAAGGAAGGGGATTTGTGACAGAGTATAAGTGCTGCAAGGGGATGCCTAGCTGGGAAAGGGAAGTCGCCGTGGTAAGGACCAGTTTCTTTGGATGCTGTGGAAGGTGGTTCTACTGAGGCCACTCAGGACTGCACCCCCACCTTCCTCACATCCTACTCCCCCAGAAGGAAATATTTCAAACTTTTAAGTGCTCTTTTTGGTATTTATATCCATGTTTGTGAAAGTCACTCAATCCTGTCTGACTCTTTGCCATACCATAGACTGTAGCCTGCCAGGCTCCTCTATCCATGGAATTCTCCAGGCAAGAACATGAAGTGGGTAGCCATTCCCTTCTCCAGGGGATCTCCAGGTTTCCTGCATGGCAGGCAGACTGTTTACCGTCTGATCCACCAGGGAAGCCCAGCAATACTGGAGCGGGTAGCCTATCCCTTCTCCAGGAGATCTTCCTGACCCAGGAATTGAACTGGGGTCTCCTGCATTGCAGGTGGATTCTTAACCAGCTGAGCTAATGTACTGCTTTTTCTTTATCCATTAACCTCAGATATTATTGACTTTCTATTATGATAGATAAAAATACAAACTCATTTATATACTTTCTTCTGCATCCTGTATTCTACTATCATTATATCTCAATTTTTAAAAAAATATTTATTTATTTATTTAGGCAGGGGTCGGTAGGGAGGGGGGTGGGAGGGCCACTTCCACTGGTCTTTCATTTGTCTAGTTTTCATCCCTCTTTGTTCTTTGGCCCATGTGGGTCTCCCATCACGGTGGCCTCTGTTGTTGCAGAGCACCAGCTCTGGGCGCATGTGCTCCAGAGCTCTGGCTCGGTAATTGGACACATCAGTCCAGCCGCTCCGTGGCACGTGGGATCTTCCCAGGCCAGGGAGCGAACCAGCGCCCCTTGCACTGCAAGGCGGTGTCCTTACCCACTGGACCACCAGGGAAGCCCTCAATTTTTTTTTAACAAAAAACAAAACAGATTTGTGACCTTGAAGAAGAGCAAACAATTACCTCCCTGTCCCCATCTTTTTTTTCAAAAATTTTTGGGGGGCCACTTCTATTGATCTTTCCTTTATTTATTTTCATCCATCTTTGTTCTTTGGCCTGTGTGGGCCTCCCATTGCAGTGGCCTTTCTCTCTGGGCGCATGTGCTCCAGAGCTCTGGCTTGGTAATTGGACACATCAGTCCAGCCACTCCATGGCACGTGGGTTATTCCCAGGCCAGGGATTGAACCGGCGCCCCTTGCACTGCAAGGCGGTGTCCTTACCAACTGGACCACCAGGGAAGCCCATGTCCCCATCTTTGTTTTGAGCAATTCTCTAAAGTGATCAGGACCTGAGGGGCGTAAAACTCCTGGTCCTTTCAAGAGCTTTAGAAATTGCACCCTGTGGAGTTGGTCTGCATCCCACCACTTACCAGCTGTGTGTGGGGGGCCAGTGTACCCTATTCTGGCTGCAGTGGAGCTGCGGGAAAAGTCCTTGGGGGTCATCTTTAGAAAATCATTTACTTCAATTTACCTGAAGTTCTCCAGGGAAAGCTCAGAGAAAATGGGACACCCAAACTCAGAGAGCATCTCTGGGCATGACTGGTGTGGAAGCCCGTTTTCTGTGCCTTTGCTGTATTAACCTTTCTGTGCCTTGTGACCCCAAATTAAAAGTTCCAGGTTAGCTGGGTAGCACTGACAGGAATCTCCTGAAACTCCCCAGGAATTTGCTACGTTTCTAAAAGGGAGGCCAGAGATGGGAGGGCCCACGAGTTCCTTCTTTCCTAGATCTCAGGAGAGGATGCCCCCCAATGGTTACCATGACCTGAGCCCCCAGGGTCTTGAGAAGAGATCAGGAGAGTTTAAAGTCAGTCACACACAACTGTGCAGCAAATAAGCTCTTTTAATGTGCAGGGAGGAGTGGGGAAAGCCAGCAGAGGAAAGTGTGTTCCCCTTTACTCTAGGGGTGCGCTGACCTGGGAGCTGGCATATTGCTCCCTATGTCAATTTTTTTTTTTAATTTTGGTCTCTTTAGTATTGGTTTTCTATTTATTTGCTTTCATCCATCTTTATTCTTTGGCCTGTGTGGGCCTCCCGTTGCAGTGGCCTCTTCTGTTGTAGAGCACCAGCTCTGGGCCCATGCGCTCCAGAGTGCTGGCTCATAATTGGACACATCGGTCTAGCCGCTTAGCCGCACGTGGGATCTTCCTGCTAGGGATCAAACCCGCGCCTTGCAGTGCAAGGCAGACTCTTTACCCACTGGGACCACCAGGGAAGCCCCCTATCTCAATTCTTAATGAAAATCATTTTCAGAGTTTTATTATGGCTATAAATTTTGCTTGCTGTTAACACAAGTGGTGTAGTGTGGTTACATCTTCATTATTGTTCAACTTTCAGTTTTTCCTGGAGTTAATCATTGCCTCAGTTTTCCATCTGTTTTGTTTCCTTTGATCCTCTGAGGAAGGAATTTCACACTGTTCCATAGCTCTGTAAAATACCTCTTAGCACAATTTGCCAATTAGTCAGACTCAGATGTACTAGAGAATTCACCGCTTTCATTTTCTCCTGCTTAGAGCCACGTCTCCTCTTCTGAGATCTACAGCTGTCTGGACTCATTTCTTTCTGTGGTTGTTACATAACTTCATCCTGCCTTTTCCCACCCATTCTTACATTCCTTTTATCCTCCACTTATGTTTATTCCTTGTTGATTTGATCGCATTACATGAGTTCTCTTTCTTGATTTACTTCCTTGGTTTGAACTGAATTTCAATCCAAATACCTTTGAGCTTCAATTTTGGGAGAATTTCATATGGTCCTTCTTTCCCTTTCTTCCTTTGCCTGTCTTTCTTTCTCTCTCTCTCTCTCTTTAGACTTTCTTTCTGTAATGGCTTTGGTGTCATCTTCTTTCTTCACCTTGGAAATACCTGGAGGTTGGAAATTGGGTCACCTGCATTTCTTCTTTAATATTTGAATATCCATTATATTGTCCATGTCATTGTTACCTTGTTGCCTTTATCTTTCTTAATGTTCTCATCTAATTCTTCTATTCATTTTTGGCTCATATACTTAACTTTCAAGAGTTCTTTATTATTGTCTGATTGCTCTTTTTTATAGTTATCTTCTTATTTTGGGGATGCAAAAATGATTCTCTGGTGGTCCAGTGGCTAAGCCACTGAGCCCCCAGTATAGGGGGCCTAGGTTCGATCCCTGGTCAGGGAACTAAATCCCACATGTTGCAGCCAAGACCCAGTGCAGCCAAATAAGGTTTTTTTTTTTTTTAAAATCTCCCTGAAAATATTAATTATCCTTTTAAAATCCCATTTTATGTCATTTGTTTGAGTTTTCTCTTTGACTATTGTGTGCAGCGGTTCCTTCAGATGTCTACCCATTCTTCACTATCCATTCTTAATGAAAATCATTTTCAGAGTTTTATTATGGCTATAAATTTTGCTTGCTGTTAACACAAGTGGTGTAGTGTGGTTACATCTTCATTATTGTTCAACTTTCAGTTTTTCCTGGAGTTAATCATTGCCTCAGTTTTCCATCTGTTTTGTTTCCTTTGATCCTCTGAGGAAGGAATTTCACACTGTTCCATAGCTCTGTAAAATACCTCTTAGCACAATTTGCCAATTAGTCAGACTCAGATGTACTAGAGAATTCACCGCTTTCATTTTCTCCTGCTTAGAGCCACGTCTCCTCTTCTGAGATCTACAGCTGTCTGGACTCATTTCTTTCTGTGGTTGTTACATAACTTCATCCTGCCTTTTCCCACCCATTCTTACATTCCTTTTATCCTCCACTTATGTTTATTCCTTGTTGATTTGATCGCATTACATGAGTTCTCTTTCTTGATTTACTTCCTTGGTTTGAACTGAATTTCAATCCAAATACCTTTGAGCTTCAATTTTGGGAGAATTTCATATGGTCCTTCTTTCCCTTTCTTCCTTTGCCTGTCTTTCTTTCTCTCTCTCTCTCTCTTTAGACTTTCTTTCTGTAATGGCTTTGGTGTCATCTTCTTTCTTCACCTTGGAAATACCTGGAGGTTGGAAATTGGGTCACCTGCATTTCTTCTTTAATATTTGAATATCCATTATATTGTCCATGTCATTGTTACCTTGTTGCCTTTATCTTTCTTAATGTTCTCATCTAATTCTTCTATTCATTTTTGGCTCATATACTTAACTTTCAAGAGTTCTTTATTATTGTCTGATTGCTCTTTTTTATAGTTATCTTCTTATTTTGGGGATGCAAAAATGATTCTCTGGTGGTCCAGTGGCTAAGCCACTGAGCCCCCAGTATAGGGGGCCTAGGTTCGATCCCTGGTCAGGGAACTAAATCCCACATGTTGCAGCCAAGACCCAGTGCAGCCAAATAAGGTTTTTTTTTTTTTTTTTTTTTAAAAATCTCCCTGAAAATATTAATTATCCTTTTAAAATCCCATTTTTATGTCATTTGTTTGAGTTTTCTCTTTGACTATTGTGTGCAGAGGTTCCTTCAGATGTCTACCAATTCTTCACTATCCATTCATATTTAAAGGTGAGGACTAAAAAGCAGATCAAAAGTTGGGGAACAAGGAGGGGCTTATAGACAGGTAATCAGGTAGCTCAGTGTCTTTTGCTGTGAACCTTCGGAAAATGCGTGTGTACTTTTTCTTTAAGGCAATTCAATTTCTCCACTTGAAAAAGTCCTCTATGCTCCTCTCTTCATTCACTTTACAGTGTGAGGTAGAGTCTCAGTTGTATTGTACAACGGCTGCTAGAGTTCCGGACCTGGGTGAGCATGGTGCATTAAAGAGGGTCACTGAGTTTTTGCCATTCTCAAAGGGTGGAATTCTTTCCCCTTAAATCTGGATTAGTTTTGTGACCATTTCAACTGGTAATGTATAGTGGAAATAATGCAGTGACAGTTCTAAGACTCACCTTCAGAAGACTTGGGTGTTTCCATGTTTTTACTTGCAGAAGCCCTTAGACACTATGTAATAAGCTACTTGCTGGGGATGCCATGAAGAAAGACAGTATGGAGAGGTGATGTATAAAGAAGGCAGTCCTGAGACTCCATTAAAGAGAGACCCCATCATCCTAGCAGCCCAGCTTAGCCCAGCCTGCCAATGTGAACAACCAAGAGACTAGATGTGTGAGTTGGCCATCTTGGATGTTCCAGCCCAGATGGCCCCTCAGATGACTATAGGACCCAGTCAACTTCTGATGGTGTAGAAGAACCATCTAGCTGGGTACAATCAACCATCAGAGTTGAAGCAATAAAAGCTTGTTGTCTTAAGACAATACATTTTTGGATGGTTGTTCTGTGGCAGTGGAGAACCAAAATAAAAAACTTGGGGCTACATTGCATGATTCAATCTGAACATTTTACTCAGTGCTCTATATTAGCTGAAATCCACTGAGCCCCAGTATAGGGGGCCTAGGTTCGATCCCTGGTCAGGAACTAAATCCCACATGTTGCAGCCAAGACCCAGTGCAGCCAAATAAGGTTTTTTTTTTTTTTTTTTTTTAAAAATCTCCCTGAAAATATTAATTATCCTTTTAAAATCCCATTTTTATGTCATTTGTTTGAGTTTTCTCTTTGACTATTGTGTGCAGAGGTTCCTTCAGATGTCTACCAATTCTTCACTATCCATTCATATTTAAAGGTGAGGACTAAAAAGCAGATCAAAAGTTGGGGAACAAGGAGGGGCTTATAGACAGGTAATCAGGTAGCTCAGTGTCTTTTGCTGTGAACCTTCGGAAAATGCGTGTGTACTTTTTCTTTAAGGCAATTCAATTTCTCCACTTGAAAAAGTCCTCTATGCTCCTCTCTTCATTCACTTTACAGTGTGAGGTAGAGTCTCAGTTGTATTGTACAACGGCTGCTAGAGTTCCGGACCTGGGTGAGCATGGTGCATTAAAGAGGGTCACTGAGTTTTTGCCATTCTCAAAGGGTGGAATTCTTTCCCCTTAAATCTGGATTAGTTTTGTGACCATTTCAACTGGTAATGTATAGTGGAAATAATGCAGTGACAGTTCTAAGACTCACCTTCAGAAGACTTGGGTGTTTCCATGTTTTTACTTGCAGAAGCCCTTAGACACTATGTAATAAGCTACTTGCTGGGGATGCCATGAAGAAAGACAGTATGGAGAGGTGATGTATAAAGAAGGCAGTCCTGAGACTCCATTAAAGAGAGACCCCATCATCCTAGCAGCCCAGCTTAGCCCAGCCTGCCAATGTGAACAACCAAGAGACTAGATGTGTGAGTTGGCCATCTTGGATGTTCCAGCCCAGATGGCCCCTCAGATGACTATAGGACCCAGTCAACTTCTGATGGTGTAGAAGAACCATCTAGCTGGGTACAATCAACCATCAGAGTTGAAGCAATAAAAGCTTGTTGTCTTAAGACAATACATTTTTGGATGGTTGTTCTGTGGCAGTGGAGAACCAAAATAGTGGGGAAAGAGAACTTGGGGCTACATTGCATGATTCAATCTGAACATTTTTACTCAGTGCTCTATATTAGCTGATTCCTTACTTTTATCATCTCTATACTTGGATTAAGGAGGATATACAATCTGGAAATTCAGCTAATGATATTGACCTCCACGTTCAAATTCAAAAAACACTCAAGATCTCTATCCCAATATAGGTCAAGCCTAAAATTGGGCACTATGATGATCCATACATTTTTGAGGATCTGATATTCTGACTGTAGCTAGAAAACCTCTTTCATCAAATCAGCTTCTTTCTCTAATCTAAGGCATTTTCCTCACAATTCTTTTCTCCATAGTCCACCTGCATCCTTTGAGAAAATGGAAATAGATTTCTTTTTGCACCGTGTCTGCAATTACACTCATGCCCTTCCTCCAGCAGATGTGATGCTATCACATTCTATCAGGTACTCATTCTGGACCACTAATGGTTTTAATGGAGGCAGGGTTTGCAGTCCTTGATGTGTCCTCTATGATTTCCTTTCTAAAGCCTTAGAAAAACTTGGATGAAAATGTATAACTTCATTGGAAACCAAAGCTGATAAACACTGTAGTGTCAGATTATGGAAGGAATACTTATTAGACATAATACTGATAGAGCTGCTCCTACACTTTTGCTCCTACTCTGGTTGCCCTCAAATACTCTGGGAGAAGTTAATTAAAAACCCAGGAAGTGGGCTTCCCTGGTGATCCAGTGAGTAAGGACACCACCTTGCAGTGCAAGGGGCGCCAGTTTGATCCCTGGCCTGGGAAGATCCCATGTGCCGCGGAGCGGCTCGACTGATGTGTCCAGTTACCGAGCCAGAGCTCTGGAGCGCATGTGCCCAGAGCTGGTGCTCTGCGACAACAGAGGCCACCGTGATGGGAGGCCCACACGGGCCACAGAACAAAGATGGATGAAAATAGACAAATGAAAGACCAATAGAAGCAGCCTGCCTGCTCCCCTCCCCCCCCCCCCCCCCCCCCCCAAAAAAAAAAAAAAAATAAATCAAAAAAAAAAAAAAAAAACCCAGGAAGCTGCCCCTTTACTCTGTGATGGTGTTGTTCTGTCTTCCTACAAACATTTCTGCATTCATTTGAAGACTGAAACTGAACATTTTACTCAGTGCTCTATATTAGCTGATTCCTTACTTTTATCATCTCTATACTTGGATTAAGGAGGATATACAATCTGGAAATTCAGCTAATGATATTGACCTCACGTTCAAATTCAAAAACACTCAAGATCTCTATCCCAATATAGGTCAAGCCTAAAATTGGGCACTATGATGATCCATACATTTTTGAGGATCTGATATTCTGACTGTAGCTAGAAAACCTCTTTCATCAAATCAGCTTCTTTCTCTAATCTAAGGCATTTTCCTCACAATTCTTTTCTCCATAGTCCACCTGCATCCTTTGAGAAAATGGAAATAGATTTCTTTTTGCACCGTGTCTGCAATTACACTCATGCCCTTCCTCCAGCAGATGTGATGCTATCACATTCTATCAGGTACTCATTCTGGACCACTAATGGTTTTAATGGAGGCAGGGTTTGCAGTCCTTGATGTGTCCTCTATGATTTCCTTTCTAAAGCCTTAGAAAAACTTGGATGAAAATGTATAACTTCATTGGAAACCAAAGCTGATAAACACTGTAGTGTCAGATTATGGAAGGAATACTTATTAGACATAATACTGATAGAGCTGCTCCTACACTTTTGCTCCTACTCTGGTTGCCCTCAAATACTCTGGGGAGAAGTTAATTAAAAACCCAGGAAGTGGGCTTCCCTGGTGATCCAGTGAGTAAGGACACCACCTTGCAGTGCAAGGGGCGCCAGTTTGATCCCTGGCCTGGGAAGATCCCATGTGCCGCGGAGCGGCTCGACTGATGTGTCCAGTTACCGAGCCAGAGCTCTGGAGCGCATGTGCCCAGAGCTGGTGCTCTGCGACAACAGAGGCCACCGTGATGGGAGGCCCACACGGGCCACAGAACAAAGATGGATGAAAATAGACAAATGAAAGACCAATAGAAGCAGCCTGCCTGCTCCCCTCCCTCCCCACCCCACCCCCGCAAAAGTAAATAAATAAATAAATCTTTAAAAAAAAAAAAAAAAAAACCCAGGAAGCTGCCCCTTTACTCTGTGATGGTGTTGTTCTGTCTTCCTACAAACATTTCTGCATTCATTTGAAGACTGAAACTGCTACAAAACAACAGGGCAGTATAGGGGATCTTGATGGAGGTGCTTTGCATTCAAGGAGGACACACCTGTAGGTGAAAACAGAGAATATACCTGCTGACAAGGCACGCTGGGAAACATAGTTTCACAGTTCCAGGAAGCTAGGTTGGACTTCACCATGCAACACAGCAACCACGTATCTCAAGAAAGCCTGGGAAGCAGACCCTGGGAGTTGGGTTGAGATCTCTTTAGTATATAACTTCCTTAAAAGTGCTTTAGAGCCGAGAAGGGGACTCAGCTAACTTCAAAGGAACAGTAGGAGGACCAGGGGAAATCTACACAATCTGTTGATTGTTAAAACAAAAATTTAAAAAAAGTTTTTTAAAATGTATCTCTTTTATTCCAAAAATGAGTAAAAAGAGAAAGCAGTCAACTTGATTTATTTAAAAAAGATGAACCGTAGAACATTAGAAAGAAAAATATATCTTGATAACTCAAAAGTGCATAGAGTAACTAGAATTCAATTTTAGACAATTGTGTGGAAACTTCACTGAGTTGCAAAGAAATGTAGCTTCTATGAACAGCTAAAGACAATCATAAAGAGAGAGAAGACCAGGAGGACATGAGATGAACAAATGACAAAATAAGATGAAAAGGGCACCAGTAAGATGTAAGAGTGTGTTGTTACCTGTTGCTCAAATAAAAGTACACCATTTTATTTGCTACAGCATTTTATTTATTACACCATTTATTTCCCACAATTCTGTGGGAAGGAATTAAGGCAGGGTCAACTGGACAAGTCTTCTCCACACGATCTACTTCATGAGGTGGTAGTATTCAGCTGGAAGTGGGATAGAGCTGGAATGTTCGAGGTGACTTCACCTCATGTATCTGGCACCTGATGACTAAAGAATTGTGGAACACCTCTCTCTCGCTCTCTCATGTGGCTTGAGTTTCATTATATGGCAGCTGGATTTCCAAAATGAGAAAGTGGCAGCTGCCAATCCTCTTAAAAATGAAGATTAGAAGTCTTTTAATAGCACTCCTGTTGCCTTTTGTTAGTTATGTCAAGTCACAAGACATCACAGATTGAAGGGGAGGGAAATAGTTGCCACCTCTTGACAGGAGGGAATAATTGTGCATACAGGTTTGGGAGGAATTGTTGGCATCCATTTTTGCAGTCAACTCTCCCAAGAAGTATACGTTCAAAGGAACGCTTCCCTGGTGACTCAACTGGTAAAAGAATCTGCCTGTAATGTGGCAGATCTGGGTTTGATCCCTGGGTCAGGAAGATCCCATGGAGGAGGGAATGGCTACCCACTTCTTGGAGAATTCCACAGACAGAGGAGCCTGGCATGCTCCAGTCCATGGGATCGCAGAGTCAGACATGACTGAGTGACTAACACATTTCACTTTCACACTTCATATACATATCCTCACTAAGGCAGGTGAGAAACAGGACTGACACTATGAAAAATTGTAATAGTGATGTGAAACACAAAGTTGAGAAATTATTTCCAAAAGTATGAGTGGACATAGAGATGAAAATAATGAGTGAGAATAGGGAGGACAGAGGAAGGTCCTAGTGGAACTTCCTTTCTCTGCTTGTGAAATTCCCCATCTTAGGTGACTTTATGGCAGAACTGACTGACACATAGAATTGGAAAAGACCAGATTCCCATTTTCTCAGGCTGCTTGCTAGGGTACCAGCATGAGACCTATGCCAGTCAGATGCATGCACATGGAACTTTGAAAAGGAAGCAAGTAGCACAATGATGAAAGAACTGGGGAGAATTCATTCCGAGGGTGGCAGCCCTGGGTCCAGGACAGCGGAAGCCATGGGGCAGGCTGCAGTGTCTGGAGTGGTAATGCTGTGAGCAGCCCCAGGGTGCAGAGGTAGTGTCGCTGGAGTCCTCATTGGATGTATTGTGTGGTCTAACTTGACACTCTGGCTACTGCTGAACTTCACTCTATGCTGCTCATTTTCAGAGCCTGGGTCTTAGTGTTCCTGATATTTTTGTAAAATACTCAGTATTCATTTAATAAATTATTTCATTACTGAAGCAGCAAGAGTTAGTATGGATTGTTTGAAATTAAGATCCTTGACTTGCACAGGATATGAACAAAGAACAATAGGTATTACTGTGGGAGGAAAGCAGGATAACTGGAAGAGGCAATGATGAGTCAAAAAGAAAAATTTTTTTTTGGCTTCTTGGAAGCTACTTGGTTTGTATGTACCCATACATGTTTTACAGTATTTTAGGCACAATAATAAAAAGAGATTGCATCTATATATATCATGGAAATAATTATATTTAATAAGAAAAAGATACTATTCAGGAATCAAAAACTTAAAAAACAAAGATTATCTGCAAGTTAGGATGACTTCAGACTTCCCATCTTTTGGCTGCCAAAAGAAAGCATGGAAATGTTTCCATCTTTCAGTTTTGTGGGTAAGAGTGTATGATCCATAGTCTTCCTTTTAAAAGAATCATTTGAAGATGCTTAGCCCAGAACAGAGTGAGTGATTCTCTTTACTGTTCTTTATCAAAGTTGTTTTAGCTTTTCTAGGGCCTATGTCTTCCACACAAACTCTAGAATCAGCTTGTTTATGTCCACAAAAAAATCTTGCTGGGTTTTCTATAGGAATTGTATTAAGTCAGTTGGAATAGAACTGACATCTTTATTTTTTTCAATCATTAAATTCATGAATACAGTATATCTTTAAATTTATCTAGATTGTCTTTGATTTAGTTCATCAGCATTCTGTAATATTTAGCATACAGACCCTGTACATGTTTTGGGAAATGCATGCATGTGTGTTCAATTGTTCAGTCCTGTCTTGGCTCTTTGTGATCCCTGTAGCCCGCCAGGCCAAGGAGTCCATGGGTTTTTCCAGGCCAAGAATACTGGAGTTGGGTCCCATGTCCTACTCCAGGGGATCTTCCAGACCCAGGGATTGAACCAGCATCTCCTGCCCTGACGGGTGGATTCTTTACCACTGCTCTGTCTGGGAAGCCCTGGGAAATGTATACCTAAGTATTTAATTTTATTTGGAATCATTGTAAATGATACTATGTTTTTAATTTGAGTTCCCATCTGTTTATTATTAGTACATAGATATGCAATAGATTTTCGTGTGTTGAATTTGTATCCAGAAACATTACTTAACTCACATATTACTGGGTTTTTTTTGGATAGATTCCATGTACTTTTCTTTTCTTTTTTTTTTTTAACATTTATTTATTTATTTATTTCTGGGGGGGCGGGTTGGGGAGGGAGGGGGTAGGCGGGCCACTTCTATTGGTCTTTCATTTGTCTATTTTCATCCGTTTTTGTTCTTTGGCTCCTGTGGGCCTCCCATCGTGGTGGCCTCTGTTGTCGCAGAGCACAGGCTCTGGGCGCATGTGCTCCAGAGCTCTGGCTCGGTAATTGGACACACAGGTCCAGCCGGCCGCGGCACATGGGATCTTCACAGGCCAGGGATGGAACCGGCGCCCCTTGCACTGCAAGGCGGTGTCCTTACCCACTGGACCACCAGGGAAGCCCAGATTCCATGTAATTTTCTACACAATCATATCATCTTCAAATATAAGCAATTTTATTTTTGAATGATGTGTCTTATATTCCTTTATTTTGCATTATTGAAGGGGTCAGGACTTTTAGTACCACACTGAACAAAAACAATTAGGGAGACAGGGCAGACATTCTTGCCTTATTTCTGATCCTAGGCAAAATGCATTCAGTCTTTAACTAGAAAGTATATTAGCTATAGGGTTTTTTTTTTTTTTTTTTTAAATAGATGCTTTTTATCAAGTTGAGATAATTCCCTTCCATTCCTAATTCAATGAGTTTTAATCATGAATAGGTATTGTACTTTTGGCAGATGCTTTATCATGGACTTAAATGTAAAATAAAGTATAAAAATTTTAGGCAAGTATGTAGAAGATTTTGGGATTTGGGTGTAGACAAGGAGTCCTTAATTTTGACATAAAATAAGCACGTGAAAAGATGTTCAGCATTTTCATTCATAATAGCCCCAACCGGAAATGACGCAGCTGTCCTTCAGTGGGACATCAATGGTTTAATCAATTGTGGTACATCCATACTGTGGAATATCACTCAGCAAAACAAAAACAACTCTTGATACAAATCACAACTTGGATCAATTACCAGGCAATTATGGTGAACAATAAAAAAGTCAATCTCAAAAGATTACATATTATATGATTCTGTTTATATAGCGTTCTTGAAATGAGGAAAGTATAGGAATGGAGAACAGATGAATGGTTTCCAGGAGTCGGGGATGGGGTGAGGTGAGTGGTGAAGGGGCAGAGCAACTGTGGATATAAAAGAGTGACTCAAGGGATCCTTGTGACGCTGGAGCCATGCTGTGCATTGACTGTGCTAGTGGTCACAAGAGCGTACACATGTGATAAAATTCCCCAGAGTTAACACACATACAAGTAGAACTGGGAAAATCTGAATAAGATGGGTACATTGGACTAATGTTAATATCCAGGTTGTGATTATACTTTTGAAAGTGGTAACTTTATGGGAAACTGGGTAAAGGATACATGAGGTCCCTGTGACTTATGACTGTATGTGAATCCATAATTATCTCAGAATAGAGCCTAATGAAAAAAATTAGAGGCATCGGAATCAGCACAATCATGCTGACAATAACCATTATTAGTTGACACTGTTCTTGAAGTGTTAGCTAATGCAATTGTCTAAGAAAATGAAAGAAGAAACTAATAATAAGGAAATGAAATTATCATAATTTCATAGAATAATTTTTTTTCTGCCTTGAAAATCCTAGGCTACAGAAGGGAGTTTACAGGGGAACCACCTACAAGATGAATTCAGTTAACAAATTCAAGAGCTGTCTTATAAAATAGCAATAGCTAATTATGAAGGAAAAAATTTCCCTGGTATAAATTATTGACAAATGTGCAGGACCCATAGGAATAAACTCTGAAACTGGAATTCACAAAAGAAGACTTGAATAAATGGAGGGACATCCTCCATTTTGGGGAGATTCAATATATAAAAATGTTTGTTCACCACAAATTAATTTATGCCTTTAATAAAATTCTGATAAATATTCTCATAGGAGTTTTTTAGAACTTAAAGAGAATGCACAGTTCAATTGGAAAAATGAATAGGCAACAATGCTTCATTATTAAATAAAAGCATTAGCATTCAACTCAAGAAACTCAAAAAAGAACAAAACATACCAAAAGAAATAGGAGGAAAAGTAATAAAGAAGCAAAAAGAATTACAAAAGGAAAAATAGAATTGATAAAAATATTCAGTAATACTTTCTTTGAAAAAGTAATACAATAAACAAATTTCCCCTTAATCATGGAATAAATAAAATGAAAGAAAAAATGTAATTCTTTTCTTATGTTAGGAATAACATAAGTATATATTTCTTCCTAAAAATTTGTTCAGTTGAGTCCTCATTCTGTACTAGGTTGTTAAAATTGCACTAACCTTTGTAAGATATTTAATCAGTATAGTAGTTAAACTTTTAAGTTCTGAAGTAATGAGTTTGGGCTCAAATAAACTCCTGACATTTGTTAATAGTCCCTTTGTGCTATTGGCAAACTTTTTAAACATCTCTACATTTCAGGTAATTGTGCTTCATTGAGTTTTGAGGAGGATAAAATAAAATCCATAATGCATGTGGAACACTTGACTCAGTAAGATGTAAACACTCAATAGATGTAATTTTTTTTAGTATGTGTTACACACACACACACACACACACACACACACGTGCGTGCACATACACCCATAGAGGCGATATCCCAAGTCTTCCCAAGTTTTATTAAATCTTCCACCTCAGTTTTAAAATTGTATTGTCAAATTCTAAAAGCAATCCCCTTGGAATTGCATTGAATTTATAAATTTATTTAAGGTAGATGGACATTTTACAATATGCAAGAGCTGTCTTATAAAATAGCAATAGCTAATTATGAAGGAAAAAATTTCCTGGTATAAATTATTGACAAATGTGCAGGACCCATAGGAATAAACTCTGAAACTGGAATTCACAAAAGAAGACTTGAATAAATGGAGGGACATCCTCCATTTTGGGGAGATTCAATATATAAAAATGTTTGTTCACCACAAATTAATTTATGCCTTTAATAAAATTCTGATAAATATTCTCATAGGAGTTTTTTAGAACTTAAAGAGAATGCACAGTTCAATTGGAAAAATGAATAGGCAACAATGCTTCATTATTAAATAAAAGCATTAGCATTCAACTCAAGAAACTCAAAAAAGAACAAAACATACCAAAAGAAATAGGAGGAAAAGTAATAAAGAAGCAAAAAGAATTACAAAAGGAAAAATAGAATTGATAAAAATATTCAGTAATACTTTCTTTGAAAAAGTAATACAATAAACAAATTTCCCCTTAATCATGGAATAAATAAAATGAAAGAAAAAATGTAATTCTTTTCTTATGTTAGGAATAACATAAGTATATATTTCTTCCTAAAAATTTGTTCAGTTGAGTCCTCATTCTGTACTAGGTTGTTAAAATTGCACTAACCTTTGTAAGATATTTAATCAGTATAGTAGTTAAACTTTTAAGTTCTGAAGTAATGAGTTTGGGCTCAAATAAACTCCTGACATTTGTTAATAGTCCCTTTGTGCTATTGGCAAACTTTTTAAACATCTCTACATTTCAGGTAATTGTGCTTCATTGAGTTTTGAGGAGGATAAAATAAAATCCATAATGCATGTGGAACACTTGACTCAGTAAGATGTAAACACTCAATAGATGTAATTTTTTTTAGTATGTGTTACACACACACACACACACACACACACACACACGTGCGTGCACATACACCCATAGAGGCGATATCCCAAGTCTTCCCAAGTTTTATTAAATCTTCCACCTCAGTTTTAAAATTGTATTGTCAAATTCTAAAAGCAATCCCCTTGGAATTGCATTGAATTTATAAATTTATTTAAGGTAGATGGACATTTTTACAATATGCATCTTCGTACTCATGAAGAATGCATGTCTCTCATTTTACTAACTCTCCTTTTTATATTGTCACATAAATATTCTACATTTCATCAGTATTTGTCCATCACAGCATCAATTCTCTAGGTACGTTACAGTCTTTGGTTGATATTATTGTTGTCGTTCAGTTGTTCAGTCATGTTTGACTCTTTGTGATCCCATGAACCGCAGCACACCAGGTTTCCCTGTCTTTACCTACCTACCAGAGTTTGCTAAAACTCAGGTGCATTGAATTGGTGATTCCATCCAAATGTCTCATCATCTGTCATCCCTTTCTCCTCCTTACCTCAGTCTTTCCCAGCATCAGGATCTTTTCCAATGAGTTAGTTTCTTTGCATTATGTGGCCAAAATATTGGAGTTTGAGCTTTAGCATCAATCCTTCCAATGAATATTCAGGGTTGATTTCCTTTAGAATTGACTGGTTTGTTCTCCTTGTTGTCCAAGGACCTATCAAGAGTCTTCTCCAGCACCATGGTTTGAATGCATCAATTCTTCTGAACTCAGCCTTGTTTACAATCCAACTCTCACATCCATACATGACTACTGGAAAACCATAGCTTTGACTATATGGACCTTTGTCAGTAAAGTGAAGTCTCTCACTTTTAATATGCTTCTAGGTTTGTCATAGCTCTTCTTTCAAGGAGCAAGCATGTTTTAATTTCATGTCTGCAGTCACTATCCACAGAGATTTTGGAGCCCAAGAAAATAAAATCCGTTACTATTTCCATTGTTTCCCCATCTATTTGCCATGAATGGGACCAGATGCTATGGCTTAGTTTTTTGAATGTTGACTTTTAGGCCAGCGTTTTTGCTTTTCTCTTTCACCTTCATCAAGAGACTCTTTAGTTCCTCTTTACTTTCTGCCATTAGGGTGGTGTCATCTGCATATCTCAGGTTATTGATATTTTTCCTGACAATCTTGATTTCAGCTTGAGCTTCATTCAACCTGTCATTTCACATGGTGTACTCTGCATATAAGTTAAATAAGCAGGGTGACAATATACTGGCTTCACATACTCCTTTCCCAATTTTGAACCAATCCATTGCTCCATGTCCAGTTCTGATTATTGTGTCTTGTCTTGCATACAGGTTTCTCAGGAGGCTGGTGAGGTGGTCTGGCATTCCCATCTCTTTCAGAATTTTCCACAGTTTGTTGTGAGTCACACAGTCAAAGGTTTTATTGTAGTCAGTGAAGCAGAGTAGACATTTTTCTGAAATTCTCTTGCCTTTTCTATGATCTCTGGTTCTGGAATTTTTGGCGATTTGATGTTGGCAATTTGACCTCTGGTCAAAGAATTTTTCCCCATTTTTTCAAGCTGGATGTTGTTTATTTATAAGAAAATTATTGATTTTAGAATATTTATTCTTAATGGACCTATATAAAAGACAATGTTACTGCCTTTTCCTTTCCAACAATTCTTTTTGCTTCTGATTCATAGATTTTCATGACATAGGTCTATGTGTGCAAATATGACTTGGATTCTGTTACCTGCAACCAAAAAAGACTTGACTTTCTGGAACAGAATCTTAATTAAAAATAATTATTTATTTGGCTGTGTTCAAGTCTTTGTTGTGGCATGTGGGCTCTTTGTAACAGTGCATGGGCTTCTCTCTAGTTGTGGCTCACAGGCTTAGTAGTTGCAATGTGTGGGTTTAGCTGCCTTGTGGCATGTGGAATCTTAGTTCCTTGACCAGGGATCAAACTCCCATCCCCTGAATCCCAAAGTGGATTCTTAACCACCGGACCACCAGGAAAATCCCAAGAATCTGAATTTTTAAAAAATCCATTCAACATAAACTTGTATCTGCGTATTAGTCCCTTTTAACTATTAGAGTGAAGAGATTTCCCAGCAGCGACCCACTCCTGAATCCCTAGAGTCAAATCTGGTTGATAAAAAAAGAGGATCATGCAGGCATGCTGTGTGACGGTCTGGAGGGGTGGGATGGGGGGGATATACATATGATTAATCTGGGAACATACATATCTGTAAACAACAAAACTCTATAAAAGTTAAAAGTAAAATAGAAGTTTTAAAAAAATGTAGTGCTGATTTCAGGCTATTATAATTTATGTGATGTTTTAATTTCTTTAATCAGATTTTGATATCAGAGTTTTACTAGGCTAGTAAAGTGATTTGAGACACTACCTAATTTTTTCTCTGGTCTTGGAACAGTTTATATAGCACAGGAATGATCTATTCCTTGAGAGCTGGAAATAGTAATACTTCTGGGCCTAACACCTTTTGGTGGGTAAGGCCTTAATAGTCTTTCAGGTTCTTTGAAGCTTATTATTTCTCTATTAAAAAAATCTGTTTTGATACTCAATATGGTCTGCTTCCTAGTCTTCTCTTTCCTATCTCCCTTCTTGAAAAGTTCTTTCAGAAATCATTCGGGACAGCTGGACATAGGTGGTGTCCATAATTCTAACTTGGGGTGTTGAGATCTGAGTGGGTGGAGGAAGCTTATTGCTAAATATTTAAATTTATAAGAAAATTATTGATTTTAGAATATTTATTCTTAATGGACCTATATAAAAGACAATGTTACTGCCTTTTCCTTTCCAACAATTCTTTTTGCTTCTGATTCATAGATTTTCATGACATAGGTCTATGTGTGCAAATATGACTTGGATTCTGTTACCTGCAACCAAAAAAGACTTGACTTTCTGGAACAGAATCTTAATTAAAAATAATTATTTATTTGGCTGTGTTCAAGTCTTTGTTGTGGCATGTGGGCTCTTTGTAACAGTGCATGGGCTTCTCTCTAGTTGTGGCTCACAGGCTTAGTAGTTGCAATGTGTGGGTTTAGCTGCCTTGTGGCATGTGGAATCTTAGTTCCTTGACCAGGGATCAAACTCCCATCCCCTGAATCCCAAAGTGGATTCTTAACCACCGGACCACCAGGAAAATCCCAAGAATCTGAATTTTTAAAAAATCCATTCAACATAAACTTGTATCTGCGTATTAGTCCCTTTTAACTATTAGAGTGAAGAGATTTCCCAGCAGCGACCCACTCCTGAATCCCTAGAGTCAAATCTGGTTGATAAAAAAAGGGGATCCTGCAGAGATGCTGTGTGACAGTCTGGAGGGGTGGGATGGGGGGGGATATACATATGATTAATCTGGGAACATACATATCTGTAAACAACCAAACTCTATAAAAGTTAAAAGTAAAATAAAAGTTTTAAAAAAATGTAGTGCTGATTTCAGGCTATTATAATTTATGTGATGTTTTAATTTCTTTAATCAGATTTTGATATCAGAGTTTTACTAGGCTAGTAAAGTGATTTGAGACACTACCTAATTTTTTCTCTGGTCTTGGAACAGTTTATATAGCACAGGAATGATCTATTCCTTGAGAGCTGGAAATAGTAATACTTCTGGGCCTAACACCTTTTGGTGGGTAAGGCCTTAATAGTCTTTCAGGTTCTTTGAAGCTTATTATTTCTCTATTAAAAAAATCTGTTTTGATACTCAATATGGTCTGCTTCCTAGTCTTCTCTTTTCCTATCTCCCTTCTTGAAAAGTTCTTTCAGAAATCATTCGGGACAGCTGGACATAGGTGGTGTCCATAATTCTAACTTGGGGTGTTGAGATCTGAGTGGGTGGAGGAAGCCTACCTTGAGTGTCAGGGGCATTGAGAGGAAACTGGTTATAAACGGAGGGTGGGGAATTGACCCAACAAATAAGAATATATTAAAGAATACTGTGAATCAGTTTCTCAGTGTCTGAGAAGGGATTTACACTTATGGAAAGGAAGAAAACTAGAATTAATCCTGTGGTATTGAATTGGAATTGGAGGTATGATATGAATTCATCGTTTTCAATATATAGAATAGATGTAAAAACAAGTGTATGTATTCAATTTTCTTTTGTTGTGTAATGTAGAGGTGGTTTAGTTGCTAAGCCATGTCTGACTTTTGCTATCCCATGGACTCTAGCCTGCCAGGATCCTTTGTCCATGGGATTCTCCAGGCAATAATATTGACATGCGTTGCCATTTCCTTCTCCAGGGCATCTTTCCAACCCAGGAATCGAACCTGGGTCTCCTACATTGCAGACAGATTCTTTACTTACTGAATTAAAGTTAGTGACTTAAAGCAATAATTCATATTTGTTATCTCATAATTTCTGTGCATCAGAAATCCAGGAGTGACTTAGCTGAGTGCTTCTGCCTCAAGTTTGCACAAGGCTGCCAGGATTGTAGTTTTATCTGAAGGCTTTGTTAGAGGAAGACCTTCTTCCAAGTTCACTCATGTGACTGTTGGAAGGATTCACTACCACTCTGACAGATGACCAGAAGCACCCTCACTTCCTTGCCATGTGGGCCTCTCAATTAGGGCAGCGCATAGCATGGCAACTGGCTTCCTTCAGAGTGAGTGAATGAGAGAGAATGCCAAAGATAAAAGTCCCAGTCATTCTGTAACATAAACTTGAACTTCTACCATATTCTGTTTGTTATAAATGAGTCACTCAGTCCTGTACATATTTGAAAGGAGGGGATTACATAAGGATTTGAATACCTTGGAGCAGTCTTGGGGCTACCTACCACAGATAGGTAGTTGGTAGATAGAGAGACAGATACAGATATCAATGGATTTCTCAACTCATGCAAGATGCTCTTATTATTTCTCTTTTTGTAAAAAGTTCTTTCAGAAATCATTCGGGACAGCTGGACATAGGTGGTGTCCATAATTCTAACTTGGGGTGTTGAGATCTGAGTGGGTGGAGGAAGCCTACCTTGAGTGTCAGGGGCATTGAGAGGAAACTGGTTATAAACGGAGGGTGGGGAATTGACCCAACAAATAAGAATATATTAAAGAATACTGTGAATCAGTTTCTCAGTGTCTGAGAAGGGATTTACACTTATGGAAAGGAAGAAAACTAGAATTAATCCTGTGGTATTGAATTGGAATTGGAGGTATGATATGAATTCATCGTTTTCAATATATAGAATAGATGTAAAAACAAGTGTATGTATTCAATTTTCTTTTGTTGTGTAATGTAGAGGTGGTTTAGTTGCTAAGCCATGTCTGACTTTTGCTATCCCATGGACTCTAGCCTGCCAGGATCCTTTGTCCATGGGATTCTCCAGGCAATAATATTGACATGCGTTGCCATTTCCTTCTCCAGGGCATCTTTCCAACCCAGGAATCGAACCTGGGTCTCCTACATTGCAGACAGATTCTTTACTTACTGAATTAAAGTTAGTGACTTAAAGCAATAATTCATATTTGTTATCTCATAATTTCTGTGCATCAGAAATCCAGGAGTGACTTAGCTGAGTGCTTCTGCCTCAAGTTTGCACAAGGCTGCCAGGATTGTAGTTTTATCTGAAGGCTTTGTTAGAGGAAGACCTTCTTCCAAGTTCACTCATGTGACTGTTGGAAGGATTCACTACCACTCTGACAGATGACCAGAAGCACCCTCACTTCCTTGCCATGTGGGCCTCTCAATTAGGGCAGCGCATAGCATGGCAACTGGCTTCCTTCAGAGTGAGTGAATGAGAGAGAATGCCAAAGATAAAAGTCCCAGTCATTCTGTAACATAAACTTGAACTTCTACCATATTCTGTTTGTTATAAATGAGTCACTCAGTCCTGTACATATTTGAAAGGAGGGGATTACATAAGGATTTGAATACCTTGGAGCAGTCTTGGGGCTACCTACCACAGATAGGTAGTTGGTAGATAGAGAGACAGATACAGATATCAATGGATTTCTCAACTCTCATAGCAAGATGCTCTAATAACAATGAACACACCTTATACCTAAATCTTTGTTTGTAAGTATCTTTCTGCACCAAAACCTGAGGAATTTGAAGAAATGGTAGATTCCAGGACTGGGGCAGTAAAATTACAAGATGAGCGTGGAACATTCCTGCTGTGCCAGAAAAGTACTCAGAGAATCATGAGTATAGGTCAAAAGGACATAGAAACTAGTTTGAAGGGACTCCTTCTAGTTTTGGGAGAATTTGAAAAACTACAGGGGAATAGTAACAGATTTTTAGACTTCCCAGGTGGCACTAGTGGTAAAGAACCCACCTGCTAATGCAGGAAATATAAATGATGCAGGTTCAATCCCTGAGTCTGGAAAAATTTCTGGAGGAGGACATGGCAACTCACTTCAGTATTCTTGCCTGGAGAAGCCCACGGACAAGGGAGCCTAGGAGGCTATAGTCCATAGGGTCACACAAAGCCAGATATTACTGAAGCAACCAAGCACACACAACAGATTTTTTACCATTGAATAAAATAAGCATCTAAAAGTTCACATTGATATAAATAAATGAATATGTAAGAAAAGAGAAAACCTTTCCTTAAAGGTAGAATGTCAGTTAATTTATTGTGGAAGAAATGGTGGAGTTCCAAAATTACCATTTGATAAAAAGAAGGTCCTATTGTAAAGCACAAGGAACTATAATCAATATCCTGTGATAAGCCATAAGAGGAAAGATTATGAAAAAATGTATATAAATATATGTACATATATAATTGAATCAATTTGGTACACAGCAGAAATTAACACATTATAAATTCATAGTACTTCACTAAAATTTTAAAAAAATACAAAAATTACCGTTTGACAATCATCATAGTAGCAACTGATTCAGGGAGAGTGAGTGAATGAGAGAGAATGCCAAAGATAAAAGTCCCAGTCATTCTGTAACATAAACTTGAACTTCTACCATATTCTGTTTGTTATAAATGAGTCACTCAGTCCTGTACATATTTGAAAGGAGGGATTACATAAGGATTTGAATACCTTGGAGCAGTCTTGGGGCTACCTACCACAGATAGGTAGTTGGTAGATAGAGAGACAGATACAGATATCAATGGATTTCTCAACTCTCATAGCAAGATGCTCTAATAACAATGAACACACCTTATACCTAAATCTTTGTTTGTAAGTATCTTTCTGCACCAAAACCTGAGGAATTTGAAGAAATGGTAGATTCCAGGACTGGGGCAGTAAAATTACAAGATGAGCGTGGAACATTCCTGCTGTGCCAGAAAAGTACTCAGAGAATCATGAGTATAGGTCAAAAGGACATAGAAACTAGTTTGAAGGGACTCCTTCTAGTTTTGGGAGAATTTGAAAAACTACAGGGGAATAGTAACAGATTTTTAGACTTCCCAGGTGGCACTAGTGGTAAAGAACCCACCTGCTAATGCAGGAAATATAAATGATGCAGGTTCAATCCCTGAGTCTGGAAAAATTTCTGGAGGAGGACATGGCAACTCACTTCAGTATTCTTGCCTGGAGAAGCCCACGGACAAGGGAGCCTAGGAGGCTATAGTCCATAGGGTCACACAAAGCCAGATATTACTGAAGCAACCAAGCACACACAACAGATTTTTTACCATTGAATAAAATAAGCATCTAAAAGTTCACATTGATATAAATAAATGAATATGTAAGAAAAGAGAAAACCTTTCCTTAAAGGTAGAATGTCAGTTAATTTATTGTGGAAGAAATGGTGGAGTTCCAAAATTACCATTTGATAAAAAGAAGGTCCTATTGTAAAGCACAAGGAACTATAATCAATATCCTGTGATAAGCCATAAGAGGAAAGATTATGAAAAAATGTATATAAATATATGTACATATATAATTGAATCAATTTGGTACACAGCAGAAATTAACACATTATAAATTCATAGTACTTCACTAAAATTTTAAAAAAATACAAAAATTACCGTTTGACAATCATCATAGTAGCAACTGATTCAGGCAAGAAATATCACTGTGCCTTTGGATGTGGATGAGCTAATTGTTAGTTATATAATCCCGAAGTACTTCCCCAGGAAGTACTTATTGATGACAAAGAAAAGAAGGGTCCCTTGACAGTGGAAACTATTTGCTTAAATCAATGATCAAGGTCAAACTGAAGTCATGTGACTCCTGAGAGGATGCAATGGGGAGCTAGAATATGATATTCTTATTCAAAATATGTAACATAAGGAAACATAATACAAGCTCAAATTGAGGGACTTTCAACAAAACTGCTGGCATTTGTCTTCAAAAGAGTCAAGGTCAAGAACGGCAAGAAAAGACTGAAGAATTGTTTCAGTCTGAAGGAGACTTAAAGAGACATGACAGCCAAATGGAACACAGGATCCTGGACTAAATCTATTTGCTTATGAATATTGAGACAGTTGACAAAGCTTGCATGATGTCTATGGAGTAGATGGTAGTAATATACTGAATTATTTTTCTGGTTCCAATAGGAATATCTATACTTCCTATACTCATGGTTGATTGTGAGATGAATGTGTGTGTGTTACAGTGCTTAGCCTGGTACTTGGCCATTAGTTGAATACTCAGTAAGGATTCACTGTACTTCTTCTTGTTGTTGTTCAGTCACTAAGACGTGTCCAGTCCTGCAACCCTACAGACTGCAGCACTAGGCTTCCCTGTCTTTCACTATCTTCCAGAGAAAAAATATGGGCAAACCATTCTGAAGCAACCAAGCACACACAACAGATTTTTTACCATTGAATAAAATAAGCATCTAAAAGTTCACATTGATATAAATAAATGAATATGTAAGAAGAGCAAACCTTTCCTTAAAGGTAGAATGTCAGTTAATTTATTGTGGAAGAAATGGTGGAGTTCCAAAATTACCATTTGATAAAAAGAAGGTCCTATTGTAAAGCACAAGGAACTATAATCAATATCCTGTGATAAGCCATAAGAGGAAAGATTATGAAAAAATGTATATAAATATATGTACATATATAATTGAATCAATTTGGTACACAGCAGAAATTAACACATTATAAATTCATAGTACTTCACTAAAATTTTAAAAAAATACAAAAATTACCGTTTGACAATCATCATAGTAGCAACTGATTCAGGCAAGAAATATCACTGTGCCTTTGGATGTGGATGAGCTAATTGTTAGTTATATAATCCCAAGTACTTCCCCAGGAAGTACTTATTGATGACAAAGAAAAGAAGGGTCCCTTGACAGTGGAAACTATTTGCTTAAATCAATGATCAAGGTCAAACTGAAGTCATGTGACTCCTGAGAGGATGCAATGGGGAGCTAGAATATGATATTCTTATTCAAAATATGTAACATAAGGAAACATAATACAAGCTCAAATTGAGGGACTTTCAACAAAACTGCTGGCATTTGTCTTCAAAAGAGTCAAGGTCAAGAACGGCAAGAAAAGACTGAAGAATTGTTTCAGTCTGAAGGAGACTTAAAGAGACATGACAGCCAAATGGAACACAGGATCCTGGACTAAATCTATTTGCTTATGAATATTGAGACAGTTGACAAAGCTTGCATGATGTCTATGGAGTAGATGGTAGTAATATACTGAATTATTTTTCTGGTTCCAATAGGAATATCTATACTTCCTATACTCATGGTTGATTGTGAGATGAATGTGTGGGGTGTTACAGTGCTTAGCCTGGTACTTGGCCATTAGTTGAATACTCAGTAAGGATTCACTGTACTTCTTCTTGTTGTTGTTCAGTCACTAAGACGTGTCCAGTCCTGCAACCCTACAGACTGCAGCACTAGGCTTCCCTGTCTTTCACTATCTTCCAGAGTTCGCTCTGACTCAGGTCGATTGAGTCGAAGAAGGCATTGAACCATCACATTCTCTCTTGCCCCCTTCTCATCCTGCCATCATTCTTTTCCAGCATCAGGGTCTTTTCCAACGAGTTGACTCTTCACATAAATTGGTCAAAATATTAGAGCTCAAGCTTCAGTATCGGTCCTTGCAATGGATATTCAGGGTTGATTTCTCTTAGGATTAACTGGTATGATCTCTTTGCTGTCCAAGGGATTCCCAGAAGTCTTCTTCAGTACCACAGTTCAAAGCATCAGTTCTTTGGTGCTCAGCCGTCTTTATGCTCCAGCTCTCACATCCATTTTCTGGGATTCCCTTGCCCTTTCTATGATCCAACAGACGTTGGCAATTTGATCTCTGGTTCATCTGGCTTTTCTAAATCCAGCTTGTATATCTGGAAGTTTTTGGTTCACGTATTGTTGAAGCCTAGCTTGGAAGATTTTCAGTATGACCTTCCTAGCATGTGAAATGAGTGCAATTGCGTGGTAGTTTCATTGAGAGTGGAATCAAAACAGACCTTTTCCAGTCCTGTGGCTACTTCTCGGTTTTTCAAGTTTGCTGACATACAGAGTGCATACACAAAGAGTGCAGCACTTAAACAGCATTGTCTTGTAGGATTTGAAATAGCTCAGCTGGAATTCCATCACCTCCACCAGCTTCGTTCATAGTGGTGATTCCTAAGGCCCACTTGACTTCACACTCCAGGATGTTTGGCTCTAGGTGAATTAACGCACCATCATGGTTATCTTGATCATTAATACACTTGTGGATCGTTTTTCTGTATATTCTTACCACCTCTTCTTAATCTCTTCTGCTTCTGTTAGGTCCATATTGTTTCTGTCCTTTACTGTGGATCACAACAAACTGTGGAAAATTGTGAAAGAGATGGGAATACCAAGTCACCTTATCTGCCTCCTGAGAAACCTTGATCTTATACATAGGTCAAGAAGCAACAGTTAGAACCAGACATGGAACACAGACTAATTCAAAATTGGGAAAGGAGTATGTCATGGCTGTATATTCTCACCCTGCTTATTTAACTTATATACAGAGGACATCATGTGAAATGCCAGCCTGGATGAAGCACAAGCTGGAATCAAGACTTCTGGGAGAAATATCAATAACCTCAGATATGCAGATGACACCACCCGAATGACAGAAAGCAAAGAGGAACTAGAGAGTCTCTTGATAAAGGTGAAAGAGGAGAGTGAAAAAGCTGGCTTAATACTACTCAACATTCAAAAAACTCAACATTCCAAAAACTAAAGTCATGGTGTCCAGTCTCATCACTTCATGGCAAATAGATGGGTAAAGAATGGAAGCAGTGACAGACCTTGTTTTCTTGGGCTCCAAAATCACTGTGGACACTGAGTGTAGCCATGAAATTAAAAGACACTCGCTCCTTGGAAGAAAAAGATATGACAAACATAGACAGCATATTAAAAAGCAGAGATGTTGGGCTTCCCTGGTGGTCCAGTGGTTAGAGAGTTTGCCCTGCGGTGCAAGGTGCACTGGTTCAATCCTTAGCCTGGGAAGATCCCACGTGCTGTGGAGTGGCTGGCCTGGTGTGTCCAATTAGGAGCCTGTGCTCTGGAGCTTGTGCACCAAGAGCTGGTGCTCTGCAGTGAGAGAGGCCACTGCAATAGGAGGCCCACACATGCCAAAGAATGAAAGATGGATGAAAAAGAAATATAAATAATAAAAAAAGAGGCACGATAGGGAAAAAGGAAGAAAAAATAAAAGTAGAGATGTCATTTTACCAACAAAGGTCCATATATGGAAGCCATGGTTTTTCTAGTAGTCATGTATGGATGTGAGAGTTGGACCATAAAGAAGGCTGATAGCAAAGAATTGATGTTTTTGAACAATGGTGCTGGAGAAGATTCCTGATAGTCCCTTGGACACCAAGACCAAACTGATCAATCCTAAAGGAAATCAACCCTGAATATTCACTGGAAGGACTGATGCTGAAGCTTAAACTCCAGTACTTTGACCACCTGATGCGAAGAGATAACTCATTGGAAAAGACCCTGATGCTGGGAAGAAGGAGAGGGGGTGACAGAGGATGAGATGGTTGGATGACATCACCGACTCAGTGGAGATGAGTTTGAACAAACTCTGGGGAGATAAGGTGAGGAAACATGGCTGTATATTCTCACCCTGCTTATTTAACTTATATACAGAGGACATCATGTGAAATGCCAGCCTGGATGAAGCACAAGCTGGAATCAAGACTTCTGGGAGAAATATCAATAACCTCAGATATGCAGATGACACCACCCGAATGACAGAAAGCAAAGAGGAACTAGAGAGTCTCTTGATAAAGGTGAAAGAGGAGAGTGAAAAAGCTGGCTTAATACTACTCAACATTCAAAAAACTCAACATTCCAAAAACTAAAGTCATGGCATCCAGTCACATCACTTCATGGCAAATAGATGGGGAAAAAATAGAAACAGTGACAGACTTTATTTTCTTGGGCTCCAAAATCACTGTGCATGGTGACTGTAGCCATGAAATTAAAAGACACTTGCTCCTTGGAAGAAAAGCTATGACAAACCTAGACAGTGCATTAAAAAGCAGAGATGTTGGGCTTCCCTGGTGGTCCAGTGGTTAGAGAGTTTGCCCTGCGGTGCAAGGTGCACTGGTTCAATCCTTAGCCTGGGAAGATCCCACGTGCTGTGGAGTGGCTGGCCTGGTGTGTCCAATTAGGAGCCTGTGCTCTGGAGCTTGTGCACCAAGAGCTGGTGCTCTGCAGTGAGAGAGGCCACTGCAATAGGAGGCCCACACATGCCAAAGAATGAAAGATGGATGAAAAAGAAATATAAATAATAAAAAAAGAGGCACGATAGGGAAAAAGGAAGAAAAAATAAAAGTAGAGATGTCATTTTACCAACAAAGGTCCATATATGGAAGCCATGGTTTTTCTAGTAGTCATGTATGGATGTGAGAGTTGGACCATAAAGAAGGCTGATAGCAAAGAATTGATGTTTTTGAACAATGGTGCTGGAGAAGATTCCTGATAGTCCCTTGGACACCAAGACCAAACTGATCAATCCTAAAGGAAATCAACCCTGAATATTCACTGGAAGGACTGATGCTGAAGCTTAAACTCCAGTACTTTGACCACCTGATGCGAAGAGATAACTCATTGGAAAAGACCCTGATGCTGGGAAGAAGGAGAGGGGGTGACAGAGGATGAGATGGTTGGATGACATCACCGACTCAGTGGAGATGAGTTTGAACAAACTCTGGGAGATAGTGAGGAATAGAGAAGCCTGGTTTTCTGCAGTTTTGGGGGTCACAAAGAGTCAAATAAGACTGAGCAACTAAACAACAACAACAACAACTCATGTCTGTACATGACTTGAGTCCGTGGAGTTGGGCACAACTGAATGACTGAACTGAACTGAATTTTGATTTCAGCTTGTGATTCATCCAGCTGGGCATTTTGCATGATGTACTCTGGATGTAAGCTAAACAACCAGGCTGATAATATATAGCCTTGATGTACTCCTTTCCTAATTTGGAACTAGTTCTTTGCTCCATGTCTAGTTCTAACTGTTGCTTCTTGACCTACATACAAGTTTCGCAGTAGGTAGGTAGATGATCTGGTATTCCCACCTCTTTAAGAGTTTTCCACGGTTTGTTGTGATCCACACAAAGGCTTTACCATGAGTCAATGAAGCAGAAGTAGATTTTTTTCTGGAATTTCCTTGCTTGTTGGCATTTTGATCTCTCTTCCTCTGCCTTTTCTAAATCCAACTTGTACATCTGGAAGTTCACCGTTCAGGTATTGTTGAAGCTAGCTAGGAGGATTTTGAACATTACCTTGCTAGGAAGTGAAATGAGTGCAATTGTGCAGTAGCATGAAGATTCTTTTTCATTGCTTTTCTTTGGCATTGGAATGAAAACTGAAATTTTGGTCCTTTGGTTATTGCTGAATTTTTCTAATTTGTTGGCATACTGAGTGCAGCACTTTAATAGCATCATCTTTTAGGATTTGAAATAGGATCACCTCCACTAGATTTGTTTGTAGTAATGCTTCCTAAGGCATTGACTTCACTTCACATTCCAGGATGTCTGGCTCTATGTGAGTGACCACATCATCTTGGTTATCAGGGTCATTAAGACCATTTTTGCATAGTTCTTCTCTGTATTCTTGCCACCTCTTCTTAATTTCTTCTGTTTCTTTTAAATCCTCGCCATTTCTGTCCTTTATTGTGCCCATATTTGCATGAAATGTTCCCTTGGTATCTCCAGTTTTCGTGAAGAGATCACTAGTCTTTCCTATTCTGTTGTTTTCCTCTATTTCTTTGCATTGTTTACTTAAAATTTTTTTCTTATCTCTCTTTGCTATTTCCTGGAACTCTGCATTCAGTTGGGCGTATCTTTCCCTTTCTCCTTTGTTTTTTTGACTTTCTTCTTTTCTCAGCTAGTTGACTTCCTTAGACAACCATTTTGCCTTCTTGCATTTCTTTTTCTTTGGGGTTGTTTTGGTCACCATCTCGTGTACAATGATACAAACATCTGTTCATAGTTCCTCAGGCATTGTCTACCAGATGTAATTTCTTGAATCTCTTATTATCCTAATTATAGTCTTTTCAAAGATCCTACTTTTGAATTTCTCAGATCTATAGGTTTTCTTTGTAATTTGTCATCTTCTGATTCATTATCGTTAAATTCTTCCTCTAATATTTCATAGTTTTGCTTTCCTGCCCTATTACTTGCCTTTTGAGTTGAATATATTGTTCAGTAAATTTATTTCTTCTGTTTAATGAGAAAAATATAGAACTATATGTATTCTGTTCTTTAGAGCTTTGTGTATCTTTCTTTGCTATGATTTTTCATTGTTTCTGAAACAATCATTAATTGTAATTTTGATTTCTTCTTTGACTCTAGGGCTATTAAGTTTTACACCCTCCAGCAGTGTTTCAATTTATTTATTTGTTTTTCTTTTGCTATTAATTTCTAGCTTTGTTGCATTATGGTTTGAGTTTGTGTATTGTACTGTTCTGCTTTTGATACTTTAATGACATTTTCCTTGTGCTTAAATTATGATCAAATTTTAGCTATTCCTTAGCCATTTGAAGTGAATATGTGTTTCTCTTTCTAGGAAACATATTTTATATAGATCTATTAAATTAAAAATTTAATAATGATGCTTGACTCTTCTATTAATATATTTGTATTAATTTCTATCTGCTTGATCTCACTGAAATGGCGAGGCATATTAAGCCTTCTATTATGACTCTGGTTATTTTTTTTTTTTCAATTCTTCCTTAGTTTCTAAACTTTTTGGCCATGTGCACTTGATGCTATATTCAGTACACACAGATCCGAAATTTGGTCGATAAATCTATCTGATGCTTTGCAACCTCATGGACTGCACCACGCCAGGCTTCCTGTTTTTCACTATTTCTTTGCATTGTTTACTTTCTCATCTCTCTTTGCTATTTCCTGGAACTCTGCATTCAGTTGGGCGTATCTTTCCCTTTCTCCTTTGTTTTTTTGACTTTCTTCTTTTCTCAGCTAGTTGACTTCCTTAGACAACCATTTTGCCTTCTTGCATTTCTTTTTCTTTGGGGTTGTTTTGGTCACCATCTCGTGTACAATGATACAAACATCTGTTCATAGTTCCTCAGGCATTGTCTACCAGATGTAATTTCTTGAATCTCTTATTATCCTAATTATAGTCTTTTCAAAGATCCTACTTTTGAATTTCTCAGATCTATAGGTTTTCTTTGTAATTTGTCATCTTCTGATTCATTATCGTTAAATTCTTCCTCTAATATTTCATAGTTTTGCTTTCCTGCCCTATTACTTGCCTTTTGAGTTGAATATATTGTTCAGTAAATTTATTTCTTCTGTTTAATGAGAAAAATATAGAACTATATGTATTCTGTTCTTTAGAGCTTTGTGTATCTTTCTTTGCTATGATTTTTCATTGTTTCTGAAACAATCATTAATTGTAATTTTGATTTCTTCTTTGACTCTAGGGCTATTAAGTTTTACACCCTCCAGCAGTGTTTCAATTTATTTATTTGTTTTTCTTTTGCTATTAATTTCTAGCTTTGTTGCATTATGGTTTGAGTTTGTGTATTGTACTGTTCTGCTTTTGATACTTTAATGACATTTTCCTTGTGCTTAAATTATGATCAAATTTTAGCTATTCCTTAGCCATTTGAAGTGAATATGTGTTTTCTCTTTCTAGGAAACATATTTTATATAGATCTATTAAATTAAAAATTTAATAATGATGCTTGACTCTTCTATTAATATATTTGTATTAATTTCTATCTGCTTGATCTCACTGAAATGGCGAGGCATATTAAGCCTTCTATTATGACTCTGGTTATTTTTTTTTTTTCAATTCTTCCTTAGTTTCTAAACTTTTTGGCCATGTGCACTTGATGCTATATTCAGTACACACAGATCCATGGTTCTTATATTCTCATTTTGTCGTTCAGTAGTTAAAGTCATATCTGATGCTTTGCAACCTCATGGACTGCACCACGCCAGGCTTCCCTGTTTTTCACTATCTCCTGGAGATTTCTCCAACTCATGTCTATTGAATCAGTGAGGCTATCCAACTATCTCATCCTCTGTTACCCCTTTCTCCTCCTGCCCTCATTCTCTCCCAGCATCAGGGTCTTTTCCAATGAATTGGCTCTTTGCATCAGGTGGCCAAGCAATTGGAGCTTCAGCATCAGTCCTTCCAATGAATATTCAGGGTTGATTTCCTTTAGGATTGACTCTTTTTATCTCCTTGCTGTCCAAGGTACTCTCGAAAATCTTCTCCAGCACTACAATTCGGAAACATCAGTTCTCTGATGTTCAGACTTCTTTATGGTCCAACTCTCACATCTGTACATGACTACTGAAAAAACCATAGCTTTAACTATATGACCCTTTGTTGGCAAAGTGATGTCTCTGCTTTGTAATAAGTTATCTGGGTTTGTCTTAGCTCTTCTTCCAAGAAGCAAGCATCTTTTAATTTTGTGGCTGCAGTCAACATATTCAGTGTTTTTGGAGCCCAAGAAAATAAAGTCTGTCACTGTTTTCGTTTTTTCCCCTATCTATTTGCCATGAAGTCATGAGGCCAGATACCATGATCTTAGTTTTTTGAATGTTGAGTTTTAATCAAGTTTTTTTTCACTCTTCTCTTTCACCTTCATTAAGAGGATCTTTAGTTCCTCTTTTCTTTCTGCCATTAGGGTGGTATCACCTGGATATCTGAGGCTTTGATATTTCTCCAAACATTCTTGATTCCAGCATGTGATTTGTCCAACCCAGTGTTTCACATAATATACTCTGCATATAAGTTAGATAAGAAGGGTAACAATATACAGCCTTGATGTACCCCTTTCTCAATTTTGAACTAGTCCTCTGTTCCATAACTTGTTCTAACTATTGTTTCTTGACCTGCATACAGTTTTCTCAG
This sequence comes from Tragulus kanchil, assembly GCA_022376925.1. Taxonomy (NCBI): domain Eukaryota; kingdom Metazoa; phylum Chordata; class Mammalia; order Artiodactyla; family Tragulidae; genus Tragulus; species Tragulus kanchil. Next base: position 154,488,313 of record JAIOJX010000029.1, read on the forward strand.
GATGCAGGTAAGGTGGTCTGGTATTCCCATCTCTTTCAGAATTTTCGTTTGCTGTGATCCACACAATCAAAAGTTGTAGTGTAGGGCTTCCCCTGGTGGTCCAGTGGGTAAGGACACCGCCTTGCAGTGCAAGGGGCGCCGGTTCGAGCCCTGGCCTGGGAAGATCCCACGTGCTGTGGAGCGGCTGGACTGATGTGTCCAATTACCGAGCCGGAGCTCTGGAGCGCATGCGCCCAGAGTCAGTGCTCTGCAACGACAGATGCCACCGCGATGGGAGGCCCATAGGAGCCAAAGAACGAAGACGAATGAAAATAGAGAAATGAAAGACCAATAGAACTGGCCCGCCCACTCCCCTCCCTCCCCAACCTGACCCCCGCCCAAAAGCAAATAAATAAATAAATAAATAAATCTTTAAAAAAAAAAAAAGTTGTAGTGTAGTTAATGGAAGCTCTCAATTCAGGTACTGTGGAAGCCTAGCTTGGAGGACTTTGAGCATGACCTTGGTAGCATGTGAAATGAGTGCCACTGTATGGTAATTTGAACATTTCCTGTCATTGTCCTTCTTTGGCATATTCTCATATAGTTTGTGTAATTTACTAATATAGGACAACCTGTTCCCCCATTTTAGCGTTTTTCATTTTATGGTGAGTTCTGCATTTTCTGATATGAATATTGCTTTCTTTTTGTTTGTCCTTGAGTAGTGGACACCTGGAAGATTGTCCACCCTTCTCCAGGAAGGTGGCCTACTTTGCATGGAGCTCTGTGAGACCTTGTCCCTGGCTACACTTGTTTGCTTGCTTCAAGTGGGCATCTGATAGATTCTGGGTCAATCAGAATCCTCCTGTAGTGTTTTACACTAGGGCGAAGGGTTTTCACTCAGCTTTGTCACTCTGTAGATCAAAGGGAAGCTATACATTTGAGTTGCTGCCTTTGCGATGGCCATCTTCCTACAGGTATCCTGAGAAGCAGAGAGCATGGATTATTGCAAATGGGGAAATTAAAGTAGACCCAGTGATGAGAAACAGGAAGAGTTCCCAGTATGAAGCTGAGGAACTGGAGACAAGGCATTTGACCATTTCTCTTGCATAATATAACATTTCTACTTCTCATGCTTCCTTACATTTCCTTTTTCATTTTCCCATGTGTATAAGTTTGCTTTGCAAATGTCTTTATATTTAGGGATTAAAAAATCATGTTTTCCATTTTTAGTTCATCTCTAGCTCCTTTAATTACACACATACTCTCTCTCTCTCTCCATATATATATATATATATATACTATCTGTTTTCCAACCTCAAAAAAACATAGTATATGTTTGTTTATGTAAGATGATTTCATGCTTTTTAAGTTTCTACCTCCCATTTTTCTTGATATAATGCTATTTTAGATTAAGGTTATTATTATGAATTATAATACTATTATTTCTTGTATACCTACTTTTTCAGTTATTTTGAACATTTCTGTTATTTGGAAAGTTATGTTAATATTGATTTTAACTAAATTGATTCTAAAGTTTTGCTAATTGTCCTTGTCATTTCTTGCTCAGCTGAACCATTACTTTGAACAATTTTTACTTATTGATTGAGTGTGTGGTATACATTTGAATGCTTAAATGTTTGAAAAGTATTATTTGAATTGACCTCATAAATGAACTATAGCTTTCCTATCTTATCATATTTCTTTTTGTTTTCAGGTTTGTAGAGGAGAAGTCTGATTCTACTTCACCCTGACAGGTAAACTTATTTCCCTTAAATACTTTAAGGATTTTGAACTTTGTCTCTGACGTCTAAAATTTCACCAGGAGATATTTAAGGGTGGTTCCTCTTTTACTAATAGTGCTTGGTCCTCGTGTGACCTTTTGTTCGTAAGTTTAGAGAGATTGTTCATGCCCGACATTTCCCACTTTATCCACTTTCTTCTCTTTCTCCTTCTGGATAAATGATAAGGAAATGATCTACGGTGTAAGTTTTATTATTATTCAGGCATGACAAGGTCAACAGATCAGAGATGACTGCCCTGAAATGGCAGTTCGTTCCTCACAGTTTTAAAAATTAATTATTCGCGAAGGAGATCAGTGATGTACAGGTATCCTGAGAAGCAGAGAGCATGGATTATTGCAAATGGGGAAATTAAAGTAGACCCAGTGATGAGAAACAGGAAGAGTTCCCAGTATGAAGCTGAGGAACTGGAGACAAGGCATTTGACCATTTCTCTTGCATAATATAACATTTCTACTTCTCATGCTTCCTTACATTTCCTTTTTCATTTTCCCATGTGTATAAGTTTGCTTTGCAAATGTCTTTATATTTAGGGATTAAAAAATCATGTTTTCCATTTTTAGTTCATCTCTAGCTCCTTTAATTACACACATACTCTCTCTCTCTCTCCATATATATATATATATATATACTATCTGTTTTCCAACCTCAAAAAAACATAGTATATGTTTGTTTATGTAAGATGATTTCATGCTTTTTAAGTTTCTACCTCCCATTTTTCTTGATATAATGCTATTTTAGATTAAGGTTATTATTATGAATTATAATACTATTATTTCTTGTATACCTACTTTTTCAGTTATTTTGAACATTTCTGTTATTTGGAAAGTTATGTTAATATTGATTTTAACTAAATTGATTCTAAAGTTTTGCTAATTGTCCTTGTCATTTCTTGCTCAGCTGAACCATTACTTTGAACAATTTTTACTTATTGATTGAGTGTGTGGTATACATTTGAATGCTTAAATGTTTGAAAAGTATTATTTGAATTGACCTCATAAATGAACTATAGCTTTCCTATCTTATCATATTTCTTTTTGTTTTCAGGTTTGTAGAGGAGAAGTCTGATTCTACTTCACCCTGACAGGTAAACTTATTTCCCTTAAATACTTTAAGGATTTTGAACTTTGTCTCTGACGTCTAAAATTTCACCAGGAGATATTTAAGGGTGGTTCCTCTTTTACTAATAGTGCTTGGTCCTCGTGTGACCTTTTGTTCGTAAGTTTAGAGAGATTGTTCATGCCCGACATTTCCCACTTTATCCACTTTCTTCTCTTTCTCCTTCTGGATAAATGATAAGGAAATGATCTACGGTGTAAGTTTTATTATTATTCAGGCATGACAAGGTCAACAGATCAGGAGATGACTGCCCCTGAAATGGCAGTTCGTTCCTCACAGTTTCCGAGAGGAGGGAGCGTGATGTACCAGCAGGGCCACATGGGGAAGTGCCAAGGTCAGTCAGGAGGCAAAATGGGTGCAGGGAAAACATGAACAAGTAATTCTTGTGGTTTCTGAGAGAATGGTGAAGGTAGAGTAAGAAGACTTAGATCTGGCTAGTTTGAATAATTTCAGCAGGCTCTGGGAGATAAGGGCTCTCCCTAGCTGTCCGGTGCCTGCCCTGGGATGATGAGGGCAGGTGGATAAAGGAAGTAGATGGCATGTGGGCTCCGGATTGGCTGGCTTGCATATACAGAGTGTCTGCAGATGAGTCCTTCACTACCTCTGGAAAATTTGAGGGGTAGTCTCTTGGGGGTCAACAAGGCTGCAAATATCAAAGCATCAGGAAATATATTTAAAATACAAGATTAATACACTATAGCTACTGGAAGCTCCCTAAATAACTCTACTGTATCTATTATTATGTTTGCTTGATTATTGCAATATTGAATAAGAATATTGCAATATTGAAACAATATTATTACTGTTTTAATGTATTATATATATATTTTAACATTTTTAAAGAAAATTTTTGGCCTCTTTTATTGGTCCTTCACTTATTTATTTTCATCCATCTTAATTCTTTGTCCTGTGTGGGCCTCCCATCACGGTGGCCTCTCTTGTTGCAGAGCACCAGCTCTGGGCACATTCACTCCAGAGTACTGGCTCCTGATTGGAAACACTGGTTCAGCCACTCCGCGGCATATGGGGTCTTCCCAGGCCAGGGGTCAAATTGGCACCCCTTGTGCTGCAAGGTGGACTCTTTACCCACTGGACCACCAAGGAAGCCCAATTTTAATGTATCATATTTTTTAATCTTACTAGAGGTTTTCTTTTTTTTTCAGACAACCACTTTTGATTTTACTGGTCCTTTCTATTTTTTCTTTATTTTTATTTTATTAATTTTGGCTTTCATCTTTATTATTCTCTTTTTCTTCCTTTTGGTTTGCCCCATTGTCCTATTTTCAGCTTATTGATGTGACTCCTCAGTCCACCTATTTTAAACTTCCTTGATTTCTGATAAATACAAATTGATCTAGACATTTCTGTCTATGCACAGCTTCACAAATTTTGATATGCTGTGCTCTCATTATTGAACATTTCTAAAGTTTTCACAATTATTATTAAGACTTCCTCTTTCACGTATAAATTATTTGGCAGTGGGATTGTTTTGCTTGTTTGTTTCTCGATATATGGTCTTTCAGGGTACCCTTTTTTTTTTTTTCCTTTTTTTCACGTTTAATTTTAATTATTTGCATGTTTTGCTTGTTTGTTTGGGAGATAAGGCTCTACTGCCCTTATTACTGGATAAAGGAAGTAGATGGCATGTGGGCTCCGGATTGGCTGGCTTGCATATACAGAGTGTCTGCAGATGAGTCCTTCACTACCTCTGGAAAATTTGAGGGGTAGTCTCATGGGGTCAACAAGGCTGCAAATATCAAAGCATCAGGAAATATATTTAAAATACAAGATTAATACACTATAGCTACTGGAAGCTCCCTAAATAACTCTACTGTATCTATTATTATGTTTGCTTGATTATTGCAATATTGAATAAGAATATTGCAATATTGAAACAATATTATTACTGTTTTAATGTATTATATATATATTTTAACATTTTTAAAGAAAATTTTTGGCCTCTTTTATTGGTCCTTCACTTATTTATTTTCATCCATCTTAATTCTTTGTCCTGTGTGGGCCTCCCATCACGGTGGCCTCTCTTGTTGCAGAGCACCAGCTCTGGGCACATTCACTCCAGAGTACTGGCTCCTGATTGGAAACACTGGTTCAGCCACTCCGCGGCATATGGGGTCTTCCCAGGCCAGGGGTCAAATTGGCACCCCTTGTGCTGCAAGGTGGACTCTTTACCCACTGGACCACCAAGGAAGCCCAATTTTAATGTATCATATTTTTTAATCTTACTAGAGGTTTTCTTTTTTTTTCAGACAACCACTTTTGATTTTACTGGTCCTTTCTATTTTTTCTTTATTTTTATTTTATTAATTTTGGCTTTCATCTTTATTATTCTCTTTTTCTTCCTTTTGGTTTGCCCCATTGTCCTATTTTCAGCTTATTGATGTGACTCCTCAGTCCACCTATTTTAAACTTCCTTGATTTCTGATAAATACAAATTGATCTAGACATTTCTGTCTATGCACAGCTTCACAAATTTTGATATGCTGTGCTCTCATTATTGAACATTTCTAAAGTTTTCACAATTATTATTAAGACTTCCTCTTTCACGTATAAATTATTTGGCAGTGGGATTGTTTTGCTTGTTTGTTTCTCGATATATGGTCTTTCAGGGTACCCTCTTTTAATGGTTTATTTTGAGTTTTATTATGTGGTAGTCAGAACATGTGTTCTCTATCATGCGGAGTCTTTGAAATTTGGTGAGACTAGCTTTGACATGCAGTTCAGATCAAATATCACAAATGATCCATGTGTACTTGAAAGATATGTGTGTTTTCTATTTATTGGGTGCAAAGCACTACATGGTTCTATTATATCAAGTCTTCTATAATTTTATTATTTGAGTCTTTAATAATCTTGGCAACTTTTGACTGTATAATCTATTCATTTCTGAGAAACTGCCTTATTCTGATTGTGGATCTGTCAAGTTCTTATAATAAGGTCAAATTACAAACTTTGAGTTTGTGTCATTAGTTGTATACAGGCATTATAATTATATCATTTTAATGAATAATACTTTTTAAGACTAGAAAATATTCTGGAATGTTCTTTTTTATTTCCATAAAATTAACATTTTCTTTTATTAATTCATATTTCACCCTTTTGAATAGCATTTTATGTGCATGTTTTGTATATCTTCATTTCCAGCCCTCTGTCTCAGTTTTATATATTTCTTTCATAAGTAGCATACAATGAATTAAAGGGAAAAAGCACTGTGAAATTTGCCTTTTAAATAAGGATTTAACTCATTTAGGTTTATTTATTATGAATGTGAAATATTTAAAATTATTTCTGCAGTATCATTTTTATTTCATTTATTATGATTTGCCTTTGCGTCCTTACTTCCCCTTCATTCATACTTTCTGTTGAATCAATTTTTGTGCATTTATTTCTCTACATGTTTGAAAATAATGCTTTCAACTTCTATTCTTTGGGTGAATAATCTTTTTTGAGTTGTTGTTTCATGGGGGTGTTCTCCCAAAGCTCTTCACTATAAGGCAACTTTGTGGTTACCTTAGCCCTAGCTCTGAATTATGAGATTCACACTTGTGGACAAGAGATTATGTGAACAACTTTGTCTAGAAGTCTTCTCCATGTGGATGGAGCAGTTCTGAACTTCATACCTACACAGGGAACAGGACATACCTTGGTTTTGGTATTGGGTTGCATCTCTATTTCTGGCCTTGGATAGATGCCATGTTTCCAGACACCTGTCCAAGGCTGATCAGACTCAGCCCACCTCCCCTGGTGGATGGGCTGTATGTTCATGGCTCCCTGGCTTCACAGAGGAGCCTAGTCCTGGTATAGCAACCCAATCCCCAATGACTGGTTCTTGTTCCCAATTCTTAGCTGTACTTCATTTCCTGTTCACCACTTGAATTTCCTTCTCCATCATTTGCCCATGAAGATCTTCCTTTTATATTCTTTTGAACATATATATATATATATAATTTTTTTTTTGCCTCTAAGTCATAGTTTTTATTTTTCATCCATCTGTATTCTTTTTGGCATATGTGGGCCTCCCATCACAGTGGCCTGTCTCATTGCAGGGCACTGGCTCTGGGCTCATGTGCTCCAGAGCTCTGGCTTGTAATTGGACACACTGGCCCAGTCATTCCTCATATATTTTAAATTAAAAAGATCCTGTCACAGGGTCTGCCCTGGGGAAGTGAGACTGCACTCAGGTGCGGGGGCCTCAGTGTCCAGGGCCTGTCTGCCAAGGTGCACATCTGCTGTGATGCCTGTCCACTGCTGTGAGAAGCCCCACTGGCACTTGGCCTGGTGGAAAGTAGATTCTTCCCAACACCAAATTTTGACTCCTCTTGCATGAGGCCTGGACAGCCTGGGCCTGGATTATGTAAAATCCCTGCCCCAGCCCTCCTAACCTCAAGTGGGCCAGATGACCCTCCTCTAATCTGAAAGCTTTGTGACTCAGGGCTATTGTAATCCTTGTCATCCCTAAGGCTTGTTTCTCCCGGGCCTTTGTGTCTCTGAAACATGATGGTGCGGTGGGTGTAAAATAATGCTTTCAACTTCTATTCTTTGGGTGAATAATCTTTTTTGAGTTGTTGTTTCATGGGGGTGTTCTCCCAAAGCTCTTCACTATAAGGCAACTTTGTGGTTACCTTAGCCCTAGCTCTGAATTATGAGATTCACACTTGTGGACAAGAGATTATGTGAACAACTTTGTCTAGAAGTCTTCTCCATGTGGATGGAGCAGTTCTGAACTTCATACCTACACAGGGAACAGGACATACCTTGGTTTTGGTATTGGGTTGCATCTCTATTTCTGGCCTTGGATAGATGCCATGTTTCCAGACACCTGTCCAAGGCTGATCAGACTCAGCCCACCTCCCCTGGTGGATGGGCTGTATGTTCATGGCTCCCTGGCTTCACAGAGGAGCCTAGTCCTGGTATAGCAACCCAATCCCCAATGACTGGTTCTTGTTCCCAATTCTTAGCTGTACTTCATTTCCTGTTCACCACTTGAATTTCCTTCTCCATCATTTGCCCATGAAGATCTTCCTTTTATATTCTTTTGAACATATATATATATATATAATTTTTTTTTTGCCTCTAAGTCATAGTTTTTATTTTTCATCCATCTGTATTCTTTTTGGCATATGTGGGCCTCCCATCACAGTGGCCTGTCTCATTGCAGGGCACTGGCTCTGGGCTCATGTGCTCCAGAGCTCTGGCTTGTAATTGGACACACTGGCCCAGTCATTCCTCATATATTTTAAATTAAAAACATCCTGTCACAGGGTCTGCCCTGGGGAAGTGAGACTGCACTCAGGTGCGGGGGCCTCAGTGTCCAGGGCCTGTCTGCCAAGGTGCACATCTGCTGTGATGCCTGTCCACTGCTGTGAGAAGCCCCACTGGCACTTGGCCTGGTGGAAAGTAGATTCTTCCCAACACCAAATTTTGACTCCTCTTGCATGAGGCCTGGACAGCCTGGGCCTGGATTATGTAAAATCCCTGCCCCAGCCCTCCTAACCTCAAGTGGGCCAGATGACCCTCCTCTAATCTGAAAGCTTTGTGACTCAGGGCTATTGTAATCCTTGTCATCCCTAAGGCTTGTTTCTCCCGGGCCTTTGTGTCTCTGAAACATGATGGTGCGGTGGGTGTAAATGTGCCCCTCTCCTTTCCCTTTGCTGGACACTACTGCCTGCATCTAGAAGGATGCACCTGCTTCCTCCTCCCAAAAAGGGAAGAGTTTCAGTCAGGATGGGACATATTCTACTGCAGTAGCAAACCTCACATCTCAGTGATTTAGAGTGTGTGTGTGCTTAGTCATTCAGTCATGTCTGACTCTGCAACCCCATGGACTGTAGCCCACCAGGGTTCTCTGTACATGGGAGTCTCCAGGAAAGAATATTGGAGGGGGTATCCATTCCCTTCTCCAGGGTGTATTCCTGACCCAGGGACTGAACCCAGGTCTCCCGCATTGCAGGCAGATTCTTTACTGTCTGAGCCACCAGGGAAGCTCAGGTTTAAAGTAATGAAGTCTTATTTCTCACTCATGCTCCATTGACCCCATGGGTTCACTGGGGGCCAATCCACATCATCATAGTGTAGGATGCAGGCTCATGGAGAAGCTTCTTTGGAACAGTGCTGGTTGCTGTGACAGAGGACGAGCTCTCTGCAGGGCTTCCTACTGACAATTTGCTCCAGCCTAGACGTGAGACGTGATCCACCAACCACAAGGACACTGTGTGTTCAGAAAGCAGAGGGTGGAAATATAAAGCATGGGATTTGCAGTGTGGCAGCACAAGGTCATGTTTCTGGAAGGGTGAGGAGCTGGAGTTTCACAAATCAGTAGGCACCTGGGGAGACTGATTTCCCCAACTGCTTTGTTATTCAACAATATTGACCTTGGAGCTAGACCATCCTGGCTGAAGTTTGGATACTGCTGTGAGCTAGATGTGTGACTCTGGGCAAATTGTTTAGCCAATCTAAGCCTCAGTTTCTTCATCTTTAAAATAGGGCAATACCATCCAAGATGCCACAGTCAGTAAATGATAGGACTGTGATTCCCAGCCCCCTGGGTTTGGATTCACAGCCAATTCTTTCAAAATCCAGAGTCTTCGTTGGTTAAAAAACAAAACAACAACAAAAACCAGAGACCAGGTGGCTTAATACTCAAGTGGAACAAGATGGCAGCATAACCTCTTACTTGTTCTACTCACCCATTCTTCTCTTGCCCTTCTTTCCCCAGTTTTCTCCCCAGTCATTCCTGGAGCTCTAGAGCCTCCCTCCAGCCCTGGCTCATCTGTCTGGGGGTAGAGCTTCTTCCCAGCTCCTTGAGTTGTTTACTGAGGACTGTTGGTGGATCTGCTTCAGCCCCATGAAGCCCAGGTTCTCACTTCGCTCTGCCTCTCATTGCACATGGAATGACCCCCACCCAGACGGAGGCACTAAACCTCCTACTTCCTAAGCCCTGGGTACACTTGGGAGGGATGTGGGGGGTCCTCTTTGCAGAAAGGAGGGAAAGGTTACAGAGTCACTCTAAACAAGGCAAAACAAAGCCATTTATCTTGGGACATTAGTCACTGAGCTGCTGACGCAGGAAAACATGCTGTACTCTTGGCAAAGGCATTTACATTAAAACAGGATGATTTGTGGACTGGGAGGCCTGAGACCCTTCCAGATTCCCCCACCCACTTCTGTCTGTCCCTGCGAGTGCCAGGATCTTCTCTCTGGGGAAAGGAGGCTTGCCTGGGCCTGGGCCTAACAGGTGCCAGAGTCCCAGCCCCATTCCCTTCCTTGTGGACATTGGCCCCGGGATTGCAGAAGGTGCCCCAGGCTCCCAGAGCTTCACTTGCCGGGTTCAGGGTCAACATCATATTGTATGTGTGGTCTTTTTTTCTTGGCTCTCACTTTTGAGGGTTTGAGAGGAACAGCTTTCAATCCCCACGTCTGTCTATATTCTGAAAGATGATACCACTGCCACCGCACACACACACACACACACACACACACACAGATTGTCTCATAGGGGAATGAAAGTTGCACTGCTCAGAGAAAATGCTCTCTTGTACCAACTTAGGTGAGACAAACAGTGAATCAGGGAAAAGAACTTGAGGGGAGCTGGGGGTCCACCATTTTATCCCAGAGCTTTCCTTTCCAAGGGGACCTGATACTTGGTTTGAAGTACATCCCAGGTGACCCTCTTGCCCACATTCATATTCAGGATGGGTGCCTTCTCCAGCTTTGGGTCCATCCTCTGTGCTCCTGGACATCTTTCATGGCCACTCTCTACCTAGATGCTCAAGTGGAGCACAGGACCCGGCCTGAAACACAATTTGTCCAGTCTCAGTGATTGGTTCAGAGATGGATATTTCACTCGGTCCCTTCCCCTTTTTGGCTCATCTGTCTGGGGGTAGAGCTTCTTCCCAGCTCCTTGAGTTGTTTACTGAGGACTGTTGGTGGATCTGCTTCAGCCCCATGAAGCCCAGGTTCTCACTTCGCTCTGCCTCTCATTGCACATGGAATGACCCCCACCCAGACGGAGGCACTAAACCTCCTACTTCCTAAGCCCTGGGTACACTTGGGAGGGATGTGGGGGGTCCTCTTTGCAGAAAGGAGGGAAAGGTTACAGAGTCACTCTAAACAAGGCAAAACAAAGCCATTTATCTTGGGACATTAGTCACTGAGCTGCTGACGCAGGAAAACATGCTGTACTCTTGGCAAAGGCATTTACATTAAAACAGGATGATTTGTGGACTGGGAGGCCTGAGACCCTTCCAGATTCCCCCACCCACTTCTGTCTGTCCCTGCGAGTGCCAGGATCTTCTCTCTGGGGAAAGGAGGCTTGCCTGGGCCTGGGCCTAACAGGTGCCAGAGTCCCAGCCCCATTCCCTTCCTTGTGGACATTGGCCCCGGGATTGCAGAAGGTGCCCCAGGCTCCCAGAGCTTCACTTGCCGGGTTCAGGGTCAACATCATATTGTATGTGTGGTCTTTTTTTCTTGGCTCTCACTTTTGAGGGTTTGAGAGGAACAGCTTTCAATCCCCACGTCTGTCTATATTCTGAAAGATGATACCACTGCCACCGCACACACACACACACACACACACACACACAGATTGTCTCATAGGGGAATGAAAGTTGCACTGCTCAGAGAAAATGCTCTCTTGTACCAACTTAGGTGAGACAAACAGTGAATCAGGGAAAAGAACTTGAGGGGAGCTGGGGGTCCACCATTTTATCCCAGAGCTTTCCTTTCCAAGGGGACCTGATACTTGGTTTGAAGTACATCCCAGGTGACCCTCTTGCCCACATTCATATTCAGGATGGGTGCCTTCTCCAGCTTTGGGTCCATCCTCTGTGCTCCTGGACATCTTTCATGGCCACTCTCTACCTAGATGCTCAAGTGGAGCACAGGACCCGGCCTGAGCCAATAGCAGGGTCATATTCGTCCAGTCTCAGTGATTGGTTCAGAGATGGATATTTCACTCGGTCATAGTTTCAGGGAAACTATAAGTTATAGGGAAGTGTTTGCTGTGTTTCTGAGAGAGTGAAGCTCCAGCAAGGAAGGGAGGGGAAGTGAAGCTGGGTGTGTCATTGGACAGGATTTCTTCTCCTGGACAGGGTGATATCAGGGGGCCTGGCGCTGCTGTCCAGAAGGGGAGCTGGAATCTGGTGGAGGGCCACCTTGTAGAGTTGAGGATGACGCCAAGACACAGAGAGAAACTGCGCCTCTGGTGATGTCCTTTAAGCAACTGGGTTGAACTTCTCTGGCTCAATGTGTTGAGTCTGGGATGAAAATCAACACCTTCTTTTTGTTGTTGAAGTCAGTCTGAGGTGGCCTTTGGGTCACAGGTGGCCATAAGAGCCCTGACCTGTGTAATAGGTAAATGTGATCAGGACACAGAAGACTCTGAAATCCGGTCTCTAATCCTTTGCCCAGGTCATTCCACCACTGAGAACACCACTGTTGCCTAGAGGAGTTCTTGTCCTCTTCCTGTACTCGCCCCTCTTAGAAGCGTTTCATGACTCTGGACGCAGCCTTCACCTGAGGCACCTGTTGGGTCATGTCATCTTTTCCACCAGAAGACACGCCTGTCCTGACCTCCAGTGCCCATGGCCCCTGGCACACAGTAGGTGGGCATTCAGTAAACGATTGTTCTCCTAAGCAGCCACACTGGTGGAGGGAGGGTTAGAGGAGTTAAGGTAGGCAACAAGACCTCAAGGGTAGGACTGCAAGAGTCCAGGTCAGAAGTGGTGACAGCCTGAACTGTGTAGTGGAAGTGAGAAGATTTGGGACAAGGATAGACATGGGGGCAGGGCTTTCCCCGTGGGTAAGGTGAGACAAACAGTGAATCAGGGAAAAGAACTTGAGGAGCTGGGGTCCACCATTTTATCCCAGAGCTTTCCTTTCCAAGGGGACCTGATACTTGGTTTGAAGTACATCCCAGGTGACCCTCTTGCCCACATTCATATTCAGGATGGGTGCCTTCTCCAGCTTTGGGTCCATCCTCTGTGCTCCTGGACATCTTTCATGGCCACTCTCTACCTAGATGCTCAAGTGGAGCACAGGACCCGGCCTGAGCCAATAGCAGGGTCATATTCGTCCAGTCTCAGTGATTGGTTCAGAGATGGATATTTCACTCGGTCATAGTTTCAGGAAACTATAAGTTATAGGGAAGTGTTTGCTGTGTTTCTGAGAGAGTGAAGCTCCAGCAAGGAAGGGAGGGGAAGTGAAGCTGGGTGTGTCATTGGACAGGATTTCTTCTCCTGGACAGGGTGATATCAGGGGGCCTGGCGCTGCTGTCCAGAAGGGGAGCTGGAATCTGGTGGAGGGCCACCTTGTAGAGTTGAGGATGACGCCAAGACACAGAGAGAAACTGCGCCTCTGGTGATGTCCTTTAAGCAACTGGGTTGAACTTCTCTGGCTCAATGTGTTGAGTCTGGGATGAAAATCAACACCTTCTTTTTGTTGTTGAAGTCAGTCTGAGGTGGCCTTTGGGTCACAGGTGGCCATAAGAGCCCTGACCTGTGTAATAGGTAAATGTGATCAGGACACAGAAGACTCTGAAATCCGGTCTCTAATCCTTTGCCCAGGTCATTCCACCACTGAGAACACCACTGTTGCCTAGAGGAGTTCTTGTCCTCTTCCTGTACTCGCCCCTCTTAGAAGCGTTTCATGACTCTGGACGCAGCCTTCACCTGAGGCACCTGTTGGGTCATGTCATCTTTTCCACCAGAAGACACGCCTGTCCTGACCTCCAGTGCCCATGGCCCCTGGCACACAGTAGGTGGGCATTCAGTAAACGATTGTTCTCCTAAGCAGCCACACTGGTGGAGGGAGGGTTAGAGGAGTTAAGGTAGGCAACAAGACCTCAAGGGTAGGACTGCAAGAGTCCAGGTCAGAAGTGGTGACAGCCTGAACTGTGTAGTGGAAGTGAGAAGATTTGGGACAAGGATAGACATGGGGGCAGGGCTTCCCTGGTGGTCCAGTGGGTAAGGACACTGCTTTGCAGTGCAAGGGGTGCCAGTTTGATCCCCGGCCTGGGAAGATCCCACGTGCTGCAGAGTTGCTAGATCGATGTGTCCAACTACTGAGTAGGAGCTTTGGAGTGCATGTGCCCAGAGCCGGTGCTCTGCAACGAGAGAGGCCACTGCAATGGGAGGCCCACACAGGCTAAAGAACAAAGATAGATGAAAATAAATACATGAAAGACCAATAGAAGTGGCCAAAAACAAAAACAAACAAACAAAAAACATAGGGGCAAAAATCTTATTCTTGACAAGTTGGAGCCAAGAACAGTCCATGTTTGACATGGGAGAAGTGATGAATGGCAGGGAAGTCCTGGAACAGAATCACAGAATAGTTTCAGAATGGAGCCGTTGAGGGTGGGGAAATCTCTTGGTGTTGGCAGGGAGCCATGGTCCTCTGTGCTCTCCTAGCAAGACATTCAAATTAGCAGGTGCCCCCTTATCCCTGCCCACACCCTGTGCTGATATGGGTCATCAGAATGAGGGGTGGTAGAACATAAACATGCCTGGCTGACATTGGAACACATTTTTGTACTTCAAAAGAAAAAGAGGTTCCTGAAGTCCAGGCTGTAACTTCAAACTGATAATGAACATTGGGCTAGAAGTGGGGAGGGAGTCAGTGTGTCTCCCCACTTCAGATCTCCCTCCACCCTCTGAGTTCTTCTTTGGGGCTCTCTCCCTCCACCCTCTAATCTCTTCTTTGGGGCTCATACCATTTTGAGGATGCAGAGAACTAACCCAGGTGGGACTGTCTTTTCTCTTTGAGCTATTGATGTCCAGGCCTTCCATTCTGACTTCTGCCCAGTGGGGATAAGGAGCAGTCAGGGTGGAGTCCTAGGGCTGAGGGCAGGGGCAGGGACAGGAACCTGGAACAGAAAGTTTGAGGCTCCTGTACCAACAGGGAGCAGAAATGAAAGCAGGAAACCAGAGGCACCAGCGGAAGATGGCAGGGTGAGGAGGGGTCTACCTCCAGATGTTCTTGAGGGCCCTTCAGCTCTTCCCACTCTAGGCTGCCAGACAAGGCTATGCGGATTCTGGTTGCCTGCTGGGGAAGGGGTTCTCAGTGTCCTCCAGGGATAGTCTTCTGACTCAGAACTTGGCTTGGCTAAAGCTGCGGCTCCCAGGTTAGTCCTGCTGTCCAAGCCCAGTGCAGGTGCAGAAGTGGTAGGGGTGGAGCATGGCCTAGCTAGGAAGACAGTCAACCTTAGCCTGCCGCACCCAGCAACACCTCCCTGAATCTTTCAGCCTAGAAGCTGGATGTCACCATCTCTGGGGCAAATCTAGCCCAACTGGTCATTTACCCAGTCTGGAGCCCTTTACAAGCATCTCAAATGCAAGTGCAGAAGCGTCAGGCACTCACAGAACTGCCATACTGTGGGCCTTGCTTCACAACTAAGGAAAGGTCAGATGTGGGACTTAGTCACTACTAGCAGGCTCTCTGACCTGGCCCAGACCCCCATGGCTTCCTCCCTCTGGTTGGCCCCCACCGGGTTGGCATGGAGCTCCCGAGAACTTTTGACTTGAAATAAGGAGGAAGGGAATGCATTGAGGCAGCCCAGGGGTGACTGAGTTCTGCAACCCCTCCTGCCTCTGTTTATCCCTCCCTTCCTTTTTTCCCAGCCCCATTCATGCAAGAGTCTTAATATAGACACATCATTTCATTTCTCTTGGGTATATGTCTAGGAGTGGAATGGCTGAATCATACAGTAGGTATGTATTTAACTGTGGAACAGTCTCACGGATCATTTTTCAAAGTAGTTGTCCCAGTTCGTGTTCCCTCCAGCAATGGGTCCTGGAGGTTCCACCTACTTTCCAGCACGAGATAAGTTAGTTGTCTTAGGTGAGGGCAGAGGTCATGTGGGTTAAAGAGCACAAAGAAAGGGACTGAGTACAGGTGGTGAGTAAACCAAGAAGCCTGGGTGTGGAGATACTGTTTGAATCTAAGCTTCATTGGTTGTCTGCCCTGTGACCTTGGACAAGCCCTTGAACTTGACTATGCTTCCATTTTCTCACCTGGAAAACAAAGATGTCACACCTACCTATGTTGCGATTGAGTGAGGCAGTGGATGTGAACGTATTTTCACAGAACTTGGCATCAGAGTTCCTATTAGTCTGTAGGATCTTTGCATGAATTGGCTAAAGGTGTCTCCTTTCCAGGTTGATAGAGTCCAGGACCATGATACAGGAGCTGCATTTGGGCGCTGTTCTTCCCTAGATAAGGGCACTTGGGCAACACACCAATTGCACAATTATTTGCTGTGATTCTATTTGACCCACAAATTCTTAACAAAAACACACTGAACAAATGAAGTTGAAAGGAGGAGATAAGTGTATCTGTCAGGAGGCTCCTCTATGTGTAGACCTTCCCCATACCTCCCTCTCTCTTGCTCTTGTGGCTTCCCCTACCCTCTACTCCCTGCTCCTTTGAGTCTCTGAGACCTTGGGTACCAATCTCCGGTAGAATCTCCCTGCATGGAATGTCTTTGGGATTTGGTATGTGTGTTGAGTCATACAGAACCTTCAATTCATACCTTGGCTCTTGGAAGAAATCCAATGTCACAGAGATGTGTTTGAGGCAACAGCACTTGTGGTAACTGAACTTGGTCTTTGGAGGGAGACAGAAACACCAAATAATTGGGACCTCCAAGAAACACGGCCGGAGTTGACTGTTTACAGCAGAGAGATGCTGAGGAGTAGAGACAACATCCAAGGACCCCGGCCCTATTTGAAGTGTTTGAGGGTTTCTGAGATGAAACCTTGGTCAGAGAAGCCCTTGTGCAGAAGGCAGGCATTCCTGCTGCTCACTCTGGCCCAGACCCACAGAGACACTTTTGCCTAAAATGAACTCAAGGGAGGCAAGCTTCACGGAGAGCACAGAGCTCAGTAGACGAACAACTCAACTGAAACAGGCCTTTGGATTTATGTGTTTATGGCCTCAAAAGAAGTGTTTCTCTACCAGAGGGATTTTGGGCTGGGCTTCTTTCATTATGAGAACAGGACATGTAAACTCTGTTTAAGGCAAGGCTGTGGTGGACTGGGAGGCGGAGACCCTCAGAGCTGGGGGCTGGGCAGCCTCCTGACCACCTGGCGTCCTAGAGCATTTGCCCTGTGACCTTGAACCTTGGCATCAAAAAAGTTCCCTATTTAGTAGCTGTAGTTTCACAGAACTTGGCATCAGAGTTCCTATTAGTCTGTAGGATCTTTGCATGAATTGGCTAAAGGTGTCTCCTTTCCAGGTTGATAGAGTCCAGGACCATGATACAGGAGCTGCATTTGGGCGCTGTTCTTCCCTAGATAAGGGCACTTGGGCAACACACCAATTGCACAATTATTTGCTGTGATTCTATTTGACCCACAAATTCTTAACAAAAACACACTGAACAAATGAAGTTGAAAGGAGGAGATAAGTGTATCTGTCAGGAGGCTCCTCTATGTGTAGCCCTTTCCCCCATACCTCCCTCTCTCTTGCTCTTGTGGCTTCCCTACCCTCTACTCCCTGCTCCTTTGAGTCTCTGAGACCTTGGGTACCAATCTCCGGTAGAATCTCCCTGCATGGAATGTCTTTGGGATTTGGTATGTGTGTTGAGTCATACAGAACCTTCAATTCATACCTTGGCTCTTGGAAGAAATCCAATGTCACAGAGATGTGTTTGAGGCAACAGCACTTGTGGTAACTGAACTTGGTCTTTGGAGGAGACAGAAACACCAAATAATTGGGACCTCCAAGAAACACGGCCGGAGTTGACTGTTTACAGCAGAGAGATGCTGAGGAGTAGAGACAACATCCAAGGACCCCGGCCCTATTTGAAGTGTTTGAGGGTTTCTGAGATGAAACCTTGGTCAGAGAAGCCCTTGTGCAGAAGGCAGGCATTCCTGCTGCTCACTCTGGCCCAGACCCACAGAGACACTTTTGCCTAAAATGAACTCAAGGGAGGCAAGCTTCACGGAGAGCACAGAGCTCAGTAGACGAACAACTCAACTGAAACAGGCCTTTGGATTTATGTGTTTATGGCCTCAAAAGAAGTGTTTCTCTACCAGAGGGATTTTGGGCTGGGCTTCTTTCATTATGAGAACAGGACATGTAAACTCTGTTTAAGGCAAGGCTGTGGTGGACTGGGAGGCGGAGACCCTCAGAGCTGGGGGCTGGGCAGCCTCCTGACCACCTGGTAGAGACTTGTCCCTCTAGAGCCTCACCCCAGCACACAGTAGGACTTCCTGGAGGAGTGACCCATGAGTTATTTCCGAGACACTGATGAATCACGGGAGAAGCAGAGTCACCAATCTGTAACTTACCAGCGACCTGGGGATTTCAGGGCGTGCAGAGTGAGCTGGCCTGCAGTTTCCTGTGCCCCACCCCCAGCCCAGGATGTCCACCTGCTGGCCAGGAGTGGATTGGAAGGGAGAGGACACAGGGAACCCCTTCTAGCCAGGTGAAGGGGACAGAGATAACTTCCTCTTCATGGTCACCCCAAATACATCACAATATGCCCTTCTTTCTTCTTTTCAGCCTAAGCTGAGGTTAGACTTTCAGGCCAGCTCTGATGAAGGAAGGAAATACAGTGGAACTCACTTGCCTCCAGTCTTCCTTGGCGGAAGGTTTCTATGCCCAGAAAAGTTGGCCAGACACCAGTTGGTAGACCCTGGGGAAGGTGATAGTTGGGGTTAGGTGGCTAGAGTGAGATTGAATGGGTTATGTTAGTGCAAAAAGGTCACCCGGAAGAGACCGCGTGGGAAGGTATGGGCAGGGATCAGACTGGAGTCGCCTCCTCCGACCTCCTCTCTTCTATGCATTCTGGGTGGAAACCGGCCTGCTCTGCCCACGTCCCTTTGCCTCTGAAGGTGAAAGTCACCTTCTGCGGCTCTCCGACTGCCCGCCGCTAGGCTGGGGAAGCAGGCAACATAAATCCTTCCTCGTCCCTGTCCCGTGGCGCTTGCCTGCGTGGCCGCGGGGAGGAGACTCTCGCGGCTGTAAATCAGCGTCGCCTCCGCGCGCCGCCTGCCCTTCATCACGTTGCTTTACGGTGCTGACACCTGCCAGGATTTAGTGGGCCACCGGGCTGAGGCCTCCTCATTGAAATGCCCCCTCTACCGTCCCACCTCCTCCCTTGGAAGGGAGGCCGCCCATAAATCCTGGGGATGGTCATTTGCATATCCATTTGCATACATCTGCCCCTCCAATTGCCTGCATCGGAACTCACAGCATCGCTGGAAGAGCCAGAGCTGGGTAGAGAGTTTCTGTTGTCTCAACTCTTGTTGGGGAAGGGGAAACTGAGGCTGGGGAGTCATGGGGACCTGTGTAGGGCCCAGTGGAAGGCAGGGACAGAGTGGGGAGCTCAGTGCAGGAGGGATTTAGCAGAGGCTGGGGACATAGCAACCAAGACCAGGCCCCAGACTGCACAGGAATAATCTGTTGCGAAGGGCCAGGGTCTGGTACAGCCTCATTCTTCTATCCACGTCGGCCCCCTTGCCCTAAGGGGTGAGTGGCCTGATTGCCCCACCCCAGAGTTTCCACCTGCTGGCCAGGAGTGGATTGGAAGGAGAGGACACAGGGAACCCCTTCCCTCTTCCCCCATGGTCACCCCAAATACATCACAATATGCCCTTCTTTCTTCTTTTCAGCCTAAGCTGAGGTTAGACTTTCAGGCCAGCTCTGATGAAGGAAGGAAATACAGTGGAACTCACTTGCCTCCAGTCTTCCTTGGCGGAAGGTTTCTATGCCCAGAAAAGTTGGCCAGACACCAGTTGGTAGACCCTGGGGAAGGTGATAGTTGGGGTTAGGTGGCTAGAGTGAGATTGAATGGGTTATGTTAGTGCAAAAAGGTCACCCGGAAGAGACCGCGTGGGAAGGTATGGGCAGGGATCAGACTGGAGTCGCCTCCTCCGACCTCCTCTCTTCTATGCATTCTGGGTGGAAACCGGCCTGCTCTGCCCACGTCCCTTTGCCTCTGAAGGTGAAAGTCACCTTCTGCGGCTCTCCCGACTGCCCGCCGCTAGGCTGGGGAAGCAGGCAACATAAATCCTTCCTCGTCCCTGTCCCGTGGCGCTTGCCTGCGTGGCCGCGGGGAGGAGACTCTCGCGGCTGTAAATCAGCGTCGCCTCCGCGCGCCGCCTGCCCTTCATCACGTTGCTTTACGGTGCTGACACCTGCCAGGATTTAGTGGGCCACCGGGCTGAGGCCTCCTCATTGAAATGCCCCCTCTACCGTCCCACCTCCTCCCTTGGAAGGGAGGCCGCCCATAAATCCTGGGGATGGTCATTTGCATATCCATTTGCATACATCTGCCCCTCCAATTGCCTGCATCGGAACTCACAGCATCGCTGGAAGAGCCAGAGCTGGGTAGAGAGTTTCTGTTGTCTCAACTCTTGTTGGGGAAGGGGAAACTGAGGCTGGGGAGTCATGGGGACCTGTGTAGGGCCCAGTGGAAGGCAGGGACAGAGTGGGGAGCTCAGTGCAGGAGGGATTTAGCAGAGGCTGGGGACATAGCAACCAAGACCAGGCCCCAGACTGCACAGGAATAATCTGTTGCGAAGGGCCAGGGTCTGGTACAGCCTCATTCTTCTATCCACGTCGGCCCCCTTGCCCTAACCTCAACACCCATCTAGCCACCATCGTGGCCACGAGCCTCACTCACTGGTTCAAGATGGCATCCCTGGGCACCGCTGGCTGGGCCTCTCCAAGGGTGGCCGAGGGCCGAAACCTCCCCAAGTTCCCTTCTGCTCAGGCAGGCTCAGAACTTTCTGGGCTCTCAGGGAGAGGTAGGGCTATGGCCGGGCCAGTGCCCTTTGCTTCTCTTGACCGCAGGCCCCATTCAGTCTTCCAAGTAGAAGCCCCACGGGTGGGACGCAGTGCCCCCAGCTGGGCCCAGGACTGGCTGGAGACCAGCTCAGGGAAGGTGCCTCTGGCGAGGCCCGTCTGCCCCCTCCCGTGTCCCTGCGCCTCTGTTGCTCGCCCCTGTGGCATGTGCTTCATGTGTTTCTGATTGACTCATAAAAAATGCCTTCTCCTCGGAGGCCTGTATTTCAACAGTCTGGGGAGGCGCAGGCTTTGGGGGGAACCTCTGCTCCTTCTGAGACTCAGAGTCCTGACAGGACTGGTGTGGGCCCTTCCTTGAGCCAGGCCAGGCGCTCCCTTCCTCCCTCCCCACCCGGGATAGGATGTCGAGGGGCAGCTGCACTGGGCCCCGGATGTGGTGCTCTGCTCTGCTCTGCCACCACAGTTCCCTGGCCCTTCCCCTGGAGGCCGGTGAACAAACCCCAGGCAGGATACAGTGGGCTGGAGACCCTGCGGGGCTGAGCCCAGCCACCATTGTGTCTGCACAGACCCCTCCTGGCCTCTGTACAGGGCAGCCCAGAGGAGGCCGGCTGTGCAGGAGGGGGCTGCGTGTCCGCATCAGCTCAGCTCTCGGAGTGGCTGATGGTGGGAAGAAGTGGGCATCGGAGCCAGGATGTTCAGAGGGGAGAGGCAGCAGAAAGGCCCTGCCTTCAGGAGAGACTGGCCCAGGTGAAGGGAACAGAGGGTGTGTCAGGATGCCCAGACCCTGGAGAGCATCTCAGGGGAAGGAGGAGGTTGACCAAGATGAGCCCCCAACTCTGTCTCTGCAGCTTTCTAGTAATAATAATAAAAAAAGTATAATAGTAAAGAATGCAATATGGCCTCCGATTAGGTCCAGGATCGTGGGGAGCCCAGAGGCAGGGGAATAGCTTGGAAGACCTCCCCAGAGCCACCCTGGGAACACTTGCTGGGATTCTTAGAAAGCGCTGCACAGACTTTGTGGCGGCACGGCAGCAGAAGGGCCCCCCATCTGGAAGCCTTTAAGGTCTCCCTCCCCCTCTTCCCCAAATAGCTTGTTCCCAGAAAACAGGAGGGGAAGTTACCCAACAACAAGCTGGGGCTTCCTGTGGGGCTGGCGGCGCCCTCCCTGCCTCTGCTGTAGTGCAGCAGGCCCTCGCCACCCCCAGGCTCTGCTCAGGGTGCCGCGGCCTGTTACACATCGCCAAGATGGCTCCTGTCCTCTCCCTGACGATCGGGGCACACAGCTCACTTCCCCCAGGAAGCCCTCCGGAGCCACCTTGCAGCATTTTGGGCACGGCGACCCTCCTCTGTGAACACACACCCCCGGCCTTTGTGTGTGTGCGCCCTTGTTCTGGTCCAGCACCCTCAGCTATTTGCAGTGTTCTCTCTTTCCATCCAGTCTGGGCTGGAAGAGCGTTTGGGGCTTGGGGAGCCCTCCCTTTCTATTTTTCATAATGGAAAATTGAGGCCCAGAGAGGCTACATGATTTGTCCCAAAGTAAACAGAGCCAGATATAGACCTTGACTCTCTTTCTCCCAGTCCAGGTCCATAGCCCGCGCAACATGTCCATTTGGTTGTGGTTGTGCTTGTCTCCCCAGGATGACAGCATGGCCATTGTGTCTGCACAGACCCCTCCTGGCCTCTGTACAGGGCAGCCCAGAGGAGGCCGGCTGTGCAGGAGGGGGCTGCGTGTCCGCATCAGCTCAGCTCTCGGAGTGGCTGATGGTGGGAAGAAGTGGGCATCGGAGCCAGGATGTTCAGAGGGGAGAGGCAGCAGAAAGGCCCTGCCTTCAGGAGAGACTGGCCCAGGTGAAGGGAACAGAGGGTGTGTCAGGATGCCCAGACCCTGGAGAGCATCTCAGGGGAAGGAGGAGGTTGACCAAGATGAGCCCCCAACTCTGTCTCTGCAGCTTTCTAGTAATAATAATAAAAAAAGTATAATAGTAAAGAATGCAATATGGCCTCCGATTAGGTCCAGGATCGTGGGGAGCCCAGAGGCAGGGGAATAGCTTGGAAGACCTCCCCAGAGCCACCCTGGGAACACTTGCTGGGATTCTTAGAAAGCGCTGCACAGACTTTGTGGCGGCACGGCAGCAGAAGGGCCCCCCATCTGGAAGCCTTTAAGGTCTCCCTCCCCCTCTTCCCCAAATAGCTTGTTCCCAGAAAACAGGAGGGGAAGTTACCCAACAACAAGCTGGGGCTTCCTGTGGGGCTGGCGGCGCCCTCCCTGCCTCTGCTGTAGTGCAGCAGGCCCTCGCCACCCCCAGGCTCTGCTCAGGGTGCCGCGGCCTGTTACACATCGCCAAGATGGCTCCTGTCCTCTCCCTGACGATCGGGGCACACAGCTCACTTCCCCCAGGAAGCCCTCCGGAGCCACCTTGCAGCATTTTGGGCACGGCGACCCTCCTCTGTGAACACACACCCCCGGCCTTTGTGTGTGTGCGCCCTTGTTCTGGTCCAGCACCCTCAGCTATTTGCAGTGTTCTCTCTTTCCATCCAGTCTGGGCTGGAAGAGCGTTTGGGGCTTGGGGAGCCCTCCCTTTCTATTTTTCATAATGGAAAATTGAGGCCCAGAGAGGCTACATGATTTGTCCCAAAGTAAACAGAGCCAGATATAGACCTTGACTCTCTTTCTCCCAGTCCAGGTCCATAGCCCGCGCAACATGTCCATTTGGTTGTGGTTGTGCTTGTCTCCCCAGGATGACAGCATGGCCTCTAAGAGAGCCCCCCCGCAGTTCTGATACGATGTGACACTGGGCACAGCTGAGGTGCTGCCTGGCTGCAGAAACTGTCATAAACGGAGGGGCAGAGACCTCGGGGAGGTGGCAGGACAAGCCAGTGGCCAGGGAGGTGTGATCCCCAGAAGACAGAGTTGTGGCCCACCAATGCTGCCTCTGTCCAGGGGGATGGCAGCCAGGCCTGCATGCCAACTGGCCAATTTGTCTCCTGACTTACTTGGCATTTGAGGGCATCACCTTGGAGTGAAAAATCTCCAACAAAAAGACATTTTTAACTTTTAGGTAGCAGAGAGTTCAGCTTTAGATGACACTCTGATCCCTGTAAGATCTCACCAGAAGTACAGTGACAGCTGGATCTCAGTTTCCTTGTCTTTAAATGGGGACAAGAGCACTGGGGCTTCAGGGGGAGGATGCACATGGGCTTTGAAGGGTGGGAAGGAAGAAGCAGGAGAGCCTTCGAGAGCAGACCATGGGCAAAGAGTCAGAGCAGGGAGGAAACACCGACTGGTCTTGGTCTCTCCTACCAAGTGTGTGGCCTGGGACAGGTGCCTTAGTATGTCCTGTCCCCGCCTCTCGTCTGTATAAAGAGAATTTCAGAGGTCCACCCTGAGGTAGCTGAGGCCGTGTTTGTAAACATGAGGTAGCGTTTGTAAAGTTCTTCACATAACTAAGTGCCCTCTGAGAGGCGCCTTTATTTACTCATTTATTTAAAAACACTGTTTCCTTTGTACTATCCATTTTACTTCCTGTAAGCGACATAGAATGGTGTTTACTCCAGCTCGTAACTCGTGGATACTGGGCCTGAGGACCTTTCAGGGACAGAGATCCTGAGACTTACACACTCCGGCCTCCTTACACAAGGTTCCATGTCTCCCTGAATTCTGGGAGACCTCCCTGCCTCCCCTGTCGGGGAGGAGAGTTCTTCTGTGGCTCTGGGGCCGGGAGGGGAAAGGGATGGGTAGGGGTGTGGTAGGGGAGGACTGTTACTCTCCAGGCGCCCGAGGCCAGCCTGGGCCCAAGCTTCCAGTCTCACCGTGTCCACGGCCATGCCACGGTTGGGGAAGGGGTATGAATCACAGGGGACTCTCTTTTAGGACGCACCAGCCTGCGTCAAGGACCAGAAACCCAGCAGTCCTGACTCTGGGGGCAGCCTGGGTAGAGGGGCGAGGGTGTGGGGAGGGGGCATGTGTGACCATGGATTATAGCTCCAAGGGAGAAGTAAGCAGGAGCAGATGGAGCCCAGAGCACAAAGTTCCTGTTTTCATGCAAATGTCTGGGACAATAAAAGTCGGGGGGGGGCAGCCAGAGTGGGGGGCGAGCGGTGGGGGATGGAGGGGAACATAGAGACAGGGTACGGGGTGCAAAAGGAAGATGCCATGCTGGCAGAATTAGCTCGTATGCAGAGCCTCCATTGAATGGTTGAGAATGGGAGTGGCCCTTCCAGCCCCCTGTGCAGGGCCCTTAACCGGCCGTCTGGGGCCCAGGCAGCCAGGAGAGTGGGGAGCGGTCTGGGCGTGTGCCTCTGCTGGGGACGGCCTGACAGCAAGTGCTCTTCAGAGCTGATTGCATTTCCTGGCCTTTGATGCCCGAGATCAAAGCAGTGCCAAGCCCTCCCCGCCTCCGAGCTCCTTGGCAGCTCCTCCCTGCCCCGGGGTCCAGGGTGTGTGGTCGATGGTGGCTGGAGAGGGCAGGCCAGCCTGGCATTAGTGGCAGGCCCCAAGTGACTTAGAGCGACTGACATGTGAGCTCTTTTCCACTGTAGGGTTGCCAGGAGCTCCGTTGTGGGTGCAGCCCACATCCACTCTCTGTGCTTGTCACGCTGGCTGTGAGTCCTCAGACACCCAGGAGTTGGACATGCAGGTCACCAGCCCTGGCCACGGGGGTTTCCGGGTGGGGCCCAAGTGGCCCAGATCAACGACAAAAGCCAAGGCTGGGAACTACAGCCTATGGCGATGCCACAGGGTCTGTTTTGCTGTAGCAAGAAACGATTGCGATATTGGTGAGGAAGACAGACGTGTCATAGGATCCAGGCTGAGAAGGGCTTGCATTTGGTTTAAGGAGGGCACCTTCCGTCCTTGGAAGGATCCTGTCTCCCTACTGACCACTGGGGCTCCCTCCCAGGGGATTTTTCACTCCCTTGCCCTTGTTTCCACCTGACCTGAGCGCCCTAGAGGGGGTCCTGCCCTGAGTGTCAAAGGATGCTCTATGGAGATTTGTGAAGGTCCTACCCTGCCCTGGGAAGCTGTTGCTTTTAATGCCCATGGGAGGGCGTCACATTCAAGCAGCTGCTCAGGGCAAGCCACTTATTGATTGGCTTCTTCCACCCAGGTGTCTATCAGCAAGCACTGCCTCAGTTTCCCTTGCTAGTTTCAGGACTGACTGAGAGTATGAGGTGGGTGTGTGGAAGTTCTGAGAAGGCTGGAGGTTCTGTGGTTCTCTACCTGCAGCTCCTGGGGGAGTTCCTTGGACAGAATGACGGTGAGTCTGCTTGCCTGCGGTGGAGCCCTGGCTCTCCATGGTGCCCGCCCATGTGGAGAGAATTAGGGCCCGGAAAGACATGTTTTCCCACCTTCCTTCTTGGAAGGAGGATCAAGGGGACCTGGTGACAGCCCAGAGATTTTGAGCTTGTGGACAGGCCCACTTTCCTTCCTGTCTGTCTCCCAGGCAGCCTGAGAGATGCACACCATCTGCTGGCTGCCCCGAGCCTTGAGCCCCCAGTCAGCTTAGGGAAGAAGCTGCAGGCAGACCAACCTTTCCCTTCCTAAAGTCTCCCACCTGAGAGGAAGCATGGGGCTGGAAATAAGGCAGCGGGTATTATGCACAGTGGTTATTGGGCTTAGTGGACCAGAGTGCAGTTGGACAGGAGGTGCAGAGAATGTAGGGACCCCTCCAACCCCGACTTCCCTGTGCACTGTAGGTCCAGGGGCCAACACTGTCTCAGGAGAAGGAATGGCAGGACCTGCTGGCCCTGGAGGGTGGGCTTGGGGTTGGGGCTGGGACTGTTCTTGTCTGGGTTTGTGTGTGGCAAGTGGGGGAGTAATTCTAAAGCCAGATGCACACACACATGTACACACATACACATAACACACGCTCACACTTCTGTGAAGACGGTGTCCAGCAGAGTGTTTGTATCAATAAGTGTGCAATAAATATTTGATAGTAGTAGTTGAGTTGGTAGATCGTGTCTGGCTCCTGTGACCCCATGGACTGTAGCCAGCCTCTGTCCATGGGATTCTCCTGGCAAGAATACTGGAGGGGGTGGCCGTTTCCTGCTCCAGGGATCTTCCCTACCCA
The DNA here is from genome assembly GCA_022376925.1 of Tragulus kanchil. NCBI lineage: Eukaryota > Metazoa > Chordata > Mammalia > Artiodactyla > Tragulidae > Tragulus > Tragulus kanchil. The sequence continues at coordinate 154,515,050 of JAIOJX010000029.1, forward strand.
GGAATAGAGCCTGGGTCTCCTGAATTACAGGCAGATTCTTTACCAACTGAGCTACAAGGGAAACTCAAAATATCAAATATTTGCTACATGGATAGTTAAATTAGAGGATGAAAGCTCCCAAAGTTCTAGTTGAGGGGGCTTCTCCTCATCTGGATTCAGACAAAGCGTTTTTGAGCCTTCTTCATTCTTTATTCCCTGCTGGTGATATACACTGGGTTATCTGGAGTGGTTAGTTCTCTCTGGCTGGTTGTTCTCTGGTTCTTAGCATAGAACTAAATTGTGGCTTTCTAGGATAGGAACTTGGATCTCATCCCGTTCCTTGGACAGAATGGCGGTGAGTCGGCTTGCCTGCGGTGGAGCCCTGGCTCTCCATGGTGCCCGCCCATGTGGAGAGAATTAGGGCCCGGAAAGACATGTTTTCCCACCTTCCTTCTTGGAAGGAGGATCAAGGGGACCTGGTGACAGCCCAGAGATTTTGAGCTTGTGGACAGGCCCACTTTCCTTCCTGTCTGTCTCCCAGGCAGCCTGAGAGATGCACACCATCTGCTGGCTGCCCCGAGCCTTGAGCCCCCAGTCAGCTTAGGGAAGAAGCTGCAGGCAGACCAACCTTTCCCTTCCTAAAGTCTCCCACCTGAGAGGAAGCATGGGGCTGGAAATAAGGCAGCGGGTATTATGCACAGTGGTTATTGGGCTTAGTGGACCAGAGTGCAGTTGGACAGGAGGTGCAGAGAATGTAGGGACCCCTCCAACCCCGACTTCCCTGTGCACTGTAGGTCCAGGGGCCAACACTGTCTCAGGAGAAGGAATGGCAGGACCTGCTGGCCCTGGAGGGTGGGCTTGGGGTTGGGGCTGGGACTGTTCTTGTCTGGGTTTGTGTGTGGCAAGTGGGGGAGTAATTCTAAAGCCAGATGCACACACACATGTACACACATACACATAACACACGCTCACACTTCTGTGAAGACGGTGTCCAGCAGAGTGTTTGTATCAATAAGTGTGCAATAAATATTTGATAGTAGTAGTTGAGTTGGTAGATCGTGTCTGGCTCCTGTGACCCCATGGACTGTAGCCAGCCTCTGTCCATGGGATTCTCCTGGCAAGAATACTGGAGGGGGTGGCCGTTTCCTGCTCCAGGGGATCTTCCCTACCCAGGAATAGAGCCTGGGTCTCCTGAATTACAGGCAGATTCTTTACCAACTGAGCTACAAGGGAAACTCAAAATATCAAATATTTGCTACATGGATAGTTAAATTAGAGGATGAAAGCTCCCAAAGTTCTAGTTGAGGGGGCTTCTCCTCATCTGGATTCAGACAAAGCGTTTTTGAGCCTTCTTCATTCTTTATTCCCTGCTGGTGATATACACTGGGTTATCTGGAGTGGTTAGTTCTCTCTGGCTGGTTGTTCTCTGGTTCTTAGCATAGAACTAAATTGTGGCTTTCTAGGATAGGAACTTGGATCTCATCCCCGTAAAGTTCCCTTATATTGGGCTTGGTCATCAATTCCTGCTACTGATTTGTTGGGGGCATCTGTTGGGCTGTGCTGGGCTGGGGTTGGGTACCAAGTTGGCAACTACCATTCTAGTCTGAATTGTGCCCCTGGAGTGTGATTTAGTGACCGGGAAAGGTCTGGGGTACAGGAGTCAGGCAGAATTAAGACTGGAACAGGAATTTCTTTTTTATTAATTTATTTCTTTTAATTGGAGGATAATTACAGTATTGTCATGGTTTTTACCATACATCGACGCAAATCAGCCACAGGTACGCATCTGTCCCTCCGGTCCTGAACCCCCTCCCTCCTCCCTCCACACCGTATCCCTTTATGTGGTCCCAGAGCACTGGCTCTGGGTGCCCTGTGTCATGCATCGGACTGGTGCTGGTCCTCTGTTTTACATATGGTGATGTGCATGTTTTAATACTATTCTTTCAACCCAGCCCACCCTCGCCTTCTCCCACTGAGTCCAACAGTCTGTTCATTACATCTGTGTCTCCTTTGCTGCCTTGCATGTAGGATCGTCATTACCATCTTTCTAAATTCCACGTATACGTGCTAATACACAGTATTTGTCTTTGTCTCTCTGACTGACTTCACTCTGTATAATAGGCTCAAGGTTCATCCACCTCCATTAGAACTGACTCAAATGATTTAGATCTGCTGCCCAATGGGGCCAGCCTCTGTCCATGGGATTCTCCTGGCAAGAATACTGGAGGGGTGGCCGTTTCCTGCTCAGGGATCTTCCCTACCCAGGAATAGAGCCTGGGTCTCCTGAATTACAGGCAGATTCTTTACCAACTGAGCTACAAGGGAAACTCAAAATATCAAATATTTGCTACATGGATAGTTAAATTAGAGGATGAAAGCTCCCAAAGTTCTAGTTGAGGGGGCTTCTCCTCATCTGGATTCAGACAAAGCGTTTTTGAGCCTTCTTCATTCTTTATTCCCTGCTGGTGATATACACTGGGTTATCTGGAGTGGTTAGTTCTCTCTGGCTGGTTGTTCTCTGGTTCTTAGCATAGAACTAAATTGTGGCTTTCTAGGATAGGAACTTGGATCTCATCCCCGTAAAGTTCCCTTATATTGGGCTTGGTCATCAATTCCTGCTACTGATTTGTTGGGGGCATCTGTTGGGCTGTGCTGGGCTGGGGTTGGGTACCAAGTTGGCAACTACCATTCTAGTCTGAATTGTGCCCCTGGAGTGTGATTTAGTGACCGGGAAAGGTCTGGGGTACAGGAGTCAGGCAGAATTAAGACTGGAACAGGAATTTCTTTTTTATTAATTTATTTCTTTTAATTGGAGGATAATTACAGTATTGTCAGGGTTTTTACCATACATCGACGCAAATCAGCCACAGGTACGCATCTGTCCCTCCGGTCCTGAACCCCCTCCCTCCTCCCTCCACACCGTATCCCTTTATGTGGTCCCAGAGCACTGGCTCTGGGTGCCCTGTGTCATGCATCGGACTGGTGCTGGTCCTCTGTTTTACATATGGTGATGTGCATGTTTTAATACTATTCTTTCAACCCAGCCCACCCTCGCCTTCTCCCACTGAGTCCAACAGTCTGTTCATTACATCTGTGTCTCCTTTGCTGCCTTGCATGTAGGATCGTCATTACCATCTTTCTAAATTCCACGTATACGTGCTAATACACAGTATTTGTCTTTGTCTCTCTGACTGACTTCACTCTGTATAATAGGCTCAAGGTTCATCCACCTCCATTAGAACTGACTCAAATGCACTCCTTTTTATAGCTGAGTAATATTCCATTGATACATATATGTACCATAGCCTCCTTATCCCTTCATCTGCCGATGGACATCTAAGTTTCTGCCATGTCCTAGCTATTATAAACAGTGCTGCAATGAACATCGGGGTACATGTGTCTCTTTCAGTTCTGGTTTCCTCAGGGTGTGTGCCCAGCAGTGGGATGGCTGGATCCTGTGGCAGTTCTAGTCCCAGTTTTTCAAGGAATCACCGCACTGCGGAATCTCTAACCAGGGAATATGTGTGAGACTGCGCACCGCAAGCTCTCACTGCCACATGTGATGTGTGTGAATGCGCTCGAGAGTACATTTGAGAATGAAATTAAAGATCTTTAATTCTGGCCCCCCACAGGGGCAGAGCAGTCAGAATGAACACCAGACAGAAGCACCTGTAGCGGCCTTTGGCCTCTCCTCTCCCCTCCCATCCTCCCTGCCCTCCCCTCAACTCTCTCCTTCCTCCTCCCCCGTGGATGCCACAGATTGGCTGGTCCTTGTTCTGTGTTGAAATTGCCCTCCGGGAACCACGCCTGTCGTGACTAGAAGGTTTCACGCTGGCCCTGGTCCTGACCTCAAGGGATGTCTGTGTCTCCTCCTGTCCTCTGGGGCCTCAGCACAGGTGGACATGGCAAGATTGATCATGTGGGGAGGAGGGGCTAGAGACCTTGACCCCTGGTGAGCTGTGAGGTTGGAGATTGTCCACTTGCGAGGCTTTTGTGCTGACTCCACAGGAACCCTGTTTGGAAGTGACTCAGTGTAACTGAGGCCACTCCGTCCCACGCCCACCAGGATTTTGAAGGGCTCTCTTCTGGAGCCTCGTGTCTCTGGGTTGTGAGCAGCAGGGGGCGGTGAAGGGGTGGGACCTGCCCTGGGGCAGGCTGGCACCTCATCGGAGGCCTCTCTGCCCACCATGAGTCTGGGCGTGGGTGACCAACAGTCTGTTCATTACATCTGTGTCTCCTTTGCTGCCTTGCATGTAGGATCGTCATTACCATCTTTCTAAATTCCACGTATACGTGCTAATACACAGTATTTGTCTTTGTCTCTCTGACTGACTTCACTCTGTATAATAGGCTCAAGGTTCATCCACCTCCATTAGAACTGACTCAAATGCACTCCTTTTTATAGCTGAGTAATATTCCATTGATACATATATGTACCATAGCCTCCTTATCCCTTCATCTGCCGATGGACATCTAAGTTTCTGCCATGTCCTAGCTATTATAAACAGTGCTGCAATGAACATCGGGGTACATGTGTCTCTTTCAGTTCTGGTTTCCTCAGGGTGTGTGCCCAGCAGTGGGATGGCTGGATCCTGTGGCAGTTCTAGTCCCAGTTTTTCAAGGAATCACCGCACTGCGGAATCTCTAACCAGGGAATATGTGTGAGACTGCGCACCGCAAGCTCTCACTGCCACATGTGATGTGTGTGAATGCGCTCGAGAGTACATTTGAGAATGAAATTAAAGATCTTTAATTCTGGCCCCCCACAGGGGCAGAGCAGTCAGAATGAACACCAGACAGAAGCACCTGTAGCGGCCTTTGGCCTCTCCTCTCCCCTCCCATCCTCCCTGCCCTCCCCTCAACTCTCTCCTTCCTCCTCCCCCGTGGATGCCACAGATTGGCTGGTCCTTGTTCTGTGTTGAAATTGCCCTCCGGGAACCACGCCTGTCGTGACTAGAAGGTTTCACGCTGGCCCTGGTCCTGACCTCAAGGGATGTCTGTGTCTCCTCCTGTCCTCTGGGGCCTCAGCACAGGTGGACATGGCAAGATTGATCATGTGGGGAGGAGGGGCTAGAGACCTTGACCCCTGGTGAGCTGTGAGGTTGGAGATTGTCCACTTGCGAGGCTTTTGTGCTGACTCCACAGGAACCCTGTTTGGAAGTGACTCAGTGTAACTGAGGCCACTCCGTCCCACGCCCACCAGGATTTTGAAGGGCTCTCTTCTGGAGCCTCGTGTCTCTGGGTTGTGAGCAGCAGGGGGCGGTGAAGGGGTGGGACCTGCCCTGGGGCAGGCTGGCACCTCATCGGAGGCCTCTCTGCCCACCGTGAGTCTGGGCGTGTACACACGTTTGTACGCACTCGAGTCAGCCTGTGTGGGCCCCCGCGTGCTGTGCACATGGGCCCATGGGTGAGCCCGGGCACCATGTGCCGTGTGTGCATATGTGCCCGTATACATACATGCATGCATGCGACTCCGTGTGGGGATGACCTGCCAGGATGTGCGCACTCCCAAACGGAAGGCTTGGCTGGGACACCCGAGTCTCCCAGGCCACAACCCCTGCTCCCGGGGGCCCTGGTGGAGGAGAACATAGAGTCCCCAAACCCCGCGATCTGGGACGGTGGCTTCTGTAGGATCCCGCCCCTCCCTTTTTCTTGACACAAATAGCTGGTGGAACAAAGGGAGCTGGGGATTTGGATTATTTATACAGTCAACATTAAGCAACTTGTGGTCTATTTAAATTCTTCTCTATTGGGCCGGGAAATTCCATGGCAAACACTCAGGCAGTAAGGAAGCCTCCAACACGGCAGCTCCCAGCTCCACAGTGCCATTTGCTTCCTCCTCTCCTTTCCCGCTCTCGACCTCTGACCCTTGCTCCTTCCATGCAGGCTCCCCGAGGCGATGCCCAACGCTGTCTTCTCCCCCACCTGCACGCCTTCCAAATTCTCCCCTCTATCCTTCAACCTCTGTCTCTTAAACCTCCATCCCAGGTCTCCGCCTCACACCTTCCCGTGCTTTCCGTGACGTGTGTGTGTGTGGGGGGGTGGCCATTCCCCCAAGCCTTCACTTAAGTGACAGCTGTGCAGGAACGGCGTGGGGCCACGGGGAGGGGGAGTCGGGCTTGGGCTAGGTGGAGAAGGCCAAGCTGGGGGCCTGAGCTCGCTGTCAGTGCGCTCCGGAGGCTCTCGGGACCTCTCATCAGCAAAAGAAGAGGTCCTACTAACAGGACGAGCCAGCGGCCTCTCCCCGCCTCTGGCTGCTGGGGTTGCACATGGAGGGGGCAGAGTTTGGGGCAGAGGAGGAACTGAGGGTGGGGCAGCTCAGGGACTGCAGGATCCCTTCAGAGGGGACAGCCTCTGGACTGAGGGTCTGCAGGCCCGGCCTCTTCTCCAGTAGGAGGCCTCCCTCCTGGCTCCCTCCGTCGTGGCCCTGAGGGCTCCTTCTGAGGCAGTCTCCCTGAGGGCAGAAGGAGAGCTTGGGGAATGGGAGGGGAGAGGAGGGGAGAACCAGTGGAGCACGCTGGGGTCCTGGAGGACCTACTGTCTCTGGGCGCGTGTGGGCACCCCTCTCCTGGCCCTCAGCTCCCAGGGGCCTTCCTGTCCCTGCCTTGCCCGGATGGAGCGGAGCCCACTGAGAGCTCAAGGCTCATCTTGAACCTCTCCTGATGGCAGGCTGTGTGGGGGAAGAGGGGCCAGTCTGTGCCTCGAGGGCTTGGGGGGCCATCACCAGGGAAGGGAAGAGGTGAGGGTCACCATGCCTACACCGTCCTCTGGAGATTGGACCAAGGCTTCAGCCGCTGTGTGAGCCGATGGCAGGGTGAAGGATGAGCCATGCCGCCCCTCCAGGCAGACGGGCAGGGGAGGAGAAGCCGCCCCTTCCAGACTGCAGTGTGATACCCTCTGTCTCCAAACGGCAGCCGAAGAGGGTGGGGAGACGGACCTAGAGCTCGCTGCCAATTATCACCTCGCTGTGGGCCCTGCCCTCTGGGCCTGTCCCTGCCGCCACCTCTGGGTCTGTGTTTCTGATTAGTGGGCCCCAGCTGTGCAGCATTAGTTGCATTTTTCCGGGATGAATCTTGGTTGTGACTTCCTGCCACGGGTCTGAAGCAGCTGCCTGCCTTTGCCGCCTGCTTCTCATCCCCGTGCCCTGAGCTGCCCCAAATGGCCTCACTCCCAGGGGGCTCCTCCCCAGTCTCAGTGCGGAGATGACCCTTAGCCTGCCTGGGGCCTCTCAGGACACAGCCGCTGCTCACAAGCAGGATCCAGGTGGCTTCCTAGATGTGTGGTCTTCAGTAGAGGACAGGGCCCCCAGCCCTTACCAGATAGGCAGATGCCACCAGTCAAGGGTGGAGTAGGTCAAGGCTGGGGACATGTTTGGCCAGGGGCCGTTCAGAGGGGACAGCCTCTGGACTGAGGGTCTGCAGGCCCGGCCTCTTCTCCAGTAGGAGGCCTCCCTCCTGGCTCCCTCCGTCGTGGCCCTGAGGGCTCCTTCTGAGGCAGTCTCCCTGAGGGCAGAAGGAGAGCTTGGGGAATGGGAGGGGAGAGGAGGGGAGAACCAGTGGAGCACGCTGGGGTCCTGGAGGACCTACTGTCTCTGGGCGCGTGTGGGCACCCCTCTCCTGGCCCTCAGCTCCCAGGGGCCTTCCTGTCCCTGCCTTGCCCGGATGGAGCGGAGCCCACTGAGAGCTCAAGGCTCATCTTGAACCTCTCCTGATGGCAGGCTGTGTGGGGGAAGAGGGGCCAGTCTGTGCCTCGAGGGCTTGGGGGGCCATCACCAGGGAAGGGAAGAGGTGAGGGTCACCATGCCTACACCGTCCTCTGGAGATTGGACCAAGGCTTCAGCCGCTGTGTGAGCCGATGGCAGGGTGAAGGATGAGCCATGCCGCCCCTCCAGGCAGACGGGCAGGGGAGGAGAAGCCGCCCCTTCCAGACTGCAGTGTGATACCCTCTGTCTCCAAACGGCAGCCGAAGAGGGTGGGGAGACGGACCTAGAGCTCGCTGCCAATTATCACCTCGCTGTGGGCCCTGCCCTCTGGGCCTGTCCCTGCCGCCACCTCTGGGTCTGTGTTTCTGATTAGTGGGCCCCAGCTGTGCAGCATTAGTTGCATTTTTCCGGGATGAATCTTGGTTGTGACTTCCTGCCACGGGTCTGAAGCAGCTGCCTGCCTTTGCCGCCTGCTTCTCATCCCCGTGCCCTGAGCTGCCCCAAATGGCCTCACTCCCAGGGGGCTCCTCCCCAGTCTCAGTGCGGAGATGACCCTTAGCCTGCCTGGGGCCTCTCAGGACACAGCCGCTGCTCACAAGCAGGATCCAGGTGGCTTCCTAGATGTGTGGTCTTCAGTAGAGGACAGGGCCCCCAGCCCTTACCAGATAGGCAGATGCCACCAGTCAAGGGTGGAGTAGGTCAAGGCTGGGGACATGTTTGGCCAGGGCTGAGGAAGCTGCTCAAGGGAGTCTCCAAAGGTCAGCAGCATCACCTTCTGACTTTCTGGGATCTCTCCTCTGCCCAGCCATGGTCTTGATGGCATAGAGCCAGTCTCCAACGCAAGCCTTGAGCAGCATTATCCTTTTTCCTCTGGATGTGCCATGCGCTTCCTGTGGGCCATTCAGTGAAGACACCAGCTCAGTACACACCTGCCTCTGCCTGACAGGTAGTGAGTTTCCTGTCCTGGTGGTGTGTAACTATGAACTGCAGAATAAAATCGTTTATGTTCACAGTGGCCTTTCTATGGTATGTGATCCTCACTGCATTCCCTGTAAGGGGGCAGGGCAGGGGTAGGGGTGATCCTTTCTATTTTCAGAGGAGGAAACAGGCTGGAAGGAGGAGGAGGGTGTGCTAAAGTCTGCACCAGAACCCAGAAGTGAGGCCCACTAGCTCTGTGTGAGTTTGATCAATATGCCTCCCCTCTGAGCCCAACCTGACTCCCAGAGACTACAGGCCCAGAGGCCAGCCTAGCTGCTCGTGTGTGCTCTTTCTTTCTCTGCCTCCCAGCTTCTTGGTTGATACCCCCAAACAGTCTGACAGCCCTATCCCAGGCATGCCTGCCTGAATCTGACTGCCCCTCCTTGTCCCAACAGCCTGTGCGCATCCGTTGTGTCTAGTCTCTTCCAGGATCTGGGTCTGCTTTCCGGGAAGCAAAGCTCTAGAGGATTCTTGAGGCTGTCAGCATCCTGAATAGGAGGTCCGTGGAGGGCAGCTCCCTCCTGTGTCCCCAGAGCAGGCCTGACACATGGGATGACTGAGGCTGCACAGTGGGTCCAGCAGTTCTAAGACGTGGAGCTGAGAGTGACCTAGTGAAGCGCCTACAGCTGGCACTGGGGACCCCGGAGAGTCAGAGAGACCCGCTCACTCTGGGAGGACACAGAGGCTGGAGGCAGGCAGCCCTCCCTAGAGAGACGGGGCTTGTGTTCCAGGAGCATGTGGCTCTTGAAAACGCTGATCGGAGAAGGGCTGGCAGCAGCGCTGGGTGCCAGACACGCTGGGTGGGATCACGTTCTCCTGTGGCCTTAGGGGCAGGGCTGTGGAGAAGAGACCAGATGCCGCAGGGAACTGGGGGCTGCCATGAGCTGCTTCTCATCTGGACCTCTGCAGGGGTGCTGTGTTCCAGCCCAGAACCCATTCCAGGAGTCCCAGTCAGCAGTTCGCCTCCTGAGAGATGGGCCCATCAGTCTTCTCAACCACCCTTAGAGAGCTTTCTGGACTAACGAGGTGGGTGGTGTCAGGCAGGGGGCAGAGGCTGTGCCCTGGAGAAGCCTCTGTCCCATCCAGGGAGACGTAGCCTCTGCCCTCAGGCTCCGCTTCAGTTTATGATGTGTTGATGTATCATTACCCCCAGGTTTCTTTTGCCCTGGAACTAAAGGTTGTATGCCTCCAATTCTTTAGTTATTTGAGTAGTTCTATGAGGAGGAAACAGGCTGGAAGGAGGAGGAGGGTGTGCTAAAGTCTGCACCAGAACCCAGAAGTGAGGCCCACTAGCTCTGTGTGAGTTTGATCAATATGCCTCCCCTCTGAGCCCAACCTGACTCCCAGAGACTACAGGCCCAGAGGCCAGCCTAGCTGCTCGTGTGTGCTCTTTCTTTCTCTGCCTCCCAGCTTCTTGGTTGATACCCCCAAACAGTCTGACAGCCCTATCCCAGGCATGCCTGCCTGAATCTGACTGCCCCTCCTTGTCCCAACAGCCTGTGCGCATCCGTTGTGTCTAGTCTCTTCCAGGATCTGGGTCTGCTTTCCGGGAAGCAAAGCTCTAGAGGATTCTTGAGGCTGTCAGCATCCTGAATAGGAGGTCCGTGGAGGGCAGCTCCCTCCTGTGTCCCCAGAGCAGGCCTGACACATGGGATGACTGAGGCTGCACAGTGGGTCCAGCAGTTCTAAGACGTGGAGCTGAGAGTGACCTAGTGAAGCGCCTACAGCTGGCACTGGGGACCCCGGAGAGTCAGAGAGACCCGCTCACTCTGGGGAGGACACAGAGGCTGGAGGCAGGCAGCCCTCCCTAGAGAGACGGGGCTTGTGTTCCAGGAGCATGTGGCTCTTGAAAACGCTGATCGGAGAAGGGCTGGCAGCAGCGCTGGGTGCCAGACACGCTGGGTGGGATCACGTTCTCCTGTGGCCTTAGGGGCAGGGCTGTGGAGAAGAGACCAGATGCCGCAGGGAACTGGGGGCTGCCATGAGCTGCTTCTCATCTGGACCTCTGCAGGGGTGCTGTGTTCCAGCCCAGAACCCATTCCAGGAGTCCCAGTCAGCAGTTCGCCTCCTGAGAGATGGGCCCATCAGTCTTCTCAACCACCCTTAGAGAGCTTTCTGGACTAACGAGGTGGGTGGTGTCAGGCAGGGGGCAGAGGCTGTGCCCTGGAGAAGCCTCTGTCCCATCCAGGGAGACGTAGCCTCTGCCCTCAGGCTCCGCTTCAGTTTATGATGTGTTGATGTATCATTACCCCCAGGTTTCTTTTGCCCTGGAACTAAAGGTTGTATGCCTCCAATTCTTTAGTTATTTTAGGCAAATGTGAGCTGTCTCTCTAATTATCTGTGAGGAGAAACTGCCAACAGCTACATTTGGCTAGATCGAGACTATGAATGAAACTTATGTTTGTCTCTCATGGGCTTCGTTGGATTTAGCCCTCTCTGTCCCTTGGATGGCTGGTGGCAGAGTGCTGTGTGTGCTGACCAGCTAATGGGAACACGGTGTCGGTTTGCCCGGGCCACGTCAACAAGATCTGGGAGCAGGGTGGACCCGTGTCAGACTTGTGCGTGAGAAACAAACTCTGCTGTTGGGAGATGACGCCTTCAGCCTCCATCACACACCTGCAGGGCCAAGGCATGCTCTCTCTACTGGTTGAGTGTAGGTTCTGTCATTTGCTCTTGGGGCTCCAGGCCAGGCAAGGGGTCTCTGCAGTTGCTCCTCCAGAAGCAGCTCTTATAGGGTCCCCCAGAGCCCCCTGGTGGTCACGCTGAAGGTGTGCTGCTCTCCCCAGGGGTTCTCTTTCAGCCCCAAGTGGACCCAGGGAACCTCTTCCCTTGGTAAGGGCTCTGCATGCTGGCCTTGTGGCTAGCAAAGGGCCCTGTGTTAGTTTCCTTCCTGCTCGCCAGGCATAAGGTCAAGACCCATCCCCCTCTCCATGCAGTGGTCCTCTTTGGGTACCTCCTCCTGAACTTTCTTTCCCCAGAACCCAAAGTCTTGGTACACCCAGAACCAACCTGCATAGGGCTCAGCGATGACCTGCAAGGCCCACACCTTCTAACAGAGACTAAGCCTTCATTACAGGGGGCAAGGGACTACGGACTGGGGAAAGACAGAGCAAAAGCAGGAAACAAGGGAAGGTCATCCTCACCTGCCCTCAGACTGGGGCCTCTTTCACTATCGAATCAGAGAGTTCAGTCTAGGAACAAACCTATCCTGGGCTGAAGAGTCCTGGTCATTGTGGGCTCAACGGAGAAGAGGCCTCTGTCCCATCCAGGGAGACGTAGCCTCTGCCCTCAGGCTCCGCTTCAGTTTATGATGTGTTGATGTATCATTACCCCCAGGTTTCTTTTGCCCTGGAACTAAAGGTTGTATGCCTCCAATTCTTTAGTTATTTTAGGCAAATGTGAGCTGTCTCTCTAATTATCTGTGAGGAGAAACTGCCAACAGCTACATTTGGCTAGATCGAGACTATGAATGAAACTTATGTTTGTCTCTCATGGGCTTCGTTGGATTTAGCCCTCTCTGTCCCTTGGATGGCTGGTGGCAGAGTGCTGTGTGTGCTGACCAGCTAATGGGAACACGGTGTCGGTTTGCCCGGGCCACGTCAACAAGATCTGGGAGCAGGGTGGACCCGTGTCAGACTTGTGCGTGAGAAACAAACTCTGCTGTTGGGAGATGACGCCTTCAGCCTCCATCACACACCTGCAGGGCCAAGGCATGCTCTCTCTACTGGTTGAGTGTAGGTTCTGTCATTTGCTCTTGGGGCTCCAGGCCAGGCAAGGGGTCTCTGCAGTTGCTCCTCCAGAAGCAGCTCTTATAGGGTCCCCCAGAGCCCCCTGGTGGTCACGCTGAAGGTGTGCTGCTCTCCCCAGGGGTTCTCTTTCAGCCCCAAGTGGACCCAGGGAACCTCTTCCCTTGGTAAGGGCTCTGCATGCTGGCCTTGTGGCTAGCAAAGGGCCCTGTGTTAGTTTCCTTCCTGCTCGCCAGGCATAAGGTCAAGACCCATCCCCCTCTCCATGCAGTGGTCCTCTTTGGGTACCTCCTCCTGAACTTTCTTTCCCCAGAACCCAAAGTCTTGGTACACCCAGAACCAACCTGCATAGGGCTCAGCGATGACCTGCAAGGCCCACACCTTCTAACAGAGACTAAGCCTTCATTACAGGGGGTAAGGGACTACGGACTGGGGAAAGACAGAGCAAAAGCAGGAAACAAGGGAAGGTCATCCTCACCTGCCCTCAGACTGGGGCCTCTTTCACTATCGAATCAGAGAGTTCAGTCTAGGAACAAACCTATCCTGGGCTGAAGAGTCCTGGTCATTGTGGGCTCAACGGAGAAGAGGCCTTCGTCATACCCGAGAGATCAGGGGAAGAGGCATAACTCTCCTCGTGTTTGGGTTTGGAACATGGCTTCCTCCAGATCCTGTGATGGAGGCTTGGCAGAAGGATGTACAGTGGCCACATCCATCTTTCCAATCAAAGCCTTGAAAAGCCATGTCTCGCTAGGAAGAGCAGGAGGTGGCTCTTCCATAATAGTGGAACTAGGCTGTACCTTTAGACTCATTGAACAGTTGAGGATAATGGAAGGGAAGCAGGGGGCCAGTGGAGCTCCCGTCAGCCCCTTGGCCAGTTCCAGTCGACCAGGAATTGGTCAAGCCCAGCAGCAGGCCTGGGAGCACAGGAATGGTCTCCAGACTCCTCTTGTATCCTATGTTCTGTCCCATCATAGACAACAGGCAGTGTGGGCTTGTCCCACGGCCTTTGCACGGCAAGAGAGCATCACATAGCACCACAGCAGGAAGTGGTGGGCCTGTCCAGTGACTTCATACAGCCTCCCCCAGCCTGAGCTGAAGCCCATGCCTGCAAGTCTCCCCTGCAACCCTTGGGGTTTCCTCTTCAGCTCTCCGGCAAAACACCCTTCCAGCAAAAACCTCCATAGTTCCTCAAGAACTGGCTATAATTTATAGGCACAAGGCACCCCAAATCCATCCAGAGAAGCTCCCCAAGAAGCAACTCAGCTAGTAAAGAGAGGGAGGAAGGGCCTGATGTGCCCTTTAGCAAAGGGCCCTGTGTTAGTTTCCTTCCTGCTCGCCAGGCATAAGGTCAAGACCCATCCCCCTCTCCATGCAGTGGTCCTCTTTGGGTACCTCCTCCTGAACTTTCTTTCCCCAGAACCCAAAGTCTTGGTACACCCAGAACCAACCTGCATAGGGCTCAGCGATGACCTGCAAGGCCCACACCTTCTAACAGAGACTAAGCCTTCATTACAGGGGGTAAGGGACTACGGACTGGGGAAAGACAGAGCAAAAGCAGGAAACAAGGGAAGGTCATCCTCACCTGCCCTCAGACTGGGGCCTCTTTCACTATCGAATCAGAGAGTTCAGTCTAGGAACAAACCTATCCTGGGCTGAAGAGTCCTGGTCATTGTGGGCTCAACGGAGAAGAGGCCTTCGTCATACCCGAGAGATCAGGGGAAGAGGCATAACTCTCCTCGTGTTTGGGTTTGGAACATGGCTTCCTCCAGATCCTGTGATGGAGGCTTGGCAGAAGGATGTACAGTGGCCACATCCATCTTTCCAATCAAAGCCTTGAAAAGCCATGTCTCGCTAGGAAGAGCAGGAGGTGGCTCTTCCATAATAGTGGAACTAGGCTGTACCTTTAGACTCATTGAACAGTTGAGGATAATGGAAGGGAAGCAGGGGGCCAGTGGAGCTCCCGTCAGCCCCTTGGCCAGTTCCAGTCGACCAGGAATTGGTCAAGCCCAGCAGCAGGCCTGGGAGCACAGGAATGGTCTCCAGACTCCTCTTGTATCCTATGTTCTGTCCCATCATAGACAACAGGCAGTGTGGGCTTGTCCCACGGCCTTTGCACGGCAAGAGAGCATCACATAGCACCACAGCAGGAAGTGGTGGGCCTGTCCAGTGACTTCATACAGCCTCCCCCAGCCTGAGCTGAAGCCCATGCCTGCAAGTCTCCCCTGCAACCCTTGGGGTTTCCTCTTCAGCTCTCCGGCAAAACACCCTTCCAGCAAAAACCTCCATAGTTCCTCAAGAACTGGCTATAATTTATAGGCACAAGGCAGCCCAAATCCATGCAGAGAGAAGTAAAAATTCCTCCCCAAGAAGCAACTCAGCTAGTAAAGAGAGGGAGGAAGGAACAAGGAGAGAGAGAGAGATTTTTGCTAAAAGATTAACTCATAAAATAAACTGGTGAAAGACAAAGAGGAAAGCAGAATTTGAGAAGATCTCATCCTCATGACAGTCAGTCTAAGGGTGACCAGTTGTCTCCAAGGACAGACTGACCCCTTAGGACAAAGGATGTCTGCTAGATTTTATTTGCCCAAATGGTGGTTTTCCCAGAACAAAGGGCTACTTTTTTTTTTTTCCCTCGAAGGTAATCAAGCCACTTCCTTTAGAGAAGCCCAGAAAGATTTGCAACTTTTTAACAAGTTTTTCCAGCATTTACACCATCATACAATTGAACTTTTACAATAAACTGGGGAGATTCGGTTTTATCATCCCCATTTTATGAATGAAGAACCTAAGGTTCAGGGGGTTATGCGGCTTCCACTCTGATGACGACACAAAAGGAGGCGAAAGGCAGAGCTAGGTGTGCAATCTCCAGCGCCCACTCTGGGAGGCAAAGGGTGAGAACAGGGGCACCCCTGAACTCAGAGGACCTCGAGTCAAGAGAAAAGGCCACGCGGGGCTGCACAGGAACGGGAGGGGTTAAGTGCCATACTGCGGAGACAGTCTTTTCAACACCACCCCCTCCCCCTTTTTTCTCTTCCTTTTCCACTGAGTTGACCTTTAAATTATGGCATCAGCTGCTGTGCCAGACACGCTGCGATTTCCCTTCTCTCCATCTGCCTAGCCTTCCTACTGGCGCAGTGCTCTCCTCTCGCAGTGTTCCCCTCCCTCTTTCCTGCTCAGTCCTTCTCTCTCCTCTGCCAGTCCCATTCACAAAATCTCAGACTCACAGGAGCCCCGCTGCAGGTGGGCGATATTGGTCCCCTTCCCCCGCTTCCTGCCCCAGTCCTGCTCAGGGGTCTGTGTCAGGAATGTCTCCTGCACTCAGACCTGTTCCTGCCTCCTTTCCCCTGGCCCCCAAACCTGCACACCAGCCCCTCCCCACTGTTTCCTCATCCCCAGCTCTTTCTGCTCCCCCATCTGCCCCAGCCTAACCCCTCCAAGAAGCCTCACATGGGGGATGTACCCTCTGCTTAATGTTCATTTGCATTTGGCCCAAGGCCTAAGCGATATTTTTTACCATGACTGTAGAATATAGCAGACATTAAATCTTATCGGTTTAATTTTCTTCAAGATAATAGTACAGCCTTTGATTTCCCCCCCTGAAACTGTGGAAAAAGTGTCAAAGAGAAGTGGAACATTAATCAAGGGACTTTGATGAAAAGAACGAACGTGTTTTCCTAAGAGTCCAACATGTGGCGCAGCTGCTGGTGGATATTTAAATGACATTTTTCATATGTTGCTGTAAAAAAAAAAATCTCTTTGAGTCGATTCTGGAAATATATTCCAATTTGCTACAAGGCCAGTGGTTTTAAAATTATTTAGAAATAAAATGTGTTTATGATTTCTGCTCTACTTTGTATATTTGTCTGCTGCAGGCCTCTTTCCTTTGAGGAGGGCCTCTCCCGTCTCTCCCAGAAGCCGTGGGCCTCTTAAGGCAGCAACATTTAGCTTTGGCCTAGCACGCTGCTGGGTCCCAGAGGCTTAAACTGTGATGGGAGGGATTTAGGTGAGGAAGAAAAAGAAGGTGACGGGGGAATGTCATTATGATTTGAAAGCTCTGGGGAAACTTTTATAGAAGGCGTGCTTTCTCCTGTGAAAGAGAATATAATTAACTCCTTCAACTCCTAGGTTCCCTTACAGCCTGCTCACCTGAGTGGGGGAAAGCCAGAGGCCAGGAAAGTGTGGCCTCCAGCCTCTCATGTGTGAAGGGGGCCTCAGTCTCACCTAGGGTGGTGGAGACCTGAGTTTTCGCTTCAGTTTTTGGAGCCCACTGGACTTGGAAATCCTTGGGATGATGGTCCTCCTGGGATCCCTCCTTCAGAAGACCCTTTAGATCTTTCCAGACTTCTACCCACTGAAGGACCAGCTTCTTCTCTCTGAACCGTGCCATCTTTGGGAACTTGGCAAACCTTAATGTCAGGGGAGGGAGAGGGACTTCTGAGAGACCCCTTTTAGAGTGTGACACCAAGGTTGTTCCGTGCCCGTTACAAGGGGGGGCCGTTCCACACAGGAAGAGCCACAGACCCTCCCTGGGGCCAGGAGGGATCTCACGACAGCCTTTGATTTCCCTGAAACTGTGAGAATGTTCATTTGCATTTGGCCCAAGGCCTAAGCGATATTTTTTACCATGACTGTAGAATATAGCAGACATTAAATCTTATCGGTTTAATTTTCTTCAAGATAATAGTACAGCCTTTGATTTCCCCCCCTGAAACTGTGGAAAAAGTGTCAAAGAGAAGTGGAACATTAATCAAGGGACTTTGATGAAAAGAACGAACGTGTTTTCCTAAGAGTCCAACATGTGGCGCAGCTGCTGGTGGATATTTAAATGACATTTTTCATATGTTGCTGTAAAAAAAAAAATCTCTTTGAGTCGATTCTGGAAATATATTCCAATTTGCTACAAGGCCAGTGGTTTTAAAATTATTTAGAAATAAAATGTGTTTATGATTTCTGCTCTACTTTGTATATTTGTCTGCTGCAGGCCTCTTTCCTTTGAGGAGGGCCTCTCCCGTCTCTCCCAGAAGCCGTGGGCCTCTTAAGGCAGCAACATTTAGCTTTGGCCTAGCACGCTGCTGGGTCCCAGAGGCTTAAACTGTGATGGGAGGGATTTAGGTGAGGAAGAAAAAGAAGGTGACGGGGGAATGTCATTATGATTTGAAAGCTCTGGGGAAACTTTTATAGAAGGCGTGCTTTCTCCTGTGAAAGAGAATATAATTAACTCCTTCAACTCCTAGGTTCCCTTACAGCCTGCTCACCTGAGTGGGGGAAAGCCAGAGGCCAGGAAAGTGTGGCCTCCAGCCTCTCATGTGTGAAGGGGGCCTCAGTCTCACCTAGGGTGGTGGAGACCTGAGTTTTCGCTTCAGTTTTTGGAGCCCACTGGACTTGGAAATCCTTGGGATGATGGTCCTCCTGGGATCCCTCCTTCAGAAGACCCTTTAGATCTTTCCAGACTTCTACCCACTGAAGGACCAGCTTCTTCTCTCTGAACCGTGCCATCTTTGGGAACTTGGCAAACCTTAATGTCAGGGGAGGGAGAGGGACTTCTGAGAGACCCCTTTTAGAGTGTGACACCAAGGTTGTTCCGTGCCCGACAGTCTGACCACAGGGGCAAGGCCTGGACAGCAGCAGGTTCCACACAGGAAGAGGCCCACAGACCCTCCCTGGGGCCAGGAGGGCACATGGCTGGGAGGTCTGCTGTTCTTCCCAAATCAGGGTGGCCCCTGGAGGAGATGAACTAGGCCCAAGCCTTCTCCAGCCTGGCCTGGCCTGGGCCCTGCTCTTGCAGTGGTCCTGTCCTGGCTGGCCAGTGGGGGGCAGACTCTCCCTAGTTTTCCTGTCTCCAGGGGCGTTGTCATGGGCCTGAAGGAATGTGCAGGGGTGCTGGTGCCTCTCCTCGCTGGAAGAAGCCTGGCAGTGGCAGGAGGGGGATGTGGTTCATGGTCTGCCTGGGTATCTCCACACTCCCAGCTCCCCATTCTTCTGCAGTGGACTTTGGCTTCCCTGCCCTGCCCTGGCAGGGTCTTGCTCAGAGAAAGCCTTTTCTGGGATATCTGTGGTTGGGTGAGGGAAGACATCCGCTCAGATCCAGGCCTGAGAGGGCAGTGGCTGAGTTTCTTCAACTCTGAGCTCAAGCCCAAGTTCAACCTCCCCTCCTTTCAAATCTGCCCCTCCTTCCATCCTAATCTTGTGTCCTGCTCTTCCTACCTGACTTGCTCGGCCAATCCCACCAAGTGTCCAGTCCAATCCCACCACTGTGTCTTGGTCCCAGTGAAAGCCTCTTGCAGGCCCACCAGAGGCCCCACTTTCTCTCTAGGCTCCTAAGAACTCACTGACTGAAGTTGGGAAGGAGGAATTGGGATTGGACCTGGCCACTTACCCATCTGTGTTGGCTCACCTTGCATTCCTGTTGGACATGAGCCTCCAAGGCACGACCATAGGGGCCCTTCCTTTGTTTGCCCATACACTGCTAGGTGTGGGTTGGGGCTCAGAGAAGCTGTTCCAGGCAGATCTAGAGGCCATCTCTTAAAAAAAAGCCTATGATATCAAGGAGCCCAATCCCAGCTACTGCTCTAACTTAGCTGTCACAGTAGGGAGGTCTGTTGGGGGCTTCCAGAAAATGATTTCTCACTCTCAGTACAGAGGAACAGGACAATAGGTCCTTGCCTTCCTCTGGGCATAGCCATGCCTGGATGGGATTCCAGGAATTCCTACAGCATCTGGGCATGATGCTGAGATGTGGAAGGGAAGATTAAGAGCATCACAGAAATAGGGAGCAGGAGTCCTGGCGAACCTTCTTAGAATGAGATAATCAATTTCTCTCCTTGAAGTCTGCTTGGAGGTGGGATGCCACGTTATTTACAGAGATCAGTCTACACGTCTGCTGGGCAGAGTGAACGTTGGAGTGGTGCCTGGGGAGCCCCCCACTGCTGCCACTGAACTGGGACTGGTTGATACCAAAGACTTCCCCTCTCCTTCCCTGCTCCTTTCCAGAAGGAGAGAAGAGATCTGATCTTTGTCAAGGTTATCTCGGAGACTAAATGGGGATGGTCAGCCTGCCTCATCCAAAGGCTCATTAGATGTTCCTTTCCTTCCTCTTTCCCCTGCTGTCTTGCAAAGACAAAGGTCTTCTCTTGTTTTCTTTTGTGGCTCCCTTGTGGTTCAGACAGTAAAGAATCTGCCTGCATTGTGGGAAACCTGGGTTTGATTCCTGGGTTGGGAAGACCCCTTGGAGAAGGGAAAGGCTACCCACTCCAGTATTCTTTCCTGGAGAATTCCATGGCTCGTCCATGGATCACAAAGAGTTGGACACAACTGAGTGACTTCACTTTGTCTTCCTTGCTGTTTGCTAAAGGGCAGCTGAGGGCACTAGTGGAAGAATCCTGGTGTCTTCTCTTGAGCCCAAACCAATCAGATCCAGTATTTTCAATAGGGACAAAGTCTCACAATGCCCTGAGTACTATATTTTATAAGTTAATACCATTAGGAGATGGACTGCATTTAACAAATTATCTGAGAACACAAGAGTTGTCCTCAGTGCTGCATGACCTTGGTTGGTCCCAAGCAGCCCGTATCCTGGTGTGCTAGGGTTGGGTCTCATCAATCCATGCCATACCCCAGCAGTCGCCTTTGAGGATACTGGCAACAAAAGACCTGATTGAAAACATACCAAGCAGGGGAAAGGGCAGAACCTGGCTTTGTCTGGTCAGTGCCCTTGGACATTAGAGCGTTAAGTAGAGCTAAGTGTTAACCAGAGCTCCAAAGAGTCAGCTAAATCCCGTGTCCATGCAAACCAGAGCCAATGTATGAAGCATGGCAGCAGAGTGCCAAGTTTCACTATAAATTGGCAGGTAGAAACAGGCTTGAACTGCAGCCAGAAGGGTGTGGATGAACTGCAAGGAAAATTCCTGAAAAAGTGGTTAGGCCATGGGTAGAAATGGGCAAGGAGTAATATTTTCTCTGTTTTTTGTTTCAAGCTAAGGTATCTTCAAAGGCAGGAGAGTTGCTCAGTAGATAGGTGTGGAGTTGATGCTATCCTAAGTCAGACAGCGGGCCAAGTGGCCCCCCACCCCCACCCCCCAGGCGTGGACTCAGTCTCAGTTCTGCAACACAAGGACTGAAACATTGTATGGCCTGTCTCTGGTCTGCTGGAACTTTAGGCAAACCCTGCAAAGTAATGAATGACGGGGTTTTAAATGTCTTCAAATGAAAAAGATAGTTCCCCACTGTATAAATACGTCTGTGGGATTACTTGATAATACTTCTGTGGGATTGTACTGTTTCCCAACCTTGTTGTTTCCCCTTAACTCTCAGAAAGGATCCTCCTTGGAAAGAGGTATAGATCCTATACTTCCTGACTCTGGCCCAGTGCTCAGGAACTCCTCTACATGAATCCCACAACACTTGTATTGCACCTCTGTACCCCCGCAGTCTCTGCACTTTCCTCCCTTGACACACATCGTTCAGTCTAGTAACTCTCTGATCTCTCCTGCCTTTCCTCTCTTTACCTACATATCTACTCTGACCTCAGCCAAACAAGATGCCAGTGAGTGTGGAGGAGACCTAGGAGAGGAGAGAGAGGCAAGTGAGGGTAGAAAACCTAGGAGCATAGGAATCCTAGAGGTTACCTAGGAGTCTGGCTCTCTTCTCTCATCAGGATCCTATACCCAGGCTCCTGAGTGCCTAGCATTTTGCCTCGTGTAGCAGGGTCTCATCTGCCTGGGCGCGGTCACATGTCCTGAGTCTCCAGGTTCTCCTCAACTGATACTGTAGGGTCATGCGAAGAGGAGTCATAGAGACATACAAACAGCAGGCCTTCACCGTAGGAAGCTTATGGTTTGCACTGTTTATCCATGCCAACTGAACATACACATACAAGTCAACAAATGACCACCTGATGAGGGCCTTGAGATTTCAGAGTCAAACCAACGGTTTCCAAAAGGAAATAAATCCAAAAAGTAATGCTAGACCTCTCCCTACTGCCTAAGACAGGAATCAAACTCATGACCCTAGGCTTTCAGGAAGCTACTCTAACTGCTACTCTAACCTGCAGCCAGAAGGGTGTGGATGAACTGCAAGGAAAATTCCTGAAAAAGTGGTTAGGCCATGGGTAGAAATGGGCAAGGAGTAATATTTTCTCTGTTTTTTGTTTCAAGCTAAGGTATCTTCAAAGGCAGGAGAGTTGCTCAGTAGATAGGTGTGGAGTTGATGCTATCCTAAGTCAGACAGCGGGCCAAGTGGCCCCCACCCCCCCCACCCCCCAGGCGTGGACTCAGTCTCAGTTCTGCAACACAAGGACTGAAACATTGTATGGCCTGTCTCTGGTCTGCTGGAACTTTAGGCAAACCCTGCAAAGTAATGAATGACGGGGTTTTAAATGTCTTCAAATGAAAAAGATAGTTCCCCACTGTATAAATACGTCTGTGGGATTACTTGATAATACTTCTGTGGGATTGTACTGTTTCCCAACCTTGTTGTTTCCCCTTAACTCTCAGAAAGGATCCTCCTTGGAAAGAGGTATAGATCCTATACTTCCTGACTCTGGCCCAGTGCTCAGGAACTCCTCTACATGAATCCCACAACACTTGTATTGCACCTCTGTACCCCCGCAGTCTCTGCACTTTCCCTCCCTTGACACACATCGTTCAGTCTAGTAACTCTCTGATCTCTCCTGCCTTTCCTCTCTTTACCTACATATCTACTCTGACCTCAGCCAAACAAGATGCCAGTGAGTGTGGAGGAGACCTAGGAGAGGAGAGGAGAGGCAAGTGAGGGTAGAAAACCTAGGAGCATAGGAATCCTAGAGGTTACCTAGGAGTCTGGCTCTCTTCTCTCATCAGGATCCTATACCCAGGCTCCTGAGTGCCTAGCATTTTGCCTCGTGTAGCAGGGTCTCATCTGCCTGGGCGCGGTCACATGTCCTGAGTCTCCAGGTTCTCCTCAACTGATACTGTAGGGTCATGCGAAGAGGAGTCATAGAGACATACAAACAGCAGGCCTTCACCGTAGGAAGCTTATGGTTTGCACTGTTTATCCATGCCAACTGAACATACACATACAAGTCAACAAATGACCACCTGATGAGGGCCTTGAGATTTCAGAGTCAAACCAACGGTTTCCAAAAGGAAATAAATCCAAAAAGTAATGCTAGACCTCTCCCTACTGCCTAAGACAGGAATCAAACTCATGACCCTAGGCTTTCAGGAAGCTACTCCCTAACTGCTACTCTACCCAGCGTCCTGACAGCCCTTGCCTGCACCTTCCCTCCTAGCTCTCAGTAGGGATCCTCCGTTTAAAGTGGTATGGAATGCACCTTTCGTGACACTGGCCCAGTGCTCAAGACTCCTGGACCCTAATCCCACAAAACGTATACTGCAGTCCTACCTCCACAGAGAGAAGTCAGTCAACAGGAGGAAGCTTCTGGCATACACTGTACATCCAGGTCAAATGAATATACACAGACGAGTCCACATACGGCAACCAGAAAAGAGACTGTGAGATTTCTGATTTCTGAAAGTAAGTAAAGAGATCAATGAAGGAATAATTAGTGTGAGGGGCCTTTACTCCTACCCATTTCTGATCAATAGAACCTGCCTAGGGAAGTAGGGAGCCCATTTGGTCCCTGGAGGAGCTACAGATCTTGGGGGGTCCGGGGTCCCTGGGAGAGATGGGTCCGGGCAGAGACAACAGCCAGGGCCACCACTAGTGGCTGGGTGATCCAAGGCAGGGGCTGGGGTCCTCCTCCTCCTTCTTTTCTTCCTCCTCCTCCTCCTCATTCATCCTGTTTCATGTATACACAGAGAAGGACAAAATAGGCCATAATTCCATGTACATGACTAAGTCTCAGAACAGGGAAAATGGTGGTGAGGATGGTGAGGATGGTGAGGATGGTGGTGAGGATGGTGGTGAACTCTCCAATGAGAACTGGACCCTGGGAAGGAGAGAGGATACCAGCACCCAGCTGGTGGAAATATAGATGACCAGAGGAGAGAGGAGCAGACAGTGTTCTCCTCACCCTCATGACTGGGCTCTGTTCTCATGACCAGCCGAGTCATCCTGGACTGGATTTCAGGGGAGCTGTATATTTCCTGCCTTTAGGAAACCTAGACTGATGAGGAAGTCAAAATCCTGGTCTGCATGGAGCTGCCAGGTGATTTCTGGGCTTGGGAAGCTTCACACTCGTTGGCTCAGATAGAAAGCAAAAGCAGAGACTATTTCTAATATTTAGCACAACTAAGAATCTTTGGACCTGCATCTGAATACTATGGAAGTGCAAGGGGAAGAAAAGGAAATTCTTTCCCTAGGGAGCTAGGACAACAGGGACTTGAGTTCCTAGACCCTCATCCCCAAGCCCTGGCCTTCTAGAAATGGGCTGATTTATATATATATATGTGTATATATATATATATACACACACACACACACACACACACACACACTCAGTCATGTACATGGAATTGTGGCCTATTTTGTCCTTCTCTGTGTATACATGAAACAGGATGAATGAGGAGGAGGAGGAGAAGGAGGAGGAGGAGGCCCCCCAGCCCCTGCCTTAGATCACCCAGCTGCTAGTTGTGGCCCTGGCTGTTGTCTCTGCCCGGACCCATCTCTCCCCAGGACCCCAGACCCCCAAGATTTGTAGCTCCTCCAGGGGCCGAATGGGCTCCCTACTTTCCTGGAAAGGTTCTCTTGATCAGGGTGACAAGTGGAGGAGTTCAGAGAAGTTGATAGGCCAAATGAAAGAACTCAGAGACTCTGGGTGGGAAGTTACTCCAGTTCTGAAAGCTACTCTAAGGGCACTCTTTGGAATAAAAAGATACGTTAAATTAGAGGTCTCTTAGCTAGAGTATGCTTTTGTTTTTAAAGAAGAGGTCTTCTGCTTTTCAAAGGCTACTTGTATGGTACATTGTAAAATGGCCATAAATTCTTTCCTTCCCTAAACCTATAATTTTGCAGAGTGACATTTAGATTCTCCCATCAGGAGGTGGTCTCTCTCTCCATCTCTTGAATCTGTGCCAAATTTGTGAATTACTTGAGACAATGGGACATTAGCAAACATGATATAAGTAGTGACTTGTAAACTACTCTGTGATAGGGCTTCTTATAGATTCTCCTCACCCTCATGACTGGGCTCTGTTCTCATGACCAGCCGAGTCATCCTGGACTGGATTTCAGGAGCTGTATATTTCCTGCCTTTAGGAAACCTAGACTGATGAGGAAGTCAAAATCCTGGTCTGCATGGAGCTGCCAGGTGATTTCTGGGCTTGGGAAGCTTCACACTCGTTGGCTCAGATAGAAAGCAAAAGCAGAGACTATTTCTAATATTTAGCACAACTAAGAATCTTTGGACCTGCATCTGAATACTATGGAAGTGCAAGGGGAAGAAAAGGAAATTCTTTCCCTAGGGAGCTAGGACAACAGGGACTTGAGTTCCTAGACCCTCATCCCCAAGCCCTGGCCTTCTAGAAATGGGCTGATTTATATATATATATGTGTATATATATATATATACACACACACACACACACACACACACACTCAGTCATGTACATGGAATTGTGGCCTATTTTGTCCTTCTCTGTGTATACATGAAACAGGATGAATGAGGAGGAGGAGGAGAAGGAGGAGGAGGAGGCCCCCCAGCCCCTGCCTTAGATCACCCAGCTGCTAGTTGTGGCCCTGGCTGTTGTCTCTGCCCGGACCCATCTCTCCCCAGGACCCCAGACCCCCAAGATTTGTAGCTCCTCCAGGGGCCGAATGGGCTCCCTACTTTCCTGGAAAGGTTCTCTTGATCAGGGTGACAAGTGGAGGAGTTCAGAGAAGTTGATAGGCCAAATGAAAGAACTCAGAGACTCTGGGTGGGAAGTTACTCCAGTTCTGAAAGCTACTCTAAGGGCACTCTTTGGAATAAAAAGATACGTTAAATTAGAGGTCTCTTAGCTAGAGTATGCTTTTGTTTTTAAAGAAGAGGTCTTCTGCTTTTCAAAGGCTACTTGTATGGTACATTGTAAAATGGCCATAAATTCTTTCCTTCCCTAAACCTATAATTTTGCAGAGTGACATTTAGATTCTCCCATCAGGAGGTGGTCTCTCTCTCCATCTCTTGAATCTGTGCCAAATTTGTGAATTACTTGAGACAATGGGACATTAGCAAACATGATATAAGTAGTGACTTGTAAACTACTCTGTGCATTAGGGCTTTATCTCTGGCTAAACTAAGACCCCTGAGACTCCCGTGTGAATGAGCCTGAGCTATCCCATTGGAGGATAAGAAGCCACGTGAAGGAGAGACAGCATGCCCCATCAGATGCACATGAGACTGCCCTTCCTATCTGGTTGCTACCTGACTAATCAGCTGACTACAGACACATAAGGAAGCCCAGTGGTTCCGTCTCAGACCAGAAGGACTGTCTAACTGATCCATGAATTGTGCACTAAACAATTAAATATTTATTGTTTCAAACCACTTATTTTGGGGTTGTTGATTATACAGCAAAAGTCAACTAATTCAACCCAAGTAGCCCATTGCATGTTAAATCCGTCGGCTGTGCTTAGCATAGATTTTTAGAATAGAGCTGAATTTCATAGAATCCACTACAAAGAATATCATCTGAATAGAGAGGATAGACGAGGAGAGGGTGAGGGATGCTTGTTGGTGGTAATGGTGTGGATACAAGTAATGGCATTGACGTTGGTGGGGCAATAAGAGTGGAGATGGAGAGAACGGCAGTGAGTAATGTTTATGAAGGTGAGTGACGAGATGCTGGTGATGCACGATGATCCATTGGTGATGTTATCTGTGAAGGAGATGGTAAGGGCATAATGGTTGTGGGGTTGATGCTAAAGCAGATGAGGATGATACTAGAGCTGTTGAGGAGGCTGTTTGTGAATGTGGTACAACCACGACTGTGGTGAAGATGTAGATAATAACAGTCATGGTAAGTGGGATGACAGTGCTGGTGATGGAGGCAGTGGTAATGTGACGATGATGATAATCATGGTGGAGTAGATAGAGAAGGTGATAATGATGAGGGTGACGATGAGAGTGAGGATGTCTATTGCATGGTGGCTATGGTGGTCATCGTTATCATGACCATATTCATGGTGATGGTGGTGATCACAGTGTTGAAGATGATGAGAGTAAGCTGATGTTGCTAGCTAAGATGTGTCCAGATCTCTGTGGTGAGTAAGTCCCTTGGTCTGGATTTCTCCTTCCTGTTATAACTCAACACCAAAATCTAACTCTCAAAGGAAGCGGGGTTTTCTGAGCAAAGTTTTCTCCGAGCCGGGAATATTAGAACCCTTGGCTTCCATTCCTTTCTTGACAAGAACTGATGAAGTTGAGCCAGGGTAGAAGTGGACGAAGAAAGAGAGTCCTCTGCTGTCAGCACCAGCAGCTTATCTAAAGGCAGAATGGGAGAAAAGGCCCAAGAAAGACTGGGCAGCTGGTTGAGGGATCTCACCCCACCACAGGCCAGAAGACACAGATCTGGGTCTCCAGGACCTCCAAGAGTATGCTCCTTCAGTCCAGGAGAGTGCCAACAGCTAGGGAGCAGGACAGAGACAGATGTCCACCACCTTGTGTGACCAGACTGAAGCCCTGTGGCCATATGTGGGAAAGGCCTCAAGGGACCAAAGGCTCAGTTTCATTGGGGCTTGGAGCACTAATCATCTACCACCTGAACTGGGAGGAGCCCACAGTGCCTTGGGAAAATGAGCTTTGGAGTGCACGCTCAGCTGGAGGATGGGGAGAGAGTGAAATAAGATGCTGACGACAGGCTGCTGGCTTGGGGGGCAGTGTGGTCCTTGGGGCCATGCGAAGGTCAGACGTGGGGAGGACAGGGAGGGCCAGAGCTGTCACAGCTGCAGCACAGCTGCTCACTGACTGGTCATCCAGACCTTGCTGAGGGCTGGGAATGCTGAGGTGGTTTTACCGCCCAATGTGGGCTTTCCTGCTGGTCATCTGGATGTGGTACTGGCTTCTCCATCACTTCCCATAATCCTGCTCTTAGAATTCATACCCATGTTTCCCCTGTCTGAAAGAGGACCACCCTCCTTACTCCTGACACCTGCTATCACTAATCACAGAGGCATAGCTGAGAGTTCAGTGGAGTTTCCTAATGGTAAGGGTGATGATGAGAACATATGGCAGGGGACTGACTTCACCTGAAGATCAGGTAAGGTGTCCCTTTCTGAAGAAGTGCCATGTACATTGAAATGTGAATGATGTGCAGCAGTTGGCAAGAAGTAGAGAGGGAGGCCGAGGAAAAATGGCGTGGACTGGGAAGAGCATGTGTAAGTTGTCAGGGAGGCATGTGCAAGCTGGCCCTTGGCAGGTCTCCAAGAAAGTCAGTGTGTCTGTAGCAGGCAAGAGGACACACAACTTGAGACGAGATGGGGGGATAACTGAGCTCCAGATCAGGCAGAAATGTGTAAACCGTGAAGGATGTGATCTGATTTGTGTTCTGGAGAGTCTCTCTGGCTTCTGAGTAGAAGCGAATTTGGGGTAGGGTGGTGGGCTGCTGCTTGATGGTGGCTTCTTCAGTGAACCGTGGAGAGGCAGGTGTCCCTAGGATTCTCACTCGAAAGGGGTCTGGAACTTACTCTCTGCTCTGCACACCAAGTCCTGTGTCCCACTCAGTCCTGGGATGGGCCAGCTTTGTCCTTGTTCAGACTTTATCTTGGCTTAGGATTCCTGGCTCTACTTTGTAAATAATTTTTCTAATGGACAAAGAAGACAAGACGTGCCCAGCACTTTATAGATTGCAGAGTCTTGACCTGTATTTGGCAAATAGAGGAGCAGTTAGGGAAACATAAGGTGCGGGCTGGTGAAAAACAGCAGTAGAGATGCCCCATTCTGTATAGTGTAATCAAGTAAGAAGGTAGAGATGGGAAGTCAATATAAGGAAAGGAAGGAAGGACCTAGACTTCGCAGAAGAGCATGCATTTTAAAAGAAACTTATTCAAACAAATCCAGAAGAGGTACAGTTTTAGGCAGTTGGGAAAAGGGAAAGGATAAGAATTGGGACAGGGAATGAGGATCCTGGCCATATCTGGGATTACCTTTGTCAGTGTTTCTGCCACCTGGGGCCCACCAGAGACCCACTATATCCGGAAGGACAGGCCATGACTTAGTACATGGAGTTTCAGGAGCCCACAAGGTCTCCAAAAAGGGGCACTGCACGACAGAGACCACTATGGAAGGACACATGAGAACATATGGCAGGGGACTGACTTCACCTGAAGATCAGGTAAGGTGTCCCTTTCTGAAGAAGTGCCATGTACATTGAAATGTGAATGATGTGCAGCAGTTGGCAAGAAGTAGAGAGGGAGGCCGAGGAAAAATGGCGTGGACTGGGAAGAGCATGTGTAAGTTGTCAGGGAGGCATGTGCAAGCTGGCCCTTGGCAGGTCTCCAAGAAAGTCAGTGTGTCTGTAGCAGGCAAGAGGACACACAACTTGAGACGAGATGGGGGGATAACTGAGCTCCAGATCAGGCAGAAATGTGTAAACCGTGAAGGATGTGATCTGATTTGTGTTCTGGAGAGTCTCTCTGGCTTCTGAGTAGAAGCGAATTTGGGGTAGGGTGGTGGGCTGCTGCTTGATGGTGGCTTCTTCAGTGAACCGTGGAGGGCAGGTGTCCCTAGGATTCTCACTCGAAAGGGGTCTGGAACTTACTCTCTGCTCTGCACACCAAGTCCTGTGTCCCACTCAGTCCTGGGATGGGCCAGCTTTGTCCTTGTTCAGACTTTATCTTGGCTTAGGATTCCTGGCTCTACTTTGTAAATAATTTTTCTAATGGACAAAGAAGACAAGACGTGCCCAGCACTTTATAGATTGCAGAGTCTTGACCTGTATTTGGCAAATAGAGGAGCAGTTAGGGAAACATAAGGTGCGGGCTGGTGAAAAACAGCAGTAGAGATGCCCCATTCTGTATAGTGTAATCAAGTAAGAAGGTAGAGATGGGAAGTCAATATAAGGAAAGGAAGGAAGGACCTAGACTTCGCAGAAGAGCATGCATTTTAAAAAGAAACTTATTCAAACAAATCCAGAAGAGGTACAGTTTTAGGCAGTTGGGAAAAGGGAAAGGATAAGAATTGGGACAGGGAATGAGGATCCTGGCCATATCTGGGATTACCTTTGTCAGTGTTTCTGCCACCTGGGGCCCACCAGAGACCCACTATATCCGGAAGGACAGGCCATGACTTAGTACATGGAGTTTCAGGAGCCCACAAGGTCTCCAGGGATGAGAAGAGTATGGAAGAAGGATCACTGACACTTAAGAGAGACTTGGAGTGCCAGTGGGGATCCAGGCGAGGGTCCGGAAAACTCAGCTCCATGGAGACCCCAGGAGCACTGAGTGGAAGCAGAGTCCTGAGACAGAAGCAGAGCTGGAGGAGGGTTAGTGTTGGAATACACCCAGTGGTCAGACTGAGAGAAGAATTGAGGGCATGGTACATACATCACCCTCCAAACCTTGATACTGTGGGGCTACCATCTTGGGCTTGGAGCTTCATCTTGAAGCTAGTGGGACACAGAGAGACGGGGACAAGATGAGAGAAGGCCTTGAAGTGCTTAGGGCTTAGAGCCATTCCTGATTCCAGAAGGGTTTGTATGAGGCCGTGAACTGAGAGACCAGCCCCTTCCCACCAAGGTGAGCTGTAGAAAGGTCTCCAAAAACCTCTACCATCTGCTCCCTCAAATGCATTGAGTCCCATACTTGAGAGTTGGCTCATGGGTCATTGTGAAGGGATAGTTGAGGTCAAATGAGGACCAAAGTTAGGGACTTATGTGTGTCCAGGGCAGGACAGTCTGAGGCTAGTGGACAGCCTGAGGGATAGGCTCTCAGTAGAGTGTGGTCTCCATACTGGTTTATGGTCTGTGCTGGGGTGCAGGGAACAGTGCAGGCGTGACATCCCTCATACAGCAGTACAGTCATGATTAGCCCTCCAGCTTCATTAGAGCTTTTCTAAGATCTCTCAGCCAGAAGGACTCTTTTCAAG
This sequence comes from Tragulus kanchil, assembly GCA_022376925.1. Lineage (NCBI taxonomy): Eukaryota > Metazoa > Chordata > Mammalia > Artiodactyla > Tragulidae > Tragulus > Tragulus kanchil. Next base: position 154,545,453 of record JAIOJX010000029.1, read on the forward strand.
GACAAAGAAAAGGATGGAAGGTCCATGAAAAGCCTGCTGGGTAAGTGAGGTGTTCAGGGCCCTGTCGGGAGGGAAAGGATAAAGTGACCTTGGAAGAGGTGGAAGGAGGGATTGTGAAGACTTGAGCCAAGATTCCTTCAGGCAACTTAGAGCCAGAAAGCTTGAGAGGGGATGGGAAGGCAGAGTGGACTGGAAAGGAAGAAGCCAGGGTTGTTCCCAGGAGCTCAGACCACCTTGGTGGCCTCCCTGTCTCTCCTGCCAGTATCTCGCCTGGAATGTAGCAGAGGAACACAAGGTCCTGGCTTTTCCTGGGGTCTGGAGTCTTAGGGAGGAGAGATAGTAAGTAGCTTTCCTGTGGTCTGGGTGCTGGTAGCAGGAAACACCCTTGGGTCTGGACCCCTGGGAAACCAGCAAGTGGAAGAGAATGCTAAGCACATGGAGAGAGAGGCAGGGGCGTGGAGCTGGGGATGCACAGGTACATATGAGGGAGGCTGAAGACAGACACCTGCTCTCTTGATGAGTCAACAGGGTTTGGGAGCTGCGTCCAGCCAGGACTCCCACCTTATATGGCCTCCGAGACAGGGATGAGCTCTGAGCACCCAAACCCCAGGCTGGGAGGATGGATCCACTAGATGGGGCCTGGTGAACTCCATATGAATGGTGAACCTGCAACCTGATGGATTAAGGACTGTCCTGAGGCTCTGGTGACACTGAGCACTGAGGAAGAAAGGAGGAGACCAGGGAGCCCATCAGATGATGAAGAACTGCAGGACCTGGGCCGGTGGGGGGAGGTGATGCTCTGTGGACAGCTTGGTACAGTTTGGAGAGTGGCATGCTGGTGAGAGAGGCAAGCAAGGTGAGAGGCACTTGGCCGTCTCAGTGTCTTTCCTGGTGGGCTTCCCATTAATCCATGGGCTGCATCTTCTTACCAGTTCTTTTGCAGTAGGTTCAGACGTCCACACATTCAATAAATATGGGTGTCTCCATTGTGCTAACACTGATCTAGGAACTTTGGATTCATCCAAATAAATGGGCTAGTCTCATTGGCATCTCAGATCCCTCAGCCAGAGGAAAGGACAAAGAAGGATGGAAGGTCCATGAAAAGCCTGCTGGGTAAGTGAGGTGTTCAGGGCCCTGTCGGGAGGGAAAGGATAAAGTGACCTTGGAAGAGGTGGAAGGAGGGATTGTGAAGACTTGAGCCAAGATTCCTTCAGGCAACTTAGAGCCAGAAAGCTTGAGAGGGGATGGGAAGGCAGAGTGGACTGGAAAGGAAGAAGCCAGGGTTGTTCCCAGGAGCTCAGACCACCTTGGTGGCCTCCCTGTCTCTCCTGCCAGTATCTCGCCTGGAATGTAGCAGAGGAACACAAGGTCCTGGCTTTTCCTGGGGTCTGGAGTCTTAGGGAGGAGAGATAGTAAGTAGCTTTCCTGTGGTCTGGGTGCTGGTAGCAGGAAACACCCTTGGGTCTGGACCCCTGGGAAACCAGCAAGTGGAAGAGAATGCTAAGCACATGGAGAGAGAGGCAGGGGCGTGGAGCTGGGGATGCACAGGTACATATGAGGGAGGCTGAAGACAGACACCTGCTCTCTTGATGAGTCAACAGGGTTTGGGAGCTGCGTCCAGCCAGGACTCCCACCTTATATGGCCTCCGAGACAGGGATGAGCTCTGAGCACCCAAACCCCAGGCTGGGAGGATGGATCCACTAGATGGGGCCTGGTGAACTCCATATGAATGGTGAACCTGCAACCTGATGGATTAAGGACTGTCCTGAGGCTCTGGTGACACTGAGCACTGAGGAAGAAAGGAGGAGACCAGGGAGCCCATCAGATGATGAAGAACTGCAGGACCTGGGCCGGTGGGGGGAGGTGATGCTCTGTGGACAGCTTGGTACAGTTTGGAGAGTGGCATGCTGGTGAGAGAGGCAAGCAAGGTGAGAGGCACTTGGCCGTCTCAGTGTCTTTCCTGGTGGGCTTCCCATTAATCCATGGGCTGCATCTTCTTACCAGTTCTTTTGCAGTAGGTTCAGACGTCCACACATTCAATAAATATGGGTGTCTCCATTGTGCTAACACTGATCTAGGAACTTTGGATTCATCAGTGAACAGGAGACCAAAGAATCCTGCCCACAGAGGGCTCACGTCCTAGTAGAGCCTAGCTAGTCAGAAGGTGGAAGGCGTCAGGTGTCTGGGAGCAGTGCTAGCACACTAGCCATTGGACTGGGCATTCAGAGGAAACTTGGGCCTTTGAGAAACAAGACCAAGGCCCAGGTCTGGGCTTCAAAATGGTGCTAAGAGTACCTCAAGGAGGAGGTTCCCAGTGGGGAATGGATTGAGGTGGTTCTTGGATCTCAGGCACAAAGTAGAACCCATTTATTAGAACACAGGCACAAGGTCAAGATGCCAGAGGATAGGCCTGCCTCTCCCCAGGCTCCCCTTCCTCTCGCCTTCCTGAGGGGCCTCTGGGTCAGGTGGGCCTCCGTCCACCCACTCACATGCAGAGAAGCTGGAACAGATGCTCTGCGACAGCTGCAGCTCAGGCTGGGGACAGAGTCAGTATCTTCAGCAGAAAATTCCTGAGGAGATTGTTCAAGGTCAACTGTAATTCCAAGTTCAGTAACCGTCAGTGTCACAACATATACGCCATCTTACTTGATTTTGTCTATCAGACTGCTTTCTAGTTTCTCAATGTTGGAAAAGTCTTGGAGATAACCTGTGCTTTAAGCACTCATTTCCAATATCCAAAAAAGATATATAAGACTTTTTTTTGCACAGGTGTTTATGAATGCAAGTTAAAAAATTACATTTGACTTAAATTCAAATATTTATGGATTTACAGGGCTGTCCTGAGGCTCTGGTGACACTGAGCACTGAGGAAGAAAGGAGGGGACCAGGGGGCCCATCAGATGATGAAGAACTGCAGGACCTGGGCCGGTGGGGGGAGGTGATGCTCTGTGGACAGCTTGGTACAGTTTGGAGAGTGGCATGCTGGTGAGAGAGGCAAGCAAGGTGAGAGGCACTTGGCCGTCTCAGTGTCTTTCCTGGTGGGCTTCCCATTAATCCATGGGCTGCATCTTCTTACCAGTTCTTTTGCAGTAGGTTCAGACGTCCACACATTCAATAAATATGGGTGTCTCCATTGTGCTAACACTGATCTAGGAACTTTGGATTCATCAGTGAACAGGAGACCAAAGAATCCTGCCCACAGAGGGCTCACGTCCTAGTAGAGCCTAGCTAGTCAGAAGGTGGAAGGCGTCAGGTGTCTGGGAGCAGTGCTAGCACACTAGCCATTGGACTGGGCATTCAGAGGAAACTTGGGCCTTTGAGAAACAAGACCAAGGCCCAGGTCTGGGCTTCAAAATGGTGCTAAGAGTACCTCAAGGAGGAGGTTCCCAGTGGGGAATGGATTGAGGTGGTTCTTGGATCTCAGGCACAAAGTAGAACCCATTTATTAGAACACAGGCACAAGGTCAAGATGCCAGAGGATAGGCCTGCCTCTCCCCAGGCTCCCCTTCCTCTCGCCTTCCTGAGGGGCCTCTGGGTCAGGTGGGCCTCCGTCCACCCACTCACATGCAGAGAAGCTGGAACAGATGCTCTGCGACAGCTGCAGCTCAGGCTGGGGACAGAGTCAGTATCTTCAGCAGAAAATTCCTGAGGAGATTGTTCAAGGTCAACTGTAATTCCAAGTTCAGTAACCGTCAGTGTCACAACATATACGCCATCTTACTTGATTTTGTCTATCAGACTGCTTTCTAGTTTCTCAATGTTGGAAAAGTCTTGGAGATAACCTGTGCTTTAAGCACTCATTTCCAATATCCAAAAAAGATATATAAGACTTTTTTTTGCACAGGTGTTTATGAATGCAAGTTAAAAAATTACATTTGACTTAAATTCAAATATTTATGGATTTACAGGGCTTCCCTTGTAGCTCAGCTGGTAAAGAATCCGCCTGCAATGCAGGAGACTTGGATTCGATTGCTAAGTTGGGAAAATCTCCTGGAGAAGAGTTAGGCTACCCACTCCAGTATTCCTGGGCTTCCCTGGTGGCTCAGACGGTAAAGAATGTGCCTGCAATGGGGGAGACCTGGGTTTGATCCCTGGGTTGGGAAGATCTGCTGGAGAAAGGAAAGGCTACCCACTCCAGTATTCTTGCCTGGAGAAGCCCAGGACGTAGGAGCCTGGAGGACTACAGCCCATGGGGTCACAATGAGTCAGACACGACTGAACAATTTGACTTTTACTTTCATAGATTTACACTATATCTATTTTGTCAAAATGTATAATATTTTTTTCTTTTAAATTTTGACCTCTCTTTTATTGGTTTTTTATTTATTTATTTTCATTCATCCCTATTCTTTGGCCTGTGTGGGCCTGCCATCGCAGTGGCCTCTCTCGTTGCAGAGCACTAGCTCTGGGCGCACGTGCTCCAGAGCGCTGGCTCATGGTTGAACACACTGGTCCAGCCACTCTGCGGCACATGGGATCCTCCCAGGCCAGGGATCGAACCGGTGCCCCTTGTACTGCAAGGCAGACTCCTTACCCACTGGACCACCAGGGAAGCCCCAAACTGTATAATATTTAATAAAATCAAATACATCAAATAAAGTTTTCAACACTAACTATACAGACCCCTAAGGAAAAAAAAAAAAAAAGAAAAGAAAAGAAAGAAAGAAAAAAAATTCCTGAATAGGGACGTTTCTCCTGGAATACTTCAGGTGTGGGAGTTTGCTTCTTAGGTGCTCTGCCCATTCCACTTTCTTGCTAACCCTCTACTGTGAGTGAGGTCAGGCTATATCTCCGTTTTCCAGAATGGCGATATTGAGCCCCTGACCGTTTGCAGTCATCCTGGTGCCACAAAGAGAGTTGCTGGGAGAACTAGGCCTGGCTGTTGTAGCCCAACCTCCCCACCCATCAGGGAGCCAGAGCTGAGCACATCTCAGACTCTGCAGACACACAGGGAAAAGGAGGAACAGGTGGACTGCGCCTGTGGTCTCAGGGTCACTCTCGGTGGTGGTTTGGAGGAGCAAGCTCCACATCTTCCCCTCGCCCCCTCTGCTGTTCCCAGGGACTGTGGTGATCTGAGAACCAAATCTTGGGGCTCAGCATTGCCTGGCAGCCCCTGCTCCATGATAGAGAGGTGAGGCTGGGGCACACTGTGGATTCCTGGTGGGGGTTCTCAAAACAGCGGCAGTGTGGCCAGCCCCAGGATTTCAGAGGCCTCCTGGGAAGCCAGATGGCTGGGAAAGCTCCATCCACTTGGTCTCTCTTGGCTACTCGGTATGAACCTGGTCCCCTCTCTGGCACTTTGTCTCCTCACCATGACTCATTTTGCTCTCTCATTCTTTGTTGTAATGACCTCCCTGCCAACCAGTGGCCAATCCACATAATTATTGCTACATCTATGCCACATGACTCACTTCTAGAGAGTATGGGCTAGACCCTTTAGTAGGCTTGTTGAGATACATGTCTTTCAGGGCTGTGGGGCCCTCCCAACCTTGGGGCACATCTTCCCCTGCCCTGGGCTCTTGCCCCTCCCTGGGGCTATGACAGCCTCAGACCCTCCACCTCTGGCCCCTTCTCCTGCTCTGTGCCTCTGATCCTCGGCCCTACTGCCTGCCTCCCTCCCTCCACAGGCAGCCTCCTGGCTGACTTCACTGCTTGTCACATTCCTGGCTGTGAAAGGGACCTCTTCCAGGACCCTGGGGATATGACATGAGTTTGTTTGTTTTCCTCCTGTCTCCACTTCAAGGGCTCCACTGGCAAAAACAACACCCTGATGACTTCCAGCTCTTCCCCTCCTTTGCCCTGAACATGGGAAAGACGGCCTCCACTCTCAGCCAAGGGAGCTGGGGAGAGATGAGCACAGGCGGTGGCTTTGGGATGGCCACTTGCTCCCACTGCCCTTTCGAGGAGCAGCCCGAGAGTCACCTGGCATCCATAAAACTCTCCCATGGGACCAGCCCCAAGAGCCCCTCTAGGGAGGAAGGAAGACCATTGTTTAAAAAGAAAGGTCTGTTTAAAAGGAGGACAAGGCTCAACCCAAATGAATCTAGTGGGAAACAGTGAGCCAGATTTGAGGCTCTGAATATCTTTCCTGACACTTCTCACACAAAATTGTGTGTAATCAAGCCTCCTTGTAGCAGATGTATGCTCCTGTACACATGAACAGTGCTGAGCCATTCTCCTCATAATGCTAAGAGATTTTCCTCTTATGGTTGGAGTGTCACACAGAAGGGTGAGACAGTGAGAAGGGATTGTGCATGGGGCACAGGGTGTGCCCACCTTCCAGGTTTCAAAGATGAGTTGCTGATGACCAGACTCTCTTTCAGGGGACAAGGAACTCTTTCCTGGGAAGCCAGATGGCTGGGAAAGCTCCATCCACTTGGTCTCTCTTGGCTACTCGGTATGAACCTGGTCCCCTCTCTGGCACTTTGTCTCCTCACCATGACTCATTTTGCTCTCTCATTCTTTGTTGTAATGACCTCCCTGCCAACCAGTGGCCAATCCACATAATTATTGCTACATCTATGCCACATGACTCACTTCTAGAGTATGGGCTAGACCCTTTAGTAGGCTTGTTGAGATACATGTCTTTCAGGGCTGTGGGGCCCTCCCAACCTTGGGGCACATCTTCCCCTGCCCTGGGCTCTTGCCCCTCCCTGGGGCTATGACAGCCTCAGACCCTCCACCTCTGGCCCCTTCTCCTGCTCTGTGCCTCTGATCCTCGGCCCTACTGCCTGCCTCCCTCCCTCCACAGGCAGCCTCCTGGCTGACTTCACTGCTTGTCACATTCCTGGCTGTGAAAGGGACCTCTTCCAGGACCCTGGGGATATGACATGAGTTTGTTTGTTTTCCTCCTGTCTCCACTTCAAGGGCTCCACTGGCAAAAACAACACCCTGATGACTTCCAGCTCTTCCCCTCCTTTGCCCTGAACATGGGAAAGACGGCCTCCACTCTCAGCCAAGGGAGCTGGGGAGAGATGAGCACAGGCGGTGGCTTTGGGATGGCCACTTGCTCCCACTGCCCTTTCGAGGAGCAGCCCGAGAGTCACCTGGCATCCATAAAACTCTCCCATGGGACCAGCCCCAAGAGCCCTCTAGGGAGGAAGGAAGACCATTGTTTAAAAAGAAAGGTCTGTTTAAAAGGAGGACAAGGCTCAACCCAAATGAATCTAGTGGGAAACAGTGAGCCAGATTTGAGGCTCTGAATATCTTTCCTGACACTTCTCACACAAAATTGTGTGTAATCAAGCCTCCTTGTAGCAGATGTATGCTCCTGTACACATGAACAGTGCTGAGCCATTCTCCTCATAATGCTAAGAGATTTTCCTCTTATGGTTGGAGTGTCACACAGAAGGGTGAGACAGTGAGAAGGGATTGTGCATGGGGCACAGGGTGTGCCCACCTTCCAGGTTTCAAAGATGAGTTGCTGATGACCAGACTCTCTTTCAGGGGACAAGGGGAACAGCTGCTGTTCCTCTTAAAGGATAGTGTTTGGAAGAAAGAAGCTGCTATTAAGAGCTCAGGAGAGGAACAAGGTGAATGACTGAGGACATTCCAAATACTACATCACCCTCCACAACCGTGGTATTGGTAGGGTCGCCATCTCAGGGTTTGGGCCTGTTGTTGAGAATCTGGTGGGAAAAGAAGCTGAACTATCTCCAAGGGCAGAGCAAAACTGTACAACCACCGATGTTGTGCATGAATTCCAGGGGACCACAGAGAAATGGGCCCAGGGTGAGAGAGCCCTTCTGATGCAGGAGGGTCTCTATGAAGCAGTGAATTCAGGGAGAACTCTTGAGTCAACGAGGAACCCATGGAGAGCCAAGTCAGAGCTACAGAGCTTCCCAGCCTATCTTCTCAGAAAGTAAAGGAAGAAGGCGAGTCCCAAGGTGCTGAAGTAGGAGCTACCACAGGAAAACATAGGGAGATTCAACTTCCTCTAACTCTTAAGGTTCAGGCCTGTGTCTCTCACTTCACCCAGAGTCTAGCCACTGTCCTGAGGAGAAACTCTTGCATAAAGCCCACTTGAGAGAAGTCCACTTGTGCAGAAGTAGCATTGTCTTGAGCTCTATGTCTGCCATGATGGCCAAGACTCGGGGTGAATTGTTCCCACAGGGTCAGATCTCATGGTCCTTCCTTAGGGGACTAAGGGACCTCTGCCTGATGAAAAAGGTCTTCTTAGGGAGCCCTTACTCATCTTGATCAGTAAAACCTTGCCCCCTGGGGAGCCCAGATCTTAGGGGGCATCATCCCTGGGGATCTTCTGGTTGGTCAGCCTGAGGGACAGAGCAGAGTCATGAACATGAGAAAGACACGCTGGGGAACGAAATGGACAGTCGTCCTAGCTGCTGAATGGAGTGCCTTCAAATGATACTGGGTATGCTGGCAGAGTGTGGAAAGTAGGATCAGCTGAGGTTGGTAAGAAAAGCCTTCTCAAGGGATTTCAAGGACAATGGGGAGCCTGGATTGACAGAGAAGTAAAAAGATGTGTCACAGAGGAGAGGTTGATAGGATAAGCAGTCTTGTGCAACTATGCACCGATTTGATGATGCTATTGAGGGGCACTGGCAACGACATTTTAGTGTCTCAGGGCACAGAAAGGCCACCTTGTTCACACTGAGCTATCTTCCCCCGTTATCATATTTTCTCGTGGTTCCTATCATCCATATTCTTCTTCACATGCAGTGTCCAGAACTTATTCTCTCATCCACTCATTCAATCCATATATATTTAGCATCTTCTATATTGTGTATTGGGTGCCAGGGCACAAAGATGGATAACACCCCGCTTGGTCCTCAGAGAGTTCTTAGTTGAACGCAGTGCTGTTCAACAGATCAAGAAGATGCTCTTCAATCTGGAATGTCTCATATGGGAGCCACTGGCCGCATAAGGCTACTGAGCACCTGACATGTGGCTCAAGCAGCTGATGAACTGAATTTTTATTTTATTGATTTTAATGCATTTAAATGTAAATAGCCACATGTGACTGATGGGTGCCATATTAGATGGTACAGATCTAATGGTAAGAGAGACAAGAAACCAGGCCATTTCATTATCAGCACAACATAATTGGACCACCACTATAGTCCAATTGAAGAACTGGAAGAGAGAGAAAGACTAGATATGCTTGAAAATTCAGAAGCCTGCCCAGATGAGGTGGTCTTTGAGCTAAATCTGGGTTGAGGAATGGGACATGCATGGTGATGGGGAGAGGGTGTGTGGGGCAGAAGGCTCAAATTAGACTTCCTGGCTGGGCTTCTCCATAGATTAACCAGTGGAGCTGAGCTTGAACAAGGGGATACACATGTGCTCTGCCCGCTGGCCTGGCTCTCTGCCCTCCTCAGTTCCCAGGGAGGTGGGTGATGACAGATGGACTCATGATTCTTCCTACACTGAAGAATTCAAGGAGCTGAACTGACCCTAGGAATGATGATTGCACCCCAGGGAGAGGGTGCGGGTTATCTGGAGACCATCTGGGAAGCTGGGAAGCGTTTAGGGGAAAAGGATTGACGTAGGGGGAGGAGGTTGCTGGGAGCCAGTTTCCCAGTAGAGGCCAGGAATCACTCCCAGGGTCAAGTCCATCCTCCTGTCCAGATGAGAAATGAGCAAGGACTCCTTGGGGGCCCATGGGCCTGTTGGAGAACAGTCATTGTAGGACTGGGGCAAAAAGTGGGTGATGAGATCTTCCAGGCCTCTTCCATGCTTGAGTCCTTGGCGGCTGGCTAGTAGAGCCTACACCAACGCCCTTAAGACGAGGATCTCCCAAGGGTAAGACCAAGTGTGTGACCATAGATAAAAGAGTTTTAAAAGTAGATGTTTAATTTCTACATGCCCGAAATAGAACTCTTGATTTACCCTTTCAAGACTCCCCCTCCTCCATGCTTTCCCATCTGAAGATAGCATCAGCATTCAACAAATTTCTCTGTTCAGAAACCTGGCAGTAATTATGGATTCTCCACATTTCCTTAGTTCCCACATTGTCTTCATCAGCAGGTTCTGTTGATTCTTCCTCCAACATACATCTCTAGTTCATTCGCTTATCTCAATTTCCACTGACACCATTTTGGCCCAAGCTTCTAGAATTTCTCATTTGGGAACTTGCCTTTAAACCAATTTTTCTATTTCTTATGCTGCCATTTCCATTATTTGCACACAGAAGCAATTTTAAAAGAGACCAGATTATTCTATTCCACTGACACATTTTAATTTGGACCACCACTATAGTCCAATTGAAGAACTGGAAGAGAGAGAAAGACTAGATATGCTTGAAAATTCAGAAGCCTGCCCAGATGAGGTGGTCTTTGAGCTAAATCTGGGTTGAGGAATGGGACATGCATGGTGATGGGGAGAGGGTGTGTGGGGCAGAAGGCTCAAATTAGACTTCCTGGCTGGGCTTCTCCATAGATTAACCAGTGGAGCTGAGCTTGAACAAGGGGATACACATGTGCTCTGCCCGCTGGCCTGGCTCTCTGCCCTCCTCAGTTCCCAGGGAGGTGGGTGATGACAGATGGACTCATGATTCTTCCTACACTGAAGAATTCAAGGAGCTGAACTGACCCTAGGAATGATGATTGCACCCCAGGGAGAGGGTGCGGGTTATCTGGAGACCATCTGGGAAGCTGGGAAGCGTTTAGGGGAAAAGGATTGACGTAGGGGGAGGAGGTTGCTGGGAGCCAGTTTCCCAGTAGAGGCCAGGAATCACTCCCAGGGTCAAGTCCATCCTCCTGTCCAGATGAGAAATGAGCAAGGACTCCTTGGGGGCCCATGGGCCTGTTGGAGAACAGTCATTGTAGGACTGGGGCAAAAAGTGGGTGATGAGATCTTCCAGGCCTCTTCCATGCTTGAGTCCTTGGCGGCTGGCTAGTAGAGCCTACACCAACGCCCTTAAGACGAGGATCTCCCAAGGGTAAGACCAAGTGTGTGACCATAGATAAAAGAGTTTTAAAAGTAGATGTTTAATTTCTACATGCCCGAAATAGAACTCTTGATTTACCCTTTCAAGACTCCCCCTCCTCCATGCTTTCCCATCTGAAGATAGCATCAGCATTCAACAAATTTCTCTGTTCAGAAACCTGGCAGTAATTATGGATTCTCCACATTTCCTTAGTTCCCACATTGTCTTCATCAGCAGGTTCTGTTGATTCTTCCTCCAACATACATCTCTAGTTCATTCGCTTATCTCAATTTCCACTGACACCATTTTGGCCCAAGCTTCTAGAATTTCTCATTTGGGAACTTGCCTTTAAACCAATTTTTCTATTTCTTATGCTGCCCTTTCCTATCTATTTTGCACACAGAAGCAATTTTAAAAAGAGAGACCAGATTATTCTATTCACGTTTCTAAAAACTTTTCAATGAATTCACATTTTACTCAGAATAAAATCCACACTCCTTAACGTGGTCAAAAAGTACCTGCGTGATTTGGCCCCAGTACTTCTTCAAAGTCATCTCACTTGAGTCTCTCCCAGCACATGATGCTCCTGCTATACTAACCTTCCAGTTTCTTGAACAAAACAAGCTCTTTCCTACTGCCAAGACTTCATCCATACCGTGGCCTCTCTCCCTCCTCAATGAGATGGCTTCTCACCCTTGACAACTCCATGAGCATACCCCATCTTCTCCTCTTCTGTAAAGCACTCTTCTTTTTCAGCAGAATTTGAAATTTGTTCTCTTGTTGACTGTTCTTTTTTCTCTCCTAAATTCAAAGCTCTGTCAAATCAGGGGCTATGTTTACTGTGGTTAGCACTGTATTTACAGCAACTGGTGGGCTGCCTTGCACACAGAAGGAACTAGGTAAGTACTTATCAAAAATATGAATGAACGCTATTTCTCCTTTTAAGTGCCACAAAATCAACATCATCCTTTATTAGGAAGAGCTGGCTAACCCCAAGGGCTTCCAATGTTGTCTTTAGCTATTACTAATGTTTGTCCTACATTTCCCAGTCTCCCTTCATCATAGCTAAGGCAAGTCACGCTTTTCAGGGATTACTAAAGCCCTCTTGGCTTCCAAGAAACCCTGGTTCCATTCATTTTGATGTCCACGCTAGCATTTTTGTACATCAGAGCTGTTAGCTGCATGAATATTGTTGTGGGGACAGGACTTTCTCATCTGAATCTGGCCGGGATTTCCATAAACTTTTCCTTTTCCTAAAAACTCTTTCTCTGGAAAACTGTGCATTATGTGAGAATCAGAGGGCTGGCTGGATCTTTGAGAACCCATTTGGGCAGCATTGTCAGAAAGAACCAAGATTTATATCTTTGTGAAAAGGGTTCTGTGACCCAGAAGGGGCCTCAGACCCAGCCAGGAACAGAAATATTGGTTCCTCCCTTCCCCCAAATTTCTATTCCAAGGAATATACAGCTCTCTGCACCCTGTTCTCATCTGTCTTCTGAGTACTTCTTTCCCTCCATCAGATCTTAATCCTGTTTGTTACTCCAATGACCATGCCTAATAGAAGTCATATGGAAGGAGCAGTCAGCGGCCTGGGATACCCTGGATACTTGTCTCTTACATGATTACTGCCAGTGTCTTGGATTTGGGAAAGGCAAAGGCCTAAAAGTTGGGCCTAAAAACAGCCAGCTTCCATATTCTTTTGTTATATCCTTGAATCTTAGCTTATCTATCTATCTATCTATCTATATACCTTCCATGGGTATCACAATTTTTCTCCCTTAACCAGGAGCTCTCCTGAAATAGAAAAATGTCACAACTTACTTGTTGCTTTTTATAAGAATAGTAGTCTGTTCACCCCCTCAATTATAAAGCAATTCATAGAAACACGGAAATTTTTCAATGTTAAAAAATTTATTCATGTAGTTCATTACACAAATAAAAGAGAGTAAATTCATGATCATAGCAACTGACATTCAATAAAACTCAAAATTACTTTTAATTAAGAAATTTCAGCCAGCTAGGCCTAGAATGATATTTTTCTTATTTGGTAAAGAGTGTCAAATTTTATCCAAATCATTTTACCTAGAACGGTAAAATACTAGAAGCATTCCCATTAAAGTCGAGGAATATTATTGCTACAGTATTTTCCCCACATAGTTCTGGGAACCTTAGACAATGCAACAAGAAAAATTGGATGGTAAAAATGTTGGAAACAAACCCTGGTTCCATTTTGATGTCCACGCAAAATTTTCAGAGCTGTTAGCTGCATGAATATTGTTGTGGGGACAGGACTTTCTCATCTGAATCTGGCCGGGATTTCCATAAACTTTTCCTTTTCCTAAAAACTCTTTCTCTGGAAAACTGTGCATTATGTGAGAATCAGAGGGCTGGCTGGATCTTTGAGAACCCATTTGGGCAGCATTGTCAGAAAGAACCAAGATTTATATCTTTGTGAAAAGGGTTCTGTGACCCAGAAGGGGCCTCAGACCCAGCCAGGAACAGAAATATTGGTTCCTCCCTTCCCCCAAATTTCTATTCCAAGGAATATACAGCTCTCTGCACCCTGTTCTCATCTGTCTTCTGAGTACTTCTTTCCCTCCATCAGATCTTAATCCTGTTTGTTACTCCAATGACCATGCCTAATAGAAGTCATATGGAAGGAGCAGTCAGCCCTGCGATACCCTGGATACTTGTCTCTTACATGATTACTGCCAGTGTCTTGGATTTGGGAAAGGCAAAGGCCTAAAAGTTGGGCCTAAAAACAGCCAGCTTCCATATTCTTTTGTTATATCCTTGAATCTTAGCTTATCTATCTATCTATCTATCTATATACCTTCCATGGGTATCACAATTTTTCTCCCTTAACCAGGAGCTCTCCTGAAATAGAAAAATGTCACAACTTACTTGTTGCTTTTTATAAGAATAGTAGTCTGTTCACCCCCTCAATTATAAAGCAATTCATAGAAACACGGAAATTTTTCAATGTTAAAAAATTTATTCATGTAGTTCATTACACAAATAAAAGAGAGTAAATTCATGATCATAGCAACTGACATTCAATAAAACTCAAAATTACTTTTAATTAAGAAATTTCAGCCAGCTAGGCCTAGAATGATATTTTTCTTATTTGGTAAAGAGTGTCAAATTTTATCCAAATCATTTTACCTAGAACGGTAAAATACTAGAAGCATTCCCATTAAAGTCGAGGAATATTATTGCTACAGTATTTTCCCCACATAGTTCTGGGAACCTTAGACAATGCAACAAGAAAAATTGGATGGTAAAAATGTTGGAAACAAAGATGCAAAAACAGTATTATTTTCAGATGATTATTGTCTATTTCAGATGATTGATTGTCTATTGTTGCTCCAGCATCTGTTGCCTCTTCTTCCTGAATAGCTCACAAACCTTGCTAGAGGATCTACTCCTTCATACATTTTTGGTTCATGTGATCTGCATAGAGCTTCTCCCTCAGCACCCAGAGTTAAGCATGTGATCCAGGTCTGGTCAATCAAAACGCTCCATGCTGGGCTTCCCTGGGGGTCCAGTGGGTAAGGACACCGCCTTGCAGTGCAGGGGGCACTGGTTCGATCCCTGGCCTGGGAAGATCCCACGTGCCGTGGAGCAGCTGGATCGATGTGTCCAACTACCGAGCCAGAGCTCTGGAGTGCATGTGCCCAGAGCCGGTGCTCTGCAGCGAGAGTCCACTGTGATGGGAGGCCCACACAGGCCAAAGAACAAAAACGAAAATACATGAAAGATCAATAGAAGTGGCCCAAAAAAAAAAAAAAGCCACTCCATACTTCTAGGTTATTTGGTGATGACCATGAGACCAACCCCAAAGAGTCTGAGAATAAATTTTATACATCCCAAGGTCAAGGAGAGATACAGATAAAACCGAAAACCTCTTATGTCAGTTACTGTCCTGGACTTTGTCCTGGCAAATATATTTCCTTTTCACTTAAGCAGGTTGAAAAAATCCCCAGCTTTATTGAGCCATAACTCACATAGCATACAATTTGCTCATCTGAAGTGCACAATTCAATGGCTTCTAGTGTATCACTAGTGTTATATAACCATCATCAACTCTAGGCAACCACTAATCTACTTTCTGTCTCTATAAATTTGCCTATTCTGTACATTTTATATAAATGGAATTATATAACATGTTATCTTTTGCTACCTGCTCCTTTTACTTAGCCTACTGTTTCCCAGGTTCATCTATGTTATACTGTGTGTCAGTGTTCCATTCCTTTTTATTGCCAAATAATACTCCATTGTATAGAATACCATATTTTATTCATTTTTTCATTATTTGATGAACACTTTGGTTGTTTCCACTTTTTTTTGTTTCCACTTTTTGGTGATTAAGAATGATGTTGTTATGAGCATTTGTGCACAAGTTTTGGCATGGATATTTATTTTCATTTCTCTTTGGTGTTTATCTAGGAGTACAGTTTCTGAATTGCCTGGTCATCCTATGCTTAATCTTTTGAGGTGTTGTCATACTTTTTTCCAAAGTGACTGAACCATTTTGTATTCCTATCAGCAATGTATTAGCATTCCCATTTCTCCATGTGGTTTTATCAGTCCTTTTGATTATAGCCATACTAGTCTATACCTGGTATCTCATCGTGATTTAGATGGGCATTTTCCTAGTGGTTAATGATGTCAGTGTTCTTACTGGCTATTTGCATATGTGATCAGAGAAATACTAATTCAGATCCTTTGGATTTTTTATCTTCTAACTATGGGACAGGAAAAACCTTCCCAGGCATTGCACAATCTCAGAAATGTTAAAGGAAAATATTGAAAATGTTGAAACTACATGAAAAATTTAAACACCTGTAATTTCAAAGACAAACAATTAAATGAAAATCACCTTCCCTCTAGAGGAGAAAATGTATGAAGCACATATACAAAGACTAATATATAAAGAAACTTTCCACAAATCAATAATAAAAATCAACAACTCAAAAGGAAAGTGGGCAAATAGTAAGAATGAGCACCTCACCGAAATAAAAACTAATGTACATACAATGTGATGCCATACCACCCTGAAGGTCTGGGGCCACAAATTAAACCAATAATAATTACATTTCTTCTTAATCATCAGTTTGGCAAATTTTTATTTTTATTTTTTGGCAAATTTTTTAAAGATCAATATTATCCAACATTAGTATTAGGTCTCAGGAAATAGGAGTTTCAAGCACCCAGTTGACATATACATCATTATAACCTTCTTAAAGATCTTGGTAGGATCTATATACATTGAACTATTAACAGAAGAAATTTCTGGTTGGTAAGATTGAAGATGGCTTTTGCTCTGTGTTTTTATGTGCTTTTCAAGCATTCTGTGTTAGGCGTATTTTAGCTTTGCAGATGGAGTAGCAAAGGACACTGTTGTACAGCAGATTTATAGAAATTATCTGAAATACTGAAACTATATAACTATTAAACACCAACTCCCCACTTTTCCCTTCTCTATGCCCCTGGTAACTACTCTTCTCACTTCTGTTTTTATGTAGGGCTTCCCTTCTGGCTCAGATGGTAATGAGTCTGCCTGCAATACAGGAGACCCAAGTTAGATCCTGAGTTAGGAAGATCCCTTGGAGAAGGGAATGGCTACCCACTCTAGTATTCTTGCCTGGAAAATCCCATGGACAAAGGATTCCGAGAGGCTACTAACCATGGGGTCTCAAAGAGTTGAATTATGCAGTATTTATCTTTCTGTGACTGGTTTATTTCACTTAGCATAATGTCTTAAGATTCATCCATGTTGTCATCTATGGTAGGATTTCCATCTTAATGGGTAAATAATACTACACTGCATTGCATATTCCATTCCAGTAGTCATGTATGGATATGAGAGTTGGGCCATAAAGAAGGCAGAACACTGAAGAATTGATGCTTTCGAACTGTGGTGCTGGAGAAGACTCTTCAGAGTCCCTTGGGCAGCAAGTAGATCAAACCAGTCAATTCTAAAGGAACTCAACCTTGAATATTCATTGGAAGGATTGAAGCACATATACAAAGACTAATATATAAAGAAACTTTCCACAAATCAATAATAAAAATCAACAACTCAAAAGGAAAGTGGGCAAATAGTAAGAATGAGCACCTCACCGAAATAAAAACTAATGTACATACAATGTGATGCCATACCACCCTGAAGGTCTGGGGCCACAAATTAAACCAATAATAATTACATTTCTTCTTAATCATCAGTTTGGCAAATTTTTATTTTTATTTTTTGGCAAATTTTTTAAAGATCAATATTATCCAACATTAGTATTAGGTCTCAGGAAATAGGAGTTTCAAGCACCCAGTTGACATATACATCATTATAACCTTCTTAAAGATCTTGGTAGGATCTATATACATTGAACTATTAACAGAAGAAATTTCTGGTTGGTAAGATTGAAGATGGCTTTTGCTCTGTGTTTTTATGTGCTTTTCAAGCATTCTGTGTTAGGCGTATTTTAGCTTTGCAGATGGAGTAGCAAAGGACACTGTTGTACAGCAGATTTATAGAAATTATCTGAAATACTGAAACTATATAACTATTAAACACCAACTCCCCACTTTTCCCTTCTCTATGCCCCTGGTAACTACTCTTCTCACTTCTGTTTTTATGTAGGGCTTCCCTTCTGGCTCAGATGGTAATGAGTCTGCCTGCAATACAGGAGACCCAAGTTAGATCCTGAGTTAGGAAGATCCCTTGGAGAAGGGAATGGCTACCCACTCTAGTATTCTTGCCTGGAAAATCCCATGGACAAAGGATTCCGAGAGGCTACTAACCATGGGGTCTCAAAGAGTTGAATTATGCAGTATTTATCTTTCTGTGACTGGTTTATTTCACTTAGCATAATGTCTTAAGATTCATCCATGTTGTCATCTATGGTAGGATTTCCATCTTAATGGGTAAATAATACTACACTGCATTGCATATTCCATTCCAGTAGTCATGTATGGATATGAGAGTTGGGCCATAAAGAAGGCAGAACACTGAAGAATTGATGCTTTCGAACTGTGGTGCTGGAGAAGACTCTTCAGAGTCCCTTGGGCAGCCAGGAGATCAAACCAGTCAATTCTAAGGGAAATCCACCTTGATATTCATTGGAAGGATTGATGCTGAAGCTGAAACTCAATACTTCAGCCACCTAATGCAAATGGCCAACCCAATGGACCAGTGTGTCCAATTACGAGCCAGTGCTCTGGAGTACATGTTCCCTGAGCTGGTGTTCTGCAATGAGAGAGGCCACTGCAATGGGAGGCCCACACAGGTCAAAGAATAAGGATGGATGAAAATAAATAAACAAAAAGCCAATAAAAGAAGTCAAAATTAAAAAGCAACAACAACAAAGAATGGTAAACATGATATTCAGCATAGTTACTCTGGAAGGGTGGGTCAGGGGGTAGGAACAAAGAGGAACACAGGTTATTGTCCATTATCTACAATCTTTGGTGGTGCTCTGGGTGTCTTCAGTGTCTTAGAAATAAATAAAAAATAATGGAAAGCCACATATGAACCAAAGATGATAATGTGCCAAGTGGTAAGTTGGGTATTATGGTAGCTTTGCATACCTAAGTCCATAAGGAGTAGAAGTTAAGGAAATAAAAGGCAGTCCTATTTATTTGTCTTCTTGAAGTTGCAAAGTATTTCATAGTTAATGTTAGGAGCCTTTGCATAAAGTCGGCCTGGGCAGAAGTGGTTTCCAAGGTTTACATGTGCCTTCTGGCTTCCTACCTGACCCCCACCCCCTTAGAGGTCCTGTGTTACAAGGAGGTGTGTAGATGCATGGTCAAAGAGAGGAAGGTTAGAGGTGATCAAAACACAGGGGCAGAGAACTACATTTCAGTTTCCATTCCTGCCACAGAGGAGCAACTGTGGGCAAATTATTTAACCCGTCTAAGCCTGATAAAATGATATATGTGCACATTACTTAAGTTTTAAAAAATGGTTCATGGTCACATTGCAAAGTGCTTGACAAATGGCAAATGCTCAAAAATATTAGCAAAAAATCATAATGAGAAAGCCATTTAGAACAATAAAATAAGAATTAGAAGCACTTTTCAAATAAAAAAGAAATTCCTGGGGGATTTAGATTAGGTTCTTTGATCCAAGATTGTTGATAAATTCTGGAATTCCATAATAGTTCCTCAGCCTCCATCACTTGCATTCTGTTTTGCTTTGTGTTTCTTAGTTTCTTCGTAAACATTTTAGAAAGCCCAGCCTTATTTTTGGCTGAGTGAAGGGGGAAAGGACTTGGCCAGAAGAGCAAACAAAAAGCTTGCCTTCCCAATAGGGTGGTCACCCAGGCCTCCTGGGATTCAGGGATGGGGTAGGGACAATAAAGGGACCTCATGATTGTTGAGCCCTTTCTCAGAGTCAGGCACAGTGTTCTGTGCTCTCTCAAAGGTCAGAACAAGTCTGGGTAATGCCAAATCCAGGCCTAAATGACAAGATTCTATGCACTAGGTTAGGAGTCAAAGTCTTCTGTATCCCAGTGAGTAAAGGGAACTTCAAGAAACTGGATGTCAGCAGTTAGCAAGTGCATTCCCAAGTGCGTTCTCCATCACCTTGCTCAGAGGGGCTTGAATGCAGGTCCTCCCAGCTGGAGTCCACCTGCCCGGCCCGAGCACATGGATGCTGTTTACATCTTCTGCTCTCTCCAGGCCCCCAGAGGTCTGATCTGAGCCCTTGCCCCCCATCCTGATGCCTCTGCTTCAGTTGCCAGAAAGGACACAGGTGGAGAGAAACAGGCCACCAGCTTCCCCGGTTTTTGGAAGTTAGCAGCCTCTGGACCTCCTTGAGGTCATGTAGGCCTCTGCGGATCACCCAGGCTCGCGCCACAGTTTGTGCTGGAGTTTCTGGGAGTTTCCCGGATTGATTCCCATTTGCCTGTAATGCAGTCGCTTCCTCTCCATCCTGCTGCCCCTCCAGCTCCCTTCCGGCAAACCCTTGGGAAGGAGCCAGAGATCCCTCTCCCAGCGTGCGAAAGCGCAGATCGTGGAGGGCTCTGGGTCCTATCTGGCATCTGGCACGGTACATATGGACAGCCCAGGCGGGAGGCTGGTCATGGGACCGGTGGCAGCCTCAAAAGGCCGCTGCTCATAGATGGCGGCCTGGCTCCACATCGACTGTTCGGTGACATCTGAGTCTTCGTTGCGATCGAAGCTACATCTTTTGTCTTCCTGCTTTCCTGAAATAGGGAATGACAAACAATCCCAGAACTGGAGCCACATGTCCCCAAATGCGTGTGGCTCAGCATCAGTCATGTTTTTCCAATTATCCCTTGTTCTGAATGCCACAGTTAATACGCGCATGCACACTCACACACATACCCAGGACCATTTTTAGCCAGACATTCAGGCTCCTCTTTTCTCAGAACCCCATGGCCCTTCAAGGCTGTGCCCCACCCAGTCCCCTCCATCCCTGCTCCATGTCCTCCGCAGTTCCCTGGCCCCTGGGCTCACCCCTGCTCTGGGAAGGCCGCTGTCTCAAGACAGGATGTACTTGCTTTTATGTTGCCTGGAACACCCTCACAACCGCCTTGGGATGTGTAAACCCTGCCCATCCTTAAGACCCAGGGCGAGGCGGTCTGTCCTCCATGACAGTGTTCCAAGTCCCGTTCCCCAAGGCCATCTCCCTGAAGCTTGCATTCTGACTACACTTGAAGGTCCAAGTGAAAACCTCTCCAATTTTTTGAATCTAAGAGTACTTACTATAATGTTTTTTTAAAAAAACCAGTATTTTGGGTGGATAGCAAAAGGAAAATAGTCATTGGAAATACAGATACACAGAATAGAGAAAATAAAAATGGCCCATTCCTTCTACTTAGAGGTAACCACCATTCACAACTCCATGAGAGTCTGAAAGAAAGGGCTTTTTCTAGACACACATACACTCGCATACTTGCACTCAGTTCTTTAAAGAAAAAGAATTGAAGTCATACTTACATATGGCTTCCTAACTGCTTTTGTTTTCATCCAACAATGCATTGTGAACAGCTTTCCACCAAAAAATCCCTTTTTTAATGTCAATAGATTCCATGAATGACCACATAAGAGCACTTATGCCTTTCAAAAAACATTTTATTATGGAAATGTTTGAACATACAAAAGTAAGACAACACTGTAATAGCCCCCCATGTACTCATCATCCAGCTTCAATAATTATTAACATTCTCTCCCTCTAGTTTCATCTACCCCCTGCCTTTTTTTCCCTTGAGTAATTTAAAGACGAGCCCAGATATCATTTTATTTCACTGTAAACCGCAGTTGTCTTTATAAGATCTGCCGCTTGAGAAACTGCTGTGGAACCCAAAGGTGGTCTGCATGCAGCACCGCTTTCAAGTGAATCTGTGATTCATTCGTGACAGCAGCATTGATGATTTGAAAAACAGTCACACATATACGTGAAAGTTGTATTATTTATTCAACCTTCGGTCGATGCTTGTAGGGCATATGGATGTACAGCTCCCTTGCAAGAGTTCCAGCCCACAAGCCGGCACTGCCGGTCTGATCCACTCACTCAGGCCCTTTCACAGTTCCCTGGCCCTGGGCTCACCCCTGCTCT